>JAECWK010000015.1:14297500-16797500 GCA_018150405.1 Drosophila varians | reverse complement strand
AGTGCTTTTGATAATTGTAATTTTTGACGGTACTTGTATCTCATCATGGATTCCTATGTCTCTCTGCGCTTTTGTTTTTTGAAAGTAGTGTTCATTTTCCATTTCCATTTCGATTCCTTTTTGGTATGCGTTATGTTAAAATTTAGTTATTGTGTTACACTGATCCCAGGTCCTCTTAGAGAACCCCTCAAGAATAGAGTCTACCCGAAGCAACAGCGAGCGCCAGTCCATTTCCCGGGAGTCCCTGCCGGAAAACTTCGCCACACGGCGTCCGCTGTTGAGTGGTTTGTTACGGCGGCGGCAATCGCGGAGCCGATTCGAAGGCCACCGCTAGCTGATTACCAGATGCTGTCCCTCGGTGGCCTCCACATTGCTGCTGGGGCATCCTAGCTCGTTGTTGTTGCTGTTGGTAAAACAAACCTCCTCACTGCCATCGGAATCAGTGCAGCACAGTAATGGCTACGCATCCTCACCGTCCATCGCGTCCACCTCCTGGTCGCCGTTTGTGGCAATTCTGCAAGGGGAAGCCATTTGTGAAATTATGTCATAATGAATGGTGATTGAAGCGTGATAGGACGAAGCACAACTCTCTCGTTAATCAAATACTAAGGGGACTATAAAGGACTTGGAAGGAGAGTTAAGAGGATTAAAGGTGATTACTTTTAGGCCTAATTAACAGGGCCGGGAAACCAATAATATTACTTTAAAAATTTTTAACATTGTATTTTTTCAACTATGTATAAGATAATTAACCAACAGTTTCACATTTTTTAAATTCAACTCGTAAAGGAGGAGGAAGGCATATAGTATGTTATTTTTTAAAGATTTAATATGATTTATTTATACTAATTTCAAGAATGTAAACATGCAAGTATATAAACTATATACAAATACAACCCCCAGATTCTGAATATATTTAATAGTTTTTAAATTATACAAAGTAAAGTAAAAACATATCTACATCTAAAAATATCTAAAAACAAGGAAACAACTTCATAGTTTCCTTCAAACAATATAGATTTTTGTAATAATTTATAGACGTTTATTCTACGTTGTGTATTAAAAATGTATACAACAAAATAATTAAAAAAATAGACAAAAAGTTAGCAAAAACACAAAATTATAAAAAGACCCAAAAATAAAACAAGAAAACAATTCAAAAGAAAACAAATAAAAAACCACCAACAAACACTAAAACACATATTCGTATTTATTATATTCTGGAAAGGGAAATAAGGTGTGTGGAATATTTAATTATTTCTAGAGTTAATAAATAGAGGCTAAATAGTATACAAACACAGAAGCTTTCAAGTACATCATGATTTATACAAAGTTGGAATATTAACAATGGCCATTCTAGAGGAGAGTACGTACAAATTGTCTAATAAATAAACTATTTAGTTAAAAATCGTCTATAAAAAATACTTATATAGCTTGTTCTAAGTAGGACCATAAATTCAACACATTTACAAAAAACTCGCACAAATCTTACTTTACAATTACGAAAAATGTTCTTAAAGCTATCTTAGTTGGCTTCGTTGGGTGAGATTCTGGCTAGGATTCTGCATGGGGTTTCTGGGGGCTCCATTATCGTTAAGTGTCAGCTCGCTATGTACATTTCAAGCAGGATCCAGTCCAGAATGGCAGAAGGAAGTTAACGTCGATGTGTTGGGGCCAACAAAGAGAAAAAATCAGTTTTGACCAGCACACACTACTTTTTTTGGACGCAGCACATTTCGGCCATAATTTATAGATAATTGTATCAAAAATGGATTTTTACTTAATATTCTTTGTGTTGGTCATGGCACGCGTCTGCTAATTGATTATAATTTAGAAAAGTCAAGTTCATCTTTATGTTGCATTGAAAATTTGCATATTATGCGCAATTCTTCGATTACCAATTTTGTTTAAAATGTTTCGAAAAGCATTTTCAATTTGTTTGTATCAATGCCAAAAAATCCATTTCGACATAAAGGAGAAAGGGTGCGTGTATGTTTGTTTGTTTTTAAATAGTTTGGTTTTGTTTTTTCAATTAAATAAATGGAAACATCAATCAATCCGATCGGGAGGGTATAGTTGTTGTTATAGTAGACACCGAGTATAAGAGCAAGTTGGGTTTGTGCATTTTATTTATACATGGAGGCAATGGTGAAACACACAGATACAGACAGAGGAGGATACAGGGGTTTCCGAGAACACATAAAATAAAAGAGAAATGGCATAGTTTATTTGGGAATTTTAGTAAGTAGAATGAAAAAAAATGAGCCACGTCCAATGTGCTGTAATGCCCAAAACCAAAATCCATACAAAATAATCTTAAACTATTCTTAAACTAGAAACAAAACTTAGTAATAACTTAGTAAGTATGTATCCTTTGGTAATTCCAGTCTTCGCAGAACATCTCTAGGCGCTTGCGGCCAAAAACCAATTAACAATAAATTAAAAGACCGTCGAGTAATACTTATTGATAAATGCATTCTTTATTAAACATGCTAAGCGCCAACGCCTTATGAGTACATAAACCCATTGCTCCATAAAGCAATCAATGCAGACTTACTTACTATCTATGGGAGCCCATTTCTGATGGGTAAATGCTTTTTATGTACAATTGTAGATCCCCTAGAGACATGCCTTAAAATTGCTAAACGTTGCATAGATCCTACTAGGTACTTCTTAGTTAGGTAGTTAGTTAATTGGTTAGTTAGTGGTGTTAATAGTGTGATTTAGTGTTAATATCACAAGGGTAAATGTGGGGTTTGGAGGAGCTTTTGGCCTGTGTGATTCAGTTAGGCACTTTCTCCGATACGGTATCGAGACCTTTCACCGTGTTAGTAGCTGACTCGCCTACAACTAAGGTTACATCACTGTGAAATATCAAGAGAAAAGAGAGCATAGCGAGATACGATTTGGGGATTTAGTTGAGATTAAGAGTTAGAAACCAAAGGCTGGTTAGTTCAAGAATCGCAGATGGGTGGAAGAATAAGGAAAAAAGGTTGGTAAAGTCAGTTGGGTTAGAAAAGAAGATTAGAGGCGGATAAAAACTAAATCACAAGCCAGAAATTGTAATAGATAGTTACAGATCGAGAGAGTTGTGCAGAGTGTGTGTTGTGGAAGTTTATGGTGGTAGGCTGGGGGCGAACTTATTCAAGAACATACCTGGCATACGTCGAGTTGGCATTCTTTATCGTAAAGCTGTTCTGGCTTGGCAACACAAACCGCTGCACCCACTGTAAAATAGAGAATACCTTGAGTACCACTAGATGAGGTAGCCCGCTCTAAACCCCAAAAGCCTCTGAGAACCGTATGCTGGCGGTCACGTAAATTGATAAAGTCACCACATTGATGGCTATATCAACGATGCTTTAAAATGTGTCAAAATTTCTGATTTTTTAAGCCCAATTGATAAGTTTGCCCAACAACCGATGGCCAAATACTTACCCGACTGTTCATCAGACGTTGATTGCCCATGCAGGCGGCCATATGTATAACAAGGTACAGGTTAAAAAGTATATACAGCACGGCAAATATACCTTAAATAGGGAGAGGAATTTAATGAAATGGAACGTAATTAGGGAAATGGTAAAACTCACAAACTAAAGCCAGCAGGCCGCCTTCGATTTGCATGTTCTCCACCTGCACAACCACAAAGTACAAATTAACGCCAATCACAACGATGGTGAGCAAAATGGAAACGATTTTGTTGCCCCTGAAACAGCAATCAATTAAAATAAACGCGAAATCAATCAGCTGGCAGTGCACCACTTACAATCCATTGACGAACTCGCCCATTATGGCGGCACACGACGTAAACGCAATGGTGGGAATGGCAGCAAATGGCAGCTGAAGCGACATCACAGCATTAAGAATATCGTTCATGTGGGTCAGGTCGTCCATTTTGCTGAACATGGCCAGGCAGAAAGTGGGAATGATGGCGATGCATCGCGTGACCAGCACGCGGCACCAGCGCGGCCACTGCAGGTTAAGGAATCCCTCCATGGAGAACTGGCCAGCATATGTGCCCGTCATCGTGGAGCTCTGACCAGCGGCCAGAATACCCACGCCCCAAATATACATGGCCACGGCTCCAAAAGTGCAGCCCAAAAAGAGACCTCCCTTGTACAAGTCTGCATCAATGATGTCTGTGCCGTTATTACTATCTACAAAAGAAGTCTTGGCATCCTCGTACATTGATTTGTTAGTGCAGATTTCCAGCTAACAATAAAGATGGGAATGTATAACAATATATAAATTTCTACTCTTTATTCTACTTACCACATCATTGTTAGTCTTGCCGTACATTCCATGAGCAAAGACTGCCACCACAAACAGATTAATGATAAAGGACACAAACAAAGCCACCGAGGCCTCTATAAAGAAGTAGAAGTTTGCTTCGCTCACTTTTTTAGGCTGGCGACGATCCACATCGCGGGACTATTAAATTATTTGAAATTAATCATTATATTTCTATGAAATACCAAAATCTCTCACCTTAACTAGGGCAGAATGCAAGTAGAGATTATGGGGCATGATCACAGCTCCCACGACACCCACCGCCTGCAACAGAACACTCGAATTGCAGTTGGAGCACCAGGGCACAAACATTCCTTCTAACACCTCACCTTGATTGGGTGCTGAGACAATATACTATAAAAAAAAGAACACGAAAAATGTATTAAAAATATCATTTAATCATTAACAAACGCAGCAATCAATAAGAGTTACCCAGAATCCCCTAAAATTTGATAAATGAAACAATTTGGAAGAACAAGTAAACAGAAATTGGAAATTCCAATATTCACAGGCCATTAGAGATTATAAAAATCCCCACGGATAATTGTAAAGCACTTCATTATATAACCAAACAGATAAGGGTGGTATTGTTTGCCCCATCTGGAAGCGTTTGTCATATCCGGCAGCATCATGTGCTTGGTCAGCGGCAGATGAAGCCCCCGGCACACTGTTCCTCAAAAGTGCAGCTTATCTAATCGTCTGGGTCTCCGTCTTCGGCCGGGACTGACAGCTCGAGTACAATTACTTATTATCTGGGTTGTAAACATGCCGGAGCAGTAGATTTACGCGAAAAAAAATGGGTTGCTTTAAGGGTGATGATATCGAGAGAACGCCCCTGCCAAATGACAATTTGCAATTTTTCCGCTCATGCAAAAAAACGCAAAAGCGTAGCTAAAAACAATTTAGCTGGAATTTTTTTGTTATGGAACGCTCGAAGCAATTGTCTAAACAATTTGTGTTTGTGGCTGTCTATTTTAATGCCCTAGAGCCCGGGGAATTTTGCAAAATTTTGGGGGATTACTTTCAATACGGGAGCTTACCTCATATCCAAATGAGACAGCCATAATGGTAATGAGCGAACCGAATAGGAACTCCAGCTTGCGTAGACCGTACTTGTCCAAAAACAGGAACGTGAACGTGTCAACAATGGTGATCAACACTCCACCCCACAAAGGCACTCTGCAAATATCCAAAAAAAAATGGGGAAATCACATCGAGCATTCTGTAAATTTTAATTCCATTTGTTTGATGACTTACACTTTATTGGACAGCAGATAAATGGCAATGGCTGTACCGATGACCTCCTGCATGTCGGATCCAATGATAGCTATTTCAATCATTATCCAAAGGATCCAGCGAGGAAACCGTTTGTACTGCCGGTAGCACATCTCGGCCAGATGAAGGCCAGTCACCACTCCTAGCCTGCAATCAGAATTATGATTGTTTTACAAAGATTTTTATGGGGAAAAATGCTATCCACCTTGCAGCCAAGCGTTGCATGAGCAGACCCAATACGGTGGCCCAGAGCAAGACCCACAAGATCTTGTACTTGGCCGCCGCACCCGACTGCATATCGGATTCGATGTTACCGGGATCCAGATAGGCAATGGACATGAGAAAACCGGGTCCCGTGAAGGCCCACAGCTTGCGAAAACTAAAACGTACCTGTAATATTAGGTAAAATCATTATTAAAAAGAATTCTATTCTAGAAGTAGAGGTATACTTACATTTGTGCTGTCGTCATCTGGTATAAGGACCTTTTCATCACTGAAATAGGCCTGCTTGGCAGCGGGTTTTAGGTAAGTGGTTTCATTGAGCATCTGGTGGTGGTGCTGATTACTTCTTTGACTACCACCTTGCCCATTGGACACTGTGGGACCATCGCCACCGGCACCGGGCTCGATGTTATTGTGGTAAGCCTCATTCGAAGACATTCTTCAGGGACAACCTGGAACGGATTAGACCAAATTAAATTGCATCCCGTGCGAATCAATAAACCCGATCTGTATTCCACCTGCTGTCTGTCCGCTAATAATTCTCATAATTACCATTTAATTGCGAATTCGAATCAATTAGCATTATCATAAAACAAACAAAAGCGAAAAGAACTGAGAGACTCGATAATTCTGAACGAAATACAAACATTTTATTGCTAGACAAAGCTGAGCAAAAATTTTTATGTTTTCCCGGAAAGTGCGTGGCGAAAAAACACAACGAAATAAAAATAAAATCGTATACGTTTATAGTTTGGAAAGCACTTGGACGGGATTGAGCTGATAACACCACTATAATGCTAATGGACTTCATTCCATATAATCATCGAGTACGAGGGGAAAATATGGCATACAGATGAGGAAGTAAGCCCGAGTTGCATGAATCACGTCTCTGTAGAGGAATCGAGCTTGTGGCAGTTGAAACATTCCTTTACCCAATTTAGCAAAGCGAATAATTATATTTATTTGTAACAATTATTTCGTATACTCGATGTGTAAAGCAAAGTCCATTAAATAACCATTTGGATGTACTTTAAACAACAACGAATTTGACAATAATACGAGTCTATTGACCTGCCCCGGTGTTTGTTTTTTTGGATATTGTTGATGTGATAAAAAATGATTACAAGTGCATTTAAAATGCGAAGCCGGAGCGGCGGAGAGCTCTTGGAGGCGTATGGTTGGAAATACCGCCAAGTGGCTCACCTTGACAAGGCTGCCCCAGTGCCACTGACGCGATATATACATATAGGTATATATCCGATGTGGTGCCACTTTCCACATCGCTTCATCGATGACAGATAAAGCGAGATGAAAACAAAGAGCCGGAGAGCATCGATCGGTGTCTAATTATGTGAGCCACTTGATCGAACCAAGTTGGTCCAGTCAAGGAGCCATTAATGGCGATTTAGTGGTCTATCTTGTAAGGAAAAGGCCTAAAAAAACCACGTTTTTTTGTCGACGGAATTACATTACGAACAAGTATATTCCGTCCCAGCATGTTCTGTTTAACCAGTTGGCACACCCCGATCCAAAAACTTCTACAGATAACCTATATCAGCTACGTGTTCTACCAGCGGAAGAATTTTGGCCCAAATCAGCGACCATAAATTAAAATAATTATTAACAACAATTGCTTTAATAAAAACACCCAACTACCCTGAAATCCGGCACAGGTCCAAGGCTAATTTCAATTGAGAGTTTGTCTCGCTGTGCCCATTGACATTGTCCTCCACGAAAATTGTGTTATTTATGCCGCTAGCTATATAAATGCCTTAAAATTGCGCAGTCTGCAACCTAAAAAAAAATAAACCATTTAATTTTGTTGGGAGTGAAACACTTGACAACAAAATATTCCTAAACAAAGATAACAGCAATTTGAAAATATAATAACAATAATTATTCCACGTATCAGTTGGGGTATTTCGAAAATAAAACAGATTGGCACACGGCACCAGATCAAGATCAGATTTAATAATTATTCTTGGGAGCCATTTTTAGTGACTAACAAAAATGAATTAGCTATTAGCTAATTGGGAGTTATAGGAATAGGATGACAGTATTTGGACATTCAAGCTTTAGTTTATTTTTGGGACGCAGGCACTAAACCCATATAGGCTTATCTTTTATGGAATTGGCCCCTTGTTGGGGGATTTGCAAGTGTGAGAAGCTTAGGTAACAAACAATTAATATACGATTTGAAAACAAAAACATATTTATACTATATATCCACCTCATTGCTGGTGGGTGTGAAATGGGAGGGATGGGGAGGCAGTTTGGGATGATGGGGCCCACGTTTTATTTGCTTTTTTTAATAGAACACCTGCGTGCGCACACAATCGCACACACTCCGCGTAAAAAACACGATTTATTGGAGATGAGCACCACAATGCCAACTTTTTTGGGCTGGCCACGAACTAATTGATTGAAATTCCTTTACAAGCTTACTTGCAGCAGCTGGCAGTCGGGAAGTATTAATTAATCGATCAGAATTGAAGCCTGCGCCTTTATTATATCACTCGGAACGAAAAGAAGCGGCGACTCGGCACTTATTACTACTTATAAACGCATTTTCCGATCAATTCAACCGCCCGCGGACCAATTTACACGAATTCGGTGACGTTGTGGCGAAAACGAAAAACGGAAACAAAAGCCAAAAGCGGAGAGCAGGGCCTAGAGCGTCTGCCTTGGCTTCCAATCGTTGACTTAGTTAACGGCAATTGACGCGACGTGACAGGCAATTATTGCTCAGTCTCGGGCGCTTTTGTTTATTAATTTTTCTCGCTCTCTCTCTGATGATTGGATTGTTTAATATTGTGATTCTTGCAGGTTTGTAATCAGCTGGGTACAGTGTGCCCGTAAACGTATCTGATTAACTTCCTAAAAGTAGTTGTCTGGCAACGCTGCTCGTGTTTTCTTTTTTAAAAACGTTTTTTTAAAAGACACTCATAAAAATAACTATTTTCTTAATAGATCCGAGTCAAAATTAGAGTCTCTTTGTACCTTGTAGGCTAAATGAATTTAAATAGCCGAAAGTTGTACGCTCCGCCTCAACGCGTTGGTAGCTAATGAGTGACTGTTTTGAATCGCGGTTGCCGCTATTTATTCAAAACATTATTGTACTGATAACTACAGTGGAAGAGAGAAATGAAACCCTATGCTCTTTGTGTTTGCTAGTGGGGGATTTTTTGATAAAAAATTAGAGAAACCTTAGGCATACTATTTGAATTTGGCGTTAAAAATACCGGTTTCGCACGTGGCCTCGCTGTTTTCTCCGATTCTCTTATAATCTCTTATCATTTTAACCGCAAGATACCGTTAACAAGCTATTTTAGCCATTTACGTAGCTTGTTACTGGATTTAGTCACACAATACAATTAAATATATTCTCTACGTTGACATTAACACGCACACTTTATCGTAATGCCTGCGTTCAAATTAAATATATAAATCAACTTTATCGGCAACATTTTTGATTTTGTCTTGACATTTTGTGTCGATTCCGATCACGGTAATTCTTATCAAGAGAAGCGGCTTCTTTTTTGGGTGTCAATCAAATTTACAGCACTCTCGGGTGTACTTTTTTTTACTCGAAAACTAACTAATCAGCAAAACGAAGTCGTTCCTTTGTCTGCCTGCAGTTGTAATCAATATCAAATTTATGATTCATTCTCCCTTCGGGGTGTTATGTAGAAATTTATGCGGGTTAACCCAAAAATTTAGTGTAAGAACTTAAAAAAAAAGTTCAAGATTAAAAGAAAAACTCAAAAACAGTTTAAAACTCTCCCCACTATAAAAATTACCCATATAAAACAAAATAACTTTATTATTAATCGTTTTTATTATGTATTTATTTATCAAAAGAGCAGACTTTTAGTTGTGACTGTCTTTAACATTAGATCTCACCTGACATGGGAAATTCTTATAGACTTTATACAATTTAAAAAGAGCAAAACCTTTACTTGACACATTCAACTTCATAATCAACTTTTAAAATATAAAATGAGCAACAGGTAAATTTTTGCACATAAATTGCTTAAATGAATACATAAATAGCTTGGCAATATAGATTAAAATAAAAGAATGTAAAATGCAGTAAATAATTTATAAAATATGGAATACCTTGATTGTTTCAAATTCTAGCATAACAAATAAAAATAATTATTATAAACTTTATCCGTTCGTTGCACTTAATTTTGTGGTTTAAGTAGGGAAACAATGTAGGGATATGGGATACACGAAATGGACGAGGTTAGTAGCGAATCGATTTTATACTCCAACAGCAGTATTATGGTGTCGTTAGTAGGTAAATACAATTTGATTTTGATCTATCGTGAATTTCATTTGGAAGAAATTAAGAATTCTGTTCCACCACTTGCACATAGTTGGCCGGGAATAGTCCGTATCGGTTCTTGCATAAGCCTCTCCACCAGCCGTCATCAATCTTGTCGATATGGGTGACCACATCATCAGGATCGAAGGAAATCTCATCATCGTCGGCTGCTTGGTAATCGTAAAGTGCAATGGCATGAATGCCTGTGTCCTCAAGATAGTCGGCCAAATTATCAGAGTTTGCGTAGATTGCTTCCTCGGTAGCCGCTGCGGTTGCTTCATTAGTCGAGCCATTGGAAGTGGGAAGCGGTGAGGCAGCCTTAATCTCGGCTTGGTTTTGATAGAGTGGCTCCTCGATGGCAACTGGCTGGGGTTCGGCTTGAGCAGGAGCTTCAGGTTGGGCTTGGACTTGAGGTGTTGCCCCGTGTTCAGGTGACTCTGGTTCACTTCTGGGTGGCGTTGGCACAGTTTCAACTTCAATCTGCGGTATAACGTCAGGCACGGGAGCCGGTATAGGAGATGGAGCCTTAGCCACTGGAACTGACTCAGGGGCAGCTGCAGCAACAACAGTTGGAATCGGGGACTTTATAGGGACTTCAGCCGGCTCCTCCTTAACTTCAACCTTAGGTGCCTGGGCCTTTGGAATAACAATAGGCTCCTTGCGGGTCGGGGGCGTTTCGTTAACAGGCGAATGCATCTGGTTAAAAGCACTGATGGCATTGCCGATTCCACCAGCACGGCCTGTCTGTATAGCTGCCCGGCTGCCTTTCGGCGGCGGCGTTTCCGTAGAAGTTTTGGGAGTGTTTTCAACCACTGTCTGCTTGGCGGCCTCTTCACGGTCTCGTTTGTCCTTGGCTTCTCTAAGGCGTTTTTGCTCCTCCGCCCGCTTACGGGACTCCTCCTCAGAGTTCTTGGCCAGGTTTTCGAACTTGGCACGCAGATTGGAAGGTTTAGCACCTTCGATTACAGGCTTGACTTTGTGATCCACCTGGCTGGCATGCTTTTGGGGAGCTTCAATATGATCCCAGCCCACTGCTGACTTATCTTTTCGGTCCTCCTGCACTCCAAACTTTCCGCCAAAGCCCTTTGAGTAATCTAAGAATAAAGTATATGTTTATAATGGTTAGCCGTCTAGTTTATCAGACATATCATACCCTTTTGCGACTCGTGCTTTTCTACTTTCTCGATGTGATCCCATCCCACAGCGGATTTGTCCACCCTATCTGACTGGACACCGAACTTTCCTCCAAAGCCGGTGGCGTAATCCTTCTGAGAGGCATGCTTCTCCACCTTTTCGACGTGATCCCAGCCAACAGCCGACTTGTCGACCCGATTCGTTTGGACGCCAAATTTTCCACCGAATCCCTCACTGTAGTCCTTTTGAGAGGCGTGCTTGTCAACCTTCTCCAGGTAGTCGTGACCCACAGCCGACTTGTCCATACGGTCCTTTTCCACGCCGAACTTGCCACCGTAGCCGTAGCCGGCATTCTGCTCCTTTAGAAGCTGCTTTTTCTTGTCAAGATCCGCCTTTTCAGTCTCCTCCCTCAATTTGTCCATGCTGTAAATATGTAAAGATTAAATGAGCACAACGGACATTTGAACTGGATCAAAATTTTCAAGCGAAATCGAGAGGTGACTCACTCTATAGCGCCGGCGGTGCGACCGCTGCCATCGATCGTCTTCGATCCCCAGCGCTGCTCCTGCTCGCTGACATCGTTAATAAAGTCAGGATCGGTTTCCCAGTCATCGTCCTCGGCGGCATTGGAGGTATTGGTTTGAATCTGGTGACCGGCGGTTGCCTTCCACATACTGGCTGCTTCACTAACTCTTATCTGTACAATATTTTGTAGATAAACAACAGGAGAGTGAGTGGTCGGAGCAGGTTTATTCTTACTCCGCTTACAGATAACGGAGTATGACAAAGAAAGATGGGAGGGGCCGCCGCCCGGATAGTGGTCAATGGGCGTACTTACGGCCTGATGACTAACTGCAAATGCAAATGCTACTCTTGGGAATTGAGTTCAGAAGCTGGTGAATGGTTGCGAATGTCCGTAGGAAGAGAATTTATCAATTGATTCATAAAACACCAACAAATGCAGAGGAAAACGAAGAAGCTGAAAGTCCAGTGTGACCGTAGTGGGGCGGCTCGGGAATACTTCCGAAATAAGGCACATTGGTCTGATAGCATTATTTTTCCGTTAAAAACCGCTTTTAGTACTTCAATTTAATTTAATAATAGTTTAATAAATAATTCATAATTCATCTAAGACTTCACGAGGATTGCTTATGGTATAAATTTCAAATGGTGTAACGGTTTGCAGTCAATACTTGACCAATGCGTAACCGATTTTGAATCGGAATAGAATTCAATATCCATACATTTTTTTAGATCCTTTAATACTGATTTAAGGATATTAAAGCCCTGATTTACAAACGGTATTTCCTTTAAAAATAGGTTCAAAAATGAATAAGCTTTAAGGGTAAGAAAAATAAATGTTTGAAAAATAATAATAATAATTATCATAACCATACGGTTATATTTTTAGTTTTAATATAATAAAAGTTTAACTTGCGATTGCGTTATTGTTTACATACCCGTATTGCGATTTACGTCATAGTTGAGACATCATCAGTTTCTTAACGGTGATTCATCTCATTTTTGAAATAGTTGGAGGCTCAGGTACATATTTGCTTTAGCTTTATAAGAGATAAGCTGTCATTCCAGGAGAGGTCTTGAGTAAAAAAATTTATATTGAAATCGAAAAATCCCAATGTTTCAGGGTATGTTGTATTTTGTATTCAAATCCAACATCGCCACGTTTCGTTACTCTCTCGGCTATATTATTAGTTATAGCATCTTACAGGGGATCTTAGATCTATCTGATATATTATAGGTATTTTAATAAATAGTTTCCTTTTCTACTTGTACAATTCTAAATCTGTTTCATAAATCTTTAATATTCAAATCTACACCAAAGCATATTTTAAAAAAAAACTTTGTTTGCAAATCAAGTTTTTCGAAACCATATACTAAAGAGAATTCAACTACGGGGTGTACTTGGGACCCTAACTTTTTATAATTTTCTTACTCTCTTGGATCCCAGCACCGGCTTTTTCCCCACCCGGTGTGGCCCCACCAACGGGGAGAGCGAGGCTATAAATTCGAATGGAGAGCGCAGAAAAGGCATAGTATTTATTCACCACTCGCTTGCAGTAAACTTGTACGTGGAGCAAAAAGTATATAGTATTATTTAGAAATTAGAAGAATTTACTAGATAAAAATATTTGTTTACTCTCGCCAAGTCAAGTGCAGATACATATATAATCGAATACCAAATCAAGTGAAAAGAAAAGAAAGTGTGCGAAAGCAAAGAAAATAGATTCTTTCGGGGTCAAGTCCTAGGCGCGGCAGCAGAAGAATTCTCCAAAATCTTGCATTGAAGTGAGGGAGAGGCGAAAAATCTCTATTATGTACTAATTTTTCACCCAAAAGAGCCGCCCAATTCAAACAGAGAAGCTGAAAAAAAAAATAAAACAAAAGTGCCAGCAGAAGATGACATCACCAAGTGCGCTGGCTTTTTCTCATTCAGCAATATTACTCTCCCCATTCGCAGACGCGTGTGACTTTTGTTCATCTCCCACTTACAAAAGTATTTCAGTTACTTTTTTCCAGTTTTATAGAAAAAAAGAACAAAATTCTAAGAAAAAAGGGAAGCGCCAAACACAATATCCTCTTCCGCTTGGCTGCTAAGTTTGTTAATTCAATCAATTTCAATTGCTCTGATAGGAGACTTCAAACTGTCATAAATCTTAAAGAAATAAGGCCCCTAGTTTTACAAAGATTCTATATCAGAACTAGCTTAAAAAACATTCAATCTAAAAAGAATTCAAAGGTAGAGCTGGGATTACTCATCGAATCTAGTTGGACAGCATTCCTCTACCACTAATAGTGCATTTAAGGCCGGGCAATTACCCTAGTCTAGGTGTGTCATCAAGGTTTATTACTAAAAGTAATTACCAAGTAATAAAACACTTCTTTATTCATAAATTCAAGGTACAGTCAACCCAGAGACTAAAAAATAAGTTTCGAAAAGCTTTTGTTAATAAAGTTATTCACACATTTGTTTCAAAGTCACGAGCTCCAAAGGCTCTCCTGAACATAAAATCTAGTTTTTATTGTTCCAAGCTTCCAATTTACGTCACTATCTCTGTGAATCATTAATTGTGTAATTACAAATGTATCACAAGTCATGATGGATGCTATTTTTAGAAAATAATCATCTAAAACGTCATAGATGAATCATTTTTTAACTTCATCTGTAATTTCCAGTTGCTCAAAAAATTCCAAATTTTGTTTCCACTGGGGGAAAAAGAATTCTAATTTATGGGCCTTGCATACATAGTTCTATATATAAGAACCGGTTCCAGCTTTGGCCAAAACATTTTTGTTTGTTTATAGCCCGATTGCAGAGGCGTAGTGGTAGTTGTTTTTGGCCTGGCCTGTTTGGAGCGTCGCCACGTCGTGTTTTTTTTTTGTTGACTTTCTACTTTGGCGGCAGGCAGCATAGGAAGGCAAACATATTTTCTGCGATCAGAAATTTCAATCAATTTATCATAAAGTCGTTTGGCCCTATTGATTTTTGTGATTAAGGGAGCTTTAGAACCGATTCCCTCAGATACCGTCGTCCCACTTGACAACTGAAGTGGACGGGCTAAGTAATTAACTTTACCGAAACATGAAATTTAATTCTCTGTATACTAGCGCGTTGCTAGACATTTCCCAGAAGCTTTCTCTTGGCCACCAAAGAGCCGTGACTGATGTTTTGAAAACTAGAACGCCATTAGCTCATCAGTTTATAAGGCCATTTCGTGTGGGTTCGGTCTGGCCTGGCTATCACGAAACTTTTTTTTTTTTATCAGAAAGAGGTTTGGTTTGGGAGTTCCACCTCTTTTGAACTGAAAACTTTCACTTTCCCCGATTGTACGTTGAACTTAACCCAGCCCAGTTAGAGACGAAAGCTAGAAAAACATCTGGGTAAACAAAACTAGGAAAAAATCAATGAGAAAAATGTTAGTCGAGCGCCATGGTGGCTACGGGGCGTATGCGTAATGCGAGGCTTTTATGTATTTTGTTTGATGATGTCATCAGGGGAGCTATGAGCCGGGTTCATTAGCTCCTGGGAAGCATATTCCAGTTGACCTTGCTGGGTCAAGATTCTAGTAGTAATCGTTGAGCTATTACTCATTATATTTGTTACTTCCTACTTACAGATTTTCCAGCATCCCAAAAATCAAAATGAGCTCCGCCGAGTACTACCCATTCAAGGTGAGTTAATGGATAATTAAATGGATTAAAAGAATCTTTAAGAGTCTACCTTGAATATTTTAAAAGAAACGTATTGAATTTTAAAGTAATAGCCAAGCTACCAAGAAGATAATTAAATGGTTTGAAAGAATCCTAAAAACCTTGAATATTTGAAAAGATATTTTTTTTTAAGTAATAATCGAAATATTTAGTATTCAGGTTTCTTTGTTGAAGACTTCTTCAAACGATGCCCAAGCCTTATCTATAATTCGGCTATTAAATGCTCGTCAAATAACGTATACTAGATAATTGTTAAAAACAAGTACTAGCTGATAGGAAATGCTTGATAGGGGGTCTTTCACATGTCTCTCCGATAAGAGGCTTTTGGTAACAAAAATTTGAGTAAAGAAAATTTGATTAACGAAAATTAGCATGATAGGAGAAGCAAGTAATAATATTTGTACTAAAAACTCTAAAGGCATTGTTGGGGATAAAATGACTCAGAGTAGCAGCACCCTTTCGAGGTATTACGTGCATCGAATTGAAATAAATACAATTATTCATGCATGCAAACGTGTTACTCATTGTTTTCTTTAAATTGATTCACAGTGCACACCCACCGTCTACCCCGCGGATCCCTTCGATCCCGTCGAGGATGCGGCCATCCTGCGCAAGGCCATGAAGGGCTTTGGCACCGATGAGAAGGCCATCATCGAGATCCTGGCCCGTCGTGGCATCGTTCAGCGCCTGGAGATTGCCGAGGCCTTCAAGACCTCCTATGGCAAGGATCTGATTTCGGATCTGAAGTCAGAACTGGGCGGCAAGTTCGAGGACGTGATCCTGGCGTTGATGACGCCGCTGCCACAGTTCTACGCCCAGGAGCTGCACGACGCCATTTCGGGTCTGGGTACCGATGAGGAGGCCATCATCGAAATTCTCTGCACTCTGTCCAACTACGGCATCAAGACGATCGCCCAGTTCTATGAGCAGAGCTTCGGCAAGCCCCTAGAGTCCGACCTCAAGGGCGACACCAGTGGCCACTTCAAGAGGCTGTGCGTGTCGCTGGTCCAGGGCAACCGCGACGAGAACCAGGGTGTGGACGAGGCGGCTGCCATCGCCGATGCCCAGGCTTTGTTTGACGCTGGCGAGGGACAGTGGGGCACTGACGAGTCCACCTTTAACTCGATCCTGATCACTCGCTCCTACCAGCAGCTGCGACAGATCTTCCTCGAGTACGAGAACCTGTCTGGCCAGGATATCGAAAAGGCCATCAAGAAGGAGTTCAGCGGCTCTGTGGAGAAGGGTTTCTTGGCCATTGGTGGGTATTATTTATTTTCATTTTTATAAGTTTATTAATTATTTTTGTTTGTTTAGTCAAGTGCTGCAAGTCCAAGATCGACTACTTCTCTGAGCGCCTGCACGATTCCATGGCTGGTCTGGGCACCAAGGACAAGACCCTGATCCGCATCATTGTCAGCCGTTCGGAGATCGATCTGGGTGACATCAAGGAGGCATTCCAGAACAAGTACGGCAAGAGCCTGGAGTCCTGGATTAAGGTAAATACAGATTTTTATTATCTTTTCCATCATTCACAACGATTGGTGTCCGATTTTTCATAAACTATAAAAAAGTATAACTTTTATATACGCACCTTGTTAATACAACTAACTGACATTGGTTTGTCTTGCAATAACATTCCCATTTCTTGGATTTTAAAATCAGTTTTTTAAATCGCTTTTCTTGTTGTCGTTCCTTTCCCAAATCGAAATTCATCCTTAGCTTCTTGATCAGTATACTCCGTTGAATGCCATTACCTCCTTGATTGACTTGATTACTTCATTTGTCTCCATTAAACATTAAAACTTGGCATATTCTATATTTTTAGGGCGATACATCCGGCGATTATAAGCGTGCCCTATTGGCTATTGTTGGATTTTAAAAAAAGAACTCCTAAACCAAAAAAAAAAATAAGCAAAAAAAATGAAAATGCAATGAAAGCTCTGACAGTTAATTGTCCCTGTAATCTGTTCCATGCCTTAATCTATATACTACCATGTACAAAAATTGAGATATATTGACTAGCTGACAAAGTATATATATTTTATACTGGAACAATTTGAAAGAAAGACGAGGCCACGTCGTGCATTTAAAGCTATAGAATCAGACTCTTAAACCGATTTGCAGTCTCGCATCATGTTAATTATTATATATATTTTAGTATATAACTTATGCACGACCCATGCACATAATTGTATCTCTACACTCTTGACATTGCTATGTTTTTAGCTTATGGTTTTGTTTTGTTTTCCCCGACTCATTTGATATCTATTTTAACACTTGAAAAACGCAACAAAATAAACAAAAAAATATGGCAAAAAAGATTGGAGTTTCTGTTTTTCGGAACATAGTGCACTGCTTGTCATTCAACTAACAGGGTTATGTTAGTGCTTAACATAGTAACAATTCGGATCCGGGAAGATTACTAAGAAATTTGTGTAGATTTTTGGTCATTATCTGAAATTAGTTGACTTTGCTTTTGAATAAATGCTTATCAGCATACATAAATGCTTTTATAAATTGATAAACAATTGCTCTTAACAGTTCAACTGCTTGCTTTTTTTTTAAATGTAAATGTAGATTGCGATGTAAAATGTTCATGTTGAGTTCAATATGAAATATTTTTGAATCTTTTCATGCTGATAAAGAATTTATATAGTTTTGATCAATTCTACATGAATCCAGCTAAAACATCCACTCAATTATAGAAACATTTCCTGTTTTAATCGAAACTAAGCCATGTATACAAAGTAAACGCGTTTAATGCTCTGACACTTTGCTCTTTTTCACGCTTTATCTTTATCCTTATAAACCATCGAACAACAACAGGAGGATGCCGAGACCGATATTGGATACGTGCTAGTCACACTGACTGCTTGGTAGAGCGGATCCAGATCCAGAACACGAATATGTATACATATAGGTGCAATACTCCCAAATACCAAAAACATATTTATTCAAAACTGCATTTCCAAAATGGCGAACAAATTGAATTAATGTTGTGATGTTTTTTTTTGAAAAATTCCAATTCTAAATTATTAATGAAGCCTTTGTAGTATTTTCCCTTTGTGCTATATAAAGAAAAAACCTCCATTCTAATTAACTTTTTACGTATTTTATTTTGTATACATGTTTTTGTAAATTATTCAGCATAGTAATCGTTTGAATTGTTTGTGCTTGTATTAACTAATAAAGTTATCTTAAATTCACCGTGAAAAAGAAACAAATGTTTAGATTGAACATGCTCCTCTGCTCTCCCGCCTATCTTTACAGGACGATCTCTCCGGCGACTACAGCTACGTCTTGCAGTGCCTGGCTTCGTATTAATAGGACTCATTCCGGCGGAAGATTTCACACTTTGTTTGCTAATTTAGCCACCATTATATTTGTTTTAATTCTTATCTTACGGCAAACTATGTTTGTCTCCTGTTACTTTCCAAGGAATTTTCATCTTAAATGCATTCTAAATTATGGAAAGGAAGTGTCTTTTTTCGTTTTGGGCTTAACTAAGGGGTAACCAAAACCATGGTGTGGAATTTGAAATAATTTTAGTTAACAGGAAGGGCCCTACTTGGCCACGCGGTCCTGGTAAGCCGCCCACAGACGATCCCTGTAGGTCTGGGCCGCCTTCTCCGGGTTCGTGGCCTTGAGAATGCCCCTACCCACAACTCCAATGTCGGCTCCGCGCTCCTTGACCACGTTTTCCGGGGTCTGGTACTGCTGGCCCAGTTGATCCACGCTCTCGTCGATCTTCACGCCGGGCGTAAGCTGCAGCAGGCCAGGAAAGGCAAAGGCATCGGAGGACTGGCACACCACGCCAGCAACGAAGTCCACATCGGCTCCCTCGGTGGCAATTTTATTACTGCTCTCCTTGTATTTGGCATCGATGAGGTTGCCGCTGGCCGACATTTCCGAAAGGAGGAATACGCCTCGCTCCTTGGATTCACCGTCAGCCAGAGCTGCCTTCAATCCCTGTAGAATACTGCGACCGGGCAGGGTGTGCGCCGTGACCAAATCCGCCCAGCTGGATATCTTGTAGATGCCCTTTCCGTACTGAAGGGATACGGTGTTGCCGATATCCGCAAACTTTCGATCTTCCATCAGCAGGAAATTGTGTCGCTGAGCCAAGGACTTGAGGTTGGTAATAAAGCCTTCGCTGAAGTCCTCCACAACGTCCACATGGGTCTTTAAAAGGCAGATGTAGGGACCGCACTTTTCGGCCATGTCCAGGATCTCATCCGCTCGAGTGAGATCGGCGGCCAAACAGAGATTTGTCTGCTTGCTAACTATCAGGTTGAAGAGCCTTTTGGCAATGGGGCTCTTGGCCAAGTTGGCGCGACTTTCGTAGGTCAGTTTGGTGCGCTGCAAGTCATTGGCTGAAATGCAAACAAATATTAAAGATTATTTTAAACCTTATCTGTCTATATAGTATTTCTTTTTCTACCCAAAGATTATTTAATTTCGGAAAAGGGCTTTAAGTTATGAATATTCAGTTCTAACTCACAAGAAGTATATTCAAAAATAGACAAAATCCGGTTGTCAGAACACTCGAAATAGATCAAAGAACCGTAATTATTTATAGGGGCTGGCCAGAGATTGGCTTGATTGGAGAAGCCGTCGTCCATCGTGTGGCCTGATAAGCATGGCATAATTGTGTGGAGCTCTGGCTGGAATCACGTGCCGCCTTCCCTCGAACTTGATTCAGACACTAGATTGGGTTACCGCCGTTTATGGCTGGTTTTATATTGCGAGTAAAGCAAATTTAGGCGTTTTATTACCAGCGCTGGGTCCCCTAATTGAATTTACCGACCTATTCCCAGTGCCATTTTCATATTATCTCCGGTATCTTTTTATCTATCTGTCGAAGTATCTACACCCGCAACCAGGAGCATACCCACCTTTCACAACATCAGCCTTATCGCCGCCTCCAACGAACGAGCCATCGCTGTTGATTTGGACTGCGGCTATATACTTGGCCACCGCCTCCACGGTGGACTTCTCGATGCGCCCGGCCTCGTGGAGCGTATTCAGGAGGAAGGAGAGGGTGAAGAGCGAATGCATCCTCACGCCGTGCTTGGCAATGTTGGCCACGCCGCCCTGCTCCCGGTTCACCACCACCACAGCATCGGTGACCACGATGCCCTCGCTCTGGAGGTCACGAACTGTATCAAGGATACTGGATCCGGAGGTCACCACATCCTCGACAATCAAACAGGTGTCGCCGGCATTGAATATTCCCTCTATGAGCTTCTTGGTGCCGTAGGCCTTGGCCTCCTTGCGTCGCACCAGCATGGGCGTGCCCTGCTGTACGGACACGATGGTGGCCAGGGGGAGAGCCGTGTACGGAACTCCACACACGTGCCGGGCTGTCAGTTGTTTCTCTTTGATGTGCTCTACCAGAAGATCGGAGACAGTTTGCTGTGTTGGGCGTTTACCACATGAGTTTAAATAATTATAATTACAGATAGGTGGTTACGGAACTCACCATCACATCCGGATAGCTGACAATCACACGGAGATCAAAATAGACCGGGGAGTTGATGCCGACCTTCATTTTAAAGTCACCAAATTTGAAGGCGTTGATCTCGAACAGCTTGAGGGCTAGAGCCCGCATTTTATCTGAACTCTGAGACACCATTATTTAATATTTAAATATTTAAAATAAGTGATAAAGTTATAAGGTACACGTGCTAAGAGCTCCAATAAGAAAAACACGTCCAATTGGAGTAATTGGTTAAAGCAGAGTGACCGCACTGAGGCCGCCAAAGTAATACCACTTTTACTAGAGCTGCCAGAGTTTTTCATGTGACCGTTATTTAAGGGCTGCCACTTCTAAAACCATTCAAATTTAAATATAAATAATCTATAAATTCTATTACCTTTAGTAGAAAAACCAGACAATATTCAACAAACTTTAATCCAACTTTAAATTTTTAGCTTATAGTCGTATACTTGAGAAAGTTATTTGGAACATAACCCTACAATAACTCGAAGATAAACTTATATTTAAGCTCCACCCACATTAAATACCCGCCATTTCTAGTGGGTGGGTTTAATATTTATCATCTACCAATCCAATGGCTCGAAACTTTCGGAAGAATCGTTCAGCCAAAGCGCCTGCGTAAGTCAACAAAGTTTTGCGATAAACTCAAGTCCTTTGAAACAATTCCAGATCCTTGAGCCAAGTGTTTCCAAAATTTAGTTTCTTTTCGCGGTCCCCCAACTAAGTCGCAGGTTTCCCTTTGGAAGCTGCAACTTTTTGTGCAATTATCGTTTAGAATCTAATCACTATAACCGCCGCGTTGCAATGGCCAGTATCGGTGGCGGTAGTGAATCTATTGCTGATTCTGGGTCTTCCTCCAAGCGCCCTCGGATAGCAATCAGCTCCAAGAATCTGAAAATAGTGGAATCCCAGCCACCTAAGGCCAACAATCGGGTGCCCAAGTGCGCCAGATGCCGTAATCACGGTATCATTTCCGAGCTACGAGGCCACAAGAAACTCTGCACCTACAAAAACTGCAAGTGCCCCAAATGCATCCTGATCTTCGAAAGGCAGCGTATTATGGCTGCTCAGGTTAGTTAACAGATATATATTTTAAATGCCGTATTTCCAAATAACATAGTCTTGATAATTCGCCTGGATATCATTCTCTATAATAATTCAAATATAATGATTTTTTTTTAAATCATTATGAGTATATGTTACAGTTTTTCAGAATAGGATCAAATTATAAGAATATATGATATGACACGACATAATTGTCTGGCTATAACACTAATTTTTTAATCCACCTATTTTAGTTTACCAAATATTTATAGTTTAAAGATGATATTTAAAACACAAATATGAAATATCAAAATATTTAACTTTCTTACGTGGAAATAATGTTTTAGTGATAAAAAGGATATAAAACTAAACAATCACTACTTTTCCAAATTGAAACCTGCTTTTTTCAATCTGTGTGACAGAATTTCATTACCGGATTCCTTACAAAAATAGTAACCTATCCATTTATATTATCTTTGGCCAAGAATCTGGTCATGTCCTAATTCGAAACTATAATAGCCGACAGGCAGATGAGGCTCCATGGGGGTAAATTCTAGAATCAAAACCAGGACCAAGAGCCAATGAAACGGAACAGAAGGAACAGGACGACCAGTCCGATGGGTGATGATGATGGAAAGTTGTCAAAGCGAAGGAACAAATCGACCAAAATATCCGCTTACCAAAACTGTTTGCACAAGTGTTACCCCGTCTCGCATTTCATTAAGTCCGAGGGGTTAGATGGATAGAATACATGTGTATTTGATGGATACCCCAAGGAATTCTGGTGGACTTTTATTTGCGTAAAAGTCAAACAGTGGCACACGGACCTGGAGATGTTCACTTGTCGCATATTAATTTCCATTTGTGGTCTTTCAGGTTGCCCTCAAGCGCCAGCAGGCCGTGGAGGATGCGATTGCACTCCGGTTGGTGGCCAACAAAACGGGTCGCTCCATCGAGGCCCTGCCGCCGGGCAATATTTTTGGCATGACCGTGACCCAGCCAAGTTCCCCAACTCGAATAAAGCAGGATGATCAGGAGGAACATCCTTTACCAAAGGAAGTGAAACTACAGAAGGAGGAGCACAACGAACCGCCGGCGGTTTCCCAGGATCTGAGCGGAAGCCGACGGGAGACTGTTTCCCAAACAGCCATCGACATGCTGGCCCAGTTATTTCCACAGCGGAAGCGATCTGTCCTGGAGCTGGTCCTCAAGCGATGCGATCTGGATTTGATCCGTGCCATTGAGAATGTTTCCCAAGCTAGGAAATCCGTAGCAGAGGATGTTCCAAGTAACCAGGGATTTAATCAGCACACAGGATCCAGTCTTTCCACTCTCCCGCTGGTCTCATCACAAAGGAGCAGCGCCTTCAGGCCTGTGGTGGCGGATCAGTTCCAGAACAAATCCCTGGTGGAGCTGAAGCCTCCAACTTTTGGGAGCAGCACTTCCGCCGCAGCTGCCGCCATCTGCGGCTACCCCAAGTGGTTTGTGCCGCTCTCCTTTCCGGTGGCCATGGGCCACCTCTCCAACCTGGCGCCGCGATGCACTCTGCCCAACTGCGCCTGCCTGGACAGCTACCAGTTCCACTAGAAGTCCTGGCCCACAAATCTCTCACTGTAATTCTATTGGAATAAATTTATTTAACCTAACTACAAGCTGGACTATCTTATGAGTAAGTTAATCAATCTTCGAGCTTTACTTGGCTGCGGGTTTTGCAGTGACCTCCCCGGCATACTCCTCCTCCTCGTCATCGTCGTCCTCTTCGTCCTCGGACAGGAACATGCGATCGTCCTCATCGCTTTGCTGGCCACTCCGGCTGCCGTTTCCCAGATTCAGGGCAGTGGCTCCCCCATTCAAAGTGGAAGTCGAAGACGAAGCTCCTCCTGTGGCGGATCCACTGCGCTTGCTGAGATTGGCTCGTCGCCATTTGGCTCTTCGGTTTTGGAACCACGTTTTCACCTGGCGGTCTGTGAGCTTCAGCTGGAGGGCCAGGTGGCGTCGCTCCTCGGGGGACAGGTACTTGTGGCTGGCGAAGCGCCCCTCCAGATTTTTGGTCTGCTGCGAGGTGAACCGGATCTGGCCGCCTTTGCGTTTCACCCCGAAATTGGACATGTAGAAGCTGGCCGCCGGATAGGCGTTGCAATAGAGAGCCGCTGCAGCGGTAGCAGGATTGGGGAAGCCTACGGAGAAAGTAACAGGATAATTAAATCTCTTATTGATATTTTTTATTAATTTTTCTATTATTTAATTAAGCAATTTGTCGCATATCAAGTGGCATAATCATTTGATTTTGATTGGTGGTTCCTGCGGTGGCCCCATTCCCCTATCTCCGCCCTCAAGCTCTTATCGAACTTATCGGAGGGCACACGTGTATGAGTGTATACGAGTATATATCAGTGCCTGTATCGGGGGAATTTGCTATATGTCAACGCCCACTTGTAAGTCACCAATGAAATGCGAAATGGGTCGATTGGGAGTTGGGCTGAGCTCGGGAGATTCCGGAGTAATCGACCCAAATCAATTGCCGCTCGACAAGCAATCCGATTAGGGCCCCTATATGATTCTATATAGAGATATATATATGGGAGTATTCAGTAACAGCGATAAGGAAGAAACTCTGTGGTTTACGTAACGGGAATTCACACTTGTTAGACATTTGAATTACGCTCATTGAACAATTTGGAACTATTCGTAATCTTTTATTATTTTGGGACTATCTTAGCTCTAAAATGGAAAAGGTTTCCAAAGCCTTTTAATAAATATTTTATAACTGGATGTCATAATTCAAATTGTTACAAATAGACTTATTAAGCGGTTATTTTTATTAAGTGGCGTACCCAGTGATAAGCCCCCCAAAAATGATACTCCTATTATTCTCTACCACCTTTTTAATCGCTGAAAATTGAATTTGTTATTATTTTATAATGTACGTGTTCAAAATAAAGCACAAAATTATACGAGGTACTCTGATATTTGTTGGTTTCGGAGCGACAAGCGACGGGCTTATCAAAATCAAATAGCAATTGTCGCTATAAGATGATGGACAGTGCCTATTAATCGCCTCTAATAGCATTTTTTGTTTAGATAAGCCACCACAAATCGGAAATTCGAATAACACACACTATTTGGAGGGGGTGATACCTTGCCTATCTGAATTAAATTGATCGTTCGACAACGGATCGGTATGAATGAAAATTCTAACAAATATAAAATAGTGTTTTTCGTTTTTCAAGATACTAAAAAAATTAAGTTTCTTAAACTTAAAGTTAATCCCTTACTGTCAATTTTGAATTCCCACCGATTCTGGTATACCCCTAATAGGACCCAAATCATTGGGCTTCCCATGGCTCTCACCTCAATTTCAAATATTTGTCATTTTGATAAGGCCGCCGAAACTATTTTTTTTTTTTTGGGTGGAATTGGGCCGGTGACATTATTGGGGTAGACGTAACCCCCCATTCGAAAGTGTTCCATGAAGTAATCTAGCGTTACATTGCATTCATAATATGTAGAATGCAATTGTGGGTGGAGGGGAGAAAGTTTTGTTTTAGATTCGAGTGGCATTGGCGCCAACACTTGACTTTGACAAACACCCACCTCCGCCTGGGCTCCTGGCAAACACATGGGGGCCCATACACATTAATCATGTTTATGGCCCATTTTGTGTGGGATCCCATTGTAATATTCGTTCGCTTGTTTGGACACTCTGGACTTAGGCTAGTTAAGACTCTATTTAAATGAGGATTTCACATCACACCATTCCCATGGTCGATCAATTTCCATATGTCAGCCTGACGGAAGGCGATTATGGCATTAACATTCCGAGGTTCAATGACTTGAACTTGGAAACTGTCAGATAGATAAGTTCTTGATCCATAAGTTGTGGTCAAAAGTGTGAGAAAATTTATAGCCCAATTGAGATCCTTGCTTTTTCGAAGGTGCTTCCCCGATGTCTACTTGCAAGTTTCAGGGATTAGACTTTCCTTCAAGGAATTAACATATCAGTTTCTAATAGATACGCATTTTTCAACATTTATCAGCATTTCAGTCTTTAATTGATAATTGTAATGCTCATTCATTCATAATACCAGATATGAAACTCCTGACTCACATCCGGTCCTCGATTCCATACTTTCTTCTAATTATGGTGTAATTCCTAATTGGTTTTGAAATTTGAAACAATATAAGGAAATTTTAGGAGTTTTTGAGGTTTACATAGAATTTGCTATTAAATAGAAATCTAAAAGTTCTTTTTTAATGAATATAATTTAAAATAAAACACCTTTTTTAAAAATACTTTTGTAAAACTTTTAAAAGTAATATCCTAAGAAACAATTCGGTCAAGGATCTTGCTTAAGGATGGTATATAATTTGGAATCATCTAACCCGTAGAATTCAAGAATTTCTAAATGAAAAACTCAAAAGAGCTTAACTTTAAATTTTCTTATATATAAATTAAACATTCTTTAAGACCTACCTTCGCAATCCATGGCGAAAGGGCTATACTGATCACAATAGGCGGCGGGTTGGACGGCGGCTGCGGCTGCCACGGCAGCGGCCTGGAAGTGAGGCATAAAGAGCGAGGGATTCTTCTGAAGGTTGAGGACCTGCTGGTAGAAGAGCGAGGCGGGATCCGGGTAGATGGGATTAAAGCGCAGCGTGGTGGGTGCCAGCACCGGGCTGGACTCTAGATTCTTGAGGGCGTACTGAGCGGCCGCTGCCTCGCGGGACAGATCGTAGATATTGGAGGCGGATGCAGATGCGTTGGACGAGGTGCAAGATGAGCTGATGGCCATTGTGGCCTTGGGCAAGGCAATTGCACTTGCCGACGAAACAGAAGTTCCTGTCAGAGGACTTTGTGAAGAGCCGCGACGTAATTGGATCCGATTTCCAGGGTCTACGGCCGGACTTGGGGCTGTCCGCGTCTTCTGCTCCAAGATGTTCTCAATGGAGAAGGCGGCCTTGCCCGACTTGGTACTGATATCCATTATTTTGATTTAACTTTGGGCGTATTCCGTTAGCGTTTTGATTCCGGAGCGATCGAAGCGACTCCGCTGGCCGCAGGCGGTGAACTAATGTGGGGAATTGAAGAAGTCACCGTAGAGCCCAGGGCCCAATAAATTGTACAAAATCTGATTTCACAGAATATAATAGATTGTACATATAATGTTGTGCTAATGGGTAGATATCAATATTAACAATAATAGAGCGGTATGTAGATACGCATACACTGGCAGATATGGGAGAAGATAATGCCCTGCTACCGGCCATCGATTGATAAGAGTGGTGGTTGGTTGGGCTCTTCGGTGGCTCGATGGCTCTCCACTCCACTCCACTCTATCCACTCCATCCAC
The DNA here is from genome assembly GCA_018150405.1 of Drosophila varians. NCBI lineage: Eukaryota > Metazoa > Arthropoda > Insecta > Diptera > Drosophilidae > Drosophila > Drosophila varians. The sequence continues at coordinate 16,770,124 of JAECWK010000015.1, read as the reverse complement.
TCCACTTGAATTCGAATTCCCAATTTCCAATCGGCAGACAACGACAGCTCTCGACGCAGTTGCTCGTAGCCGTGGTCGGACACCCAATCGGCGATCCGATTCCGTCCTCCGTCGTATAAATCACAGTCCGGCGGACGCTTATTGAGCTGCCAACCAACCCAGCACCAGCCACTAGGGACGCACCCCATCCGCACCACCCGGTAACCGCCTTCTGCTCGGCGGCGGGTCGGTGCGTTTGATCGAGTAATTGTTAATCACCCGTTATCGGTATAGTTACCTGGTTTTCGGCTCTCTCTCGGTGCGTTGGGATTCGTTTTTGGGTACCTTACTTTAAGGGTAATGACAATATGTTAAGCATTATCCTATATAAAAAATGTACCTATATATGTACACCCTTCATCAAATTTTATATTATTACATTTTGGAATATCTGTATTTTTTCAAAAACCTAGAGAAAACGTCCCAATTCCGGAATCAGGATCGTATTCCTTTCAAGCTATTTTAGAGAAAACTATTAGCTAAATTTTAAAAGCTATTAGATTATCAAAAATACATTCATATTTCTCAAATATTACACCAATATATGAATCTTATAAATTTAATTATTGGAATACAAAGAGTATTCCCAGAGTATCTTCCAGGACCCACTACTACTGTTCAATTCAATTCAGATTCCGCATTTGTTTATTGTTGTTGTAAACAAATTAAAATAACCTGCCCCCTTTTGGCCCACACACCCCCCTGGAAATGTCCTTCCCCAGCCAAGATATCACTTTGATTGAGTAATCGAGTTTGTGTTATGATTTTCGGTTATCTCCTTATTTATGCGTCCGTATAACTGTAGTTGGTGAGAGAATTCCGGGCAATATTTCGGGGGTGTCTTATCAGTTGTACTCGGGCTCCCCGTAAAGCCTCCCAGATGATGGATTACTTTTGATTTCGGCCTTTGGGCGGGTGATAAAAAAAAAAAAAGAACCCATACCCAAAACAGTCTATAAATGCCTCCAATTGTTGTTATTGTAGCTGATTCAACAACCTCACCAATATACATACCTCTCTGATATAGTTTTCAGGTTGTCCTACAAAATTTTGGGTATCTTCTAGATAACTTTTGTGGTCGCTTCGAGGAACAATGGAAATCTTCAGTTTCGGTTAGTAAATTAGGTGGAAAAGCGAAATGTTTTCACTTCACACCCATTTACGACATATTATCAGAAATTCAAACTAATTGTCAGGCGATCATAGAGTCTTATGACTATTCAAAATTTTTGGGCAAGTTATTCATTTCCCTACCCACTACCCACCACTCAATGACTCAAATTCATTTGATAAATATATGCAATAAAGTTCTTCCATTTGATACGGTTCCAATGAAGTACAAGTGATTTAACGAATTGCTAATAGAATTTTTTGGGGGGTTCTGCGATGATAGAAGCAATAAAATATAGCCAATCGATTGCTGATTAATATTTATAATGCCTAAAAATAGAAAAAAAGTTGCTTAGAACCTTAAAAATATTGAATAGAAATAGGAAAAGGTCTTGAGTAAAGCAACACCTAAAATATGTTGCCACATCTTGAAATAGGTAAACAAATTAAACCTAACTGCCGATTTCTGAGGCAATACGCAGAAAAAGGTAATCTATGGATACCCTCTTTACTCTTTATTATACCCTCTTAAATCTTGGCCTAAAGCTAAAGCTCAGTCAAAAAAAGGCTTCTAAATTAAATCCCTATGCATCTGCAATCCTATCTTAATTTTAAATATATCAACAATCTTTTTCTGATTTCTGATTTTTTTTGATGGAGCTCCTGGCAATAAGTAGGAAATTCTTGAGAACCACCTATATTGGTCACTAAGTTATCATATCTTTTACAGTTTTCCTTTTTCCGATCCTTGATCTTTATACCGTTCAACAAACTGTTCTTCTAAATCTTTTTAAAAAGAGTGTAGTAATCTATAAGTACCGCCTTAATGGGCCACTAGGATATTATCATATACTTGTAATGGCATAAATGCAAATTTAATTTACACTTTAATCCAAGTACCCAAAAAATACCCTGCGTCATCGTGGTCCGACACTTGTTCCCCGCTATCAGACCGTCAGTTGTGTAATCCCTATCCAAATCCCAGTGAGCGACAAGATATAACATTTTGCACCCGGAGCGACGGCCATTTTGCGACACATCACAAGGTAATATATATTATATACCTGTATATGAATGGATGGTGGGAGGTAAAAACCCTCAATGGTAGGGCAATATCAGCCATTCACAAAACTATCTTCTACTTTATAAAAAATTAAAGTTAAATAATGAATAATGGAATCATGATAAAAAAAATATGTGCAAACAACAACTTTTGGTAAAGAATTTGGTTGTGATAAGTAAATGCGGCCAATTCGAGGCATTGACGAGGTCTTCTGCCACAAAGTATGCTCTTCGATAAGGAGCCCGTGGACTCGAAGGGATTATGGTCGTCAAGTGAGGCTAAATTATTAGCAATTATCAGGAGACAAACGGTTCGAAATGACTACAAAATTGGGCATAAACATTTCCATTACGCATTAATTATAGCGTTTGGTTTTTAATCTTTCAAAGGACATGTGTGTTCCGATAAGGTCTTGTCAAAATATTCTCCAATTTACACATATTAAACATTTTATTTCTAAGCCTTGAGGGGCTGGGTATTCATTTTAACTCTCCCATAAAATAAATATAGTTTGAACATTGGTTTATTGAATTATTTTCATTCTTTTATTTATGCAAATGAACAAATATTTTTTATATAGCACTACGTTGGCTGCAAGTAATTAATAAGCAGTTTCTTCATTGACATCTTATTGCATTTGATTCACGTTTTCCTTTTTCTCTCTTTTTTTCGCCCTATATCTTTCATACAGTGTACATTATAATGTATAGAGTTTAATTTAATTTATCTTTATTTTATAACTATTTATAGGCTTCGCAAGAAGTTGTTCAAGGTTTGCTTCGCTTCACATTTTGTTTGAGAGTTAGAGTTGCTTTGAGTATTCGCTTACTTGCTTTGATTTAAATTCCCTTTTAAAGAAAACCATTGTTAAAATGCAAAATAAATTAATTCAACTACAATTTGACACATAACTAGGCATGCACACATTGAAGTTTACGGTTTTGGATTGGATTCATCTTTCGGTTATTTTTGGTTTGAAAAAGCACTACGAGTTACAAGATCTTCGAGTATTTGTGGTTGTTCTTAACGAGCTGCCTAGACAATACGAAATTAAACTAAGTCCGTTAACTTTCGGTTTTTGGTGGCAATTAGTAGGAAAATTCGAGTAGCAAAACGAGTTAAAGTTAAAGTAGGAGTTAGGATTCCTCACTCGGCCACCTTTTTCATAAATACAAATAGAGTGTAAGTTAGATTTTGGTAGGTAGTAAGTTAAGATAGGTTAATAACGTTTACATATGCGTAGAGAGGTTCTTAGGTAGGTGCTGTTGCTGCTTCTGCAGTTCTTTAGACCAGGTTGGTCACCTGTGTCGTGTCCATGTGCTGGATAAGAGTGCGCATGAAGGACATTTCCTTGCGCGCATTCTCCAGTATCACCTTAGGGTCCTCGGACGTGCAGCGCAGGCAATTCGGCGCAAACACCATGGCCAAGTTGGAGGAGTCCATTTTGGTGCAGCTCACCACCTCCGGGTTGGAGAATTGTTGCAGAAAATGTATTAGATACGTTAGGACCTGGAATAGTAAAAATGTATATAAAAATGCTATAGTATATTTGGAAAAAAAAGTATCTTACCAACTGATTAATTTCAGGCAACTTATTAACTATTTCTTTGGCTTTATCGGGATCCTCGGTGTTCACGCAATCCTCATAGTAGGCATCCGGTATAAGCGGATCGTACAACTCTCGGTACCACAGCTTTAGCAGACTGGCTGGCGCATGGGCATCAACTTTGAATAAAAAGTTAAAACATATTAAATAGGAAAAATACATAATTTAAAACGTTTTCTTACCCAATGTATTTTTATAGTCAGGAACATCCCACCGATCCAGTCGATTCTTCATGCAGTTGACCTCATCCACATCCGCGGAGACACGAAAGATACCCTCGGTTTGCTTTCCATTAAGAAGTAACACCTAAAAGTTAAAATACAATTAAATGTCTTTCCCTTCTTTGAAAAATTCGGGTCTCATAAAACGTACGTGCTCGGATAAGGTAGTTTGTATCCAGGGCAGCTTGCGGAAGGGAAATTTATCCTTTTGCAGCTCCATCACCTCTGACAATGTGTTGCCAAACATGCTATTCCGAAGGATTTGTTGCTGTGGAGTAAACTTTTAGTATTTCCACACAATTCCAAAAAATTTGTACTTACCCGAGCCTGTTCCACTTCATCTTCTGTTGGCTTCTTGGCCAATTTACGTCCACTGCTACCAATGCGATCCAAACGACGGCAACAGACGGTGGCATAATGAGAGATCTGCACGTGGATGGGCCATTTGCTAACTTCCATGAAGCTGGGACCAAAGGAGGGATCGCGATGTCGGTTCACATAGCTGCGAAAGAGAGTTTATATGAAATCAAGACCCCCAGGTATATACTTTAAACGTACTTTAAAAGAGTAGGTTGAAACGTCGGCGAGGGTGGCACAAAAGAGAGACAAATGGCCATCAACTCCCATCCTCGGATAAGCGAGTCCCGCTTGGGATTCTCCGTGGTTTGTCGGCAAAGCTGGACATACAACTCATCCCTTAACCTTGAAAAATATTTGAAAAGATTTTACTAAAAATAGCTTATACAATATTGGAGTAAACTCACTGCTGCTGCGGCAAGGAGGCGCAAATGATGTCAATTGCCACCGAGTTTAGGGTCATACCCAAGCGCGCCTTGCGATCCGCCATGTAGATCTGCACCAGCTTGAAAATCTCAATGGCCGTCTTTTTGTCCGCCTTGTCCCTGGACAGAGCCAGCATGGGCCTGCTTATGGCTTCCGCTGTCCAACTGAGCATATCCCTAACCGAAGCCTTCTTCCGGAAGAGGCCCTTCGAGTGCAGATTTAGATTGTCGGCGGCGAACTTTTCGATATCACATTCCTTCATACACGCTAGCGTAGCGCCGCCCACTCCCATGCCCGGTGCACGATCGCTGGGCGGAAATATTTGCTGAATGGTGGGCTTCAGCGAAGGCGGCGCCAATTTGTGACTTGCCCGAGAGAGACTAGCTGGAGCACCCCCCACTCCGGTCTGCTGTGGTCCGGTAGCGTCTTCTTTGGTAGATGTAACTGCACCCAATCCTAGTCTAGAGCCTGGTCCCGCGCCCTGATGTCCAGCTCCTGCCAGACGCGAAATCTGGCGATTAGGCGAGGGCAACGTTTGCGACTGAGACTGCTTGGCGTCGCTGGGATCCAAATGGAGCTGCTGCTGATGCGGCTGGCTGGGCAGCGTCGGCGGCGGCACATGGTGGCCCCCATGGCCGTGGCTGGTGTACGGCGGAGTATTCGAATACAGCTGCTGGCCATGGTAGCCGCCGCCTGCCGAAGGACTGTGCGATACGGTGTCGTAGTATGAGATCTGGTAGCGGGGCTTTGGCTTTGGAGCAGCAGCCGGCGAGGATTCTGCGGCATTACCACCAATCCCCTCCAGCACAGCTTCTACATTGTCAGAACTAAAAGAGAAAATATTTTGTCAATTTAGCTGATGCCATATTTTATCCTCTTACTTACATATCTTCTCTTCCGGCGGGGTCATACGGTGGAAACTGATAGGCATAGTAAGACACGCTGTCGCCCATGTTGGCATAATCGTCGATCATGCCGTAATTGTGCTCCAGGTAACCTCCATGAGTATCCGATCCGCCATCGGAGTCCTCGTTGTCCGGCTCATGGCCCGAGAGCGAGTGTTCGGATTGGCTGTCCGAGTGGTACGAGTCTGAATCGCCTCCATCGCCGCCACGGTAGTCATAACGTCCAGAGAGCTTTGCCTGCTCAAGGATATAGTGCTTCAAGGGCAGTAGATGCGGCATCTCCTGATCCCAGTTGGTATACAGCGGCGATATGTTCCCATTATCGTACTCTACATCGCTATTGTCGGCTTGCTGGTGGTAGTGGTGCTGCTTGGAGCGCCGCTTCTCTCCTCCAGCGCCTGTGCCGGATCCGCCGCCGTGGTAGCCCCTTTTATCCAGGCTGGAACTGGCGCTGTGTCGCAGAGAACCCTGTCCAGGATAGTGGTGAGTTTGTGACCGGTTCGCAGTAGAGTTATTGGACTTCTGGCGTTGGCGGGCGGAGTCGTTGGAGCCACGCGAAGAATGTGTCATAAGCCCAAGATTTTCGGGATTGCCCCCCGGCGAAATCGGGCCAGTCTTTCCCAGCGATATCCTCTCCAGACTCAGCAGATCGAGGCTGTGGCTAGGCTCTTGGAGACGAGGCGAATGTTGCAGCTGCAACTGGGGAAGCGCGCTGGTGGCACTCGTTTTCGCCTGCCGAGAACTTTTCGTCTGCGGACTTATCGGACTCTGTGGACTTGAGTCGCTCGAATGCTTCTTATGGCTGCTGCTTCCACTGCCAGCTGTACTCGTGGCTGTGTTGCTGCCACTAGCTCCTCCAGTTCCTCCCCCACTGCCGCCACTTTTCGTCGCATTGGTGGTGTGACGACGCCGGGAGAGTGGCGTGTTTTCCACGGATTTGAAGTACTTTTCATGCATGGAATCATCGCTAGCTGCTCCTCCGTTGGCGGCCTCTACGCTGCTCTTGCGATAAGATTTGCTGTGATGTCCGGCGGCGGCAGGGTTGATCGAGGAGGACATGAAGCTCCCAGACCTCGCCAGTGAAACCTTGTACTCGCGATCTCCGACGTAGGATTTGCCGCTGGGAGCTGCGCTGGTCCCTCCACCTCCTCCACTGCGCTGTGCGTTTCTTTGCTGATGCTGCTGTTGTGCGTAATTGTATAAAGCCGGAGGAGCTGAGGCATCTGGCGATACCTTCTTCTTCTGGGACTGTGGCGTATGAATGGAGTGAGTTGGTGAGGCGATATCAGACGACTTGGAGGAGTAGCCCTGCATGTGGTTGGGCAGCAGCTGATGATCAAAGTACTTGTCCCCATAGCCACTACCACCGGCATAGGATGAGGATGTGGAAGTGCTACCATGGGGCAGATTATGCGAGCTGGTACTCTCCTGAAGCATCTCAAAGCTAAAAGCGTATCCGGCAACCGACACCAAAAACAAATGCGAATATGAATGACAGCGTTGATGGGATGTTGCAAAATCAAGGACTACTTACGCTCCATTGTCCTTGCCGCCGCCACGCTGGTGCTTCTGCAGGGAGCTGAGGCGCAGGTTTTCCGAATGCCCTGACCCCGGAGTTCCACCTCCGCCGTCGTTGAAGCGCCTGTAGCCATGCGCACTGGACAAGCTCGAGTCGCTGGACTTTCCCGATTCCTTGTAATGGTTGCAGGAGTCTGTCGTGGTAAATCGATGCCAGGATGAGTCACCATGGAAAAGAAAAAAACGAGCACAAGCACTCACCTTGCGAACGCCTGGAGCCGTAGGCCTGCAGATGCTGCTGCTGAGGGTCCATGGAGCGGGATGAGTCACCCGTGCCGACGCTGGAATGTAAACAAATGCAGAAAAAAAATAAAAATAAACAAAAATCGAATAAAATGATGAGGTTACTCAACCCAAACCGAAAACTTACCGAAAGCTCTGACGGCCCCGCGGACTAGAGATCACTTCGCTGCTGGCCAGCTTCTCATCGGAGCTGGCCACCGCCCCGTTGCCACCGCTGATCCTCTGCTGGCCACGTCCCTTCTTATTTGGACCCGACATGGGCGACGGTTGCTGTTGCTGGGGGAGATTCTGCTGCTGTTGCGGTTGCTGCGGCTGCTGCTGGGCAGAATGCTTCTGGGGTGTGGTTTGCTCGCGACGCTCGCTGGGATCGGTGTTCTGTTTGAGAGTCTGAAGCTTGGCCAGCGGTATGATGTCGCACTTGCTCGGCCGGTGCCAGACGGTCTTCTGCGTGGCCGCATTGTAGTAGTAGAACCTCTGGGTATTCGTATCAAACAGTTCCCACCACTGCGATGAGTCGGTCCGCTTAATTGGCACATCCTGTAAAACGAGAACGGAACGGGAATCAGAAACGGGAATGCTACGGAACGTGGAACGCGTGGAAAGCGCGTTGTGGGGATTAATGTGGATCATCTGCACCGAGTATGTGGGTGTGGATATGATGGGGGATCTGATATGATTTGATATAACTGGGGGAACACGTGGGCAGTGCGATCAACGTGCTGTTGTGAGATAAAACACTCTTGAATACGAATAAAAATTGATTCAATCGATGCATGTTTCCCATCCGGATGTTCTTTCACCTATTTATGCAAATCATGACTCACACACAGGGCTTTCCCTCTGAGCCCTCTGAGGGGAGATTTATTATGGCTATTGGTTTTTTACTTCCTGGACACTGTGGGCTACATTATAAAAACCTGAAAAAATGTTCTCATCTTTAGAAATAAAACCTATGTACATTTTCCTCTTATACAGTAGCTATAATATTTCAGCACGTGCCTGCATCCACATATTTATATGATATATTTTCATTATTTTCCTCTGAATTGACACCGGATACCAAAAATATTTCGAGATTGCTTCGGCTATGATAGATTTCCCATTCCCCCAGTGGCCTTCAGCCGCCAAACGGAGGTATCCTGTCTCAGCCGCCAAACGGAGGTATCCCGTCTCTTCAATTATCCAACAATTACACAAAAGCAAATTTATTTTGGTATTTCAGCTCGAGAAGAGCTTTTCTTCTGGCTTAATCAGCAAACTTGAGACTACAATAAGCCGTTTTGTGTGTGGGTGGGGTGTGTATATTTATAATCAGAATCTGAAGGGTTTTATCTGGTGAATAAATACAACAAGCTCTTGACAAGTGGGGCTTCTCGCTCCCCCATGCACTGAGAAAAACGCTTCAAAACTTTTACAAATAAAAAAAGAGTCAAACCCAATTAATATTTTAATCAACAGTTGGATTCAGCTTATATCTATTTATATTTTCTTTATCCCTTTAATCCACACCCAATTCTCTCAAGTATTTGGCCTTGTTGGCGTGGCGCGTGTGCTTAATCCGCCTCATCTCGCCCGTTCGCTGCCCTCCAACTTGCATCTTGCCCAGAACACCCAGAAGTCAGGGTTATTTCTGCAAAATGCAGCAGAGGCAGCGCGCTGACCTTGAACTTTTGCGCTGCAGCTGCGCCCACCGCCCACAGCCCTTGCCAGGGAGGTGCCCTAGTGGGTGGTGGCTTGTTATTGTTGTTGTTTTTAATCTGCCACATGCTGCCTGCCCGAAGCTGTTGTTGCTTCTGTTACTGTGGTTATTTGTTGCTGCTTCTGTCGTTGTTGTTGTGGCAACAACTCACCACTGATACCGCCCATCCCCCACCGCCCACCGCCCGCTGCAAATGAAAGCTTTCGGCATGGCTGCTTCCCATTTCTGGTTTTCATTTCCATTTCTACCCGGCGTTGCATGTTGCATAATTTGTAGGCGCGACCAGACGCTTATTGAGGTTTTCGGGAGGGGCATGGAGGAGGAGCTGGGTGCAAGGCCACCCAGTAGAGATGTCGTCTCGTTACGCTATTCGCATTCTTGCGTTTTTAACTGACAGTCAGTCAGTCTGTCAGTCAGTTTGTCAGCCTTTCATCCAGATTGCAGATTCCTCCCCCCAGCCGTAATGAGAGATGGACTATAAAAAGAAATATCAAGCGAGGCGACCTCATTTGCGGCCTTGTACGATATTCCAAATATTTTTGTAATTATGGCAAGACAATGGGAAGGGAGAGGTCTCTGGCCTACATCTTAATCTCATTAAAGTCGCCTGAAAACTGCCCATTTGTGGATGTAATTTTAAATTAATTAAAATGTTGTTAAAACAATGTTTTCTTTACATAATTTGTATTCCCAAAAGGCTTCAGCCTTAACTCATAATTGTATAGATAAAAAATTGTTTCTTGGGAAATGTTACTCATAAGATGAAATGCCTATATGGAAAATCATAAAGGGTGGTGCGGTTCATCGTTCTTAAAGAGTCATATTATGATGAGACACCGGCCAGTGGACCAGATATATTAGGAAACTTTCCTTGTTGAGGAACATTTGGTGGCTGTAATCAAACTATAATTATTTCCCAATTAAAGCTCATTGCGTTGAATCAACAGATCCCTCCACACATTGCATTCGGTTGTGTTATCTGCCCTATTCAATTTGCTACATGGAATGCTTGGCCTGGCATGGGCCTCTGGCGCTTATTGAAAAACAATTCCAAGTCTTAATCAGTGGCCAAGTGGGTCGATCGAGGCAAAGGAGAGGAGCACCACACCACGCCACGCCACCACGCACAATACTTCTAATCGAGTTGAATTCCCAATAGCCGAGGTCAGTTATGGATTCCTCCACATCCCATCTCCCCCACTTGGCTGGCTGTGAATCATGCAACGAAAAAATAGCCAAATGAAACTAAATGAGCCGCAGACACTCCGAGGAGAATATTTTTTTGGCGCTCCGTAAAATTAGGTCATCCGCAGAGCGAATATTGAAGCCCAGCACAGATCCGAAAATAGCCAGCGATAAAATCGGGACTATGGAACGCATGTGTCTCTCGAAAATTGGTAAGGAATGGTATCTCCGATCAATGGAATTGAATTGTTGTCAAGTCAAAAGGGAAGCATTTGTCCAATTCGAGGTTTAAATTTATGCAAATATTTACGCATGATCCCCTATATAGTTGCCAGACCAAAAAAATATCAATTAAGTGCCCCGATTTATAGATTATGGCAAGGCAGTTATCGATTTTGGGCACATGTTTCACATTCCCGAGAGGAAATCCAAAGGCAGATTCCATTGGGAATCTTTATTTATAGATCAGTGGGCAACGAAAGAGCCTAGTCTGTGACTTATTTATGATATGTGCATGGGCGCTATTCCCCAGCTCCCCCATAGTTGAATCTCTACAAGAAATTCATTCTTTTATGGGGGAAATGAAATCGAAAGTCAAATTGAAGCGAGTGCTGGTCCAATAATCGTTAATCAAAAACCGCTTGATTTCTTTTCGCGTTGCATCTGGCTCATAAAAGCCTTCTTATCGCGGTCAAACCCAACCACAATCTATGACCAAGCAAAAAAATATACATATGTATAGCCGCCTATCATCATTTTATGCAAATGCTTCCTGTGCCAAGGGAATCTCACAATTTAATGTTTTTATGCATGCAAGTACCCGAAATTCATTAGCAATATTTATGCACATTTAATTGGCTTGGTAATTGCTTTCAAATTGTGCCAAGCTAACCGGAAGAAGTGCTAGTCCTATGTGTGCGTCTGTGAGAGGCCCAAAAGCACACATTGGACACAACAGGAAACCGTAGTTGGCCTAAGAAGGCAACGGGCGATAGCCAACCCAACTTGGGGGAACCCAAGGGCTTCCTAGTCACCGAGAGTCAGAGTTGACATTAGAAAATCAAACATAAAATTCAATCAATTTCAAATCCTTTAAAAGAATCAAAGACAATTCTATTTAATCCTTTACCAGACTCTTCAAAGTAAATATGAAGTCTTATATCCCCAAACTCTTACCCATTGAAGGCCAACCAAGAAACACAATAAAACTTTGAAATATTTTGACGATTGCGTAGCACAAGAAGAGGAGACCCAGATCGAGGCCTGACCATATTTGAGGGACCCCATTCGGTTACTGGTTACCCAGCGGATTGCACCATCTCCCCCTGTTTAGGATTGGGGAAGAATGGGTGACTGGTGACGCCGGCGGACGCACGTGAACATTATCGTTTAGCGACTTCACCTTCACTCCGGTCCTCCCGTCCAAGCTTTGTGGTTCGAGGCGAGTTTTGTAACATGAAACGTGAAACGGGCAAATGGACGTGCAACGTGCGGCGCTTTCTTCTGTTGGTGCTGCCTCCGCTTCTGCTTCTGTGTCTTCCCCCCTCCGCCTCTCACAACCGGAAGTTTTACAAAGGCAAATGAGCAAAAACACAAAAAAAAAATCTGAAAAAAGTGACAAAGCCACTGGGAGAGGGAGGAGCAGGGCGGGAAGTAATTTTGAGTTATAATAAAAAGCTAAAAAAAAAGTAGGCACCGTCCACACTGTGAATAAATTTCAAATCACGTACAGAAGATGCACAGAAAGAAATGTATATCTTTGAACTCCATTTAAATATTGTTTTTTTATTTACATTTTTTGTATGAATATACTAATATATTTCTCTCTGTAAGCCTTTGATAACTAAAAGAACACCGCTCCTCTAAACCAAAAGAAGAAAAAAACAGCAAGTTGGCCAACGAGTAAACTTTCAGTTAAAACACGACCTGAATGATGCCAATTTTAAGAAAGTTAGAAAACTGAGGGGGTGGAATGAAAGAACAAAGGGGAGTAAAAGGTACGATCACCCTCCGTTAATAATGTCTTTTTTACGCTGCTCTGCATAAATTGTGCGGATTATATGGCACTGTGAAAAGGATTCACTTCCTCTCAACTTCTCCAGGGGAAGCAGCAACAATTGCAGCACTGACGACGTCGCTCGCAGTAACTGCAATCAGATACCAGAACGGGGGCAGGTTTTTACTTTGCAGATAGGACACGAAAATAAAGGGTGCCGGAAGTGTCGAGTGTCCTTAATTCAGGTTAACTTTGCCAATTTTTTAGTAACCATTATTGACCCATTGATCCAGGAAGTTATTGATATTTGCCCAAATTATTTTTAGAATTATATCTTCGTCAGGATAAGAGTCCTGAGTTGTGGATGACTCAAACAGAGAGTGAGAGTGACACAAAACGAAATGAAATGCCCGAGAAGTGTATTCGAAAAAGGAGAGTGGAAACACACACAGATGGCTTTGCTGCAGAGCGGAAGAAGGGCGCGCAGGACGGGCTATAAATCATGGCGTCAAACGGACATCACGCCCACAGATGCAGCTCTGTATGCAAGCCTTTTCAATAAGGAAGCAGGACATGCACTCTCACAAAACCAGGCACATTTTCCAACAATTGAGATTAACAAAATGGTTCAATTTTTGGCGAATTTCCGCCAGCCTTACAAAGTATAAATATTATCACCAGAATAGTATCGAAGAAATTGTTTTAAGGACTCCTATTATTTTGGGCACTGTAGCAGTGCAATCAGGAGCGAAACGAGGACATTGCAGGCCAGGAACAAAATCAATGAAATTTTCACTACTTCCGGGCAAAGGCAAGGAGGAAGAAAAACGAGACCAAAAAGGGAGGCTCAAATTGAGGATAGTCTGGTTTGTGTTTGCGTTTCTGCTCGGCCCGGCAGGCGAGACCAAAGTTATTAGCCTGCAACACCTTTTGGTGTTGCCGCATTAGCCAAACAACCAGGAAAAAACGAGACAAGATTTAAGCAAACATTCTATATATTTAGCTGACTTAAAAGGCAAAAGGGGACGGACTACTCCTTTCAAAAAAAGATCAAACACGTTATAAAATAGGCTGTAGTTGTTATACCAGAATAGTTATGATGCCAGCATCATCCGAAAGTTATTTTAATATAATTAACCTTGGTCACGCCACTTGGCGAAGTGGGTTACGAAATTTGCAAGCCAAACACAAACATAACAAATTATAAAAAATTGTGCAAACGAGTGACCCAGAATGATAATTAAACAACTAGAGACGTTCAAGTCACTCATTTAATCAATGAAGGAACCCTGCCTAGAAGGGGGTGAATGACCTCTTGGAGGATCTTGGAAATAGTTTATTTTTAAGAAAATAGTTGGATTTATACTCACTTCGGGTGGATCCCAGACACATTCGCCAGTGGTGAGATTGGCGTACATGTGGTCCTTGGTGCGCGGCTCGATGATTTCCACCCATTCTATTCTGGAGGGCCGGAACGAAGATCCAGATGAGATTTGTGTGGAGCAAGAGGCGAGAAATACACATAAATAAGCGATAAAATGCGATTGCTTCTATTTTCGGGCATTTCTTCGCGCGAGTAAGTACCAGATATTTTGTAATACACGCCCTTCTTTAAAAAATAAAAAGATACTAGTAGCAACAACAAAACAACATGTTTTTGAAGGGGCAGGGGAGGCGGGCGGCCAAACAAATGTTTCATTCAATATTTCTCTGGCATTCATTCTTTGTGCGTAAACGTGTGGCGTGTCCTTAGCTGGTTTCATCCATTCAAATTTTGGGGGTATTTCTCTATACACAAACAAACACATTTTGTCAAACACTTTCCGGTTTTTCCTTATTCGAAAATTGCAGTCCTTCCACCCAACACACCCATTGGGAAGGCGGTTTTGAAGAGAGGGTGTTGGCACTCTCTGGCTCTGGTTCTGGCTCTGACTCTGCCACTGGCACTCTCTTTTTGGCACATTTGGCGGACGGCGCTTGTTGCCGCGCCTTACCAGAAAATCGATTTTGCAGCAGCCTGTGAAACTTAAGAGCCAAAAATGCATAAATCTAATATTTAATCAAGGTAGGGAAATGCACGCAACCCACGCACGCAGGTCAAACACAGTGGCGTCCAAGGGGGGGGTTTGTATAATCCCCCTTAGAATTACCACCTGGAAATTAAAAGCTAGTTAATCACCCACGAATTTTTCATAGTTAAAAGCCCTCCCCATTGATAAAATCCTGCTTACGCCACTGTTCTCTCAAACGAACACACACGCACTCCCATCCAGCACGCAGCTGTCGCCCTGTCGCCCGACTCTCCCCCTTTCGGCCGCCTCTCTCTCGCTGTCGCCCACCCACCCACTCGCACTGCATTGAATTTTTGTGCATTGAAGACAATTTATTTAACAAAAGCATCTGCACTTTTGCATTGTTGGTTGCGCCTGCTTTCTTAATAAATTGTATACACAATTTCGACATTCGCGTTGTCTGGAAAATGGTGTTTTGTTGTTGGTTGCCTTGCTTTTGCTGCTGGTGTCTGTTGTTGCTGTAATGCTAGTTGTAGTGTAACGGCACACACCTTTCACAACTTGAACTCATTTTTTCTTTGCTCTTTATTAGGCTGCTGCTAGTTTTGATTGTTGTTGTTGCTGCTGCTGGCGGGTTTCTCTCGGTGTTGTTGTTATTGTTGTTGCTGGTGTCTCCTTTTGCTATTTCTGCTGCTGCTACTGCTGCTGGTGCTTCTTCTTCTCCTCGGTTTCCTTACGCACCCCGAACGCACTCTACATATATACTTATATGTATTTCACTTTTTTTTCACTTATTTTCGTTTCGACCGCGGCGGCGAAAATGCAATTTTCCTTCTCAATTGATTTTTTCTACCCACTCGTACTCCTTCTTCACATGCGTGCCGCAGTTTGTATTGTTGTGGCTGCAGTTCTACGGTTTGCAGCGCAACGTAAAACACTTTCACATTTATGACATAATTTGCTGGCCATATTTTTACTTCGCCCTGCGCTTGTGCCACTGCATCTTCCCGGAGCCAAGTGCTATCTTAAATATATATGCTCTAAGCTGCACAATTGACAATTCGAACGCGATCCGCTATTATTTGCTGCAGCGCCGGAAACGAGTGGCCAGATTGTGTGAACAAAAATGTAGCCAAACGTTTAGCCCTAACGCGTAGTTGGCCGGAAAACCGCTAAATGTTAGAGGTGGACCCGGGGATTCCCCAAAGTCTAAATATTTTAATATTTAAATTAAAAATACACATGAACCATAAGAAATATTTATATAAACGACTAATATAAAAGGCGTTTTTATTGTTATACAATTTCTTTTTATAATTTTGGAAAATTTCATATCCAAACATGTACATTTTAAAATTAATATTTACGATTAACAACATTTTACTTAAAGTATAGAGGTAGTAATCGAAACAGAAATCTTTAAAACCGACCAATTATCCCAACTTTGCATTGTAATCTTAGCTTATCTTAGAAAATAGTTTAGTTTCATTTTATTGTTTTGGTGGTGAAATAAAATCTCATACAAATTTATCAAAAATAGTTTCTGGTTAGGAAAAAAGACTTTAAGCTGACTTCACAGTGACTTTCAAATGGCTTAGCCTTGAATTAATAACAATCCGAAATCATATTCTCATCATCGCGTTTTATCGCACTTAGGATATCATCCAAAAGGGATGTAAAACTTTCCTCGCACTCGAACCACTCCTGATGTTGTTTCAAAAGCTTCTCCGGATCAACCGCCTTTAGCTCGGCAAAGAACTGGCGCAACGGCATTGCAAATTGCTTGTAGTAGAACTCGTCTATATGCCGTTTTTGCGAAGGAGCTTCCTCTGCATTTAGCTGCATTTGAGTTTCGAAAGCTTTCTCCAAAAGCTGGGAGTCCTGTGAATTGAGAATCGCCTCGATAATCTCGTCCGCCTCTGTAGTAATTATGGTGGCCTTAAATTCTGGTTGCTGCGGGGGTGGCGTAGGCTGTTGTGGCGGAAACGTGAACGATGACTGTTCCAAATCCAGAGGCGATCGCATTTCAATTTCCTCCAGTATACCCTTGTACCTCTCAAATTTTTCAGACAATATCTGAGTGCCCTTAATGAGTAATGAAAGGACATCTTTGGAGGTTTCCTCGCGTAGGCACTTAAGTACTACTCCAAAGTATCCATACTGCTGCACCTCACCAAAAACCTTGGCGATACTAGTCTGGATCTCCTTTTCCGTCAGAGTGACAATTTTCTTTTGCTCCTTGGAGAAGGTTACAGTGGGAAAGACTCCGTCGATCATGCCTTGGTTTGTGAACTGACGGTAAAACTCTCGTCGCCAAAACTCCAATGCATTCATCTTCACTTCGGTGTGGTGATCACCGACAACGCAATAGTTGAGCGTTGAGAAAAGCGTGTTCTTGTACTTTTGATGGATTTTGCGATGCTCGTAAATCTTTTTCAGAGTGATGAGGGCTTCAGCGCGTACAATATCATCGTTCTCCCGGTACATCACATAGAGTAAATGGTCCTAAAATTTTTTTTTTTTTAGAATTTTTACTGTATATATGTATATCCATCAATCTTACCACAAGATCCAGTTGGCTTAGGCCATTCTCCCATAAAAGGTTTATAGAGACCATTTCCGCCAAACATTTAAAGGCAGAAGCCCGAACATAGCTCTCTGAATCGTTCTTTGCCATTTCGTAGACTATCGGAGGTATCTGCGAGTCGATTAGAAACCGTTGGAAGGCAGGAAATTCTAGTGAAGTATTAATTTTAAACTCGATAATAAATACTTTTAATAGTGTACTTACTGACGCGAGAGATGCTAGCAATGGAGGTGGTCAATTCCAACGTAGTGTCACGCACCTCCCACATTGTGTCGTGCATACGCTTTACAATGATGGGACCCAAACAAACTAAGGCTGAACCCTGAAGGTTGTCCACTAGCAGCGCCATATTTGGGGAAAGAAAATGCTCCACAGCCAGCTGGACAAGCTTCAAAGCCTGAACCGTACACTAAAAAGTAAAATTTATAATCAATAATTACATCGAATTTCGGATATACAAGTCCTCTTACTCTGGCATCCATATTAGCATTCTCTAAAACGAAAGCCAAACAATTGACCAGACCAATCGTCTCTACTGATTCCTTCCACGTTATCTTAAACCGCTCTATTAAGGTGCGCAGGCCCACCATGACGGAGTGTAAAACTTGGGGATCATTGACGACCAGTTCTGTGCCACGAGGATACAATTCGAGGTAGGAGCTACCGGCGCTGCTAACGCTGTGGCAATCATCCTGAGAGTCATTCGCTATGGCGTTCATAGCTACCGCCTCGCGGAGCACGTACAACAAAGCCTGACACACGGTAACGGCCTGTTCGCGATCAAGAACATTCTCCAACGAAAGCAAACTATGAATGCACTTGTTGGCCAGGCCAGGAGTCACTAAAGACAAGCCCAAGCCGTCCGGCGTGAAAAAGGCATCGCGCATGCTGTAGCAGAGGCGCAATGTTTGCTCACAGGAAATTTCCAAGAGCTTTACCACATACGCGTCAAAGAGTTCCACCTTGTTTTCCGCCTCCATTTTTTGGGCGTACTTCATGGAGAATAGCAGCGGCAGCATATGAAAACAAATGAGCTGATTTTCAAATGTCACACGCTCCTGCTCAATAACAATCTGTTTGGGCGCCCTCGTTCCCAGCTTTTTCCACAGCACGTGATTAACCTCAGCCAGCTTTACAAAACTGTATCCATCCTTGCGAGTGATGCAGAATTTCATGAGGTTGAAAAATGTCAATCCGAATTCGGTGTATTCCTCTGGCGGTTCGGTAGCTTCTGGATTTAGGAGCTTTTCGTGCATCAGCCAAGCAAAGTTGTAGCTACTCAGCGTGGTAAAGATTTTTTCGATAAAGTATGGATTGTGCGTCATGTCGATGAGCTTCCAAATTGTAACATCGAACTCGTGGTACTCTTTCAGCAGGGCCACTATACCGGTTCGCTCCCCTAGCTCCAGCGTTTGTTGTAGGATATAGCTGAGTAGGTCTAGAGTCGCGGAGATCTTGTGTAGCAGATCGTTGTCGTCCACCTTTATATGAATCGCAGTCACTTCACCCTCTCCGTCGGTGTTCTTGTACAGGTTATCGTGAATCGGCTTCATGATCTCGCCCAGCAACTCCAGGGTGACCGCCTTATCGTTCAGCTTATCGCAAAACTTGTACAGCATCTCGAAGAGCAGCTGCCTGGCCTCCCGGACCACATACAAGGTGTGATCATTGTTAGAGTACTGAATGAGCAGTTTCCAGGCGCGATGTATCCGAAGAAAAGCCAGTCCCATGCTATACACCACCACGGCCTTCATAAGTCGAATGCCTCCAAGTTTAATTGAGGGGCTGTAGGGACGATCCATCTGTAAAAATTTTACTGTTCTGGAAAAGAAAAGATAAACCATGAGTTGCTGTTTTCTAAAAATTTGACATGACCTTTGGCCGTCTAATACAGAATGGAATTACAAATTCTTTCTAGTCTTCTAATAGATCCCAACCTGTTAACAATGTCCAGCTCCCGTAAACGCACGATCATCCACTCGTTGGCCGCCAAATAGCTGGTTAGATTGAGCATAAAAGATACTACTTTTGGGTGAACTTTTTCGACGTCCTCCATAACCATGGTCATGCAAGTGTCCACCCAATCGACCACGAAGGGGGCCTGCAGCACGAATGCGTTCTCTGATGGGGGATGCAAATGGATCGAGATTTAATATTATTAGCAATATGGGGGGCAGACAACACCCACTCACCCTTGGCCTGCAAATGCGTGAGGAGCTTCTCAAAGTAAACATTGTTGGTTGTGGAAAAGTTATCGCGCAAAAATATGTTTAGTATTTGGCGCAGGCGCGACAGCACCTCCTCTTGCTTCTGCATTTCGCTGTTATCACGATGACTCTGTAGCCTCTCCAACAACCGATTCTATGGCATACTTTTCGAACTTGAAATTGTTCCACCAAATAATGAAATCGTTTGCTTGCCGCTCTTATCACGCCGAAAGACACTTGTTTTGCATTTGAAGGAGACCGTTTTCGTTTACCTGCGAAATGTAGAACAGAGTTGCCAGGTGAGGAAACAATCTTCTGATCTTTATTTAATGATTTAATAACTATAAAACAATATATTTAACAAAATTAATATGAATAAAACTAACACATTTTTTATCGAAGAATTCAAAACAAAAACTAGTATTCGCAAAAATTCATAAACAATGATTTCTAGCTTATTTATGTATCTTGTGTTAGTTGTATTTACTAAATAAAATGTGTTATAGATTTAATATATATATTAATATATTATATTTTAAACAAGGCATCACTGATTAAGAGACGAGCGCCCCAAATAAGAAAATAATTAACGGTCACACTGTCTGTAGATGCAAAATAATGACGCTGACATCGAATCGGACCTAGGGGACGTATAATGGATAATAATGTAGAGCAAGCTGCAGTAAAAAGCAAAACAGAATCCACTATAGTAACTATTGGAGCAGCAACTGGATCCGGAGCAACAGCCGTCAGCGGAGCGAGCGGTGCCGGGGTCCTGGCCAACGCAAACTCAAACTCGAA
This sequence comes from Drosophila varians, assembly GCA_018150405.1. Taxonomy (NCBI): domain Eukaryota; kingdom Metazoa; phylum Arthropoda; class Insecta; order Diptera; family Drosophilidae; genus Drosophila; species Drosophila varians. The sequence goes on along the minus strand of JAECWK010000015.1, from coordinate 16,750,089 downwards.
CTCGACCTTTTGGAAAAACAGCGGACGGAGGGTGCCCGGACGGCCCAGTCCCAAGCGGGAGCTTGATAAGTCAGTAGGACTTGGAGTTGGCATGGTGTCCACCTTCCGGGACTACCAGCAGTCGGTGAGCGATGCCTGGGACACGGGCGACGATGAGTTCTGCATCATTAGTAACTCCGAGGCGGCAGCTGCAGCAGCCGGAGCAGGAGGTAATTATCACTAAATGTTAACTTTCCTTGAATTTGCCTAGAAAAAAGTAATCCATTATATTCACTTGGTTAATCTTTCCTGTAGATACAGCACGGATTTCTCGCCAAGTGTCCCAGACGGTGGCCCTTAATGTAATTGAAACGCATTCTCGAAGCAACCAGAACCACAACTCATCCAAGCCCTTTAGTGAATGCGGTGCAGATGTGATATCGCCCGGTAGAACAAGCGCGGAAGAAAGCAAGGAAGACCGCCGAACGCTACCGGACAGCAACGAAAACAGGTGAGCTGAGGACACGGACCCGGGAAGTCAAATAGAAAGTTGAGTTCGTAGCAGTTCCCAGCAGTTGTACAAACAAGTAGGGGGCGTAGTGGGGAAAGTACGCACCCGCATTGCTCAGTGAATTCCTGAGCAATGTAAGCTGTCTGCGTCTCGATTATGAATATAATTAATTTAATTAATAAACTAGCAACGGAAAAGAGACTGGGTGCTTCCATTGCTAACAACATTTTGCGATAACCGCCCTGAGTTCTATCTATTCCTTAATTGAACACCACTCCCCAGCCCTTCCCCTGAACCCAAGTCTTCAAGATTAGAGTCAATAACGCAAGAACTGAAGCATTCCATGGAAAATAATCGAGGTTGCATTTACAGATCAAGATTGCGAAACTACCCAGGTCGGCCGCAGTTACAGAAAATAAGCTCGAATTGCCAGGACAGCGAGTATGAGACAAAGATTGAAAAGTTTCAGGTACTTCTCGATTCTCCTCAACTGGACTTGGTGGCCCTTAAAAAACTTAGCTGGTCGGGAGTTCCCAGAAAAGTAAGAAAAGATTGTTTACACATTAGGACGCTCAATAATTTTAATTTCCTATCAAAGATGCGCGCTGTTAGCTGGAGGCTGCTCTCAAAATATCTTCCACCCTCAAGTGAACGGCGGATGGCGGTGTTGGAGAGTAAACGGCAAGGCTATCAAGACCTCAGGCACAACTATTTCCGAGTGGATAGCCAGGATGAGACGCAGCAGGATACGTACCGCCAGATTCACATTGATGTGCCTCGCATGAATCCCCAAATACCGCTCTTCCAGCAAAAGCTCGTTCAGGAGATGTTCGAGCGCGTGCTTTTCATCTGGGCAATCAGGCATCCAGCATCCGGATATGTGCAGGGCATCAACGATCTCGTTACGCCCTTCTTCATTGTCTTTCTCCAGGAGGCTTTGTCGCCGGACACGGATCTCGAAAAGTATGACATGTCAACGCTGCCCGAGGAAACTCGAAACATAATCGAGGCGGACTCGTTCTGGTGCCTATCCAAGTTTCTTGACTGCATTCAGGATAACTACATCTTTGCGCAGCTAGGCATCCAGGAAAAGGTTAATCAACTCAAGGATCTTATACAACGTATTGACGGTGAGTTTGCTTGCTTAAGATATCTCAAATCTGAGAAGATAAAAGATAGATGGAAGGGTAAACGTTAAGCATACGATAAGATAAATGGAAGTGACATTAAATATGAAGATTATTTCTGTCCATGTCTGGAAGGATCTTGTTAAATGTGAAGTTCCAATAGTAATTCAACAAAAGCATAGCTGAAAAGTAACTTTCAATGTATTTGTATCGAGTAATTACAAATGTTATCTGCAAATGAAACAATAATTCCCATTATTTTTCAGTGAATCTGCACCGTCACTTACAGACGCATGGTGTGGACTACTTGCAATTCTCATTTCGCTGGATGAATAATCTGCTGACACGCGAACTACCGCTGCACTGCACCATCCGTTTGTGGGACACATATCTGGCAGAGTCCGATGGCTTTGCCCTGTTCCATTTGTACGTATGTGCCGCATTCTTGCTGCACTGGAAGGAGCAGCTGATGCAACAAAACGATTTCCAGGCAAGTCACTAATTAAACTTATTTCTTGTATCCCAATTATGACAATGTCCGTCGGCAGGGTCTCATGTTGCTGCTACAAAATCTGCCAACACACAATTGGTCCGATCGCCAAATCAACGTTCTACTGGCCGAGGCTTTCCGCCTGAAGTTCACGTACGCGGATGCGCCAAAGCATCTAGAAACGAAGAGTTGACAAAAGAAACACAAACAATGCATATACGTAACATAGAAGTTAGTTTACTACACTTTGCGGAATATACCTACACATACACGTACGCTACATACATCTAATAATTATATACAATTTGTTATTTAGCCGTTTCTCTGTTTGTTTTTCTCTTCATTCATTTACAATTTCGTTTATATGTAGGAAAAAGGTTAAGATTTGCTCGCTTTTTGTACATACGAATCCAAATTGAAAATACAATATTACATGTTCTACGAGTCGAGAAGTTTCAATTAGAAATTTGTCTTTTATAAAAACAAATCGAATCAAAAATGAGTACTAAAAACTTTTCCATATAAAGATCCATTAAGCATAAATAAATGAAGATGAAAAAGCTATTCAAATGAATATAATTTAAATAAAACTTAGTTCTGCCTTTCGGCTATATGTTTCAATTGTTTGAGAACAGTTTCCAACAATTTCTTTTTGTCGTTTTTGCGGACCAGCGAGAATATTGGTTTTTTGTCCGCTTCGCGGATCTTCTCCAGAATCACAATAATCGATTGAGGCTGCACGAGGTGGTAGCGGTTCTCCTGCTTGCCATAGTCATGGAAGTACGTGCTCCACTCCTCCAGGATGAGCAGGTCCAACAGCTGGCGGTTGCGCAAGAAATATTTACTGAGCTCTCCCTCTTTTAGTCCAGGAACAGGTTCTGATGCTGCAAAGAACTCGCACTGCATCAGATCCAGGTTTATTTGGGTCAACGCACCCGTGGAGATCTGCTTCACATCATCATCGTACATTATAGAGTAAATCTTCTCGGCGATGTGCTCGCACGTGCGTCGACAGGCTGCCTGGGCAATGTGAGGTAACTTATAAGCAAAGTTGTCAAAGGTGCTTTTCAGATACGAAATCATATCGGTGATAAAAGCGGAGGCAATGCCCGGAGGTTCCACCAACAGCCAGTCGTAGGCGCTCAACTCAAAGAACTCGTCGATCTTGGAGCATATGCGGAGGCCAACTTGTTTTTCGGCATCTTGTCGGGCTACGTGGAACATGGCCGAGGGAGTTTGCGAAACATTTCTATCCGTGTTGGTCATGTGGCAAACAAATTCGTCTAAGAACGGACCAGCCTTCTCCAGATACTGTGTGTCAATTATAATTTGGATGAGCTGTGTCAGGGTTATGCTAGGCTGGCGAAAGACCACCGACAAGCATCCACTAAAGCTGCGCGTTAATAACAGGTTCGCTGCCTTTCGCACCATAGCTGCTACTTCATTGGGAGATAAAGTCAACTCCTCGGCGAACTTCATGCAGGCGTACATAAACTCCTTGGCTTGGTGATAAACCTCGGGCACCATACGCGAGAAGGGGAATTTTTTGGGGAAGGGTGCATTCTCCAGCTGCTCCGAGTGGAAGGGAAACCGCTCTATAATGGCCTCATATTCCTCAATATTCTGTACCACCATAGGCAGAAACTGCTCCTTGTCAAGGATGTCACGAAAAACGTGAACCCATCGTTGCAATAAAACCTGTTAATAAAAAGAGGCTACACTTTAACTCAAAATATTTTTGAAAACAATGTATTTACCTCGTTGTAATGATCCCGCATGTTGTGTAGCAACTCCCACAGAATATTTACAGTATATCCATAGCACTTAAAGGTGTTGATAGAAAGCATAATCAGGTTTTTAATGCGCAAAAGGATGTTCGGATCCGTACAGGACGAGGAACTCATGCTGATCTCGTTCACAAACTTGGTTAGGGAGCTTGACCAGAGGTCTTCCAAATAGCTGCTAGTTACCACATCGCCGGCGGTATTCTTTACATGATCCTCCACGACAAAGAAACCGACAATGGCGCATATGTACGTCTTGTAAGCCTCCAAATTATCGTGCATATTGGGTGGGGGCTGAAGGACAAGCTTGGCCTGATCGCGACGCTGCTGTCGGTAGTCCTTTTCAAAGTACTCGCGTTGTCCAAGGACCATATAAATGTGCAGGCAGCGATAAATGGGTGAAAAGTCAATGAGGTCCTGGGCACTTACATTGGCGTCGTCGTCAGCTCCTCCCCCCTTCGCTTTCTGCATGTGGTCGGAAATGATGGCATTAATGTCTCGCTTCTGTAGCTGCTTGGTGTGGGTGATGGCCAGCTCACCGATACGCGGTGAGAACTTTCGTATGTTTTCTAAGAATTCCCGGAAATCAGAGGCAGAGGACCGACGGATGTTCTCCTTTATAATAGGTATCTGAATCTGCATTTGAGTAGCAAATCGGTAATTGTGGCTCTTCAATCGCGACAAGTGCTCTGTCTCAAGAGTCTCCAAAGTACGCAAGGCCTGGTAGTACTGTTTGTTCTTGGCCTGCTGGGTGAACTTCATATAACACTCCAGAGCTGGAAGGCATGACTTTAGAGCCTCTATAGCGCTGGCGAGGTTCGATTCTATTTGCCGAGCTCGAACCAGGTCGTTTCCCTGCTGAATTAAGGAGGCACTGATCTGGCGCAGTGAGGTGTCCAGTGAGTGCACCTCGTCATGAAGCTGCTTGGCCTGGGTGCGCACCTGCAGAAGCTCCTGTATGGAGTCGATGAAGCCCTGGTAGTACAAGTTGCATATCCTTTCGATCTCCTTGTCATGGCTCCGGATCCGTTGATCCAATTGCTCGCTTATCTGTTTTGTATTGTTTCCTGTGAAGTGACGAATGAAATGGCGAATCAAATGGGCGTAAACAAAGCAGACTTTTGACAAAAACGTTTATTTACCTTCAAGTATGGAGCGGAAAGTGGGTCCCCAATAGTCATCCACAGCCTCTATGTCCTGCACAGTAACCTTTGACATTTTTTCTTATCTTTTTTAACTGGTTTTTTGTTTATTATTTGAAGACGACGAAAAATCCGATGCAATTTTTATATGATAGTGTGACCGTTTATTCCGATAACTTTTAAGCGCTCTTCTGAAAACTAGTTAAAAAAATTAAAATTTATTTTGCGAAATAGTTAGAAAACCTGGCACATAAAATAGTAGCAACATGTATTTCCTAATATATTAATTTTATAAACTTTGTTATAATCTTTCATTTGATTAATTAACGCCCTTAAACATTGACGCTAATCAGCTGTTACTTTTTCAACTTTCACTTTGGTTGGCGGTTTGGAGCATTTCGGTGCTCTTTTTCTTGTTTTTGGGGCCACAAGTTGTCGGGGAAGTTAGGCAGTAATGTCAGAGTGGTAAACGTACACGCATGCAATCACAGCACAATTAACTTCCAATCCAACACCACAATGGCCGACCTAAGGAGCCGCCTCAATGCAACAATTGTCTCCAGCTTTAACAACAACAAACTGGACAAGGAAGCCAAGGGAAATGGAAAAGACACCAGTAAAAGCCCGGAGAAAAGCGATCCGATGATATACACAATTTTCCTATCTCTTCTATTTGATCTGCTGGCATTTACCATCATTCTTCCGCTTCTACCATCTCTCCTGGAGTACTATCGCCAGAATGATAGTTCCGGCTTGTATGGAGTGCTTACGGAGCGGGTGCGATGGTTCCAACAGCTGCTGGGGGCTCCGGAGAGATACATATCCGTGCTCTTTGGAGGCTTTTTGGGATCCATGTTTAGCTTTTTGCAGTTTGTGGCCAGCCCAATCGTTGGTGGATTATCCGATTACTACGGCCGGAAACCGGTCTTGCTAGTCTGTGCCGTAAGTAGTATATACAAACTCTGGATTTATCTCTGTAAAAACATTACTTTATGATTTTCTAGAGCGGCATTGCTTTGTCCTATCTGATCTGGGCCTGCTCTAGTAATTTTGCCCTGTTTGTCCTGGCCAGATTTGTCGGCGGCATCAGCAAGGGAAATATCTCGCTCTGCATGTCAGTCATCACGGATGTGTCCAGTGTCAAGACGCGGGGAAGAGGCATGGCCCTGGTGGGCGTCGCTTTCTCCCTGGGCTTCATTGTGGGCCCCATGATTGGAGCCATGTTTGCCATTTTCTCGGATAAAAGTGCTAGCGGAGGCGCTTGGTTTGTCCTTCCTTCCCTTCTGGCCTTTGGACTGGCTGTGGGTGATCTCCTGGTATTGGCTTTCTGCTTGCGTGAAACGTTGCCCAAGGTAAGTCCACCGTATATTAGAACTTTTTTTATATAAATCAAATGATTTTTTAGGAAAAACGAGTAAAGGAGATCTCATCGGCCCTGTCATATGGCCTGCAATTGTTAAATTTCTCAGCCATATTTAGGTAAGGTGCTTTTATTAATTATAATGGACCTAGCCGGAACTTGTCGTGTTAACAAGTCGAAAGCTATTCATTATTAAACCTAGTTGCTTGACTGGTTTAATGAACATTATCGTGCCGGTTGGTTAGGCGTTTGTTTGGTTGTCTTATCAATAGACAAGTACTCTGTTTGATTAATATTAGTTACAAGGAAAGTGTCCCATTTCTTCGCTTTAACATAATCTCTGATTTAATTCAAATCATATTTCCCAATAAACCTTTAATATTTTTAGATTTGCTGCCATCAAAAATGTTCCCAAGAAAGACATCCATGCCCTAAGATCTATTGGAATGATTTATTTCCTATACCTTTTTCTATATTCTGGTTTGGAGTTCACCGTCACATTTCTAATGTATCATAAATTTGGATACACCTCCATGGATCAGGCCAAGATGTTCTTAACCACAGGTGTGTCTTTCTAGAAGAGTATTCATATTTCCAATTTGAACTAAAACTTCTCTTGTAGGTGTTATCATGACTTTACTGCAGGGATCGGTGGTTCGCCGCTTGCCGGAAGCAAAGATCAAGGGTTACGCAGTCTTTAGTCTGTATTTAATTGTCCCAGGTTTCGTATTAGTTGGATTGGCCGAAGGCAGTCGTATGCTCTACGCCGGAATGGTCCTCTTCGCCATCTCCACCGCCTTTGCAGTGACTTGTCTAACTACTCTGGTGTCCAAGTATGGAAATGATGACCAGAAAGGTTCAGTATTGGGAATATTCCGTTCCCTGGGAGCTTTAGCTCGAGCTCTGGGTCCAGTTGTGGGTTGCATTGGTAAGTTCTTCTTTATGAAAGATTTCCATAGCTAAACTCCTGAATCTTTTCCAGCTTTCTGGTGCGTCGGTTCCAAAATCACGTATATTGCCGGCGGATTACTACTTATTTACCCGGCTCTGGCATTGCAACGAGCTCGTATCTAAGTTTAAAACGATCAAAGTGTCTGTTTAAAGATCAAACGAGAGTATTAAGTGCACATTATACTTAATTTATAGTTTTTATAAAAGTATTTTATATTTTAATAAAAGTACAAGTTTTTTAATGGAAAATATAATAGGTTCTTTAGAAAAAAAGAGATCGAAACTTTCAAAAAAAAAAAGTTTTGAAACTTGGCAGTTTTTGAAACGATTTCCCGCTAGATTCAGCTTTTTCGATAGGTCTGGCAATGCTGCCCAATGACGGCACAATACATACAAGCCGCAGCCAACTTCACTTCGATGTATATTGGGAGTGACTAAGTTTCGTGTAAGAAAAAATTATAAATAAATAAGCTAATCGCAGCTGCAATTAGCAAATTAATACTACATTAGTTTCTGCCCAGAGGCTGTGGCGCGGGGCAACAGAAATCGGACTGAAAACACATCGATTTGCCCACCAAATACTGATATACATTTTTCTTTTTCTTTACAACTACAACTACAACGGCAAATAAAAAGTGTTAAAAGTGTGTGAGCTGCGAGAAACGCATAAAGAAATCGGCGGTGCGCAGGAATTATTGGATTTTGCGACACGGCACTGAAACAGAAACATAAAGGCACGGATCTGGAGTAACCAGGGATATAGCCAGGCGCGAGAAATAGCAAAACAAATTCAAAGAAAATGGGTGCAAGAGAAGACGAATATGATTATCTGTTCAAAGGTAATTATAAACATGACACGGCGGCCACTACCGGCGGAGGCTCAACGTTCCCAGGCATCCTCTGCTCCCTTCTTCCTCCCTAGACACAATGAGACTAATTGAAACTAATTGGAGAATAACAAAAAGTGCAGTCATGTCGGTTGGTGAACAAAAACCCAAAGTTCATTTGCTGGTGTGTGTGATTAATTCCCCAAAATAAGTCAAAGAAGTACGCCCCTAAAATGCTGGAGCAGCAGTTGGATGCCCTTTTGCCCATTCTGTCTTACTCGGGCTTGGGGGGGCCTCTCTTTGGGGAACGCAAGTACCTTAACTTGTCTGTTTTGTCATTACCTTGCCATTGCTCTCGCCACGTTGCATATAAAAAGCCAGGCTAAATCGTATTTATAATCGCGATAAAAGCTGCGGGTACGCTGTTTAGGGCGGAGTATTAAATAGTTAACCAGCACCCACTCTTACATGATTTGGTTTCCAGCTAGTAGTATTATTTTTGTACAGCTGGCTTTTTCAGTTGGAAACTCCAATTCAGGGCAACGTTACAGTGGGAAGAAATGAGTTGTATGCACATAAATTTTAGCTTCCCACATCTCTTTCTCCGCTTTCTGTTTATGTTCGGGGTCATCAATTCTCCGTTCGCCTTTGTTCGAAAACTACTACGCCATAAATTTCAATTGCGCTTAAAAAAGTCTCGTATCACAGCTGAGCCCAAGTCATGGCTGTGCTTGAATACCATTAATGAAAAAGTATAAGGAGACTGGCGCATCTTTTGTCAAATATTTAAACCCTTATCTAGTTGCCTTCACAATTTTTAGGTCAAGTCAAGTGTCCATCCATGTGAATGTGTCAATGATGATTCCTCAAATTTCACACCTAACGATATTGGCTAAGCATGACTCATGGACTCATGGAAGCAACAAAAATAACTGTTCAAGAATTCCACTTCGCGATAAGCACATAATCACATAACATGGGCCGGGGCCACATTCGTTGGGTTCAGGTCCATTAAATTACGGATTATTACTCCCCTTTAATTAGTTCCAACATCCGTCTAGCGAATTGTAATTTTTCCCTAGTCATTTGAAGATCGTTGGAGAAAGAGTTGTGCGATATCGGAAGTAAGTGACTCATTTATAGCTCTGATAACTGTAACCAAGCTGCTCCTCTTAGCTGCCCACATGGGAGCGATAATACGCAAATGTGTTTGATGGGCTTTTATTATTGTTTCCGAAAGGCTATGGCAAACATGGGCTGAACCAACAATCTTGAAAAAAGAGTGTCAAAAATATGACACGAGTGATACATATTTGTTCAGTAAATAAACTTTAAAATACATATATTCAAGATAAGGTTTTAATTTATACATTTAATGCAATTAGAGGCAATTTTTAGTTCCATTTCTTTGAAGCTATAAATGTTCACCCTTTCAATAATGAAATAATATAAACTATGGTATATCCTCCAACTCCCTAACGTCAACTGCACCAATCGTAAAACATTTGTTACCACGGTCTCGAATCCCTCGAGCATGGCGCTTTTATGTTCTCACTGACCTTGGGGCACCGCACCACCAGCGAATTTGTGGGAGGGAAGGACTTGACCTATTGCCTGAGCCATCAGCCAGCCGTAAAATACAAGACACGGAATGCCCCCTTGACAAACACCCACATATTATGCAATTCGATTACCGAATGCCAAAGCCGCGGGTATCGCTAATGCTCTCTAATCCTTTGCAGTTGTCCTTATCGGTGACTCTGGCGTTGGTAAAAGTAATTTGCTCTCACGTTTCACGCGCAATGAATTCAATTTGGAGTCCAAGTCGACAATTGGCGTGGAGTTTGCAACGCGCAGCATAGAGGTGAGTAAAATATGGGGGCTGTCATTGGTTTGGGGCGCAGGACCTCCACCCACCACCCGCCAGAGTAGGTGGAAAGTTTGTTTGCGTGTGAGTTTCGCCGGGAGGACATACACAGTGATGGCATCTATCGTAAAATAAATATAAGATTCAATTTCAGTAAGTGTATAAGAGTTTCCATAAATAAACTATATTCATTGCCTTAATTTCAAAATTAATGAGCCATCTAAGCTATAGTTGAAATATAATGTTATTTTTTATCAAGTCATTAAAAAAAATATTCCTTTTAGTTTGAATAAATTTTAGTTAATATAATAGTTGTTACCCATCACTCTTTCTGGTGTATTTATTGATTTGATCGGCGAAACCACACCACACGGATATCTTGGCAAGATTGCCAATTACTGTCAATATACAACTTTTTCATTTATTCTCCTTCGTTCTCTCGCAGGTCGATGGGAAAACAATTAAAGCGCAAATCTGGGATACGGCCGGACAGGAGCGCTACCGGGCCATCACCTCTGCCTACTATCGCGGCGCCGTGGGTGCCCTGCTCGTCTACGACATCGCTAAGCATCTGACGTACGAGAATGTGGAACGGTGGTTGCGAGAGCTGCGCGATCATGCCGACCAGAACATTGTTATCATGCTGGTGGGCAACAAGTCCGATTTGCGGCACTTGCGTTCCGTGCCCACGGATGAGGCGAAACTGTTTGCCGAGCGCAACGGCTTGAGTTTCATAGAAACCTCGGCCCTCGACTCCACGAACGTTGAAACGGCATTCCAAAACATACTCACAGGTGGGATTATCTACATTACTACTAAATACGTTCACTAATTAAATAACTACACTTTTTTAGAAATCTATCGCATCGTTTCGCAGAAACAAATCAGAGATCCGCCGGAAGGCGATGTCATTCGTCCGTCGAACGTGGAGCCCATCGACGTTAAGCCGACTGTCACAGCCGACGTGCGCAAGCAATGCTGTCAGTGACCGCCCCAAGCAAATATCGCTATCCCCCGCAACCGCCAGAACAGCAACATAAGCAGAAGCAGCAACTATAATTACAACTACAACTACAAAAACAAAAAAAGGATCATCAGCAGCAGCAGCAGATGCATGAGAAGATTTTGTGTTTTTCAATCACAGCCATTAGCAGTTTTTCATAAAATATTTCAAATCAATTCACCACCACGAGCAAACGTCAGTAAAATCGAAAAAAAACAACATCCGGCTGTAGTTAACTGCGGTTTAAACTGAAGTTTTATATATATACAGATTTAAAGAAAAGAAAACAATATATCGCATAAAACGATCGCCTCACCGTGATCGCCGATGTCTGCAAAAAGGGAATGAATATATAAGCAAACTAAACACTCCAAAATTCAGTTTAAGCTGTAGAACTATAATTTATATAAATATACATATATGCTAATATTAAAAATATTAATATTATTAATTTTTGCAACATAAATACATAGTTGTAATTTTTCGACAAAACGACAACCGGAATACTTCGATTATGATGCAATCCTCCATTTCAACAATCCTGCAGCTTCTCCCTCAAGCAATTTGCGGACTTTCTTGTTCAGTTTTCACTTTACATTTTTTTAAATAAAACAATTGGCCTCAACGTAAAGAAAATTTGTCAAAACTAGCTGATAAAACAAATCAAACAAAAACAACAGTTGTAAAACTTTAAATGCATAAATGAAACGAAATAACATCATTTGTGTTTGCTATGTTAAGTGTGATTAAATAAATATAATTTAAATAAAAGAACTTGATATTTGTTTGGAACTAAGTTTATCACTAAAAAAAATTTTAAGAATAGTCGGGTTTAAAAAAGAGGTTGGAAAATAATGTATAACTTAGCAAAGAAATGTAACTTCTAACAATTTTTAGATTTACAAATATAAAGATGCTAGCCATAAAAAAGCTAAAATAGCACCACCATCTTAGCTATTTAAAAAAATCTGCGGTCACTCTTATCCTAACACGTGCGATTGGAATCCAGAGGAAAACATGGGACGCGGTAAAAAGAAGGTGCATCCAAAAACGAGAACTGCTGCTTTTAAGGCCAGTGAACCGAGCGAAATAGTAGAGGCACCGCACTCTTTCGTTATTCACCGAGGATTAACATGTCCGTACATCACAGACCTTACCCTGGACTTCAGGCATATCATGGAGCCCTTTACGGCGACCAATCTCCGCGAGAAACGGATGAACCGCATAAAGGACTTTGTGAGTTTGAGCAGTTTTTTCCATGTTTCGCACATGGGAATCTTCAACAAGGCCTCAACGCAGCTTTCATTCAAAGTGGTTCGTCTTCCTCGAGGTCCTTCGCTGACTTTTAAGGTTTGTTTTGATATAGAACAAAAAATTTGCAGGAATTGAATATTGTTCTCTTTTCTTATGCAACAGGTGCATCAGTTCACGTTAGCCAGGGATGTTATATCCTCCAGCAAAAGGCAGATGATTGACCCCGATCACTTCAAGCATGCTCCTCTCGTGATCATGAACAATTTCAGTGGCGATGGAAAGCATTTAAAGTTGATGGCCACCACCTTCCAGAACATGTTCCCTTCAATCAACCTTGCTCAGGTCAATATAGGCACTATCCGTCGGTGTGTGTTGTTTTCCTACAACCCGGAAACAAAGCTGGTCGAGATGCGGCATTATTCGGTTCAGGTGGTACCAGTTGGTCTCAAGCGTTCCGTGCAGAAGATCCTCAAAGGCACTGTGCCTAATTTGGGAAAGTGCAACGAAGTCGTGGACTTTGTAACCAAGTAATAATATTGTGAAACACATTGGCATTTTCATGTTATTATGCTTATCATTTTTTCAGAGATGGATATGCATCCGAATCCGAGGCAGAGGATGATGAGCAGTCACATGTTGTCTTAGCACAAACTTTGAAGAGCAAGGGCAACTTGGAGGACAACAAGAGCTCTATCAAGTTGCACGAAATCGGACCCCGTCTAACCATGCAGCTGATTAAAATAGAAGAGGGTCTTCTAACTGGCGAGGTCCTTTACCACGATCACGTCGTCAAGACAGAAGACGAGAAGGAAACGATGCGAAAGCTGGTCGAAAAGAAGAAGAAGTTAAAGGAGCAGCGCAAGAAGGAGCAAGCCGAAAATCGGGCACGAAACTTGAAGCTTAAGAAGGACGAAAAACGAGCTGCCAGAAAGGCAGAAGAAGGTGGCGAAAGCGATCCCGAGGATGATGCTGAATATTATAAAGAGGAAGTTGGCGAGGAACCAGATGAGGGTAAGTATTACCTTAAAGTTACAAAAAGTAATTTACTAATTCAAGACATATTTTTTTTACTACAGAGCTTTTCAAAACGGAGGCCAAATCATCTCGGAAAAGACCCAAACTGCCCGGCGGCATGAAGTTTACGAATAAGCGTGCCAAGCTTGATCCTAAACAAAAGAAGACCAAGTCAGACCCGAGGAAAAATAGAAAATCAAAGTAGAGTTTTAAATATATAAGCTATTTTATAAACACCATGCGACAATCTTATAACCTAGCTGAACATTCGTTGTACTACCTCCTTATAGTGGGCCTTGCTATCCTTCCAGCTCGAAGCAATATTGTCGCGCAGCTTGCTAAACTCCCGTTTATCCTCATAGCCAGGCACCCGCTCGATGGTGGCCTGGGCTTTGGCAAACTCCTTGAGATAATAGTAAGCCAATGCCCGTCTGTAAATGCTCTTTTCACTGGGACACTCCGCCGTCTCCACGAACTGCGTGGCGTAAATGACGTGTTCGTAGCGCTTCTCCTGTAATAAACAAGCCGCCAGATTGGTCTGGATCTGGACGAATAGCTCCTCGACTGTGCTTCCGTTGATGCCATTCGCCTTTTTGGTGAGCTTGTCAAACGGCTTGTATGTGATCAGCAACTTGGCAGCCCTCGTAAAGTAATCAAATGCAAATTTGGGATAGGTCTTAAACGTGGACACTCCGCTTTCCTTGAGGAGTAGGGCCAGGTCAAAGGTCTCGGCTGCATTTAGTTTGTCCACTTGTGGGTTTTTTACGATCCTATCCAGCTTAAGTTCAAACTCGATCCGTTCACCGGCTTTTGTGATAATGCAGCATGCGGCCGTTTCACCAGGCAGAAACTGCTGTAGTAGAATCTCCAAATAGCAGTCCACTGGTGTCAAGGATGTGTTCATTTCCAAGGAGTGCTGGGTTGGATAAATTGAGCATTCGTTGCTGGTTAAATAGTTGCTGGCTCGACTTCCTAGATTGGCGGCTTTCTTGTTTAGACTAAACTGCACCGTGCTGGCAGTTGTTGGTTTCTCCATATCCCGAAACTGGAGGCTGACTACCTTCTTGGTCAGGCCGCGTCTCTTGTCTTCCCATTCGCTGCCCACGTACCAATCCATTTTAAATACCTTTAGTTAATTTTCGGAAAGTTTCCCAAAAAGCAAATCATTTGTATTGCTCTTGGGCAGTGTGGCCGTTCTCCGAAAACAAGAGAATCTATAAATTACCAATATAAAATACTACATTTGGCTTGTTTAGCCTTAAAAATCTAGCCGTAATAATAAATATTTACACTTAAAAAATCAATAACATTTGAAGAGGGTATTCTTTTATGAAGTCCAATTTGTAAAGAAAAAAGCCCAACACTCTTCGATTTTTAACCCAACCTTTTAAAAATAAATAAAAATTTACCACACTTTAGCATTTATACACAATTTATTATTATTTCTAGTTATCTGTTATCTATTCTAAGCCCATTCGCGCAATTGCAGTTGCTCAGACATCGTATAACAAGCTGCTTTCTTTCCATTAACAGTTTTTTTTTGTTTTTACTTATTCCGGAGTATGTGGTTCATATTTCAATAAACTTTTTTTTTAAAGTTAATCGTTATGTACATACATTAGTTAACGCGGAAGCAGCGATCCGAATCGTGGTACACGGATCCAAGTATAGCATTGGAACTTAACTTACAAATAGCAATACATACATACATATAGTAAAAGTATCCTTGATCACAATCAACGATCTGTGTAAATATAAATATATTGATGAAACGGCCTGGAAATTTTCTATATTCTACATACATCTGTATTTCTAGAATCTATAGTCATTCATAGAGCAATCAAAGAATTGTTTATATATTGCAATACAATTTCATTTTTGTGGGAGTTTTTTTTTTATGTTTGCTATAAATTGGGGTTTTACAATATTAATTTAAATAATTTTATTTTGGGATAACTTAGTTTACAATTGCCAATAAAATCATAGGCTTAAATGTACCTTTACAATTAACACAAACATATTAGGGAATAGATTAGAAATGTGCAATGTGGACAACCAAAAGGATGCTTTGCCAATTTCAATGAAGCGACTCTAACTAACATTTATGCTAAAAACTGATTCTAGCAGCTTCCTGGATGCCATCTGAAGGTCCAAAAACTGCCAAAACGCGATGCTTGTGTATTTGAGCTAAAGAAACACTTAAAAATTAATCCTCGATCTGGCGATCGAATGCACATATTCAAAGACTGACCCTCGGATTCGTTTTCAGCGCCTAAGTAACTAATACATAGTTCATTTTTAATCTTTCCTTCTCGTTTTTTACATGACAAACCTAACAGCCAGTTTTGCAAAAATATTTTCATGTACTTGGTTTTTCTTCTATACTTCTTTTGCATTTATTGTGTTCGCTTTATAACTTCATTTAATTCATATTATGCGTATGTTGCGCGGGTGTAAATGGTGTGTGTATGTGTGTGTGTGTGTGTGTGTGTGGTGTGTGATTTGTAAAATAGACGCTCAGAGATCGCTGTATCTTGGGTTCAACATTCTGTTTTTTCTTCCTTTTCATTTAAATAGAGACGAGTCTCAATGCTGTATGTTAATGCTGGCATAATATCATTCACGCATCATCATTCATCATAATCATCAATATTCTCAACATCTACATCGTATTCCAGGTCGTCCAATTCTGGATCTGTTCCAGAACCGGCACCGGCACCAGAGCCTTGACCGGAGCCCGAATCATCGGCATCAATATGCCTAACATATCCCCCCAATTCCGCCCCAGCGTTATCTCTTGCCTGCTCGCCTCCTGTTTCATCCTCCTCTTCAAAGTATTCCTCATCCTCATCCGGACGCTCCTCTGCCTCCTCCTCCCCATTTTCGTCGTCGTGTTCTTCTTCCTCGCTGGAGGAAACAAGGTGTAACTCTCGCAGCTGCCGTTGCACAAAATGTTAATGTTCCATCAGGGCCGCTAAGAAATCGGAAAAGCAAACAAGATAGTTATGCATAATTCACGACACCAATGGGGTGAAAGTTTGCTACTCTTACGTGACGGTGTGCGTCCGGTCTTGTTCTCATTGGGTGTGAAATTTAGAAAGTCCCAAATCAAAATTGTATCATCGTGCGAGCTGCTAACGATCTGGAACTCATCGAATTGCAAACGAAAAACTCGACCAGTGTGTTCCTAAAAGGGTTCATTCCCTTGGTTATAAAAAGAAGAGACCGGAATACTGGATACTAGATGACTCACCACAAGCGTATTCAGGCAGAGCGTATTGGAGGCTGCCCGCGGATCCAGGGCGGCAACCAAGTCCCAGACCTTTATTTTGCCATCGTAGGCACCGCTCACGATTCGTTTCGTGTCGAAACGGATGCAGCGCACCAATTCCTCGTGGCCTTCCAAAACACGTAAACAAGCACCACACTCAATGTCCCAAAGTCTGTAGAAATATGGAAATTCTAATAGTATTAAATACCTTGTTGAGAAGGCTTACCTTATGGAATTATCGGAGCTGCCGCTGACCACCAGACGATCTCTGTACTGCAGGCAGGCGATGCCACGCTTGTGGCCATTCAGGGTGCGTACAAATTCACAGCTCGAGGTGGACCACACCTTGATCGTGCGGTCTCCGCTGGCGGACACAATATACTTCTCATCGAAGTCGACAACATTAACGGCAGCACGGTGGCCAACGAGGACGCGGCGTAGCGTTATCTCGCTGGGCGATGTCATGTCCCAAACGGCGATGGAGCGATCCTTGGAGCAAGTCACCATCATGCCATTGTTGAAGCGCAAGTGCAGCACCGCCTCGCAGTGGTGGATGAGGGTGTTGACCATTTCGCCAGTGTTCACGTCCCACACACGGACTGTGGAGTCGCTGGAGCCACTTATGATCACCTTGTCGTCATATTGGAGGCACAGCACCGATCCAGTATGTCCGATAAGGGTCTGTAAATATATTGAACTCTTAATTCTTATATTCTTTCCAAAGCCCACGTCCTTACCTTAACACACTGAAGATCCGTGCGATCCCAGATTTTGATAGTGTTGTCCCTGAGACCGGAAACAATCTTTCCATCATCGTACTGTAGACAGTAGACACCCTTTGAGTTCTCCGAGCGACAATTAATGCGGCGCAGCATGTGGCGACCGGTTCTCCAGTTGTTCTCTATGCTATCAATGTCCTGAAACCAAGAACATAATACAATTAATTATTGATTGAATAAGGCTGCCGTTGCAGTCGGGGGCAACTCACATTCATTATCTTGGGGAAGAGTTCCCGATGGAATGAGTGAGGTCGCTGGGTCTGGCCCGGGCGGGGCTTAAAGAGGTACTGCATCCAATTGCGGCGCTCGGCCAGTCCGCGCCACAAGGAGTCTGTGCGAACCTTGCGTTCGATGAGCTTCTTCCAGAGCATGCCCTCGGAGATGACACGCAGCCATTCCTTGCAGACAAGTTCGGCCGATTTGAGCGATTCCGCATCCAAGTATGATAGTATGTTCTCTGCAATGTGATCCAGGCCCTTGACTGAAAAATTATAAGAATTATAACATTAATATTAAAATTTGTTAAAGCTTTTATTTATAGCTATTGCCTTGTCATATCGGATATGATATAATTTCAGGTGCAGCGATCTCTGCTCTTGACAGACACCCACACAAGCCGACCGTCACTCAAATCGCACCAAGCCCAGCCAACATAGCCCATCCCATTCGGCGCCCGTCATCGGCAGACTTTAAGTTTAACTTTCAGACTAACAAGAGACAAAATGATGCCCCTAACGGCATTAAAATGCACTTAGCCCACTGAGTGGGAGTGGGATTTGTGGGGCCCAACCAATAGACCGGGCATGTTTACATGTGCTATGAGAATACACAAACTCGGAAAGCTGGATGAGGTGGAGTGTGTGTGTCTCCACATCTACATCAGCATTGACAGCCCATCCCTGGGTATTCCATTTCGTTACAGGCCAGAGTCTGGAGTGTTGGCGCTGCTCCCTGATGGCTGCGTTTGCCAAACACAATTAAAAATGTGCATAAGTCGGAATGACAGGCGGCTGGTTCGTCCGACGACGATTTGGCTCAAGTTGTTTGTAACGGTCTTAAGAGTGCCTATCCCGGCTGGTATTCCTCCGCCTGGCTGTCTCCCGGTTAGCTGCCTTTGAAGTGCATTACAATGTAAATGGAGAAGACAATGTTGCCTACTTTTCACGCTTTTTTTTATTTCGCTTTCCTGGTACTAGAACCAGAGAGAAACAAGTAAACGGGGGACCAACCGAAAAGCGTTCTAGCTGACAGAAAACCGGTCAATATTTTCCTTGCACTTTAAAGGTTTTTATTTTATTTATAATATAAACAAACAATAAACAATACTTAAACTTGTGACTTGCAGTTAATTAAAAGAGACACAATACATTCAAACATTAATTTAGATTTTAAGACAATATATTCTCTGTTAATTTTTCTGGCTTTTAAAATCCCTGCTTCAGATATTAATCTTTTGTTATAAAAAATCCTTATTGAATTATTAAATGAAAATGAATAATAAAGAAAACATGAAAGAGAATGCCTTTGTGAAGGTTAAAATTGCACGCACGTTTCTTGTTTACTATCTGAGTCATTGAATTGCATTGATAAACGGAGTCGATCGCTGATTCACATAATCCCCGAGACCGTCTCAATCATTAGCCCTGTTTAGCAATTCAATTCAATCATGGCTAGAACTAGCCCCATAGTTTTGTTATTA
The DNA here is from genome assembly GCA_018150405.1 of Drosophila varians. NCBI lineage: Eukaryota > Metazoa > Arthropoda > Insecta > Diptera > Drosophilidae > Drosophila > Drosophila varians. The sequence goes on along the minus strand of JAECWK010000015.1, from coordinate 16,731,031 downwards.
GCTAATATTAACAGAACCACAATCAAAACTGAAAATCGATTGACAATTTCTTATGAATAATACAGAGTGTTTGTTTGGGCTTTCGTTTCATTTCGTTTTGTTTTTGTTCCGGTGAAGCGCGTTTAATGGAAGCAACGACCTTTCAGTCAACAGCCAACAGCCCCTATACCTTCCCATCCCACCCACTGGGCCGCTCTCTCAGCAACAGCCGGGAGTCGGGCTTTACCTTTCATGTTGTTCAACTTTGTACCTGCCATTTGTTATTGTTTTCCGCCATTGCGTGCCAACAGATTAAAACTCCGTCTTCTGGGTTCTATTCAGGGACTCGGACTAAGGAGTTTTGGCTTGGTTTATTTTTGGCAGTAGAATAAACTCTTTTTCCTGGCACTTCTTACCAGTGGTGTATGCTTATCATCTTTAAAAAGCTTCTGAGGTCAGTAATCCTACAAACAGTATGGCGCCAATAACTGGTTTCTTTTATTTGTTTGTTTTAATTTCATTAATTTGCCAAACATTAACCTTAAGATTGAGAATTTCACCTGTAAAAACCCCCGAATCTTTTCTATCTTTCCCTTTTAAACTATCTACGTAATACATAAAAAACTACATAGAGCTTGGTACAAGTTTCTTGGAAGAAACTTCAATTATAACACTAGAAAATAATGAACCTGGTGATAACAGTTTTCGAGCAATCTGTCAAAGGTTCTATTTACCATTGACTGGGGAAACTTACTTGGCAGAAGTGTGATAAAGTCGCGCTGGAGCATCGGCTTGAGATAGGCGTTGATCTGTCCATGCTGATAGTGGCACATGCGCGACAGCAACTGCTCCACAAAGTCCACCTGTCCCGCCTCGCTCCACTGGGTAAAGTACTGAAAACAGAGGTCCCGCTCCGTCTGGTACGTGGGCGAGGAGTCTTTCTTGCGCACCGGATCATACAGCATGGTGGTTGTGAACTAGATGGAGAAAAGTCGGAGAAATTAATTGCAACATTGCATTTATGTGGAGGAGATATGATTTGATGAGATGTCAAGGGGCGCACGCTCGTAAAGCTGGGGGGAAAAGTAGGTAGCTGCGGATTGTGCAACTTTTTTTTTTTTTTTTTTTTTTAGGTAAGTGACGACCCAAAGTTGTAGCTTACAATTAGGCAATTAGTCGACCACCGGCTCTCTTTTTCGTAATTTTCTCGTTTTTGTTTTTATTTGGCTGCGAAAGAGTTTGCAAAGCAGAATTAAGTTGAAACGAGAAATAGCCCGACCACATATGTAGAGAGCAGATCATTCACACGGAAAGTATATAAATAATAATTGTATCAATGTTTATTTGCTGATCCATACGTTATTTCCATTCTATAAATATCTGATCCAATCCCACAAAGCCCATTAATAATACGTAATCAATTAATTTGTTTTCGCGATAAATAGAAGAGATCTGGGCAAACAAATCAGACAATCGAGTGTGAGTGATTTGAGTAATTAAGTTAACTGCAATGCCAGCAATTCGAAAAACCTTGCGTAGAGTATTAAAAAGCTTAGGTGAGTGTAAATAATTGTTGTCAGTTAGCTCGGTTTGCCTTAATTTAATTGCAATAATATGGTTTTGGTTGGCTTTACTTGTTTGCCTCTGGCGAGAAACTACCAGTTGATATGTGTTAACCCCGTCCGAAGTGGGTTTATAATGCAAGGATGCTATCTACTAAACCTTATACCAGCTACTAGCTACTGTCTGGGTAGTTCCAAGAAACAGACCACCATTAACCAGATTCCACCTTGATTCCGGCTTTGGGCCAGCAAAATAAAAAAAAATAAAAAAAAACAGATGACTCAAGCAAAACTTTATTGCTAAGCGTTCAAAAAAATGAAGAAAAAATCATAAAGAAAAAGAAACAATTTTTCGGCACACGTAAAAATAACACCGCTTAATGGTTACCGTGCTGGAACTGACCTTCAGTACCCCCGCCTATCATATTTAACTATATCCATACAATAAAATATATAGATACATTGATTGAAATGTACACTGCAGCAACAAAGTTGTAGGCTCTGTTGTTTGTATTTATTTGTGTAAACAATCTCGAAGGCAGCGGGGCTAATTAACCCGTCGCATAAATGTTTTTGTAAAATAAAGATTTTTTTTAAATGAATTGAAAAATGTGATATTTTAACTTGCACAAGGTTAAGGGTGCCTAAAAAATAAATAAAGTTTTAATGAAAAAATAGATACTGTAGTTCAGTGGAGATGATCTTAAGGTAACCGATAGCATCACTTGATCAGAGATGGGTTAACGAAATCGGAAATCGGCCAAGGAGACAGATAGCCAAGTGGAGGGGAGACGACGATGATGATGTTGATAAATAATTAGGCTAACGTCAGAGTCCGAAAAGTTTAAGGTTAGCAAACATAAAAAGGCAGAAGAAAAAAGAAATGCGACAATTTCTGAGTTTAATAGAGTGCACGAGTGCAAAATCTTTAGTATATACGAAAATAAAGCACACGCACACAGCCACGCGGAGTACCTACATCTGTGTGCGAGTGTGTGTGTGAAGACGACACCTTGGGCATTATGTACATAAATAGGTATTTGAGGGCCTTGCATATAGGCTGAAATTGGCGCTTACTTAACCTGGCTAATTTGCTACTTGTAGAAAACTCACCGCTTGGGCATTGGAGTTGGTTTCGTCCATTATTTTGTCAGTCTCCATTTTCATCATTGTGTTGTGTGTTTCTGTGTTTGTTGAATTTGGCTGTTTGTTTCTCTCTTTTTCCTGCTCTCACTTTGCTACCACACACACACTCACGTACGCCGCTGCACACGTAGGTGTTTTCGCTGGCGCTCTTTTTATTTCCTATTTTTTAGGCCACACACGATACCACAGTATGAAAATTCGCGTACAATTTAATATAGTTTTAATCTCGAGGAAAAATTACTATTCCGTCTCGTTGCAGTATGACCACAGGCGGGATGCGCAAAAATGGCAGCGCTGAGGGAAACTCAACACGGCGCAAAGTCCCCTCACCACTTTTTATCTACTATCTCTTTGGCAAGTCATTATTTTATGTTGACTCAGACTCTGAACTTTCTTTCGTTAACCGTATTGGGCCCGCACTTGACCCGCAAATGCAGAAAATTGTCTTTCAACGATCAATTTAGTGTAATTTTTCACTAGTTTCCGCCCAAATATGGACTGCCATCAACAAAGCTAAAAAAGTCAATGCAAAGGATTATCTCTATCGATAACAGGTATCGATATGTCGCTGCACGTGTTGGAAAGTGCATGTTCCTATGTTTTGGTTTTTACTTCGAATATGTTATTTTTTTTACTACAAAAAAATATAAAAACTATTTTGAGCTGGGCTGTAAGTTTTTCATTGTTCAAACTTGTGATTTTTTTAAATTTTTGGTTTTTCTAGTGTTGATAAAAGCCAAAATGTCATAACCGTCATTCTAACATTTTTTTCAAAATATATTTATTAAAAAATACCTTTTTAAAAGTGTTGTTTGCAAAACACTTATTTTGAAAATATGTTATTGTGAATTTGTTTCAAGAGCGTATAAATATTGACGTTAGACCTTGGCAACTCTATTGATCAGCTGTTTCGGACTCGATCAGCCCTCTTTTTATTTTGTGTTGTTACTTAATTGATAAACTTTTTCAAGGGAGCGCCTCTCTTCTCCAGATAGCCTCTCATCACTCGGAAATTAATAAACATCACGCAAGTAAGTTCGGGGTCCAGCTGTCAAAGCTTATAAACTTTCATTCACTTTCATTCGACCGCAGCTGGTGTCTATTTTTCTTATCAATTACCTCCAGCATCGTTGATAAGTAACTTTTTGTTTTTGTTTTCCAGTGGTTCGGGTGTCCAATCTCCTCAGAATGGCAGCTAGCAGTGGGTCCTCCCCAGCCAACTTTCTACACGATGGCAAAAAAATTGTCGGAGTGGCCCTTAATTACATGTAACTTGAGAAAGAATCCTCCTTAGCTTCATAACTGATAACCGAAGGTCTTATCTGCTACAGGGATGTGGTGAAGGCCAGGAATGTGCCGGTACCCACGGAGCCCCTAGTCTTCCTTAAGCCCACTTCGTCATACATCCAGGAGGGTCAACCCATTGTCGTAAGTTCTTTCCTTTATTTTTATGAAAATTTAAAACCAAATTCCTTTTTCAGCTTCCTAAAGTCTTCACCAAGGTGGCTTACGAGGTGGAACTAGGCGTGGTGATCGGAAAGCCTTGCAAAAATGTCTCCAAGGCTGAGGCTATGGATTATGTGGCAGGCTACTGCCTAGCTCTGGACCTGACAGCACAATGCCATTTGGTAAAATGACAACATGGACTTTGATTAAAAATAACTATAAAAAGAATACTTCAGGGCGCTGCTCGAGTTGCTGGACATCCATGGACACTAGGGAAGGGGTTTGATACCTCTACGCCGGTCTCCCAGTTTATAGCCCTTAATAAAGTAAGGGATCCCCATAATTTAGGTCTCTGGCTCACTGTCAACGGTGTGGAAAAGCAAAAAGGTTGCACAGCAGACCTGATATTCAAGGTGCCGGACATCATTGCCCATGTGTCTCAGTTCATGACCCTGGAGCCAAAAGATCTGATCTTGACAGGAACTCCAAATGGTTCTGATGCCTTTAAGGCAGGCGATGTGATCGAGTGTGGTTTGGCAGATCTTGCCAAAATTAAGTTCCAAGTGTGTGCAGAATAAATAAATATGTTAAACTTCTGAAATATAGATTGTTCTTTTTTGTTACGCCCCATTTAGGTTATTATTTTTTGATTTCTACATCATCGCAGGCAATCAAATATTTCCGCATTGCTGCACAGTCGGTGGTGTTCTTCCATTTGGATGAAGGACAATTGACATACACTTGTTCCATAATGCATACCAACAATGTAGCCGGGTAGTAGTTGCAGTCGCCTTTTTTGTGGATCCACTCGGATTCCTGCGTGCGTTGTTGGGCTGTAGATTTATGTTTTAGATTATATTTAGCCTTATCTTAAAGCCATAAGCTTTACATACCATAGCTCACACACTTTTCTATACTTTTCATTATTAGGTTGGATGTGGAAGGATCATTTTTGTATCGTTGCTGATAACTTTTTTGTAAAGAGGTCACGTTGACAGTTCCATTGGGTAACAAAAATCCATTGGCCTTGAAGGAACACTCCGCTATACACTTTAAAAAGACTTTGTTAAAAGATAATTTTTAAAAAACTCTTTAACTCACCGCGTTTAGAGCTACTTTATCCGATCGGAGATTTACCAAATCAGAATTATTGGACGTCAAGGACTTTCGACATGATTTAATTGTCTTGTCATTTTTTTGGACATTACAACATGAGCTTATCTAGAAAAAAAATGGATAATTAAAATGATTATTCATATGGATATTTAATGGTAATTAAACTAACAAATTTGGGCTGCTTGGCTTGGTCGCAACTTGTATAATTAAAGGACAACACTTTAATAAAGAAATAAAATAACAGGATAGAAAGTAGAGAATATCGGACATTCATTTTACGAATTCAAATGTATTAATAAACTAAACTTCAAAGCGGAACTCGCGCCTTATTTATGGCATTATTTTAATGTTGGTCTATTTAAAAGTTAATGTTGCATAAAAAACCACTAGAGATTATACATGTTGTCTACTGGAGATTTTCCAATGCTTTTAAACCTTTCAACTGTGGAATACTTAAATAGTATTTAGGTTTCCTAATAGTTGATGTTTTTAAATATATGTTTGGAAGTTTGAAATTAAAATAAACTGGTTTTGAAATTTTTGAATAACGGTTTTATTTGGTCTTGATAAACTCTATAGATATGGTCACACCAGCACGCGGAAGTCTAAACATAAACAAACCAAATAATAATTTATTTTGGATATAAAACTTAGCAATGGACCCAACGGTCTACCAAGGACATTCTACTTTCCGAAATCAACCGTCCTACAGGACTTTCAACAGATCTTTCGAGCACAAAGGCGATTCGTTGTACATATTCCTTAACGAAGTTGATCCAGAGGTGCTCCGCGAGGAAATTAATGAAGCCTCCAAAATCTTCACATCTTTTACAACCACCTTACCTTTAAAGGATCCTCGAACCAAGGAAATTCCAGAGAGGGTGGTCTACGATCATACGAACGAAGGACTCGGCTACAGCTTTCACAATCCCTTGGAACACTATTCCGCCTTGAATTCGGATCAGCAGGAGGCCTGTGTTCGTGTGCTCATTTTAATGCAGCGAGGCGAACTTTTCACAGAGGGAGACTTTCACGATTGGCAAGCTACGGAGGCAAAGCGCTGCAACGAGCGTCAGCAGGTGCAGAAGCACTTCCACGACTACGAACTGTCCCAAAAAGAAGTCATTTATATGCCCATGAAGCGACTGGTTACTGCTTATAGAAAATGGTATGACAAGAAGGTGGACCAGATTTTGGAAAATTACCGTAATGAGTTGTACATTACATTTTCTGGACTGCCACTACTCTCTCAATGCAAGAGCCTTAACTCAGAAACTGCCAGCATAGAGGAAGTAGAGCTAGAGAGGATTGAAGGCCGGGTTAGACTTTGGCCAGAGATTCAACTTAAACAGAAGGCCTTTCGTACGCTTCATGTACGTCTGGATCGGTATTCATTTGGGAAAACCAAAGATTTGGGTAATCTTTTGAGAGATGAAGAAAAGGAGGCGGAGCTGGAAGCTGGAAACATTTTTATTCTACCCTTGGAATCTTTGCTGATGCTTTTGACCAGCGGGTCTTATGTGGATTTGCCTACGGAAATGTTCCTTAATATTAAGGATTCGCCCAGCAGTGGCCACAAATGCGTGGAGTTTCAGTCTCCATTTCCAGCTCGCAATTGTGGCTGGCATACGAACAATTTAGTTTTAAGTCACGCCCACGAAGCTTACTCATCCCAGCCTGGAGAAGAACAGTGGTTGAATTATGATGCAAATGAAATTATTATAGATGAACTACACCCACTCAGTAGTAAAACCCCTGCCGTCAATCTCAATATGAAATATGAGCCACAAATTATTAATGAAGATTACTTTGAAGAAGCAAAGAGCTCCAATAATACAGCCCTTGTAAACTGGATGCTAAAGTGCCAAGATCAGGCTTATCAAATGTTCAGCTCTTTGTCCATACCCGCAGTAAGAGATGCAGATGGAAAGAAGTTACTCGGCTGCCACTTTATCAAACTGGAGAACAAACCGAACTGTGGCTGCGAAATCATGACCAAATATGAGCTTCTTAAAGCCTGGCTTCAAATAAAACTGCTTAAGGCTGAGATGGGCCACTGTACACGTGTATCTTTGCGAGATTTTGACTCGGTTTTAGAGGAGAAACTTACGCTGGTGTCTTTGGAACAGCAGCTGCATGATTACTACAACACTAGTATGCCGCAATTGCTTTCGAATCTCTTCCAGTTCCTCAAACTCTTTCACACCGTGCCTGGGGGGAACTACATGCTGCGATACTCCCCCAAATACAAGGATAAATATCTGCTTTGCACCACTACCAAGGAGGCCTCAGCCCAGGCTTTCCAGCTACATCAAGTTTTAAGGGAAATTGTTCCCAGCGATCAAACTTTCTTATCACAAAGCAGTTATCTTCCCATTTCGGCCACGCTCTGTGGCCGCTTGCACGAGACACTTCAATTGGTTCCCTGCTCTTTTCCTGCCCAACCAAAGGGGCTACATGTAAAACGTAAGCCCAAACGTAAGATCCCCATCCCGGAGCCCCCTAGAAAACTAGTTCGAAAGGCTAATTCAAAGTTTGCAAAAAAAACTACAGACTTACGCCGTAAATGTAAAAACCAAAAGAGGGCTCGGGCAAAAGCCCTTAAGAAACAGGCAGTGGAAGAGGAGGCCCAGTTGGAAAAGATTATGTATCTGTGAAAGAAGTTCACCGATCATGCACCATTTTTAGTACAAATTAAACAAATTACATTATTCTGGGTAATAAAAAGGCTCAAACCGAGAGAAAACATTGTTTCTTAAAAACTAAAAGACTTATTTAATCCGAAGTTAATGTTAAAGAGGCCAAGTTTGTTTCCGCTTCCGTCACCAGCTCATCGGCAGTTACTTTCAAGGCTGCGGATCTTGTCCAAAAGTCAGAGTCTTCCTTTTGAGGTAGTGTTTCCAGGGGAAAAGTGTGCAGCGATAGGTCGTTAAATACATTTCGGTGCTCGTAGTCATCATCAAGGGATATTTCTGTGCAGTATTCAACAACTTTGGTTATGTGATCCTGTTGGTTTCTCCTCGCCATAGTAAGCATTTCAAAGCTGTTTGAGATGAGGAACACATTTGGTAGTGCTGCTCTCTGCCAGTTCCTCCACAAAATGTTGTGCATGAGGGCGTATGGACAGTGGGGCAGATAATACAGAGTGGGCACAGTGGCCTCGTGCTTTCCTGCGCAATCTTCACTCATAAGCCTGCCATTGAACAAGCGGATAAGCTCAGTTTCGCTCTCCCGGAACACGGGATCAAAATAAAGAGCCTCCTGAATCTTGTGGTGCAGTTGTAGGCCTAGAATAAAAGCTGCCTGGTGCAGGGCCTGATGGGTACGGGTGAAGGGCCCAAGGCCTAGGCATACTATCCTTTCCAGAGGGGTTTTAAGGGTATCTATCTGTTGCTGCAGCGTTTCCATCGCAACCAAGAAGTAGTCGCTTTGTCGCATTTCCCCACAGAGTCGCTCCATTCGTCTAAATAACAATAATGAGCTTATTTGTGAAGTTCAATACATGGAAATCATACTGTTGAAACTTCTCCACGTTGACCTCGGGGCAGTCGTTTAAATAGTCGCTTTCGGATTTCCGGTGGTCGCGCCGCCTTAGGCACTTCCTGGCCATCCATTTTTTGCGTGTAACCACCTGAAAATCCTCGCCAGAATTCGACATTCTTAAAGGTAAATAAACACTTGTTCCCCTCGTCTGCTTAGTGATGACAGTATCTGGCCATTCAGATTCTGCTTTGCAACACTGTCAGACTATCGGAATCCCTCCGATAGCTTAGAACGATAGTTATTTTCCTTTTCCAGTTTTTATTGTTATTGTATAAACGATTGTTTACCATGAACGATCCTAACAAGAAAATCAACGTAAATTTATCCTCGCTTCTCAGCCTAAAAGCTGAACTATTAAGGAAGCAGCATGAAGTAAAGCTCGCCAAGGCCACCAAGGCAGCAGCCAATGAGTTTCGACCCAGCAGCAAAGAAAAGGTGAAGTCAAAGGATCGGGACTACAAGAAGGTCGGCACCAGCCAGGATGGAGCCAAGGTGTACGAGGCGGATGACCCCGTCCAATTGGACAAGTCGAGGCGCGTTCTGGAGGCCAAAAGCAAGTACTACGACAGGATGAGCCGGAACGGTGGCAGCCTTAACTCCGACGACAACTGCCTGGTCATGTTCAATCGCAAGAAGCAGGAGGAAGATCAGGAGCTCCAGAATCGTAGGCATAGTCCCCAGAGAACGCCAAGCAGAAGCAGCAGCGAAGACGAAGGCGACGATGATGACGAAGTGGAGTATATCGATTGTCTGGGGCGTACAAGGAAATGCCAACGCAAAGAGCTGGAAGAGGCCAAGCGACGTGATAAAGAACTGGGCAGGACCATGCCACAGCGACTGGACCAAAGCAAGGCTAATTGGATGATAGACACCCAAGGCCAGGAAAATGAGGACGATGATGAGCCCAGTTACGGTCCACCGCCACCGGAAAGCGTTTGCAGCGATGCCATATCCACAATGACCAAGCACGACGAACAGCGAATGAACTGGGAGGTTAAGGAGCAGGAGAACTTTGAAAAGCCCGATGTCCATTACCAAGACGTGTTCTTCGATGAAGCGCGCACTCATGGCGTGGGATACTATGCTTTCTCGACGGACGAAGCCGAGCGCAGGCAACAGCAGTTAGAGCTGGAGCAGGCGCGGAAGGCCACAGCCGAGGAACAGAGCCGACGGGATGAAATACGTGCTAAGAGAGATAGTCTAGTTGCTGACAGAGTGCTAGCTGCGAAGAACCGTATTCGCGCCCGTGAGGGTCTGCCTCCCATTAGCAAAGAGGAGTACGAGAACGAGCAGCTTCGCAAGAAACAAGAGGAAGCGGCCGAAACCGAGGAAAAGGAGCGTAAGGAAAAAGAGAAGAAAGACGCGAGGGATCAAAAGAAGGCAAAGGAGGAGGCTGAGCTGGAAGAGCTTCGCAAGGACCACATACGCGATTGGGACCGTCATAAGCCAGGCGTTGCCAAACGTTCAGAATCTGAATCCTCCGAAGAGGAGTGGCACTACAAGGCGGAGAGACTACCTATGTCCCAGGAGGAGTGGAACGAGAAGCAACGCGCCCAGCGTCAGGCGGAGTTTGCTCCAGTGCCCGAGCCAAAGCGCACCAATTTCTCCAGCATGCCACCTCCTCCGGCGTGGGTTAGAGGCGAAGTGCAAGAGTTCCGGAATTTCCACACCAGCAAACAGGAAAGATCATTTCAACGACGAAACTACAATGGCTGCAGCGAGGACAACAACGTTAATGAGCAAAGCTCTTCTACCCGCAATATGGGCGCTGCTATTCCTCCACCTGCCAGTCTGAATGATTCCGTTATTTTGCCACCAGCCGCCAAGAAGCCAAAGTCCCAAGATGAACTGGAACGCTCCATCGAAGCTGGCCTGAAGTTCCTGCGCGAAAGTTGCGACAAAGGTGCGCTGGGCAATAAGGCAACATGGACCGCAAAGGCCGACTACTAAGTTACCATAATTCCTTTGTTAATAGTTTATTGCTTCGTATAAAGAATACTTTAGAAAAACACAATACACAATACGCGACCTAGACAAGGGCTCTATTGTCTGGCTTCTTTTGAGCTAAGTCCAACAAATATACTATGTCTAAAACAGAAAAAGCAGTTCCACAATTCCTGTTTTGAGTTCATCCTACATCCCTAAATCCGTATTAATGGTATTTGTTTGTCGAAACAAGTTGTGAAAGTAACTTGCTGCAGAATATTACAAATTTAAAAGGTACTTTTAATCAGAAATTAGTTTATATCGGTTAAAGTTCTTGCCAGAAAATAGTAGTATACGGGGCGAGTTAAATAAGTCTAAATATTATTTATATTTTGGCTTCAATGGTTTGCTTTTTAGCGAAACAAAAAACTTTAAACGAAACTCTTAACTTGTTCTGGTAATGATGGTATTCCTCACCTACCTACCCGGTCCTTTCTGACTGCTTGAAAATAATCTGGCACCTACACTTACAAAGTCTTGCTAAGCTACTGGTAATATTTTCTAACTTGTGTATAACTAAGAGTTAAGTGACGATTCAACTCGAGCACATTTCCGGCTTCTGAGCTGGTAGATTATTGGTAATTGGTGTTTAATCCGTTCCGGCTGCTTTCTGGCCTACAGCATGTCCCGATCCACCATGTCGATGACAATCTCCGCCATTTTCTGGCGGCACAGGTCGTTTGGGGGAAAATTGAGAGCAGGCGCTCCAACATCCTTTTCGCAATCCTCGTTGCGTTGCAAGTACATATCAGGGGCATCCTCCGAAGAGCAGGTGCTAATGGGGATAATATCCATGGCCAACCCAAGTGCAAAGCGCCCATAAGATTTAAGTTCCTCAGCGAACCTTAAAAGGCGTTAACATTTTGTTGGAAAAAAACGAACTTCTATTTCTACTTACAGATCTTGCAGCTTCTCTAGGGTGTCACAGTGCTCCGGCAGAGTCGTGCACAGGATCTCAAGCCATCGAAAGAGTTCCTCCGTATACGTATTTAGCAGCGTCTGAAGCTGAGCATCCCTCATGGTCTTGGTTGTGCAGCAATACAGCAGATTCGCAATGTCCAGGGCAATGGAGCTGTAGCGGATTAGTTGAAAGTCGATGAGAGCGACTTCCAGCACCTGCTGCGAGTCCTCCGGATTGTAGTGGTACAGAAAGTTGTTAACCCAACAATCGCCATGGCAAATGGCTGAGAGAGGCGACTCTGCGCTGGCCAGCTGCACCATTCGCCCAAAAAAGGAGGAATTCTCGGCAAATTTTCTCATGGCCACGACATACTTTGAATCGGCGGGCAGCACATCGGACACCATTTGGATGGCATTCTTGGTAAGGCGCTCATAGTAGTTCCTGTACCAGCTAGTGTTCGCCGTGCAAAAGATGCCCTCGTTGATGACGCTGCACAGTTTCCGGAACTCCAGCGGGTGCTCGAATTTGTAGGCCAGGCTGAGGGCGTGCAGTTGTGCCACCTGCAGCAGGACGGATTGCGTCTCCTCCGTGCTGAGACCTTTGTGCCGATCCGACATTTGAAAGCCGCGTTCCCGAAGGTCCTCTATTAAAACATGATATTGTTTGAGTAGGAAAGATAATAGGAATATTGGTATTACCCATTATGAGCAGGTCATGTTTGGCTGTGTAACATTTGGGTATTGCATTAAACACTGGCGTTTCATGGCCAGTTTTTTTGGCCTGGAACTTGAGCAACTCTGGCATGATTGTGGTATAGAACTCCACCTCATTTCTACGGTATAGAAGGTTTAAAAGAGTTAAAGGATAAAAATGGATACGATTTCTTTACCGGAATAGCTTGTCGCTCTTGTAGGCTTCCCTTTGGACAACGCTTTCTGGCATAACCTGTAAGAATTTGATTTTATGAAGTAATGTATATAAACTTTATACAGGTTTGTGGGCCATTTACCTTGCAGATGACCTTTTGCTCCCACTTGTGATGACTTCCGTCCAAGTCCTGCCTCTTTCCACTCAGGATTATGCGGTAGAGGGCGGCCGTATAGTTGTCGCCCCGGTCGGAGCCCTGAGCCAGCTAAAGAAAATAAATACATAATTAGACTTCATAATCAGAGAAGTGTGATCTCAATGAAAACACCTCAAAGGCGTCAATTTGCACATCCGGTTCCACGTGCTTAAAAATATCCTGAAAAGTTTCAAGCGACAGGATGGGCTTTCCCTCCACAGCCGACCCGGCCGCATTATTTGCCGCTCCCATTCCGGCTGTTGTGGCCGCTGCTGATTCGCCAGTAATTCCCATCTTCCGTGGCTTTTATTGGCTCACTCTGCCGATCCTGGTTTTCCAGCAGGCGACGGAATACTCCTCAACTGCTTGTCAAAATAATTTTTCTACAATTTATGTTAACTTTTCGAGGCTTAAGTTGCGGTTTTCAGTTTGCGGACTTTGCTTTTTACTTCTATTCATCGATTTTGCGCGAACATGTGTTCGGTTCTGCTTCTTTTTCGTCCTTTTTGTGCTTTTATCATCCTTTACGTGATTTGTTACGATATTGCGTTACGTTAAGTTGATAGAGGTGCGATAACGATAACATTTTAAAAATGGCGCCTTAAATATAATGTGAAAGAAGTTTTTCTAAGCTTAAAATAACCTTAATTTAAGTATGTCAGGACTTTTAAGAAATGATTCGGATGCCGTTTTTTCTTTTGAATGATCGGAAACATTTTTAAAAATACATTATATTTTTTGTTTTCTCCTATTAAAGTCTAATAAAAACATTAATATTATTATTTTTTATTTAAAGTATTCATATTTTACATACGTAGCTTTAAAAAATAAAAAAAAAAAAGATTAAAATGTGACCAGGCTTCTAAACGATTCTTTTTCTGTGGATTTTCTAAGAATTCTTTTTTAAGTTACGCACACTTTTTCAAAAAGGCGTCACAGGCCTTCTTTTGTTTCTAGAAAATGAGGAATCGCTGCGTTCAGGATTGCTACACCTTATTGCTGAAGGAAAACGAGGAAAAGGTCAAGAAAGAGGTAAGATTTAGGGTAAAGATAACACCAGATCTTTTGTAATTTACACACACAAAGAGCCAAATCAAGATTCAAAAGAGCTTTTACAAGAAAAGGAAAACATGGAAAACCAACAGATCCAGAGCATTCAGCAAGTGGTTATTCCCAGCCAGCATGACTTGCCATTGCCAGCTCCAGGGTCTCGTTTCCCAGCAAAGCCTTCCCCAAGTGAACTCCTTCGTGGGGAAGAGTTGCCTCCGATCCATGTACTGGTACCTCAGAACAATCTACGCCAGAGACTTACGCAACGAAAAGAACGGGAATATTGGCGGATGCTCTTCGAGCACATTGCCGCAAACATCAAAGATGGGATATATCACCTGCCCCCACTGGAGCACACTCAGTGTTCCAAATGCCGGAAGCGATGTAAGCCTCGCGAGGCCAAGATAACCCATGAAAGAGGCTGCCTGTTGGAAGTCTACAGTCTGGGATGTCCGTGTGGCTATCTCACGAACACGATGCAAAGTTTAGGGGCTCACCGATCTGCCTGCCCCACAGCCCTCGGTATTCAGAGCCATGGTGCTCATGGTTGGCTTCCCTACGTGAGTCCATCTCATCGCGACTGGCCAATCTTCGATGCACGTCACTAGTCACGTTTCTGGCTTATAATTTTACTAAATACAATTTATTTAAAGAAAGTTTCTTGTAAAGAACAACGGGACCAGTTCCATCAAGGATTGAAGCTAAGATTGGATATTTCTTCTTACTTACCGTTTGTCTTTTATATTGAAAATAAAACTCTTTGAAATGGAAGACTATTCTCAAGGACTTTCTTTATTTTTCATTACTTAAATATGATTAAAAGTATTTTGGGTAAAAATAAGTTAAGAACAAACATAAATATTACATGTTATTCGTATTACAAATGGTTAATATGTCCATCGATTCGGATGATTTAAAGGGCAGCTTATATCTGTGCTGGGCTTGGGCGTTTCTAACGCCATCACTAATTGAGTGTGATTGGGTTCCATTTTAAAAATTTGACATCGCATTAAGCTACAAAAAGGATTTTTTAAAAGGATATTAATCTCTTTAATAATTCTACAACCCTTTTATAACTTACCCAAATCAAACCATTAAAATAAACCTTTTTTGTATCGACATCTTTGGCTTTTTGGCAGTTCAGTGCTGTTGGTGATTCGTCACCAGGCCCATGTCCTCCTGTAATTTCAGTGCCAGGGGCAGCGGCCTCTGTGGCCAGGTGCGTCTCTGGAGCAGGCTCTCCGCACTGGCCAGTTGCCGCTGGAGCGCCTCTATGGTGGGGTAAATATGCTGCTCCACAAACTCAGCCACCGTGTGTTCGTCGTAGACCTCCCACAGCAGCTGCTGGGCCTCCCGGGACATGGTGCGTAACTCCTCGATTAGCATTGGTGTCCTGGCGGCGAATAGGTTAAAAAATATTTACTTCTAATCATATTCGATTCCCACCTGGCTGTTAAATCCCGCACCCTTAGGGGCGAACTGAAATTATGCCGCACATTGTAGTCCGAGAGCCAGGCACTTTGGTCCCTCGTTTGCTGCAGATAGATCCTGATCTCCGTCAGCTTATCAAGCAGACGCTGGGCATACTTGAAGATCAAGTGCCCGGGATAGCTGCAGACCGCAAACAGCTGGCTGTGATGGGCGTTCGGGTGCAGCTCCAGCCAGGGTCGACCCGACCGTCGGCTGTCTGGCTGGAAGACGCACTGCAACATCCTGAGCAGCTCGTTGTCCCTGGGATTTGTGCTGAAGTAACCTTTGGAGACGGTGGACAGCGAGGTCATCAAACTGGGAATTCCCACGGGCAGGAGTTCGCAGAGCACGGCAAAGTGGTCATATCGTTGCCAGCCGGTCAGTGCTAGTCCTCGCAATCCCTTGGCGAACCGGCCGCCCTCCTTGGCAATCACCGCCAGCCAGCGTATGTTGTTCTCCAGATGGTGCTGTATGGGCGGCACCAACAGGCTCTCCCCGAAAGCACCCTTGAAAGCGGACGCCGTCCAGGCGCTGGGAAAGATCTTGGCGTAAGTGTCCCACAGCTGGGGCGGGATAAAGTGATAGATATCGCTGGCGTACACCCACACCATTGGCTCCACATAACTGCCTACTTGGGAATGCTGCAGCTCACCGACGGACATCGACCTAAGCTGGTCATCCCAGATCACCACGCCCAGCTGGGGCCAGTGACGCCGGATAAAGTGTGCCACACTCACCACGTGCGACAGGAAGAGCTCGCTGCGGAGCCTCTGGCGGCAGGCGGGGCACTCGCCCATCCGCTGGACCTCGTCGCAGCCAATGTGAATGTGCGTGAATCGGATCGGTGCGGCGGGCGGAGCTGCCGATGGGGGAGTGGACTGCCCCAGGCACTGGAGATGGAACTCTATCACCTGGGTGAGCATCTGCTCCAGCAGCGCCATGCTTTGCGGTTGGCTGGGGCAGATTGACTGCGGACTCTCGGCAAGTTCCCGGAGTTGCTCAAATCCGGAGAGCTTCAAGACAAACTCCATGTGCCCGAAGGTCTGTACGAGGGGCATTACGCTCAATCCATGGACGGCTGCAGTCTCCAGGAAGTCCTGTTGAAAAATCACTTGTCCTTGTCCCAAAGTAAAACTTAAATTTATCAAGATCTCACCCTCAATTCCTCCTCCTTGTAAGCATTGTGCGCGGCCAGAGGTTGGAGAAGTCCGGAGTAGGGAAACATGTCTTCGTACTCGATTAGCAGTCCTGTGGCTCCCAATGCTCGGAGCATGGGGAGTAATTGCTTAAGGAAGCTAAGCTTCGGAGGAGCGCCCTTGAGATCCAGGTGGACCAGGCGCTCGGTCGGAGCTCGAGGACCATCCGGACCAATTCCGGCCACTACCGGCACTCCCATTCGCTGGAGCTCGTGTTCGTATTGGGTCTGGCGTTCGGCCGAGGTGAGCATCCGTTCGTCCTCGGCATTGGCGTTCAGTTCTTCCATTCCGTTGGCGTTCCTTTGGCGTTGCTGCTGCTCCAGGATCTTCAGACGGTCCTGCTCAAACAGATAGCTCTCGGACAGTGGCAGGGGAGCCTTCTTGGACTGTGTGGGGCGTAGGAAACGCACGTTTCCCAGCTGCTGGGCAACTGCGTTATCCTTCAGCCGTTCAGCTCTCAGGACCCGATTGGCCTGAGCAATTAGCTTCTGAATAATGTGGACCTGCTGGTAGCCAGTGTCCTCCTGCTTTTGCTGTTGCTGCTGCTGCTCAGTGTCGGCGGAGACGGAGACGGACGTTGGCGGCGGATATGTGGTATCGATTAAAATGGCCCAGGTCCAGATGCCGAGCAGCACCAGGCCAGACACAACGAGCAGGAACGAAAGTTTGCGGCGCCAAATAAATATCCACAGATTTGAGTGCCTCTGCGAAAAGAGTAACAGAGCAAAAAAGGCGTCTATATGTTCAAATGCACTGAGGATACTTAAAGGGTATCCAAGGACCTTTCTTACACAATAATTCTTAAATTAATATCCCACCCACGAAACCCAAAATAGGAGAAACTATTCGCTCAGTGGAGGCAAGTGGAAAGTAAGCCACTGCAGCGTTGCAGATGAAAAACTTGCTTCACTTTTCATAAATATTTGAAGATCCAACAAGTAGCCCCCGGAGTTATGCCACATAAATCCGCCCACAACAGCCCCCAGCCGCACGTTACTCATACGCCACCGTGCCCGGGCCGGAGCAGCTCATTGAGGTTGAGTTGAGGGCTGTTTCCATTGTTGTACTTTGCAGTTCTTGCGGTTGCTTCCTTGCGGCTCTCGCCTTTTGTGTTTGGCCAACTGGTGCTAAAGTTCACCAAGGCGCTTCTTAAAACAGTGGGTTAAAGGAGTTCGATTCAGTGGGTTCGATTCTTAAGGAAAAAATATAGATTATAAGCTCCAGCGAAGACTATATCTTGGCCAATATGCATCTGATTTATCTGATGCGAAGTAAATAAAAAGATTTCCATGGCCACTGATTGTTATTTTTCTTTAATATTAGGATACTTTTAGTGCCACAGTCGCATCTATGCGTTGGAGCATCCGTTTAAACTGCAGCTTATTTAAATGAGCCTGTGGCAGAAACGGTTTCCGTAGGTGCGGCACTCGTTGAACAAATCGACAGATAAAAGTCGGCCATGGGTTTGGGAGCACTATTTAGCAGGTCCTGCAGCAGGAGCAACACCCACAGCGATGCCAAAACCAACAAAACCTGCACTCTTCGACAGGCGATAAATGCAAGTGCTCAAGTGGAAATGTGCAGCCTGTCTGTCCGTCCGTCTGTCTGTCTTCCTAGAGGAAATTGAATTGAGTTTTCACAGGGGTTTCCATTGGGTTTTAAGAGCGGGTTACGGGTGGTGGTTGGCGGGCGAATGGATGTTTCCGAGGCGTTTAGTTCGCTTTAGTTCAGCTCGGTTCGTGACTGTCAGTAAAGACAAACGCGAAAAGTTTCAGGTCTTTGTGGACACTTGTTAGATGATTGAGTGGATTGGATGAGGTGAATCATCAAGTGCATCCACGTGCCGGCTCTTTGCCTCAATTGCGGCTGCTCCAAGTTGTTAATGAGGGCAAACACTTACCTTGAAAGGATATTGGATATGGGAGCTATGAAATCCATAATCTTTCAAGTTTATAATTTATCAAGTTGAAGGACAATTGCAGGACAATATGGTCATTTGGTTTATGGTCAATCGCAATCCGATTGCTGACCCATTTGGCTTAAATCACATTTGCATTATTGTGTTCCACTCTTGACTTTTCATCGTCGGAGCTGTTGCCAAAATTTGTACACTCAAAACATTTTCCCTGGGGCGAACTAGGACACTCGAAGTGGATGCATGGGTCGGGGCTTCCATTTTCAGTCTCTATATGAAAAACCACAACAACTGCCAATGTGAATGGGTGGTCTCGTTGTCGGGCCTTTTGTTGGCTCAAGTTCTGGCCGAGAATGCAAAAATAGAAGCACCAACTAGTCTAACAAAACGCACACCAGACCACCGAGAGTGTGTGAGTGGTCTGGCCGAAGGCAGCGGCGTCCAAGCAAAGGGGGGTCTAAATATTAGACAACCTTTACAGATCCTTTGTAGTTGAATAACTAGGTTCTCTACCATTAGATAAAAACTTTAACATTAGAAATATTTTCCATCCCCAACTGATTGTTTCCAGTGTCAGAGAAGCTGTCCTTTTACTTGCTATCCCCATTACCGTCAGGTCCTGGAAGACAACAGACCAGAACCGAGCAGAACAGGACAATGGATCGGTGCTAATTGCATTCGGCTCGTCAGGCAAAACTGCAAACGGTTCGGGGCGACTGTTTTCTAAATTAAATTTAATTGCACTGCACAACCGACAGGCCAATTTGCAGTCACAATTCACATCGGCCATGGCCGTAAGTGTCCTGCCCCTCCACTGACCACCCTAGCCCGTGTACCTTCCCCAATTTTTCAAATTGGGAGCACCCCCAGAAATGGCAGCCCTCGCTTTGAGGCACTCCACTGCAGCCCGTTGTGAAGTGTCCGCCCACCAAACGATTTGGCAGTTTGCCACAAAAATAAAAACGAAACTGAAATATTTTCCGAAAACAGTTGCGAAAAAATAACATCGAAAAAGTGAAACATAAAAATCCTTAAAGCCGGCTCTGACAGGCTCTGGAAATGCACTCGAGCGCTCTTTATGAATGGGTACCTGCACTTCCATATAAATAAATTCGTATTCCTCTTTAAAGGACATGAAAAATGCAAGCATAAGCCATTAAATTAAATATTTGTGGCAGCTTTGGGGGGGGGATTGTTTTTATTGCAAACATTAAAATTTCAGAGAAAGGAGAGAAATTCTCGATGATTAATCAAATAAATAAATAATATAATTTAATGGAGCCTTCATT
Organism: Drosophila varians; assembly: GCA_018150405.1. NCBI lineage: Eukaryota > Metazoa > Arthropoda > Insecta > Diptera > Drosophilidae > Drosophila > Drosophila varians. The sequence continues at coordinate 16,711,369 of JAECWK010000015.1, read as the reverse complement.
TTAATTGCTTAATATTTGTTTTAATTAGTTGTGGCTTTTGAACACTACCTAGGATAAATCAAGGAGTCTGTGTGTGTATTTTTGGGGGCTTTAGTTAAGGCTTGTCAATGGTGTTGCAAGTGCACCATCGGCTGTTTCCATTCAGGAGCTCTCCGGCATCGCTTATATTGCATTCCCTGCATTGCATTTTGAGCAGCAGAAATTTGCTTGCCCCTGCAACGTGCCCCTGCAACGGGAGGATGATGGAGAAGAAAGCCAAGAGAAAGCTGGCTTAACTGGGCTTTAAGGATAATGCTGCCTGGCTCGGCCCGGCCAAGTTGTAGTTCACAGCTAAAGTATCCTACAGGGAATTTACATGGCAAGAAAAAATGCGAGGATGAGAACTTCAAGACAACATTAAAGAAATATGTAGTTCCATTTTTACAAGAAAATTGTTCTTGTTGTGGAAAGAGTCCTTTCTTTATCATTATTGTTACTCTTTATTGGAATCTTTTGCAGTGCATAAATTTTGAAGATGCAGTCGAGTACATGGCCATGCAAAATATGGCTCCCCCTTGGATCCTTAACGCTATAAGAGCAATAACCGACAATTAGGCAATTTAACGCCTTATTAACGTCCATTAGCAGGCAGCCACTAATGGACGCCGAGCTGATGGCCAAACAAGCCAGCAAATACCCGAATCTGTATCCTGGCCCCCGTTTCTGGCTGTTTTTTTCGGCCGAACTCAAGATGCCTCGATGGCCATTCAAATAAATTCCCTCAACAACTTTGAGTGCAGCACTTTTCTGGCCGAAATATTGGTCCTGCATACTGATGCGAAATATGTGCCTTAAATTGCTTGAAAGGATTGCTTTTGCATTCAAAGCCATTCGCAGGAAGTGAGAGAAATGGCCCAGACAACTAAGCAAATACCCCGGGGTGCCAAAACGAAGGAGCTCTTCATTGTGTCCAATAAAATATTTAAATGAGGACCTGAATCAGAATCAGAAGTTGGCAGGAAAACTTACACCTTGCAATCCTCTTTTAATTGGCCAAAACAAATCAAGTGTGAATTTGGAAATAAACTTTTCTCCATTATTATAATAAACTATTTTCTCTGATTTTTTACTTTGGAATAATTTCTTCCTTAACTAACGAACTTGCCAAAGTTTGGAAGCTGCAGAAATTCCGTTTTTTACTCGGTGTCCATACTTAATAAAAACGTTGTTACCTACTTTATAAGTAGATTATAACTGAAAAAGTTTAAAGCGAAAAAACACACCAGCCAGGGGGAAAAAAGGACGAGAAGTTGGAGGAGAATTAGAACACAGGGGCTTTAACTATGAAACACTCAGTTTGTCCGCTTGAAAGCGCTAAACAGCAAAAAGCAAAACTGCACAAACTGTCACAGCATCTGGTGCAGAGCGACTAAAAAAACAGAAACCATAAAAAAGTAGTCACATCCGAGAGTCTCGACGAGGCGACACCATAAAATCATGTCCTGGAAATTCATTTCTGAGGAAGTCAAGGCAGGTGACTGGCTTATCCTTTAAAATATTTACCCAACAACCCATTTGCTCAGCAAATTTTATTGTTAATAAAATAATATAAGGACTGCTCCCCGACCGGCAATGGGTATACAAATCACAGCAAGGACACGTCTTAAAAGGGACCCTCACCAGCAGCGTGTTTATAATTTGAAATGATTTTTGCCTGCATTTTTCTGCCAACAAAACGGGTGACAGGGCAAAGGGAAAAGGTGAGGAGGGTGGAGGAAGGACCTGAAATGGGAAACGTGTTTGGTCATTTTGTTTGCAGTCTGCCTCAATGAGTTCCTTGATAGTCCTCGGAGATACATAATACATAAATACATAAAGGCAGAGACGGCGACTGGGACTGGGACAGGGACTGCACTTTGGCTGCAAATTTGTTGTGTGGTCAGCGATGGAGGCTGTGATTGTGATTGGGTGATTGGGCGAGACGTGCTCTAGGCAATATACCCGTCTCACCGCCTTTGTGGCCTAACCAGTGCCATGGCTACGACCGGGTCCTGCAGCTGAAAATTCAATCAGGACTTACACAACCCCAAGCCATGCCCAGGAACACACATATGTTCCTGGCAAGCTGTGAGAACATCGATTTCAATTGCATTACGGGCTTTGCCGTGATTTATGAGTCGTCTGTGGAAGATAAATAAATGGAAATGCATAGGAAGGGGCCATGTATGGTAGGAGATGATGCAGAGAACATCCAGATAAATAAGCTTGTCTCTTGATTAATTTTTCCCAGGAGGCAAAACTATAAAAGTAGATTAAATATTTAATACATGGAAACAAATATTACCATCATCTTTAACTATGTTTATTTAAATATTTGTTTAGAGAATGCGTTTCATTTAACCAACTCTCAGCTATTTATGCCATTTCGATGGCATTTGTTTTGAAAACCGCGCACCAGAATGCATAATACGGTGCGTATGCGTAATATTTATTTAGCGATAAAAGTGCACGCGGCCTGGTATGGCAAACATTTTGCATCATTAATTCGGAATGTCAACGGAATGCAAATACAACTACGTTCATTTGCATTCCCTTTCAAGGGAGTCCTGGGGGGACCAGGGGTCCTGGGAAAATTGCAAAGTTTTGTGTTTGTGCGGGGACAAAGTTAAACCAACACAAAAACCAACTTGCAGCCTTTTAATTCCCGTAAAAGCCATTAAAATCTTTTGTTCTTTTTTGTGGCAGTAAAATGCAGACTAGACTGGGGCTGAACACGCCCCTGAAGTGCATCGCCTGGCGTGACTCGTGTTGACTCGTCTACTGATGACAGCAAATGACGAACGCTGACAACAAAATGTTTACTAATGCAGGTCCAAAGGCACCAACAGCAAAGGGGTGTGAGATTATTTGGCCCACATTTGCTGATAGACAACCCGGGGTGGGGGCAATCGGGAGGAGCATATGGCGAAGCCTTCTAACAAGGCAGCTGCCATGACATGACATGGCTAGGAGTAGAACTGGGTCTGGGGACCCAGCTCTGATTGATGTTTATGAATTATTAAGTGACTGCATGGAGCGAAGCAGCTAAGCTCCATCCGCTTTCAGTTCCCCTTGGCTCCGTTCTCGCCCCAGTTTCCATTTGATGGATGTCGGCAGAGAATGATTTGAGAGCTGCAATTTAAGCGGATGTTGCTGCACTGGAAGATTAAAAAGTTTAAGGTCCTGGGAGAGCTTAACTGCAAGCTGATTAAATTATTTGAAGAGCTCAACTAAAGGATAATATATCCAGACCCATACTACCTATACACTTTTATAGTCTTCTAGCAATTCAACCAGTTTACAAGTTGAAACCGCAGCCCAGGAGATTAAGTAAAAGGGATTTAAGTAATGCCCCATCTGGATTAAGTTGCACATCAATTGAAAAGTCAACAAAGTTCGCATAAATGAAGCGAAACTTTCCCTATTTTAAACTTACAGCTCCCATTTCCCAAGTACCTTAATGGGAATCCTCCACCCACTCAATGCAAACTTGTGTGCATATGTGGGTGGGGTTGGGGCTACCGAAGCGGTTGCCAGGACATGTCAAACACTTTAGTTTAACCGAAACGAAACTTTTGGCCAATTGTTTAGACGACTGCCTCTGGACTCTGGCCTCTACCCTTTGGTCTCTGGCCATGGCTTTGAGCATTAGCAAAGATCAACAGAGTGAGGTAAACTTGTTGGCCAATTTCGGAGAGTGACTTTTGAGGTGATTAAATTCCGTAGAGCTTTCCAAGGCTAGTCCTTGCTGTGTGTCGACGGCCACAGCTTGTAATTTATCCTGAAGTGCAGCAAATACAGGAAAATTAATCACTGTCAACGCAGAGACCGGAGACGGAGCTGGAGCCGGAGATGCAACGGAACCACAGACAACACGGCGTATGCGCAACTCCCCTCAAGCTGTCACTTCCAAGCTTTATGGTCTCTCTGTCTCCCGCCCCACCCGGCGTTTCTAAAATATGTCTTAAAAATTAATTAAGGCTCCCGGGGGATCTGGAGAGGCGAGGGAGCTTAGCTGACGGATGTGGACTAAGACGAAAGCCAAAGGAAAAGCCGGAACCAGAGCTATATTTAACTCTACCTAAGCCGCTTCGCACAGGAACCCATTTAAGTTTAGACAAACAAAAAGCCGAGCTGCAAACGTTTTCATATTTCCCAACAGCATTTTCCTGCCTTTGGCCGCATTTGCATAATTCCGGCGTTCTGCAGCAATTAAAATATTCGCACTAATTTCATTTTGGAGGCAGAGCGAGAATTACCATGCAAATTGTAACAATTGAAATGCATTAAGTGCAACAGCAAATAACCATTTCCCTCGCAAAAACATTATCCTTCCCTTTCATGCTTTCAACCTGATGCTCAGTTTTTTCCATTTTTGCATCGTGTGAATGGAAACGGGCTTTGAAAAAAAAAAAAAATGGAAAGCTTTAGCATTTTATGCATTATATTAGTACTTATCGAAATTTTGGATAGAAGCAAGTGTTCTATAAACGACGGGGAACGATTATTCGAGTCCTAAATAAACTCTTTTGTTATCCTTTTCAATGCGTTTGAGAAAGGGCTTAGCGGCTTATATAGAATAGTCCCTAATGCAAAGTACTTTTAAAAAACTTTCGTCTCCATATTTTAAAATTGCCTTGTTATGAAACAACTAATCAAGGACCAGTGGGTCCCTTCCTGCCACACAGCCTAACCAACTTCTAATGCGCCAGACAAAGTTGCAACCAAATTGGACCCGTGCCGCTCGGTTGGGGTCCTGAACTAAGCCTAGGGAGCTTTCTACTCAGGCCTTTAAAACTTCTGCCAACTCGTCCAGCCCTGCTATTTTGCATGCGACAAAATGCGGCCTTTTTTCCAAATGAGATTTCGTTGATTGCGCCGGCAGTTGCAGCGAGTTTAATGCTATTGTTGCAAGTTGCACGTAGCCTTCATGTCCTCCGCATCCGGCCGCACGTACCCGATGTTTACATTCGCAATGCTTTCGTTACGTTTCGGTTGTCACCGTCTGGCCCAACACAATTTGGCTCTCGGCAGGATGGGGTCTGACTTCGATACGCACTCAACCGAATGTAATCCTTGTACACGCACATGGCTTTCCATTTGCCGGGTCTGCAGAGCATATCCCGATGTGATGTCATCAGCAGAAAGTCTAAATAACTTTTAAATGAAGCCCAGGATGCATGCATGACCGCCAAACAACTGGCCGCATTAACCCAGTCGAAATGGTGGGCACACAGTGGGAATACGGAATGCAAGCATTTTCAAGGACTTTGGTGGAGAGGTCAAAATCAGAAAAAGGCACTTGGGCGGAGGCTTTAGCTTTTCTGTTATTGTATAGTAAGTATTTTAAATTTTCCACAGAAAAAATAGATAAACATCCTTATGATTAAGGACATGCAACATCATGAGTAGGCCTAATGAGCCAGTTGTTATAAAAACTTGCACTTGAAATGCTAAACGTTTTTGAAGAGGGGTTTCCATTTCGCATCGTGATTGTATAACCATTTGCTACTGAGTCCTTTTACCCATTTCCCCGCATCCGCAGGTTGCGTTTCACACTTGGCTGCTTCGTTCTGGTTTCTCCACCGCCATCCTCCGCACTGGCCCTGTTTCCATTCATCTGGTTGTTCCCTGTGTTTACATTCTGGCTTCTGGCTTCCAATTTGGCTTGGAGCCTCTCTCTGCAAGGATCTCCGAGGACCTGGACACGAGAGTCTCGTGGGGAAGGTGCCACCATTGTTTTAAACTATATTTAGGTCCTGTCGGCAGGCAGATGTGTGCGTGCGTGTGAAACTTTTTTCGTTTTCCATGTTCATGCGTTTATGAAAATTGCAAAAATGTATGCTGATTTCCCTTTTCCCGTTCCGTGTTTGCGTCCTGCCGTTATTTTCCTTTCAAGCGTGGACATTCAGTTGCGGTGGCCAAAGTGTGAATGTGTGAATAAGTGAGTGGAGCCGAAAAACACACGTGTATTTGTGCGTGTGAAAAGTTTGCCGAGTTTCCTGTGGCTAATGAAATATTTAAATGTAATTTCGGCGCGTTAATCAAAATTAAGTTAATGAACTGTGGCTAGAGCGCTTTAATTAGGCTATGAAAAATATATGGGCTCATATTCCCAAGCTGTCCCCAAGGAAACATGGAAATTAATGGCAATTTTTCGGATTTTTTTCCGTTCCCAGCAAAAACTATAGCATACTTTTTTGGGTAGCGGGATAATAACATGTTGTGTTTAAATTTGCCTGCTTTTTTAAAGGAATGCTAGGCCATCCAGATTGTAAATCATCGCTTAAGAGTTTTCCGTTTTTCGAGGCAATTGAATTACAAGTGCAGTAACCTGAAAATAGTGCCTGCACCGAACTCTCTTATAAGACAGAGCCGGAAGAGGCAAAACGGAAACGGAAACGCCTGCCATCGGAGTATGCGGTGCTTCATAAATCCTGACTGGCAACAACCGCAGCAGCCATATCTTTTACCCGTTCTTGCTTCTGCTTCCCGATCCACTGAAATATGCTTGCGTCAGTGCGATGCCAAAATCCAGCAGCTGCAGCTGCTCCGCAAAACGATACAGGCGGTAAAAGGATGGAAAAAAGGCAAGGGAAGCACGGTGAGGTAACATAGTTATCCTTTCTATAATTGATTCACTCTCCCATTCGCTTAAGCCTTAAGCCGTGCAAAAAATACTATAGGGAAACCTCTCCAAATTGGATTCTCGTTAAACCCATTTCTGAAACTTTTAAATCAATATTGTTAAAAATACAAGGACTTTAATTGTTATTCCTTTATTTAATTTAAAACACTTTTGTTGAGTGAGATTTATGGAATCTTTACTGTAAATAATGATGCACCATAACTTCGCCCTCTCTGCAATTATTCAACTCTCGATTGCTTTACCTTGTCCCTTTTAATCAATTTGCAAAAGGTATTAAAATGTCAGGCAATTAGTTACAGTCCAATAAAAGCACAAGATAATGCCATTTATTTAAGCTTAATTCAATTACCGAGAGTTATGAATCAGCCAGACTAACGCTACAGTCATTAAATGTAAATTACTACAGATTTCATATCCCACGGGGACCAAACTCTCCCACCAACGCCACCCCGATTCCTTTGAAGCGGTGCTATGGATGCAGTGGGGTTGGCAAACAGCATCTCCCATCCAATCCAACATCCAACATCAGCACAAAATCTGATTTCGATGCCAATTTAGAGTGCGAAAAAAAATGTTGCCTCTGGGACTTGAGCTACGGGCGAAATGTGTCGAATTTGACAGAGTTAGAAATGCAAAAGGATTACCGGGCGAAACGATTGGCCCAATAAAATGTGTCAAATAAAAATTGACAAAGGGGAATTGAGGCATATCCCCGAAAGGACATTATTCATTTGGTAAACGATTGCCCACTGGGGGGGCACAAAATGGATGCTGAAAGGAGAGCCCGCCAAAGGGGGGCATGTGTTCCATTTGAATGACCAAAAATTTCCGAAGGCCTCCACATTTCGATTGTTGATTGTAAAAGCCATATGTCCATAGGCCAAATAAACACAGGTCTTTTAAATGGAGGTTCTTGAATAAATGTACCATAAATGGGATTTAATATTATTTATGTTCTAGTTTTATAGACTGCTATATTAAGTCTTGGTGAGAGTCCTTTTTTTCTACAAAAGTTATTTTTAATATAGAATTTTCGTCACCACTTTAGTACACTCATGATACATTAAAGAGTCCTTGCTTTGTACCGATCAATGAAAGCTCACTCACCAATATCATTTTGATATTTTCAAAAACTATTGACCAGCAAAGAATGCGAATCGTGTCGCAGCACGAGAAACGCGAATTTTGTAGGATTCAAGGATTCAGCACGTGTTTAGTTGCCGCGAACAGTTGCAGTTGCACTAAGCTGAAGTGTTTATGCCACAGGACACTAAATGTGTTCATTTGGCGGCAAGCAATGGATCCTGCGCATTGGATGCGTTTTAAATAAACAGAATCAGATTTTAGAGTACTGTTAACAGATTTTCCAAAGAAGCAAATCAAATTGCCCGCCAACAGTTTTCTGTTCCATTTTAACAGAGAAAAAGAGTATTTAAGTATGAGTATTATATTAAAAGTATTCGATTTTTAAACTTGATTAATAAGTTTGCCATTATTTACTGATCAAGATAGGATAAAATTGATAACAACATTTTATTATTTAAACTATTTGATAAAAAAAAAGACAAATATAGATTTAAAAATCAAATTTGTATTTCCTTTTTTCCTTTTATTTTATAAATAAAATAATTTGACTGCCAAAAATTCGGAATTCTTACAGATTCCAAGATATCCACCCGGTTCGTTACTTCCTGCCCGGTTCGCGAAAAGTTAAGGACAAGAAGTGTTTGAAATTACCGTGGCCCGGTTAGACCAAATTATCGATTATGCCATGCCAAACATCGATTTCAAATACCGATAGCGTTTTTCTCCACCCCTACGACGACGCAACTTGTAGCAGTAAAAATATTTATACGAACTATTTGCTGTGAAAAAACGAATTAATCGAATTAATTAATAGTTTAAATTAAAGTGAAAATGTAAATGGTGTGTTTGCCTTTGAAATGACAGACGTTTAAAATGCATTTCAACGCTCTAACTCGATGTGAAAATTTCGTACAGGCAAAAAAGAGCCGATTTTTAGTGGAAGAAGAAGCACAAGCAGCCGAACAGGCAGTAAAAGCGATTGCCGAATACACGGACAAAGCGCACGGCAAATGAAAGGCGTGTGAAGAAAAAACTTGCAAAAACTACAGCAACAACGGCAGGAAAAAAGTGTGTTTAGAAAAGAAATTAAAAACACATTCTAACTTATACATACACACGGATCACACAAATATCACACGATCGCATCAATCGCAAACGAACAGAACGCGACGCAAGAGAATTGGTGCAAATAGCGAAAAACGAAGTAAAACAGCGCGCGGTTTAATAATAAATAATTATATGTATGCGCGCAAAACATGTGAAGAGCCGGGGAGCCGCAAATACGAAAAATCAATGAGATTGTAATAAAATTCCGTATTCTCGCCAACGTTCCTCCCCCTCGCAAGCTCTCTGACTCCCGCGCGGCCGCTTTTCAGCGTCGCTCTCCGAAAGCAACCAAAAGCAGCAGCAGCCTCTCAACACTTGTATCTGTTTGTGTTTCTTGTTGATTTTGTGATAAAACTGCAATCATCAACACACAGGAATACGACATATTCGAATAAATACTATACACATTATTATTCACTGAAAATATCAGGCCGAAAACATTAAAAAGGTTCGTATGCAACATAAACAATAAGACCAATATCCAATAAAAAAACAAACAACCATCTGTGAAGGTGTATGGCAGTGAGTGTGTGGCAAAAAGTAGAACGTGCGAGAGAAAACCCGCGTACCCAATTTGATGACGTCTTCACTAGAATTGACAACAACCATGAAGAAATGTCGGTAATGTTGATTTCTGTTGTTGTTCTTCGATCCCACTACTGTTCGGGAAGAATTACGGCGACAGCGACGCCAGAAGAGGCAACGAACATCAGCCGCAGCGGCTCAGAAATGTAGAAGAAAAGAGAGCGATGGACCGGTATTTTGTAGCTGGTGCAAGTTTAAAACCAATCCGACTCTGAGCCAAGAACCCTTGGATCTTGTTGTTTTTAGAGACCTGTGAACTCGACTTAAACCTCCGCTTGATTAACAGCCATCGTAGTGGTCTGTGGCAACTGTGTATCCAAACTCTGGATAGTTCTCTAGTTTTATAGAAGTTTCATAATACGCTCAGATAACACATTCTAGTAGAAACGATAACAACCATAGTTTCGTTCTAATTTGGTTTCGATCCAATTACACTAGTTTACAAATTTAAAAAAATAATGGGAATATCTTCTAGAAAACTATCCGTTTGCTTTTATCTTGTGACTGTTCTTCCAAAGACAAAGTCCTAGGATCCAGAGGACTTACCCATGTCCTTTTTTTTTTTAAGCAAACTTGTTCCAAAAAAAGATAAAAATAAATATTAGTTTTGTACAGTTTTCTCTTGTACCATCTATTCGATAGGGCCTAGTTACGGATGCACCTGCCCGTAGAGCCAATTGGCCTTATCGCCACGCGCCTGTCTCTATGAGCTGTTGTCATTTACTTGCCAACAGTCGCTCCCAGGGTAAACAGTGCTGCCAATTACCAGGGCCTCGCTGTACATTCCATAGACAGATTTTGATTTGAATAGCCATTTGACAGCGGTAGCCACATACGCAGTCAACTGACGGGTGGACAGATTACTCTGCCTGCTGGCCTTTTGCTACCTTTTTGCTTCTACCAACCTACCGGGTCGGGGGCCAAGAGCATCACTCACATACTTCTCACCTGGCGGAACGAGCGACGCACCAAAGTCACCACAAAAAGTTTGTAATCACACGGGCTCTTGAAATTTAGGAATTCATCATATTATATTTCAAAATTTTTAAATTGTTTTTGTTTTGTTTTTGAAAATAAAAGCGTTTATCGATAGTTCCGACTGAGTGAGTGGCTACCATATTTAATTTGGACCAATTATCGATAGTTTTATAGCTCTAGAAAAACATCGATAGCGATAACTATATATTATGTTAAAAGTAAAACTTTAATGGATTGACAGATATTAGTTATTTTTAAGTGAAATGCTTATTTTGGCTAGCAGTGTGGCACTTATGCCGTTTATCGACAATGCGCGCGCTCCTCTCTCGCACTCACGCACGCCACACAATCGCACCAAAAATTTGCAACACACATACACACGAAGTTGTACTCTCTCACTCATGCTCTCTTCTCTCTTCCCATTTGCTTTTTTCTGTTTTCAGTGGTTGTGCAAGAAGAAGCAGCAACAATCAGGCAAAAAATACCTGAAAAAAATAAACGGTAAAACGACGAAGTGGCGACACACGACGAAGCGCGCTAAAAAGTTTATTGTAAAAATACAAAAGTAACAGCAGCGAGTTTGTTTTAAACTCTAATCGCAAAAGGTCCGAGTAAAATTGTATATTAAAAATGGTGGAAGTAATAGAGCGGCGGAGAACGGCTGCGTGAGCCCAAAGCGCGGCCAATTAAAAAACAACAACAACAGCAGAAGGCAGCAGCAGAAGAAGCAAAAGTAGCAGCAGCACAAGAAGAGGAGGAAAAAGCAAGAGCCTCGAAAAGTACATAAAAGTATAAATTTAAATAAGGTGGAAGTTGGTAGACGAAAAGTGAACAAACTACCAGCGGAAAAAAAGAAGAGAAAACAGCCCGAACCAAACCAAAACCACCTTACCCAGCAAGCAGCAATCAGCAATACCAATAACAATAACAAAAGCTACAGCACCAGCAGCAGCAGCAGCAACATCACAAAATGTACGGCAAGTCAAAGACATCGGCGGTGCCATCGGATGCCCAGGCCCGTGAAAAACTGGCGCTATATGTCTATGAGTATCTGCTCCACGTCGGCGCCCAGAAAGCGGCACAGACATTCCTTTCGGAGATCCGGTGGGAGAAGAATATAACGCTCGGCGAGCCGCCAGGGTTCCTGCATACTTGGTGGTGCGTCTTCTGGGACCTGTACTGCGCGGCGCCTGAGCGTCGAGATCAGTGCGATCACAGCTCGGAGGCTAAGGCCTTCCATGACTACGGCTTCGTCAGCTCCGGCTACGGTGTCAACGGCATCGGACCCGGAGGACCCCACAATGCTGGTGGTCCAGCTCCCAGTCCCCTCGGTCAGATGCCGCCTGGTGGCGATGGCGGCCCAATGGGTCCAGGAGGACCAATGGGTCCCGGCTTCTTTCCCAACTCGACGATGAGGCCTTCACCGCCAACGCACGCCTCTAGCCCACAGCCGCCACCATCGCAAATGATGCCCGGCCAGCCACCGTTCATGGGTGGACCAAGATACCCGGGTGGTCCCCGTCCCGGCGTTCGTATGCAAGGCATGGGCAACGAGTTTAACGGGCCACCTGGCCAGCCGATGATGCCCAACAGTATGGACCCCACACGGCCCGGTGGAGGCATGGGTCCAATGAATCCCCGCATGAATCCGCCTCGCGGTCCCGGCGGTATGGGACCAATGGGCTATGGCGGCCCCGGCGGAATGCGAGGTCCTGCACCTGGACCTGGCGGAATGCCCCCCATGGGTATGGGAGGAGCGGGCGGCCGACCACCGCAATGGCAGCCGAACGCTTCGGCACCGCTTAATGCCTATTCATCATCATCGCCAGGAAACTATGGACCAGGTCCCGGCTCAAATGGACCGCCGGGACCAGGAACGCCAATCATGCCGTCGCCACAGGATAACACGCAAGGAGGGCCAGTAGGCGGGCCTGGTGACAGCATGTATGCTTTGATGAAACCAGAGTTCCCGATGGGCGGCGGACCAGACGGTGGTGGCGGAGGAGGAGGTCCCGGCGGCATGGGACCAATGGGTGGAGGACCCAATTCAATGGGCCCCGTACTTAACGGCGGAGGTGGACCAGACGGCACAGGCTTGGATGGAATGAAGAACTCACCAGCTAACGGGGGGCCAGGGACGCCGCGCGAAGATTCTGGCAGCGGCATGGGCGACTACAACCTGGGCGGATTTGGCGGACCCGGCGAAAACGATCAAACGGAATCGGCGGCTATACTGAAGATTAAAGAAAGTATGCACGAGGAGGCGAAGCGGTTCGAGAAAGATACAGATCATCCGGACTATTTTATGCCATAACAACATCACCAGCAGCAGCAGCATCTCAGCACAGTAGCAGCCGCTGTGGCGGCTGTGGTGGCGGCTGCGGCCTCCAACGGATCGAGCAGCTCCTCGGCCGCTTCCATAGCGGCTGCTGCTCTTGGGGCGGCCGCCTCCAACCTGCTTAGCAATGGCAACAACAATTTCTAAATGCTAAAAACACCACACATTAAACAAAAACAAAAACAAAAAGAACGCGGTAGTAGAAATCCTTGATACATAAGCATAAAGTATTTAACATTTAACGCATGTATGAAAAATAGAGAAAAAGCGAAACAAAAACAAAAACAAAAGCTCTTAAATATAATAGACAACAAACATGCAACATTTTTTTGAATGTAAATCTGGGAATAGATCGAATGTTTTATTGTCACTGCTGCTGTCCTTCTATTTTAATTTATCGCTGTTAGTTTTAAATAAGATTCATTGTTGTATTTTATGCTTGGCTTTAACTTTCGATCAACCATACAACTCATAAGGTTTTTAGTTAATGTGGAAGGAAACAGGGCAGTGCAACCGCAGGACAGTTAGAAGAACTACTTAGAAGTACTGAGAAGAAAAACCAACCAACCATGCAACAGCAGTAACCATAAATGAACAAGCAAATATACTTAAAGTAATGTCTAACATCTATGCAACAAGTTTAGTGAGTCTTTTGTTTAGTTTAGTTGTGGCAACCAAACCTCAAGAGCCCTTAAATAACTTCGCCAGCCCAGCGCCCTATTTATACAAAAGTTCACGTGCTTATTAAATTAAAAATTATGATATAATATGTTTGTAGAAAGAAAACATAAAGAACGATCGCCGATCAATTTTTTGTTAAGCAAGGCGCGACAGAAAATCGCTCCAGAACAGAGCTAAATCGAAGACAAGCGAAATATATGTGTGAATGAAACCACATATTTATAAATGATATGGAATAATACCTAGTTGAGTATATAGTTAGCATTATTGGACATGTATATGGATAGTCTTTAACTCGCACGCGTCTGTACACATGCACACAGTTCTTGAAATGTTCCATTTTCCAGGATGGGCAATGTCTAGACTCTAGATCGTTTTCATTTCGCTTGTCCTAAATTGTATGTATATTCTTTTTAAATTCTCATTGTACAAAAATTGTAAACTTGGCACTTTGTGCCACCTATGTATTCTGTATGCTTTTACTCTGTCTGTCCCACTGTGTTTGTTTGTTTCGAGCGTATTTGTTGTATTATTTTTTGTGTCTTTAATTCTACCAGTTGTATGTGTTTGATTGTATTTATATAAAATAACCAAACAGAAACTAAATGAAAATCGTTATTTAAGTTCCTTCCAATGGCGAGCAATATCATTTTATAAGAGATATGAATTTCCTTGATTTTGAGAGTGACTAAACAGTTTGCACTCGTGTTCCGATTCGATTTCCCAAAATATTGCAAAAAAGCAACGCGCATAATTATAAGATTTAGCTGTTTAATATGCATATAAAGAATATATTAAATATTTCATAATGGCAGCAGATGCAAGAAGCAAGAAATTGTAGAAACATAACCTAATTAAAAGTTTACTTCAAAATATCACAGTTACGATAACATGATAAATGCTGTACAAACAAAAGTCTATAAAGTGCATAGATTATTTAATATAAATATTTAAATTGTATATGTCCGTGCTTCATCCTTTTCCCGATACAGCACGTATAGTAGCATTAGATTCGAAGCTAATTTATAAGCCCAGCAACATAAACAAATCAAAAGGAATATAAATAAAGAAATGAATACAATTTCTTTATTAAAAATAAACACACACATTAACAACACACATTCTCAGGCACGTGCCCAAGGGGTCCCGAGGGGCCCTGGCCCCCCAAAATTTTGAAAATGTTAGCAATTTTTAGATCAAACTGTTTCACATTTCAATCTGCGGGTAAATCCCGGGTGCGTGACTAAACACACACACCCACAAAAAACCAATTGATAAAATAATTAAAGAGAAAACAAAAATATACAAATGGAGGAAATCTATTTTAAATATTGTATATGTTTAATGTGTCGGAATTTAAAATATGTACGGAAAGAGTGGATAAATTTGTGCTGCATGAATTAAACCTAAATTATAGTATGGATGAATGCATCAACGATGCGTCAAGCGAAACACTTAAATAGCGACTAAGTTAAATTTATTTACTAACGCTTACGGTTTGAGCGTTTCAATTGCTGGATTTATATAAACCACAAAATCTATGTTTAATGGAATTAAGTAAACAGAAGTATGAATCGCCCAAACAAGTAACAAAACAAAAAAATCGTAAAAGTAACACGGAAAATAAAAAAAAAGAAACAATGAATAAAAAACCGATTGAATATGGAAATATGTTTAAATAAGTATTTTAGTGTTAATTATACAATTTACAAGTACACAACACAAAAAAAAAAAAAAACAACCAATATAATATAAAATGAAATAAAGTTTTAAAACAATATTTGTAAAAAGTAAAACAGAGAAAAACGGTGTTGCTTTATTTGGGGAAATAATTATATGAATCTGAAAGATAATGGTTCTGTTTCAACACCAATCCCCCCTCCCGATCTACCAATTTTATACATCTAAAAGATTTTTTTACCGCTGACATTAATTGAACAATTTGGCAGCAGAAGCGTGTGGAGCCGGCTATCTCGTTTTGATTCTATACTTCTGGTCAAGACAATTGGCCCGGCACACGCACATGCCTAATGAATGGACGATTGGTTGTCGGGGCAACCGGCCGCCCGATGTGGCCATACAAATTGAGGGGTTAATTACACACTGGACAATCGCCAGGCAAACGGACCTGACTAGTGTCGTGGCCAGCTGCGGTGCACAAAATCAATACTGGTTGGAAAAAATGCATATCCATCGTACTACACTCGTGGCTTGCGGCAGAGATCAGGGAATCGAGTAGGATATTTTCATCCATAAATGCGGCAAAGTGGCGTCCTGTTTCCACGCTTGCATGGGCATGATGCGTACGGTGGGAGGTATATCGGGCGATGCACAACCCCAGGATATACCAATAGCCACGGTTAGCCATTGCCCCATCTACCGGCAGGTTATGGGTGCTGGAACGGGAGCAGGCTCTGCGCCTGCCAAGCGAGTGCCGGTCCTGTTTTCCACCAATCGCGGTCTCTATCTGCGTCTGTCTGCTCCGACGCCTGCGGATCACTCGGAGGTGCTGTCTCTTCAGCCACGTAGTCAGAACTACAACATCAGCTTCTGTGACTTGGAACGTTGGGTGAGTGTAGAATCATTTTCTGCCTAAGAAATACCAAAGCCTCTGATCCTGTTCATGGCAGAGCACCAACCGCGCCAATGTGGTTAGCCTGGAGGATACCTTTACCATTATGCAGCAGCGGAATATGTCTCCAGAGTCCCTAAACTATCAGCCGAGGCTATGGAAAAACAATGTAAGCTACAGTTTGATGCACTGAATCAACATCCAAGTAAATCCTTATCAAAAGACAGCTGTTGCATCTATTTGACTTGATCTAATTACGACTTTTTGTATTAAATCCTAAATTATCCTTAAACTAGAGTTCTACAACGAGTTATAATTTAAAGCCAGCTGGAAGTGTAAAACCTTCATGCCGAATTGCTGGTCAGTGAGGCCATCAAAAATTCCATTTTGTTGAGGAAGCTCTTGCCCTCGATCTTGTCGAACCGCACCTGTTAAAACAATTTTTTTTTATTACTAATACTAGACATGAAGACAGATCCCTTACCTCCTTGAAATTTCCTCCTAGATTTTCCCAAAATTTCTCCGGAACGAGAGGGCTGGGGAAAAAGTCCTGTCGTGGGCTCTTCGCAATGTAAACTTTAACGTCAATCTGGGGATCGCAGCGAATCTGGACGGCGATCATGCGATCACTGTTAGGCGATGCCAACAAGCAGGAGCTGGCGTTGCCAAGTGGTTCCACCTTGCCAATACCCAAATGATTGCTGTTGGACAGCACAGTCCAAGCCATGCACCTCGCCAAGCTGATGAGGCAGGAAATCTGGTGGGAGTTTATCTGGCAGAGAATGAGATCCCGCAATTCTTGCGGTTCGTACGATAAACGCATGACGCGTCCGTCTCGACAAATACATTTGAGTGATCGCTCCTTGACGTGGATTACCAGCGATGTACGACCTATAGCATCGTATCCGTGCGTTACAATGTTTATCTTAACACAGGACATTGTGGGACTGTTCATGGCGTTCCAGTGCGAAACAATTTGAGGGTCCTTAACGTCTCGGGCCAGCGTATCTAGTACATACTGTGTCCGTTTGCGCATAAATATGTGTTGCGCTTGGGCAATGATTTGCTCTAATATCGTTTGTGACTTTGTCATCTCAAGCAGTGTTTCCCGATCCGCCGCGGTCGGTCCTGCCAGCATACGCTTCTTGGTGGGCCCAAGAGGGGCACTTGCCGGGTGTGGGAAAGGATGATGGGAGTTTTTGTAGTGAACCTCACGTAAAAGTTGGTGCAACGAGTGCTCCAAAACGTGGTCATGATCGTTAATGGGCGCCGGCTGGCTGGAGTCGAAGGTAGTCGAGTGGCAAAGCGATATAATTAATTGTATATTGGGCAGTAGCGTGGCCCTGATCTGATTTCCTATCACCACGTGAGGAATAGGTGCCTGCAATTGGATAGCTTCGCGTGCCAGTTGGGCAAACAGTTCCTTACAGAAAAGGACATTTTGAGCAAACTCAAGGGTCTTTTGCCAGACACCGACTTGAGCGGGTATATTTGGTCCGTGGCCCATCAGGTTCACCTGGGCAGTGCAAAGATCTTCTTGATCTTTTTGTGTAATAACTTTAATGTAGGCAACGCCCTGTAGTTCAGCAGGAACAATAACCCGAAGAGCAGAACTGGCCTTTAAGGGCATCCCATTGTTACCAACGACACTGGATGAGTTGGATGAGTTGCTGGCGATGTCATCATCGGAGGTCTCTTCTGCCTTGGTCACTTCAAAGGTACCGCTCATACCAAACTTGGAACCCGCAGTCCTATAGCTCAAATCCCCAATGATGGCGTTGGAAACCTTTTTCAGCCGCCAATTTTGCCGCAGACGTAACAATTCGATGTGGAAATCTGAGACATTTCGGCTTCGCTGCTCGCTGTGGGCATTTCGCAGACGTTCGGCTCCTCCAAGAAGCACCTGAGCCGCCTGAGAGATGGCTTTTTTGCGACTGTATACTTGCACTATCGGCTTGGTATCGTCTCCCTCTTCCAATAGAGGATCTAGAACCAGGTATCGCTTGTCCTTGGCAATGGAAATCACGTCGGACAGCACGCATATCTCTGTAAGGGCATCCTTGAGTTTATTTCGAACGGCGTCCCAGGGCCAGAGGCTCTCCTGAAACTGGGTGGCGTCCTTATCTTCTTCAGCCGCTGCTGCTGCAGTTTTTTCCTCCTTCTTGAGGTCGTCCAGCGACGTCTTACTGAAGTCTATGCGAGCTGCACATTTCGCTAAACTCTCGGACAGAGTAGGCGGCCTAAAAATAACGCCGGAGCGCCCCAAAACAACTTGTTGAAAAAAACTCTATATGCGTGTGTTGTGTCACTTACGGCTGGTATAGCTCGGTGCCATCGTAGCTAATCTCACGGATTTGATTCTCACAGGTGGTTTCCACTGATATATTTACGGAATTGGACATTTTTGTTTGGTTTTCCGCCGGACAACATTTGCAAAAACGAAGAGACAGTGTTGCAAAGTGACCAAGATGTTATCGATTAAAGAGGGATTCAAATTTTTATGTTTTTGGGGTAGATTTGTACACATAATAATGTGGAATAATCAATTTTACTATTCTTTTAAATAGAATTAATAAATTATGTTTATATGGCGGTAGAAAAATTCAACTTACCTATACATAAGACCGACAAGGTAGTCACTCTACATTTATCGATTTCAAATACGTACTTTACAACCCTGAAACATTACTTTCATATTTTTGACTGTTCATTTCGGATTCAAAAATTTCGAATCCTTAGAAATATGCTGTTCCTGAAAGATAAAAATGCATCGCTGGACGTGGCCGATCGAACGGTGATCATTCCGAGCATCTGTGTGGGCAACGCGGCGCAGTTGGCCTGTGACCTGTTGATTGCCTCCAAAAAGCTCAGACGGATCGGATCCCTTACCCATCCAGCTCTGATTCCGGTTTATGGACCCTCTGCTTACCAGCATGAGCCCAACGAAAAGGTTTCTTCGTGCGAGCTTTACGAGGGATTAGAGGACAAGCTACTAGTAGTTCAATTCAGAGCTCCCTGGATTGCCCGGCACACGGCCAATTTCCAGCGCCAGCTGGTAGATCTACTTAAACCGGCACGCCGTGTGGTCATTCTCAGCGGTAGTTTTGGCTTCGAGCGACGCGTAATCGAAGAGTCTCCATGGGCATACCGTGCCAGCGCGAACTTCAAGGAGGCTCATGCCGCACAGCTCGGCAACTCCGAGTTGATAAAGTGGAAGGAGCATACAGGCGAGGCTATATACGGCGGTGGCAACGCACTTCAGCTCTTTAAGGCATTCGACGAGCAGCAGGTGCCTGTGATGCTGCTCTTCCGTTACCTTTTGGAGGGTGACAACTCCACAGACGCTTCCCTGATAGTCAGGGAGCTAAACGAACTCTGCGAGGATTTCCTCCAGCTTCGCAGCAGCGGCGATGGCAGCTTTAAGCTTACAGTGCCCAAGTCGTGGAACCTGCTCTTTGGCAACGATGTTACGGAACTTCTATTTTAAGCATTTAAAAATTTTCGGGAGGTTATTAAATAAATCTTAAACTTTTGGTGTGGGATACAACATTTGTGGATTCAACATCTATTTCTTTGAATTGACAACTACTCTTTTGGCGTAGGATAAAAAATATTACTAGCTTTATGTTCCCTAAAAAATTCACTTCCGTGCTCCTGGTAATCCTTACGCGTTGTTAGCGTCTGGCTAAAGACTGACTTCCGAGCCTGGGAACAAGCTCCTAGCCAGGCGCCTAAAGAGGGATCATCAGACTCGTAAATAGCAAAAGATGATTGAAATGGTCGCATCTCCATGAGCTCTTTACTGAGTCGTTCCTTCAAACCTTTGAACTTGGCACAACCTCCAGTCAGGTAGACATGATCCACAAGGCGCTGCTGCTCGTTGGCAGGAAAGAGCTTTAGTACAAAGGCAATCAGTTCGGCAAGGCCCGCCTCTGAGCTACCAATCATGCTTGGCTGAAAGAGAATCTCCGGCACGCGGATGTCTTCTACTCCGAAGTGCAGTTGGTAGTTTTCAGCAGCACTTTGGGTTTGTTGATTGGAATTTCCATCATCGAAATTGGCGTCATAGTGACTTAGTATTTTTTCACACTCCAGCAACTGCTCGTTATCCGCATCCGAGTCACTATCATCATTGTAGCGATTGATCCTCTTGTAGACATCCCAGTCGTTATCATTCATTCCAAAACCGTCGTCCTCCTCCTCTCCATTGGCCTTCCGGCGTTTTTCGCTTCTCGCCAACGTAGATATAATGCGCATTCTTTCCTGGGCGGCATGGGTATGACGTTTGGCTTGCTCGGATTTTTGTTGATGGCGAGCCTGCTTCCTTTGCAGGATTTCCTCGCGCTTGCTGTGCAGTTTGGCCAGCCAATCAGCCTGGGAAACACCCTCTGGCGGCTTTGGCATCTTGTCCAGCTTTTCTTGCTGTTTACTTGGTCGCGGTGCACTCTGGGCTCTGTCCTGGGCTTTTTTAATTCTGGAGTTAATAGTTTCTATTAGAGAATCCAGTTCCTCTAAGCTCCCAATCTGCTGTTGCTGTAGAGCACGCTCGAATTTCTGAACTTTTTGTTGTTCATAAAGCTGTCTTAACTTGTTGTATACAAACAACTGTTGCTCATCTTCACGAAGCTTCTCTCGTTCCCGTCGGTTCTTTATTTCTAGAAGACGCAGAGCTAGTTCTCGACGCTTTTCCTGCTTCTGCTCGGCGGTTAATAGGGCATTTGTAGCTGTAACCTGGTTGTACGGAAGCTGGATTTTCATAATATGCTCATCATAGTAGTCCATGTTAGCCCATTTAACCAGCTCCTCATTGTAATCAACAGCGATGTGGCAATTCTCGTGGACAAGCTTCTCCATTCGACTAATGGTTATGGCTGTGAGATGCACAGGGTACTTCATTTGCATGAGGCGGAATAGGTAGGTGATAATGTGATAGCCACCGACATTCAGGCGACGCACGTGTTCTAGCTGAATTTTTCCATTGAGTACGGGAATGACATGTGTCGTGCTGTAGCCAAAGGAAATGATCAAGGCATCAGATACCTAAAAGATGAATCTTAAGATCTTCAACTCCAGTAATTTTTTGTAATTGTTTACCTTTTTGCGCTTCTGCTGGTAATGCTCCCAACTGTAAAGCGCATCGATTCCGTAGGTAACCGCTGGAATCCCGTAGCACTCAAAGAGCAGTTCGCTCATCTGCTGGCGGCAAAAGTTGGGATTGGCCAGAGCCTCCGTTAGAAGAATCGGGTGATTGATGCTATCCTGTCCCTCGAAGCCCATCTTGGTGAAAATATAATCGAATATCTGCTCCTGGTGATTCCAGTTGGTAATTACATTGCGCTCAAAAGGAGACTTCAGATGAGCGCGCACGGCTTCGATGTTGGTTATATCGTTGCCCACTTGAATTTCGGCGGGCGTGTCCACAGTTCCTGAGCCTGTAGAGGCATCGGTGGATCCCTGTTGGGCAGATTCCTTCTTCCGATCCTTTCGCGGCTTCGTCAAAACGTTACGGAAACGAAGCTCTGGTTCCCGCGAATTTGCCCAGCCCACACGGCACTCATACGATCCATTGTCGATTACAAGAACTCTGCCAGGAGTTCCCATTATGGTCTTATTGATCTTTGTGTGGAATTAAATATTATTTTTTTAGAACAGTATGGTTTTTTTCTTTCTCTTGGTCCTCATTCGTAAACAAACATAGAGATTGTCATCGTCAATAGTTTTTGGTATTAATTAATCGATTTATCTGTTTTTGGTACATCTCTAGCTAAGCTGTAATCTTTTTGAATACAGTTATTTAAAAATATATTGAACCAAAACTTGGTTAAAGATTTTTTTAGTAAATTATTAATTATGTTTGTAAAAATAAAACTTGAAAGCGATGATGGGAAGGTAAGTTATTTACGACATTGTCGTTTTAGAGTTTTCAAATTTATAATTCAAATTTTTTTACGTTGGCGCCTGGCTACAAACTGGATATTTAAATTCATTTAAACAATAATTAAAATGTTTCTTTGCCCAGCAGCCGCACATATTCGAATTGCTGGACTCGGCCACAGTTTTTGATTTGAAAACCGAAATGGAACGTATTGTGGGTATTGTTTCTGATCAGCAGGAGATCAGGAGCTTATCGCGGTGGATGCAAAACGGCGAGAAGCTCTCCACCCTGCTATTGGACCAGGAGAATGATAAGGATCCTGCAAAGAATGGGGCAGCCATTTCCCTATTTAAACAAGGAGAATTTGTTTGTTTTCTACAATTTTATAGTAGAAAAGAAGCAGGTGCCCAGCAAAACTTTTTTGCCCAGCCCAGGGAAACAAAACTTATGCCTGTAGAACGGCCTCCACAATTTTGTGAATTGTCGGAGTCACAGGACTCGTCATCCGAAGATCAGTCTGAGAGCAGCTATGATTCAAGTAGTACAGAAGCTAGTGTTCCCATCAAACGAAGAAGGATGTCTGAGGGCAAAGAATCTCCAGCAAAGCGGTAGTACAAGATGATATTATTAGTTTCTTAAATTAAACTGAACCTTCTTTAATAGATCTTTGCCAACTAACCCTACGATCGAGACATCCAGTGTGCCCTTAAAAGGCATAAACCTGGCCAATAATACTACCAAAAGTGTGACGGAAATGCTGGTGTCGAATGCAGTGGCAATGGCACGATCATGTAATCCGGATTATGAAAGCGAAGCAGAATCTGAAGATGAGGACCAAGTTTCAAAACTCGCTTTCGAAACATGCAATAGGGCCAAGTGCGATCATGTGAATACCATACCTCCGTATGCAACGACTCTCCCAGAAAACAGACGTTATAGTCTTGTTATTAGCAACAAGGATCCAAAAACAGATGATGTAGACCTTGATGCTATTATGGGGCACTTCTTCGTATTGTTTAGGAAGGGTCCAGCGGAAGCTCTAAACTTTTCAGACCCCATGTCCATGGCCAAGTTTTGCTCAAATCTTTTAATCGTTTGTGAGGACGACTCCACTGCGAAATGGGTTACAAGTGCCGTGGCTGGAGTTACTCCACCCCATTCTTGCCAGGCGTTTATAAAATTCTTCGGTTTAATACGTTCCTCATTCGTTCTTCCTTTGATAGTTGCGAAAAAGCCCCTAAGCTCTATATTTGAGCTGCTGGAAGCGCAAAACTGCGGAATAGTCACCAATAAGTGGACCGTTGTTAGCCGGAAAATATTAGACCCCTGCTTAGATAATCATGCTCAGAAAGCGGTCTCGGCTCTATGTGAAAATGAGGAGATCGATGTATATATAGATGAAGAAAGTAAAAAGATAATTATGGAAAAGTGTGGTAAATTGAAGTATTGTTTTTGGAAGCTTAGCTTCGAATTTGCAAGTTAATACATCGTGGAAGGAAAAAGCAAATATTTTTGAAACTGTACATGGTGGAGTTACAAGAAGTTTCAGAACTTTGAAGTTATTTATTTGAATGTGTAAATAAAATTGTTATTCTATTGATTTTTTCTTTTTGATTAATAATCCGGGTGATCGAGTTTGATAGCTTCTCTGATGGGCCAGAACAAAAAAAAAGATTATTTAAAGACATTAATAATCCCCGTATTGGATTATATGTTCATTCGCTTTTAGAACATTTATCAACATATTCACTAAATGATCAAACAGTGGCAGCCCGGACTTAAAAACCAAATAATACAAATACCTAAAGAATAAATAAATCATGGACTCGAAATAAATACAAATCAAGTTGAGCCGCAAGAGTTTCTGGTTTTCTGTACGGATTTCTTGCCGGATGGATAATACAACCTTTTTAGTGTCAAGTACATTAAGTATATAACCGACTGGTTGTTCATAAATCACGTGGCTAAAACGGATGAAGACGTGACCAGAATACAAGATATGCCCAATAAAACAATCAGCTATAAAAGCATAACCATATCATAATGATTGTACCAGGGATAACTAATATCTGTTTGGGTTTGTTTATTTTTTACTCATCTTACCTTTTGATTTCTCCACCACAGACGAAAAAGGAGGATTCTTTAATTTTTCACTAATTTTATTGATGAAATCATTTGTTGCGAGTTTTATGATTCTTAGTTTTTCCTCTAAAAAATTTGGAAAATGTCAGCTATGTTAGTTTGAATAAAACTTTTAGAATTGGAAAGATTTGCTTTTCGTTGGCCTATAATTTGGTTTTGCGTTTTCATAGTTTCCATAGTATTGGATAATTTTTGAAATCGATTGTAAATTATTAATACCGATCATTATCAATTACGTATAGTCGGTTTTTGTATGTAGTAAACAAATTGCTTTGAATGTCAATCAAATCTAACTAGAACTATTTGTTGTATAAGCGAAAAGCGTCGTGGGGTTTCATTGATTATGCCTGGTTGGTTCTAGATACATTAATATTCCTATTTATATGGTTGTTTAATTTATTATAAATTAATTCTTGACCGTATAAAATATAAAACATAAAATATACTTAGCTACTAGAGATAAAGATACACTTTTGGACTTTTTTGGGATTTTCATAAATATTTTTGTTTGTAAACGTTAGCGCAGCATTTTTATGTTGTATATATTTAAATTGTTAAGCTTTGATGTATTAATTTATAAAGTTAATCAGTACGAATTTCTCAAAACTAAGGCCCTGTAAAAATGAACTTTCTGGACGTATAGGTTTTTTTGGTTTAAATAATTAAGTAATTTAAAAATGAAATGTAGCTCCTAGAAGTAGGCAGCGTTTTGGTTATGTTTGGCTGCAATGTTTTTGCAACATGTTGCAGACCAAAACTTCCTCCATATTTCATTTTATTGTTTGAATTTCGATAAAGTATAAAACAAACATAAATTGAATGCTATTTTTGCTTGAATTCCTACCCTTATGAGTTGTTTCTAAAAATTGCACCCGTCCAGAAAGTAGAGCCACGTGGTTTAGTTTTTATCTTAATCAAAAAGAACCTAGTGGCGCAACAGCATGTTGCTCACCTTAGGCTCGGTCTTGGGGGCAATTTTTTCGCGAAATTGTCTGTTCTCTGGATTGGCCAGTACCGAGGCAATAAACTCCGAGGTCTCCAGCTGCAGTTGCGCCAATCGCTTCTGCAGTAACTTGTTGCGTTGTACCAACTTAATGGTCTTGATGGCAATCGAGAGCAGACCGTCGCTATTGTGCTGGAAATGGCACTGCTTTTTGCCGACATCCCGGTCGCCAAACTCGTAGCCGCTATCACTGTCGCTGTCACGGTCCTCCACCACCGCCACAACAGGGACATCCTCACTGGATCGATTGTGATTGCTGTTCCAGTTATTGCCGTTGGCCGTTGTGGGCTGTAATACTGTCTTGATGTTGTTGTCGCTGCTGGAATGTTGCTGCTGCTGCAGGTACTGATGTCTCTCATCCGGATAGCTGTCCTCGTCCATCTGCATCTGGTCCACGGACTCGGCCTCGGTCTCTACCCCACTGCTGGTGTCAGTGGAGGATGTGGCCTTGCTGCTGTTGCTGCTGGTATGGGGATATCTTCGTTGCAGTCTCGCATGGCGGCGGCGGTTCGAGGACGTAACAGATCCTTTGGCAACTAAAATAATAAAAATGAAACCTCTTGAAATATTTCTTACGTAGTCCTATAAAAATATATGCTAAAGTTCTAAACTACAAAGTGAGTGACTGATTCACGTTCTGAAGTAAAAGTTGTTGCTCAGCATTTTAAGCCCGTATTTTTGAAAGCTAATCAAGTTGGTTGTCAACCGCTGCCCCAATCTACGACCGTGCTGATTTCTGCCTTGGCGAGGGAACCCAGTGCCAGTGCCAATGCCGGTGCCAGTATGTGGGAATCGCGTGTGGGCTAAAAACGTGACCAGCACCGGGGCCAATCGTTCCGGCGTTGACGACGCGTTTCGCATCAATTCGCAGTCGCAAGGGTTTTGTAACGCTCATTTGCAACCATCAGCTGTTGATAGTCTTGACAATGAGCCCCCATGGATACACTCGGAAAAATGGAAAAATATTGCTACTTTTAATTATAATTATTTCTATTTACCATCTATACCTATGCATTTTTCAAGTTTTCTTTATCATGTTGCTCCCATTAACCCCAAAACCCACAGCAATTCAAATCACTGCGAATTATTTTCCAGGTGTCGTTTCCTCGTCCATGTCTGTGGTCAGGGTCATGACGTACTGGCTCTCAGTTAACGGAGCACATGGCCCACCACTCGGTCCGGGAAGTGAAATCAACCCGATGCGCCGCCTGTTTGTGATTGGTAAATATAGAATTTACTGCACAATCGGCCGGCCAAGTGCAGCGAAACGTGAGAGTGGGGGCTAGGAGGCATATAATTAGCCTTCTCTAATGGCGAGGAAAGGAAAAGTGGAAGACGACGTCACTTCCCAGTGCTATGACGAATGCTAAAAGGAGTTCCCAGCGGAAGCAGATGAAATATCAAGACCATAGACCCTAACTCTTTATTGTTTTATGAGGAATATCAACATGCTAGCCCTCGGCCTTTCCGATTCTTCTAGACGAAATACCCATAATTTCCGCAAGTCCTGCCGCCACGGCCACGGTCGTAAGAAGGTGGGCGGAGCTATCACGAAGGCTTAACTTCTTCCTTTGGCCAAACATGGCAAGATTACGCTCCAGTTCCTGGTGCAGCTCGCCCATGAAGTTGGCCAACTCATTGACCTCCTCGTTAAACTCCATCAGTTCGCGCTTCATCCGATTCCGGCTCAAATAGGCGGCGTTGCGCCTGGAGAATCGGATGGCGTGCACGTTGCCCGTGGTCATGGACTCCCGTTTCGAGATCTTGGCGTGGACCAGGTACGTGTACCGTTGCTTGCACACGTTCAGCTCCTTGGACACCTGTTGGGTCCATTCCAAGAACTCCTGGGACTGTTTATTCAGCTCCCGCAACTTGTGCTCTTGTGTACAGAGATTGCCTCGCATCTGGGTGAGGATTTCGCGTTGTTTTCGGTATTGGCAGATGATCTCGTCTATTTCGCACTGAAGGCGATGGTGGGCGTGACGAAGGTTACGGGCCTCCATTCTCTCATCGCAGCTAAGTTCCTTAACCTTTGACTTTTTGGATTTGACGGCAGAATCGAGGCTGCTTTCCAGGTCCTGGCCCTTTTCCTCCAGCCTCTGGCACTTCCTCTGCAATTTTGATAGAATCTGCTCTGGCTGGTCTTCCGATTCCACCTCCTCGCTTTCTGTTTTATTGATCTTTTCCATCTGCCTCTTTTTAATTGCCAACTGCATGTGCTCGATCCGTCGGACCAAGCAATCAATATCGTTCACCATCAGCAGGCTTCGATCCGCGTCCTCCGTCTCGGTGTCAGTGGTTATGTAACTCAAATCGCATTCCTCCTCCTCCGTTCCCAGTGCGGTGAAGCTGACATCCTCATCATAGTCGAAGATCTCCAAGGGTGGCCCTTTAACGGTGCGACTTATGAGATCGATGCGGTCCAGGGGTAGCTTGGCGCATTCTGGTAAGGATTGGACACTTTGGACGACTTCCAACTCGTGCGGAGCGTGTGGTAGAGCGTCCATCTTTCCGGGTAAATATGTTAAAATCTGTGTGGTTTCTGTAGTATTATTTACTTTTCAATTTAATCGTATTGGAATGAGGAAATTGTTAAATCCACCCACCTACTTTGATATATAAATGTATATCATCGAGGTGAGTATGGCCTTTCTAAGGATCTCATCTCTTTTCCTTGTTAAGTAGCCCAATTTGGAAACCATTTTGGTGGAGTGCCCCGTCATCGGGGAGCAAGTGGGTGAGTAAGTGGAATATTGCACGTGCCTCGTTCCGATCCCGATGAATCAGCCAGCGGTTATGCTTGAAAATATAATTTTAAATACCTAAATTCAAGGCGCGAGGCGCGAGGGCATTGTCAGGGGCGACACCAGTGGCCGACTCCGAGGGAGCAGAGTAAGGTGAGGGTGGGTAGCCAAGGGGGCCAAGAGGTCGGGAGGCTTGCACGTGGCAGCGCCACACCCATTTTTATTTCATCAGCCCGACTGGGGTGTGTGTGAATTTCGCTTGATGTTTATTTTTATGTGTGGCTGGAAATTAGCAGGCAACAACGAGCACAAATAAAAAGCTACAATGCTTTCAATGAATTCGCATTCAATATGGCTCCAATAAAGTCAGCAGCAAAGCAAAAGCAGCCAAAGTAACAACAAAATGAGCCAAGTTGGCTAAAAGCAAGCGGAGCAAATGTGCAAAACATGTAAATAAAAGCCAGCAAAAGTGGCACACGGCAGCAGAAAAAAAAAACGTATGGAGGTTATGACACATACTTGTACCCCCTTCGATATTGTGAAAAATTTCTGGGAAAAAATCTAGGTAAATGTTCGAACATTTTCGCTTGGCTAATGAGTATTCATTGAACATAATGGGACTTGACTTTCACAGCTTGAGTGTCTAAAAATTTGGAAGAACTGGGGCGAAGCTCCTGTTACGATGATACACTCCCCCCCACTTACTATATAACTAGTCATGCGGCCTTAGAAGGTTTATATAAAACGAAACCAGATTTCCGACTCGATGCTGTCTTACCCAACAAAGGCAACGCGGGCGGATGAAGCATCTGGAGTCAATTGCTGACGCAAATCGTTGTGGCATAACCCCGGACTCGCGTGCCGGGCACACAGAATAGCCCAGAACAACCGGCAAGAGCAGGATTGGCTATAAAACACCAGAACGACAGCATGGAGGGCAACACGTGAAGCATTCAACAAGCCCAGCGTTCGGGGCACGTGCATGTGTATAGTTTTTCAATGAGGAAATGGGGAAATGGGAGCAGAGCAGAGCACACGGTGGTCGGTGGGTGGTCGAGTTTACATAAATTAATTAATCATGACCGAGTAACGTGAGCCAAGAAACTGGTCGGAGGAACAGCAGCCACTCCTCAGTCAGTCAACCAGTCAGTCAGTCAATCAGCCAGCAGGGGATTCTGAGGGTGGGGGATTGTAAAAATGAGACAAAACGTTGCAAATGTTCGAGTTTATAAAAGGCAACGTTACGTATCCGCCCCGAACGCCAACAGCCTACAATACTGAGATACACTGGAGAGGTGCTATAACTTTTAGGTGATCGATTTCCCCTTGTTATCCCCAAGATTTTATATAAACTAAAAGCTCTGTACTTGTCAACTTACCATAACTCAGAACTGAGCTGTTTCGTGTTGCCCCTGCGCCTGCCACCGATGCAGAAGCGACGGCCGAGGCAGTGGCAGAAGGCGAGGAGGAGGCCGAGGATGACGAGGATGCGGTGGCGGATGCGGATGCGGATGCGGAGGAAATGGCTGCTGTGGCCACGCCATGATGTCGCCTCGAGTCTCGCATCTGTTTCTTATCCGAGCATATGGTGGGTGCCATTCTATTGTTGCGTCTTTTGTTCCGCTGGCAGCGTCGTGTGTGTGCCAACACTGCAATGTGAACGTAAATAAAAGCACTGAATTAATTAGTTGCCAAATTGATTAATCGATTCAACGATTCGGGCATAAAAAAAGCCACTGAATTGCACGCGCCGGACAATAAACAAAGTGGAATGAAATTTAAAGCGAATTTGAGAAACAAACGCAGACGAGTTCGTTTAACTTTTCCCCAATTTAATGTTTGTTTGCCTCTTGCTACAGTCTGGGAATTAATCAAGAGCAGGATATGGAGGAACTATGAAATTCTCCAAGAATCTGGGAGCCCGCAGTTCAAAGTTCCCATTTAAACCTGAGTATTATTGTCTTGGACTTGGATCCAAATTAGCATTGGGTTTCCAACTTTTATGTTTAATGTCAAGTTAAAGTTGGGAAACTTCGAGTCACCGCATAACCACTTTCCTTAAGATCCAAACCATCTAATCCTGTTCGCCATTATAACTACATTAATCACTCCGGCCAGGCAATCAATGTCTTTGGCCTCCGAAGGTCCAAAGTTCGGAGCCAATCTGGGAGTTGACATTTCGGCGAAACACCACAAAAAAGCGTGGGCCTTGGCATCGAAACAGAATTTAAGATGACACATCCGCCAACCAGCTCAGCTCCATTCGGGGCTCATTAAGCGTGTCGTTGCAAATCCTGGCCAAAGGTAAACAAACTTAAAGTGAATTTTTTGGGGGGAGAACGAGACTGGGACTGGGATTGGGTTTGGGACAGAATATTGATGGGAAAGCATTTTGGCGGGGCAACGAAATTGCTCAAGTGGTTCGCTTGTCAAGGAAATGAGCCCCGCCTGACAGCAGTCAAATTCAAATTGAAAAACGCCCGAAATTCAGGCGGAGATGGGGACGGGGACGGGGACGAGGACGTGGACAGGCAACAAAAACATCGAGGCTGTTGACGGCACGTGTACCTCTTGAGTGTAATTACATTTGGTAAAAGCGTTCGCGACGATGATGAAATGTTTGCGGCCCTTGACGGCGTTTTGCCGACCTGTCGTCTCTCCACCCACCATGCCACCTACCCATCTACCCACCTACCCGCGGCAGTTAAAATTCTTGTGGGCGGTTAAGAAGATTTCCATCCCACCCAGAGGGGCTCGTCCTTTCAGGTCGATGTCAATGCGCCAATATGAGCTGAAATTACATTTCATTATTTATGCCTTAGCAGTCATCGGATAGTTAAAGCCCCCAAGGCTGATCCCAGCCAGCGAGAGTGCTTGGACTACACCGAAAAAATAAATCCGATAAGACAGCTTTCAAGGATATTGCCCTATTAGGGACACAAACTATTTCTCCCTGTGTAGGTTACTTATCTGGCCGAGTCGTCCCTTAAGCGATGGCAGGGAAATGTCTGTAACAAAAGACCGAAATGTGCGTAACAAATACTAAGCCGCAACGAATTGCCCCAGTGGCAAATTTTATGCGGCGCGTGCGGGCCTTTAAGGCGCAAAATTAAGGAGGAGTATCCATAAGGAAGCGTCCCTCCTGTCCTCCTAGAGACAGGCCCTTCTAGTGACAGGAAAATACTCAATATTGAAAGCCTCGTCTAGGCAGGCAACAATTTGCGACACGTTTTTATTGAGCAGAGACACCTGTTGATCGGCTCTGCCCTTTCCCTCCGCCCCCAGGCAGCCTTGGAGGTCAAGTCAATCAAGCAACTTTGATGAGATTTCCCGCTGCGTGCCTACAAATTAGCCAATAATTGTTGAACATGACACGCCACAAAAAACACACGCACTGTTGTCAGCTGTCAAAGCAAAAAAAAAAATACAGAAAATACAGAAACTAAGGCAAAACAAAGGAGTCTGCTTATGCCAATGACTTTTCACACGCCACCGGAGAACGGAAGGGAAATTTGATTTTCTCTTTTTTCTTTGTTTTATTAAGGGGCTTCTGCTTTTTTTGTTTTTTGTTTTTTGTCTCTGCAAATTGCTGGGGCATCATTGTGGCAGACAATTGTGACCGGCGGCCACATCACAAAGACAAGAGCCAACAGAATATTGTCAAGAAACAAGAGTTCAGGGAACTCTCTTCTTATGGCTTCTTTTTTTTTAAAGCTTACAGTTGCGGGGAAAGTTATAAAACAAATGGGGGTTCTACTTTAAAAGAAATTAGACGCACTCGGCATGTTAAGATAAAATAATAAAAAAAGCAATTTTAAATAAAAATTGTAAATCTTTTATAATATGTTTACGGTTTACTTTCATTATTAATCATCTTTTGGCATTATTTGGGGAAAAAGACTCGTTAACCAAGTTAAAATCGTGGTGAGTGCCTTTTGACCAAAATTTATAGATTTGGGTCACCTTTTTGCAAATAATTTATTTAATTTTTATCCGATTTGAAAATACCATTTATGAATCAGGAACTGATTCCGCTTCGATCTGCGTCAAAAGATTTCAAAAGTAGAACAAAAAATATTTTTTCAATTTTTGCATTTTTTTATGATGGTACCCCTTTCCTAAATTGCGAAAAATCGAAAAAATATTTTTTGTTCGAAATTCAAAAACTTTTGATGCAGATAGACGGGCAGTAAAGTCCTGATTCATAAATGCTATTCCCTTTACAAATCGGATAAAAATTGGTCGAAAAAATTCAAAAAAGGTGACGAAAAACTATTAATTTTGGAACAAAAACAACAAACCATGATTTGGGGCCAAAATTGCCCCAAAAGTACAATCAGAAATTGATTCTGCTTTGATATGAAACGAAAGAATTGAATTTTGTTTAAAAACTTTTCTTTTACCCTCCACTGTGAGAGTGTTTGGGTGTTTTTGACAGAAGGCGTTGCCTTTTCGAGAATTATTTGTCGTGTGTAACGCAAAACCCTGCCGGGCACTTCAATACCCCCCACATATGCCAACATATGACTGTCAGAACGTCGTTAGACATCTCCACAGACATGGGTATAAATATGTAAACAAAGGTGTATGGTCAGGCTCCACCTGAAGCCTCGTCTGGCACGAAAAGCGTTTTAAATTGCACTGGGGTATCGTTTGTCTAAATGCTTGCCTCCATCTCATGAACAAGCCGAAAGTGTACTTAAAATATTCATTACTCAAAATGAGTTCTACATTTATCCAACACCTGTTGAAAGCGGTTTAAGTTGAACTTTTCTCCGTCCCACCCGGCGTATACTTGATATTTCTCCTAGTGACCTGCATGAAAATTCCTTTTGCTTTCTAATTACTGTCACCTTGTAATCCTTTATGGGCATTCCGTAAATTTATGACCTTATCTAACAACTTTACACGCGCCGCACATTTTAAAGACGCCGCTGGCAAACACAAATCCCATCTATATAAAACTTTCCGCTGCATGTGTATTTTATGACTGTTTCCTACATTTTTCTGTTTACTTGGGGTGTGTGTGCCAAAGATTTGTTTATTCTTTTCAGCTTATACCCTAGATATCTTGGCGGGGTATAAAAACTATTGTATCAAATCTATTAAACTTTCATTTTATTTTAAATACAGTTTTCACCATAAACTGATGGCTTGGAAGCGTATTATTTCGTCCATAAGTAAACCTAATTCCTCAGCTTATTTGCACTTAGTTGGGACCGCTCATGTTGCCCCTTTTACCACAACGTCAAAGTGCTAATTTTGTTCATTCTTATCGCGGCACATGCGCCAAAAAGTCCAGACAGCAACAGGGGCCTGAAAAAAACTATCAAAGCCAACGAACGGCATGCGTCATAATTGTTTTTAGATACGGGTTAAGTAGGAAAAAACGTGTCGAAAGTGGGGATAGCCTCTGGATCGGGAGTATGGAGGAGGAAAGGCCAGGCACCAGCGGTATACGCTAAGAGCGGTCTAGACCAGAGCCGGGTCCAAAGATTAGCGAGCTCCATAGATCAGATGGGGCAGCCGGTGAGTGCGACGATGATGAAATGTTCGGTTACCCAATAGAACACAACGAGAGGCGATAAACATTTATGATGGCAGACGAGGAAAGCAATTAAATGCCAAAAAATAAACATTAAATGAGACACACGTGTCCCAAATTATGACTTCTCGATAAGAGGAACCCAATAACCGTCAAGACATGGCTCAAATAAAACAACAACCCGGAACCACACAAACAAGCGTTGATGGGCTCTTAGACAGATTTTTAAAAAAGACTTCAAAAAATCAGCATTCGTCTGGCTTCCATTTGCAATCGAACAGAAACAATCCCATCTAATCGTTGGTAATCTTCTCGCATTTATTTGGAGAAGCATCCATCAAAAAGCTGCCTTTATTGTTTATTTATTATCTTGGCATCGGTAAATAAAATTACAAAATTTAAATAAATTAGTATAATTTTTTTTTTTTTTATCGAAACTGACACAGCTCCAATTCCGTCTCGGATTTCTTATGACAAAAATGGAGTGGAAAATAAAATTCTTTTGTTTTCTGTTTCGCTGCTCAGATATCAACAAATACATTAATCAACAGCCTAATTAGCTAAACGTCTCGATGCCTAAAGCCTTAATAAAACATTGATGTGGACGAAAGCAAAAACTGAAACCAGATCCCGCACAAACATAAAACACAAATGTGATTGATACAGGTCGTGCGTCACTAATTGATAGACCCTCTCATAGGTATTTGCATATTGAAAACATAAGTGTGTGCTTTGGACCAAAACATACCTGGTTTTATTATTCGACTTTGTTGTTAAAATCATTTTAGTGGCTAATTGGATCGTGGGTAGAAGAAACGCAGCCCATTGTTATCTTCGATTTAGAAACTTTATGATTGGCAAACATAAATTTTGTTTGAGTGTTTGACATTTTGTTGGCAATAATTTAGTTTGGCTCGTTTCATTGACACATCATAAAAATGCTACGCCCCGCCCACCCATGAGGCTCCAATAATTAATTGATTTTTTCAGCACGTAGTGTGCCTTGGGCCCGGCAACAGGGCGTATACTTGATATGCGTAAGCAATGCATATTTGATACTTTCCGAAGTAAATATTTATTGCTCATTGAATAAATTTCCACCACGACCCGTACTTTCTCGTAACTCTAGAAAAACTATTTTGACAGCTACTCCACTTATTTAAATAATTAATTACAAAAGGCATTCCTCATACTGATTCTGTTAAAGCCAATTAACAAAGTAGGTCAAGGTACTTTTTGTCTGTTAAGTAACCAAAATAAAACCATGTTCTCATGTTTGTTTGTTTTGGCAGCAGCTTAAGCCATGTAGATGTGTGATTTCCTGGAATCACACGGGCAAGAGATTATGATTTTTTAACAAAAAGAATTATACGCTCGTGTATTTATAAGTTGGACTTCAGTTTTCTCGCCCAAAAGTGAGTCAGGCGGCGGGGTCAGAGATCGGGCCTTTGAAAAAAACCGGCTCACATGGCTCTTAGCTCCTCGGATTAGTTCCAAAGAGCCGACTCTTGGCCAAAACAGTTCACTGGCAGTAGCCGAGCGAGGGGCATCCCCAAAATCAAAAGGAATATACGATTATTTTGTATATAGGAGGGCAGCAGAAGAGTAAAACCAGAAACGGCGCGTGTTGGCGAATCCCCTTCGATGGCTCCTCTGCTCACAATGCCCCGCCTTTGTTTAATTTATGTTTGCCTAGTCTGTGTCTCTACGCTTCGAATGGCAGTGAAATATAATTCGCTAATGTGGTCATAAAATGAGCAAAAAAAAATACAGCGAAACGGGAGACGACGCAGAGACAATAGATGCCAACAACAATTGAGCGATTATTGCTTGTTTTGGCCACACGTGTGCCTCATTTATGAAGGAGAGAAAATGTCGAAATAGAATGGGTCGGGGGTCTGCGCCTGGGTCTGGGTCTGAGTCTGGGCCAGGGGCAGGTCAGTTTACATTGCTCGCCTCCTCCAACGAGCATTTCCTCAAATAAACCAACACATTGACAAATAGCCGCCGCGCGTGCACTCATTTACAGTTACATTTATTAAGGCGCTGTCTGCCGTTGTTGGGTCAGCAATTAGTCCAACACACACACACAAATTAAATATAGATATAGTATTTGTTCGGTTTTCACCCGGTCAAGTGGCAACAGCTGTTCGTGGCTGGCTGAAGGGCCACCCTCAAGAAGTTCCCAAGTAATATTATTGATTGCTACATGACAGCATACTTTTCTGGATCAATTTGCATAAATTATTAACGAAAAATCTCGCCTTGTTGAACTTTTGCCCGGACAGGAAGCCAATTGAATCCCATTTTAACAAGCAAACAATAAAAAATACTCAAGGCCGTCTGGGAATTCCAATTGGAATGCCAAGCATTACGCATTCGCCATGTGGACCACTCCCAAAGGGACGCCATACTTCCCTACAACTCGGAATCTTATCGAAACTATAAACTCCATTAAAATGGATTTATGCCGCCCCCGGAAATGGTTAATTTATGCCGTGGGATTTGCATAAATCTCGGTGGGAGCCCGCTGTGTGATCCCCTTAATAAGCTATTAGCCAAATTAATTATACCATTGAAAATTTGTCAATTTTTTATTGTTATTCCCGGCTTCTCGTGTTTCACATTTGGCATTCATGGGCCCTCACAGTAGCCGTTAGCAATTTGGCAATTTCGGATGTTACAGTTTTCAATAATGGCCCCACCCGCACACTGACTCAGACGCCAATATGCGCACACGTGCGACCAAAAACACTGACACTGACAAGACCAAAAGCCAAAGCGAAAAAGAGAATTAATTTTGTAGTTGCCTGCATAAATTAAAAACAAAAAAATACAGGCAAAAACAAAGAAGACTTTGTCATTCAATGGCAGCCACAGCAGCGTCGACTGCGGCGCCGGGTGCGGTAGCCCACTTGGCGATAATTTCATAGACACGAGCACTGCAAGCCGACAAGGGCGAAAGCCAATAAAATTTTGCACTGCCGAGCAAAATAGCTATTGCTAGTCTTACGATCTTGAAACTAAATATACGTGAAACTAAATATACTAAAAAAAAAAAATAATTTTGAACAAGATAGGCACAGTCTATTACCGTTTCTTGCAGTGCATTGAAGCCACTGTGGCGGGGAGAGATAAAAGCCGCCTCCCCCCCTAATCTAAAACACAAGCCACGACGGGAGAGCAGGCCAAAAACAATGGCCGCACACACACACCAAGGAAAGCTCACATGCCGTTAATGAACTTTTATGGCATACTATCTCTCCTCGCCGGACTGGCCTAGAAGCTCTGTTTGTGTGTGCTCCTATTTTTTATACAGTTGCTTGTTTTTTTATTTTTTTTTTTATTGAATTAACAACGCACGTGTTGCGCCGGCAAGCTGCGCGCGCCCCCGTTTCTCCACTGCTCCCCATTTGGCGTTTGGGGCCGTAGGCATTGCGGTCGCAGTTGGCGTCGCTGCCGATCCGCGTATCAGCGTCTTGTTTTTTTTTTTTCTTTATTTTTTGCTCGTGTTTATATTTATATTTATATATCAGATGGGGCTCATATTTTTTGTTGCTTTTTTCAGTTTGTGTTTTCTGTTTGTTGTTGTTGTTGTAATGCGGAACGCGCGCGTTCGACAAAAAATGATAAATCTACGATTATGGGCGTCATGGGGTGTCATGAATGGGGCGGTTTCGGGCACACGCGCAAAAGTTACCTATCATAGATATAGATATGGTGGGGCTATAAGCACCTGCCCGTGTCCGCAGTCATGTACATATGTATGAGGCACTTCCTGTTGGCATAAAGTCCACACATCCATTAAACATAAATGACACATTTTTATCACAACATTTTCTAAGGTATATACATATATTCAATTCACCACCTATCCTTATTTTGGTCTGGTTTGTTTGTTTTAAAAAATTTGCATAACACTTGAATCCCATGATTTCTCCTCTTTTAAGCATAAAATTCGGTTCGTTAAGCGAAAAGTCCAAGTTAAACGAATACATTGTTTTTGCAGTAAATAAATAAATAAATAAACAAACAGCTGTCAATTTTGAGTCACAGCTTGATTCACTTTAGCTGAGCCATCGCTTCTTTTTAGCGCTCCACGGAAAGGCAGCTGCAAAAGCTATCACGACTTTTTCTATTTTTTTTTTTATGAAAAGAAAAAACAAAGGTTTCTGTTTATTTGGTGTGCTCCTCTTAAGGAGCAATTCACACGCCCAGGCCACGGGGTTTATGCTTCAAGAAAAACACAATCGCGGAACGGAAGCTTGTGTTTTTTGTATCTCATTTCCAAGAACCGGCTAGCTAACCAATAAATTGTGGGATAAGACACAGTCATACTCAACTTTGGTTTGTTTAGTTACGAAAACAATAAGTTATTAGGAAACGAAACTATGCATAAACATTATGAATCCCTAAAGAACGCCAAGGAACATTTGTTTAGGACCGAAATCCTCATGCTCCCAAGGGCCCCCACTCAGTTGAGCTCTTTAAATTTATATTGCTTCATATTTCAACTAAAACGTCTCGCATATGGCTGGGGTTTCCCACACTCGTCTTATTTATTTCCATATTTTGTATTTTTTGATCCCGAGCTTTAAAAGCCACTCACACTATTGCTAGTTTTTTTGAGGCCAAGAAATCAATATTGCGCATACGCCATGTAACCCGACGAAATGCACTTCAGCGTTGCAACAGCCAATGCGAAAGGCCAAAGGGCAGGGCATGCGTCACCAATCGAGCCCACGGATCCTGACCTAAGTTTGTCCTTCAGAAGGTGAGGATGGGTGCAGGGGGGGCATGCCGCACGACGAGTGAGCCTAAGCGGCAGCATCTCTAGTTGGGAGAGCTTTCAGCATCGGAAGTCGGCTGTCAAGTGCATTTTTTTTTTTTATTATTATTTCGCGCGGCACGTGTTCCCCACAAATGTTGGCAAATGCTAATGCTAATGCTGGGAGATTTATGGCCAACCTTTTCGCACAGAGCTCTGGGACTTACCCGAAATGTTGCAGGAATGATGGTGTAACAAAGCGGTGGGGCGCGTCGTATTTGTGTGTGTGTTGATTTTGTCTTTCCGCTTGGCTAACACGATTCCCTTAATTTAATGCACCCTCATTGGAAATAATGAACAGCATATTCTCGCCAAACGATTTTTGTTGTTTTCACACGCTTTTAATCTATTCTAGGTGGCTGCGTGTGTGTGAGCAAATTCATAGACATTCGCGACGCCAATGGCAACACGCGCGCCAAACAAACTTTCGCTTTCGTTGCGCGTGGGGCTGTCGCACAACAACAGCAACAGCAACAACACACCAGTAACTGCCACACAAACCTTCTGGCATACACCTTCTCACAGGCACTGGCACTGGCACAGACACAAGCACTAGCACACGCGCTGGCAATCAACAAACACGGATATGCCCGAGTACGAAAAAACTCTCGTCTCGTCTGTGGATCCACGAAGCTCCCAAAGTCCACGGAACGCGCCTCTTTCCAGTTTTTTGCTCGATTGCGAGGCGAACTGTTCGACAGCCCAGAGCAGAATGAATGTGCCCGTGGACCGAGCGACGTTTTAATGGGAGCTCAGGCCCCAACGAACACCCCACAGACGTGGCGAAAATGATTTGGCAATGAACGAGCATTGCGTTTAGAAAAAAAAAATTGTTTTTCTTTTTCTTTTTAGAATTTTAATAAATAAATAGTTTTTCCTCTATTAAAATTACGAAATTCAATAACTTTAACAGAATGTTTAAAAAGTTGAAACATTTTGATTTGTTACACGGGGCGTATGAGTTATTTTTCTTTGTGGTTCCGCTGAAAAAATAAAATATGAAATGGATTAATATTTGGGTTAATTCATGTGGTAAAGCTGTCACTAATTTAATTGTGATTTTAGCCCAGATAGCTTTTATTATACTTTTTGAGTATTTCACGTTTTTGCTGATTAGTCACTAATTGAGTTTCGTTCGAATATTAATCTCGTTAATATAATCGCTGTTCTTATCAATAAAATTCTATTTTAATAATTTTGTTCCGTCCCAACATCTTTATGCATGTGCTTCCTTCTAAATAATAACTATTTATGGCCTTAATAAAGGCCAAATACTGTTGGTCAAAAACGGCCCTAATAACAAATGTTGCAGCAATAATGTTGACGCAACATCCGGGGGAGCAGCTCAAGAAAATAGAGAACCTTAAGGTAGGGGGTTGGGTTTGTTTCTGTTTGGGCCTTTCTGGTTGCCTAAATCGAGGCCCTCGGGCACATCCCTGCCTCCGCCACCCCCTTTCGGGGCAGGCAATTTTGTCGCACGTGTCGGAAATTTTGTTACGGCCGATTGCTTTCGCTTCCTCCCCTTCAGCTTTCGTATGTTTAAATGAGTTGTGTTTTGCCCCAACGGGCGGGTATATGGATATACAGTAGTACTTGAATAAAAGTAACTAATTTTTAGTAAAATATAAATAGCTACAGATAATTAAAAGATTTAAAACATTATTGATTTAAAATAAATTTAACTTTTTCTTTGTAGATGAAAATTACTTAAGTAACACTGTATATAGATTTCAAGCCAATGTTTCTGGCCGCTGCCATAATGAAAAGGCATTTCAATGGCCTTTGGCTTTTGTCAGCTGCAAGTAGCAGCGAGCTGCTTGGGGAACTAACGGTAAACGGGGCGACGACCGATTTCCTGTTTCGTTTTAATCGTCTGCTTCTGACGAAGATGGCGGCAAATGGCGAGCAGAGAACAATAAAAGAGAAATTAGCATAACACATGAGTTGTCGCTGGCTGGGAAGACCTCTCCCCATTCGGCCGAACCCCTTCATGTGTGATTTTAATGGGCTCGTGGGTGTCTGTGCCACCGACGCTTTCCTATTTCAATTGCCGACACGTGTACGCGCGTAAAACAAAAGAAACATGGCCATAAAGACCGTACCACTCGTACGCTCGCACCCAAGTGTCTGGCCAGTCTTGAACTCATTTGCATTTCCTCACCCCCACATTTCGTGTCCATGTAATCGGTCTCCAAGTGTCATTTAATTGGCATCAAGCGATGGGGCGTGGTCAGCGGCTTGCGTCAATGCAAGAGGCCCCATAAACCGCCCCACCAATCCACCCACGTAAACACCCATAAAATTGAAGTGCGTAATCAGGCCTAATGCCGAATTCGGCCTAGGGGACACGCATCGGTCACACGGCCGGAATACATCTGATTAAATGGAAGCATAAATAAAATTCCTCTATTAATCCAAGTAAACAATATGAAAAAGTATGTCTAACTGGACAAAGTCTAAAATATTTGTTTTTATAACTAGTAAGTTGTGGTTTCTGATATCTTTTACGTTTGCTTGTTATATATTTTTCTATGAATAAACTACCATAAATAGTTTTCAACCGGAAACTGCTTGCTCAGCTCCTTCAAGTATGCAACCTTTGTAAATTTGTAATGGCATCCCAAAATGGCGAGAATGCCATTGCCATTGCTGGTTCTTTGTATTTTCATTTTTATTTCTCTTGGAGCTATTAATTTTTCTCTGTGTAAAAGATCGACACTTGTTTTTGTTATTTGCTTTTTGGAATTTCTTGAGAACGGAATTACTCGGCAAAAAACACGACGCAACAACTTCGGAGGTGAGATGTCGCTTTGGTTACGGCCGTGCAGTTATCAATTGATACGATACTCAGCCGAGCGGCGTTTTATTTTTAGGCATATCAGCGGATCGAATACACATCGCGTAAAAACAACAACGTCGGATGTGTGGGTATTTTTTTTTTTTTTTTTGTGGGTAAGAATAACAATAACAGTGACATGCGCCGATCACTCGGCGGTACTCAGGGTACATATATTAACAATATTTGGCCGGTTTTTTTCCTGGCATGTGCAAGATTATTGTATCTTAGGTCTTTTTCAGCTGACTTATGTAGCTTCCCACACCAGCCACACATGCCCAATGTCAAGGCCTCTTAAAAGTACCCGTGAAAAGTTGCCAAAAATAGCCCGTCGAGTTAATTTGCATATAAATATTTGCAATATACTTTGCTCTGTATATAGGGTGGGACACACGAGAAAATAAAACCAGAACCGAAGCTAATATACCCTTAAGTGCAACTTTCTATTTTCTACTTTCTAAAAATCATTAGCTTATATATTAAGATATGGGGGCAAGACATATCTCCTTTACAAGGAGCTGCATTAGAATAATTTACGAAAATTAAATCGTAGCTTTAATGTAAAGTTTAAATTTGTGGCCTAACTCGCGGGCTTCGAAAGCGTTTGGCTAATAAAAGCTTTTATAAGCCAGAAGTAAGCGAAAGCCCAGGGCTTCGTAAAAATTGAACTGCTTTCACGAAAATAAACTGCTTTAAGCTGTGTTTGGCGGGAAAACCTCAAATTATTTTTCGAAAAACATTTAAGCACACATACATTTAAATTTAAGGTCTTTAAGATTTAAAAGAATTAATATTATTTGGTTTTGTTAGCATGGGATTTTTATTAATATAAGGCATAAGGAATATTATGGTTCATTTAAAAAAGAAGATCTTAAATTTAGAATTGTTTATGAATTAGGAATGATAAAGTTTTAACATTAAAACATTATTATCTTCCCGGCGGTCCCTACAAAAGTCAATTGCTAAATTGAAACATTTCAATAAGTAATGCTAATAGTATTGAAAGTGTAATCAGTTGAAAACATTAAGCCCCTCTTGGCCAACTCCAACTCAATGTCCGACCAAGACGAAGGCCCAGACACCAAACCAACAACAATTTAGCCAAGAGCAAAAATCATCGACTGGATGGAAATCAGGAGGAGGGGAATTCCTGGC
Source organism: Drosophila varians (assembly GCA_018150405.1). Lineage (NCBI taxonomy): Eukaryota > Metazoa > Arthropoda > Insecta > Diptera > Drosophilidae > Drosophila > Drosophila varians. Next base: position 16,669,227 of record JAECWK010000015.1, on the reverse strand, counting down.
CAAGGAGATGCAACAGGCAACTGGCAACTGGCAACAACAATGTGAAAAACTAATCAAAGCAGAACTCATTAAGCATAGTAAAAAATTATGCTATTGTAATAAAATGGTTAAGGCGAAGCCGAAATCGCACTGGCAATCGAATTAAACGGCCGATGGCCAAAAGGCAAACAAATTGCCAGGGAAATCCCGGCCCTGCCGCATCGGGTTGCAAGTTAGTTTTCATCGATAGCGAATTTATTATGCAAAGCAGAAGCGGTGAAAGATCAAAGCGCAGCGATAGCAGATAACACGCTTTGTAGTCCGTTCTCCAGCCTTCCAGATGCACTCTGGAAAAAGAGGTTTACTTTTCTCTTTTAAATTACATCAAAATAATAGATATTTAAACACACTTTTGAGTAAATCTTATATTCAATAAAATAATTTAAATTTTTTGTTCTATTTTAAAATAATAAATAGATTTCTTTCAATGAACTTGAAGTTCCCGGATGATCTGGCGGCTTGGAGCCCGACTAGGCGGCCCTTTTTGCCGCACAAATAGATTAGTTTCACATGGCCATGGAGCTGGATTTCCAGGGTTCCAGGGCGCCATATTGCACACAGAGGGCCGCCAGGCGCTGGCCGCCGCAGAAGTTATGAAAAATTAATAATAATGTCGAATCGATTGATTTCAGAGAGTGGGGCAGCAGCACCACCAATCCGCCTCCGAGCCGCAAGAGGCTAGCACCACCTAGACGGCTGGTCGTCGACGCGTCGCCGACGTCGTTTTAGTTGGCCTGGCTTTTGGGGATTGTCTTGGCCAGGTCCAAGCCCACCCCGGGGCGCCTGCTTGGGTATCTCGTTCTTGCTCTCTTTGGGTGTGTGTGGAACTGTAACTAAATAAGAAGATTGAGATGAGACGGGATCTTGATGATTTTTAGATACTCTTTTTAATTATTTTTAAAAGAGTTCTAAATGTTTTCTAGGAGAATTGGTTTAAGGATTAAAAAACAGGTCAGTTTCCTATAATTCCCTGGAACTTTTGCATCAGTTTATTAATGAGCTGTTTCAGATATATTCCAAACTAGAGACACATCTATTAGCCCTAAGAAGTGTACATAAAAAAGATAGAATCATTTCTTTTAGAGATATGGAATTTCTATTGATTGCCTTAAACATAGAACACAAGCCAAACCTAAACACAAAGCCACCAAACCCTAAACCAAACTCTATCCACCATAAAAAGTGAAATATTTTTTGTGAGCTCACTTAGCGCCTTAGGCAAGAGTCGTACATTTTCATCACTCGGCCAGGAAAAGGATCAGTCTCGTAGCCAAAGTTAAAGCCACAGTCGGAGCCGCAGTTCATAAGCCAAGCTCTCTGGAGTTCTGGCCAGGTTGTCGTCGGCTCTGGCTCTGACTTCGACTCTGTCGTCGTTGTCGTCGTCGTCTGGCTATGCTAACGTTTTTTTATGGTCTGTGGCCGGTCAAGTGATGCATTTTTCATGACCAGTTTGTACGATTTCCTTTCCGCAAACGCACCGAGCATTTTCATGCAATTCGATTCTGGGTCTTTCCCCTCTCCCTTCTCCCTGGGTTCTCCTTTTGTATTTTCTTGTGGGTTGATGTGTTTACAATTCTATTGGCATTGGGATATTGGTTTCGAATCAGGCGACTTTGGGCGATATTGGGGACTCGAGCCACCGCAGCGTTAACATGAGTCTAATGAAATACGACATTTGACTCGTGCTGGGGTCTCGCCTGTTTTTATAGGCGTGGGATTGCTCCGGGCCAAATTGGGATGAGAACGGCTTGAAAAAGGCTTAAACGGAATTTATCCAGAGTGGGGCCAAAGAACGGAGTTGATATATCTATCAATCGTAGGGGTTCTAAAAAAGCTAAAAAAAGGCCTTACTTAAGTTACGCTTATTATTCTTTAACCAAAATTCTAATCGCCTGCCAGTAATTATTTGGTAAGATCGTCAATTCCCAAACCAATTCGGTTAAATCAAAGGCTCAAAAGCCCAGCGCGTGCCCGGCAGAGTGACTTCCGGCCTGTCGAGTTCCTGACCCAAAACATTTCGATGCGGGATCAAACACTCTTGGCCACATTTCGTCCCTAGTTAATATTCATTCTGTCTACCTATAGTCCAGACGTGTTTGAGTCACCCAAAAGTGCAACCGAATGTGGCAACGGGTGACTCGTTCCTCAAACACGCGACCGGCCATAGTTCAAAGAGCCAACCGAAGACCCTAGTCTAAGCCTTGGAAAAAGGGTTAAAATGATTCATCAATGCTGGTTAGAACGATGCTTAAAATATGTCTTTCTATTTTATGGGCTTATTTCTCTAATCTCTTTGTTTTCCCACACATTAAAATCCTTTCATTTATATATTTTTTATAATTTATTATCCCACAATTTTCTGTTACCAATTTAGTGTCTTTGCCAATTAATATATTAATTTGTATTCAATTTGTTTGGCTCTTGCAGACTTACACCTCCTCGAATTGATTCGAGTTATATTTTCGGCTAATCGAATATTCATTGCATATAGCGCACGACTTGTTTATGTTTCGGTTTTGGTTAAATGGTAATTCTCCTCCATGTCCCATAGCTGAAATTCTAAACCAGAAGCCAAGAAAGTCAGACGAGAAAAAAAGAAAGACACGAGTCCTGTTTTCGAGTCATTGACAGCAATTTGATGGCAAGAATGTCTGGCCCAAACCGCGAAAGTCGTGATTTATTTGACTATTTAGGACAGAGCAGTAAATTTTCTGGAATATTGAAGAGAATTTTAATTATCAAGTTTGGAGGGAGTACCAAATAAAGTCACATCTAATCGTGATTAAAATGCTTCATATAGAACCAGAAATAATCAATCTCCATTTGGCTAATCGACTGCAATTAAAGTTAATTAAGAGTGTAACTAAATTTCCCATACACATACTATCCCACACGCACATTGCCATAAAAATAGAAAAAAGTAAACAAATCAGATTTCTATTGGCTCGCACCGTTTAAGCCGCCTTTTGTATTGACCACAAAAGCCCCAGAAAGCAAAACAAAGCGAGCCAAAAGAGGAAAAAAATTGTAAATAGCTTTTAAATGAGCATTGCCAAAGGCAACCAATCAAAGCCCAGCTTCATACTACCAAACAGTTCCACAAACACAAAGACAAGACTTGAATGAGTGTTGGCCAAATGAGAGCCAGAGTTGCCACCACATTACCTGATATAAGCCAGAGTCAAACACGCAACTAATAAACTCAATGGAAGTTATAGAAAATATTCAACGATTTGATCAGCGTTTCCCAATCTGGCTGATGCTTTCAAGTGTTTTATTATAGTATTTATCGGCCTTAATTGATTTATGGCTAACTCGAAGAGATTTACAGCTGAGTGGGCAGCAGAAACCGGCAACAGACGGCCAGAGTGTTGGTGTTTGAGCCTGTCTTTGTGATTGTTTAGCCGTTGAATGCGTGAGAAAAAAGGCGTTTACAAAATGATCGCTTCCCTCCGTGTATTGGTCGGTTGCTGTGAGTGTGTGTGTTGCCTGTTTTGTGGTTGCCTAAGCCTCAATAGGCCAATAACACTTGAAGAAAATTGTGGATACTTTTCGATACGAGAGATTTTTGTTTGAGTTTTGTTTTGGGTACTTTTTTTTTTAATAATAATAATATACAAATATGAGTAATACGTTTTCAACTCAGTTAAAGTTTGTTTACATACTTTTTATGATACTTTTTGCAAAGCTAAATCCCTATACAACATCCCCTATTGAATGAAAGGGATTATAAAGATAACTTGGTAAGGAATAATTCAAAAATATGTAAATACTTCAAATCCATTTTGAATTAAAACGGATCAATCTGTATCTTTGAGTGTAGGATCGACATCCTCATTGGGTGAGTTGGACGCACACATAGACAGTGTGGCACACAGATACAAATGCAGGGACAGCTTCAGAGCCGGACTTGGGCTGCTAACTGAACGAAAGCTACCTTACCAGTTTGGGAATCAAGTTTGCCGCTTCTGTGTCGCTCCGGTGATCCGCACAGAAAGGTGCACGCGCGCATTCAACACGGTTGTGTGGATTCGATACCGAGGTTCTCGTGGGTCGCTTTTTATTCGACGATCCGAAACGGATTTTCCTAAGCCAGAGTTAGCCAGATTACTGAGTATCCAGTGCCAAGTGCCAAAGTGCCAAGGTGCCAAGGTGCCCAGGTGGCGCACTCCCAAAGCCGTCGGTATATTGATTGTCTTGCGAACGGTTCGCAATCGTTGTGTCGGAAAGTCGGAAGGTCGAAAAGTCGGAGCGATCGATGGTACATACTTGGCTAACACGTAATGCTGTGCGTCATTTGGCCAATTTGATTTGCAAATTCCACCTGAGTTTTTCTCGAAAAGAAACCCATTAATCTTGATTTAATCAAAGTGTTGAATATGCAATGATTCTCTGAATTCATATGTAAAAGCCAATCAAAAGAATAGAATAGAAAATAAGCGAATCAAATATTGTGCAATAGAAACCCCATATTGGATCTAATAATATTAGTAAATATATTTCGTATGCCCTAACAAAATAAATAACAAAATAGTAATTATAAATAAATAAAAAGTTATTGATCAAGTGTCAAACATTGTGGATGATCAGAGTAAATTATGAAATAATTATTTATGCCAAATGCTATTAGAGTTAGCTCTAAAACCAAATGGATATCGCAAATTGAATCTTTTGAGCCGAAAGGTGAGTTCAGACCACAAGGTCCCCACCCGCCTCCCAGCCGACCGCGTAATTTACCAATTTCATTATTAACTTTGATAAAAATCAAATAACAAAATACTCAAAACGTAAGCAAAACCAGAGTAACCCAAAAAAGCCAGAGTTGAAAAAAAAAAAAATGCACAACACACACAGACACTCCGTAAACTGGCAAAGTCGCGTACAATGAGATATATCTGTGGAGTTCTTCATTTCATTCAATGACTTTTGGTGGTCCCTATTCAAACAACTCCAAACAAATTCAAGCATCGACTCGATGGCCCTCCAAACGTCAACTCGAACAAATTTTTTATCTCCGTCGTCTCCGTTTGGTTGCTTCTCTCCTTGTGGCGCTCCGTTGATAAGTTCACTTGACAATGAGTTGCAACAAAGCCAAAAACCCAAAAAGCCAGGCCAAGATCCCAGCCCCACAGACGGTAGTAAATACTCAAGATGGAAATTTGAAATTCATTTAACAAAACTAATTTCAATTGTTGCACTTTTTCGGATTGTGGCGCTTGTGGCAGAACCGTGAACCGTGAACCGGGAAGAATATGGTTCGGGGGGATCTTTGAGATGTTTCTTGGCGCCAGCCCAAGTGCCCTGGAAATGTGCTCTATTTATTTAAAAGTTAAAGGAAAGTGATAGTGGGCTTTTTTTAGAGGAGTTTGATTTAATCAACTAGAAAATTAGGGAAAGAAAGTAGGAAAATGTTGAGCATTCTATATAAAATAAATAGGTAATTGTAATAAAAACTCTATTTAACAGGGGTTACATATTGAGGCATTATTCGGATTTCAATTTACATATGTTTTAAACCAAAAACTGAAAAATGATATTTGATTTCACACTTATTTCCGAGATTTCCCTTTTTTGTTTTGGGGAGAAAACATTTATAATCCTCAATCGGATAGATTGAAAGCTTACGTTTAAATTGATTGATCATTATTTAAGACTTAACGAGCTTCAAATGTGATCAACACAGAGCTTAACCCATGCAGTGTTTAGTATTTGTGTTGTAAGACATTTCATTAACCCCTAGTTACTTATCCGCCATCAGAGGCCGAAAAACAAATCAAACGCCATAAATCATTTTCAACTCCCCCGACTTATGCAATCAAACATTCAAAATAAAAAAAATTTTCAAAAGCGCCAAATCATTGGGGTACCCCGGACACGGCATAACAATTGTTCAAATGGCCAATAACAATACAAAAAACAGTTCTGCGGAGTCCGAGTCAATCGGAGTTCAAACAATTCAAACAATAACATGAACTACTTATTTTGGATCGCCTTCGCTCCCTGTACTAATGTGTCTGCAATCTGACCAGAAACCTAATCAACAATTGTTGTTTCGTTTCATTAGCAAATCGAAAAAAATAAAGTCTGCAGACTTTTATTAAGATCCACATATTGATTGATATTATCATGATTTCTACCGAACAACCGTGACAGTTTTCGACTCCGACAATAAAATGCCTTGTCATTTCTTACTTTTAGAATTGAGTTTAAATATTTGCGAACGTGACGAGCACCACGAAATGTATGCGGATAATAAACGTGGCCTAGACAAGGTGACGGCAGCCACCCCGCCCACCCACGCCCTGCAGCAGCAGCAGCAGCAGCAGCAGCAACAGCACTCGCACCAACAGCAGCACCAACATTTGCACCACCATGTCCTGCAACAGCAGCAACACCTACAGCAGCAACAGCAGCAGCAGCATCATTTGCAGCATCAAATGCACACGCATCATAACTTTCCACAGCATGAAGGACCAGCGACTCTGTCACAGCAGCAACACATGCAACAGCAACAGCAACAGCAACAACAGTCGCAGACGACGCAGCAGCAACAGCAACAGCAACAGACAGCCGGCATGTTTACAAGGTAAGTTCTTAGCGCCAACATTTCCCCTTATCTGCCCCGCCTTATCACAAACTGCAAACTGCAAACTACAAACTGGGCGAACATGCAAACTTTTAATTTCAATTTGTTTCGCACGCTTCGATATTTGTCAATTGGGATTTGAAATACGGGGCCCAGTTCGCATTTGGCGACGAATCGGAAGGCTGTCCTGGCCCCTCTCGCCAGGCCCCTTTCAATTTCCTTGCCTTTCTGGGGCTTGGTTTCTGCTCCTGCGGCTCCTGCCGCATTTTCTTAGCTTTTGATTTTCAGTTAGGACTTTTTCTGAGAATGCACAGAAAGAAACTAATGGGAAATAATTCTATTAAAGTTAAAATTATAACTTATTCTTTCCAAATTTATTTTATTTTTAGGATAAAATAAAATTAAATCTTAAATATATTTATATTATTGGTTGAAAGCCTAGAAAGTGTATTGAATTTTCTCAATGTGCTGTTTTCTGTGGAGCTTCTGCTGCCGGTTTTAATGGCCTCTTGTATTGGCAACTTGTAGTTCGCATTTATCTGACTCTCGTAATCTCTCCGGTGTACGGTCTTCGGTCTCCGGTCTCCGGGTCTGCGTACCCCCAGCGCCAATTCGCGAAGAGCAGAGAAAAACGCGCAAAATTCACTCCAAGCTGAGCCGATCTGGCGATGCTGTGCCATTTTATTTAGCTCCAATTAATTAGTGCTTCAACTGTTTTGCCATAAGTTAAACCCGCACAGTGCGATTGACATTACCACGTTGGCAATCGGACGTCCACGAAGGCGACGTCGTCGATGGGCTCCCAAAAAAAGAAGAAACCAGGAAAAAAAAGGCGTCTCCGCCACCAGCACGTCCAGGGAGCCAGGCTCTGGATAATGCCAAGCTCCATGGAGGAGGCTGGCTTCTTCTGCTGCTTCTGAAATGTGTAAAACTCACGTGTGATGTTGTTGATGGCTCGTTCTTTGTCTGTTTCTTTGTGGCTGTGGCTGTCTTGGCTCTTGTGTGGGAGACTGCCCCTGGTAGGCAGTAGGTGTTGGGTCCTGGTCTCTGCTTTTTTTTACAAGCCCCGCTCTGACGGAAGTGATATCCATAAAGGATTAACACATTTTGTGGTAGCAACTGGACTAGGAATGAAAATAATTAAGATAATGTCAAAGCCCGCCACACTGACAGCCTGTTGAAACCGCTATAGCCAGCTTAAATTAGTTCATTCATCCGATTTTTACGTGACCCATGGAAGCACTATCAATTAGCATGTGAAATTGTTGAAATTCCCAACTATCAAACTAACGAAAATTAAATTTCGAAAAAAAAAGGTTATTGTTCGGGCGGAGCACGCGCTTTGCCGCCATATAATTTGTAATAAGTTGGCATAGAAAAAAAAAAAATCGGACGACGGATTTCTATAAATATTTTCCATGCTCGAACGAGAAGTGCCAACAACACGCTGCCGCCTCACGCAGAAGCAAACATCGACTGAAACAAACAACCGTTAAACAACGAAAACTATATCAATATGCTCTAAATAATAAATGACACTAATTAAAGCGAAGAAAACTTGGCGTTTGTTGTTTTTAACACATTCCGTCCGTAGAATCGACCACTTCGCAGGAAGCCTTAAAGCCAGGCCAAAGCCAAGGAAAAGATACAATTTTTTTCCTCCCTCTTGAATCTAGACTCTAAAGTCTGCAGAGTCTGTAGAGTCTGTAGAGGATAGAGAGGTGAAGAAATGCATTCGGTAGGTGCTTCCCGAGTGAAACTAACCGAAACCGTTGCGTACGGTTTGAGTTTGTTTGTGTTTGTGTTTGGGCCTGCGCCGTTGGTGTTAATTTTGGTAATTAGCATCCTCCCGGGCACAGGCGGCCACAGATACAATTTCTTTCGAGTATCTGTATCTGTAACATTGCACAGCGGCTCTCCGGCAATTTTATGCTGCTAATTTCATTAACACATTTCACGAGAAATGCGATCAGTTCGGCCGGGCGAAGCCATCTCCACCATTTCGATGCACTCGATGCTGCACCAGAATTGACTACATCCAATGCACTGAAGATTAATATTATATCTTTAGCTTTTCTTTCCGTTTATTGGAGCTTCTCAAACGATTATGATCTGTAATAAAAAGGTTCCCACTTTTCCGTTTCTCATGCTTGATGATCTTTTTTGGTTTTCTCTCAGTGATTGACTTCCGTCATCTAATTCGAAAGACAAATATTTGGTGACTCGCGTCCAAAACTGATTTTCAATGCTCCCAGATTCAAGATGAATCTCTTTCGAAGATCGAAGATGAAAGGCTGGGCAAATAAGTGCGCCACCTCCACCGGAGGCCACAGAAACTTGCCCGAAACCTGCCCCCGGGCCGACTGGCTTACCAAATTATTTAGTTGCGGCATCCCAGTGCTAATTGCCAGACGACGGTAAAGTGCAACAGCCGCTCGGATTCGGTTGCCAGTATTCGCTATTCAGTAGCCAGGCAGTCCAGTCCGGCTAACCATCAATCCCGAGACTCTCAGGCATACCGTACCGTACCGTACCGTACTGGAGTAGTTGGGGGTAATTTCTGGCCAAGACACCGGCGGGCACAAAAGTATACAGACCAGACCAGACCAGACCATGGATCAGACCAGGATCGAGAGACCAAGAACAACCAAGTCATGGGAAAATTTCCGTACACACACAATTTGGGGTTTGGCTTACGGAGGGCGGTGGAGCAACCTAAAAAAAAAAAAACTCAGTTTCGCACGCAAATTAAGATAATCGAAAGCAAATGCAGCAGCAACGGTAGCCGTTCTCCATGGTTAGGCTCGAAAATTATACAAAAAAAAAAAAAAAAAGGAATAAGCCACTTGAGGAGGGGAGGGGGATCAAAAGGAAACGGGTTTAGTACCCGGTAGCAACAAATCATAAAAATATGAAAAATTATGCGGCGGCGTCGGTGGCGAAGCATCTCAGCTCTCCAGCTCCAGCTCCATCTCCAGCTCCAGCTTCCACTGGCAGTCTCAGCTCGAGCAAATGACGATGTCCAAGTCCCAATCATCGAAGTGTGCTTTTGGCAGTCCATCATTAAATTGTGGCTAAGATTCCAATCAAACATACAAGAGCTGCGATGCTGTGCAGCCTCATCAGCATCATCGGGAGCAGCCACAGCAACGGTAGCAGCTCGATTTCATTTCTTTTGGGGCAATGAAATTTCAGTTGCGGTTGCCTCCTGCCTCCTGCGGTCTGGCCGCGGTGTGGCATGGATGGTGGTTGGTGGTGTGGCTCGGACTTTTGAAATATATGCGTCAAAATAAACACAGTAGCTGCCCGCCAGACTTCTTTATGAGCTTTTGAGAGCACTAAATTATATGGCTTGGCTTTACGGACACACAAACTCGTAAGTTAGCTAATTGATTGCGATAATTGAAGGATGCTTTAAGGATATTCTGGCCAGGGTTTTTGGGATTTAACAGTTTCTTTTCAAATTGGTTGGATCACAGTCTTGCAATTAAATATCATCTCCCTCTAATAGAATATGGGAGATATTAAAATGGCAACGATCGGGCTTCAACTGAAAAGAGACTTTGATTTTGAGTAGAGACCTTGATTACATGTAGATTCGAGTTACTAAATCATTACAATCAAACGAATTAAACAACCTTCTCCATAAAGCTATCAACCAACAAATCTTTTATTCTATAAATTTCATAAAACTATAAGAGATAAACAAAATATGAGCCCCTTGCCAAACACTTTGCTAAACACTCGGCACTCACCTGAGGCAACTCTTACCTATGGCCTGGCATATAATTTGGCTAAAGGCCGCAGCACCCCATGGTTATTAGATGGCCAACATTTTTCCAGCACTTTTTTTTCTCTGCTAAACGTCGCCTCGATGCTAATCTGGAGGTGTCTGTGGCGTATCTGAGACGTTGAACGGTGGACGCTGGAGCTGCGGTGGCAAAGATATCGATTACTGCCACCGACTTACGCAGAATACAATAAGGCCGAGGCAGGAGTCCTACAGACAAAACAAGTGTTTGCCGCAAAAAAATTCCAAGAAATCCTCGAAACCGAAAAACGGAAAGCATTGTGCGGCGCCTCGGCAATTAATTTGCAGCCAACTCGGAACACAAAAAACACTGTGTGGGTTCAGAGCCGAGCCCGGGGTTTAGGGTTACCCAAAGCTCAGGCTCAGGCTCGGCCCGAGGACTGCCCATCAGTTTGAAGGGTCTGGCATTCATTATACGCCGTTTTGCACTATTTTTTGCGGTCCAGAGATGCCAGAGAGAAATACCAAGCCACCAACCAACCAGGCAGATAAAGGGCGGACCTGGGCAGAGCAGACCAGACCAAACCGGAGCGGAGCGGAGCAAAGTGGCCAGAAATCATTAGAGCTGCCCGCAAGCTCAATAGCCTGGACCGAACTATATCGTGGGAATATGGCAAATAAACTCGCCCAAATTACACTCACACTCCGCCAAATGCTAGCCAAGTGGTAGAAAGGAGAAAGAGTTGCAGGAGGGTTGAGTCTTGGGCTATCTAGTCTTAGTCTTAGTCTTAGACTAGACAATTCGCACAAGACAAGTCAAGAGAAGACAAGACGCTCCAGGAAAAAGTGCAATAAAAATTTGCGCAAATTTCGTGTTTCTCTTGGCCTGCAATTGGTATTGACTGACTGACTGACTGGGTTTGGGTTTTGGTTTTGGTTTTGGATGCGGCTCTGGTCTGGGAGCCTCTTGGCTGGGAGTCTGGGAGTGGACCGAACTCCCTCAACCAGGCTGACGCCCCTGATGCATATTAAAACCAGGCTTTGGATTGATATATGCACCAGGAGAAACTCCAAAGGGTTAACTTGAAAAGTACTTCCTCCTCAGGACTATATTTCTTCCAGTGTTCCCTTTTTCGCGGGTGGAGCTCGGTGTTCCTGTGATTTATTCGCTGCACACAACTCTTACGATTTTTACGATGGCGCTCCGAGGGCCCCGTCCATAAAAATCACTGAGAAAAGGGGCAAGGACTCCGGCAATGGCCCATAGATGCGCATTTAAAATCCATTTAAGTTAATAGTTTGGCATTACGTTCTCCCCATTGGTTTATGTGCTAATTAGTGAGGGAAGCCGATTGGCATTGGGATCTATCGAAACGGAATCACAGGAATCTGAGGCAACAAGATTTGTGCCTAATTTCTGTGGAGCACGTTAAGTTTGTGTTGACCAGGTCCTGCGTTTTTCCTTTTTTATTTTTGTTGGTTATCTAGGAGTAAAGGGAGACAAGGAGCCGGAGCAGCAGTGAGAACTTGAAGCTGGACCAAGCTTGATTAAGATCTTTTCAGCTGCGCCAGTGGATCCCCAGCCGAAGATTAAACATGTGGCTTTTTGGAGCCAAGTGGATGGCCACTGGATGATCCGATCCCACAACGACTGCAGTCGCCACAGCCTCAACGCTCGACGCTCGACGCCTTGGCAGGAATCGTGTTTATGCTTTTAATTAGCAACAACAACTTGTACAGTAGTTGCCACAAACTGTTGCTGCTGCTACTGCTGCTGTTGCAAGTTGGTGGTGCTACTTAGTGCAGATTTCAAGGTAGCGATAGATATATTAAGAAATGTTGACATGTCTCGCTCACTCAGATAAATTTTGATGTAGATTACGGAACGGCAGTCAGGGTCCGTTTATCCACCCGCTACCTCCAGATACATAAGTCTCCCATGCCCATCCTCCATCCTCCATCCTCCATCCTCCGTCCTACATCCGCCTGGCCATTAACACGTTTTGGGATTTTTTACCTTCTCGGCATGCATTACGAAAGGATGATGGCATTATCACATTATCATATCGGCCCGGCCACTGGCATCTTGTTTATGATAAATATTTGAGAGACTTATTAATTATGCCACAAATAGCCATCCAGATAGCAGATCGTAAAAGCTTTTGACATTTTTAAGTAGCTAATTGGGAGAGGAAAAATGTGTGGGATGATGTGAGTTGTGGGGGAGTTTAGATACTGATCTTCCCACTATGGAAGAACTTGTATAACCTGAGGTAAATGGTAAATCAATAAGGAATTCTAGAGGCCTATCAATCTTGCCACACAACCCTTTCCCTTTTTTTTTTTTTTTACAACAAATATAATATACCATATGTATGCAAAGTGACCACAATCGAGGCATTTAAATCAATATTCATTTTAATTGTACAAATCACCTTGACTTAAATCACGGTGAGTGTGTGAGCCACTCGACCACTCAATTCCGATTCAGAGTTCTGGGGGCCTCCAGCCTCCAGCCTTAGAGCCTCAGCCTTCTCCTGCCTCCCAGCCAACAGTTAAAAGTGTTCTATTATGGCCCGTTCGATTCGCTTTGATTTGGCTGCAGTTTGCCGTTTGCACTTCACTGCTGCTATGGTTGCATGCAACCAACTAGGTCTTGAAAAAAAAAATAAATAAGTAAAACGAACACGGACGCAGTGAGATTGTTTTAAATGTTAACATGGCCATTTAGAGGCAATAACAGCGGCAAAATGGCAGACCGTCGAGAAAGCCAAAAAGGCGCGGGCACTTGCTGTTATTACAACAATATTACCAATATTTATTAAAGCTCTCGCTACAAAATAATCCCCGGCAACAACCACAATGGCCGGTGGAACGTCAGCATAAATAAAAATGCTCATACGCCACCACCACCACCACCGCCTCTGCCACTGCCTTCGCCTCCGTCTTCACCACCGTGTCTTGGACGCAGACGCCGCTGAATAAAAAGACAAATTTATGATTTATGAATTCAACCTTGTAAATAATATGCTCACAAAAGTACATACGGACAGTTCTGCTAAACGTTTGTGCCGCTCGCCGCTCGCCGCCAGCCGCCAGCCCCGCTCGCCCCCAAAAACCTGCAACTGCAACAGCAACAATTGCTGCAACATGGCAGCATCGAGCCAGCAATGCTGACCAACCTACTTGCACAATTTTCAGCCGCACAAGGCATGTGGCAAGTGTGCCCCACATCAGCCGCAGCATCCACCACTGTGCCGACCAGCTATTGCAACAAAAACAAAAACAATATGATTTTTAAATGCGCGATGAGTTATTTATGCATCGGGGCATCTCATGGCTCTTGGTATGTGCGAACCATCCTTAACCCATTGTGGTCAGTCCAATCGATGTGGTTTGGGTTTGGATTTGAGATTGGGTTTGGGTTTGAGGGTTTAATTAATCTTAAATTGGTAGAGTTATGGATTTCAAATCTATTAAAACGTTATTTGTGGTTTGGCGTTTTGCTGGAACAGGAGATTTTATCTAATACTTAATTCCTTTTATATTTAATTAAATCCAATAAACAAATTTTAAAATTCGAGCAACAGTAATTATTATATTATTTATTAATCGTATTACAAATTTTAAAGCATTAAAAAGTATAGAAACTTTAACTAAAAACAGAAACTTTGACCTCCTATCGAATATCCTTCGAAAAAAACGCATCTCCATCTCCTTTGAGTTTCCCCATAAATATTTAAGGAATTGTGTAAATATTTTTTGCTAAATACTCTAGAATGGGTTAAGAGGCCTTCTGGCCAAAAGGAGAGACACGGACAGACTGAAAGGCACAGGCACATGTTCGAGGCATTCTCGAATCGGGAACACACCCGAGTAGGCGGCTGTGAAAACACATGCATGGCCTGGCGGCTAGTTTTGTGGCAATGTGGCACATTCATACTGGAATAGTATGTGTGTCTGTTTGGTGTTATTAAGCTGTAGCTGTGAACGAGCCCATATATTCTAATTGTTTTGCCTCCCCAGGAACAGTAACCCACCACCTCCCCTCCCACCCAGTAGTAACTCACATAGTCTCACATTTGGTTTTGCTTTCCCATTGCAGATTCGATGCGAACAAATCGACGAAGGGCGCCTCGAAGATGCGACGCGATCTTATAAATGCGGAGATAGCCAATCTGCGGGATCTGCTGCCACTGCCCCAGTCCACCCGGCAGCGCCTCTCGCAGCTGCAGCTGATGGCGCTGGTCTGTGTGTATGTGCGGAAAGCCAACTATTTCCAACAAGGTGAGTTCTCCAGCGAGGCGACTGATGCATATGCATGCTGATAATTGGCTGCACGTTGATTGAATATGCATGAGTCATGCCAGCAGATGGAGATTGTGATTGTGATTGTGGCTGTGATTGTATTGTGATTAAGGCTGTGATTGTGCGCACTGAGCACTGAGCTTGGCGCAGCCGCGAAGATTGAGTTTGCCGAATGGTCCAGGACCCACCGCCGTCATCGTTGCACTCGAAAAATTGCCACAAATTTGGGAATCGGGGGTGGCCTCCATACTCCATACTCCATACTTCAAAACTCACTACAAGTTTTGTTTTTAGTGTCTCGTTTTGGGCTGAAATAGAAACCGCTAGGCGCACGGTTTCGCTTCGGTTTAAACCAACATCATTCATATGTCGGGTGTCCCTCTATCAGGGGCTCTACGCTCCCCCTCATGCCAGATGAAATTGTTTTTGGCCAAGTAATTGCCAAAGCGTCTAGGCACGCACCCAAAAGCCAGGCGGGCCGAAATTGCTGCGGGCCCCTCGAAGTCATTGGATCGGTACCAGGTTCCCCAGGTACCTCAGGTCCCGCCAGCTCCCCCAGGGTCCTCCACATCCCCCAGAGGTCTGTCCCATCCTCCTTTAATGCGCATGCGCTCAGGTCAACGCGCAACCGAACAAGATCGTTCGCTCTTTACTTACCCATTTTTGTTGCAATGTTTATTCTTTTTTTTTGGTTTTGTTTTACCAGATTTTTACCTTCTTTTTTTTTTTTTTTTTTTTTGTGGATAATTACGAAAATTGTTTTTCAAATTAGCGTTGTGCGGTACATAGGCCCATAGATAACACACACACACAGGCCTTGGAAGCTGGAACTGGCAGAGAGGTAACCCATGTGAAACTATTGCAGATCCAAGGCAGATCCCAGATCCAGCACCACCACTATCTCCAACAAAACCACCAACTCCTCCAACTGGTGCTTGCCAGTCTTTTGGATTCAGCTTCAGCTTTGGCTTTAGCTTTGGCTTTGGCTTTGGCTTTGGCCAGGTTGGGGCAATTTCACAATTGCAATGGTAACAACGAGCGTCTGCCTGGCACTGCTATAAATATTGCGATAAATCAAAATGTGCGATTTATGTGTTCTACAAATTGCAAAAAATTAAACTTAAGTACTGCTCTTTTCTTTCCCTCTCTGTCGTCTGTCGTTTCCTCCGTCTCACTCGCCGGTCTACTAAGTGTGAGAAATTGTCGGCGTTTTGTGGGGCTCGTATTGTATCTTTCGGATATTTAGGTGTGTTGTTGCCGTTGCTGTTGCCGTTGCCGATGCTGTTGCTGTTGTTGCTCATTGTCATTGCACCGTTTAAAAGCATTTATAATCACAAATTGTGTTAATATTGGCACGCCATCGAAATCGCTTTTTATCTTCAAGTTCAATGGATTCGTTTGCTCTCTTGCCTGTTGCCTCTTGCCTGTTGCCGAGTGTGTAGTTTTTTGTGGGTGGGTGTGGCAATTGCGATAGTCACAAGTCTCAAGTCGCGAATCGCGAATCGCGATTAATGAAATACATATTTATAAAACGAAATTGAGTTTTCAATACAATGAGGATCTGTGGCCGCTTCGTTTTTAGTTTGTATGCAAGATCTCAAGCCCGGCGGCGGTTTTGATTCAGTTCGAAGACCGTATAATTGGCTGGCATTTAGTATTGTCGTGTTTGCCAGCGAATCTTGCCGATAAGCTACGGATTTAACCTGTGAAGTGGTCACAGATTATAAATAGTTTCTCATCGTACCTCCACTCATTTAACACTTTTATATTATTCCTTTTAACTTCTTTTATTTAATAATATTTTTAATCAATAAAAGACAATCGAGTTAACCGGCAACATTCCCTTGCCCTTGTACTCTCGTAGATTAAAGCCAAATGGAAAAGGCATTGAGCCGAGTGCCACTCCCCTTTTATTTTTATTTTGGCCGACGACAGACTTCTTGGCAAAACGGATTTCTGAGTATTTTGCTGGATAATATTGTGGCCCAGCGAAAATCTGTCTGCATTCATGGCCTTTCCGTTCAAGTTCAATGAAATTACCAGTTGCGGTTGCTGCTGTTGCAGTTGCAGTTGCTGTTGCTGTTGCTGTTGCTGTTGCTTTTGCTGTTGCAATGGTGATTGTGGCTTGATGCTGATTTTGTGGCTGTTTCTTGGCTTTTTTTCTGTTTTGTTTAGCTTGCCAGGTGCGGGAGTATCTCGTAGTGTTTTAAAAATAATTGATCTTGATGCTGCCTCCAATGCAGCTGCAAAACAGCAATTGCATTGCAGCGATCGCTGCCTGATGTTGCTGTTGCCACTATCGTTGATGTTGCTGCTGTTGCAGTTGTTGTTGCCGTTTCTCTCTCGCTGACAATGACACATTTTCTTTTTGTGATTCACTTGTTTTTTTGAGGCGGCAAGCATAGTAGTAGTGGCTCATTGTATGTAGAATATAATCGGAGAATTAACAATCAAATGCATCTAACAACAGCCGTCACAAAGTAAGGGACACAGTCTATTATTAACAGATAGTTTTTTAATTAGCCAAGCTTTTGCATACAAATTACAGCCATGGGAAAATACTCATATCCACTTAGTGGATATTTTAAACGGATGTCTTATTAGGCTGGGCGCGCCTGCGCAAGGCACAAAAGGTCAATTAACTTAATTAGCATTATTTTCAAGAATTTGTTTTCCATCTTTGCAGTTTTCAAGCGTCACAATGCGATGCATCATCTCCACCACCAGACAGCAACACCAAATATTGGCTTCTCAAAGGTAAGCTTTGCATTTCCTGGAAATCCCCACCTCCCCCCCCCATCCACCACAATTCATATTCAATCGGAGCGGTAATTAGGTATCCGAATGGGGCGATATCATCCGTTCATTTGCGACTATTTTCCGAACCGATGGCATTTCGATTGGGCCAAGCCCGGGGGAAACAACTCAATTTAGGCGCAATCGCGGTGACAACTCAACCGAAAGTTCCCGGGAAAACAACTCTATTAATGGCACAAAAGCTGCCCATATCATAAGTCAGAAATCGTTTTGGCCGCCGCCACTTGCTGCGCCAAAAGCGAGAAGACGAAATCAGCCAGCCAGCCAGTAAAGCCAGCCAGGCCAAGAGCCGAAGCTCGGGAAAAAGCCAAAAAGATTTACGGAGAGCACCAGGAGCAGCAAGCAGACAGTAGTCAGTCAAGCTGCCTGCCGCCTGCCTGGCACTGACTGCTCCAGTCGGGCGAGATTGATCTACATACCTGTGCACACTCGTGACTGAATTAAATACTATAACCATAGTCGTAGTACTTCTCTTTCTCTTTCTCCCTACTCCGGGTGCTTAAATGTATAAATTTTTGTTTATTTTTTAGGTTTTTTTTTTGCTTTTCATATCCCCACCAATCCCAAAGCTCGGGCAGTTGTCAACGCGACGGTTTTGGCCAGGCTTTTTGCCCACAATTTATTAGTGCAGAGACGTGAAAATGAATTTGCATTTTCAACACAAGATCAATTTATGATATTTTTTGTTAAATAGAGGGTGTTATAATAGAGCAATGCTTTAAAGTAATTATTTCAAAAGGAATAACATAGGGAAAACAGGAAATAATGATGTAGAACCAAAGTTTTCTAGTCAGTTTATTGATATTTGTACATCTATAAAATGTATACTTTACTCTTTTTAATTTTAAAAGAAAACACCCTATAAAGGAAACATTTATTTGTCTTTCAGGCACTCTCCGGCTTCTTGATGATGCTCACACAAAATGGCAAATTGCTCTATATATCGGATAATGCTGCCGAATACCTGGGCCACTCCATGGTAAGTTTCATTTCCAAGTTCCCTTCCGAAGGCATTGCTTTAGTTTGGTTTTTGGTTATGGGTTTGTTGTGGTTTGGCGTCCCCGAAAATTGTTACAACCGTTGATACAAATCTCTGACAAGCGACAACAGGCAACGACGATGCCTGTCGTCGTCAGAGCATGTCATAGAGTCTCCCAACAGCAACAGCAGCAACAGCAACAGCAACATTTGCTGCAACAGCAACATCAGAGTAGCAGCAGCAACATATTTCCTGCGGTTTTTGTGCTGTACTAGTTGCTAATGTTGTTGCTGCTCCCGTTGACAAGTTAGCAACTGTCTAGAGACCCAAGCTTATATTGAGCTTATATAAATCCGCTGGCTTGTTCCTTAAAACTCTGGCTCCACATTGCTGCTGGGCCGTGTTTCAAGCTTTGTTTATTGCACGTTTACGCCGTTTAAATAGCAAGGTTATACATAAAACTAAACTCTATATATATATATATATATAAAACGAACTGTGTGGCCTTTCACTTTGCATTTGAAGCAACGGTTTAAATAAATCTAACCGACCGGAGCACATGTGACATATCTCCGTTCCACATATAGAGAACAGACATTGACAAAGGTACACGAGATTATTGGCCAGGTGATTGTCGGCTCTTCAAGTCTCTTGGAATCGAACGGACAACGGGGCGTATGCGCAATGTGTGTGGAAGAAAAATTATGCCATAAATCAGAGGCTGGCCTCTGGTGATCCCAGAGCTGGACCAAGAACTAAAAAAAACATTATTTCGGTTTCCCCCAAAAACATGATCAGCTTCATATCAAAAGGAAACCCTCCACATGGCATATGAGGCCACTTGTTTTTTTTTTCTTGGCCAGACAACCTTTCATATCAACTAAGAGCGCGCTCCCCCTCGCCAAAAGTCAGAGGCTAGACAAGAACAAGCCGAAACTTGGGCAGGCAGGCGAAAAAAAGAAACTTGCCAATTGGCAACCATGACATTTGACAGCCTTTTGGCCTTTGTGCCGAGACCTGGCCTTATCAGGAGCAGCCAGCTACCAGGTACCAGGGATCGAGGGTGTGGGGCAGGATGTGAAGTTCTGGGAGACACCCACCGGAGGCTGTGGAGGCTGAATGGTCAGCGAAGTTCATAAATTCAGTCGTATGCCATGTGTTGGCATAATTACGGGCACAATAAAAACCGAATTGGTGGGCACATGGACAGGCCCAAAAGTGGATTGCCCAACCTTTTAATTTGTGGCAAGGCTCTGAGTTAGTTAGCGGCGGTGGCACCATCGACAGAAGCCAGTGCCATAGCCAGAGTCATAGCCAGAGTCAGAGTCAGAGCCAGAGCAACCCACAAACAGTACAACTACAGGCAAAGTTAATTAACAAACTGCCAAAAATGTCAATAGATCTTAGCAACATTGTTGTTTTCTTCTTGTTGCTATTTCTACTTCGGTTTTAGTATGGCTGCGGCGATGTGGCTGCTTTTATGCCTGTTGTTGGGCATCATAATTCGAATTCGATTTTTGCATATTCCCATAACAAGTTGCCATTGTCATGTGTCATGTTGCGACAGTGGCCATAAATAAATTACAAGCACCGCTTGCCATTATAAATTGGCCGATCGCTCGACTCGAATTGGCTTCGTTTTAATCGCTCTCTCTCCTTGGCCAGCATCGCTCAGTCCGATGCGATCTCTTGGCGATCTCTTGGCCACGGATCTGGCCATAATTGTCAACAATAATAAAAGCTCCTGACATAAACGGCCGGCAGGCAATTGGCAAGTAACATCGAAGCCACACAAAAGCTGCAACAATCGTCTGACACATCATTTGCAAATAAAAAGCAACGGCTGACTAATTGAATTGAAAATTTTAAAGAAAATTACAGGATCAGTGGGAGTAATAAAAATTTAACCATAATTTGCAATAACTAATAGGTTCGAAGGGGAAACGTTGGGCCTTATAGTGGCTATGAAGTTCTATTATTTAGTGCTAAACCATTTCCCCAACACGTGGTAAGCTCATGTTAACGACACCTCTCTCTCTTTCTGCTTGCAGGAGGATCTGCTGATACACGGCGACTCCGTTTACGATATCATTGACAAACAGGATCACGCAACCATCCAGGCGGAACTGAATCGGAACGTGCCACCGCAGCCAGGTGGTACCAGTCAAGCGAACAGCGGTGGTGCTAGTGCTGGTGCTGGTGGTGGTGGCGACTCAGCATCCAGCAATGGTAGCGCCACCGGCAGTGGTGGTGGTGGTGGTGGTGGTGTCGGTGGTGCTGGAGGCGCCTCCAGTCTCGAAGGCGAGCATCGCATGTTCCTCTGTCGCATGAATGTCAGCCGCAATGCGCGACGGCAAATGCGTTTCGGCGATCAGAAGGTGAGTACACTGAAGATTAAATTGTTTAAAAAGGGGAAGCCTTTTTGGAGAAATGCCTAGAAGACTGTAGACTGTTCTCCCCGTGTATGGTAGTCTCGTCTTTGGATGAGTAAGCGCGTGTAAGTCTCTGACAGAAATTGATGAATGAATCACCTGGAAAGCGTGTTGCGTGTAACACTTTGCCAGTCTGCAGGCTCTCCTCCGACGAATCTCCGGAGCTCTCTGGCTCCGACTTCGACTTCGACATCTTGCTCTGGCATGAATTATGCATGAAGGCAGGGAAAATGGAAATGGAGATGGAGTTTTAGTTTCGAGTAGAAGCATGCGTCTGAATGTGAGTCCCAGGTCCCAAGTCCCAGCCAGCGGCCAACTGGCCATACATCTTGCCAACGAGCTGGGTTTCCATAAGCTGACAAACGATGACAGTTGATGGGAAACGGGTGGGTGCCCTCCGCCAATCCCTGCCGCAGCTCCAGCCCTACCACCATTTCGGTTAGCTGCTCTGATTGGCCGCCCCACCATGACCACGATGATGAGGCGACGAGGCAACAATATAGAGTTGTCAGTCGGTCTCAGCCGCAGGTTGAAAACAAGACAAGACCAAATCTGTCAACGTGTTGAGCGACGCGTTGGCTGTGGCAGCATCTCCTACCCGTTTTGGGTATGAATGTGAGACCGCGTGGTTGTGCCACCACATGGCCGCCGCTACTGTGCAAAATGTGGTGGGCGGTCGCTTCACTTTTGTTCATATCTCCACCGATCCGAGACGCGTCCATTTTTTCTTTTGGCCTCTTTTTTTTCCCCCTTTTGGCCAGATGTGCAGTGAGCAAAATTATGGAGATAAGACCCGGCGTTGACAGTTGGCTGGAAAGGTTTTTAATTAAGTTGAGTGTTGGCAGTTTAATGAGGTGCAGGAAGTCTTGCTAGTTGCCGGCTTGAGTGCGGAAAGGGTTTCAGAAACGGGGCTAGAGGAAGTTGATCTTAAAGGAGGAAAAATATCCAATATTTACTATTGATAGAGTCCCCATAAAAAAAAGATTTATTCCACTTCTAATACTAATCCAAGAGTATTTTCAAAGACAAGGCATTTAAAACTCAATGTCCCCTGATACTTATGCCTATGCAGACTTTCAACAGCATTCCCAGCCTTGTTTTGGGACTCAAGCACCTAATCTAATCCGTGGCACACTCGCCGCTCGAGACCCCCACATGAACCGAGTAGTGGCGATAACCCCCAAAGTCAAGCCCGGAGCCGACTCAAAATCCAAGCACATTCACTCCCAGGCCGGCACTCGTTAATATGCAATAAAAATGGACCAATAAATAATTATGAATGAGGTCAGGCATAGTTCAGAGCTAGTACCCAGACCATTCCACCACCGCCGACCGTACCCTATAGACAAAAGGCCCAAAAAAAAAAAAAAAAAAAAAAAAACCAAACAAAAAAGACTGCCATCGAGAGGAGACGATGGCGACAGCGCCGGCAGTGGCGCCTGCTCCCCAGTCTAAGGTCGTCTCATTTACCAAAATCAAAAAATAAGAAAAAAAAA
Source organism: Drosophila varians (assembly GCA_018150405.1). Taxonomy (NCBI): domain Eukaryota; kingdom Metazoa; phylum Arthropoda; class Insecta; order Diptera; family Drosophilidae; genus Drosophila; species Drosophila varians. The sequence goes on along the minus strand of JAECWK010000015.1, from coordinate 16,646,819 downwards.
ACCAGAGAGACTAAACGGAATGAACCCACAAGCGACTGTGGTGTCTGCGTCATCCGAGGGGCCTATACTTTTTTCGTTGGTATCAGGATCGTCGGGTTGCATTTGCATTTAAGCAGAAGAAGCTGCTACGAAAATGCAATTGCAGCTGGGACGAAATAAATGCAGGCACGTTTTAATTGGGAGACAATGGCTCCAAGTCCCAAGACTGCAAACTGAGCCCCAGCCCGAGCCTGAGACTGCCTGGTGTTTTCGGCATTTGGGCTGTGTCTTGGCGGAGGAGTTCTGTGTGGTGCTGGCACACAAAAACATTTCTGTGATTGCCTTTTTTAAATTATGGAATCAGAGTAAAATGTGTATGTATGTATGGGAAGGGATGGGAAGGATGAGAGGGGAAGAGCGCCGGCATGCCGGGGCCAAAAATGGCCACAATACCCAAACTGTTCTACGATGGGCGCCAATTTTCGTGGGAGCCAGTCGCAAACAATCTCAGAATCAGACCTCATTGCGTTCTCCAATTGCAGGTTGTCCTGGTCCAGGGTCACTATTTGTCATTTCTGCCGCTCTGCAGCAGGAACGAGCCCGTCTTCTTGGCCACCTGCACTCCCATCGCCATGCCCGAGACCAGGGAGTGTGTGGTGCAAGGTGCCACCAATGTCTTCACCACCATCCACTCCATGGACATGAAGATAGCCCACATCGACAAGAAGTAAGTTTATATTTTCCATTACCATTATCCTTATTAACAAAGCCAAGCTGTCATAAATAATATTTTTCTTAATCTTCTTTATTTTTTAGTGGAGAGTTTCATTTGGGCTACGACAAGGCCACGTTGCAAGGCACTTCCTGGTACAATCTCATCCACAGTGAAAACCTGAGAGAGGCCCAAAACAAGCATCGATTGAGTAAGTTTTTTAATTAGTTTATAATCTAATTAACTTTAATGGTGAATGACCAAACTAAGATAATCTATGGCATATTTATTATATTTTTTGAAAGCTTTTAGGTTCCCAAATCATTAAGTTAATCGCTTAATTTTATTAAAATTCTTGCTACAAGATTTTGCCAATATTAACATAATTAAAAAAATGTATAATTAAGCTACATTTGATAAAGTAAAACTCGTTTTTGTTTTCAAAATTTCTTCTTTTTTAAAACGACAAAATTGGAAATATATATCCATTATATCTTATATCTCTTCACTACAATATCTTAGAAAAGATTGGAAAACTAAAGATTTCGTTTCACTAAATAAATTCTTTCCTTCTTTTTAGTAACGCAATCGGAACAGGATCGCAGCTGTATCCTGTTGGTGCGAATGCAACGCTCCAGTGGAGAATACACGTGGGTCCACGTGGTGCTCCAAGTGCGGGACAGCCCCGATTCCACCCAGCAACCGGTTATTGTGTGCACCAACCAAGTGCTCAAGTAAGCCAAATAAAATTATAAACCCAATGCAAATGCTTTTATTTATAAATAAATTTTATATACAACCTTTTGAAACTCTGTAGTGATCGAGAGGCTTCCATTATGCTGGCCAATTCCTGGCTGTATCACTACTATACCGTCCAGTCGAAGATACAGTTTGGGATGCCACTCGACAGCGGCATCCGCGTGCCACCGGGCACCCCCTCCAGCGGCTACTACAGCCCCCATGCGGCGCATCCACCCGCAACGCCGGGTGGCGCCACGCCTGGCCTGGGCATTGGCAACGCCTTTGGCAGCCACCACCACACGCACCACCATCATCATCCCCATCACCATCCGGCGGCTGCCTACCATCACCACCATCCGCATATGGGCACCTATGGAGGCGTCTACCACGCCGACTCCGCCATCGAGCTCAAGGATGACCAGCCGCTGTTCAGCTTTCAAGAGCCCGTGGACTACAGCCAGGTGAACAGCCAGGTGAATGGCCCGAATGCGGCGAGTACCCCCAATCCCCCGCCCTCCAGCCAGAGTCAGAAGTCCTCGCAAGCGACCACGCCCCCGCCGCCCAAGAAGAGAGCCAGGAAACTGGAGCCGCTCTACTTGCACGCGGCGGAACGGTCTCCGGTGGCGGCAATCACGCCGGAGCCGGACTGCTACGCCCTGCACCCACATCCAGCAGCGGCGGCGGCTGCCTATGCCACGTCCAGTGGCGATGCCTCGGTTATCTATGCCACCATAGTGCCCACCAGGCCCAGGCTGCCCAACAAGACCCTTCCTCCGGATCCGGCGGATTTTATAGAGCAATGGAACCCCAGTCCACCGTGGTCGGAGTCGGCGCAGAAGGCCTCGCTGGACAGTTTCGGGTCCTCCCACGAGCTAAGTCCCTGCATCACCACCACACCGCCCACACCCACCAGCGCCACGCCCCATCAGAGCGGCGGGGCTTTGGGTGGACAAACGATTGGACCTGCTTTCAGTTTTGAGTGGATGTCGGATCCTTTGGTGCCGGTGAGCTACCAGCAGTGGCCGCCGACGGGGGACCATCACCAGCACTTGTCCCAGCACCTGAGCCAGAGTCAGAGTCACCAGAATCCTCAGCAGCACCAGCAGCCACATCCCCACCAGCATCAGCACCAACACCTCATCCTCCAGCAGCAGCAACACCAACAACAGCAACATCATCAGCAGCAGCAGCAGCAGCAGCAGCAGCAACAGCACTTAGCACTTCACCATGGGCGTGCGGAGAACGTTGGAGTGGGTAGCTTGGAAGGGGGTGCGGTGGTGGTGGTGCCACCAATACCCATTTCGATACCCATACCCATACCCATACCCATACCGCTGGCCACGGGCCATGGGGATGCCAGCAAACCGGTTGAGGATAGAGGTTAGTACATTTTTCTTTTTTTTTTTCTTTTGAATTTTTTTGATTGGCACGATTTGAAAAAAATACAAAAAAAAAAAATCAAAATCAAAAAACAAATGAAAAAAAAATGGGAGAACAACGTTGCGGCCAATTGGCACTCGATCGCTAAGTAATTAAGGCCGCCAAAACAAAGCCGAAAACTAGTAAAAATCATCTTAATTATTGATAAGCTTCCGCTAGGCACATGCCACGCTTATGCTAATGCCCCCCTCACACCTTGCCTCGTTGCAGATCCAAAAAATTAGTGACCGGCACAAAGCTTGGAATATCCCAGAGATCTGGGGATGTGGAGATCTGGATTCGGTCGGATGTCGGATCGATGCGGCCTGCCACGGCGACCAGGCCAGGTGATAATCACACTTAAATTAATTGCCACTTGTCATCTTAGCGTTTAAATTATTTTTATCTAACGAAAGGAAAACAAATAACTCGGAAAAAAAACAACAAACGGCAGCGACAAAAAAAAAAACACCCATAAACCCCAATAACACATTCTATTCGCGATTTAACAAACTAATTTAAGTAATTTTCGCAAAAGCCCTTCGTTTTCCATTCCACTTTTGTATGTGCAATCAAGAAAAACACTTAAAAATACGAAAATTACTTTTTGCGATTGGTGCGCAAGAAAATATTAAACTGCAAAAAAAAAAGAAAAAAAGTTAAAAACAAAAACATTAAGCCAAGAGAGCTCTATTAGCATTACGTTTATGACGCGCACTTAAAATTCGCTTACAATTACTTTTGTATTTTCCACTAGACTCTACGTAGGCTAATTATCTTATTTTATTTATTAAAAGTTTATTTATACAAATATTTATTACTCTGCTTCCACATTGCTTATTGAATAAACTTGTAAAGTATTTTTGAAATATTCAATTTTTTTTATGGGTACAATTAGAAGTTTTTATGGTACACATGAGGTCGTAACTCCCAGACTTGGATAGAATATTTAAATGTGAAGAATGTCGATTGATTTATGAGCTTATTATATGACTAATTAAAGGGTAGCTAGTAGCTAATCATTTACAATTTTATGGAGGGATTCAATTTAATAATTATGTTGTGCAACAACTCTCGGGGGCATGGGGAAAACCTTCAACAAAAAGCTACATATTTGTTAGCTTGACCCAAATCCCGGTACATATCAGAGCACATATCTTGGCAAAAACTGGAAGACAATTTACCTCGAGATCGGTGATTATACAAGACGACAAAAATCGATTACCATAATAGCGAGAGAATCGATGGGAAAATGTCATGATTTTCTTTCGCTTCCTCCACTAATGCCTCGAACTCTGAACCAGCCGCTGAATAGGAATCTTTCGCTTTCGCCCAAAAAACTAACCAACCCAAAGGCCACTCCCCATTCCCCATTCCCCACACCAGGGAGAAAAAAAGCGCCAAGTTTGGTTAGCAATCCTATAGACATACATTTTCAATTTGAAACTGTGAGTATTAGTATATCCATACCCGTGCCCAGTCCCGTGACCCGTATCCGTGCCACTTCATGGTGACGAGAGGAGCCCAAGATGAAACCTCGGCGACGACGCAGAACAGACGCCAGGGCCAGACAGTTGGATTTCACACACAGCCCCACTCGAGGAGGCTGGCTGGCTGGCTGACTGGCTCCTTTTTTCGGATGCTGTGGCTGCTGCTGAGGCTGCTGCTGCTGCTGCTGCTGCAGCCGAGATCTTTTGGTGATATCCAACAAATATTGTAAGTAGAATGGCCAACCAAATAACCAAAAAGTACAAAAAGAAAACAAAGCAAACAAAACGCGGCGAGAGGAGAGTAAAAACTAAGCTGAACGGATCGGAACGCTGACGATGTAGACGCCGCAGCTGGCGCGATTGAATGACTCCTCGTCGTCGTCCGTTGTCGGTCGTCTGAGATACTGACTGGCTATGTGACTGGCGAGCTGGGATATCCAACCACACTTGGAAAAAATCTAAACGCGTTCATCCCTTTCCCCAGTAAGAAAACAATCATTTTTCAAGTCGCTTCTATATCCTTTAATTAATATCGGATGCTTAATTGTATCTCTAAAACATTGATTCTAAAAACTTTGATATCTTAGCTTAATATGGGGTGCCTTTGCCTATTCAAAATAATATTATTCCGTTTTAGTTCCCAGTGCAACAATGAGGATGGAGACGGAGACCTGGGACTGGACGACGACGACACACTTACAGGCGACGACGTCGGCCAACAGCAGCATTCTCAGAAATATTGGTGTAGGTCACAGTCGCAGATAACATGCTGGGGCACTGGGGGAACTGGGTAGCTGGGGGCAGGGGGCTGGGAAGCTCAGTGGCTGGCGGGGATTGGGGAGCAGCCGTGTGTGTGTGTGCGAGCGGCCGTTCGGGCAGCAGTCCTGGCCTCATTGTATGCAAATGTGCCACGATCACCACCCGCCCAGGCCGATTCGATGACTCCACCGATCCAGAGCCTTCGGCCCCATCCTCCTCCTCCGATCCTCCGCCTCCTTCCGGATCCATTGCTGCTGCTCTTCATGGGTGCCAGAATCGTTTTGTGTGCAAGTTACTCGCATTCGCGTTTTCTTTATTTCTGTTTAGTTTGTTTTTTGAGTTTTGCGATTTTTGGCATTTTTGCATTTCCTTTGTCCTAGCCAGGGGACGCTTATGTAAGCGACAACGGCCGGGAAGACGATTCCTGACGAGGAGCGCAGGAGCAGCGCGAGGACTGTTACATATTTCCTTTTGCCTTTCAATATTAGCCAGAAGGCCAATTCTCATAAAAGTAAAACAGTACTAAGTCCAGATTTATCGACTCGAGTCTACTCTGTAAATGGGACAAAGGGCAAAGTTTCCCAAATTATTTCTATATTTTTTTTTGGGCTAAAATAGTTCGTAAAGAAAAGAAATTCTTTAAACAATAAATAAGACCAAGATTCTCTCTAAACCTTCACATTTGTAACCATTCAAATTTTGAATGGACTCCATTTTGAAGAGTATTTCAAAAGGTAAACAACGCAAAGAAATTTATAAATAAACGTCGTCGACAATGGGAATGCTGCACACAGAAAACAAAACATTTCAACAGGAACAACATGTAATTTTTGTACTGCCGCCTCCCCCGGGCTGGCCCCTGCCTCCACAGCCTGCCCTCCCACAATTCCGAGCATATGCAATGCCTTGGCCGGGGTCACGACACTTTTTGTGGCAGCAGCCAAAGTCGCAGGAGCAGCAGCAACATCGGCAGCAAACGGAGTAAAATAGTGGGAGAAGTATGGCAAAAAGTCCCTCCCGAAGACCTTAGGACTGTGGCTTATTGTCTTGGCCCAAAACAGTTGGCCCGGCTGGAGCTTGGACATTTCGCAGACCCCAACCTGGACCTGGAACTGAACCCGAATCCGAACCCGAGCCCAAGCACAAGCCCCAGGCTCAAAGGCGACTGCCTGGCGTCAGGAGAATGCGTCGAGCTTGTTGCAAAAGCCTTTTGGCTTTGATTTCGCATTGTGGAACTTTTTCCTAGGAAAAAAATGTTACATGAAATTAATAAATAGGCAAATAAATGTTAAACAGCTGCTGTTTTGTACGTGTTCTGTTGCACGCGCACGGTAGCCATTGTGCTGCACACAGGGTGGTGCAACAAAGATAGTGGTGTTGCTGAAAACTGAAGCTGAAGCTGAAGCTGGAAACTGATGCTGATAGTACTGCTGGTGGCGATGATGTTGATGCCAATGGCATTTGCATAACACCACAGAGCCAACAAGGATTCCCCCTGATACTCGAGGTCCACTTCTATCGCTCTTTCCCAGGCCCATGCCATTGACTTCCTGCAACTCTCACTCTATCTCCGTCTTAACCACCAACTAAGCAGGCCTCTTGGCCATTTTCCAAGGGGATCGCAGATTGTCCGCGCTCTGCCACTGCATGCCAAATCATTTTTATGCAGTTCACAGCAATTGCCATCGGAACTAATGCCCGGCAGAAGCAGAAGGCACAAGGCATGAGGCATAAGGCAGCCGGAAAAGCAGACCTCTTTCATGGCAAATATATTCCGATACGCCCTCACCGAGAGCTACAAGCGAATATCGTAACTAAAACAATAAAAACCAACAGATGACCATTAAAATATTCTATAGGGAAACTAGAAGAGCTTTTTTTTTACTGATCTTGCAGAAAAACTTATTGTGGTACCCTTTACTCAATTTTTTATTGCATTTCTAATTTAAAAATTGTGATTTCGGGACTGTTCCCGAAACTGTTTTTATACGAATTTCTTCGAAAATCTTGGTGAATGGCTTTGGGCCCGAAATTCCGAGTTTTCCCTCCCTTTTTTGCAATTTTTTTCTTCAGTTTTTATCCGATTTTAAAAAGGAATACCATTTATTAATCAGGAAATAAATCTGCTTCGATCTGCGTACAATGATTTCCAAAGTTGAAAAATAAAATTTTTCCTGATTTTTGCAAATTTTAATGATGGTACCCCTTTCCTAAATTGCGAAAAATCGAAAAATATTTTTTGTTTGATTTTTAAAAGCTTTTGACGCACATCGACGGCGATCTAAACCCTGATTCATAAATGCTATTCCTTTTTCTAATCGGATGAAAATTAGAGAAACAACTTGCAAAAAACGGACTAAAATCTCTCATTTTTAGCCAAAAACTACATCCGATGATTTTAACATGGTCAACGGGGCTTTTCCTACAAAAAATGACATTTCTTGGCGTTCAAAAGTAAACAAATGTTAACAAACCATTAAAGATCTTAAAGAAGTCAAGGGTTTCGATAAATGACGCATTGTGCGTTTATAAATTAAAGAATTTATGTCATGATAAAGGCCTATATTAACTCTCTAGGATACCCAAATGAACGGAAAATTATATTTTGGCAGGAGATTTGGATCTTTCTTCTTCAAAAAATTCTAAGGAAAATCGCCGCAAAGCTTCGCCCATTTTATCCCAATTCAGAACACCGATTTTATTTTGTTTTTATTAAAGTTTATTGTATTAATATACCGCAGATGCTCTTAAACAGTTTAGATGAATGTCTAGTTAAATAAATACAAAAAAAATAAATAAATATTTAAGTAGCTATAGATAAACTAAAAAAACGCCTAACTAAACTAAACTAATCTTCTGTATTCCCAGGACTGCGCCAAAGGATGTCAGCTTTGCCGCTCTTGCATTGTCGTCTATGCCTCATCCTGGAACAACCTAGACGCCACGATTCAATGAGGATCTAACACTGCGCGCGGTATCTGGTATCCTGGTATCTGCATAGGACATCCCTGGAAAGGCATCTGTAACCCAACGCTCAAGGCAGTCTGTTTTGATCCTACAAATAAACCAAAATTCATAAATACATATGTATTAGTTTCAAAGTCTGTGTGGTGATTTTTTTGGGGGTATTTTATTTAAGCATATTTTTGTTTGTAAAGCTTCAGATTTGCTTCAGATTAAGGACTCTTAAACCTTTCTGCTCTTTTTTTTTTTGAGTTATTTGATTCCCAATCTAAGCTTGGCCAACTAATACTGTTAGATTTGGTTCTCTTTCGGAAAATGTTGATGCAGATTGAATAAAAAATGATTCACTGATTTATAAATGGTAAACAAATGTAATAAGTTTTCATTTATACACTAAGATTGTCTTTAAAGCTTTACCTTTTCCAATTCCAACTTTGATGATGTACATAACGGGACTTTAAATAAAGAGAGCACTTAAACGACCAAACAAGTTACTCTTTAGTAAAAACTGCAAATGGGCGACACACAAAGAGTTATGTTTCTGTATTGTTTTAATAGTATTGTTCTTAAAGAAGCTTTAAAATTTATGGTTTAGTTAGACATTTTAAACTTTATAAGTATATTTAAGTAGCTATGAGTTTATTTAGACAAATTTAAACTGTTTAAGAACATCAGCTGTATATTAGCACAATAAACTTTAATAAAAACAATAAAAATCGGTGTTTTGAACTGGGAATAAGGGAAAAATGAGAAATATAACCCAAATAAACGATTTTCTCGGACATTTTAAATATAATCCTGGATCCAAACGGCCTAAAGGATGCGAAATCCCATGCCCCTCGATGAAAATAAACCCCCAGCATAAATAAATCATTTTATTCTTTTGAAAAACGTTTATTCAAGATTATACAGATTACAAAATAATACAATACAATTTTAACTTGAATTATTAATATAAACTTAACGATAGAAATACTAATCAATACAAAGAATTAAGGAAACTTGCAGCAACGCTTGTCCTGGTGGTTTCCTGACACGAAAAAAAGTTAATGATCCAATCCGATGGGCGAAGCTCACCCGTCGTTTTTGCATATTCCTTTCGTCCTTAGAGTCTTCTGAAGAAGGAAGATGGGGTGCGCAACCTTTCGCTGGTTTACCTAATGAGAATAGAAACCATAAAGTCTATTAGTAATTCCGGCAGTGAGACATTGCCAGCTTAATACCCATCCTCTCAGCCGCCATCGCTGTAGCTTTCGTAGAAGCACTGCATCCAAGCCGCAATCCTTGGGCCCAATCCTATCTAGATCTCCTGCCAAAATATAGCCTTTTTCATGATATAAATTCTTTAATTTAAAAATGCACAATGCGTAATTTGTCGAAATTTATCGAAACTTTTGACTTCTCTAAGATCTTTAATGATCTTTAAGATCTTTGTTAACATTTGTTTACTCTTGAAGGCTGAGAAATGTCTTTTTTTGTAGTAAAAACCCCGTTGACCAAGTTAAAATCGTCGTATGTAGTTTTTGGCCAAAAATAAGAGTTTTTAGTCAGTTTTTTGCAAATTGTTTCTCCAATTTTCATCCGATTAGAAAAAGGAATAGCATTTATGAATCAGGGTTTGGATCGCCGTCGATCTGCATCAAAGACTTTTAAAAATCAAACGAAAAATATTTTTCGATTTTTCGCAATTTAGGAAAGGGGTACCATCATTAAAATTTGTAAAAATCAGGAAAAATTTTATTTTTCAACTTTGGAAATCTTTGTACGCAGATTTAAGCAGATTTATATCCTGATTCATAAATGGTCTTCCTTTTTAAAATCGGATAAAAATTTAAGAAAAAAATTGCAAAAAAGTGAGTCAAAACTTGGAATTTCGGGCCCTAGGCCATTCACGAAGATTTTCGAACAAATTCGTATAAAACTACTCCAGAAATCGCCATTTTTAAATTAGAAATGCAATAAAAGATTGAGCAAAGGGTACCACAATGAACTTTTCAAAGTCGGGAAACAATTTCGCAATGTTTTCATTAAAATAATAAAATCCAATCCCATTGCCATCCATTGAAAGAGGCGGCTTTCGGTGCTATTATTAATATGTAAGCTGCACCAGAGCCCGACAACAAACACAATAATTCGTCTATAATTTATACACAATTGTCAGTAAAATGTGTACAAGCATAATTTACACATAAACAAGGCAGATAACCGGGCCAACACACACACTAGGAACGAGGATTAGGAGAGGCAAGGAAAAGGAGGAAAAGCGGCAGCATCCTCAGGTATTTACCCGAAGAAGAAGATGAGAGCCGGCCAGGTGACTGAGAAATTGATCAACGCTGTGGCGGGACATAAATTAAAAGCTTATTTAACATTAATTTCGCCACGAAAATCACAGAGCAATTTTAAACATCAGTTACATCGAACGATGGCAGTGCTTGGGAGCGGGGGAGGGCTAGGAATAGTGGCAGGATTGCATTCTGGGAGAGGGGAGGAGAAACCCATTGGAAGCTGCAGCCAACATGCGAAACTCTATTTCCCCCCTTCACCCACCTGTCCAGCCAAGGCTCGTGTAATCTAAGCTGCCATTAAACAAAATACAAGAAGAAACTTACGAAAACATATGCTACATATTACCGCTGACGGGGGTCGATGGGTGGATTCGGAGGGGGAAGGAGGTGGTATGGAATGGGGCAAGGTACGTGGCAGTCGCATCGACCAGTGACGGAAGTAAAGGAGCAAGCTGCACCATGGAGCAGAGCCTTAAATTTTACTTTATAACTGAATCAGTTTTAAAAATTCGCATATCTCAATTATTATTATTTACAAAATAAACATTTTGTTAGGGATTAAAAGCCTATTTTGAGGATTTTAAATTTATTTTTAAAGTTAAAGTTAAGTTGAAGAAGATTATTAGTTAAAAAAGAAATAGAATAAATTATTGTTTAGTCAAGACTTATGAATTATTATTACGATCAACCTTAAAGTAAATAAAAATTGTATTCATTGCAGTGATTTATCTTTTCCAATTTAATATTAATTCAAATATTATTAAAATTCAAAAAGTTTGGAAAACACCCATTGTCCGGCGACCTGCCAGGCTGTTCGGCTGTTTTCGCAGACATTCGGGCCAGGCTTTAGTGGGAGAGCTGTGCGGAATAAAGCAGAGAAAAAAAAGTCAGAAAATAAATAAATAAATAAAACATCTCTCCGCGCTGAGCAATTGCACCTGCCTTGGCCTGCCCAGATCCACGAAACGGTGCTGTGCTCCACTCTGCTCTGGTTTGGGCCTGGAATTGGTTGGCTTTCGGTTGCTTTGGTTTGGTTTTCGGCTCGGCTTCGCGCCGCTTAACTTGGCTCGTAGGATCGCAGGCGAGGCGAGCGTACCACGGCAAGCGAGCTACAAAGATTTAGAGCGACATTAGAGCAGTCAATCCATCATGACTGAACATTACCATAAATTACACAGAAATAATTGATTATTACGAGAAGGCGGCGAGGAGAGTTCGGGACCAGGACCGGGACAGGCGACTTTTGCACATGCAACACATGCAGGCTCCCACCGTAACCTCTCTGTTTTGGAGTGTGCGTTTGTGTGTGTGTGTTGCGGTGTCTGTGTTGGCCCATTACACTGGGCCAGACCGCTGGCGAGGATCTGTCGGTGCTCTACGCAGTTTGGCGAGCAAGCGAGCCGATTTAGTTTAAATTACGCTGGGAAGATGCGCAGCGACCTGGTCAACAGAAAAGGTAACTCCCCAGCCAGGTCCTCCAACCAGCGGCAAATTAGCGAGGGAAAAGGCCAGAGTTAAAGTCCCAGACCTTGCACTGAAAAAAAACTATTAGGTTGATATAAATAGAGGATATTATAAAAAGGATTTAGATTGCAAAATATGATATGACATTTTGTTAATAAAATATTTATTTATTGGGGATTAAGTAACTTTCAATGCCAAATATTGCAGAAAGCAGAAATTGCACTCAACATGAATGGTTCTAGGCTCGCTGAGTAATTGCAGAATGAAAGCGATTTGGACGTTGAAGTTTAATCAAAGTAAACAAACAAATATTTGCCAATACTTCACCAAAGTGATCAGTCAGCCAAAAAGCCAAGAAAATGTGGCTTTACCGTTTTTGTCTAGGCCAACTCATTTTTTTGGCCAACCAGACAAATTACTGGCTATTTGCGTGATGTTTAAATGAAGTTGAGAGTTGATTTGTCTTAGAGACTGAGGTTTAATTGGTTCGAATGTTTAGAAAGCTGAATGGGGAATAATTTCCCCCATTCATATATGAATTCAAGGTTAAAGGACCAAGATCAGAGCTGAATACAGTCGCGTAATGAGCTTTACAATCAAGGTATCGGGAAATAAAATCAAAGAAGTAAAAATAGAGATACTTAGATACGAGTGAGCCCCTGACGAAGTCACAATGGAACTTTGAACGATTGCGAAACGGCGATAGTAGAGTAAATGGAAAAGGATAAGGATACTGGAGACTGTCTGTTTGTCAAGAGGAGATTGCATTGACACCTGAAGTTTATTATCCACAGACATTTCAATTCTGATTGGGAATACATACGTTCGAGTGTTTGAATGAGTATTCGGATGATTCCAGCCGGAATGAAAACAAAAGCCGAGCCACCGGCTTGATGGAAATCAGCTTCCTTTGCAACTCTTGATTGTTGAAGTTGATTGATCGTTGGATTTTTATTGAGTGATTGATATAAAATGCTGCCACAGCGAGCCCATGGGCGAACCAAAACAATAGTTTCAATTACAAAAGACCGAACTGGGGAAGCTGGACATGTAAACCAGAAAGATTCAAAGCCAATTCGAGCATCTAGATGAGGTCGCGCCAACGAAAATATTATTGGGCTATGAAATATGGACTTTCCGAGGTGTTTGCACGCTCAACTTCCAATCGACTTCAACTTTGGCTTCAGCTTTGGTTTTAACTTCAGTTTCAGCTTCAATTTGGCTTTGAGTCTAGGCCTCCTCCTCCAAAAGAAACAGTTCGCCTGCCGTTTCTTGGCTTCTTATCAAGATGCTTTCAATGTTTCGTTTAGGATTTTCATTTGTAGCATTTAGCTGCTCTATAAACCACAAACAAAAAAAAGGCGACTCCTCTTCTGGCAATGTCAGTGCTATGCAGCAGACACGTTTAAAAATTTATACTTCTTTATATATATATATATATAAAGTATATATATACACGTTAGTATTGTGGCCTCTTGTGGCCCGTTTGGCCGACACTCGTAAATTACAATAAATTATGTTGAAACTGATTATTCCATACAATTTATGGGGCCCTTTTAAGTGGGCGTGTGCACTTTTATTTTATTGTGAATGATGATGTAAATGATGTTGGCATCGAACCAAGTGGAAGTCTGAATCCGAGTGTCTGGACTGGCTGCCTGGCTGGGCTGGCTGGCTGGCGAAGTACGTTGGAGTCGAGCTCGGGTCAAATTGTTTTTGGGGCTGATGGGTTAATGAGGTTCAAGTTCTTGTTGAGCGGCCAAGTGCACGTAATGGCTTCTAAGATTGTGCCGCAGAAGAAGCTGTTTTGGGCTGTTCGTTAATTTTTTGTACTCGCCCAAATTTTGCCATTTTGGTGAATGTATTTTGTGTTCCTGGCTGGGTTTTTCTGATGGGGCTTAACATTTCAGTGAAACCGAAAATGTGGGAGTGTGTTAACTGTGGCCAAAACAAGGCCTGCCTATCAAGACCCTCGAATCAGCGACTGAGCCAACAACACTCGACTTATAAAACACACACATCATCCCCACCCTCGCTATCATCATCGGCAGGAGCTGAAGCTGGAACTGGAGCTGGTGCTGGAGCTGGAGCTGGAGCTGAAGGATCGGGGAATAGCCTTGGCAGCGGCGTTGCAAAAAATTTAATTAAGAAAATCAAGTCAAAGGCTCAAAAACAAAAAGTCAAAAAACGAAGTGGGGGAAAAAAAAATACTGCGTTGCGACAACAACCGCGAAGACGCGCTCCAGCTTTCATATCTGATTGAAAAGCCAGAGCAAGGAGGAGACCCGCACAGACCCAGCCAGCGAAAAAATCGAGGGGAACAAGAAAACTGAGCTGAAAACGAGTGCAGCGAAAAATTTGATGCGATTTGGATCAGTGCGACACAATGAGCAGGCCAATGAAGCAGGGACCACCAAAAGAGGCAGGAGACACAGGACCATGTATCGCGGGCATCCCAATTTCTTGTTACACACAGAAACTTAAAGTTTAACTAACTATAATAACTATACTATTGATAAAATTATATTTTATATTTTATTTATTGACTAATAAAGTAAAGATATTGAACAACTAACAGGAAGTATTCTTTTTATCAAATGGAAACTGCAATCTCTGAAAGTCTTTTCTCTTAGTGTCCTTTGGCTGTTGTTTAGTTTGTATTTTTGCCAATGAACGGATTTCGATGATTATTCATTGGGCATGGCAGTCACAAAGACACACACAGGCACACCACACTCATGCACCACACCGACACACTTGTCTCTGGCAAACAATTTCAGCAATTAGAATATCAAGCAATGCAGATCTTTCTCTGTTGTCTTTGCGATCCGCGGGCGATGCCAGCAATTGACATTGGCTCAGGAGATCAACAAGCGCATGCACACCCAGCTAGCCGAGATCTGTGTGGCGCTTTAATGACATTTCTGGGGAACAACAACAAGAGGAGCAGAACGATCAGTACACCCAGAATTTGCCTGTGTGTGGCAGGCCGAAATGAAAGACTTAGGACACAAACTTGCAAATTAAAGAACATTAATTTTCGCCCAACAAAAAACTGAAGGCAGACTAGGACTACTCCACCGGCGGCGGCGTCGGCTGCGGCTGCGGCTGCTTCTGCTAGAGATTTGGCCTTAGCTTTTGGCTCGGCTCCTCCTGCTGATTGATTACACCAACCGGCAAGGCACACAAAGCCCCAAAGTCTCCTCCTGCGCTTGCGCCTGCGTCTGTGCGCCTTTTTTTCGGCCTGGGAAAAAATCATAATAATAATGATACATAATAAAAATGGAAAACTTCTAGACGCCATATAAATCAGAGCAAATATGAATTGCTGTTTGTGTCTGACTCTACTGACTGTTTGTTTGTTTCTTACTTACTTTTTGTTCTTTTCACTTCAGTGTTTGTTTTTATTGTTGCTTTCGAAGTACTTGGTGCTTTTGTCAATTGTTATAGTACAGTGGTTTATTTTTATAGTACTTTTATCACACAGATAAAATATAATAAAAGAAATTAAAAGAAAATTAACCAATTTTAGCCGAAAGGTTCCAATTGGCATACAAAACAAAAGACTTAGGACACGAACTTGAAAATTTATGAGCTCGAAGTTATTGGATAAAAAATGAGTTTTTGAGCAATCTGCCATTACTATAATACAATTTAGTACTACGTGCCTTATCAAGAATAATCCATATAATAATTATTGGCATTTTTAACCCACTGTATTCAATTGAACTGGCAGCATTCGGCATTGTTCCGCAGCTCTGTTTTTGTAACTCTGTCTGGCCAGCAAGCTTTTGTGATCGCTATTGCAGTTGCAGTCGAAGCTGCAACTCTCCTCATATTGCACACGAAGCCAGGAGACATAAGGCTCAAGACACCACCGGGCCAGACCAACCAGGCCAGACCAGACTCAGTTGTCGCCGTTTTGGCCCATTGTCTGTGTGGGAAAAAGCCAGCGACTTCGAGCGGCCAGGCTCCTCAGCTTGGCTGTGGAAAAAAAAATGAAAATAAAAAAGAAAATACAATGTATGCTAACCGATAGTTTTCAATGCCAAATGGTTTATGCATTCGACTGCTCATGGCAATCATAAAGCGAAAATGCATTGGCCGGACAATGCTTAAACGCCGCATAAATTCACTTTAAGCATCTCCCGAGAATCGATAAGCATATGCGGCCAGTTTAACCCACATCTGGAGCTCGATTTCCCCGCACATCGACTCTTAAGATCCTCCAGCAAATGGGTCTCTGGTGCCAATCATTATATTTTAACAGCTTGTTTGCTCGCTTGTTTTACAAATTGAAATCGCCAACGAAAATGTTACAATAAATTTGAATAAACACAAGCATTTTGCCGACAAGCCAACGATTGGGGAATACTTGGTGCCGTTTGTTGCGCTCGCCTGTCTGCCTTGTTTTAGTTTTTCTCTCTTGGCCTTTTTTTTTTTTTTTTGTTTTTATTTTTATTTTTGCTTGGCCGACGTATCCCGAACCTAATCGCTGCGTTTAATTTACTTAAATTATACTAATGATCTTGAGCAGCCCCGGGTCCCAGAGTCCGTCGCAGTAGAGTCATTTGTTTTAGCTCGTTTATGGGGTAAGGCGGCTCAATTGATTTGGCCAAAGCCAAAGCAGCCGCCAAAGAGAGCCGCCAACCGGAGGAGGCCTCCTGGCCCAGACCAGGTCCAGCTCTGCGAGTCCAACTCCCAGATCGGCGGCCAGGGCTAGTGCTAGTGCGAATCCGAGTGTTGCGAGTGTCGCTAGATATGGCCTGACATTTAGATGAAGTGTCTGTGAATCTGAGCCGAGTCGGCGGCCTCTCGGTTACCAGCTTGGCTTGGCTTGGCTTGGCCCGGCCTGGCTTGCTTGCTCTTTTGGCCATCTAAATGTCGTCGTGTAATTCCATTCATAAACAAAACTTTAATTTTATGACACACAGAAAAAGAGAAGCAAAAAAAAAAAGAATACTATTTAATAATAGTTTATTCCTTTTAAATATATTGAAAAGGTTAAAACTCAGAAGTGTTAACTTGTCTGTTAATTTTAGTTTGAATTTTTTTTCTCTGCAAACGAAAATGTAAAATTGACAAAGTCAAACTCTGGGACTCTGTGAAGGCGTTGTCCTAGTCGGTTTGCCCAGCTGGTTTCCTGCTGCTGCATCACAAACGATTATCATAGACCTCGAAATGGCTCAATTAGTTCTCATGAGACCCCAGGAATTGACTTCACCATCGGCCATACCATATCCTACCATTCCATTCCCTGCGGCTCCTTCTGCGCGAAAGTTTATTGATTGGCGCTGCATACTTGTTGAGTTGTAGTTTCTGCATAACTGCCAGTGGTTCGGGCCGGAGAAACTTTTTGTGCATTTTCTGTTTGGTTTGGCGCACAGAAGGTGGAGGCTTTCCCCCCACTCACTTTCAGCATTCATTAGCCAATAGAGTCCAGTTCGAGCGAGTAAGTATGCCGCACTAAGCCATGCCATTGACACCCATGCAATTGTTGTTAATTAATTAAAAAAGAAATACCCATAGACGATTGCGTTGACAAGATAAAACGGCCGAGCCACACAGATTGAGGCAAAACACAGGCAAACACGACTCTAACCCAAATGCAATAAATTGTGACAAAAAAAAAAACACAAACAAAACAAAAAATCGGATGGAAAATCTATATACTTGCTAAGGCGTCAAGGTGTGACATTGACCCTCCTGTTGTTGCTTTTGTATTTGTATTTGTGTTTGTGGCACAAATCGAAAACAAAAAAAATTATAACGTTATCGGAGCAACTACAATAAAACATTGCATTTAAAAGTGCATAAAATGTTCATTGGAGTTGGAGTTTTTGGTTTTCCAAGCCACGACAAATGAACCACACTGAGCTACAAAAGTGTTAGTTAAACTTGTAATATATTTGGATAAGAATAAAGAGTTAAAGGTTACTTTAAACTTTCGAATTAAATGTTTGGATATTTTTATTCCATTAAGGGGTTCCTTTAGAGATCTGATATACCATTAATGTTTATGTTTTCTTTTCTTATCTATTCCCACTTTTAAAGCTAATGAAAAGGTGTATATAACTAATATAAAATATATATAATTTTATGAAAATCTATTACTTCTCCTCAAGTTTGTTGAATAATTTTATCAGACAGCCAGGGCCAAAGTTAACCTTGCCAAAGCAGTTACTCTGGCTGTTGTTTCCACTGGTGCCGCTTTTGCTGTTGTTGTTGCAGCTGCAGGCAATGCCACTTGCAACAACAGCAACTATATAGAACACAGCTGTGCTTGAAAAACAAATAAAAATAATAAAAGGAAAAAATAATAGTCAAGTATTGGTATATTGGTTGGCTAGAAACAATTATTGCCATTAGCAAATTGGAAATATTTTTCTGCTGTTGCTCGATTTCACAGTTTTCTCACGGCACTCGAGGGCGAAGGAAAAGGCTTTCCTTTCACAAAACGAAAATCACATCGACATTGGCCAATTGGTTTGTCAATAAGCACAATTGAAATCAGCGATCATCTTCGTAATTAGCCAGCAGCAACTACGAAAAGAACCACTCCGAGGTTCGAGGTTCGAGGCTCGGGGCTCGACCGCAAATGGTGTTAAAGCGAGAGAGGGGGCGAGAAAAAATGTAATTTGTTTTCACACAACATAATCAACATGATAACCCCGGCCAAAAACGTCTTTAGATTGAGTCTAATGATGATAAACGCTTTTACTGTGAGGTAACTACAGACTCCTGACACCGACGCAGACCCCGGCCAGACAGACACACAGAGCGATATATCCACAGCATCGGCAAAAGCTACAACAACAGCTCCAACTGAAGCTGAAGCTGAAGCTAAAGCCGCATCCATGAGATACAGATACGAGGAGGGAGTCCAACTGTCCGTCCGTTAGCCGGGGTGTCCGCCTCTCCGCTGGCTGCTCCGGCTGGCTGCATGGGCCAATAATAAGTCAACATT
Source organism: Drosophila varians (assembly GCA_018150405.1). Taxonomy (NCBI): domain Eukaryota; kingdom Metazoa; phylum Arthropoda; class Insecta; order Diptera; family Drosophilidae; genus Drosophila; species Drosophila varians. The sequence continues at coordinate 16,628,036 of JAECWK010000015.1, read as the reverse complement.
CCAAGGCGTGTTAAGAGATGCTCGATTAAATGCCTCAATTGTGGCTCATATTGAACACCAGCGGGCAGCGGAGCCAAACAGCCAAACAGCCAACAGTCGACGATCCGGCCAACATCGACACCACACACCACCTGTCTGCAAAGGGTAGAAGGAGCAGCAGCAGCAAATAGCACGCCCCCACCAAAGGACAATGGTAGAGATTCAACATTTTTCTGGAATAATTTTCTGGTAATATTGCTTCCAAAATAGTCCATGCATAGAATAATAATAATAGAGTATTGAAAATAATATGGAATAATAATCAGGAAATTAATATTGTTAATAATATATCAAAATCGATTTGCTTTTCCCCATCGTACAACGGTCAACTTGCAGTTTGTTGGTTGTGGCTCTTGCGGATTTTGGTGTTGCTGGTTGGCCTGGTGTTGCCTGACTTTTAGCACTGTCGATATTGTTGTTGGGGCATCGTATAGTCGACGACTGGGCGAAATCGTTTAGTGTCGTACCTAACTAAGAAAACGTATTTTCAATATCGAAATTATTATTATTAGCTGACAGCAAATCGCAGTTTTCAACTGACTTTCTTGTGCCATCGCCTTTGCTGCTCGCTTTGCCGGCTCATGTAATAAATGGACAGGGCCCAGTATTGGAATACACAGAATACACTTTGTATACTAATACTAACCTCAGCAGAGAGTTTCAAAATAGCCCATATGATGATGATTTAGGAGGTCAAATTTGCACATGACTAACTGCGACAAACTTGGGCAGTAAGTACTTTTAAACAGGATACTCTTGGGTTACTTGCAACCAAAGAATTAATAAGTTAATAGATTAATAGGGTTCTCACTTTTAACAGTTTGAAGAAATGATTCTAGAACTCATAGAACAAACAAAGTATTTATGAATAAGAGTATCCACTTAACCACCACTTGACCAACCATTTGCGGGCAATCCCGGTGCGGCACTCACTGCCGTCAATTTTGCGGTCGTCCCTCGCACTATCGGAGACTTTGGGGCCGGCTTCTAAAGGTGAGAAACTGGCCATATTGCTGGCGGGTGTATGGCTGCACCCTCCTAACTCACACACAAATACGTGTAAGCGGGACCACAGAGTCGCGGCCCGAACTCGCCACAATTATATGCCATTTTACAAAAATTTTTCAATAAAAATAATCATTTCCAAATGAAATTTATGCACAACTAAGCAGGTGTTTAGTGAGGAGTCAAGCGGCCCGGGCACTGGATTCGGCTAAAGGTGAAAAGCAGAATAGCATCAGCGATCTCATCTGGCCGCCGACCCCCCTGGGAGATGCTGGGGGGAAAATTCGTTACAGTTGTCGATTCATCAAACAAGATAATTCGTTTCCAGTCGAATAACAAGGCGAGCTGTGATAAGCAACACGTTGCCATTGTCGGTATCAAATTACGGATCTTCCAATTAACCCACCAATATTGCGGCATGGACCTTTTAATTTCCCAAATTCTGCCAACTCACGCAGCAACATGGCCAGCAACGCATTATTGCTGTTGCAAGCCAACACAATAGACGCATTTTGTTAGCAACAACGGGGGGCTAATCAACTCCAAACGAGAACAATTGCGACTGGGCATTGTTTTTGACAGGATCGATGGGAATTGCAAGTAGTTGTGGGCGGGGAAATCCATTTTGAACGATGCAAAATGATTAAACCTGAAAACTGTATTGTTTTTAAGCTAATCAACTTCAAAGAAGATCTGTTTACTTCCTTGACCGGATCAATGGGAGTTGCAGCTAAGGAGAGAGAGGGGATAATACTTGAAAATTACCAAGAAACCATTCCGATCGATGCAAATGATTGAATCCAATATGCGGCTGGCACTTAACATCCATCAAAACACTATACGAGGAGTATTTAGAACGGCAGCAGCAACAAGTTGCAGGTAAGTTGCATGTTGCAGGTTGACATATAAGCAACAGCAGCCGCAGCGGCAGGAGCAGCATCAGCGGCGGCTGAAAAAGAAGAAAGGAACTTTTGCCGCCACACCACACCAGGTCCAACCTAGTCCAAGTGCCGTGTTCGAAGAGCGGCTACTACACAGAAATCCAGGAGACCTAACAAGCAGCAGCACCATCAGCAGCAGCGGCGGCGGCGGCCCAGAACAGAATTATGTAACAACAGATGCAGATGCACCGGCAACTGGCCCGCAAATTTGCAAGTCAAGTCACTGGAGATGTCACTCTTTGGGGATAGACAACGACAACTCGGCAGCTGAGCAAAGCAACCGCCGCCGCGCCGCATCGCCGCTGGTTGTTGAACTTAATCTCGGAATGATGGTGCAACATTCGGCGAGTGTCCGTTGTCCTGGCAAGGTTGTTATGGACGCACAATGCTTGTTTGTTGCTGCAAACACGACGAAAAAAACACCGCTATCAGCCCTCACTTTAGTAAACTGAATCGATACCACCGAAGATGATCTCGCGCCGCGACAAATTGCTTCAGCAGCCTTGGGAGCAGCTGCGCTACGCCCAGCACCGTGAGAAGGTCATGTCCGCCCGCCCGGCCATCGACTCCCACTCGCCTCGCGTTCACGAGCACGTCCAGCGCAAGTGGAAAAAGCAGCAGGTTGAACGAGAGCGCCAGCAGCAGATTGAGCAGGAGAACCTCCGTCTCCTCCAGAAGCTGGGCGACATAATGCGGACCAAGCGCATCAATAACCTCTGGCTGGAGCCTAGGCCCAAGTGAGTACTTTTATACTAAGCCACGAGCAATGGTTTACTTACGCTTTCATTATTTCAGTTTCCTCAACCGGGAGAAGCTATTCCCCACCCGTCCCTACTCCAGCCTTCCCGAAATCGTTACCATCTATGGAAAACAGCCACCAGGACCGCTTATCTACGGGATCCTGCCCAAGCCAAAAGTCGTGGGCCGCTGTCCCACCTGTAGCGGGAATCCGGAGCGCACAGAGGTGGCCATACCGGAGCAAAGAACTCCTTGGGCGCCGGAGAGAAAGTCCTGGAACCGCAAAACCAGCGAGCTGACCAAGCACCAACGCTGCTACCACTGCGGCTTCGTCAAAAGCAGCGAACGCAAGTTTTTCGAGGAATTCTCGTACTCCTACTCATACGACGAATGATGTAGCCACATGGCAAGTAATAAAAAGAAATGCAAGTTTATTTATCAGGCCTTGGGTATATTTGGGGGTAGGGTGGCGAAGGTAAGGAAGCCCGTATGGCCAGGTAACACCTGAGGATTGCTAGAGGTCAGGTACTTCTTTACCTCCTTAGACGCTTTACTTTCTTCTGTGCTGGCTGGGGCATCATTGCTTTTTGGCTGCTTGAGGAACTCCAGATCGATTACGGGCACTGTGCGAGTCTTGATCACGCTCTCCTGCTGCAGTACCTCCATGGACACAATCTCGTTAAAGCCCAGCTTCGTCAGTTCTTGGATGCAGCGCTGTGATTGCTCAATGCAGGGTGAGAACGAACAAAAACGTCCACCTGAAGATGGGAAAAGAAATTTCAAATTGTTTCATACACTTTATAAAAACTTGATCAAAGATTTCTTCCTTTAGACTTTAAGAACCGGTTCCCAACATAGTACTAAGCTTCCTCTATGTATATGCTTTACTACCAATTTAATTTGCAATTTCGTCTCCCAACATAGCTACCACAAGACCGGACTTTTCCATTGAACAATTGAAGTTCCAATACCCCCCTAATGACAAAGTTGCTTGGTCGCCTGGTCAGCCTGCTTTCTTGGCCGCATCAAGTGTCAAAAGCGGGCTCATTCAATGTCACACACAGTGAAATGGCAGCCCAACTGACTGGGAGACTGACTTACAGGCTGACTGGTCAACCTCTGGATGGCTGACTGACTGACTGAGTGACCGAGCTTGATTGCCGAAGGGCGCTGACAACTCACCCGACAGCTTCAACGCCTTAAAAGCGTGCGGCACGGCCAAATCCGGTGCGGGAAGATCCAAGAAAACTGCATCCGCCTTGCCATCGAGATCGTCAGTGAAGCCTAGGTTGCACACATCCCGGTGGTAGACGGTGACGAAATCTGATAGTCCATGTCGCCGGAATTCCTCTCGGGCCTGATCCGCTCGAGCCTCATGAAAATCAAAGGTGTGCAGCTGACCTGTAGGCTTCAAGGCTCGCAAGAAATAGTGCGACAAGGACCCCGATCCCGTGCCTGATTCAATAACTACTGCTCCAGGTCGCACTTCCAGTTGGTGAAGGATCATGCTGATATCGGGGGTGTATATAATCTGAGTCCTATGGGGTAAGGTTTGTGTCCAAAGTTCCGGAGTAGGTTGCAGGACATGGGCCCATCCCTTGGACAGCTCGACTCGACTTCCATACTCTACGCCAATTATGTCTGGGTGGGGAGAGGTTAACAATCGACACTAGCACAGGATTTCGAACTCACTTTCCACTTTCAGAGACCCATAATTTGTTTGAAAGATGTGGGGAATGGTCTCCCCCTTTTTGTTGACAATTTCCGAAACCGCCTCGATGGCATGCATGGAACTGACACTCAGGTAAAGGATGACCACGTCGCCCTTTTCAATGTGGGTCTTGGGTTTCAGAAAACTCATGTTTTAAGCTTAGAAACTAATTCTTAAGTTTGTTTACAAACTAACCGCGTGTTAAGCAATTAGAGATGGGCTGGAAAACATACACAGCGCCATCCGTGGGCAAAAGGACAATTAAAAAAATACTACGAAAATACTAGAAAATTCTTAACGATAACATCATCATCGATAAGCGATTACATGTAATCGCCCAAGAGTGACCAGGTGGCAGAGAGTTAGCAACAAGAAAATAAAAAGTATTATTCGCGAAATACTTGGAAGTTTGGAGCAAGAAACTCTGCGAAATTGGCCCTTAGTCGACCTAGGATTAGTTTCCTTAAAGCAGCAAGCCTGGCTGGGATTGCAACAGGCCTTGGGAAACACATGAGGGACGCATGAAATTCCAATAGGACAGCGCGCAGCGAGTGCGTGGAAAAACACAGGGCTCGAGGACAAGTTTCTGCGTTCGCGCGCGTGGCATGGAGTCACGTCAGGACGAGCGCGGCGATGAGATCGGTGGAGGAGTTGGAGCTGTTGCGGATCCCGCCCCCTATTGCATGATGCCCCCAAGAGAGGAGATGGTCAATTATATGGCCCATCAACAGCAGCAACACAACCAAAACTTTCTGGTCCACCAGCAGCAGCAGCAGCATGGCCAGGCCGCGGGACCCATGATGTGGCCAGGTCCTCCTCCCCACATGGGAGCTCCACCTCCCCACATGGCAGCTCCGCCTTTTCCTCCCCATCTTCAGCCTCAACAGCCGCAGCAGCATATGTACAATGAGTGCTTCTACAACTTGGCGTTTTCTGGACAAACTGGGCAACCGGAGTCCTATTCTGTGCTGCCCGTGGGTCCTGGGAACTTTCTCAAGGTATATCACTGCCCGGAGAACGCAGTAAACGAAGCCAACGCTCCGCTTTTCACGCATATCAACATGGCTTCACTGAATCACCAGCATCAGCAGCAACACCAGCACCACCAAATACCGCCGCAGACACCACCGCAACCCACTCCGCTCTACGAACTTTTTGCTGCCAATCCTCTGTTACCAAAGCCCGATGTGAACATTGCAAACGCGAGCCAATCTGTATCCCAGGCCCTGCCCCAACAGCAGCCGCAGTCCCCACCTGCTTCTCAGGTCCTGCAAACTCCAAACAACGCGAATCTGCTGATAAATAACTTGGTAAACAACTGGTCGCCGAACTTAACTGGAGGAAGTTTCATTCAACTTGGGGACGAGGCTAAAGAAAATGCTGCAAATCAAGTGGATTCTCCGTCTCCACATCCACCGCAAACGCTTCAGTCTAACCAGCAGCCGGTAGTGCCGGTTGTGCAGCAGTCCGATCCAATAAGCCAGACTGTCAATCCATTAACAGCGAACACCAAGCCTTCGAAGTCCTCGTCACTGCCTTTGGCCACTGCCAGCGTCCCGTCTACTGCCATCAACAAGTCACCTATCGTGGTAACGGTTCAGCCTGAAGGAAAGAAGCGTATTGTTGCAGAGGTGAAGCCCATGCCCATGTCCTACTCGGACGTACTTAGCAAAGGCACGAAATCGAACACTGCGGCACGGGAATTGCGTGCAGCCAATGGATTAGATGGTTTCACCCAGTCTCAGCGACGTCAGGGTAAGGATGAGGGAGCTGGGAATCGCGATATGAGAGCGTCAAAGCGGTCACCGATGCACGACGCCAAAGATATGCCTCCAGCGTCGTCTGGCGGTGGGCACTCGCACAGCGGCAGAAGTAAGAAGCGGGGCCAATCCAACCAGAGTGCCTCCCAAAAGCAACAGCAGCAACCTACGCAGCCACAGTCGCAGCAGCAGCCCCAGCCACAGCCGGCGCAACAGATGCCGATCAAACCGATCAAGCCGGTTAATCAGGAGAAAAAGCGACCTTTGCAGCAGAAGAATAACATAAGCAGTGTCAACGGCAACAGCAACAACTTCAGGGTTATTGATCAAAAGGCACCACCCGCTACGATCCCCGTTAACAGCAGTTCGGTTAACAACAACATCAGCAATCCCACATCGGCCACTGGTTCTAGCAACTTGTCCCGAAAACAGGGCAATGCAAAAAGTAACTCCAACTCAAGTCATTCGAATGCGACTGGCCCGAATTTTAATACTGGCTACAACAGTAATGCTAGCAATCACTCCAACAACAATAATGTTAGTTCCTCTTCGTCCAAGCGGTATTCCTCCTCGAATGTAAATGTTAACTCGAATAGCAGTTCCGGCTACTCCTACTCGTCAAAACGAAACCGAAGCAACGCTTATTCCTCGTCTAATTCACCCACCCATGCCAGCAGCTTCGCCAGCAACCGCAACTACGAGTTGGCCAAACGTATTTTGCACACCTGGTGGATTTACACATTGAAGCTACTTACTTGGCTGTTTTATCTGGTATATGATATTGTTGTTTTGGGCTTCAGCATGGCCTACGAACGGCTGACTTTGGCCTATGTCGCAGGATTATCGTATGCCAAACAGTTGCACAAGGAACTAAAACAGAACTCTGGTAAACCGACCATTTGGTGGCGCACTTACTGGCGACGTTTTGATGCCCGTTTCGCAAAGAACTCAAAATGGGCTGTTTGGCGGCGCTTTTACAAGCGAAAACCGCCCGAACCCTCTACTGAATCTTTTAAAACGGGTCGCCTGCCGCAGACTGGCGAAGAGGCAATGTACTCTCTGCTGAATTGTAAAGGAAAAGATGCCTACAGGTATAAGTTAATTGGCAATCAGTGAGGACGACTTGTTTTAATGCTTTTTGTTTTCTTTTCAGCATACTGGGAGTCCCACCGGATAGCTCACAGGAGCAGATACGGAAGCATTACAAAAAAATAGCAGTGCTCGTGCATCCCGATAAAAACAAACAAGCTGGAGCTGAAGAGGCTTTCAAGGTGTTACAAAGGGCTTTTGAATTGATCGGCGAACCGGTAAGCACAAATAACTAAATTTAATGAGTTTATTTAACAGTATTGTTTGTAGGAAAATCGGCTTATTTATGACCAAAGCATTGCTGAAACGCTACACGCTGAGAAGGCCTGGACGGAACTTCATGATCTGCTGTCGCAACTGCAAACCAAAATGGCCGAGGCCGCAAACACTATAAGGTACGTAAAAGATAACGAAACTTTCTTGGAACAAAGTTTAAATTTATCATAATTTACGCAAAACAGATGCAGTACCTGTGCCCAGCGTCATCCTCGAAAGCTCACCGAACGTCCTCACTATGCGGCACGAGAATGCGCCTCTTGTAAGATACGCCACTCCGCCAAAGATGTAAGTTATGCAAATCACAGTGTATTGGAGAAACAATTAAAAGTTTTTTTTTTTTATCAGGGCGACATTTGGGCTGAGACGAGCATGATGGGCCTGCGATGGAAATATTTGGCGCTAATGGACGGCAAGGTCTATGATATAACCGAATGGGCCAACTGTCAGAAGGGAGCTTTGTCCCACTTGGAGCCCAACTCCCACATGGTTCAGTATCGCATTGTTCGCGGTGCTCAGCAACAACAGCAGCAGCAGCAACAACAACAACAGCACAACCAACAGCAGCAGCAGCAACAGCATCACGATCGGGGTGGCCATCATCCTGGCGGAGGCGTCAGTGGCGTTAGGTAAGATCACAAGAATATAGTAAGAAGAACAGGTTTAATTGTACAACATATTTCAGTGAGGCAACACTGCACGAGTTCCTGGACAATTTGTACAGTGGCCAACATCCGGGCGCACCCAACTCCTTTGCAGGCAATGCACGGCGGCGCACGCGTCGCAATTGAACCCCAACCGGAATATTTATAAGCGTTTTTAAAATCTCTATCTCTACAGTTGTAATTTGAGTCCATGCGTCATTGTGGGCAGCATGAATTTTACTGACCATCCAACCACATTTAAACGACGGTAGCAAATGGGCACTCATCTCTATTCTTTTCGGCGCCAACTTACAAGATCCCAATTTTAAAAGTTTTTGGTATATAATTGACACGTTGCTTTAAGGATGTTCGTAAACCCTTCTACTTGTCGCATAGAATCGTACAATTTTCCTACTACTTAGATTGCATATATGTTTCATTTATTTCTGTCCAATCTAATGGGCAGCTTAACACGCCTAGCTCGTAGCAAGATAATAGCTCTAAGTTCTAAGTATACTAAGTAACCCGTCCTTGCGTTCATTTGCTTAATGAATGCGACGGTACACATGTAAAATTTAACACGTCGGAATTAAACACAAAAGATTAATGTTAATAAAACACTATTCAAATCTTAAGGTTGTTGTTTTGATTGAGGGAAGGCTTTAGGGAGTGGAAAAGCTCAATCAGTCCAGAAAAGATTATGGATTGCACAGGAAAACAGGGCAGGGACGCTATATAGAAGTTTAAAAGGATTCACTAGACACTTATCAAAATAAGTAGGGAATGCATTTTGTTTAGTGTTTTTATTGAAAAAATGCTCCACTCCATTTTCGCCTAATTTTCTACACATGTTTTTTGTTGGGTTTTTGTAGTTTGTATAATAATAATTACATATAGAACCTAGGGTGTGGGACTTACAGTCTATTTTGTTTTTATATATTTTGTTTTCTTTCTCGCTTTATGTTTTGATTCCAACAATTTGCTGATTTTAATGCTTCGTTTCAAATGAATATTCATATCTGTATTCAATTTTATTCAAGTAATATTCATGTTGTGGGGATGATTTCGTTTATTTTTTTATCAAGTAGCAATGCACATTCAAATCGTGTTTTTTTTTTTTTTTTTTTTGTTTTGGTTTAAGGTTAGCGGCATAATTTATTTGTAATAAATTAATGAAACAGTATTGGGATAATTGGATAGCCTGTGATTTAATTTTCGTACATTTGCTTGTGTTTAGTTTGAAACGTTGCACAAAATTTGTCAAATACTCGCACTTGCTCTAGACTATTTTTGCTTGATTTTATTTAAACAATTATTGTGCCTAATTTTAAATTAAACCTTTTATTTATGCTTTATACATTTACAAAAGTCGCTGCTGATCTCTTTTTTATTTATTTATTTTTTTTTTGTTTGTTTTACTTTTCTTTATTTTATGGTGTTTTTGTATACATGTAATATGTACACATATGCAAATTAAATTCTAGTCTTAAATAGTTGAATTCCATGCTTTAGCTTTAGTTTTTGTTTGTTTTTTTTCTTTTAAATCGTTTATGCTGGGCTTTTGTTTGAATTTGCATTTAGTTGAATTTTTATGGATGCAGGTTGCAAGTTGCAGATTGCAGATTGCAAGTTGTTGGTTTTGCAGTTTACGTTTTTACAATCCGGCTCTTCGGGTACTTAGAATAGGTAAGTTTTGTACAACTAAAGTAATTAAAGAAAAAGAAGCAACAAAACATATTTAATATATAGTGGGTTAGACGAATGGGCGCATATGCCTTCGCAATGCCTATACATTTGGATATGCCTCAATGCGTATGCAGGCTGGCATACGATTGGCATACTTTGATGTCCGCTTAAATGATTTTTGGGTGGTGGAAGTGGCTGGTGAAGTGGAGGCGGGAGTTGCAGTGGGAGTGCTTTGAGCTTGGAGCTCAGTGATCTACGCTAGCTCGGCGGCCTCCTCCCAGGCATCCTCCCCGCCTCGTCTATGTCCTTTTGTGGCTGGGTGTGATGAAGTTGAGTGTGAAAGTTTGTGAATGTCTATGGAAATGACTCGTGGAGCTCCCCTGGCTATCATCGTGCTGGCTAGGAAGCTCCTGGCGCTGCTGTCCCTCGCTGGTCCGCACTAAGCTCTGTGCTGGCGCCGCCCCGCTTTGCCCCGATATTATTTCGGCGTCTTCCGCTGTTTCAGCTCCTGGGATGCGTCGTCCAGCAACTTGGCGGCGTATCCGTTCGTCGCCAGGCCCCCGTTCGCACCTTTGTGCGTTGTGTTGCCGTTGGCCAGCTGTTTGTAGCCGTTGGCCAGGCCATTCGCATGACCATTGGTCAGCGGGGTGGTCGTGCTTCCATTTGCCTTGGAAACGGGCGTCGCCGTCGCCGCCTCCGTCGGCTGGGGCATGGCCAGGTCGTCGTGGGCGTTGATGCTCTTGCAGTAGCCATTGGGCTTCGCATGTCCGTTGGCCAGAGCTCCGTTCTTCTTCTGGAAATGCCAAACAGAGAGGGGTAGAGGTTTTGGATTATGCAATGCTCGCCAACGTATCCATATCGAAATTTTGTAAATTTATCTGCGAGTGTTTGTTATTGTCTCCCCGTTTAACTTTCACTTGTGCGTCGCGACTCGCGACGAGACGTTGCGGATGCTGGAGGCCAAAACGATCGTTAACCGGCTTCGTTTCGAAGTCTTTACCATCGCTTAGCTGCCTCTGCCTCTGCCTCTGTCTCTGCCTTTGTATCTGTCGCTGTCGCTGCTCCGACCCAAACACCCATATTCCCAGAGACCTACTTGACGAAATCTTGTTAATGAATTTGGACCACAGCATCTCGCGCGCTCGTAATCGACGAACGGCGCGCCAGCCCGACTGGCAAGGTGCAGTGTCGGCGCTGGAGATGATGATGATATAACCGCATTTGCCTCACCTCTCGCTACCCGCTCGGAATTCGTTTTCATTTTCATTAACACAGACCGGAATCTGGAACAGCGGTTGCGCGGCACGACACCTTAATTGCGGCCCGAAAGCGCAGCGCCCCTTGGGCAACGTGGGAAGCTGGTGGAACGCGCTGGGAGACAATAGAGGAGCTAGCCCCGCCCCTAGAGCTGATCTCGGCCAGCGATAAATGGGCCGTAATGGGCCACTAATGTGAGAAAGACTCTGATTTCCGGGGCGACTCACCATCATGCGGCTCCTGTAGGCTGCCTTGTAGAACTCGTTGAACAGGAAGAAGAACATCACGGCGTGCATTCCGATCCACCAGACGAAGGCCTTGGGGTAGTTGCAGTCAATGAAGAGCAGCTGGAAGGCGTGGACCATGATCAGGATGAACTGCACCTGTAAGTGGCAGGAGAACACAGCGGGATTAAGATAAATTCACAAAATTCCTTCAATCTTGTCCAGCCTACCATCTGCAGGGTGGTCAGGTACTTCTTCCACCAGAGGTACTTCTGGTACTGGGGGCCCATGGCCGAGAACATGTAGTAGGTGTACATCACGATGTGAACGAAGGTGTTGAGCAGGCCGAAGAAGGTGCTGTGGCCACCTGTGGAACGGAGAATTCGGTTAGTGGGTCAGAAGGATACACTGGCTCAGCCGCACACTCTCACCTGGGGTGAATTTCACGCCGAACCAGACCGACATGGGCATACAGCCGTGATGGATGACATGCAGCGTTGTAACCTGGCTGGTCTTCTTGCGCAACACGAAGAAAATCTGCGACGAAAACGGACAAAGCGTTGATTTATGAATGTGGTTACCAATACCAGTCGGTCGGTAAGGGGCTTTGATCTGTCACTCACCGTATCCATGAATTCGGTGAACTTGGAGAAGTAGTACCACCAGCAGGCATGGACCATCTGAACGGCGGCACCAGAGCAGCATGTGGGAGAGTTACATTTCAATTAGCAATCTCGTAATGGCAGAGCCTTGGGCATCCCCACCCCAAGCTGAGATGGGAGAACGAATCCGCTCCCCTCGGTTGGGATGGGGTAGCCCAATATTGGGGTCTACTAAACCTAGAAAAACTCTTTTAATTTTTAGTTTGTTGGAAATCATTCAAACATTCATGCACTCCTCGGGTTTTGAAGAGGTGGAAAAAAGGAAATACCGAGTGTCTGATCGTTAGGAGTGGCTTTGGATTTAATTTTAGATTTAATTTAGAAATTTAGTTTGGTTTCGGCTAGGCCAGAGTTGAGAGTTGAGGAAGATCGAAGTCGAGGCCCTGAATATCTAGGATTAGATTTAGTGACGTTGGAGAAGTGGAGAAGAGGAGACGTTGACAGTTATGTACGGCATACACATGCTACAATCTGGGTTAGCATCCAAGAGTTTCGGTGTTGGGATTAGTTTGGTTTAAAATGTATGCAATAGCCCGTAACCCCCAAGGCATTATAAATTATAAAGCTATCTCTACCCCAATGTGTCAGTTTTCAGAGTAGGTGTATAGGTTTTAGGTGTAAGAGTATAAAAGTGTAAAAGTGTGGGGCACCCATTTCATTTCATGCACACAAACCAAAAAAAAAAATAATAATAATATAAGAACCGGGCAGAATGCTTATCACTAGTGTTATCGTAATAGTTATCTTACGGTTCGAGGCGGTTAACACATACCCTTAACGTTCTAGGATTATTACTATAGTCGACTGGCTGACATCGGAAGCTATAATGTCCAGTTAGCCAACCGGAAATGCCTATCTGTAAATGTAGAGCACAAAATGTCACGTTTATATCGTCGCTCGGATTTACTATTCTTGGATGAATCAAGAAATATTATGATGTGGCATTTGGCATTTGGCATTTGGCATCGTCCTCGTCATCGGCGTTGGCATCTTCCAAAGTGGATTATGTTTAGACTTGTGCGTGTTTGGCGTGTGCGGAGTTAGTGGGTTTTAAATAGCGCTTAAATGCTATCAATATCAACTTAGACTAAGCGCAATTATGATTAATCAAAGCGAAATTAATCACCAGCTTATCGTGGTACTTGGCTAGCTTGGTTTATATACAAAACAAATCACTTTCAATTGGGATCAGAGAGCACTGATCCTGCTTGGGTAACGTGGATTCGTTAGGATACTCGACACTGGGTATTAGTCAAAGTCGGCAGGACACGTCCGGGAGCATTTTATATACCATGGACAAAAGACGCTGTGGTTAAAATGGACAATAGATAGATACACTACGAGGCGAGGCGTGGCTGGTTAATAATCCAAAAAAAAGCTTGGCCCAGGTCAGTGGACAACCAATAATCGTATAATAATAGGATTAGATTAAGCAAAAGCCGCGCTGTTCTTGTTCTTGAATGCTGATATAGACTTGTATGCGAATAACTGCGGTAATTCAAGAAAGATTGCTGTTTATCAGGGTAATCTGGGTCAAATCTGGGTCCTGCAAACACTTAACGGTATAGCGGCGCAATGGCATTCGGGACACTTACTCTCCGGGATGTGGCACTATCTGTGTAGTCCACCGGCTGGCATCGGAAGCTGTACGAGCCCCACCAGCCGCCCATCAAGCACTAGAACAGAGACATTAGTTGAACAGGTGAGTATGGTAAACAGAAGCGTATCTTAATTAATAGATATCCTGGATTCGCTGGATGGAGTCCTGCCGAGATTAGCGACGATGCCACGCGTTGCATTGGAGCCGGAGACCTGTTGCTGGGGAGCTGAGTACTTACCTCGTAGAAAAGCCACGCGCTGAATACAACCTGTATGGCATTGTAGATGACTAGTGTGTTCTGCAGATGCAGGGGCTTTCGATTCTCCATTAATCGGGGTCCAAGCACCTGGGGAGAATGGGAGAAAGGGGATAAAGGTGATGCATTATCAGCATTTATGTAATCTGCGGCGGCATCAGGCCAGGTTTATTGGACGTTGATACGGCAGCCGGAGGGCCGTAAACCGAAATGAGTCCACCGCCTTATCGGCACTCCATGGCGCGATTAATGTTTTCCGCGTGGAAATAACACCTCAAGTGCCTGTAGAGATTCCCAGTCCCGTCTGGACACTAAATTGCCGGCTAATCGGACACCTGTCGGCTTAAAATGGGACACCTGGAGCGGAGTGGAAACTTACCTTGACCAGGTAGACGTATGTTAGGCACACGGCCAGTGTGGGAAACGGGGACGACATCATGGGCCAGTCCTTTGTCCTTGAGTCTGCAAGTGGAGCAAGGTTAGTAAATGTCTCTCCTGACTCTGGCCAGAAATAGCAACAGGCCTATGCCCCTGTCAACAGCAGCTATTACAGGCAAACATTAGATAACGCCCGCCGTGATCTTATCATTGTCTATGCCAGCATTGACCCTGATCCGCGAAAGCGGCTCGAAACGTGCCAGCTCCTAATGCCACTAATTGCTGCAAATTTGTACGCAAGTCCTACACGAATGGAATGTACACAACAGGCCACGTGTTGAATATTAATTTGTAATGAAATAACCGAATAAGTCCATAAAGAATTTCGGAGAAGTTATTAATTTGAAATCCCCAAATTCTCCACCCACTTTAGGCCACGTTTCACTTTACATTATTCGTTATAAGTAAAAACTATCTATCCCAACTTACTAATCAGAAATACCCAAATTCTCCACCCACTTTCAAGCCCCATATATATTGTATTATAACAAAGAACTACCTCCAAAGCGATCACAACCAGATATCCAGATATAAGCGAATAAATCATGTTGAAACATAAATTTAACACGTTTCTCGTAGCTAGAGATTGCCCAACATTTGCCAAAGATCTGGCCAGGGAGGTGGATATAATGAATAGAACAAATATACATATGCCCGCACACACGGATGGGGGGCCCAGGTAGCACTCGGAGGTCCATCAATATTCAGCACGTGAATGAAAGATATATGTATGTTCTTAAGAGAAATGGCGCAGGGTGGGGAGTCTCTGGCAGAGCAGGCGATCGCCCCCTCTTGGCCAATGGCTCTCTTGGCCAATTAGAGAGGTAGTGTTAAAAATTATTTAACCATTTTCGAGTCCCAGAGAGGCGTCTCCAGGGAAGAGAAAGAGAGTTAAGCGACATTGAATTGTGCCCGATGCTATGGCTATTGCTATTGAAGTGGCTAAAGCCGTGCCAGAAATCAAGGTTAAGCAATTTAGCGAATCTCTTACCACTATGGGAGTCCATATATCTGCTTATGCTGTCGATGTATTTCATAATTAAGGCCATTGTGTTGCTGTGTAGTTGTTGGGTTTTCTCCCCGAATCCTGCGATCCTTGATCCTTCCTCAGTGTCAGTTAGTATTCAGCTGATTGTACAATTGTTTTTGGTGGTTTGAGTTCCAGTCCTTGCGACAGATCTGTTCTGGTCGGTCTATAGCATTCAAGGCTATTTGTTCACCTGGAAAAAAACCGGGAGAGATACGCTATATGAGGAATGGGGTTCACACTCAAAATAAAATAAATAATTTTTTGCACTCGTTTACAAGCCCGAAAGAACACACGTAAATCATGAAGCCAAAGTCGTAGGCAGAAACCGAATAAGGTTAATAAACTAAACGCAAAAGCTGCCCTGTCAGCATTTGATCGGCACATTTACATCTTGTTTATAATTCTCCGGCTCCGAAGCTCTCGGTTCTGGCTTTTGTATTGTATTTTATTTTTGCCAATCGCGAAATATGCGGCCCCTTATCGTTTGCATTTGGGGCCCAGCTATCGCGAATCGATAAATTGGGTAAAGGCATTAGCGGACGTCAGCACTGGAGTACATGGCGGATGAGTAATATTCACGAAAATATTTATTGTGCCATGGGGGGAAGAGTTCAAGGACAACACTAAGCGAATACTTGGCACTCTGTCTCGGACTCTACCCTTGCACTTTGCGTTTTGCTGACGAAAACCTGCCCAAAAAAGTCACTCACCAACCAGCCTTCGTCAATTATCTATTTGCATGCGAATGAATCAATAAAAAAACATTTAATTGGCGATCCATTGTGGATGCTCAATATCGGGGAATCTCTAGCCAAGTCCACATCCCCACGCAGACTCACGTTCCGGCCTTTTTTTCTCGGCCATATCGAGAGTTTAGCGTCATGGACATATTACTCATACGCCCCGTGGTACGTCACACAAGTGTATCGTAAATGTTTAATAATAAAGCACGATGGCATCTCATCTGGAGAGGCCAGGCAGAAGGGCAGCAGGGCAGGCGGGCAGGGCGATAATTATGAAAGGGCAGCGCCTAATGGCACAACAATGGCCAATCTGCAGGACTCGCTTCTAGCATATAAATATAATTAATGGAAGCGACAAGCCAACATAAAATGAAAGCCAGGCAAAGCGGCGTGTCCTGCCTAGTCCTGGGTGTGCCACAGCTTTGTGCGTGCTATTATACAAGGCACTTTGGGTGCCAGGGCAGGAGCAGGGGCAGTAGCAGGGGCGTCATAAATCAAATTTAAGTGCCGCTTTCGGGGGAATCGGTTTGCCATGGATCGACCGATGGAAAGACAATGGGTCAATATTGTAGACTACCATGTTGGAGCAATCGCTGCCAGAAAGCCAAATAATACCACACATTTCGACAGCCAACCAAGCAGCTAGCCAGCCAAAATGTTTGCCCATTTTTTGGGCTTGGCCAGCAACAAGCAAAGTAAACAAAGCCCCCCGAAAAAAAAACACCTTTGCCAAATAAAAACAAAGCCAGCCAGGAAAGTAAATTGAGCCACTGCCACCGGAGAGCCAAATTTAAACTAATTCAAAGTCAAAGCTAGCCACAAACAGTACACCGATGAAGACACACAAACAACAAGACAACAAGGGGCGGAAAATGCTGTCAACAACATGAAACACAACAGAAAAGGTACAAGAAACTAAGAAACTGGCACGAATCCGTTTCGATAGGAGGGTGTAGTAGGTGGAGGAGGTCTTTGCAAAGGTCTTTATGGTAAGGTATGGTATGGGATGGCAAACCCGAGCTAAGCTCTCACCTTCAGTCGAGCGGCGTAGCTGCTGAAAAGCGATGCCAGCACCAGCAGCGACTTAAAGCCGTGCCAAATATTGCCATTTCATTGACCTGATTTTCGATGTTTTTCTGCTGCTTTCACACACCACACACACACACTCACAGGCTTGCCATGTAAGCCCTGTTAGGAGCATGAAGCAACAATGCACGGCACTTGGCCATGCAAGCCGATACCTGAAAGGGGCCACCTAGCCACCCACCCGCCCATCGATAGCGGGGCTCTAACCTGGCCCAGACAGCAACACGCCGCTAAACCGGCGTCAGCGAAGGCGCCACGTTGCCACACGCTCGCTTCCACACACACACATCAGCGGGAGCAGGAACATCACGTGATGTGGACTCTTTGGGGAGCCCCCTTTTTGGCCATATAGGGTTTCTCTTAGCCTCCAGAATTTCCCTTCGCGCCTGCGCAAAGACTCGCGGCGAGTTTCTTGAATGAAAATGCGAACACGAGAGCATGGCTGGTAGCTGGTGGCTGATAGCTGGTGACTGGTGACTGGTGGCTGGTGGCTGGTGTCTGGTGTCGCGTGACTCACCCAACGCACCCCCGATTCTCTTGGCAGTATGGGGCGGCCAAGAAAGTGCCGCAAAGCCAAGAGCTTTAGCAGGAAAAGCAGGCGCTTTTCGAGGAAAAACGCGCTTAATGCTCACCCAACACGCCATCAATGACGCCGAAAAGGCGCTTGCCAGCCTGGAGGTGGGAGGTGGGAGTGAATGGGTGTTCGTTGGTTGGTAACTCTAGTGGTTGTCTTTATATTATTGTGTCAATGGGGAGGCTCTGCTCCCTCGAAGGTGTCACGTGCCTGGAGGGGTGGGAGAAGGCTTGGCCTGGCACCCTTCGATGCCATTTCCATTTACTATTGATTTTCGACCGGGTTGATTGGGTTGGCTCCTCGACAAGGCTTACAAGCCTACTTGCCAAGTGTTGACATGCTCCCTGCACTCGGTCAAAGGCCAATGTAAATGGGCAATGGCTTGGGCAGGCCATGAGCCATTCGGAATTGATGCCTCCGGTCGGTCGCTCGGTCAGCATTATTGTTGCCAATAATCACAGGCTTGACGTTTGTTTACCAAACTTTTGACGGCAACAGGATTGCCCAATGCAGCCCGGCCCGCCTCTAGCAGGACGTGTGGTGTTCGGTGATTCTCTAACGAAAATTTATGATACAGCAATATTTTAGAGTTTGTGAAGCTAGCAACCAACAAAAAAAACTCATTTGTATTCGCATTTGACAGCCAAAAAAAATTAGCATTCCAGTAAGAGGTTCAATCACTTTCACGGAAAGAAAACGATACGGGTTATGCCGATTTCGTAGTCGCCAATAATTAATTCATAATTAATTATCAGAAATTTGAGAGATTGTGAAAACGAAGCATTTGGGTTATTTTTATACATCCTGGGGGCAAGGAAAGTCTTTCTCGTTGAGCACTTGGAACACTTTCAGATTTTTCGGGGCATATACCTTTCCTATTCCACTTGCTTTGCGTCTTCAATTCGTTTGTGTCCCGAAGAATTGGACTTTAAACTGGAAATGACTTTAATGTTGCACTCCCGACTCATTGGCACTGGGCCTGCCCCAGACTCTAGGGGGGTGGGCCTCAAACGGTAACGCACGGGGATCCTGGGATCCTTGTTTTCTAATCCAGTTCAAGCTTCACTTTATCGTTAGATTGCGGCCGAGGGGGCGTGTCAGCGGTGGGCGGTAGCGGTTACTTCAGCGGGAGAGAGACGAACCGTTAACAACGACTAGCAGAGCACGACTAACTGGCTGCCACGGCGACTGACGAACTAAGGCCTCTGCGGCTGCGTTTGCGGTTGCTGCCGCGTCTCAGTCGCCGCCAAAGCCTCTGCCTCAGTCTCAGTCTCAGTCACCGCTTAAGCTTCGGCTTCGACGGCGACTTCAACGCTGGCGACTCTGCTGACCGATTATGAATTAATATAAATTTCTTTGCCTATTTGTTTCCCTGGTTGCGTCTCCATCCAAAAGGTGGGAGGATGAATCTTGAGTTGGAAATGTTTTGTGCGATTTGTCTCAATTTCCCAACCGATGCCCGCCCGTGTGGTGACTCCCTTTTTCGTTGGGAAACACGTATTGGTTTTTGTTAAAATAAAAAACTAAAGAAGACCTGACAACAGGTGAATATGCTGGCGGCTCTGTCGTAAGCCAGCTCTGCCGCTGCCGCTGCCGCTGGCACCGCCACCGCCTCTGCCGCTGCCGCTGCCGCTGCCCCTGGATCGCTTTTGAATGGCAATGGTGTAAGGGCCCCACGTCATGATCGATTTCAGAGGCAGGTGATGGCTGGCATACCAAATCACAGCTCCGCACTTGTCGATCAATTAATTATTACGGCATTTCACACATATCCACACACATATCCACACACACACAGGCACACGCATACTGGTACATCATCTGTGGGTTTTTTGGGGCCGCGGCGGCTTTTGGGGCTTTCGGGGTTTCATTTCACGTTTCCCTCGAACCACACTGGCTGGGGCTGGAGCTGGCTGACTTTTGCATTCAAAATCGAATTCATGGTCAAACTGTTTACGAATGTATGTCGCCAAAAAGAAGCCGCAAACGGACACGACCAACACAACAGGTTGACCTGATGAAATGGAAATTGAAACGTGTTTTTGTTTCCATTTTGACGCAATAGTCCAATTTGGCCTTTTGTTATTTATTGGGTCGCCTGCCACCGAAGAATGCTATTTCATAATTTCGAAACGCTAAACTTTTTTTCTAAGGCCGAGTCCGGAGACCGGACCGATCCGCCTCCCACTCACCATAGAAGCGAAAATATTAAAATTTAGTTACATGCTGCTGGCGACGCTCTTTCGCCCGGCATGCATTTCAATTAGGAGGTGGGTGGACCAGTGGACCTGGACCCGGGGGCGTGGCAGGTGGCAGCTGGCAGTTGGCGGGGGTGGTCGCATCTGCCCCAAACGGAGTGGGAGGCAGCATTCGATGACTTGTTGAGGGGTCAGGTCGCCAATATGTATTGGCCCTGCTCTTCACCTGACTTTCAAAACTTTCTCTTCGCCGCCGGGGCAGAGCGAGAACACTCTGAGCAAAGAGAGTATCCCTGCGATGTGGGTGCTGGGAGCGGAATATGCCTTGGAATTATGTCATATCTTCATACACATGCGTTACAACAACGTGACGCACCTTCGGCCTGGCCGGGTATTCGTCCAGGTACGGGTACGGATACGGCTACGGGTACTTTCGTTTCATTTCATTTCAATTCAACTATTTTCCAACTATTGCCGCTCTACGTGCGTTCTAATCTTAGATTTCCACGTTATCACTCGTGATTAATTGGCTGCCCAAAATCAGTCTAATCAAGGGAAAGGTGTGTGTGGCAACTGATAACCGCAGGTGCCGGGAGGGCGCAGCGGAAAAAGCGAGAGCTTCGAGGCATGCCAGAGGGATGGGAGCAGGGGAGCTGGTTTTTTTTTTATACACAATTCAGTCGCCGCACTTGGGTCAATTAATGCTGAAAAGGCTGGCCGTGCATCGGGCCAGGGGGCGGCAACTGTTTGGCTAATTGAGCGCATGATGCCCCCAGACGAGCCAAGGGTCGCGGGTGCAACCTCAACTGATTCCGCCTGACAGGGCAGGCTGATTTATCGCGCACCGAGAACCGACAACCGAGAACCGTGAACCGAGTCCCGAGCCACGAGATTCGCGATCCGAGATGCGGGATCCGAGATGTGAGATTCGAGAAACGAGAGCATTAGATAAACAATGTTGGGCCATTGCTGGTGCTAATGCCAGGCAAACTTTTCGCAGGCGGAAACGGGAGCGGGGGGCTGACGAGCTGTTACGTTACGTTGGTATCTGCCAGATACGCGCACTATTCGTAATAATTCGTAATAACGCGACCGACGCGACTCACAAGGACGAACCGCACCACACCGCACCGCACCGCACGCACCAAACGAAACGGAACAGAACACGGCACTTTTTTTTTTTTTGGTGGCAACCTATTGGCACTCGAACCGTCGCTCGAAACTTGAAATCAAATCAACTGCATTTCGGAACAACACTTTACTTTGAATCCACAGCTACAGCTCTGCAGTTGGATTTTGGGCAGCGGTAGCAACTAGGAATTTCGGTGTGGAAATCACTCTGGCCTGACCCAAAAAGCGAACCAGACGAGGAGACAACCCAAAGCGAAATGCTGAAGCGAAGAGCGTACGAAACCCCTGAGACGGGGACGGCAAACGCTGCCTCGGAAGAGCGGCTGGCAGTCCAGTCGGGTGGGAGCTCCACCATGGCTGGCGGCCTAAGAGAGCTACTAGCTAGCTAGCTTGGCTGTGTATCTGTATCTGGTGGATGACAGCGGCAAGAAGCAGATACAATTCGTTGCGGTTGCGGCGACTAGACCGTGTGGCAAATTACAACTGGCAACTGGCAAATGGCATGGCAAGAAGAAGCACCAGCTGGCGGTATTTTACACGTCGAGTGTTGCGTCACGCGCTCTCCAGCTCAACCCTAAAGATACAAAGATACAATATGGACAGCGCTCTCCGCATCTGTCAGATACATGGCTGGGCTGTTGGAAAAAGACCGGCTGGCTGCCTTGCCTTGCCTGGCATGGCCTGGCCTGGCCTGCCATTCGCTCTCTCTCGCCCACTGCCCCATGTAGCTCTTTAGGCTTCTGATAACAGATACTCTTTGGCTTGCCGTTCCGGCGCGTTTCGTTCTCGTGCTCTTTCGATTGGCGGCGTGTATCCGTCGGATACGCTCTGCTGCGAGAAGGGTTGCCAGGTTTGGCGTTTCGGGCCAGGCCAATTGCCTCCAGAAACGCACATGCCGCCAAATAAGTAGCTGACATGAGTGGGGCGCAAAAAGAACAACAATAACTTGTACATGAGCATACGTATGTAAGTACTTGCATTATGTCATCGAGACCGGAGACCAGAGACCCGAGACTCGAGACCCGGACCCGGGAGAGGCTTGAGGCCTTGCCATCTCTTTCCATCTGGCCTGAACGTTTGTTGCCTTGTTTTTAAATATTTTCGGTGCTTAGCGCCTCAGCTAGTATGCGGTTCCGAGCCACCCCTTTGGGCCATCACACGGACATGGAAAGGACACGGGTCAGTTGCTTCGGTTTATCCTGCTGGGTGTGTTTGTTTTCTTTTCGCTCTTGCTCTTTTCAGCGGAAATAAACCGGAAACGATGTTACCCCGTTAAGCCATTGCTATCACCCTTAAACAAATTGCAAATTCATAATATCGATATCTCTTAGTTGCTGGACTCTTTGGGATACTTTAGGGCCCCCACGACTTCCGTTGGAGCCCTTTCCAATACATCCAATTAATGTTGCATTATTGCATAACAGAAATAAACAACAAATGAATGAAAAATAGTCAACAAAGCTCGAACAGCGATCATCGGAGGTGCCGATGGCGCCGCGTTTCAAAACCCTGGGGTGGGCGGGGCATGGCCAATGGGGCTTCGACTCCACCAGTGGCTGGCCAGTGTCCAATATTCTTCGCTGGCTCTGGCTTTGGCAAGACTCGGTTAAGACTAAATGTGTCAAGCCCACAACAATTTAGCTTGATGGGCCATAAAACATCGCTGATTGTTTGTATTATTTATGGACAATGCGATGGTCTCGGGAGATCCAGTGATAAGACTAAAAGAATAATATTTTTAATAGACTGCCACTCTGATTGTCCAACAGGTCGTGTACGTAATGTTTCTGGGTCGCCTCAAGCTATGGATTCTTGTAATCTCTTGTGGCAGGTGGACTCGACTTTCTGCTCTTGTGTCATCGCCGAGCGCTAACGGTTAACCAAGCTCTGGCCAAGATAATAAATTTACATCTCACCTTGGACAGACAATCGGATGCCCAGTGGAATCCCAATACTAGCCACTGGCCACCAGTGGGACGCCGCCGCGTCAAGTCTGGTTGCTTCGCCTACCTGTGCGCCGGCGCATATAAATCGATTAATAAGTTTCGAAAATGAAATGCCATTATCAACGACCGCCGTGTTGCCACAGTGAAGTAACAGTAACGGCGACAGACTCAATAAAAACCGGAGATTGCGCTGCCGCCAACTCGAAATCCAGCGCCAACTCCAGCTTTAACTCCACTTGACTCCATCGGTTGCCCCAGCATCATCATCAGCGGCTAAGCGACAATTAAAATTAACTTACCGCTGATGAATTGAATTAGCGGATTGCCTCACTGTGGGCGGAGGCGTAATTCACTAATAAACCGAACAATCACAGTCCTAATAAGAGGCGGGGGAGACCTCCGTCCCCCACGAGTGCAGGGCAGTGCCATTCCAGTACAACTTATTCTGCGCATGCCCACCGGCCCAACCAGGCAAGTGAGTCAAGGGCGCAGGTGCCGCCGCTGCTGGCCGTCAAAAAACTTGGGCAGCCGGAGCACGTATAGAGGCTATATCGCCAAATCGCTGTATCGTCTTTGTCAGGCTGCAACCTCTGCAAGTTCCATTCCTTCAACTGGGCCAAACGAGGCTGTTTTCTACTTGAATTGGAGGAATTGGTTTAATGTTTTTGGGGGATCCTTAAATTCCGAACTTTGCAGCTGTTTGTAGTCTGGAAAGGTATTTCCCCTTTAACCCTTAATAATATAAGATAACATGATAATATAAAAGTTTCAAACCTTCACCTTTCTTTATGAGATTCGGGGCAATTGGACAAATGTTTTGAGGATCCTTAAATTTCTGATGATTTTGTATGAACTTTGGAGCTTTTAAAAAAGTTATGTTTACTTTACTTAATTCTGTCATAACATTTAAGATAATCCTTGACAGTAAAGGTTTTCCAACTACTTAAAAATATATTAAATAAGAAGAAACCATTTGTTAAATTTGAATATGGGACTGTTATAAACTCTAAATGGGGGCAAGTGCTATCACACGTGGCTTTTCACTTTTTATACCCTTGTTTCAGTGACGTTCACTGGCATTCCTGGCATTCCGAAAGCCAATAAACCCGTAGCTTGATCGCTGCTTGGCAAATAAACTGAACGCTCGAGGCTCATTACGATAAAGTGCGCTTGGATTTGGGTGTTTGGGTGTTTGGGCGTTCTGGTGAGCGCAATGGAATAAAATAATTAAATATGCACCAAAGTGCCCAAACAAAAAGCAAAAGCCATAGACAATGGCAGCGCGACAGAAAAAGAAATCTATGTAAATTCGGGTACCGCTTTTTGGGGCCTGGCACTTGAGCCGCAATTGCACAATAGCACCATCGCGTCACCCGCCTCATAGACAAAGCACAAAGCCACCTTTCAAATTGAAGGCTTAGTTAGCTAATGTGTGGTAATGATAATGATTAAGCTTGGCAAATACCCAAACGCCAAATATGCATCGTCAACGGCCCTCGGCCGGGACCGGAGGGTCTCGGCTTAGCCAATCCAACCAACTAACTGCCACCAAACCGAAAGTGACGATGGCCCAATGCTGGCCCTGACTGTGACTTTCTCATCGCTCTACACCCCTGACAATTCTTCGGACCATAAATTCCGTGGCCCTCGCATTCGGATGCATTAAAAAGTGAACCATTAAGGGTACAATATCTGGGAGATTGCGTTCTTGGCGCTGAGCGTGAAATTTGGGTAAAAATTACGCTGACTGATAATGAGTAGCTCATATAGCCCACATTGTGGTCCACGCCCACTCCGAATAGTGGATCAAATAGCGAGGTGGTGGACAGGTGGGAAGAGGGCGCAGCATCTAGAGGCTGGAAATAAAACTCAGTCAAGCATTACTTTTTCGCAATTGCCGAGCAAACACAATGGGTCTACGGAAAAAATCGAAAAGCACTGGGAAGTCGTTGCAAAGACAGGTTGGCTACTCAACCTTCCACAGACCCATCCCATATACACCTCACCTCGCCACCTGGTACCCGGGGAAGTGATCTACTGCCGCCTGGGAATCGAAAGTCTCGATTTCCTTTATTTGACCAGATCGGGAGATATCCGCAGTGTCCGCAGGTGCTGTCGACGCCGTCCAGGCCCATTATTTGCTCCCCACACCCTAAAAACTTAATAGACATCGGCCAATGCTAGATGCTATAACTTGTTTGTTGGTTTTGGACCACTTGGAGTACGAGAATATAATCGAAAGTTGTTTCTCCTACACTTACAGAAGGTATTTGGCAAAGGATACAAATTCCTAATATTAGGATAATATCTACCGGGTACCGGGTACAATTATCATTTGTCGGCTACAATTAATTCTGCAGACTGCAGGTGTAAATTACTAGTAAAGTTACTTAATTGCTTATATTGATTATAGGACCTTTTATGGAATTAGCCGGAAGGCATGAGTTAAACAGCGATTAATTGATGTAATTGATCTAATCAAAGACAGCTTCCCCTTTCACATTCTAGGGCGCGGAAATTGACTTTGACTTGAAGCAACAATCAAGTCTTTTATTTCCAAACTTATTTTACATTTCAAGCCATAAAAAACGTAGATAAAAGAAAGGGAATAAGAGCTTCGGGTTCGTGGTTGAGGCTGGAACACACATGGCGCAATTTGTGGCTTAAATACCAGAAACATCTTACAATGGATAAACAAAGTTCATCTTGGGACCCGTTGGGCCGCGACACTCGGCATATTAAATCAGCGTCGAACATCCGACATCGACATCGACCACAGGCACCCCAAAACCAAATATTGAATATTGGATATAGCCGGAGCGCTGGAGGAGGGCGGTGGGAGCTTAGGGCCAATCCCGCCTCCAGTGCACTATGGCCGGGAGATGGCCGGGCTATGAATTTGTTAATTAGGCAAGAACCAGCAATTACGGACATCATGTCAGGTTGTTAATCAACAGTTGAATTGCACGATCAGCCGAGACGTTGTAAAAAATGCAATTCCGTAATGGCATGCCGCGGATGGGGTTACCTAATGGCGGCACATTAAGAAGCAGTTTCAAAACTCGATGGGAGTAGTCCCGTGACATTTGGCCACGGCAGCTGGACTTTGTTGGGTTTGTGGCTGTTTCGAATCCACCCACCCGCCAATAGGTTCCAGGCCAATATACGAATAAGGCCAAGAGATCATCTCACCTTGTCCCGGCGCAAGGTGACTCCGCTAATAGCCACTAATCTGTGTGCAAACCCAACAAGTGCGTGTTCCTATCACGCACTGACGGCACTGGAGGGGGACTGGAGCAGGTCCAGAGCGGGCCAGAGACAATGCCCAAGATCGTTTCGGCCAAATTGTTGTTGTTGGAGTAAAAGTAACATTTTGGTAGTTGGCATTGTCTTTTGCGTCTCAACAACTCAATCAACGCCGCTTGGCTGGGACTGGGGACGGACTCCTCCTCATCTCTGACTCTTGCTCTGACTCTGAAGCTCTGAAGCTTTCAATGCCAAAATGCTGAGGCGAGAAGCCCGCTTTTGTTGACAGATTTATATGGCTAGTAAAGCGGAGCTCGCAGCGCAAATGAGCAAAGTGTTCATTAAAAACGAAGCAGCGCAAGTACCTCGTTCGGAGCACAATTGTCTTTTGTTTTGGCCACATTAGTCACTAATTCGGGCATTTTTATATATTTTTTGGCCATGTCAAGGCGAGGCACGATTCTCAATGCTACCTGTTAACACATCGCTTCTTCCGGAGTGCCACGCCACTTCTGCCACTGACTTGCTTTAATCTCTAATTAATGCATTGCAAATTGTTTGCATGCACTGCGAATGCAATTCCACACGGAAATAATTAGCATGTGAAAAGCCATTAGATCTACGGGAGGTTTACTAGTTTTCCAGTATATTAATATTTAAAATTAAACAGACTATGACAATTCTACATGGTAACTTTCAAAAAAAAAAAAACTTGATTCAAAGCAACATTTGTGACTAGTATCTGAGATTTTTAGCAAAAGATACTTTTGGACTTACAGATTGAAGACGAAGACATGGAAGCGCAGGCCTGGCTCATTTATTTATGGAATATTTTGTAATGATCCGATCCGATACCCTCAGGCACTTTCTGCTGTTCGCGTTTTGTTTTATTCGACGCGCTAATTGCGGCAATTAACTCCGTCTGCACTGTATTCCCTGTAATTTGTTATTGTTTATTGTGGCCGGAATGGCTTAGCCCGGTGCTGAGTCTCTTTCGACGTTTCGGCTATTTGTCTGATTTTTGCTAGTTGCTAGGGTTTTTTTTTGTAAGTGGGCCAACAGGCGACTTGATTCAAAAGTCCACCTAAAGTTCAAGTTGCAATTGTGAATGTAGCCGCTTCCTGATTCCGAAGGGGACGTCACACCTCCTCCCTTCATCCCAGTATCCCAGTATCGTTTCCCGTCAAACCTGTCAACATCTTCTACTATGTATCTGGATTGCGTTTTTTGCTTCTGGTTACTTTCATATGCCCCACACGTAGCAGACAGGGGCCGACGAAACTCTGTTAATTGTATTCATTAGTCACTGATTTTATACACAAATATATATTCCTGTATATGGATGTGTGTTTTTAACTTTTAAATGATTTTAGCTAGCCGAAGAATTACTCTGAATGGCTAAAACCCAGAATATTGTTTATAATTGAATTTCAGTTTCCACCGACTCATCATCAATAATTCCAACAAAACACCGTGTCAGTTCCTAACAGACCAGAAAATTCCCCGCAACTCCGAGTCGTATTCGATCAAAGGTCGCATTCGAATTGGTAAACGTATTCGAAGCAAGTTGATGAATTTATGCACTTGAGTGCCCCCAAACTCTGGAGATTCAGAGTCTTTCTCTCTCTCTCTAGTGGGCCAAAGTTTGGGCCAAGAAGCAAAGTTGCCGGGGCGGGTGCGCCGCCTGCTTGCCAATTAGCAGGCCAGGCCGCCTCATAGCCGGGCCATTTAGTGAGGAAACAGCGGATGGACGGATCCTGTTCTAGACAGAAAGTTTGTTTGAATTATTTATAGAGAATGATTTGTGAGGCCCACGTCGTCGAGTGTGAAGAGCTTTAATGTTTGGGTAAATTCTGTCGTTGACCGCGGACTACGAACTGCGGGCCTCAGATCTCGAATCTCGGATCTGCCATCAGAGGGGATTGGCGTGTAGCCTGTAAATTCGTCTGAAATGCGGACTACGTGCGTGGCATTCGAAGAATACTCACATGTACAAATGTAAATACCGAAAGCGAAATTCCCATATTACGCGTTGAGCCCGCGTTGTTAAGTCATCGCTGCCCATCAGAAAAAACTAAAACCCAAGGAGTCCGTAATGCCACCGCAGGTGTAGCAGGAAGTGGAGCCTGGGTCTGAGCCTTTTAGGGCGTTTCCAGCCATTTAGCTCCTTCAATTAATTGCCAACACGGAAGCGAGGACCCCACTAAAAGCGTCCATTATCCAAAGAAGGAGACTCCAGCTTCCATCATAACAATATGCGATACCTTGAAAGTTGTTCCCAAAGTGGTTTACAAGCCACTGACTCTGACTCTGTGATTGGCAGCTGGGGAAAAACCCAAGGCTAGCTGTACGTAGGGCAGGATCCGCAGAGTCAAGTCCAAGGTCGGATACGGACCGAAATGGGGCCGGTTTTACTGGGGGCCGCTGCTACGGGGATCTCTGCCGCACTTGCCTGGCATCGATAATTGCAAGAAAAACCCCTGCAATAAATATTCGCCAAGGGCGTGCTAATTGAGAACAGCACCTTGGAGCTTGAACTTTGAACCCATATCTGGCGATTAGCTGGAAAAATTATTCATTACGAACAAATCTAAATTTAGCTTTCGCCAAGAGACACTCAAAGTGGGGCCAAAAACAGCTGTCCTCCTGGGCTCCACGTTATCAAAATGTAAACAAGCAAGAGTTCCCTAGTTTGGCGAATTCCGGTGGGGGGTTCGGGGATTTCCTATGGGTTTTTGGGGTCCCAGACAGAAGGGGGATTTCTCTCAGGGGATTTAGGAACTTGCCTGGATTGAATTCCACCCCATATATTCTATATAAAACCGGCAGAGTTGCCACATTGCGATCGATCAGCCTAATCGATTATCTCGTCCGAGGGGGCGCCGGAATTTGGGGATGGGGATGGGGAATGGGGACTGGGACACCTCCGTTCCGTACCGTACCGTACCGTATCGTATCGTACCGTCTAAAATGGTTATTGTGAACGGACCAACGAACAGTTGCAAAAGAACGAGAAAATCACATGTGCAGGCCACTTACCAACAAATCAAGACTCTGCAACGAAAACGGCTGAAACCAAGGCAGGCAGGCAGGCACTTGGCAGGCCAGCCAACGGGGAGCGGTTGGTAAATCACTGGTAACCGAAAACTGAAAACTGCAAAAACCACAACACAAAAATTGCGCGGACCCGAACTATTTCACAAATTGTTGCCAAAGAACTTTGTTAAACTGATTACTTTCGCAATAGCGTTTGGCCCACACGAACACGGAGAGTTGGCGAGAAGTGTTCGATCCGCGATTGGCGATTAGCGCGCGCTTGACTTCTGAATGAAAAGTGAGCTCCGTTTGAGCTGTGTCGCTGATTAAACCCGGATCGGATGGCGACGACGCTCTGCCGACTCCGACGACTTCGGCCAACGAAGCCAGCGCTGCGCCGACGATATGGCGCAGGCGCAGGCGCAGCCACAGGCCAGTCCAGTCCAGCCAGGCAGGTTCACTATGTGTGTATGTGGAAACTTTACGGCCAAGTGCAGCGTGAAAACTTTCCGCCGACGCCGCCCTCAACTACATATGCGACAAAGTAAACATTCTAATTACCTCGGGGCATCCATCGGGGCAACCCATACCCGACCCGAATCCCAAACTGGAACTCTAACCCCCAGCCCTCTGGCCGGGGCTCCTGTTGTTGATGTTTGTAACTTGGGGCGTATGCAAAGTTCAAGTGGACATGGACGCAAGCGAGTAACTATAGGTTGGTTTTTACAAGCCATAGGCTTCCTACCTCCCAATGTCCAAGGGTTCCTCTATCGCTTATTACGCAGCTAACGGTTCCGTCAAGGGGAACTACAGTATACCCGGTTTCGGCATGAGGATTACCACATCTATTAAGGTATCAAATATACCAGATTACATACACATGGACTAGGATGGAATCCAAGCTTCGATGCAAGCGCGTGCCGGCGTGGGCTGAGAGCTACCTGAAAATATAACTCAAGGGCCCTCGAAATTTCCAAAGCCCCATTGGCGGCGAGTGCATCTCCTCGTGCATCCCGATGCATTTAGTTATGTAAACCCCTGCCTGACATCACGCCCTGCAAGGTCAAGTGGGTGTCAAATATTTGCGGCCGGAACGCGCAGCCCACTATCCTCATAAATAGCTTTTGTTTGTTAATAATTAGTAAATGAAATAATTGCTAATTTCGATATTTAACCAGTGGCACAAAAATGGCTCCCCATCCTGATGAGCAATTTAAACGGAGGCGTTTCTGGAGCAAAGTATAGACTTTTGGAACTTCATCTTGGCTGAGCGATCCAAGTCCGAATGGCGAGGAGGTGCGGCATTCCGTTGTTAGACTTTGTAGCCACAAGTTTGTTGTTAACTGCCTAAAAGTCATCACAATTACCTGACCCCCAATATTCCCCATTCGGAAAAATATTTGTCTGTTTATTTGCGTTTCAAAAACGGCTTAGATCACTTTGGATCGAAACATTGTACTTGGACTCAGGGAATTCTTGACATGATCCAACCAACGAAAATAAAAAAAATTGAAATTTTAGGGAAAATCGAAATTAAGATTGATATAACAATAGTTTTCCACACACCTGTTTCTTGGGTGTTTTATGAAGGCTCCTTCAATAAAAAAAAAACCTTTTAAAAATTAATGGAAGGATTGTGGTTTTTATATCTCATTCCTAAAAGTATGCACCATGGATCTCACTCTGAAAGCCAATAGTTTTGTTCCGAAACATAATATATTACACTGTGCTACTCGACAATGGTTTTAAAAAGAAAATACAACTGTATTTTCGTGGGGAGATGTAATACCTTTTTAATGAAGTTTATTTAGTTCAATCCTATAAGGAACTAAGGCCAAATCCCACTCTAGAAAATAAAGAGTCCCAA
Organism: Drosophila varians; assembly: GCA_018150405.1. NCBI lineage: Eukaryota > Metazoa > Arthropoda > Insecta > Diptera > Drosophilidae > Drosophila > Drosophila varians. The sequence goes on along the minus strand of JAECWK010000015.1, from coordinate 16,596,853 downwards.
AAGCAAATAAAATTCTCTTGAAAAGTTCAATATAAATTAATTAATAAGCTTTATTCAGGTTTCCCATAGTTTTTGAACTTGTCAGCTTAAACCACATAACTTAACAATGAAACCAATACGCACAGTTTAACAGACAGAATTAAATGTACGAACAATTCTAGCAAATAGCTTTGCTTCTCTTCTCTGAAATGAAACCGTTTAACAACTTCAAACCAAAATAAAGTGGAAAAGGGGTAAAAAAATGGGTATATCATACAAGTAGTTTTGATTAAAAATACACGCATGTAAGCCACACCAAAATGAGGTTCAATATAGTATGTATAGGATACATCATAATAGTTGAACGAATAATAGTTTCCTTTTTTCGTTGGCGACCAACGCATAAGCATAAACTGATTGTCTGCTCTAAAGCCGTTTTGCACTCAGAGTTTCAAAGCTCTATCGTCATGCGATGTCCTTTGTTTGTTATCCTAACCTAACCTTCTGCATGGCCTCTGATCCGTCCATACATGGGGAGAAGGTGTGTGTTTTGTTTAACTAGTCTGGCAGACTGTGTTATTACGTTTGCAATTGGCTAGCTAGCTACAATTTATAAATTAGTTTAACTATTAGACCTTTACAAAGTATTGCAACAAAGTCGTCCTTCCTTCCTTCCTTCCTTCAAGGTCCCTGCTCCTTAAGTTACAAAATGCCAAAGAGAGCCTGCACTTATCGATAGAATTTCCGTTTAACTAGTCATCAAAATTGCCATAAAAAAGTCTACAACTATCAATGTTATGCTATTATAAAAAATTTTAATGGTCTATGTAGCTAGTTTAGAACACGCTTCAATGGGCCTACAAATATCGTTCCAAAAATAATGCTTGTTTCTGTTGGTGAGTGATCGTATTATAGAGTTTCATAAACGGGAGGCGAGGGGCTTGCTTGTAAACTGGTGCCATAGAAAACGTTTATAAAAGGTTTCGGTTAGGTCATAACAGTTTGTGCTGCCGCTTTTTGTTTTTTCTTTGATTGGTTTTGTTTGGTTTTTCCTACTTAGCTTTAGTTGACGGTTCGGGTGGGTGGGCACAAGTTGCTTCTGTTCGGTACTATTCTTCTTCACATCGACTTTTGACTAAACTTCTTGTCTTGTACGTATTCGTAATATAAATTATGAAAAGAACAATTCTTCAACTGAGTGTTTCTCCTGATTTCGCCCGACTGCGGCTGCAATTGTCACATGTGCAAGATATTTTGCATGGTTGTCCTTCAATCTGGTTGCTTTACACGCTAAACACTTAAAGTAATCATAATGAATATCATCGTAGTACTCCTAATTAGTAGTTATTTGACTTTGCGCTGGTGCAGACTAGAGCTACTGCTGTCCGGGTTAAAGATGGCATCGTTGGTGGACAGCACGCCCTCCTTGAAGAAGCCATCCATGGCATGCCCATTGCTCTTCACGTACTCATCTTCCATTACGGGCTGCAAAAAGATAAAGAAAACACAATGTATTCATTCTCAGTTTTGTCTCGAGTTCTGATAAATAGCAAGAGGCACGTGGACGCCCAGGGTAAAAGCTCATTTATGTGTTTTTCTAACGCAGTGCCAGCTGCAGGGGCAAGGGTAGTGGCTGGGGACTGGGCTTCGGCTTGGGCCTTCGCATCCGGCTTCACATGTGAGCGCTAATTGAAACGTCCCCCGCCAGCGTTGAGAGTTTGCCAGTACTGTTTGCTTAACTTAGCTAGTTAGAATTTTTAAGATGATCAACAATACGATGATACAACAACTGCCCACACCAAATGAGACTCTTCCAATCGGAATCCGGACCGGTCCAATGTTTGCCTAGCCTGGCTAAAAGCTTCAGGGGAGGCTACCTTTGATATGTTTGGCAACTTACCATACAAGCTCCCTTGTTGCTGCCGTTGGCGAGCGGTGCATCGCCCTCCCCCAGGTGCTTGGAGTGTCCGTTTGCTTGCACACCATTCGCATGTCCATTGGCCTTTACGGCCTGGCGACGCCGGCGGGCGGCATTCAGATATTTGGCTTTGTAGAAGTCGGAGAACAGGAACAGGAACATAATGCCGTGAAGACCGATCCACACCATGAATCCCTTTGGATAATCGCACTCGCGGAACAGCAGCTGGAACTGATGCGTGAATATAGCCACGAATTGCACCTGAAAAAGCGAAATGCTCAGAAAACTTCCTCTTCATTGAGTTAATGTTGTAGGTACCATTTGGAAGGTGGTCAGGTACTTCTTCCACCAGATGAATTTCTGGTACTTCGGGCCCATGGCGGCTATCATGTAGTAGAAATACATCACAATGTGGACAAAGGAGTTGAGAAGGGCGAAAAACGTGCTATGACCACCTGAAACAAAGCAGATGAGTTGCGATCTTGGGATGGGACTTTTCGAGGGGTTACCTGGCGCAAACTTGAGACCCATCCAGACCGAGAACGGCATGCACCCGTGGTGGATGACATGCAGCGTGGAGACGTGCTCGTTCTTCTTGCGCAGAATGAAGAAGAGTGTGTCGAAGAACTCGGTAAACTTGGATATGTAGTACCACCAGCATATGTTGACCATCTAGCAGAGAGGGAGATCCAAAATGGGGAGGTTAACTTTTTCTGGGGAAGTGAGCCTCCGCCTGGGCAAAACTTACTCGCATCGCCAGGGGGCTATTGCTATAATCGACAGGCTGGCATTTAAAGCTGTAGTGACCCCACCAGCCACTCATTAAGTACTGCAAAGATAATATTAATATAATGTGGATCTTTTAGTACAGAATTCCTTCAAATACCTCATAGAAAATCCACGCACTGAATATAGTCTGTATCGCGTTGTAAATGACTAGCACCGAACGCAGTTCCATTGGTTTTCGGTTGGCCATTAGCCTTGGTCCCAGAGATTTGCTGAAGTATGCATAGAATATGCACATGCCCAGTGTGGGCAGTGGCGAGGACAATAAGAAGAAGTCGCTGACTCGGGGATCTTATGGGTTATAAACAAATAAATAAATAAAATTTATAAAGCTTTACGGTTTGATGGGTCTTACCGCTCTTATTGTCCATGAGGTCCCGGTACCACTCCTGGAAATCCTGCAGTAAGATTGCCATTTTGGTGCTGCTTGTGGGTGTCGTTGGCGTGAGTTTTGGTGATGGAAATGGGATCAGTAGATAGTTTGATTTGCACAAACTGGAATATGGAGTTTAATAATATGTTGAGCGATAAGTATGTTTTGGGGAGAAATAAAATATTGAGTATTTAAGTCAAAAGTTTATAAATCAAAGCCAACTGTTGATTGTCTAATTACCCGGAGGGGCTTTCTAACTCACTTCCCTCTCGACGGCGTGTATGGTAGTTAAATGGTCAGTGCATTAGAGGCTCTATAAAAACAGACACTCTACAACAGCCAACAGCTACTTTTGTGCAAGTATCAATCTGCCCATTAATCAACACTTGAGATCGGGAAATTATAGACAATCAAGGCGGAAAACATGCCAGTGCATTGTCGGTAATGAGGAGTTGCGGGGGCCCAAGTCTCGCCTGGCGGCCAACTGGACAAAGACTGCACTTTGTGTCAACTGAGCGGATTCCAAATTCCAGCACAGTGGCTAAAAAGCACACGAAACCCAGGGCCACGGCCCGGGTTCAGAGAGTTCAAGTACTCACACAGGGAAAGCGATTTCTGGTTTCAGACGCCTTCTCTTATGAATTTCAATTGATTTGCTGGTCAAGTGCTGGTCGTCGAATGCGAACACAGAAAAAATTTAAATGAAATGATAACTGATATGACCACATCAACCCCTTTTTTTCTGAGGCTCTCCAGGCACACAACAATTCACTGATAATTCCTTTAATATTGCCTTTTTAAAGGTTCAAACTTTTAGAACAAAAACAGTTTCCGGAACTTTGAAGATAGTTTAATGTGAAATTAATTGTCAGTTTTTGTAATAAAGCTCAGGCCTTGAGCAATTGCAAAATTTTATAACCGTTTTTTGTATTAATCAAACTTTTTGGGTACAATATTCAGTGTGAGAAAGCAGATTTTCAAGATTTCCTCAAAGGCGATTGTACGGGCAAGTTGCGGCCATTTCTGGTCGCTTTTTTGAATGTCATGAACAATAAAATGACCATGGAGATGGTGAGATGATGGCGAGGCGTTGGCGAGGCGTTGGCGAGGCCCCTCGATGACTCGATGACTAGACGTAAGAGGAGTTGAGCAACTGGCTCTCGGCTCAATAACCGTTGACAAAAATGTGCCGCTTTTATTGCCATCGCCGTTGCCACAACCCAACCAGCGCGAAGCGAAATTCGCGGTTGTCGCAATTGGCGAGCTGTTGCCGTTGCCATTGCCGTTGTGTGGGTCAGTGGCACGCTTTGCGATCGGCCTCGTCTGGTGGCGCACAACACAGCATCCATCCATCCACAGCAAGGTGGGACACGGCGGCGACAGCGGCGGCGACTGGGGATTTCGCTGTTTGATTTGCATAAATTATGAAACAGCCACGATGACGCTTCCGCCGAGGGATGGGCCAACCACCTGTACCCGCTTGGTACCTCGTTACCTCCTTGCCGCGCTGCGGGTTAGCTTGAAATTGGAATTGCGAAGGTAAGCAACAGCAATGGGTGGCGGCGCCCAAGCTTATGTAATCGCCTGGGTGGCCAGGGGGCGGAGGTGCTAAGATTCGGGGGGAAAGGAGCACATACAAATCGGCAAACAAACAAGGCGGGGAACATGTGTTTGAGCACAAGCCCTCGCCCGTGCCTGTCTGAGTGCCTGTGCCCTCGCCCGTGCCCATTTTGCACCCAAGTAAACAATCAATGAGCCATCGAGTGCCGCCTGTTGCTCTTCCGGCTGTGGCACCCTCCCGAAGACATAGCCAAGAGATTGGCTACGTAATCATGTTGGCGAGGGAGAACCTCGGATGGGTGGTGGGTGGGTTTGGCTGGCACGCAAATATTTACACGGCTTGATTCTGCAGTAGCTTGCATTTTCAAAATCAATTAGACCGGCTACGCCCCTGGCCAACAGCCGATGCAACATGCAACAATAGCGTAACAACAACGTAAATAGTTTGATGGTTTTTGCTGATTTTATCGCCGTTCATCGCATCCTCTGGGCTTGCCGTGACAATCATTCACTTAGAAAACTTAATTAACCGGAAAATCGATGGAGAAGAGCGTCAATGCCGCGAGGATTCCTTCCCAGACGCATTCTTGTGTGATAAACACGACCCACATTCTGTGGCAAAGTCCCCTTGGAACATGGCACATGGAACCTGGAAGCGAGTGAGTCATGTGCCAGACTTTTAATCTACAGAATGATAGGAGGCAATTTCCTTGAAGAAAGGGCCGCAACGATAGCCAGTAATCAGTATGACTCGGCCATGTTATCTTCTTCTGGGCCCGTATCAGCCAGGCAGATTCGTCGAAACGATGGACTAATTGGATTTTGGCGATTAGCCGGGCGCAAATCAAGGCACACTTCCGTCGTCATGGGCCTTTGGGCCACAACTTGGACGGCACTCTAAAGTCGCGTCACGTTTTGGGCCTATTTGGGATGATTATACAATACGTTTACGAATGGCAAGCGCGAGTTGGTAGTAACATTATTTTGACATTATCTTGGCCAGGCCCACGCACATGTCTTATGTGCTAATATTAAAAAAAATTTGGCTCTCTCACTCTGCTATTTTGTTTACTTGGCAGTCTTTTTTCTCTTGTTTTGTGTTTTAATTTATTTTTTTTGGCAATGTAAGCTAAATGGCCAGCTCAGGTTTCCAATTGGGTATCCATTATCTAATCACAGTCACTTATTGTGATGGCGCGCGCACTCATTCGGACACTCACTCGGACAATCAGCCTCGCTGGCTAACTCGGATTCGGGCTCGATATCTTTGTTGGCAGCGGAGGGCGGCCTTTTGTATCGGGCTGTTCCGTGTTCCGTTTTAGTTAACGCGATGCTCCACTGTTAACTCTTTTGAGCCAACTGACGGTTGGTCGGATGTGCGTCTGAACCTTAATCAGGCGGCGGCGGCAGCGGCGACGGCGACGAGTGGCGACAAGCGACAGTCGGGAGAGCAGCAGCAGCGACACGACGAAGGTAAATCGACGGAATCGGGGGAATCGATCAGTGCGCGCACGAGCAAAGCGATTTTACGGCTTAACGGTGAATCACATCAAGTACCCATCAGAGAGCCACTGGCCCTGCAGGGAGCCAGCCCATTGAAGGAGAGAGAGAGGCAAAACGACGAGGAGCGAAAATCACCTGTGGGGAAGGTGGGTGGTGTATGGGATATATCGCTTTTCAATTTACTTTGGTCGTGAGGCGCGTGCGTGAGTCGGTCGGAAGCCCAGAGGCAGAGCCGCTAGGTGAACCGTTGGCCAGCGTGCCAGAAATACAACTGACACAGAGCTCCACTCTGCCGCCGATCAAAGATGGCCAGGCCGGGCTTCGTCTCGTCTCAGTCTCAGTCTCGGTCTCAGTCTCAGGCTCGGGCCAAGTCGCGCTTACATTGCAAATTATGTATTTATGCACAGCGGTGGTAAAGAAGTTAGTATCACTAAAAATTGTTGTGCTTTTGAAACTTGATTCAAAGCTTTCGAATTTTGATGTTTCCCAACCAACATAATCCAAAATCTAAAAATATATCCGCTGCATTAATTTCCAATTATAGATTTAGGTTATATGGACTTTTGGCCGTAAGTGTATTAAGAAACCTCAAATATGTGGAAGCGGAGAAAATCAAGCAGGGAAATTGAAGTGGGTTTTTCTGTTTTTTGCTTCTCTGCTGCTTTCCGCGGCAAGTCGCCATCTTCTGGAGCAAGCGGTGGCTGATGTAACAGCGATTGAGGCGACACTATGTTGGCCATTTCCATCCATACATTTGTCCAGAGACTCCGATGCCAAAACCACTTTCGCTTTCCAGCCCGCTGGCCGCCGCTTCTTGACACCACTCTTGAGCCAAAAGTGTACGGTGGTCGGTGCTAATTGCCTCACGAGGGGGTGGCAGACACTGAGGCTGCCTCGGAAACTGTGCCACATGCAACAAGTGCGAGGAAATCCCCGGCCGAATGAATGGGACGACCAGAAAGCCAAGAAACCGATGCAGAGCAGAGAGCGGCGAAAAATGCGAAAGAGCCAATTCCATCTACAGCTCCAGTCTCGACGAGCTGGCTTGAATTCGAGAAACCGTTACCTGCATACTTGAGGCCTAATTTGTTGACTGGTCAGTCAAGCAGCCCGGCAGCCAGGCAGACAGCCAGCCAGCCAGCCTGCCCCAAAACTTGGCCAACTGGAAATACATTTTATATACTATTCTCCACGCTGACTACTTTCTTTTCATTCCATTTTCTGTTCTCTCATATTAAAATGCAAATGTGACCCTTTGTCAGTTCCTTTTGGCCCTAAAAGGTTTACGGAGGCCACCTAAAAGGTGGGCGTGTTTAAAATATCAGGTTCTCGATTTCTAAAGAAAACGGAGATGCGTCAATTTAAGACGAATCTTGGACTATTCCCCACACCTAACCTTTTGATTCTAAATAAGATCTATAAATATTGTCGAAAAAAATAGCCGAGTTGCGTAAGTAACTGAGATATGACTACTTACGACGAAACTGAAACTCGCAGTCTATTCTTCTGCCAATATTTGTTAATAAACATAACCTTCGCGCGGACCCAATCGTGCTTGACCCCCCCGGCCGATGAACGTAAACAAAAACAAATATCGCTAGAATGCATTAAAATCTTTAGTGAGGCTTTCTATGAATATTTCGATTCGAAGTCATTCAACGATTGGGCTATGCAAATCGGTAAAGTTTGTCATTAAACAAAAAATGCCAAAAGCAAATCGGGTCAAAGTCAAACACTGGTTACTGGTTGCACAGCAATTGCAGAAATCATCGTTCAAAAGCCTCGCCAATTAACTGACTTACAAAACGGAAATAACGGCACGTATCCGAAATGGATTTCATGGTCAACAGTTGCGAAGTGGTTGGCCGGTTTGGAGGAGTTTCGCGGATTAAGATTTACAAATTTGCTCATCCAGAGGTGAGTGATTTTTGTGGGCTCATCTAATTAGCAGTAAGTAGCACCTTCGGGGATACGGAGATCCACACAAAAATTTCATTAAATCAGGCATGTAAGTAGATTCAATTATGGGTTACCTACTATCCTACTTTCAGTGTTTTACGATATAGAATCAAAAATCTCGTGGATATGGATATTTGAATACTTTTACAGATATTTATTAGCTTTTAAAGGGCCTTAATAGGAAATTTGGTGTGGCATTCCAAACGATTTATAAAGCAAATAAATGCGTCCCCGATTACTGGCTTTTGAGCTTGACTTGAGATTGAAAGCGCAAGTGGATGACGAGCCGCGCCCGATGTCTTCCAAAAAGAGCCCTCCGATACATATTTGCTTAGCTGGTCGTTGTTGGGAAGGCCAAATGACCAGAGACTGACCGAATAGCTGACACCTTTGACGAAAGTTTCACTCTCGTGCTGGCCAACTTGTTAACGATATTTAAATGCATGGTTCCGGATCGTATGTTGGCCGGGTCTTTGTGCTGGAGGTGGTGGTCGCCTGCCTTTGCCTTGAGCATTCTAAGTCATGGTGAAACCATTGAGAGTTCAACTTACATAATGCCTCGTCAGGTGGGTTTGCCAAAAAAAAAAAAGGGGGAAAAAAAAGAGAAATACATAAAACTCGTCTGGATTATGGTAAACACAATGAAAGTAAAATACGCAAATAACGCACATATGTATGTACATATGTATGGGCATATGTACATAGCCAATTTATGGCCTCGAAAGGGCAGAGGAGAGCAAAAATGGGGAAAAAACACAACACAAGCGAAAGAAAGCAACTCAACAGGTCCCCAAAGGCGGTCAATTTAATGTGCAAAGTATATAAAATTTAGCCAAAGTCATAAGAGAAAAACAGACTATAGCAAAATTCGAAAACATCGAGATCGTTCGATGTAAACGATATGAAAATTACAAAAAAAAATTGTTGACCTGCAATTAAGGTCTGAACGTCCTCAATGGAATTTGTGAGAAAGCTTGCATCGCATCAGGAAATATTCCCAGGACTTAAAAGTCTTGTTTTTAATATTAAATAACATTAAATGTTAACAGAAGAATGCAGAATTTCCACATTTTGATGGATAATCAAACACGTTGGAAACACTGTTCAGCAGCATCGCCTGCTCCCCACACCTAACGGAATCTTGGTATCATCGGAGCAACAGGTGGTTGAGGCGGTTCTCTTAATTCTAATGCTTTTGTCGCCGTTGTAGCTGTGGCTGTAGTCCCATTCAAAAATGTTTGTAGCCAAACAAATGACTGGCAACTGTGGGTCTGGGTCGGGAAAGATCTAATATGGTACAATGACCGCCCGAGAGTGGCCCGGAGAGCGTTCGAGCCGATTGTTCTTGGCAATGGTAGGGCAAACCGGTTAAGAACTTGGAACATAATGACAGTGCCAAGAAGTGCTTATTAAGCATGCGATGTTAAAACATATATTAGCAAGCACCCATACGATGGCGATGGACTCACTCACACAAGACTACTGCCTGGCTGCGGCGCGGATCGGATCTACACAGCCCAAATTCGCTCGGACTTTGGACGCTCACACCGTTGCCGCCATACACCCGTAGAGCAATAGAAATGAAATTTCTATTCGGTTCGATAAATATTCTTTGGTGTTTGTGCCTGTGTCGTGTCTGTGAACCGCGGAGATTCTCTTAGAAAAACTGCGGGTCCACGCCAAATCGATCCCAAGGGTGCACCCACCCACTGGCCCCACCCATCTTGCATTATTCTAATGGAGTGACTGGAGAGGTTCTTGATTTGTTTGCCGACCAAATGTTAATTACCCTTTGTTTACTCTGCTTTTAGTCAAGTTCCTAGTGATTACAGCTAGGGTTCAAGGATCACATTGACCAATTAGTAGCCGCCAACTGCCTCACTGCATCTACAAACAAGCACTTTGTCATGAAGCTAGTCACCTTGAGATACTTTTTCAGGGATACTCTTTTCCAACAAATTAATTTTTCTTTTTTATACCATATGTACTATTTTGTTATTAAGTAGCCACCGACCGAAACCGTGATAATTTTTAATGTTCAAATTATTTGGAGCAACTCAATTGCTGACCCCGCAAAATAGGGAAAAATGCAGTGTCAGGTGCAGTTTAAAGATACTTCCGCATTTTTGGAATAAGTTCAACTTTTCTAGTAAAATTAATACAATAAAAATAAAAATGAAAGCTTTGAACTCATTTAAAATAAGAATCTTAAACTAATGATTTAAACTATACTATACTACTATCTTGTTTAAATGTAATACAACTATTTAAATGGAAGATTTAATCGATGGAATCCATCCAATTTTGTTAAGATTGATGGAAAGGACACAAACCTACAGAAATTCCAATGTTCTTTCACTCTTTTAATAGAAGATGAAAAGAGAACGTAAAGAATGCACTTATGCGCATGATTATACTTTTAAAACATAAATAAATTCCTCTGAAGGTGCAATTGATGCACCCGCATCAACATGTGGTTCCAAAATAACCCAGCCTAACTAAACTAATTATTATTTGAAGTTCGAGAATAAAGAGACTATGCAACCAATGCATTAATCTTAAACTTCAAAATAAAAATTTTATATATTTTAAATGTACAAAAAAATTTTAAACTTTTTAAAAACTTTTTTTTTTTTTTTTTCAAATAATGGATATATTTTTGTTAACCGCATGGGGGATAGATAATGTGTAAACCCCTCCGGGAAGGTCAACGCTACGTCCCTGTGCCTAGTCGTCCCCCTTTTGGGGACACGTGTGCGCTCTTCCGCTATTACTGGCTCTCTTAATTGGCTGTTGCTTCCGCAATATTTCTCTTTGCTCCGCCTGCAACTGGGTGCGGCGGGAAACAGGAGGCAGCCGCGCCACTTTTTTCATAAACTTCATACCACGATGACTAATTCAGCCATGAGGAAAGAGGTCTTGGACTGAGGCTATCGGGGGTCCTACTTACCACCAATAAGTGATCTGGAAACCGTCACCTGAGGCAGAAATACGGCAAAATATATCTTCGACTGGATGCAGGAATTTTGAACACACACCACACACACACGCAAGGGCACGTTAATACTCGTAAAATGAGTACAGGCGCACACGGTTGGACGCGGGAGAACAAAACAAGAATAGAAATTAACCGACGACTAACTAAATGCTATATTTTCACTCTAAATTAGCACGCACAATCGAATCGAACAGAAATATATCCGAAAACAAAAAGTCGCGGCAATTCATTCTCTCTTCCGTTTTCGAATCGGAAAAAGAGAGCAGACAATTTTCATTTAGTGTGACCAGACATTAAATTACTAAAATATACCGTTTGATTTTCGTTATATACTAGAAAATAAATTATACCAAACAAGGAATTTCCATTTTTGGGTCAAGCCGAATCATAAATACCTTTTTTTCAAAATTTTCAAAGATAAATAGTTTTAGAAATCATTTGAGATATTTCTATCAAGATTCGGATGATTGAAAATAGCAACAGCCAAATCTATCTATTTAAAAAACTCAATTTGGATTTTATACAGAATTGTTTAAGATGTTCCACTTAAGAATCGGATAAAAACTAGCACAGAACTTGCCGAAAGTTATAATGCAATTAAAAAAAATAGACCTCCATACATGTTGAGTCCTAAGACGCTTTTTCGTCTTTACTTTCCCCTGAGATCGGAAAGCGGAAACCTCTTTTTCCCTATTTAGTTAGGTAATCTGTAATAACCTGTTGAATTTTAAAAAAGCCTCAAACAAAAAAGAAAAATAGACATTGTCGGGAGAAGTGAAAAGCTATATGCCATGCGCAAAAACAGGACCCATTAACAAATATGCAAATCTTATGTTTAGGTTATAGCAGTCTATTTGTTTACGTTGCACAGCTCAGACCAATTATTTGCAATTTGTGTTTACCATTGAACCCAGTGTTAAGTGGCTACCTCAAGTGGAAAGCCAAAAAAGTGCAGCAATAGTTTATTTCACGGTCAGTGTCATAGCCACGCAAAATGCGAAAATGATTATAAATTAAATTGCTTTAGCTATGCTGATTTCTTCTAGGGCAACCCATGGCTAACTCCAGCTTGGTGTTCCTTCTATGTTTGGTTTTAGGACCAGTCCTGGCCATTGACTGGCTAAGGGAATGTGGAAACTGTCACTGCAAATGGGTGTCTGGGAAAAAAACGGCCGACTGCCGCAACCTGAGCCTTGGTGGAGTCCCTGAATACCTAAACTCCGAGGTCCAAGTCCTGGATTTATCACAGAATAGTATATTTTATTTGGAGGAGAATTCCTTTTCTTCGGTGCAGCTGCAGAATTTGCACAAACTTCTTATAACTAATGGCACCTTGAAGAGAATGCATCCGCAAACTTTCACCCAACTAAACATTTTAATTGAGCTTGACTTGTCCAACAATAGGTTGGTGGAACTCTTGCCAAATGTGTTCGATCCCCTAAGCAAGGTTCGTTCCTTGGTGTTCAATGGAAATCTTTTACAAAGGATCCAGCAAGATGTTTTCCACAACCTGAAGTATCTACACAAGATAGAGCTCAAGCACAACCGCCTGGTCAGCATCGAAATCCAGGCCTTTGTAGGAGTGCCTCTTCTGTCGCAGATCTATTTGGATGGAAACAAAATAACGCAACTGCGAAAGGAAAGTTTCCAAAGCTTACATAGGCTGAGCACCCTTTCGCTTACCCAGAATCCCTGGAATTGCACCTGCGACCTTCAGCCATTCCGGGATTTCGTGGTGGAGACGAATCTCTATACTCCATCCGTCAAGTGTCATTATCCTTTGCAATTGCGGGGTCTGCAGTGGCTAGCTCCTGTGCCCTTCGCCTGTAAGCCTAGGATTGTGTATCCGCGCCTTGGCATTTCCATTAACACATCCAAGGAAAATGTAACTCTCATCTGCCGTGTTCAAGGACCAAACAATACTGTCATTGCCTGGGACTACAATAAACAATTATATGTCGCTGGCTCGAAGACATTGAAAAATCATCGCGAGCAGCGTGTTTCCATTGAAGTTGTGGTCGAAAATCAAAACCAAGATCAGCATAATATGGGTCATTATACCTTTGTCTCGAGGCTAACCATTGTGAATGCCAAAAAGTCCGATGAAGGAGTATACACCTGCATAGCAGAGAATCCTGGTGGCAGGGATTTGGTTCAGATGAGTCTGGTTATACAAAACTACATAGAATCCAATCCTTGGTTCGACGTCAACTTTTTCACTGCAGTCTGTATCATAGCGATGTGGTTCCTTGGCATGTGCCTTCTGCTGTCCTCGGTTACGTGTCTTCTTTACAGGCGTTTGAGGAAACTGTATCCTGAAAAGGAAACGCACCTGTTGCCGTTTAGTTTTTCGAATGGGGCACCGGTGTGTTCTGATAGGACTATTGAATCCGACTCATTGGATATGAATCAAAGTAATAACTGCTACTCAATAGCTAAGCCCCACGAAGACTTCAATGTGAGCGATAAAAACCCAAAAGTAAACGAACAAACTAAAGAAAATAATTCCAGTATAGAGAAAATTACGGAAAAGAATGATTTGTCCAATAATGTTGATTACAAAGTGGAATGCCAGTTAAAAGGTAAATATTAAATCAAAGTTTTATAGACGGAATAGTCTTTTCTATTGTTCCCCATTTATTTTTCAAATATTTCTTTTAGATAAGCTCCTGCAGGGCCAATCAGTGGGGGGTGCCTCAAACAGTACGGAACCTTCCGAAGAGATAAGGTCGGAACAGAAATCTACAAACTCTACGCCCGTATTGAAGCAATTGAGAAATATTTCCCGCAAACAGTATAATAGCAATGTTCAAAAATATCTTAAAGAAAAGTTTGGAAGTATTCGTGCTAGAGACAGAAAAGATAAAGATCCTATTGCTTGCCAAGAAAAAAAAGATTCGGAAGCTTTAAATACACAACAAAATTAAAGAAAATGAATAATAATCACATTCCTCGTTAAAATTGAAAAAGATATTTGGGGGATTCACAAAAATTACATGTATTGTTACGACAAATTTATTGTAACGTAATGTACGTTACGTCGTAAATTATCGATAGCCACCGGTTGACAGCTAAAAGTGTCATCCCTATCAGGTCGTGGGGACGCATAAAAATAAAAACTGGCCAGCTAGTTTTTCCATTTGTTTTCCCAACAGGCGGTTGAGGCCCTAGTCCATTCCGTCTGTCAATCCGGGAGATTTGAACAAGGGGCAGAGGCTCGACCAACAAGGCTCGGCACCACAAAACGAGCCACGCACAAAATCCAGGGCCAACTACACATCGCCACCACCTTCCAACTCCCACCAATCTAGCAGCTTGTAAGCCCATCTGGGAAGTCGTGGAGCCATGAATGCTCTACGGCAGTTTTACTTGGAGATACCGGTGGTGACTCGAGCCTACACCACCGTGTGCGTTTTCACCACATTGGCAGTGGTAAGTGTCCTAGAGGGTCGAGCCTCCCGAGAAGGTGACGTGTACCGTATAATCGCAACCTTGCGACTGTTCTATTTTCAGCACCTGGACCTGGTTTCGCCGCTGCAGCTGTACTTCAATCCAACGCTAATCGTTCGCAAGTTCCAGATCTGGCGGTTGGCCACCACATTCCTCTATTTTGGCACCATCGGTATTAGCTTCTTTTTTAATATGGTGTTCACCTACCGCTACTGTCGTATGCTGGAGGACGGCTCGTTTCGCGGCCGCAGTTCGGACTTTGTGATGATGTTCATATTTGGCGGCGTGTTAATGACCTTCTTTGGAATTTTCGTCAACCTGCTGTTCCTGGGCCAGGCCTTCACCCTGATGCTGGTGTACGTTTGGTCACGGCGCAACCCACTGGTACCGATGAACTTTTTTGGAATGTTGAACTTCCAGGCGCCTTACCTCCCGTGGGTCTTGCTCTGCTGCTCAATGATCCTGGGTAACACCGTGTGGGTGGACATTATAGGCATGGGTGTAGGACACATCTACTATGTGCTGGAGGACGTGTATCCCACTTTGTCCAATGGCTACAGACTGATTAAAACGCCGTATTTTTTGTAAGCCATGTACTCAATGGCATGCTCTAAACTCTTTAATTTAATATTATCTTATAGAAAACGCCTGTTCAACGAGCACATCGAGCGCAACTATCAAGCACCTGTGGAGGATAGACCTGGAGGCTTTCCTTGGGGCGGCGAGGGCCAACCGTTGCTGCCGGAGCAAAATGCTGCTGGCGGTCAGCCCGATCCAGCAGAACAACCAGCACCAGCGCCGCAATAACATCGCTGAAACTAGATTGTTAAACTATTTCCATTTCTAATGACAAAGTTGACGACAATGTTGAGTGCCACTCTGCCACATACCGTTTGGTGCTTGGTGTAATTAAGCGATTAGTATTGAGGAGGCGTGCAATAGTTAGCCAAAGTTAATGCAGAACGCGTGTGTGCCTGCTTGCTGGTTTGATTTCTCATGCAGCTACCAAAGGCCCCGCCAGATGTACTTTTAATTCGCCCTTAAGGGTTACCTTCACGACAGATTGAACTTACACTGCACATGTGATTATATATATACAAACATGCAACAAATAAATCCAGATGTATGAAAGAACTTAAAAACTTTGAGTGCGTATTCTTTTTGTCAAAAAAAAAAAAAAGATTAAAAGCGATTATCACTTTTTAAATGCGCGCCACATTGATAAAAAGAAAAACCACGTGGCAGCCCGATTGCTACAGCGAGTTGCCAGACACTACGTTTTATTTATTTACACTATATTTTCTAGTTTAGCTATCTAGGCGATAAATATTAGAATGTCGTTCAGGATATAGATGCATGATGTCGAAAATTTACATGACTCAACTGTCACACCCCCAGCGCGTCCGCCTGCTGTACAAAACCATTCTGCGCCTGCATCGAGGTGAGTTGCATCCAAAATTTGCATCCAACCGACTGATTTGTAAGAGAGAAGCCTCTTCTACTAGGTCTTCCTGCGGAGCTCCGTGCCTTGGGCGACAATTACGTGCGCGACGAGTTCAGGAGACACATCAAATGTAATCCCATGGAGGCGCAGCTCTTCATGACCGAGTGGGCCGTGAGTTTTACGTAATTACTAATGGGGCTGATCTTACTTTTGGAATCCTTTCATGCAGCGCTACGCCTCCACGATAACGCAGCAGCTGGGTCTGCGCGGCAAGCCTAAGGGGGAATTGGGCGAATCACTGGATACCAGTGCCGTGGAGATGCTTAAAGACGACCAGGTTGTGCAGCTTTATGAACTTATGTTGGCGGCAAAGGGTCTGGATGGGGACACAATCACGGCAGACGATGTTCGTAGCAAATAAATCATAGCCTTTATTTGGTTTCCTTCTCCATCACTTTGTACTCGTACTTAATGCCATTCTCCTCTTGGACCCCCGTTGGAGTGTCCGGATCAAGGGATACTTCGAAAAAACTCTCAGGAATCGTGGGGAAGAAGGTGTCGCACTCGAATTTCTTATGGATTCGTGTGATGTACAGGCGGTGACAACGAGGCGAGTCCATAGCCTCTGCATACACCCCACTGCCACCCACGACCCAAACGTTTTCGATCTGGTCATCGCAATCGAGATGTTTCATAGCCGCCTCAAGGTTGGGATACAGCATCACGCCCTCGGGCAGGTCTTCCGGCTGCAGTGTGGAGCTTAAGACGATATTCAAGCGTTCAGGCAGTGGTCTCTTGCTTTCGGGGATACCGAAGTAGGTCCTCCGCCCCATGATAACAGCATTTAGCTTGCAGGGATCACTAGTTCGTTTCGTCGTCCGGCTGAAGTACTTGAGCTCTGACCTGCGAATGAAATCCTTTAGACCAGGATGTTCTATTCTGTTTGTGACTCACTTTATACGCCATGGCAGATCGCCCTTTAGACCGATGCCTAGGTTTTCGCTAACTGCCACAATTAAGCTAAATCTTCGCATTTTAATTTGAAATGTTTTTATAAGAAATAAAAAAGAATCTCGATCACTTAAGTAGCTTTTTTTAAAAAACAGCTGATGCGTTTCTCGTGGCAATTTTGGAGTTACCATATATGTTAATTATTAAAATTCCGATGTTTTTGCGGTTCCAAAGGAATAACCTGGCTATATTTCCTTAGAAAGGACACTCACATAAATCCTGGAAACAAAGACTTTAAGACCATATTTAAATGCAAATTTTACGTTTATTTTCCTCTTTAGTTTATACATAATGTATAAAGTATAATATATTTTAAAATACTTGCATCTCAAAAGTTTGTTTAAATGTGCCCTGGATTACTGCAGAATTGGTCACGAAATTATTCAGGTCCTTCCAGTAGCCAGTAGGTCTCCATTTCGCCCTTGCCCTTCACTTTGACAAAACCTCGAGCTTCCACCTTGTAGCCGACTTTCTGCACCTTGAGCGCAGTGTAGTTGGAGAGCTGAATCTTCCAAGGATCACTGCTGCTCTCCATACGCGAAGCGGTATTGACCGTGTCCCCGAACAGACAGTACCTGGGCACCTTGAGGCCCACTACCCCAGCAACCACTGGTCCCGAGTTAATGCCCACCCGGATGGCCACGCCGGGAAGGCCATGGGCTTTGACTTTTTTCATTACGCGGAGGGACAAGTCGCACGCGTGCTCTGCATGTAGGGGATTCACATCCGGAGCTCCCGATACCGCCATGTAGACCATGCCCACGGTTTCCACTTTGTAGACAAACGGCGAGATGATCTCTTCATCCAGGGCAGAGAATACCTTGTTCAAGGTGGTCACCGCCTGCATGGCGTCTTGAATGTTGTTGGACCCGCTGTCGTAGACGTTTAAGACCTCGATGAAGATGACGGACACTTCCTCAAAGCTCTGGCATACGTGTTCTTCACTTTTTCTCATCCTCTCTGCAATCGGACGTGGAATCATTGAGTAGAGCAGCTCATCTCCCTGGCGTTTCCAGGAGTCCGCCAGCTCAAGTGACTTCTCCAGCTCATCCGAGCGCTGCTCCTCCTTCTCAAACATGATTTCCAGCTTGGAGCAGTGCTGCCATCCGGCCATGACCAGCTCCCGACTAAGACCGTGCGGATTGAGGTCGTTGAGGTACAGACCAATCCCATGTAGCTCGTCCAGATTTTCGATCAAGGGACTACAGAGAAAAATCAGAGAGTCCACGTCCTTGATATAGAACATTTGACCCTTTAGCAGGATGGACCTGAGACCAACTGAGTGGCGACGCTGTCCCGTGGCAGGATCAATCTCTTCCTTGGATGTAGAGGCGCCAGCCACATTATCCTTGGCGTTCTCGACGCTAAGCTCCTGGGCACTGGCCAAGGCCATGGACTGGGCCTCGTTGAGACTGGCCTCGTCAAAGTTGTCAAAGTCGATGTTCAGAGCTGCGTCGTAGGCAGCTCGATTGTGTCCTGTTCGGATGAGCTCAAATTCGAAGAGCACTGTCCGCATCTGGAGGATAGTCTGCCATTGGATTAGTGTATCTTTTGGTCGCCGGCACTTGAACCTCTCCAAGATGTGGCTGCCAATGAAGCTCTTGGGGTTCACGCCTGGATTGTGAAGAATCCAGGTCTCGATTATCTTCTCACCGGCAAGGGTGATCCGCATGTCGTGGTCTAAGACTATGGTAAAGGGGAAGAGCTCCAGGAACACATTGAGATCCACCGAAGGCATCTTCAGCTGGGATGGATGGGCAATGACATTCACCCGCTTGGCCATGTAGTCCCGGTTGTCAAAGTCCAGCCGGTACTTGACGATGACCGTCAGGGGACCATCTGTGAGCTTTATGGGACCCGCTGTTCCACCGCAAATATCGTTCTGGCTCTCCAGAACGTAGGCGGTCATGTCCAGGCCGTAGAATTGCTTGGCCACCTCCGTCATCTGGCCAATCAGGTACTTGGACATGCCCGTCCTGCCGCTCCGGTAGAGGATGACGGCTCCGTTGTCGTCCACATTGGTTAGCTGCATGCTAGGGGACTTCATCTTTGGATAGGTGAACCGCATTTGCACGTGGATATTGTCGATGGACTGGAGAAAGTCACAGTAGTACCTCCCCGTGGAGCGGATCATCTTGTCGTAGCCGAAGTTGCTGAAGAATCGCACGAAGCACCTCCCGAAGAAGTTCATGCAGAAGTCGAAGGACTCGCCTGTGCAGGCGGACAGAGCAGCGGCAATGTCCGGCATCAGCTTGTCTGGGTAGATCTGGTGCGTCTTGAAGCTCTGGTGCTTGCAGTCGACAATCTGGCAGACCTTCTTCCAGGTCTCCATCCCGTACTCCTCCTCGATATAGTGCTGGACGCTTTCGTACAGCATTCCGTACATGGTGAGGCCGGAGGGTCACTTGGGACCTGTCTATCGTCCAAATTGGTTTCGCAAAAGTTTTCCTGTAACGAGTCAAAGTTGGCAGGCGTTTAAATGGGCTGCGGCAGGAAAAGTTTTCCCATCTTCCCAAGCAAATTATGTAACTTGTATCCCTGCTCCGGGGGATTCAAGACATTTTGGATGTCTTAGGTCAGGGATTATAAGTTGATAGCTTAGAAGAAATAAATGAGAGATTATGTAAGTAAGGTCCTTCAAATAATAAACTTTCGATGCAATAAATAACATTTAAATTTAATATTTAATGTACAATAAGGATACATTTTAGTGACTACCCAATTAAAAATGGCGGGGGGTCCCGGACTTTCCAAGCGAATCCGCATAAGGGTTGGCCCACGAAAAATGGAAGAAAATCGATCTGGAAATTCGTTCCCATATTTTGATGCAGATTGATTGGGAATCCTTTCACGATTGTTTTAAGGCATTCCTTTCAAGAATCAGATGAAAATTGGCCAAAGTATAGACATCCGAAGGGTGCATATTGGGGGTCCCGGACTTTCCAAGGGATTCCGGATTTTACAAGGGGTTGGCCCCCGAAAAATGGAAGAAAATCGATCTGGAAATTCGTTCCCATATTTTGATGCAGATTGATTGGGAATCCTTTCACGATTGTTTTAAGGCATTCCTTTCAAGAATCAGATGAAAATTGGCCAAAGTATAGACATCCGAAGGGTGCATATTGGGGGTCCCGGACTTTCCAAGGGATTCCGGATTTTACAAGGGGTTGGCCCACGAAAAATGGAAGAAAATCGATCTGGAAATTCGTTCCCATATTTAGATGCAGATTGATTGGGAATCCTTCCACGATTAATTAAGGTATGCCTTTCAAGAATCGGAAGAAAATTGGCCAAAATATAGCCATTCGAAGGGGGAAATCGGGGGGTCCCGGACTTTCCAAGGGATTCCGGATTTTACAAGGGGTTGGCCCACGAAAAATGGAAGAAAATCGATCTGAAAATTCGTTCCTAGATTTTGATGCAGATTAATTGGAAATCCTTCCACGATTATTTTAAGGTATGCCTTTTGAGAATCAGATGAAAATTGGCCAAAATATTGACATCCGAAGGGGCATATTGGGGGGTCCCGGACTTTCCAAGGGATTCCGGATTTTACAAGGGGTTGGCCCTCGAAAAATGGAAGAAAATTGATCTGGAAATTCGTTCCTAGATTTTGATGCAGATTAATTGAAAATCCTTCCACGATTATTTTAAGGTATGCTTTTCAAGAATCGGATGAAAATTGGCCAAAATATAGCCATTCGAAGGGGGCATATTGGGGGTCCCGGACTTTCCAAGGGATTCCGGATTTTACAAGGGGTTGGCCCTCGAAAAATGGAAGAAAATTGATCTGGAAATTCGTTCCTAGATTTTGATGCAGATTAATTGGAAATCCTTCCACGATTATTCTAAGGTATGCCTTTTGAGAATCAGATGAAAATTGGCCAAAGTATAGACATCCGAAGGGGGCATATTGGGGGTACCGGACTTTCCAAAGGATTCCGGATTTTACAAGGGGTTGGCCCTCGAAAAATGGAAGAAAATTGATCTGGAAATTCGTTCCCATATTTTGATGCAGATTGATTGGGAATCCTTTCACGATTGTTTTAAGGCATTCCTTTCAAGAATCAGATGAAAATTGGCCAAAATATTGACATCCGAAGGGTGCATATTAGGGGGTCCCGGACTTTCCAAGGGATTCCGGATTTTACAAGTGGTTGGCCCACGAAAAATGGAAGAAAATCGATCTAAAAATTCGTTCCTAGATTTTGATGCAGATTGATTGAAAATCCTTCCATGATTATTTTAAGGTATGCCTTTTGAGAATCAGATGAAAATTGGCCAAAATATTGACATCCGAAGGGGCATATTGGGGGGTCCCGGACTTTCCAAGGGATTCCGGATTTTACAAGTGGTTGGCCCACGAAAAATGGAAGAAAATCGATCTGAAAATTCGTTCCTAGATTTTGATGCAGATTAATTGGAAATCCTTCTACGATTATTTTAAGGTATGCCTTTTGAGAATCAGATGAAAATTGGCCAAAATATAGCCATCCGAAGGGGGCTTATTGGGGGTTCCCGGACTTTCCAAAGAATTCCGGATTTTACTTGGGAAAAATTAGAATCGGATGAAAATTGACACACAAAAAAGTGTTAAATAGGTCAAACCGAAGTTTAAAAAATATAGTTATGCTTTAAACTTGCATAGAAACTTTTGTTTCGACTGCCATCCATTGTTTGCATTAACTTTTTCCGATGAAATTTTAGTTAAATTGACTAAACAATCTTTTCCTAATTTGGATCCATATTCAAGCATTCACTAAGCATGAAATTAGATGAGTGATTTTAGAATATAAAGTTTAATAATATGGTTAGTTGGGTCTGAAATGAAGTGCCCCTTATCTAGTCGTCAAACACACTGGGAAAAAGTTAAGCCAGCTCCTCGGCAGCGTCTTTTGATTTATTGCCCCGACAGTTTAATTTGGCTTCATGTGGCAGCCGCAGGCACGCGCCTCCACAGAGTATTCCAGCTCCCGGCTCCCACATCACGGACCCCTAATCCTCCCACCGCCACTTTAAGCCTGTCACGTCCCAGCAGGAGGAAACGAGCGAGCTCGTTGTACTCTTGACTTGTTTCCGTTGGCTGTTGTTGCCGTTAATTCGTCCTTTGGCAGTGCCTGCTTTTCGATTTCCCCCCCAGCACCCTAACTAACAACGGCCATAAATCCTCGAACATCTTCCTGGAGTGTTTGTCAATATTCAATTTTGACCAAAAACATGCAAATTTCACCCAAACCAAAAGTCGTTACAAAGAATGTAACAAATTCTTTTGTTGCGTTTGATTAATGTGGATGTTATAAGCTGTCCAATAAAATTTCTTAAAAGCCAAATACTTGATTAATAGCCTTAAGGATAGGAGATAGATGGAAGGTTATTTTAACTTACACACCTTAAGAAAATAGGAGAAGTCCTTTAATAGGATTTTGTCCTTTTAAAACATATTTTTTGTTGCCTGTTTACTTTGCCTGATGTCCCTGATTATCTCAGCTTACATTCCTCTTCGTTCCAATCCTGTTTTAAAGTCCTGTCCGGTTCTGCAGCATCGAATCACTGTTGGTTCACACCTCTTAAAGAGGCCACAATGAAGTTTAATTTTATCCACGCGGAATTTGCTCTTCGCTTATTTATAATTTAAGGGGAGATGGTTCACACACAGGCATATGCTCCGACAGCCTCCCCGGAGGCACAAGCCAAAATACGTATACGCACTTTTCGGGAACTCTCGCTTTTCCGGACTTTTCCGGTGCCTCCGTCGCCGCCAGTTGCTATTGTTACACTAAATATGTTTTGCCGCCTGTCGCTGCTTCTTTGGCTTCTGGCAGCCTGATTTCTTCCATGATTTCCTCTGACGAGCTTCGTGCGGCCCGGGCCGTAGTCGAGTTCGGATCTGTTGCTGTTGCTGCGAGAGGAGCTTTTCCCGTTCAGCCGGGAAGTTGTCGGGCGAATGGAGCGTGTGTCGTTGGCGGTCAAACCTTTTATAGCCCCCCAGACAGGCCCCTCCAGGATTGTGCAGTTGGAGTAATGTTTCCGGGCCACTTACGACCTTCATGCCTGCGCTTCGACACGCACTTCTCTGTTTGTTGTCCATCGTCCTCGTCATCGTCATCAACATCATCATCATTATATTGCCCCGGACATCAGCAGTCAATGCTCCTTCGATTGCCACTTTGTCTCTATCCAATGTGCCACACTGACACACTGCCCAAGGAGTCATTTTTCTCTCCGTTCATTTCGTTTATGTCCCCTTCCTAGGACACGCATATATACGAGCTCGGGTTCGTGGCATTCCGTGCAAAATATTGTCCTTTGGGTCTTACGACCTTGCCTGGCTGTTTCAGGGCTGGGAAGGAAGAGGTTTCTAAGGACATATGACCCCATTTATTGTGATAAATCTCTATCTTAATTATCTTAATTAATTATTATTATTATTAAATTTTAGCTTTTCAAACATAAATTTCCAATCCTTATTTCCCAATTTTAATTTGTGTATCCATCCCTTGAATACTTTCACTTCTATAGGACTTTCAAATGTATCATTGCTGTAGTCCTGCGTTTTCCCTTTCCCCTACCCAGATGTGGGTGGCGTTGGGAGTTCCATCTCGGGACATCTACAGTTGATGCCTTTCCATTTCCATGCATACTTCAGCAATAAATACTTAGAATCGTCGGGTCGTATATATATTTTGTGTCCTGGCAACCCATCAGGATTGTTTTAAAGCAATTTAAAGAGGATTTCCAAATGTAACGCTTCGCACAAGCGAAAAGGATTTTCGGAAAAAGCTTTTCGCATAAACGTTGACAATTTTATGGGCGGCGCATGAATTGGCGAAACTGACGATAATGGGGCTCTGGCTGGATGGGGATTAGGGTCAGGCAGGAGACACAACCGGACACACGAAAGCATATTTTGGGCATGCTTAAAAGCTACTCAAAATGCCATTAATAACACAAACGACAGGCGCGCTTACAAAGGAAAATGGCGAAAAACTACCAGGACATCAAGTGTTTGTCTCTCGTTTCCCGAAGGAAAAACTTAATTAGTGCGGCGTGCGATTAAGTGACTGCACTGAGAAAAATATTACTTGTTTTTTCTATAAAATATAAAACAATCAACAAGAACGATCCTTCAAAGTGGACTCCTGTTTTATTTCGGTGCAGTAATTACTAGAAATGTAATAAAATTAATTGGTAAATGCCGAGACATTTGAGACTTTCTTCTACCCACAAAACGCTCCATGACTTAATTTAATTTCTTCGGGTAGGAGGAGAAAAGAAGCAGGACTCCCTTTAAGGATAATTCAGAGACATTATGACACGCAAACTGCCCATAAAAATTTATATATTTGATGGGTACAGATTAATAGCAGGAGATTATGTTCTCTCCTTTAAAAATAAATATGTTCCATTATCAATATTTAATTTCAAGGTAGAAGAATATTTATTAGAATGAGTTACAAAAGCCACAGGTGAGGTACAATATTTTGGTGCAAGTGCCTAACATGGAAATTCATTTAAAGTGGTCGGTTAACCCTCCGGACCCTCCAGCAGCCAGTAGGTCTCCATCTCGCCTTTGCCCTTAACCTTCACAGTGCCTCGCGACTCCACTTTGTAGCCCACCTGGCGCACCTTTTCCGCCGTGTACTTGGAGAGCTGGATCTTCCAGGGGTCACTGCTGCTCTCCATCCGCGAAGCGGTGTTAACCGTATCCCCAAACAGGCAGTACCGTGGCACCTTCTGACCAACCACCCCGGCCACCACGGGTCCGGAGTTGATTCCCACCCTAATGGCCACATCCCCCATCTCCCGTTTCTTGAACTTCTTCATCACACGCAATGCCAGATCGCAGGCGTGTTCGGCGTGGAAGGGATTCACATCCGGTGCCCCCGACACTGCCATGTAGACCATGCCCACTGTTTCCACTTTATAGACAAACGGCGAGATGATCTCCTCGTCCAAGGCGGAGAATACTTTGTTCAGAGTGTTGACCGCCTCCATGGCACCCTGGATGCTGTTCAGCCCACCGTCGTACACGTTCAGGACCTCGAGGAATATGACGGACACCTCTTCGAAACTCTGGCAAACCTGCTCCTGGCTATGCCGCATCCTCTCCGCAATGGGGCGTGGAATCATCGAGTAGAGCAGCTCATCTCCCTGGCGTTTCCAGGAGTCCGCCAGCTCCAGTGACTTTTCCAGCTCATCCGAGCGCTGCTCCTCCTTCTCAAACATGATTTCCAGCTTGGAGCAATGCTGCCATCCGGCCATAACCAGCTCCCGACTGAGACCATGCGGATTGAGGTCGTTGAGGTACAGACCAATCCCATGCAGCTCGTCGAGATTTTCGATTAAGGGACTGCAAAGGAATATCAGAGAATCCACGTCCTTGATATAGAACATCTGCCCCTTCAGTAGGATAGACCGCAGTCCCTGCGATGAGCGACGTTCCCCAGTGGCAGGGTCAATCTCATCCTCTCCTGCTGCTAAGTCAGCGTCGGATTGCTCTTCATTGAACTCCTTAGCTTTGGCCAGGGCCATGGTCTGAGCCTCGTTCAGATCCATTTCGTCGTAGTTCTCAAAGTCCATGTTAAGAACGGCATCGTAGGCGGCTCGATTGTGGCCAGTTCGGATGAGTTCGAACTCGAAGAGCACCGCCCGCATCTGGATGAGGGTTTCCCATTCGATGGCGGTGTCCTTGGGCCGGCGGCAGTGGAATCGGTCCATTACATGGCTGCCGATGAAGCCCTTTGGGTTGGCCCCCGGATTATGCATGATCCACGTTTCCACGATTTTCTCGCCGGCGTGGGTGATTTTCATGTCGTGGTTTAGAACGAAGGTGAAGGGAAAGAGGTCCAGGAACACGTTCAAGTTCACCGTCGGCATTTTCAGTTGTGAAGGATGGGCCTCCGTATTGACCCGCTTGGCCATATACTCCCGATTGTCAAAGTCCAGTCGGTATTTGACAATCACGGTCAAAGGACCATCGGTTAGCTTTATGGGACCCGCCGTTCCTCCACTGATGTCGTTCTGGCTCTCGATCACATAGGCCTTAATCTCCAGGCCATAAAACTCCCGGGCCACTTCGGTCATCTGGCCAATCAGGTACTTGGACATGCCGGTGCGACTGCTTCGGTACAGGATAACAGCTCCGTTGTCGTCCATGTTGGTGAGCTGCATGCTGGGCGACTTCATCTTGGGGTATGTGAAGCGCATTATCAAATGGATGTTGTCTATGGACTGCAGAAAGTCGCAGAAATACCGTCCAGTCGACCGGATCATCTTGTCGTAGCCGAAGTTGCTGAAGAAACGGACAAAGCACTTCCCAAAAAAGTTCATGCAAAAGTCGAAGGACTCGCCCGTGCAGGCGGACAGAGCAGCGGCGATATCCGGCATCAGCTTGTCCGGGTAGATCTGGTGCGTCTTAAAGCTGTTGTGCTTGCAGTCGATGATGTGGCAGACCTTCTTCCAGATCTCCACTCCGTACTCCTCCTGCACGTAGTGCTGTACACTCTCATACAACATTCCATACATGCCTGATTTTGGTATTTTGGATATCCTTTTTGACTGACGAAGATATTTTTCAAACAAATTTAATTAATAAATATTAAAAAAACATATTTCTTACACCAACCTAAAAGAGAAATCTTGGCTTTTGTCCTTGTTCCGGTGGCTCCTGTTGAAATTTAATTTATTCCTGCGGCAGTCCTGTTTTATTTATTTATAATTCCAGACAAATTCAATTTACGAGAGGACGCACACTCTTGCTGAAAATCCCAAAGGAACGCACAAGCACATATGTATGAGGAAACCAAAGGACCTTTGATTCTTTTTTTGAGGCTCACTGTTTACGGATTTCAGACTTTTATGCCATGATTTTGTTAATACGTCTGGACCGTGCGGATCCTGGGACCGGTACTTGTTAGCTCGCACTCCGGGTGCGACTAAAACGCCTTTCGTTGGTTGCCGGGTCTTTTATAGTCGCAGGGATGGCCCCTTTAAACTCCTGCCCTGAACGCTAAACAGATCCCCATCCCCAGCGCCGCTGACTGACCCTCGGCAGTGTTACATTTCATGTCATTGCTCCTTGTTGATGCCAATTGACGGTTACTTTTCGATAAAGTATCAAGAAATGAAGTGTTTTTCTATTTTATTGCTTTTACAACAATATCTCACACGCACTCAAAAGGACGCACAACAGGATAGAGCTTGTCACCTAAATCTCTAAAGGGGAAAATACCACTTGCTCCCATTCGATTGTCCTTGAACGTGTCCCTTTTCCGTTTGATGTGGGATTTTTTGGTTTAAATTTCGTCATAATTTGCATTTACTTTTAAGAGGATTCAAAATACCACAGGATAAACCTTGGTCCCCTCCACCACACACTCATAAATGCTGAAATTTTAATGGGTCTGCTTTGCAGGAGTGATGATAACGGTTAAACAGGACTTCTATTTGCATTGGCACCCTCTGCTGGTTATAAACGAGACGACGTATTTAATTAGTGCTCCGCCCCACCAACCTCCAGTCGCCCAAATTGATTGGGACTCGTGCAGGGAGGCCGTTGACATCTCACTTGTGGCTTTAATTGTCCTGTTGGAGACACTAGACTGCAGACTTTACCGGCTATTCCGGCCGACATGCAATCGAGAAATAAAAGTTGTAAAATACGCCAAACGATATAAATGATGAAACCATTTGATTGATGAGGCGGGAGCATTTAAAGAGTCCTGAATACTTTGGATCAGGCATAGTATTTTTAACTTAAGACAGACAAGGATTATTTTAAAAATATCCAAACATTGGTTGATCCTTTTTTCGTATTTTTCCATATTAAAATCCATTAAATTTAAAGAAAATCTTAGGTTTTTATTTTTTTGACTTGCTTTAGAAGTTTCCCCAAGGAAACGACACGGCTGCTTTTTGAAACTACATACATGTTACATTATACATAACTATCAGAATCCAGAGACTTGGCTTATTTGCCAAGACCAACCTTGTTGAAAAGCTTATCCTTGACGATCTGAGCCATTAGGCCGTGTATCAGTTCAATGGTAGAGCGGCTGCAATCGCGCGTAGCCTTGGACAGCTTATCTTCGGATCGCTTCTCGTTGACATCAGTACCTGTGGGATGTTAAAACTAATTACAAGCACTAATTTCAGGGTGACAAATTAAGTACCGCGACCTAAAAAGTTCTCGCTCTGCTCCAGCTTCTCGGAAAGATCCATTATTTGGCCGGTGGTGTACTCCGTGTTAGTGAGCAGACCGGAACTGCCCAGTGTGTTTACCCAGTATTTGTTCCACAACGAGTCCAGCAGCTTACGATCCAGGGCCGACTTGAAGTAGCTAATCTCTAGCGGATAGTACTGCTTACAGTGCACGCCAAAGTCTTCGATCTTATTCAGCGGGATGGTCTGGTACTCCGACGGCTCCTCATTGGGTGGCTTGTAGCCCTTGGGATATGTGCGGAAGGCGCCCAGGCACACCTTGCCGGCAGAAACGGTGCGGACCGGATCTACGACAATGGCCACAAATGGCTCCTGATAGGTTTGGTTTAGCATTTGTGTCGACACATCGATTCCTGACAGCCAGCAGCCATAGCCGGGGTGACTGTGATACCATCCCACCGCGTGCTCCATGCGGCCCACTTCCTTGGCAGCCTCCATGTAGGCTGTCATGTACTCGTATGCCTGAGCCTGGGCATTCACGCGGGTCTCAGTGCCCTCTACTGGCAGCGCGAATGCGTCCATAACAATCTAAAATTCAATTTTGCAAGTGAGTCGTTGTTTTCACCTAATCGTCTTCTGCTACCTACCATAGTGTTGTCCTCCACTTTGCCTAGCATGAGCCCCATCACTTCCAAGGTGCCGCCCGAGCGGGCGTGCATGACCATCTTCAGAAGCGCCAAGGCCGAAATCTTGATGTCCTTAAAGAAGTGCGGGTCCTTTTCCCAGGGCTTAGCATCGATGATTTGGCGCTGTTGCTCCGCATCGTAGCGAAAAATTTCATCGCAGCTGGGCAGCGTCTGTATGTTGTTTTCCAGCTCCCATGTCTTCTGTGCGGTGCCGGCGTCCATTGCAGGTGTTTTTAATAAAGAAGGGCCTTTGTTGCAAATTTTGTTTTATTCCGGCTAGTGGTGGAAAGACTTCGATGAAAATATCGATAAATGTAGTGAAAAATCCTTCCAAGGACTTGGATTGTATTAACTAAAATAAAACAAAAACTATAAAGAACTATTAAATTAAAACAAGATATTATATTTTCTGCCTAGAAGGACAAACTTAAA
This sequence comes from Drosophila varians, assembly GCA_018150405.1. NCBI lineage: Eukaryota > Metazoa > Arthropoda > Insecta > Diptera > Drosophilidae > Drosophila > Drosophila varians. The sequence continues at coordinate 16,567,594 of JAECWK010000015.1, read as the reverse complement.
ACAAAAAAAAATACTTGAAAGTCCTAACGCGTACCTCCGGGTGGCCAGTTCCCGCGCCCCGAAATTTGAATGTAACGCCTTTGATAGCGGTTCAAGAAAGTTGGCATGTCCGGGCTTGCGCGTCCATTGCAAAAAAAAAAAAATTCCTACACTACAGCTCCAGTTTTCGCTAAAGGCGACGTCAATAATCGCGAAATGATGCCTAAAAACCCGCTGTGCATGAAAGGTGAAACATAAAACACAGTGATCCGCGTTAGGTGACTTTAATCCGATCACACGAAAAATATTGACTTGGTGCAAGCGCTTTGCGGCGTGTCTTCGTCTTTGCGTCCCTCATCGGCTTTTAGGTCGCCTTCCCCAAACCTAAGATACAGCTGCTCAAATTGGCTGGAAAAATGTCTCTCGATGGCGCCCGGCTGCGCTATGTGGACAAGGACGGTGTTGCCGTGGTGGTGCCCGCCAAGGGGCGCACCTTCCAGGTGGGCGCCTACCTATCCTGCGACTTGCCCCTCGGCGGCGAGCAGGGGGAGCGGCTGATCTGTGAAATAATGCGCGACGCCTTTGGCAGGGTAAGTGTATGCCTGGACCCTTAGTCCGTGGAGTTTATCTAATGTAATATAGAATATTCTAGGTGTATCTGTACAATAAGTCTATAAGCGAGACTATCCACTTGGACGACACAGCCATCTTGCAGGGTAAGAAGCGACCGCTTCTGCACGGCGGCCGAATCAAAATCTTTGATCAAGACTACACTTGGGAGTTCCCAAAAAGTGACGATACTGAGGATGTACCCAGCACTCCGGAGCGCCTTCCGCCCGCTGAGCAGGGTTCCAACTCCTGCCCATCGCTCAAGGTGAGTACCCAACTCCCCTTCCAAAGGTACAGTTCGGTAAGATTTGGTTTTCTCTTTTTAGACCCACCGACCTCAGATCGACAAGCGGCTAACCGTACACAAGTAAGTAAGGCAGCAGGCAAGCGCCGACCCAGGTAGTCGTCGCCAACCCCTAAAATATCTTGTGTGCAAACACAAAAAGTGCGATAGGGACGAATCACATTAGGGGCACATTTCGAGCATGTGTCGCTTCCTTTTTTATTGCTTCGTTACATCAAATTGATTTCTAATCTGTCTGTATTCTTACAGTTTCCACTATAGCATAAACTCGGACGACGAGGGCAACACATCCATTGAGTCACGTGACCAGGATGAGTCCCTCGCGGATCCCGAGATTGACCTGAACTTTTCTACGCCCCCAAGCATGGGCTCTATAACCTGCGAGACGCCTAAGGTGGATCTGGTTGATGCCACTCAGAATAAAGAAAACTCCACCTCGACGCCTGCCAGTCACCAGAAACTACTACAGCTCTGTGCCCGCTCTTACGTGGTCACTACTTCGTTCTCCCCGCGTGAAACGGGTGTCAAGATTGAAAGGTCATTCACCTGCGTACGTAAGCCTGGAGTTCCGGCCACAGCAACCGTATCAACACCCAACAAGAGCGTGTACAGTACTCCAAAGGGGGTACTCTCGGAGCTAAACGACGAAAGCTGCAGCCGTGACCTGATGGACTTTAACACACCCTCGACCTCAAATAAGGCCAAGCGAGAAACGTCCATGTATTTGATTGACTTGACGACACCCTCGAAGCTGCGGCCATCGGCCAAAAATCCACCAACGCCAATTAGCGTTGACAGCACTGATGAGTCCAGCGAGGGCTCGCCGATCGTTATTGATATAACCAACTCTGCAACACCGCCATCGCCTGCACAATCCCAAGTGAAGCAGCAAAACCAGACGCCACGTCGACTAGTTAACCCTGCCACGCCGAAACGTACACCCCAATCTCTTATGAAGCGGGCACTCCTTACAAGCACGAAAAAGCAGATCGCCTCCAGTCGTGCCGAAGGGAAAGCCTCCCCCTCAGCCGCTCCGACTCCCCCTCCCAAGCGCACGTCCCTATTAGAGGCACGTCGCCAATGCTTGACTACGCCGCGCCGCCTACCATTCCATCCCCACCGACGGACACCCGTTCACCGAGCTGCGAGCGATGAATCGGACAGAAGCAAAACACCGAAGACGTCGCCTCGGAAAAAACACTCACAGAATCTGAGCACTCCTCGAGAAAACAAACTTTCCCAGCTGCGAAAAAGCCTAGCCGCGGCCAAACGCAGTCCAGGTGTTGATAAGAGTAACATGCTCGTAGCCAAGGCATGCCGATCCCTTAACTCGCCCAAAAGTGGCTCCCCTAAGCCCGCCTCGCCTAAGCCGGAATCGCCACTCCACCGACTCACTTTCAACGTGTCTGACAAGAAAAGCTCGACCCCGGAAAAATGTGACGACTCAACGTCAGAATTAAGCCGCACTTTCACCATATTAGATGAAAACCAGGGCGAGAACCAGAACAAATCGCTTTCGGTAGTCGAAGCGGTAGCAGCTATTGTTACTGAGGAAATAGAGGGCAGTTTTCAAATTGAAGACGCCGTCAGAAGTCCCAAGAAGGATCTGCCAATTTATTCTACGTCGGATGAGAACAAATTGGACACTGTTTTCACTAATTTAGTGTCAGAGGAGAAGGAAGAAGCGAAACCTGGAGAAAATATATTGTCTGATTCTGAAATAGAAAAAGAAAATCCAGGTATTGCAAATATTGATGTCCATACTGAGGAAGCAGAAGCTGTAGAAGATCAACCCGCTCTTGACATGGAAAATTCCGAAGAGAATGTAGAAAATGCTCCAGTTATAGAAGAGAGCATTTGTGAAGAGGTCCTTGCTAACATACCTGAGAAGAGCCATGATGGTGAGTAAAAAAAACCGAACATGGAGGTATGTTTTATAAATTTTATTTTTCGTACTTGTAAAAATAGTTACAGACAAGACTGCTGAAGTAATAGAGGACGTTATTTGCGAAGAGGTACTAGCCGAGGAGAATAGCGACAATAGTAAGTTTAAAATGGGTTTCTCAAAATACTTACTTTACTTTTCAAATTCTTGCAGTTAAAGACGCTCCTTTTGTAAAACATGAAGAAACTTCTAGCGAACAAACGCCAGTTACCCGAAGGAGTTCTCGACGCCTTTCTGTTGATCAGAGAGCGGTTGACACCACTCCAAGGCGTAGCTCTCGTAGAGCTTCAATGGAGGCAGCCAAAATGGCTGAAACGGACATTTCCAGCAAACTTAAACGAAGGGCCTCCTTCTCGGCTGTAGAGAGACAGCAAATGACGACACCCCGCCGTAAGCGACGTACATCGGAGGACACATCAACGCCGACACGACAATCGAAGCGTTTATTGAACACTCCGAAAAAGACTCTGGCAGTGGATGAGTCTGTTGGTGACATGGGAATCATAGTTGAGGAAACTTCCCATGACGAAGGTAAGAAACAAGACTACTTTTATTTATCAGACTCTCAATTGACAATCATTTTTGTATTTCAGGTAACAAATCTGTTGTTGTCGAAGACGAAGATTACGGCAACGAATTACCAATCGAGGAGCCGGACAACGTCGACTATCACGGTGTGAGGGACCTATTAAAAACCCCCAAGAGCTGCAGCACGCCGCGTTTCAAGGGACTACGAGAGATGATGCGTACACCGAAAGTTCCAGCTTCGCCAATTTTGGACAACATCGAAGAGATGTTGGAACGTTCGGCAGGCAGTACTCCCCACCATAAGAGCGGCTCTGTCACTGTGGCTCACGCTACTATAGATGGCGGAAGACTGCTAGACAGAGTTCTCAAGACACCCAGCGCTAGAAACATAATGGTTCCCAATGATCCAGCAAGCGCAGTGTTAAAGTCTCGCACCGATTCCATAGCTACTACCACAGAATACAATTTGAGCATGGGTAACGCTACGCTGCACCTAGACAAGATCTTTGACGATGTAGCATGCGGTCCAGATGAGACCGAAGTCGAGATCAATGTGACCGCTGTCAGCGCAGTGACGGATCCCCTTAATGCTTCCAAAAAGAACGAAACAATCTCATCTGAGGCCCTGATGAGCGTCTGCTCCACCGGAACGTTAAGCGCTATCAAGGATCCGCTGACTAGCACCACTTACAAAGTAGCCTTGCAGACGGACCTCGACCTGGGCACTAAAAATGAGTACAGACCCCAAACCCCTGAAGTCGGCGAGATGAGCGGCCTCCAGCTTCTGGACCAGACTTCAGATTCCATGTTTTCCGAACCTTTAATGGTGTCAGGTGTGGATTCTTGTGACATAACGGTTGAAGATACCAAGGTGGTTGTTCCCATCAAGCCAGCGATAGATCAAGCTGAGGATCGCTCCGACACAGACTCAACCGTGGGACTGACAGAGCCTCTTGTTTTAAGCGACGATGAAGAGGAAGGATTAGGATCCAATGCAACGCCAAAGAAGTGTAAAAACCAATCGGCAGTGGATAAACATGATGAAACGTTCACAGGGCAATCGATAGCGTACAGTCTGGAGGAATCTAGCAATCAAGAAGACTTTGTAGAGGATATGCCAACAAACGGTGTTGAAGTATGTAGTGGGAACTCCATTGCTACTCCATCAGTGACAGCTGGCGAATCGCAGATAGAGATATCTATCATTGAGGTTGATGAAAGTGCAGCAGACAGTATAAAAAATGTAACCAAGGAAGCCGATGAGGGATCCCAACCAGATGACAAGTCTTTAGTTATTGAGCTGGATGATTCAAGCGACACTGAATCTTCACCCAAAGAAACGAATGATTCTGTTCCTGTTGAGCTTACAATTCTGAAATCTGAAACTTGTCCCCTGGATTCAGCGGAGGAGAGCTCCATCGTGGAATCAGAGACTTACTATCTGGACTCAACAGTCGAAGCTTCCTCTGATATTCAATCCCAACCAGCTACATCCGTAGATGCATCCAGTTCAAATGCAACAGAAATAGAAGCTCTACATTTAGAAGAAGCTGCAGAAATAATTCCACAACTGGAATCTGCCATTAAAGATGTCCAAGTTCAAAAAGTTACTGATGATGCAGTTCAACAATCGTCTGAGAGTAAATCGTCTCCAGAAAAAGCTGAACCAGTGCTTCCCGAAGCACCGATAACAACAAAATCTTTAGAGCAACAAAGTCGTAATGATAACGAGGATGTTAAAAGTGTATCCTCTGAATTACCAGCAGAACTTATAAAAACTGTTGCAACGGCACTTGATGAAGCTATCACTCCTGCAACAAATAGCAATACTGTGGAAACTAGATCCATTACTATCGACGACAACACCGGGACCAATTCTACAGACAACGAAGTGGTTTTAGATTCAATCATCACTGAAGGTGATAAGGAAGTGCCACAGGACAATGAACCACAGAATGCACCTGCAACTGAAGAACTTTCAAAATCAGTGCCTGAAGAAACTGACAACAAGGGGAGTTCAATAAGATTGGGAATTCCAGAAGAAAGTGAATGTGAAGATCAGCAAGCCAAAGAAAACGAAACTGTAGAAATTGCATCAGACCTTGCCGGAGTGGAAGTTTTTGCAGAGAAATCTACAGTCCCTGATAAATCTGCGGAGGATACAACTTTAGGGGAACCTGAAAATGTTTCCTCTGAAGTTAATCCAATTCGTTTCGAGGATAGACCTGTATGTGAAAACCAAACCGAAGAAATCTTGGATATTGAAACTTCTATAAAGAAAACAGAAGATTCTATGGCTGAGATCCAATGTATGGAGGAAAGTATTACAAGCCAAACCCATGCAGATTCAATTTCGAACTCGGAGGGTGAAATCCCCTTGGACACAACTTCTGAAATCAAATCTACAGAAGTAGACCTAACTTCTAACCACGATAGTCATATTGATCGTTTCGTGGGCGAATCTGCCTCTCCAAACCAACCAGATGTCAACTCTGGCGACGCCAAACCTTCTGGTGAAAAGACTGAAGAAGCTGAGACACCCTTGAGCCCAACTACGGATGCTGCCGCTGATACCTATTCCAGCCAAGTTTTGGTCGGGCCTCTACACGAAAACACAAAAGATGCCAATGAATCTATTGAGAAACTAGAAGCGGATGACGCAGTTTCCTTCGAAATAGTTTCCAGCCAGGATAGCGAGCCAAACAAAGCTGAGAAAACCTCAGACTCTATGGCGAAGACAGATACAGATGAAGCTCCTATTCCAACATCCACAAGTGAAACTCTGGAGAATACTGTAATCATGGAGGACATCTCTTCTGCCTCTGCTACAAATACTTCTATTGACATTTTCAAGAATGAAGATGAAATCTCAGAGGCCGTGGCAGCAGCCCAAAGCTGCAATGATCAACTGAATCAAAAAACCGAGTCGCCATTCCTAGAAACTAAAAAGCAATTTGTCGATGATGCTGCTACTAACGAAGCGATTATTGCTGAAGAAATTGTATCGCTCCAAACTGCGTCAAGTGTGGAAATTCCACCAACAGTAGTCGAAAAATGTGTGGATCCCCAAGGGAAAGAAGATGATGTTATCGAAGAACACGTAAAAGTTCCGACTTTTGAAGAGAATTCTGTAGCAACCGAAGTAATTTCAGCCGAAGAAATTGAATCTTCTCCCAACCAAGAGTCTGCCATGACGAATACCATCAAAGAATCGAAAAAATCATCGTTTGTTGAAAAATCTGTGACAGAACCAAACCTGGAATCTGAAGAAGCTGTTAAATCGTCTTTGGTTGAAGACTCCCCAACAAAACTAAACCTGGAAGCAAAAGAAGCTATTGAATCGGCTTTGGTTGAAGACCCTCCAACAAAAGAAAATCCGGAATCAAGAGAAGAGACTCAATTAGAAAAAGCTGCTGAAGAAGTTCAACAAAATCAATCAGTAACCAATCAGAAAGAAGAAGTTAATGATTCTTTGAAGGAGTCTACACTGGATCAGCCTTGTATCGATATCACCGACGATACGGATGAGCCAGAAGTTACCCTTCAGACTGTGCTAGAAACCAAGAATCCAGAAGAACCAGAGACCTTAACTCTGATTTGTAATAAAGAAGTTGCCGAGCTTAAACTTGAAACCGATGCTTGTCAGAGCAACGCCCCCGACGCTCTAGAAACCAATCATTCAGAAGGAGCAAGTGCATCTTCAACGAATTCTACTAAGGATCATCCCAGTATCGTCATCACAGAAGACACAGATGAGCCAGAAGTTATCCTTGAGCCGGAGCTGGTAATGAATAAGCAAGAAGAACATCCAGTACCTCTGAAAGAGTATGTTTCGGACCAAGATACTAATGAGCCAGAGGTTAGCCGGGAGCCGGAAGTTGCCCCTGAGACCTCATCTTGTCCAAGCAAAGAAAGTACATCTCAAGTACCAGCTTTGGAAAATAACAATATCGAAGGACAAGATCGGCCATCTAATGACAGCATATCTCCTCCCAACTCTTCTCAAAACCAGGCAGTAGTTGAATTAGTTGAGAACCAAGAACATGGAAATGAATTTGCAAATAATACAACTATTGAAGATTCTATAACATCACAAAACCAAAACATAAAACCTCTCCCTAACGTTGAAACATCTCCTAATGAAACCATTGTATTAACTGGTGAATATGCAAGTCCTCCAGATAGGCAAGTCAATCTAGCCTCCAAGAATGATGCGAATGCCTTTATTGAAATTGACGACTCAAGCTCGAGCGACAAGGAGGATATTAAATGTCCTGTTGATGGTAGAGAGCAAAAGCCTGATCAACCTTTGCCGGATACTGAGATTACCGATTCAACGGCAGAGAAGTTTGCTGCTGATGGATCCACAGCCATGACATCAAATGCTCTTCCCGATATTTTCCAGGAAAGAGAATCCGTCGAGAAGGAAATAATTTGTTCAGACTCTGTAATGGAAAAAGCTCAAGGTGAACAATCCCAGCATTTGAAAAACCAATCAGAGTCAACAATAATCGTAGATGAAGCTGTGAAACCTTTGCAAGAAGAGGATTTTCCAAAAGCAGTAACAGATGCAACTGATATGGTAACCACTATATCAGATGACGAAGTATCTGAAGTTTCTCCGATTTTACAAGAAACGCCTTCCAATAGTACATCAAAGGACACCATAAATATTGATATAAACACCCATGTGGAAGTAACAGAAGCAGATGCACTACCCCAGGAAATTCCCAAGGCATCCGTCCAGGAACAGGGATCACCAAAGCAAGAAAAAGTTAAGCGAACGACCAGAAAAGGATCAGCCCATGTCGACCGGCCCATAGAAGCTATTGATTTGGGAAGGGCGGGGAGACGTGCCCGGAAACCATCGGCTGAAGTTGGAGCTTCTGGAGAAGCAACTGACCAAAGGCAGGAGGATGGTGTGCAAGAGAATACCAGGCGGCGACTCAGAAAACCATCTGTGGAAGTTGAGGAAAACAAACAATCAGATGCCGCTAAATCAACCAAAGGTAGAGCCAAACCACGAGCCCGTGTACTTTCGTCCGAGAAAGATAAGGAAGAAAAACAACAGGAACACCTCGCGGAAGAACCTCTAAAACCAATCATGGAAGAGGCGCTTGAACCTTCCACTCTCAATGATGAAGGTGTACCAGCAAATCCGCCTCACAGCAACAAAAATTCTGAACCAGATACGAATAAAACGGAAAAATCCATATACACTAATGCTGACGAGATCGAGCCCAAGAATGATGCTGGTGAGGACCATAAAGAAAAACATGTGGAGCCCAAACGGCGTCGTGGTCGCAAGCCGTCGGCAGAAGAGGCAGACAGCACCTCAGAAAGCCCTGAGGAGAATTCTGCAAAGGATGGCGCTGAAACCCCAAAAGTGGAGCAGCTTTTACCTCCTATTGAAGAGAATCCAGAACCACTTGATCATCCTGAAAGACCAAAACGTAGGGGTCGAAATCCATCAAATAATATCGAACACATGGACGCAGAAAAGCCGAGACGTAGGGGCAGAACCCCAGCAGGCTCTGATGAATTACCCGAGAAAAAGACAAAACGAGCTCAGCGCAAGGCTTCTGCTGAACCTGTGTCCCCGCCAGAGGAATCGAACCTACTACCAGCTGGCAAGCCCGTCGCAGATGCGATTGCTGAGGAGGAATGTGTTATTTGCCCAGAGCCAAAACAAGACCCGCCGCAGTTGCCTGAAAAGGAAGAACCCAGGACGCGACGACGTGGTCGAAAACCCACTGCAGAATCAGTGGAGGTCCCCTCAAAATTAAACCTTATAAAATCCGAGTTAGAGGATAAGACTGGTACTGCGTCAGAAACAGAACACGAGCTTATGAAACCATTACCAGAAAAGGAGGAACACAAGACACGACGACGTGGTCGCAAGGCAACGGCGGAGACAGTGGAAATGACAACCATGCGAGCTGAAACTACACCAGAGGCAGGGCAAGAGCAAGTAAAGCTGATGGCGGAAGATGGAGAGCACAAAAAAAGTCGACGTGGCCGCAAACCTTCAGCAGAGGTAGCAGAGATACCAACAAAGAAGGACTTAATACATTCCGGACCGGAGGGAGGGACTATTACAGCATCTGAGACTGAACCAGAGCCGCTGATACCCCTGCCGCTGCCAGAAGAGGAAACTAAGACACGACGACGAGGTCGTAAGGCTACGGCAGAAACAGTGGAAATACCAATCAAGAAGGAGGTCACACAAGAAGCGCCGCCGGTAGCGGCCCCACGTCGTCGCGGACGAAAGGCTACCGAGGACGAAGACCATGCCACCATGGAGTCGAAGCCGAAACGCCGTGTGCGCAAAGCCTCTTTGGAAGAGGTAAAACATGATGTTCCGGTAAATCCGCATGACGACTCTAATCCTGTGGTGGAAGTCCCACCTGAGGTGCTTGAAAAGAAGCCAACGCGCCGTGCTCGAAGGGTTTCTACAACTGTGGACGAATCGACACCGGTGGCGAAGAAGACAACTGCCAGGCGTGGACGCAAGGCAGATGTAAAACGAGCTGGACAAGCCGATTAACCTGCAAGACCTGCCCACAGAGCAGGTGGCAGCCGTCGTGGTCACAGCCTCTTCGCCTGAAAAGAGTGTCCAGGACCCGACTTCCATAGGTGAAGTTGGAGAAGAGGAAATCACGCCCCGCCGCCGTGAAGGTCGCAACCTGCCCCGCAAGAACTATGATGAGACCTCCGACGAGGACAAGCCGAGCTCATCCCTTCGCCGAGCTCGAAAACCGCCTGCTACCAAGGCTCCAACAGCTGAGGCGCCACCAGCAACACCCCAACCAAAAAGTGAGCCTGTGGCGGAAGTTGCTACACCTATTAGCTCGGTGGTTCTCCCTGAGCCAACGACATCGCAGCGCCGCGAGGGGCGCAATTTACCCCGTAAGAATTATGCAGAAGCTCCGGATGAGGACAAGCCCAGTTCTTCCCGTAGCCGTCGTGTTCGCAATCCGACTGTCAAAGCCCTTGAGTTAATTGTAAACTCTTCCCCACGGCCAGGCACACCGAAAAAAAGAAAGGGCAAGACTGCTGAAGATGAGGAACCGCAAGAAAAGAAGGTGGCCCAGGAGGCACCAGAACAACAACCTACCATTGAGGAGCCAACTATTGTTCCCTCGAAGGCTCGAGGTGCACGTCGAAAGGCAGACGAGATTCCGGCGGACGAGGCGGTGGAATCGGAAGTAGAGGAGAAGCCAGCGAAAAAGAACGCACGCGCCACATCTCGTAAAGCCAAGGTGGAGGCTCCGCAGGATGAGCAACCACCACTCAAAAGGGGCCGTGCTGGTTCCCGCGCCAAGACACCTGTCGCAGCTCCGGAGGAGGTGACCACCGATCAAGAGGAGCCTGCGAAGAAGCCAGCGGCCCGGAGCCGTGCACGCGGCGGCGCCAAAGCAGCTCCTGTTGTTGAAGACTCTCAACCACCCGCCCAAGAATCTGAGACCGAAGCTCCAGCCTCGACGGCAGCGCGAGGCGGCCGAGCGCGAAAGGTGCATTTTGACGCCGCTCTGACTCCTGCGGAGGCATCCAGCAACGAAGAAGCACCCAAACGAGCCACTCGCTCTCGCCGAAAGTAAACGAATCGATTTTGATTTTATTGTTTAGCATATTCCTATATATTTGTTCATCCATTTGTTATTATTTAAATCACTTTTGTAAAAAAGGTTTGGATTTATTGGAAATTTTGAGTCATGGTAATCTGTAAGTTTTATTGTTAATTCGCTTGTCTATCATTATTGGCTCCTCTTGCACGGAAATTGGAAATCCTTAATAGGCCTAAGTATGGTACCGTAATTATTAATCGTAATTGTAAGACACTTTATCGCAAATCTCTAAAAAAAATAAATAAAACAAAACAAATCAATTAATCGTCATAGGCATCTTTATTTGTTCATTCGTATCGTTCGACTTATCGTTTTTATTTTTGGTATAGCGCGTTCAGATAGTTACAACTCAAAATAGAATACACTTAATAGTATTTGTGGTTGGGACTGGTCCTGGACAAGACTTTTGGGGGTTCTTAACATTGGGAATATAAAAGCTGCGCGTTTATGCTTGTGTATACAAACAAAAAATGTATATAGCACTTCCAAAAGGGCATATGCCGTATACGGCACTTCTAGAAATATATATAATCGTATATTTAAGCCTATACCAACATTGAGAACATTGATATCAAATAAAACAGGACATACAAAATGTAAAGGAACATAAGAATAAATTAAACATAGAGCATTTAAAAAACATCAAATAAATAAACGCAAATCATAGATAAAATCTCACTGGTACTGGTACTGGTTCAGTTGGGTAATACTTTCTAAAGCTTCTACAAAAACGCACTCCTACACATATAAAAGGTAGGTAAAAACGAATTGTCCTCTAGGGCTAAGCGCTGCTGGCTAAATGCAAACAGTTTGTGCGATTTGGGCTCCTTTTGTGTTACTTTCGATCGTTGATTATTTCAGGCCTTCATCAGCAGGTGTGGTTCGGAGCGCAGCGAATCCGTAAGATACTGGATTTTCATAGTTCTCTGGAAGTATCGTTTCTCGTTGGGGGAATTCACCATATAGACGATGGGGCGAACACCGACGTTGCGCCATAAATCGCCAATGTGTCTGTAAATTTAAAGCATTAAACTTTAGAGATTTTCTTAAAAGCTATGTTTCCCATTATATTACAGGTTAAACTCATCTTTGCTGAGAAAGACAACACTTATTCCGATGACGGGGGCGATTATATTCCGAAAGATTGCACCGTAAATTGAGGTAATGAGAGTGGAGGATTTGAGAATGTTCAATGAAAGGTAGGTTTCGTGCCACAAGCCACAGATAATTTCTGGATGCAGTTTACGCAGCTGCAAAGGAGAAAGAAACTTTAAATATATATCATAATCGAATCTATTTTACTCACCTGGTAAATGGCCAGCGGGGAGCGACTTATGACTAGGGTGCGTAGGGTGAAATTCTCGTTGGCGACCATAAACTTGTGCAACTGGTCCACGGTGTGGGCACTGTTGTCGTGCAGGCGTAAGAAAATTGTAGCTTGCGAGGCCTCCTCCTCCAGAAATTCGTTTAGCTGCCCAAGCGTGGCCACCGACTCCGTCTCGTACTGTGACCTGTGTGCGGTGACATGTGGAAAATTAGATACCAATTCCGGCTGATTTGGTTTGCATTTTACCCCATCGGATGTTGGTCGGTGATGTCCAACTTTTGCAGCTCCGCCAGCGGTTGCTGGGACACATTTATCCGCTTGGGGTTGGCCACCACGATTTCTCCGCAGGACGTGAGACTGGCATCAAGCAGCACGTTCCGATACCCACGTGTGAGGCACTGTAGGGGTGAGTCAAAGGGATGTTATTGATTTTATATTAACCAACCACCGGCGTATGACGTCACCTTTTTGATAGCCGCTTTTGAATTCTCTGGTGCGTCGTAGCCGGCCGCCCGGTTCGCGATGGGCCAGTAGTTCGGTCTGTCCTCAGGTGAGCTTAGAAGGCTGAGAAGTCGCTTCTCGTTGGGACTGCGTTGCAGCTTCACAAACTTGGAGGCGACGCAGACGAGAAGCAGGCTCAGTGTGCACCATGGGATGGCCAGGTTGCAGAACAGCCATAGCACGTTGAAGCAGAAGAAGAGAAGGCTCACCGAGCAGCACAGCAGCTGGTAAATCATCTTTACGGCTACCCACAAGCAGCGCCAGTAGGACATTCAGCACGGAGCTGCGTGGGGGTGGGGTCCGGGTAAAGATGAAGGCGGAGTAGGTCGAGACTTTTCCTGTTCTCTGGTGTCTGCTGGGTGTCTATTTTTACGCCTCTTCCACCAGGCGCGTTCACCCCAACCCAAATACGTGCCGCCTCTGTTGCTCCACTTTAAGCTGTTGGTCACTCCTCGCCTACGGTCCTTTGTCGCCTTTGTCTTTTGTCCGAACCGAAAGCAATTCCTGAGCACGTCGAGAAAGATTTAATCGTTAGGGGTTTTCAGTGACGCCTTCTATTGAGGGTGGACAAAAAGTATTTTCTTGTTTTCCTCCATTCTCTCTTCGTTTGGTAAGCGTTGCCAGATAGCTATTAGCTTTAAGCCATGGTAACCCTACCAGGAGTGGCTAATATTTTAAAATTATCTTCAAACAAATCAAAAGCCATAATACTTTTTAAAATACTTACTCAAATTTATTTAACTGCGTTTCAAATAAATTATTCGCTGGGTTGAGGCCACACAAAGAACAAGATCTACTATAACTTTAAAAACAAGCACCTATTTTAAGCTTTGCTTATTTTGTATTTTTTATTCCATTATCAGTTTTCAAGGTTTAAATAATTGTTTGTTTTACAGCTTGGATAGCATGCGTATCCAACGGCGAATAGTCGGGTGTGCTAGGCGCGTGTATACACCTGGATAAAATGGATCCGCACATCCCACTCCCCAGGACACAATCCCAATAAGGGTTCCACCAGCGGTGATCGGACCTCCACTGTCGCCTGAAGTAAGATATATTTAATAATCAAATCGGATATCAGTTTATTTTCCTCTTACCTTGACAGGCATCCGTGTTTCTAGCGGCGGCACAGAACATGCTGAAAAAAAAATTGATTAAGAACCATTATTCACTCGTAATTGGTTTTGTCAGAACATCCAGGCTCTGGGGCTGATAATTAAACGTACGCCTCAGTAACTCCTCCATGATAACGTAGGTCGTTGTGGCACCGCTCTTGATTGACCGTTACGACTGTGGTGCTTTTCAGAACAGGCGACAGCACGGGATTACTGGTGCTCATGTGACCCCAGCCGGAGACCACTGCAGGGACGCTTTCTCCGATAGTTTCTCCGATCGCAGGCAGCCGTATTGGAGCCACCTTTCCAAGGGGCGAGCTAAGTGCCTTCTCTGGTGTGCGCAGGAGCGCCACGTCGAAGTTCATATCCGTCCGGTCGTACGAAGGATGTTTGTGGATTGACTTTATGGGCTGAACGCTTCCGCCGGAGGCACGAAGTATACTGCCCTGCCGCAGGGTGAACTCGTTGGGCTGCCGTTCATGGCCGTCGATGCAATGCGCGGCCGTAATAGCCCAGGAACCGGACAAGATCGAGGCCCCGCAGATGTGTACTGATTGACGGCGGAGCGAAAGCTGGAACGGGAACTCGCCCTCGGCAGCTTCCCTTCCGTTTACTATGCGGCTGTCCGGAGCACGCTGGGCCGCAGCTTCGACACGGAGTTTGTGAAATGAGACCAGGATGAGAAGAGTCCCATATAATAACAGAATGGAGGCGGAGGGCTTGTGCATGGTGCTGCTAAAGAGTGGAAACTAACCAGCGCAGGAAGCTGTTGGATGATATATTCATTGTGCTTTATCAATGGCTGCCGTTATCTTTTCAGGTACACGGTTTCTGAAGAAGCTGCTCCGCCTCGTAATTAACCATATGTCGGTTGGGTTTTTCGCTCCGCACCTTTCCGAATTGGTGATCTTGTTACTGTTAACAGCGCTGACGATGGCAATGAACTTCCGCAAAAGTATGGGGATATGCCCGAAATCTGAACCATTTAAGCCATTTGGTTTTTCATATAGAAGACTTGTCCGAATACTCTATACTAAACTTTTTTTTTATAAGTTTAGGTTAAGGGTAGATAATGCTGCTAGTGTTTTTTCAAGGTAGATAGGGTTTCAAAATCCAATCCTCTTTAAAACTCTTCAAAACGACGAAAAGTAAACACAGAATTTTTTACTTATAAAATCTTGTATAAAATCTTTAAAAAAAAAAAATACCTTAAATATTCTTTACAATACTAAAATTTTTTATATATTATTAGTGAAGTCGTTATTATTACTTTAAAACTAAATTATTAAAAAAATATATGTTTTAATGTAAAAATATTTTTAAGAAAGTTACGGTATATTTTCTGAAACCGTCGATAGTCGATTGAAATGTATTTTCGATACCATTATACAAAAAAAGCATCTGGTAGCACTGGCGATAACGACATACAGAATACGATAACGTCCGAGTGCAGCGCGATTGCAGTAAAGAGGAGAAAGAAAAACCAAGGAAGTTGTTGATTGCAGCCCGGACTGCTTAAAATTAAAAAAAAAAAGTGAAAACGCACCGTCGCACACCGTTTTGCGGCTAACCATGGCCCCAAGGAGCGGCTAAGAACACTTGGAAGACTTTGGCACGGCCTATTATAGCAAAACAACGAGCTACTCTTAAAGAACAAGACGGCGACGGCTACGGGCCACTCCTTTTGTGTCCGACTCCGAGATGTGTGCGTGTTCGTGTTCGTGTTCGCGTCCGCCTTTGTATGTTTGTTAAATGTTGTGATTACTGAATAAATTAAAGCAGCAAATATCGTAATTAGCTGTGCGGGCGACTATAAAAAGTGAAAATCTACGTTTTCGTTCGTCTGCAGAAACTACAGCTACAGTTAGAGATAAGAAGAGAACTCGTTAGTGTGCGAGCGTGTGGATGTGTTTATGACTCACGGCTGGCCAGTGAGAGGGAGTGGGAAAGAGAGCGAGCGATTACGAGAGTGGCTTGAGCTACCTACGGCAACAAAAGCGAGCCTCAAACAACAACAAATCGTTGCCGACTGGATAGAATTTCAGAATTTCCCAAGTTGAGCGGAACTAATCGCTTTAAAAGAAAAATTCGAAAGTCCCACGCACACAGAACAGACGGGAACACACAGGAACATGAGTTTCGCCAAGTGGTTCAAGAAGAAGGAGCAGATCTCTGAGATCGGTGCCCCAACCAACTTCCAGAGGCACTTCCATGTGTCTCGCAACCAGGAAACGGGCGACCTGGAGGGTCTGCCCACGGCTTGGGTGCGGCTCATGAACTCCCAGATCACCAGGGATGAGCAGGACAAGAACCCGGATGCGGCGTACCACGCTGTCAAGTACTACAACTACTCCATCAAAAAGAAGGAGAACGAGGTGTTCAAGCCCTTCATCACAGAGGACGTGATCCACGAGGAGTCCAAAGAAATCGACGACTATGTCAACTATAAGAACAAGCACAAATCGCAGGATCCGGAGAAGTCGGACGACGATGGCAACTCTACGGCAACAGAGAGCAGCAGCGGCTGTGGCTCCTCGGCGGGCAACAGCAACAGCAGCAGCATCAACGACAGCAGCCAGCAGTCGGCAGTGCCGCTGGATGCCCTGGAAGAGGTGTTTAAGGAGCTCAAGTCCAACCTGGAGCACCGGGAGACGCTAAAGGCGACACCGGCGCTTCAGGAGCCGCCACCAGTGCCGCCCAAAAAATCGCCCCATGCAATGCCACCCAAACCACAAATAAAGCCCAAGCCCCGGGTAACTCAGAAGTTCTCACGCGCCTCTGACATGCGGCAGGAGGAGGATGGCGAACACCAACGCAAGGTTAATACAGACACAATCATCATCAAACCAGCAGTAGCCGATGCCGACGACAACCCAGACGAGACAATACTGCGCCGGTCAAAGGAGAAGCGGACGCAGAAAACCGATGCCGAGATCTACGATGAGCTGAGAGCCATCTGCAATCCGGAGGATCCTCGCGAGCGTTACAAGACTACCCAGGAAGTGGGAAAAGGTGCCTCTGGAATTGTGTTTATCGCTGGTGACCTGCAAAATGAGTCCCAGGTGGCCGTCAAAACGATTGATATGAAGAACCAGTCCTCCAAGGATCTTATTCTCACCGAAATCCGTGTGCTAAAAGATTTTAACCACAAAAACCTGGTCAACTTTCTGGATGCCTACCTGCTGGAGCCCGAGGACCAGTTGTGGGTGGTCATGGAGTATATGGACGGGGGCCCTCTGACCGACGTCGTCACGGAGACTGTGATGAAAGAGCGTCAAATCGCCTGTGTCTGCCGCGAGGTGCTCTACGCCATTAGCTTCCTGCATGCCAAAGGCATCATCCATCGGGACATCAAGTCTGATAACGTGCTCCTCGGCATGGACGGCTGCGTGAAGGTGACTGACTTTGGCTTCTGCGCCAACATCGAGGGCGATGAGAAGCGTCAGACGATGGTGGGCACTCCGTACTGGATGGCGCCCGAGGTGGTCACCCGGAAAAAGTACGGGAAGAAGGTGGACATCTGGTCAATCGGCATCATGGCCATCGAGATGATCGAGGGCCAGCCCCCCTATCTCTACGAAACTCCGCTCCGCGCCCTCTACTTGATTGCCGCTAACGGCCGGCCGGACATCAAGAGCTGGGACAAGCTAAGCCCAAATCTGCAGGACTTCCTCGACCGCTGCCTCCAGGTGGAGGTGGATCGACGAGCCACCGCCGACGAGCTGCTTTTCCATCCCTTCCTCAACGACTGCAGTGAAGTAAAGGCACTGGTGCCCAACATCAAGGCGGCCAAGAAAGTGCTGCGTCGCAACGTATAGTTGCTGTGCAATCACCGGGCGGCCAGGCTGCTCTATGCGTGATCGGAAATGGGATCGGAAATCGGGATTTGGGGCCTGCCCTTGTGAATAATGAGTTTTCAATGTAAATTTGATTTTTGTGTGGACGCAACTGGAACTCTAACTGTAACTGGAACAGAATGCTGACCGTAGTCTTTGTAGTGTGTAACAACCATAGAAATAGCGAGATCAGGACTAGGACTCGGCCACTCCCCCAACGAAATCAGGTAAGTCCCAAATACGATTCCAGGTAGCTGGCTGGGCCGATGGCTTATTATTCATGCAAAGTGATCTGCGTTTCGACGGAAACCTTTTCGCAATCTCTCACATGTGGAAACAGAGGCAGAGGTTTATAGCCCTAGTATGTTGTCCGAAAGTTGTCAAACAGTCAGGCCCAAGCAGCGATAGTTAAGCTATCTCGACTTTAATCAGTTGGTAGCTCCGATTTTAACAACAAATTGAATGCGATCAAGGTCGTGAAGGTGCATGAGGTTTTTGGATTTTATAGAAAATAGTATTTTATCAAAATTGTAAAAGAAATGTACTAGAAATATCTAGTATGGTTTCTTGTCATTGTTACTTTCATTTTAAACTTTAATGAATAATTAGGAAGAAAAGTTAATTGCTTTGGAAAGTACCCTATAGCTTATTAGAAGGACAAACATTTAGCATTTCCTTCCTGGCGGAGTGGGTTTTGAAAGCACAGTCCCGTTATTTGGCCATCATCTCTTTCACTTACCTTGCCTCACCTATTACGTGTGTTACGTACAGAGAGTTTTGTTTTCTTTTTTACTTTTTGCAAACAGACATCCCATTGAAAACTGACAATGAACCAAAAACGAATGTGAAGACGCAGCAAAAAAAATAAAGAAGAAAAACAACAACAAATACCAACTAAGTACACAATTTAACACGCTCGTTCGCATTTCCTGTTTGGAATATCGCTTTGTCTGCCCGAAAAAAATATTCATACATCATAATGGAAAAACAAAACTTTAATTCACAGACACAAACACCACCCCCACCCTATATCTTTATAGGCCTTATCAGGCTGAGTAGACACTCTATTGTGATATTGTAATTCCCCCTGCAAGTTTAGGAGCCCTTGCAGAAATATAATCAAATTCCTAGAACAAATTTTGTGTTTTTTTGAAAGGCGATAAGCAAAGGGGACGGTGGCAGCGGGGTGGCGTTGGGTGTGTTCGTGCCACACAAAGAATGGAGAGAGTGTGTATCACTTCAGGGCTCCTCTTTCTTTCTTCTTGTCTTTCGGAAAGTCTTCCCTCGCTCTCAACCTCCCACTTACTCAATTTAATTGCCGGGACTGCAGCGACGCGACGTCGCGTCTTTCATGGCTATTTTTACACCGCCCCCACCTCCTGCTTTTGCTCGAGCTGGATGCACTGGCTCCGCCTGGCCTATACACTTTTGCTTTCCGTTTTGCGATACTTCAGTCTGAGAAAGAGAAATATCAGATGCTAAAGAGAGAGGGGAATTTCCACATATTAAAAATGTGTTCTACGATTTTCTTCCGTTTCTGCGATACCAAGTTCAAAGTACAACTCAAACCTCGACGTCTGTGTGAGAAGGGAGTGAAAGGGCCCACCGACATTGAAATGGTCTGGCTAGCGACACCCCAAGAGACCCAAATCTAATGACTAAACCTCTCACTAATAGTTCGATTTCGAATGGCGCCGCCGAACGATAATTTCACCTTGCGCTAAAGGTTTTCGGCAGGCAGTGCCTTTGTATTGGGTTTCGTTTATTAAATCACACAAGTTTGTTTTTATACCCTTGCAGAGGGTATTATAATTTTGGTCAGAAGTGTGCAACGCAGTGAAGGAGACATCCAGGACCCCATAAAGTATATATATTCTGGATCAGGATCACCTCCTGAGTCGATATAAGCATGTCCGTCTGTCCGTCTGTCCGTCTGTCCGTCTGTCCGTCTGTCTGTTTCTACGCAAACTAGTCTCTCAGTTTTTGAGCTATCGTCTTGAAACTTTGCACACACCCTTTTTTCCTTTGCACGCAGTATATAAGTCGGAACGGCCGGGATCGGCCGACTATATCCTATAGCTGCCATATATCTGATTGATCGGAAATGCTGTAACTTCCACGTTTTTGAAGATAGAAACTTGAAATTTGCACAGATTGACTATAAGGGGAATTTAGGCCGATCTGGAAAATTTCATACGGATCGGCCGACTATATCCTATAGCTGCTATATGATTGATCGGAAATGCTATAACTTCCACGTTTTTGAAGATAGAAACTTGAAATTTGCACAGATTCCTTTTTATGGGAATTTAAGCCGATCTGGAAAATATCATACGGATCGGTCGACTATATCCTATAGCTTCTATATAACTGATTGATCGGAAATGCTATAACTTCCATGTTATTGAAGATAGAAGATTGAAATTTGCACAGGTTTACTATAAGGTGAATTTAGGCCGATTTGAAAAATTTCATACGGATCGGCCGACTATATCTTATAGCTCCTATATAACTGATTGATCGCAAATGCTATAACTTCCATGTTATTGAAGATAGAAACTTGAAATTTGCACAAATCCCCTTTTATGGGAATTTAAGCCGATCTAAAAAATTTCATACGGATCGGCCGACTATATCCTATAGCTGCTATATGATTGATCGGAAATGCTATAACTTCCACGTTTTTGAAGATAGAAACTTGAAATTTGCACAGATTCCTTTTTATGGGAATTTAAGCCGATCTGGAAAATATCATACGGATCGGTCGACTATATCCTATAGCTTCTATATAACTGATTGATCGGAAATGCCACAACTTTCGTGTTTTTGGGTGTAGAAGCGTCGGACTTCTTTTAAAATCCATTTTATACGAATCTAAGGTTGTTTTGAATGTTTTTGTAAAGATCGGCCAACTATATCCGATATTTACTATATCTTAAGTCAATAGAAGCCGTTATTTAACTGCAAGGGTATATAAGCTTCGGCTCCGTCCGAAGTTAGCTTTCCATTCTCGTTTTTTATGTGGTAGCTATGCGGAATTTCATATGAATCATCCAGTGCTTTTCGGGGTTTCGCATTATTTCCCCTTCCCCAAAAAGTCAGGGGGTGTTTTTAATTCTTGTATATGTGTATATCTTTAGTGCCCTCCCCCCGGCTGGATCACGCAAGTCGCCAATGCAAATTATAATGAATCCGCTTTGGCAACACTTTCGAACGAACGGAGCGGCAGACTCATCCAATACACAAAGGCATCTCCATGCACTCGGCGGTGCATTCGCAAGTGAAATTATACATATATATTTTTATTGTGCGACTCATTGGATCGTAATGCAATTGCATTTGAACGGGATCCACAAGTATTCCAATTGAGGTTACCGGCTTGGAGAACTTCTTTGGATACTCTCTGAATCTCGATCGAGCTCTCCATTCGCATTTGCCTACCATTTCTGTTTATATATGTTTTTGTCGATGGAAAAAAATAGTGGGGAAAACAATGCAAGCGTTTCATTGAAATCCAAGCGTGACTTTGTAGCAACTGCTCCCGCTTCACATGCCGATAAATATAAAAAATTACTGCGCTGATAATTGATCCTCTCCCATGCCATGCCATAACAATAGCCCACAACTTTGGGCTCCCCGCTTTATATGCGACACACTTGCTAATGGCAAGACTGGGGGAAGCAAACCGCCCTAATACAGAAATGGAACTGATAATGCATTATTAATTATTTTATGCAGTTGTAGTGACCTCAACCCCCTCTCAAGGCTTACCTGGCCTGAGTGGGCGTCTATATTTAACGACTTCTTTGCCGTCATATAATCAGCTGGTTGGATCAAAAGCGTTGATAAGACTTCTGCTGATAACAAAACATTTGTATGATTAATATACTTTGCCTGCCCAACAGCACTCTAATCGAATGTATATGTTTCTGGCGACATTCTTTAGGCTGGAAACTTGAAATAAATTTACAAAACTAGACTTTGTTTTGTGCTATTTTCGTGCTCATGGCCGTTCCTACTATAGAATAGGTTGTATTTTCAGGGTGGGGGCAATTATTATAGGTCAAAATGTTAATTATTGCCATTTCCACTTTTCATTTGTCTTCTCCACGCTGAACAAAAACTGAAAGTCAATATTAACATAATATTTCTCTTATTTTTGCAGCACGTGAAACCATGTATGGAGAGATGGACGGAACTTGGGTTAAACTTTTCCTGCTGGATCCAGATCCACCTCGCACTGCTCGCGCAATTATCAGATGACAGCGGGGAGGAGGGCGTTATCGCTTAGATTAGATTGTCCTATGGCAAATTAGCCTTACCACGTACATTGCGCCAATGTATATGACCACGCACACAAACACGCACATATGATATACATAGATACTATATAATTAATTGTATCTGTATCGAAATAAGTCGGTTTACTCCTTATATACCCGTATATATATAAATAATTGTGATTTAAGCGATTTTATCAAATCTGCATTATGCAATTCTACATAAAATTCGTCTTAGTCTGTAAGTGCAACCGAACCCTAAACAGAGATCATGCAATACTTGTTTGTAAATTACCAAAAAAAAAAAAAAAAAAAAAAAAAAAAAAAAAAAACACTTAAACGAAACGAAAAATATATTTAAAAAAAACCAAGGCGATAAATGTAGCGAGTGGAAATGATTGTAACAAGTGCCATTAGGACTAGAGCTAGCAGCAGCATCAGCATCAGCAGCAGAAAGCACAAACAACTGAGAAATTATCTTCCCCACAGAGTACAGATATCACACAGATAGCTAATTAATTAGAAAACTAGCCGGAGCATGTATATTAGCCATGATATTCGCGGTACCGACAGGATTGAGAGATAAACAATTGATATTCCATTTCAAATAAGTACAAATTTGAGACTAACCGAACAGATTAAACAGACTTTCCTGTTCCTTCCCTGTCAGGTTTGCCCATAGCGTATATTTTTAATCAAAATCCTATCACAATAGAGCTGTTTTACCGTCGTATCTAACCGTATAATGTATGTGTCAAAGCTGATAAGCTAATGATAGCACAGTATGTCCTTAAAGAGAGGATGCATATACTAAACCTAGTCCCATCGGGAATTACGAATTACGAGCAATGCCAAACATCAAAACAGAATGAGAGAGAATTTTTTGATATAATTAATCATGTAGCCAAAATATTTGTTTTCCCATTCGTTTTTTTAGTTCAATTTTGATGAAAAGAGTGTCTTTGGCTAGTCGCTATTCTCTCATAGTCCCGCTAAAGGACTTTGCTTAAAACACAACGAAGGAGGAAAGGGTTTTGCTACTTTTAGCTTTTCTTAAAAGTTATAATAGAAGCTAGTGATTATATTTTACTTGCGATTCGGACATTTAGTTTAGATTGCTGCTGCTGCAGATCGGTTCATAGTTAAATTTATATAAAACAAATAATTATTTGGCCTAAAATTAATGCATCCATAATTTCAAAGAGCTTACCAATTAATCGAAAATATACTTGATTTTCTTAGTTTAGCTTAAAGAGTATTAGACAAGTCAACGAACGGAAGTATTGTTCCATTTGAGTAAATGACAGAAAGTACAGTTAAAAAAGTATAAAAAAAAGGAAAGGAGTTTGAAACGAGACATACCCGACTTTACATATTCGCAACGCATTTAAGACGAACGCAAATATTGCAATTATTAAAGTAAATAATAAACGTAAACGAAAGTCTTCAAATAAACAAAGAACAACAAGAGGTAGCATAATTTTTTATACGAAACTTTTATTGCAATTGTAAAGTAAAGATGCGAAATTTTGATCGATTCGTAATTATATTAATATACACCGACCAGGATTTGGCGCTATTTCAATTAAAACTTAAACGTAGTTAAAATACAAAATGCATATTAATGTGCAAGGTCACGACCGACTTGCCAAAATAAACTTTAAACAGTATGATAAACAGTACGCAGATATTGGTATTTAGAAAGGGCAGAGAACAAAGCAAGAATAACGATAATTTACACTTTAATGGTTGCTTTAATTCACTGAGCATATTTCCACAATAAGTTTTATGTTTAATGTACACATTTATTCTTTGCTTTGAAAACTAAGTCGTAATCGCTATTTATAGTTATTATTTTTCAATTTACCAATTAAGTGTACTTTACAGCACCGACCTAAATCCATTTAGTTCTTGTAATCGCCCCCATCCATTTTGATTCTTTGCAATTGTATGTATTTAGTTTAGACTGCACTGTAATTTTTATTTTGTGTTGTTAAATATATCGTTATTTACTTATTCGACCAAAGCCAGTGTTTTTTTAATCTAATTAAAGCATTAGCTCATTTATTTCCAGCACTCTGAGTCATTGACAGTGAAAAATATTAACAGAAACGATTAAAATAATAAAGCTACTTGGATTTGGAGACGTCATATCATTTCATAGCCAGACATCCTCCCGGTATTTGCCCTGTGCTCTTAATTCCTTCAATTTTTGTGAAGCCTCTTCTTCATTAAGATGTAGTGCTTTCTGGAGGCACTTGCTCAAACCACTTGCAATGGACTGTGAAATTTTTGCCCCGTCAGCACAAACATAGACCACCGTATCTGCATCTAATAACAAAGCCACTAGCTCCTCGGCATCCTCTTCCAGTAGCTGTTGCACGTAGCCAGGAGATTCTCCGCGAGATTGGCACATGCGAAGGCGCTCCACCACCGAGGTGAGCTGCCAGACCAGGAGTTGGTCTAGCTTCAGAGTGGCTCGCACCGTCTTTGCTCCTACATATAGCCATGTTTTTCCTATGTCGTTTGGTGCCTGCTGATTTATAAGCTTTTCTTTGTGTGACAAAAATCCTAGAAAAGGCGCTAGACCCGTGCCAACGGATATAAGAATTTGATTGCCACAAAGATCCTTCTCCGTGTACCGAAAGGCATTGCTTAGCCGAGGATAAATTACTATTTCGGAGGGTTCTTTGTCGATTTTTTGGGCTTGTAACTCTAACATGGTAGTTGTAACTCCAGGTCTTTGGCTGAGGATCGAGTAGATTATCTGCAGCTCCTGGGGCCCGTTCGCTAAAGGACTATTGGCTATTGAGTAAGGGCGTGGCAAAAGACGTGGTAAGTGCTCCGCCAGAAAGGCGAAGGGCGGTTTGCAGGAAGCACAGAGCTCAAGAATATTTAAAAAGTTTAATCCACGTTCAAGAATAAGTTCGTTGTAGGAAGAGGCGGCCTGCTTTGAAGAAAGGGAAGCCAGAAAAGATCGTTCCTTTTCGTTACTCGTGAAAGCAGCCAACGCGCTGAGGAATTGCTTCTGTGGGACAGCATTGAGAGCCAGGCAGTGGGTGAGAATCTCGCGGGGGCTCGTCGTCTGTGGAATGTGGGCCGGAACTTTAGCGCTCTTCTTGGCACAGTTCAGTGCCAGTTTCACGTTGCATATTGTATCTGCCTTGGAGACGAGCTCAAGGCGATCCAACAAGTGATCCACTAGCTTCCGTTCATTGCTTGGTAAAACGGCGATAGTATCTCCTGGTTGGAAGTCAAACAAGTCTGGGGCTTCCAACGTAAGCTCCACCACGCGTTTTGTACCCGTTTCCTCATCCTCCGGAACGATAAGCTCGCTCTTGCTTATCGCCACTGCCCTTGGCTGATACTCCGAACGACAAAATGGGAACTTTAAAACGTCTCCGCATCTCAACTGGGCGCACGTTTTCGTAGATACCTGTAAATAAGTCGGTTAGGATCTTGCTACACTTTATTTACAGGCCTTACAAGCTCCAATTCGCTAAAATGAACTTCCAAATTTCCATCCAGAGGTTTTGCGGGAATGTATTCATTCAAAATGTAAGCTTCTATGTCAATGTTTCCCAATTCGGACGTCATGGCTGGAGTGTTAAAAGTTCCTTCTGCTTTCCTACCAAAAGTGTTGTCACTCTTGAGCGCCAGAATAATCTTAAATAAAAAGCAAATTAATCTATTTTGCAATGAAAATATTGCGTTGGCCGGTGGCTTAGCTTATGATTATTTTTCTAATATTCGTAATATGTTTATTATGTTTATTATTTTTTTTAATACTTTTCAATAAAAACAAGCCAAAGTGGCAACACTGCTCGAAACATACGGTCTAGTCATCGATAGACAACGTCATCGGTGGGCATGAGGCACTATTTGTTGCTGCCCAAACGAAATTTCCAGTAAACACCTTAAAATAAATGCCAATATGACAGACACCAACAGCGACGATGAGTTCCAGGATGCCCTCGGCGACCACGCCACCTTAATTGAGGAGTCCAGCCTGCACCTGGATGAGAAAGCTGTGGACGAGATTGTGGAGCAACAAAGCCAGTTGAGTTTAAGCGAGGATAATGACAAATGCTCCACGGCGGGGGATGGTGCAGATGGGAGAACAAAGCAGATGATCGACTCAGAGCTATCAGTGGAGGAGCTGCGGGAGCTGGAAAAGGACTTAAGTCCTGAAGAACTAGTGGAGAACAAGGAACAAGCCAACAAACTGAAGCTGGAGGGGAACGAGCTGTTCAAGAACGACCAGGCTGACGGAGCCATTAAAGTCTACACAGATGCGCTGAATGTTTGTCCTTCAGAGAACACAAAGGAACGAGCTGTGCTCTTCGGAAATAGAGCTGCCGCCAAGATGAAGCTGGAAGCCAACAAATCCGCCATTGACGACTGCTCTAAGGCCATTGAATTGTGGCCGGAGTACCTGCGTGCGTTGCTAAGGTGATTCAGGCCCTTTAGGTCGTTGAAAGAATCAAACTAATTGTTTTTTCCGTTTATTATTGTAGACGCGCTAAACTTTATGAACAAGACGACAAACCCGACGAGGCACTGGCAGACTACAAAAAAGTAACCGAGCTTGACCCGGGTCAAAAGGATGCTAGGGAGGCTTTAGTACGCTTGCCGCCTATAATAAATGAGCGAAACGAAAAGCTCAAGACCGAGATGATGTCCAGTCTAAAAGATCTGGGAAATATGATTTTACGCCCCTTTGGCCTTTCCACTCAAAACTTTCAAATGCAACAGGATCCTAATACTGGATCCTATTCCATAAACTTTAACCAAAAACCAAGCTAGTTAATAGCGGTTCCGTGAGTGTTAGAAGAAATAAAACTGTTTTAAGACTATTGGAATGATATTAGTTCGATTTCAAATTTAAATGGGAATAATTATAAGGCTTTGTAACAACCTCGAGAAGATTTGAGAAGGAGACAATTATCTTATGTATTAAATGATGAAGATAATTAAATTTTTTAATTTATTCCTTTTTGATTAAATTAAAAAACATTTAAATTTTCCAAAACCCGCTTCGCTTTACAACACTATTCGATAACGATAATATTATTGAAGCAACAGCTGACTGTGACACTTGTATTCTCGTGAAGAAGAAGTGTGTTTGTATTGTTGAAAAAAATCGCAATTTGCCAATTACAAAATTCAAAACGTACAATTAAGAGCTTCTGACGACTCTGGTCCACAGCGCAGTAGGTGGAGTGGCTTGTAGCAGTTTTGCATTTACAAATCTGCAACTTCACACGCTGCTATGAGAACATCCAGGTGGACTTTGGCGAGTTGATTTTAAACCAGTTGCCAGCATGTTCCGTAGCCGTAGCTGGTTTGGCGGACCTTGGGGCGGACGGCCCAAGAACCGTCTGTCTCTGGAGCACCTCAAGTACCTGTACAGTATTTTGGAGAAGAACACCACCGTGTCTGAGAACAACCGCGGGCTGCTGGTTGAATCCCTGCGATGCATTGCGGAGATCCTCATCTGGGGTGACCAACACGACTCCCTAGTATTTGAGTAAGATGCACTCATAATTGCTGTTGGATATATCATTTTAAAATATTTTTATGTTTTCCCGCAGCTTCTTTTTGGAGAAGAATATGCTATCATACTTCCTGCACATCATGCGCCAGAAGAGCGGAGGCTCCAGCTTCGTGTGTGTGCAGTTACTGCAGACGCTCAACATTCTGTTTGAGAATATCCGGAATGAAACGTCACTGTGTATGTTCAATCATGAATTAATGTGGTTCTGAAAAATACAGAAATTAATACTTTTTCAGATTATCTCCTGAGCAATAACCACGTCAACTCAATTATGGTGCACAAGTTCGATTTTTCCGACGAGGATGTGATGGGCTACTACATCCTCTTCCTCAAAACCCTGAGTTTAAAACTGAACACCCACACTATTCATTTCTTTTATAATGAGGTAGAGATTTTAAAAGTATATAAAACTAGTTTAAATTAATGAAGTATCCCATTTCAGCATACAAACGACTTCCCTTTGTACACAGAAGCCATCAAGTTTTTTAATCACCCGGAGTCCATGGTGAGGATTGCCGTTCGTACAATTTCCCTAAACGTTTACAAAGTGCAGAACTCCAGCATGCTGCGTTTTATTAGAGACAAGTATGATAATATTCTTTTAACCGTGATTTATTGGGGATACATTTTTCATGGCCTTTTTAACAGAACGGCGGCTCCTTACTTTAGCAACTTGGTTTGGTTTATTGGTAAACACATTCTAGAGCTGGACACGTGCGTGCGCACGGACATAGAGTAAGATTAATTCTTTATGAATTTTCAGTCATTGTTCATTTATATTCGCATCTTTTTACAGCCATCAGTCCAATCAAAAGTTATCTAACTTGGTGGCAGAACATCTGGACCACTTGCATTACCTAAGTGACATCCTTCTGCTGGACATTAAAGATCTGAACGCAGTGTTAACGGAGCACTTGTTACACAAGCTCTTTGTGCCCTTGTATATATTTTCCTTAACGCCAGCTCCGCCGCCACCATCGCTGGCGGTGGTTACCCAGAACCTTGCAGCCGTCCTCAACCGTAACGTGGACATCGACATTCAGGAAATGCAGCATCCGCGCGTGAGCTCTATCGTAGCTTTATACCTGCTATCGCTGGTGTTTTTGGTAGTCTCCCACGCCCCCCTGGTTCACGCTCTAGCCTGGGTGATCCTCAACGGCGATCATAGTGTGTTCAAGGAAGGCGCTGCCGAGATCTTAAATTCATATGTGGAGCGCCGCGAGGCTGTGGTACCAGGTTTTGGGGAACCTGTTGAGAGTCTGGAGCAGGCACTGGATACTGTTACAGGCCAGGGAAGCACATCCAGCTATGCTTTAAGCGAAGACAGTGGCGTAGAGTCTTCCTCCCCAGCAGCCACGGAAGCTGAGTCTCAGGCGGAAGCCGTGTGCGCAACGGATTTGAAACTGCGCAATATTACAGACGAAGAGAAGCAGAGGCTGCAGCAGTCCACCTCCTCCGCGAAGGCGGACTTTGGAGAGCTGGCCAAGCCCTTTTTGGATACAGTTCTACATGCCTTGGACTGCACAGAAAATGACTATTTAGCTTTGCTATCGTTGTGCCTCATCTACGCCATGTCCCACAACAGAGGTAGGTATCCCATAACTTTCACTGCATTGTTTATGTCTCTGGGCTAATGCTGCGTAATTTTTCACTACTCTGATTTCACAATTCATGCTCTATTAACTGCTTTCTATGTCACATTCTGGCACCACTCCCCACCCCGTCTAGATGGTATGTAACTTGTCCACTCTATACTAATTAAGAATTTCCTTATTAACAATGAAACTAATTAGATAATATTTTTCATACAGGTATTAAGAACGAGTGGTTTGAGCAGGTGCTGGCCAAGTCTACAAGAGGCTCATTTAGCTACAAGACAGCCCTGATAGAGCAGCTGCTAAACATCATCACCCAGTCCAGCCAGCCATGTAAGTTTCCTTGAATAAAATACGCTTGGTTTTCGGAAATATATTACTATCATATTTCAGCCTGCCGCATTCGTCTCATTACTGTTGAGATCGCTCTGGAACTGCTAGTTACTTTTACCAGACCCAATTCTGATGAGGCACGCTGCATCACTTCCACCCAGCAAGACCTGCTCTTTAGCGCCCGAAACCAGTCGATGGTGGTTTTGCGAAACTTCTACAAGTCGGAGGACATCTTCCTTGATCTGTTTGAGGATGAGTACAATGAAATGCGCAAGGCGCAGTTGAACGTCGAGTTTTTGTGCATGGACTCGGCCATCCTGTTGCCGCCCACAGGGACTCCTCTCACTGGTATTGGTTTTACACGCCGTTTGCCCTGCGGGGAGGTGGAGAAGGCTAGACGGGCTATTCGCGTGTACTTCCTGCTACGTCGCACGTGCCAAAAGTTTCTAAACGAAAAGGAAAGTCTGTTACCTTTGACGAACGCTGTTAACCTCGTCCAAGTGGAGAATGTGCTAGATTTAAGTGAGTATCTTCTTGTAATGCTTACATATTCAGTTAAAAAGTGTGTTCTTGCAGACAACAGCGACTTGATCGCGTGTACCGTGGTTGCCAAAGACAGTAGCAAACAGCGACGCTTTCTGGTCATCGACGCTTTGCAGTTGATCCTCGTGGAACCAGATGCCAAGCTGCTTGGCTGGGGGGTAGCCAAGTTTGTTGGCTTCCTGCAGGACGTGGAAGTGCAAGGCGATAAGGACGATTCCCGGTGCCTGCACATCACCGTACACCGGGGCGGTGTTACCCATAACCGCACTCCGCTACTCTCTGCCAAGTTCCTCTTCGACGACCACATTCGATGCATGGCCGCAAAGCAACGGCTGACTAAGGGTCGCAGCAAGGCGCGTCAGAAAAAGATGTACCAGATCGCCCAGCTCATAGAGATTCCTGGTCAGATGGACTCGCCCGTGTTTGCCGTGGGTGGAACAATGGCGGTCCCTTCTGGGAGTGGTAGTGCCAATAGCAGCAGCAGCAGTTCTCGCAGTGGTCACCACCGACCGATGTTTTCAACTACAAACCGCGTTCCAGGATTTGCGGCAGTGCTGAGAGGAAATAACAGCGCCGGTGTTAGCCGTACCCAAATGGCTCAAAATCGCTCAATCGAGGGGTAATTAAAACGTTTTAATTTCAGGAAAATGTTACTATCTTTTATTTTTAGCATAAGAAACGAAAGCGTGGGCCGGTCCAGGCGCCGCAGTCCAAACTCTACAATTGGAACGAATCTGAGGGCGGATCACTCGGACCGTGAGAGGTCGCCTAGTATAAGTTTGAACAGTCGGAGTTCTACGCAGTCACGGGAAAATTCTCAACCTAGAAGTGCCGGCAACCGATCTCGTGACAACAGTCCCAGGATGCCAAGACCACGGTAAGGGGAGGTCTCTCTATTTGAATGTTAAGTTAACTATTATTTTTCTATTCAGTTCAGAAGAAATTCCTCTGGAGGACTTTCAGCACTCGCGCACCAACAGTCCACACTCACGCGGTAACCATTCGCCTGCCTCCCGATCCCACACACCCAGCCGCATGCTCCTTTACGACCAGATTTCCGTCCACAGCGGATCTCCTCGAGAGGCATCCACTTTGGTCGGAACGAATGCTCTTCTCAGCCAAATGAACGGTGTGCCACTGGGTCGCGAGGTGATACCAGTACAGAGCTCTGAAGAGACTTCCTTCATTGGCAATGATGTAACTGACGCAGCTGGTGGCCCAGAGGCCAGGCGCCGGGGAGCCATCGAAACGGTTTAGATTAGCTAAAAATTATAGCGTTTAAAAACCTAAAACCTTTATGATGCTTAGACTGTTGCTAACATTTTGTTATTCCAATTAACTAATACGGTGGTACATACTCCATTTGCTTTTCATTTTAAATAAAAGTTGTTTTGACGAATTTTAATTTATAGCATAAAACCTTACTTTAGTATTTGCAATAACTTCAAATAATTTTAAAAATACTTGAGTTATCGAACTTATCCGATACATCCGTTTCGATTAAAAACCTAGCCAAGTTCACAACCACATGTTTTGATTTCGTGACATAACCACAAAGGAGAACAACAGTTTGTTTATTAAATTAAAATTAAGAATAAACTTTAATTAATAGCGAAAGAAAATGTCGCACAGATACACTGAACTGATTAAACTTGGCACGCAGTATGCCCGCCGCATGAACTACCTCTCAAATCGCATATTTGGAGAAGTTGCGCGAACCACAAATGAAAAGTCCATGAAGGTTCGCCCGTCTCCTTAAAATTAAAATATTTAAATCATTTTTAAACTTTTGCTGTTCAGGTTGTTCGCATGTTCTCTGAGGAGCCCATTCACAAGCGCGATTATGTAGTCAACTGGTATCCCAGGCACGTGGAAACACACATCCTGATGAAGAACCTGCGCGACTACGGATTGTTCAGAGATGAGCACCAGGACTTCAAGGAGGAGATGAAGCGGTTGCGTAAGCTGCGTGGCAAGGCGCCTCCCAAAAAGGGAGAGGGCAAACGAGCCTCCAAGAAATAATATACAAAGTTAAATAGATGTATTTAAATATTCTATTTGGCTTTATCGGGGGTTGGCTGGCGGGTCAGTAGTTTTGCGTTTCCGGCAAAGACGACCTCGTCGTTCTGCCGGCAGTCGTACTCCACGGAAGATATCTTACGCGATTTCAATAACCTGACTGTCACAACGGTGTCCGTTTCAATGCGGCAAGGTTTAAGGAATCGGAAGCTCTGTTCTAACACCACGGTACCCGGACCCGGCAACTTGGTTCCGATTATTCCGGCCACGACGGCGTTTAGAAGGGCCCCGTGCACCCGCCGCTCCTCCATGGGTGTGTCTCGGCTGTGTATGTAGTTGTGGTCTCCAGTGAACTGGGCAAACTGTTCAAGATCCTTCTGTGTGAAGCGCTTGGTCAGTTGCACTTCCTGCAGACCGGCTGGTGCTCGGCTGCTCCATTGCCGGCAGAGCTGGCGAAGCATTTTGCAGATCAATGGTTTCAGAACGACTGGCGAAATCTCGGAGGAGAAGCTGGCAGAGCTGAACGATGCGGAGGTCGTCAGGTTTTTGCCGCCACTCTTGGACAGTCCTGAGCACAGCTGGAACGAGAAGGAGGTCCCGGTCCACCTCGTCCGCTTCCAGTAGCTGGTAAAAGAGCGTCAGGCTGTGGAGCACAATTTCCGAGTGGTCCGTGCGCACAAACAGATCGGTAATCAATTGAAGATGCTCCCTGATGAACTTTCCGGCTGATTTGTCTGGAAAGGGATGAAAGTTTAGTAAATCGACCGGAATATTTTTGCTTGTTTACCTAAACATATGTTACACAAGGCCGCGATTCCATGAAGTTTCAGATGCGGATTTGTTGATTCTAGAGAAGCTGCGAACACATCTAGGGCTTCTGCCTGGAGCAGATAGGGCCAGTTTATGGGGTCGTAGGCAAAGTTGGCCAAATTGGCGGTTACCTGTTCCTGGGCCTCTACAAATGGTAAAAGTTAGGAGGAAACCTAGGGAGCAACAAGTGGCTATGCTTGCCGACGTTGGTGGTTGTGTAATATTCATCCACTAGGTGACCGATGTACTCCCGCCGATCTATTCCTTCCGCTGGTGTCCTCCTTCTTAAAGTTCGATGGTTGGAAAACATTAGACGGAGCAAGCCCGCAATTTTAAAAGAGGTTTCCAAATTGGCATTCACAACGATAAGCAATCAGACCGCCGTCTATAAAAATACCGAACGGTAAAGGAATCGACATAGAAATCGATCCGCTTAAAAATCGGATAAATATGTGTCGAATTTTTGAAATGAGAGACCTCAGAAAATATGATAAAGAAGTCCAGTTATTCTTAGGTAAAAAGAGCAGTTCAAAATTATTTTATTAAAGAAAATTTGGTTCATCAAATGTTTAGTGGAAATTAGTTGTTCCAGTAGAAAGATTTTATCCTTCTTATTATTCCTCCTGTGTCCTGCGTGTCCTTTGCCCTTCAGGTACTGTCGCTGCCAGCGAACTCCATATCATTGGAATTGTCAAAGTGACTTCGGGCTGCCAACACGGCCTTCGGTGGGATGTTGAACAACGGGTGGGTGGGCAGCAGCTCATTAATGGTATCCCCCAGGACTTGAGGGCAGCTGGCGGACTCCGAATGCTGGGCAATAGACACTCCGCTTAGCGTATAGCACGTGTGGTACAAATCTTGTGGTCTGAAAAATAAGATTTAATTTGATTTCAAAAGAACTGGAGTTATTTAAACCACTTACTTTCCCGGCTTGTCGATGAGTCCTCCGTTTTGCTTTTGGCAGCAAAGTAGTATGTACTCCTGCAGAGCTTCCACATCGAACAAAGCGTGATCCATCTCCTTGTCGTCCGAGGACAGAGTGGCTTGTGTAATGGGTATGGTTGCTCCGACCCAGAAAGAGTAGCAGCCATCTACCAGCTTGTTGGTTCTTCCCTGGAAGCCGCCCTCATACCGCATCTGCCGCCGCAGTGTCCATTTAAGGAGCGCCTGCTTGTTGCACTTGTCCGCTTCGTTGAGAAGAGCCAGGCCGGCAATGCCACAGAATGTGTACCCTCCGTGGGCCTCCAGATCGGGAGCCCCTCCGAATCCACCCTCATATGTTTGGCATCCGGCAATCCAGTCTCCGGTACCAGAGAACAGTTCGCGCAGCACAGGATCTGGCAGATTGACTAGCTTGGCGCAAGAAATGGCGCAGTACGCTCCTCGCACGTCGGTTTCTCCATCCACGTGCAGGCGAAAGGAGCCGTCGGCTTCCCGCACACTGAAAAGGAATTGGACTAGCGTGGGCCGGTCAATGGCACGGTAGGCTTCCTCGGTGCCGATGATACAAAGGCTATTGACCGCCGCATATGTGGGCGCCAGATGTGCATACTGTCCAGGACCACCGCCAAAGCCGCCCGTCGGAGAACGGCACTTGGTGAGGAACTGCACCACCTGCTCTTGGGTCTGGTCGTCAAAGTTGAAGCTCAGTAACTGGGCCGCGTGCAGAATCCAGTAGATGCACCAAGGTCGGCTACTGTCCAGGCACTCATAGTTGGAGGGCAGCCGTCGGAGCATGTTGTCTAGGTAGTGCTGGTGCTCCAAACGGAAGAACTGGGAAAGGCGCGGGTGGGTGAACAGCAGCTGCTCGAACCGGTCGAAGCATTTCTCCACAGAGCTCTCAGTCTTTTGCTGGAAGCATAAAAGGGTCTTATCTTGCCCAGTCACACCGCAATTCCATCGGGATTACTCACCTGCTCCCGGGACGTTGCCGTGGACACCCTCTCGTCGTCGAGCTTGCAGCTCCTGAGACTCTGAAAGTTCCGGAATAGTAGCAACTCCTCTTCCGGCTTCATTGTGTTTGGAAACCGTTTGCCGTAACTTAAACAGAATAAACAAAATATATTCTGGCGATTTTGGATTTCGCAGTGTGACCGTTTGAACGAAAAATACCTCGTCAAAATTTGTTTATGGAAGCTTAAGCAATTTTTCAAATCAAAACTACACAAAAATAACGGTAACAAGTAAATAGCTTTAAAAATTATACGATTATTTTTAATTTAAAGTTTATTTAAAAACAAAAGTTTTTATAGGAAGTTTTTAAAACTGTTGTAAGTTTTTCCAAACAAAAATTACACAAGACTTAACGATTTATTTTGTACTGTTATTTTGAATAAATGTTTATTTGAAATCTAAGAATATTACTATAAGTTCCATCTTTAATCCATGAATTACAGAAATTAACGCTGGGACATTAGACTTTCGGTGGTGACAATATCCAAATTACTGCTCTGAGAACTGACATCAGCCACAAAGGAGTCAATCGTATCCTTGGCCTTCCAAGTGGTGTAGAGCTCAATAAACCCGTAGACGGCAAGACACACCAGAAAATAGGCCAAGAGGGTCATGCCAATCTGAAACAGAATTAACAATAAGATCTGCAACATTGACAAATATCAATTTATGTATAATGCTCGAGTAGCGACATCATAAACTTACAGTGACTAGTCCTTTGAAGAATAGCTGCAGCCAACCCTTGGCGTCCAGCTGGGATGCCCAGGCCATGAGTGGCTTAGATCCGGAACGCACATGCTTGGAGCTTGGAGCCTCTGGAGCAATGTGTTCCCTGACATCCCCCCAAGTGTCGGCCCGCATGGGCAGGAACCAGTCGTAATACAATTGCGTTAGGAGCGGCACCTCAAAGGGTGACTTCTTCTGCAGTTTCTTGTCAGGTGAGTTTTCATTGATATGCTGAAAGCACTCAATAAAATCGTGCAGGGTCAGATATTTTGTATTTTTGTTCGATTTGTCGCAGTCTTCCGGGTTGAGAGATGCAGGGCTAGGAGTTGCAACGGGTGGGTCAACATTTTCCACGGATGTTTTCTGTTTTTCTTGCTGTTTCTAACATCGAAGATAAAAATAATGGTGTTACTATTAAAATAAATTTAGTAAATTTAAAAAAAATAGATGGAGCAGACATTTGCTTCCATAGGCCCCGGCGAGATTCGAACTCACGATCTCCTGTTTACTAGACAGGCGCTTTAACCAACTAAGCCACGGCGCCATATTGATGCCATGTGGTATTTTTTATACTAAAGCATACTGCTGGCGTTAAATAAAGGCAATACTCAAAATAAATACTAGGTGGCGTTTCTACGTTGGCCGCAACTAACAAAAGAGGGCGCCATTTATATTTTAAGTTTAAATATTAAATTATTTTAATATTATACAATATTATACTCTATTTTTTGGGAATTTAATATACCTACTTTTGGAGGTCCCCGTAGTTCCAAAAAGTTCAAGTCATAGTCGCCTTGTTTGATCTGTTCGAGGTCATCTTCCGAAATGAAACCTCCGAAATCGACACACTCATTGGAAAAAGGGTCGTAGTACTCCCCGTTCCTAGAGCATGGTGGCACCCTCTCGCACCGGTCCGTTTCCAAGTTAAAGAAGCTGCGCTGGCCAAAGTATCGCTCTTCGCAGTTAAGAGGCGTGCAATTGCGGAGGTAGTCCTTGTCCCAGTTTTCGCAGTCGACAAAGTCCTTGCGCTTCCGCAGGGTTTGTTTCTTCGGGTCCAGGACCTCAAATCGAGTGTCAAAGTGAAGGATCTGCCTCGAGGTGGACACTGCATTTTGGGCATTTGTGGTGATTATTGAAATTGGGCAACTGCCCACGCGATTGTAAAGGGACTGATAAAAACAATCTTTGATTAAATTAATTAAAAAAAAATAAATAGTCGATCCCTACCACTGTTGGCCAGACCAACGAAACAGTTTCAGTCTTTCCTGGCTCTATAGTTCCAAAATCTGCGCCATAGATGCGACCCACCGACGTGACCAACTCTCCCCGGGTGGTGTTCACTGTGCACTCTCCGTCCGAGGATATGACAAAGTCCACAGTTTCCCTTTTCGCACTCTTTATGCGATTGGTGACGGTCAGATCTGGAAGGAAAGTCGCCAGTAAGTGGGATGACTCTGGGCTTGGGGATAGACCTTACCAAAGATCAGGCCAATGTCCTTTTCGCGGGGCACACGCACTATCACCTTGGTGACGCATAATGTGGCAAAGGTGCTTGGTCTAAGGATTAAAGCGAAGTAAACAAACAGGTATTGAAACATTTTTTTGAGTGAATACTCTCGATTACTGAAATGTTTGTTTTTTTTGTTATTATTTATCCCTTTTGAGGAATGAAATTCCTTGGACATTACAACCCCTTGAGAGTGGCTCGCGACGATGAGGATCCCTAATGGCTTGTTGTTTAATTAAGTGTAATTTTAGTGGCCTGCAAGTTGCAACCCCTGGGACGGGTCCTTGGCCAAGTGGAGCTTATCGTCGTATACCGAGCACGTAGCCGCAGTATCCATGGCCAAGTTTTCTGCATCCATTGCAATTTATGTTTTAATCATCAAATGCGACCCAATTAATCAACGTTGCCGGCCTTAATTTATGCGGCGGAACAGTGTTTTGAAGTAACCCGGCGCGACATGCCACGACAGGTGACATTTCCCCAACGGAATGGGGCATGGCTATGGAAACGGCGAGTGCAATGCATATTCATAGCCGAGCTGAGCCGTAATTTATGCCAAAACTCAAAACTAATTTGACAGGAAATAATTAATTTGGCATCGAAAGAGCCGAAAAATAAAAGTGCTGCCAGCCAGTGCCAATTAAAATTATTTCGCTTTCATTACCCAATGGTGTATCCGTAATAAAAGTCTTACCCGAAAACCAAAACAGAGAAACACCAAAAAAAAAAAAAAACCAAAATACCAACCTCACAGCACATCCCAAACACCAGGGCAGGGACAAAGACAACGAAATAAAAGGCAACAACTAAGCAAAAGAAAAAAAGTTTAAATAATGAAATCACTTCGCACCATCTCGAAATTGCTCATTAACATTTTGTGTTTGCGATATCAACTTGTGAAAATCGCAGGGCCCAACCGAATGGTGTCCGGACTCCAGGCCAGACCGGGCCAGGCCATACCAGACCAGGCCCAGATGCAGACCCAGACTCCGAGGCAGCAACTGCTACTTGGCTTTTATTTATTATGCCATGTTGTTGCTGGTGTCGCTTGATGTTGTCGTTGTTGGGGCGTTGCTGTTGCTGATGCTGTTGCTGACTCTTATTAGTTGGGTCAGTTCGTCTTAGTTTTTTTTTTTTTTGGGTTTAGGCGGAGGAGGTGTGAAATCTGTTGGGCTCTCCCCTCCCAATGGATCCCTCGATCCCTTACAGGTTTCGTCTTCGGGTCGTGATTTGTCTGCGAAAGACAAAAACAATTTCTCGGACTTCAGCAATTTTTCTAAAGGTCGTTTGCTTTACCTTTACATTTGCCTTTGCTCAATGAAATTGGCTCAGTTTGTGCAAAGACACTGGAAAAAATGTTTCAAATATTAAAAATGCTAAAAAAAATATAATAATTGCTATAAGAACTTTCACACTCTCTAATAGAGGGCACAGTTTTACCCTTGGCATACATGGCGTATACGTAATTTCTGATCAAAGTATTTTTTTGGGTGCATCTGAGACCTGAGACATCCCAGCAGCATGGAATGGAACCAGTCAAAGTCACAGAAAGCGATAAGACTTCTGCCAGGATGACTGGGTGTATTTCAGTAGCCATTCGATTTATGTTAAATAAGCTGAACGCAAGCTCTGTTTGTTGTAAAATACCAATTGCCAGGTCCCGGACAGTGTCTGAGGAGTAAGAGATTCCACTGTGATTCACGTTTCTGCTTCATCCGATTTCCTTTGCCACTGGCCATGGCTGGCCGGTGCCATGGTGTGGTGTTGTCGTTGGGGCTGCATCAGATTTCTTAATTTAATTGGCTTTATGCAAGAAATTCTCGCTTTTTCCTGGCTGACTTTATAGACAAACTGTCTGCAGGTCCTGCTCCTGCTCCTCCTCCGGAATCGTGGGAATCGTATGTACATATATGGAGGCGCGTGCAGATGCAAAACAGCTTAACCCAATTCTTTTTGAGTTTAGTCTGGCATCAAAATAAAAATCAATAAGGCCTTCACCAAAAAAGAAATAAAAAGAAAAGAAAAACAAAAGAAAATGCAGCACGTAATTGCAAGTTATGAGCAGCAGCCAACAACGTCTCTTGACCAGGCCAGAATAAAATGAAAATCGTTGAAGTTTTCCATCATCGCGTGCAGCGTGGCGGCCAGGCAGCCTGGCAGCGTTTTAAGAACAATTGCAGTGCATTTAAGCATAAATGCAAGCGAAAAGTTCACCTCCCCCTGCCTGGGCCCCTGGACACTTAATCATCGGCGTGAAATGAAGAAAAAGAAATGGTTGTGCCTCAAGATTTGGCTCTTCCCTGCTCCCAATCCCCTAGCCCCATTCAACATTCTACATTCCCATTCCATTCCATTCCAGGGAGTGTACTCTGTACATATATAATTAAGCCATAAATTCTGTTTTTATGATTTTCCACAAAGTTATGAATTTATGGTAGCCTACAAAGCCACTCCGGCTCACATACACCAACAATAATTTGCGGCAAAAACGGAAGTGAATTTAAATGCGCGCGCATGCGAAATGGAAGCCACCGCCTCCTCCGCCTTCCGCTGCCTTTCTTCCCCTTGAAGTACCTGAGAATCCGCGTCGAGAAGACCAATCGCAGTTGCTCCGGCCATGTTTGCCCATAAACGTCTACCACTTTGGCCAGACCTCGTAAATTTAACGCTTTTAAGTTTTATTTCTTTTAGTTTTTTCCACCGACTCCCCGGCTCTGCATTTCGTTCCTTTTCGTTGATGGATGACCATGGGCGCTGGGGAAGGGAGGAGGAGGGTCTAATAAAATTTAAATATTTATTGTACTCCATATTTTGTTCCATGCAAATTTTGGGCCCAAAACCTACAATTTATGAAGAGCAGCTCCCGGAGGAGGGTGTCGTCCATTTCAGCTACGAAATGTACACCGAATTGGCGGCATTTATTGCATGAAATTGCGACCTGCCAGTAGGGGGACTCCTTACTGGGTTAATTAGCATAATCGCTTTTGAAATTGCAACCCAAAACTGGTGGCCATCTCCATGTCCGACTCCTCCGGGCGAAGGAACTGGCGCGTATCTTGACGTTGCTAATCGCACTCGCCGCTCCCTTCCACCATCGATCCTACCAGCTTGTCAAGATCCCGCTAAAACGTCCTGCAAAAAATTAATACAATAATTACAGCAATTACGCAAAATGTTCATGAGTGCTCGTGTCATGGCTGCTTCCTAATGCGAAAATAATGTAATTAATTTTGGGAGGGGACTCTAAGAAGCCTATAACTACTCTAAAAGGGAAGGATTGAGTCTATACAACGGCATTAGTTATAGATTTGTTGAAATATTAATCCTTTACAACTTGAGGGTCAAGGTCAGGACATTCAATGGACAACTTTTCTTAAGTTTTTATAAATATTTAAGTGGGGCTGGTGGGACAAAACAAATGGTCAATAGTTAAAGGGTGAAAAGTTGTTGAGTATTAATTTCTAGTAAGGCTCACAAGAGAGTGCATACGCTTGTCCCCTTGTAAAAGATCCTTCATAAAAGGATATCTTTGGGAAAAAGGAGCAGGACCCCGTTCAGGGATATTCAAAACGACTTGTCACTAGCGCTGTGTGTGCTAAAGGAGCAGGTGCAACTGCAGCGGCGACAAGGAGACGCGAACGCGAGTTCTTGTTCTCATAAAATTGCAATATTAATGCGGAAAATCTTTGAGTAGGAGCAGGAGCAAGAGCAGGAGTAATCGCTGGAGGAGGGGCAGGCAAGGTGTTCAGCAGGCCATCAATTGGTGCACCTCGACATGTTTTTTGTGCCCCACCGGCCGCTCCACATGCTTGACATTGATGCAATTTCATTTGCCGGCAGCTGACTGTAACTTTCCTCTCCCTTTAGTCCGTCATATCCGCACTTAGTCGCAGCAATTAAACGAGATTAAATCGCCAGCGAAAAGCTGCTCAAAGTGGAATTCCAGGGCACTGATGCACCGAAAACAATCCTTATAACTAGGCACCTAATCGTAATCCAAATAAGTAGGAATATCAATTTATCGCTTAGCCTCACTAACTAAATAATTAATACCATTCTATTATAAATTATAATTAGTTCAAAGGACTTTTAGTTTCTCCAAGTGGACAGAAAGGCCTGGAATGGCTAACACCACTCCAATGTCCATGCTCAGCTCGAGCTGCAATTATATTTGAAAATGTAATAAAATATGGATGGAGTAGCAACAAAGCGCAGTCGGATTTGCATAAATATTTTTTTGTTGCACAAAGAACTGGCTAACAATTTCATTGTTGCCACTCGCTCGGGACGGTTCTGCGGTGGAGGGGCATAAATTACACTCACGGCCAGGCAACCTGGCTAAAACAGAGCTTATCTCGGTGGCGAAATTAGCTGATAATATGCAAAACACGCCGCCAAATTGCAGCTTGAGCCAAATTTCAAATTGTTACCCTGCTCAAATAAGCACGAGCATGCCAGGGCAGTGGAACCTCATCCTAGAAACAACTTTAAACTGATTTTCTAATCCCAAGTATTTTGAAATTATTCCCCTTCTAAGCCAGGACATGCCATTTTTTTCTCAATAAAGTATTTTCATAGCTTATAGCCAGTGGCGACTGTAATTTCTTCATACATCCTTGAGCTGTTGAATGGGTAATGCATCCTAGAGTCATTCGACTTTTATTACCTTTTCATTGCATCACCAGGAAATAAATTGGGTTGATTTTCCATTTTCGTTTGGATTCGTGGTGTGATAAGCCTGATTTTGAGAAATGTCCCAAAAGTAGAGCGATGTTTTAAACTCACGTTTGCTTTAAAGAAAATAAACATTATCATAAGGGATTCTATAATTATCGCTTAAACTTTCAATAGAAATTATTAAACACAATATATATGTATAGCCATTTATAGATTACAATGCCTTTGATATACGCATATGTACTTAAATATATTAACTGAGATTGTGCTACCTTATCAATTTGATTGAGTAACCATACAAAAACATCCACACTGCGGTTTTTATTGTTATCTGGCAGCTGCTGCTGTGAATTTGGTTTTTCCATTACCTAGATGAAAATAAATTGGAAAAGTGCCAATCGTATAGGGAAATGCCTTAAGAGCCCCTCCGAAATGGGTCCAAACACAAGGGCGCCGTGGCTTAGTTGGTTAAAGCGCCTGTCTAGTAAACAGGAGATCGTGAGTTCGAATCTCGCCGGGGCCTACGCTTTACGAAGTCCTTTCCAAGGATTCAAAGGCGGATTATTTTTTTTTATTCTGAGCTTTTTCAGAACAGGGTTTTTGGGGTAGCCGCAGCCGTTTTGATAATTTAAATGGCTACAAATTGTCTCATTTAAAAATTGAAACGCTTCTGATTTCACAATTGCAGCGTCAATGCCAATTTGCAGCGTTGTCAATTGTGGAGATTGAGATTCTAATGAGTTGATTGAAGGCTGTAAGATTGAAGTGCAGCCAGCCTCACTCTCTCAGGCTATTTGATTAGTGGACCCCATCCGTCCAGAATCCGCTCCGGCAAACTGGAAACGGCAAATGGCAAACGGCAGCGGCGGCAAATGTCCATCAAATGTCACGATCTGCTGCCTGTGCAGATCAATCGACCGATCGATCGATCGAACAGATCGCTTTGAGTAGGATAATTACCCGGATCACGCAACTGCAATGGAGCGGAGCGATTGCAGTTTGTACTCGGCCGTCTGCAGTCTGCAGTCTAGGCTAGAA
This sequence comes from Drosophila varians, assembly GCA_018150405.1. NCBI lineage: Eukaryota > Metazoa > Arthropoda > Insecta > Diptera > Drosophilidae > Drosophila > Drosophila varians. The sequence goes on along the minus strand of JAECWK010000015.1, from coordinate 16,524,784 downwards.
ATGTTGGGTGACCTTGCAACCGCAATTCCCACACCGCCCCAGGATTTGGCCTCTCGGCCAGCTGTTGTCCGTAGCAGATCCCTGTCCATCGACTTGACTATTATGCACACATAACCCAGCTCCTGTCAGTGTCAGAGGGCGTTGCCTCATCATCCGTTGCTTATTCGGGATTAACTTTCCATGTATCCAGCCACATGACTGACTGGATCAGGTGGGAAGGGTGCGAGGACGATGAGGACGACGCATACCCTCGAGGGGCTTAACATGTGCAATTCCTGGATGCGATGCTACATTGACAGGTTTGGGCCGCAGAAATTATGTTGCCAATGCGTTGAGCCGAGTCTCCTGCCGTTGTCGGCAATTATTTATTATCCTGTGTGTGCCCGCAGCCATTGCCACTCTTGTACTTCCCTTCAGCCCCACCTATTCTACTCCTCCTGCTACTCCTGATACTCCTGCTCCTCCTCCGATGCCTCCTGCCTTCTCGGTTGGCCAAATCACTGCCGCCACATTGTCGTCGTCGCCATTTAACTTGGCTTTCAGCTCCGGCCTTTGGCTTTCGCCTTTGTTTTCCCTCCACTTCTGTATTTCATAAATTTTCGTGGTTGATTTTTTCCCATTGCCCTTGTTGCTTTGGTTGCTTTTGTTGCTCTGGGCGACGCCTTGTTGTTTTTGTAACCACCGTCGCCTGCTGGGACTCAGATTCCTGGCCACCGCTCCACAAAATGCATCGGCAAGAGCGGGATGCCTGCATGTGGAAAGAAAGAGCCAGCGAGTTGGAGCCAAGTGGTGTCTCCACCCATATTCCAGTGGCCCCAGCCTGCTCACTGCCACTTCCACTGGACACTCCTCACTCAACGTTCTGCCGGTTGAGATTTGAGTGGCAATTTGAGTGAAACTTTGACTGGCCGAGAGCGTTGTTTTGTGTGATTTTCCCGAAGGAAGGGATAGTCACAGATAATAGGGACTTTAATATGATATAAGAAAATTCATAGATCCAACAGGTATTAGTAGAACCTGTAAATAGGATAGTATTATGGGTGTATTGGAAGGTGACAAACTTTTTTTTTAATTTGTTAAAAAACAAAATTATATTTTTTGTTTGGAAAATGTTTTTCAAGGTAGTTAACCTGTCTTCCCAATTATTTTCCTATTCTCCTCACCTTTAAAGCCCCTTTTAAGTAAAACTCACATCATATCACACAACATAACCTCACATAAAGGAGACCTGCCACCATTTATTTTCCAATAGCATCTCCATAATTTTCTTAATGAACGATTTTCTGTGTGAAGGTTGCCATTGTCATTCTGGGCTTGCTCCTAAAGGGTCACCAGGGGATAGGGGGCTTCTCGGGGCCGGAACAGAAGCTTTTGACCTCAGTGCGTTGCGTTGATTCCAAAGTTAATGGCAAATGACAGAATATGGCTGTAACTGGTTGTTGCGAATTACACCCACACTCTGAACTACTCTGAACTACACCCTAATGCACTGGAGTACCCGGACGACCATAGATGCATATTCATATGGCTTCCAATGTGCGTGTGAGCTCCCAACCTCTGCCCACCGCCCACCGCCCTCCTCCGCCATCTCCCTTTTGTTGAATGCATTTTCAATGGCATTTGCGAATCGCAATTGGCTCGTAATTGCTATATTTAGCGTAATGGCAGCCAAGAACCCGGCATTATGTATTACGGGAAACGTACTTGTGGCCCTGCCGTCTCTCTCCTCCGCCGCCGCCCACGCACACACGAACTTTTCCTCTTGGGACTTTCGGTTTCTATGTCATTAATGCGGAAAGCTCCGTTGAAACTGGGTTACATTTCAGGCATTTCCCTTAATTCTTGCAAAAATAAACTAGAAACCCAAATAATAATAATCTTTAAGGACAATAAAAGATAAGAACAACAAACAAGGACTTTATACATTGTCCATAAACCATGTTTAGTCCAGGAACAGATTCTCCCTCCTGTTGCCAACGGGTATGAGAACCAAAAATACTCAACACATGTCCAGCATCTCCAAACAGGAGATGGTTGAGATGGGATTACCAGGTCCCTCTGGTGACTCTGGTGCGGCTTTTCGCCGTGTTTACGCTAAGATGGCGTATTGTATAACATCATTATGTGGACTTCGTTCATGTTCATGTCATAATTTTGCAATGCCCTGGCCGCAGAGTCAACAGCACCAGCAGGAGCAGCGCATTCCAAGCGCCAGTCGACTGTCGTCCAGGCCCAAGTGACTGTCCCAGGCCCATCTCCAGCCGCGTCCAGGCCTCAGTCGCAATCCGTGGCAAGGAATCTGGAATCGGGAATCAGCATCGGTCTGAGTATTGGCATCAGAATGTGTCGGCCGCTGCATGTGCCATGTTTTGGGGCTGCGTAATTAAAAATAAATTTTCGCCCTCTGGGACAACAGGAGCGTATTAAAATGGCCGGCAAAATATTATTTAAATTAAAATAAATTTATTAAATTATGATTTTAGATGGGAAGGATATATTCCAATTTATTAAATAGAAATATACATTTTATGAACAGTTTCCAATATAGAAAGAATACATTTTATCCAGCATATTCTTTTATTTAACAATTAAAACCTTGTCATTCTAGCAGCGCTCCTGTTCGCAGCCTCAGGCTTGCACAACACTTTTGTTACTCTTTTAATTTAATGAATATTCTGGGACAATTTATTAGCAAACATATTGATTTCAGCGTTTGCCGTGTTCCAGCCATGTCTTCGGTGTGCTGCCCTCTGTGGCTGTGGGCAAGTGGGCCTGTTGTTGTTGCCAAGTTTATACGGTAGTTACCAACATAAATAGCAGCAATTTGGCCAGACACCAGCAGTCCACATAGAGTGTGGTGTATGGGGTTAAGAGGATGGGAGGATGGGGATCTGGCACTGGACCCGACCCGGACGCGATCGCCGCTTGCTGAACAAGCGTACAATTAATATGCCCAGCCTGCCGCCGTCGCCGCCCGCACCACGGGCGGTCGACCGCCGATCGGCACAGGTCCCCAGCCACCAGCCGCAGCCTGGTATCCCTGTGTCCCGATCCTGGTCTCACCAGGCCTTTCCAAAACGCTCCAGCCTCGACCCTAGCTCTGGGGGGGAGCCGAGCGCCAGCCCCTCGGTTCCGTGACATCGCTCTGGCTTTTGGATCGGTCGAAAGCTGCCGCTGAGTGCGATTTATAGCTCTTAACAAATTGTTAATAAATATTTTATTTATATTGATGAGACAACATGAAATTATTCACAATTTACTCACTCGGCTCGAGGGAATGTGTGCGTGTGGAGCGGTTTCCGCAACTTTCAAACGGCTCCTGAAGTTTCCTTCTTTTGGGGGGTGTATAGGACATTCAATACTCTAATAATTTTATAATTTACAATATACAATTTTACAATTTAAAAAAGACTAAAATGTGGTGTAGCTTCCAGCCCTTTAATCGCAACTTAATTTCAATTAGAAGGGACTCTCTCGTCGATCAGGCGATGTAACCCCAAGTACTCCATCCCATTCCTGACAGAATAATTCAAGAACACAGCTGGGCATTTGTTTCAATTACGCCGGAGATACCCATATGATTGATCTGTGTCCAGGGCCCTCCTCCCCTCCAATCGCACCCTGTAATTAGCGCGTGAAATGTTTTCGCTTTATTATCGCTTATTTTTTCGGCCAATTGAAATGGAATTTAAATGAGTTTAGTTGCGGGCAGTGGCAGCGGCAGAGGCAGCGGCAGCGGCAGCAGATAGCAGGAGTAGTGCAGCCACTATGTGGTATATGGTACCTCCGACCCCACACCCGTCCACCACTATCATGGCCAGCAGCTGTCAATCACAATGATTTATGCCGCCGCTTGATGTGTGTGCGCGGAAAAGAGACGCGATCTCAGGGATCTGAAAGATCTCTGTGCATTTGCCTACATCAGCGAGGCAATTTATCTTTCCGCAGTTGCAGCGGCGAAACTCATCAAGCGTCGGCGGCTTCTTTCTTCCCTAATCGACCGGGCCAACTCACCTCCCCGGCCCCCAGCTTGGACCTCGGGCCCTCCGCCCCCACCATCCAGGCACCGCCCCCTTCACAACACACTGGCGCTTGTGAGTTTTTTCATTTGAATTTCATTTCATTGCTTAATTGTCGCAGCTTTTGATGAATTGTTTGTTTGGATTTGCCGCGACATTTCCACACTTCCAAGGAAGGGGGCTGTCCCCGCCCGAAGAATCATTCGATGTACTATGTCATCCTGTTTAGCTAATCTTGATTACTAACTGGATCTTCACCTGAGAAATATATTTTTGAATTCATGTATTCCTGTCTACGAATTGCATCTCCTTCTGCCTGGGGGGCCTCTGGCAACCGTCGATGGCAGATGTTTCCCCTGTAATTTGGCATTGTTAGCCGTCTGGCTTTTGGCCCAAACCGAACCCAACCGAGCCTTTCGTGCTGCGGCGGCCATCTTGGCTACCTACTGGAGCCATTTACATTCTGGGAGTCTGGGAGGAGGGAGAAGGAGAAGGAGTCGGGACTGCGACCGGGACATTATCTGTGCTTTGGCATCTCAATTTACCAATCAAATAACAAATGCGCCGCCAAAGCTGCTTATTAATGGCTGCCAACGGTTGAGACGCGGCTCCGTCAAACTTCCCTGCCACTCAAACTTCGATCCCAACTGCATCTCGACCAGATATTCCCATCCCCACAGACTCGGTTAATTTCCACGAACTCTCCATTGTCGATAATAATTGATTTGATTGATGCTTCGACGTCTGTTGGTGGCTCTGTGGCTCTCTCCATTGTTGATTGGCCCCCGATTGGTCTCCTGCCCCAGCTGCCCCTGTTGCCAGCCTCTGTTTTGGTTAGGAAGCAATTATTGGTATCTCGGTCGTCTTTGATAGTCTGTCGGGAAAATGGCGTTCTTAGAGAGACTTTCTGGCTTATATTCTTTCGCCACAAAATGGGGAATAAAAAATTGCTTTCAAATAGAATAGGAAATGTAATAACCAGACCAGATCATGGAGTAATTATCCTTAAAGAATCCTCTGTTAGATGCACAGAAACATACAAGACATTGATGGCCCCACAAGTTTTTAAACTTTGGCTTATAATTTATTATCCAGTGCAGTATCTCGCTCTAGATCGACTGGCTGACCCTTCCTTGTAGCCTGGTTAACAAATTACCCCGAAACCCCGAAGCCCCAAGGCGAATTTGCAAGCTCATCACGGCGCGTCGGCTCAGATTACGATCGACATCCCAGCCAGCTGACCTCAAGCCGTGTCCAGCGGTCAGGGGGGATCTCTAAGGAACAAGTGTAAAACGTTTCATGCAAATTGGGCTAATCTCCTGGCCACATCAAGTGTGATGCGGATAGGGAATGGAGGGCTGCGATCCCGATATCGTCATTGTCATCGACTCCGTTGGCATAGTTTTCGCTCAACTCTAAAAAACTTTAAAAAAAAGGAAAACAAAAGTGATGCCAAAATTCCTCTTAACTTCGAAGCTGAAAAACAAAATTAATCTTCATTGGAAACGATCGAAAGGGGGAGAGGCGGAGGAGTCGTGGCCAAGGAATGAGGGCTCCTCTTGGATTGAAGCCGCCAAGAAAAATTAGCGCAAATGATTGACAGCCTAAATGGGAATTTAATGGTAAACTTTAGTTTTGTTTTTCTTTATCTTTTTTTGTTGTTATTCGAAAGACCCCAAGCCAGGCTTCGTTATAATTTGCGGCAGAATCGAGCCTGGAGGATCGGGAGAAATCACTCGTTGTAAAAAGTAAGAAGAGCAAAATCGTTTCCACAAACCAAATTGATACTAAATTGATGTTTTTTCCCCCTTTTGGTGTTTTTGGCGAAACGATTTGGCCGGAGAATAGCTGTATAGGAACCGTTATAGGGATAACATAAAAGGATTTTGTCAGGACTGGAGCTGAAGAGTGTCTTGAGCCTGATTTAAGTTGCAACGTGATTTAGATTGCCATAATCTGGAATGTTTCAAGTTCGTGTAATGGATTAAGATGAAGACACAGAACAGAACTTTTCCCATGGAGCTCTGGTTACCCTTTTAGCTCGGCTCCTGGCTCCTGGCTCATGGCTCCTGGCTCTTGGCTGGCCCTCTTCCTATCTGGGGACATTTGAAATGCTTTATTTGCATTTTGATAGGACGAAATGCCCAGCAAGGACGGCGGGCCGGGGGTATGGGAGACAGAAGTGCATTTTTGCACGCAATCCTTGCACCTACTGCAACTGCTGACTGACCTGACGTCACTCGGCGGGCTGCAGACAATTTATGCGCCTCTGCGGGCTGCCTTCTCCTCCTCCTGGCACGCCTGCTCCTCCCCTCCGTCCTGGCACTGTCAGTCAGTTATCGATATGTCTGCCAACCGACGGGCCAAGCGACTGGGCCGGGGTCCGAGTTCGGGAACGGGGCTGAGGTCCCATGTGCGTGTCATCAAGTTGGTCTAAAGTGACAGTCGCGATTTAATGGCGCAGAGTCGGTCAGCGAAGGCGTGCCCCACGGACCAGCCCCGCCGATCCACCGGCCTGCCCCAAAAGTGTACATACTCTCCCCTTACACAGACACACACTCACACATTGAATGAATAATCAATCGATTTCAGTTCAATTAGCACCTTTTAGTGTGCAAAACAGCGCGACTCAAACCGCGAACTCGGCCCACTCGAGGAGGAGTTCCTGCGATTGCGGCTCCTGCAACTTTTGTTCGCTGTCAGTTCCGCTGTCAGTGATTGTCAAAAGCTAAGTGCAACACACTCCCCCTGCCCCCTGCCGCCTGCCCCTAGCCCCAAGCCCGGCGTGGCGACTCAATGTCAGCGCTTTATAAACACATAACTGCAAATTATTTTTGCCATTGTAAGGTTGTTGGTTTCGGTGTATCTGTGCTTTGATAGAGCCGCAACCTTCACATAGAAAATCTCTCAACAAGAAAATTACAGTCAAGAGTCTTATATAATAGGGGATACAGCGGGCGACAGGGGCGTCAACCGAAAGTGGGCAGTACAAGTTTCATTATATTTTTTGTCTTTATAAAGGGTCTGCCATTCTGGCCCGGTCTAAGTAGGGGATTAGGTTCGTTCTGACCAATTTTTTCCATTTTTTTTTTTTTTTTTGGGAAAAAAGGTAGAGAAACGAAACGGGCCGAAATAAAATTGAAAATTATGATTGGCTTGAAGCCGAATTTTCTGTGTAATTATCTTCAACGAAATTGAGGTCCCTGTGAAGGGGGTTTCGAATAGGATCTGGGCGTCAATGTTTGTGGTTTCCGCCGGCACAGCGCTGCGGCTCAAAGTCAGCTGTCCTGTCAATCAAATTCAGTTCATTAAATCCGCTAATACTCCTTCATTATTAATATCTATCGTTGGGGCGCCAGACTTGGTTAAAAAAAATTAAGCCGCAGCCGATTAATAAACATTAGTATTAAGACGGCTGCCGTTTAATTAATAATTATGTTATTTACATAACTAATTTAAATGAGTTGGTGGTAACATGTTCATGCCCAGTTTTCATTAGCGATACTTACTCTAATCTTACCTTGGTTTCCTCCACTTGGCCCCTTGTATGGTCTGTCTTGTATGGTTGGCTTTTCCCGCCGATTTTCGTAGACTGACTGATGGCTTAAATAAGCCAGAGAACCGGATTAAGCCAGGCTTTTGCGGTCCGAATTGGGGAATACTCTGGGTCTTTGAAATGGTTGGTAGTATCTTGTAGGAACCTCAAGTCAAGAAAAATATCTACGAAATATTAATTGAATTCCTAATAAAAGTTCACCATTAGAACTTATTACATTTCTTTTATAATAACCCAAATTGTAATTCTATGTTAAATACAAATTATTCTGCTCCACTGCAACTTATTAACTTAACATTTAAATTACATATAAAATGCAGCTACTACCATCTAGCCCACTTTAAAGGCCTAAATGGCTTCACCGACTTTGGCCAATTAGGATGACTTTTGGCGTGTTTGTTGCAGTGTAGTGGGGGGTATGATTTGCCAGTCGGGCGTCGGCTAATTGCAATTAATTATTGCAGTAATCCATCATACATACTCAGATCGGTTTGTGAGTGTGAGTTTTGGATTTTCGTAGCTCTGCTTGACTTTGGCGGCTTCTTTTTGGCAACGAAAACTAATGGAAGTGGAAAACTTTAGCGGGGCTAACACGCGAATGTCGTATAAACAATTCCCTTCCTCAAAGTTTGTGTTTGGTTTTCGGTTGATGTTATGCAAAATGCAAATTAGAGCAGCCAACAAGCAATATGGTAAAAAGAAAATAAAGAAGAACCTCATGAAATCCGTCGCAAGTCAAATTGGATTAGGAATTGCATCACTTGGCCAGGTAAGATAAGAAGTAACCTGGGAACTGCTCAGGTAAATGGAAAGATGGGTTGAAATTTTGTAGAAAATTGATTATATTATGGATATTTTTTAATCAATAATTTTCATGCCTCCATTTGTGGCATGCTTCTCCCTCCCAACTTTTAAAGTTTTCTTCAACTTTGAAAAATGAAATGTTATTTAATGTTGTGACGTGTATTTAGGCCTAGAAAAGAAAAGTAATGACGATTACGAAGATTAACAAATGTGTGCGACAATTGTCAACTTTAATTATTAACTAATTGTGTCTGAATTATGAAGAACTGAGGCAGTCGCTTAATTGTCGGGTAATTAGGCAGTAACAAAAAATTACTGGTTTGGCTTATTTTTCGTCAAAAAAAAGTTAAACGTTACATGGCCCAAAGGGAACCGGCCAAGCTCCGCCCCTTAATGTGCTCAAAGAGAGACGGAAAGACCAACATCGCCGGCAACAACATGGCGGGTTCCACATCCCATTTTGTTCCGAGCACTGGAAACTGTGTGAAAACCCACTCACTTTTCTCTCTCAGTCCCGTTTTGAGTGAAATTTTGAAATGCAATTCAACTTCAACGCCTTGCAGAGTGCAGACACCGCTGAAGAATGGTAACAAAGGTAACAATTGCATTCGCACCGCCACCACAACAGGCCCCGCCGCTCACCAGCTATTAATTATTCTAATTTGCACAATTCCCCCACAAATGTGATTTGAGTGTAAACACACTTAACAACGCCAAATGGGCAAATGGGGGTCGTGGGTGGCTGGATACCAGAGGGGGAGGCGACTGAAAGCTCGAAATCTAGATAAGGCAATGCGACAGCGACAGCGACGGCCAGACTTCCTCCAACTGGTTAATGCAGCGCAAATTGCCCGTGTTACCTGGAGTCCCATAAAAGGGAAATCCATCCCCAACTTTGTATTTTAACAATGTTTTATATTTCCCTAAAAATTAAAAAATTTCTATATTTTTGATTGATTTTTGGCACTTTTGGGGATACACTTTCGAGAAATGGCCTCCGAAGACTTTTTTTCCATGAGACTCCTTCCATTGCAATATGCGTCAGAGGGACATTATATTTCCCAGCAAAGGGGTCATAACTTTTCATTCCTTTTCCGAACGGAGTACCTTAAGCGATTCTAGAACATTTATTAATTTGCATCAAAACTTTCATCACATAAAACATTCTATCTAATATATTATATTTCAAAGGCTGCCTGTCCAGTGTTTGTTAGGCTTAGCACTTTCGAAGAAAGTATCTGGAAGTTTTCCTTTCTTTGGAAATAATAGTTCACTTTAATTAATATAATTTGTTTATGATTACTGGTAAACAGAAAAAGTGTGTTTGCATCAATTGGAAAATTGCGTGTTAGTTTTTGGTAATATTTTAGTTAATGTCTTTATTGATTGGGTTGGCTCCGGCTCTGGGGGGATGGTTAGTTAAATGCCAGTGGCTGGGGGGTGTTCCAGGGCTAGTATTGTTCTGTTGACCAAAAATGTCCCTCCAGTCCCTTTTTTTAAGGCCTTTAGTAATATTTCCATTTTGAGTGAACATGAGTTTTGCATTTGCATATTTAACGAGTGAACTTGACTCCCCGATAGTGCTTTCCACTTGCTACTCCACAAGACAATTAAAAAGTCATAAAAAAATGTACTAAATAATGTGTTTTTTTTGTTTCCAACATTTTTAGAAGGGCAGCTACGAAGACGTTTTGGGGCACACCTTATGCGGCTAACACACCGCCAGGCCTGCGAATAATTTTTGTATAAAAATGCGCGAATAAAAACAGAAGAACAGGCCGAGAGAGAAAATGTTTAAAAATAAAGTCATAATTTTAAAATGATTTATGAATTGTGCCGAGTAGGGAACGGCCAGCAGACAGGCTGATAGGCGGCGAGGCGGCGCGGGGGCCTTGTGATTATTGCACATTTTATTTAATTTCTTTTTGTTGTTTGCTCTTATTGCAACGCTTTTTAAATTAATTTCTTTGGCGCATTGCATTTTAGAGCCTCAGCTCTGTTCAGCTCAGCTCAGCTCGAGGCCGAGTCGAGTGCATTTCGCATTTCTCATGGGCGCTGGGGCAGGGGATGACAGGGGGAGCGAGGCCCAGATCGGCATTAGCATAACCCAACACGCATACCGTCTGGTGTCTGCAAAGCCGCCAACCCAAAAGGGTTCCAAAGGGGCTCCGTGGAGCGCCTTTTGCTTCCATTCGGTGCTTGTTAAATTTCGACATGGCCTCTTATGATTAGCTGAATTATGCTTTTAAAATTTGCATTGCGATAAGATCGGGCTTAGCGCCTAGCTATGTTGGTCCGATGCCCCCGGCTCGGCATTATCATTTGAATAGAATACCCGGACCTAAGGCGCTTCCGAGCGCGGTGCTTGCGGTGCGCTTTGGAAGGGTTAGCCGGATAATCGAACCATTAAACGGCTTTAAGGGGTTCTGGCTAATTGCTGACGATGGGGTGCCTTTTATCCTTTGTTTGATTAAAGTCTTTCATTTATTCTGGTGGACTACATGGTCACTATTTTCTAGTTTCTAGAAAAAAATCAGAGCACTTCAAAAGCTAGAGAGCTTATCTCGATATCATTTGCCATTGTAATTACGAATGCAAAACAATTTCTTTTGCCGACTGCCCTCCACTTTCTTTGGCTCAAATGGCAATTAAGCGGCCAAGAAAATACTTCTTTCTTTTGGCTTTCAACGGTAATGAGATTGACCAGAAGGGGTACTCGAGGGGGGATTAGTACGCCCCTGCTTGCATGCTAAAATTTGCATTTTAAGTTGTGTTTAAATATAATTTTTTTCTCTGTTTCTTGGCGCAATTATTTATTGCTGAAAGTGCAACTAGGCGTATGCTTAACTTTGTTGATAATTGGAGTGAGAATAAATTTATAATTTATAATTCATATATGGTTTTTTTGTTTTTTTTTTGTTTCTTGTTTCTTGGAGAGGCGGCTTGCAATTTGAAGTGCACAAAACATGAACGCTAATTAATGTGATTTTTAAGCGTTGAAAAATTGCAGTCATTTGGATATACATTCTTTTTTTTTCCTTTTCTCCCCGCTAGTTTTGGAGTTTTTATGAATTTGGAATTTTTTTTTTTGTGGCTTAAACGGTTTCTTTCCGACCGGACCGATTCGGGGCGCCAAAAAGGCGTGACAGTCGCTGACCAGCAGACCCCATGATTAGGGCCATTCAAATCGCCGTTTAATGGCCATCATCAAGGCAACCAACCACCTAAGCCACCCAGCACCACCCACCACCACCCACCATCGACCATTTTGGAATCGTATGCAATTTGCCATTTGTCAGCTATTTTGCATTTAAGCCAACCCTGCTTGAAAGTGTGTAATGGTCCTGCTTGGGAGTAGAGCTCTCCCCTCACTCTACTGGAAAGTGGCAACGTGTGTGGGCGTCATATCGGTTACTTGCCACCAAACCGAAACCATGTAGTGGCTGGCTGACAACCAGTCGAGAGACAGCCAGACCGCAAACCTCCAAGCTTCAAGCTCCAACCTCCAACTCAATATTCAATTCACGGGGACAACTTGCTAATCGGTTAAATTAGCCGTAAAAGAATGCACAAGTCATCGGGTTACCCGCAGCCAGCCAAAAGCCAGGCAGATACTCCCTCGCAACGTGAGAACCCCGGCCACTGTCAGGTGGAGTCGAGTTGCGGCAAGGTGAGGTGCGCTTGCTTGCCCCTGGCTTATGGCTTATGATAGACGTGTGCCACGGCGCCAAAGACGCAGAGGCATGGCCTTAAAGGGGATAATCTCGAGGCCTACACAGTTCCATGGCCACTCCAGTTCCAACTACGCACCTGAGATAGCGATGCGACGCTGAAAACAGGGGATCTTCATATGCATTCAGAAGGGGAGAAGCAATAGGAATAACAATATCAATACCATTACCCCGGCCCCACCAATATCAATGGCAATATCAATGTCAACAGGTTTCTGTCCTCCCGAGGATCGGGGATCTGTGCGATGCGAAATATTCCCGATACGATCTCGAGTTTCGCGCAACGCAACCGCGACGATCTGCCGCCGGCGGAGCTCGACTCGCACCACACCCGAGTGGTGACTGCATCGGGCTGGGATGTGTGGGAATGGATGGGGATAGGGATGGGGATCTCCGAGTGCCGGAGTCCTTTGCCGTCTTAATCATTGTTATTTGGAGCCATTAGGGCCAGCGCTTTGGCTGCTGGTGTTTTCCATCAGCGGCAATTTTGTTGACAATTCGGGGCCTCCTTAAAAAGATTACGGGACCGGGGCTTATCATTAAGAGCAGTTTATTGAATACGTATTCTTTTTTTTTTTTTTTGGGCCTGGCCTGATTAATGGTTGCGGAGCAGGCGCGACAGGTGGCCGGGGAATGGCTGCGCCGATCGGACAGGAAACGGGAGGGGGCTTGGGCCCAATAAACGTCGCCCCAGAAAGCCACAAATAAATTCTCAATTATCGCCCACGCCTGGTCTAAGCGGATTGGTATTAGCTCAGTTCCAGCATAAATATAAACGTTTTCCTCTCCCGGCTATTTAGACATCACAGCTCCGGGTGCACCGCAAGAAATGGGACTCAACTGAAAGGGTATCTGGTGAGGGGTCTGTCGCAGATCCTTCTCTCAGTGTTTGCAGAGCCAGAGATGGGATCGTTTAGAACCTTAAATACTTCCATAATATAGAGCTACAATATCATTTTGTGGCCCTGCGGCTGCTGCCATTGATCAGGACGAAGGGTGGACCGGAGCAGGAGGATAAAAATGTTTTGGCAGCGCAATCCAGCCAACAAAATGCGGAAACGTGCCAGGCGATTCGCAATCGCACTCTCCGCGGCTCAGACTGGATTCTTCAGTCTTTTTATTTCGAATTGAATAGGGGGTTTCGCATTGTACCCAGTGTCTTGTTAGCCATTTGGGAATCACCCAACTTCGGGGATCCCGAATTAAAGAGGCGCCCTAAACTGACCGTAGAGGGAATGTAGAAGTTGAGACAATGCCCTGGTGTGTTGCCTGCTTAGTAATTTTTTTCGCGAAACAAATCCATCAAGAAGCAGGCAGCGCCATCGAGTGTTTGGATTAGCCTCGGGCGGTCTGGGGTATTAGAATGGAGCCCTCTTGTCCCCCTTTCACTCGGTCTAAGCCCGGGTAGCCGTGGCTTGTGTAAACACCCACTAAACTGCTAGAGCCAGAGTCTCCAATGGTTCATAAATCATCGCGATAACAAATTACCGCTGCTGGATGCTGGATGGTGGAGGAGATGGGAAGCTGGAGAAGGAGGAAGGGCGTTCGGAAAGCAGCATGGAAGTTACAAAAGATCAATCTTATTTGCGCCCCGAAAATGGCCAAGGCGCTTGGCTAGCCGGGTCTCAGGTTTCAAGTCCCAGGATCCAGGTTCGGTCGATTAATTTGCTTTTGCTCCAAACAGGCCAACATCTCTCTTTCTTTTGGGTTTCGGGTATTGCACTCGCTGCATTATTATTATTATTGTTATTGCACTGCCAGTCATCTTCCAGCCATCCTCTGGCCCCCTCCAGTCGCTGATATCGGCTCTGCCTGCTCCTCCAGCTAAACAAACTTACAATTTAGATTGAATTTATTTGAGCGCATTGCCTAGACGAGGAGCAGCCAGCCGAGAGCCTGGTCAGCTTGCTGCCCATTGAGATCTTCATTTGCTGATCTTTCTGGGAACATCTCGGCGGCGTTGACCCCAAAGGCAGCCAAAGCCCCAGTCAAAGCTCTGGCTCTGTCTTTGGCTTTGGCTTTGGCTTTGGCCGCAGATATCCGAAGCCGAATCCACAGACACAGACTGCGTATCGGACTCTGTCCAGTCCGTCTGTCCTGTCTGCCTTTCGCTTTGGGTTGTGCGTTCTCGTCCAACCGCCTCGTCGTCCCTTTGGCCAGCTCGCTTTTTGAACTCTATTAAACTCAACGGATTTATTAATTTTGCTGCCGATTAACTGTTTCAGATACCGCTTGACCATTCCGGCCCTGACCCGGACTGGCTCTTCAGCTCTCGTCTCGTATCCGTTAGCTGCATCGCTTCATAAATCATATTTTGTTTGGTCTCTTGTGGCAATGTGGCATTCGCCGAGGAAATCACAGCCAGGGCATCGGAAATTGCGAATCTGCGAGACCCTAAAATGCCGACAAAGATTGACATTCGCATAATTAGACAGTCGGTCTTTGGGAGCCAAGATGTTCTTTGGGAGGCACTAAAATGGAAGGTGATACATCTCTCGACAATAATTCTGAAACATTTGAAACAATTTCGAAACATTTTTTAAATAAAATGCATAAAAAGGATGATAAAATAGAGCTTTGATTTATTATCATCAACATAGAATCCTGAATTTTGAAAGGATGTTACTCCTTGATAGATTTAAGGAAATTGGCCATAACTTTGACAATATGCATCGCATCGAAAAATGTCATGCCCTCACGATCTTGTATTTTGAAGTACCATCGATTTCTATCAAAACATCTGACCCCATTTTCGCAAATTTGTATAATGGTATCCTTTTGTAAAATTATGGTTAGTGTCTTGGTCCAAATTTAAGACTTTTTGGTCACCTTTTTGCAATTTTTTTTATCCAATTTTGATCCGATCTATAAAGGGAATAGCGTTTTAAAATCAGGATATCAATCCCCGTCGATCTGCATCAAAAGTTTTTGAAAATCGAACAAAAAATATTTTTTCGATTTTTCGCAATTTAGGAAATCATAAAAAAATGCAAAAATCGCAAAAATATTTTTTTTTCTACCTATGAAATTTTTGAACGCAGATCGAAGCGGAATAAGTTCCTGATTTATAAATGGTGTTTCTTTTTTGAATCGGATAAAAATTGGATGAATTATTTGCAAAAAGGTGATTAAAATCGAACAATTTTGGGGAAAGGCAAAGGGGTATAAATATTATATAAGATTTCACTCCCCTAGTATTCTTTTGAAAACCCTTTTGTGTAAGGTTTCAACCATTTTTGGGACACATGGGACACAGTGATTCTTTCGAGCCACCCTTCCCGGACAGACAGTGTGGGAGAGACGTCAATCCGAACTATGTCAGCAATGCAAGGACGCAAAGGGTGAGAGAGTGGTCCGCTTGGGTTGGCTGCCCATTACCAATGTGGTGCAGTGGCAGTGGCTGAGGCAGGGGCCTTGTGGTGGTGGTGGCGTTGTCCACTTATCTCGCGCAATTGATCGCGGGTTGTTATAGCCGCTGCTGCTGCTGCTGCTGCCTTTGGCTTTTGGCGGCCATTGTTTGCATTTTTTTACCAGCTTTTTGTTGTTTCGTGTTCTGTGTTCTGTCTAAAATGACATTTTTGTCCGAGCTGTTGTCGCTGGTTTGTTTGCCGCCAGGCCCCACAGTGTGTTGTGTGTGTGAGTGTTGTTTCCCTTTGACAAAGGCAGCCATTTTTCGGACTACCACAAACGGCAATTATAATTGCGGCTACTTATCGGACTGTGTGTGGGTGGATAAGTATGCATAATGGCAGGGTGGCAGTGGGTGGATGTATGGCTGGATTGGGTGGTTGGGTGGTTGGGGAGCTGCATTTTTCTAAAAGGTAAACATCGCTTTTTAGCCAGTTGCTGTTGATTGTTTAGCATTGTTCATCCAGACTGAATCGAAACCCTAAATACCCTAAAAATAACGCAAGAAATTTATTAACTTTTATAAACTTTTTTTTGTATAATCTGAAAGAGATTTAAATCGAATGTTAAGGTCAAAAAATAATAATTTTGATAGACTTTTCCGATATACCTCTCTTCGGATATTCCTTATCAAAAATTGCACTTTGTTTACATTTATGGCTTTCCCTTGTTTCAAGCTTACAACTCCTGTTTATGTATTTAGAATAATTATATTTAATTGGCGCCGCCAATGGATTGGAGTAAACTTTATGGGGAAATGAATTGCGGCCATCCCTTCTTTCTCAGGAATTTTATATGACCCCTTGCCGGGCTTGTAGACAAGTTCGGTAAAAAATATTTGCTTTTTTTTTTTTGGCCCGCTAATGTTGTTCGCTGGGGTTATACTAACTTAATTGGCAAATTATATAGATCTATATGGAGGGCTTGTCTAGATGCGATCTGCATTGACATTGATGTGACCAGGCAGCTGCTGGCCAAAGAAAACGGCCACAAAAAAACGAGTTAATAAGAAACTTGTTACGAAATTAGGCAAGCCGAGAAAAGGGGAATCCTGTGGGGTGGGGCAAGGACTCAAGACTCGAAGGAATCGCGAAATTAATATGCGAGAAGTAAACAAACTACAGAGCTCCCCGAGCAGCTTTAATTTCGTTCGTAATTTTTTCCCATTTAGTCAGGGAGTACTGCCCTTCTTCCAGGCTTTAAGGGCCGAGAGAAAAAGCACCTGCACCAGGCACACACCTCCTTTTACGCCTCTCCCCTCCCTTCTCCAGTATTTAAGCGTAAATTGATAAGCTGCCAGAGGAATGGGCCAAGTAAACTGGTTGGGAGTGTCTCCACTCGCTTCGCTTCACTTCACTGGACTCGACTCCTCACTTATTAGTGCCAACGATTGACAAGCGCTGCCTTCTGTTTGGCTCCTTCTTAGAGGGATGCCTCCGCTTCTGTTCCTGCCTCGGAAGTTTCTGTTGGTTTTTGTTCTGGTCAGGCTCAGCTGGTTTTGGGCAGAAGCAGCCTCATCTCCCGGCTAGACAAACTTTCCGATCCGTCTGCCTTGCGACTTTGCTTTGAATTGTTGCACGCAATGTAATTGGCAGCGACTACCTAGTCCATGGCTGACGTCACAATAAATGGGAAAAGGGTAGCTATGGGTTGGAATCTTTCTGGTAGTAATTCTTCAATATCCCCAGGATTCTCGCAAGAATCTAGAGACTAGACGAGTACTATTCCTTCTACATTACATCCCTTGACCTACCATTACCATCTGGAAAATGTGGTGTGAGTACCACTGGCCAGGCTATTCCAATCGGGATCCTGAGTGCGGACATTTTGCCCACCTGGATGTGCGTTTTCCTTTTTCTTTGGGAGTCGGTGTACATTTCGTACCCCAAGCCGGGACTCGGTTGTGGTTCTTGTCATGTGGCACATGGGAATAAATCATTCCCGATAAGCTCGAGGTGAGTGCTCATGTTTATGCCTTTAATGGCTTTAGTCACACCAAATAAAATTTGCATTTGGCGAGAAAAAAGCAGAGAAAGGCTTGCCCAGATAGGTTCGAAGCCAAAATGGAGATGCCTTTGAGCGATTGTGGGCACGGATATCTCTTAATTACCGCCCAATTAATTAAAAGATGAGAAATGGGCTGGGAGTTCCAGGGAATCTCTTGAGCTCTTGAAGAATTGGCCCATATCTAGTCAGTGACTGGGTATGGACGAGGGTATTCTTATTCCTTTAGTGGGAGATGATACTATCACTTATCAGGAGAGATCCCAGTCAGCAGTCAGCCAATCCTCAGGTAGAAGGACTACACTACCCTCCAGGTATTGTCCTTTTTTCTTCTGACAGGAAGAACTTCCGAAGCAAAAGTGTTATCATGGTGATGTTTGATATATTTCAAGATGAATAGATGGATTTTGGGAGTCTGTAAACCCCAAAAAAGAGTCAACACTACCCGGCCAGTGTGGGAGCGCGACCGAGTGCCCGCCCCCGTCATTGGGCTGTGTGGGCGAGAGTGGGACGGCAAAGCCACTTCCATGATTGCGGCGGTGGTGGTTGCCTTGGTTGGCTGCCCCCTTCCAGTCACGCACACAGCCGCAGGCATGGCGTCAGCGGAACGATGGCACTGGAATGCTGACTCCACCCCTCTCGATTACTTCCGCCGGGTCGCCTGGCGATCGTTTGTTGCCAGGACGACTGGAAGGCCACAACAAAGCCGAGCTTGTTCCGCCGCCAACCGTTCCGGCCAGGACTGGTTTTCAGACCGTTCCCGGCTCTCAATCTCATTCAGTTTGCGTTCAACTCAGTTCGGTTTCATTTCTCTTGGTCGCTTCATCCTTACCGGTTCGTGAATTGGCCGCCTGGCTCGTACACAGGGAGCATACTCTGAGACTGAGAGACTCTTGTGCCCAGAGAATTGTACTAACGTGGCCCAGAGCAAGTGGGACGGAGATAGAGATAGAGTACGAGCGCGAAAGAGCGAGCACGAGCTAGCGAGAGGGGGAGCCAAGCAGGCCCAGTCGATTGTTTTGGCGCTGGTGGAGCTCATTCACTCGTTTCTGGCGCTCGCGTGCAGTCGCTGCTCCCTAACGGTGGTTTCGCCGTCGCCAGATCCCCAAAAGGTGCGTGTGTCGGTGTCGATGTCGGTGTCGGTGTGGCTCATGTGCCCCCCAGTGCCACCAGTGCTCCCGTGGCCCCCAAGTCTGGGGGAAAAGTGAAATGGCAGCGAAAACGAAACGCAGCATACCCTGTCACGCGATACCCTGTACTCGAAGTTCTGGACTGGCTCACGCAACAACAGCAACAGCATCGCATATTGCAATTAGCCAGGAGTGAGCGGCAGAGTCAAGTGCAAGTGCATACCGCCGGCGGTCATTCACTCGCATCCATTGAGCTCCTGCTTCCCACCCACATATGTACGTGCACCTGATGGCACATGGGTGTCCAGGTCCAGGTCCGGGTGTGCGTGTGCCAAGCGACAAAGCGTCACTTTGACAACCTGCCCACCTCAGCAGCTCCTCGGCCGATCGTGCCGCAGGTGATTTGCGTGCCGTTTTTGCGTTAGCCATTCCGATTTCGTGCCGATTCTGATTTCCTCTGTTGCATGCGTCGATGAGCCAGGGCTTACAATTACAACAACAATATTCCCCAAAAAAAGTGCAAGTGAAAGCCGAAAATGACTTTGATCCACCAAACCATAAACATGCAAAAATCGGGTTTCAAGAATCAACAAGAAACAACAAAGAACCAAGATTTGCAATTGAAAAAAAGGGCCCAGGACAATAAGGATGACTTCCATTTCTTGAAACTCATTAAAGTTAGGGACCTCTAGACCATTTTTTTTTAACCTGAGAACAATTTAAAAGGTCCATATGTTTTGTATCCCATTAAAGTAACTTTATTGGACAGCAAAAACGTATCCCTAGAAACTTTTTTTTTTGTTTAAATATTGACAGAATAGTCTCCTAAAGATACAATGATTCCAAAATTTAATAGATTCTCCCCATAAAAGATACTCTTATTATTCTGTTAATAACGTTTATTCAAACCCGAATCGGATCTTGTTACCTTATGGCCTTTTATTAAAGCCTTTCATGCAAATCGAATGCTCTCGGTTTGTCTATAATTTACTCAAATTGGCGACATATTGTAAAGCCTGGCTAATTGAAGTTCCATTACCAACGTAATAACAATTTTCGGATGGAACCCAACGAAGTACAATCACCATTCCCACCCTTTTACAATTGCTAAATCTCTGATTCCCATCGAATCGTGCTTATATGTATAGATCCATCCAACTGAAACTACAGTGCAATAAAACAAAAAGAAAAAAAAATTCGAAAAGAAAAGAAAAATGAAAATGAAAAAGCAAACAAAATGTAACCGTGATGATAATTAAAAATAAAATACAAAGAGGAAAAAACAAAATTTACGCGTGGCTACATCTCCGAAACCGAAACCCCGCAGCAGGATCTCTACGGATCTGATCGCGCTCAGCTTCTGGCTGTTTGTGTGTGCGGCGGATCCGTGTGTGTGCCAGGCAGTGTGGAGTGTGTGGAGTACCAGAGTCAGCCAAATCAATAAATAAAAACCAATTACAAAAAGTTAAAAAAAAAATATATATATATATATTTGAGGAAGGAAGGGAAGACAGGCTGTGTTACGGACAGAAGGCAGCGAAGTATCGATACGAAAAATAATAAGAGCAAAAATCATTCACCACGGCGACCATAACGAACTCCGCCCTAGCAATGAGCCAGCTGGGCACCGTCTACGCCACCAAGCGAAGGCGACGCAACGGCAAGAGGTGAGTACGATTCAGATTCAGATACAGGACAAAGATACAGATACAGATATGGATACAAATGCCCAGCGGGAGGCAGATTGTTTGGTTTAGCTCTGTTATTACTGAAAGATTTCAATCAATGCGCGTGAGTGGCTGCGATTGGCTGCACTTGCCACTTGCCACTTGGCGCCTTGACGCCTTGTGGCGCCACCCGCTGACGCTCTATCAATCTCCGAGAGCTACTGGTCTTCGTAATCCCCTCGGTCCCATTCGATTATTAATGATTCGCTGGCCATTTGTTGACAAATCACCTTTGCCATTGACTCTTGGCTCCCCGGGCCTTGGGTCGCCGTGCCCCTTGTAGGGCCGGGAAATTGATTTGCATTATGCATGTGCCGGGGCAGGTAACCGTGAAATTACAGTAGCCAAACGGTTGATGAAGATGATGATGAACAGCCTGCGGCCTGCTCGCTGGGGGAGATCGGAATCTGACTGACCCAAGGTGCCCATAATTTCTGATAATTTTGTGTACTTAGCTACCGCAGCAGCACCAAGAATGGTATTTTCAATATAAATATACGCGAACACACGCATTATCGTGGCCAATGCCTCTAAATATGCACAAAGAGCAGGGAAGGGGACGGAGGCTCTGGAGACTGCAGCTCCGACCACGCCCCCTAGCCTTTGCTCGGATAGTTGGATGCGCTTCGTCCGCTAATGTTGCGATCCCCATAATCAAGAGTCGCTGATCAGCAGCTGCAGCGCTTCAGCCTTGAACCTCAGCTTTTTTCAAATCGTCCATATAACGCTGATTAGGACTATATCATTTTTTACAAGATTATTACTTGATTAAAGGAGGATACTTAGCCTTTCCGATCTCGGATCAAGATTTCTCGGATTAAAGTAATATAAAAAGTTGTTAACTTGGCTTTAATATAATAAAGAATATTTATAAAAGGGAAAATTATTTACAAAAGCCGCCAAAGCCACAAAAAGATTATCAAATTTTAATTTTTAACTCCATTAATTGAAATATTTTCAAAGAAGTAGCCTTGTTGCCTGAAGACTTCAGTCAATTAATTTCAATATAGATCGGCTAATGCCACCCTTTTGTTTTTATTTATCTTTCCATTAAAGTATTTTGAGCCGCATAATGTGCTGTGCTCCGGAGCTTGATAAAGAATGAATGAACTTATGGGGAAAAACAATTACGCTTTGTTGCTGTAAAGTACAAAAAAAAAACGGCGGGGCTTGAAAAGTGCCACCCCTGGGTCCCTGGCTGACACCGACTCTGCCTCGCTCGACTGACGCAAAATTGTCACCTTGCCTCTCCCGGTTGCAATGCACACCTGCAATTACTGGCCAGGGTACTTCGCTGTGTGCGAAGTTGCAGCACCCCTGGATCATAGTTTTTGTGTTTTTTTAATGTTTTTAATGAACTGATCAAAATGGGTTCTCTTGAGCTTCAGTTTTACAGCCTTTTAATTGAGCTCATAAGTGCCAAGGAGCAGCTGGCCTTTGTTTTATGCCCCTCAACCCTGACACCTTTGGGAATATTACGCATACGACCCATAGGCCCGGGTGAAATGGTTCCTTCTGTTACTTCCAGTATAGCTGAAAATATAATCTGTGTAATCTAGACATTCTCGGCATTCTTTTCCTTTCTTTTTGTTCCTCCTGGAGGGGAATGCAATCCCTCCAGTGAGCGGGTTAATTGGATGCCGTGGCATCCGCCTCGGACCATTACCACAAGTAGTCAAAGTTCGCCCCAGAATGGCCCCAATCGTCCTGACCCTCGCCCTCGCCCGCGCCCCTTGGCCGCTTGCGTCCGGACCCCTCGCTGTTGGGTTCCACTTGTTGGTTGTTATGGATATATGAGTCCCGCTTTTGCTTTATTGATTATCAGCAAGTTGTTTATGCTCTCTATGGTTGTTGTGTTGTTGCAACTACATATATGCAAGTGCTTTGCCGAGGGTATCCAAGTTATTGATTACTGCAGCTGGTGCTCCTTGCCCGGCTCCTTTCGAGCTTCAATTGCTATTGTGTCGGTTGAAATTGTAATTAGCCAGGTTGCAGTTGCACATTCTGGTGTTCCTGCTGTTGCCTTTGAGGTGTAGTTTAAAGTTCAAGCGATAGTATTTTATTCGCTTTGATTGAGTTGCAAAGTTGGTGCCTTGCGAGGGGAAACAAAAACTAAAGTTGTCCTTAAAGGTAGAACCTATATGGTATGTTGATCCTTGTTGAATTGATTCGATTCGTTTTGCTGATATTTTATTAGAAATATACTTTATGTAGGATATAATGGACATAGAATGATTCCCTAACCCCTGGCAACAAATTATTTTGTGAAATTTTTGATGAATTACCTTAAGAGCGGTAGGAATTGTTTTATTCCCACATGCCAGAAGATCGCCCGGCGGAAAACCGCAGCCCACTGCGACATACCATATGTTTTCGATGCCTCGCTCGGAGCCAGGCTTTTGAAGGGGAGCCGCTGACCATATGGCCAGGACCTCTTCCACGGAGCTGACATAAATTTCGTAGTCGCTGCCCAATTTAATGTTGGTCAGAGGAACTGACCAGCCGGCAGGCGATGGATGGACTTTGGGTGGGTGGGGGTCGGGACAACACATGGTCTATGGTGGTGCAGGCGGTGGTGGTGGTGGTGGGTTGCTCATTAGTTGCGCCTGCGCCCTCCTCATCGTCGTCCGTTCACATGGGGTTAAAAGTATCTCGCCTCGAGAGCTAACGGACTAGCGGGTGATTCTATTTGGTTAATTACAACAGCCAGGAGTGTCGGAGATCACTGATATATATGAATAGCGCCTGCTGACATACACCCCGAGGGGTATCCTTTTCAACATAAAGGACATTTCTACATTTCTACAGTCACTTTTTTTTGTATTGTATAACCCCTTCATTATCGTTGGCTTTTATGGACGATTTTCTATTGGGAACGGCGGAGAAAAATACTTTGCTACCGTCTTTGGTTAACCGTTTTTCCACTGCCATTTCGCTTCAGTTGCTCGCCGGCGATTATCCGACTGGCAGAGAGTCTATATGCCTCCTTGTTGCACTGCCACTGGGTGGGTGCTTAGGGTCTGTGTGGTGGTAATTAACACCATTGCGTAATGCAGCGTATCGAAGCCTAAATAGTGCTGCTCCATATGCCAAGCTGGGTGGGGCGGTGGGGCCCGAGATTCGTCCAGGAGAGCGGGGCGCAGATGCCCGCCATTGGCGGGTGTCTCAATCGGTGCTACTTTGTTGCCATTACGGCTTGTCGGGAGGTGTTGAATCGCTTACAGCCTTACAAGCGATTTAAACGGACTAACCCATCGATTTGTCGGCTTTCCGTCTGGCCAGGGGATCGGGATCGCCCGGATTTTGCATCGGGATCGCTGACGTCCCAAAGTCAGTGAACTGTCTGCCGGACATGCCCCGTGGCATGTAACCGGGCCACCACTAATCCATAAGCCACCGAAAACCCGGCTGACCGAAAACCCACCTGCCCAA
This sequence comes from Drosophila varians, assembly GCA_018150405.1. NCBI lineage: Eukaryota > Metazoa > Arthropoda > Insecta > Diptera > Drosophilidae > Drosophila > Drosophila varians. Next base: position 16,500,973 of record JAECWK010000015.1, on the reverse strand, counting down.
GCCTAGCCCGGCCCAGCCCAGGTTAGTCAGCGAAAGCAAAACAAAAGAATTACGAATTAACCCAAAGCATTCCATTAAAATCCACCACCGAGTACGGTGTCTAGCAGTTAAAGTTCCAGCAGCAGGACCAAAACCAGGACGCACTGTTGCCCTGCGCCCTGTGCATTTCGGTCGAGTGTTCGCTGAACTGGAGCGCCCAGAGCCGGCGCGGAGGAGGTGGTGTCTGTCCGGGGCAGGTGATACTTTCGGGCTCCCCCATCCAGGCCATGATACCCTGGTCGAAAGGGATCGTTTAACTTTGAAAATGTGCTTACAAAGGACACGATTTAAAGCTGAATTATAAGGGTACTAGAAAATTAGGGAATGACTAGAGATATTTATAAAAAAGATGCTGGAATCCTGTATTCATTTTTCTCTCTTTCTGATTACATGAAGAAGTTCGAATAAATTTTGATAATTATAGAGGTTTGTCGTATGATAAATGATTAGTGGCAAAATGCCAAATGCGCATCATTAGCGCACAGTAGCCCCTTCCACTCCGCGCCGCCACTCCATTTGCTCCACGCCCTGGCCCTGGCCACTTCTTCAATCCAATCCTGCGCCCCACTAAATCCAAAGGCCGCGCCCACCTCAAAAAAAAAAAAAACGGGGTGGAACCGGCCGCCCTGCCCTGCCCGCTCTGCTTTTCCACTTTGTTACTTCTTCCTCTTCTTCAGTTCCTGATTCCCCCGATCCCGACTACTCCCCATCCACCTCCAATCCTCCAATCCTCCATTTACTCGCTCCCTTCTGGCGTCTCTGGCGTTCGCAGCCGTCAAAAGGTTTTCAAAGTTGCCTTTGCCCGGCGCTTTGATGTCGCCCCCGAATGTTCAACTATTCGTTAGGGGATGTGTTTGTGTGTGTATGGGTGTGTGTGTGTCAGTAGTAGATACATTTTTTCCTGGCTCTGGGGGGGCTCCTTTCAGTCCTTTAGTCCTTTTTAGTCCTTCCAGTGAGAGACCCAAAGAGATTCCGCTGCGCGAATCGCAAAAATGTTTAATCGATAAAATAAATGAGTTGCCTTTGCCACAGTTTAGTTGTTTTTGGTGTTTTGGTTAGCCTGTTTATATCCTTGCTAGTCCTGTTTTTGTTGTTGTTGTTGTTGTTGTTGCTATTGTTATTGGCATAGTTGACGTTATTCTTGTGCGGAACTTGCAAAGGAAGGCGAGCTTGACAAGGGTAATCATAAAACTGAAAACAGTCACATCGGCCATCAGCCATAATCGTAGTTTTATGTACTCACTGCCAAGAATGTATCTGCCAGATACGAGCCTACTACCATTACAGGTTACGGAGATCATAAAACACATAAATACAAAGTATCTGGTTCATAGATCAAAAGCGATGGTCGGCCTCTCTCAAGATATCGATGGCATTTATCACTTCATTAAGCGAACGGATCGAACATTCCTCCGCCTCTGTTTGCACAATTAATATGCAAATGAGACGAGAGACGTGTCCTGGCATACGTAGTGCTTGTGGCATCTTAATGTGGCATCACCGCATTCGAAATATGCAAATAATGCGTTTAACAACTTAATTCGGTTCACAGTCCATTCAAGAAGTGTTGTGCCCCTCTGACGATTAGCTCGGGCCATGAACCTGGCCCAGCGATTCATTCCCACACACTTTAAAAAATATTTTTCGGGTTTTTCGCATATCAAACTTTCCTAAAATCTATAGGGGCCTGCTTTGTCTCTCCGTGTACACTCCATCCTCTGGCTACTGAAGCTGCAACATCTGCTGCCTCCCCAGGACACCCTCCTCCTGCCGCCTTGTTATCTGGACAGAGTTGCGCGATCGTTTTGTAGTCGCCTTTGGTTTCAGCTACTGCCTGGCGATTCACTTTTTCGCTTTCGGGTTGACAAAATTAATGAGTTGGCCAGGCTGTGAAGCCAGGCTCCTCCTCCTCCGGCGACTCCGGCGACTCCTGCGACTCCCAGTTCAGCTCCCCAGCTCCGTCCTCGTTAATTTTAACAGCTTTGGGATGCTGAGCCATGAAATTTATGCGTGAATTTGGCGCAGATCCATTAAGTGGTCCATAGATTAGGTGGCTCCCTTTGTGCTTTTTGTGCAGCCCCAGTTCGGTGGCTAAGTGGCTGGGATATGCGCGGTAGCATGTCGCCCTGTTGACAGCATCCTTAAATGGCGCTTAGCTTTGAGATCTCTTTTATGGGCCTGTTTTGTTTTGTTGTGACTCTTCCCGTATGCAGAAGAAATGTAAATTCAATTAATTGTGACATTCTGGAGGAATACCACGATGGCTGACAGTCGGAGAGATATTTTCGAGTGTTTCGAAAAAACAAATAAAAACGCGGCAAATGGCCTCAACAAGTGGGAGTATGTAAAATCGAATTGGCTTTAGTAAAAGTGTGCAATGATGACCCGGTGTTGTTGTTTAGAGTTTTATTTCGGGACACGCTAGTTGGCGTTTTGTGTGTTCGGCGGCCGAAAGGGTTGCCCGGGGCCTGGAGGGGACGGGCTTGGAATGTGGGGTAGTACCCATCAGCTGCACTGCCGGCACGCAGCTCTCGACCAACACGCATAGGCCAAAGTCAAAAGAGCCACAACTGATGAATGAATGAGTGTCTGGTCTGGCCTGGTCTGGTCTGGCCTGGCCTGGCTTGGTCTGGTCGGGCATGGTCTGACTAAGTCTGCGTGTGTGAGAGTGCGAGTGTGACTAACGGTTTGCAGCGATTTTGGCGCCAAATCGAGCATGCTATGATCAACAGAAGCCACCTGAACACGCTGCGTATGCGTAATGCCTTTGCATGCAAGCCGGCTCAGCTCCGGCTCTGGCCCCGGCCCCGGCCCAGCCCGGCAAGCGAAAAGTGAAGGCGTCGACAGCTGAGCTGGATGCCATGAACTCACGTGCCCCCCAAAGGATTGCGTGTTATTTGTTTATAAACACATCACACTGCCGATGGGCCACAGGGGCAGATGGGTACATGAGTAGAGGGCTAGGAGGGCCATGCCGTCCCCCAGCCATGGCGAATGCAAAACAACAAAAAACTAGAAGAGAAAGTGGTTTAGATTAAGCAACAATCGACACTTGTAAATGGAAGCATATTTGCGGCACAACTTTTTAGAATGTTTGAAAAATGTGTGAATGCCCCAAATCCTGTAATCCATATTGTCAGTCCATATTGATCAAATGATAATACTTCTAGACACCCTCAAGGGATATATAATTATTTACAATTGGAGTAAATGTTTAATTATTAATTATACTTTATAAAAAGTAATACAAGAAACGGGGAAGGTAAAACTTTTAAAGTTTAACATTTTGGTTTGTTAATGAAATGCATAAAGGAGTTGATTAGCTTTTCAAAGTAATAGTTGCCGTTTATTTTTGCAAATTCAGGGCGTGGCCAATCGGGATTTAGAGCTCATATCTTGTTTGTTAGATCTATGAACTTTGCTTTGCTGCGGACTTAAGTCCAAGTGGGCGAGACTGCGGCCCTGGACCTTGCAATTTGTGTCAACCATATCCAGAGACACACACTGGCCACAATCCCTGGGCTCCTCCCAGCTCCTCCCCGCTTTACGGCGAAAGCAAACCCCAATCCCAAAAGTCGTCCGCATTGTAATTTCTTTAAAAGCAATTCATTTCATAATGGGAAAAGGAAAGAAGAAATGTGAAGAAGAATGCCAAGGGGGAGGGATTGGGGCTGCCACGCTGGGAAAGCCACCAAAATGGCGAAAAATAAAACATGAGGAAAATGTTTTCGAAAAGGACGACGACGTCGACGGCGACGGCGACAGCGACGGCAACGAGGACGAGGACGTTCAAGGAGAATAAAAATGGCTTTTTGGGGCTAAACTTTGGCAAGAAACGTGGAGGATACACACACTAACACACACACACGCTGCAGTTATCCTTTGTTGGCCAGGATTCCTCTCTCTCTTTACTTTCTGTTTTTTCTCCCTCATTCGCCGACTCTGGCCTGACGTTTTTATGGCCCCCAGACAAAAGGTTGAGCCACCTTTCACCTTTCTTCCGCCGCCCCAAAAGCTCTTTACTTTTTGGAAAGTTGTTTATGGAATTCATTTTATTCCCACTGCCCTCGCCAGTTCTCCTGCTTCTGTTCCTGCTCCTACTCCGGCTTCGGCTCCGGCTCCTGCTCCTTGGCTCCTTGGCTCCTGCTCCTGTTTCGTTGCCCTTGCCATTTGGTTTCTTTTTTGCCGCTTTCCCGTTGCTTCTTTTGTTATAGATAATAAGAAAATTATACATTTTATGCCCAGAACTTAGGGCCGGGCATGCGGAGGGAGAGCCACACAAAAAATAATACACCGCATTGCCCCCAATTTGGCGACGGGGTCTCAATTTGGTTTTGGCCCGAAATTGTTTCTATGTCGATTCCGTCTGCTAATTTGCAGCCTTGACTGGCGTCCTCCGGTGCATTCCGATGCGTCTAACGGTTCACAATACGATATAATCATCCCAGCGGTATCCTTCGTTTATCCTTCCATCATCGGCCAGACACTGATCATTTTCAAATTTCTTTGTAATTGGCCATTTCATTAAGTGAGTTCCTTCGATTGCCTTCGATTTGGCTTCGGTGTTGCGGGTGAGAGCTGCCCTGCGAGCTGGAATGTCTCACGTTTAGCGTCGATTTGCGAGGACAACTGTTTATCGCGCGAATCGGAGTCCCTGAACATCGTCCTCAGTCCTTATCGCAGATCCTTTCATCCTCTGGACTGCGACGAGGCGAAAAGCTGGCATTCCTCGTCGGGACAACACCTTGGTGGCACGATAATGCATCTGGGATTGGGGATTAGGATTGCTGCGATAACAACTGGGAGGGATCATCCGGCCAGCACCACTTTGAGGCACATGTCGTCCCGTTTGGTGACATCAAACGGACGTGCCACTGACAATTACCAGGCAACGGGCAGCGGCAAAAAAAACGGGGAACGGGTTCCGTCAGCCAATTAACTTAACGCGACAATATCCTGCAACAGTCGCAGTCCTTGCTGGAGGGCAAAAAGTTTTCCCAATAAAAAACCTCACAAAAACCCAAACGGCAAACAAAGAGCCGGCGAACGGCTGGAAAAAAACAACTCGAAACAGTGACAAAAAGCCAGGCTGGGTCTGACCATGGAAGGGGTCTTCTCATAAATTACAAATATAATTATATTTAATTACCGCAATTAACTTTGTAATAATGTCAATGAAAATGATGGGACAAAATATGATTAAAAAAATAACACACAATAGAAAGAGAGGCAGCGTATCGTATCGCGTAGACAGAGACGGGGGCGAAAGCCTGTAAAGACGCTCGCCCAGAACCGTCGTCCGTGGCCCGTCCGGTTATCCGCTTACGGCCACAAGGTAATGATGAATTAGCGGCGAAGCTTTGAGTCCAAGCCCCGGCTAATCCAGATTGCCATAACCGAGCGTTCCCTGTGTCTCATCATAAACGGATTTTGCATTTATGAGCTCCTTGCCCTCCGCCGCGACTCCTTTTGGATTCGGACTCGGTTGGGTCCTCAAACATTTATGACATTTAATTGGAGTGCTTCAGATTGCGGTTGGAGTTCTGAGTTCTGATTCCTGATTTCTGATTTGTGCCTGGACATACGTATACGTATTCGTATCGGTGCATGGTTTATGATTTGATTCATGGAAACTGTTAGAGGTGGAGCCGGGTAATGGGCCGATTAACTTCCTCGAATTCGTGCTGCCGCGAAAGTTTCCATTGCAAATAATGCAGCCATAATAAAATCGTTATTTTTTTTTTTTTTTGAAAATGAGTTTAATAGGCAGCAGTCCCCTCCCTGATAAGTAGGTCCAAGCTAATCAGCGAATCAAGTGGCCATAGCTAATCGAATCGAAATTAAACCACCCTCGAGTGTATCTATTCCAGGCTGTAATCCTTGAAAATTGCCCAACATCTGGGGGTGGACCAAGGTCCTCCGTCTGGCTATTATATATAGTTTCGGGTAACTGATAAGTGCAATTAATAATTTTGACCTTTTCAAGTTCACGCCACCACTCCGGGCCAGCTGACGCGTTCTGGGTCTATTTAGGGAGCCAACTTTCCATTTATGCATGAAAATTGTCTTGAATTTCCCTTTCACTCATATCGCCTCGTTCTCCTCCTTCTTCATTTCAGCCTGAAGCCGCCGCCCAAGGATGGCGTCACAAAGAGCAATCCATCAAAGCGGCATCGGGAGCGCCTCAACGCCGAGCTGGATCTCCTGGCCTCCCTCCTGCCCTTCGAGCAGAACATCTTGAGCAAACTGGATCGACTGAGCATTCTAAGGCTGTCCGTTAGTTATTTAAGAACCAAAAGTTATTTTCAAGGTGAGTCTTCCTTTGGTATTTTTGAGAGAAAGAGACAGAGAGAGAGAGGGACTAACTCCCAGCCCACCTGGCTGCTCCATGGCCATACGGCGCGTAACGATTCTGGCCTATTAAATCGATTATGCCGGGTCAGAGGAACTCCCCTCTGGCTTCTAGGTTTGGTCAGACTGCAGCCCAGACCCCAAGCATGACTCATAAATGATTCAAAACTAATTTTAACGCCGCGCCAGGAGGTCCTCTCCTCCTGGAATCCTGCCAACAGACACAAACACACGCACGTGCTGTTGACGGATTAAGGCTCCGGAAGGAAGCGTCCCAAAGCGGCGGAGGGCGGTACGGCAAAGAAATTCGGAAAAACTAATAATGCTGAGGGGGAAGACATTTATAAAAACTTGATAGAGTTTGCCAGAAAGGGTTCAAGAGTCCTGGAAATATAGACTAGCTCTCTGGGTTCCCTTAAATATTTTTCTGTATAGTTTTTAGCCAGTTTGAGGCAGGAGCTGGAGCGTCCCTAACATATGTCCCAAGGACTCTCAGGGGTGCTTTAGGCTGCGGTGCGCGGCGCCGCAAGCGGCTCGGCCTAGGGGTAGCTGAACTCGGGACAAGGGTCAAAATATTTGTATAATTTAAATTAATTAAAACAAATGCAATAAACTCTCGGGCTTGATGACTTGATTAACGATTCGTCCGCCTCGAGTTCGCTGCCACTTCGTGTTTCTTTTAATGACCAACACGAAAAAATGGAAAAGAAAATATTTAATTGCTTCATTCGCTTTCATTGCCATAAAATTGGCAAAGTCCAATGGTGGTGGGGGGAGGAGGGTGTAGTGTATACGGAATGACAGCTTTAATTAAGTTTGAGTGCAGAATTAAAGAGTGACTGGTACTGCACTCCTGTCCCACACTCACACCCACACCCACACCCACACCCTCCTCCACCCACCCATATCCACCCGCAAGGCCAAGTCGCCGAGCGGCGAAAAGGTAACAAAACTTTAGTAAATATTTTGACAATTAGCGGTCAAGCGGAGTTCAGCGTTAATTGCACTGGCAAACCGTGGGCTTAGAGGACAAAAACGGAAAAAAGGAGCAGCCGCTGGGCACGTGCCGCTTTGTGCATTGTGAAAAGTCAATATAAACATTAGTTTCCTTCGCCAAAGGCATCCCTTGAACACCCGAATGTCCGGGAAGGACACTCAAAACGACGACGACGACGACGACGACGACGGGTTAATGGACCAGAACCGTTGCGGCGTGTGCCCCGGTGAGTGCCCCCGGACATTTCTGCCACTTTAAGGGTTGTCACAAAACACGGCAAGAGGTCAACGTTTGTTTTCATTTCGGGTTTTCGTTTGTTTGCCCAGATAGATGTTTTTCGGATATTATCGGGATCATTTAATTTACAATTAGTGTTGTTTGCCTCCGAACCTTTGGCCTGGGAATCGTACACGGGACGTGTGCGGCACAAGGATTTCCTACGGAAGCACTCAAGACGATTAAAATTGATTAGATAGCGAACGGCGGCGGTGGGCGGATGCAGCTCCAAAGGGGAAATGTATCTGGCAGATACTTTGTATCTACGCTTGCTGGAGTATCTTGACCCTGACTTGCGCAAAAAATATCTTCTCCCTGAAACAGAAAACAGACCCCGAATCCAAATCCGAAACCCAAACGAACAAGAACCGAATTGGAAATGTGCTCTATACCACGAGGGATAAGAATGTGAAGGTTGGTTTTGCATTTGTTTTTGTACTAGTTGTGCTTATGCGCGAGACCACGCCCCTTGCCACCTGGCCCCTTGCCTTGGTGGCTCCACCACCCCCCATGATTTAGTAATTCTCTCCCGCATTTTCGTGCTTTCGCCGAGCACTTTTTCCACTATCTCTGGGTTTGGTTTTGGCCGCAAACTAAATAATTAAAGCGCGCTGCTAATGGGCCATTGTCTTGGCCCGAATGCGAAATGGCAGGGGGTAACTGTCCATAATTGCCAGGGCCACCTAGCGCCTCCTGGCCCCATGGCCATAATTGTTAAGACGCGCCATTTCTACATTTTTAATGCTCCGCTCTAGTCCGGTACAGTCCCGTCCTGTCCTGTCCCTCTGGCATCGACGTCTGCCTAATTGATGAGTTGCGTAATTAAGTGCCAAAGAAGAGGTTGAAACAATAGGCCAGGCATTAGTTCTTACGACCCTTTTGATATTGATAGTTTGTTAGTTCTCCTTTTACGATTATTATTCTGGGACGCGGGCACGCCAAGTCCCACTGTTTACCCCAATCTATTCAAAAGCACCCCCTCCGTCGAACTAATGCCATTAAAATGGTCGTAAAGCCCAGTTCTTAGGCAAATTGAGTTCCCAAGAATTGCCAAGAAGTCGAGCCACAGCCTCGAAGATTTGGTAACCCGAGATGGGAACACATTTGCATTTGCATTGGCGTCTCTTTGCCACTTTTTGCCAACTGGAGTTCCCACACACGATTAAGCTGGAGTACTGTAAGAAAATCGCGGTACATTTTGTTAACTGGGCCTACAAAATAAGGCGCTACCAGGTTTCCCATTGAAAATATTGATTTACTTTAGCCATGACCATGTTTTGATGGCTTTTAAGGGAACCCCTAATTAGAAAGATTGTGATTAGTTTTCTTTCAGTGTCACGCTTTTTTATGTAATAGATTTACTGGCAAATCATGTCGCCATTACTTTTGAGTCGACCAACTGGTTTTGGGAGGTCCGTGGGAGCCGCTGTGTTGTGACTGCTCTCCAAGCACATTATGAATGAATCTGTGGGCCGCAAGGTGCACCTGATGCACGGGATACCTGAGCCAGCCAACAAGTCACCCACCGATTAGTGGCCACGACAAGGTCACTTGGTCACTGTCCCTCCGGCTTCTACTCCCTACTCCCGCTTTGAGGCATTTATGTTATTATCAAAATTGCCTACAGGCACTTGCTCCCAATCGGACTTAAAAGTGGGTCTGGCCAAAGAGCGGGTGGGGGGATCAGGCCAAGGCTCAGTTCTTAACCTATAAACATAGTGAGGCCCGAGGCCTGAGGCCTGAGCCGGCTCTGGCGGCATTTGGCCAATTTTTCGTACATTGTAACATGACTTTCGTGCGTTGCTCCAGTTAAGGCCTCCGCTGCCCCCTTGGGCCCTCCGGTTGGAACGCTCCGAACCAGACAATGAATGGGTCGCAGGCGGACATGCAATCAGTCAGGCGATGGCTATAGCGATGGCGATGGCGATGCACTTGCCTACCAGGTGTTGTGGCTTTCGGTGTGTGTTTGCCTTTGTTTTTGCAGCTTAAAGGCGTCGTATTGTCACGCCGGCCAATTCTCAGCTGTTTTTCATATATCCATCCCCGTGTACACAATGTACATATACCCTGGCGGTGTGTGGCACTGGTCGAGGGCGGCGGCAGACAACATTGCGTGACTTACGTGGGCAGACACCCCCACCCCCACTCCCAATACCCATTCCCCAATCCCCAGGCCTCCACGCCCCCACTCCCCGAGGATACAATGTCTAAGGCCTAGTTCAATTTAAAGTCCAATAAACGATTCAGGAACTTTAAAATTCTTAAGGGACTTGAACTTTACCTCTTTTCCTCTATCCTTTTTGGCATTTGCCGGGGAAAGTTTCGTAACTTAATTACTTTCTGGCCTTTGGAATCAAAGGAAACATTTTCCATTTCAAATTTAAATAGAGCTATAAAGTTTTCCAATACCAGATGTTATATTAAAATTCTTTCAATTGATAGTTTTAATTTCTTTTTGATTCGCCACTTTATTTAAACGTCTTATTTATCGATGAGCTCCTGTCAAGTCTTTGGCATTTGAGGTACAGTCTTCGCCCGTTAACCTTTCCCTTTGACCCACATGATCGGGGGCTTGGGGTGGCGATGCATCCAAACGCCTGTCACTCCTGACAGCTGCCAATGGGTGCTGGCGGTGCCGCTACTGATGCTACGGATACATATATTTTTCCGACACCGCCGCTGTCAGTTTTCCAATCAAATGCCCTGATGAGTTTGACATTTTCATGACATATTTGCTTCTGTCGGCACGGAAAATGTTTGCCAAAATGTCAGAAAATTTAAACTTTATTTATTATTCTGCGCCAAGCCGTGCCACCATTCCCGGGGCACGCCCAGTTTCGGTTCCAGCTCCAACATAATTGGCGCCCCGCTCCTCGGTGAATGGGGGAGGCGAAAATGGATCGGAGTCGGAGTTGCAGAGTTGGTTGCAAGGTGCTGCCGTCAGTGCAACGTCATTAGGGCGAGTGCGCTCGTATCTTTCGGGTCTTCTTCGTTCCTTGTGCACACTTTTCCCCTCCGGTTTTTCCAGCTTGTTTTTTTTTTTTTTCTGTTTGGCCACTTGGGTGGGGTTTACTGGGCTTTGCCATCGCCATCGCCATCGCGCTGGCCGGCGCCGCCATTTTTATGTGTGTACATCATCAGGGCCCGGCCCTGCCCCCCAGCCACTGTCCGTGCAGCCGAGATTTTGCGCTTTTCCGGTCTTTCAAAGCCTAAGATTTTCATCCACTTTCCAGGGTGGATGGTCGCTTTAACGACTTTCTCTCTTTCTCTCGAGGGGTGGGTCCTGGCTCGTGGCAAGATGGAAGCGCCGCCGAGAGAGAAAACAATAGCGGAAAATGCCGAGAATTTGTCATAAATTTTGGTTTATACGCCTTGTAATAATACAATGTAAGTGCAATAAAAGTCTCCAGGCAGATTTGGTAACCCGAAACCGGAGGCTAACCCGGCCCAGCCCAGCCCAGGCCAGGACGGGCCAGGCCAGGCCAGGCCAAGCCAAATCTCTCCCCACCACAAATTAATTAAATGAGTTTATGCACGTAGCCACAAAAAAAATTTAAATATACAACCAGAAATAATAAAATGCCAGCAGCGAGAAATGAAATGAATGTAAACTGAGCCTAATTAAATTATGAATAATTACGCCGCGTCCTCGGCCAAGTGGCTGGAAGGGATCACGCCAGGATTACACGCACATGATGCAATTTGTTTGGGCCACATTACCCAAAAATGTCATGAGGCACCAGGAGGTGGAGGGGAGTGGCTAACGGCCAACGGCCAACGGCTAGTCGCCGGACTATTTGTTTTATCGCACTTTCGCTAAAATGAACAATCTTTTACCGCCAAAGAGCGAGCGAGAGCCAGTCACTTTTGTTAATTTGATAAAAAGGCCAAAAAGGCTGAGATTAAACCAAGGCGACAAGGAGCTCCAGTTTGCGGTCGGTTCAGGGGTCACTGCTACCCTAGCCGCTCGGGGCAGGAAGGGGTCAGAGGGCCGACCTGCTAATTGAAATTGAAGCCAAGCTCCGAGGGCTTAGGGGTTGCACCTGGACGGTGAGGGAGTTGGGTGGGGATTGTTCCTCGAGGCTTGCCATGCGTAAATTAAGTTTCGCCTTTGTTTTTATTTAAGCCACTGTTTTATTTCTCTTTAACATTTTTTATTTTACCCATTTGCGTTGATAAAAATCATAATTTATGACATCAGCCGGCGTGGCATAATTTTTGGTGGCCAGGACACCACTCTCAACATTTGAGCCACCCTCCCCGACGGAGAAACCTTTTACTAATATTGTGAAAATATATGAAGTTCCATTTCTTTTATCGTTTATCGCGCATAAATCAATTTTTGTGACAAATTTATTATAAAAACCCGCTCGGCTCCCACAAAATAAAACTTTGCCGCTAAGAAATAAATAAACAAAAGTATTGGGGTATGGGGTGAGGGGTAAATAAAATGAATTTTTTCCTAGGCAAAATGGCAGCCGGGTCTAAGGCCTAGGGGTGGATAGTACCAGGTATCCTTCTTGGGGGAGGGGGATGGAGCGCCTCCTCGAGGGGCGAAAGTTCTCATAAAATATTACAATGACACCATAAACAATTTTTAGTACTTTTGCCAAAGCCATAAATATTTATTGTACGACCATTTTCGGAGAGACATACATACTCCATACAATAGTCTATGATATATTGGATTTTTATGAAGTTACTATGGTTATACCCGGCCCTCCACCTCCACCTCCGCCTCCGTCTCCGCCCCGTCTTAGAGAGGAGTTTATAAAACAATTGAGTGGCTTATTTATGGCCAAGCAATTTCCTCGACTCTATTCGGCTTCTTTTTGGTGAATATCAAATATTTATGGTTAATAAAATATCCAAAAATTCCAACGTAAGTACTAAACTATTCGTCTGGTTGGCTTCTTTGCAGTTGTTATGCATAAGGATAAGGAGGAGAACGGAGTCCTGCCCCACATACACGCACACGACGGCTACAGGACACGAGAGCTGGGCGCCTTCGAGCACGGCCTGCTGGATGGTGATATGTTCCTCCAGGTAAGTGGAGTCCCTGCCTCCTGCCTCCTGCCTCCTGCCACCCCAATCACCTCGATTTGTCTTCATCAGTAGTTTTTTGATGGCTTCATTGGCCAGGATACCCGGAGGAGGGGGTTAAGGGGCATAATCAATCAGCGTCTGGTTAGCCGAGAGAGTTTCCATTGATAAATGCGAGGCACGCAATCGCAGGAGCCGCTTGGACACGGAAATCCCTCCCACTACCGTGCATCGATTCCATCATTTGTAATTGTCTGCAATTAATAAGTGCTCTAATTGATTAACCTAATTGAAAATCGGCCAAGTATAGCCGGGAAAATGTGTATAGATTTCCAATCATTTGATATATTGGCTGGCAAAAGCATAAGACCAGAGACTTGAATTCCTAATCGTTTGATTTACAAATATTTCATTCACTATTCACCATTAATTGCCGGCTATCAAGTTAAAAAGCGAGGGGCAGCTGCTAAAAAGTGGAACAAACATAAAAAATTATGCATTTCAAGTTTATGTGCCAAAATACTCCAATTAAATTGTCGCAAAGCACTCCCTCCCGCGTCCATCCGTTCGTTTAGTTGCATGTTTTTGCTGAATTAAAAAAGTGCATGTGCCTCTGCATTTGTTTGTTGCAGTGTCCGAGGCGCCAACATATGCACTTGTCACAGTCATGACAGTTTAATTTAATGCGCACATAGCTCACCGGGCATTGGAGCATTCGGCCACCGGGCAAGTGGTGTTGCCACGGCCCCTCCAATTCAAGACACCTCCACGCCGTCGCTCCACCAACTCCACAAGTCCACAAACCCCCCTCGAGACAGACACACGCAATTGTGCAACATGCACTTGCAATCGCCTTTTTTCATGCCTCCTTTTTTTCGGTTGCACTCCACACAATTCAATGTCAAAGTCTAAACTAACCACCACCCGCCAAAGCCCGGTATGCACCACTCTGCCACACAACGTTGCAGTTTCGTGTTTGGATGCATTACGTATACGCAGGGTGGGCCGCTGGCTGCCTGGCTGGCTGGCGGCTGGCTGTTTGCAAAATTTGAATGCAAGCCAAAAAAAAGCGTTCGAATGGTCGCTGGTTCGTTGGTTTGTTCTTCGGCTGCCCTGGATGGGCTACCCTTCCTGACTGCAGCTAATTGTCGGGCTCAAAACTGCACAATTGTGCATTTCCGTGCATATTTTTAGTCTCTGTCTCAGCCCAGGCGATCCAAAGGGGGCAAATGGAAAAGTTCTTGAGCGGAGCGGGACGAGGTGTGCATATTTAGTTTTAATACCTCGGGTATTTGTTACCTGTTGCCCGTGAAGTTTTACTTTTTGCTGCAGCTGATGTGTGGTTGCTGTTGCTGGTGTTTCGGTTTATTATGGGTCACATATTATCATTAGAAAATGGCATTTTGTCACGCAGCTCTGTCGAGGGCTAACCCACACATAGTACATAAGTACTATGTGGGGTACTCCACTCCAGCACTCGTTTAATTGTCTTCCGTTTTCACTGAAAGTAAAACACTTTCAACACTCTGCTCGCCAACTTTCCATGCAACAGTTTGAGCCTTATTTTATTTTTTTGGCTGGCAGATCCGCAAGAGATATTTGCCGTGTTGGAGCCCATTGCCAGCCGCTAGGGGTGGCCTTTATTAAGCAATTATCTAGACGAGTTTGGCCAAACTAGAGAGACGCGTCTTTCCTGCATCTGGCATCTGGTTTCTGGCTAGGAAATGGTAAAATAATCGCCGCCAACTTATCAAATCTCACAGCACAGAAATGCAAGACCTGCCCAAGAGCAATAGCATCTCTTTCTGGCGTATTTCTTCTGGCTCCCCCACTAAAAGTCGGGCGTGTATTATTAAAATCGCATTAGAAGACGCCGCAGACGAAGACTCAGAAGACTCAGACCCAGACAAGCTTGTCTAAATTGTAGCTGGGAGGTGGAAGCGAGAGGGCCGAGAGAAACAATTAGACTGTGGGGAGAAATCTTTCATAAAAAGATAAAATGCCGCAAGAAACAAAAAGAGAGCAGCACAAAAAAATGTGGAAAGAAAGAAATCAGAAAGCAAGAGACCAGGATTCCAAGAGGAAATACAAATACGCTGTTTGAATTTCCTCCATACTATAATTTATATACTATATCTATGCAATATAATATATTTCCCAGATTGTTAGAGATGGAAAAAATATAAAAAAAACCTCCTAAAACATCAATTTTTAAAGGGGCATCCTTATGGCAGACTAAACGATTATAAATATATATTTAAACCTCAATACAATTCCAATATTTTCATTACAATAAAGTAGAGCATTCCCTGTTTCATAACCAACTAGTTAGTCCCGATCCTTTCCATCGCCTGCTACCGTTGGAGAGATCTTTATGACGATTATTGATGCTCCAAGCGGAGGGGCCTGATGACAATGCACATACGATATGTACAGGACCGTATCCTTGGAGGCCTGTTGATGCGTTTTAAATGATGACGCCACTTAGCATTTATGTCGGCTAATGCCGAGTCCCGCCAGGAGGGGGGCTAGCCAGAGATCCTCTCCAGAGCCTGCTGCTCTGTAATTAGCAGCAATCGCGCACATTTTTCTCCACCGCAAAAGGGGGGCTTCCTTTCGCGGCTGCAAATTGATATTTAAATACGCCCGTATTAATTACGCGCCGTGGTGTTGTTATTTCGGTTCGGTTTTTTATTAATTACGACCGCACCGCCGCACAGTCACTAATGGAGCATTGGCAAATTTGTCTTTCGATGCGATCCATGGTGCTTGGTGCTGGGTGCTGGGTGCTGGGTGTTGGGTGCGTGGTGCTGGACCGGCTTTAGTTTTCCTTCTTCACACATCGACGAATGGTGCGTCCATCCGTCCATCCAACTGGCTTACCGTTAGTTCCAGTTGAGATCTGCCGGGAATCGCATGCGTCGCAGCCATTAGCAGCCCATAAAGCCCGACTTTAAAATGCAATCAAAAACAATAATGCGCCAAATAATAAACAAAACAATGAAAAGTATTACAAACTTTTGCATGATTTTGTTGCCGCCTTAATATCAGGTTTTTTTTTTTTTTTTTTTTTTTGTATGTCTTGTTAGCTAGCCAAAGCCAAAGTCTTTTGGCGGCGCATATCCGAATAGATAATGACAATGGCTCATCGGGGGATTAAATGGGGAATGGGGGAACCGGAATGGAAACCTGCAATTACTCCACAGAATCGACCAAAATCTACCCTGTCTCACTCGCTCGGTTCAGTTGAAAGTCATTGATTTAATTGCAAGCCATTTCCTGGTTGTGTTTGATGTGGAACTCCAGCTCCGCTCCGCTCCGACTCGACTCGACTCGGGTTTGGGATTGGGATTGGGGATGCCCGTCCGTGGATGTACGAGTGTGTGGCTTGGATGAAATGAGCCGCTTATGGGATGATTACATTTTGGCCGCAAGTAACAGACCCGCCATTGCTGTTCATTCATGCGAGTGTTGTCCGTACAGGAGGAGGTCAAATGGGAGCACTGAGAGAAAATCTCCTCTTCCTTATTTATAGAATGTATAAGCGCTATATAGCTTTCTCTTGGTGTATGGCTTCCATGATGGATAGCATTTCATTCACCAATATGACGATCCGTGGCAGCTACTGTAATTACACCATCAAACCATCCCATCCCCATCCCATCCCCATCCCATACCATTCTAATAATATTCATTCATCTATCTATTGATTCGGGAATCCATCCACTTGTCTCTGGATCAAGAAATTTAATTCATAGTTTTGATTTAATTTTGACCCATCTCCTCTTTCTCTTTGAATTTCTTTGCAGGCCCTAAATGGATTTCTAATGATACTGACATGCGAAGGCGAAGTCTTCTTTGCCACGCACAGCATCGAGAGCTATTTGGGTTTTCATCAGGTAAGTGCCACTGCCATCCGCCATCCGCCCTCCGCCATCCACCATCCACCATCCGCTAGGGGCTCCGACTCATTTTGATTGATTTTAATTGTCGAGTGTCTGTGATTTTGGTTTTTGGGTCAATCCGAGGTATGCGGAAGATGTCCAAGGAAGGGGAAGTCATTGGCTTGGGTTTGGAGAGAAGATAAAAATAGAAATTCTCAAAAGAAGATTCCTCAAAGAAGAGGCACAAGCTCCCGAAGAAGTTCCAAATAAGCAGAAGCCGAATGTAACCTCGTTTGAATGCGATCATTGGTGGTAAAGGGTAGGGTCCTGAATCGATTCGCGGCTCCGACAGATCATAAATTAAAATCAGATTGCGCAATCGCTGGGAATCTCCACCAGCAGAAGGAGAAACCGAGACCGAACGAAAGAGGAGAGAATCCGCAGCCGCGGCTGCAGTAGCTGGGCGTGGCCAGATTGATTCCGATGCCCCAGCGTCTCGATTTGAATCCGGCTTCCTTTGGCAGCATGTTTGGGGTACACCTTCATTGTAGTTTTGCCTACTTTATTGTCGAATGGAAATTGAAATTGCACTTAGCATCCGCCCGTGTTGTTTTTTTTAATTTAGTTGTAAATGTGTAAAGCGGCACTTGCCACGCCCCGTTTGGCAGCTCAATTAAAAGCGGAGCTGCTTCTGCTCCTGCTCCTGCCATGATTCGACTCTCTGAGACCAAAAAGCACTTGGGTTGGTTTGTTTGCTTTGCCTTTTGGCCCAAAGCCGGAGGGGGGCCAGGCCGTGGAGGGAATCCCTTGGCATGAATCCCCCTGCACGCCTCAATCCTGCTGCTGCTGGCGCGTGCAGAATTTATGTCTCAATTTGTGGCCAACATGGGGCGCATTTTCAATTTGCGCGCATTTTGATTTATACGCCCCAAAAAAGCCAAAACCAAAAGAGGCGAAAAGCGGGCATCCGAGGGAAAACAAAGCAAAATCAATATGAGATCCCAGTTGGAGGTAACTGACCCCTCGACTAATTTCCAAACCTGCTTATCCGAAGTATTCCTCTGCCTTCGACTCGATTTTACATCCATTTTTAAACGCTAATCCCGTGAATCTCTTTCCTCCTTTAGTCGGACATTGTCCATCAGTCGGTGTACGAGCTGGTCCACTCGGAGGATCGTGAGGAGCTCCAGCGCCAGCTGCTGTGGAACAGCTTCCTGCCCGCGGACATGTCCAGCATGCAGCTGGCGGAGACCCTGGCGCCGGACAAGGCCCTTTACCTGGAGCGCAGCTTCACCGTCCGCTTCCGCTGCCTGCTGGACAACACGAGCGGTTTCCTGCGCTTGGACATCCGCGGCCGCATCAAGGTCCTGCACGGCCAGAATCGCAAAACGGAGGAGCCACCCCTGGCCCTCTTCGCCTATTGCACCCCCTTCGGTCCACCCAGCCTACTGGAAATTCCACACAAGGAGAACATGTTCAAGTCAAAGCACAAACTGGACTTTTCGCTGGTATCGATGGACCAGCGAGGCAAGCACATCCTGGGCTACGCCGACGCCGAGCTGGTCAACATGGGTGGCTACGACCTGGTGCACTACGACGACCTGGCCTACGTGGCCAGTGCCCATCAAGAGCGTAAGTCCAGCTGCAGGAATTTGTATATCAGAAAGTTGATTTCGTATCCTTTTCAGTTCTGAAGACGGGAGCCTCGGGAATGATCGCCTACCGCTACCAGAAGAAGGACGGAGAGTGGCAGTGGCTGCAGACCAGCTCTAGGTTAGTCTACAAGAACTCCAAGCCGGACTTTGTGATCTGCACACATCGCCAGCTGATGGACGAGGAGGGTCACGACCTGCTGGGCAAGCGCACCATGGACTTTAAGGTGAGCTACCTGGACACGGGTCTGGCGTCCACCTACTTCTCCGAGGCGGACCAGCTGGTGGTGCCGCCAAGCGCCTCGCCCACGGCCCACTCCCTTCCGCCGCCGGTGACGCCGACACGTCCAAACCGACGCTACAAGACGCAGTTGCGCGACTTCCTCTCCACGTGCCGCAGTAAACGCAAATTGCAGCAACAGCAACAGCAGCAGCAGTCGCAGCAGACCTCGCCCCTGGGCGGTCCTGTGGGCTCTCCGTCGCCAGCGGTGGCTGTGGAGTACTTGCCCGACCCGGCAGCGGCTGTGGCGGCTGCCTACTCCAACCTCAATCCCATGTACACCACCTCGCCGTACGCTAGTGCGGCGGACAACCTGTACATGGGTAGCTCCATGCCGGCCAATGCCTTCTACCCGGTCAGCGAGAACCTCTTCCACCAGTACCGGCTCCAGGGAGCCGTCGGCGGCTACTACACGGACTATCCACACTCCGGCGGACCCGCTTCGGCGTACGTGGCCAATGGCTTCCTCTCATACGACGGGTATGCCATCGCATCCAAGGCGGAGGATAAATGGCAGGAAACTGGAAAGTACTACAGCGGCTACAGCAGTGGATACGGCAGTCCCACGTCCACGCCACAGGTGAGATATCATTTCCTTATTTCTGTTCCAAAATAACCCTCTTTTTATAGCAGATTCCCCTGAAGACGCCCAAGTCCTCGCCCCAAGTTATGGAGGTGATTTCCTGCTCCTCAGACGGGCCCTCCCCAGTGGGCGGCACCACTCCCAACGGCGCTGGCAACGCCACGCCCAAAGTGGAACTCTCCGCCGCGACAGCTGGAGCAACTGCTGTGGGTCAGGATCCTTACGAACGCCAGACGGTACTAATGTGGGGCACCACGCACTCGAGTGGCATTCCGCTAAACAGCCTGCAGGGCGGACGCACTGGCTCGGGCAATCCCAGCTCTCCCCAACGGACCACGCCTCTCACCAATGGCCTGGGCTATGCCGGCGCCAACAACAACAACGAGCACGAGCCTGCGACGGCGGCCAAGTGGAACGGAACGAAAGAGCTGCCAGGAAAATCGGCCAGCGCCAGTACGCCGGAGAGCTACCAGCTGCAGCACGACGACTCTGGGCTGTACTCCGCCTCCTCGCACACAACTTCGCCTCAGCAGCAACAGCAACAGCAGCAGCAGCCGCGAGGAGTTGGTTCCAATGTTAGCGCCTCCACCAATTCCCTTCCACATCCAGTTGCGGTCACCGGAGCAACCAATAACAGCACGGTCACAGATCACCAGCCGGTGCACCCGCCCAGCTGCCACCAGCAACAGCAACAGCAACAGCAGCAGCAGCAACATCACCACGCCCACCCGCATCCTCACTCGCAACATAACCATCATCATCACCACCACGAGGTGGCGCATCAGCACGGCAGCGAGGTATGGACGCCAGCCTCCTACACGCAGTATTCGCAGTACTTCACGTACCATCCGCATCCGCATTCGCATTCGCATCCGCACTCGCACCCGCACCACCCGTCAGCCGGCAGCCATGGTGGCCACCACGTTCCGGCCCAGTCGCATCACCTGCACCACGGTCACCGCTAGAAGGCGTATATAGATTGCACCCGTAATGAAGCACCCAAAACACACTTTGCCACACGCACAGCCACACACAATGACACCAGTAGAACCGACCTCTCGCCTGCCTACTAACCATAACGATCCTCCCTAGATCATACTCGCCACACATCAGCAGCAGCAGCAGCAGCAACAACAACAGCAGCAGCTAGGCAGCTACCCGCTGCACCACCAGATGGTGGGAGTCGGATCCGGAGCTTCGCCTCCGCCGCCGACGTCCCGTTCGCCCGTAGCCCTGCCGGCAGTGAGCAGCCTGCTCAATGGTTCGGCGGCCGGAGGATCTGCCGACGCCCCCTACCAACAGCTTGGCATAGTTTCCGCTCCGCTGGTGATCTGCGCCGAGGAGGTGGGCCTGGGACGGAAGGCGGTCAAGCAGCACACCGTCCAGCATCAGCAGCAGTACCTGCAACAGCAGCACGCTCTTTACCAGCAGCAGCACTCGCACCACAACCTGCTGTATCCGGCCAATATTACCGCGCACACGGCTCTGGCCTATGCTCCGCCCACTGCGGGGGCCACCTACGCCGATGGCAGTCCCCTGCTCTCATTCTCAGAGGTGACCAACACGCTGCTGAACCAATAATGCAGCAGAATCCTCAAAAGAAAGTCAGAAGAGATGGAGATGGAGGCGGAGTAGAAGGCGGGAGGAGGGAGCGGAGCACAACCATGTTCAACAGTTTTGCCAAAATGTGGACTATGACTATCGTATCTTCCATAATCTGAACCAGCACAGAACCAGGATAATAGCCAGCGCACCCCACTCCTTGGTTGATTTTTCCAGCTAGAAGCTAGCAGCGGCAGCGGCAGCGACGGCAACAGCGAAGAATTATGTTTATTTTACTGTGATAATTTATAGATACATTGCCTAGGTTTTGACCTTGAACAAATCCATATGAAATAGCCGCAATATCCGCGTATCCGTGTATCCACAGGGATACTGCTGATCCTAACCAGCACAAAGTTGCGCAGCGACATCCTCGCCGCAGCACCCAATTCAGTTGTAGTTGCAACCAAAGATTTCTCTAACTTAACACTATCATTTTAGTATAATGCGGTGCATCCAATCGGCCCAAAATTTAGTTACATTCCAGTTACACTTGGGAGCAGAATAGGAGCAGCACCAGCCCAATTGTTGCGTCTAAGAGTGCTTAAGTATAGATCTAAGGGAATAACAGATGCTTGTATCCATATTAAATTAATGTATCTTTAGGCGTTTAGGCTAATGCAAGAGATAAAGTAATTTTCATGATTCCTATCGTTTAGCAAGTAATTCAATTAATCCGTAAACGGACATATCCGTACCCTTGTATTGTATTGTATTGTATTGTTTAAAGTTTTCTTGGAATTTCTAGTCGCCCGCATAAAACATTAACTTATAAATCAAACAAATATACGATATATAATCTATAAAATTTGCTATTCGGCAGGCAATACTGTACGCAATTTGTGCTACTCGAATATTGATAATTGAATTTCGTTCAGCAGCATAAATAAGCTATCAAAATTACCGCATATTATTCTAGAGGTCCTATACATACATATATCCGAGCAAAATGCAAATCATGAATGTAGATACTCTCTCAGCTAATTAACGGAAGATCGAATAAAATTTCAATTATAAATTTACGAAATAACTCTCGAGTGCATGTAACTCTCGCGTCTATCCAAAACAATCAGAGCAAAATAAATCTAGAAAATAAACAAATTATTTGAAACTGTGTGTTTAATTCCAGTTTGCAGATTGGGCATCTCCCTTGCAGAATTTATTTGATGGGAAAAATAAAAATTTGAATTTGGCGCCGTGGGCGCAATAGTTCGCCTTTATTTAACCTTTGAAAGTGCATATCTTTCACAGTTCTCAACCAATCTTGGAAAGGGATGTCTTAATCGATTTGTGTGGAAAATTACCATCGTTCTGCTTCAAAATTTTTAGAAAGTGTAACAAAAAAATTTTTTTCAATTTTTGCGATTTTTTATGATGGTACCATCAGTAAAATTTGCAAAAATCGCGAAAATATTTTTTTTCTGCATTTTGAAATTTTCTGTTTTAATTTAAAGCTTTTTTAAACGCTGATTAATTAATGGTATTCCGTTTCAAAATCGGTTGGGAAATGGCCGAGATTTTTGCTTTCAAATCAATCAAAAGTTGGAATTTTGCTTCCTTGTGGCCAATTCTTAAAGGACCTACTTTGTGTTATCCTCTTATAGCCAATTTCCATATATCCGGCACCTACAAACCTATAATCCTATAACCCTTCCACAAAAAAGACCCCACAAATAAAACTTCATTGTTTATTTTCCTAAAAACATCAAAATTTATTCAGGTTTCTCTTTACAGGATGGAAATGAACGGTTCGGATTGGCGAGCGTATCCTTGTGTTGGAGCTGCTGTTCTAGTGTTGTCCAGTCACGGAGAAGGGCAGACGACTCGAAGTTGCAGATCCTTAAGGAAACGGACTGTCCAGACGGTCCATAATCCAGTACCTGACCCAAAGAAGGAGCACTCCTCTTGGCGTTTCCGGTTTCCATCCTTGGCCGAATTCCTGTGGATACAGTGATGTCGTTATTATCATATATATGAATGTAATATAAAAATCTTGTTTAGTTATACATTCAAAATATACGCATACAATAGTTTACTAAGCATAAGTGTTATTTACGATAAAAAATCTCTGTATATTTTCAAATAAACTTTTATAGAAAATAAAAAAATTGTGTTTTTATTTGGTACTATTGTGGTCCCTGCCCTCAGGTTGTTGATTTGTGTGATTAAATAGTATCCTTCGACTATTAACATGTGATTTTAATCCTTTGAAAACGAACCTTTAAAGGAAGCAAATTGATTATGATTCCGAATGTTTTTAAATGCCATGAATGCTCTATATGATAGCCACTTGTTATTTTGTTATTTTTTTTAATGATTGAATTATGTCTATCAACGCAAACAAAAAGTAAATAAAAGGGTTTATTCGACTAAAACGACTAATCTTTACTCTTTAGGATGTCCAAACTAACAGCAGGATATATTTTGAGACTCGGAGAATTATTTTTATTTTGAACACGAGCTCTTACCCAAAGCTTTGATTCGTCCTTATGTGGATCTTGACCGGAACCTTGAAACCTGAGCACTTTAAAAATCTATATTTTTGGCAGTTCTTAACCAATCTTGGAAAGGGATGTCTTAAACGATTTGTATGGAAAATTACCGTCGTTCTGCTTCAAAATTTTTAGAAAGTAGAACAAAAAAATTTTTTTTCGATTTTTGCGATTTTTTATGATGGTACCATCAGTAAAATTTGCAAAAATCGCGAAAATATTTTTTTTCTGCATTTTGAAAATTTCTGTTTTAATTTAAATCGTATTTAAACGCTGATTAATTAATGGTATTCCGTTTCAAAATCGGTTGGGAAATGGCCGAAATTTTTGCTTTCAAATCAATCAAAAGTTGGAATTTGGCATCCCAGCGGCCAATTCGTAAAGGACCTACTTTGTAGGTACTTTGCACTTGCAAACCTATAATCCCATAACCCTTCCAGACAAAATAACCCATAAATAAAACGCACTTTCTTCATCATTCAACATTAACATTTATTCAGATTTTATTTTACACGATGGAAATGGTTTGGCTTGGCTTGCGTGTCCTTGTGTTGGAGCTGCTGTTCCAGTGATGTCCTGCCACGGAAAAAGTCCTTTCCAGTCCAGTTGGGCCCTTTCGGAAACTGAGTGTCCAGAGAACTTTAGTAGCAAAACGGAGAATCCAGTGGCACATGGCGCAAAGAAGGAGCGTCCCTAATGGCGTATCCAGTTTCCATCCTTGGCAACATTCCTAAGATACAGATTTTCAAAATTAGTTGTGTCATATATGTATATATTATTCTAATGCAAAAATCATTCCAACTCACGTTCCTTTTTCCCAAAATGCCTAAAACTATGCAGCTAACTCGTTCAGAAAAGTCCCATCGAAAAATTATGCAAAGGCTTTTGAACGTTTATTTTGTATTCATTAAAAGAAAGCTCTTTTAGATCTTTGAATCGCATCTGAATGCCAGTTCTAAACCGTTTAGGTAGTGTTATCCTATGCAGAAACATTCTCCCAAGTCTTGGTTAATCTGATTACTTTTCATAGATACTGAAGGGAATTACATATTAAAGAAACAGACACATAGGTAAATATGAATATTCAATTGTGGGCAAGTTTTCGCCCTCAATCAAAGGTGATGGAGTCATCGCTTGTGGGATGAATAAAATACGTCCATAAATAGGCGACCTGCAACATCCTGCATCGAAGCGAGAGTCGTTGTCCAAGGCGTAACAATGCCAAATCAGCATTTTCCATGGAGCAATGGCAATTCAACCGCAAGCCATTACCATCTCAAAGCTTAATTGGAGACTTTACTGCCTATAATTGACAACGACAACGTGGCGCACACACGCGACACAAAAAGTTTTTGATTGACACCTAACAATCATATTTTCCTCGGCATTATAGATAATGGAAAAGCATTCATCCGATGCTGGGCGAAGATTTGAAGACTTACGCGCACAAAGGCACAATCCATCCGCTGGAGCGGGAGCGCCCCGAACCCAGGTAGACTTCAATAGCAAGCAATCATATGTGGGCTGCCTTGTTTGTGCTGCAGTACTCACTCGCATTATCCCAAGACCAAAACACGAACATGAACCTCGCAAGCAAACCAATTAATCACTCACCCTAGTTCCTATGTGCGGATACAATTGAAGCGTTGAACCACATCCATATTGAAGATATTTGTCGATCTGATGGCTTCATTGTTGAAGTACCAACTGTCTTGGCGCACTTGGCTTGGGTTTCGCCGAATGCCCTCCGGGCCACCACCTCGGGCCAGGTGCCGCGGCTGCTCCTCCTGCCAGTTCCATTGCCAAGCGAAGGTTACTTTGGGAAACAATGGCGCTTGGCTACCTTTTTGGCATTTCAGAACAACCCTCTCCGGCAGCAGATGGAGCAACAAGTGAACGGCGGTGGCCTACAAATCGCCGATGCTCTGTTTTGTATTCGAATCGATTTGAAGTGCTTTCCAAGGTGTCAATACGTTTTCCAAACCAGCTTCTTCCAGCTGATTCAAATATTTAAAGCCCGCTATAGCTGTTTCAACTTTTTTTTGTGGCCAGTTCGTGTCTTAAGTCTTTCGTTTGACGCATCTTTGAGATCATTCTCTAATAGATTGCAATGAAAATGAAAAAAAAACAGCTCGAACTGAAATAGAAATAAATACAACAATTAACAAAGTGCGCCGTTTGTTTACTTTGATTTACTTAACGTTTTGGAGCTTTCCGTTTATTGTGTTTTTTTCTTTCTGTTTTTTTGGTTTTAAGTTTCATTTCTGTGGAGCTTGACCTTTAATAGTCGTGTTGTACATTGTGCCACGGGCATCTTGGTAGGTCCACAGATGAAGATCGAGATGGGGATGGGGATGGGGATCGGACCTGGAGCTGGAGCATACCAAATGGCTGCAATTGAACTTCAAATCCGTTTTTGGTGGCTGCCTGTGTAAGTGCAATAAAATGCTGCCAAAGGTGATAATCTTGGGCTATCCATTGCTCTTCATGTTCGTCACTTAAGGTCAATGATATGGCAGAGCTGACCGCATGCCGGACGCGAACGTGATCATCGTTTGGAGGCGACCTTGCAGCATTGTTTCTTTGACAAATTTGTAGCAGCCAGCGCCAGTCCGTGCGGAGCCGGCCAAAATCACCGCTTCGCTTGCGACCGGATGCGGCTTGAGCTCAAGATTGGCGGCAAAAAGGGCCGCGGTGGTGGGCAGAGGTGTTTGCCTTAGCTCTTAGCACTTCTTGGCTGGAGCAATAATATCCATACTGCTTGCTGTTATCAATTATGTGAGCTTAGCGCTCCACTTTCGATTTTAATTCGCAGCACGACTCTGCCCCCTAATAAACGTGTGAATCTTCTCCGCCTGAGTTGCCTTTATTTGCCGAGCCGTTAAGACCAGGCCGGGGAGACCTTGCCAAATTAACAACTCCCCGCAAGAAGAGCACTTCTCTGCTCTGCTGTGCTCTGCTCTGGCCTGGCCTGGTCGAGCATCGGCATGAATTATGTGGAATTGCACCAATTTGGCAATTAAACATGTGTAGCCCCCCGAGTGGGCGGAAGAGAGAGGCAAGCTGTGTGCGAGCGAGATCTGCCGGGCTACAGTGAGCACAAATGGCAACTTTTCCAAGTGTTTGTTGTTTTGTGGCGGTGCGACCTTCAATGGAATCACAGCCAGAGATGATGACGATGGTGATGACACACCTATGTACATAGACCGATGTATGCTCGTACATATGTACAGCTGTTGTGTGAATGCTTGCTGGGGGTCCCACACCTTCTTGGTGTGTTCTTTTGCCATGACTGGAGTGAACCCCTTTGACATCGACTGCTAATTGCACAAGCCAACTGAGCAGAGCAGGGCAGCGCAGAACAGAACAGAATTCCAAGTTCGTGATATGATAGAATTAAAAGTCACAGAATGCCGATCAAGGGAGCAAGAACTCCCACACTGAATTTAAATTAATTTTTGGCTCTTTTACAATGCACCATCATCATACTTAAACCATACTTACCGCTAATGTTTAGGCCACCAATTGTTCTACCTATCAAATATGAATTACATTTTATCATAAAATAGATTCTAACTAAGGTAAAGTTGTATACCAGCTTGGACAAAAAATACAGCACATATTTGAAAAAGCTATATACATTTATTATTTTTGTTTATTTACAGGATGGTTTCGTTCGGTTTCAAGAATTGAAGACTCCGGCGCCTAGTGGCAGATACCCAAGGACACGTGACATTCAACAGCAAGAATGTTGCAGGATGGGGGAGTAATCGTTAGCCCAAAACACACACCAGCAGTTGACATCTTTTGCCACAGGAAAAGCAGAAAATCTTATTATAAATAATACAAATTATTGTTAAGATGGACATTCTAGAGTTTATTTAGACAATAATTTACATTGTTTAAGAAAAAGAAATAATATTAATAAAAATAATATAATATATAATAAAAAGAAAAGAATTGATGTTTTCAAATGGTTCTAAGGGAATAAAAAGCGATTTTTGTTAAGAAAATAAATAATAAAGAATAGTATTTTTGTAATCCTAGAGTCTTTGTTTTGGAATCTCGATCATAGTGTACCTTGCCCAAAAACATCAACGGCAAATTGCGAATCTTCAGTTTGTTAAAGGCAATCTTGAAGTGTCGCTCGCAATAATATATATTGACCTTAAAAACGGATTTTTTATTGGGACGGTGTGTCAAATGGACCTCCAGCTGGCCAGGCCAAGCTACCGAGCGATGATGGTGGTACGATGATGATTCCGCCGCGGCGGCTGCTGTGGCATCGGCAAGTCATTGCTCACCCAATTTCAAAATATTAATAACGCGCATACATGTACACGAAATTGAGGGGGAAAATGGGTAGAAAAAAAACAAAAATAATACTTGAAGTAAATCCGTTTTAAGACAATTCCATTGGCATTCAGCGTGTGGCTCAAATTTCACTAATCACCGAGCCACCTTCCAAATTCCGTCGCCCCTCTGCGGGATCAATCATGAGATCGATCGAATTCGATTTTCGGTATTCCATTGCTGCACCGAAGGTCGCCCCCATCGATTCGTCTTCGGCGGCTCAAAAGATGAATTACATTTACATTTCGTTGGTGTAATTGCTAACGAATTGCTAGCTGGATACATTACACCAACAATTACCAAATACCAGATTCATGAATTTCACATTCAGGCACACACACGATCCCGAAGATCTCTTTGTTGTTTAGGTCAATATTTGGAGTTGACATTGTCAGAAAAGTAGAATTCGTATTTAGTTTTATTCGCCCACAGACACATCAGAAGCTGAGAAAAATTTTAAAATATAACAAAAAACCGGAAGTTTTTTAAACAGAATAGAAACTTTTGAGTCCAGTTCCATTGATCACTTTTGAGTAGGGTAAGATAGAAACCAATAGCCGCCACAACATGAACACCGCAGAAGGAGAAGATTGCAGCAACAATTCGATTGGCTCCATCCAGAGCCGGGACATCGATCGCGCCCTGGAGCGGGATATGCCCCTGTCTCCGTCCCAGTTCGTGACCAGCTCACCCGAGGCCGGAGGCACGCGTGAGACCAAGGAGACTCCCATCCGGGTGCGCGACATGATCAACCTGTATAACTTTGCTACGCAGAAGAACCAGGAGCTGGAGCAGGCCAAGTCCATTTACTTTGGCACCCGCTCCGAGGCGGAGCAGGCCGAGCTCGAGGGCTTGCCTCTATCGCCGAATGACAAGGACATGGGAGGGTAAGTCCTGTTGATTACTTCTGGTTTCCTCAGCAACAAAATCCTCTTCCAGTCAAAGCACCTTCCACGCAAGCTCTGCGGAGGGGGACAACTCTCTGCGTTCGAACATCAATGAGGAGAATGCCACCAAATGCTCGGTGGAGAAGTCCTACCAGAGCAAGACCACTATACGCCGCACTAACCATGGTATGTCCTTACACAGGGAACCTTAGACGTTGGCCTAAACTCCATCTTCCCCAGGGGTGCGCATTATTATTGACATTTTCTTCGACAAGAAGGATAGCGATATAGACATTGTGGGCAGCCGTGTAGAGACGGACATCCCCGAGAGCCGCATCCTGGCCGACTTCCAGCAGCACGCGCTGGCCTTGCAGAAGCAGATGCAGGAGCAGGAGCCGGGCGTCGAGGACCATCAGGCCCAGCAGAAGCAGAAGAATCAACAGCAGCAGCAGGAGCTCCAGCTCCCTTAGCCTCGCCGCTCCCAATAGTTAGTTAGTTTAGTTTAGTTAGTTAGGCAGGAGATCGTAGATAGCCAGATAGCCCACAGAACCAAACAAAATTCCATGTTGCAAAGTAAGAGCGGCGTTTATTATATGTTTTATTTAATATTTTGACAACAGCAAACCACAAATACGATAGAAATAAACCATCGAATGACTCTCAACACTTTCCCGCTTTCAACTTCCTGTGTGGCACGTCACGAAATGGTTTTGTGGAAAACCCCTTGACGAATATGAAGCCCAGAAAGCCAATGAGGCAACACACGACCCGACCTGGCCGTTCTCGGCTTTTTGCTTCACGACAAAAAGGGCTTTTGACGAGTAAATAAACGGCATGAATCGAAAACCCAAACAAAAAGCCACAAAAACGAAAAAACTTCGAGGAAAAAAGAGGAAAATGAAAATGGAAAATGAAAATCTTCGTGGCTTACAAAACCCCATTGCCAGAAATCTGACAATGATGCCGCCAAAAAGACCGAACTAGCTGGCGAATCCGAATCTCAATCTGAGATGGGGGGGGGAAAATGCTTTCGCAATGGCCGCCCAATCTGGCGGAGATCTCTTAGCCTCGATTGCTCTATTTAGCCCACTTTGGGATCGGCGTCGGTGTCGGCATCATCCTCTGCAAAACGTTCCAATAAATTAGACAAATAAACACCAGTGGGTGAAGGGTTTCCCTAAACGGTGGCACTGCAAATGCTAATAACGTGCAATGAAAATGAAAATGAAGCCGAAAATGTGAAAATGAAAATGAAAACGAAGCTGTTAGCGGTAAATTGAAACTGAGAACGGGCCTCTAAGCCGAAAATGAAGCTGCAATGTTAACGCTTTGCTTTTGGCTGCCTGAAATTCAAGCTGGCTTGAACTTCGTTGGCCAGCACAGTGGGCTGCCCGCCGGCTCCAAAAGGAAAATTAACTTTTATGAGGCATGATCCCAGCTCAAAGGCATTGCAAATACTTGTAAGCTGCTTTGGCCATCTGAAATTTGCTTATTTGGAAACATTCGAAAGTATTTGCATATCATTATCTTTATATCTTTACAAATTAACAGAATTTTCTCCAAGACCAAGTGGGCGGCGATTTCAGGAACAATGGGACATTTGATTCTGGTTCTAATTCTGTTTCTACATTTTTAGTTCCCATTTATTACTTTGATATTAATGGATTGTTGTTCCTGTTTGTAACTGATTATCGAATTTCATAGATTAATTTGGTAAAAACCTTCACCAAAGGTTACAATTATTTGCTAAGAAAGTGTCCAATCCATCCCACTGTCCACCGTCGCCCACTGTGCGCCGATGACGAAGCGCTGCTTGGCTTGGCTTGGCGCTTCTTCTTGGCGCTGTATCTCTATCTTTGTATCTACGAGACTCCAGCAGAGTAGCGGGCGGCCTAATGTGAATCTTTAACCGAACTGGGTGCACTCGGAGGCTTCAGTTGAAAGCGCGACTTCGTGCGACGCGGTTGTGTCGTTGTCCGTCTTGGGTTAAACCGTCAGACACTCAGATACTTAGCGGGCGCGCGTCCCCCGACAGGACTGTGAAATTCTGCGAGCCGTAGTGTTGCGGATTGGCCTGAAGTGAGAAGTCGCGATCGAGTATATATTATATAATTTATGCGAACCAATTTGGCGCGACGAGTGCTCTTGACTTTGTTTGGAGGCACTGCATGTGCGACTGGAATTGCATTCGAGACTGGAGGCACTGTCTCTGACATTTGATCTTTGCAAAGATCACATCACACTGCATCGCATCGCATCGCATCGCATTGGATCGGATCGGGTGTGTGTTTGCGGGGGGACAGAAGATCGGCGGCGACCATATGGAATATATTTTAGCACACCACCTACAGCGACAATTAGTTTGTTCAATTTAAGACTCCGATTGCCAAGATTGAAGGTGAGCCGCGCTCAGTGGATACCAGATCGGCATCTTGCATCTTGCATCTTAATAACTTCCTCTATCAGCCAGCAACCAAGCAACCAAGCAACCAACAACCAGGGGGTCCACTTTGGGAAACAATTAGAAAAATGCCAACTATGGCTAAGCAAATGCTTTGGCCCAGGCACAGGCTCGGACTGGGGCAGGGGCTCGGGCTCGGGCCCAGGCCTGGCCCTGCTGTAATCAACCTGTAATGCCATCTAATTGGCATAATTGTTGTTGTATCTGAATTTGTTAGTTTGTTGCATTTGCTATTATTCGATGTTGTTGCAATGTTGCGGGTCTTGAGCATCTCTCGCTTAAATTCGCAATGCTCTTTCAGTGGAAATTGCTGGCAAAAATGTCAAATAGGCTTCGCCTTGCTGGCTGGCCACAAGGCAACTTGGAAGAAATAAAACCGAAACCAGCATCACGAGCTCAGGCTCAGCGGAGGATAAAGTAGTGAACATTTTTCCGTTGTCAAAAAGGTCAAGACAAGGAAAAACCGCCAAACTAGATGCCAGTTCAATTTCGTTTGCCATAATTGTTGTTGTTGTTGTTGTTGTTGCTGGTTTAGTTGTTGCCACACGCACTTGCCACTGCCACTACCAGTGCTGCTTCTGCTTCTGCTGGCCACAAAGTGCCACAAATGTTGTGGTTAGCATTGAGACAGATGATCTCGTTAACCCAATAGCCTGATAGTTTATTTGGCAATTGAGCTTTGCTGCTCCAGTAATTTAAGTAGGCCTATAAAAAAGACTACTTTTATTTCAATTAGTGTTGAATTCGTTTCGAAACTATGACTAAATTATTGTGGCAATATATAACTAACAATGTATTTAAGTTTCAAGTTCAAGAGGCAGTCATGTCACTTACTTGTCAAATTTTCCGATTATCTTGAGGCTTTACAGATTTCTTCTGCCATTATTGGCAGCCAAGAATAAGTCTATAAACGCAATGAAGTGGAGATGCTCTTGACCCCATAGAGGACACATAAAGTTAGCTTCCAATGGACAAGTCAATTCCGACCAATTTGGTTACCATAAACAAGCATAGAATGCATTTTCAATTTGGGCACTTTCTTGGCTTGACAGGTTTATTGGTGGTTGTGCTGGGACGGGACGTGGATGGAGTGGAGTGGAGTGGAGTGGAGTGGAGTGGCAAGGTTGCTAAATTAAATTGTAGGTGGAGGTCGAGGCAGGGGAAGAAGCTGCGGCCGTTGTCGCATCACTGCAAATTCTGTCAGCCAGCATGGATCGCCGCATGGAGCGGCAGCCCCAACAGAAGTTAATGTTTTTTAAATTACAATTCATTACGAAAACGTTGAATCGAACAATCAACTCGAAAACGAAGGAAATTAGTTTCCCCAGCGCTGGCCAGTGGCAACAAAACAACTTAGCAGATACATTGTTATCGGGCACCTATGGGGCACCTATGAGGCGAGGAGATATTTTTGGGAAAGTTATGACTAAAGTAAACAGAGTCTCGGTTACGCAAAGATTGGCAACAAAAGGGCCGGGGCTATGGCTCTGGCTCTGGCCATGGGTGGATGGGATGGAATGGGTTGGAAAGGAGATGCGATGACAATTGTGTAAGGCAATTAGCGCCAGCTTATAGGGCCACTGCCTGCACTTTCCCATCAATTGTGCCCCGGGCCTATTCAATACCAAATACCAAATACCAAGCCTATTAATAAATTTATATTGTTAGCTCCTAGACAACGACCACCCTCAGCAATCGGCGAAATGTTGGCGCTAATGATCCCCACGCATTCGCGACTTTTGGCCCTGGCTTTGTTCTGCTCGGCGTTATTTTTGGCCAGTGAGGTAAGTCTGACTTCTACCCTTAGCCGGGGGCTGGGACTGGGATCGCGGGATTGGGGAATGCGAAGTCGGGAGATTCCATATTCGATCGGCCTTTGCCGATTGTGTGCACGTGAGCGAGCATTCAAATGCAAATTGCGAAATACTATAAATATTTAATCAGCTCCGAAGGTGCCTATTATCTTCCAGCCTAGGATTGCAATAATTAATTGCTAAAATATCGTAAACACTTGCAGATGCGATGCTAATGAAGCACCCCACCTAAGCGATCGTTTAGGAATAACTTTAGATACAATTCATTTACACTTTTCACTTGCTCCGAAACAATGTAAACCGTTAAAATAGTCATTATGATTATACTTAGCATAAGCTCTCAGGGGCGTGGTAAAAAGGGGGCTATTAACTTGGATATTTAACACTAATTATATGAAATTAAACTTTTACTTCTTTAATTATTCAATGAAATTCAAGGACTACAGAACTTTAATCCTAAAAAGTATTTAATTGATTTCCTGAATATGACGTTAGTATAAATCCTGTGTAGATAATGGATACTCCACCCACATTGTGATGGTTTTTGCCACCGCATTTACTTCCCAAGACACTTTTTGAGCAACGGCGGAAAATGTTGTAATTTTGCGCTCTTTACGCTTTGTTTCATTTTTAATTTATTCTATGTGTGTCTCCGCGAGTGCATCCACCAGCCCCACTATCCACTATCCACCATTCAGATTCAGATTCAAACACTCTAGAGGAGACCGGGCGGCACACATGATTCACCCAGCAAAGGTCTCAAACTATTAAAAAAAAAACAACAAAAAAACAAAAGACTCGCCTCGGCTTGGCTGACCAAGTGACCTTTTTTCCGCCTCGACTGACACTTTTGCAGAAATGGAACAAACAACGGCGAGAAAAGTGTGTTGATTGTTTTCGCTATTTGCATACAAGAAATTAAAACGAGTCGAGGATGAATCTGTATCTGTAGTCGAAAATGTATCTGCGCCTTGGCAGTTATGTAACGGCCGAGTGAGTATCTAGGCGCAGAATGTGTGTTTAGTGCGGCCCGTAAATATGCCTGAAATGAAATTGAAGAGCGTCTCGAATTGTGGCAAATTACCAGAAATACCAACAGTGTTTCTTTCCAAATTGAAAACCTTAATGGGATCTTGGGAATTGTATCTGTGGGATTGCACAAAACGGCAGCCGAATTTGAATTTATTGCAATCCAGGCTTCCTCTCCTCCCCAAAGTAGTAAATGGCGGACAAATATGGTAAACTCGAAATTGAATCGTTTTTGGATTTACAAACTTCTAAAGAAATAATCACAAGACCATAAAAGGCCATTAAATTAGT
Organism: Drosophila varians; assembly: GCA_018150405.1. Classification (NCBI taxonomy): domain Eukaryota; kingdom Metazoa; phylum Arthropoda; class Insecta; order Diptera; family Drosophilidae; genus Drosophila; species Drosophila varians. Next base: position 16,466,939 of record JAECWK010000015.1, on the reverse strand, counting down.
TTTTAAATTAAATGGTTTTCTTTCATTCTTTAAAATAAAGATTTAAAATTTAAATACTAGTCTTATTTAATGTTGAAAAAATATTTATTGACTCGTGACTCCAAATCGTTGTTTCTGAAATCAAATCACCAAATCTAGGCACCATGTGGATCTCCCTTGGATTGTATGGGATCTATGATTTCGTAGATTGTGTGGAATGCTGGGAAAATCATTTTCAGGGACTTGACGGAAGCTTCTGCACATGTTTTGCACGTACTCCCAGCAGATCCAGTGGCAGATTTCGATAAGTCATTCGTCTATAATTTGCGAGTGCCGACGTGAAATTTTTTCTATATAATTAAACACGGCATAAAGAAACATTCACAAAATCACAAAATAAAATATAGACAAAAAAAAAGCACCAACCACAAATAAAGTTGACATTTCACACAGCAGCACAGGTCGTCTGTTGCAAGCAGCCGTGGCACCATGTGCCAAGTTATGACATCACAACAATTCATCACTTCTGGGCCCGAGTCAGGGCGACCAGGGCGACTGGGCGACCTGTGTCTCAAAGCATTTGGAACCCAGCTACCCAAAGTGCAGCTTATGAGTATCTGCGAGTACCCATGGATGGGGTCTAGGCGGCACCAGCTCCATTCACACATGCCGGGGCACGAGCAAAATCCGATAAGGATCTTTACGTCATTTGTTTGTCTAGTCTGCGGGAGCTCCACAAAAGACAGCTAATTATAGATAGTGCTAGGTACGATTATCTTCTGTTGAAGATTTGCAGAAGTGCGTTCCCTTTACCCCACTTAAAAGAAAAAGTACTTAACATTCGTTTCCTTGATCCTGGCCAAATTCAAGAGATATCTGTATATATAATATAATATATTTATGTTCTATATCTTCTGGAATCAGAAACTATATTTCAAACAATACCTTTCCCATCCTTGAAGCTCACTAACCAAATTAATTTTACAATTAAATACAAAACTGTTTAGTCGTGATTTATAAAATCTGCAAGCAATCTTTTTTAAGCATTTAAAATAATTAATTGCAACCAATTTTAATCATCAACCATTCGCTCTAAAAATTGTAATTAATTTAATTTTGAAAACTACTAATTAGAGATAAGAAGATTTATTATTGTTTCCGTAAACTCACTCAACTACTTCCCGCAGGCCCAAAGCACCATCCAGCCAATAAGTCCTGCCTCGCACTTAATGCAAAAGACCTCCTTCTCCTGCGCTGGTCGTCCTGCCGGATATTATGCGGACGTGGAGACAGGCTGCCAGGTGTACCACATGTGCGATGGCCTAGGCAGGCAGTTTAGCTACACGTGCCCCAATACCACTCTTTTCCAACAGAGGATGCTCATCTGCGATCACTGGTACATGGTAAACTGCTCCAAAGCGGAGAGCAACTACGCAGCAAATCTCCTGATTGGTGGGTTCTTCTAGACACTTTTATTCATACAGGATAATCTAGAGTCCGTCAATCCATAGGCCAGCGGGACAAACCGTTCGTGAACGATGAGGAGAATAATCTGCGCACCCCAAGGCCTGACCTGCTGGATCGTCCCTATGCTCCCGACTATTCTGGAGAGTCCTTCCGAAGCCAATACAAGGTGAGAATAGATTCCTGTAACAAGATTTCAGATTTTATTTCCTCCGATTTAGCAGCAACTGTCGCCAAACCCGAATCAAATTCGAGACGAGTCTGTCAAGGGCGGAAGTCCAGGGAAATTGGATCCTCAATTTTCGCAGACCCGTTGGAGGATTCCGCCTCCCAGTAGGACAATCTTGCCGCCAGCCTACGAGCCACAGATAGAACTGCCCAGCAGCACAGTCAGGCCAAGGATCAGCAGCACCACAACGAAGCGACCAACTACCACCACTGCTTTCACAACCACCACAACCCGCAGGCCATCGGTGGCCACCAAACGCACAGAGGCACTCCACATACGTCGCCCGAGTTTCCAGGCTGTGGATGGGCACGACACGGATGATCTGGGAACAAGCCACAGTACACGATACAATACCTCTGCCGACTTCAACTCCGCTGAGTCACCTTCCAAGCAGACCAGCACAAAGCTGGTGAAGTTCGTCAAACCGCCATCAAAGATTTATGAGCCGCCCTTCGTGTACCCCATCTACAATCTGGAGGAGCCTCAGCCAAACGGTGCCGTCTCCTCTGGAATTCGGACCTCCACGGCTGCTCCTTTCAGTCCAGGTCCCAGCCGATCGGAGACCAGTACCACAACTGCCCGGCCACTAACCCGACCAACGACCTTGGCGGGCGTTCCTTTCTCCTTTGCCACACCCCCAACTACGGCTAGCACCCTGGGCGCCCCGCCTCGTAGTGACAACCGGACACCAGCGCCTGCGCAGAGCTTCCGCCTTGCCTCGCCTCCCAGCACTCCAGCCCCGCCGGCTTCCCCTGCCCAGCTGCCCTTCAACGATCTTCTGCCGCCGTTTGTGGACTTTGTGCCCCACGACATAGCCACCACCCAAGGTCCTCCCATCTATTACGAGTGGAAGGTGCCCTCGAACGGACTAGAGCCACCCAAGCTTGATCCCCCAATCGGTGTGGATGGTCGGGAGTATCCGGAAACCACGGGTAACTACGGCTCGGGGGTCACCAGCAAGTCGGAGGTCTTCAACACCCGGCTCAACGACATCATCAGTAACCAGAAGCCATCTGTCCAGCAGTCAAGCACCAGCCGCCGAGTCCCCATATCGCGCTCCATCAAGGCCAAAGAGGAGGAGGTCCAGCAGCCGCAACAAACGGCGGAGCGCCGCTCAGATGTGGTGGCCAGCTCCACGGACATTACCCATCTGCGGAAGCAGCTGCTTATCCCGGAGTACGCGTTTCCGCTAGAGACCATAGGACGCACTGGCTACGGGCCAGGCAGTGGGGTCGGAGCGGGAGCAGGAGCCGCAGCAACCGGAGACCTGTACAACTCGTTCCAGCTGAAGATTCCCGAGCAGCGGGCCAAGTGGTTCGGCGAGAACCCCAAGTGCCCAGAGTGCCATCCCTCGTTCGTCCTTCCAGGCACCTGCGAGCCGTGTCTGCGCAGATAGTCTCGACCCGTTCCACCTCCCCACCATGTCCCACAATCCGCATTTCATTATCCGCATCCGCATTCGCATCCGCATTTGCTCCTAGCCCTAGAATTAGCTGCCTCTAAGAAGCCCGGAGAGAAGCATCTACCACGCATTTAAGTGTTAATGTTATTGTATATCCGCAGATTAATAATTAAAGCTACGCAATAAACTTTGTAAAATATAAAATTGTGTTTTAATGTTTCCTTTTCGGGAATTAAAATCAAAACTTTGAAATATCCTGTTTTGAAATATACGTCAGAGTTTTGGTATTCTAGAATGTTCATTCGGACTTTATGTTTATACAATTTATTTTAGACCTTATTCAAAATTTCTTAAATTTTTTAAAAAGGTTCATTATGGGGGACTCGATTAGGGCTTCCAAGAATGAAAACACGGCCACGACAGAGATTAGGGAAGTTGGCATTATCCACAACCCGCCAATTACAAAACTCGGAGATGCCCATGGTTTCTGGAGCTGGAGGATGCTGTTAAAGATATACCTGCAAGCGGTCGGTTTATGGGCAGGAGACAAGCCCTATGAGGTAACCATTTTCCATTGATGCCAGTACCCATGATTCAAGCCATGATTGATTTCGTTTCAGTGCGCCAAAACCAAGTTTATGATTCTGAGCAGCCTGGAAACCTGGGTGCTTCGTAGGGAATACGAAGAATTTAATTGTGAATCGATTCTTCAGGATCTGGAAGACCGTTTTACTACTCTTAATCACAAATACTCCCACGACAGTTACTTTTAAAACTTAATTTATAAATTGGAAAACATTGTAACAAAGAAGGTGGCTCAGAACAAGTAAACATTGTGAGATGTAAGCCTAGAAACCCTAATAACAGAGGTCCGAATAAAAATTAATAAATCCTTTACTAACTGTTTAAGATTATAAAAAATTAGTTAGATTCATAGCATATTTTTTTTTACTTTGTCACCTTAATTTCATTTTATTTTAGCAATGTTTTTGCTTCAGTTCAATTATATTTAATTTTATATTTATAATCAGCCATTCATCTTCTTCTAAAATTAATAATAATTAATACAATTTTATTAACTAAAAACAAAAATAAAACATTATTTTATTAACAAGAAACTTATTAACTGATAACATCCAAATTTTGAAAATTTCCCTCCCTTTTGTTTTGAGTGTTGCCAGCTTTAAACGATATTTAAAAAAGATGCCCATAATGTAAAATAGCGCTGTTTTCATTATCAAAATATTTATTTGTAAATTTTTTTGTAAAGCAAAGGACATTTAACAGTAAATATAGTCTTAGAGTAAAATCTTTTTAGAAATCGGGAAACTATTTCATTTTAACGTGACCATGTGGCATCTCTTTTTGAAAGAGTGCTGTGTTGAATAAATAATTGTGGGGCTTTTTACCACTCTTAATCAATTTATAATAATAAAGAATACATCTTAAAATGTACCAATAGTCACTCATTCAATGGAAATTAATTTAAACTTAAAAAAAACAGAGCATTAGTGTGACCGGTCGGGGATAGCTGACAAATGCCATCCAGGCGTGCTGGAAGACTCTAATCTCACGGTTTTAGGCATCCACAATAACTACATAAATTCGCGTCAACAAGCAACTAAAATTCACACGTCATAATCAATTTGAAACAAAATTATAGGAGGTTTTACACCATTGTTCGAGCGCAGCTGAAAAAATGACACGTAAGTGATTGGCGAGTGGGTGGCCACGGCCATTTTCTTGCCTTAGTTCTGGAATAGAAATACTGTGAAAAGAGTCGCATATTGTTTTGGATGTCAAGGAAAGCAGCATCTTAGCTGCTGATAGACCTGTCTTTGTGGCTGACAACAAAGAAAATGTGTTATTGGCCGTCTGGCCAAGCAGGGTATCCGGAGCTGCAATAGCCACTGGCCAGGCAAAATCGATGGGACATGCCTGTCGCGCTTCTAACCTCTCCGTTCGATTAGATCACTTGACACGCGCCTTTGGGCGAGTGACTTGGCTTAGTTAGTGACTAAATATCACCTCCTTTGTTTCAGGCGGCAACCAACGCGACCTGGCACGCGCCAAGAACCAGAAGAAGCAGGCGGACGCCAGCAAGGGAAAGCGAACCGACAACCTGACTGTGGAGCAGCGCAAAGCCAGGTGAGTTGTGAGTAGTGAGTGGGGATGTCCCACCTGGACTAACCAGAATTCCATCCACAGGGACGCCGAGTTGATGAGAGAAAAGCAAAAGAAAAAGGAGGAAGCCGCCGCTGCCTCTGGCACAAGCAAATAGTGAATCCTTCGGATGCTACCCATGCCACCCAGCTGCCAGCGGAACTTGGCCAGTCACGATTCGCCCCAGGACCTAGGATAGTCTACCAAGTGGTTAATAACTGTAAATGAACAAGATTATGAGAACTGTATACATTTCGACGCCACAATGCGCAAAGATATTAGCAGGCTGTAGAGCAAGCGACGTAGCAATAGCAATAGGCCACGACGGCTCCACTCAGACGGGCTCAAAGGATTTGATTCAATAGCGATTCGGTTTTCGTTCTTCTTTTGTCATGCTGCTGAACCTTATTTAAGTAAAATTATTTCTGCAATTACCTGACTAAATTACTTACTGTAATGTATATATAAATTTTCAAATAAAACATAATATGCAGCCGCTAAAAAGTTTCTGTGCATCGCAATGCCTTGCTAAATATTATGTATTATGTGTTTAAAGAAAGTATATATATAAATTATGGCACCCAGGCTAGTCTTCCTAGTCCATAACCATTTCAACTCCACCTTTTGCTTTTGAGTCAAACGACCTGGGACGGGGCCAGAGAGAGATATAAAGATTGATACTTGATCGGATAGCCCCATAGTAAACCCAATAACTGTAGTGCAAACGATATAAATATAGACCAAACAAAAAAAATCTTTTGGGGTATTAATAGGACAATAGGCCCAGGGAGTCGGATCCTGCAGGGCACATTTGCATACAATAGGAGACGTATGGAAATGGCAAAATAAACAAGGTGGCTTGGCTTGCCTTGATTGGATAAATATGAAAGTAGCTGCACGCCTCGGGCTGACCCACAAAGCTCTCGCCCAACTGCCAATAAGTTGTACGTCCATTTTCAGGCTCAGTGACCAAAATGTTGGCAGCCAACTGGCCCCAAATGGTCAGGCCATGGCGTGCCAGCATATCAGCGGAGCGCATCTCGAGCCGGGCGACGCGGATGTTGAGCTCGGGTAATGAGGACTTGTACCATCTTATGATTTGTTTGTCTTTGCTAGTGCAAAGCAGTGTAACCGTCCGTCGATCATGGTTTGGCCAAGTGGTTGATAACTCCATGCCATGCCGGAACAGCAGAACAGAAACGTCAATCGGCATAACAGGTTTTCGGACGTCGGAGAAAGCCCCCCGCGCCACATCTTTGCCACCATTGACTAAAAACAGCGTTTAAGTTTGAGAACTTTTCTAGGAGATTGCTGAGAAAAGGCATGGAGCTCGCCGAGCATCGTTAGATGAGAGCCAGCAACCGAGTCCACGAGCCACGAGCTGGCTCTCTGACGGCGGCAGCAGCCCGCGATTTCATTCGCTACGTGAGACCCACTGTAATCGCATCGAAACAGCGCGCGAGTCGAGTCGGAATCGCGTGAAAACCGAACCGAACGCACTGAAAATCGAATCGGTCCTCCTGAATACGGCTGAATAATACTGATCGCTTGCCCAGTTGCCTGACGCCCATTCAGTAAGAGTAGCAAGTGGAAAGTGTAAGTGATTTTGGCCGCCTTCCAATAGACTGACATTATCAGCGAAAAAGTGCAGTGGGCAGCCCAGCCAATTGGGCGGACCGACCCACCGATCCACTGGGAGGGAGATCAATCGAACCGATCACATGCAAATGAAGTGATAAACGATCGCTTCGAAATTGAAATAACAGGCGAGCAGCTGCCCAACGGAGGTGGATATGCATATGTGTTCGAACTGAAATGCCAGAGGGGCTGGGTGGAGGAAGAGGAGGAGGAGGCGGTAGCCCCCAGTAGCCGGAGACCTAGAGCCAGTCCCGACTTGAGGCGCGATTGCTCGTCTGCCTGCGGTTGTGTGTTATTTATACAAAATATATTCAATTTCATTTAGCTGTCGCTGCCTGACGCGGCGCGGCAGCAATTTCAATATTCAAATGATTGCTGAACCTCAGACTGGGGGACTCTCGGTCCCCAGTACCCAGTACCCCAGACCCCAGTCCCCATACCACACGCTTTTCTGAGCGCCTGCAGTGCCCGCAAATTATGACAAATGTGCGAAAAAACAAAACTCGAATAATGCTACTGTTTGTTTTCATTTCTGATCAGTGATCGCCGATCGCCGATCGCCTGACCCAATTGCATCTATATAAGTTGCATATATTCCGCCAGATATGATGTCAGCAGTGCGAATTGGCATTGAGAAGTCCCAAGACGTCCGAAGGCGCCTTTTTAGGAGATCTCTGACACAAACAGGTTGGGCCAACAGGGGTCATCAGACGCCAACCCATCCAGGAGCTGGTGCGCGGGGGCGTATACGCAATGTGAGCCACTTTTTAGCTATTCACCTCGGCTGCGATCCATAAAAATCACATTCAAAACCCAAATCGAGTAGCCAAGCTATGAATTTCAAGCAGACACTCCCCTGATTCGCAAATAGGAAAGGAAAAGGCACAGATTTTCAAGTTCGTCGAGCAAAGTTCAGTGACGCACATCCATCTAGTATCTTGAAGTGGAAATTAACGGGCCAGAAACAAGAACAATGTGAAGGTTATTCAATTTACAAGGCAGCAGATAAAATATATATATGGCACATGAAAAAATCAGAATGATACTAGGCACACAAAAATACACATTATGGCAGAATAAACGAAGGCGTTCGCCCACCTACGCCAGATGGGACGGCGGCCAGGCCACAGTGGCGCCGAAAAGTTGGCCAACAGGTGCTGACAATGATGGACTAGGTGATGGAAGGCCCGTTGGACCGCCTGGACCATTACACGCCATGAATCTACGGTAGCCTAGGGCAGCTTTGTTGCTTAAACCTCTAGCTGCTAGCTTCTAGATTCTAGATCTCCCAGTTGAATTCTCGCGACCTTGCTGGCTATTTTTAAGCGTTTCGTGGATTTTGTTTTCTAGTCGAGAGCACCTCGCTTATGAATCATTTCGATGGCAATCGCTTTATGACTTAACTTTCGCTTGGTGGGGAAAACGAAAGCCCAAAATCTTAAAAATCCTCGACGATTGAACGCATTCAATGTCGCCGCCTCCCTGACCCTGACGAACGCCGAGACACTCGACTGTATCTCGCGGATACACGCATTCGCATCTTTGTATCTTTGTATCTTTGCCACGCTGCCCCCAGGGGCTGGCGCAGTGCCTCGGGCGGCAAATGCAACTTCAAAGGCTGCAATTGAGTTTGCAGCTGCAACGGTTTTAATTGATTTATAAGGCAAGTCGTGTTTTGATTGAAAGCCTCGCCAGTACCAGCATCGGCAATTTGACAAAAAGCGTATCTGGCGACTTAGGTGGGGGAGCCGGAGGAGTAGCAGAGATCCGAGAAATCGGAGAAATAATAATAATATAATAATAAATAAGCCAAAGCTGCCGCGTGCTTTGGACCTGTCAAATTTGGTAGAACGATTTTGACCGGTTTGCGAAAGGGGGCCCCAAAACCCGAATCGCAGATTGAGCAATTTCCAGTCACATCGCAGATACCAACACACGATGTATCTAAAGTCAATAGCTCTTTGTTCCAATCCGCTATCTTTTGTGGCCTGGCGCAAAAAGTAGCGCAGAAAAATGTCAAAGTTAATTACGCGTTGAAGCGCAAACTAATTGTTGAGGGGGTCGGATAAAGCCCGCAGTAATTGACTTTGGCTTGGAAAACAAAAACGCCGTATCCATCAGATACAAAACCAAAGCACGCGCTGGCTGAATACGAAAATTACAATTGATCCCATTTTCAATAGGCCGCTGCCAATATCAGATGTCATGATTTATATGAACATTATTCTCTACGGTTGCCCAGACAAATGGGTCACAAGTTGATTAATTTTTATGATAAATGTATAGTGTTATGGTTGGGAAATTTTGTATTGCTGACAAAAATGTTGATTTTGCGACTGGGGATTTTTTCACATCTCTTATAAACGTTTTCAAGATGCATCTGTCAATCATTGAACTTTCCCTGGGATCTTGCATTTGTTTGTTGACAAACTTTACCTTTCACCAGCAGCACTCGACTCCCACTCACACTGGCCAGTTGCACTTGTCATGTCTCGAGCACTTTCCGCCTTCGGAGCTCCACACATTCCTCGGAAAGAGTCGCCCACGCGACGCTTTGAACTTGACTCCACCGATCACGCCCATATTTTGTAGCTTTGTGTGAGGCGAGCGGAAGTCAACGTCAGCTTTGGATGATTTCATGCGAATATTATCGCCATTATGGTAGATGTAATCTTGGGCCGGGGAGCAGTGCGGAGGCGCAGGCGAATGCTCCCCGTCTCCCTGATATTGCGCAGTCGCCTCTGACCCAAATCGCATCTCAAGGGGCCTCGAGTGGCTGGCCCAACCAGGCCAATACCTATCGCATAACGGCAGAACGTATGTAACCGAAGATGGAGCAGTAATGGAAGCCAGCTAAATGCTTGTTGTGGGGTCTGGTCGGGGGATAGATAAATGTAGAAACAGATCCAACAGCCAAGAAGAGAGCGTGCGAAACGCGTGGAAAACAGCAAGTTAATGCGCCATATGTCCGGTTTATCAGCTCCCCGCCAGCTTGTGACGAAACTATAAAAAGTTTACTCTGGCTTGCCAGAATGTGTGATCTTTTGGGCATTAACCTGGGCCGTACCGAACCCATCCCCTCGCGTTCCCGCCGACTCTGTGAATTGCGTAATTTGTTTAGCATTTCTCGGATATTTTGTAGTTTGCCTTCCGCTGGCCGATCTGCAAAGTGTGAAATAGACGGAAATGTGCCTTAAAAACGAATGGTATCTTAATCTTTGGCTGGATAGTACTTTCCGAACTTAGGGTTTGAGTTTGACCCTCTCCAAGTGCTTCATCGGGCAATGACTCAAAGTGTAAGACAAGACATTTTGGCGTGTGATTATCTCATCAAGTTGTTCGCGCTCGCCGCGGGCGAAATGTATCTTATGGATACACATGTATGGATGTGCATGGCCCGGCATCTGATAGATACAAACCAGCTGCATCGGCATTTGCAAGTGCCGACATGCGCCACATCAGTCCGCAGCCGGCTCCGGAGCACGTTAAGTGTTTGATTAATTTAATGACAATGCCCGGTGGCGCTTTTCCGTTGTGGGGTGCAACCCACAATTTATAGATACAAAGATACACACATTGCCTCATAGATCGTGTGCGCTTGCGCATGGTCCGAGTCTGAGAGACCCCTTGTAGATGTTATCAACTTTCCCAACCTATCCGGATTGACCATAGTGCTTGATGATTTATTTTATAGATTTAACTAAAATTAAATCTGACGATTACCCCCCAATCCACTACCCATTGTTTTCTTTGTTTCTTCTATTTTTAAAGCACATTTGTTTTATAAACATTTTTATTGGTCAGCCAGGCATTGCTTGACGTCACAAATGGCCAAATTTTTTCTCGATCTTGTTTTTTTCGCGCTGTTTATCTTTACCTTTACAATTGCCAAGGCGGTCAAGGTGCAGGAACTGAAATGCCATAAATATTTCTCTGGTTTCCGTGCGAAAAACAATCGTCTGCTTTTGGCCATGTATTATTGTTGGCCAGAAACAAGCAATGAAAGAAAATAATTGCCCATGGGGGCTTTGGAATACAAATAAAACTTAAAAGTATTTGAAACTTTTAATGCCTTGAATTTAGGTTGCAGTTTTCTGTTGCTTTAAACTGTAGTTTAAAGTCTATTAATTATAATCTTTCATATTTTAAATCAATATTAAGCATTATTTATAACCATTTTATAACCAATTCCAGTTAAAACGTCTTTAATAAATCCGCCAAAATGCCAAAGCCCTTGGTCAACTCCTGCTGCCTGTGCCAGTCCACCCGAAATGGATCCGTCATATCCGGCATCCTGGCGATAGTCCTGTCTATTATCACCATCGTAGTGATATTCACGACCCGAGTCCACTTCAAGACCATCATATTCGACAGCATCTCCAACGACGTCGTGAAGATAATCCTCGTGATCAATCTCTGCATGACCATTCTGATATCACTGCTCATGATCGCCGGCGTTCTCAAGGTAAGTTTTTGGATATCCTCCAGGAGAAGCAACTAACCAACCGGAGTACTTTCAGCGCAATCACTATCTGATGGTGCCTTGGGTGGTTCTGGGCCTGATGATTGCTATTGGTCTCCTGATCTCCGTCATCTACACCGCCGTCGTCTTCTTCATCGATGGCTACGTGCTGACGGGAGTCCTCTGGCTGATCTTCGGCTTAATTTGTTGCGGTAAGTGCCCATCCCCACCACAAAAGCCAATGGGGGGCAACTGTGACTTCTCCTTAAGTGGTTTCTTAGCACCGGAAGGGGCTTTTTTTTACTTTATTGACGCATTTATCATGCGTTGATGGCCCATTCGGCGCCCCAGGAAAGGCAATGCAAGGGAATTAGCTGGTGGAGCTACAAACGAGGCGCGAACTGTCTGACTTTGGCAATTTATACAACTGCTAAGTGGGGGCAGAAGATTATGGTAATGGGAAAGTCGTGAGCCTGATGGGCCATAGGGATACTATCCTAAATTCTTTAATCTTTTAAAGTAAATTAAATTATTATCTTAAAATCGTTTTTTAAGATTCTATTTGAAGCAATATTATAGTACGAATACTTTTAATCTACTTTTTTGAGGAACCAACCTTTAACCAATTGAATAAACAAAAATAACATCACTTGATTTAGTAAAAAAAACTCAAGAAGTTTAAACAGATGTCTTTAAGACTCTTAGACTTAAATGCTAAGTGTTTCAATATTTAAATATTCAATATTTAATTCTAAAGCATATTCCACCGACATATTAATTATTAATTAATAATTATTAATGTAACGTCGTGGCAAGGGCAAATATGATAGGATTTAAGCCACTTTTTTGCAAGTATTTTATCTATTTCCCAACGGATTTCAAAATGGGTTACCAATAATTAATCAGGAATTGATCCCGCTTTGCTTTGCATCAAAATATTTCAAAGGTATAAAAAAAAAATTTCTTCGATTTTTCGCAATTTAGGAATTTTTTGAATCATAAAAATTTGCGAAAATTGGGTCAGATTTTCGATTTCCAGATTTTGAAAGAAATCGATTCTACTCGAAGATACAAGATCGGGAAGGTATTACATAGTGAAGTTATGGCAATTTTTGTGAAAGAAATAGAGTAGAAGTTAGTCATTGGGTTTTGAGTCTTTTTTTTTAATATTCAAGCTTTTTAAACGTTGTTCCCATTTGCAGCTGTTCTCACCTACTGCTGGTGCGTGGTCTACAGTGAATACGCCAATCTGTCCGAGGAAAACGAGCGTGGGCGATACAACAAGCAGCCATACCGCCGCTAGGAATCTGGTAGCCCTTAAATCACCAGGCTGCCAGGCTCATCCCCATTTGCATCCTAGACGCAAACACCATCACTCACTTCATCATATAGCTGCTTATGTTTGTATTTAGTGTCTATGTCTAACTAATAATTGTAATTTAATTAATAGAGGCGTGACTGCCCTTCGCTCATATCGAATTTACGCAGCCCGCGGCAGTAAGTGCAATGGAATTATGTATTTAACATTTAAATAAAACTTTAATCCGAATATTTTGAGAATTTCTGTTGTAATTTGTATGTAATACTCTTAAATGCAAATGAGAAAAAAATTTGAATAGATTAACAATGGAAAAATAAAAGTAAAGCAAATGTGTTTTCCTTATCAGCACATAGAGAGCAGCGGGTCAGGTGTATTTGTCGTTTTTTATTTCAAAATATAGTTATTTTTAAGTATATATAGTTATAATCAATTCTCTCAAAGTCTATCAAAATTGTAAATTAACTAAAAATACGACTGTGTAGTGGGGCGTTTCGTGTTGTTGTTGTATTTGATGTTGCTGAGGATTTAGCTAAGTGGGCGTGTTCCATGTAACTACACAAGTTTCTAAACATTAACTTTACAGCTCGCCGTGCGCGTATTTGGGCTTCAGCTCCTCGATACGCTTAATGAAGTCCGACTTTTCCAGACAGCCGTCACAGCTCTCGTCCCAATCGTTGAGAATCTTTTTAAGATCACGTACCTTCAGCTTCTTGAGGTCCACGCTGTTCAGATCGATTTGCTTTTCTAAATAGAGAAGCTCTGAGAGTAAGTCAAGCGAAGATTGAAACGTGGAATTTCTTACCGTAGCGCAGGTCGCAGATCTGGGCATCCTTCTTTTTCAGCTTCTCACAAATTTTTTCTGCTGGCATAGACCAGCTGAGTGGCTTGCTCAACTCGTTAAGGATACCTGTGGCCGACTCCTCTAGTCCGCCGAGGTAATAGCACTACGTGGAAGAACGCATACGTGTATCATTTTCCCAAAGGTAAGGGGAAGGGGGCGTTTGTGTGCCGGTTACTTACGAATCTGTGCTCCTTGTTCTTCTGGCCAGAGCAGAACTTCTTGAAGGCCGTCTCGATTTTGCGGAAATCCTTTTTCGTGGTGTCATCCAGGGAGTCCGCGAACCGTTTTACGGTCTTGACGCACACTGTGGGAGAAATCAGCCGGTAAAAATCTGTCCCCAACAGAATCACTTACGTGGCCCAACCAACCTTCGCAGTCCTCCTCTTTCAAAGCCAGTGTCGTTTGCAAAGCTCCTGCTAGGAAGCAGACTACTACCACTAGATGTGCTGTCTTCATCTCTTCGGTGTTGTCCTGTGTTTAATAATATTTTAGTTATTAATCTGATTCTTAAGTGATTTAGCGACGTGCCAAGATGCCTCCTAGAGGTGGAAAAACAATTGATGTTTTGGAATCTTAAGTGTCAATCGATTGCATCAATCAACAATCGATTTAAACAAATATATCGTTTTTTAAACAATTTTAAATTCAATTTTGAACTCTAAGCTTAATAAACTCTTAGCGGTTTTCCTTTATTTAGTTCGTTCCATATTCATTTTATAGTTCCTTTTAAAAAAGAATACTATTTCCTTTTTCGACTTTAAAGATTTGGATTTATGAGAAAAAAAGAAATGTAATAACTTAAATGGAATCATTGAAACAATGATAATATAAGTACATTAAAATTAACCAATGCACTTTTAATAATATATTTAATAATTGCCCAAAGTCGATAAATGTACTGCTATCGGGGCGCCACGTTTGAAAGTCACCCCAAAGAGAACAACCTGTGTACTCAGTTCTCTTTAGAACAGGTGTGGGGGATCACTCAGTTGGGGTCTTCGTCTCCCCGAAAAATATTTCTCCTTATTTTTGAATAGCGCGCGTTAGCAGACGGACGGAAATTCATGAGAATTCGTACAAATATGCGGCCGAGTGTACTTTATCCGTGACGGCTTAGTCGTAAATCCTCCACGCCTTCCCTTAAAATAACCGCGATTTTATTGGAGCTCGCATAGTACTTTCCAAGGCGGCAAAGAGCTAGCACCTCCGGGAGTGATTGCGGTTCTGTAACCGTTGGTAACTGCCACATCAAAGGCACTGACGACGTTACACATTTACGGAAATAATTAGCAATTACACACTCTACTAAAAATAAACCCGCCTGTCGCCTTTCCCCCAAAAATTCAAAACAGAGCACAAAACATGCCCGATGTAAAGTTCCTGTCCGTTCTGCCAACCACCGCGAGTGCCTCGAACCGGGTGTCCAAGCTGTCCATCAGTGGCACCCTACTCCAGGATCCCCAGCAGTAAGTATCCTGCCGACCCAACCCCCCGAAAATCGATTAGGATGGGGCTCAATGGCAAGGAAAAGTGGCACAGTTTCCTTATTGCGTGCAACCAAAATTCTAAAATACTTAGCCCCTCGAGTATGTGACCCGGTTAGATGAAATTCTCACGAGCCCACGAACGATTTATAGCAAACACATGAAACATGCAAATGGGCTATTTAAATTTCGACAATCTTCGCCAGTTTCTCAGATTCTTTATTTAGAAATTCCAAAGAAAATTATTAGTTTATGATATAAAGGCGATAAGGCAAGGCACTCAGGCAATTAAGAAGCAATTAACACATGTGTATTTTCCAATCAAAGTTTAACCCTTAAAGAAATTGGGTCTAACCCAGGAAAAAGATACATTTATATATTTTTCAGATAGAAGAAGAATGTATTTTTTGAGCAGATATTGTAATAAAATACAATACAATTAGAACTTTGGAATATTTCAAATATTACCAAAATAAAAATAGTTTTTTAAAAATTGAAACAAAATATAAAGGACCATTGTGGGTTAAACTTGACTTGAGTGACTTTACTGTATCAAGTCCAGAATCTATGACATCACCAAACTTAAATTAAGTCAGACACGCGCTGAAGATGCCGGCACAGAAGAAAACAACAAAAGCCCAAGGAATATAATGGTCAAAGTGAAATCAAAAGCAAAGAACTCATCAAAACGAATTATAAATGGTTGGGGCAAGGTGGAAAGATGGTTAATCAGATTTTTATTGGGTAAATGATGTCAGTAAATGAGTTACAGCATGAGAGAATCCGGGTTCTTGATTTCATAAATTAATTGTCTTACAAAAGACGACCTTCTTTTTGTTATCTTTTCAGTGGATTAATAACCTTCATTGATAGCTACTGATATGTGTCATAAGAAAAGTATTTGCACTTGTACATGTACTTGTTACACACACTCCAAAAGTTATAGGGGGAATCCTGGGAAACTTCCCGGTAGTACTTCAAAAAGAAAAACTATCTTTGTAACACACCTATCCTAATATTTCAATGACTAAACTTTTATACATTTGAGAAATTCCTAATGAGCGGACTTCAAACATTCTTTGAATGCTTGGCACGATTTCGCACCTCCCCATTAGACATCTGGGAGCTCCGGTCTGGCCCCAAACAAAAAAACTGCCCCAACCGCCATGTGCCATGGCAACTAAGCCATGATGACTAAGCGGATGTCGGGAGGGTTCAAAAAGTAAATTTGTGACGTCACTAAATGGGTGTTATCAGTTCGTCCAATAATCTAACGTTTTTAACTTTAGCCGCAGAACTAAACATTTTAAATTTGAAAATTTAAATGCAAAAATTTTAACCGCTTTAAACTAACGTTAAAGTTTGAAATGTTTAAGGTTCTTACCATTGTTAATAGTTATTCTATAGGGATTATAAAATATCTTCAATATCTAAAGTTATAGCTTGTCACAAAAAAAATAACTCATTTTAGATAGTATTACTTAACAAGTAGCTGTTTAGTAAATGATGTAAAGCCCTCAATAAAGTCATTAGTTTGCCCCTTTAAGACATCACTGTGATTAGCATCTAGGTGGGATATACACAAGACTGTTTACTAATCCCAGATTACTTTTCTATCCCATAGATTCTCGGTAAACTTTGTGAACAGTCCGGACTGCACGGACAACATTACATACCACTTCAAGGTGGTGATTCCCACCCAGACGATCATCGAGAACTACAAGCGGAATGGCGAGTGGAGTAGCCTGCACCAGGAGAAGTACCTGAATATCTTTAACGGTACAGGAGATAGTGCTAAGAATCCCCCATTGACCCAGAGCTTTGCCCGTATTATGAACGAGTTTGACCAGGCTCTCCAACTTTCATCCACAGACACCGTTTTCTTCCTTGAGTTTGCCTTCGACTACGACAACTCCACCATGCTGGTCTACCAGGGTAGGGAGACGGGCCACAATTTCATAACCCAGTACGAAACCCTCTTTTCCCTAACCGACATCCAAGTGGTGCAGGTGTGGGGCGATGTGCAGAAGGTCAACCAGTTCGGTCTGACCTATGACTGATAGTGAGGTGATCAACGATCCCCAGGTAGATTCCCTTTCACTCCACTTGGTTTATCTTGGTGGTGGCCCATCTTGAGTCCTAATAATGCACGACCTTAGTTTTCGCACTTTTTATCAATTTAGTTTGTTGGGTTTGACATTTTGTTTGCTGAACTAGCATTCTTTTCGCTCTATCTCTAAAGTCCTTTTGGATCCTTCCAGAAAACAGTAATTCCACGAACATACTCCTTTGTTTTTAGAGTATTCATCGCAACACAACACTGAATTTAAAATGTAACAAAAAATATTCGAATTTAATTGGGCCTTTTAAGCATCTAAATTTTTAAAGCTTTCTAAGCTCTTATGCCTCACTAACATATATTTACAACAGTATTGTTATAGGTCCTTTGATTCATAGCCCATAAAAATTGTTTAAAGCACCTCCTGGGGTTTATCGTACAATATTTTGTGATGTTATTGCAGCTTTTCCATTGGTAATGCAATAGAAACTATTATATCCTTATTTCCGCTTGTAGTTATTAGTCCTTGTTTTCTGTTAAATGTTTTTAGGCCAAAGAAGTTTATGTATTATACACGTTGAATGTCTCCGCTTGCTGAAGTCTTCCATTCTATTTTGGATGTATGTAGTTTTAAGCTCCTCTACGTAATGCTCGCACACATCACGCCAAGTATTAAATTATTCCAGAATTAAATGCGTAAACAAAAAATTCATTGGAATTGGTTTTCTTTATGCTTATAAAATTGGATTCGGATACAGGCTGGAAACACGCTTGCATTTGTTTTCGTTAGTTTGCATGCCACAGATTAAAATATGAGCTGTTTCGAAAATGTTTCAGAATTCGTGCCGGCCTCTGGATTAACCTTCTGATCTTCCTTCTTTCAGTGGGGCGAATCTAACCAAAAATAATCACGCAAACATTTGGGCTTATCTGCCCGGCATCTGCTTTATAGCCTTATAGCCGAACACAACTGAAGGCTCTCCTGTGTGCATTACCAAATAAAAAGATACATTCATAACATATTCTGCCATAAATTCTACACTCTATTTATTTACGCATGGATTCATTGTTTTTACCCAAAAAGGTATTTACAATCAAATGCTTACAACTTTGAAGTACAATTTACACACATTTATTTACAATTTCCTTAGTTAATAGTAAAATCGAAGTGTACACACGATCGAGAGATTTTTCTTATTTATAACAGCTGGAATATCGAGCTCTGCTGGTTTCACTTAACTAAGAACAGAACTGAACATAAACTACACAGATAAACTATACAGATATACGCAAAAACACGAGTAAAATCCATATAAAATAATATTGCACAAAAGGTGAGACAATTTTTAAGTTAAGGAACTAAGGAACCAGCAGGTGGACTAGCACATGGTATGGTATAGTCAATTTTTAAGTTTACATACTAGTTTGTTGGCGATTGGCAGCTGGCGCGGTGGAGTTTTGAAACGATGGAAAACCCAGCTGCACAAAATTAGCCAACGATGCGTTCATATTGGAATCGGGCGCCTGGGTTATGGTTATGGTGTTGCCAGCCAGGTCCTGAGTGGTCACCACGTGCATTATTTGCGCTTGCTGCGGCTGAGCTTGCGCGAGTTGCTGCGATTGCGGCTGTTGTTGCTGCTGCTGAGGATTGCGCTGCTTGATTTCATAAAGATCCTACAATTAAAAGTATTTAAGGATACTCTTTGGTGGGGTTAAGTGATAATCCTTACTTTGTTTGGAGCTTGTGCATTGATTCGAACTTGGGAAGGTGCCAGAGCAGAAGCCGCTGGGGGAACTGGAGCTGAAGTAACGCTTTCCGTACGTGGCGTTTTGTGCATTTCGCGATGCTTCTCATAATGCATCTTGTTGGAAAAGTTTTTGTTGCAAATATCGCAACAATACAGGGTCTCATTTACTGGCTGGGTATGTATACTATACAAGAATATTGGAGAATTAGCTAAACGCTTTAAAGATTAAGTTAACTGAGAACTCACCGCTTATGTTTGTTAAGGTTGTCCTTACGAGAAAATGGCTTTAGACAGACCTCGCAGGTGTACATCTTCTGTCCGGAATGAGAAACCAGGTGGCGGGAAAGGTGTTCCTTGCGGCTAAATGCCTTGTCACAACCCTCCTCAGAGCACTTGAAAGGTCGTAGGCCCGCGTGTAACTTAACGTGTTGGGTGAGATGTTCCTTTTTCTTGAACTCGCGGTTGCAAGTGGGACATATTAGCCCTGTAATGTTACTGGCCTGCTGATCTTCCTGTTTGGGTAAAGGCAGAATTTGCTGCTGGGGACGAGCAGCCTTCGCTTTTTGATCAAGCAATTCCTGGTTTTCAAATGGCTTGCGTACAACCTTCTTGTGCTGCGATGCCATCGGAGGAGGCTGCGCTTTGCTAAGGGCGGGAATCGAGACAGGAATTGGTTGTGGAACAGGAGCGGGAGCTGGCGGCGTCGCTGGTGCTGCCATTGGCGGCTTCACTTGCGGCTTAGGTGCGGGTTGCGTAGAGATTCGACTGATGGTTATGTTTTGCTTATTAATAACTGGCAATTTTGCCGGACCAGGAGCTGGAGAGGATGCTCCTGCCGACGCGTGTGCAGTTACTGCGGTCGAAGATGAATGCTTTGTTAATTTGGTGATGGTAGTGTTCGAGGATAGTCGCTGCAGGGCAGGATTGGATGAGATCGTAGTCTGGGGGGCAGTTGGAGCTGCTGGTTGCTGCTGCTTAACGTGTTGGACCTGCTTAACTTGAGTCACAAATCTCTTTGGATCCGCAGCGGATTGTGACGTTGACGCAGCAGAAGAAGTAATCACTTTTGGCTTAGGTGCTGCAACTGGCCTCTGCCTAGGTGAGGGTGTCTTGAATACAGGTGCTTCTTCTTTCACTCTTGTGGGAGTGGTTGGAGCTGGAGGCGTGGTGTTCACATTGCGAATCACCAACTGTGGATTCGCAGGAGCAGACTGGGGAGATCGGATTATTTGTTGAGATGTTACCTGGGCTGTGTGCGATGGTAAAAGCTGCTGGGCCATCATTTGTTGATTCTGAATTGGCTGCGGTTGAGCGGGCTGTGGAGCAGTATACTGATTTTGAGCGACTGTCGTTTGCGTATTGCCCAGCGTTTGAGGCGTTAGCTGCAAAGTAGCCGGTATTGAAGTGGGTGTCAACTGCATTATCGGCTGTCCATCAGCGGTAGCCAACTGTGGCTGCAGTTTCATCTGCACTTGATACGTGGTCGGTAACACCAAGTTCTTTGTGTCAATGTGGGCCACAATCTGCTGATCCGAGTTTTCGTCTCGAATAGTGATGGGTAAGAAGCATTTGCTGGGCGAGAGAAGATTGGGCGTCGGCTGGGGAGTTGTCAAAGAGGAGAGCAGAGCAGCAGCGTTAATCTGCGTCTGTACCGGAGCTCCTATTCCACCGGACATACCCACTCCACCGCCTCCTGGCAGGAGCTGCAGTTGAATCTGCGGCTGAGCCGACCCAAACTGATTCAGCTGCGTGGAAAACTGTGGAGTCGTCGGCGAGGAGAGTACAAGGTTGAGTTTCGGCTTTTTAGGATCGTTGGGTGCGCCAGGGTCATCAGCCGTGGTAGTTAACTGGCTGTTTAGTTGACTCGTTAGCTGCTGGAGCTGTTGCTGAAGTTGTAGTTGCTGAATTTGCTGCCAAAGCTGAAACTGATCACCCAATTGAGGCTGCAATTGCAGCTGTGAGCTGGTGGGAACTGTTGTGCTTGTGGTGTTTACTGTCTGGAGCGGGGGAGGCTGTTGGGTTCTGACGGCAGCGTTGGCATCCTTCTTGCCCAGCGGGGTTATTTTAATATCCGGCTTAAGCCTTATGAACTCTTCCAAAACCCTGAAATTCAATTCAAGCTTTTAAAAATCATAGCAAAAACATTCGTAGCGTTACTTACGTTTGCTTGTCACTCTTGATGACTTCGGTTGGAGTCTGCTGCGGTTGCGTCTGCTGCTGTGGGAGGCCGTTGTCCAATGTAATTGTGTACTGCTGCTGTGGCTGCACGTTCACAGCTTGCATAATGCTGTTCAGAAGGTTTCTCGACTGTTGGACGGTTGCCGAGGAAGTAGGGGTGGCTGGCGAGGCCTGGACCACGCCAAGACTCTTGCCAGACTCATCAATAGCATCTCTAATGTACAGCTTGTCACTGGTCGTCTGGGGCCGGATGCTGAGGCAGTTGCTCAGCATGTTCTGCGAGTTTCGGCAAGTTGCCCTGAACCCGTACATCTGCTCCACCGTCTGAACACACTGACTACAAACTCCTTTCGGCAGTCGGTCCTTTTCCTCAATCTGTAAAAACAGAAGGGTCCGATTTAAGAATAGATTGAAAGGCTAACGAGATGCACTTACCTGTAACGAGAGGACCTCAAGGATCTTCTGGCTTAGATTCTTGGCTCGTCCCTCGGGCGAAAAGATATCCGTCTTTTGATCGGCGCTATCCGTGCAGAGGCGACACAAGTCATAGTAGTTGATGCAGCGCACGCTGGCGCCACTAGCCATTTTCCCACTGGAGCTACTATTTACTAATTTTAGTTTGTTTTTATTGTATTTGTTGTTTTTTCGTCTGCGGAACGACGCTCAGCTGCTAGAGATGGAATACCTCCGATAACACTTGTGTCATCGGTGACCAAGCCCTGGTATAAGAAATGGGTTTCCTAGACATGCTGAAACGGTCACACATCCGCCATTTGCATTTTACGAAGAGGAAGAGTCTGTCAGAAAAAAGTCTGAGAATCTTTTTTTCTGCCAGCCAAGCTATTTCAAAGAGTGTAATTTTCGCAAAATGGGTTCACGCAATGAGTGCCGCATCTACGTTGGCAATCTTCCGCCAGACATTCGCACTAAGGACATCCAGGATCTATTTCACAAATTTGGAAAAGTGACATTCGTAGACCTAAAGAATCGGCGTGGGCCGCCATTTGCCTTTGTGGAGTTCGAAGATGCGCGGTGAGTAAGCGAATACATACACAAATAAAAGGGCTTCCCAAATAAAACATTGTCTGGTGTACCCCCTGTTTCTGCTTTTGTGATTTCTGATCGCTAAAACAGCGACGCCGATGACGCAGTTAAGGCTCGTGATGGATACGACTACGACGGGTACCGCCTGCGCGTGGAATTCCCAAGGGGCGGTGGTCCCGGTAGTTATCGTGGTAATCGCAATGACCGCAGTCGGGATGGTGGTCGCATGGGCGGTCGCGGCCCCCCGGCCAAGCGCTCCCAGTACCGTGTCATGGTCACTGGCTTGCCAGCCTCTGGTTCCTGGCAGGACCTCAAGGATCACATGCGCGAGGCAGGCGACGTGTGCTTTGCCGACACCTACAAGGATGGGTCCGGAGTTGTAGAGTTCCTGCGCCATGAGGACATGAAGTACGCCATCAAGAAGCTTGACGATTCTCGCTTCCGTTCGCATGAGGTATGTAAATTGTCTTGATTACCTATTCGGTAAATGTATAATGCAGATTTCAACACAAAGTCTGCATGCATACTTAATTTATGGAGAAGCGCTTGCTGACTACATTTAATTTTTTTAAATATACTAACGAGATAGCAAATTTGAGCTTCTTGATCTTGCAGATTCTTGTAAAAATTGTATTGAATTCTTTTCTCCATAGGGCGAAGTTGCCTACATCCGGGTACGAGAGGACAGTGGCGACAACGACCGTGGTGGCGGTGGTAGTGGAGGTGGCGGTGGCAGTGGAGGTGGCGGCGGCGGTGGCGGTGGCAGCGGCGGTGGAGGCCGCGATTATCGCGACAGGTGAGCTTAATATTTACACCCAATCCCATTAAAGTTCGATCAATACGCTAATTTTTTCAGGTCGCGCTCGCGCTCTTTTTCGTCGAGGCCGCGGCGCCGGGGCACACCCACATACTCGCCAGTCCGGCGTCAATCCTATTCCAGGTCTCGCTCACGCTCTAATTACTAAACACTACCAAGCATTATCCATTAATCTAAAATATTTTTTACGAGCAGGATCCGTTAGGAAAAGCAAGCTAAATTAAGAATGCCTATTTAATGTTTGTTCAAGTCCCAATGTAAATTGTAAATTGACAAGCAAGATATCAGTCAATCTAAACACCATTTCAAGTTTCGAGCGCTCGTCGAAGCCATTTTAAGTCAGTAGCAACTTGCTTTTCCACCAGAGGCGCAGGTCTAATGGCAGGGGAGTTTTCTTTGATAACATCATCTTAGTCGGCCATATTTGACAAAAATAGTTTTGATAATCGCAAAAGCAAACCAGGGAACGGGTTTCTTCTACTTCTAAGTATTCCCTGTTTTGCGTTTGGATTTTTTTCAACCATTGCTCTGCCTCTGCGCCATGCTAAATTATTTCAAAAGCTCATTTTTGGGTCCATTTACCACCAAGCAAGCATAAATTATTAGATTTTACCTTAACGAGAGAACAACAAACATCGATAAAGAATAAATATGT
The DNA here is from genome assembly GCA_018150405.1 of Drosophila varians. NCBI lineage: Eukaryota > Metazoa > Arthropoda > Insecta > Diptera > Drosophilidae > Drosophila > Drosophila varians. The sequence continues at coordinate 16,443,455 of JAECWK010000015.1, read as the reverse complement.
TTATAATGAAACAAAACAAAAAACCAAGAAACTGAACACAAACTGAAATGTCGAAAAATTGATAAGCTAACTATTAATTCTTTAATTTTTATTTTCTTCTCTTCCCCATTTTGCGCGTTTATGTTTGGAGAGTGATGAGGAGAAGGATTGTGGAGGATGAAGGATGTGGATGAGGATTAATGGAGGAGGATAAGGATATTTTGATGTTGATTTTCGAGTGGATAATTTGGATGGAAATTAGAAGAGGCAGGATTTATAAATATGTGTATATTTATAAGATTGATTGATCAGGAATGGATTTGGATTTAGGATTTTTCTAAGCCCTTCGCTAGGACAACGTGGGATGCAGTATCCAATGGCTAATTCGCGTCTCCACAGGAGGAGGATAAGGAGACAGAGAATTTGAATTTTTGCTGCTCGGTCATGGATATTGTGTCCATCCTTTGGTCATATCATTGTATGGGTAAAACACATTTTTCGGAGGTGGAGAAGGAACACTCAATGTGGCTTGGACAGGCTCTGTCGGACTTCGCGCCTCGCCTCTCTTCTCTTCAACGTCCGCATGACGGTCGGGATTAGGATTCTATTGGAAAGCTCACATGCGTTTTTCTGGCCTTCTTCGGATCGCACCCACAGACACTCGCAGTCACACTCACACAGGGAACCGCGTCTTTCGAGGCCTTTGCGCCCCAGTCGTTATGATTAACAGGATTTGCTGTACATCATCCAACGTTGCTTGCAGCCAACGCTGGATAGTGGATAGTGGTCCTTGGTCTGGTCCGCCTCCCTCTTTCTAGACTTTTTGCGGTATGTTCGATGCCACTCTTTTTTAACATATTTTATTTTGCGTTTTAGTTTTATTATTTACGTAAATATTCTTACCAAGCTCTTTCGTCTCCATTCGTACTGTTACATACTTTCGAAACGTGAAGAAAACGTCATGTGGGTTCTTTTTTTTTGTTTTTCACGTTTTCAACTGAAAAATATCAAAAATTAAGCCCCGCTTAAATGGCCCACCTCCATTTCATTTGCATGAAGTTTCTTTTTTTCCCAATGTAAAGTAACAATCTGCAAAGAAATTACATTTTTTAAACGGAGTCCTATTTAAGTTTGCTAATCTTAATAAAAGTAAAAATACAAATAAACGGATTTGAAATAAAACAAAATTGAAACTATTTCATACTCTTATATATATTCTTTTAGCTCAAGGGTGAAAAAGGCAAAACTTTTTGTTTGAACAAATTTAATTTCAAAATAAATATATAGCCATATAGACCCATAAAATTAAAATTATTATTAAAAAAAAATATTATTATTAAACTAAAATTAGACCGTCTAAAGTCCTTTTTTTAAGGGCTTCTGAATAATATGAAACGGTGTCAACCGTTTGTTGAAAACATTTAAGAAATATTCAAGGTATTCAATAACAAACCGTAAACGGTTAAATCGGTAATATTTGTTAAATGAAACATAGGAACTAAAGTCTAGTTTAGTAACTAACCATTTAATATATCTTAATATTAATTTGGGCGGCGATTTTGTGAGAGTGATTCATACAGGGTGATTCGGGATAATCACACACAGGGCCGCTCAAAGTGAACGGCCTTGAGGGGGATGGTTTCTCACCTGGTGTTTTCATTTTTAAACCAATATAGCCTCACAACTGGTCACACGACAGAGAATCCACGCTCGCGAAGAAGGCGCTCATAAAATCAGCAGCACTGCCAACTTATCAACTTGGCTCCATTTGTTGTGCCCCAAGTGCTCCATAGCCCCAACTGGTCACATTGCTCCAAACGAACCGACCGAGCGAACGTGCGGTGTCGCGGATATTTGAACGCGGCCTCCCGCGCTCCAACAAAAATCGCATGTGCCTTGGGGCCTGCGTCTAAAGTGCGTTTAGAGTTTGGACTTTGCTGAAGGATAGGCCTAGATCGTAACGCCAGGAGAGATCCTCAGCTAAACCAAAACTGAGCTAAGACCGTGAGAGAAGGTGCGTTTTTAAGTTGTTTACCTCGCCGCTGTGTGTTAAGTGTTTTCGTCTTATCAGCGGCGTTTTCTCCGCTTTTATTGAACCGGATCGCTCAGTGATATCTGCCGAAAGGCAGCTGTGAATGTAACAACCAATTACCTGGTTTATCATTTAATTTGAAACTCTCGTGCCCGACAAAAACTATAAATAGACGGTGAAGTGTCGAAATAAAATCGTAGATTGACCTCAAACTTAATTTGGATCGTGTTTTGCTGTGCAAACATACATACTGAATACTTAACAAAAAAAAAAAAACCATCTACACACGAAAAGGTAAGAGGAACTGCATTTACACCGATGTTTTGCACGACCGTGGAATTGCTGTGATCGTTAAAATCGTTAATTCAAAATGCAGTATAAGCAACGTACCGAACGTATTGTTCTTGTTCTCGACTTGAAAGGTTTTTTATTGATCATAATTTAAAATTAGCTTTATGGGCTAGCTGAGGCGAAGCGTGTGGAATTATTGTTTATGGCCCCCATTAACAATTCCATCTTCTTGAATCGTCGTTCAAGACTTCCGTCTAATTCTTGTAGAAATGGCAATTCTCAATTCCCAATCACCTGACATTGGAAATGGGACCCCCTTGGGTATGATCGGAATTCGACAGCTTCCTAGGGTGCTTCTATGGTAATCCGATATGTTGCCCTAAAGTAGGTGTTGCCTGTTGCGGCAACTACCTAAATCCAAACAATCCCACCTACCTGGGACACTTTGAGTCGGCTTTTCAGATATGAGTGCACGGTTAGAAAATCAGAAAATCAAATTTTATCCCAGGGCTTCGCCTTACACATTTCTCACGGTGTAAGCCAGTGTTTGGGTAGGTCGTTAGACACCATGCCACCTGAGCGTCTCTAATCGCCGACCTGTCCATCTGCTCGGAGTCTGGTCTTTGTCCCACATCGGCGAGTTAATCTTTTGTTTTGATGAGATGCTTATCACACCTACCGCCGCACTGCGACAGGTGCAGTCTGGAGTTTCCGGTGGCCTCTAGGGGAGTGGGGCCATTCAAGTACTTTGCGCGAATGATTGACGGCCGGTAACTGCGACCCCTTAACCCCTTGTGTGCAATCATTGAGCCGCAGCGTGTTAGCAATTTATGTTAATTGGGGATTGCCCGTACTCTCTCTTTGGGTTCGGTTAGGGTTTCCGAGAGGTACACTTAAACTTAAAATTTTAAGACATGTACTAGGGAATTTCCCAATAAACTAGCTGAAGCTGATAATAAGTTATACCATGCATTTTTTATTTAATTATATGTTTCCTTCGAATTTTATAGGTGTTATGGATGTGTGTATTAACTATTTGTCTAACCATTTCAAGCCAGGCTGGGCCTTTAGCTACGCACTTTGTACTTTTCGAAATGCAATAGTTTGTTTGAGGCTGCAACAAGTTGAAGCTGCAAGCCTGGTCGGCCTGCCTAATTGTTTTGACTGTGGCAATTTCTCCTGGCCTTTTTCGGCCTACCAGAAACGGAGTCAAAGTTGGAAACTGGTTTGCCCGCTCCACGCTATTCCGAGAGCCACAATTCGGTCAGCGGCGGGTTAAGGCTCATCGAAAAGAGAGAGGGGCCATCAGGCGGGCAGCCTGAAGCGATGACTGGGCCCCAAGGCATCGGCCAGGGTAACGAGAACGATCCGTTTTGGCCTTTTACCGTAATCAGGTTTCGGTTCGCTTGTACGTCGACAAGCAGAATGAATGAATGAATGAATGGCTGGCTGAATGAGCGATTGGGGGCCTCTACTATTCATCTGGCCGGACTGGACCGGCAATCCATCATGCTGTCCTCGGAACTGGTTGACCAATACCACTTAATGAGTGGACAAGGCGTCGCCGACTCCCATTTGCATCCCCCTCCTGACACCCTATCAGCGAGAAGCCACTACAGGCACGCAGAGTCATTAGCCGCCGACTATGCCTATATGGGCTGATAGCATGCCAGACATGGCACGCATAAAATACAGTCATAAAATCACCCAGGAGGCGGTCTGGATGGGGCACGCGTTTTGGGCGCCGTTTAATTGCGGCGCGCGATTCGTACGCGATTTTAAACGCCTCAATTTGCATTTCTTACAGTCGTTAGGTCGGTTTGGTTCGTTCCTCGCTCCATGAGAGGAAATTGGACGTCTAATGGAGCAGCTGGCTAGCGGCAAGTGTGAATTAACACATCTGGTCGGGCTATCAATTTCAATTTGCTTCTTTTGTCTGAAAACCGATAAGGACCAGTGATGATGGGGCACTGACACTATCTGGGGTTAATTGGGAATTGTTTGTTTTGATGGCGATGGATGGGGTACGAAGATCAACGGGAAAAGGCATCCCTCCAGGGCGTGGATATTTTTCACATCAAAAGATTTATACTATTGCCCAATGGTGCGATTAAAACCTCTAGGAGGAAACGCCGGTAAATCGTAGCCGCAAAGGGTTGGTCCACGTAATTGCAAGCGGCTATTAAAATAATTCAACTCGGGTGGGATAGGATTGCCCTCCCACCCCCCATCGGCTTAACATAATTTTTGCTAATATTTTGAGCAAGGCTTTCGCAGCATAATGCGCTTAAAAGTATGAATAAAGGCTGCATTAACCCGAATGGTGGCCAGGGCGGCGGCAGCTGCAGCAAGGAGGAGCTAACAACAACCCACGGGATGAACGGGAGGGTGGGCTGGTAATCGGGAAGGAAAAGGGCAGGCTCTGATCCATGATGAGCTGTGCGGCAGAAACGCGCCAAAGGCAGCGACGTCGACTGCATTAAAGTGGAAAATCCTGTCTGACAACATTTAAACTAAAAAGAAATATATATATAGAAGCCTATACAAAATATGTGCACAACAAAACCAACAACGAGCACCACATAATAAGCGTGAAAAAAGGCAAAATGAGAGCAAACTCTGTTCCAGACAGTCTCATTTTCAGTTCCCGACCAGGCCAGGAGCGGGCAATGAAAAGCGAGTGTGGTTGTGGGATTGAATCCACAGACAATGGGGGGATAGAAACAACTGAATGCTCCGGCATATACATAGCTTTTCCTGTTTTTCAAAAACTCTGTAATAATAGACCATCTTTTGGAATACAAAATCTTTAAAAAATGGTAATCTCTTAAAGGGAAACATAATAATAAATTATGAGGTGATCATTCACAATTCCCTAGTACCCCAAAAACTTGAAAAACATTTTCGATATTTGATCCCAAGGCCAAGTCAGCACTAAAATCCATCCTTCAGTGCAAATAATTCACATTCCCTGGCTGCAATAGATAAACAAACGAATAAGTAAAACCCCAGCCATTACATCAATAAAGATTCGTGTTTGTTTTTGAGGAAAACAGATTTAATGATGGAAAACCCCATATGGTTTTTCCTCAAATCCAACATGAACTAATATTTCGCTTACTATTACAAATTAAATTAATATATACCGTTTAATTGCTTAAATTTGTTCTTTTGTGTGTTTTTAATTTGTTGTTATGCTGCTGAGTACGAGAACAAAAATGTGCAAATTGTACGCCAGTTTTGGGCGTTGGAAACTACAAAAAAAAAAAATCCCGTGCCAAACGATCTTGAACCTGTAGAGGTTGGTTGATTAATGATGTGTTTGTCGAATACGTTTTCCCATTTATGAGTGTTCTCGCAATATTGAAAGACTCTCTTCGCTGTTCGGATATTTCTCACAGTTCAGCGCGGTGCTAATTGAAAATATTTCCTAGAAGCTTGAGTTATATTGCAAAAGCAATTTGTACTGCTGTCAACAGTTTTGAGTGCGATTAATCAGTTGGTTTTCAAGCCATTCATGAAGGAGTATTTTTTTAAACAGGTAAGCAAAATGCATTGCCTTGGGATACTCCAGATTTCGGCCTTTCCGTTTGGCCGTTTCGGCTGCCATTTGTTCACCAGAATTCCTTCAATGACAAATTAACACAAATATTTCAAACACAAATTTCTGTAAATGCTTAGTAAATGGGGCCGTCAATTTGTCAAAGTCAGTGGCAGAGAACAGGTAAGAAATGAGTTCCAAAATCCTTTCATTTGGTCTTTTGCCCAACATATCCACGGTAGGCCCTTTTGTAATTTAAGAGTGTCACTAATAGCACCTGGAGAGGGGGAGTAACAAAGGGGGCCCAGAACCGAAGTAATTCATTCCATAGATCCAATATCCATAAATTACTCCCAGCCCAGAACACTCAATCAAATGTTCAATTGTTCGATAATTAAAGCGGCCAAATACCTTTTTGATTCGCCAGGGCAATCAATTAATAACCTTTTTATGAATGCAATTCCAGCTATAAAAATAAACTTGCAAATGGCAATAATAAACTGGCTATTTGTGATTTGCATGCTCTGTTTCCAGTTCAATCAAGCCTCAATTCTGCCCGGAGGCGTTTATTGCATATTTTTAGAGCTTGTGGCATTGATTGTTGTTCGATTTGAGTTATTTTTGCCATACGTTTGACTTTTAATTCGATTTGTGACGGATTTATGTACTGCCCAGTCCCCGGTCGAGGGTAATTGAATGAAAGCTAATCTTTCTAATTGCTCGGTGACTTGAAAATCAGTACTGAAATTTTTTCCCACATTCTCTGGATGAAATGATGGTAATTGGTGCGTAACTTTTGCTCTACCCGGATGGATTCCCCTCCCCGGACTATTGAAGCGTGACCAAAAGCATTATTGCCATTCGAATTGTTTGTCTTCCTGCTCGTTGTTCATTTGGTTGCATGAAATCATCTCCTGGGTGGCACTCACTATCACTACCTGTTTCGTCGTATCAGAGCGAGGCGAAGATCAATGACTTCGGAAAGGGAGTTGGGAGCGGGCTTATCAGAGCTCGGGGTCCGTTGATAAACTGCGGCATGATAAATGGACAGCAATCAATAACGAAGAGGAGGCAGCAGAGGCTCCCCCTCGGTCAGTCAGTCAGTCAGTTTGTTTACCTGCAATCAAAACCGTTTATGTTTTTCCCTTTCATTCTGTTTGCCCGTCTTGTATGTAAATAGACACGAAAGGCACAAATAGCAGGGCAAACAAGCCGGAGGAGTAGGACTGGAGTAGGGGAACCATTCACTTTTGTGGCACTTTGTGTTTGTCTTCCTACTTGCCAACGCTGCGTATACGCGATGGCTGATGGGTGAAGCTTCCTTTCGATTGGTTTTGATTCGATTCGATTTTGTTTACATGTCCTTCAAGGTTGCCAGGGCTTTAATTTGCCTTGTTTTGGTGTTTGCATGTCAAGCTAACACTTTCCCAAAAAAAGATGTTGGTGATAACAAACGGGTGAAAAGTAGCAACTGGGCCAACATTGTGCATACGCAGTGTTGCAGTCGGAGTCGTAAAACGCGGCAGCTGTTTGTTCAATAAAAGCCAGACAGCCGGTCCCTTACCAGGAAAGGACCGAAGCGGGAATACTGTTGGTGTGTGCGGGTCTGCCCCTTCCCACTTAACTGGATTTGGGTTTTTTCTTTCGCTTTGCCAACAAATCCCATTAATTCGCATTCACATTCGCGCTGCAGTCATTTTCTTGAGAGTTCTGTGCACTCAATTAAAATGCCAAGTTCAGCGCCTGCCAACATTCAAAACTGACAGCTGACAGATGGAAATTTACTTCGCCAAGAAAAGTCCAGGTCACGGACGCCTCTCCACTCCACTCCACTCCACTCCGCTTCTTCTCAATCCCCAAGTCCAACTATCAATCATTCAGCGCTCATTTCTCCGTGAGACAGGTGCAAATGTGTCAGTTCACGACGGTCCTTTCGAATGGCTTTTGGAGAAGTGTCACCAGTGTGAGCTAGGCAGGCTCTCCAATTAAATTGAGATGAATTAATGGCAGGGCTTCCTATTTTATTAAGATTTCCCTAAAAATATACAATGCCCGATTCGCTAATATTCTCTATTTTTAATTCCAGGTTCATTGATTGGAATCCGAACACCTTGACTACTTTGGAACTCTACGGTGAGTAAATGTTTCAGCGACCAAAATGGTCTTGATTTCAAATGTGTTGCCTGAATTTCAGCTTTACCTGCGTTTAATATTCGCAATTTTCTATAAAAAAAGGTAATTAGCCAGAGCTGTGAGCCATAAAATACCTTTCTTTCTCAGGCTAGTTGTTCTAGCGGTTGCAGCTGCTTTCAGCCATTCTTCTCCATTGGCTCTCGAGGCAATTGAATGCAATGCCTTTTGAATTCACCCCCAAGCCCCCACCCATCGGCATCCGAGGATGAAATGGGCGCTCGGCGTCGCCTAATTAATGTGCAAAATCACGCGTCTGCATTTAATTCACTTTGGGGCCTGGGAAACCTCCTAGTCGAGTCAGCCACTCGAAAGATGTGGCAACAATTCTACCATCTTGGCCAGCATCGCCTATTTAAGGGCATTGGCTGCCAACAGTTTCCCAGCAATCGCCTTGGCTGCCGATGTCAATTGTCCTTTATTGCCATTCCTTCATTAGGCCCGCGTCTTGGATGGCATTTTAATGCAATTTTTATGCGCATTTTTGCGCGCTGTAATGTAACCGCCCTTCCCTGTCTCTTCCAAGATAATTTCAATCGTAATTCATATAATTCGCTATATGGATGCCTCAATAGGCCTTTGTTGTGTCGCCTGGCTGGCTTTCACTTCCAGGGAATGCCAGGTTGCCGCTTTTCATTGGGTTTTGTGGAAAGCAATTATATTATTGTGATTTCAAAGCTGCTTTGGCAACTGATTTTCTAATGGACGATTGCCTAACATCGTTTACAACCTTCTGGTATAAAGTCTACAAACTACATTAGCAGATAAATGATATTTTTCACAAGTGTATGGGCATTTACAATTTGTTCCTTACTCGAAGCAGCTGTTGCTGTCCAACAAAATGTTTAATTGGGCATGGAAATGATTTGATCCATAAAAGTGCATTAAAAACGCATAAACTGCCGGCAAGAAGCTTTAGGCAAACATGTTTGGCATCCGACAACAGGCCACAAAAGCGCCATCAAAGTGCCAGAAATGGAGCAAACTCTGCGCCACACATGTCCCCCCAAATCCGTGTCTGCATTGCTCTGCCGGAGACATAAATTAGCTCATAATAAAGTTCAAAATAAACTACGCCGCCGCCACAAGTCTATAAAAATAGCTCCAGTAGGGGAAACTAGCCACATTAAATATTTGAGAAGACATAAATATGTAAACAAGTTGAAGAAGAGCCGCAGACTGTATTTTTGGATAATCCTGAGGTCAGCGAGGCGAATGAGTAATTACTACATTACTATTATTATCCACATATCATCATCCAAAAAAAACACACTTTTTGCATCCATTTGTAGTCACAATTTATTAAACTCCGAAAGGCTTTAAAACACAAATAGAAAACGGCTAGTAGGCCATGACATCGTGAACCCTCCGGAAGCGAGCTCCAGCCTGGCGCAGGGTCATGCCCCGTGTCTCCGGCATTAGGGCCGCAAAGGCCACTACTCCCACCGCCAGGATAATGCCCACGGCCACAAAGTACCTGTAATAGTAGGCGGCACTGGAGGAGAACGTTACGATCACTATGATGTGGATCACTTGCTCGAGGCATACGATCAAACCGATGAGGAATGGCTTCACGCGCATGGGAAAGGCCTCGCCCAGGTAGGCGGAAGAGCTGCAGACGAAGAGCCCGGCAAAGAACTGGAAGGCCATGCCCAGCCGGCAAATCTGCCACATGAAGTAGGAATCGTAAACGTGCGAGTAGTCCCCGTAAACCCCGGCCATTCCCAGCATCAATCCGGCCATACAGAGCAGGCCCAGCAGGGCGACGAACTTCCTGCCCACAGTGTCCAGAACGGCGATGGTGATGAGGGCACCGATCAAGCGCAGGATGCCGAAGATAATCGGGGGCCAGGCGTCTACGGTGAAGTACACAAAGTTGGTGCTGTACTGCTCGGACTGGGAGAGTGGCATGGAAAAGGAGAAGGCCACCAAGCAACGGAATAGAAGCAGTTTCAGGAAGGGCATTATGGACTCGCCCAGCTGCTCCCCGTAGCCCTGGCTGCTGCCCTCGACCACGTATAGCTTGGCCTCCTCGTACGCCTGGTCGCCGGCTTGCCGATTCCAATAGACGCCCATCAGCCGCTTGATGCTGTCCCGGGCCTTCTGCTCCTGGTTTTGTCGGATGTAGAAGATCGGCGACTCGGAGTTGGCCGCCACGCTGCCCAGAGCACAGGCCGAGAAGACGATTCCGAAGATTCCGTGCACCCGGTTGATGGTCATATCGAGGCTGGTATTCCATTCTGCGTCGTAGATCACCTGAATGGCGATGCCAAGGGCCAGGCCATACTGCTCCATGGCGCAGCAGGACCCACGATTACTACTGGACGCCACTTCGGCGGCGTGAATGAGAAAGGGTACGGTGATCAAACCTATGCCCACTCCACCCACGTACCGGGCAGCAAGAATGGACTCGTACTGGTAGGGGGCACTCACAAAGATGATGGCATCGATCAGATTCATTACGCCGCCAAGACCCTATTTGGGATGAGGGAGTTTTAGAGATGCCCATGATGGGGACAATTTCTACTCACATAGAACACCATTTTGGGAAGGAAGGAGACTGTCAACGCCGATACAAAGGCTCCAATAATGACTCCAATGAACCAGCTGTACTGGAACTCCAAAGTGCTGCTGAAAACGGATTCGTTTAGATTCCATCCCAGCCCTTGGGCCAAGTCCATGCCTCCATAAACAAAGAGTAGAGTGGCTGTATGGGAGTGTCGAGAGTTTGGGGATTAGAAAACATGTTTCAAATACTGATACAGGTAGATATCAAAGGTATTCCCACACTTTTTTCTATATAAAAATTTATCAACCTGCGGAATTGAGGCATTAAGCATTCCAAAAGCTTGTATGTCATGGGTCTTATCAACAAAACACTATTTTGGACGCTTCTTGGAGCTAAAAGCTATTCCCAATCCGAAACAAATGCCACTCCAAGGTTCTGCAATGCTTACCAGCTGTTCCGGAAAACGCTTGTCCACTGGTGGCCCAGCGTCCCGTGTTGGTAGTGGTAACCACGACCACTGGCGGCGGCGGTGGCGGTCTCCCAGTGTTGATGTACGTCGTCTGCACTTGCTGGGGACCCGTGGAGATGTAGGTAGTTTGCTGGGCAGCATAGGGACCCGAGGTAACATATGTGGTAGTCATATTCCTTCCTTATGTAACCACAAAACTAGTTCAGAGTTTTGTTTTCACTTGTAAGGAGCACGTTTGGTTCGTTCGATTTGGCTGCTACTAGCGGACTGGGCTTCTTTTTATTAATTTTTGCCGCGTAAGTAGTAGATATCAGCATAATAAATATCTACCCGCCAGATAATTGATATATATTATCAGCTGGTAGATACTCGTGTTCTCTCTTTTACGGTAGGCCCGCCAAATGCCGTGATTCATTTGGCTTCGTAAGCTTCGATAAGTCCTGATAAAGTCATTGGAACATTCAAGGGCTCTGGGGCTGGGGCCAACGCGAGTTACTCACTCCTATGTGAGATCCTAGTCAAATTATTAAATTGATCGTCGGCAGGCGATGGCCAAAGTTCATGGGTGAGACATCGCTTGGCCGGGGTATACCCCCAGAAAAATGTAGGCGTTTGGGAACGCCTCATAATTATGGATAAGCGGGTCTGATTGATAAACTAAAATTAATCGGAAATATTTTATCAGACTCCCGTAATTGATTCGATTAACAAATGTCATAGATAAAACTCAAGTGGATAAGATAAACTCTATCTTCCCGGACAAATTTGGAACATTGGTTTTTGTAGAAAGTTTTTATTCGTTAGAAGCATCTCAGGTTATGCCATCGCCGGATCCTTTGGCCGGCCTCTCGCAGGGTCAGTCGCTTTGTTTCCGGCATAACGACGGCAAAAAAGATAACTCCCAGCAGCAGAAGAATCCCCACAGACAAATAGTAGTTGTAGAAGAAGTACGCGGATGCCCTCCTGTAACCCACAATATTTATGATATGGACGGTCTGCTCGAAGCCGACAACGTAGCCCACAAGGAAGGGCTTCACCCGGAGGGGAAAGGCCTCGCCCAGATATACCGGCGAGCTGCAGACAAAGAGACCGGCGAAGGCCTGAAACGTCACGCCCAGGCTGCGAATCTGCAGCATGTAGTAGTAGCTTCGTTCGTTGCTGGGGTCCTCGTACAAGAAGGCCATGCTCAGGATCAGACTGGCCATGCAGAAGAGCGCCACAAGGGAGAAGAGCTTCCGGCCCAGTCTCTCCAGTAATGCCTGGGCCACGAGGGTACCCAGCAGGCGCACCAGACCCCACACAGTCACGGGCCAAGAGGCAATGTCCCGCTCCGTAAACAGGGTACTCGAAATCAGCGAGGTGGTAAGTGGGAGGGAGAAGGAGAAGGCCACAAAGCCGCGGTAAACCAGGACCTTACAAAGTGGCAACAAGGATCGGAGCAACTCCTGGCAAAAGGTGCTCTGCCTGCTTTCTGCCACATAGCTCTTGGCCTCTTCGAAAGCCACATCGACATTTGGGAGACAGTTTCCCAGGATCTTCTCATGACATCGGCGGGCTTCCTCTTCCTGGTCGCGTCTAATGTGAAAGATGGGCGATTCAATGGTGAGGCTCGTAAGAACCAAGCCCAATAGGCAGAAGACGATGCCCAGAATTCCGTGAATTTGATTGACGGATGCGTCCCTGTCGTCCACATACTGCGAGTCGAAGATCACCTGGATGGCAATTCCAAGAGCCAGACCGCACTGCTCCATGGATCCGCTAATCCCGCGGTAGTTCTCCGCCGCCACCTCGGCACTGTGAATAATGAAGGGCACTGTGATCATGCCGATGCCAATACCGGCCACATAACGAGCTGCCAGGAGTATTGAGTAATTGTAAGGGGCACAGGCGTACATTATGGCACCAGTTAGCTCCATTAGAGCTCCAAGAACCTGAAAGGGATCCATAAGGGAGGTTTTTTAGAAAGGATAGCCTGAAAAAAACATACGTAGAATGCCAGCTTGGGTACAAAAGACATGGCCATGGAGGAGATAGCAGCTCCGGCGAGCACTCCGATGAACCAACTGCACTCAAACTGCTGCGAGGCCCTGGCGTTCAAGGTCTGATTCCAACCGGAACTGTGGGCCAAGTCCATGCCTCCGTACACGAAGAGAAAGAAAACTAAAAACGGGATGTTTGAATTGTGAAATTCTAAGATTCTTCCTGGGATTTCTCACCTGCAGCGGCAGCACTCAGTTGCCTGCTCATTTTCCGCCATGATCCCACATCGTTGATCCTTATAGTAAACACTTCAACAGGTTGCTGTGGCGGTAGTGGAGGTCCCTTATATATTGTAGGCGGTCCTTGGATATTTTCCAGGTCGGAGGTTTCATAAATAACTGTCATATTTTCACCCACAATATGGCGATCGAGCTACTCCACTCGATGGCCAAGTGCAAACTGCAATTTCCCTAGAAACCGACAATGTTGTAAGTTATTTAAACCCATCGAGGTATTATTTGTAAGCTATTTTACAGTCCCATTGATAGTAAAAGTAAGCTTGAGAAGGTGCCGATAAAATCTTTTTTTCATCCTTATTAAAATGATCAAATGATAAAAAAAGTTTCCCCAAGTTCTTTAAAACATTTTTTTTTATTTTAATTTATTTTAATACTAACTAGAATTTTAGAAAAATGTTTCTTGTTTTTTAACCTAAGCTATAAATTACCAATACCAATTTTCCTATACATTATGAGTCAGACAGCCCTATATGATCTGTATATAAAGTAGCTGTTGGAATCGTTTGCTTGCTTCTCGAATGTTAGTCCGCTTAGTCTCCGGCATGGTAACTGCAAAGAATATCAAAAATACCACCATGATTATGCCCACGGCCAGGAAGTACTGAAAGTACGCTGTAGAGACCAAAGAGCCCAGGCAGGCGAGGACGATGACGTGGACAACCTGCTCCATGCACACGATAAAGCCGACCAGGAATGGCTTGAGACGAAGGGGAAAGGCTTCACCCATGTAGGTCGAGGTGGAGCAGACAAAGAGTCCGGCGAACACCTGGAAAGCCATTCCAATATTGGAGGCCGATGCCATTCCGTACCAGGTGATGGTATTGCCGTAGATTCCGGCCAAGCCCAATATCAGACCGGCCATACAAAGCAGTCCCACCAAAGACGTGGCCTTGCGACCCAATGTGTCCAGAGCGCAGAGAGCCACCAGGACGCCAATCACTCGCAGGGCGCCCCATACATACATCGGCCAGGCGTAAAGGTAGCCTTCGGCTGCGGCGGTGCTCATGACGAAGGACCTGACCAGCGGCAGCGAGATAGAGAAGGCCACAAAGCAGCGGAAGAAGAGGAGCTTGATGAAGGGCAGCACAGATCCAAGCAAGTCCTCAATGATGGTTCGGCTGTTGCTCTCCGCTACGTAAAGCTTGGCCTGCTCCAAGTCCTTTGTCGCGGAGCTGGGAAACAGTTGCGTCTGGCAGCGAAGCGCCTTCTTCTCGTGGCTGTGCCGGAGGTGGAAGACTGGCGACTCGACCACAAAAAGGCAGAGGATCAGTCCAACGACGCTGAAGACTATCCCTAGGATGCCGTGTATCAAACTGGGCGAGTAGCCTATGCTTTCCCATTCGGTGGAGAACCACGCCTGGAACGCGATGCCAAGGGTTAGTCCAGCCTGCTCCATTGCGGCACCGACGCCCCTATTGTTGTTATGCGACACCTCGGCATTGTGGACAAGAAAGGGCACTGTGATCAGTCCAATGCCCACGCCGCCCACGTAGCGGGCGGCTAGAATGGACTCGTAATCACTGGGAACTGCGGTGACTATAATGGAAGCGGTCAGTTCCATCAGTCCTCCTAGGATCTGTAAATACAAAGATCAGTTTCGTTGGCAAAAAGTAAGATCGAGCGTTACTCACGTAGTAGGCCATCTTAGGAATGGACATCATTGTGATGGATGCACCCAGGGCTCCAATGATGCATCCTATAAACCAGCTATAGGAAAACTCTGCCGTAACAAGGAGGTTATAGGACTGGTTCCAGCCCAAGCTATCGGCCATGTCCATACCGCCATAGATGAGCAGAAAGAAAACTAATGTAGGAATGCATTTTTGAGTACGTTTTCCAAGCAAAAACAAAGTCGCCTGAAATACCTGCATTTTGGGCACACATTTGTCTATTCCTGGACTGGAAGTAACTGATCCTGGTGGTAACTGTTGCAGTAGGTCTCGGTGGTTGCGGTGGTTCCGCCGGTGGTGCAGTGGCAACGATGATGACCTCCTTTGGGGGCGGAGGAACCTCTGTCACGTAGGTGGTCTGCATTCCACTCATTTTGTTTTCGTTTATCGAAAGTGGTAATGGCTCGTTCGTTGGTTTCTTCGTTACTGAGGCTCAAACAGTAGCCAACCAGGGCATTTAAATCACAAAAGTGTGGCTGATACCGATAATTATGTGATACGTAATTGAGTTTGTTATCAATTTATAGATACAAGTGGCTTCACCAATATCACTCGATCCAATTGCCCCACTGGCCTTGGCTGTGATTCAGTGAATCAATCATGATTGGGGACTTCTTTGTCCAAAATCGAGGCGGGTCTGTGTAATAGTTGCCAGGGGGTTACGTTATTTTTAGTGGCTTGAGTGTGTAGTTGGTCAAATGGGGGATATCCCAGAGATAAAAAAGTGGCAGATTATTCCAAATATATTCAAAGTGAATCGAAAGAATACATTTCTGCCTTTCGGCATATGTCCGTCTTGTGAAGCATTGAAAAATCCCTGGAAACGTGCTAACCATATCCCCAGCCTCAACTTGGTGGTGGCCAAGTGCTGTTTGGCGACTCCACAGCGCCTGTCTAGTGTCTTCATTAGGTTTGGCAGCAACAGTCAAGAGAGCAGGGCGGCAGGAATTTCATCGGGCTCATAATCTACCCGGACGAGGGCCGTACTCGAGTGTTTGCTTGAGTTGTCTCAAATTGCGTAATGTCTGCTCCGGCACTGCCATTTCCATTAGCTCCATCCTCCAAACACCACTTCACGCCAGCCAGCACACAACATCTTCGCTGGAGCCAATCTATCTTATTGCCCCTCAAACTGTCAAATCGCGCCACATGTCCCACTGTCCGTGGAGGCTCTGGGGAGTCGGTCGGGCTGTTGCCAGTTTCTGTCACTTGACGCTGCTCGACAAATTAGCCAAATGCGAAGCCATCAGAGCTCCAGATCCAGGCACAGCCACAGCCTCAGTCACCACCACATCTGCAATGCCGTCTCCATTTCGTTTCGGGGGATTCAAGTACATTTTAATGAGTTTGGGCACAAAGTTGTCTAATGGCGTAAAAATTATGAGCGCCAACATATGGCCTCGGGTGCAGATATGGTCATAGCCGTAGATGGAGATGGATCTGGACTTGCTACGCAGCACATGGCACATGGCACATGGCACATGAGCACTTTGCATAAATTTCTTGAGTACTGCCTTCGGGAGAAACGCGACGATGTCTGCCATCCAACTAATGGAGTCTAATTACTCCGGACGACAGCCTGTCGCGAATCTCTTGGCTAATAAAAACGTATTAAGACACTGCGCAGACATTCCCCAACTGGCGTTTATTCATTTGCAATTTTTTTGCTCCTCCAAATGTGACAAATACATAAAAGGCGTCACGTGACCATCAAATGTCGGATGGCCCTTCGCTCCGCGGCTCCTCCAGCCGGAGATTTCCGGCCTTCAACCTCCTATGGGCCAGGTGGCTCTTCACGGACTTGGTCAGGCATTTCTGGCTAAGTTTCACCACCATCATGAAGTAGACGCACTTCAGGGAGAGGAGCAGCACCCGCTTCCAGTTGAGGTAGGTGCGTGACCAGGAGGATTGGGTGGGCATTCTGTCAAAAATAATGTTTATTATTTGGGCATTTGCCCAACAGGGCCTAAAAACTGACACTAAACTCAAGTATTTCTTTGCCAGACGGCTCCTAAAAAAAGCTTTAATACAAAAAGGAAATCTCGATGTTTCCGCCCGGGATTGAACCGGGGGCCTTCCGCGTGTTAGGCGGATGTGATAACCACTACACCACGGAAACTCTTGCGAGGGCTTCTACCATAGTTTCGTCCTTCTAACGAAATAATTGAAAAAGGTATTTTAAATAAAATATACCTAAAGGTTTTCTGTCATAATATGCACTTGCCATAAGTCTCAGCGTTCCGTAAAAATTTAAAATAAAAAAGTAATGAATTGCCGAAACCCGGGATTGAACCGGGGACCTTTAGATCTTCAGTCTAACGCTCTCCCAACTGAGCTATTTCGGCAGATATACTTTCTCCTGCAAACTACCGAATATGTAAAGCTCCAAACAAAAAGTCCCTCCCTAAGGAAATCCACAATCTCGCAATCATTTATTTTTAAAAACACATTAAACGGGAGGCAGAAATAAATGTTGAAATTTGATTTAGCGTTTCTGTCTGTCAAAATTTCGGACAGTGGCAAAAATATATTTTGACACGTGCATGTCTTAATAGGCGTTCCATTTATTTCGCAAAGCCTTTTTGCAGCTGCAGCTGAAACAAAATTTCCTGGCAACTTGGCAAATTGTAATAATACGTGAATATCTATGAAATTTGTAATTATTTTGGGGTAATAATACAACCGTTAGCACCCAAGCGCCTCTGACACATGGCAAGGTTACATTAATTAGCATTTGTTTATTTGGCAAGCATTCAAAAACAAGTTTTTGATCTTTGAACTTTAGCAAGTGTCCAAAAAATGCTATTTTAAAGACAATAAACCTTTGATATGAGAGAGAAAATGTTTATTCATTTTGTGTAAATTTAAAAACATCTTTTCGATGGCTGAACCTGATCTCTTCAGCAAACTGAAGGAGTTCTGCTGAAATCAAAGTTCCCGGGCCAATGCCTCGGGCAGGTAACTCGTGTCCCTGGAGGGCGCAAAACCCGATCCGAAACCTGAGGTGGAGCACCTCTATAGGCCGCGACGAGAGTGTGAGTGTGCAACTAATGCGGCTTCCGTTTGACGCCCGGCGCTGAAAGCTGATCCGACCCGAGCTCTGGGACTTGGACTCCGTCTGAGTCAGCCGCCGCCGTCTTCATCATCTTGGCCGATCCCTGGCCTTTTGCTAATGATTCACATTCTTGAAAACCGATCGTGTGGCAGGCCGAAAATTCTTTGAAAACGAATCTGAGCCAGCCGTGCCCCGTCCTCGCCACGCCCACACTCCCGCCCCCGTCCTCGGATATGATTTATCGCCTGGCCAGAACCACCGGCCATTTGGTCCAAGGCAAGCCGGTCTGTTCTTCTTTTAGCATTTGCTATTATTTTAATTATGCGCTGGTTTGTGTGTCATCGGAAACGTAATTCGCCAGCGGCCTGGAGGCCTTTGGGGCCTCCACCCGACTATTTGCGGACCCAATCGCGAAAAAGTATATATAAAACTATAGCTGTGACGACAACACACAGCATTCCGTTGATATGTCAAGAGAATGTTTAGCATTTTTGCTCGAATTTCTATTTTCGCTGTTTGGGGCCAGACCTTGAAGCCCAAATGGGAGGGGAATCGGGAGCCGGGAGCCGGAATGATTAAAGCGAGGCTGGGGCGGGAGGGAGACCTTTATTGTTTGTTCAATTTCAAGGAATTCGAAATTACGAAAGCGCCATAGTTTCGGCGCTCAGGTCTATGAACTGATAAAGTTGACTCAAATTTTAGGGAGATAAGGGGAAAAGTGTGTTTAAAAATAGGCAGATAAGAAAGGGAAATCGATTTCCAAGAATACATCGAATGCGCAAAAACACATTAGCAATGGCACAACCAGCTACGCTTTAGAACCCCCCGTCGCACCCACAGTAATTGTAAAACAAATTATATGCAAATGTCAGGCAACTGTTCAGACATCCTTATTTCCTTGCCACAGCCAACTTGGGGCAACTTTCGAGCAAAAGCACTTTGGTCGAGTGGAGTCGAGGACACTTTTTGCAGCCGCTGGTGGTTGACTTTTTGCTGGCGGTGTGCACTGCAGTGGAAAATAGCTAAGTGGGTCACAATTGGATTTGATTTGTTTATGCCACAACAACAGGAGCCGGACCAGGTCGAGCAACTTCCTGGCTTGCAAATAATTTATTAAGGTGTCCCAATGGAGCAATTTCAGCATAGTGTTCAGCCCCACCCAACTGACATTTAACCTTTAAAAAGTTATTTTCAAATGGCCAAATACTAGTTATTGGCTAACCATAACGTGTAATTGAGATGACTGCTGGCACAGCTGCGGCTAATTACATGGTTGCGACTATCCAAAAAAAGGAGTCGTAGTCATAATTTAATAACAAATAAATATAATTTTGCATGGCGATAAACTCAATTGCAGCTGCTTAAGGAGAACGCAGCCCAGAACCAGCACCCCATCATTGGAAGACGCGCCCAGGGCGTTACCCTCCTCCAAATTGACAATAAATTAAGCTGAACGGGAATCTGGCGGGCACTTGACTGGTCACTCTCCCTGCCATAATTCCGACAAAATCGCAAAACCAACACCACTCCGAAACGGCAAGATTTATTGGCAGTCATTTTGCGAACAATTTGATGCCATTGAAGTTTATTGTGGCGACTTGAGAACACGATTTAAATATGTTCCGCTACGGTCCCTCCCTCCCTCACGACATTTGGGGCTTTTATTTCCATTAACAAAACGCCCCAAACCACACCGATCCCCCGCACAATTTGTGTCTGTTTTGTTAATGTTTAGCGGCTTTCTTTGGACCAGCCTGTCAGTTGTCATTCGGCCGACTTCGGAACGTGCCCACGAGTCATTCACACTATGTTCCGCCTTGAATAATGTCTTTATTTGAAATAGTGTCGTTTTGAGGATTAAAGCATTTTTCATAATTTTGTGCAGGAGAGCGTCCTGAATAATTAACCCCTTGATTGCCTCGGCTGTCGCGCTCATAATCCGTAAGCCTTGTGAAGTGTCGGGGCCAAAGAGATCCTAAATATTTCAAGTCCATTACAAAACTGTCACAACATGTTCAGGTTTAGCGAGTTGAGTAGAGTGAGCCAAACGCAAATTGGCTTACCGCAAAATCGACCTGTTGCCCCCGCCACGGCCCCGAAGTCCCCCCTAGGCGACATTTGCAACATGTTCTCTGGGCCTTTGGGTTCTGCAAAGGTTGTAGGCGTTTCGGTTTTGGCTCTGCGGTTGTGGGACCCATTAAATATGCATAAATCGAACTGGAAAATCCGCCAGCAAAGCCAGTAACGAAGATGCTGCAGTCGGATCTCGGCGGGATGTGTGTGGGAGGAAGTTGGTGTTCATTCCGCCACGGCGTGCATGAGTTAGCTTTTAAATAGTTAGTTAAGCGTTAAATTGACTTGGCAAAGCCATCAACTGGTCACATGTCAGACCCAATCCCTTGCCGCCCGGCTGCCTTGTTAATTGCATAATTAAACGCAAAGTTGGACTTGGCAGGGGCTCAGCCTACGCAGCAGTTGCTCCACATTAGCAGACCCACTGGCACTGCACCGTGGTGCTGGGCTTGAAAATATTTGCTATTACTCTTTGCTGTACTCTTTTAAGTCCTTGTAACTCTATAGATTCACAACCCAGGAGCTAGGAATCGAACAGAGACCACTGTGCCTTGGCTGGTTTGCTCCATTTCTTCAGTATTTTTCCCCCTGAAACGCTGACATGTCCGCTAATGAGTCCAAGTCGCAGACAACTCCAAGTTCCTGGCAATGCATCGCGATGCCGGACTGATAACGCGGAATTTATCATCTGTGCCTGGCTGTCAGATTAGTCCACATCGGCCTATTTGCATATTCATAAATCTGCGGAACGGGTCGACCTGGGGCTGGAGCCTGGCATTTGGCTGTCACTGCCGCCAGTTCTGCATCTGCATCCACATCTGCATCTCTCAAGTGGTCTTCGACTCTAAGCTAATTGAAATATGTATTTACATTTAATTGAACGCTGTCTGCCAGCTTTCCCTTTTATTCTTGTGTGTGAACTGTCCCAGTTGGCTTCTGTTCCGCGTCTGCTGAGTAATCATTTTGTCCACGGGATAGGAGGAATCTAGGGATCTTGTTAAGTATAAAGTTTATGACTGGAATCTCGTCGTGTCAACATAAAACTTGAACGCGTGAACTGGTGATCAGATTACAAATAGATGCATATGAAAAACAAAGAAATGGATAGCTTTTGGCTAATACTTGTAGAGTGTTTAGGCATTCCAAGGAACTCCCTCCGCCAGCTTCAAAAACTCCTCTCGACCATGGGCCTATAAAAATGCCAACAAACGATCCCCAAAGAAACTGAAAAGCATCCTTCAAGAAAAACTTCGTAATAAAATTTTACGATCGCTTAGCAACAAGCACGATTTTCGATAGCCAGAAGATGGAATTGCCAGTGGATGTGGAAAAGGACACAAAACGAAAGTCATGAAATTCATGAATGAATCAGGAAATCGTGTTGCCTTTCATCCTCCCTCCTTGCCGCCGGCTGTCGGGCTGGCCGAGACAAGTTTGGTGCCGTTGCCAGGCCGGGCACACGTTCTCTGTGGTCCAGGTCGGAATGACCGGCTCCCCAGTTCCCCTTTCTGTTCCCCACGCCGTTCCCGCTCCTGCGCATGCGTGACGTCTGTCAGCAGGCGACAGGAAGATGCCGCACACAAAAAGTGCCAGACTGGGTTTGTTTGGTTTGCTTGCCGACGAACATGTTTCCTTTTGGGGATCGGGGATTGTTGAGTCTGGCTGGGCCCAAACTTGTTCCCATCCCCGTGGTTTTCCTTCGTGTTTCAGCCATCTAGCAAATTGTGCAGCCACAACGAAAATAGCCTTGGAAAAAATAAGGAAGTTTTATCTGTCAAGTGGCCGAGGGCTTCCAGCTGCCAATGGATGCCACTTTAGTTTCTTTCTTTAGCTGCAATATGGAAAAGTCACAAACACAAACCAATCAAGTTTCTTGAAAAATATTGCATTTAAAATGAGAAAGCAAACAAAGCTCAAGTGGCTCACCGAATTGGCTGAAATCCATCTATCCATTTACTAGCCGGATGTTGTGCATTTCCATCGATTCGTTGCTTCCAAATTTTGTATTAAACTACTCTTGTTTTGCTTTTTTTAACTCAAATTCAAACGAACACCGCACCCAAATTTGTTTTGCAGAAAGTATGATTGCAACCGGGCTGGAAACTTTGGCAGACTTTGCTTCAGGCGATTGAATAGTTACACAAAAAGGTTTCTACCTTTAACCATACCTTCATTAAACGATAGAAACGGTTGTACCTTGCAAGTCTTGGGTGTTGCAAGGTCTCTGGTGGTGTTTGACTTTTAAAGCAGTGGTGCAAGCAAGGTGGAAGTATTCTCCACCGACTGGCAATTGCAATGCAACAAATAGTGGCCCAGCGACCGACCTCATAAATCACACTTAAACGGACCCCGGAAACCTCTTTATTTCCTCCCGAATCGCAAGTCGTGTGGGTGGTTCTTCGAGGTGTGGTGGCAGCTCAATGCCAAGCAGGCATAAGTTGCAGAAGAAAATGCACGTGGATTGGGCTAAGGATAAGGGAAAGCCATTGCGAACGCAGTTTCACTTAACGGCAAGTGGCACATAAATTTCAGCAAGGACGCAAATACACTTCACCGCAACCAGGAGGCGGCAGGATGGTGGCAAGTGGGTGGTTGCAACTTACAACCGCGCTGACAGTCGCCGGCATTTTCTGATAAGTGGACAAAATGTGCATCGCTCGGATTTTCCGCTTCGTCTTCGCTTTTGGCCAAACAATCTTGGCACTATTTGGCGGCAAGGGCACTCGAGGCATCGTCGAGCCATCGTCGAGGTCAACTGGTGCATGAATTTCGAGGCAGGCAAAGCAAAGCAGCTGCCAAACCGTCAAGTGCAAAGCAGCTGAAACCGAAATCAGGTTCAAAACAGGCAGCACAGGAGGTGGGGCAGTGGGGAGGGGTTTCTTCTGGCTCTGGTTGAGCAAATGCAGCATCTTCGATGTTTAAACGAAGCTGAAATGATGGTCCATGCTCTTTGCAGGTCACAACACCATGACGGAACTTTTGAGCCTCGGATTGTGAAGCATTTCAACGGGGAAATCCGTGACTGGAATGATGATGCAGTGCTCCAGTCTGCGCCTGGCCATTGGCGGCCTCGTACTGCTCCTTTTTGTGCTGCACGTGCTCAGCAAGGAGCCCTCGCCGGGATCTCAGCACCACGATCACCACAGACAGCAGCACCACCAGCGCAGCCACTCCGCCAAGCGGTTCTCCCGCGACTCCAACGCGGCCCGGGAACGGCGGCCTAATATTGTCCTCATTTTGACCGATGACCAGGATGCGGAACTGGGATCTCTCAACTTTATGCCGCGCACCCTGCGCCTGCTGCGAGATGGTGGGGCAGAGTTCCGACACGCCTACACCACCACGCCCATGTGCTGTCCGGCCAGGTCCTCCCTGCTCACCGGGATGTATGTGCACAACCACATGGTGTTCACCAACAACGACAACTGCTCCAGCCCCCAGTGGCAGGCCACGCACGAGACGCGTTCCTATGCCACGTACCTCTCGAATGCCGGCTACCGTACCGGATACTTTGGCAAGTATCTGAACAAGTACAATGGATCCTACATCCCGCCAGGATGGAGGGAGTGGGGCGGCCTGATCATGAACTCCAAGTACTACAACTACAGCATCAATCTGAATGGCCAGAAGATCCGACACGGCTTCGACTACGCCAAGGACTACTATCCAGACCTTATAGCCAATGATTCAATAGCTTTCTTGCGTTCCTCGAAGCAACAGAATCAGCGCAAGCCCGTCCTGCTAACCATGAGTTTCCCAGCGCCCCATGGCCCGGAGGATTCGGCGCCGCAGTATAGCCATCTGTTCTTCAACGTGACAACTCATCAGTAAGGATGTCCATACTTTAAGGATAACTTTGTACTAATTGGCTATTCATTTCAGCACTCCTTCGTATGATCATGCCCCGAATCCAGACAAGCAGTGGATCCTGCGGGTTACCGAGCCTATGTTGCCGGTGCACAAGCGTTTTACTAATCTGCTGATGACCAAGCGCCTGCAGACCCTTCAGAGCGTGGACGTGGCCGTTGAACGGGTCTACAATGAGCTCAAAAATCTTGGGGAACTGGACAACACATACATTATTTACACGTCGGACCACGGCTACCACCTGGGTCAGTTTGGACTGATCAAGGGCAAGAGCTTTCCTTTCGAATTCGATGTCCGAGTGCCGTTCCTTATCCGTGGACCGGGTATCCAGGCCTCAAAAGTGTAAGAATTTAATACTTTAATCTCTGACATTTGATATAATAGTGTACTCTTTACAGGGTAAACGAGATTGTACTGAACGTAGACCTGGCACCCACTTTTCTAGACATGGGCGGAGTACCTACGCCACAGCACATGGACGGACGCAGTATCCTTCCCCTACTGCTAAGCAGGAATCGCGCTGTACGCGACAATTGGCCGGATAGCTTCCTCATCGAGAGCTCCGGACGGAGGGAGACGGCCGAGCAGATTGCTGAGGCAAGGGCCCGCCTTCGTGCGGATCGGCGAAGCATGAAGCTGGTCAATAGCTCGCTGCTGGAAGATTTCCTGGGCGGCGGAGAGGTCACTACCACAAGCAACTTGAGGAGCAGCAGCACCGCTGCCACACTATTAGGACTCTCCTCTACCACAGCCTCACATCAGCAATCTGAGGAAGTGGAGGCTGATGAGGACACGGACCAGGAGGAC
The DNA here is from genome assembly GCA_018150405.1 of Drosophila varians. Classification (NCBI taxonomy): domain Eukaryota; kingdom Metazoa; phylum Arthropoda; class Insecta; order Diptera; family Drosophilidae; genus Drosophila; species Drosophila varians. The sequence goes on along the minus strand of JAECWK010000015.1, from coordinate 16,418,693 downwards.
GATGATACGGACGACGGCAGGGGAGCTATGGATAGCTCCGCTGCCCTCCTCGACGAAGAGGACGTGGAGGATGAGGCCGCCGAAGAAGGCGACGACGAATTGGATGACCAGGATTTCCTGCACCAGTATGGCAACGACTTACCACTGGCTCCCTACATAACCAAGATGATGCGCTTGAATTCGGAGTGCTCCGATCCAGCTCTCCTAAAGAACTGCCTTCCCGGGCAAAAGTGGAAGTGCATTAACGAAGAAGGGCGATGGCGGAAACACAAGTGCAAGTTCCATGTAAGTTATTTTCTAATTTTCATTTAAAGCTATTTCTGGATCTAACTATTATTCTGTTCAGCTGCAGCTAGAACACCAGTTGGCCGCAATACCTCGAAAACAGTTCCAACGGAACTGCGCTTGCTTCACCCCGGATGGCGTGGTGTACACGAAGATCAGAGCTCCTTCGTCCGGCCTGCATCGCGTAAACAAGCGAACTCATGGGCATGGTCGTCGGCGAAACAAGCGGGAAATCTATCATACCGAGCTGCCCTACGAAATGGAGGAGCTCCTGGATCTTCACCACACTGTGGATCTTCTGGCCGAGCATTCCCATCGGCGAAAAAGAGATTTGTCCAGCAATAGTAGTGCCGGGAACGAGACGATCAGCCAAGTAATCCAACAGATACAGACCACTTTGGAGGCTCTGGAACTAAAGTTCAACGAGCACGACATGCAGGGCTCCGGATCCAGCTCCCTATCCAACTCAAGTCCGTTTGGACACGAGGAAAAGTTTCCAAAAACAGGTGGGAAAGCGGGGCATCGTTGCTTCGTAGACTCCACTACGAGCAAAGTCGTCTGCTCGGATGTGGTATACGACGACGAGAAGACGTGGCGCACTTCTCGTGCCCAGATTGACATGCTAATAAAGCTTTTGAAGGATAAGATCGGAAAACTCAAGGAGCTGAAGAAGCAGTTGCGGGAAAACAACAAACAGACGTTGGCTGCCAACAGACGAAATGAAAATCGACGTCGGAATGAGGCTCATCTGACGGAAACCGGAGCAGGACCAGAGTTCAACATGAGCTACTTCACCGATGTTGGCAGCACCCCCAAGACGAATGTCGTTGGTGAAAAGGAGATTTTCAGGGGATACGGAGGAGCAAACTCCTTTGATTCTGTGGAGCAGCCACAAACTCATCACTTCTCCTCGAGAGCAGAGTGCTACTGCGAGCCTGATGTGGGAGAGAGGTGAGCAAATCTCAGACAGCAAACAAATTCATTGTTTATCCTGGTTTCTTAAATCCACAGTAACTACGCCGACTCCAAGGAAATGGCCCGCGAGGCCCGCCGGAAGCTTAAGGAGGAACGTCAACGCAAGAAGGAGCGCAAGCGCATTAAGAAGGCTCGCCTTGAGAAGGAGTGCCTCTCGGAGAAGATGAACTGCTTCTTGCACGACAGCCAGCACTGGCGCACGGCACCCATGTGGAACGACAGTCCGTTCTGCTTTTGCATGAATGCCAACAACAATACCTACTCCTGTCTGAGGACCATCAACGCCACCCACAACTTTTTATATTGCGAATTCACCACGGGTCTGATTACCTTCTACAATTTGACGATTGGTACGGTTGCCATGCCAATAAATCCTAGAAATTTCAACTCATATAAGCCTTTTTCCATGCAGATCCCTTTGAGACGACGAACCGTGCTGCAAGTCTATCGCCTGGGGAGAGAGCTCACATGCACGATGCTCTGGACCACTTAAAGGGCTGCCGGGGACGCAGTTGCAGCATCCGGCGGCACCAGGGCCAGTTGGAGTTCGGACCAAGTGCCCCGCTGGTTCCCAGTGCCACCAATCAAGTTCAGCGAAACAACAAACGAAAGCATAGTAAGCTGGACAGTACACAAACTCGATCTTATGTAATAATATATAACTTTTTAAGCTCCCCTCGCTGGCACAGTGGGAAATTACGCGTTTGTAGGCTCACGACTTGATCAGGACGGGTTTACGCCCCAAAATCGGAGGAAGCTTTCCAAATACCACAGGTAAGACATCATCAAGATGCCAGAGCCTTTTATTAATTGAAAATCTTCCAGATGGACCGGGTCACAGCAAACGCACCTGAAGCGCCGCCCCTGGAAGCAGCAGCCGCCGGCTCAGATATCGCCAAGATATCCGGCCGAACAGCCTGTGACCACCTCGATAGCATAGGCCTGGACTAGAATTGTGAAAACTACTGCCGAGTGAGCAGCACACATATCTTACGCGTACCTTGCTTGCCTGAATTGCTCCTCAGTTTGGTTTTGCCCGCATTGGATTTTCTTTCATACATAAATAAGACTGTGTTTTTAATCTATCTACTTATGTTTAGAACTCGTTTAATCGAACCGAATTGGCAATATTATTAGTTGCGAGCACAACGTTTTATTAGCTCTTAGGCGCCCTGATTTGTACATAAAATTAAAAGGGAATACACAACACTAAATAAATTATTTAGAAAAATTGGTTAAAAGTTTAATTAGTGGAGAATTTATATAGTAAAGAGATCGATTAGCCGTAGCGAATCCAAATGAAATTCTATTTATTGGTAAATTCTAAAGAACAAATGCTATGTATATGTAACAATCAGTTGTCAATATGTATTAGAGGATGACTAGATACGTTTTAAATTAATTAAATTTTAATTGTTAAGAGCCCTTCGCCCCACCTCTACCCAAAACTCCCAAAGAAGTTAAGTAGCAGTTTCACCGCTTGTCAACTATTAACCATATTGTATCTGCCACGTTAATGATGTCTTAATATTAGCTCTGAAATTTATTATATAATTCGAATAAACAAACAAAAAACAAATAAAGTTGCAAATAATACATTTTTATCAATGGTAATGTCTAATTTATTGGTTTATAAATAACAAAAAAAAAGCTGATTGGAGACTGCAACATTTTGTTTATATATTGAACCTAATAATTAGTGTTTACAATAATAACGCAAATAAAGTTAATGGGTTTTTTTTTTGTGTTTTTCCTATCAAAAAGATAGGAATATGTGTATGAGTGTGCGGTGCCTTATTTTTAAGTGTTATTTCTAGCATACTTTTTGGCCACAGCCATTTAGTTCAAACTTGGTTAAAGCTTATTTGGGCCAGACGGCATAGTAATTAAGACAGTTATGTTTAATTAACTATTTCAAAGGTTCATTCTAAATGTTTGTATTACATGTATAATAAGATATTAATAATAACGACATCACTATATTCGCAGGTATGCTGCCAAGGATGGAAACTGCAAACGCTAAGACGAGTGCTTCTTATTTGCGTCAGGTGCCTCAGGATTCTCCGTTGGGGACAGTCCTTTTCCTCAAGGATCTGCAACTGCGAGTCGTCTGCGCTTCTCCGTGACTGGACAACACTAGAACAGAAGCTCCAACACAGGGATACGCTCGCCAATCCAAACCGTTCATTTCCATCCTGTAAAGAGAAACCTGAATAAATTTTGATGTTTTTAAGAAAATAAACAATGAAGTTTAATTTGTGGGGTCTTTTTGTGGAAGGGTTATAGGATTATAGGATTGTATGCGCCGGATATATGGAAATTGGATATAAGAGGATAACACAAAGTAGGTCCTTTATGAATTGGACACAAGGATGCCAAATTCCAACTTTTTATAGATTAAAAAGCAAATATCTCGGTCATTTCTAATCCGATTTTCAAACGGAATACCATAAATTAATCAGCGTTTAAATAAGCTTAAATTAACACCAAAATTGTCAAAATGCAAAACAAAAATATTTTCGCGATTTTTGCAAATTTTACTGATGGTACCATCATAAAAAATCGCGAAAATCGAAAAAAAATTTTTTGTTCTACTTTCTAAATATTTTGAAGCAGTACGACGGTAATTTTCCATACAAATCGTTTAAGACATCCCTTTCCAAGATTGGTTGAGAACTGGCAAAGATATGCGTATTTAAAGTTGTGAGGTTTCGGGGTTCTGATTAAGTTAGTGCTCTTGAGTTTTTCCCTTATTTGAATCAAAAAATATAGAAAACGGAAGAAATTAATCCCAAATCATTTAAACATATGTACATGTAGGACACCCCCTTATATGTATACCCTCTGCAAGGGTACAATAAGTTATATGTTTGGGTTTGAATCTTTTGTTTAGCCTATCGCATACCAGTGGCTTATACGATTTACTGCAGGCACTTCTCAAGTATATTTGGTTCAAGAGCATGGGTTGAAATGATAATATTGCCTATCAGCCAAGAATATTAGAGATTAAGCAGTTCAGTCTGCGGGGCTACACGATTTTGCAACAATTTAAGGTGTGTGCAATCTACTAAGATAGCCCTAATAGGTGTGATAACATCTGGATTGATAAGGCCAGTTCCGAGTTGGAAACACGGCTCGGGCTAAATCATCATCATCAGCATCATCAAAATCGTCAAAAGCACTGCCTATTGAAAGATGTAAATAAGATCACCCAAAGGCGCTAATTAAGCCACGGAGATGTTTTCATCTGCTGCCAACTCGGTTACCGACTGACAATTCACACTTTGACACTTGACGCGCTAATTTCCGCTGCAACCGGGCGGACCAAAGAGGCCGGGACGGGTTGGGGTTGGCCCGGAGAAAAGCGCCGGAAGGGGCCAGGCGGAATTTGTAGATGTTGTCGCTCCGCCAGTTTGGCTCGTGCGGAGAACGCACTCTTATCTGACTTATCACACAAAACAGAGAGATAGCGAGAGCTCTGGGAGCGCGAGCGGTTTGAAACCGGTCTGTGCCTTTGGAGGAGATATCGTGCTAAAAATTTACGCAAGCACTGAAGTTATCAGCTGGAAATTGTGTTTATTGTGGCCTAGGTATTCGAAAACAACCCGATCACATGATGAGCTCACAGGCCTGGCAACAAGGCCTTGTCCACAGGTTCACAGCCACTTTACGATTCGCATATATTGCTGTTCAGAGATATCGTGCTGAAATTTCACAATGTTCAGAATCGCGACAGCTGGCTCCAAGCGGGGCCTGCCTGAAATTTGATCATAAAAACACTTTATGCCCAGGCACGTACTTAATTTGTAACAAGGGAATTCAATTCAACTGCGGAATTGGCCCAATAAATTATTTTGGCCATGTTCTGAACTTTGGTAAATATAATACATATGTGCACATATAAATATATTTTTCTAAAGTGCATTACATTCTCACGGGAAGCTACTTTCCCCTCTACTTTTTTTACAACTTTGTATACCCCCTATGTCGTATATTTCAACCGATCGTACTTCACACATCGAGTTATATTTTAATTAAAATTTATTGAATTTCATCGTAAAGCTAGTCTTTGCGGGTTATTTGTTTTCAAGGGAAATAAAATATGCTTTTGGCTGTATGAATTGGAGTTTAACCAAATTTTACCATTCTCGAAAGGTAATATTTCATTCGAAAATGGAATTTTAAGTTTCCTTCCCTTAAAAATATATATTTAAAAGCCTTTTATTTTTGCCAGTGAAATGTTTGAGATGACTTCTCTGATGACATCTGTTTAAAAATCTTTAAGTACTTCTCACAAAATATTTCCCTTTTCAATTATAGAAAACGATAATTAATTAATCAACCAATATTGATTTAACTAATACTAATATTATTGTTTTTAAAGGTTATTATATAGAAAGAAACTGACAAAGATTGTCGAGAAATTTTCTCTTTGACGAGAATATCTTTTATCTTCATTTGTCAGTTTATTTAAGGTTTTTAGTATATTTTACTTTTAGAAATGTTTAGCCAACAAATTCTTTCGTATATTAAATTTAAAGACAATACATTTATCTTCACTGGTTTTATTTAACAAAATGAAAGGATATGGACAAAGGAAAATACTGTAACTTGTTTAGACATTCACTTAGCTTAGTTTTATTTCTACATAAATACATATACAACTCATAATACAAAATATTATTTTTTCTATACTAGAAAAGATCAAGATTCTGCTTGGCAGGTTACTATCTAAATTCTAGGCGTCCTTCTTGGGATGCGCTTCCAACAGTTTCTGGGTAACCTGCCGCAGGATCTGCAATTGCTGCTCGTAGTTGTGAACGGCGGCCAGCTCGTCGGCGTGGTTATGATGCGGAGGCGGGTGGGCGTGATCGTGGTCGTGCTCGTGGGCGTGGCCCGAGCTCGACCTGGTCTCAGTCTCATGGCTGTGTTCGTGCGTATGGCCGGAGCAGCTGCTGTGACTGTGGCTGTGTCCGTGTCCGCCACCGGAAGCTGTAAACAAGAGAAAGAAGTGGAACAGTAGGTTAGTACCATGGCCAAGTACTTAAAGTCAATAAATCTATCTGAAGTATAAGCTCTTAAGCAAGTGTGCCAATCGTAATCTGAGTGATTTCATTCAAGCCTGGGTGGCTCATGCCCACTATTACCGTGCAGTTTGTAAATCGATAGCTGAGCCGGATTAGCTTGGGAAATGGTGACCACCGAAACGCTTTTTTAACTACCCCAATGATTTACGAGCGTTCTGGCCCGCCCTTATCTTGGTCCATATATTTACGTATCCGACTTTGGATCCCCTTAATCGCCAGTGGGTGTGTTAATTGTTTTTTTTTTATTTTCATATATATATTTTCGTGTGGGTTTTTACTTCTTTTATTGCTCATCAAGCGAATTCCGCGGTTTTCAGTGTGTTTTTCATCTCGCGGTACTTTTTTTTTTGTTGGGCAACCCCCCCGATTTCAATAGGCAACAAAGATGACTTCATGTCAGGGACGGGATTTTTGTGCCACCTGTTTTTTTTTTTTTTTTTTTTTTTTTTGTTTGGCAAAGTCTCGGACGCATGGGGGTATGCAAAATATAAACCGCAACAAGGTCTGTAACAAGGCCAACCACGCAGCGTCCAGCGGATCAGCTGAATAGAACCTGTTCCCAATTCACCCGACTCGATTCCGGTTAAAGAATCTCATCTGACAGCCCGGCGACGGTCGTACTAATTACCCTTTAAGTCAGTGTTAAGTCGCTATAACCTAGCACCGAGTACCGGGTAGTAAAGCTCATAATCGATTTGAGAATTTGTAAATATGAATTCTAAATTCCTGCCCCATTACTTATTCGTTTTAAAGCTAATCAGCTACTCACTTAGTTGCTGCAGTCCAAACATGACGCAGAAACCCACGAAGAGGGCCAGGTAGGCCAGCAGTCCCGACCGATTCTTTGAAAGGATCTCGAAGAACACCACGTAAATGAGAGTTCCACAGGCAAAGCCCTGCAGAATGGCCGACACCAGGCTGGGTCCTGTCGTCCCCTGGCCGTGGTTGATCAGGATGCCGATGCCAATGCCCAGGGGACTGACCACGGCGAAGGTCAGCACGTAGAGGACGGCCAGCGTCGTCCGGGTGCGGGCTACGATCAGTTCGACTCCCACGCAGAAGGCCAGAACCAGCTTGTGGGCGGAAACAGCTCCAAACATAAACCACACATTGCTGGCGGTTCCCTCCAGACCGATGGCCATGCCCTCGAAGAGTTCGTGCAGGGATAGGGCGGACACGATGAAGAGACCACGCAGGGAGGAGGCCAGCATGTCGCCTGTGGAGGCATCATCCGCTATCACTGGCATGTGGCTGTGGCCATGTCCGTGTCCATGACTATGTCCGTGACCATTATTGTTGTTGTGACTGTGTCCGCTGGGCTGGGCCTTCTGGAACTTCTGGTGCTCCAGATCGCTCTGCAGGAGGTTCTGTACGGATAGGGTTCCCAACTCGGCCGAGGGCTGCTGGGCGGAGGGCAGAGGGGGAGCAGTGGCACCGTCGGTGGGCTTCAATAGATGACTGTTCCGGACGCTGTGTCCCCGTTCAAAGGCCGCACCGGCTTCGTCCTTCTGGTGGTGGTGGACGTACGTGTGCATGGCCTCCTCGATGAAGTACATGAGAAAGAAACCGCAGCACATGAGCAGCTCCGCCAGCGGGAAGCTCAGCTCCCCGATGATCTCGCACTCCTGCAGTTGCTCCACCACCTCCTGGACCTCGGGCAACAGGTGGAGAAATGTAGTGGCCAAAAGGACACCACCACCGAAGTAGAGCAGGCACTTTACTACTGTCGCCGAGCGGGCATTGGTCTGGGTCTCTGTCCAGCGGTAGCAACGGTTCAGCAAGAAGGGTATCGAGCCGCAGATGGTGCTGGCGCAGAACAGAACCACCATCGCTGTGACCTTCGCTACCAACACCCCACTGGAGTCCTCCTCCTCGTCATGATCGTGATCGTGGTCGTGATCGTCGCCATCGTGGTCGTCGTGACGGGGTGATGCCCAGTGGCTAACGGGCTCATCAATTTGCAGGAAGCACTTGAGAAAATTATTCACTTGCGTTTGATTCATGTTGGCTGCCGCTTTTGTGTACCGCTTGTTTTGTTTGGATTTGCTTTGTTTCTGGTGTTTTTTATTATTTTTTTGGTTGGTTTTGTTTGGTTTTCCACCGATCTCTCGAACCTGCTACTCCACTCCGGTCCAGTCCGGTCCGGTCCACTCCTGCTGGTGACTGGCGCTTTTGGCTAAAACTCTTCCAGCGGCATGTGTGCGCTCGGAATCTCAATGGGTTGGTTTTGGGCTGTGTGGGTGGGGCCGTACATCTAGCTGGTTAAAGCGACTTCTGCACTTGCATTCCAGTTGGCTTTTCACTTTCTTCCGCCACTTTTCTTTCACCTCATTTGAATTTAAGAGTTGACCGCTAATTGGTAGTACAACTGGACCGATTTTGTTAACAATTCGCAATCTGGTTAGTTAACACCGCATGTGTTTAGCGCTCGAGGCGGCCTCGCTGACTGACTTATTCGAGTTTTGGTAGTTGGCTTGAATATCTTTTCGCGGGCTCCGCTGCGAGCGAGCCCCAACAGGTAGGTTGGACGTGAGCAGCAGGTTAAACAGGTAAGAAAACGCTCTTAATGCTCACTGGCTCTCCCTGGACGGGATGCCCTCTCCACTCCCAATAATCTTTCTCTCTCTCTCTCACTCACCCACTGGCGAACGTTCACCTGGTGGCTGCTGCCACTATTGGCAATAACAATAATTGTCTCGAGCCCAGCATAAGCATACAAGCACACACACACACACCGTCTCGCACACCCAAACGCACAAAGGCCAGAGCAATTGAGTAATTGCATCCGCTCACTTTGGCCAACATTTTAAGCCGTCTGACCTTAGCCAAGATGTAGGATAGCGAATCGCGACTTTTACCTCAAATGGCTGCAGCTTCGAGCCGGAAGCGAAAGCTTCGGTTCAGGTCCTGGCTAACTGTTGTTAACATGTAACTAACGGTATTTCCCCCGATCATGGGATCAATTGCTATTCAGGTGCGAAGTTGCGAGCAAATATTGATTTTTCTACGAAATTAATTAGCCTTTAACAAAGCCGAACTCATCATGGGGCTTATATTTTTTTCAGATAGTAAAAATTCCTTAAGAATAATCTGGAATTTACCAGACTTTCTAGGCTAATACCTCCAAAGAAAAAAACCTAACCAGTTAAAAACTTGTAAAACCCATTTGGCATAATTCCGACAACACCTGATAAATTACTAAAGATGCCAAAGCGTGGTCAGATCGTGAGACATTCATTAGAGGCACATGATTTCTTAATTATATCCTAATTGATCTAATTATTTTGTTTATAGCATGATGTTGATCGCTAAATATTTCCATAACTGGTCTTAATTACGAAAAATAAAGAGCTTTCCATACATTTTGTAAACGCAGTTTAATTTATTTTTTTGTAATAATTTTTCATTTATTTTGGTTTCTTTTTTTTTCCATTTTTTTTTTGTTTGATCTTTTGTTGGTTGTTACTCTTCTCATCTTTTTCTTACATCGGTTTATGCTATCATTTTGTTATTGATGTTTTATTCTTATAAATTAATAATAAATCATTTTTACACAATATTTACGTGTATGTTTGCAACCGAATTAATTCTCCAGTTGAAAATATGATTTCCAATTACCGTTTCGCTCCACTCGCGCTTTATAATTTTATCTTCGATCTATTAGAATTATAATTCTTCGATTTTCATTTATATTAAAACTGCTTTGCCGCTGTTAACAATGTTAACTGCTTTACCTGCAAATAGCAAAAGGCCTGCGTGCGATGCTTGCTTGCCAACCGTTATCGTTACCGTTAAACGTTTTAACTTTCTCTGGATCTGGATCTGTATCTGTATCTGTGGTGTGTGTGTTGGGATTTTGTATCGCAAATATGTTATTTTTGTTCATTTTTTTAATATATACAGTCAATGGGCAGACAGCTAGACCACCATGCCTATTGATCTTTAATTGAGGAATTTTTATCCTCACAAAGACTCCTGTTTGATCCTGTAAAAATGAAAATAAACCCATTCAAGGATCAACGAGGCATTGTGGGCTAAAAACCTGCCCATGGCTATAATGTATGCGCTATTTTCGTGTTTTTCTTGATCAACATTTAAATTTAATGTACTTTATGTATAATTTGTTATATTTTAAGTTAGGTATGTATGTATATATATATAAACTAGTGCGATTTTGTTATTTCGGATACTCATTTTCCTTCTGTTGACTTTTTACCTTACAAGTACAAATATCCATTTAGCGTAATTTGTTTATTTTCAATATTTTATATATGATACAAATGATTTTCATTTAACTATACAAGAAATCTTGGTTAATTTCATATGCAATGTTATTCATGTAAAATTGGGAATTTTTTTTGTTCATTTTTCTCATTTTGTATTTTTTAATTATATTTTCATGCTAGAAAGATTGCGAAAAACACATTAAGTTTGCCTTTTTGTTGTAAAGTTAACGCTATACTGATTTCCTTTTCTTCTTGTGTATGTATATTTGTAATAAGTATAAAAAATTTGTTAAAATATATATTTATATGTATATATATATATATAGATTCCACATACGATTTATTGATTCTAGCTTGACTTTTTCACTTTCTTATGGCGGAGTTTAGAGGAAAAACAAATTCGTTCAGAGTTATAGGCGTGAGTGTGTGGTTGAGTGGGTGTCAGTGTGCGTGTGAGTGTGTCGGTGTTGGAGGAAAAACTGGGGAAAGTGGGGGCGTGGCTGGCTGCAGGCAGCTTTCTCGGTTAGTTTAGTACTCATATCACGTAATATATCAAATGAATTACTCAGTACATTAGTATTTACCTATAAAGTGATTGATCTCATCGGAAACTGAAGGACTTTCAGTTCCCCAACAAACATCTATCGTCCTCTAACTTGCATATTATAAACGAAAATTTACCTAAGAAACAATCCCAAAAAGTAAAAAAATCAATTTGACTACCAAAAAGGATTTCTATCTTTTGATTTATCCGATACATAGACGTGTATATATATCAAAATACTCGGCGTGTATATATATATATATATGTATATATATAGTTATGTACATAGTTTTAGAAAAGTGCATCCAAAAACAGAGCTAAACCAAGCTGCCTACGCGGAGTGAGGATGCTGGGGGGAGTGTGTGTGGAGTAACTGCAGCTGCATTGTGTCCGAGCGAGAGAGGCATACAAATATACTATATATTTGATATATACGTATTATGTATAAGTTGATTTCATATATACCTGCATACATATGCATCTTTAGTTTGAAGTTTTCAAAAATGAATTTTATTTTCGCTTTCTTTTCTTTCATTATAATTTACAAGTTTGTTGGTTGCGTATAAATATTTCTCATTTTTATTCTTTTCTCATTTAATGATACTGCACTAGTTTGTTTCCTTTCTTTTTTTGTTTTGTTTTGTTTTAAATATATATGTTGTGTATATATAAATATGTTTTAAGTGGCTTTTGTGTTGTGTGTTTAAGTTTTCTTCAGTTGGGAGCAATCGGGTTTTCGGGGGTGTTGGTTGGTAGTAGGATTGGGTTTGGTGGAGGATTGGATGCTCCTCCCAACAAATCCCTTTCACAGGACACCGACGGGGGAGCTGCCTGGGTTGCATGTCGGTTTGATTTAAGTTTGAATTTTGTTTTCTTTTTTATTTATAATAGCATTAATTAATAATAATATAATTAATAATTATAATAATTTATATAATAAACGCAAAATTGGTAAATAATAAAAATAATAATAAAATACAATCATTACAATAATTAATCAAAAATTGTTTCATTTTGTTTGTTTTTACTGTTTTAGTGTATTTAATCATTTACGGTTTTTTGTTTTGTTTTGTTTTGTTTGGGGATTTGTTTTGTTTTGTTTTTATTTTTATTTAATTTTTTTTGTTTAGTTTTTGTTTTATTTTTGCTTTTGTATTTTTGTATGTAATTACAACGGAAGTGTCGGTGTGTTTGTAGTTGGTGTGGGCGTCAGCATCGACGCGGATGGAGGATAACGCAACGTGTGCTGCGACGTTGCCTGCTGGATATAATCCTGACTCGGATTATTCAATACGCTATCCCGTGAGTTTGAATGTGAAGTGGCGCGCAGCAGGGTCACTGCCTCGCGTTCTGGACTACATTGTACACCGTCTAGTCATTTTTGGCGAGTCGATTTCTTCTTCTTTCGTTTAAAGAAACAACAACATCTGGAATATAAGGAACCACTGGAGACAGTTAACCAAGGGACAGAAACGACACGGATTCGGATACGGATACGGGTAACAGGATACGGGTTGCGGGTTACAGGATACGGGTAACGGGTAACGGGTGCGGAAGGGAAGTCGTAGACAAAGGTAGAGAGATCGGGCATTAGGTGGAGTGGTCGGAGAAAGAGAGAAAGAGAGAGAACAAAAAACGGAAGTTGCGCATTAAAAACGACAAAGCAAAAAATTTGCAAAATATCTAGATCTAATAATCAATATCGATATGTATTTCCCCAATAAATAAATATGCTTATGATCCTATCTTTTTTTTTTCTACAAAATTACTTATTTCCAAGAGGATGATAATAAATTTTTAATCCATTCTTAAGAAAATCAAGGATAAACCTAAAGCAATATTCTCATTTAAAAAAAAAAACATTTCAACAACTCTTTATTTAATTTGTATCTGTATCTACATATCGATATATAGATTAGTTGACCTTTTATTTAACACATACTTTGTTTCATCGACCACTTCCACTTCCGGCTGTTGTGTGATGGGCGTGTTTGAGTGTCCGGCCGTGGGATCGTCCGGATTTAGTTCGCCGTTCGTCGAACTCACAACCTGCAAATCGAAACAAAACAAAGAAAAATAATGCATAAAAATGGTTAACATTAGTGTCCACTTTTCATCAATTTTGAAATAAACATATATTCATAGACATATTTGGACGATAAACACTGTCTTTTACTTAACTAATCAAAAATAAATGAAACCATTCATTTACACTATCGACAAATCCAAGGATTGGTGGGTGGGGGGGTGTAAACATAAATCACATATAAATTTTAACTGCTACACAGGTACAACAAACAACTTTTCGAGTTCTATATTGCCAATCGAGTAATCAGATGCTTGAAATTTGTAAATTTGGATATATTCTTTGGAGCCTACTACAGAGATTGCCTGCCTTCCACATTGGAACATAGAAACATTTAGGAGAAGGACTGGCACACAGGCACACAGACGCACAAACTCACTTACGTAAAGTTTATAAATCGAAGGACGATTTGGACAAACAGTTAATATAGAAAATACCTCGCGATAGAGTGGTTGTAAGATGCTAAGGAAAGGAAACCGCATTTGGCTTATGTAGAAAAGTTGTCGTTCGAGTTTTAAAATAGTTGCAATAGTTGTAGTAGTAGTAGTAGTAGTAGTAGGTTTTTGGAGAAGTAGGTCTTGTGGAAGGTGACTATTTCTTAGGATCGTCTTCGGTGTCGCTTTTCTCATAGCAAGCATCAAAGGGGCTATCGTCATCCGAGCTCGAATCTTCAGGCAATCTCTGTAATAAGTTTGGGTTTTTGGATCGATTTTTATACTCCAACTCTAGCACATGCCAATGATGGTATAGCGTCATGGGAGATGGACTTCCTCGGGCCGAATTCCCAAAAAATCGAAATCTACATACTTGGCCTATTCAGGCTTTGATTTTGTGTGATTCTGGAGGTGTGACAGAAGTGAATCATGCTATTCTAAGGTGGTGTGTGTGTGTATGTCTTGTGTGGCATGCAGTCGCGGCCGAGGTTCTGGAGTCTAGAGTCTAGACCAGTTGGGATGACACAAAAAGAACATGCATTTTAGTATTGTGCGAAAACTATTGTCTTGCATGCACTTTTGGTTTTGGTTTCTATTGGGATCCTCATTCATCATTCGACTTCTCTATTATAGAAGGAACATGCTAGATTAGAAAAAATAATCATATTAATGAAAGATCCGACGAAAAAGTACCCAAAAAGGAGAATGGAACGGAACGTGTCGAAACTAAATGAAACTGAACGTATGTGGATTAAACTATAGTGGAGAGGAATAGGAATAACACACTTTGGGAGGAGAGATTTGTTCAGTACCTTGTTGAGCTAATGTAGAGTAAATCAAGTGAAAACATTAGAATTGAAAAGGCCAAAAATATAACAGTCTGCGACAGATAGTACGTTGTAATAATTGGAGGAAATATATATATTTATATACGGATTTACTATATGTACAAAGTCATGATTGAGAACAAGAGATGAGGCGAAATCGGATGTGTTTACATGGTTTGTTTACATTTTTGTGGACCAGAAAGAAGTCGATTGCTATCATATTTTTTATCATGTGTGTACATTAAATTACAGTCTGACTGGGCTTACGAAAAAGAGAAGGCGAGCGAGCGACATAACAGAAATAATTGAAACGGAAACGGATACGGATACGGAAAGAAAAGAAGAAAAAAAAAACGGTTGTACAACACTGGCCGGTTGTCGCAGCGAACTTACCTGCACGGAACCATGCCGATCGGCCGGGGTTAAATTGCCCAGTGTTGCCCCCGGCTTTGGCACATCAGGCCACGCGGCAACACCTCCTTTGGCATTTTGCTGTGGTTGGGCGGACGGTGATGGTGATTGAAGTGGATGTGAAGGATTTGGATAGTTTTTTGGTTTTTTTTTTTTTTGATTTTTTGTTTGGTTTTTGGGTACAGTTCAGTTCGGTTTGCGAGCGGGCGAGCAATTGTGGGAAACGGATTTATGCAAAATTATCAGTAATTAATTATACATTTTCGATAAATGTTTCTTGTTCAATACTTTACAAGGAGACAGATTTTTTATTATTATAAGAGTGTAGAAGTGTGAGTCTAAATAAAATATAAGCATTTCAAGAGTGTGCCAAAATAAGTAGAACCAAAAAACAAATCTTAATTCATATGGTAGACACTTAAAGCCACGAATAAATCAAAAGTAAAATCAGGACCAAGGATAGGCTATTAAATTAAAATAAAAGAACTCTACAAATCCCGATTACCAATTAAGCAGATCAGTTTTAAGACTATGTTAGATGAGCTGTTTGCTACCAATAGAAAGCTTTGTATATATGGTACAGCCTATTTTTACCACAATATCAGCGGGAAATTCTTAATGTATTTTTAAGAAAAACTGTACCCAATCGTGGAACTAGCAAATAGTATCAATATTATGACAGAGAAGAGCAATTTATTTCACACTAACCAGTACAGAGATACTTTTCAAGTCTACAACGTCTAACCTGAAGTATAATAAACTCCTCATTCTCAACGTCAACATCATCATCATCAAAATCAAAATATGAAATATCCTAATGGTTTTATTCGGTAAATATTGGGTGAAGTAGGAAAAGAAGGTTTTAATAAACAAGAGTTTAAAAGCAAATGTTAGAAAAAGAATATAGGAACCAAACGAAGACAATTCACTAAGTTAAAATCAAATAAATATAACATTTGTTTCTCCAACAGCCATCACGGTTTCGTAATCGAGTTAATTAATTTTTATGGAAATGAAAAAAACCAAATCTTTGGTAGTAATTCAGTAAATATTGTATACTTTACCTTTGCAAGATTATGTCGATCTTTATTTGGTGAAATGATGACTTCATGGCCAGTTTGCAGAGATCCAACGGGCGTTGACTGTTTGTTGTCAGTAATGTGAATGCAATTTTTGTTTGATTACACATGTGTTTTTGGTAAGAATGATGCGGTAGTTGGATTTGAACACACATAGAGAGTTAATCGCACATGAAACGGTGTCGAAAACCGAAAAAAGAGAAGAGATCGAGAAGAGAAGTGCTGTTAAAAATTGTTTCAGTGTGTTACCTAATTAATTATCAGTTTTTTACTCGCTTAAATTATACTAGCCACCTAAAGCAATGCAATAAGCGAACACTTTACGAAGGATCGAGCATCATACACAAATTTGCAACACTTTTGTACCATGTTATTGTACCTTGTCAGATTTATTCTTAGCCAAATGCGATGGTGGCGCATTCTTTATGACCTTCATTTGGTCCAGCTGTTCCTTGGTCTTAAAATCAAAATATTAAAGTTCTCAGTTATGGATATAACAATTTTACTAAGGGAAGGAATAATAAAACACATTTTATTGTTGCACTGGGTGATTATTTTTGTAGGCTTTACTGATTCGATAGTTTTTTTAATTTGAGATGCTAGTTTTTTTTTTTTTAACTTGGGGGGTCTGCTTATAAAAAATATACTTCGAGAATGTAGAAAGATACAACATGAATAGAACTTTGGAATAAAGTGGGCCCCATATTCTGTGCAGCAGCGGCGAGTGGCCCAAAGATGGTTTCAGCCATGTTAGTGATTTCTTAAAAAGGCCGCCCACCAATTGACGTTGCCATGGTCTTGTAATCTTTGGGTTAACTGGTTTGTAATATCATTCGCTGGGGTTATGGGAGATGCTGTTAATTGACTTCTATTTGACATGCTCGGTGCAGCAATAATGAGATGTTGCCATCGTTCAAAATGATTTTTGAGTTACAAGTTAGTCAAGGGGTATTACGGATTTAGATTCATATGTCTATGTACCTAAGAGCTTTTATTGCACACTATGTCTCCTAAAAATTAGATGAGGATCAAGTTTTAGAATTCGGCATACTGGTTAGTATGTTCAGGATGTCTTAAACATATTTTAATTTAAATGAGCTGGAATCAAAAGCTTACCATTGTCTTCCCTGTCCAATCAAACTCGCCCTCGTCGGTGTATCCCTTACGATCGAATAAGTCTTGAAACAGTCTTCGCAGAAAGTCATAATCGGGAGTCTCGAAGAAATCTAACCTCCTCACATAACGCAAATATGTTGCAAACTCTTCTGGATGTCCATCACAAAGCACCTGAAACACAAAAAACAAGAAAGTTAGTATTTCAACTTTAATTTAAAAGACAATGGGGCAGGTTAACCTCAATGGGCGTTGCTCGTTTTGTATCACCGATTTTTTGATATCTCTCCTTGAGTGTATCAGCCTTAAGGCCTTGCCACGGCAGTGAACCTCTTAAGAAATACATAAACATATGACCCAATGCCTCCAGATCATCGCGCCGCGACTGCTCTCGCCCCATATGCGTATTGATTGACATATAACGTGCCGTTCCAGTGAGGGACTTGTGTTCCCGATATGGTATATGCCTATTTGTATCTAAATCAATGTATTCTTTGGCCAAACCGAAATCTAGAATAAAAATTACACGTTAATATATTTGAATTAGTTTATTGTAATTACATTGTTTACTCACCAATTATATGTATAATTTTTTCACGTTTTGTTGACGTTCTGCCAATGAGAAAGTTCTCTGGTTTCACATCCCTATATATTAAGTGCCGACTATGAACATATTCGATCCGGTGGAGCTATATTTCAAATTATAATTTTTTGTGTGGATAATGAAAATAGGTTTATTAGTTTATACCAGAAATTTGTTGTATTAGAAATACACAACAGCCAATATTCGTTGTTTTCCATTAACATATATTGATTGTCTTGTTTTTAGATATTTTTTCCAAGTTAAATTAGCTTTGATATTATAGCTTATAATTAATAATTTTACATTTTGTTTCTGTAGTGTCTCAACTTGCTGCTTATGTATTTTGATGTTGATTTCGTTTGTTTAATGGCAAAGAATTATATTTGGATTTTTTGTAAACCATACAAAAAACTTAAAAACTCTAGATAAAACTACGAAATTGATGTTTCATGCAAATTTTTATTTCAGTACAATGAACGTTTTCTTTCAGTAGGGCTGAGTTTGAATGCTGATATTAAAGACTCTTGCGAATAAAGCGTGTTTTAAGTGAATGACTACTTCCAAATGTAATAAAAAATAATAACAAAGATAACTAACCCTCAACCAGGCGACTTGGAGATTTTAAGAGAAAGTGAGGCAAATAGTCGATAGGCAAAGAAAGGCAACGACCTAATAGTTTTTTGTTAGTGATGAATTCAAAATTAAAAGGAAAAATAATAAATAATTTTTATAAAATGTCTAGTCTAAATAGCCAAGCAACCTGATTAATACAAAAAAAAAAAACACACGAATACACCCCAAAACCATAGGTAAACAAAAATTAAAAGTTTTTGAATTCCATCTTATTACTAGTGTTACTTAATTTTGTTTGTCGACTACCAGTGTTGTGAATTGTATTGTGATTATGTGCGAAGTTATGCGCGTGCTTAAAGAAACATTTCCGATTCTGCAGCAAGATCGACAGCTTTGCTGCCGTGTTTAGATTGGTTTGTGGTGGTTTTGTGGTTGTACTTACTAATTGTATAGCTATCAGTAGTACGCTCTTCAAAGTGAAACGTCTGCCGCAAATATCGAATAAATCTTCGAGTGATGGACCAAGCAACTCCATAACAAGAGCATTATATTTGCCGCAAGGGCCGAAGTAATATACTTCTGGTACACCCTCTGCTATCGAATTATTGATTTATTTGGTCGATTGTTTTGTAGTTTGGTTCGGGTTTGTTCGACATGGAATTTTGTTTGGAGGAAGCGAGCGAGTTTTTATTATTTATACGAGTGTTGGGCAGCGCACAACGGTTTTTTTTTTTTTGTTGTTGTTTTTGTTGTATTTATGCAAAAATCGTGAGCGAGATAAAAAGAGAGATGGGAGAAAAAGAAAGAAAGATAAGAGATACAAAATAGTTTTTGTTTTTGTATGTTTTTAATAAAAAGGTTTATTTTGTAGCTGTACTTTCATTATTCAGACAGGTGGGCACAACAAGGAAAGAGATAAAGCTACTTAGTAGGGGGATTGATGTGTTGAGAGCGATGGATAACGGCTCATGTTTTGCAGGTTAGTGTAGCGCGTCTTACGATATTACCACCTTTCTTTAGATAGAGCGAGCGAAAAAGTTAATATATAATCAACTGACTGCTAAACACAACAAGAACAACAAAAATAGAGATTCTCGAAGCATATACACAAGAGGAAGCCTGCTGAATGACAAACTGGAGCACAGGAACTCACCTACCAACTCATTCTCCTCCTCCTCCTCGTCCGACCTAACTTTTACCCTAGCCCTTGGATTTACTCTGCTGTCCGACAGCTTTAATATCTTTTCATAATCAAGTACTTGTGTGCTTACAGCTAGATTTAAAATTATTTTGTAGTTGTGTGTGGAATTTATAACATATTTCGGAGTATATCATAGTTTAGGAATGCACTTTTGAAAGATTTTTGATATTGTGTTAGTATTTTAGTTTAATTATATACATTTACATTTGTTTTTATCAAATAAAGAGCGTGTATATAATAGCAAGAGATTGGTAATTGGTAAACAAAAACAAAAGAGAACTAGGATTGCGAACTAAAGTATTAATAAGTATAACATCGGAATTGTTATATAAAATGCCTTATAGCGGTTGTTTCAAACTCGAAAATACATTACAAGGATAGTTTGGCTGTAGGTTTTATGTACAAAAATATATCCATTTCAAACCCTAAAAGGCCAATTTTTTACATGCTTATAGGAGATTAATTTAGTGTTATAAACTTTTTCAAACCGATAAACGATATTGGAAGCTACAAAGAAAAATGCATTTTGATTCATAACATCTACGATAAACTTTTGAGGTTTATCTACAGAAAACTAAAAACTTGACTAACGTTCATTGAGTGTTTCTACAATTTAATTGTACTTTCCATTATTCTAAATCAATAAAACAATAAGAAACCTAGCATTTAGCCGTTGAGACACTTTGAGTCAAAATATAAATTAGAACTAAACGAAAAAAAGATAGTTATGCATGGACGTTTCGAGCGGATTTCGCAAGATGTGAAGTTATGCAGAGAATGTATATATTTTGTGGCAATTTTGTAACTTAATCTGTGATACTTTAGAAAACGGTAATCTTGCAGTATATTATCTTATTTCTTGGTTATATATGATTGAGTAATAATTGTAATCTACAGCTGTTATTACAGATAAGCAATGCAGCACAAAACAGCTGTTATACCAAACTATATTTAAACAAATTAAACATGAAGTATCTAGTGAAATCCGCTCAATTTCCATCAACACATTTTGAAGGAGAGATAGTTTATCTTTTACGAAGAATTGCCGCACTTACAAGTTGTTTCGCTATCATCAATACAGTCTTAAGTGAAAATTTACGGGCGCAAATATTGAAGAGATCTTCTAATGATAATCCCAATAACTCTAAAACCATGGCATTATAACGACCACCGCAAGTGCCCAAATGATAAATGCGTGGTATGCCATCTGGGGCGTTATCGGCTATCGTTATTCAATTATTCAAGACAGGATGCAGTCAGAATCCAATTCCAATTCCGATTTTGATATCGATTCCGATTGCAGGTCCAACATCATATCATGGCAGGGATAGTATATGGGGGATTGGTTTATTATTTTAGCAACATGCCATCACACAATGTATTATGCAACAGTTGAATCGGTGGTTTGTAGGTTGGTTGGTTGGTTGGTTGGTTGTTTGGATTCAGATTCAGATTCAGATTCAGATTCAGTTCAGTTTCGAGTTTGGTTGTTTTGTTGTGGTTGATTGCAGCAGACACAGGGAAAGATATATGTAGATATAGAAAAAGAGCAGCGCATGATGATCGATTTCGGAATTGAATTACAATTTAGCGGTGTTTTTACTTAATAATTCACAGCGAATAATTTTCGGGTTTTCGGTGTTATAGTTAATGTAATACATACGAGCATTGTATATTTTTTACGAACAAAAAGGAAAAGGAAAAAATAACCAAATTGCTTGGAAAAATGGTATAAAAATCCGTATATATAGTTTGGAATATATATAGAGATTTGGCAGTGAAGTGATTTTCGAGCTGTTTTTACATTGGCGGGACTAAAGGTTTAACAGTAATTGCAGCTGCGACCTTAGGCGCTCTACTACAAACATACAATATACAAAAAGTGGTGTTTGTACAATTTATATAAATTTATTGTTTATTATTTTTTTTTTTTTTTGTATTTTTGTAACTTCACGCACCGACCGAGCTCCGAAAATATGCTTGAGAAAATCTATTCATGTTTTTCATTGCGTATTTATCATTATCTTTCGCGAATACCAGAAATGGTTACTTCAAAATGATAAGTAATAGATTCGTTAACGTACGGAATAAATAATCAAGTGGTGGTAACGGTGCAAAACTTTGTTTTACTTTGACTAGTTTGGAGTTAGTAATAGATAGATGTGGGCAGGGAGATAAAGAGACAGTGAAATAGATGGAACCAAGGTGTCGATAAACTATCTCTAGTTATTCGAAACACAATATCTATTGGTTCTTTTGGTGGAGAGACCTTTGGTTAGTAATTGTTAATTTATTGGTTAGAGTTAAGTGGGACGACAGCTTCGGAAAAGTGGGGTATCGGTTTTGATAAGTCATAAATGCTTTTGTTTACATACCATGTGATCCTAATAGTTTATAAAACCTATACTCTAAGTGTAGTTGCGGAGCCTTTGACTTCATAGGCTCCATTTTTATTGCTACATGTTCATTGTTGTAAAGATTTTTGCCTGTAACAAAAAGAAATTATTAAATACTTTCAACTTAATTTAGTTTAATTTAAAAACAATAAATAAAAGATATATCAATTCAATCCCAATTTTTAAAACGCAGTCATGGCTTTTCATGCTCGAAAGTTCTGGCAGGCACATGCATTGAAAACTTTTACCTGCAACGCTGTTCTCGGCAGTGCTACGCCCACCGCGACCTGTAGCACCACCAACACCACCAAAGCAACACATACGTCGACCTGGCCAAATAAAAAATATCTAAGAGAAGTTCTACTGTCCATATACACTTTCTTGCTCTCAATTCCCGTCTTTTTTTTATTATTAAATTTATTTGTGAGTATTTAAGCGACACCTAAGACTACCGATCGGCTATTAACTTTGTTGTTTAATTTGTTGTAGTCCGCAGCATGGAATTGAGAGCAAGGCCGTATATTTACAATTTGAAAATTGCACTCTTGATATGACGAAACGACCAAACAAACGCAGACAAAGCTGAGATTCAGAGAATGATGAGCGGTTTGCCCATGTGCAAAATTATGTCATGGGAGATTGGGTGAGAAAACAAGAGGAAGCCTGTGAGTGGGTGGGTGGGTAGTTGAGTGAGTGGGAGGCAGGTTTGGCCGGTGCTGCTTATCACAGACACAACATTAAAACATTGATAGATTTCACGTACAAGTACCCTCAGTCCTATTACACAACCACCATTATAGACAGAGAGCCGCATGACTTTAATTACAATCGCCGCATGAATCGCCGGCAACGCCCTCAGAGCCCAGAAAGCCAGCGGTCAAAAGAAGCTGCATTAAAAGCAGAATATGCACAAAATTTTGGCTGTACTTGAACTGAGAATTTTCGGTCTACGCATGCAGAATTCTGAGGCAGTGTCATTTTAAATCATTTTACTTAATTGCCGGGCTGCTGACGAAAAACAATTTGAAATTTCCACAGAAAGTGCCGACGAGCAATAAAATGCACTGTTAGCAATAGCCAGAACACTTGGTTTCTATACAAAAAATACCCGCCAAATCGAAAATAATTCCGTGACCTAACGCAATATCCAGGCATACGATCATTGTAAATAAACCCAGAAAAAGAATACCTGAAAAGATTTTGGCCCAACACATTATCTTATAAACAATACAATATCCAATAGAAGGAAACAACTTTTTTAAGGGCGTGCCGCGCCAAACAAAAATAAAACGAAAGTTCCCAAAATTAAACGAGAAACGCCCACGCAATGCGTCCATAAAAAAAAAAAACTCAGCAAGCAAAAGAGGCGGAAAACTATTGGTCAATGCTCTGGTTGTTTCCCAACTGCTTCTCTAATTTATTCTTATTCCTCTATTTTCGAAATTGGTCTCTAGCAAAAATTATGTTATTTTGTTTGCATTTGAAGAGAGAATATGGCCTACAAATGCAAACGCCAAACATTTGGCTTTTATCTTAACGCCAGTACTTATCTGATTTAATAACAAAAGAATGAATAAAAACACACTCGGTACAGTATTAATAGATCGCAATTAATAAAAATGATATCATACGCAAAATGGAACAGGTGCGACGTCATTAAATAAATTTAATTGCAATTTTATCTATTTTAAAAGAGTGAATCTCAAACTGTACCAATTAATCTCAAACTGTACAAACGAGCCAATTAAAAACCATTATCGTGATTTTTTTGTTTTTTTTGTTGCGACTGCGGCTTAATGACTCATACAAAAGTCGTTGAAAAATATATAAAATACATATCGAATGATGACGTAGAACAAAGAAGAGCTGAGAATGAGGGGTTTAATTACAGTTTGAGCGGAACTTTGCCAGAGGCAACTGAAAATTAGCCCGACTACCTGTTGGCAATGTGACAAAAAATGCACAAAAGGAAGTGGTGGCATTCCCAAAAAATAAAAATAAATAAATACACCGGGGGACGGATGAATAGCGCATGGTGGGCATAGTGGGGGGCGAGTATGAAACAACTTTATAAAAGCGCATTTAGCAAACAAAGCAAAAGTGACGGCAACGACGCCAAGAAAACAGATGGCGGAATGGAATGGCATTTTGTTGTATTATGCACTCTCGTAAGTAAAAAAGCACACTCAAACAAAACAAAAAAACAACAAAGGGAAAAGGCGAAGAAGCCGTGTTCCCATTGTGGTTAATTCGGTTGGCAGTAGCCGACCTGGAAAGGAACGCCAGCCAGCCAGTCCAGTCTGTCAGGCAAAGGAAGTGGTTATTCCCAATAAAAAATACAAGAAGGATACAGAAAAAAACCCAAAAACCGGGACGATGTACATGCAAAAAGTTTAAAATATGTAAAGGAGTATTCTATATACTGGTATGGATCGTACCCCCCTAAAAGAGACTTTGAATTTATAAAACCTTTAACATTTTCTATCACACAAATCTTTACAACATGATTATGATAATGATTATTTTTTCTTTTTTACAAAGTTACTTACCTAAACGCAATTCGCCAAAATTACCACAGCCAATTTTTTTACCAACTCGAAAATTTGGTCCGACCATAAGAACACCGGTCGTGGTGCTTACAGATTGGCGGGTGGAATACATGTTATTGCTTGAGCTTTTACCACCGGCTAGGGCTGTGGTGGCATTTGCCACATTACCAGCAGATGCACCGGCAGTTGTCGTTTGTGGGCCACCTCCACTGCAAATAAAGAGAGAAAACGGAAGTTGGTTATTTCAAAAGTTAATTAAAGTACAACAAATTATTCTTATGACTACAGAAGGAGGAAACCTCATCAAGAACCTGTATACCCTTGACTGAAAACATAGATAACTATCACAGGCTCCAAGCTTTAAATGTCAATAAATTCAAATAAAAATAACCAGATATTGTATTCAATTTGTTATGCTCTTATATTGTCTAAGCCAAGGACTTTCTTTTCTGTGAACTAAATACGTACTCTTCATCCTTGTTGTAGTTCTTTAGAGATAAATATTTGCGCAACATTTAATTTTGGCAGATCAAAAAAAAAAACCTCAGCTACACTGGATTCGACCGATTTCTAAACAGAGATAGAACTAAAGTATACAAACCTGCTAGTCCAAAATAGAAAATGTCATTTGCCATGTGGGTTTTCACTGTCATATAACGTTTGAAACTTTTGTTAGGATAAATTTACTAAACAGCAATGAATGGCATAACAAAGGCGTAGGCTCAACCACTCAAGGGAACTAATAGTAAATAGATATAAAAGAATGACTCATGACAAGGGAAATATTTTTTGATTAAGACAAAAGGTTTTGCTTTGTCGGAGTTAAATCCGAAGGGTGTGGTTCCATAGCTTTGCTGAAAAGTGTTCAAGCTTTTCATTTTTCTGATGAGTAGTCTATGGGGTTTTCAAATTGAATTAAATGGTAAATGTATAATTGTAACAATGATTCATTTGAAATTGAACTTTTATTCGAAATTGCTAGGATATAAGCAGATAGTTTCCACATAGCGATTTCTAATTTTCTATCTGATGAATAGGCGAATCTTAATTTGGTCCAATCGACAGGAAATTATTGGTTATGCCCACTCGTTTACCGCCTGCTCCCTCTTGAAAAACTGTATACTTTCTTCTAATATCAGTCTGCCGCCTGTTGATTATTTGCCAGCTGCGAATGGGAGTCGCAAAATCTTATCTACCCACAAGTTTCTACGAATAAAAAAAGAAGTACGCATACACAACCGATAATTGTACCGTTATTAAAAGCTGCTGTAAAAAAATAACAGGGTAAAAAAGCCCCCCGATAACAATTAAAGAGGAGAAGATGGAAAAGGTTGGAGCGAAAAACAGCAATGAGACGGAGCAGTAAGCGATGAAATGGGGCAGAAACGAGTTTAAGTTCGAGTTTGACTTCGATTTCAACTTCTTACTTCACCTCGTGCCCCTTCTGCAACACTCACAACACGGTCCCCTTGCCACTTAAAACTGGACACAAGTAGGCAAATTCAGTGGCCGGATATACCCTGCAGAAATAAACATATTCCGAGATGGGATATTGGAGGCTATGACTATAAAGCCGACATAATTACAAATATATTCTAATTATAAGCGAAATATTAATACCAAGTGCAAAGAATCAAATGGATACTTTAATCATTTTGATTTTAATTTCCCTGATAGTTAGCAGGGGATACCATCTTATAGAGAGCATTCAATGTCTCCACATGACTCATTTTTCATGCCTTTCTGGTTATTGCTTTGACTTTTTTATGGATTAATATCCTGCGGGCAAAACTGGTTCATAGCCAGCACACAAGTATGTCTTTCAATGAGTGTACATATGGACACGGGTATTAACGTATAAATGGCTAAATGTTCAGCTATGGATCGACGTCTGTCTCGGTTTTCCTTATGAAAAAGTGTTTAAACGTACGGAGCTCCCCATTTCAAACACTTTTTTTGTTTTTGGGGTCAACTGAATTTATTCCTGGTCTGAAAACTGGTTATCGTTCTAAGCCCGGCATTTGACTCGTTCTTTATAACCTAACAAGTACAATTTACGAACAGGAATCACAACACAATCGTAAATTAATAAAAAATGTATGGCCAATGAACAATTTGATATGATTTGAAAATACCAAGAGAATTAAGCTTGAAGCTTTGAAGAAAGTGAAACGGCAACTCCAAGAAAGCAATTTTGCTGGCTGCGTTTGACAAGAGAAAAAAAATCAATAATTTAAAATAAACCAGCATCTAAAAATAAAATCATGCACAAGGTGGGTTGGCCGAAACTCTCTCACTGCGCTGTCTGTCTGTGAGTCTGTTATCGATGTGTGGCAAACATAGGTATGTGAGTGTGTCCCGTAAATAAATCAAGTGTAAATTGAACACAAATCCGACTCAAAGAGTAAGGGGAGGCAAATAGAATAGAGAGAATGACGACAACAGCGTCAGCCGCAAACAGCGGAAAATCCCAATTAGAATTTGTCAAAGCCACAACAACTACAGAATTAGCGACAACAACTAACTAAGTGTGGAAGGGGCCAGGCCAGACCGGGCCAAGAGGCCGGGAGGCCAGGAGGCAGACGAAACCGCAAAAGATTTTCGCATAATTTGACAGACAATTGATGAGCAGCTCGACGACTACAGGTGACGCACTGTCTGAGGAACTATGACTACCATGACCTAAAAAATTAAATTAATATATGTAACTTCATTAAGGAAGCCTCAAAAAACCCAAACTGCAAGCAGCGGTACCAACATTTTTTTGGGGACAATTACATAAGCAATCATAAAAGCAAATAGCGCTTAGAAATTAAACAAGCGGGAAAACAGGGGAAAACAACAAACTTCTGATAAAGGCAGGTTGATAAGTGCGTGTGGGTATACCATACATGAATGTGTGTGCCTTATCAGCTGGAGATTGCCGTGACGTTAGTTAGCCTCTCTTTTTCCTGCCTTTTTCTCTCGTACTCTTTGGCGCTGCCCTTAGAAGTGACTTGCAATTGATTTGTTGCTGTAATTGCTATTTTTAGAAACAAACAATTTCATTATAATTGTCAGCACAAACAATTGAATCTCAATTATGCAAATCAATTAGGAAATCGTTCAAAACAATTAGGATTCCCAGAGAATTCGATTCTGTTGCTAGACCTATCTATAAGATAGTTTGTTGAATATGCTTATCGTACTCATGGATCGCACAGTAACTTGTGGAACATTTATAAATCCATTTAACCAACAGACACATTTACATATGTATCTGTAGAATTAATTTTATTGTTATGGTTGCTGTTCGGTGGCTTGTAATCGAATCGCTGTCACTACAATCGGCACAGCACAGCACAGCATAACGTAATGTGTCAATATCCATTTTCAATGGCATTCGACGTTTTGAAAGGCATAGAGCAGTACAGTGAAGCATTTTGATTCGCATAACATAAATGTCCTACACCCCCCACCCATCCCAACAACAACTGACCCATCAACACCGATAAGCGGAAAAGAGCGATAGAGAGGGAGAGAGCCTTGCACACAGCCAGTCACTTGAGAACTCACGCACACACACTTGTGGTGTTGTGAACAAGTTGGCTAGATAAGCGCGCCTTGATTAGCGGCCAAGTCAGACAATAGCGAGTCGAAATGAACGAGTGGCAGCCAAATGTTGGAAAAGAGTGAGTGGCAAGAGAAGAGGGGGATTCCAGGCACGATACACCTTGCACAGTGGGTGGGGATCCTTGGTTATCACTAAGGAACATAAATATAGTTAAAAACTATCTAATACAAGTATCAAGTTAAAAGACATGCCACACATGTATCAAAGCCCCACTGTACGTTTGAAAAACTAAAATGCATTGACGACGTTGTCTATCAAATCCCGCAGCCTCTAACTAAAACGGAAAAGTGCACAATGTGGTAGCTGGAACAGTGTGAGCGTGTGTGTGGGCGCCTCAATGGCCGATTGACCTTTGCATGTTAGATTAACATTGACTATGCAATCCAATCGTTACCCAGCCCAGCCCAGCCCCTTCAATGGATGCATCGTCTGCGGCCGAGGCTTTAATTAGTTTAGCCTCAGATCGGGCACGTGCAAAAGCCAAAAGCTATGTTAATGAGTTCTACAGAGGTCGAATGCTACCTAGGCAACACTTGTTATAAGGATATTAAAGTAAGGTTCCTTGCATAAATATTTTTATCATTTTATAAATTGTCAGTAATTTGATTTCAAGTGCTTTCCTCTCACATGACCCCGAAGCCTTTCGACTAGTACAAGTGACCCCGGAAGCCACCCCACCACTCAAGTCTCCTTCACCCCAACAAACCCCGTTATTTACGTTTGATTCCTTCCTTCCGCCTTGGGTGGGCGTAAATGAATTGTCAGGGCCGCGTAAAGAGAAACTGATTGACATTGAAAGTCTCACGTGCGTTTGCTTTGCCAACTAAATGTTTCTTTTCGCCCACATTTTTCTCTTATTATTTACTGATTGGGTTTAAGTTCATGATAGCGACCAATGCACCTTGATTAAGGCTGCCAGTCGATGCTTATTCGAAGGACAAAGTGATTTTTTGAGTTTCATTGAATTGTAAACAAAAAAAATAAGGACAAACTTTAAGATATCTTTAAGATAATTCATAACCCAGGATACTCCGGGACCTCTGGTCACACTAGGATGCATTATATGTATCTTGTTCTCACAGATACTCGTTTCGTCTGATGACATTTATCCCTTTTGAGGTTTACCCTTAACATGTGTTTGGCATAAGCGAACAAAAAGAAACACCACACGGTTCGAAACTAACCCGGAGAACTCCGTTAAACGGCGCTTTCAGTGGGAGCGGATGAGAGAGCCCTCATGCATGAAATCTCCAGCTTTCTTCCGTGGAAAACGTTGCGGGGGAGATGTGTATGGGATCGATGGCAGTGCAGCTCAATGGCTCCCAAACTGTGGCCAGCTGTTGCCGACTCTTACGGCCGTTCACTCTCCACTCCACTTGCTTGTTGTATTAAGAACTTGTTTTTTCAGCCTTTGTTATAATTGTTTAATTGCTTTCATGGCTTGCACTTTATTCCGGATGTATTTGTTTCACAAAAATTTATCACATATATTGGCACTTCTGGCAGGGATTAGAAATCATGAATAGAAAATTGAATCATTAACATTTCGGTATTTCAACCTTTTCACACCACACTTTTCCAGCAGCGCCAATTTGCGCTTTCTTTTTCACTACAACAGCCAGCCTTTTTCTCTTTTGATTTTGATTTTGTACTTGTGTTTGCTCTTCACGTTTTTTTCATTGAATCTCAACTGAAGTTGAATGAAAATCTTTTAATTTGTCATATCCGCTACTCTCTGTCTTTGTTGGCGCGGGTGCAGACGAGAGGGTTCTGCTTCGAAATATCTCAAAAATAGTGTTGCAATATGCAGAGCCGCTTAACTTTCGCCACATTACGAAATTAAAACCAAAGCCGGAGACCCAAGCGCCCCCAAACACAGCTCTTTGCCGTTTTTTTATTATTTTCTT
Organism: Drosophila varians; assembly: GCA_018150405.1. NCBI lineage: Eukaryota > Metazoa > Arthropoda > Insecta > Diptera > Drosophilidae > Drosophila > Drosophila varians. The sequence goes on along the minus strand of JAECWK010000015.1, from coordinate 16,388,804 downwards.
TTTTTTTTTGCAGGTCAAAAGTCTGAAAGACAAAGGAGTGGGAGCAACAAAAAGCAAGAGAGAGAGATACAGATACTGAACCGAAAAGGCAGGCAGAGCCAGGCAGGCAAAATAAATTGTAGAAAAAGTCATAAATAACTCGAAAAACCAGTTTATGTTGCCGGTGTACAAACAGGCAGCAGCCAAAGCAGCAACAGCAACAATAAACAAAATGTGCAGGAAAAAGAAGAAAAGTGCGAGCGAGCTAAGAATAGTACTTAACAGCAGCAACAAAAACAGGAAAAGGGGCAAACTAAACTCGTTAAAGTTGTGCAGAAGATGGAAAAATAAAGCACGGGACAGCTGACTTCAAAACTGAAAGATATACAGCTGAGCTGAAGCTGGAGCTGGAGCCAGAGCCGCAGCTAAGAGAGAGCCCAGGGAATGTTTCCACTTGTGGCAGACGACTGCCCCGTCCAGCAAAAGATAAGGAGCAGTTTGACGGAAACAACAACTCATTCAGTTGCAGCAACGCTATTTATTTTGTTCTATAACTTTTCAACACACCCGCAAACACAGAGCAAAAACGTGGCTAGGTTGCATTCAAATCATTTCTGAGCAAAACTGGAGCAAACACAAATTATTCAAACATCACAGCGATAAAGCGATTAACACGTACAACACCCGCAGCGGCGCTTGCAAAAATCCGGCGGATACAGATACAGATGCAGATGCAGATACGGATACACGGATGCGGATGCGGAGTGACAACTGCCGCGGCGAACGATCGAATCACAAATGAGTTCGTCGACGCAAAGAACAGGCTGGCTGCGACCGAGAGAGAGAGAGAGCCGAAGAAAAAAACACTTGTGAGCGTGTGAAAATAAAAATGCGGCAAATGAGCATTTTGTATTAGTATGTAATTATCGTTCATGGCCCTGGTAGTTGTTGTATCTGCCTCTGCAGCGCTGCAGGGGTGAGATACAGTTCTCAACGTGCTCCGATAGTGATAGAAAGGCTATTTTTCAGCTAAAAAAGGAGTTCCTACACCCTTCTAATCTATTCTGTTCCCTTATGTTTTACATTTTATTGGCTAAAATAGATCAGAAACTCCTAGGCACATTTACAATACCCTCTATTAGGGTATAAAAATAGAGGCACGCAGCGAGAGAGCGTACATGCGTCAGAGGTTGAAACTATTGGCAGAAAACTCGTTACACAAAAACAGAACGCACCTGTCAACGCAACACTCACTCTCTGGAGGAACAGAGAAAAGCTTGAGCTACTAAACCGGCAAAACCAACCTCCATTTCGGCCTCCGCCTCTAGAGATTCTGTTTAAGAGCGCAGTCGCAACTTTGTACTGAAGTGGGCTAGGGGCAGGGGTGGTGGCTGTGAAAGTGTGAGAGTGTGACTCATACGGTCTGCCATACAAAACGCCGATAAACGAGACAGCTGTAGGCCCTGCTCATGTGGACACCTTTTATATATAAGGAGACTCTATAAAGAATAATAATAACAAGACTGAGAATATGCACAGTGGGTTCTAGAACTCAGATATAAGTTATCTGGTGGCAGATTTCATAAGGGATCCCTCTTGAAAGTTTGTCAGAGAGATCTATCTGAGGGATACCAATATTTTAGGTAGATAATGACATTAACCAGGTTATAATTAAATGAACAAATATTAATAATAGTGCTCTCCAAGTGATTTAACCTTCAGTAAAGTTAATTTTTTAGCTAAAGATCAATAAAAGTCTCAGTTACGCACAGAAATGTTCAATAATCATCGAAATGGAAGAGCGAGAAATGACATGGACTTTCCGGGTTATTGAGCTTCTTTTCCATATAACCCCCTTCGATCACCTTTCTCTGTCTTCAGCTACTGCAGTTGATATGCGACTTCGCATTTGACCTCAATTACAGGGCAGGGGAATAAATACTGGTCTTTTTATTCACTTTTTTCTGCTGTTATTGTAGCTCCTTTTGCGTTGGTTTACTTTGGTGGCCGGGCAATTAATTAATTAAAATGTAATTTATGTTTGCTGTTCCAGCGACATTTATTTGTTTTCGAAAATTAAAAACAATTATGAGCGAAAACAGAAAAACCCGAAGCAGAACCACTTCAATGGCACAAGGAAAACCAGTTGCTTCTTAATTATCGAGAGGCACAGCATAAAGTAGAAGAAATACAAGACAGACATTCTTCAGGGGGCACGGAGGCGGTGGAGAAAAGAAACGAGAAAGGCGGAAAGATAGATATGGGAAGAAAGACGAAGAGTTCCAGCCAGACTTTGCTCATTAAGAATGTCTGAAATCTTACTTAAACTTTTTGTCATACGAAGGAAGCAACTAGCTTCGACTTGAAAATGACCTTCCTCATTCAACTTCTTAACTAAGAACTAAGCTTTATCTTTACTCAATAAATTAATTATTAAATTTAGAGTACAACCAAATTCTCAACCAAATTCACAGAAGAAAAGAATGCAAAAACTGCTTCCAAGTCAAAAGGAATTCAAACAAAAAAACAGCTTTGACCTGAGAGCTCCTCTGCCCCGGAACTTCGTCAAATGTTTTCCATCCACTTGAGGAAGAACTTGAGAAAGGACCCAAACAAGACCGAGGTGGCAACGATGAAAATTAACGCAAATAGAGCTAGGAGCTGAAGGACTGCTAGGATATAAAGGAATGCTGGTAAGATAAAAGGAAACATTTCATTTCCTTGCCAACACTTTTGCTGAATTTTAAAGTGGTGAAATGTGAGAAAGACCGAAATTTTTGCAGAGGTAAAAGTCTGATGGATTTGAAAACGTTAAGAGCAAACGCATTAAATTTAATAATCAAAACCATAAGCGTTTATCGCTGTTTGAATGTGAAGTTTGATTGGCGACTGGAAACAGTTATCTTGACAACGCGCAACGAATAAAGATTTAACTGCCATCTTTAACATGGTAACAGATTTAAAGAGTTATATTATTATATGATATGATAGAAAGGATTATCTCTTCAACTCTCACATGCTCATATTTTCAGTAAACTCCTGGTTTTTGGCCAAGTGACATAAATACCTGATGAGTCACTTGATGGCTCTGAGTGACCCAAGGGCCCACGCCTAACACAAATCGAATGGGACTGGGAAAGGTCTCTGCCAATGCTTGTGTCAGCTGTTTCCCGGTATAATCCCATCGATTTGTTTGACAGGCTTTTACCAGAACGCATTCCCGTCTCGTTCTTTGATTCAAGCATGACTGGCATCTAATTTAATTAGAAGAAATTTTCACACTATTGGTTTTTGTTTCCCTGCTTTTTGCTTAACTTGCTCTTTCTCATACAAGTGCCTTTAATTTCTAGTTTTGTCTTTGAATAGAATTCTAAACTGCAAAGGCAGCATTTTATTGGGTGGGAAAATCCAGTGACTCGAAGTTTAGAAAACAAGAAAGTTAAACTAATAATTATGATTTCATTGGAGTTGTTAAACAGGTTAGTATCGATGAGTAAACTTTGACGAAGAAAACTCTTGACAAAAACTTGGAATGATTTGTGGGCCAACACCCACAGCCCCACACTTATTCTACTAATCGCCAGCAATCTTCTCAGGCCTTTTGGCTTTTCTACGGTCTGCACCCACACAAGAAGGCCCACGCCCACACACGTCTCACTTATTCTGGCCGTGGATTGACAGTCGACAACAGCCTAATGACGTCACCGGTATGTAGTGTCGGGTGTGTGTCTGTGAGAGCAGTGGGTAGTGTTTGACCCCCCCATCTGGTCTCTTGGAAGTCTGGAAGTCGTTGTCGTCGTCGACGTCGTGTGCTTTGCTTTAATTTCACTGCGCTCGCTTTTACATTCACATTCTTTTTGCTAAATCCGCAATTTGTCCTTGTTTTTATGTGCCACAGCTGCTACACACCCCCCGTTGCCCACTCGCTTTCGTTCGCTTTTCATCAGCGCTTTCTTGTGTTATTATTATTATTGAAGCTACTTTTCGCCACACGCAACTCTCAGCTTTCTGCGGCTTTTCTTCTCCAAAACACAGTTTGTCGTCGCTATAAAACCAAAAGGTCCTTAGGCCACATTTTGAGGGACTCAAAATCTTATATTAATATTATTTTTCAGATTTTCCTCTATATGATTTCCTATTGCCAAGCTACACTGTATTTCCTTTTCAATGGGGACAGGTGGCAGCCCCTGGCCTGCCCTATGTTACAGTTATTCGGCTTGTTATTCTTGTTGCCAACTCAAAATTTAGGTTATCCCAACGTTAAGCACATTCCCCCCACTCCCCCTACTCACCACCACGGATAACTTAAACAATTCTCTCTTCCCTTTCTATCCCAGCTCTGCTATTAAATAATAAAAGGTAATACAAAAACTTTTGTTACGTTACATTCGCTGTCTCTGTCCCATATGTGTGCCAAACATACCTAAAGTGTGTGTGTTTATTGGTTGGCTGGCAACAAATTTACGTTAGTTTCGTTTTGTTAGTTGGTTTTAGATTTTTCTTTATGTAGAGCAATCCACGTGTAAAATAAATGTAACATGGATTCTGTCCGGGTGTTTCATTCATGAATGAACCTCCAGGTTAACCTTTATTTGCTGTCATGGTAATTACCACAAAAAAACTCAAAATTCTTCCAGTTAGGCTCTTCTTAAATTTGAATTATATGTCAAGGACACAGCAAGATGGATACCGTGCCAACAAGTGCTTTTCTCGATAAATAATATGGAAACATCCTAAAAACTCAGGCACATAAGATTGGGAAGGCTTTTAATATTAAAAAGAATCGCAAACTAAACCCTCTATTCAAGGAAAAAACGAGGCATTCGCAGTCTAGAAATGTCAATAAACGCACAAAACATCAGCAAGTGAGGCAACCGTGACAAGGACTTCTTTAAACTCACATTGAAGGCAGAATAAGGAACAACTAAAATGTGTCCAACGCATTTCAAATGTGCGTGAATCGTGTCCACTTCCGTACACAACAAACATTTCCACACAACTTTCCGAAGGGTATATGAAGACGCTTTCACGGGTATTGGAAGGGGAGATGGTATTGGAAACCCATTTCATTCACCCCTGCTCCCGAGGCGACTTCCTCATTTGCCAAACAACGTGCCAAGGAGAGCAAGAGGAAGACTGCCATATTAACAAAACGTAACCAAACAGCACCGAAAATAAAATCAAATCAAGCCAAACACATCCCCTTTTCTATAAATAAAATATTCTTGGCAAAAAATAGCAAGCAAGAAGCAACATCTTAGTTGAACAAAGTGTTTTTATGATTTGGAGAATTGAATTTTCTATGATTAGATAATAAAAGTGTTTAAAAGAGATGCTTCTTATTTGGACAAAAGAAAGGAGGTCGAGGAACATCCTTCCCAACCATACCCAACAATGCCCAAGGATATTAAAATCAACTCACCTGGCTTGCCGTTCGCGTCTCTGCATATTGCTGGCTTAGATCAATAATCTTTCTGCCCGGGACTGTCCTTTGAATTTTGACTCAAAAATCCGATCGTCTTTGCGACAATTTTGATAATGACTGAATTTTGATTGGCTGAACCTGCTCCTGATACACTGCTTCTATTGTTGTTGTTATGGTTGCTTCCTGCCGCTGCCGCTGCTGTTGCTGCTGCTGCTGGTTTTGGAGACCGATGCTATTGCGTTGATGGTGTTTATTGTTGAACGGGTTAACTCGAAATGCGTTTGGTTTGCTGCACAAACTTAAGGATCTGTTGGATGCGAATTGATCGAACGGATCCGCTAAGTAACCGCTCCACACGCACACACGCACGCGCACGCACTCACACTCACTGGCTCAGGGTCCGCGCATGTCGCGCATGCGTACAATCCACTCTCGCTATATCACTTCCTGACCACCTCCCTTTCTCCCGCTGCGGGTGACAGGTTAGAGGTGACAGGTGTGTGTGGTGCGTCTTTTCGCCCGCTAGCGCGCTATCACTCTCCCACCTTTCTTTGCTAGCTCGCAATTATTCCTGTTCCTTTTCCCGCTGTAGCTGTTGCTGTTGTTATTGCTGTTGCTGTGGGGTCGTCGTTATTTGACATTAAGTATTGATTTTGAGCAGCATCTCTTTGAATTTTCGGTTTGTTTATATTACAATTTTTTTTCTTATTTTTGTAATTTCTTTTGCGTTTTGTGTGGGGTTGTGTATGTGCCGTATAGGTATGTGTACATGTGTCAAAAGGCGGGCAAATTGTCGTAAAATTATTCTATCGCTCGGTAGTAGTCTGTTTTTATTATATTTTCTCGATTTTGGCAGCTCCTTCGCCCGTCTTGATTAAAGGTAGATTGAAGCTCCGACCTTTAGTTAATTTTCAGGATCTGCTTTTGTTCCGGTTATGGCAAAGCAAATTTGGAAGGGCTATGTTAGAAGGAGAGGAGAAACAGTCTCGTGCTACGCTGAATAACTAGGTAAACAAATAATTTTGGCTAAACAATTTGACAAACACACTTTTGCACATTTTATCCAACAGTTTGTGTGACAACGAAATCCAATCCGAACTCCGATTTGGTTCATTCAGTTTCCCAGCCGGCTGACATGATAGGCAAAAGTGTTGCGGTGAAATGGCGAACGACGAAAATAAACAAATTTAAATATAACAACAAACAATTCTTCGCTGTGTAGTTAAATTTAAGTTATTAACAATTTAACCGGTCAATATACTTCCAACGATCGCACGCTTAAAGCATTTATAGCACATTGTTCCCACGGCTGAAAGTGAAAGTAAGAAGCTTTAATTAGTACTATAATTTATAAACTTTTAAATAAAATTAAGTTAAAATGTTTCTTATAAATTTTAATCTCGATATGGTATTTTTTTTAGTATGTTTAGTTAGCTGGCCACACTACTTTACGCTGAGAGCGTTAGCCGAATTGGCCTTTTCTCATTGATTTCCATTTATTTTATTAGGTTATTCTAAATCTCTAGACTTAAAATATTTCCAATTGAATTAATTAAAGATTTATTTTTACTAGCAGACCTAAACTCTTGGTTTGTTCTGATCACACAAGTTGCAAACTCGGAAATTAGGCCAATTAGCTTCGTGGACTACACCACGTAAAATTCTTTAAAAACATCTTGGGCGCAAGGTCAAAGTAAATATTTCCGTACGTGATTTTTTTTATTTTTAACTATTTTCACGTTTTGTTATTTGATGCAAAAAAACTCATTTGCGGCTACCAACTGACGACAAAAGTGCGAGAGCGAGGCTGAACGAAGTCTCAGAGAGGGTGTAACTACTCGACTTTTGGCCATATTTTTTTCAATGGGCTACCTTTCTGCCAACGCATCATTATTTAGCGGGTGCTTTGGTTTACTTTTGATTCAATAATTTTCACAACGAATTAAATTGATTGCTTCATCTCGAAAAATTACCTTTTAGACAGTTTTGCACGCATTTTCACTACGCCTCATTTTTTCACCCATACACTCACACGCACGCACGCACAGACACAGTTACACACGGTCGAACCGAATTAAATTTGCAATTCCAATTGCTCTCGCAAAACTTTAAGCTATGCGCTAATCGGATTTCGTCTTGTGGCGCTGCGGTTATTACTTAATTAACTACTTTTTACATATTAGCATGGTTTATTTTGTTCGATTTTCAATTAAACTGTTCCCAATAGACCAAAACGCACGCAAGAGAGCACGAGAAAAATGGTGCGATTTTTTTCCTTGCTTACACACACATTCAAACGCGAACTGGTGTAACCGGACATGTTCGATTCGGAAATCCTGAAAAATTTATATCTACCAACTTGTATTTGGTGATTTTTCTTGAAAGCTTTATCTTTGTTTATTATATTTTCATTTATTTTTTAATAAAAAACATAGTTTGTTTTAAGTCGTGTCAGTTTTTCTACAAAAACGTGAACTAATACAATCTTAATACTAAAATAATACCAACGCTGGATCGAGACAATGTGCCGGCAACTAAAAACAGTTTTATTGGACCTTTAAATCAGTAATATCTTTTTTATTTCAAAATTTCAATTTTCTACACAGCCATCTTCACTCAAAAGGTTAATTTTCACTCAAGTCACTACCATTACTGTTTACTTCGCATACATAATCACTGCTGGTACTTTATTCAGTAATCAGCGCTGCAACTTTGGCTACTTTTAGCCAGTTTTTAAAGGAAAATATAGATTGCACAGAACTTAATTATTAATCTTTGGATTAAATATAATAGAACAAAAATTGATTCTTATACCAAGGTAATTTTTACTTCGCATTAGTTTTAAATCATTTTTTAACAAAGTTTCAAAAAACTTCTTTCTAAAAATACCAATCAACTTCAGTGATAGTATTTAATCGGCGGGAGAATACCGCATGAAACCAAAGAAGCTGCAACACGTGCGAGTTTTCCTCGCTCTCTCTCTGAACAATAAATAAATTATAATTTACTGCTGGATTTCAGGAATTTAGAGAAAAATGGTTAAAGTTAGAAGAAATGCAGCTAAGGTAAGACAAATAGGCCACCAAATTGAACATCTTAACATCATAAACTTTTAGCACGATGCACAGAAAGCAGCTCGAAAAGACTCTTCCGACTCTGTTGTGGACAGAGATTCCCCAGACGAAGATCAGAGTGACTTGGACAAGGCTGTTTCGAGTAGCGATGATGGATTTGAAGAACCTTCGCCTGTTACGAAGAACCCGCTACCAAAATCTGCTACCCCCGCCAAAATAAAAACAAAGAAAAACAAATTTAAAGATGAGACCAAAAATGTGAAGCCTCCAACTCTAGAGGAGATGAAGGACCTCCGTGACACTCGAAACCTTTTTCACTCCAACCTGTTCAAGTTGCAGGTGAAGGAAATGTTGGAGGAGCTGCAGCTTAAGACCAAGTACTCGGAGTTCATTGAGCACTGGATGGAATGCTTCACGGCTTTCACTGCACAGCTGAAGGACAAGCTGATGGAACGATCCAGTTTAGAGGTCCCCTTAAACTTGCCCCAGAAGGCAACAGGCTTCATGTTCTCTAAGCCTACGAGAGAACCATTTCTGATCGGAGCATCTTCAACAGGCACCCTCCTGGGCCCCAAAATTGTGATGGATGTGGCTCTTGAGATGCCGAAGGAAAGCATTCACAAAGACGACTACGTAAACCTGAAATACGATCAAAGGCGGGCACTCTACTTGACCTATGTAACGGAGAGGATGCAGGAGCACCCGGAATATGCCCAGGATCAATTCTCCTTCAACTATTTCGCCAACAATCCATTGAAACCAATATTGGAGCTTACTCCATCGGACAAAAAGGTGTCGAAGCACCTTCAGGTACGCCTTTTTATCACAGCCCCTCTGGACAGTTTTAAGCCTGGACGATTTGTTCCCTGGAATAACAATATCAGGCCTGCTTATTATAAAGATGAGTGGGACGAAAAGGAACCATTGCCCTCAACGCAGCATTACAACGCCAATGTCCTTTTCGATCTGACGCTGAGTGAAAATCAGAAGCATTTGGACAAATTCTTTAAGGGTAAAAGGAACTTTCAAGACGGATTATTGCTCCTTAAAGTGTGGCTTCGGCAACGAGACTTAAACGTAGGATACAGTGGCTTTGGCGCCCACATCCTAGCATCGTTTATTGTCTACCTTAACCAACAACGGGTTCTGCACCAGTCCAGCAGTAGCTACCAAGTGGCGAGAACAGTTTGGAACCAACTGGCTAATACGAATTGGACACATGGTATCAGCATGGCTCCCGCTGCAGTCCAGGGCGAGGATATGGAAAAGATGGCAAAGCACTACGATGTCTGTTTTCTGGACGTCACAAATCAATACAATTTGTGTGCGAACGTTCCGCTCTACCTTTACCAGACGGTCCAGGCGGAGGCCAAGTTGGCGGTGGATCTATTAAATGACACAAAACTGAACAGCTTTCCATACATTTTCATGCAGAAATGTCCCCTTTACAGCCGGGTGGATAACATCCTGAAGTAAGTTTGAAAACTTATTTTTCCGAAAATATTATAACTTATTTTTTCAGGATCACAAACTATTCTTGTGTGGAACAAATGCTTCTGCTGCATTCTCAACCCCGATTTAAATACGATTACGCCAATTACGGATACCCTCGATTGCTTCAACTTTTGACAGAGTAAGTTGCATTATAATATTAATAGAGTTTGAAATAATGTTTTATTTCCTGAAGGCTTCTTCAAAAAGGTCTTTCCGACCGCGTTCAGGCAATTCTTCCCCTGGAAACGGCGACGTCTTCCTGGCCTGTGGAGAGCACAGCTCCAGTTATTGGAAAATATATTCAACTTGGTCTCATTCTTCATCCGGACAAGGCATACGAGGTACTCAACAAAGGCCCTGCCGCTAACGAAGATCCTGAAGGAGCCGCGGAGTTCCGTCGTTTTTGGGGAGAGAAATCTAACCTGCGGCGCTTCCAGGACGGCAGTATAACTGAAGCTGTTGTTTGGGGAACCGCTCAAGATGCCCCCTTTAAAAAACGATTGATCGTCCGGCAAATTGTTCTTCACTTACTGGAACATCACCTACAGCTGGAGAGCAAAGACGTGCAATACATAGCCGGCGAATTAGACCAGGTTTACAGTTTGACACCTTGGTTCAAGGTGGGCCACTTGAAGACTAAGTTGTCGCTGGAACAGGAAACAGATGCGGAGGCACTCAGTCCACTCGTTATACGATGTTACGACGAACTGGCGCGGCAACTCCACAATCTGAATGATTTACCTCTGGAAATTGTGTCCATCTCGGGAACATCTCCCGTCTTTCGATACTGTGAGCCGGAGCCGGTGATGCCGCAGGCGCGTCTTAAGGATGATCGTATCCTCGCCACTCATGTTCAGCACGTGGTGATTCAACTTGGTCAAAGCGGCAAGTGGCCCAATGACCTGACCGCCCTACGCGCTCTTAAAACAGCGTTTCTGATCGAAATTGGCGAAAAGTTGGAGGCAAAATTCCGCCTTAAATGGGCAGCCACATCCGATGGACTATTGGTCTTGAAACAGGGCTTTTGCTTCATGATCCAGCTGGCGCACAGCAAAGAGCTAGCACTGGTTAAGCAAGTGGTCACAGATCAAGGTGTCACGACATATGTAGATAACCCCGAAAGCCGGGCTTTGGAACGGGAGCATCACATCCTGCCCAAGGTCAGCGGGGCCTTGCACTCACTCCACCAAACGTATCCGGCCTTTGGTCCAACTGTGCTCCTGGCGAAGCGCTGGATAGCCGCCCAACTTCTGGATGAGGGTTTATGGCCCACCATGGCCACCGAGTTTCTGGTGGCGCATCTCTTCCAGCAACGCCATGCCCCCCATCCCATTGCCTCACCTCAAACCGGCTTCATTCGTTTCCTGCAATTGCTTGCCCACAACGACTGGAAAAGCGAACTTATTTTGCTCAACTTTAATAACAGCTGGCAGGGTTAGTCATTAAAAACAATAATAATTAAATTAAACTAACGAAAATTTATATTTTAGAACAACAAATTACTGATTTGGAGAATAGTGTCCGCACTGGTCGCCAGAGCTATCCACCTCTAGTCGTGGCCACATCCTACGATCAACAGCATGCAGGCCACCTCTGGACTTCAGAACAGGCACCCACCCCGCTGGTGCTGGGCCACGTTGTTAGACTGGCGCGACATGCTTTTGAGATTATTGAGACTAGCCTGATGTCCAAGGACCTGCGATTCGTGCGTCCCGCCCAATTGTTCCGAGCTTCCAACGAGGGTTATGATCTGGTGATACAGCTCAAACCGGATCTAATTCCCAACACTTTGTGCTATGACCTCGGATCTCCATTCGTATCCTTTGGTCAGCCCAATTTTCAACTGCCTTTGGCAGGCGCCAACCGTCTAGCTGCGATTGTGAGCCAATTAAGGGTAAAATAATTATATTTTATACTTGGGTTTGTGATAATTCTATATAAAACATTCATTTCAGTCTGCCTACGCTGACTTTGCTGCCTTCTTCTACAATCCCCATGGCGGGAAGGAACTGGCCATTATGTGGCGCCCACCTTCCGAGTTTGTGCCCAGGCCATTCAAGGTTAACGAGGTGCAAGCGTGTAATCCATGTGGTAACGGAAATGTCCAAATAAATAAGGAAACGCTCCTTGAAGACTTTAAGCTATTGCTTAAAGATTTCTATCTACGAATCGCGACTCCAGAAGAGCTTAAACGCGAACAACGAGAGCAGGTCCAACCAAAGCGATATTTTAACGCTCAGAAAGATGCGGAAAAGAATAGTCCCAAGACCAAGGAGCCTGTGGATAAGAAAGCCACAAAAAAGGTGCCAAAGCGATACTTAAAAGTTCGCAACGCCACGGAAAAAGACGGTCCAAGGCCAAAGAGGCAAAAGCTACAAAAGCCTGGGGACTCGAAAACCCCTAAAAAGAAGCCATTTTTAAAGGCCAAGACTCTTAGTGCTTCTGGTTAGTTTTTTAAATACGAAGATGACTGTTCTGTACAAAGAGTTCTTTAGCTTAAGTCAATATTAAATACATTATTTAAAAAAGAGGTTTTATTATCCTTAAATATATGTGGGAAAGTGCCTTTGGCTACGAGGATTGGTATTGCCCCTTGAGTGGAATCCTAGTTCGTCTTGACAGCTTAAATCACCCTGCCTCTGATGATATTACAGGCAATCATCGGCATGTGCCGATTGGCATGCACAGGACTCCTTCAAATGGCTCCTTCAACCTGTCCATTTTTCCGGATGATTCCCTTTAAAATCAGGAGAAGTACACGTGGTGGTACCATATGGGCCACCTCGATGGCTATATTTTGGCCAATACTCATCCGATTCTAAAAAGGAATACCTTAAAACCTTGGTAAATTGATTCTCCATCGATCTGCATCAAAATCTCAGGACTATTTTTTATTTAAATTTTTTGTACATTTTTCCAGGTGATTCCCTTTGGAATCTGGAAAAGTACAGGTGGTGGTACCATATGGGCCACCTCGATGGCTGTATTTTGGCCAATACTCATCCGATTCTGGAAAGGAATACCTTAAAACTTGGTAAATTGATTCTCCATCGATCTGCATCAAAATCTCAGGACTATTTTTTATTTAAATTTTTTGTCCATTTTTCCGGATGATTCCCTTTAGAATCTGGAAAAGTACACGTGGTGGGACCATATGGGCCACCTCGATGGCTATATTTTGGCCACTACTAATCCGATTCTGGAAAGGAATACCTTAAAACCATGGTAAATTAATTCTCCATCGATCTGCATAAAAATCTGAATACAATTTTTTATTTAAATTTTTTGTCCATTTTTCCGGATGATTCCCTTTAAAATCAGGAGAAGTACATGTGGTAGGACCATATGGGCCACCTCGATGGCTATATTTCGGCCAATACTCATCCGATTCTGGAAAGGAATACCTTAAAACCTTGGTAAATTGATTCTCCATCGATCTGCATCAAAATCTCAGGACTATTTTTTATTTAAATTTTTTGTCCATTTTTCCGGATGATTCCCTTTGGAATCTGGAAAAGTACAGGTGGTGGTACCATATGGGCCACCTCGATGGCTATATTTTGGCCAATACTCATCCGATTCTAAAAGGGAATACCTTAAAACCTTGGTAAATTGATTCTCCATCGATCTGCATCAAAATCTCAGGACTATTTTTTATTTAAATTTTTTGTCCATTTTTCCGGATGATTCCCTTTAGAATCTGGAAAAGTACACGTGGTGGGACCATATGGGCCACCTCGATGGCTATATTTTGGCCAATACTCATCCGATTCTGGAAAGGAACACCTTAAAACCTTGGTAAATTGATTCTCCATCGATCTGCTTCAAAATCTGAATACAATTTTTTATTTAAATTTTTTGTCCATTTTTCCGGATGATTCCCTTTGTAATCTGGAAAAGTACAGGTGGTGGTACCATATGGGCCACCACGATGGCTATATTTTGGCCAATACTCATCCGATTATTTAAAGGAATACCTTAAAACCTTGGTAAATTGATTCTTCATCGATCTGCATCAAAATCTCAGGACTATTTTTTATTTTAATTTTTTGTCCATTTTTCCGGGTGATTTCCTTTAGAATCTGGAAAAGTACAGGTGGTGGTACCGTATGGGCCACCTCGATGGCTATATTTTGGCCAATACTCATACGATTCTGGAAAGGAATACCTTAAAACCTTGGTAAATTGATTCTGCATCGATCTGCATCAAAATCTGAATACAATTTTTTATTTAAATTTTTTGTCCATTTTTCCGGATGATTCCCTTTGGAATCTGGAAAAGTACAGGTGGTGGGACCATATGGGCCACCTCGATGGCTATATTTTGGCCAATACTCATCCGATTCTGGAAAGGAACACCTTAAAACCTTGGTAAATTGATTCTCCATCGATCTGCTTCAAAATCTGAATACAATTTTTTATTTAAATTTTTTGTCCATTTTTCCGGATGATTCCCTTTGGAATCTGGAAAAGTACAGGTGGTGGTACCATATGGGCCACCTCGATGGCTATATTTTGGCCAATACTCATCCGATTCTAAAAGGGAATACCTTAAAACCTTGGTAAATTAATTCTCCATCGATCTGCATCAAAATCTCAGGACTATTTTTTATTTAAATTTTTTGTCCATTTTTCCGGATGATTCCCTTTAGAATCTGGAAAAGTACACGTGGTGGGACCATATGGGCCACCTCGATGGCTATATTTTGGCCACTACTAATCCGATTCTGGAAAGGAATACCTTAAAACCATGGTAAATTAATTCTCCATCGATCTGCATAAAAATCTGAATACAATTTTTTATTTAAATTTTTTGTCCATTTTTCCGGATGATTCCCTTTGGAATCTGGAAAAGTACAGGTGGTGGGACCATATGGGCCACCTCGATGGCTATATTTTGGCCAATACTCATCCGATTCTGGAAAGGAACACCTTAAAACCTTGGTAAATTGATTCTCCATCGATCTGCTTCAAAATCTGAATACAATTTTTTATTTAAATTTTTTGTCCATTTTTCCGGATGATTCCCTTTGGAATCTGGAAAAGTACAGGTGGTGGTACCATATGGGCCACCTCGATGGCTATATTTTGACCAATACTCATCCGATTATATAAAGGAATACCTTAAAACCTTGGTAAATTGATTCTCCATCGATCTGCATCAAAATCTCAGGACTATTTTTTATTTAAATTTTTTGTCCATTTTTCCGGGTGATTTCCTTTAGAATCTGGAAAAGTACAGGTGGTGGTACCATATGGGCCACCTCGATGGCTATATTTTGGCCAATACTCATCCGATTCTGGAAAGGAACACCTTAAAACCTTGGTAAATTGATTCTCCATCGATCTGCTTCAAAATCTGAATACAATTTTTTATTTAAATTTTTTGTCCATTTTTCCGGATGATTCCCTTTGGAATCTGGAAAAGTACAGGTGGTGGTACCATATGGGCCACCTCGATGGCTATATTTTGGCCAATACTCACCCGATTATATAAAGGAATACCTTAAAACCTTGGTAAATTGATTCTCCATCGATCTGCATCAAAATCTCAGGACTATTTTTTATTTAAATTTTTTGTCCATTTTTCCGGGTGATTTCCTTTAGAATCTGGAAAAGTACAGGTGGTGGTACCATATGGGCCACCTCGATGGCTATATTTTGGCCAATACTCATCCGATTCTGGAAAGGAACACCTTAAAACCTTGGTAAATTGATTCTCCATCGATCTGCTTCAAAATCTGAATACAATTTTTTATTTAAATTTTTTGTCCATTTTTCCGGGTGATTTCCTTTAGAATCTGGAAAAGTACAGGTGGTGGTACCATATGGGCCACCTCGATGGCTATATTTTGGCCAATACTCATCCGATTCTGGAAAGGAACACCTTAAAACCTTGGTAAATTAATTCTCCATCGATCTGCATAAAAATCTGAATACAATTTTTTATTTAAATTTTTTGTCCATTTTTCCGGATGATTCCCTTTAAAATCAGGAGAAGTACACGTGGTAGGACCATATGGGCCACCTCGATGGCTATATTTTGGCCAATACTCATCCGATTCTGGAAAGGAATACCTTAAAACCTTGGTAAATTGATTCTCCATCGATCTGCATCAAAATCTCAGGACTATTTTTTATTTCAATTTTCTGTCCATTTTTCCGGGTGATTCCCTTTGAAATCTTGGGAAGTACAAGTGGTGGGACAATATGGTCAAAGTCTAAATATCATTCTTTTGAAAACATTATATTAAAAGATTCTTTGGAAATGTATCAAAAATTTATTAAAAGGAGGAAATCATTGATGCCATCACTCCGCCTCATTTTCATGCATCGGCTTTCTGGTGGGACGCCTCTTTTGATCCTGTACATCCTGGTAGCAACGATTATGTTCGATGGGAAATTGCCTTGGGGTGGAGTAACTTTGGCTACGGGGATTGGTTTTCGTCTTGAGTATGCCCCTCGAGTGGAAACCTTGTTTATCTCGACGTCTAAAATCCTCCTCTCTTCCCTGATATTGGAGACATTCATCGGTGTGTGTCGATTGGCATGCACTGGACTCCTGCATGGGGCATCTGGTAGTGGGAATAGGAGGACGCTCCTGATGTTTTCTATCCTTTCGTTCTGAGAAAGCTTGTATGGATTTGCAGCGACGACAGTTACACGGACCAGTTCGTCCAAGATTTCCATCTGACACGGCATCGGAGTCTTCCGAGGTGTATGCTGTCGATGAGGACCTCCAAACTATGTGGCTGGTAGTGTTGCCTGATTTACTGGCCCTCTCCGTTTGACAGCCTGCGTGTTGCTTTTTAAAGTCCGAATTCGGACCAGTGGTGGGCTTGTGAGTGGAATCGGGATCGGGACTTTGGGTCTGGCAGTTGGCGTGCCGCTTCTCAGTCCCAGAGCAGTGCTGGCAGGCTATGCTCCTCATCAAATCACAGGTGGAGGTGGCAGCGTTTAATTTGAGTGGAAACTTCACACGCTGTTCATCAGTGAGCTTGCACCAGCCCAATTGGGTGGCTACGCTGGCCACTGTCTTCGGCGGACGAGACTTAGTGGGGAACAGGGTCGTAGCCAAATGCTTTGTTTCATCCTCATGAGCGTGGTCCACGTGGATCTTCCTCTGTTTTTGGCCCAGCAACTCCTGGATGTGGCCAGAGTTGGCGGTGGGCGGCTGAGGCGCAGGGATGGTACTGTAGTTGAATTCATTAGTCACTGGAGCCGTTGTATTCATGGGACAGAGCTGTCCGTTGGACGTCACTCTGTTGTAGCTGAGGACGCGGATGTCCTCCACACGCCGAATATCCTGTTGGGTGAGGACAAAGAGCTCGTTGCCCACCACTACTGGGACTATGGCAAAAGACTGCGGATTATCTTCAAGATCTGTGAGGATCTATTTACGATACCTACTTTGAAGAACTGGGGCCGCTTCTTCGGACACTTGGACCAACCTCTTTATATTCGAGTTAGTGGCCATTGTCTTGTGTTAACAGAATTTAGAATTTTTTTTTGAAATTTCCTTTAGCCAATTACAAGCACATGTTTTTTTTAGGCTTTTATGATTACTATATTCACAAAAAAGTAACGAAATATTCAGACATATGTATATGAGCCACGACGATCTAAATATTTCGGTCAATTCTGGTCCGCTCCTTGGCCGGTAAAGCTCAAAATATTCGTGATACAGACATATAGCTTAGGTATAATTAGCTGGAAACATAATTCGTCTATTTAGACAGTTTTCTTTTAGGTGAACATAATTTATTAAAGTTAGAATTCGAATGTTTGGAATAGCACATGAAGCGAGTTATTTAAATTTCTTTCCCCCTTTTCGACCTGGTGCTTCAACGGTAGCCACAGCATTGGAGTAGTGCTTGGTGGAGATACGATTGAGGAAGTAGAGTCCAACCAGCGAGAACAGGATGCTGGTGGTGGCGCACACTCTGTGAACGATTCCTGCCGCTGCTACTGTGAGTGACAAGCAAAAGAGAATCTCGGGCACCAACTTGGCCTGGAAGTCCTGTCCAAATATAACCATTTCGGCGTTGGACACGCAGGTGAGGCTCAATATAAACAGCCAGGAGAAAAGGTATCCGCCCAGCAAGACATTAAGTTGGCTACCATTGAACCAGTCGGCACAGAAGCGTAGTGTGGCGAAAATTACCAGGCTAAGGAGGCCCGAGATTATGGAGGACACCAAGGGGCTTTTGCTGTTGGAGGACGCGGCTGAAAAGGTTAAAACTAAGTACTATGTTTCCCAAAATAAGTTCAATAAGCTTACACATATTTTTTCCCAGCCGGCGTCTTTGTTGTACGTGTAACAAGTGTTGCCAATCAAGTTACTTTACAATCTATATTGTTTTTCGGGGGAAGAACTAAACATCAAACAATTTTGGTTGAATTCAAACATTTATTGAGACAATATATGCTATTTACTTTTATTTTTATATTATTTTTAATACATATTTAATATTTAGAATTTAGTATTTGTACTAATATTGACAACCCTAGCAAAGATGTGGCAACGCTGGCATTAAAACCAATAACATTGCACTTGGTGCTGGTTTTATTATTCTTTTCACACAAATTGTAAATAAAAACGCTTGTCGAAATGTCTGCTCTACTGAAAATAGCCAGCTCCATGCGGCTAACTTTAATACAAACACGGAGCATAGCTAGCACAACTCCCAGGTTGATTAAAGAAAGTAAGTAGTTTGTTTCATAACCTTAACATGGAGAAGATCTTGACCGAGCTTCATTATATTCCGCAGTCCAGGAAAAAGAGGAGAACAACGTTCGGGTCTTTGAGGGCATTAACGTTGACTCTCCGCGTGCCGAGAAAATGCTCAACTCAGCCTGCCAAAGCACATTCTGCCCGGAATGCACCTTGGGATTAGACATAAAACACACTGACGTCCTTATCCTATCACAGTACGTCCGCTCTGATGGATGCATGTTGCCCCGAAGGATCACTGGGTTGTGTTATCGTCAGCAGAAAAAAATGGGAACTTTAGTAACAATGGCCCAAAAGGCAGGGCTTATGCCAAACTTAGCGCCCTCGTGGAGCAAAAAGGATCCCAAAAAACGCTTTGGCTGGCGGAAATTTAACAAGTACTTCTTGGAATCGACAATTAAATATTAACTAGTTTTAAAGGAGCAATAAAAAGAATGTTTTGTCCAGAACAATAATATCTTATTTGAAAAAGGCAGAGCTTTCGGATTTCCATTGTTATTTTAACAATATTTTTAAAGATTTTCTTTGAGTAACTATAATTTACGTTTTCTCTGTTAAAATATTAACCACAATTATTTGTAATCTTTAAATCTTAAACTTAATATGTAAGTATTTAAAATCTAATCTCCCGCCTGGTGTTCCAAAACTCAATATTCCATTTAAAATAATACCCAATATGTAATTATTCAACCGCCTGGTCACACTATATCGAATCTAAGTTTTGTGCCCGTCATTCTCTACCAGCAAAAACATTTAAAGATTTCATTTCTTATCCTTGTAAAGGCAAATATTAAATCATGCTGAATAACTACAACAGCCTGACTCAGCCTTTGTGGCAAAATGGACCCGCACCCGGCGAGTTTTACCACTTCTCCGGCGGCCAAGCGCAAAACCAGAAGCTACCTTGCGAGCTGACCACCGCCGGTCCCTATGGAACGCAGCGCAACACGTAAAATGCTCTAAATATACTGTCAAATCATCCAAACTAACTTTCCTTTTCTCTGCCCCAGTGCCAGAATTACCACAGGATCCTCCGTTTTGGGCATTCGCTTTGATGGCGGCGTCATGATTGCAGCTGACACAATGGTGTCCTATGGATCTCTATCGCGCTACCAGAGCATCGATCGTGTATTCAAAATCAACCAGAAGATATTGCTGGGCGGTGGAGACGATTTCGCCGACATCCAGTCCATCAAGCGCAGCATCGATCAGAAGATGATCGCTGACCAATGTAGCGCAGACGACATCGAGATGAAGCCCAAAGAATTGGCTATGTGGTTGACCAGAGTCCTCTACAATCGTCGCACCCGCATGAACCCCTTGTACATTGACGTGGTTGTTGGAGGAGTTAATCAGGAGGGACAGCCCTTATTGGCCAATGTCGACCTGCGCGGACGATTCTACGAAGATTTTGTGGTGGCTACCGGATTTGCGCGCCATTTGGCCATCCCTCTGGTGCGGGAAAGCAAGCCCGCGGATAGGGAATTTACAGCAGAGGAGGCTTCTAATTTGGTAAGCATACATCTTGAACCTGTACACAGAATAATTGGCAAGCATCAATTGTTTTTATAGATCCGGAAATGCATGGAGGTGCTGTACTACCGAGACACTCGTAACACCTCCCAGTACACTGTGGGCGTTTGTACCTCTAACGGTTGCAGCGTTGAAGGCCCCTACAAGGTCGATGAGAACTGGACTTTTGCCTCCACCATCAAAGGATACTGAACAAAGGCACCTAGATCTATGCGGTTTTTGTATGAATTAAAGTCATGATTAATTTGGTTACAAGCTTATTAAAAATAAAAGTGACTAAACAAATAGTATTGTTAAAGGAATTTTAAAAAAGTCAACGCTTTGGACTATGAGGTTTTTAAATAATTTGGATACACGATTTATTTAAAACAATTGTGGCTAAACATACATTAATTTTGTTCAAAAAGATAAGTTTCCTAGTGGATTGCTGCTTGGAATATGTGTCTTAAGCCGCCCATGCGTTTCCGTTCCTCCTGGAATCGTCGATTAGTTCAGCATAGTGTGCCTGTCGTAGATGTGACGTCTCTGCTCGCGCACTTGTCGCTTCCACTTGTCCTGTTGATGACCGACGCGATTCAAGACATTAGCTCTAGCACTTAGCTCTTGGTTATTAGCGGAGGGCAGTGGCGGCGTCGGCTCGTCCTGGTTGGAAAAGGAGTTGATTATTAGTGAATATTTGTAGTTTCCTCAAAACAGGTTTCTGTGGTTAGTAGTGGTATCTCTATGTGTTGGGGGTTAGAAACTTAAGAATATCACAAACGGATACAAAAACATAAAATGAAACAAAAGGAGTGATGGATATTGTAAGTCTTTTTTAAAAGTGTGGTGCTTCTTTATTGCCAACTAGTTGCGCCACATCGGCATCAATATCTTCAAGTTCGTAATCATCGCCTTGGGCTGTAACTAGGAGGCTATATTGAATGCCTGCGTATCTGGAATTTTTGCTATGTACATCTTCGTTGGTGTGCTCCTGATAGTTGGCCTTCACTCGCTTGTTCAGCAACGGGTCCAGGCACATCAGGAAGAGCATGTATATCACTAATATGGAGATGATCCAAATCACAATAATGACCACGACCTGCAGGGGAAATTCCACGTTTTGTTAATAAATGTTTAGACTTTAATATTAATTAAGAAACACCTTTATTAAAGTCGTATTCCTTGCCACGTGAGAGCACTTGCACTCTGCACATATGGGGAGCTCCTTCCCATTGGAATCCAAGCGAGGTAGCAGGGCTCCAGCGCAGACACTGAAAAGGAGTTGGATGTTTTCAAATCAGCTAAAAACCTTTACCCCAATCGGTGAAAGACATCTCTTCTTATCCTTGTAATATTTACCAATCAGTCGTTGGAGCCGCTGTGCTGCTTGTATTGGAAGAACTCTGGCCGGGATTTGGTGGATTGGCCTTGGGCGATGCTGCAGCTGTTGCAGTGGGGTTACCTGCTTTTGGGGCTGGTGCCGCAGCTGCAGCGGCTGGAGCACTGGCATTATGGTTGCTGCTGCCGACTGGCAATGTTTGGGATGCAGTCTCAGCCTTTGTTGGTGTCATGGAACGATGGGATAAACATTGAATGAGGGAATCATGTGATCTGAATAATTAATTGGCTTACCCATGTCACGCCAACCAAATAACATATCGCCAGTAGCACAGCGTAGATAAACAGACGCTTGTGTGCCATTAATTTTTCTTTAATTTCAATTTTCACTTTTCTATCCGCTTGTTTGGAGAAAATTTTGCGTTTGCAAATTTGCAGTAAGACCGTAGCTTTAATACTGGAATTTTTTTCAGAGGTAGAAGTATATTGGAATATATGGCGGGGTTTTTAAATTATTTGTTGGTAAAAATATACATATATAAATTATTGAAGACTATCTTTAAATATTTCGTTCCAAAATATTAATAAAATATATTGTATCGTAATTTTTTAAGGACAATCTGAAACACAAAATCTCAAATAATTTAGACTTTACTCAATCCGATTATTCAGTCAGTAAAATGTTTTTAATTTCAATAAAAGCATTTAAATAGACACAGACATTTAGAAAATCTAGCAATCTCTTTATTTATTGGAAAAAAAGACCACAACATTTAGCAATCGATTTAAGTTATCGGTAGCGATAACTGTGTTCGTTTGCACTCGCGTGGACGGTCCCACTTTAACGGACCGATGATGTGGATTTAAAAGTTAAATATTTGTAAATAAGACCTGGGACACAAAATGGACATCACGCAGCAGTTCAAGGCAAGCGTGATGACGGTGCGCCTTCAGCGAAAGACTGAGCTGGCCGCCGCAACTGCCGGAAAACCCAAGACTCCCGCAGGTACGGCTCCCACTAAAACCACTGGGCCAAGAGATGACTTCGCCAAACAGGCAAAGGAAGTGTGCAACAAGATCACTGCCCTGCGAAACGTGCTGATTGAGAACAGGACCGCCTACATGCGCATAGGACAGCATCTAAAAAGCGCCGCCCACATGACTGACGCCCAAAGGGATCTGATCGATCGCGAGTCGGAGAAGTTTGTTACCTTCTATACGCAGCACCTGGCCAAGATGCGGGCCGATTGGAAGGGTGCCAAGCGGAAGCCCCAAGAGCGACAGCATATCGACGCCGTTTTAGATTTGTTGGTCAGCTATTTGCATAGCGTGGAGCAGATTTATATTGATCAGAAAAAGTACCGAGTGCAACATGAGCTGGAATCCTATAGGCTGCTTAAGCTAGCGGCTAACAAAAAGAAAATACCAGTACGTCCGGCAACAGGCGGCACGCTGGGCAGGCGTATTATTTCCCAGGATGATCAGGAAACTGTGGAAGCGACTTCCAGAAATGGACTCGAAGAGGAGGCGGCGGATAACGACTGGAGCAACGATGGCTGGGGCGAATGGGACGATGGCGATGAAGAGGAATCTGACGGGCATTCGCTGGATAAGAGTGCGCTCCAAGGCGACAATCAGCGCAAGCCGCGAACACGTAAACGGAGCAAACCCAACAAGACGGGTCTGAACGACTCTTCGGCTAAAGTGGCTCTCGATGAGGAGCTACAGAAGACAGCGCAGCAAGAGGTGGACGACGAAGATCCCCTCAGTGCTGAGGATGTTCAACTGTTCGAGGAGGAAAACGTGCACATTTACAACTTCCTGCAGGGCGTTTCGGAGGAAGTGGATCAGATTGAGAAGAACGTGGTGGACATTGCCCAGCTGCAGGATATATTCACTGAAAAGGTTGGTATACCATAGAAATCATTTTTGTGCTTGTTTAAAACAATGTTTTCCTTGTAGCTTGCGTTACAACAGCACAGCATCGAGCGAATCGAAAGCGCCGTGATTGGCAGTACTGAGAACGTGAAGGACGCCAACGAGCAGATCCGCCAGGCGACACAGCGAAACGCCGGACTGCGAGTATGGTCCCTGTTTTTCCTGCTGGTCATGTCCTTCTCGCTACTGTTTCTAGATTGGTACTATGACTAAGAAATAAGAGAATAAATTAAATTTTTGTAAACCAATAGAGGAGCGGACAGAAAACACTTTTGTTATCATTTGATTGCATAAATTGTTTATTACATTATTTATAAATAAAATGAAAATATTAACATGGTTTATTCTGGTCAACCCAATGAATCCTCATAAAACGAATTGGAACTAAACTGTTTTGAGCTGGTATTGAAGTATCAGTTGTATGTAATTCAAAAGTCTGTAAAACGATATTAAGAACTAAGAGCTTAAGTGCTGTTGGGACCTCATTTAAGTCTAGGGGTCTTACTAGCTTAAAAAAACTATTCTGTTCATGTTTTCGTTGATTGCTTGTTAAAACAATAAATCTTACGGGGAACGGAAATATCCGAAATATTTATTTGGCCTAAAGCTAAGGTTTCTTGGTTGGTATTCATTGCATGAAAGTTTAAATTCTAACTATCTTACGAGCTAGTCCTAAACTTTGTGTGTTGTTTTGAGGGAGTGTACTCGTGGCTTATTCGCTAAATTGTTAAGTGCAATATTGGATTGCATTCAATGCAGTCTGCTGGTTCTTTTTTTTTTTTTGGATTTACTTCAAGTGGATAAATGGAAGAGAATTGCCATCCAAAGTAGCAAAGGTATAGGAAGGCGCCATTGTTACTAGGCGGGTAGTTGGTTGTGGATAATGTCTAAGAACTAAAGTATTGTAGACTAAATAATAAGATGGCCCCATGGGTTATGGCGTCGGGGCAATCGACTCCAGAGCACTGCTCTCCACTGAGTTGGGGAATTCATCGTGGTGGCTGTACGAATTACCGCCGCTGCTCATCGGCGTCAAAGGTGTCTCCTCTATCGGTGTGGATGGACTTTCCAGGTTATCGGTTGTTAACGTTTGCTTGTTGCCTCTATTGTTGCTGGACTTCGAGGCTGCATCATCGTTGAGAAACACGCCCAACGGCAAGTGTGTGTTCATATGAGCTGAAGAAAGTAAAAGCAAATACATTTTTACAAATCTTCGCAAATGATAGGTTTTTGTTTGTTTTGAAAAAGCATGATGTGCAACTAATTGTATGCCATGCAAAAACAGGCACCAGGTAGTTAAGCAGCCTTATCTATATTTACATTGACTAGGAAGAGTACTTTATAGTACTATTACCAATTATTGGGGGTGCTGCCAACTTTCGTGGATCAAATTAAATGAATTATAATATCAAGATCGGTTTATATCTACGGCAGGCAAATCAATCTTTTATTTTTATTTTTATTTTTAACTTTTAATGGAATGGGTTTTCGTGTTTACGGATTTTTTTCTTTCGTGAGTGTTAACATATTGTGTAACGATGGTTGGACTTTTAGCCATTAATCATTTACTCTTAACCATCTTTACGTAATATGTATCTTAGCAAAACATCTTTATTTATGAATAACTCAAAGTGCAAATTATTATTGAAAAAAAGTCTAAAAACAAATGACTTGTGATTTAGTAAAACCTAAAAGTGTTTTCAGGTAAGCTTAATCTTTGGGTACTTTGTGCCTTATTTACAGCAGTTCCTTTTTGGTTTAAAACATGAATGAAAATCAAGACTTTATTGGCAGTAGGAGGGGCGGCATGTTGTCCAATTATTGTGAGCAGTCAAAGGTTAATTTTGCCAAAGCGCAGGAATAAATAATAAGGTTTCTGTTTAATTGGTTTAATTTGATAACGTTTCGGGGTTGGCAACACCAATAAAGACGGGAGACTTTACCGCGAAAACTGTGAAAATGCATGAAATCGCGAGTACATAGATCGCATTTGTAAAACAGCTTATTGTGGGTGCGTCGGTGTTTTCGCAATTCTCTTAGATATTCGAACGATTTATCGCATTCGTCGCACTGGTAACCGAGCTCTGCAAAAGAAATGGGCCTTTTTGTATCTGGATATTGGATATTCGGATATATATCATCTTCAAGCACGAAGAAGAGGTGGTAGCCACAGATTGGAAACGCACATAAATGAATAGAGGAGGCGGATATGCTTAAATTAGTTGTTCGCTGTAGAGGACTACCTTTCAAAACATACATAGAATGGTAGTGCAAGAGTAGAGGGAAATATCGCCAAAGCTACACAGTTGAAATGTCCGAAGTTTTTGTTCTAAATATATGTCAATCGAAAGCTTACACATGAGTACAAGGGTTGTTAGTACAATTGTCTTAAAGTTTTCATTTGTTTACGAAAGGCAACTTAAATTACAAAATGATTGCTCTAGGTGCTGAGGTCAGCCGATTAAATGGTAATGAACATCTAATTGCTTATCTTAAATACCTCTAATTGCTCCCTGAAAAGTTCAGTTCGCAGTTTAAATTTTTTCACAAAAAAAATACATACTATAGTCGTAAACTTTCCCGTCATAGACAATAATTTCGGTGAACATTTTTGTCTTAGTTTTTGTTATAGTTCATTGGATTTCAAGTTAATTTGTTCATTAGTTTTGTTAGTAAATGGATTAATTCATGCCAAGCAATACATTATTAATTGATCGGCTTGTGTGGAGGGAATTCCCATTATTCAATGGACTTAGAATTCCAGAAACGAACTCATGTTTCTTTACCTTTGGAACACACAGGCAATCTCGCAAATACTGTCCAAACAGGACCATAAAACGATTTTAGTTGTCTAGGATTAGTCAAGGTGTTACTGATAGTTTTTACGACTATTGTTAACTATTTTGCTGGACTTCAACACTGCCTTTTGTGGCCTTTAAAGAATTGATATTATTGTTATCAAGGTTGCAATATTCACAGCTTCAATTAATATAATTATTAGCAATGTAGATGACTTGTAACTTGTTAATATATTAATACTTGTATCTGTTGTTAGATAATAGAAAAAGCCCCAGTACCCTTTAGTTAGCCACCGCATCCAGGCATGCGTGCTCGGTCAGTGCCCCAAACTTACCACCGTGAAACTTAACGTGCGTCTTCAAGGCGCTCTCCGTACCAAATTGCTTGCCACATTCGTCGCAGGTGTGCGGCTTGGTCAACAGGTGGACGGTGATCTTGTGCAGCGTTAGCTGCGAGGGACGCGGGAAGCGCACCCGGCACAGGTTGCACTCATACGGCCGACCCTCGACATCGTGCGACTCCATGTGTCGATGGAGGGCAGTACGCATGCGGTAGCCACGCTTGCAAATGCCACACACGAAGGGCATTGTTGTCTGGGAGCCGTGGGCCAGCTGGTGGTGCTTCTTGAGGGCAATGTCGTTGGTGAAACGCTCCTCGCAGTATTGACACTGATAGCTCGCCCGCAGCTCGCTCGCCGGCAATGGGTTGGGCGTGGCCGGCGACTGGGGCGGGGCTGGCGAGGCAGGGGGCGCCACGTCCACAGTAGAGGACGAAGGCGACGACGAGGGCGAAGCTGATGGCGATGCCACGGGCGTGGCCAAATGGAGCGGCCCATGTGGTCCCACAATAACTCCTCGTTTGCGGAACTGTCGCAGCGTTGTGGTAGAGTCGGGCTCAGATTGCTCTGGCGATGGCATTGTTATATGCGGCATGCTCATCATCGGTTGCGGCGACGCTGCCGAAACGATAGTGGACGGCGGCGTCGGCACGGTGGGTGGAGGTTGCAAATTTGTCAGCTCCTCGTAATGCCCACCGCCGTGGCTGTGGCCCGAAGTGCCTGCAATTGAAAGTCGCATTTAGCTCAAAACACTCTTGGCTCTCGCCGGAAAACTTACAATCCTCGCAATCCGGACAGCAAAGAATCTTCCGTGGCGTGGTCGTGCTAGCCTGCACATCCAAGGCTATAAAAGAGGAGTCGTGTTTAGGTTTAAACCAAAATCATTAGAGGAAAGGGTAGAGACTCACTTGAAGGATGCGGTGACTCGGGTTGCTGCAGCAAAAGCGGTTGACATTGTTGTTCTTGTATCTCTTGTAGCTCTTGTACCTCTTGCTGCTCCTGTTTATGTTGTTGCTGCTGCTGCTGTTGTTGTTGCTGCTGCTGGTGCTGTTGTTGTTGCTGTTGGAGCAGTTGTTGTTGGTGCTGCATTTGCTGTTGCTGCATAAGTTGTTGTTGCAATCGATGCTCATGCTGCTGCTGCTGTTGGAGCTTTTGTTGTTGCAGTTGGTGTGCGTGATGCTGCTGCTGCTGTTCGTTTGTTATTTGAAGCTGGACCTCCTCCACACGAACGCCCACATTGGCAGCTCCTTCTTTGTTCGTCTTTAATGACATGTGGAACCGCTGAATGTGGACATCGAGGGCCCGTTGGGCGGGAAACACCTGCGAGCACTGACCGCACTGATACTGCTGGACCACATGGTGGTCTAGAATGTGCTGGGACCTCTTATTGCGCCCGGCAAAAGCCAGTGGACAGTGCGGACAATTAAAGGGTGCCACGGCCGGATGCAATTCAATGATGTGTCTGCTATATTCCAGGCTGTTGGAGAACCTCGGCCCGTTCTGACAGAACCGGCATTTGAGAGTCAAGGCCCGTCCTCCCGGTGTAGTGGCCGGCATGGGAGTCACTTTGGTGGAAATGGAAGCCGCTCCCGGCATTCCCACAACCGGATGGCTTCTTATCAGTCGATTCTGCAACTGTTTCTGCGCCTGCTGCTGCTGCTGTTGCTGCAGAAGCTGATGTTGCTGTTGCTGCTGCTGCAAACGTTGACGCTGAACGTGTTGCAGATGTTGCACCTCGTTGCGAGTGGGAGCACCGTATATGTGCAACGGAGCCTGTTGCGGATTGCTGGCCGACGCCACCGGCCGCTGAATATCCGGCGGCTGTATCAATATCATAATGGGCTGACGCTGCTGGCGTTGCTGCTGAACCTGTTGGTGTTGCTGTTGTTGCTGGCGTTGGTGCTGAATGCGCTGTATGTGCTGGTGGTGCTGCTGTTGCTGCTGATTAACCTGCTCCAGCATATAAGTTTCATTGGAGTCCAGAGATGCGGGCTGCAGCATGGCATATGTTTCGGTTTGCTGTTGCGGATAAAGATCGCTCGTACTTATGTAGTAGGTGGTGGTTGTGGGTGACACATTTTCCACGGGAGCACTTCGCACGGCCTCCAGTCCGCCTACCGATGACCACTGCAGCTGTTGCTGCTGATGCTGATGCTGCTGCTGCTGCTGATGCGGTTGCGGTTGCTGTGGCTGCCATTGTCTTGCCTCCGGCACAGAGATAAGCTGCACTTTGTTGGAAGATTGCTTCACCGTTTGCTGGACAATGTGCTGCTGATAGATCTGCTCATAGGTGACTGTCGTAGTCGTGTCCTGCGCCTGCACGTGCGGCACCAGCTGCTTCTGGAGCTGCAATTGCGGATGCACCTGAGGCTGGATCTGAATCGATTGGCTTTGGACTTGTGGCGGACTCTCTGCTTGGACTTCAGCCTGCACTTCTGATTGCACTTGGAACTGATTGTCGCCAGAATTTTGTTCGAAAACTTGCGTCTGCACAAACATTTGAGATTGTGATTCAATCTGGGACTCTTCGTGAGATTCGATTTGGACCTGGTTCTGTATAGCGATCTGACAACCAGTTTCCGTCTGGTTGCCAACGATACACTCCTCCTGAATTTGAGGCTGGGATTGGATTTCCACTTGATTTGCCACAGGAAGCTCCACCTTGGATTCCTCCTTTGGCGGCTGCAGCTCCTTCAAAAACTGCGTCAACTCCAATTGCAAACTCTGATCGGA
Organism: Drosophila varians; assembly: GCA_018150405.1. Taxonomy (NCBI): domain Eukaryota; kingdom Metazoa; phylum Arthropoda; class Insecta; order Diptera; family Drosophilidae; genus Drosophila; species Drosophila varians. The sequence goes on along the minus strand of JAECWK010000015.1, from coordinate 16,359,441 downwards.
TTCCGGGGACGACGCGATGTTCTCAAAACAAGGTATGTCGTTCTGGAAGCCGATCAGTCCATTGGTAAAGTTACTATTATCAAATGGGTTAACATTTTGAGGGGCTTTTGTTTGTGCCGCCGCCACGGAGTTTTGGTCAAAGGGATCTGGGTTGGGTGGCGATACAGAGGGCTCCTGTTCGGTTAGGGGAGCATAATCGGCAGGAGTGAGGAACTCATCGATGTGGGAACAAGTCGGAGTATACATGTGCTGGTCTTGCATCTCGTTCAGAATGCCATTCAGCGTGTTTTCCACATCGTTCATTTCCACTTCGAGTTGCTGCTTGCTGTCGAGATCGTTGAGGGGCAGCGCCAGCTCCGACGGTGTGGGTGACGGCGCCGGAGTGGTGACCTTCAATTGCTCCACTCTGTTTTCGCAGTGCTTGGTGAATTCGGCCATAAAGTCCATGGGCGTATGACTCGATCGCACCGCCTGCACTTCGTCTAGCTCGTTTTTATCCGGTGGGGTTTCGGCAACGCTTGGAGTTTCCCCATTGAAAAATGCCCCAGCTTCCGTTTCGCAATCTGTTTTGGCTTCAATTTCGTTTGGTTGGAGTGCCACAGCAGAATTGAAGCTATCTGCTGTAGCACTCTGGCAAAAATTTTCGCCGTTTGCATTGTTGTTAACGTCATCGGACTTGGGGGTGGCCGTCTCCCGATTCTCCGACTCCTCGGCCTCCGGGTCAGTGCACAGGCGGCGGTGCAAGTCCTCATTTAAAGCGTTCAAAGGAATGCTTACAATGATTTCCGGTTGCTCCGGGGATTGGGGCTCTTTCTCATTCGACTCTGTGGACGAAGTCAGTTCCTTCGATTGCAGAGGCTCGTCCTCCGACGTCGTGGAATCGGTTTCCATCTCGCAGGTTTCTGCATCTGTCTTTGCAATAATTTCAGGACTATTTTCAGATAAATTCGACGGTATCGTTTCTGTAATGTTAACTGTTTCTTTGCCATTTTGTACCACTAAAGTTTCATCTTCCTCACTTCTCGGCAGTGTGTGAGGGTTTTCCTCACTTGTTTCCTTTGATTCTGTTTGCTCTTCCTCCAATGAAAACCCATTGGAGGTCAGGTTTGGATCTTTCTCTGGGATCTCAACATCCACGTGGTTGCAATTTACCTCGCTAATATCATCGGGGTTTGGGTTCTGAGAAGATTCTTTAACCACATCCTTTGATGTGCTGTCGATGGCATCGTCGCGGGATTTTTTCGCTTCCTCTGCCATGGTTTCCTGTATTTCATCAGACTTTGTGTTCTCTACTCCATCTGGTCCCATATCGTTCTCCCCCTGAGCTGGCATTATCGACTTCCTGGCGAAAGATCGCCTGGCCCTCTTAGCTGGCGTGTAAATCGGGGAGTTTCTCGGCCTTCTTCCCCGGCGCGGCATCAACTCGACGGGAACTACGCGGGGGAACTCCAGGAGACCGGCGGACTTTGGACGCGTTGAAGCGGATGCTGAGATAGAGGTGGAGGTGGGATTGTTGTCGTTGTCGAAGCCACAGCAAGGACCCACAGACATGTCGCTCAGGTCACTGCTGTTGTTGCTGGGAGCTTCCGAGTCGGAGTCGGCATTGGGGGGCGATGAGTGTTCAGAGGAGCAGTTGCTGGGCGACCACAGCTCGGATATCTCCTTGCGAGCGCCCTTCGTCTTCCAGGGCATGTTGCTGGCGTCAATTGAACCAGTGGAGTTCTCCAAGTCGGAGCCAATGGACACGCTGCGCAACTTACGCAGTCGCAACTGCAATCGCCGGGATTTTGGCGGGGGAAGATCTTCGCTTTGGGTCTCGTTATCGGTCCTTTCCCCTCGATTGTCTCCCTCTGATTCGGATACGATGCGGCGCTTTCGCTCTGGCTGCAGGTCCGCAAAATCTACGGGCACTGGCTCCTCGGTTTCGGCCACCTTTTGCTCTATTTCCGTTTCCTTCTCCCGTTGCCTTTGCTTCTGTCGTTCTTTTTCCTGCTGTTTCTGCTCTCGCTTGGCCTGCCTGGCTGCCTGACGGTCAGATATTTCCTGGGCAAAGTCCTGCAGGCGTTGCTGCATCCGCACGCATTTCCTCCGGAACTTGGCGACCATCAGAAACTGAGCCATGCACTGCCGACAGATTTCTTGGGGCAGTCCATCATCGCGATTTATCTGGAACGAAACAAATAAACGAAATAAGCATGAAACTTTTGAAAATAATTATGGTAATTATGTATATTTTAACGAGGGGTTTATAAATAGCAGTTGGTTTACTCAAGTCTCGGTAGTAGCTCGAATAAACCAAAACATTAAATTGAATTTCTCAAGTTTAATTTCTCGATTTGTACAATCGTCGCCCATTGCTGAAAACTTAATTGCGAATGTGACATTAACTTTAGCCAAAACAGTTCAATAGACAGAGTGCCTGACTTGCATGCCAATTAAATTGCTAAACATAAATAAACAAAGAAAAAACAGTGAGTGGTGAATTAGATAATAAAATTGTAATTTTACCAGCTTGGAATTCAATGGCAAAAACCACGAAAAACAAAAATGAACAACCCGAAACGGAATGCTTTCGCTTCTTTACATTAATTTCGGTTCGTGGTTCGATGGCCGAATTGTGAGTTTATTAATTGACATTGAAAAGGTTAAAAAAGGTGAGGCCAAGCCCAGCCTTTTAAGAGCGGAATGGAAAGTCAAAGCCAGACCCAGAGCCAAAGTGTAAGTTATTAATGAGTGAATGGTTTATGGGTAGAAACGGTTTGCTGCCTCGGAATTCAAAGTCTGCACACGCAGGTGGCGATGGCGATGGCGATGGCGATGATGATGGTGATGGTGATCGGATCGGATCAGTGGAGTGGAGTGGCAACAACAATACCATTGCCGCGGCAACCACCTTCGTTTTCTGCGGTGATTTGGAGCAAATAATTTGCCTTTGTTTTCCAAATGAGCGATTTCATTAAAAGAGTCGGAGCGTCGGACCAGACCGCCATCTAACAAGACATCACAATGCTAAAACAACATATATTTTTTGCAAAAAGACAGATTTCAATTAAAATTTCAGATGCTCGAGATCCTGGTTGATATATTTAAACATTTATACGGCCTTCCTCCCAGTGTCGTGAGGTAACACATGCGATCCGATCCGATCCAAATTGTTTTTTTGTGGGAATATTCACGGCGAATACTCGGGGAATTGCTTTCTAGTCAAAAAACAATAAAGTGCGGCAGCAGAGAAAAGCCAAAACTCAATTAACAAGTTCAAGATCTTTAAAAAAGCAAAAAAAAAAAAAAACAGAAAACAGAAAAACAAAAATAGAAAGACCGAAAGAAAGAAAGAAATCGGCTACGTAAGGGAAAGCATTGAGAAACAAAAAAGAAAAAGAAAAGACCAGGCCAGGGCCAGAAGAGTGGTCGCTCTGATAAACTGCAATTTCAAAAGACGCAATCGATAAACAGCGAAAACCCATCATATAGGGGAAAAAAACACAGAAGACTTGTTACAAAAAAAAAAAAAATGACAATGTGCTTGAGAGTTTGAGTTTCGAGTTCGAGATATGCTGTGGTTGTGGTAATGCAAATACTGTTCCGAAAATGACATAAAACCCGTACATGAGACCGTCGGCAATTTATGCATAGCTCGACGAAAGCGCTGGGCCGCGGAGGAGCGGAAATCTGAACAATTTCGAATGCAAAAGTAGCCGACAATGCATAACAGATGCGTTGTAAGAGGAGGAGTTGGCCAAAAACCCAAAAAACCCCAACCAAAAACAGAAAAAAACAAGAAAAACTGAAATCAGTAAGGAGGTGGGTTGAGGGGAGAAAAAAAGCGCCCAACAGCAAACATCAGACCAACAGACGGACGGACGGACGGACGGACGGACGGACATCAAGTGTAAATGACAATTGCAGTAAATGCCTTAAAGATGAGATGTACATACGCGGAGATACATAAATTCATTCGTCGCGCAACAATATGTACAATGGACCAACGCAAATGTGTCGAGTGTAAGTACGGAGGAAAACAAACAAATGAATAAATAAAAATAAAGTGGCGTTGTAGCACCGTACGGCATCTAATAAATGTACAAATAGAAGTACGTAGCATTCGACACGGCGGATATAAAATAACGGAAACCTTTTCCCCCAGTTTCCAAGACGATTGAGCTGTCCTACCGAATAAATAAATGACAAACGAGTCTGCAGCATTTTTTTTTTTTTTTTACTGAAAGATGCTAACGATTTGTTATACGATTTGTAAACAAGCAAGTCGAAAAAAGTTAAGCATCATCCGAGAGTGCAGACAACATATAAAAAATACTTGAAAAACACATTATGGAATAGCCGGAGCCGGAACGGAGGGCAGAACGAGCTGGTTATGATACCAAGGATTTGTAATAATGAGACCCGGTTAACACATTTTATTTTTTTTTTGTTGTAGATTACTGATGATTTACCATATAACATTTTAATTAGCGACATTTCACGTTGACGAGAAGCGTCACAAACGTAGAACATCTTACTGAATTGTGAAATAAAAAACAAATAATAATAATAATATTCGAGCACATGCCTTCGACAGGCAGGGGAATACGCAATACTTTGGACATGACACAAATAACAATAAGTAATAGCCATTAAAATAATAATTATCAATTGTTTGATGAGTGATCGGCTCAAGATTAAAACGTAAATTTAATAATGGGAGGAGCTCCTCCGGCAAAAAAAAAAAAATAACAAAACAATTATCCGTACTGCGTTCCCCGAAACAAGAATTAAAGATACTTCGTAACGTTTGTAAAGGCTGAATCGTAATCGTGGCTGAATCGGCGGCGTGGATTAAGAGTTGATTGCTGGCCATAATCGGTAATTAAAGCGGATGCCATTTGGCTTTGGAGCGCCCCAGGACGAATGCGTATGTATGTACATATTGTTGTATGGCCCGGAGGTCACCACAAGTCGTAAAGTTCCTTCAAATGACATAACCATCCACGTTCTTATTTGTCTTGCGAAACTGCAGTAATCTCGAAAAGACAAATAACCCAGAAAAGCCACACAATTGAAAGATTAGTTCAAGATAAATGAAATAATCCCAACCCGTTTCTAGCTCTAGCCCTAATCATTCCAATCCACTTCAACCTATGGCCCGCGGTTCGATTCGTCTTGGCAATGGCTCGCTGGTGGGTTCCTGTGTTGGTGTGGCCTGTTTGGTTGGTGGCCTGGCTGGTTGACTGGTGGGTTGGTGGACTGATGGGATGATGGGTTGGGTGGTCGATGTCGATTTTGAGGGTCCGCGGGTCGCTTTAGTCGTTTCCCTCTCACTTGTTTTTTTGAGCAGAGACAATTGCAGAAATTGGTTGCCCTTTCCCTTCCTAGTTGCTTTCGCGAGCGAATGCGGAGGAGGAAGCCGGAGTGGTTACGCCAAGACAAATGGGGCGGACCATCAAACACGCCATGGAAAATTGTGTTAATTTGCACTCAATGTGCAAGTGATTACGGCGAGGAAAAGCTGTACGCCAAAAGAAATTAAAAAACCAAACGGGAAATGCCAGCCCCCCCTTAAAAAAAAATTAAGTTTCGATCTTATAAATATCCTATCCAATCTGACTTTAATGCAAATCAAAAAAATAAATCAAAGGTGCAAAATCAATTCATCTAAATACCATTTAGTATTCATCATGCGGAAAGGAAGGAGAATAAATTGTTTAAAATTTTCATAAAATTAATTATTGCATTTTGTATCGTTTCCTCATTTTAAACATTTCAAAAAAAAGAGCGATATTTTATTTCTCATGCCTTTATTATTCGTTCTTGCGACCTCAAAAGCCTGCATAAAATACAATGCAATCTGAGATAGCACGCTCCCGGCCATGTAAGCCCCGTTCAATGATATACTTTCCCCCGATAGAGGGTATAAAATTGCAGCAATCAAAAAACGAAATGAAAGAAAGAAATTCGCAAGCCATACAATATGGTTGTACACTGCAGCTAGATTGCTGCACTGAATTGATGATGCCGCCCGTCGCCTGCACGAATCCAAAAAAATGTATAAAAGTGGAAAATTTAATAACTGTAAGCCGTAGAGTCGTACGTAGCGCCGTAGTGCCGTACTAAGAAATCCCGAGTCATAAATAATATCCAAACAGGGGTAAATTGAGTGAGAGAGATAATAAATCGCTTGGATGCAAACATAAATTTACATTCTTGATGATAATTCTTGAAAAGGACGAACCCCCAAAAAATCGCCACCCTCGACCTCGACAAGGAGGCGTTGTTGCAAATTAAATTCAAAACACAAGTCAACAACCCAAAAATCCTATCAAGAAACTCCAGCGGAAGCAACTCAATGTTTAACTAATTAAAAGATGAGAGAAAAGGAGATTGAGCTTGGGGGGTGAGGGTGGGGGATGTAGTGTGAGCGTGTGATAAATATGGTGGGTGGATTAAAAGTTGGCTGGAAGTGGCAGCGGGGGGGCGGCAGGAGCACGGCACATCATCTGCAACAGCTTGCGACTGTAATGTAGTCATAAAAAGCCGCAACAGACAGGCAGACAACGGAAAGTTGTAATCAAAATGTAAGTAGTGTGAGGAGAGCGAGGGGGAAGCAAAAGCCGGAGCAGGGGCCGGAGCTGGAGCAGGAGAAAGGCTGGACGGATACTTAATAAATCATACGCCCCATAGAACTAGCAAAACAGCAGCAAATTAGACAAGCCCCCAAAGAGTAAACTGGGACGGGGTGTGTGACAAAGGGGCCAGAGGACGCAGGCTAGTCCTGTGGGAGTTGGGCGGTCAGCTGGTGGTTAGCTTTTTGTCAGCCAACCCGGCGAATGCCAGGACTCCCGGCCGGCAGCCGGAATTAGCGACGCCGGTATGAGAAGTGTTGCCGTTTCGCACTTAATCTGAAAAACAACAACAACAGCAGCAACAATAATGCAACTCACTTGTGGAACCATTTGGCTTAATTGCAGCAGAGAAAAAAAAAATGCCAGCGAAATGATAAAGCAATCTGCGAAACAAAAAAAGGATGCTGCCGAGTGCGAAATTTTCTCTTTCACACATGCTGCGCATATTTTGCAGGTACCGGGCACGGACATGGGGCACAGACAGGGGCACGGACATGGGGCATGGGAGTGTATGTGTGATAATAGGCGGAGCAACAAAAGCCACTGGTTCGGGGGGGGTGGTGGTGGGGGCCCGAGGCGAAACAGGCCACCAACGGGATTCCGACAGCCGACAGCTAGTAGTGCTAGTAGTGGGGCAATGGGTGGGGCTGGGTGGTGCTCTCGCCGCCAAGGCAATTGTGTACGCAATACAATGGCCGGAGAGTGTTGGTGCCTGGGTGGTGGAGATGGTGGTGATGGTGGCTTGGAGGTGGCTAGAAGGGCGAAAAAAAATATAGAAAGACAGAACGATAGCAGTGACCGGCATATCGATTAAGTGGGGCCGCGAAAATGGATCATGGAAATTTAAGAATGAAAGGCACACACAGTGCCCAGCAGGGTATCGCCTTACAAGCCAATAATTGGAAGTGGAAGTGGAAGTGGCACTCAGAAAACAAAATAGGTATACGCCCCATATGCGAAAGGGGGCGTTAAAATGTATCTCCCCCATAATCGACCCTGAAACCAAATCACAATGTATTCATTCATTGGTGAATTTTCCTTGAAGATACATTTATACGGATGGCAGCTTAATTTAGACGAGTGTTGAAAGAAAATTAATAATTCTAGAAAGTGCCTTGATGCCGCAGCAGTGCCATTGTCTGAAAATAAAATAAACAAAGTGAAACTTTATAGGGAACTGCTATCAGAGGGAGCTGACAGAACTGCAGGGGTTTCCTGCATCGCACCACACACACACAACTTCCTTTCGGCCCCTCCATGCGATCTATAATAAGTCTGTTCTGTTTGTCTTTATCTTGTAACTTTTCTGGGGCCGATTCTCCATAGCTCCCATTGCTCCATTGCTCCGTTGTCGGAGTTGTTGGAGTTGCGACACATCTCGGCTAGATCTGCAATTCATATACGGAGCGACTCAGACATATGTACATATACATATGTGCACAGCAAAGGTCATCCTACAAGTTTTCATTTCACTATTCTAGGTTATTCGCAAGTTTAACGGAAATTTAAATAAGACCATCGATTGTTTTTTTTTGCTTTTTGTCAGTGCAAGTTTTTAAATGGTATGCTACCCCCCTCACCCCCGTAGTAACCACTATGTAAATTGTTTTCTTTATATAATGACAGCCTTTTGCTGATATGCGTCATTCCGACTGTTTCATGCCTGCCGACTCCTGATATCTCACTTTATTTTTGTAATATTTGTTTATGTTTCGCTTCTCCAACAATGTACCACTTGAAAGAGATCTGCTGCCACTGCGACTGCTTCACTTTATTTTCATTTTAGTTTTATTCGCGTGTCGCTCACATGTCAGCGATATTTTTCCATGCTTTTTGCAGTTTTTATAATCCTATTTGTATTCAAAATTGGGGCCTAACAGCACATGCCAGGCAGAAATCTAACGTATTTTTAACTCTCCACGAGCCACTTTTGCATGTCATTTGAAATGCCTTAGTTAGATCGAGTGTTAACGTTAGTTAAAGCTTAAATTAATTAGTCAGTAGCCTTGATTGTCCCACCTTTTAACTCGAGTATGAGTATGCTTCACGGTGACCGGTTGTTTTTTTTTCCCCGTTTTCGCTCACAATGCTATATTTTTAGAGAGCTTTTTTGTTTTGATTCCATTGTTAAAGGTCATTCCACGTTTTCAGAAAGAATTTAGCATCGAAATAGTTTTGTGCATGTATCACAGAAAGTAGATGAACAATTTTGCACGCGGTGATGAAGTTCTTTTTTTTTTCTTTTTGTTGTTATTGTCGTTGTTGTTGTTGTTGCCTTGACTTCCGGTGGATCATAAATGTCTCTATGAAATATGTAAGAGATTCAGGAGGCAGGGCAGCCCGAAATAGTCTTCCCTCGGATACAAAATTCGTTTAGAAGTGCTTCCGCGACTCTGAATCTTTCGGATTTTTTTCAATCATTGCGTATTTATAGATTTCATGTGGCACAACATCGCCCTAGACTTGCAGATCACATTGGCTTGGTTTATGGCTTGGTCGTTGATGGTTTATTTATAGGCTATTTTTCTTTTTGTTTCTCGTTTTGTTGCTAACTTGGAAAGGAAAGTCCACTTTTTTTGGGTCAAATGTGGGCAGATTTTTGTCCGGTTTAGAATTTTGGGGATCGATGGGTCCGGGTCCGCGTCCGGGATTCGTTTCGGCCGGAATGTAAACGGAAACTGAACAAGCGAGAGCAAAACCGGCATATTTCCTCCTCCGGCGCAAACCTTTCTACTTAATTTGATTGGAATATGCGCACAGGAGGGCGGCGGCGGCGGCAGCTGGTGGCTCTGCCGCTGGTCCGTTGGTCCGCCGGATGCGGTGGTTTGTCAGTGGGGGATTAGCACGCAGCATTTCCCACCCAGCTCCACGCCCCACCTTTGGCCTCTCCACCGACCGAGCAACCGAGCAACCGACCGACCGACCAGGTCCCCGTTGCCTGCTGTCAGTTTGGGTTGCTGCGCTTTGGTTGGCTGATTGTTTCTGGCTGGCGTCGACGTTCTTGTTTCGGTGGCTGGTGGCTGCAAAATGTCAAAAGCGGTGAAAAATGAAGCCTCCGCTTTTGATGTTGTCCTGGCCACCGAGTCGAGAGTCCTTTTGCCCAGCACCAGGCGCCACCCCCGGCATTAATTTTTCATTGGCGTGTGTCCATGGCAGACGGCGAGGATAAATCCATAAAACAATTTGAGAAATTAAACAATCAAAAGGCGTTAAGTGCTGCTGACTTTTGCTCGAGGGGTTGATTTTTGTTCCCATGTTATTTTTCTTTTTGCCGCTGATTGCTGGGATCGACCGGAACGGGTATTTGTTCTTGTTTATGCGAATGTTAATATGGGTGTTATTCTGGACCAGCTGGTTCATCTGGTCTTGTTTGTTTTGCTGATTAACAAAGGCAGGGAAAAAGCAGCATCGTCAACGGTGAAATAAGCATTTGGTTTTGTCACCCGCCGCAGTCGTTTTATGTTTTAACACACCCACGCCCACACATTCCATGTTCCTTCCGCCCTCATAGCGACACTAAATATTATTTTTTTGTGGGATGCGTTTTATTAGCTCTCGTCGTAGTTTATGAGCTCTCATAGTTTTGAGGGGCTGGGTGGCGGCTACTAGACTTTTACATTACTTTATAACTTTTACTTTTGGCTGCGATTAAGGCTAATTTGCATATAAAAAAAAAGAGGTTAAAAAAGCTTAAGAAAGAGGGGCGTGTCAACATCGTTTTTTTGGCCTTCGTTTCACATTAAAACCATTATAAATCGTCAAGTGCGAATTATGGAAAATCCCTGCGAACCGAAATTAGCAAATAAGCTATGAATACTAAATAGTTAAAATGTGTAATGTGTCAAGATTTTTTTTTTTTTGTTTTTTAAAAAAACAAAACTGACAGTGCCATTGGGGTGTGAAAAAGATCACACTTACTATAGCTATCGAGGAGGGAAAGGCAAAAGGGTATATAATTCCCTGACCACAAATTTTTCGAAAATCTTCTTCATGATCTGGCACATGCATAGGAAAAGCATATACATTTCTTTTTTTCCCAAAATTTCATCACCTTCATCTTGGCGAGATTATTGAGATTTTGGGATTCTTGCCATATTGCGAATATTAATCACAATTTAATTATAGCACTTGAGCCGCATAAAACCCCTTTGATTGTTTATTTATAAGTTTTCTGTTTTGACTCGACGGCAGCTTTTTGTGGTAGAAAGTACAATTTTTCGAATTTAATTATGCAATTGGATGGGCGCCCAAATTAATTAAACGAATAAGTAAACAAACAAAGGGGAGCTGCTGCCAGGCAGCCAGGCAGCCAGGCTGAATGGCTGGCTGGCTTTGGGGATCTGGGCTTTGGGCTCAGGCGTGAAACAAAAATGCGCATTCACTCAGTGGAAGTAATTCAGAAAGCAGCAGCAGAGCAGCACTGGGATAGTAGTGACTGAAAAACAACAGGATAAGTGGGATGTGCAGCCGCCGCCCACTCTTGTGGCATGCCACCTGCAATTTGTGTCGTTTCCTAGGGGGCTTAACATTTTGCAACAGACTTTACAACTGACAGTGGGGATTTGCAAGCATGTATGTATAAGGGGAAGTTCAGCGATAGGACACACGACACACACAACACACACACGACACACACCACCCAAACTAAGCTGCAGAAAATTAAGTGTATTCGTGTGTAAGAATTCGGCTGAGGCTATTATAAACTCTATGGCTATGGCCATGCTATGCTATAATAAATTACAGAATCTAACCCAGTAAATCTCTTTTTGCTTCTGGTTTCGAATTCTTTCGACGCTTAGAAAACAATTTAATGTGATTGTGGCAAAGTTTTGGATATTGTTGCCCGTTGCCACGCCACGCCATGCCACTAGTCCGGCAGCCAGCCAGCCAGCCAGCCAGCTAACAAAAATATTTGAATAAGAATCGCAGATGGAGATGGAGTTGGATGGTTTGTCAGTCTCAGTTAGCTAAGCCCAGCTTGGCTGACTTGATGGAATTATATAATTACAAATACAAAAGTACTATTGTATTCAAATATTAAAATGTGGTTAAAGAGGCTTACGGTTTCGGATTTGGACTTTCTCTCCCTAAATGCCTTTATTTTTTTTTTACAAGTTGGGTGAAATTGGCTGCCTACTTTTCACGTAGCCACCACACATTTGGGAAAAAAATAATTAAACAATAAAATGCCGGCAAAAAAAAAAAAATCAAGGCAGACGCGGCTGTTTGACCTCCTGGCCAGACCTCATTACTACTATTATAAATAGTACCAAATGGCCTGGTATAAGTTGGCAAAACTGTTTTGCTATTTACCCGTTATTCCATGCAAATTAACTGTCATATTTCGCACATTAAAGAGTTAACAACTTGTACGTTAAGTGCATCTAGGGGACCATTGTGCTGATTGTTTCAAGTAAGTAAAGTAAACTGAAGTTGAATTGCCGTTTCACGAAATTTTCACATTCCTGTCATTAGAGAGCCAAGTGTTAAAAACGGTTGAAACGTGCTAAAGACCAACATTGACATAGACCAACTGTGACAAAGACTATTTTACACTTATCACACTTTGTCTTATATCCTGAACACCTCATACCCCATACCTTCGCTTCCAGGCTGAGCCAGGAATGTGTTAAAAACATGATTCAACACAATTTCCACCTTCGCATGGCCCACATCCCTCAAAAAGCATCTTTTCGCTTCACTTAATTTTGTATTTCCGAGGTATTTATTTTTAACCACTAGGCATTTCAGTCAAAATGCGCAAACACATCGCTGCGGCATTTATGAAAATACGTATATAGTCGAAGGGGATCTGGCTGGCAAGAATTCCAAACAATTATTCGGGGACCACGCCCACGCTGTAATCCTAAATTTTTGAAAGCCTGACGGCGAGACATAAAATAACAATGGCTTCTATTTTGTTTATGGATTCTAGAACGAAACGAACGACAAGATGGATGAATGGAAATATTTCAGTTTGATTTTGGAATTAGCTTGTTTCTCCTATTCTTAGAAGATTATATCAAAAATATATGGAACAGGCAAGACGAAAAGATCTAGAATCTAGATGATGCTCACGTCCAGCGAAGTGAAAGTGTCCCATACCCAGTTTGTATTTCATGAATGTATAAAGACGTCCTACAAGATACAGAAGATGATATAAACGGGCTAACCTTCGGAACGAACAAATAAAAAGGGAATTAAAACAAAAAAAAAAGAAGGTAAGCTGTCAGGCCAGAAAAAAACATCTCATTCTGGATTTCTGGTGAAACGCAACTACCAGTTTTTCAGTTGGGGACTGGAAGCTTGAAAGATTGGGAGATTGGATCGTCATTGACCTTAGCACGAGAGTTTTTACATGCCGTGGAATTAATCGAATCGGTGACGTTCCCGGCAAACGACGACCAGACCCCAACCACAACGTCATTAGCATAATGGAAATGCGTACAAACATCATTTAGCTCTTGTTTTTGGGGCCCGGCTGGGGATTGGGTTGTTCTCCAGCTCCAACTCCAACTCCAACTCCAGCACTCAACTCAATTCCACTCTATGGTCAGGAACCGTGATGCCGGTCTTGGTGCCCGTCTTGCCATCATTGATTCACTAGTTTGGACCGTTAGCAGACGGCCAATCGATCGCCAAGCCAGCTTTCATGCGGTCTGACCAGTTGTGAGTTCAATAAACCAAGAGATTTACACGACGACGACTCAGACGTGTGTCAGGCGTTCGGAGAAGTTTTTCAGAGAAAGAAAGAAGCAATGCTAAGAAAACATTTCTTCTGGCTTACATTTTCACAAAATCATTATCATCAGGCTTCTTTGCCCCTTTGACAAGCAGCACTTTCTCCATGGCACCACCATGGTATCCACCGCAGCCACTGCCTTAGCCCCAGCCACTGCCTCAGCCCCAGCCTCTTTTGTTTTTCTTTTCTCCTTGTCTCGATCTGGCCGGTGGTTTGGTGATCGTAAAAACAATACAATTGTTGCCGCGATATTGGTGTGGCCGCGTGAAAGTCATAAAGGCTTGTATGCAAACACTCAGATACCAAACCAATCAGTTTTTTATTTGGTTTAGTACCCAAAAGAGGCTGCCTCATCGCATCAGTTTATGGATAGCACATGGAGCAGGAAGTCTATGGAGTCGCTTGAAGCGCTAATAGAGCTATAAAGCCACAGCCGCAGCGACCAGAAAACCTCCTTAAAGCGGCGCTTACCAAAGCGGAACTTTGTCATTGTGGTCGGGTTTATTAAATCACAAATGCAGCCAAGCCTGGCCTAAAAATGGTTCCTACCAGTCCAGTTTTTCCACCTCTAATTGGAAAATTGTGCAATTTTCTTATCACTTTCATGGAACACTAATCTCTCCATCGTCATACCCACATGGTTGCCAAGATCAGAAAAAATTAGGTAAGTAGATGTTCCACTGACTGGCCCAGTAATTATATTTCCTTAAGACGAACGAAAATGTCACTTGCATAAAGTAATAAATCATAAGCGGAATATACCAAACCGCAATATTATTAATCATTATTAAATAGGTAAATCATATACTATGAATGGAGCATGTGTCCGCCGCCAAATTACTTTACCAATCATCCAAATGGTTCGAATCAGAAAAACAAATACACAACAGCTTATCCCCGATGCGTGAGTGGTAATTGATATTTTGTACAATTTGTACCTTTTTGGATAAAGCGCTAATAACAGTACTGTCACGAATTGGGTCTTTGCTTTCAACATTTGCGACATTCAGCCAAACAATTTAATTTTTATGGCCCCTGCCTTGGCCACCCTTGGACACGCAGGTGATGCGCAATAAATAGTAATCAAGTTGACTAATCGCAGAGCTGGGTGACATTGTCATTAAAAGATTTAGGGACACGGTGGTGGTGGACAGTGGCCCGAGACAGCTAATGTTAAGGCACTAATGTTACAGCTACCGCTACCATTGTCAACATTGAACTTCCAGTCATTAATCACGATATGAGGAGTGATTAGCAGTTGACATGTTAACATAAAGCAGATTATAAGCCGCTCGCAACGGCAGTGCCTGGAAATAAGTATGACTTCGATGGGTCGTTGAGGAGTTGAAGAGGTAATCGGGTGAGTCGTCGTCGTGCATGCCACACACTCGAGTCGAGAAAATCCCTCTGCATACACACGGGCACTTGTGCCCGAGATCCGCCCGTCCAATCCGATTTGGACATACGCCGGCGGATGCGGGGTAGCCGCACTTAAATACAAAAAAAAACACTTCCGCTTCAATGCCGGCTCAAAACATACAATTGCGTTTCTTTGTGAAGCGAAAAACTGGGTGGTATTTGGGGGACTAACGACTGACAGACCGACAATCAGACAGTCGGACAGACAAACTGACAACGCACTCAAACACTCTCGGATGAACGAGTATAATGCGGCTGCCATTATCTGGTACGAAACTTAAATCAGATTAACATACAATAAAGGCCACCGAAAAAGAATTCAGTTTCAAACTCGCTTTTTGTTATCTCGGGCTCGCGGCTCGCGGTAGATCTCGCGCCCTCGTCATCGTTCCATAAATGAGACTTAAAATTTCTGCAATCCGCGGCTTGCAAAACAAATACATGCATACTCGAATAAAAAGCAAAACTATTGGGCAAGCATTTTGCAAGAAACTTGATAGTTGAGAAAACAAAAATATATATATTTTTTCCGAAAAAATTAGAGGACTGCTTCTTTTGGTGTCAGCGAAAAATGGTTTCCAGCCAAAGAGTTGCACGGAATCAGATTTTATGCAAATTAAGCTAAACGCGGACATTATACTTTGTAGCAAAAATGCCAAAACCCAAAACCAAATTAACGAATCACGAAAATTGTTTAATAATAGCTCACTCCCTGGATAGTGCTAAAATTTAAACATACATATATACCAACATATATCCAACGAAACCAAACTCCGAAATTTCTGCTCTTGCAAAATACAAAATTCAGGGAAAAGCCTTAATTAAGCGGCTCGTTTAATTGGGAGCAAGTTTCTTGCTCAAAAAGAGTTGCAATTGCCTAATCCTGCTCGCTCAGCGGCTCGGCCACTTCGCTAAATAAACCAAGATCAAAAAGTTTCTAATGGCCGGTAAGTAAGCACTGTACTCGCTGCAGCACCACCGTTAATTGCATGTTATGTAATTAGCCGGACTTGGGTTTTTATTTGTTGTATATACCTCTGGCTTGTTTCTGCTTTTAAATACCACCAGCTGGTAAGTGAGGTCATGGCTAAGGAGCGAGGGTGGCGGCCCCACCCCAGTACCCAAACCAGAGTGTGCCGAATTTTTACACGTGGCCATAACAAATTAATTAAGATTAAAACCAAGTTTACGGTTCGCGGAGATGTAGAGCAATGGATTAGGCGTTCGTGGTTCGTGAGATTCAACAACATTGTTAGCCCAATTTCTTTTTTAGCGGTCTATAAATCGAAAGTAATTACAATACAATCTCTACGAGGCGTAAAACAAAATAAACAGCCATTAGAGAATCGTTTACAAATCGCTCAGATACCAAAAGATCGAAAATTCGAGTCCAAATCCGAGACCAAAGCCGAAACACAAACGGCCCATATAAAAATTTGATTTTTTACTTTCCTGTTCGAATCGAAGCGTACAAAGTCGAGAGATATGGAGGCGGAAATGTGTGCAGTTATATTTTGTGGACGGAAGGCAGTTTGGTAGGCAAAACAAAAAGCAGTCACCAGCACCACCACCACCACCACCATCATCGTCACCGCAATGTCTTTGGGCTCCTCTAGTCTAGCTGGCGCGGTGGCCAAATGAAAAGTAAAAGTCAAATAGAGCGCAACAAATGCAAAAAAAAAAAGCCGACAGACAACCAATAGACAACAACAGCCACTAGTCCTACTGCCGGCCACAAACAAAAAACAAAAAAATTTCAAAGTTACGTACACACTCCAAGCCCAAACCTCCAAAGTAAACCGTGGAGCTGCTGCTCGTAAACCGGCTAAACAGCAACAAATCAAATAAACAAAACCCCAAACAAGATCGGAGGGAATCCAACCGCAGTCCGCAATCGAAGGTGTGCCGAACACTCAATGCCCTATGGACAGATTAATTGAGTTGTAAACAAACTTTTTAGTACATAAAAAAAGAGCAAAATGTGGAGCAATGTTAATAGGCTGGATAAATCTCCAATCAACTTCCTATTAGTATTCGTCGCATAACCTTCCGACACTCCAGCAACCAGCCGAGTGGAACAGAAGTGCCCTCGTTTATTATCAGGAGTGG
Organism: Drosophila varians; assembly: GCA_018150405.1. Lineage (NCBI taxonomy): Eukaryota > Metazoa > Arthropoda > Insecta > Diptera > Drosophilidae > Drosophila > Drosophila varians. Next base: position 16,342,551 of record JAECWK010000015.1, on the reverse strand, counting down.
TGGGGGTGGCTGGCTAGGTGGTTGGATGGCTGGATGACTGGATGACTCGATGACTGGATGACTGGCTGGCCGACACATTCCTACGTCACACATTCTTCTTTATAAGTTCGGGAAGTTTTGTGAGCAAAGTTCATTACTATTATATGGCTACCGAGTGGGCATTGAGTTATTTTATTTACGTGCTCTGTGTGTGCGAATATCAGTAGTGTATATGAAATACAAACCCTACAAATTGGTCCCTCGGCGAATTGCATTAAGAAACTCAATTTGCTTATGCTTTTTCCATCTAAATTGTCACATAATTGCCCCCTGAGTGACTGCTGCACTTCGGGCGATGGCGAAACAATGGCATGACCTCTCGAAAAATAAGCCTAAATCGATAGGAAATTCAATTATAACCCAATTTCCTTAGGAACCGGACAAAAATGAACGAGTATGAAAATTGCCGCGGGCCGGATCGGCCATAGAAAAAAAAAACAAAACAAAAAAAAAAAGAGAGCAATAAACACAGAGGGTTACTTGGCCAATTCAAGCCAAAAACCCGCTGTGATTCGAATTCCGAACTTTGCCAATAGCCCAGAGTCGGAGCCAAAGCCTGAGTCGGAGCCAGAGCCAGAGCCAGAGCCGGAGCCAGCGACCCAGCAATAACAACCGCTGCAATCCAGTCCAGTACAGCAAGAAACCAGCACATGGAACTCGGACTGAAAATGCCAGCAACTTAGTGAACGGACAGGCAGGCCAACAACATGGGCCGCATAGCCAGGCCACCACGTGGGAAACGAATTCATTCAGCAGCGGAAGGCAAAGAGCTGAGCTCTCACACTGAGAAATGGAAATTGCACTGCCCAGTCCGCACAATATTTATGTTGAATATTTTTGTCTGTACAAGACGACGACTTTGAAACGCCGCAATATTGTGTGTTTTTGGAATGTTTTCAGATAAGCTTTGATATGAATTACATCCGACTGGACACCATAAAATCCGAGTAAATACAAATATAAACCAGTGTTCTGCCTAAGGGCATAAATAACATTGAACTACTCCTCTCCCCATCACACCCAACGATTCCAATTCCGTGTGATGTTTTATTTAAGCGGTCGTTAAATAGGATTTATTTCTTGTCCGCAGCTGAAATAAAACCAAAATTTGATAATGTTTTAAATTGCCAGATCATGCCCGGAGGGACTCCAAATTTCTTGTTTCTTGTTTTTTGTTTTTGTTTTGAGGAGTGTAGAAGAGAAACAAATACAGAGGCCCGCTGCATTTTATGACTTGGCAACAATTACGACAAGTCAAAAAGAAAAATCCGACAAAAGACCCTCGAATGACAAAGTCTTGGAGCTCCGAGCCCCGAGCTCCAAGTTTCATGCTCCAAGCTCCAAGCTCCCAACTACCTAAACTCCAACTCGATCTCAAGTGGGTGATGTTGGTAATAATAGCGTGGAAAATGGGTTAATAAAAAATACTTTTTACAGGGCTTCGGCTTCACGCGTTATACGCTTTGATCTGCAGCAACAATAACAATGGCAAATTGCAAAATAAAATATTGTGCGAAAATCCAAAAAGCAGAAAAGAAAACAGGGTGCGGATTACCGGTATTAGGACTGTTTGTTTAGAACCTGGCCTAAGCTTCAAGACACACACACAGACGACGTGCCAGCCAGCGCCGTGCCGGTGACAGGGCAGTCGGCCAACCCGGCATTACTACTCCCAAAGGTAAATGAAAACAACAAGAACGACGACGGCCAATAATCGAATTTTAATCAAGCGAGAATGCGAGAATGCGAGGGTAAAAATATTGTATAGTGCCAAGAACACCAAGAACAAATAAAATGCACGACCACATGCTATACGCGCTCTATTCCGTATCATTTCTTTTAGGATTTGTGGCTTTGACAGACCCAAAGACCCACACAAAGGGATTGAGGGGGAATAATTGTATATACATATATGTATAATATGTATGTGGCCGAAGAAAATTTGCCACAGAGAATGCGGACGCTGAAAAATCCCTGAGGCGAGCCACGTATGCAGCGCAGTAGCTACAGCTACAGCTACAGCTCATCACTCACCCACTCGGCAAACATGTATCCATAAAGACGGCTATACAAACCACATATATATGTGTGTACATACGTCCACCTCGCCCCCGCCGACCATTCATGCAATTTTTATGAATCAAGGTACTTGGCATGTCCATTGTGTTTTTGTGTGTGAATAGGAGTTGGAACAGTGCGTGCCCTCCTCCTCCTACTCCTGCAGCCTGTGTTTGCTTTCTGCCACCTAATTGAACGGCTCAAATTGCAGGGCGAATCAAAACAACCCTCTGATAAATGCCCCCATTGGTACTCTTTTGTCCTCCTCCACAGTCTAGTTTCCCAGGCAGAGGACACTTTTGTTTTAGAATTCTTTTGATTCATGTTTAATGCGGTATCGTCCAAAAACAACTGGCTCATTGTCAAATTGTTTCCATTCGTTTCGAGCCATGGACTTTGGCTGCGATAAGCGCACCGCACCACCACCGCCGGGCAGGGAAATCCAAAGCCTGATACCCAACTAATTCCCAATTATTTCGGGCCTAATCTCGCAAAGGGCATCAAGACCAATAAACCGTATCTGCCTGATAAACCCGAATTAGGTTTCTTCAAGAAATCGCATTCAAGCACTCTAAATCTGGGCTTTTGTTTATATTTGTTTAAGGTAAAATTTTTTGTTATTCAATTAATTGTTCTCTCTCTCTCTCTCTAGCTCTCTCTATTTTTCTGGCCCAGATTTATAACGTTATTGTCTTAATTAAACACCCATTATCTACAGTCCCTATCTGTCGCGTATACAATTTTTGCCGCAGTCCCTCGACGAATGGGGGTCAGACACATGTGGGAGTGACGCAATGAAATATTGTTTTGATCCGCTGTTTTATTTATTTTAATAGTTTATTAATTTATGCGACAAGTTACGAATGGGGGGATTCGTATGTAATAAGGCTGCAGTCGCCTAGTCGAGTCAGAAATAAAACAAATACATAAATCGTTACAAAATCATCGCTCTTACAAAGTAGAGCAGCAGCGAAAACTAACAGACATAAATAACTTTCATAATTGGCAAGTCGTAAAAAAAAAAACCCACCAACTGGCTGCCAATTTATGTTTACTGATTTTCTACCGCAGATTTGAAGCTCATTTATATTGTTGTCGAGTCAACAAAGTGTTTATGAAAGTAGATAAGACCCAATATACACGAGAAACTAATCGCATGCCCGCGCGACTTTAAAGTTTGACAAAGAACTTTTTATTGACACCCCCCCTCCACCCCCTTCTGGGGATTTATAGTTGTCAAAGTTTTCTAGTTCGTGGTGGAAACTTTCTTCGAGAGTATCAAAAAGTATTAGAAGAACAGAAAAAAAAAATAAAATAAAAAAAAAAAAATTTGAATTGGCTTTGCCTCTTGATTATTCAGCATGTGTCGCAAAAATACTTGTGCACCTTTTTCCAGTTCTCCAGCTCTGATTTCAGCGAATTTTGCGAGATACACTTGAAAATGCCATAACAACCTTATTGTTCGACAATCAAAACGTGCACGCCCCTTAAGGAGAATATTTGTGCGATAATTTAAAAACTTGAAATACTCTCACAAGGAGAAAATTATTGTCATTAATTCAGTGATTGTGACAAACAAGCATTGCTCATCAATATTGGTAATGAACGTGATCCCGACATCCATCCGTCTGTCCATCCATCCATGCATATGTCGTAATCAAAGTGCATGGCTCCCGGAAATGATAACTTAATCTAATTGCCATTTCTCCGTCTGTTTTATCTATACAATGCTTGATTAATTGAACCATATAGGTTTTAGTTCTCTGCGATTTATAGACTGCTGAAAATGAATACATGTAACAGGTACTCGGCCTTTAGCTGAGCTGAGCTGAGCTCAACTCTGAACCAAGTTACACGAGCGTAATTTGGTGTCGTAAACCCAGGTTAATTGGCTACCAGCTTAATTGCGATTTGTTGGACAATTAATTGGACTGGCCGCTAATCGCAGGCTCCGGCTACGACTTTATCGAAGATTAAGGCCCGGTGACAACAAATCGCAACTAACAAATGAACAAACGAACGAACGAACGAGAGTGAACTTTGCCGGGGCGTGGTGCAAAAGAAAGTTATCATCATCGGTCGAGAAAATGAAAGTCGCTATCTTTTGCGTTTTTCAATAAAGGTGAGAAATGCCCTGGTGCGTAAATTCAACAAAATTAACGCTAAACTAGTTTTTATTTTGGTTTTTTCTTTTGAGAAGTCTTTTTTATTTTATTTTTTTTTTTTGGAGAAGCTGGTCAATTAAAAGCGAATCACGATAGGAGATAATAAATCTGCTTGTGCGGCGTGGCAAGTTTCCACGTCGTTAAGTTTCTCGTCGTATGTTCTTCTCTCGCTTTGTTTTCTCCGTCGGCTTAATGTCGGAGTAACCTAATTACACCCATTCTTTGTTACGATCCGACTACGAAAGGAAAATAAAGTTGTAATCCATAAAACTCTATCCATCGACAAGACATCGAATTTGAAATTCTAATGCTCGGATTTTCAATTCAATCGAAAAACTTGGCAGCTGAATTCATTTATCATTTGGCTTTCAGATCTTGAAATACTTTTCAAGACTAATAATGAATAATCGACCGAAATAATGCATATGATTGCGGGCCAAATTGTATAATGGAAAACACGTCAAGCGAGCGGGCTGCTAGCGGTTAGCGGGCAAGCTCGCGTTTCAGTTTCAATTTCAGTACGAATTCTCTTAAGGTCAAAGCATTTTTCATGCAACACCTTGAGAATCGGCGTCTCCGACTGCCAACGCCAAAAGCAACCGGCCAACTTGCCAACGGGACGGGCCAGCTCTCCAAGAAACCAGTTTTTCTTTCTTGGGTCTTTTATTCATAATGAGTAGTATGGAGAGTAGGTAAAAGTTGTTGTAGTGCTCAGGTGGGGGCGCTGAACGTGCCAACGTAGCGGGGCCAAAGAAGTAGCGGGTGCCGTATAATTGGCCGGAAAGTAACGTTGACGTTGGCCGCTCTTGGCAATTAAAGGCCGGCCATAAAGCTAAGATTGAAGGTGGCAGTCAGCCGTCACCGCCAAGAGCGAGAGAGCGACGAAAGCCAAAACAAAAAACAAAGGGCCACACACCAGTTGGATAACCGAATGTTTATGGACCCTCGAACCCTCGAACCCGTCGAACCCTCCCACAGCCGTCGCACATGCAAACTTGCCAACGGCAGTGGCACGCAATGTGGCATAAAGTTAAGAATAGCAAATAAGTAGCAATAATATTTGCTGGCAAAGCAAAAAGGGAAAATCACTTGTCGAAAAAACCACTTGAGATACTCTTTCTTCTTGGGGAGCGAGCGGAATGTTGGAAAATGGAAAAACCAGGTAAATGCAAACGAATATCCTGTTCGTTCTCTTTTATTTATTTTCCTGTCTTTGTGCAAACAAGCGAAATCACTCTGTAGTGTGTGTTATCTTGAGGATAAATGGAAGCCATGGCTTTTGAGCCACTCGCCAAGATGCTCAGATAACGCCATACGTGAGTCTAATAAGTACCATAATGATGGCGTTTAGCCAACAAAAACGTCATTGTTTGAGCTCAGATAAGGTGGGGATATACATATATATACATACGGGCTCTATATAGTTTGAATGAGTAATGCCTTCAAAAAGTACGATCCTCTATTTTTAGTATGGGTCATATCATATCGGTGACAGTTGTGGGGTCACAAATTCTTTTTAACAGGATATCGATATGCGTCATTTACAGGGGGCAGAGCATCAATTTCCATTTATGTCCAGATTTCATGCACATTGCATTGCCGGTTCATGTTCCGTTGACCCCGTTGATAAATGTCGATTATGAATTTATTGAAGCATTCATACATAAAAACGGTGACAACAGCTTGCAACCAAAAACGCCGGTCCAACGACCACGAAACGTTCGAAAAATGTTAATAAAATTGGGAATGACATGGGAAAAAAAAATCCGAGCCAGATGCTCGATGCTCTCTCACCGAAAATGAACATCCCTGCAAGTGCCACACACCACTCACCATCTTTTCGCAGTGTCATCGAAATCCTGAACGAAAACGAATTTGAATAAATAAAACAATACTCGAATATTTGTGTGTAGCTGATAAGATAAACCGTGAAACATTCATGTGTGTGGGGCCACTTAATGCACTGTTTTTGCCCCGAATGCCCCGAAAATGGCCAGAATGGAATGGATATTCCATATTGCATTGCAACAAATTACAATGAGTGCGAAACAGATTAAACCCTTGGTCGGCTTTATAAATGTAGCCTTGTTTATTTTTTGTTGCTTGCGCTATACCACACGGATGGCCGGACTCGACCGGACCGGGCCTGGCCTGGCCGGGCAGTCTGACAATTTAATTTATTTGCCTGCATTAGACAAATAACATGTGAGAGGAAAGTAGCTGGGATGGTGGACCGGAGGACCGGAGGAACAAAGGCACGTCAAACTACAAGTTATGTAGTTCTACCCATTGTACCAGTGAGTCAAGTCGGATGGGGGTTTACTACAGCTTGCATGCACTCGGGGAAAAAGTCCAAAAATTTATGTCTGGCTTCAGGTTGAAAGGTATGCAAACAATCTTCTACTTAAACATATGAGCGAAGTGGATACACATTGCTCGGCTTTATCCCGCCTTTCGTTAATCTTATTTGGAAGGATTCTTGAACTAGCGCAAAGCCCAAAGCCCAAAACGCAAAACGCCAATGCCCAAAACGCAAAACCCAAAAATAAATGTGGCACTTTAAAAAGTCAAAATACAATCATCATGTATTATTTTCGACTCTGGGATGCGCGCAGAAATCAATTTCGTTGATAATCTCAGTGGGTTCATCATTGAATTTATTGCAGATGGGTAGACGGATAGAATTGAATAGAATTTTTCGCCAAGCCCTTGTAGATTTATGTCATCGTATTCGAAGGGATTATTGGGCCAACTATTGCCCAACAACACCCCCATTGATCAAGCGGCTTCCTTGGCATTCCTTGGCATTCCAACCGATGCCAGTTTATTTTATGTTTGCACCAAACTTAATTTGCGCCTTTATTAGGCCCTACCACTGACTCCAAATAAAAATCAACAGAAAGTTTTAAAAGCCGTATCAATGAGGGAATAATAAACAGCAAGAGGATGGTGGCGAGCAAAGTTTATAAATAAAAAGGCGATTGCAAACTTTGAAATGACTTCTAATTTTATGGGTCTGGTATAAAAAGGGGTACGAATTAATTCAAGCTGCGCGTGACCAATTAAATGAATATTTTCTCATTGCAGATTTCATAATTTGAAAGCAATAAAAAAGCAAATGTAATGTCAAATGGGCTATGAAATAGAATTCCAGAATTGAATTTGCCAGAACTCATAAATATGTGTCGAACCAGCCAACCAAAACTAAACGTTATTATCTTTCAACACTATTTTTGTTTTTTTTTTTTTTTTGCGTATAAATATTTATAATTCCAGGACGACCGACTATTGTCCCTCTCGACACATAATTCTTTCTTTTTCCAAGTGCACGAGTGCGTGCAAGGCAGATAAATCACATTAAAAATTAAACAAAACCCGTAGTCGAAAAGTTTTTTGCCCCCCAATGAATGGAGCGTAATTTAGTGGGAACGGACAGGGGGATGGGGGGGACGGACATCATGTATGGGAGGAGAGGGCGTGCACGAGGGCGACTGACAATGAGTGAGTTACTTACGTTCAGCATCCAAATGATCATCTCCTCGAGGACAATGTCCATGCTGCTGTGGGCCCCACTGAGGGCATAGTCTATGGGGTTATCGCTGCTGCGCCCACGGGCCACTGTGTTGTTTGTAGCTGGTGCTGTAGCTGGTGCTGGTGCTGGAGATGGAGATGGAGCTGGAGCTGTGGTGGCTGCCGTTGTGGTTGCCAGTGTGGTGCGGCGCCTCATGGGCGCGGGACTGAGGCTGGAATTGCAATTGGAATTGGACACAAATGTTGTATCTCCTGCTGCAGATGATGTTGTAGCTTCCGATGCAGATGTGTCTGGTGCAGTTGTAGCAGTAGCTGTAGCTGTGGTGGGCGTGGAAGTGTGTGTGGATATGGATGCCGATGCGGATGCGGACGAGGATGTGGATGTTGAAGTGGATGCCAGTGTAGGTTTGCTGGCCTCGAATAGGCAGAACAGCTCCAGATCACGCTTGCAACAGCACCGGCAAATGCGTGGCATTTCCAATGGATCCTCTTCACCGCCGGCACCCGTCAGAGAAAGTGGCTCCCGTTCCGCTTTGACCGCTTTTGTTGGTTTCTGTTTTCGATTCGCCTCCTCCACCTCGTTAGGGTTTGGGCAGCCGAAACTGTTACTCCTCCGTCGATTGGCACTCATTTTTATCGTATCGTTTGTCGTTGTTGCGGATTTAATTATATACTTGATTTAACCCTTTATCGGCCAGTCGCCAAATGCAGTGGATTTTGGCCTTATCTCGCGACGACGATTTTCACACTTCACCCACGAAATTGACTATATATTTTTTTCTTAGTTTGTTTTCTTGGCGCTAGCGTTAGCGTGGCGACGGCGCTTTTGTTCCGAGACCTAAAAAAACCAGAACCAGAGGCCAGAAAAAGATATTGAGCAACAGATTTGTTAAGAGAAGCCTTTTTGGTTGTGTTGTGTGTTGTCTTGTGTTGTGTTTTATAGTGTGGGTAAGTGTGCGTAAGTTATGGTTTAGGTTTTTTTCTGTTTTTGTTTTTGTTGATGTTGATGTTGTTGGATTTGTCTGTGTGAGCCAGTTTCTTTTAGTAGGCCAACCAGAGTCCGATTAGGATTCAGAACGTGTATTTTGCCGCGGACGATGGGGCGATGGGACAGAAATACATAGGCACCAGGTAGGCAGGCAGGCAAAGGCACAGGCAGCATTTCAATTTCGATTTTGGGCAATAAATAATTCATTCACAGACCGACACCGACAAAACACCTGGCCCTTTGTGGTCGGAAAATGAGATAGCCTGGCGAAATTTCTAGCCTTTTTAGATAATAAACCACTAGAAAGAAAAGCACAGAGCTTTCGTTTGTTTTGATATTTCTGCTGCAGCCGCTGGCCGAGAGGAGCTCTCGGCTCTCGGTTCCCGAAATGATCAAATTATTTTTGGCGGCGGCATTTGCCTATGCACACACACACACACTCGCACACAAACAAACACCCTCCACATACGAACAAATTAAAATTCACACAGAGTCAGAGGAACGGACACTTTGGTGGGGGAGGAGGCAGGGACCTTTGGGAGGCAGGAATTTAAATTGGTGAATTAAATGCAGATACGCACACAAACGGAAACGGAATTCCGTTACTTTTTCCAATTTACTTTGATTGCGGTTGCTAAAAGCGCTATTTGTGGCACAAACACGCGTTGCAAATCAGCGCCACTGCGAACTTTGCCAAGATTTGCTGAACTTAATTAGTTTGGATGTAATTGTGATTTGCTTTTCGCTCAATTGAATCCGACAAGAATTTCGAACAATTTCCCGACACTTTCTCCCGCGTCCAACATCGACGTCCGTCGCGTTCGAGATTTGAGATTGGAAAAAAATGTGCTGGTCGCCAGTTGAGTATTTAAACCGAGTGTTTTAACAGCAGTGCCGGCCAGCACGGCCCCCCGGGGCCGAACACTATTCGGCTTCGCTCACTAACAGTACCCGAACGCAGCCGAACCGCCGCTGTAAAAGGCACCTTGCTTGCACACAAGGCTAATGTTTTTGTTGTTTGTTTGTTTTTTGGTGGTGGCATGCACTGCGACTCTTAAGAGCCTATAGGAAGAAATGATTGCAGGCAAACAACTGGCGAAATGATAATTTATTGAACCCCTGCTGGGTACTACAATCTTGACTACAATTGGAACCCCAGAGAAGGAATCACTCTCACGTCTTTCTATCTGCTGGAACGTTTCTGAGCAATTTCTCTTTTATCCTCTCATCCAGGTATCAAGCCATAAGTCGTTTGTTAAGCCCTAGATCATTTGTTAATAAAGACTGCTTAAAGGGGTCTGACATAATCCTTTCACCACCTTTCTTCCAGTGCACACGCCTCGCTCTCTAGAGAGTTGGTGGCTGTTAGCACGCTCTGCTAACTTTACAGGGCACAAATATATAACGTTACATTGTAAAGATACAGATGCATTCCATCCACTATTGGCCATTTCCCACAAGCTGTTAGGTTAAAGAGAGAGAGAACCCAAAACAGCATCTCATTACAGATTGGGTGGATGTGTAATCCTTTCCTGAAGGGTAAACACAGAACAGTAGCCGCCTGTGCTAATCCTTCGGATGCAATATGGAAACTGGAATCTTTTGTGGCATTGAAACATGTTTGTTTTGGTATAACTCAAGAAATTTGTGAACAAACTTCGGTAAGTTAATTGTAAAACTTATAAAAAAATTTAGATAAATATTTAAATTTAATTTGGAATTAAACCCGCCACTTTGTTATATAATTTTGGCGGCTGTTACAACAAGAGCGCATATCTGTTGGGTTCCAAACCCTGCGTATAACAGACAGCCCAAACAAAAAATGAACGGAATGCAGTGGAATACTGGAATTTAAAGAATTTCCTGAAAAGGCTAGAGGCTTGTTCTGGGTTGCTTTGATCTTTTTACCCTTTTTCAACTGACATTCTTTAGGTGAGCAGATTCAGTTTCTCAGGGTTCAAGCACAAAATTTAAGATGCATTGTGATTTAGCACCGCAGCACCACAGCACCGAACCAAGGATGTGCGTCTGATAAGAATTTATTATGTCCAAGAACCGGTACTTGGATTCACCAACTAAGTACCACTAAAAATGTCAAGTGCAGAGTAGTTGCTAGAAAGTGCTCCAACGGCTGTCCGACGGCTATAAGGGGCAGCCACTTAAAGGGTGGGGTGTTGTGGGGGGGTCACATCATCAGCTGTTCGCGGGAGAGTACCACAACAAAGAAAGAGTGAGAGCAATGCGCAAACGGGGAACAGAGACAGAGCTTGTCATGGGGGCTATAAATTTCATTTGGATGCTTTTGCAAAAAATGCAACGAAATGCCAATTATGCAGGGGAAAAGGAATAAAAAAAAAATCCAGGCAAAAACCACCATAATGACCGGCTTGCGCAAAAAGCTCGGTAAGCAAATTAATTTGCATGGAGGAGTCTTAAACTGAAATCGTGCGTGCTTGTCGGTCGTTGTTGTCGTTGTTTTTGCGGGTACTCTTTGTTTTTGGGTGTTGTTTCGCCTGTCTATCTGCTAAAAGGCTCCCGAACTCCCGTAAGGACCCACCAAAAGAGCAAACTTTTTGCTGGACGCCTGAGGCCACATGTGATGTGATTTTAATGGGTTTATCAACGCGCCGGGGTTTTATTTGTACTCACATTTTAAAAGGGATTTGCCAGTGAGTGCACTTCCTCGGAGATAACGCCGCCAGCATGGGCCGGCGGCTGCTGTTTTTCTCGGACCCAGCTCGATGGTTAAAAGTCGTTTTGATTGTCGCCCAGTCCCAAATAGATCTGTTCCAACTCGTTTTTGTGGACGTCGAAGCTCGGAAAACGTTCTTTCAATTTCACTGCAATTTGTAAAAAAAAGCACGCTGAAAAAAAGAGACGCTATGTGAAAAAGAGAGAGGCTGTGTATAATTTTATTTGGCACCTGAGAACTTGAAGGAAAAGGAAGCGCCGCAAATCTTAATGTCAGCGTTGCCACATAAACGCTAGGGTTGCCTCTGTTATTTCTAAGATTTAATTCGATTTACGGCATTTTCAAAGAAAGAAAACGGAAATTAAAATAATTGATATATATATATTATATGTCTCGAAGTTCTTAATACTATCTCGAAAATGTAAATAACGATTTTACCTACCTGGCAACACTTGCTACATCTTCAACCAAGTCACCGGCAAAGTAAAAATATGTGTAAGGAATTTAGAAGACATTCTGGAACAAATTACGGTTTTGGCTTTTGCAACTGCGTCCACAAACAGCAAAAGCTTCTTGTTGTGCTCTATTATATCGGTCTCCTCAGTATGGTTATTTTCCCCACACATCGCTCCTTTGCAGAATGCTTTAAAGAAGAACAGCTTAATGGTTTCTTGTGCGGATGTTTTTTCTCATACATATGTGATCATCTTGAAGCTCATCCGATTCTGGGATGGGTGTCCTAGTTAAGTTCAAGGAGGGATTATTCCTAAATTAAGTTCGTTCTGGTTATTACAGACACGTGCCAAGGATATCCATCGCAAATATACATATGTACCTTGGTACTACTCAGCTTCAAAGAAGCTGGCTCGTTAATTAATAGATTAACTTTCTCTACTAATGCTTGGTTGCTTTAAATTTTCTTGTAGAATTAATGAGTGCATCTGAAGAAGCTTTGTTTTGGAAGTCAACATCTCTGGCGGCTAGGCTTACCCAGCTTCCGGCCGACGCCAAGACCATTCGCAGCTGCAATTGGGATCCACATTGTTCTCCGTAAACATATCTATATCACTATGAACTATAGAACTTTTACATTTATTTAATTTGGTTGTGGTCGACAACGGGAGGATGCTAATGGAGCACTTTGCAAAAAATAACCGCCGTTTTCAAGCAGTTTCAAACATCTGGCAACGATAATTCCCTCTTCAGTATTTTTTTTTTTTAATCGAGCTATGGCCACACTGACCTGCCTCTCACATTGTAAACATAAACAATCCATTGTTTTATAAAATTATTCTCTAAAATCTTTGATAATGTCTTTGCAAAAAGCTAAAGTTATTGACCAAAAGGAGTACTTAAAGAAATACCTCTCGGGCGACAAGGAGAAGAAGAAGAAAAAGAAAGACAAGAAACTTAAAAAGGCTACAAAAGTAAAAATCATTGATGACGATGCCTGCGAACTCGATGGCCAGGTAATAAGTGTTTCGGGCCTTACAGGTGGTCTTAATTAATTGAATTTCATGCCTACATTGAAGTTGACTACCGATATGGCCTCACCATAAGTTTACTTTGCAATACACATGTTAATTCATATTTGCAGGAAATGGATGAAGATCTTCTGTTTGGAGGCGAAGATGCTCCCCAAATTGTGGCCGAGTACATCGAGGAGGATCCAAATGCTCGCAGCAAATGGCGCAACATCGCCGTCAAGGACGAAATCAAAGAGGAGCAGGGCGAATCACCTGCAGCACCTACATATCGCATCAAACAAGAGCCCCTAGACGACGAAGAGGACTTGTGGGGGCGCAAAGCCTCTGATGTTAAAACGAAAGATGGATTGTCTCCTCCTAGAAGACAAATTAAGCAGGAAAAACGCAGCAGTTCCAGAGATTTAAGCCCGGAGCGGTCAAACAAGGAAAAAGGCCGTTCCAATCAAAGTCCTTCCAAAAGAAAAACTGACCGAGAACAATCGCCACGTGGCAGGAGTCCCTCAAGTCGGAGGAAAGATTTAAAGAGAAGAGACTCTGACCAATCGCCACCTCGGAAAGCAAGGAATACCAATTCTGATAATAGTCCGCCAAGAAGACGCCAGGATGTGTCCCCCGTAAGAAAAAGGAGAAGTTCAGATCAAAGCCCACCGAGAAGACGAAAAAACAATGACCAGTCGCCGCCAAGAAGGCAAAGAAAAGATTCAGACCAAAGCCCGCCTAGAAAACAGAGAGAACCGTCTCCTGTTCGAAGAAGACGGGATTCCGATCAAAGTCCACCAAGAAAACGAAAGGATCTTTCTCCGCCTAGGAGGAAAAGGGAGGTCGCTAAAAGCCCATCTAGAAGAAGGCAAAGCGATGACCAATCTCCTCCTAGAAGGAGGAGAAAAGACTCAGATCAGAGCCCACCAAGGAAACGAAACTATGAACAGTCTCCAGATCGTAGAAATAGAGATTTAGATCAGAGTCCGCCTCGACGACGGCGTTCCAGCAGCGGAGAACGAAAACCGCGCCGCGACCAGAGTTCGCCTTCTCAAAATCGCTTTAAAAAAGAAACAGAAAGAAAAAGCCGCTGGGGCAAGGAGTCTCCCAAGAGATCTCTATCTCCGCCGCCAACCCATAAACCTAAGTCCTCCAAGACTCTTGATGGCAAAAAGGCGGGTCTACAAGATGCACAATCCCTTAAGAAAGAGTCGGATGAAAGGCGCCGCAAGGAGCATGATTTATTTGAGAAAATGTCGAGCGAAGTTTCTGGCCGAGATGCGGAAGTTCAGATGCGCAGCACTGGTCGAAAAGGACGCAGGGCTCGTGATGCCGCCGACGAGGATCCTGCTGAGCAGCGACGCAAAGAGGAGCATGAGAAGAAAAAGAAAGAACTGTACGATCGCTGGGGCAAAGGTCTCAAGCAGATTGAGGATCATAAATCGCGAATGGAGGAGATGGCTCACGAGGCAGCCAAACCAGTGGCGCGTTATGCCAACGATGAGGATCTAGACCGACATCTCAGGGAGCAGGAGCACGCCGACGATCCCATGCTAGAGTACATACGTTCCAAAAGGAAAAAGGCCGATCAACAATTAAATAAACCGGTAATGCCAAAGTACGAAGGCAGCTACCCCGAGAACCGCTTTGGTATACGACCAGGATATCGATGGGACGGCGTCGATCGATCTAATGGCTACGAAAAGCGCTGGTTCGACAAGCAGAACGAGCGTCGAGCGGTGCAGGACGAAGCCTACAAGTACAGTGTGGAGGACATGTAGATTTCCGTATGCCTGTATTTTGATTCATTTTGCAATAAAATTGTTTACGATTCGGACTCGACCGAGTTCGGAAAAGAAACATTCTTTTTTTTTTCCATTCAAAGATTGTCCAACGTTTTTCAAGATTTAAATCTATTTCTATTTAAATCTATTATTAGCTTTAAAATTCAGTTGAATCGGGATATAGATCCTATAATATAGAAATAATATAATATATAAAACGCAATTTGAATTGCCCGCCAACAACCTGCTTGCCACTTGCAGCACTGTTTCCTGCGCGCGGCATGCAACCCTGTGTGTAGAATAGCCGAGCAAAAGCAAATGGTGAAATAAAGTGTTCATCTACACCTGCGAAAGGCTCCTCGGAAAATATTAAAACCTGCCTAAAACACTGATCAATTTGTGAAAAACTTATTGTTAATAGAGACTGTATGGTGTTTGGAGTATTTTGAGTAATAAATAACCTCCGGTGAGTGGCATATAAGGTTAAAAAGAACGATTCTAACATTGTCGCTTTGTATGCGAAGCGTTGGTATGTAAATATGTACATCATGAAATGGTTATTTAGTTTTGCTTTGTTTCTGTTTTTGTTACAGCGAACAAAGCGTATGTGTCTGCCTTTATGGGATGGGGTGTGAGTGTGCGTGGTGCCCCGCCCCCGCTAATTAGCATAAAACTCTCTTAACCACAACAACAAAGCCAGAAACGTGTTGTAGCCTGAATTTTCTTTGGCTATCCAGCTGCACTGCCTGCCTGCCCTTCGCCTTCACCGTCAAATCCACAAAATCGTGGTCGGTCAGCCGATGAAAACCAGTTTGTTTGCTGGTGCTCTGTTGTTTTGTTGATTGTTGTGATTTTATTGTTGTTAGTTAGCTGGTGCTTGTGCTGGTACTGCTGCAATTTCCTTGGCCAGAAATTGGCGCGAAAACTTTTCCAGCTGCAAAAATGTGTCAGTCAGCCAATTGGCGCATGCACGCGCCTTTAGTCTTTTTGCCTTTTTTTCCCCCATTTTCTCAATTTCCATCTGTATCTGCGGGGCGAGCGAAAGATGCAAATACTGCAATCAGCGTGCTCTCTGACACAGATACACACTTCCGCACATGGCATTCATTCATGTCACTGCTACTCCCTCTCTCTCTCTCCATTTCCCTTTCCCCACGTTTCCTATATTTTTGCTTTATTTCAATTTCCAGTTGATATTCTCAAAATATTTTTTTTACAAAATTCCCTTAGCTTTCCATACTTTTTGTTAATCTTTTTATCACATCTTTGGCAGTGATCGTAATTTGTATTTTTCTGCAACTAATGGGACACAATAAAACCCAAAGGTCGATATCTCGCACATGGCCCCCCAAAAAATATAAGAAAAAACCCAGCATCTCAAGGCAAAGACACCCCAAAGACCTTCGCGCGTCCAAAACATCCCCCAGGCAAGCTCAACCCTTGTCCTTGTGCATTTCCTTGGCTTTTCGCGTCCCGTCTGCTTATCCCTCCCGTTTGGGGTGCTTCCAAGGATCCAGTGACATGACATTGTAATGGCTTAGAAGTTTACACACATCCCATGCTGAGTAAGTGTGTTCCAGCACCCCTCACATGGCACAGATTGATCTCCCCGCTGGTCCTTGGTGAGGATCTGGGGGTTGCTTTGGTAAAAGCACTGAAGGAAATGGATTTTTAAATCCTAGTATCCCCATTAATTAAAATTTATTGTCTGGTTATACATTCTATTTTATTTCTTTCGCTTCTAAGGATTAACTTGATTTTATTTTACAACAAATTTGAAATAATTAGAACAAGTAAAGACTTTTCTTTATGTGTATAGCCTGACACAGAAATTCGAGTTTTTAAAGCGTTTTTTAATTCCTTTACATGCCTGGAACAAGAAGGGAAAAAGTTATTCAAATTCCCTTTGTTGAAAAGGACTCTGAATAGGCTGGTAGCTTCGTTGGATTTCATTTGGTGGAATTTCCTCATGTACCACGTGTTTAGGTTTCGGGATTCCTAATGAGTCACATGACCTTCCCCGTCTCCGAGGGGTTGCTGTTGCTAGGGAAGCTCTTAGTGGAGGAACTGAAGCTGAAACTGGATTTACAAGGAGGGATCTTCCAATCAGCTTTTTAATGGGAAAGTTCCTTTCCGTCCCATTCGTTTTAATTCCTTAATTATTACCTCACCGACTTCAAGCTGGGTATTATCAGAGGGAGGTGAGGGAGAGCCGGGTTAGTACACCCCGCTAGGCTAACAAATAACCCCAGGAATACAATAGAATTTTCATAATTTTGCCGGCCCATCTGGTTTTTCCTCCTTTTTTGGTACCTTATCCTCTTAGAACAATGCCAGTGTCAAAGCGCCCCGCTGAATAAACTAGTTTTCCGGCTTTCTTCGATCGGAAAACAGGAGGCGAATGCCTTGTAACCAGTTTTGCTAATTTGTACACACGTGCAAATCCTTGAACAAAGGATCCATTTGGGAAAAACTCGTAACATCCCCCCGCCTCGGGCCATATGAAAGTGTTGGGATCAAAACGCCGCCGGTCACTGACACAGGAAATTAAGGTTAATTCATCAAAAAATATACTTTTTTCTTTTCTTGAAGAAAATCAGTTTTCTTGGATCATTTGTCATTTGAATAATTAGGTTCTTGTTTGCACATTTCTGGGTTCAAAGTGCGAAAATATCAAGTGGTGTCGAGATGACTCAGCTTATAGTTCAATGAGAAGATTGGATGGTAATAAATGATATTTTAACCGGTCTGGAAGAGGCTTGGAAGTTGCTGGATAGTTAAACTATTAAGATTACTATAAAAATCGACGAAATCTGGGTTAGAAAAAAATTCTTCTGATCGAGAAAACCTTGATCTATTAAAGTTCCAACCTTTGCTCCATAAATCAAAGACTATTGTTCCCACTTGGCGAACTGCTTACAGGATACTGTAAGGCCAGACAATGAAAGGAACCAGAACAGGAGAGACAGCATGCTGCCCTAGATAAGCATGAAAAGCATCCGAAGATTCCAATATCATTGTTATTTTCTAAAGTTCCCTCGAATGTTGTTGAATGGCAAATTTCAATTTCCAGTTTCGCCTTCAAACAAAAGCACACACATTTGGATGAAAGGACATTAACTTTGGAGTTTTATAGGGAAGACAGCTTGAGGAGATCTGCTTTGGATTCGGGACAATAACAATAAGTCGGGCAACCAGGACAATGATATGGTAGCGACTTAACTACCCTTGGCCAACTTTTATTCAACTTTTATGTTTTCCCAATTTTTCACGTTGGCTATAAAAACAGTTCCCGATTCTTTTCATTCTTCGCGTTTGTTTTCTTAGTACCTTGGGTGCACTTTCCCCTTTCGCATTTTCTCGCCGCTTGGCCCACCATTTCAATAGAAATGTAAATAAGAAATTTTAATAATAATTGAAATGGGTTTTCTTTGAGAAAAAGCAATCGTATCGAAAGAAATCCCTATAGGGGGTTGCAATCCATTTTGAAGAACTGCATGCGGCAACCCACAGCTAAGTACGTAATTTTCTGCTATCCATATGCAGATTTTCGGCGATGTAACAATCCAGGATTCTGAGGGGGAAGACTGGAGGGTACGATCTGCCGCTGACATCGATGATTTATAAACTGTTTTTAATCGTTTGCTGTGCCGCTTGTCGACGGAATTTCAATTTGTATTTAAATTTCTGTTTCGCCAAACAATTTCAATCGATGTATATAATTAAGCGTTAAAGAGCGTGGAAAATGAAAAGGAAGGGGAATGTCAAGAGGGGACGCAATCAGGCAGGAAAATTAAATAGCAAGTCACTTCCCCAGGAGCTAAAACTGTACTTGGATAAGGATAATCGTCATGGACTACTAAGACAGATATTTTCCCCAAACTCATATGTGTTATTCGTATAATCTTTGACAATTCAATTAAATCCAAAACCTTTTCGTGCAATTACATATTAAATTGAATTTTTTTGAAAATTTCCCTAATGGGTTTTCCATTAAATGGCTTTCCATGAAAACAATTTCGGGTGGAAAGCGTCTCTGGCTGCCACCCTCGCGCAGAACTTCATAAAATTGCCAAGTCTTACTGTACTGCCTTTATTTCTGCTATTCCATCCTTTTTTTGCTGCATTTCCCCGCTTTCCCCGGCAACAGATTGGGTCGCGGGGGGAAAACTTACTCATTCATTCATGGATGGAAACTCCTTGCCGCCAGCGCTTTTCCACCCCGCGTCGTTTGCTGGCCAAACAAAAAGTTAAATCGCCCAAGAATGGAAAACAAGGGAACGCGATGGTAGAGAGTGGATTTGGCGATATATTCTGCGAGATTCAGGGTTAGTTTTGTGAGGCTTTTCCACCCCCCTGCGCGGCGTCGTGGTTATCTTCGCGTCTTGTGCCAGGATATTTCAGGATATTTCAGGATATTTCTTAACTCTCCCGCATTTGGTGCTGGTGGAGGGTTCGCCTTTCGCCTTTCGGCGAGCAACCTGAGACGAGAGCTACCACATCCCGGTTCGATTCGACTCTCTAGGCATTCCGCCGAAAGACTCTGGCACAGTTATCGAGTGCAATCCGGGCAGGTCGGTTGTGTTATTTAGTCGTTTCGTCCTCCGCGTCGCGTTTTCCGGTTTGTTAGGTTCCCTCGGTCGCGTTGTTTTTTGTTGCCTAATCCTTGGGATCGAGTTGTTTAGGCGGTGCCTTCGCCTCTAACTTTTCGGCGACTTACTTACGCATCGTTTGTTTTTGTTAATCGCATTTGCAGTCTTGATTTTATAGGAATTCCGTTTTTATTTCACAAGTAAGTACACGGAAAGAAAACTGGGGGTTTTTGGAAATGCTTAAATTTAAGTAAAGATCAGTCTCTCTGACTGATGAATAATCCTTTCCTCCTCTGTACCATCCAGCCGAGTAAATCTCTGCCTGCATCGGACGCTTTTAACCTTGTCAGTAGTCAAAGTGCTATCCATTAATTACACCAGGCAGATAGCAACCGGCAATATATATATATATATATATATATATATATTCCATACTATATACAGATACGATCCATGTGTCGCTGTCTTGTTGCAAAACTGCAAATACACTCGACAGACAGAGTGCAACAATTTTTATATCTGTCTGTCTGCAGTTCTCTTTGTTTCGCTTTGGATTTGTTACAATTTCAACAACTTCCGCGTTGTCAAACATATATCTTCTATATATGCAAAAATATATATATATATATATTTGCTATCGCGCCCGCCCCCTGCCACAATCAATGAACCAAGCCATATAAACTGATTCATACACAAAAACTAAATTCTCATTTCGCCCACATTTGTGGTCTTCATATATTTTGCACTTTGTACGTTTCACGTAATGTTTCGAATTATATTTCGCTTTGATATTTAAATTTCCCTTCTTTGTTTCCATTTTCAGGTTGGCATTGAATCGTTTACATTCCGGAAAATTACTAAACTAATTAGAGAGGTGAGTCTTTGAGCCCTGGTATTGGTACTGGTATATTCTTAGTGGAGCTTCTACATTATTTCTGGTATTCCCCTCAATTTCACCGATTAGACCTGATTTTTATTCATTTCATCAAACGTGGAATGACGTGGAATATTAGATAATTCCTAAGTAGGTTCCAACAACGAAGCAAACAGAGAAAAACAATAATAAATACGTTAAGAGGCGGTCAGTTGGCCCTGAACTTGACTTGAGTTGGTCTTTGAGAAAAACAGAGTCAATGGTCTTTCCTCTGCCTTACCAAAAAAAAAAAAAAAATGCTTAGTTGCAAAAATCGTTGTGGCTTTTATTTTTGTATATCTATATATTTGTTATTATATTTTATCAGTTCTTTCTATATTTTCCTTCGTTCTCATTGGGGCCAATGAACGTGAACGTAAAGCTTGCAAATTGGCAAAAAAAAAAAGGCAAAACGAAAATGAGGAAAAAATTGTTTATACAAGCCAGCAAATTGCTAGATACATTTTCCATCACATGCAGAGTGCATGTCAGCATTTGATATCTTTGTTGATATCCAAAGGGAGTCAAAGTAAACATGCAAATTTGCGAAATAACTGTTTAATATTATTTATCATTGCTACAAATAAGTAATTTTAGGGCTCCTTTTATAGAAATGCTAATATTTTGATTGAAAAGGCACCCCCACATTAGGGAAAGTTATGAATTTGCTCACAAAGGAAATTCTGGGAAAAGCCATAGAATATAAAAACAAAACACATATGTATTCACATGATTAGTGTCCTAAGGGAGTGAAGAAATTTGCCATTGTTATAGCCGATAAGGCACTTTCCCAACCCCCACCACCCCCAGAAGGGATAAGGAGCCTCGTCTGGCGCCCTTGTGCCAATTTCCATTTGATAAACATAAACAAATCGATACGCGTCACAACAACGTCTCTGATGGAGACAGGCGAGGTGGGTGGTGGGTGGCTTAAGGTTGGAGATTTGTATACTGTTAAGGGGGAAACCTGGAAGGACTGCATCAGTATATAGACTCGCAAGCTTTGTGTACACATTTGCCGGCTGGGCCCTCTCAGCAATAAAAACTGGGGTTGCTTTTCCCGAGGACATGCTGGAAAATTACGACGCAGAAATCAAGTTAAGATGGGCAAGTCCTTGGACCATCGCTTGGTCAAACTCTCTTACTCTCAGCCAGGAGATCTGCCCACTCGTTGTCCTTGACTGTCTGCGGTCGGGATTTTGTTGTTTTTCTGCCTATTCATAACAAAAACGTAGACGTTCAGTGAAAGAATGTACCCAGGAAGCTTAGTAGAAGGCTTAAAGTAAAGCTCTCAATCGGCAAAGCTTCCCTTAAGGCGCTACCAGATGCTTAGTAAAAAATACGCCTTTGAAAATTAATTAATTAGGATTTGTTTATGCCTCATCACGCCCGTCCACAAAGGGACCCGCGTAGCTGAGGAAAAGTTCGAGGCTCGGCATAAGGAATATGAATAAGGGAAACGCCCACCATAAAACGGCGTCGAAGGACAACGCCCACAAAACAACGCCAAAAATATTCAAGGTCCTTCAAGCTTTAGCCTGCCTTGAACTTCCCGAAGGAAAAGCGAAAGTGAAAGTGGTAAGGGTGGGGGGGATCGGTGGTGGAAACTCGAGTTGGAGCGCCCACGCATCCCTAAAATACTTGTATGTATATCCTTGCGTATATCTAAGCGTTGGCGGTGTCAGGAATCCTGCGTGGGTATATGTATATGTAAATACATAAAAAACCGGCGCCCACGTCGTTCAGAATTATCTAATGCGAATCCTTTTAACAGGATAAAACAAAAATACTAAATGATCGGGAATAATTAAAATTGAAGACCCTCCCAATTGTCAATAACAAAACACAAAGGATTTAATGAACAACATATTTAAGATCCTTACAAAGGGATAAGCAATTTTTTAAATATTTTTGTTATTGTGCAGATTTGTGCAACTCGCTTGGATTTATTTTTGTCGCAAGTGTAAACAACAACACATACTATTGTTTCGTTTTTGTGGGTGGCTGGGCGTTCAATGTGACTGTTATCCTTGTTGCTCCCTATGTATCCTTGGTATTCCCTCGGCCACTTGTGTCGCAATTTCGCATTCAAGGACATGGTCGTGATTTGGTGCCACATCAGCAGCAGCAGCAGCAGCTACTGGAAAACAACAAGAACTTCAGTTGTGCGTCAGTTGGGTATTTTCCTCTGTGTTATCAAGTATTATGTATCCCACGCTTGTCCATTATTTGTTTGCAGGACTTCATTTCATTGAAAGGCAAGGTCCCGAATTTGTGGGCTCTTGATTTGTTGCCTGGTAATCCCCGTTAAGTGTTTCCAATTGCTGGCAACTTTGTGGAGAAATATAAATGGGATCTTGAGATTGATTTAGATAGATTCTTTTGGCTAAAATATTTGGAGTACCTAAAATATATTCAGATCAATAATTTGTAGAAAAGCCGAAACCCATTTCCGCTAGTGGCTTGAGGGATATTTTCCCCTGATTTTTTTTTGCCAGCTGAGCGCCGATATTGGATTACATCTTTTGAATGGATATTGCATCAGCTGAAATATTTATTTGAGGTCCGAAAGCAATACTATATAGACCGAATCAAATGGAAGACGGTAGAGCGGCAGCCAAATGCAAAAGATACACGAATTCGAGGCGATACTCGAAACAGAAGTTGAATTGATATTGTTGTTTGCGCATTCTTGTTGTCATCGATATTGATTGTTGTTGTTATAAACAAACTAATAAAAAAAAGATGGTGGGGGAAAAAGTGCAATGTCAGGGAATTAAAAAAGAACGGGCGTTTAGCTTGCGTTTGTTCTTTTGTTATTCTTACAGTTTCACTTAATTCAGCAATATGTAATATAGATACTCGCGTATATTGTATCTTTCGATTGCTGTAAACAAGTTTATTTTTACACTCGCAAAAAAAATAATAAAAATTAAATTAGAATCAAAGCGTCAGACAATTTCATAACAAAAATTTGCATAAAAAACGCGAAAAAAAGCAGCAGCGAATGGGGCAAGAAAAAGGGAAAACAAGGCGCCTGCTATCCCCGAAGTAAACAACAAAAGTGACGTCAAAAGTGGGGGATAGAAAGGAAGCCGCATCGAGCGAAAGAGACATACATAATATTGGCGGCCGCAAAGCTTTTGTAAATGAATTTATTTAATAATCAAATGGAAAAAGCAAAACAATAATAAAACCCCAAAAAACAACAACACAGAAAGAGACTGTACTCAAGCTCTGCTTCCTCCTTCCTCCATTGCTCCATCCAACCGAATGGAAAAGTGGAAGTGAAAGAAGCAACAGTGCGCGTGGGGGGCGATGGTGGGGCATGCGCACATGGCTGCTCTCTCTCTCTCTTTCTGGACAGCTGAACAATCAAAACAAAATGGGGAGCTTTTGGCGCTCGCCTCTTGGCTTTGTCGCCGAGCTTTGCCAACACTTTTTATCAATCGGTCAAGAACGTTTGTCGAGCGCAGAACCCAAAAAATAGGGGAACAAAGCTACGGACTCCACCGCGGGCTCCACCACCACAATACACACACTAACAACAACGCCAAAAGTGTGATAATCAAAATAAAGAACAAAAACCAGGTACAGCAAATAAAAGCGTGTGCAAATCGAAATAAAACAAGTGATATAAATAGTTCGTTTGTCATAATTTCGCTGGCAATCAATTAAAACTAGTTTTCTGGTTTGATACAAACTTATCAGCATTTATTTTGCTCCAAATGAGCGGCGAACTCGTTTCCGAGGCAACTGAAACATAAAAATCATTAAACGAGAACCACTAATTTGCATAAATAAATAAACCGACAAACATAAACGCTGCCAAACTTGACGAATGCGTTGGAATTCGTCTACAGAATAATATATATGTATATGTATCAGGCGCAGTGTGCGTATATATAAATTCTTATTAGAAGCACACTCCAAAACAGAAGAGCGGGACGGCATCAGTTGAAAGCGCCCCCAAAGTTTGGGGCCCAAACCCGAACGGTCCAAGTTCGGCTCCCCGATCGGCTCCGCCGCTGATCAGTTGTTTGCAAAGCGCTCAGCTGCTCGGTCGCACCTCAGAAATCCAAACGCAAAATTGACAACAAACCGCGAACTGAAACCCCCCTGGAAAACTAAATCTGATTTTGACAGAATTTGTTGTAAATTTTTGCCATTAAATAAAAAATCGAGTTTCACAAAAATAACAATTATTGAGTGCGCTTGAAGAAACAAAACGAATAATAAATTAAAACAACTTTGTCGCCATTGATAAGATTTTCTCGCCGCTCTTATCACAGTCGCAGCGAGTGTATGTTTGATGTGATTCGGATGATACGCATTCGTCGGGCTAATGTGCTTCATTATAAATAAATTTCTGTTTTAATCGCCACATGTGTGACCTAGTTTAAATAAAAATCCGAACACACACACATACGCACCCAGAAAATAACAATGAAATTTACATATAAACGCGGCCCCCCCTTCCACCCAAATTAATGTGCTTGTGCCCATGCATAATAATTAATAAACGAAGAAACGAAAACGAGGAAGAATTAAACAAAAATAAAATATTAATTAATTTGTGAACACACGGGGCAATATGTTTAAACTTTTGTGCATTTAATGTGAAATATTCGAGGAAGTAATATTAAAACGTTTAAACAACAAATCAACACAACAGTATCATTTCTTGGCTTGTTTATAAGCATCGAGGTGTGAAAAATAAATACAAGTAGCGAGGTGGGTACAAATGTTCATTAAAATAAGTAACCTCATAGTCCAAACGCGAATAAAGTTTAAAATTAAACCCAAATGTTAGAGGTTATCAAAAGTTATGGGTGGAAAATGTGTCAAGATTTGTGACAAATTTTATTTGATCATTAAACTTGGACGACATAAATCTCTCGCATCATGCGATTACAATTTGCTTTCTCCAGAAACATGATTTTCATTAAGTTTTCCCATTTTCCTAAGCCGTCACTTTGGTTATTTATGATCCGGCAGGCCAATTAAAACGTTAACTCAAGCCAGAAAGGGGGTCTCATATGTATGAGAATGCTCGTTTTTCGAAAACAGATCAAAATCTAGCCCTGCCCTTTGTAAGGCGAGACCGATCCAAAAAGAAAACCAAACCGCACCAAAAATAAAGCAAAGCTTAGCATATAAACCTATAAACATTTCGAGTTTTATTTATGTATCGAGCACACTGTTTAGGCACTATAAAGTCGAGGCTCAAGTTAAGCATTTCCTGTCGCATCAACGAAATTATTGTATTTGGAGAATGTTCAAAGTTCCGCAGTCCCGCGGTCTCGGAACTGAAGAGGTCGGCAATTTTGTGGGATAAAAATATAAATTAACAAAGAACAATTTTTCCATTTTGATTTTAGATACGATTTTTTTTCGTTTACACAAATAATCAAAGAAAAATACATAGGCACAGGGCCCCCACACTTTTTACTGGCTAAGGCAGAGAAAAAAATTAAATTGAAATTGATTTCAATTTGAATTTTGTTCGCTCGGTTTAAGTTCAGTGTCAGTGGGAAAATTCAAGGTTGAAAACTGTTGACTTCGCACAAGAAATACTCAAATGAAAAGAAAACAAAATGCAAAAGACATAAAAGTCAAGCGAGCAGAAGGCCTAAAACGCTGCCATATGTTGGGCAAACACCATTAGAAACAACAGATTCAAGCCAAACCAATCCACTTACCCCTCATCCCAAACTGGAGCCGGTTTTAAGTTAAGCATTAAAGCACGCCTCGTTGTTTTGCCAGGCGCCACAATATTGCGTATACGCCATGTCTTCAGCTGCTTAATTTTCTCCCATAACAAAGCTACCATAAAGTTCACTTTCTAAATCCGTGGACGCACAAATATAATGTCTGTTTTGTGACTCAGCAGTTGAGGGAACGATAAGAGCCATAAAATTCCCAGCAAAAATATAAAATAGGCCAGTGATTAGAATGTTGATATGGCAAGGGAATTAAAATTATTTTATTGGTAATCATTTAAGGGGAAATTGGGATCATATTCCCAAGAATTCCCAGGATTAATGATTCAACAAAGTAATCACCTATTGATTAATATTTTAAGCTTACTGACAGCAATAATAGTTATCATAACTGGTTCCAGCCATTCAGACTTTGCATAATTCAATTATTTACAGCTTAAAGATGTAAATATTAATTCATTTACTAAGCTGTCGAAAAATCGGCATATTTATATGGAAAATGATTAGCAAACTGAGGTTATTGCATCATTATCTTGATTTCCCGTAGACTGTTTAAACTTGCTTTTCTGTTTATTTTTTTTTTCAATCAATTTGTTTGATACCGATTTTTACACATTATAATTTTGTTCAAATTGCTGACTATATATTCTATATACGGTCATTTGCTTTGCTGGCCTTCAACTTTCTTTGTTGTCGCTCGGAGGAGATTTTTGTGATCTTTCCAGAGGCTGCTGCTTCTGCGGATGCCGGCCATTAAGCAAACTTGTTTGCTTTTCTTTGAAATTTCTTTAGCCAGAAATATTTTAACACATCTACATATTTATATCTTTTTTTAATTGTTGTTGCCGCCTCTGCGCCGATGTCTCTTTTAATTTTTGAGTGTCCTGACTCACTTGGGATTTAAACGAAAATTCGCAGGCATTGTTTTTTATATTTGTGGGTCAGTTCCTAAAAGGGACTGGTCTATTCTTAGAGCTGATAGGAAGCTGGCATATTTAAGGGGGGGGGGCGTTATGCTTCCTGTATAGAAATTTGTTTTCGTTTTGCGTCCATTTATCAGCGGACCTTAACAAAACATTCGTTTGCCATCTTTTGTGTGTGTGTGGGGACAATTTTTGGTGTTTATCTCTTCCCGGCGGCTGGTCTGCGATAAGATAAGTTCCTCCGGCCATCCCACAACCTACAAAGTTGTGGGACGTTCGAGCTAAATTTGCAAGTGCCTGACCCATTGAGCGCATTGCTTATCATCGCCCATTGTCGTCGCTGCCGGCACGCGGCTTTTGCCTGATAAGGCGTCAACTGGCGGAGTCAATAGCGCGGGACAGCTGACAAGCCAGACGCCTCTGGAGAGGGTCCCCCGAGAATCGGACGGTCGGTCGGCTCACGTGTTCCTGCCTCCTCCTAGCCGGGTCGAGTCGCAACCCTTTCCGAATGCATTTCTATTTGCTTAGCTGTCTGTGTCTGCCTTGAAAGCCAAAGCGTCAGACCCATTTCGGTCACGATTTCTATTCAGCAAAGTGGGACTACTCCACGGGCAGTATCATCTTCTGTTTGTCCAAGTATTCAGACGACTTGTGCTAATTTCTTTTTGTGCTGCTAAATCGATATAAATTGATTTTAATTATTTATCTATTAGCGAATTGGTGGGGTGGCAGGCAAATGTGTGGTATTCTGTTTGATTGGTTCGCATTGTGGGGTCTTCAAAGCCACCCAATAGAAGTATTTATGGACCTTTTCGTACCTCAAAGAATATCAAATATCTATATTGTGCGAAATGTTAAAACAGAATTTAGAAAGGCAATACATATAGCAACCTAGATCTCTCACCTCCGACCATTCCACGTATTTGTATTTACTTCCCCGATTTCCCTGGGCACGCTTCCTCTTCGAATCAATACAACAATTTACAATTTACGTCAGCTGTTTGTATAAGAAGTATAAAGTATAGAACTAAAAGCAAAACAAAAACCGAACGCGACAGAGCGTGTTATATCATCAATTGCCAGACATTCGCTATGCTATGCTAAACATTCCGGCATATGAATACAAAATAAGCGCTAGAATCGAATACCCGATACACTTTAGTGGCTCCCCCTCAACCCGCTTTGCATGCTAACTAAACGTAAATGTGTCTATTTTTTGCCACCACTAAACAGGGTCACTAAAAATAAGTCGAAGGAGCTTGCTTGCACTTCGTTCTGCGGGGCTACCTCAACATCAAGTTTAGTATTTATTTTAGCGTGTGTGGGTGCTCGATTATATTCTGTGTGTGGGTGGGCATGCATAAATTGCGTGTAACTAAAATTAGAGTACACAGAAAGAAAAGGGACTTCAATATTAAATTTTACACTCCCTAAAAGGGAGGTTAAATCCTACACCCTGGGATTAAAACTCCAAAGGCTGAGATACCAGGACTCTTAAGGATACATTTTGGATACCTTCCCCTCGAAAGTGATCTAATTTTTCCCTGTGCATCTCTGGTTGGGCACAAAGGAAAGGCTATAAGTGACTTGCACAAATTGCTAAACAAAGAAATGGCCAAAGACCACGGGTTCGCAGGAGAGTGTGGGTGGAGGACGCGTGTGGAAAACTGCATACTGCCCGAACATGTGACGGGGCGATGACGAATGTCGGACAACAACAAAATGGGTGGATCGAAAGAAGGATGAGAATTATAGAGCACCTATGCATCCGTCCCCCCGTCGCGTCAGGCATTGACCACTGCCACTGACCCATTGATAATGCGGAACGGAAGCAGTGGCTTTGCTTTTGTTTTTATTTCACATTTTAGTCGATCGTTTTGTTTTGAACTGGTCTTTCGTTTTAAAGTGAATTACCCGATCGCAGCGGAATATTGATAATGCAAGCGTGTGGCGCTCGCCAGCTTAGAGTAGTCTGTATATTAGTGAGGCGTTTTAAGAGAGAGTCAAATATTCTGATTAAAAACATCAAATACGTGTTCATTAAGATTGAATTAAAACGTCAATAGTTTTGGTTGATGAAATATACGCCTCTGAAACGATATTTAGTATACGCTTTGTTGTACGAACTGCAACCATGGAATGATATTAAGTATACGCTCCGTTGTCCAGTCTGGCACACGTGTCGTATGAGCAATTTTGGTGGAGTCCGAATGCATTCAATTAAATGTGAAGCCAATTCCTTGCCAGAATTCCCATTTCCTCGTATTTGATTCGTGGACGGAGTCTTGAGTTTAGCAATCGTGCAAATATGTATGTATTCCCTACGAATAGCGCAATCAACAAGCATACGAAATCCCACACACTGGCAAATGGCAAATATCTAGTATAAATTCTGGCGAAATGTAAAAGCTTCCACGCCAAGAGCAGACATTTTGTTATTGTAAGCCAGAAACAACAAAACTCGTCAGTCAAGCAAAGCTACAAAAGCTTACACTATATAGCCTATACAAATAATATATGGTAGATATATACAAGACCATATTGTACATATAAATAGCTAAAGTCTACGAAGATGGCGACAAAAGCAAACAGACGGAAAACATATGTTACTCACCACTGACTGCCACAGGAGGGATCCAAAAAGCGCCCACGCTCTCAAAAGCTTTTTACAAGCGTCGCGTTTTGTTTACAACTCTACATCTTGCCTTTCCAAGTATGGGTGGAGAACAAAGGCAACTCTCCGATAAATTATACATTCAAAACAAAATATAAAAAATAAACAGTTTTGACCTTGAGTAAGCTTAAAATTTGTTCTCTCCCACTCAAGCTCCCCGGTTCTCTCCCGGTTTCCAAATAATATTTGTTGATAGCCAGCCCAGCCATGCTACCATTTTTTTTTTCTTTCCCATTTTAGTTGAATTTCTTCCGATAATTGTGATTGTTAGTGTATTATTTCATCGTCGGTTGAAATAACTGGTGTCTGTCCCCGTACATGTGTTTATAATATGGCGAACATTTTAATTGCGAAATGGCTTAATTTTTTATTTATTTTTGTTCATTTCCCTTTCGTTGTTTAGTTAGTCACACAAAGTGCATATCGGTCACGGATCCAGCTGGAAGCTTGTACTTTGATCCGTACGGGAATTACCTTCCTAATGCTCTTCACGTGCTCCCAAATGGGTTTTTATTAGTTTACTTAACTTATTACAGTCAAGATTCGTTATGGAAGAACATTAATATATTAACTAAGGGTTTCTAATTATTTTTTGGAGTTTTCAATTTCTTAAAAAAAGTTGAAATTTTAACAAAGTTTTTCCGTCTAGATACTTTAGTATCTAATAGATACTATATCTCTTTATATTTACTTTCCTTAGTTCTCGTGCCTCGGCTTCGCTATCATATGCTTTGGATCAGATGTTCGTCGGCTTCCCGTTTTCACCAGCGCCCCTCCTCCGCCCCACCAACAAACATTTCGCGTTCATTAACTTTTTGTGTTTGTCTGCGTGGGGATTTTTTTTAATAGTATTATTCATTATATAGAAATGCTTGTTTAGCGCTTATTGTGTTTGCTCGTCTTCTTGACTTTTTCGTACGTTTCCACTTGGCGTTTTTTATATAGGCTTTTTGTTTTTGCTTTTTCGGACAGAAAATCTGTAATAAATTCTTTTTTATTCGCCCCCTCCCGTCCATGTCCACGTATGTTTGATGCTCGGTTTGGGAGGGGGGCGTATATAAGCGATATATAAGCTCCCCACTCGAGTTTTTTGGTTTCCTATGTTTTTGGTGTTTGGTTTGGTTCTCGATTCTCGCTTTTTATTGTTTGGCCTTCAACGCGTTCAGCTACCTTTGACGAATATTAAACAATTTCAAGAGGAAATAGCAATAATGTAAAGAAACCAGAGAAACAAGCATATCACTTAGCAAATGTAGAATTTTTGTGTTTGAGTGCCTCTGCCTCGTACATATACATATATAGATATATATCGAATGGCTCCCCCCAGCCCCCAATCTGCTGGTTGGCAGCGTGTGACCTTCACGTCTTGGGAAGGGCCATTACAAAGTTCAAATCGAAATCGGAATCGGAATTGTCGTAGCATTGGTAAATGTAAAGCAGACCCTTATCAGGCTGGTTATTTGTGAACTTATCGTCTGTAATAAAGAAAAGATAAGCCAAACAAGGGGATCAAGATACTTTAAGTTGACACTTTTGAAAAATATTTATACATTGATTTATACATTAGTTTCCTGGAACTGAGATACTTTGACCCTAAACGATGTGGAATTCGCAGCATCGATTCACCTTTTCAAGGCTGTTCCTCCAAAATTTCCAAATTGCGCCACAAATATAGCGCCAAATCCCTTATACTAGATGCACTTTTCTTTCCTGATTTATGAACAGTAAATGGAAAACGAGAATGTTGTATTTTCTTTTGTAAACAAACTAATTAATATTTATTGTCGAGCTACAGAAAATGGAAAACAATAATAGCGGCCACCTCCTGTTTCGCTCCCTGAGGCCTTTCACCTGATCGGGAATCGAGAACCAGTAGTTAGACACCAAAATCGGAATCGAATCGAAAAACAATCAAACACGAAACCCGAAAATGGCTTACTAATTTTGCCAAAACTTTGCCATTTCTCGTTTCCTCTTTATTCGCTCTATTATTGTTTTGTTATTTTTTTCGCTGTTGATTTTGGGGAATATATACCTTTTTTTTTTTTTATGTTGATGGGCAAAACAAAACTGTTGATGGTTTTTTGGCTTTCAAAATTTTGTTGTTCACGGAATCAGAAAAAGCGTTTGGGGGGAACTTCGGTTATAAGGGGGGATCTATCTGTGTTGTTATTTTTCTGCCTTAAAATAGGCGATAACCAAAACAATAACAAAGGTGGAATATTGTTGAGTTGGCTCTTGGATTTGCAAATTTTTCAGTCACAAGCAGATATTGTTTATCTGCAAAAGTTGTTAGTGGCGTTGAAACTTGTTTTGATATTAGTTTTCAGGCTGATGAGATTATAAGAAATTAGATTAGGACCGTGCTATTTCTAGAAAAGGCCAAGGGAAAGTTACTACCGTAATTGCAGAATGACTTTTCAATTCATTTTATACTTCTTGGAATCACGTGTTTTCAGCAAAATCTTGCAACACGTGAGCCCATCGATTAGAGCTTTGGGGCAGCTGCATGACTGCTTGACATATAAATATATGATTTTATGCAGTCGATGCTTTCAAAATTGGGCTGAAAATAGGAAAAACCAGTAACCCGGCGAGTGCTAGTTGGCTGCCCCGTCAAGGTTGTCTAGGCATAATAAAAGCCATAATATATTCATTTAATTAGCTTCTGTCTCTTTTCTGGCTGCAACTGGTCTGATTCGTTATCCATCGCTCTCTTTATCTTGCAGATACTTGGCAGTTAACTGCGCAGTCAGAGCGCAGAGTTGCAAAGCAACTCGCTTCCTTTTGGAAGCCATCAACTGGGAGTACAGGAGCGCAGGAGCTGAGGATTCTCCTCCAGAGAAGAAAACATGACAGAGAACCAGCTGTACCCCATGTCATCGGAATTCTTTGACACCGGCTCCAATAGCAGCAGCAACACACTCAAATACGACCTGTACTCGCTGGGCTCCAGTGTTGTGGGTGCAGCCCTGCCCACGCTTACGATCAACACGGGCTACGGTAGTAACAACTCCAATAACAATAACAATAGCAGCAGCCACAGCAGCAGCAGCAGCAGCAACTGTTCCACGAGCACCACAAACACCTGTAATGTAATGCTAAGTACAACGGCCATAACAATACCACGCAGCAACAACCACCACCATCCGTACCAGCAGCAGCATCATCCGAGTCCGCTCCTCTCATTGCCCAGCATGACCCACCAGCAGCATCATCACCAACAGCAGCAACAGCAGCAGCAACAGCAGCCGCAACAACAACAGCATCAGGAGCAGCTGCAACACCCACATTTGGTGATGGGCGAGCTTTCCGACTTTGGGCTTGATGCTTTGGACGCGGCTTCGCTGTCGCCCACTTTGCTGCAGGACGTGAGCCTCAGTGCAGCTTCTCCACTCAACACTACGCTGTACAACGGCAACAGTAGCAATGCCAGTGTAGCCGGAGGAAATGCAGGATCTGTTGCAGGCGACAGTGGCCTAGGTGGAGGATTCTTTGCCCCAGATATATCGCATAGCCTAAGCCTGAACGTGGTCACCGAACAGGTGATGGGGAACGAGCTGCTCTACGAGATGACGCCCAACTCGAATGCCATGTGGAGCGACATCAGCAGTGCCATTATTCATACCAAACACGAGCCATTTAGCCTGGACGACGACTACATCTTTCCCAACGACAAGGCCGAGATCCAGGCGGCCGATCTGACCGATTTGAACGGGGGTGACTTTCTGGACGTCATTGAGAATATTGAGGACTTCCTGCCCCAAGCCACTGTCTCGCAGAGTGTCAATTTCCTGCTCTCGCCGCAGACTCAGGGTCAGGATACTTTGGTGGCGCCGCCCATGGAGTTGCTGCAGCAACAGAACCAAAATCAGAATCAGCTGCAGGTTGGCAGCTTGCCACAGTTGCAAACGCTTCTAACTCTCACCCAACAGCAGCAGAACAGTTCCTTGACTAGTCCGTATGAAATCTACCACAGCACGCCCCAGAAGCCGCAACAACAGCAGTTGTCCGCCAGCTTTTCGCCGGGAAGCCAGGCCTCCCAGTCGCCCTTGACCCCTCCGCCTCCACCGCATGCCAATCGACCCCAGTACCAACAGGTGAAGTCGCGCAACACGCTGGAGCTAATCAAGAAGGGTTTCCCCATGTCCTCGCCCACAGAGCGTTCCATGCTCAGCCAATCGGCAGCTCTCAGCCCGGGCGGAAGCAGCGGATTCGGAAGCTCCGCGTCTGGAAACAGCACCGTTGGCAGCGCTCAGACTTCGGGAGGAGCGGCTCGTAAGTCATTTGGCTTTCAAGGCGCCGCCGACAGCTCGCAGTTGAGCCGCCTGAGCTCCTCAGCCCCCACGCACCTGGGACTGGAACACATCTGGATGCGTCGGGAGCCGCGACAGCATTTACTCTCCACCGGATCGCTGGCCGAGGCCGAGAGCTTTTCGTCGCTGAGCACAGGAAGTGTTTTGTCACCCGACGGCGTTGATTTTTCCCAGGACGACGAAGACGATAACTCGAGCGAGAACAGCGACAACTACGATGACTTTAGCAGTGATAACGGTGGATCTGGGGACGAGGATGAGACTCGCACCTCCACTCCGAATCATTTGTCAGGCAGCAAGGGCAAAGAGCGCTTTTTCTGGCAGTACAATGTTCAGGCCAAGGGTCCCAAGGGCAAGAGGCTAGTCTTCCAGTCCAAACTCGAGGATCCCCATGTGCTCAACGAAGTAACAGATCCGGTCTTCAGTCCCACGTGCTCCGTAAGAGGCATCAAGGTGTATAAGGTAAATTAATAGTAATTAAATGGTGAAAAAATTCTGGAAATAATATATTTCTGTTCCATTCACAGCACAGCGGAAAGGCCCGCAAGGGCGATGGCAACGACCTCACTCCAAATGCCAGGAAGCTGCACAATATTGGCAAGGAGCTGGACAAACTAAGCCGCACAATTAACGACATGACACCCGTTTCCGAGCTGCCCTTCAATGTGCGTCCCAAGTCGCGCAAGGAGAAGAACAAGCTGGCCTCACGTGCCTGCCGCCTGAAGAAGAAGGCCCAGCACGAGGCGAACAAAATTAAGCTCTACGGCCTTGAAATTGAACACAGTAAGTAAAGGACATCACCTTGCATCCTTGCAGAACAATAATGTAATACATATTTATTATTTCAGAGCGCCTTATGAGCGGCATTGCCGAGTTGAAGCAAGCCTTGGCCCTGAAGCATCGTACCAAGAGCTTGGGCGAGTCCACCGAGGAAGTGGATCAACAAATTGCACGCATTTACGCCACTGCATCATGTATGTGAACACTTATTATTATTCTTTCAACAAACTCAATTAAAATTCTTTTAAATTTTAGCTGGAATCCGTATTGCGGGTGGTTCGACGGATTTCGTGAACAAGGTGCTGGAGAATATGAGGGGCGGTATGCCAAATGGAGGCCTTGAGGAGCTGCGTAAATCATCATAGACCTAAAAGAAGGAACATAAAGCTAAGGAACCGCCCATCAAGATTAGTCTTAGCCAGTCTAGACCCTTAGATGTCCCCCAATAGAAACCAATCATACCTAAAACCAGAAACCACTAAAACCGATACAGTAGCAGGATGTCATTTGGATTGGAATGAAACTTGTCGGCGACCAGACAGTTCGCCGGCTGAAATTGTAACCATCCCGAGAAAACAACGTTCTGTTAAATTGTTCTGCATGAGTGATATAATATCGATAACCGAGATATAACTGTGATTTAATGAGCCTGGGCTTAGTATGTTTTGTATGGCAGGAAATAGAAGAGAATATTTTTACTTTTCGCGACCACAATGAAACCGTCAAACCAGAGCCAAACCAATGTAAACAAAAGAGAAAAATTAAATTCCTTTTTGAAAACGCAACATTAAGAATTCGATACAAAACAAAACAAAAACGCAAAGAAAGAGGCAACCACAAAACAAAACAAAACAAAACAAAACTAAATTGAAAAGAAATATAAAAAATACGAAATTTTGTTTAGCTATTAAGATTGTTAAGAAGGGAAAAGTTAGACGAGCATGTAAATTGCTACCAGTTTTACCTGCTTAATGAATAAGGGTTTTTTTTAATTAATTTCATTTGATTGGGAAAACGAGATATGAAATGCTAAATATCAATTCGAAAATAAGTTATTTACAACTGCGATTTATCTGTTTAAGTTTTGAATGCTATATTAACTATCTATATAATTTGGTTCAATGTTTTTAGTCGTACGTATTTTTTACATCCAGCTAAATATGGAGAGAGAGCTTTTATATAGAACATATATGCCTATTTACTACATTTATCGGTAAACCTATTTGTTTTGGCAAACATCCAATATATATTTTTAATGGTCCTAGGATTCGTTTTTAAGTTTTCATTTTTGTTAAAGCAAGCTTGCTTGTTTCCACAAGAGAATGTTCTACGAAACTTGATTAATTTACTTATACGAAATAACTATACTTTATAAACATACATTATATACATATATACATACATGCGTGGTGATATAATTTTAATTTTCTTTTTATGCCTTTATTTCTTGATGTTAACACTAGGTTTGATTCATGCTTGTACACCCTATAACTGAAAAATGAATATTTTTAAGTTTTTTCTATTCATACTATTTGCATATGGAATACCTTCAATATAAATCATAATTTATTAATTTTTAGGCACACATGAAAACATTTAAAAGGCTTTTCAGTTGCAGTTTCAATTTTGACTTTTACTTTTTACTTTTCACTTGCGGGCTACTCCAAAATTAATTTTTGTACAAAAATACAAGAGAAAAAAAAACACAAACAAAAAACTTAATCCAATTTTGAGTTTTATTCTAATTTGCTCTGCTTCGATGCTATTTTTGTGATATTTGTATTCAAGTTTTCTTTGTTGTGTAGTTATTGTGGCGGGTACCTCTTCTTTTGGGTTAAATGTACTTTCCATGAACTATGTGTAGCCTTTCTTACTGCTATTTGTTGCTTAACGAGTTGTGTTCAGTTGATATCAAAAGGATTATCTTTCGGAAGTAAGGACTACATTCTAACTGATGGGATGGATGGAGGGAAGACGAAGCAGATTGAGAATGAGAACGAAAATACAAATTACAAAAGTGATTCAAGTTAAAAACTTAGAACCTAGGTACTCGTATCACCCACAGCGATGAACACGTGAACATAACAAATTGTAGTTGTTAATCTAGGCTTAAAAAAAAGTACAACAAAAAATTCAATTGAGCGCACATAAATTATAAATCGAACACTAAATTGGCCATCAGTTGTAGGGTTTTCAAATTCGAGTCCTGGGAGCTTAACCTCATAACATAAGTGATAAGAATTCAAAATTACAAAAGTTAGGTTTTTAGGAAAAAAAAAAAAAAACGAAAGGAAAGGATAGGGATAGGGAAAGGGGAGAGCGGAGACATCCACACACGCCCATCCACGCCCATTTACACTCACCTACACACAAAGTACAAGCGCAAGCAAAAATATATAAAAATATGCACTATGCATATATCATATTTAAGTCAGATTTGCTTAGGTCTTAGGTTTGGCTTTTGTGTAAAAAGTACAGAGTTACAGAGTAAACAGAATTCAAGGCGAAGCAGCATTGAAATAAGCACGACAGTTCCTCAGTGTTTAATATTGTATAAATAACATATTAAATATATATAATTAATTATATATGTGTATATGTATACATAATGAAACAACCATTTATACCTAAATGTTACGGTTATTGTAAATGTGTGTGCTTTACATAAATGTGCTTCAGAGAAACAACAATTTTATATATTTAACGAAACTAAGCAAACTACCTCAAAAAGAAAAATGAAATATAAGTTGGAAAAGAAGTTCAAGTTACAAATTCGACAAAGGAGGCAACCGAATTACCATTTGAGAACTAAAATATAATTTATATACAATACATAAAAAACCAAGAGCCTGATTCATGTGTCCATTTAAAGCATATTATACATATATATATATATCTATATTAATAACAATGCATATTTGTGTATTTTCAAATTATTTAAATCTAGGTATGAAACAAAAGCGGAAATTGAAATTTAAAATTAGATAGTTGGTGCACTTGATTCTATCACCAGAGATTCAGAGACAACGAAGGGAGAGCTCTTGGCAAGTGCATTATCAGAACCAAATAATAAAGGATATAAATCCTAACTTGAAAGCTCCGAAACTTGATTGAATGAAAATTAATAAAATTAAGAACATGAATAAAATATATTGATAAACAAAACCAAACAACTGTGTTGAAAATTGCAAATTTTGTATGCATATGCATTAAGCAAAGATGAAATGAAGTAAATACATAACTATTATGTCTAAATAAACAAATGTTTGTATGTCAAAGCAAAAAGGATTGTCTATATATAAACATTACAAAATACATACCAAATTATAATAAATAATGGCGAAAGCAGAAAACCCAAGAATATTGTTTTATTTTTAAACTCCAGAACCAGGAAAGGCAAAAAAATGTGGAACGCTTCACGATTTTGCGTGTCATCCTTGCGCAGGGGCCATGCTAATCTTCTCTGTATCGTTCCAATTTTAGTATATGTTCTGCCGAAGCAAGAACGAATGTAGCCTGTTAGAGGTCGTATTTATGCGAAAAGGTTGCTGAAAAGGCACTTGGGAATTATAAAAACTTGTTTAAGCGACCTCTACCGGACGTTTCCCAACATTTTTACATCATTATGATGTAAAAAGTATCTTTTACGAATAGTATCTGTACATATTATGTCAATAAATGAATAATTTCAATTGATTTGTAATCAAAATAAACATTTATACCGTTGATAAAGGAGTAAAACTTACCTTTCCTTTTTTTAACCATTATATTAATTTTATTTTAAATAACAAGCACAAGTTTAATGACAAAAAACTAGTTCTTTATTGTTGAAAACACAGTTCGTTTTATTCGACTATAATAAGATGATAGTTTTAAAAATAGAGGCACGACTAAGAGAGTTTTTTTTTGTGGGTTTGGTTAGGGTTTTAAAAGTCCAACCAAGTCCATACCAAATAAATAAAAATACATTTAACAATTAAAAAAGACTCAGTGTGATTGGTAAAAAAGTGTTAAGTTGATCTTGAGTTGATTGTGCTGTGATGAGATTCCATCCTTCCTCTGATGAGACTCATTCCTTCCTTCCTGTGATGAGAGTCCATTATCTTCAGTTGGACTACTCGTGTCGCATTTCAGGCTGCAGGTCAAACCAGGAGTTCAAGCCCGATTGAGTGGTAATATCACTGTCATCCAGAGGTATTTTCAGCTAAAAAGGATATGAAAATTATGTTAGTTTAGGAGAAAGGATGTGCAAAAAAATGTGGAACGCTTCACGATTTTGCGTGTCATCCTTGCGCAGGGGCCATGCTAATCTTCTCTGTATCGTTCCAATTTTAGTATATGTTCTGCCGAAGCAAGAACGAGGTTCATCCCGGCTATGTGCTTATTTATGTGGTCCTTTTTGAAATTCGCACTTGAGAATTACAAAACTAACCCAGGCTTAAGCCTTAGGGGTGGCTTTTTTCTAGGGGTTGATCCTTTAAAAACGGATACCTACCATTCCAATAATGGGACTACTGCCGGAGAGGAAACCCTTCTGTGTACAGACCGTCACCTCGAGCTGCGTCTGCCTGAGCTCGGCAATGGAAATCAGGTACTCGAAGGACGCATCGTAAACAGGATTGCAGTTATCCTTGATAATGGTCGTTTTGCGCTTGGACTCCTTGCTTCGTCCAGGCAGCAGGTACAGCTTAACGTACGGATCGGGTATGTTGCTGGGATCTCTCAGGGGGATCTTCATGATCTTGTGTATGGTCACGTCCAGTTTCTGGCGCTGGGCACTGTAGCGGAGCGACAGCTGAATCCTGCCCAGTCCGTGGTCCCCAGCCGAGTTGGTGGTGTCCGGAAAACGGTGGGTCAACACTGAGGTGGCCAGTTCACTGATTGGCTTTTCACTCGAGGTGGATGCGGACAGAGCTGGGGAAATCTTGGCAACCACCGCCGGATCCTCCTCGCTGATGGGCGATTCTGTGGACAAGCGTTTGCTGGTGGCCTGGGCATCCTATTGGATATAAAATATATTAATTTCCACTCCAAACTCTTCTGAAACTTCTTGTGACCAAATTCTATTTAAAGAAACGTATTATTAGCTGACCTTATTCGATGGCGGAGCCACCACTGCCACGTCTGGAGTTTTCACAGAACTGCTTCGCGTTAATGCCGCCACCTGCTCCAAGGCATCCGACTCCTTGTCGATCTCGCCGGGCTTCAGTATCCGCAGGGATAGCGACATGTAGAGCTTCGATTCCGGTCCGGATTTCTGCAACTGGAAGGGCTGTTGGATCACCTCCATGTTGAACTGCTTGAGGAGAGTGCTGAGGTTGTAGGTGTATTGGCCGATATCGTTTCCGGTCTTCTGGTCATAGATTTTGATGTTCAAGCTCTCGTTATCGGGATTGCTGACCAGGAAAGTGAAGCCCTGCTCCCAAACCGGAGAGTCATCTCGCATTATCATGGCTGTTTGCTGTTTCTGTTTGTTGACACTGCAGACCAGATAAGGATCGGGTTTCGAGCTGGAACGGGCTTGCTGTAATATTGAAATTTTTAATTAATCTTAAATCAATTCGGAAATATTGAAGGTGAGCCAACCTTTAAATGTCGGGCAGAGTCTATGAAGACACTGAGTACGGCGGAGCTCATAGAGGTGACACGCAGAAGTTGCGTCTCCAGCAGAATCTGCTGGAGGTCATTGGGATCCGCGGTGAGTTTATACCATTGCAAGCGAACATGGAGGAGTCCATGCTTGGCATCTTCCAGAGTAAGCCACTGGAAAGGGGTTATGGGATTTTAAAGGATCTTTAATAGAAACTAGTTTGTAAACTCACACTATCCACAACGCCTTTCTTGATGACGCTGGCAATGTCGATGCTGGCTCTGTTTTCAAATAATAAATATGAATTAGTTTAAGAATAAATTGGACTTAATTAAAACGAAAAAATAAACAAAACTTGTTAAATTCTTAGCGGGTCAAAGGTCTAAGAGCCCCTTTAACTTTTAAGATGGTCTTTGGGTATTCTGTTCTGTTCATTGTGAAGAGTTTTTGGGGAATGCTCGATCAGTCGAGGTGTTCTATCAATCAATCAATCAATCAATGGTTGCCTAACCTGCCAAGCGATTCGTCGTCACTAGTGCGGTCCCAATCAAAAAGTCTGAGCACGAGAATCGCATGCTGCGAGACCTCGACCACAGCCTGATACGAAAGCATTATAGAATATGTATATTTTGCATTAATAATGGTTAGTTTCTACACAAAATTACTTCTCTGGGGGTTATGTACATGGTCCAATCTAACTACGAATCATTGACATGCTTTGGTCAGTGGGTGTTGCGTTGAAGAGTTTTTGATTAAAGTTCCTGTGTCAGTGATTCAGAGTGCTGCAGCTTCTGCTTGTGGTTGAAAATAGTGTGGCTCGAAGGACATGCAAGGAGGTTCAAGTTGGTCAGTGAAAGTGCAGGTCAGATGCCTACGGTTTCCAAAACAAACTACTTAGACAGAAATAAAAATAGTGCATGCTACTAACTTAAAAATACACTGGTTTTTTAGAATTTCCATTTATAGGTCAATCAAAACACTCTAATTGGGGTCACATCGATATTTTCGCAATAAACATTTTCGAACGGAAACCTCACCGCTTGGCTGTTTGTTCTTCGCGCAAATTGTTAGTAAATGTATTGAGAACATAAATAAAATGCAAGAAATTCGAAAAAACAAACGAATCGTGAATGCAGTTTCATGCGGCAATACAACCTGCCCAATACATCATCGCTCTGTACACCTGGCATTGTCTGATCATAGTCCCACAAAGAAAACCCAATATAGTGGCCTATGGTGGTAAAAATACACGCCTAGAAAAACAAATGTGTAAGTGTTCGAGTGGTAGAAAGTATTGTAAATAGTTCGCAATTCATAGAGCAGAGCATAACAAAATAAATAAGAGTATACAGCGGACGATTCTCTGGGCACGCGTCATGCAAAAAAAGGAGCCTTTCGAAATTCAGTAAACTCAAAAATTACTCACAGGGCTGACGGGAGGGGGGGGGGTGCAGGTGGGTTGGTAACTCAAAAATGTGTAATAAAAATGTTAGCTTACCTGCCCAGGCTCTCGTCTTTTTTGGAATCGTCCTTGTCCTTCAATTGTATCTCGACAAATTGACCCATTTCAATAAAAACTGTTGCCTACGCTCAGGCGCCAAACAAAGTAATCATCGAGTGATAAAAGAATGAAAGAAATCAAAATGGAAATAACCGAAAGGCGAAACAACAAACTACGCAAGAATCGGTGGAATTGTGTGTTGGGTTGTAGCATGCAGCAATCGATTGAGAACAACAGCAGACTACACGAAGCAACGCAACAAGCTCTGGGGTCCTTTGGGATCCCCGAGGGACTCGTCCCAGGAATACGTACCTCGCACCAGTAGTCCCACTTGGGATTGACGTTGTTGTCGATGATCTGGGTGCGGAACTCCTGGGCTCCCACATTGATGATGGCATAGGGATCAGACTTGCCCTTGCCCAGGACACTGATGTCCTTCTTCATAAGGTCCTTGGCCTCCACAACATGAATGCGCAGAATGCCCTGGAATTTGTATTAATAATTAATTATGTTTTCGTTTAAGAAGGAGGCTTCAAAGTTTGCAAGTTCAAAGGATGCAGCATTAAACAATTTAATAAATAAATCATTAATCTTAATTATTTTGACAGAAATCTAATAGAAATCTCTAAGGACGTATTAAAAACAAAATCTCACCTCTGGTTCTGGCATCTTCAGAGCCACAGCAGACACCTCTTCACTGAGAGAAATTGGCAGTTTGTTGGGCAAGACCATCACGTTGCCAATCTGCTCCACAATGATCCTTCTCAGCAAATCACTTAGACCAGGCATATCCATGAAATCGATCACTCCAACCAGATTGAAGTCAATATTGGGATTGTTGAGGAAGAAGATTTGAAGGCCGCCCACCAAGGGCATTGACCTGATAAGGGGTTTCATCACCACACGGACCCACCCGTGGATCTGGAAGTCCTTGATGCCGCCCTTCATTCCACCCAAGTAGAAGTTAATGTCGCAATCGCTGGCATAGAAGAGATCCAGGTCCATGATGATCTCATTTCTATCCACGTTCTTGTCATAGATTTTAACGCCGCCAATACGGGGCGGAATGGTGCCCAGGATGATGCGATCGAAGCGAAATCCATTCATCTTATAGTTGGCCAGGGCCAATGCCACATTGGGTTCGATGGTTTCCTTAACCAAGGTCCTGGCAAAGTGATTAGCATTGGGCCAGACTTGTTTGAGGATCTGCAAGAGAAAAAAGGAATTACAAGAATTCCCTTGAAAGGTCCTTAAATCCTACCTTATTCAGCCACTCGCATCTCTCGACATCTGGAAAGTACACCCAGGCAGGCAGCTCATCGATCCTGGCCAGAATCACATCCTTCTCCGAGGCCAGGGCCGATGCCTTGGCAATGTCCCGTTTCTTTTCCGAGGTCTTGCCCAGCTGGTCACGCGCCACCGAAAGGATAACCGGGGCAATGAGCCAGGCCACCGACCAGCCCATGTAGCCCACCAGGTAGATGGATCCCACAATGGCCACTTTCTTGCCCACGGTATAGAGGATGGAGAAAATGCTGTTCTCATCGCTGGTGGGTTTGGTGGCCACCGTTTTGCTTCCGTTTTCGTTTCCCGGCGCCGGTTCGGTGGGCGTGCCATTGCCCGTAGGCGTGGCCGGGGCAGCCACGGGAGGTTCGCTCATTTTCAGGGGCTCAGCCAGCGGTACGAAGGGCTCGTCCTCGGCGGGATTGGGTGGGTCCACAAACTCGGCCAACGGCACGGTCGGGGTGTTATCACTGCAAAGGAATTGGCGAATCTAATTAGCAATCTTTACGGCATATTTCCGATGGTAGAGGCTGCTGATTCATTAGCAGTCGCCGGCTAAGATGCCGGCGTTAAATGCCAATGCTCGTGATAATGGTGATGTCATACTTGGTGCGCCATAAGCTAGAAATTGCGATCTTGGATGCCTCTCTATACCATATACTTTTCGTTCGGCTTGTTTACGTTTCTTAATTTCTTTAATAGAGTTTCGCATTACTCATGCGACCCGTGGGTGGGTGCGTTGGGGATAAATTGACACACTTTTGGAGCCACCACCCACTAACCGCATTACCTGTTGAGTGGATACACAAAATAGCTTTCATTTCCCACCAAGGTATTCAAACTTTGCTGGAAACTTTGCTTATCCTGATGGAGAAAAGGCATAAGCGTATCGAATGGACTATTTGGAGTTTTTTGAATTATTGAAACAGAAGAAAAAGTTCTTTTCTGTTGAAAAAAAAACAACGTAAATTATAAAGAAAGTAAAGTTTTCATCGCCGTATTGAAGTGTATTCCTCATTTTCATCAAACTTTTTTCCTTTCTGCTGTCTGTTTTAATTATTCAACGCTTAGCAGCTGTTGACTTTATTCAAATTTCCAGAATATTTCTCATTGTTTGACTTTCCCTTTTATTTTTGTGGCGACTTCGGGGACCCATTATAATATAGCCATACATTTTCGTGTCTAACCTTGGCTTAAATAATCTGCCAAACCAAACTTTCCGAGAGATTTACAACCTCAGCGTTTTACGATTTTTTACGCTTTGTTAGCTGTTTGTTAACAACAAAGGAGCCCACAAATTTTCACTTTGCTGAATTCTTGAAGTGTTCCAAGAAGTGGGCGGAGGATGGGAGAAGCTCTGGTTACGAGCTTTGCTAATTTCGAGTGGTGGCAACATTCAACTTTAACTGCCGACAGTGGGTGGCCGGTGGGGCGGGAGAATTGTTACATTTTGTTCCGTTCTGAGCTGCTGGGCACCTGTTGAATGGCACGGCCCCCAGTCCTGCTCCCCAAACGAAAAAG
This sequence comes from Drosophila varians, assembly GCA_018150405.1. NCBI lineage: Eukaryota > Metazoa > Arthropoda > Insecta > Diptera > Drosophilidae > Drosophila > Drosophila varians. Next base: position 16,298,011 of record JAECWK010000015.1, on the reverse strand, counting down.
GCAACAAAAATATACATGGCACGAGAAAGAGAAAACAAGCTGGGGAATGAAAGAGACGGGGGACGAGAACTGTGACTTAATTCGAGACCGAGACTGGCTGCCAAAGCTTGTCTGCCTTCAAATGATGTTTAGACTTCCCATTGCCAAGAACTTGAACCGAACATATATTTTCGGCCTGAGTTTGTTTTTTTTTCTCGTTTTTCTGTTTTTGTTAAATATTTTTTTTCATCGTTCTGGTTTCTTGGCGATGACGTAGTCAGGGATGGTTACTTTATATGAAGGGAATGTTTGAGTGACTTTGGGTAATCGTGTAAATGGACTCGCAGAAATGGAATGAATGAAAAATAAATATAAATTAACTAAATTGTTGCATCACCTCATCGTTTAGGTTTGTGGTTTGGGTCTCTCTCTTCGCAGTGTGTAAGTGTATTTATGATTTTTCTGACTTGGATAGGAATTTATGTGCATCTGAAACAAAGATACGATGCTCAATTATACATGCACCTATCTAGATGGAACCATGAATAAATTAAAAATTATTTACGGGCGTTATTTCACTTCCAAACTGTTTTTTTTTTATCACTTAGCATATTTTTTAAATGTAATTTATGGCTTTCAAACTTTTTCGGGGCTCTTTGCACTTTGCTAAAAATATCAAAACAATTTATAAAGCTTATATCCATTAGATATCGCACAGAAAATAATTTTCCTTTCGCCTGGGATTTCATATTTCGAGATTTGTTTGCAAATGTTTCTAGTTTTGGGTCGTAATTATTCGAATTTTTGTTCATATTAAGATAACTTGTGCTGCGAGGTCCCCGCTCATTAGAAATTCCCATAGAAACCGCACCGAACTGAAAGCTACAAAAATATATCCAACATTTGCATATAGAGGGAGTCGTCGAATATATGGCTCACGGCGCCGATAAAGTTTTTTGTATATTTTTATCGAGTTCTATTTCCAAACAGCCTTTAAGTAAACAAGTGATTTAAAAAAAAAAAAACCAACTAGACTCCGATTACACATCAAACAAGTCATAATGTAATCAGTTTATATTACGCACCGAGCGCGGAGAAAATTCTTTATAGACTTGATTGCTTCACTCCGTTAAATTTCAATTTCTGTAACGTACGAGGCGAATTCAGCGACTTTTCATTGTGAGCGGCGTTTTCGAACTAAATTGAATTGAATTCAATTCGCGAAGCATCAGCCACTAGAAGACTTCTCTCAGGTTTGGGGGCCTTTGAGTCAAAGCTTTGGTTTTTGAGTGAAAGCTGTGCCCCCCAGCAGCCATTTGTGGACGGGATTGTTGGCGCCACGACTTCCAAAAAGAAGAGGAGCCTGGGCAGCGGCACTACACAACAAGATTAGGCCTGGGCGGAAAGGACCTCTTTTTCCTACAATTAATTTGAATATTAATGAGCTGTTGGAGGGCTTCTTCGTTGGATTTCTCAAGTCTCGTTAGAGAACTGACTAATGATATGATTAATTTTAGATAAATTGTTGTTAATTGTGACCGATGTTGTGGCAAATATTTTGCGGCTTAGTGTAATTGGATTGGTTATCCTTGGTCCTAGGTCAAGTGGTAATTGTTGTAGTTCTGCGTCCGTCTTCCTGGCTGACTCACTTGCAAATAAGATAAAATCTAGGCTGGGTTGAGTAATTAGCGTAACAGTTTGAGAGCCACTGCCGGATGACGCACACGGGCGTAATAAATCCTCTGGCTGTGTGCAGTCATGAACAAGGATTAAGCGGCATTTTTTTTTGTTTGTTTCTCCCTCCTTTCTCTTTTTTTTCATAAATACTAAATGTTCGTGTAACACATGGCGTATGGGTAATAATCATAGCATATGCATTTTTAATGTTTCGATGGGAAATCGAAAAGGTAACCAAAAAAAGCGCGGGCGAAGAGCAATTGCAGGAGGAAAAAGCGCAAATCAAAAGCAAACAAACGCTGTCCAGGAAAAAGGGCGTGCTTGAACATGGCCTTCAACAGTCACCCACACAATAACACATTTAACGTGCGCACTCCCTCACCATTGCATACAATGTCTGGCTGCAGGACATGCAGGGAACCAGAAGAATACAACTGAAGGACACAGCCAGCCTGCAGGCAAATGGAGTCAGAATTAACGGTCCGGATACGGTAGAGATCCCTGAACGAAAAAAAGAAAGTTTGTTAAATTTAAATCCTTTGTACCATAAGCATTTGATTTGAAGTTCTTCAATCCCTTTAAAGATAACCTATTTTGATTGGAGGTTTTCTCCAAGTGCCTTAATTTATTAAGTACGAACTCCTTTCCGGTAGGGTCCTCATTAACAACACAATGAAACCTTAGGGAAATTTCGAGAATTTTCGCAGGCACATCCTGCACATCTTGTTGAATGGAGAAGTACACATGTGCTGCCCTTTAATTGCCACATAAATTTTTTATATCCAGCCTGCCTTTGATTTGCCTCGCAAACTTGTAGGTCTCATTGAGGTTTTTCAACTTTGAACCCAATGGGAGGGATGGGGGCGTGGTTGGTAATAAAACTTTTCCCTCAGTAACGTGCCATAAAACTTAATTCAAAACTAAACTGTGACAATTCCCGGACGGTAATCGAGGTCACTCGATGACGGCGCCTTGACTTTATTGAACGAACAATGTAAACAAATTGGGAATATTCTTTTATTCTGTTTAGCTTTCGTGTAGCATCGCCGCTTGTGGCAGGAAAATTGCGTCACATCGCCTTTGATTTATGGAGTGCCTCCAGTCAAGCAAAGCGAGGGAATCTGCCAGGGCGATGGAAAGCAGAGTAGACCTGACCCACCGAAGGTAAAAGTGATGGGTTGCAGGTCAGGAAAATGTATACACTACGAAGTGTGGCTTTAAAAATATATATTCACTATTGGAATAAATAAAAGTCTTTTATAATAATACCTTGTCTACTGTGTTAATAATTTATTTATATTATTAATATATTTTTCTCTGTATATTAAAAGAAGAAACATTGATTGCAGCCCGGGCGTCTTAGATACATCGAAGCAATCATTAAATGGGGTCAGAATTGAATTACAATCAAGGGGTGATTCAAGGTCCCTCGACTGGTGATTCAATCAGAAAGACTCCAATTGATATTTCTTTAACAGCTGCGATTTTTTTAAAGACATTTTTAAACGAATCCTTAATCACCCGTGTGGAACTCATGTGGCACATCTCGGCTATTTTCTTGGCTTAAGAAAATTTGCTTCGAAGGCAAAATGCTTTAGTCCTCCCCGAAGACCTTAAAGTCGGCTTTGGCAGGCATGTTAAACATTTCCTTTGACTACGTTTGGTTAGCCAAAAAAAGGTCCTTAGCCAGGTTGTTATATGCAGATGATGTTAACGTAAAACGGCCTCGGGGATACATATAAAATAACTGACATAGGAGCCAAAACGGCACTCGACTGCAAATGAAAGTTTCGCCACAGTCCAACCGACCAACTAAATTATCCTCTATTCAAGGCATGTGCCGGCACATGTGATCCTAGTGTGCTTATCCTTTACCAAGGCTATTATTGGACTTTAATATCGGTCGAAGTCAAAGTTGACATCAACGGCACTGGCCATAACTGCGTATCTGCCATGGGTGGGAGTGTGGCAGGCCTTATGAATTATACACCAGTTTGTTACTATTTTTTGTTTGTGTGGTTATTGCGCCGAAATGCCGACAGTCCTTGCCACCAACACCAAAGCGACGAAACACGCACGGAAATCGTTGATTGTGGCAATAAAAAGAAAAACAAAGAAGCCAAAAAGGGGCAGCCGATTATTAATGAGACTTAGCCGGGTCAATGGATACAATGTGGGGGGTTCCTTTAAGAAAAACTACGGCTCCTTAGCGAACATTACTTCCGGATGAAATATTCAAACACTGATTCAAGGAATTTAAATATCAGTTATTTTAAAGGCCAACCCAAACATCATAAGTTGTGTTTTCAAAGGAAAAGTTTGTTTTTAGTTTACGTAGCGCCAAAGCTAATCCTGCTGTTTTATCTACTAATTAAAATGTTTATCATAGGGGTATAAAGTTCCTAGGTAACAGACAGATGCCCCAAGTGCCACAATGGAGTGCCACTTTAGAGGAACAACTTTCCCGAAACGCAAACCCTAAACTTCTACCTCGCCTGACTCGTCGCCAGCTGGAAATATGTTTTTGCGGCTTTGTGTGTGTGTGGCTAACCACAGAACCCAGAGCCGCCTTAATGTGTCCACATTTTAATTACCCTTGATGTCGAGTGCGAAAGGCTGCCACCAAAAAAAAAAGCAGCAACAAATGCAGCGAAACAAAAATGTTGAAGGCTTCATGGCAACGAGCAGGCTTTCATAAATATTTCAAATGCCTGCCAAGCCAGCCCCTTGCCATCGTCTGTCTGACAACTCTTTCTGTCACTTGACACTGCGTTTTTATCCTTGTTTTTTTTTTCGGCCCCAGCTTAAGCAGCCTGGGACAACGCTGCGTATGCGTAATTTACATGGCAGAAGGAGCGGACACACAAGTCAGATTAAATGTACATGAACGAAAGCGTTGGTCTCTCTAGGGCCTCGATAAGCCTTTTCGCAGGTGGATCCGGGAAGTCGCCACTTAGGACCTTTGCATTTTTAATTTAAACTTTCACCTGACAGTTTGAGAGTCACTTGCCTGCTACTGAAGGCGCCCCGAAGGCTTTCCCAAAAATAAATTCAATTGTTCGGCCTCTTTTGTTAGTTCCGTTTTTTTTTTTTTTTTTGGCTTAATGGTTTTTCTGTTTCTTTTTTTTGGGTCCACTCTTTTTATTGTATAGCCCGGCCGTATTGATTCGCAATTGTCGCGCGCGAATTTCGTCCGCAGCACTATGAAAAAAATCCTGTCTGAGTTTTCCGCATTGTCCGGGTCAAGTGTCCTGCAGTACGTGAGCGAAACAACTGAAATGCGGTAACTGAACACGAAATTCTATTGCCTCTGCAATATCACTCATACGCAGTGGTTGACCTACATCCTGTAGCACACTCAGGCGTGCGAGGACGCTTCTTCTGAGCGAAAGAGCGAGCTTTCAGGCCAGACCTTTGTTTACTTTCTCCGCTATTTTTGGCGCCAAAATAGAACAACTGTTGCGGAGAGTGTTTACTTAGTAGTAGGTGGGCGGTGGGTGGTGTCCTTAATATGTCTCGAAGCTGTTTACTAGCGAGCTGCTCAGGTGAACAAACAACGTCCCAGATATACCCCAAGAAAAGTATATCGAAGCAATCAATGCGTACAAATAATTCTTTATTCTTGAATTGTATTGGGGGATTGAGATAATTTTATTGTACTGTTAGTCAAAGCATGTAAAAAGCTCTTGATGCTTTACATTTTACATGCTTTTTTATATTACAATAGTCGCTACTCAGAAATACCCTTTCCTTTGAGAATCAAACAAACTTGAAGGAGTATATAATTATTCAATGCTAACCAATACGCATATATATAACATTATCTATAACATTATATATTTACATTTATCTGAATTTATAATTTAAAGAATTAATATTGTACTTTTACAACACTGATTGTAAAATTTCCGAAAAATTACTCATACGCACTGTTGGTTGTACAAAAAATACATGCTTTGGTTTCCTTATTATTGTTCCATAATGTAAAGCGATTTGAATTTTTTTAATGTTTTGTAGCTTAGTGTTTTTAAGAGTTTAATTTTTTGGTATTTTCTCTCTGCTTTTAAACATTTGTTTGTTTGGGGCCTCTGACTGCTCTCTCCACCAAACACCATGGCTCCCACTCTTTTGTCTCTGATTCGTATATCCGGAACCACCCACACTGCTCCTGCTCGCTCACGGAACATTGGAGATTTCACGCGTTAGGTTCGGCGCTCCATGGGGCTTTTTTAAAAAACCTTCTTCTCAGTCGACGGAAAATATTCGACAGAAGCGGACGTGTATCGCTTGGTGGCTTCCATATTCCCCGCCATATCGCTCGGGTCGTTGGTCTGTGTGTGAGTGCCTGATTATAGGGTGGTGTTCGTCTCAAATCTGCACGTGCTGGACACCGCGACGTATTCTAGATCATAGAGTTGATACTTTTTCATAATCAATTAATGATTAGGTAGTGCCTGTAAGTGACAATCCATTGATTGATCTAATGTTGAGAATTGATAGACGAGTTCGTTCGCGTAATAAGCACCTCAAAATGTGTATTTGGATGTATTGTGTTTGTGTGAGCTCTTGGCTTTTTGTTTTTGGCCGGCGGGGTCTTCGTATAGGAAGAAATCTGTTGCAATTCTCCCATTGCTTTTACGTCATTAACTGTTATTAAATGTTGTGTCCGCCATTGTGTGTGAGAAACGGTTTTCTTGGGCTTAGGTTTGCATGCAATAGAAGCTTTTGGTATGCCGGTTATTCCAGAAATAGCACAAATTCCCTGCACCTTTTGCCAACCACTTGTTTGACCTTTGGGGTCACTGATAGTGTGCACCGGCTTACCCCGTATACGTGTCCATACAGTGAAAACCAGTTGAATTTTTTAAGGGGTTTTATGAAACAAGAGAAACATTAAATACTTAAAGTAAACATTTACTAATTGGTAACCGAGTAAAGTAAAATATTTACAATTTGATTAATTTCATTAGAAAATAAGTTTGTCTAAACGATGTTGCACTGTACATACCTTGCCGGTAAAAAAAATTAATCACTGATTTACAATCTGTTGCCACACTTGTTGAACAAAAATTATATTTACCTAAGTGTGAGTGTGTCTGCGTTTATTTAGCGTATTTTCTGTTAAAAAAAATTGATTTCTGTGGAAAGTTTATGAAACATAAAACGCCAAATGGTTGATACAACTGGTGCTCGAAACCAGTCTAAACAATTATTATAACCTTAAAAAAGTTCGGCTGGCTGATATAATTACAATTCATTATTTTATTCATAGATAATAAAAGTCTGATAAAAAATGTGGGACGGTTCGGAGAGATAAGAGAACAAAATCATATTAACATTTGTCGCATGTTCAATTTTGTAGTTTTCCTTCTTTTTAATTTTGAAGAATCCACACCCATTCTTTCTGTTTACGTAAATGTATTGCCTATGTCACATTTATTAATTTGTTGCCGCCTCAACAATTAAGGCCTATTAATTGTAATAGGCTTGAGGCTCTTACTTCAGTTTGTGCAATCGAGGCATAGAAAAAGAACATTTCACGGTCAATTTCTTCACATAAAGTTGCTCTTGTAGAGTTTAAAAGTTAGCAGGGAAAAGTTTTGATTTGAAAAGTGAAATTTCCGTTGTAAGTGGGTCAGTACATTTTTTTTTTGGCCTGGACTAATGGCCTCCGTGGAAGTAATCGCTGCAATAAAACAAAAATACGTGCTATTATTCTGGTGTTGCTTATCTGAAAAGGCCCCTGGACTTTTGCTTGCTAATTAATAAACATTATGATTATTGTCATATGAGAATATGCAAATGTCGTGTGCGGTTCAAAAAATGCGTTTTGATTTACGCTTCTCGTGTCGCCTGCTATCTGCCTCAGACATTGCAAACACGGTCAGCTTTGAGCTAATGACCGATATCGAGAGTGTGTGATTGACCGACAAAAATAGTCGATTCTAAGAAACTCCCAGGATCCTGTTTGTCTCTGAAATAAACATAACTAGTTTCAGTCTGTGCTGACTGGGCAGATTTTTGTTTAAATTACTTAAGGGAATTCTGCTTTATAATTATGCAATCAAACATATAGTATTAAGGGTCTTCCTTTGCGTTTCTTTTTTTTCTAAAACCAATCTTATCAAGAGAAACAAAGAATAATTTATGAGGAAATAGTCAGAAGTTTGTGATTAGTATTGGTTATTATTTAAAAAACTATTTCTTCTATTATCATATTGCTTAGTTTAATAAATTTATCAGAATAAGTATGACTAGAAGTTTTTCAAGATAATGCCCTTAATTTTTTTGCAAGTATTCATTACCATTGCTAAAAAAAATGGCCATAACTAATGACTGGGAGAGCAATAAATTGGAATCTATGGGCGAAGAATAGTAACTTTATTTACTTTATTTATAACTCAATCTTGGTCACGTACTCTTATCTTTAATCCAGGCATGAAATCCTTGCGTATTTAACATGAGTTCGGTCTATTTGCAATTGTAGGTAAACGGATACTTAGATCTTGGCGAGACGCACTCATCCATGAGCCAGGATGGATAGTAGTGCCAAGCCACAGCGGAAAAATCCGCGACAGCGTGCAAATATTATATCGCAATTAATATTTGCTTGGGCGGTGCCACTACTATATCGCGGATCCCGGCGAGGCCTCAATACGGATGATCTGACGGAGTGCCTCAAGGAGGATCGTTCCGAGCAGCTGGGCGATCGTTTGGAGAAGTGAGTATAGAAAATATTTTATTGACAGATAATTCTTCTGTATATGATTTTTCTACTTATTCCTTGTTTCCTAAATCTCTTCAAGGGAATGGTTTAACGAACTGGAACAATCCCATCGAAAGAAACAAAAGCCGCGCCTCAGAAACGCTCTATTCCGCTGCTTCCTAGGACCAACGATCGTTAATGGCCTCATTTGTTTAATCTACATTGTGATCAAGTGAGTCGAGAGTCTATTACTACCAAGCCGCTGCTATCAGTACATGATATTTCATTTCCAGAACCTTGATTCCAGCCGTACTGGCCCAGTTACTAATTCAGTTCCAGAAGAAGCCCGTCTCGGAAGTCAATCGCGACAGTGAGTTGTCTCTGCCGGAGTCGCTCAATCGAACTGCCCGCTCCATTGGAAGCTATCTGGTGGCTCGGGCTGTCGGCGATGCCAACGGAGCGCCAAATGATGGTAGGTCGTTGAGGATTTCCCATTATTCCTATCAAATTTATTTAGAGAGGGGGTACAACTATTAATTAATTTTCTATTTCGCACTGAACTTAATAGATTTTCAAAGTCTTGTGAAATTATAAACCCTCTTATGGGGTTTTATAAATACAAAAAACTAGTCGTTCGGCATTTTTTATTATTATTTACAGAGCTCGCATTCAAATTCAAAGCCTCTAGATTTTAGACGCTCTGATTAGTATACAGATTTCGTATTTAGACTAAACATTTGCGTAATATTCAATTATTTTCTAGAAGAGATTCTACTTAATAAACTTAAACAATCTTTATTATTACAGGATTCTCACCCAATTCCCTGGACACGGGGAATCCGCTGAAGGAACCCACCCAATCGACGCCCTTAGAAGTGGATTACAATGCCACCGTGGAGCGTGGACTTCTAATCCAGGCCACCGAATACGTTTGGAACGATGCCTACAGCCTGGGCACAGTCCTCGTGGTCTCGACCCTCTTCTGCTGCTTCCTGGTGCACCATGTGGACCTCCGGCAAAGATTGATGGGCGCCAGGATGAGAATCGCCTGCTGCTCCCTGATCTATCGCAAAACCCTGCAGCTCTCGATGAAAACGGCTGGACAAACGCCGGCAGGATATTTGATTAATCTGCTGTCCAACGACGTTAACCGCTTGGATTACGGCTTCATCTTCATGCACTGGATCTGGATAATGCCACTCCACGCAGTCCTCACCTGTTACCTGATTTGGCTTAATATTGGAATACCTGCGATAGTGGGAGTTGTGGGACTGCTCCTTAAAACGGTACCCGTTCAAACGGCATTGAGCAAGGTCACCTCTGTGCTCCGAATGAGAATAGCAGAGCGCACGGACGCCCGGGTGGGCATCATGAACGAGCTGGTGCAGGGCATTCAGGTTATTAAGATGTACGCCTGGGAGCGACCCTTCCAGGCGGTGGTAGCTGAGGCCCGACGCCGCGAAATCCAGCAGATCCGCTATGCATCCTACCTGAGAGGCTTCTACCTCAGCACCATGGTGTTCACGGAGCGTTCCACTCTATACATCACTCTGGCTGCCGCCGCCCTTATGGGCCAGAACATAACAGCGGACTTTGTGTTCTCCTCCGCCAGTTACTACAACATCCTCCAGCTGGTGGCGGCCATTTGGTATCCCTTGGCCGTCAGCTTTGGGGCGGAAGCCTTGGTGTCGCTGCGACGCATCCAGGATTTCCTTATGCTCGAGGGAAGGGAGGAGCGGGCCCATGGACTCACCCACAAAAAGGACCAGGAGAATGGCGATACTCGGGCCGTAAATATCAAGGATATCAACGCCAATTGGGACAAGGAAAAGCCCCAGAGGACGTTGCAGAGCATCAATCTTCAAATCGAAAAGGGCCAACTGTGTGCTGTGATCGGTCCCGTGGGGGCTGGGAAGAGCTCATTGCTCCAACTGCTCCTGGGAGAACTGCCAGTCATCGATGGGGGAGTTGTCATCCAGGGAGATATTTCCTACGCCGCCCAGGAGCCATGGCTTTTCACAGGATCGGTGAGAAACAACATCCTATTCGGAGAGGACTATGAGAAGAAACGCTACCAGGAAGTGACCCGCTCTTGTGCCCTCGCTACGGACTTCCAGCAGTTGGCTAATAGGGATAAGACCATTGTGGGAGAGCGAGGAGCTTCTCTGTCTGGAGGCCAACGTGCCCGAATCAGCTTGGCTCGAGCGGTTTACAAGCCGGCCTCGATTTATTTACTGGACGATCCGCTAAGTGCCGTGGACGCCCATGTGGGAAGGCATTTGTTCGATGAGGTGATTGGCCCAAAGGGAAGACTGGCTGAACAAAAGGCCACTCGCATCCTGGTGACGCACCAGGTGCACTTTCTGTCCGAGGCCGATCTCATTGTGATTGTGGATCAGGGAAAAATATTGAGGCAGGGCACGTACCAGGAGCTAATCAAAAGCGATCTCGACTTTGCCAAGCTGCTGGAGCGACCCAGGGAAGATGACTCCACGGCGGAAAACAGCCGTCTCCAGTCATCATCCATTAGTGGCCTGGAGAGCGACGAAGAGGATATACCCTTCATCGATGGGGAGAAGGATGGCTACCAGCAGCTGAGGAAGCAAAGCAGCTCGGTTCATGGCAGCAAGTCGGTTAGTTCAGAAATCTCTTTTATTCCAAGGATCAAAGATTATACTCTTCAATTTTTAGTTGGACAGCGCCCAGTTGGAGGAGGACATGGATGAGGAAGGCCTGGCCGAGGCTCAGGCGTCTGGCGGAGTGTCGCCCAGAGTGTGGTACGAGTACTTCCACGCTGGCAGCACCCTCGTTAGCTTTAGCTTCATGGTCTTCGTGATGCTGATGTCCCAGATGGTCTGCAGCAGCTCTGACTTTTTCTCCAACATTTGGACGCAGCAGGAGTACCAAAGATCGCAGGGGGAGGCCACCAGCTTCACCACCTTCGAGTGCATGTACATCTACGGAGCCTTGATCGTTGCGGTGGTGATTATGACCACCTTCCGGGGCTTCCTGTTCTTCAAGATCTGCATGCACGCCTCCAAAGTGCTGCACGACAGGATGTTTGCCTGCATCCTGCATGCGACAATGAGGTTCTTTGACACTACTCCCTCCGGTAGAATCTTAAATCGTTTCTCCAAGGACATGGGAGCAGTGGATGAACTCCTGCCGAGAGCCATGATGGACTTTATACAGATCGCCCTCGTAATGTTTGGCATTCTAATTGTGATCAGCATCGTGAATCCTGTCCTGATCGCCGCCATGCTGGTGGTGGCTCTGGTGGATGTACTTATCCTGAAGCTGTACCTGCGCCCCTCTCAGGATCTCAAGCGCCTGGAGGGCATCTGCCGGAGTCCGGTTTTCTCCCATCTCAGCGCCTCCCTTTCCGGCTTGGCCATCATCCGATCCCGTCAGTTGCAGGACGTGGTGGCCAAGGAGTTCGACTTGCTCCAGGACGTTCACAGCAGCGTCTGGCAGCTTACCATGGCCGCCAACACTGCGCTGGGTCTATGGCTGGACTGTGTCAGCTGCGTCTTCCTCACGGCGGTCACCTTCAGTTTCATCGTGACAAATGAATCCACATACAGCGGCAATGTGGGCCTGGCCATCTCGCAGGCTATGATCCTCACGGGCATGGTGCAGTACGGCGTGCGACAGGTCGCCGAGTCCTTGCAGCAGATGACCAGCGTGGAGAGGGTGTTGCAGTACACGGAGCTGGAGCAGGAGCCGGCCCTGAGTGAGAAGACCCCGCCGGCCCAGTGGCCTACCAGTGGACAGGTCGAGTTCCGGAACATGAATTGCCGCTACGATCCCAATGGAAGCCCCGTGCTGAAGAACCTCAACTTGACGATTGAGGCGGGATGGAAGGTGGGCATTGTGGGTCGCACAGGGGCAGGGAAGTCCTCTCTGATTGGAGCTCTCTTCCGTTTGGCCCACATTGAGGGCGAAATCATAATCGACGGCATCGAGACTGGCACCATTTCCCTGGAGACCCTGCGCACTCGGATCTCGATCATCCCACAAGATCCGGTTCTGTTTTCGGCCACCATTCGCTACAACCTTGATCCCTTCGAACGATATACGGACGCCGAGCTGTGGAGTGCTCTGGAGGATGTGGAGCTACGTGGTGCCATTCCCGGTCTGGATTATATGGTCACGGAACGAGGCAGTAACTTCAGCGTTGGACAGCGGCAGCTCCTTTGCCTGGCGAGAGCCATTCTCCGGAACAACAAGGTCTTGGTGCTGGACGAAGCCACTGCCAATGTGGATCCACAGTGAGTAGTACAATATTTTTGAGTATATCTCTTTATAACTCTAACTAAATTCTTCTTTTCCAGAACGGATGCCCTGATCCAGAGCACCATCCGCGTCAAGTTCCAGCAATGCACAGTCCTCACAGTGGCCCACCGATTGCACACGGTCATGGATTCGGATCGCATTATTGTGATGGACGCCGGCGTGGCCGTGGAGTTCGATGTTCCCCACTTACTGCTCAAAAAATCCCGAGGCCACCTCCGGCAGATGGTGGAGGCCACGGGCGGCGAGGCAGACGCCCTCAAGAAGGTGGCCAGTGACAACCACAAGAGGATGCAGAGGCAGCGCGATGCGAAGAGAGGCGAAACAAATGAAGAGGACGAGGAATAAGCCGTGGGGTCCTGGGGAACCCAGAGGAAAGGCATTTACCCAAAAAGCTGGTGCTCACATGGCTCAAAGTGGCAATCTGCCAGATGGACGTACCAATCTTCAACTACTCCCACAGACATTATATATTATTCATGTTTCATGTAGTTAGCTTTTATGTTAAATTTGTAAACGAAAAGTCTAGATGTGCTGCCTTATACGTATTGTACTTAGACATAATAATCTTCTACAGGGACTGCGTTATACAAATCCTTTTTGTAGAAAGCATGACAACAGAAAGATACTTAAGTCCCGATAAGAGGGAGAATTCTTCACTCCCCTCCACTCGTTAGTTAGTCTTCTCAGTATATGGTAAATACTATATATATTCTGTACTTGATTGCAATCGTGCAACACCAAAGCACACACTGTGAGAAATTGTACTTGAAACTTATCGATATAAGAGTTAAAATAATGACAGGGTTTATTATTATACCATTATACGTCACATCAATAAATTATACAATTTTAAATTTAAATATACATATGATTGCCGAATTTATTACAAACAAATGGAAATTTCATCTAAAATCTAAACAAATGTTCTAGGAATATATTTTTTGGATACATAATTGCAGGGTTAAATAAATTATAAATTGGTAATATAATTAAAAACCTAAAAAACGTATTATATATATAATTTTTTAAAAAACATGCAATGCAATAATGAAATTGAACATTTATCGCTGCGATTCTTGATGCGATTTCATGGATCCTCACATGGATCCTCCCGAAAACATAATTCCAGATTTTATTAAAATATATAAATGCTATAAAAGGCATAAAACTATCTAAAAGTTTTGTAAATTGAGCAAAAATTTTAAGGATCACTTTCGTGGCGACCTTCGCTGGACTTGCAAACCTGATGACTTCTTAGTTGAGTTTTGGCGAGTTTCATTTGTACTTTGCTGCTGCTCGTAGGGAACCGGAGGAGTTCCATCCGGATAGTGGACCAATGAGATTCTGCTCTCGCCGGAGAACAGAGTTCCAGCGCTCTGATGCGATCTGGATTTGTCTGGAATGGAAAAGGATCCCACAGGTGTTGAGGTTTTTTGCCTGTCGTTGGTGACTCCGGTGGCATGGCTTGCTCCAATGCCAGGAGTGTAGGGGGAACTAGTCGGCGAAAGTGAATGGATGACCGAATTAAGGAAATGTCCTTTCAGGGAGTCATCCGAACTATCGATTGAGAATTCTCCTGCATTCGCACGATGTTTGAGCAGCTCGCGGGTGAGGAACTCCCGCAAGTTGAGGGATCGGCCCAACTGGCTAGCATCTTGAGCCTTGGAGTTATCGTGGGATTTAGTGCCACCTAGCATTCGAGATTTTTGAGGTGGCCTCTCTAAGGACACATCCGTGGTGCTGCTGCCGGAGCAGCCTGCCACTTGTCTCCTTTGCATTCCCTTTCTGTTGGAGTGCCACCGCTGATCTATTTGTTCCGCATCACTGGATCCATTGCTGCCGGAAAGTGGATCTATTCCGCTCTCATTCGGAAGATCATCTGTGTTGGGAGCAACGCTTTCTCTCCGCGTGCTACTGGCCACATCTTGACCCATCAGCGTCGTATTCGGAGCATTCCCCCTGCGAAAGGAGCTTTTCAGGATATTTCTTTGTCGCAGCTCTTCTTCCACGTTGAGAGAATCGGAGGATTCAAGACTAGCGCTATCAATAAGCTGTCTCTGATCAGGAGGTTCATTAGCTAGTAATTTCTCCAGATAATCCCTGCGATTTGGAAACTCCTGCATTTGAACATCCAGCAACCGTAGCTGACGCATCAGTTCATCCGGCGTCAGAGTGGTCTCAAATTCTCCTTGCCCCCGTAGTTGCGTCACGTTATGTAAATAGGCATTTATACTGGGAAACTCACGGTAATCGGATCCTCCTGTGCGTTGGTGGATGGCCATTACCAACTCGTTGAATTCGAGCTCCATTTTTCGGCTCTGATTCGCATCAAACTGTGTCATATCGAGCTTCATTTCCCTTGCGTATTGCTTGAAACTGGGAAATGGCTGCGGCACTGGTGTGGCGGCCACAATGTGCGAATGTCCAGGAGTCTCTACTTCCGCAATTGTGGATAGTTCGTGAGCTAGATCTTCGGCATCCAGTTGCGGGCTGTAGCGCCGTATGGTAGCTGGGGGCGCCTTTGTCCGCTGCCGCTGGAGGTTACTTTGAGGGGCGGTCGGCAGGGAGAATGGCTCTAAGTCCACTCCAGTCACCTGACCCATGGCTGTCAAGGGCCGGGAGTCCGCGATGCCGCTGTCCCTGCTGGCGGCTGTAGGTTTATTTTTCTGTAGAGGAAGGGCTTCTGAAGTAGACGGCGTTTGCGAATCGCTACGATCGGATACGGTTCTCGATCTGGCTGATTGCTGATGTTGCAGCTGGCCGTTTGGCAGCTCATAATACTCGGTGGACTGGCGTTCCCCATCACTATTAGATGTTAGAGTTACCTCGACCAGGCGCTGCTTCTCCTCACGCACTTTGGTTATTAGATCAGTCAGCTCGGCTATTCGCTGGGTGCAGTTTTCTGCCAATCGTTCATAGCGTTCCATTTGCTTTGCTGAGGATTCTTCGGCGGCTTGGGATCTAGGCTTCTCTGAAACGACACCAAGCGTACCTTTGGGTGCTAATTTTCCTATAGATTTGGTAGCTATCTTCTGGTTTTCCTTCGCCTTCTCCGGCTGACTTTTTGAAACTGTCGGGTTCTTTGTTGGTTGCCTTTGTTTTTGTTCCGTTTGGTTCCGTTTTTCTCGTTCTCCCTTAAGATTTTTATTATCCTGAGGTAGGTGGTTTCCTCCTTGAAGATGGTGACTTCTCTGAGGTAGGCCAGTGCCCTGAGCTTGTTTCTTCTTTTGAGGTAGTTTGTCTATTGTATCCTTTTCCTTGTTTTTCGTTTGCGAATCTTCTTGATTTCTGGCCAGTCTTTTATTCCATATCTGATCGAAGACCTGCGCACTAGTTTCTTCATCATAAACCCTCTGCTTTTTCTCAGCTTGCTGTCGCATGCGCAATGAATCTTCCAAATCGTTAATAAAGCTACGATTCTCGGTAATAAAAGTCTGAACCTGCTCCAAACGCTCCTCATCAATCAGGGTCTCGTTATTTTCGGCAGCTTGAAATTTATTCGCCGAAGAGTTGACAACGGACGCGGTGGGAGTGGCCACATCCGAAGAGCTAACACCCAGATCATCTATCGACTGTCGGGACATACTCAGCAACCTTTGGATGTAGTGGATAATCATAGGATGCA
Organism: Drosophila varians; assembly: GCA_018150405.1. Classification (NCBI taxonomy): domain Eukaryota; kingdom Metazoa; phylum Arthropoda; class Insecta; order Diptera; family Drosophilidae; genus Drosophila; species Drosophila varians. The sequence continues at coordinate 16,281,728 of JAECWK010000015.1, read as the reverse complement.
GCGGCTCAGGTTCAGAGCGCGGCAATGCCGATGAATTTGGAGCTGTATTGAAGCTCTTGTAACTTAAGGGCGGCAAACTGCGGTACGCCGTTGAGTTGGAATCAATAGAGATTTGCCGCTGGTCCTGGGCCAATGGGCGCTTTACAGATTCCTCCTCCGTCTGCTTCAGCTCCACCGTGGGTGTCCTTCTCGAAGAAACCTCCTTTTCAGAACTAATTACATTTGTTTTTTGTTTCGATTTGTTCTTTGGCAAGTATTGCTTGACTGTGCCATCGCTTCTTACTTTTATTATAATTTCTACAGGCTTGTCCTCTTTGCCAGTAGTCTCCTCTTCATCGGTGTTCTTTCTACCTTTTGTCTCCCTGTAAAACTTTCTTAAACGCTTTTCAAGAAGTGCTTCCTTTTGCTGTAAGTCCGACTCTCGCTCGTTTAGGTTTCTTGATCTTTCAGCCAGGATATTTGCCCGCTCCTGGCGTATAGAGTTGATCATATCGTGGGCATGGTCACTTTTTGCTCCGGTAGCCTCGCCCGCCTTCAGCTCCTCGAGCAACTGGCCTCGAATCTTTTCGATCCTCTCCAACAAACTTCGCAATTTCATGCATTTAAGAGTATTTGCGCCTTCGGATTTAAGGTCTGATTTAAGCTGTTTACTCTGATCGTCAACATAGTCCAAGAGGATGGAGCAACAGCTTTCGGTACTGCCCATCTCTAGTCTTTCATTCTGGGTCGGATGCGCACCTACATTTATGGCTCCTGGTTCCCCATTCGATTGCCCTTTCGCCGTTGTTGTTGAAGTCGGTATTTTGCTGACTTCGGGACAAGTGATAATAGTTGGGCGCAGCAGCATCTGCTCCATAGCTTCATTCATCTTTTTCTCCCTTTTAGCAGCTGCGTCTGCAAACCTATGACTGGGTATAAAGTTGGACTGGCGGGGGAAAAACTTGTTTATATTTGGGACTTCTTTTTTTATGCAATTTACTCACATCGCTGGGCAAGAGCTGTGGTTGCTGCTGGGTTAAGGCATCCAACTTTTCGGTCAGTTCTGCACAATCCCTCCGAACTTGTTCTCGTTCCAAGGCTTTCTGACCACGTGCATCGCTAATTTTTCTAAAAATAAAGAGTACAATTTTAAAGTAAAAAAAAGAAGTTTGAAAATCAAAAAGGTAAAAGTTTGCTCACCTGAGATTATCTAGCTCCTGCTCCCTGAGTTGCCTTAGTTGGTTTTCGATGCGAGCATTATCCATGGCATTTAGTTGGCTGGAGTCCTGCTCATTGGAATGTACCGATTGTGTTGGGGCGTCATACGTTCGATGGTATTTGTTCCCGTGGTCATAGAACTGCACACGCCCCGACTGAGTAGTTTTTGGTTCGTGACTCGTGGCAAACGTGGTGGTGGAAACACAGGACGTGGTGGCTACACTTGAGGGAGCTGTTACAGCGGGAACAACGTTCGGGGCCACTGGTGGTTGGGCGTACATTGGATGAAGGGCCGGTGGAGGAGGTGGCGGATAGTGTGGATGGATTGGAAATGGCATTGTATAGGCCATTGCATATGGTTGGGGATAATGATTCAAGTAAGGCTGCGTATGGGGAGGATACGGGTACTGTATATCATGATTTTTATTCGGTAGGCAAGTCATTTGCTCCTGGGGAGTGGGAGGAATCTGCTGTTGGGAGACAGAACGTTGCTGACTTGGCTTGTCCTGGGAAACACTCGATTTTGATGGAACAGTTTTGCTTTTTACATTCTTTCGGATGCCAGCATCTATAACTTTCGCTGGAGCTGGATTTGTTTTTACCCCTGTTCGCTTTTGTAGTTGCGGCTGCCGCGTTGTGTTTCCTGTTTTCTTTGGGGAAGCAAGCGGAGACTTTAACGTAGGAGGAGCAGCTGGTGGAGGAGCTATCTCCGCCCTTATCGTAAGTTTTCTAGGTGACGATGGCAGGGATTTCGTAGGGCTTGGTGGAATAGATCTCCTTGGAGCATCTTCCACAGTGGCTTCCAATCTTAAGGTCCCTGTGTTTTCAGTTCTTTTAACAAGGTCTGTTATCTGCGTAAATCTTGGGCGTCGCGGACTTTCCGGAGTCCTCTCCGGGCTGCTTTCCGGACTGGGCCGGACAATGTGACTAAATTTGCGATTGATTTGCTTAAAACAATCGCCGATCTCCATGCCGCCTTTTTGGTGCAGCGCCTCTCCTTCCGCTTCGTTAATATCTACATCTAGGATCACAGGCGATGATCTCCGGAGAGTTGGACTCCCGCTTGGAAAGATGGACTCGTCATCTTCACATGGGGAATCTTCTTCAGGTCTAGGGCATCCGCAAGTCGTCTCCTTGTTTGACTTAGTCTTTGAACAGTCCTTAAGGCATGATTTCTGAAAGCCACTCGTGAGACGGTTTTCCTTATCCTCGAGTGGAATCGAGGGTGTTTGTGTGCCGGCCGTGACTCGACCTTCAACGTTTAGATTCATCCCGGATGTGGCTCGCAGCTCTACAACTGCTTTGCCAGATCTTTTCATAGCCTGCTTGTGTACCTTTTTCATTTTATCAATCTTCTGCTGCTTCAAAGCCTCGTCCCTTTCGTTTTCCTCCTTAGCGGCACGATGGGCGGCGCCCACCTGAAAAATGGCCGACCGGTAGTCCTGGTGCTTTTTGACCAAAACATGCTCTCGCCAGGCATCGAGCTCCTTCTGTTTAAGCTGCTCCAAGTTTTTTATTTGCCGCTTCCTTTCGGCCGCCACATCCTCGCGGATTTTCTTGGCCAGGTGGTTCGACTTCTCACGCACCTATGTAGGGACGGAGAAGGGAGTTAAACGTTAATGTGGGTCATGTAAGTGCGCAATTAAAAGTGGCCCTACCTGCTGCAAACGAGTTATGCGACGCTGGCTCTCGAGATCTTTTCGGACCCGCTCCGGATCGTCCAGCCTGCCGACGGCTCTTCCAAACTTTCCGTTCAGCGTAACGTGCAGAGCCATCTGCTCTAGCCTTTCAGTTAGTTAAGGAAACATTTACAACAAAATTCACTGACACACAATCAAAAATAGAAATAGAAAATAGGGAAAATCAAACACCAACGTCTTTAAAAATTCCAAGCGGGCATAGCGCAAGCGAAGGGAGGTCTTGTAGTCGTTATCGATATCGCTCTCTATCGATATATCGCACGTACAGTGGAAAATAAAGTTGTTTTTTTTAGGTTTGATATAAAACGATTTGAAGCTTTTCTAAATTATCATATTAGAATCAAGTTTTTTAAACTTTTTCTATTAATTATAATTATTTTAACGTTTTCTCTATAAGGTCATCATGTGTTTCTTCTAAGAAACAATCGAATTTAATTTATATCGACGAAACAGCTGACATTGTTTTGGATTACGAGATTGTAAATAGTAATATTGAAATTGTTTTCTCGCGACTTTAAACCATTTAAAATGGCGTATTTGTTAAGACAAGTCGTTAGGACAAGTGTTCAGAGGTAATTGCATTGAAAATATATCCCTGGCATTGCGTAATGACATTTATTTTCGCCAGAAACTTGTTACATGTTCGGCACGCAACATCCTCGTCCACTGAGGCCGCTAATTCCGAGCTTAGCATCCAAGTAAGCGAGAGTTGCCTCAAGCGCCTCCGCGAGATCTGCACGGATGGATCCTTTCTGCGGGTGACGGTGGAAGGCGGTGGCTGCTCCGGATTCCAATACAAGTTTGATTTGGACTCAAAGTTGAACGAGGATGACCGACAGTTTGGTGAGGATAAGGCCAAAGTTGTGATAGACACGATTTCCTTGGAGTACTGCAGCGGTGCTACCGTCGACTACCACAGCGAACTTATCCGAGCAGGATTTCGCATGGTGGCCAATCCACTAGCTGAGCAAGGATGCTCATGCGGCTCCTCTTTCTCAATTAAATTGTAAAGTCTTTTGTTAAACTGTTTAAATTTTAGCGAATTATTTAATACACATAGAATGTTCAGTTATATACACGTCAACAAAACATGAATTGCGAGTTATTGTACACTAATATACAGCAAAGCGGCAGGGCGGTATTCGCTCCATACTGTCACACAGTCGAATTCATTTGCAGGCCGCCAGTTGGTCACTCAGGCTGATCACTTGCTCCGTAAGCACGCTGATTTGTTCCTCGTAATTAATGCGAGTTGTGGTCTAAGGGAAAAGTTAATCAAAGGGTCTGTTTCGACGGGGGATACGATGTGAACTTACCAACTCCTCCTCGAGCATTTGCAGGGCTCCCCCTAAGCTAGCCAATTGGTCATCCTTGGCCTTCAGTTCATGGGTAGCGTTTTCCAAGCAATTTTGTAGATGTTGCACCTCCAGCTCGTATGATCGCAGCTTGGATTCCGCCTGAACTTTCAGTCGCAACAAATCTTCAAACTTTTTGCTAAACATACTGTAGATTAGCTGCTCTTTGGAGGGTGGCTCCGGTGGCTCCTGTAACGAATCTCGCGCCCGCTGACTCCCCTTGGACTCCGGTTCTGCTGGCCGAACAGTCACGCCCGCAGCAGCAGTACTGCAGCTGCACGTGATGAGATCCTTGATGGGGTTCGAGACGAATGCTTGGTACGATTTGGCCATTTCAAATTGGGCTCTCCAATGCACGACCTCCTTTTCCAGCAGTGCAATCCGATCCTCCGAATTGTGCTGAGTGTTATTCGTTGGCTGTTGGAGATTGTGGAAGGGAGTATTGTCGCTACCTGTGGCACTCAACGTGTCCTCACTGCCAAGCTATAAATAATTGTATAATTGCCACAATTAAACTCTCAACAATACTTTTGCCAATAAACTTCTTACCATGCTAGCCGCATCTACCAGTTTTGTTTCGAGTTCGCTGTTGCGCTGTTGAAGCGTCTCCACCTCCTTTCGCAGTCGTTTTTCCATTTCGCCTTGGTCGCCGATGCGCTTTTCTAGCTTTTGTTCGAGTGACGCAACACGCTCCGCATGCAACAACAGATCCCGTTCTTTATCATCGACCTGTGGGTAGGGTTCGGGTTAGAATTATTAGTCCTCAAACCATCCTTTCCTGTTATTCAAGCACCCTATCTTACCAATGAGGTCAGCTGCGCATTCTCTATTATTTTCTTTTGAAGCTCCTCGAAGATAAGCGCTTCCTGGGCAGCGTTCGATTCGGAAGGTACGTTTGCCGAAGCGTCACCAAGTGCATCCCCCCGGTTGTTGGAGCCACCCATTAGTAAACCCCGCCGGCCACCAGCATCCTTATCCTTTTTCTTGCGCTGTTCGTGCGCTGAGATTTCTTGTTGGAGTTGAGAAACCCGCGATTCCAGCTGCTTGTTGCGGAAACCCAGAGAGTCCACCTCCTGCTCCGAACGCCGCAAGGCAGTGTTGCATTGCTGCAGTTGCTCTTTCAGTCCACTGTCCTTTGCCTGCTCCTCCTGCGCCTTTTGTACAGCCTTTCGCAGCACCGTCGCGTGTGCCCGCAGCTATAAATATCCGGATAAATTAGATTAATGGGCGTTAACTGTTGCTCTTGGAAAAGTGATAACCAATTATTACCTTTGAGTATTCACTGGCTAGTCGCTGGTACTTAGCCTCCGGCACGGTGCCCTCCATGGCCACCGGTTTTTCGGCCATTCAGCAATCAGCGGTCCCCTGGGATGCAATGCTCTTGCGCTTTTTTAATGCTTAAATTTAATTTTAACTTGCACTTTTCCAAACAAACAAACCCACGTACCATGACAGAGCTGCCATATCGCGTACGTATCGGCATAGACGGCGCCATCTATGGGAGAAGTTTTTCCTTTGTTAAAATTGGGTGGACAGTTCTTTCGGTTTTTAAATTAAAATTTAAAATAAAAAATAAATTGTAGATTCTTAAAGTCGCCTCAAAATATTTATAGATCGATTATCCATTAATCTTGCTAAAGCTATATCCTCTTCAACTTTCAACAGATTCTTTGTTGGCTTTTTCATAATGTCATGCTAGTCAATAAAACAATCGTAATATTTTAGGTCCTTTATTAACTAGGTAGTGACATAAATTAGGCTTCCCTAACAGGTACAGGTTGGTTAACTTAGGAATATATTATCAAAAGGCACTTTTTCGAACAGTTTGTTGGAAAGTTCTCGGAATATGACTCCAAAACTCTTGGCATATCCGACCTTCAGTTCGTTGAAGACCGTTTCCCAGTTCTCGTTTAGGAATCGGTTCATGCCATCCGAGAGGGTTTTATCATTGAAAAGATTCTCGAAATTCATGTACACTCGCTTTGGATCAAAGGCCACGCGGTACTCCTTAAGGCGCATGTACTTGACACCATCCTTTTCAAAGGGCTCGCCAATTAGTCGGTGTTCGATCTTCGTGTTTATCAGGGTAACATTGGCTTTGCCATGTCCAGTGATGGGCAAGAGGAGGATACGACCGGACATCTCGTAGTCGCCGATCATCTCGATTCTGTCTGTCCGGCTATCACAGATAATTAAGTGCTTGTCCAGATCGGTTCTGAAAGGTGGGCATATATGATTGTATTTTCGATATAATATTATTGAAAAATTGAAAAATTACCTGTATCGCTGGATCTTGCTGGTGGAAATCATGTCGTGCACCTTCACATTCTTCAATGCCTGTCGTAGATTTATTGGCGCTGTGCCGGCGTCTATAACTAGTTTCTTCACGGACAGCGGCTCCAGTGGCGGGATTCCAAATTCTTTGTTGCCTGCAGATAGTGATGATTTAGAATATATGGTACATAAATTAGTTGGACACATTACTTACCACTTTTCAGAAGCTGGATGGCATGATTCACGGCGTCCACCAGGCACTTGTCGAAATTCGCGTCTCGTTTGCACTTTGGAAAGCCTTCGGCTGCAAAAGACAGAAGACTCTTGGTCATGACATTGAAAGTGAGATCTCGTGGTTTTTGTGGATTGCGGAAGTTCCCGGGGTCCGCCGGGCCAGCCTGCAATTGGGCCAGCATCCGACCATTCGACCAGAGTTCGTTGGCCACAAAACTTGTTTGTAAACAAAACAAAAGTATGAGAAAAAAAGAAGTGAGCTAGCATATTTTAGTGGCTCAATGTCAAGTTGAAGCGCAGGCTGCGAGCGACCATTTATCATGAATATATTGAACAGACAAAGGCATTCATGACCTATGCCAACGGTATTCATTAATCAGCTACACTCGGAAAAACACTTGGAATTAATCAATTAACACTGATCGGATGGGTTTGGGTTACATATGTCCTTCTTCGGCAATGTGTCACAAGCGGAAGTGTAACTGTGGATGTGGATGTGGATGTGGATCAGTGGACTGTCTGCAAAACTGGCTGGCCAAGAGCAACCTGTTTGCAATCGATGGTTACAATTGCATAACATGGGTGTACGCTGGAGACCTAACAAACTACAACAAATGCACTCCAAAAATGATCTTGATCGAATTTTGCCATTTAGCAACACGCGAATTGGTAACATAAGACGTATGCTTTTATATGCTTTTTTAATGATCGAATTATAATGATTTTTAATTGTCAAAGTAGGGGTAATTACTTGTTCTTTATAGTTTTCTCGGGAATTTTGTAAACAATATTTTTCTTACTAGAAGTTATAATACAACACAACTTTGTTACTAGTACTAACATTTACTGATGAATACTATAATATAGTAGTAAGTTAGATATTTAGTTTTATTTCTAAAATAATCCTTCAATTTGGAAGTATTAAGATGAAATAGTAAGCAAGAATAATAAAATAAAAAACATTTCCATTTAAAGTTTACAATAAATCGCTAGTCATGTAATTTTGTATGAATTTTAACACCTATTAATTATTGCGAGAATTTTACAGGGTTCAACCTTGAGGTCTTTGGGCCAAGACCCCCTGTGTTCCAAAAACAATATTAACTAGCCATCAACAGTATCGATCACGTTTTAACCATAAATGTGTAGACATACCAAATAAATAGGTACAGCCGAAGCATAAAGCAAAAGCAAATATTATGATGATTTTTTGCACATTAGGCTAACGCGTGTTTTTCGCCGATTAATTTTTGGACTTTAAATGACTCTTTTTGTTTGGTACTTACGCAAATCTTGCGCAGCTGTTACAGTTGATTCCTGCGCAATCGCAGCAATTAGCAGCAGCAGTAGCAGCGAATATTTGGACATTTCTGGTGAGGTGGAAGTACGAAATCGGATGCAGAAATCCGTTGGCCAAGTTTAAAAGTTGATTGAATGCTTGAGAAGAAGGCGCGCGCGATTTCCGACAGGTGGACAGGTGGTTCTGGCCGGCGACTTATCACTCTGTACAGGGGATGCGTCGAACGCTCGTCTTTTTATACCGAGCTTGAGCAGTCGAAGATCGGAAAGCTTCCAGCGGCGAATCGATGGATTTTCAATTGGCCAAGCTTTGGCCCATAAAGCGAGTGACTGACTGGGCCAGCGAGCGAGCCACTCTTGCTTTCCGGCTCGCCGCTTTTGGCCATGCAACCACCGCGTCGCGGCGGGGCGCATCCAATGGCCAAGTCACTGGTCACCCGGCAACCCTGCATTGCCCTTTTAATACAATTTTCGCTCTGGTTCATTGAACTTTACATGCATTCCACTGTAAGTGTAATTGAGGGTTTCTTTGTTGTTTTCCTCCTTTATGCTGGACTTTGCCGGTAGTAATGCCGGTCATAAATTTTTACGCACTCGCAGCATTTGTTTGCTTATTCAATAAATTAATAGCATTCCATATTCCTCTCTGTTTGAGGAAGTTAAATCACTTGACCAAGCTTACCATAGAGTATATTCTACAGTTGCACAGGAACTTGTTTTTATTAGGCCAATATTTGGCAACATTGGTGTGCTGAAATCAAGACTGGAATTCTTTAAAGCTGGGAAAATGATTGGAGTCTCTCTTTTAAATTAATACGTTACAAAATAAAATAAAATATTTTTTAAAGTTTGTAATTTAATTTAAGCTTTAATATTTGTAAAACATTTTGTCAAAAAAGGATAGAAAAAAAAAGATATGAAGGAATCTGAGCAAAATATTCAGAGATTTCCAGATTTTCCAACACTGTTCTATGATTTCATTTCAAGTTTGTTGCCTAAGTCTTTTGTTCGTCCAGCATATTCTGTTTTCCCACAACTGGCCCATCATACGAAGATGTGTGTTTCTATGAGCTCTTGGACAAAAACAAACAGCCAAGGACCTCGTCAGGTGTCTATGGAAACTGTTGCAATTGTTTTTCAAATATAAACAAACGATATGTGAGCGCTTAAAGGCCCTAGTGTGCGCGCTAAGCTAGCCGGTAACGGCTAACGGTATAAATGGACGGAAGATTGGTGATAAAGTACCTAGCCTGGCCATAAGAGCGGGAACCGGTTGTCGGCAGTCGGCTCATAACATTCTTCGGGCACGCAATCCAAGACTTAAGCAGCATTTCCCAAAATACGTAGAAGGCAGTTCGAAAACAAGATTTTGGAGCCATTAGAATGCAGCGGTGCTATTGTGGTTCGATGAGTTCGACGGCGGTGCCACATCAACAGCATCTTCTGGAACAGCAGATGCGTCCACGTGGCGATCTTATGTCCGTCACGTCATCGTCGCGACAAAGTCTGCGCCCCACCCAGTTTGTGAAGCGACCGAGTCTGAAAAGTGCCCCCCGATATGGGCTAGGACACTCCAGCACAGGACTGGGCAATGACTTTAGTCGCCGGAACTCGACAGCCACCACGGTGAGTCACTGCTCCAGCTGCAGCTGCAGCTCCGCCCAGCAACGCCAACAGAGCAGGGCCAAAGTGCTGCGATGGGGCTGGGAGAAAACAGGAGGTGTTGACACCAGCAACAAAGGCTTCATCACCAGCAATAACTACGCCAACTACACAGAGAACCGACGACTCTACGAGCAGAGCGCATGCGTCGCCAGTCGTCAGACGAGCCAAGGTCAGGGTCAGGTTCAGAGTTCCAGCTCAGCGTCATCACCACGCCCAGGGCCCAGCCCGATAAATAAACACTCGGACGAACTGCAGCAGCTTCGAGCCCTACAGCAGTTCCGCCTCTCGAACGTGAGCGATTGCTTCAGCGATGGCCGCCAGGATGAGCTGCGCCTGCAGCAGGCCTATGATAGATTGAGTGCCCCCAGAATGGACAAGTGGAACAAGAACCGGGCCAACGAGAGCCGGCAACAGGAAGTACACTATACAACCACGCCCTACGCCTTGCGTCAGAAGCTGCTGCAGTTGAGATTGCAGGAGGAGGAGAAAAGTGGCAGGGGTACGGGTGCAGTTTGTGCTCCTCTGGAGAAAAGTTGTGCCTTGAGATACAATTGAAGGAATAGTTTCCTATTGATTTAAAATACGATTGTTAAGGATCAAAGCTAAATAAAAAGATGACAAAATAACAACCTTACAATGTTAAATATTTATGGATTAGGCAACATTTAGCTTGAAATAAAAATGCATCTTACTTTGTATTGCTAGTATTTATTTCATTTTCTTTTTAATAAAACAGTGCTATTTTGTTACAAGTGCTTCATCATTGTGTTCTCTTTGTTTAATGTTTACTTTTTGCTTAATTTTTTTTTTTAAATTTTTCATTATTTGTTAATCTTTTTTTGTTGGGCTTTCACATTCTCGCAAAACATTTTTAGTTTCTGAATGAATTTACGTGTTAATCCCCTTTGTCTTTTGAAATTTCTCCTTTGAAATTGTTTAATTACATTCTGACTTTTTCGTTTTTCGTTTCTTGCATTATGCATTATGCGATATTATGTTATAAACTTCTTATGTCTTGTGTGGGGTTTGCAAACAGCCGATGTCGTACTGAATCGCGATATTACAATTACATATATAGTCGTAAATATACGTTGAATTCATTACAACATTTAACAGAGTACTAGAGTGTGAATTAGACGAGGACTCGCTTTGGGTTTCGTATTTCATATTCGTTTTTGTTTTGTTTTCTTTTCTTTTTTTTCCATAGATTACGCGATTGTTTTTAGTAGGTTTTTGGTTTTGTTGGCTGAGAGGGGGCGGGCGGGGGATTATAAAAACGAAACCATTTTCGGGTAAGTTGCATCAGGTTGCATCACTTCGCTGATCGCTCGCTGTCTGCCTGGGCATAATACTTGTAATTGTAAATATAATTGAATGTGGCGGCCTTTAGCACTAGAATGTACCGACTGTAGTCGTAGAATGCAAATCCATAAAGTATACAAGTACGTCTACAATAACTGTGTGTGTGTCTGTTGCGCTGCTGTTTACAAATATTTTATTACATGCATTAGATGTGTGCTTTCGTTTTGGAAGGGGGTGGCGTGGGGTAGGTAACATTATCTGCTTGACATCCAGCAAAGGGCACACAGTGCCGCTCAAAAGTAAGCCCTAACGAGCTTGTCAATTTGGGACTCTTGGGTCTATAAAATCGCTCATTCAATTCAAAATTATTAATCAAATATAACTTCTATCAAATAAGCGACTTTGTTTATTTGTGCGTTTGTTTACTGTGAATGTGTGGCTGTGTTCAACGCAAACAGGTTAAAAAAAAATATACACAATGTTTATTTTCATATTTTTGGTGTAAACAATTGAAACTTATGTAGCTTGCAACTAAAATTGCTTTTTTTCACTTTAAAACTAAGTAAACATGTATCGATGTAAAATTTCTAAGACAATATTACAAAAATAAATCGTGCTTTGCTTACATATGTAATATGTAGTGTACTCACACATTTAAAAGCATTTTCGTACAGTGTATTTAACGTAAAAGTTAACATTTTTACCATTTGCTAATTTCTTTTAGATACGCAAAAAAGGAAGAACGAAGGAATAGTTAAAAACCATTGCCAGAGACAGTTGAAAGTGACGCATTTGGAGTTTCTACTTGTAGCAAGCAAAAAAAAAAATGCGGTGCCAGATTGAAATGCAAAACAAAATACAACCGGTGCGTGCACTGTTCGTACCTACTATGAGGGGGGTTTGATGAGTGTGTGGGGATTGTGTGTGGGGCGTTTGCGTTTGCATTGCGCAAGGAAAAACTATAACAAAATTAATACATTAGGAGATAAAATATTCTTGCTTATGCAGTGTCTTACACTACAATTAGTTTGAACTAAAGTGTTTCGATTTGTGTTTTTCTTCTTGTTTTTGTTTCAAATTAAAAATAGGCTAATTTGTATAGATTCATATACCCCTTATAACGTTGCTCACGATTCGATTACACGTATTCGATAAAAACAAACTTTTGCGTTTTCCGTTGGATGTGGACTCGGATTATCTACCCATTTCTTCCGTTTTGTTTTCTGGGCCTTTACTCCTGTGCTTCGTCTTTGAGGTGAGCTGCGTTTATTTTTTCTTGTTTTTATTGTTGGCGCCGCGGGGCGGTGTCAAGGGACGTCCTGAGCTGCCAAAGTTGGGGTAAACAAAACGTCGCTTATCGGCGGGTTTCAATATCTGAAATGAGCACATCAGTGTGTCGTCCACGGACATCATGGCACCTGCGAAAGTAAATAAACAAATAATTTAATACCAATTTCATCAATGTTCATCCAGTGACGTCCCGATCAAAATGCGCACTTTTTTAATGGGAAAATTAAAATTGAATCTGATTGCCAGCTTTCACTTCCTAATGGGTTATCTGAGAGATCGCCCTCACATGGAATATATCTCCGACTGAAGTCCACAAGTCACTCACCCGCATTGTCAAACTCGCCGCAATAGTTGGGCGCCGAGAACAGCGTCACAAGCTGACGCTTGGCAAAGAATTCATAGCCGTCCTCCACCACCTGATGAGCCCGGCAGATCAGGTCAAATTCGTGTTTCTGTAAAAATTTACCCACAACCTGAAAGTATAGAATCTTAGTACTTTCATCACTTGCTATCATTATATAAGAATTTACCTCAGCTCCGAAAGTGAAGCTTACACCGCGATCATTCTCGCCCCATCCCATGGTGTCCTTGTCCGGATCGGACCAGAGCAGATCGCACAACAGGCCCTGGTCGGGCACATCTGTGGGGCGCATTATACGCCGGATCTGCTCCATGGACGATAGATCCGGACTCAGGCCGCCGTGGCAACAAAAGATCTTCTCGTCCACGATGGCCGCCACTGGCAAGCAGTTGAAGCAATCCGTGAACGTCTTCCACAATTTAATAGTGTAGCGACGCTTGCACTCGTCGTAGAACCTGCCAAGGGGATGCAATTACTATATGACTCATGTTCGATATTTTCTATACGTAAGAGGTAATGGGAAAAGCACCATTTGTGGAATTAGATCTAAATAACAAAGTTCTGATTAAAGCAAAGGTAAACTACTGGGGCGTACATTGATTAACTGAGAGTTTAATGGCATTTCTTTTTAATAAAAATTTAAATGGAAATAGAAAACTGATAGATACCAAAGGCGAAGGTTTTCTACATTCACCTGTCTTACGTATATAATATCTCATAGGAATACTTTTCCCCCCAAGTAATTTAAGATAAAAAACTCACCCGTATATTCGGTTGATACTGGCGCATTCATGGTTACCGCGCAGCAAGAAAAAGTTTTCCGAATACTTGATCTTATAGGCCAACAGAAGGCATATCGTCTCCAGGGACTGCTTGCCGCGATCGACGTAGTCACCGAGGAATAAGTAGTTCGACTCCGGTGGAAAACCGCCGTACTCGAACAAGCGCAATAGGTCATAATATTGTCCGTGAATGTCGCCGCAAATCTTTAGCGGAGCCTCCAATTCCAGAAGGATCGGCTGCGACAGGAATATTTCGCGGGACTTGAGGCACAGGCTGCGAATCTCGCTTTCTGACAGTTGCACATTTTTCCCCGGACGTGCTCCGCGCACTGCAAAACGTCAGTAGATAAGAAATTGATATGGTTTAAGGGGGAGAAATGTGGGGGAGGCATGGGGGAGCACCTACCTTCCAGCAGACGCGAGATAATGCTGTCGATGTTCATAATATCCGACATCCCGAATGGAGCTTATCTGGTGCTGCTATAACTTTTGATTTTTGTTGTTGGGGCTACTGTTGTTCCTCTGGATTCCGCCGTAATTCCAGCGCGAGCTTATGTATTTTCGGTATACGTTATGTATGTTATTTCATCGATGGGGACGGGTGAGTGTGCGTGTGTGTGTTCGGATGGAAATTACAGTTGCACGCTTTTGGTTACGGGTTTCCACGTCGGCCTGCTGCTTCCAGAGATTCACTGCCTCGGTTGTTGCTGCTGCGCCATGTACGTTTGCCTCTTCTAAATGCTTTTCCGCCGCGGCAACAGCCTTTTATTCTATTTCTTGTATTATTTATATATTATTTCTCGCGTACTACAAATTTTCTCCACAGTGTGGCCAGGGCAGCTGAGCGACGCACGCGTGGGTGGGGGGTGGTTTAGGGCTGCCAGAGTTTTTCAATTACGTTTAATCGCAAATATGAACGTTTCACACTTTCCCAGCGAAATTATAAATATTTTAATAAAGTTTTAATTGATTTCAATAATCCTATGTAATAAATTATGTAAATTATCTCTTTAGAAGCCAAATAAGTCGTTTTAATCGAATAAACCAAAATACAAAGCGCATGCAATAGTCACTGCTTTTTCAATAAAAAAAACAGCTCCGTATAAACATTTAATATAAACATTGACTTATTAACTTTCTCCCTTTTCCTTTATTTATTCTTTTTGTTTATCAAATGCAACAAGTGTTTTAAACAAGACAAAATCCCCATTTTACATTTACATTTTACACTATGTTCCTACCCGGTTCATTTATTTTGTTCTTACCCGGTTCGTCCAAATTGTGCTGTAATTTCTATAATTTTAACAAAGGTTCCATCAGGAAATCTAAAAATTCTTTAAAGTCGACAAAAGTCCCTTCAGATTTTATGAAAATAATTTTACCAATGTTGGGCCTTAAACAGAAATTAAAAAAAAAACTGTTTTTAGTTAATAATTTGTATTTCATTTACAGTTTGGTTATTTAAGACCCAAATTATAGCCCATGTTTGGGGCAAAACTCACTCCCCATTTTCGTGTTTCCGTTTTCACAAAGGGTTCCTTAAGGATAAATCTGTAAAAACTATGGAAGTTTTCTGATTCGAGATAAGTAGCCTGCTTTTAGATTTTAATTTGTATTCCATTAAAGGATTGAAGGCTTTTTTAAAAAAAAAATAACTTATCCATTTTCTGATGTATTCGTTTTTTATTTGAAATCTTCATCGCTTTCATTAAAGCTTTTCCCGCTATTGAGGGTGTTGAACATCACCCGCTTTCGGGGAAGGGGAACTGGCTTAGAATTTAATAGAGCCTTGGAAGCTCCTCCAGTAGTGGCCACCGGCTTAACGAGAATCTCCTCTAATCGGGCTTTAAAGTCCCGACTAATGGGCCGCTGGACCGGACTGGAACTTCGTGATTGTGATTGATCGCTAACTTCCTCCTCTTCCTCCCCTTCATCCTGTGAGGTGTGTGGTGATAGATCTTCCTCGGATTTTTCCGGTGTTTCAGACATCAGAGCCCTTCGCTTTGGAACTTCAATAGTTTTTATGGGCGTCTTGTGTTTAAGTATGACTTCGTCTCGATCAGACAGCCGGGCGGAGCAGAGTTTTTCCACAAACTTCCGAATGCGATTACGGGTGGCATAGAATTGAGGATAGTGCTGGAAGGATAAAAGGATTTACTTAGGGTTTCTCAATTACCTTTTTACCTACCAATTTCATTTTGTTTCTTTGTTCAGCTAACTCTGAATTGACTCTTTTTAGAGAGGTGTGGGAAATACCCTTGGACTTCATGTCGAATCCATGGGGATTCAGCTTACGGTTGACTAATTTTCGGGCATCCTTACGGGTTAAGGGTTTTGTTGGGGGCCTGAAGAAGAGTAACAAAACCATAATTGATGATTTTAAAATGGTACTTCTAGTTATAATTTCACCTTATTATCCTTGCGGGAGCTTTACTGGCTGTGGATGGTCTTTGAACTTCTCTGGGAGCTTCAGACTCGGAGCTAGACACCACGCTGTCATCCTCAGTGAGACTCTGTTCTTCCAACCCCTCTTCCTGACTAAGACTTTCACTAATATCTGTAGTTTCCTTAGTTTCTAGTTTACTGGAAGCTGTAAATGGAGCTGACTTGGTGAAAGTTGGATGGCTTCCGGAACTTTCGGCACTAGGCGGCTCCTTTTCCTTCTTCTCATGGACTTGGACTTGAGTCGTCTTCTGGACCTTTGTATTTTCCCGAGGCGCTTCTTCAATGGAGTACGTGTCGTCATCGTGTTTCTTATTTACAAACTCACTTTCCACTTGCTTCCGGATGCGGTCTATGCTGGTTTCCTCTTTCCGGTTAATTGGTTTGGGTATTTTAGATGAGTTTGGAATACTTTGGACGGGGATTGGTTGCTCTTTTCGTACACTTAGTTTCTTTAGCTCCCGTTCGAGGGCTTCTAGCTTATCCTTGTAGCCCATTTCCAAGTGATAGACCACCTCCTCCAGCTTGTTGGCACTGACCTTACCAATCTCTGCTACTTTTTCGGTAAGTATGCGTTCCAAATCCTCCAAATTGGGAGTATTAACTCGGTCCTCCGGAGGTAGCGCGGTTGACGAAGTCTGTTTACTTTGCTCAAGAGCATGGCTGAGGCCCTCGAGTTTTTTATTGATATCCTAAAAAAGTGAAAAGCATTCCTTTTAGTTTATTTTTTTTTGTTAATATATCAAGCAAGGATCCTGAATACCTGAATAAAAATCTCATTGCTCTCCTTTAGTTTAAGTTGCCACTCCTCAAAGTTGCTGAGACGCTCGGCGAGTCCTGTCAGCTGCTCCTTGCGCTCGCTAGCATCGCTCTCCCTGGCCTCGCCGCTGGTCTCGTCCTTCTCCTTTGGCTCAGCCAGGTTGCTCTGGATGCCAACTGTGCGCTGCTCCTGACGAGGACTTACCCGCTTAGATCCTCCTGTGCTGCGCTCCCTGATATTCTTCTCGGCGGCATTGAGGCGTTCTTTTAGCTGCTTGATTTCCAGCTCCATTTTAATGGTATTGATCAACTGAACGTCGTTGTCTTTGTCCTTCTCTTTGTCTTTGCCGGGAACGGAGGTAAGGCTGGGCGGCGTGGCAATGCGATGCTTGCGACCAATGTGGATATTCAAGGCCTCATTGCTGATGAAGTTCTTTGGACACAAGTGGCATGGGTAGACTACCTCCCGAATGGCCTCAATTTGGGTAATCCGCTTGTGCAGCTGCACCACCTCGTTATTGGATTCGGCCAATGACTTCCGGAGAGTGGCGATCTCCTGTTGGGCTGCTGAATGCACCTCCTTCAAGTCCGTGACACATTCATCCAAGTAGGTGCGACAGCAGAGAAGGTATTGAATCGCGTATTGTGACATGACGAAGTACTTGGCAATGCCGCTGTCCAGGATATGAGTCTCTAAGACCGTTCCCAGTGGCGCCTCCGAAAGGTGACCCAAAGCCTTGTCCACCATCTCAAAGTTCTGCTCCTTTAAAATTCTCTCCGTTTCATAAGAGCCTGCAGGAATCATGTCCTCATTATATTGTTTTATAGATTAAGTATTTTGACTCTTTACCCATTAATCTCCAGTCCAAAGGACCATCGCGATACTGTCGCAGCTTGAAGCCAGTTTCCCGGACCATTTGCGGAAAGTTCCCCTTGAAGCCCATTTCTCTGATTCATCCGGAATGTGGGAAAAAATCGAAAGTTGTTTACTTCGCCCTCGCCTTCTTTGTTTTGCTTCCGTTTTTTGCAAAAGTTCGCTTTCTACTGCCCTGGCTGTTTGTTCCACTTTGCTTTCTCCTATTTTTTGGTTATGCGTTGCCAAAGTAACCGTGTTGCCAGGACAACACCTTGGCAGGTGGTGGTCATTGGTCCGATTGTGGTTTTTAACTTGGCTTATTAAGGGGTTGCTAGTGTTTTCGGGTTGCATTTAATCGGGGTAGTATAAAAAATAAAATTAAAGCACAAGAAGGATTGAAATTTTATTGAATATTGGATGAAATATTAGATCATATAATATCCATTTCATTCATCCTTTTGTCCTTGTTACCATTCACGGAATGTATTATTTAATATAATGGTTTTAAAATATTTAATTATTCGCTGTCCGATTTTTACGATAACTTAAAAGTCCTGCAAGATCAATCAAAGGTTCGTTATCGAGCATCCCCGTTAGAGCTCCTGTCAAAAGGATAAGCTCAGTTGTATCCTAGCTCTCTGACAGTAAGGTTGTGCCCAAAAACAAACCGCAGACAAAATGCGATAAACTGCACCGAAAAAGTTAATTTAAGAGCAAAAAACTGCATAAATTGGCAGAAAAAACACAACAAAATGTGGAACTGGAGTTTGTTGTGTATTTTTCTGCTGGTGCCATTGGCAAACTCCACGGGTAAGTCCCAAATAAATGATTTTGAAAAGGAGGAAAAAATCAGAGAAAATTCCGATACCTTGATGGCTGTATCCTAAGGATGTGACAGCTGTCAGGATGCTGCGCCCATAAAGAGAGCGAGAGCAGGACCTGCGCAGAACTTTGTTTTGGGAAATTTACAGTTTGTTTGGGATATTCTTTGGCACTTTTCTCTCAATATTATCCCTTTTCCTTGTAGCTCCAATAAGCTTTGAGGCGAATCCTGATACCAAACGCCTTTACGATGATTTACTGAGCAATTACAATCGTTTGATTAGACCAGTTGTGAATAATACGGAGACCCTGACGGTGTGGCTGGGCTTAAAGTTGTCCCAGTTGATAGAGGTGAACCTTAAGAACCAGGTGATGACCACCAATTTGTGGGTTAAACAGGTAACTAACATATAAATTTAAAGCTTACTATCCCTGATTATCTTGTGAAATATTGTAGCGTTGGTTTGACTACAAGTTGCGCTGGGATCCGGAGGAATACGGCGGAGTGGAGCAACTTTATGTACCCTCTGAGCACATTTGGGTGCCTGACATTGTGCTCTACAACAACTGGGATGGCAACTACGAGGTAACTCTAAATTGGTGTGTTATTTTCTGAATCCTTTATTAAAATCCTTTTGTTTTCAGGTAACTCTAATGACCAAAGCCACTCTAAAGTACACCGGAGAAGTATTTTGGGAGCCGCCAGCTATTTACAAATCATCCTGCGAAATGAACGTGGAATACTTTCCCTACGATGAGCAAATTTGTTTCATGAAGTTCGGTTCATGGACCTACAACGGTGCCCAGGTGGATCTAAAGCATTTGGATCAGGTGAAGTCTATAGAAGGTTGTCTCTATACTCTTTTTAAAAAATAACAATATTATCTCTAGGTTCCTGGCAGCAACCTTGTTCAAGTGGGAATTGATTTAACTGAGTTTTATTTATCTGTGGAGTGGGACATTCTAGAGGTGCCAGCAACCAAAAACGAGGAGTATTATCCTGACACACTGGAACCCTTTTCAGGTAAGTATTTTGAATTTTTTTTTTTGGCTATATTTTCTTAATAAATGTTTTTCTTTTTAAGATATAACATTCAAGTTGACCATGCGGCGTAAGACTTTGTTCTATACGGTTAATCTGATTGTCCCTTGTGTGGCATTGACGTTCCTCACGGTGTTGGTGTTTTATTTGCCAAGCGATTCCGGCGAGAAGGTAAAAAAGAGGATCCAAGATATTTTCTATGAGCATGTGGCACGATTGGTACTACCTTTTTTATATATATAAAAACTTGAAGTAAATATATTTGGTAGATTTGTTTTTTCTATTTGAATCCCTCACTCACTCATAAAATATTTTAAAAACTCATCCTACATCTTTTGTACTTTACTTTTTACACTCTCAAAAACATTACTCTACAATAGACCTAAACTTTAGAAGAACTATCTACCTGATATGCACCATTTAAAATCCTTTCAACTACCTTATCTTCCTAAATCTTTCAAATCTATTAATCAAAAGCTGAGCTCTTGTACTCTAGACCCGCAAAACTCTATTTGTAAATTGGCTTTTATCAGAATTTCTAGAATAAAAATTGAATTGGAACTGAGAAGAGCTCAACTTGCACTTCCTGCTCTTTCAAAACTATAACTTTCACTATTTTACGCTCAAATTTTAAACTAATAGATATATCTTAAAGATATGTAGCCTTTTCTATGTTTCTTTTAAATTGATATTTCTGCTGCGATATCTCAGCAGAAAAGCTCCCTAATTTTTTTTGAAGCAGCACACATATATCGACGCCCTCATATATATCCCGAGAAATCCATTTCGCGTTGAATATCATTTGTGCTGTCCTGAGTAGTGAAATCTCATAACGTAAATTTTCATCGAATGCATACAAAAAATACGCAGTCGATATCGACATCGAACAGAATCGAATTCGAAATGTCAAAAAGCCACTCGCAAAATTTTCCCATATCGCGTATCTGTAATTGAGCAGCGCACTCACTCCAACTCGCCGACACAAAAACACCCACAAAGGACATTTGCATAAGGACCAAGCACACCTCTCACACCTCACACACCTTACACACACACAATCTCACAATCACAAACACGTACTGGACTCGTGCAGTTTGTTGTTATTTTATTTTTGTCGTTGCATTAGTGTTTGTTTGTTCAATCGTATCGCTCGTTTGCTCAAGTAAAAGTGATTGATCCGCCACAGATTTTAATATACAATCCGGATGTTGAGTCAAGCTTTCAGAACTGGTAACAAATATAGCATGTGATCCTTAAGAGAATTATTGCTGGGGAGTCCACAAGTTTGGGATATCCTTTGATTACTATTAATCTACTATAAAAGGGTTAAATATAAAACTCCTTAAGAAAAGATAGGTCCTTAAGAAAAAGTAATACTAAAGATAGAAAACCCAGCCAACCATTTACACAAAAACTGAAAGCTTATACCTTAAAGTAGTTACTTGCGCTTTGTTGCTTATTTCTTGTGTTGATTGTTTTCGTGTAAACTTGGTATGATTGATTGATTGATGGATGTGCGCGAGTTCATTGTCCCGCCACTGCCAGCATTCAATAGATTGTGTTTTCGCGAGCGTGGTGGTTGTGGGCCTGTAGCTTGGTTACAGTATACGCGATAAAGTCCTTAGGATTATATTATTTTTTTCTTTAATTAATTTATTTTTTGTGGCTGAGGCAGATACTCAAAAGTATTTTGGAAATTCCTTTGTCTCGGCCACTTTTGATTTTATTTTGTGTACAAGTAATGTAACTGCAATTGGCTAAAATAACTTTGGACAATTTAAGATGTTTGTGTTTTCATTTGGTTGTTGTTCTGTGTTTACTGTCGTTGTTGGTTAATTGTTGGTTTGATTGTTTGATCGTTCGTATTTCTGTTGGATCGAGTGGCGGCAGAGGCCCGAGGGATATCGAGATGAGGAAATTGTGTAAACATTTCGTTGACAGGTTACGTTATGTATTTCAATACTTGTGTCGTTGACCGTGTTTTTCCTGCTCCTGGCCGAAATTATCCCCCCCACATCGTTGGCGGTGCCCTTGCTGGGCAAGTATCTGCTCTTTACCATGATTCTCGTCTCGCTGTCCGTTTGGACAACGGTCTGTGTGCTGAATATTCACTTCAGGTGAGTCACTTTTGGGGCGTACACTCGGAGAAATACACCCCCTTACAATTGGGAAGTTGCCAAAATAAATAAAAATATGGTTTCGAATATATGAAATAGCTAATGGAAGCTTTTAAATTGCCAGAAATGGTGAAAATAGAGGAAGGCAACACTGAGTATGATTAATATTTTTTAAGAAAAAAATTGTTTCCTTTTTTTTTTTTACCAAAAAACACGTTTAAAGTCTTTTTAAATAATTAAGTTAAAGCATGAGACCTTAGATTTTTATTGCTTATATGCAAAGGCGACTTCCGAAGTGTTTTTTTGGGGTTCGGGTTATTTTCCGAGTGTGGGTTTTACCTAGTGGTGATAATTGCCCCCGGCACAGATCTCCCTCCACGCACAATATGTCGCCGCTGGTGCGAAAACTCTTCCTGCACTTCATGCCCAAGCTGATGATGATGCGCCGGACACAATACACCTTGCCCGATTACGACGACTCCACGCCCAGCAACGGATATACAAACGAGATCGATGTGCGGTAAGTGGCAGTCCTCGAAATTGAAAGTAAACACTTGATATTGAATGTCTCCTTGCGTCCGTTTTGTTTTTCCTCCAGAGACAGCATCAGCGATTTTCCCAGCGAATTTAAGGACAGCCAGGACGGCGCTTACGATAATGGCATGCAGAACTCCGTGGGTGAGTTGCGCCAAGTCTAACCATAAAACACACAAATATTTTGCATAGCCAGCGGCCCGAAATTGAAATCAAACATAAAACACAAATCGAAAAAAGTATCCTAGCAAATAATGCAATAAAATGGAGAGCGGAATTCGCTTTGATGACAAATAACGCTTACGCGTTCTAAATTTACACATGGCCGCGGTCAAGGGGGTTAAATTTAGAGACCCCCCATTGGCAGGATCATAAAATAAGCCAGGCGCAATGGGAAATAGCATAAAAATCCTGTATTTTTTATATGTTATGACTATAAAATCTACAATCTATTACTAATTTAATGGCCAATCAATCTAAAAATCTATAACAATAATCCTTATTTATTGAATAATCTTTTAGTTTCATAACTTTAAAGCCGAGAATTTTCTTTCGATAAGCCTGTAACGATTTATTTTTTGGTGTAAAATTTTTTTAATCCCTTTCCTATATATTCAAATTTAATATATTCCTCTGACACATGCCGTAAAACACTTTTATTGAGCATTATTTAACCTCTGATTCCCTTACTCGAAGTACATTTGGCTTGAGGCGTTAATTTGCGTTCTGGCATGGGCCAAAATATTTGTCTAGTCATACAAACACATAAAAGATGAAATGCACACATGATATACATACATACATATAGCCGATGGGAAGGCATTTTCTTGATTCTCACATTTATTTATTACTCCAATATTTTATTTCAATTTTTCGGCCATTTCATGGCGGAAACTTGACAGATTCTGACAATGTGATACCGCGCAACTTAACACCCGAAGTGCTACAGGCGTTGCGTGCGGTCAGATTTATTGCGCAGCATATCAAGGATGCCGACAAGGATAACGAGGTGGGTACACTGGCTCCCCAACTCCCCTACTCCCCCCCCTACTCTCCTGTTCCTCTGCTCCGGCCACCACCATCTTGGCCATCTTCGAGTCTTGCTTATTTTTGTTGCCCATTTTTATTGACGCGTATTCTGCTCGATGCGGAAAAAGATGGCGGATGACGGTGGGGCAGGAGGAAGTCGCAGAGTCCTTGGCGTTGTTGTTGTTTACATTGCCATATTTTCGGTGTCTGGCGAGAGTTTTTCGCCTCCTTGTCTTTTTTATTATTGTTTATTGCCCTTAACTTGAGCTTGAATGCATTGAATAGAGCCAAGTCCCAAATGTGCAGCAAACAATTGTAAAATATTAAATCATAACTTTATACTTTTATTGCGATTCAAGTTTATTGAGAGGCAGCCGCAGAGCAATATTTTATTAGCCCCCAAGAATGTATAAAACCAATTTTCGTTTAGCCCCAAAAATGATACAACGATATGATATTAAAAATCTATTTTTTATTGTTTCATCCGCCGCCGCCTGCGGTCGTTCCGTTTAGATTGTCGAGGACTGGAAATTCGTTTCGATGGTCCTGGATCGCTTCTTCCTATGGCTCTTCACGCTGTCCTGTGTTTTCGGGACCCTGGCCATCATTTGTCAATCACCGTCGCTGTACGACACCCGGTCGCCGATTGACCGCCAGCTGAGCGAGATTCCCTTGCGCAAAAACAATTTCATGCTGCCGCCGGACATTGTTCGTCAGGTCCTAACTTAATTAGGGTCCAGGGGTCCTCTCCCATGGTCGAGAAGGACGACCCGCCAAAGTTAACAATTCTTTTATGAAGGAACTCAATCAAATCAAGTGTTTCCATGGAATATTGCAACGATTTATGTCTTAGCGTCTATCACTATGCAATATTGTAAAACAAAATTAGCAATAAATTGATTCATTAAATAAAAATTAATAAGAAACTCTGTTAAATCCAGTACGGTTGTGTGAAAAATGCAATATAAATGGTAGATTATAAGCGACTCTCATAATATAATATGTAAAAAAGTTGCCAGCCGCTATCGGAGGAGACCACAATGACATCTGTTTCGACGCTGTAAATTTTCAATTAAGAAATGGGTTTTCGTGAAAGTTTTTTGGGAAATAAACGAAAACGAGAATAAAACGTTTGCTTTGGGGAGAGCCAACAATATGGCATGAGCTTCGCATTTGCTATGTCAAACAGACATTACGCATACGCCACGTTGGCTGCCTAAATAATTTGCAGTATCATTTATTTGCCTCCACACGCCCAGGACCTTCTAGTTGGCTCCTTTGACGCTTCTTTAGCCCACATCTTGGGCTTTGTCTTTGTCGCTTTTCTTGTCTCACTGGCTGCCGCATTAAATTAGAAAGTTGAAATCTCTTGGCCTCGCATTCATCAACATGTGCAGGTCCTGCCTGCAGGAGCAAAGGACTTTCACTCCAGCACTGTCAACAGACATAATTTGGTGAGCACTTTGACTGGCAGGGGGGAGGGTTAACATTCTATAAAGCGTGTTGATGACGAAGAGCGCCTGGGAGCGAAGGAGGCAATTCTTTTCCATTTTAATCAGCGAAGCCTCGACACTCTTCTGGAAGTTAAATATATAATTTAAGGATCAAAACTACAAAAATGTTTAAAATCATCTTCTAGACAGATAATATTTAAGGTTATCTTTAAAATGATTTTTCTGTTAAATATTAATAAACTCTGTTTTTTATGGCCAAGTTGTTTTATGTCTATGATTTCATATTTTCTGTCTGCCCCGGCTTTTATGGACTTTTAAGAAAAAACCGTGATCCAGATATTATTAAGATTTGCTTAAGGATTCCGTGTCTCCGTGCCACCCAACCCTCTATCTTAATGTCGTTTGCCGAGTTTCCTTGCTGTACTTTATTTTATTTTTTGGCATTCTTTTTTTTTTTTGTTGGCAGTTTTAAATTAGAAAAGTTTTCGCCAGATTTTTGTTTTACATTTTTCATATTTTCTACGGGCCGTGCCCCGCTGTGCATGTTTGTCGCTGTCTTTATTGTTGTTGCTGCTGGGAGTTTTTTTTTTTTGGTGTCGGTGCGTCACATGCGTGGCTCCTTGCCACCTTCTCTTCCTGCTCCTCTTCCAGCTCCGGCTCGGGCTGTGGCTCTGGCTCGCCCTTGTCCCCTTCCTACTTTGCCATCATCAGCATCAGGAACGGATTTTCGTGGATCCGAATCCACTCCCGACACCAGCTGAGCTAAGGAGCTGCGACCCGGACGAAGTATGTCATGTTAATTTCTATTTGTTTGCCATGCAGAGCGGCAAACTTGTCCTGGGTCCTGTTTTCTATGAATTCTAGTACAGTGAAGGTTGGATTTTACTTAACTAAAGATATCTCAATGGTACATAACTAATGGAAATCGTTACCTTAATGAGTGATATTAATAATGCTTTGATGATTATTAGTTCTATTAATTTAATCTTGTGTCCCTACGTAATCGAGTATATTTCTCATTTAAGGATGCTAATGACAGGGGTCAACCATTTGTCAGGACACACTGTGATGGCATTTACATAACGCCGCAAATATGCAACACATTTTCGGGCAAAAGCTAAAGTTCAGCAAAGCACAAAACATTATGCAAATTGTCCAACCTTCTATCCCTTCGGAAAGAAGAAGGTTTTCGGGTCAGGAGCAGCGGCTTTTTTCTTTGGTTTCGGCGCCATCCCTTCGGCTGCATGTGTTAAGAGACTGTTAAGTGACTTAAGACCAGTTTACACGGTCAATTACACCGGAACCAGAAGCGAAAGCGAAAAGGAGAGTGCGGTACAGGAGCGGGTAATGTCCCTGGCAGCTAATTAAAAAACGAGTTGCGCAACGGAAATCAAAACCATAAACTGGACTGCCGCAAAAGGAAACTCGGCGCGAAGTGCATCCAAAGCGCGTCCTGGCCAGGCCAAGATTGACTTGAGCCAGGCGACTTCGAAAGAGGAAAATCGCAAAATGGCACCCGGGAGAAGCACGTGCGATCCCGAGTTTGGCCAACCAACTAACCAATATACACTCGTGCTCACCCATACACTCAAAAAAAAATGTTCACGATTTGTATTTGTACTTTAATAAATCGGAAATATCAATGGAAGTATGTTTTAATTAATTAATTTCTTAAAGGATGGAAAGGAGGAACTGATTTGGATTGGCGTTGGAATTGCCCTTCCTGTGATGCTTTGTCTTTAAAATATTTTAAAAATTTATTTCTCAGTACATTTCCAAGCTTTTTCACACAAATACACTTGGAATGCACTCGTGTGTCACCGTGTCCGGCGGCGTGACAGGAAAAAATATACACCAAAGCCAGAGAATTGCTACATTTGACCAAAGGCACGTCAATTAGAGATTTAAAAGGGGCGTGGTCGATGTGTGAATGACTTTGATGTGCCAACGGGAATATATGCTTCTGTCTCTGCGGCTGATTTGGCGGATGGTTGGGTGAACAACCACAGCAACGGGTTTGTTCAATTTCGGTTTGCTTATTTATTTAATTTGAAAACAATTCGCAGCTTGTTTTCTCGGTTTTCTACGTGTTATTTCCAGAGAATTTCTATCAAATGGTTTCAGGCTTTTTAAAATGATTGTTTTAACTCATTAGTATCTGAAATAAAAGGTAAACTAATGCAGAATAGGGGGTCTCCCAGATATTAATCTTTTCAAGGACCAAGTTTAGGTTGAGTCTTCAAGAGTGCAACAGCCAAGTTAATATATTTCGTTTGCAGTTAATCTTTATTTCGCAGTGAGCTTGATTTGTTGGGGTCATTGGTGGGTTTAAATGTGTAGTTAAGCTGGGTCCTTTTCGACTCTAAAGTTCATTTCGTTAGAACAAAGACGACCCGGCCAGCAAACATATGGGTGAGTGTCTGTATTTATGCAATGATAAATTACAAAATAGCTGCCTACGGCCAGGACATGTGTGCGTTTGCCAGTGTGAGTGACCGCGAGTTGGCAGGAGTACCCTGGCGTATCCGTGTCCGTGTGACCCAGTCCCAAGCGGAGGCCACAAAGGCCATTTTGTTGTTATTAAGTTTGCCTTTTGTGAGTTCTTTATTTTTTTGTTTTGGTTCGGCTGCTTTTTTTTTCCAAGCTGCACATGGCTTTTGTCTATGTTGCGGTAAGGGAAAAGAATGGGGCCCGACAGTTGTACAGTGCGTGAAATTAATGATGCGCCAAAGTTGTGCCTCTTCGGCATCATTGTTGTGCAGTCGAAATGGCAACGAAATGTCCACAAAATGTAGGTCTAAAGACGCTTTTATTAATAGTCCTGGTACGTGGTCACGATTAACTGCCATTTTACGCACTCGCACTCCTCCTGTCACTCCCCCTGAAGGCGTCTCCCCGCCTCGATATGGCCGATGGGCGGTCTTAGCCTTTTTGAAAGCTTTTTGCTGTTGCGTAAGTCGAAAAGTCTCTCATCTCATCGCTGGATGGGTGTGTGCGTGTGTAATCTGCGTGGGATTTGGACACGACTTTACTTAAGTTCATAAAAATTCTATTAAAAGCAAAAAAGCTTAGCTGGATAAAGGACAGGACACGCCCCTTTCTATCCTTTGCATGGCCAAACGCTTAACAAATTCATAAACGCAGAGATCATTAAGTTTTTTGACATGTTTTCATTTATGTTTCCAAAAAGGAATAATATTAATTTATTATAAATGGCTATAAAGATTCTGGATAATGATACAAAAAGTTTAAATATCACGATCCTTTATTAGATAAGTTTAGCAACAGTTTGAGAGCAACTGGAGCTTGATTGAAGACTCTTCTCGGCTTGAGCATTGTCCTGCTAGAGGAACAATCAGATCCGACTGCTTTTAATAACATTTTTCACTGGGCTCCTTGGCCATCTCCTCTTGCACTTTTTCCGCCATTGTCTTTCGGCGTTTTTTACTTTTTTTTGTCGCTTAAGTGGAGGCTCCGGCGCTGTCAAGTGCTGCTGCCACACCCACCGCTTTCGCCCTTCCGCCCTTCCGCCCAGCCGCCCAGCCGCCCACCGTTTTACATGACATTTTAAATTTACGATTTACATTAAATGGCGCAATGCAAGAGCAACAACAGGGCCAACAACAGGCAAGGAGGAAAATAGTACAACGAGTGGTTGTAAAATGAAATTGCTCAGCCGCTTCAAGAGGCTCAGTTGCCTGTCCCAATCCTGGCGAGCCCCTCATCCACCGCTCCCCGTCTGCCTCACGCTCTGTGGTTGGCTGCCTGTCCTCGGAATACAGTTAAAAACCAATTTCGTGTATGTAAAATATATCAACTATATATTTAAGTGGCTCCTCTGATGCTGATTTCGTATTTCCTTCCCTTCGCTTATTTTTTGGGATGTCTTCTGTGTGTATTCTTTCTACTTGTCTCTTGTCAAGGATAAATGCATTAGCGGGCGTAACAATTTATAAAATGGAAATGGCAAAGGGGAGCCTGGAAATACATTAGGGTTGGGAAATCTATCCGGGGCTCCGGCTTTTAGCAACTGAAAATGAAATCGTGTTGAGCAATCACATAAATTGGTTAAGCCATCGGATCGAAGGGGGAGATAAATCGGGAACGAGCGAAGAAAATTAATTAAAATTGTAAATTATTTAGTGAAACCCAAAAAAAATGAGAAAAACTATAAAGCGAGAATTTTAAATGTCTTTGAGGGGGAAATCCTGCAACTCCTTTGTGGCCATTACCATTCATTTCCCTTGCAACATAATTAACCTTTCTTTATTATATCAGAACAATCAAACAAATATCATAATATTTTAGGCAGCAACCCGAATAAATCTGCACCAACGACTAATTAAACTTTGGGCCTAGAACTCTGTTTTTATGATGATTCCTGATGAGCCGACACCCCAAAAATGTTGGCAGTTAAATAAATAGTTGTTTCGTCCTGTTTTGCTGGAAAGGACTGACACAGGAACTGACAGAGGCCCACCTGTCCACACACTTGACGTGTATTTCCGTTTCCGTTATGCGAAAAGTTTTTTCGAGGCGCCCAAGTCCTAGGCGCCCCTTTTCGTGTCGAAGTTGTTGAGGGGCGAAACTTTCACGCTTAACATTTGCGCCGCGCGAAAGTTGAAAAGTTTATCCCAGCACACGGCCGGCCTGACTAACTAACTAACTGACACACACCTCTCTCCCTCCCACCCACCTTAAGCACCTGCCCTCACACACCCACACACACACGTATGCTGATTAGCGTGGGCTGTGATTAAGGCTAAGGCGGGCGTGTCAAAGGATTAGGAGGAGCGCGCTAGGTGGCTAGGAGGGGCTGGCAAGCTGGCGCTTAATTAAATTTAACAGCTGCTTAATTGCACTTACGGCCGGGCCAGGTGAGGAGGCCGGGCTATTAATAATTCTGACCAAAAACGCTAATGAGCCAAACTCGACTTAACTTTAGTTTGAACTGGTCCGCCCAGCTCCAACTTCGACTGAAGTTTTTCAATTTTTATGCAATTTAAATGGAGCACCCGGTGGGGGTATAACAACTATGGCAACAGCTCCGCACTTTCCAAACAAAAATTGTATTTAATCCTCGAGTGCATCGCAGGATGAAAAGGCACTTGTGCGTCGGACTTTCTTGCCATCAAAAAACGACTTGATTACTTTGGTGAAATACAATTTAAACTGAATTGTAAATGTATTGCACGGTTTCCTTGTAGTTAGAGTATTTCCTTTTGGACAGAACTTTGGGTAAACCATTGTTGCTTCCATTTATCATGGTTCTGAAGGCTTTGGTGGCCGTGTGCTTCAATTTCGGCCCCGTGCCCAGCCACTGGCAGAGGCTATTAATTTCGCGTCAATTAAAAATTAAGCCAATTATTTGTGCCCGGCCAAAGCAGGGAAACCAGGGCCAGAACTGGCTCAACACCGACCTCCAAAGCAGACCTTGTCCTTTGTCCTTTGCTTCCTTGTTCGCTTTCCTGTCCGATGCCTTTGCTATCCTCTCCCTTGACTGCACTCGAAGTCCATTAGGGCTTCATTTGTTTTTAATGCTGTGTAACCTTTTGCCAAAAACAAAGAATAACATAAAATAAAATGAAAGGGGTAAAAGGAGGTAGAGAAACTTCGGAGTTGGCACTTTCACGGTTTCGGTCTGTATCCATTTCGGCCGCCCGCCGTTTATTGGCTAATTTAATTTGCATGTCTTTCGTTTGGGCAATTAATCAGCGGAAACAGCTGTCCGTCGCCTTAGCCCTTAGCCGCCCACGATCTGCCGCCTCCTTTTCTTGGCATTTTTTTTGTTTATTTTGACCATGTTTCTTTCAGTTCATAAAGTCAAAGAAAAATGTAATCAGCTGCTGAAAATGGCCCCAAAAAATAAATTTCTAATGAAAGGAGATTAGCTCTTCATTTTATAAACCTATAAAGTAGAATAATTCGATCTTTATTATGATTTGGTTTCAATTTTTTCTTGCGAGTCTTATTTTTTTTTTTAGGAATCATTTCAAATTCTTTTCCTTACTCTGGTCTCCACGCTATACTGTGAAATCGCCTGTCTTTCAAATATATTTCTTATTGAATTACGAGTCCTCTGCTCCTGCGTCGGATGCCTTGTCCTGTGCCGTACCCGTGTCCTTCGTCGCTTAATTGCATTTCCAGCGAACAAAGCTGCAGCTCGAGTGGCTGCCTCCTGGCGTCTTCTTTTTTCCACTCGCTCGACGCTTCATTTGTATCGCTCGAGTTGAAATTAATGCAGTAATTTGTAATGAGTTTGCCTCTTTGCTTTGGCGTCATTGTTGTCAGCACTATTCCTTGATTTATTGTTGCATCCTTGATCATGGATCAGGATTTCTGCAATCCAATTTGCTGGCTGCACTTACTGTTAATATTTGTCGCTTATTATGATAATTTGTTTGGCTTAGCCGACCACTAATTGTGCGCACCAACAATATAATGAGCCATGGTCAGACGCTTTCTGAATATTCAAGCAGCCATATTCGATGCTGGATTCAGTAAATCAAATTATGCAAAGCGTCGTTGTCAACATCGTCGTAGTCTTCGAGGTCCTGCCCGGCCTGCCCGGCCAGCCCGGCATAAAGTCCCAAAACGGAGTCAACTATAGGGCCCTCATGTGTCAACTCGATGTTTGACCAATATTTATTTTCGCCTTGAGAAATTCTCCACATTGTTGTTGAAGTTATTTTTTATATATTTAAAGCGAGGTATTTTATATCGTATCATTTCAGATTTAATATGACATATTATGGGGTCTTTGAATTTAATAGCGCAATAAAGGCAGTTTAATCTTTCCTTATTCTAATTTTTTTTTACAGAAATATTGTGGCATTGTTATATTTTAAAAGTAACTGAATAAGAGTATTGATTAGCCATACTTTAGATATTTTATTGGCTCTTTAAAAGGGTATTTCATAGTTTTTACACTCAACAACGTGGGACTTTAACGTTTTTTGCGTTCTCAACTTTGACACCTAACATGGGGATCGGGCGCCGAGGACATGGGGCCACGGGCAGCGTGGCGACCCCGTTTTTATACGTATTGTCAAGCCATAAATTTGTTTGGCTGCGCAGTATAAATTTTTAAGCAAAGACAAGCCATGTCACGCACCCTCCACAAACAGAAACTGCGGCCACGGGTTGCGACTGAAACTATAAAAGCGCCAAAAATTGAAATAAATTGAAAATTGCAGAAAAATATAACAAAGTGCTGTCCAAGCGCTTGGGGGAGAATGGGTGGGTGGACTGGGGTAACTTCGTCCTTCTGTTTGGAGCTTCTGGCTGCTCTCTGCTGTTTTGGGAAATTCCCTCTTCTGTAAGTTGAATCCTTTGGTTTGTCCAGTTGTCTGTGTCCGCTTTTGTGTGTACGTTTGTGTGCATATAAATTAAGTTTTAAAAGTAAGCTTTCTTTCCCTCTATCTATATGTGTGTGTGTTCCCTCCTCCGCCTTTGTATTTTATTTGAAAACAAAATAAATGCAGCATCTAGGATTCCTGGAAATTCGATAGACCAAAGACCAGGTACGGAAGAAAGTTTGTAAATACTGAGGCGGTTGTCTGGAAGAGCTCGGATTTCACAACTTCTCCATCATTTCAATTGGATTGAGTGGAGAATGTATTAGCATACGTTGAGAATTTAAAGGTAAATATTGGTAGGACAGGTAAGGATGGTCAAGTTTGCCAACGCACGTGTGGGTCCTTCAAACTTTTCTACATTTTAACGGAGAGTTTCCTCGGCATTTTTCTTAAATCCTTAGTTCTAGGAAATGGAAAGCCATAGATTATTATGTTATAGCTCGAAAATAGTAAACAAGTGTAAGCGATTCAATATTAAATCCCATTAAAGAAAACCCCATCTACCCATAAAGAGTAGACATGCCACTTTGATGCTTAAAAATAATTAATACATTAAAGTGGATTTAATGAACTTTTGGAAGGACTATCTGCCATGCAAGGACAGCATTAACTGAGCTCTCTTTCATCGATGCGAGTGACAATTAAATCCGAGTTTGGCTTTCCAATTAAACCACTTGATTAGCTTTTGTGAACTACAAAGGACGGAGCCACGGGGAGTTATCCTTCTCAGGCTGTCGCTGATGCGGTTGGTGTCCTTGTTCCGCCCCTTTTTACTGAATGCTTATTCCAGTGGGCGTGATGCAGTGATATGGCCTGCAGCATTGTGCGTGGAGCATGTTAATTGCGCCTAATCAGCGACAAGAGCATTAGCACCAGGACTCGCTGCATGGGCGTGGCCTCGGAGCGCTTAATTACCTAAGCAAAGCAGCTGACCCAAGTGCGCCAGCTCCTTTCTGCTGATGGCTGAAAAAATGCCAATTTCCAATCCCCAAACACTTGGCCAAAATGTGACAAAGTGTCCGGAACAATTTGTTAGTTCACCGCACTCGCTTTTGGTTAACAGATTTCTTTTTGGCGCAACTAACTCAATAAACCCGACGTTGTCTTCGTGACAAGAGCCACGTCGACAGACACTCAACGGGTTATTAGCGCGGGGCTGTCGAAGCTCTGAGAAGGTGGTCCAGGGAACGTTTTGGTGGGGGCGTGTTGTCTTTGGGCCCCATCATGATGAGCTTTAGTCCTGGCTTTCCCCCTTTTGCTGGTGTTGCTGTTGATTTTGGTGCAGTGAGCTTGGCGCTAAATGGATTTTTAATGTCGTTGCCAATGCAGGAAAACTTCCCGAAAAGGTCCTTGTCATCGCCGGAGCGAGTTCCTGTGTGTGTACGTGTGTGACAATAACACTTAACGCTTAAATTTGGTAATATATTGGCAGGCCAAGGCAGCCCCAGAGGTGCCTGCGATAAGCGATTCGGGTTTTGTGAGTATTCCAACTTTTTAAAATCTATTATGAAAGTTTCGCTTTGCGATTAACTTTGTTATGAAACTTGTTAATATTTTTACACTAAAAATAATGGAGGTTTGGGTAACTCTTTGAATGCCTCCATCAATTGAAAGTGGTTCTATTAGGGGGGCGTCTTATTATTTTTTCATATCCCTGAAGCAAAATCGTTTAGAGCACCCGATAGCGCCCAAGACCATGCCATCACTGTTTATTGCACCATCTCCGGGACAGACTTGAACTTCTTTGGCGTGTACGTGCAACAATCAAGTGCCAGCGTAATGAGCTATCAAGCTGCAAAATATGAAATTTGAGCGCGTCTGAATAGTGCGACTGCGAGACCCTTTCACACACATGCACTGTCGCAGGACATGCACACAAATGCGGGCTGAGTCAAGAACAACACCTCGCTATCGCAGGAGCTTTTGCTAAATTTTGCGTGTAAGTGACAAGTCCCGCATAAAAGGACACAACGACTGCAGAACGCTGATGACAAAGTCTGTGAATGTGAGTGTTCTCTGGTCGATTCGCATGTGTGTGTGTGTGTGTGTGAGTGTCATGTGGTAAGGACAAAGCGGTGGCCTGGGAAGGGACGCGTTTTTGTTGCACTTATTAATGAACAAACAACAGAGCGGCTACGTAATTATCGTTGTCAGCCAAGCGCCATCATAATCAAGCACTCAAGCGCATAATTATGGCATGGATATGGGCGCAAGGGGTGCGCTCTAAGGATAAAGGATGGACGGAAAGTGGCAGGAGCAGCCACACCGACACGGTCGCGGTGCTGGTGGCTTGCTTGGCTTGGTTTTCGGATTTTGGCTCTGAGGTTTGACTGTTGTCCTGTGGTTTCTAAGCATCGCGTTTCAGTGGCGTCCACAAAAGGATAATGGACTTCACATGATATAATTACCATTGGAAATGTTCAAAGTTAAGGAACAATTCAATATGATATGGTTATCCCTCACGATTATAAAACCCCCTAAGGTAGACGCCTCTGCTGCAGCTATCTGAGCAACTTCCACTGACCAAATGCTTTGCCCAGGACACTCGGTGGCTTTGTTGTCCTGGCAGCGTCGCAGCTCGCCGGTTTATGTTATTTTTGTGTCGGGCTATAATTTACAATTAAAAATCATGACACTTAAACATAATTAAAATATGAAAACGGTTCCTTCTACCATGCAACAATAAACTGTAATAAAAGTTAATTAGAAGCCGGAAAAATACGAGTCCTTAAAGTCCTGCAATGCATGGCAAAACCATTAAATTTGCTTTGGCTGTGGCCAAGTAAAAAGTATTGAGTACTAATGAGTTTTTAATCACCAATGCCAGAGGGGATGGGTGGGTGGCTAGCTAGCAGGGGGAGGATGCATTTGCAACTCGTTGTTTATTATCCTTTTTGGTGGCTTTAAATATTCAATACCAGAAATGCCAGCCCGGCCCAAAGCCCGATGACCACAGAGTGAGAAGCCAGAACAATGCAGGCATCGGGGTGTTAAATGGTTTTGTCTGCATGTCAAATTACAGGAAGCATAATTTCAAGCCTGGATGCCTGACTGCCTGGCAGCCATGCTGCCTGACGGCCTAACTGCCTCACTGCCTGCTCCTGTTCCCAATCCGCAAACAAACCGAACAACCGACCGACCCAACTCGGCCCCAAAGTAAACAAACCGAAACACATCCCGGCTAAACAAAAACTTGACAAAAGGTGCAAACTCTTTGAAATTATGCATTGAATTTTTGGGTTGAAGCAAAACGAAGGATATGCTTTTGGAGGAAGGAATAAAATCAGGATTTATTGTTGGTCATTAGACAAATCCATTTATATAATAGAGGATAATTAAGAACTAATCGAGAGATCGTTTTATACTTTTGCCAGCATTATTAGTTCCTCGAAAGATCCTTCTTTAAGAATCCTTTTCCACTGTATTCAAAGTGTCATGTTTTTGTATGCAGGACTCCCAGCAATTTATTGACTTCGCATAATGGAGTTTCGAGTGCATTGTGCAAAATATGGCTTTGTTCCAAGCGCAATTAATTAGGCTTATTAAAATCGACGCTGACAGCTTTGTGGTGTGGCGGCTCGAGGTTTTGGGGCCGAAGACTCCGCCGCTTCTTAGCCGTCAAGGATATTTTAATCAGGCCAATTGTTTGAGGACTTGCATAATGCATTGGGAAATCTGAGACCGCGGATCGGGTGGCGGCAGTTAAAGCTCATTACAAATGAAAATTACCACTTAATGTTTGAAGGAGGCTAGCTGCCTCCAGGCTGGCTGGCTGACTGGCTGGTTAGCAAATTCTCATTACTCTCCCGAAACTCTTTGCGGCGATCTGGTGAATGCAAGAATCATTCAAGGATAAATATACTCCGAGACATTCAGAGGAATATTTCGCCCCTTTACTTTTTGTAGCCCATTTTTCTTATTTCATCTTTTTTTTTTTTTTTGTGGGTCACAAGCCATTAGGCTGGCGAAACGGAAAACACGCTAAGCCAACGCGAACACCGAGTCCTTTTTGCATGCTGGATGAGGCGGATTCGGATCCTGATGCGGAGGCCGAGGCTGAGGGTGAGGCTGAGGCTGCGGCTCAGGCTGTGGTTGTGGCTGCAAATGGAAGCTCTGTACTGAGGCCAAAAAGTTAATTGTAAACATGACCCAGTTTGTAGGCTACCCAATGCCCGGCTCCTGGTTGTGAAAGTCACTCATTCAACTGCAAGGCTTTGTCTGGAACGGGAGATCAGGAGACACTGGGTGGCGGTGGTGTGGGTGGCGGTTACCCCCAAGCGGGGCGGGGGGTGTGTGCCAAGGGTGCATCCCTGAATGAAGAATGCCTGTCGCTTTATTATGCGACATTGGCCTCAGCAGCCGGCAGCTGCCTCAAAAGGATATTTGTAATGCTCCATTGTGCCGGTCGCTCTTGTTGCAGTCCGTGTTGCTGTTGCCTCTGTCACCTAAGTCATTTTGGCTTCACTTGAGTAATGGCAGCGCCGCCTTAAAATATGCAAAAGCTCAAAAAATGTTTATAATATCTGCAGAGCAAACAAGAGACGAAGACAACGACAGTTGCAAAAAAAGAGAAGCACAGAAAGAAAAAGGATAAATGTTTCTGAAACTATTTTTTAAAAATACTACTGAATAGTTTCAAAATGAATATCCAACATTTTTATACCAGGTTATACAAATTGAAATGTTTAAATCAATTAACGAAAATTTCTCTGTACTACCAAGGTAGAAAGGGATTTCCATGAGGGGCTGGCCCGATCCGTAGACGTTGTTGCAGTTACTTAGCCATCCCGACAAAGGCCCGCCGGGGTTCGTTGCAGCATTTTCAATGGGAAGCCGTGTTGCAACAAGGTCCTGGCGGGTAGGAGCGTGTTTGTGTAGGTGCGGGTGTCCGTGTGCTGGATGCAGTTCAAGTTAATTGGATTTGGGCAAAGTGCTGCCACTGGCGGCCTTCGAAGGTTGTTTGCAGTGCATCCGGTGTACATGCGATTGTTTGTACCATGGGGTTGGGTTGGGCCGAATGTACGTCTAATGGCTGCAAGTGCCTTTTTAATGACACCTGAAGTCATTCGCTTAGCTTGAGTCAGTGAAAGTTGCCAACTTGAAATTGATCAATTTGCAGCATCAATGACTTTTAGAAACTAGTTCTGGTCACAATATTCAAAGAATCCAAAGCCTTCAAGAGGATGATTTACCTTTAAAAACATGTGGAAGCGTCGCTGGAAAAGCTAAACTCTAAATAAGCTTACCGGTTGTTGGAACTCCGCATGGCCCGAGGACTCGCCCTAGAGCGAGTGTCATGGCAAATCCTCTGCTGCTGGATTCCCTTTAGAACATTTACATGCACGCCGAGGGTCGCTCACATGAAGTTATTCTACACAACAAAGACGTTGCACATAGGACTACTTGGATATGCATAAAACTATGGTACATTGCCACTAAAACAAACAGCAAATGGGGCAAAATGGCTGCCCCCGGCCGGGGTGTTGGTGTGGATGTAGATGTGGTTGTGGGGTGTGTGTTTGTGTGACAAGATGGTGATGAAACATGTCAAGTAAAAGGTAAGGACACCTGTCTCCAGGGCTGGATACCCCTACAATATGTGATTGGAAACCACAAACTTACTAGATTATACAACTTACTAAAGAGATACCTAAAACCTTATTAAATAATAGGTAATCCTTCATAAAGAAATTAAAAGTTTCCCGGAATAGCCTCCAAAAAAAGATAAAAGTTGATAAAGAGAATCAATTTGCGAATGGAACCGGATCAAAGGGTCATTCAGCCCGCCGCCCACGCTCCGAACTTTCCACAGCTATCCCCACCGTTGCACCTTCCCGCCCCCTCTATCCACATCCCGAAAGCTTTCATGTTGGCTAAGTAAATGTTTAAAATATTTGGGTTGCCTGCTCTGCTGGTGTTGTTCCTGGCGTAGTCTCCACGTTTTCGGTTTTTGCTGCTCCTGCTGCTGCTCCTGCTCCTGCTGCTGTTACATGTACTCGTAGTTGAAGTTTTGCGCCCAAAATTATTAAGATGAGTGGCATAAATTATGAGGAGACCAGCCGACCGGGCACAGGACTCGTAAAAGCCGCCGGCATCTAATCCATGGAGACTGGCCTCGAAGGATGGGGGAATGGGGCAGGATGGGGCTGGATTGTTTGATGAGTGAATGACTAACTGCATGACAGTTTAGTCGCTGTGTCCTGTGTGCTGTGTGGGGTTGATCACTATAAGTATTGACATCGTTGGACTGCATGGCGTATGAGTGATGTGGGACGTGT
This sequence comes from Drosophila varians, assembly GCA_018150405.1. Classification (NCBI taxonomy): domain Eukaryota; kingdom Metazoa; phylum Arthropoda; class Insecta; order Diptera; family Drosophilidae; genus Drosophila; species Drosophila varians. The sequence continues at coordinate 16,243,578 of JAECWK010000015.1, read as the reverse complement.
GGGTGTGGGTGATGTATATGGGGATGTGGCTTTGGGCGTGGGTGTGCATGGAGGTCCGGGGTTTGGGAGCCTGTGGCAGTTAGTTTAATATTTATTTAATTTAATATGCTAATTGGATGTGATCTGAGTGTACGTGTGTGAGTGTGCTGCAACTTTACGAGCGAACAATTCATAAATAAATGAAAGCGTGCAAAGTTTTCACATGTCAACGAATTGAGTTTGTGCTTGAGTTTCTCCGCCTCCTTGCTGCTTGCCGCTTGCTTGCTCCTGGCTCCGCTTCCGCATCCAACTACTGCGGCAATGACTTTTATAAATCGTTTATAAAATTTGCCACCAAAGACGGAAAACGCTGTCAGAGCAACTTCTGCCGCAAGTCGGCAGCCACAGGCGACGACAAATTGTTTTTGCGATAAAATAAGACAAGTGACACGCGGCCCTAATCGTTTTCAGGGCACTGGGCGTGGCCAGTTGCATCCTGAAAGGCTGCCACTCGGCTAACGTTAATTATATCAGAGTGACTGGCCCACAACCGAGCTGAGTCTCGAGTTACAAAAAAAAAAAAGGGAACAACCGAGTAGATTATTGTGAAAAACTCTTGGCTGACCGTAGCAGAAATTGAATTTTAAGTGTTCAAAAGAGCCAGTGCCACTTCCGTAATCATTTCATCCGTCCGTATGCCCTCAATATTTTGCATTCTGCGAAATCAAATTGAATTTGTCAGACGACATAAATAAATGCTAAATCAAACGAATTGCAAAGTCTGCTGTCAGCGGGAAATGGAATTGCATGCCAAAAAGTATCCGATGAATTATTCGTGAGTTATTCGCAAAAATAAACTATAAAATAAACAGAATGTAAAAGCATAAAAAACGAAAACGAAAAAGGTGAAAAATCCCCAATTCACATACAAATAAAATCTTTAAAGATGTATTTTCTGAGTGTGTGTGTAAATATTGGAAATATGGAAAAGCATTCGGAAATATTTTCCACAAATTGCCGTATACACTAAATGTTACAAAATTCGTCCTTTGTGAGGAGTGGAACGGAATATTGGTTTGGAGAGGTGGACGTGGTGACATGGCCATAAACTCCTGCCACAAAGTTTTTCGGTAATTTAAAAAGTATTGATGATGTTCTGGAGAGGATTTGTGAATTTTCAGCCAGATGTCCAACTTTTCCATCATTGCTTTTAGATTAAATTTTAATTATAAGAAAATGTCACTGGCATGCTTGCTTTTTATTTATTTTCGTTCAAGGAAAAGCCAATAGTTTTGCATTTAATATTTGCAGAATCTAGTTTAACCTTGCCAATTATTTTTGAATATAAATGTCTTTTGGACGTATGTATGGGCATCTTTTCAAGGGTTTTTAATAAAAGAAAAATTGTATACGGTTAGTTATAGTTGTTGTTGAAGTGTCGTAGAGAATGTCACTTATTCCTTTCGAGTGGGGTAATGTTTTCTATGCCCAGAAATGTCCTTTTGTGGGTCTGGCCCTGTTTTGCTGCTCTTCCTTGCCGCATTTCTCATATGCGAAGCACAAATAATATGAATTTAAATTGGAGCCGAGGAAAATGCGGAAAATGGTCAAAAAAAAGGAGGAAAATATCAACAAAAAACAAAAGCGAGCGTCAGCAGCTGCTCGCTGAACTGTGAAAAGTAGACGGGAAGTAGCGAAAATGATGCACACGCACTCGCCGCCCACCGTCCACCGCCCCGCCCCCATCACATATGGAAAAGCGAAAAGCGACAAGCTGGCAAAGTCATTCAGCCCGGGAGGACTCCGGGAGGAGCAAGGAGCGGCGCCTCCCAGGAGCGGGAGGTTGGATGGCAACTGGCAGCATATTGAACTTGTCAACATGACAAGGGAACGGAACCGAACCCAAGGAGAAGAAATAAATGAATGAATGACTGACTGACTGGCGGGAATGACGGGAGCGAGTGTGTGCGTAAAGTGATTCCCGATAGTGGCGAATGTATGCAAAATATATGCAGGCCAAATACACACTCTACACTTGTACGGCGTACACAGGACATCCTCCTGCTGGCAGGCTCCCGCCAGGCGACTCCCGAACTGCGCGACTTGTTGAGCTGAGCCAGAGCCAGAGCCGGAGCCAGCTCACGCTCATCACGCTCCTTCGTTTCTTTTGTTGCAGTAGCAGTAAGAAATTGCAATTGCTTTGCGCAAACTGACATTGACAGGCCCCATCCTCCGCCCTGGCCCGGTGCTGGGATGGCGTGGCGTGGCTTGGTGTGGTGTGGTGCTCCCCCAGCTCTGCGGCTGGCCTGCCACTCTGTTCCCCATCAATTTGAATGACATTCACAAACAGCCAGCTGGCAGAAAGGAAAGAAATTCTATTCTGTATGTACGACGAAAAAGAAATTGTGACATTTGTATAGAAATAGTTTTGCAGTTGTAGCAAATAGTTTTGCAGACATTTTTTGATTGCCGCATACTTTAAGGCAGTCAACCAGAATGGATGCCGGCAGCTCACAACTGGAAGAGTGGTGAAAAATTGTTTTGGCTGGATTTGGTTTCCATAGAGGGTGGATCCTGGATCCTGGATTCTGCCTTGGGGCTCCTTTACTCCTTTCCTTTGATGGGGTTTCACCAGGGCAATGCCAAGAAACCAAAGTAGGGCCCACTCTCCTGAAAAGAGTTTTTATTAATTAAAAAAAAGTTGTTGGAAAATGAATGAAATTAAATAGGCTTATGAATAGTAATTCCATTGAATCAAATCCTATTTATTTTAGATTAAAAAATGTTTATCAAACGCTCTATTTACTTTAAAAAAATAGGATTCAGCCGAGAGCTTATCCAATCATAAAATATTTGATTGAAAAAATAGTCTTTCCAAACATTACCTCGATGTTTTTGTTTAATAGTTTTGTAGCAAAGTCTTTAATACGTTTTAATAGCTCTACGATTATGCTGGTTTCGCATGAGTTCATAGCTTTTATTATCAAGTTATAATTCTTGCAACATCGGGGCACCAGGCAGCCTCGAAGTCGTCGCCTTTCCCATGAGCTGGCATCCGTTGCTTGCGCATTTCCAGCATTTTCAAATGGTTAATTTTCCAGTTACCAAATAAAAGGCCAGGCATACTCGTTTTCATGGCAAAAGGCAGCCAAAGCCAGCAGCTGGCTGTTGGCTGTTGGATACACATGCTTGGCAAATAGTTTTGACAGGAACCGGGGGAAAAAATGAGGCAAAGCCGTTGGCATCCTCTTACGTACGAGTATTTTCCATAGCATTTTTCTTGTAATAATTTTAGCTTTAACCTTCCTGGCATGCACTACCCCGGCCATATACGAGTATGTGCATCAAAAATGCGGAGCTGGTGCCGGAGCCGGAGCCGTAGCCGTAGTCGTAGCCGTAGCCGTATCCGAAGTGGAAGTGAAAGTGGGGTTGGGTTGGGGTTTTGGGATAAAATAAACGCTTTGCATTTTAGCATTTTGCTTGGCTGCTTTCGGGCCAACGTTTTTATTATATCGCTTTTTAATTTTAATTTAATTTTCACTCGCATCAATTTCGCTGAAACAGGGCATTAAACTAGGAAAAATTGTCTTAAGTTTATTTCTTCTTGAATTTAATTCTTCTTTTCGGTTAGATTGTAGATTTGCTTGGCAACGTCGGATAGCTGAACATCAATGGCCTTGGTGTCGTCGTACAGCGAAGGCGCCTCTCCCAGAATCACAAAAGTGCCCACCAGGGATGCGATCATGAACAGCCAAAGGAACAGCCTGTCCATTACCATGGCAACGAAGCCCCAATCTTGGTCCTCCTGGTAGGATTAAATAAAAAAAATGTTTAACAGGTTAATATTCCCGTCCGGCTCTTAAAGGTACTTAAAAAAATGTATATATTTTTTCCAATTTGTTCTTCAGTTTGTGGCCCGCATACGGGAGCGGTTAATTGCGCTTTAAGCCCACACTCGGAGCGATTGGGTTTCATTAAGCACTCCGCTTAATCTACTTATGCCCGGCATCAGTTCGGTTATCAATCAAAAGGCGAAATCGCAGCCCCAACAAAGCAAAGCCCGAAAAAATAAATGGCTGAAAAGCAAAACAAAGGTAGAGCCGACAGACTCCCCAATCACACAACAAAGAGCATTTTGGGGTTTTGATTGAAACGTTTTTCCCAGTTTGCCTGATGAAGAGATGAATCGCTGGATGTGGGCGGGTGGATTGCCCCATTGCCAGGGCGCCGTTGCGAGCTGAGGGCTATGCCAATTGCCAGTCAATTGAACAAAAGCAATTAAAAGTGGATTTGCCGGACGACGACGATTGTCTTAAAGTGCAAAAATGCCAAAAGCTTAAATAAGTCGACAAAAGAAAGCTAGTCCCGCCGTAAGGATGAGAGATACAGCGAGTGGCTGGACCGCCAGACACTCCACACAGGATACAGGATCTGTACAGACTGGAAAAAGCGCTTTTTGCGGTTTTCTTTCTTCGCCGACACACCCGGACAAACGGAATTTCCAATTAAAAATTCAATCAGCTGCCGGACTCACCGCATTGAACTCGTCCTGCCGTTGCATGTGGTGCTGTATGAACATGACGTTGTGAATGGCCTTCTCCAGTTCGAAAGGATATTTTTTGCGTGCGGCCACATCGCTCAAAGAGTCGTCCAATCCGGATAGCACCGACGGTAGTCCGTTGTAGCCGCTCAGAGTGCTCAGACCGCCACCCAGGGCTCCCACCAGGCCGCTGAATCTGTAAAAAGGATATGACATGTCATCGTACATCTGGGAGGGACAGGATATGCACAGGATCTCCAGAGCTTCAGTTAAATCGCGAATCGCATGTTGACCACTCGAATGTGTATTCTTCTCAAAATATTTACCTCTATTTATTTTAAAAACATTTAAAAACTCACCGATTTGTTGCCGTTGTCATGTGCATGCCATTGCATCCTCCTGCCCCAACGCGTCCTTGCATCCTGCGCAGGGAATCCGGGCTGGAGCCGCCGGAATTCATTTGCATCTCGTCCATCAGGGCCTGTCCAAACTTGGTCTTGCTAAACTTCAGGCCGTAGTTGATCTTGTTGGCCGCCAAATCTCGCAGCAAGTCCTTCGGGACACGCATAAGAAGAAGCTTGGGCAGCCGCTTGATGAAGAATGCCCGGATCCAGGGCCGCATTTTGTGAGTGCTCGGCTTCCGGTAGTGGATGTTCAATATGATAATCGTGATGACGACGCTCAGGCCCACCAGCAACATGGTGAAGAGGAGATATTTCCCCAAAAGGGGCAGGGCCAGCGAGGTGGAGGGTATGATTTCCGATATGAGCAAGAAGAACATGGTCTGCGACAGCAGGATGCTAATGCAGAGGGCAATCTTCTCGCCAGAATCAGCTGGCAAATAGAAAACTAACACCGACAGGTAGGAAATGCCCACGCAGGGAATAATCAGGTTGACCGTGTAGAAGAGTGTCTTCCGTCGCAGGGTAATATTGAAGAATATATCTGAACAAGCCATCAGAGCGGCCACAAAAAAAAACAAAAACGCGGAAAAAGGAATGGAAGAAAATAGGGGAAAAGAGTAATTTTGTTTTGGGGGATGAGTTTGGGTAGAGCTTTCGCGAAAGGACCGGCGATGAGAAGCATTAAACTCCACTAAACTCACCCGGATACGGTTCGGCGCAGCACGGATAGTATTTCTCGTGGCGCTCCGCCGGAACGCCCAGGATGTCCCATTCCACACTGGGATAGTATTCGCGCAGGTCTATGCCAATCTCCACCTTGTTGTCCTTGTCGTTCTTCTGGTTGATGTGCTTCAAATCGATCTGCGAAATGGCAAAAGCCCCGTTGATGGAGCCGTTAAACAGAATCCTCCGCAGCTCAACGGCAAGGGGCGTTCCCAGACTGGTCCCTGAAGAAGCCTCAGTTTCCCAGGCAGTCAAGTGCAGTCGTTAAAAGAGTGGCAAAATTTAAATGCGTTGACAAACGGCCGGTGAAAGCCCCCTCTTTTTTGTCCCGCCCTAAGAGCGTCGCTTACACAGAAAAAAATCGTGGTAAGTTCCTTTTGGGCAAAATGTACAGATTTTAGTCACCTTTTTGGCCATAATTTATTGAATTTTTATCCGATTTGAAAAAGGAATGCCATTTATAAATCAGGACCTTATTCCGCTTCGATCTGCGTCAAAAGATTTTAAAAGTAGAAAAAAAAATATTTTTTCGTTTTTTGCATTTTTTTATGATGGTACCCCTTTCCTAAATTTCAAAAAATCGAAAAAATATTTTTTGTTCGACTTTAAAAAACTTTTGATGCAGATCAACGGGGATTGAAGTCCTGATTTATAAATGCTATCCCCTTTGTAAATCCGGATCAAAATTGTTGAAACAACCTACAAAAAGGTGTCTAAAAACTCCTTATTTTGAACCAAAGAATCTCGCCATGATTATAGGTAAGGCTTTTGGCCATTTTCACACATTTCATCGACCCTTTTTTTCCAAAGTGTACTTTCAACCTGGCTCTTGTTCACAGACTGCAAAGGGTCAGCGGAAGCGGAAGCAGCTTGGTTTGGCGGGAGTCGCACTCGGTCTTAATTTATGGCCGCGCATTTTTATGACAGGGACACACACACACACAGTCGAGTGTCCTGGGGACTGAGGCCCCTTTCTAAGTGTATGTGTGTGTATGCAATGGTTAGACAAGTTTCAATTACACTTTTACTATTTCTCACATTTTAATCTGCGCGACGCCTTTTCGATGTTCTCACGGCGTCTTAGGCGTGTAAGTCCTTTCCCCTTCCCTCCTCTATCGCACAGATAAATGGTGGCCCATAAATTGTATGCCCCGCCCATTTGTCTCAGACCCAACTAGCTGATTGCCGACAGCCGACAGAAGGCAAAAGGGAAAAAGCCGGCGAAGCCATCACTCACCTGATCTCCGTCATAAGTCCAGGAGCCGAACTTCATGAAGCAAGTCTGCTGATCGAAGGGAAAGTACCGGACATCAATCTCGCAGCTGGACTTGAAGATAGCCGGCGGGGTCCAGACCACTTTGCCAGTGTAGTGAAGAATGGCTTTGGTCATAGTGGTCACCACATACTCGCCATCGGCACTGCAAAATAATAAATTATAAAAAAAAAATTACAATTACTTTATCCAAATTTTAAATATTATAATTGTTCCATTAACTTACTTGTTGTAAAGCACAATATCCGGAAGCCAGATGTGCTCGGAGGGGACATAAAGCTCGGTGACACCGCCATACTCCGAGGGATCCCATTTGAATTTATGATCCTGCCACTCGTGCTCCAGCCACACGTTGGTCGTTAGAATTTGATCTTTGAGATTCTGGGAAATGAAGCGAACATATACGAGAAAAATTGTACAAGCCGCAAAAGGGAGCGTGAAAAAAGGATGCGGCGTTCGGAGACCAAGGCCCAGCCATGCATCAAGAAGGATTTGCATTTTATTCATTCCACCCATTTTTTTTTCTCCCGTGGATCCTTATATCATTTGCACTTCTCTCGCCCGACGCCGTCGTCGTCGCCGTCGCCGTCGCCCGGTTAATGTGCTTTTTGCTGTCAGCTTACGGTTTCTTCCCTTTTTGGCTTGTTTTATTACCTTTTAAGCCTTCTGGTGGCGTCGCCACCCAAAGTGGCTTCTCTGCAGCCCGCCGGAATTGCAGTTGGCCCCGGCTGACAAATGACTTGTGCCCGGGAACTTTAAGCAAGCGCAGACAATATTATGCTACTCCCATTCCCATTCCCATCCCCAAGCCCTCCTCCTCCTTCTCCATGTAGATGGTTCCCACTCGTGTAATGAAATGTTGGAGCAAAATTGTATAAAAATCTAGTGCTCCCCGTTTGCCAGAAGTTTTGAGAAATGCGAGCTATTCATCTGAAGCCCAGAGCCACTGGGGGGTGGCGCAACCAGTGCTGACAGGAATAAAGTCGATGCTGGGAATTGAAATATGCCACTTAAATGCTGTGGGTTCGACCTCCAGACCCCCCGACTGGGTCTAATTACGGCGTCATAGATTTCGGCGCGGCTCATTTGTTGCTGATTACTGTTTGGCATTTTTTATTTACGGTCCACGAAAAGTTTCTCTGGCAACTTTTTGTGGCAGTGGCAATGGCAGCAAATGTAGCGAAACGCGGTCGGCGGCGCGGAGCTTAATTAAAAATTCTGCGGGCCAGGCCCGGGACTTGGCGTGGTCAATTGCATTAATTAATTCCCCCAACTCGAGGAAGCGAAATTTACTCACCAAATCGATGAGCTGCGACAGCCGGAGACCCAACTTGACCAGCACTGTGTCCGTATTATTGCTCACGGGGCGGATGAGGCGATTGTAGTTGCTGAGGAGATCGTCGTAGAGGCGCTTGGCATCGGGATTGGCCTGCACTGTTTCGCAGAGCAGCAGCAGGACCAGGAGGAGGCACAGCAGCTTGCAGTGCCGCCATAAGTGGGCGTAGGCGGCACACCCAGCCATGGTGACGTCACAGCGCAGCGATGCACGTGGGGGAGGAGGGTGGCAGGAGGTGGCAGGCAGGACGAAGGCCTTGACGGCGGCCGGTGTTTTATTGATACGAACACGCGCACAGGTTTTTGTTTACCTTTCTGCCTGGCTGGCTCGGTCTCTGGACGAAAGCAGAAGCGGCGTCAGCAGCAAGTCTTCTCTGACGCAGTTCGGAGCAGGACGTTCCGGGGCAGGACGTGAGCGCGGGGGCAGGGCCGTTTTAGCACATGGCCTAAAAGTGTTTACGAGTCTCCAAGTCGCTGGCGGAGTCCGGAGTCGGCGCACTGCTCCAGCAGCTGTAAACCTTGAGCTGCGCCCAGGCAGCTGTTTTTGTTTTTAAAACTTATTTTTATTTTAAACTTAATTTTGAAAACACTTTTTTTTGGTCTTTGAAAAATTCCTAAAAATTAGTTTTGATTGTCTGTAGGATTTGCCAATTGTTAACTTTTACTTGGGTCCAGATTTTGACGTGATATTTTGGCTTTGGCCACAGTCCGGCTCCGGGTGCTCCGTGTTGTCCTGCATAGATATTCACAGGAATCGAACTGAAGCGCGTTTTGTTTTTGTAGCCTGGCCAGGACCTCTGTCGGCGATGCCAGCACCATTTTGTAGCTTTGTCGCCGGCGTCCTGCCGACGCAGATGCTGCGCAGCGCCTGCGCTCCTTCGGTCGCCCATTGACCAAGCCAGAGAGATTTCTGTTACACACAGCATCCAGCGGCCAGAGCCAGAGCCAAGCCCTAGACGCTGCTCCACGGAAATCTCTTTCGGTCATTTACCATCCCGAATGGCTCTCTGAGGAGCTCTCACGCTCTTCGAACGGGTAATCCCACGGACTCCATTACAACTTCAGGAAAACTTTTTTGGCGCTCTTCGGAGGTCGTAGCTTCCTATATAGCATAGTATAGTGGTGTATTCTTTTTGGGGCTCTCTCTCCTGTGATTCCAGCGAGCCACAGCCCAAAAAAATATTGCCCCACAAATACTCCCAGAACACTTACGCAAAAGGAAAACTTCACCCATACACATACATTGTAGATGTTTGCACACACACATGCATACATAGGTATACCGCTGTACATTTAGCAAACACTCATACGCCCCGTTGGACCCCTCATCCTTGGCACATTTCGTTTAACCAGAAACCAAATTTTTCGTAATTGTCAACATTCGTTAAAATCTACGTTAAAATGCAGCATACCCAGGATCCTTCCACACCCACACAAACACACACACACACACACTAATACATCAGCACTTGTGCACTTTACATGCTTAACGTTGCAATGCTGGGTGCTGGGTCTAGTTTTTGCAGGGCTTGGGTGGGGTTTCGGTTTTTGGTTTCGTTTCGTTTCGTTTCGTTTGGTATTTTGCTACGTCTGTTCACATATGTGTCATATTGCGATTTTGAGTTGTTTCTGTGGTTTTGGTTTTTCGCCTCACACAGATACAAATACGGATACTCCTATCGGCCGACTGAATACTCTCCAGTCCCCAGCCTCACAGCCCCCTCACCGCATTCCTGGTAATGTCCTCGCTCCGATGACAACCATCTGGGTTTACACTATCTCCGCTAAGGGCTTCGACTATCTGCCGTTGCTGTAATTTAATTACAGAATATGATTGAGTTTGGCAGCGTTTTTTACCGCTCGTTCGTTAATTGAAATTCACAAAGTTTTCCGTATTTTTCAGCGCCATCAATTATGTCCTGGCTATCAATTCAAAAGATTTCCGCTCCGATTTGTATTCGACTCGGTGAGATTTGTGGAAAAAAACGGCGCTTGGCTGCACAAACTTTTGCCTCGAGCTGCCTCCCCCTTCCAGATTTGGTTTAGGGTTTTGTCCTGCTGGTCAGTCGGTTTGCGTCCTTAGACGGTTAGTCCTGGCCGAGGCGAGGCCATAATGATACATGAACTCTGTCATTTGGCTTTGCCGCCATTGAGCCGCGTGTGTTTTATGGCTAACGGCCATTGGAGGCATTTTTAGAAGCTCTTTTTTTTGGGGCCCTGGTTTCGGAAGCATCAGCGTTTTTGGCCAGGCATTTCGGCCAACATTCAATGAGCAATTTATGCGCCTGCTGCCGAGACAACTTTAATCTAGTCTATTAGCTGCTTTATTGCTGTTTCTGTGGCCACCCTTTTTTATTTATTTCCTTTGTTTGAGCCTCATTTGAATGAGCTGCTGATACTGTTGGCGTTACTCTGGGCCTTGTTATTGCTTTCATTAGCCAACCTATTCTGTCAGCCAGGCTACACACATGTGTGCGCCTGGAGGAGGAGGAGGAGGAGTGCCGGTTTGGAAGGATCCTTATGTTTTATTGCTACCCACACTTGCCACACACACTTTTGCACATAACAAAGCAATCAAAATTACAACAACAATCGCTTGCCACAATGGCAAACAACAATTTTTAGCTTGTTTGCAACTCAAACTTTTATTTTTATTTCCCTTCATACTACACTATTCCTGCTCTCTATTTATATTTATTTTTATTTATTTCGGTGTGTTTTTATTTTGTGTTTGTTTTGGAACTGCGGTCTTTTAGCAAGAACAGCACAGCAGGAAAAGTTTTGGTTTTGTGCACTTAACAGCAAAAAATAAATGAAAATCGAGGGAATTGACTTTGGTATACCCTGCAAAGTCAATCAATGCGAGTAAATGCTGTCAATCACGTTGAAAGTAACTCGCTAATTTCCACAATTTAAATCGCAGTAATCCCTTTTTGTTGTTGTACTGGGTCACAGGCAGAGGCACAGGGGAAAAGTTAACAAAACACTTTTGATAACAAAGCCTGGCCCTATCAGCCAGCCCAGCCAAAGTTGGGGCCAACACCTGACTTTTCGACTCTCAACTAGCTGCTGACCCCGGATCCTGCCCCGGTTCCTGGTCCACTTTTAGCTCCACTTCCTGATTGCAAGAAAACTCAATTAAAATTTAAATTTTCGAACGTAAATGACAAAAGTTTCTCAACTATAAATAATCGGCAGTCGCTCCACTTGGCTTGCTCTTGGTTTTTGGCTTGCCACTTCAAATCTGACAAAGCCGCGACCAGGACCCGCCATCGACCCCGCTCCACCACCCAGCATCCAGCATCCTTCCATAAAGTGCGTGCGTAGCTGCGTGATCGAAAGTTTCTGTCTATACTCGTACAATTTATCTAACTTTTATGGCAACCACAGCAGCGGCAACAACAAGCGTTTTCCTGCTTTTGGCCAGAAATTAATTGCAAAACTGTTTGGTGTTCGGCAACACACACACACATATACATATCGGCCCCCCCCACTATTCAGAGTACATGCACCGGGAAGAAAGGATAACAAGTAAATGTATGTCTAACTAGGATGGGAAATGCTGTTTTTCTTTTACTTAACAAGGTCATAGTCGTGAGCCAGAGTTTAAAACAAGATAGTAACAGAGATTTATAAATTTCTTACATGCAAAGCTCTGAAAAAAATATTGGCAAAGGTAGTATAAAAAGGCTAAAATATTTAACTGATTATTTAACTGATTAACCATGAAGTTAATCCTGTTGCATCAATATAAGCCTTGCTTTCTTTCGCAATATACCCTTTTATTTTTCCCAGTGTATACCCTATCGCACATGTATGTGTGCGATTGGTGGCTTGTTTTTTGACCATGGCAGGCCAATCACAATGAGCGCTTGCCTGCCACTTGAACAACATAAAACTGATTGCGAAAATCTGTCCCGCGCAACCCTCTCCTGATGAAGGAGGGGCTGGGGGATTTGGGGCCGGAAAGAAATTTGACAGAAAAGGGGCCTGTGTCTGGATCCAGGAACGGGGGCAATATTTGGTGCCTGCAGAGTCCTTTGTTCATCAATTCGAGGCTGCTGCGCTTGTCGTGCCCATTGTTGACACGTTTAAGTGCCGTTTGCTTTTATCAGCACTGTCCATATAGACAAGCGACAACCGTCAACGGGCCGTCGACAACCGACTGACTGACTACCGACCGGCTTCCAACCTGCATATAACATTTTTATAACACTTTTAATTGTTTTCGTCGACTGCGAATCGGGCAAACTCCGACGACCCATCAATTTAATGGCATGTTCGCGTGAACCGCGTCACAAAAAGAAACAAAAAACACAAGAAAGAAAGCTAACTTCGGGAATAATCGAATATTGTATACTCTTGAAGTTTAATTTCGATTTTCTTAAGGCTAGATATTTGTAAAGATATAGAAGTATTGCAAAAGTAAACAATAAATATCGAGTATACCCCCTTGTCCTTTGTTTGTAAACTTGCTTACATTTTTAAAGGATATTTTTGATGACCTGATATCTGCAAAGATTAGATGCACCATTATTATTACACTCACATTATTATTACAATTATTACACTCAAAATATGGTCACTCACCTGGCAATAGGACTTCGGCCAAGGATGCAAACTCTGACACAAGGCTGGCTGCTCCATTGGGCTTTGAGCCATCCGATCCTGGATATCTGGCGCCTTTTAAGCCGTTGGATGACATCTACATTAGCGGTGTTTATTTTCAATCCTGTGAGGAAAAAACCTAGTAAATAATGTTACATGTAACAAAACAATAATATAAACCAAAAAAGAAATTGTTTTAAATATATTGAGGAAACTGAAATATGAAAAAGAACAACACAGCAGAAACAAATCACAGCCAGAGGCGAAAAACTCTTTGAGTTGCTTGCCTTTTCAGGATGTATATCCTGCTCTCTGGCCGGTCAATTAATGGAGATACCAGTTTTATGATGAGCGGTGACAAGTCGCGTTGAAAATGTTAGGCCATTACACGGCCATTGGTGGTGTTTATGGGGCCGTAAAATTGCCGTTCGACATAAAAATGTTGCATAGTTTTTATCCCGCTAAGCGGATGTCATTAATTGCGCATTAGTTTTGTATTTTGCGTTCGCGAATCACAGAGAATTCGAGGGGCCAACGAGGCGTATGCGCAATCTAATTCGCCATTTACGTTTTTCTGCAAACGTTCGTATGTATGTGTGTTGTGTGTCAAGATGACTTGGCTGGTTCGTAGTTGGAAGGATGTTTGGCCGCCTTAACTTTATTCTTTGACTGCGTATGTGATTAGGATTTAAGCTGAACCACCCGTCGAGCAGCCAACAAAGTTGTGGCCATCTGGCTGGAGCGGCGGCGGCAAATAATATTATTATTATAATATTTTCCAGCAGATCCAGTAGCCGACACGCCCACCAGCTCAAGCTCACGTACACGCCCATTCAGTTTGACAAAAGAAAAAATAGAAAGGACCGAATAAAGGCACTGAGAGAAATAATGAATAGAAGATTTTGAAATTTCATTACTTAATATTGTATGAGTTTATATAAAATACTACCAATAAATATTAAGATTTACAAACAATTTCAAATCTTAATAGATTCTTTTTTTTGCAGTGTGCTTGACTGTGACTGACACAGAGTCATCAGGCTTCTGACTTAACAACTTTGCAGTGACAAGTTTCACTGTCTCGCTTTGAGAGCGCGTTTTACTATGAATACTTTGTCAAGTTTTTGCTCCAGGACCCAGCTCCTGGTCCAGCTCCAGCTCCAGCTCCCGCTCATTGTCGTTGTCATCATCAGCACTTCTGCAGTCTGTGCGAAATTTTCTGCTTGTGATTTGCCAAAGTCGGTGCAAAACATGCAAACTAAATTAACTGTTACAAATGTGGGCGGCGATGGGCGGTGGGCGGATGGGGGGCATAAGCTCGACGCTTTTATGGATGGTAATTGACTAGGAATAACCTGAATGGATTTTATAGACATGGCGTAGATCTATCTTTGTTTAAGTCATTTTTGACATCGCATCCACAATTTGTCACACTTGCTTCATTATCGGTGGGAGGGACTGTTGTTGGTCCACCAACTTCCCAGTAAATGTTTTGCTAACTTCTTTGAGGACTCAATTTACCCGGCAATTGCCATTCTCCTTGTCCACTGCACTGTTCGTCCTTTTGGTTTCGTTTTCTTCCCATCTTGGCACTGCCGCTTGGCATTTCCTGTTTCCGTTCTGTTGTTAGCAGCGCCACGTTGTCGTCTTTATGACCGGACCCCTCCGTCTGCCCCTCCCTTTGCTTCAGTGTATATCCTTATGGCATTCGGCTTTTGTCGTTTGCTCTTGAAATATTTGCGCTTCATTATCATAAAAAAATTTATACAAATTGACAGAAATCCAAGTAAATGCATAAATCCGGCCCAGATCTCAAAGTTTTAATTGCGCCGTCTTGGATTTTATGGATGTCAATATATACGCGTTCGAGATCCTTTTGCAAATTCATTGTCATCGTCATCGTCATCAATATGCCGGGGACAGGGACATCATTGCGGCCACTCACTTTTATTGTTATTGTGCCAGGGATTTTGGGGGCCCAGAATATGGATACTCCTCGCCTGGCTTGGCGAGGCACGGTGGCTTGATTGAATGCCATTTGTTTGGCAGGTGACGCTGCTCAAGTTCCTGCTCCTGTTCCGCACTCCCAATGTCCTGTTGCTGGTGATTTATGTGCGTGCGCGTCTTGACGTCAATTCTGCTTATGAAATTGTCTGTAAATTGGCCTGACATTGATTTCGGCTCCACTTCTAGCTGACTGGCTGGCTGCCATCCATTAGTCATCAGCGTATTGATTGACATATGATAACCGCAAGCGGTTGCCATTCACACAAAGCTTTTATCCTTGCAACAAGCACAAAAACCCCATACGCCACCATCGAAAACCGAAAACCGAAAACAAAAACCGCAAAATGCCCCGAAATGCACCGCAAAATATGCTCCAAATTGCATTCAAGCGTTGACACCCATTAGTCGACTGCAACAATGGGGGGAGAAGGGTAAAGAACTTTTTCAAAAACCGAAAAGCGAAGCCCAACAAATGGAGAATGGAAATGTGTAAGGCGAGCAGTGGTTGTAGCAAGGCCTGCACTTGGCATCAATTTTTATATTTTAAGCCACAGGCTGCCTACCACTTGAGCCGTGAGAACAATGCGATGCAAGCCAAAGCACAAGGCTGTCAAGAAAAAAAAAAAAACAAGTAAGCCCCCGAAAACGCAAAATGCAAAGCGAAATGTACGGCACAGGAACTCGAGGATATCCAGTTTGATGCAGCTAGGCTAAAAAATTTTTAGTAAAAATCCCAGAGACATAGTCTCCCTCTGACTGCAAACCTGGCAGTGTAACCGAATGAAAATCAGTGCGAAACGTTTTCGAAATTTTAGCAGCCAGTTTTTGTTTCAGGGCTCTGGCTCTGGCTCCTGCTCCTCCTTCGACCCATCCTTCTCCTGCTCCTTGCTGCAGTTTTCCTCGAGCTCGTCCTCATCGCCTTCCTGGCAAGTGCTTGGCATCTGTGAGCTTGCCACCGTCCCATGCCACCGAAAAGTTGCACTTCTATCACTTTGTAGGAAAGCCGCTTGTGCGGATTTATTAGCTGAGCGATTGGATTTGTAACTAATTTCGACAGACTTTCGACTTTGAATATTTATAAGGCTATATGGATGTAAGGGTTTATCGAAGGTATTCAGAATTTTTATAGAATAGAGTTTATATCTTCAAATGTATAATAGAGTCTAAAAAACAGGTTAATACACTTTAACTCAGTTATTTGAAATAGGCCAACTTTTACGAGTACTGTTTTATTGAGAAAAAAGAAGAGAAAAAAAGATTTCATGAAGCGTATTTATTATTCCACTTGCAGCCTGGATTGGGCCCGGGATTCTGTTTGCTCTTGCCTGGGTGTCGGAGTGCGTGCTTTTGGCGTTTATGTCAAATGCAGAATTTCCGTTTCATACGTTTCTGCACTTGCTGTTTATTGTTTGCCCTCGGTGTGCAGCGGCCCTTTGAAGCTCCCCAGCTATATAGCTCTGTAGCCCTGTAGCCCCACAGATATAGAGCTACATAGCTATATAGCCGTGGCTGTAGTTGTATCTATATCTGACTCTGTGCAATTTCCATTCGGGTTTTGGTGCATATCTGTGTATGCTCTGGGGTGGCTCGAGTATTTTATAACTTGTTGGCTTAACTTCCACAGAATTTTGTCTGCTTTGTTTGGCCATGTCCTGTTCAATGAGCCCCCCATCCCCTTCCGCCATACCATGCGCTATGCCAATGTGTTTGCCTCTGTGGTTGCGCTTAGTTCGGCAATTGTTTTCGAGAAATTCCTTAAGCTCCGAAATGTTTGTTATCAAACAATTTTTTGCGGCTTTTTAAGGGCCCCTCTGTTTCCACAACTGCTCCACTAATTAGAACGATGCCGGCCGGAATTGCAGCTCTAATTAGTTTGATTTTAATAGGCGAAGTTGCCGAGCACTCGGCTAGGCTGGAGGGACTGGAGTTCTTGACAATAATTGAAACTATTGCGGTCTCGACTGACTTCGTTCGGTTCATTTGCATATGTGGTGAACCCTTCCTGGTGCTTAGAATTTATGGTTTCTGCAGTTTAAATATTAAATTAAATGTCTTGCAAAAATAATTGAAAATCCGCACTCTTCAATCCATTGCTTGGAGCTATTGTACACTGCTAATAAATATTGCTGTATCGGATTTATACAAACACTGGCTCAATGGCAGATTTTCGATTATCAAGTTTCTGGCCATATCAATATTTAGACAAGCGTTTCCAATTGATAATTGAAAAGTGTGCGGCCAACGCTACGTATGAGTAATGTACAAAGGCAGACCATTGTTTGAGTTTCCCGATTTCTACATGTGTGTGTGTGTGCTGGTGTGTGCTAGTGTGCTAGTGTCCTGGTGTGAGCGGATTTTCCTAGTCGTATCTGAAATGAAAATCAAATAGCTAGTGGAAAACGGATTGAGGGCGAGGTGAGCCGGCTGGCTTCGGTATCTGTTGCAGCAGAAAGAAATTAATTTGTGTGTAAATATTTTAGTTAGTTCCTTTCTTTTTTTTTTTTTTTCTTTTCTCCGTGTACGTAAGAATGTGTGCCGAATGCGAGGGTGTGGGCCATTTCAATTTCTTTGCCAAAGTAATGCTTCAACAATTCGCCATGCCCGAGGGCGCTCACGTGCCCGGGCGGTCTGCTGATTAAGGAGAACTGCCAGCTGGCAACTTGTCTGGAAATTGCATTTGCAGCGGCAGCCACAACTGCTGCAACATCAGGGCAACATCAGGGGGGAGCCCAATGCAGCGTGTCCTTGCCGAGACTCCATGGGAAAACATTAAATTGTATTAGCCTAAAACATTTCATTACCTCAGCCGGCCAAGTACGGCAATCAGCTCGAAAAAGCATTTGAAGATTTAAGGATATCCAGTGAGTCAAGGCGGCAGCAGGCAGTAGAAAGCAGAAAGCAGGAAGCGGGAATCTGGAAAAGCGGAAAAGGAAGAGGAAAACTCGTTGCATACTTTTCACAGTGTTACTTCCCCCTGGCTTGTAGCTAATAAAAAGGAAAATATTATGCAACAAGTAAGCAGAAGTACACACAGCACTCAATAGCTCCCAGGCAGACTGCACCCAGTGCCGCTTTATTAGCTGACCCATCTTCATCTGCCCCGCAAACGCCCGCCCCCGCCCCGATTGCCGTCACCGCCCACTCATAATCCCGTGTAAAATTGCTTCCAAGCAGCGGAGTGCATTTCATGTTGTACTTGGGTGGCTGCAGGGCAGGCTTTGCTGCTCAGCTTGTTTCCTCATTTGTTGGCCCAGGTCCCAAACACACAAAAAACACAAGGACTGGACCAGCAAATAGCGAAAAAAATGGAAACAAGGATGCAGGCTGAAACGAATGTGTGCAGCAGTACACTAAAATAATTTCAATCATGGCCCAGTAATTCCCCGGCTTCAATAGCCTTCGGGTCCTTAAAGATTGCTCAAGGAAACCACTTGAACCGCGCCCTCATTTAATTGCCAGAGTGCAGGTGGATATACCCAGGTACTTTATATGCATCCCAGAGTTTCTAAAAACCCAGCAGGTGCAATGCATTTTCAAGGGGAGCCATTCAAGGGCCCTTCGCTTAGCTAAACAAAACAGTCGGCGAGTTTGATGAACAAATAAATTACTTTAAAACGAAGTAGGTCCTGAATATAAAAAGAGGAGAGCTCTCGCCGATGTAGACCATAACTAATTTGCTATATTGAGTGCACACACAAAACTTGTTTCCACTAAATAAATTTTAATTTGCTTTAAGAACTCAGAATGCTGTTCATGCATGCTCAAATATCCCGGCAGCCGGCCACAAAAAAGGACGTGGAACGGCAGGGAGTGGGGTGGTGAATGGGATATGCCAACACTCGCTATTTATGAGTTAATCAACCATGAACTTTAAAGCCCTTGCTCTGAAATGCAAAAAGGACACCAAAGCCACGAACACTAACCGCACTCTAGACCCAATAATGAATTTGCATTTTCTACGGAGCGTTTTTTAGAGGCATTTTCCGGCTTGTATTTGGCATTTTGTTGTGCACACGACCACCGACCACGACCGGCAAACAAAACAAGTCAAAACAAATGAAAACCAATTAAAATTTAATGATTATGCAGTTTTGCGTAGAAGCAACATTTTCCACGCCTCAATGGTGTCGCACAAAAGGAAAGTTTTCGCCAGGATTGTAACGAATTCTGCGAATCTATTTTGCATTCTGTTTAAATATGTCCATTGCGTATTTCCAATTGTGAGTGAAATAAATAATTTACTCGACAATCCCTGGCTTAATGATTGAAACAATCCATGTGCCCTCCCTCCTCTCGTGCTGCTCTCGTTCCCTGGTCCGCCTTCTAGCATATTGCGAATAATAAAGTAAATACCTCAAAAGGAAGCGAGTCGGAGACAAACAGGAAATCAAACGCAAACCGCAGCTTTAAGCCATTGCCGATCCGCGGAAATACCCAAGATGACGGACACCGCTGTTGGCGAGGAAAATAAGTAAGGATAAGAAAAAGGACCAGCCAGCAACCGAGGCTGGTAACTGGTAACTGGTAACTGGTACGAGGTAAGAGGTAAGAGGTAAGAGGTGAGGAGCAAGAGGTGGTAACCAAGGGTGGATGACAAGCAGATTACGTTTCCGTTGCCGCTGACAACCGAAGCCGAAACCGGAAGTAAATGAGTAGCGTATAAATGTATTTACAATACAAAGTGAAAATAAAGTCCTGGTCCGTTAGTCCGCCAGTTGCTTGGAGTGGCAAAGTATGCTACTTACGCAAACACTTCGTCACACACTTGGGACGAAAAATTGCAAATTAGCAATTGCCTATGTGAAAGTGAAATGAACGGAAACGTTCGGGGCCCAAACAGCCCCGAAAAGGGACAGCGCCGGCTAAGTAAACAGACCAGCGAAAAGTTGAGAGGAAAAAAGGATGAAGGTCGACTCTAAATGCGGCCATCAATTAGGGGGCGGGGCAGATCGATGCTCGGCAGGATGGGCTATTTATACACATCAGACTGCGGAATTTCCTACTCGTATTGCTACTCGATTCACTTAACTCAATAGAGTTCCTTGCAAGATTGCTTCAGGACCTTCGGCAGCAACCCGTCGAAGGGTATCTACTGTTCACCCTTTTCAGCCATTGCGTCTATTTCCCCTGACTTACAGCCAATTTAAAGTGCAGGCATAGAGTGTCCAGGCCACAATTGAGGTCCTGCCATATGTGTGACCGGAAACAACGGCCACCGAGAGCCCAGAACTTGGGGTGTATTGGCAGGACACCCTCACATGGTCACACACTCGAGATAGGGTGAGTCAAAGTTTGTGGCCAGGTTCAGTAAGAGGATTTGGACTCAATTAAATATTTATAGAAACATATACTACAAAATCATCTACAAGGATATTTTACTACAAAAAATTAAGTAGAATAGAAAATCAAATAAGATGGAAAAATAAAATGGACAATTTTTGGTGGCCTAATTTTCGTTGTATAGTTTTTGGGGATTACTTGGGATGTTCCACTTGGCTTTTGAGGATATCGACCCACCCAAATCCTGGCCAAAACACACACACACACCTACGCACGTTTGGTTGTGTGCCATGTCAATGTGGTTGAGGGTAGGAAATGAGTTTCAAAGTGCTTAAAAGTGGCTGCTGGTGTTTGGCTTTCAGTCCGCTGGCCTGGAGTGTCAGCGTTGCGCTACATTAGATTAAACAGCTTAAGAAGTCAGCCAGTAATGCTAAGGACACGCACATATACACACACACACTGGAGCAGGCTGACTAACCCAACAGGCAGGCGAAATTCATGGGCTAAGCTGTCAACGTGGCGTATGAGCAATGTCGCCTTTCGCTGTTCGCCTTTCGCCTTGACTCGGATGCTGATGCGGTCTTCTTGTGCGATGTGGCAGAAAAATTAGTGACCCTGAATTAAATTGCCATTATTTTCAACTCACTCGAAAAGATGCGCAAAACACACACTCGCACTCGCACTCGCATTCGCGCTGGCACACTTCGACGGTATTTGAGCGGCGCTGAAAAGCGGATTTAATATGAAAATTCCGCATTACGAGTTGTTTGTCGTTTCACTTTGTGTACCGAAAATACATATGCCCAAGCAATTGCTCTGTCCCTGTGTATCTACAGCGCGTAAGTGCTTATATGCGAGTGGGTGTGCTTGTGCTTGTGCGAGTTGCGATTGAAATTCAATTACTTGTGTCCCTTTTTGCTGCCATCAAAAAAGCTAAAAAAAAAGGGCCCGACTCGGCCGGCGAAACTTTTTTTCGCCCACATAAAAAAAAAAGAAAAAACCTCGTCATATTCGGCGAATGTGTGCGTGTATCTGTATCTGTGGGCCTTGTATCTGGCGAATGTCATCTCGCTACAGCTACTAGAGGCCAACAGCATAACTTTGGCCAACTGGCAGCCGGGTCTGGCCTGGCTGGGGACGGAATCTACGTACATGCCCTTTGAGGTTGGTTAACTGCCTCCTGCGTGGTCAGAGTTTTTATCATAGGGTGTACGCGTGTCAGTCTGTTGAAGTGCGTTTAGTTTAGGCAAAGGATGCACAGAAAAAAATAAATAGTATACCAAATAAAAATAAATTAATTATAAATGGAATACTTTAATTCTTGTTTGTTAAAAACCAGTGCAAAAACACATAAAAACTAGAAAAATATATACATAGAAGTAATATTTTTGTGTGCATCAAAATATACAAAATGCTATCGACCAACAAGTTCCGACCAGGACCAGGACGAAATAGAGAGACATTCCCAACATGACACATAAAGTTGTGGCCTCTCTACTGCCATCACATAAATCAAACCTTCGTCTTGCAGGTGGCACGAGGACTCCCACATCCATTCGATATCCTAGAGTGTTGCGAGCTGCATTAAATGAGTATATTATGCCACATAAAATGCTATAACATTTACATTTCGGGTGCGGAATTTAAATAATTTCTAGATTTGCCGAATAGAAATTGCTTGCTTAGGCAAATTATAAGACTTTGACCAGAAAATAGAGTTATTTGGTAATCAAAGAAATTAAACTAATGGGAGAAAAATAATTATTGAAAATGTATTGTGATTAAATCTGTATGATTGATGTTACTTGGAGCCGGGGAATTTCAATCATGCAACGTCTTTCGGTTATCCAGAAATTCACTTGGGGCGAGCAAATAAAATTAATGAGCCGCAAATGCAAATTGAGGAAATAAATCCACATAATCATATTTAAAACACGTGGCTTTATCCTTCGTGCGCATCATTTTATGGTTTTATTGCCTTCTCGCTACCTTTTACGTCAATTGGAATGCCATACATTTAAATGATTACGCCGAGCAAATATTCAATCAACTGTTTGCCTGTTCGGTCTATTTTCCCTTTAGACCATCTACATATATAAATGTATATCTCCCTTGATTGTTATGGGTTTTGTTTGGGGGATTCGCTGCCCTGAGCCTGATTGCTTCGTGTGCCAAGAGCCGCCGCCAACAATCAAACAATTTGGGCATTTTTGCAGGTTTTTATTTTAAATAATCGATTTTTAGCCATACGTTTGAGGGCGTTTATGAGCGTGTTATGCTATGGGCATGTATGTATATTTTATAGCCGCCAGCTAAGGACACTCATTATGCGGTTGGGCCAGTAATAATAATGTGACCAAGAAACAAGGAGCATGATAAAGTAGGGGGCCAAGTCGCTGAGCAAATACTCTTGAATTGGTAGCCCTCTGTGAATATGGAATAATATTTACTGGCCCACAGAGGCCAGCGACAGAGTATCTTTGGCCGCAATAGTTTCCAATTAGTGGAGAGCCGATGCAGTGAACCGACATTGAAGAGTACACAAATCTAGAGCAATTTGTTTGCGGCCACTAAATTGGCCTCCCCGCCACGGATGTTTGGGTTTTGTGTGAGGCGACGCAGCTGCGGTTCATAAATAAAAATAAATACATCGCTTGATTTATATGGCCCTAATGAGCTCGGCGCACATTTCCAGCGACTTTGGGCCCCAAAAACCCCGAAAACAAAACCCGTATCCGAAACCGAAGCCGAAAAAGAGGAGAACCACCAAAATAAATAAATAAAATCCGCAAGCACATCATGTAAATGCTGTGCAAATAAAAAGATACATCCTGTGAAGGACGAAGGGCGAGTGTAACAAAGGGAGGCGGGAATAAAAGATGGCTATGCAGTTGGGAAAGTCGCAATGTTGCCTACTTTTCGGCTGCTTAGCCGCCAGGCAGAGGCCATTTATTTGTTACGTGCGACACACTCTTCCACCGGCATGCCACACTCTGACCCACCCACGATTACACTGGCCGAAAACTAACTGCCAATGGGATTATTTTTAATTTAAAAAAAAATAAGGAAAATAAGGCACTTAGGGATATAAAATTTAAGGATATACTGAAGGATATACTGGATCTATAAATTTTATAATCCCAATCTTATAACTATTTGCCTCACTGCAGCAGCCTCCTCTATTCTTTCAATTTGGTTTATTGGGCTCAACGTTTGATTTGCTTTCAGTGCGTGCCCATCATCATCAGCATTAGGAATGATTGTTGTATTAGACAAATACATACCTACATACATATATGGGAGATTATATATATGACCCTGGAATGAGAGACAGCTGGAAGGCGTGCAACTGTTTCTGGCATAATGACGCTAATTTTATATGGCCCGGCTAAGGCCATTCCGTTTGCCTGCCAACCGGATTCGAGGGAACAATAACTTATGAGTCGAATTTTTCAGGTCTTCATCGGCCTGCCCTAATGTCAGGTGATTTGACAATGGCATTTATTAATTAAAACATGTGTCGCACGCACTGGGATACCAACTGGGATAACGCAGTGCCGGGAAAGGATAACACGGTACAAATTAAAAGGGGACCAACAGGACAAGAGAAGTGATGGTGTATTATGTGGACCACAAAATAAAAGAGTTTGGTGGGACCTCGTATGCTAACTTATGTTTAATTGGAAAATGATCTTCAATTTTTTACAAATATTTATTCCTTCTTTAAGTATATTTTGTATTTATATATTTTAAGCCACGAAGAAAGTATAAAACAATGTCAATTATAAACAATCGCCCAATAATGTTTACGCAGTTCGCTCCATGGCAATCCTAATGGCAGGATCAGGCAGGACATACAATCCAAAGGGCGGCAACTCTGGCCGAGGACGATGCCGAGGGCGGCACAGTGGGGACAGTGGATGCCAAAGGCAGTGGGACAGAGCAAAGCAAATGAAGTCACGTACGTGCGATTTTTCTTCTGCTTTGGGGCACATATTAAAATACGTGCGTCTCGCTTTTACTATAACTTTCACACACACACACACACATACACACACCCACAGCCACGGGCACACACATCCCCACATTAATGGTGGCATGATGAGGCAGCTAAGTTTGCGTGTTTGTTGCTGCCACTTCACCCCGCCACTCGCAACAAAAGGGCTACAAATGGCTTAGGCCTTCCTCGGTGTGTCTCTGCATTTCAGTTTTTGGCTTTTTTCGGGTTTTTGGTTTTTATTTTTTTGGTTTTTATGTGCTGGCGTGCGTGTATATATGTACATTTGTTTCAATTTCAATGACTGCAAACAACATTTGCACTTAGTAAATAAAATATAATAAACGCAGGCCCAGTTTGTTCGACTCTCGGTTCGTTTAAAGTTGGGCATGCTCCGCATAAAATTTTTTGCTTCGGTTCGTTGGCCGTTGGCCGTCGGCCAGCGTCCAGCCTCCAGCAGCCAGCATCCAGAATTCAGAATCCAGAGCCCAGAATCCAGTGCTAGAGCTTCTCATTTGCATTTTGGCCACCACGGCCCAGTGTTAGAGTTCGGCCAACAGAAAAGTGGGAAATGGGCCAACGAACTGGCAGACAAAGGCCCGAGCCAACTCACAGGGACTTTGACTCCAAAGGGGAACGGGTGCCCAGGACTCGACTCGATTGCTCTGTTTTTGTTCATCTCCATCTGTGTATATATTTGAAGCAGACGAAATGGATAACCAACAATGCCGTGCTTACAAGGATACAAAGCACGAACAGTTGATCACATTTTCAAGGATCGTTGCTGGAAAATAGCTCATTATGAAGGCTTAGCTTGCCTATAATATTTTAGATGAAATACTAATTAAAACAGTATACTTACTAAATTAGTTTAAAGGACCCAATCCTTGGACTCCGCTTAAAATTTATTATTTACAAAATATTTACAACTTCTCCGTACAATTTTGTAGCACAGCTATGCACAGATTCTACTACCAAACAAGGACAATACGATGTTTTCTGATTTTATAGAAAGGACAGCCTGTTCATTTATGAGTTTCTATATTGCGGTGTCCTTTGTAAGCTATCTGTGCTGAAAACCAGTTTTTTCCTGTTGAATATCTGTCAACACTGGTAGTTGCCCAATAGAGCAAACAGAAGAATATCGCATTCCCTCGCCTCCATGTGTGCCGGGACGCTAGGGGACTGTGGCGGAGCCATTGTTGACTTGATTTGTATGTGCCTTGGCTTAGTGCAATGGCCACTCGGTTTTACGGTTTTACGGTCTCCGCCCAGGCACTTGAAATTCCCTCATGCAGGCAACCTTATTGAATATCCTTCGATATGCAAAGCACCAACTCGCCAGGCATGCGGCCCATGCCAAAACTTTAACACCATCAGAGGAGCATCACGACTACAATCAGAAGTGCCCATTGCCTTGGTGAACCTATGGCTGCACTCCGTATCGCACGAAACTCCTCACAGGCGCAGGACCTCAGGCAGATATCGCAGGCATCCCTCCAATCTGAGTAGTTTTGATAAAAGTGTCCTGCCACTTGCCGACAGCCTTTTTCCGGCGTCCATATACAACAATAATCCATGATGGGGCCTAAAATTCAAAAAACTCTGAATACGAGAATAACAATTTGTTGAATTGGGTTTCGCATGTACCTGAAATACTCAACACCTTTGGTACACAGTCCTCCAAGTCATCAATGCGGGAAGAGTCGCTTTTCTTTCCACTTCTTTTTATAAGATCGGCATCCGATTTTTTGGAGCAGAAAAGTCCTTCTCTGTAGATGGTGCATGCCGACTGTATTCCATTGCAGTTTGTGCACTGGGGTGGACGTATATCAGACTCCTTTAAAACTTCCAATTTTGAGGTTCCCAAATGTATTATGATTAATAGAACAATAAAATGCAATCCAGCGAGCATTTCTCCTTTTCAGTTTCAAAATATTGGAGAAGTCAACATAGTCGTATGATAAAAAAGGCTTGTTTGCTTGTTTAAGTTTCCTAAAAAGAAGAAAACAAAATATACAAGTTAAATTAAAGCCTATCTGTAGAAAAATTCAATTGTAAAAAAGTTCAGGAAATATATCAGCCGCAATTAATCTGGCCCACTACCTGGCGTGTTCATGTGTGCAGGAGTCCAAGGAGGAGGAGGCGCCACGGGATGTGCAAAGTGAATGAGAGCGGCCCCTCCAAACCTGATGAGGGTTAATTTGCCAACGGCTCAACAATTCATCAGCCAGTCCAATTAACTAAGCGCGACCCATTTCCCCAGTGAGGCGGCGCGACTTCTCGGCTGTTATAAATTTAAATTTAAAGGCCAAACAAGGACTCGTGCCAAGTGCTTTATCGCTGGCCTAGCAGATTCCCCGGCCCGAAATTAAGAAAAACTGCCCGCCTAGACTGAATGTTGGACTCGGATGAGACTGGATCTCCTTTGCCAGTTACAGTTACCATACAAGCTGCCCGGCCGCTCCATTGGGCAGAAACCTAATGCCAACACTACCTGTGTTGTTGGGCCCGGTCCTGTTGACAGCGTTTGCACTTTATCCTTGTCACCTGTTATCGTTTGTTGCTTCCCCGGCAAAGGACGCGTTCGGTTTGAGAAATTGCCGCACAAAAGTCAACGTGTAACGAGAAAATAATAAATGCCATTAATACAGCAGTCGGGGCCGATAGAAAGGGAAAGGTCGGAAAAGCCAGAGGAAAACGAATGGAGTATGAAATTGAAAACCAGAGAGCATAGTTTAAAAAACCATAAACGGAAATGTAATTGAACTTTTCAATACTCTATTTGACTAAGATAAAACATATATATAACATATTTAAAGAAAATATATATTCAAGATTAAAAATACCATAAGAAACAAAATAATTTTTATATAAATGGTTTCATTTTCTGAGTAAATCAAAGTACCCTTTGGCTTTGGTGTTACAAAAATTTCCACATCAAAGACGAGGTCGAAACAAAAATCAAAGCAATCAGTTTTCCAAAATCCAAAAAAATTTGGTGTATCCTTTTTTTAGCAAGGCAAGCCAGGATGTCCAATAATCATGAGCTCAAAGTTGATATATTTTAAGGGGTTTTTTCTTTCACTTAATATGGAAAAACTTAGCAGAAGAAATGATTTCTTTTTGATGTGACAGAATTATGTTCTGATCAATTATCAGGAGGCCTTCCAGGACGCGAATGTATTTGTTAGCAGGTGGCGATTGTCACGCAACGGCAGCTGGCCTTAAGGCTGGGAGGTCCTTTGCTTTTATTGACAAACTCGACGAGAATTTGTGCGAAATGTGCGTGCGCGACTTGGCCGGGATATCCTTTATCCTTTGAGAGTGTTCTTCCTTTTTTCTTTCTTTATTTTATTTGGAGACACACAAAAAAGAGAGCCCGTAAGCATGTGAGTGTTGGGGTGTATGGGTAGGTGTGGTTTTTGGGTTGGGCGTGGCCCAGGACACGGCATTTTTTGCCGTAGTTGTTGCTTGTGCCTTTTGTTTCCAGCTCGTGCCACTTGACATTGCTTGCGGTTTGTTAGCGGTCCGGGCGAATTCCAGTGTGCAACAATCTCGTACGGGAAATTTTGTTATTCAAAACACGACGGATTACCGTTCATTCCGCTTACACACACACACCCATACATGTGCACGGTCATTTGGGGAAAGTGGGGCAGGATGAAAGGATGCTGGGTGAACAGGTGCGGTCAAAATGGTAGGATACTCTAACGGGGCAGGCGTTTTTCATCACTAAATTATGGAAAATGTCTTGAGTATCTGTAACTATAAAGCAAACAATAGTTACGGGAAAAGATTCCTATTATCTTGTACGCTGTTGTAAGCACGCTGGCCTATGCGAAGACCGCAGGCGGCACCTTGCCTTGCGACTTGTGTCACACGGAGCACATTTGTTAGACACTAAGCCCGTGTATGCCTCCTCTGGCCGGGATAAGAATGTTTATTATGTTTATCACAAACACACAGATACTGGATACGGCACAACTACTTGCACAAGCCAAACCACAAAGCAACCGCACGTACAAAACTTAAAGGGACTGCCGCCGAATGACAGACAACAAAACGGTAAAATGAAGATGCCTCCGCCTCCGCCTCTGCCTTTGTCGCCGCCGCCGCCGCCATCGTCGCATCCGTTTCCGTTCCGCAGCGGCCATTGTCTTGTGTAACTAACTTCAAAATGGCGACACGCCGTGCCACGCAATTATGACCACGCCTACGACTTTGACATTTTTCAATGCCCCTGGCCCCTGACGAGTTTTTATTTCGCTTTATTAAATGCTGCAGGTAGCTACTTAAACACGTTTTCGATTAGAGCAGCTGCTGTCATTACTCAAAGTCGCGGGGCGCGGTGGCGTCTGTCTTTTACCTGGGCGAGCCACGAAAAAAAGGAAGAAAATATTCCGTTTTTCCACTCTTCCTGCTGCCTTTGTTGTTGTTGTTGTATCGTGAACATCTTCAATATTTTATAATAAAGCGAAATTCCAGGAAGAGAAGTACAAAAATGTGCAGCCAAAGTCGGGCCGGGGGGGTGACGGCTTTTGTGGATGGCCATGGGGCTTTGTTGGGGCTCCTGCTTACTGGAGTGTGCTGATAAGGCTTGGGATCAGCTTAAAAGAAAGGGAAATTTCAGTATTAAAATCTGAAAAGTGCCAGAAACAAAGGAGTATACCTATTTTTTTTTGAAAATGTGTTTGAATGTATGGCGTAATTGTCTAAAAACCAATAACTAGAAACTTTTGGATAGTTTGTATAATTGAATTTTAAAATTATAAAAAATTAATATGAAATATTATTATTATATTACCTTTTAATATTTACACACTATTTGCAAGAAGGTCACTCAAAATGAACAATTTTGGTCAAGAGCCTGACCTAAAGTCATGGCGAGTGTCTTTGGGCCAAAATAAGGAGTTTTTCGACACCTTTTTGTAGGTTTTTTGACCAATTTTTATCCGATTTACAAAGCATACAAATAGCATTTATGAATCAGGACTTCAATCCCCGTCGATCTGCATCAAAAGTTTTTTAAAGTCGAACAAAAAATATTTTTTCGGTTTTTTGAAATTTAGGAAAGGGGTACCATCATAAAAAAATGCAAAAATCGAAAAAATATTTTTTTTTCCATTTTTTAAAACTTTAGATACAGTTAGAAGCGGAATTAGGTCTTGATTCATAAATGGTATTCCTTTTTTAAATCAGATATCAATTAGATAAATTATGGCCAAAAAGGTGACTAAAATCTGCACATTTTGGCTAAAACGCACCCACCACGATTTTCACTTGGTTAACGAATCTTTTCCTTCAAATAATGCCAAAACTTGTTTAGTAACAAAAGTAATTCGTCAACGAAAAGATTGAAAAACCCACTTGCATGCATTTAAGAATATGCTTTTTTAGACAAAATCTTTTATTAATCCCCTGCAAAATTTTGTTGGAAATCCCATCTTAGGAACTATTATTTTTGTAGTAAATAATTTCGCGCCAAATGATGCCCCACAACCATTTTTAGTTGGAGAATTTAAGCAGCACCGCGGTGGCATGGCAACCAAGCCGGAGAATTGGGAGAGTACGTCATGGGTCGCAGGATACCTTCCACACAGCCACAACCTGTCATAATTTTATGTTTTAAGCCGTTAGACGAGTGGGCGGAGCGGGGAAATGCAGTGGAAGTGGGGGGAAGTGAAGTGGGCCATCTTTAAAAATAAATCTCAAAGTACTTTAATGTTGTATCCTGTTATTGCAGGAGACGTGCAGCTGTCGCTATTAGCGTGCGACTTCCCTCCGCTTGATTTTCGTCCTGCCAGCCAAATGGCGGAGCTCAGGCGCTTCCTTTCATAGCTTGATGCCGCGTGTTGACAGGATATTTACAGGATTTCTATCAATATAGCAGCATTAGCACGTACGGCTGCAATGAACGTGAACGTGAGTAATGCGAGGAAGCTGGCGAAAAGAAAGACAATACGCCAAATAGGAACATGATTAGCTTGTCTTCTAATTTAAGAATAGTCCTTCTTGCATTAATTTTGTAGAAATTGTATACATTTATAATAACTGGCGAGGTGACGACATCGTACTTTTCGAACAATTTCTTTAACAAATTGAAAGATCAACAAGAAGCTCAGGGCAAGACTGTTATTCCTTATTCCTGTTAAATTATTTACTTTTCATTTGTACCTGCCGAGCGTTGGCCGTTGTTGGACGCTGTTTGTTGGTGGCTCAATGGGTTAAAACGAGGGCCCAGTCAATTGTTGCCGGTCAAACAAAAACTGGCACAAAACAACAACAAGAGCAACACAAGTATTTGTGCTATTTAAAATTTGCTTTACCAAACGTCAAGTGGCTGGCAACGGCAGCCAGGCCAAAGTGCCACTCGGTCCAACTTAACCCCTAGCCACCCCTGGCCATCCCTACGCCACCCCTTCGCCACCCCTACGCCACTTTCAAGCCACGAGCCGGGGCCAACTGGGGCGGTCTTATATGAATGAGTGGGCAGGAGGAAGGCAGCGGAAGAGCCAAGGCAGAGGGACTCAACTGGGGCCTATTGGCCATAAATTATTAATGGTTACTAGCCTGAAATTACAGTTAACTCACTTATTTGCTCATTCGCAAATGAAGGCCAATTGCAGCCAGGGTAGGTGGGGTAGACAGGGTAGGCAGGGGAGGAAGGGGTGGGGTAGTCTAATTTATTTTTACCACAAAACCGGGCCCGAAAGATACTGAAGGGTGAAGTCTCCTGGCTAATTGTGGGTCCGATTATGTTTAATTATTTATTTTGATTGTTGAAATTGCGCCGGGCATCAATCCAAAAACTTCTCTCATTCGTACGGCCGGCAATCATTTTGTATTCATAAGAATTTGTGGACCGAGTTCCGAACTTTAGGTTATTTATATTTTATATAATTTTGTGCCTACTGCGCATAAACAAATTTTATCCCATCGCATGCAAAATTATGTATTTGCCAGAGTCGGGAATCGGAGATGGCTTCTGTGCTCTTGTTTTTTGCAAGGACTTCCGCCTAAAATGGCAAGAGCCCCCATTGATTTATATTAGCCCTGTCGAACATCCGAATTAAAATTCAATTTTTTCTCTTCCCTCCTCTACATCTGCTGATTGTATTTGATTGTTATCCTTGACTCGTAATTCACTGATTTGGTTATTGCCTTCTTTGAGTTTGCAATAAACCCTAGCTCTAGGCTGGAATCGTATTGATTATTCTGTTTTGTTTACTTTACGTTCATAAGCAAAATTTGTTGTCTTTCAATCATTTTGATTGCGTACTTGGAGTTCGTATTTTTCCGAAGCTGAGAGGGATTTTTCTTATCAGTTGGACAACTATTTCTAGTGTTAACTTTAAAGTTTTGCCTTAAATAAAACGTAAACTTGTTCGGAATCTTTTCAAAG
This sequence comes from Drosophila varians, assembly GCA_018150405.1. Classification (NCBI taxonomy): domain Eukaryota; kingdom Metazoa; phylum Arthropoda; class Insecta; order Diptera; family Drosophilidae; genus Drosophila; species Drosophila varians. The sequence goes on along the minus strand of JAECWK010000015.1, from coordinate 16,212,027 downwards.
ATCAATTGAATATCAGGAAAGTCCTGGTCCTTTTTATCTTCACACGGATTTTCCCCTCAAAGTCCAAAGAATATAAAAACCAGAAGGCTTGCATTGAATGTGAACTTTAGCAGACAGTGTGAGGTGTGGATTGAAAGTGTGTTGACGACAAACTATTGAAGAACTATTGAAAAGTATTCAAGCTCAGCAAAGGCCGAATGGAGGGCACGAGTGGCTGGTGGGCGGTGGGCGGGGTTGCAGCGCCACACCCACACCCAGGATCAAACCCCCAAGCACCCAAACACACCCACACTCTTACTCTTGATATAAGAATGTGGACAAAAACAAAAATTCTTTCTAAAGCACTCGGCAGCCCAAAAAGCGTGCATACACAAGCTTACACATCCACACCCGTCCACACCCATCCACCAGGGCTAGGAGATGCCTCAGTTAGTTGCACTGAAAAGAGGATAAACTGCATTTTTATCTTTAAACACACTTCAAGTGCCATAGGCGTCGGAGGGAGTGGCAGCCTAACAGGCACGAAACACAAACACAAGTGCACGCGCACCTGTCACAGAACCAGTGAGTATCCTGCGCCTCTGCCGGTGGGTGGCTGTGGGTGTACGAGTGCGGCAGGTGTGCTTTTGTCATAGCCCGTCCTTGTTATTATTATGATTATTATTCAAGTCATCAACGACGGCCGTAAAGCAAGTTTTTCGAGGAGCTCTGGCTGTCGCTGCACTTGAAACGCAATGGGAGAAGTGCAGCGAACGGTTATGAAGAATCGTTGAGGATTCCGGACTCCGGATTCCGGATTGGAGGATGCTGAGCCCATTAAATTTATCTGCTTGAATTGTGGGACTGGCAGCTCCTCGCGAGCATTAATCACCGGGGTCGATCCCCCGAAAACGATCGAAATGGGGAAACTATTTATGAAATTTGGTGGCAATCGAGGTCTGCGGTTTAAGCGAGTGCCGATAAACGCTTGCCAGCCATTTGCCATTTGCCAGCCACGCCCATGGCCCATGAAGACATTACGCGATAAGCCGCAAGGTAACGACATTGCAGTAGGTTCCCTCACCATCCTTCCTCTATCCTTCGTCTTTTTTTCGGCAATTTATTGCCAACCTTCAAAAGGCGAACTATGCCAATTTCGGTGAGCAAGTTGGCAAAGTTGTGAAGGGATTGCAAGCTAAAAGTGGTTTGCATAACGGCAAGAATTAATTTTTTAACACGCACCCTGCCAGGGAGAGATAGAAAGTGGTTTCCACTTGAAAAAAGTGTCCTTAGCATTACAAAATATATTTTTAGTATTGGGTTGGAATGATTTGTGGATATTGTAAAGCCCTGAAATTCATTTTGTAAGCTAAAATATTATATTATTAACATACCTAGTACGTTATTTTGTTCAGTGCTTTATGACATAGAGGGGTGGGAGGTCCGCTGCGCGTTGACACTGATTTTGACGCATTGCTCCCAGAGGATGTGACCCAAAAAGTCAGTGCGGCAAATGAGCAAATGTAGGCGGCGGTGGCAGCAAGGGAAGTTGCCTGATGCTACAGCAGGCTACAGAAACCGGTTAAGTGTTCGCCAGTCTGGAGTGCTAGAAATCTGAGCACGGAATATGAGAGATGTCGGGGCGTTGCAGGAGCCCAGGGAGCTGAAGTGGCAGAACGGTGTTGGCCTAGTCGTTAGTCGTGGTTTTTAATTTTCACCCGACTCCGGAGTCTGGAGGTGCAAAACCTGACAAAGTGAAAGGCAGACAGGCCCTGTGCAGTGGCAATCAGACAGAAGGGAGCCCGGCATTTTAATATGCAAATTGCAGAGCCAGAAATGAAAGTTATGTCAGGGGCAGTAAGGCTGAAATCTCTTTGAGTCAAAGGTGTTCGAGCTGCCTTGGCAAATCCCTTCAGAGCCGCCAATTGATGGAGGCAAACTGGTTCAATGCCAAAGCAGAACAAAAAGACAAAACGTGAAAAACAAAAGTAAAAAGCGAAAAAAAAAACAAAATACTGGTGGAAAACCCCAGCCAACAAGATTTGCTGCGAGCGTCACGCAAGTGCTTCACTGGGGAAAGCAAAAGAAAGCTGCATGCAAAAGGAAAATGGGGGAAATGCGAAACGCTGAAAAGCATGTCAGTTTCATGCTCGCGGCCGCACTTAACATTATTTCAGCTGCACCAGCAACAAGAACCCACTTCTTTTGTGGAGAAACAACAGCAACAACAGCCACAACAGAAACAACAGCGAAAGATCCGCTCTTACACGACGCCCCATGCTGCCGCGCTGCCATGTTGCCACATAACGTATACGCACCGTGGTCCGTGCGCGAGCAGGTCAAACTTAAATATTTAATGAAGCTCTTAATGTCCGACTTCCCGTCCCCTGTCCCCGGTCCCCTCTCTTCACAGCTTTAACCCTTAAGCAGCCTTAATTGCCGCCCCTCTCTCCGCTCGCCCCTTTTCCTCTTTGCTTTCGGTCAAGCTGGAAAACCTGCAAATATTTTCACCAAATTTTTGCCTAATGCAAAAAATATTTTATTGTGCTGGCGGCTTTTGAAAAGAGGAAAGGACAGGTGGGGCCGCTTAGTACCATAAATTTCGGGCAGGGTGAAAAAGTGGAAGAAAGATAAAGCGGCGGAGCGCAGGGCGGACGCAGGAGGACAGGATTGGGCTCTTGGTAAGCAGCCCCGAAATATTTGCGGCGGTCCTCTAAGCCCAGGCATGCGGTCGGTCAGGCATGTGCAGCATTTCAAGCAGCGCACTTCACACAGAGCCAAAACAATAATACCCACACATACACACCGTCACAGGACTCGTAGCCAGCTAACAAAGGATGTGAAGGAAAGCAAAGCCATACAATTTTTCGACCGTCCACCGAAGGTAGCTAACTGCAAGTCCTGGCTTAGTGTTGTCCTGATCCGAAACTAGAGCTAAAATCAGGAAATAAATAATTGCAGCTGTATTTTGTGGTTCTTCTAAAGGACATATTGATAGAATAACAAAAATTATAAGGTGTTAATATGTTAAAAATATATAAATGTTGATTATAATATACAGACGGTTACTAATTTGTTTAATTGCTATATTGTCCAATATATATACATATTTTAATTAGAATTTTTGAAAGCTATTCATAGCTGAGCCATCACTAAGCTGCATCCATGGCGACAAAGCATTAAAACATTTGCATGAACCTCCTGGCAGGCAGGCATTCTATGGCCAGCCAGCCAACCAGCCAACCAGCCAAGAACAATACCATGGTTGGGGTCTGTTTAACATTTAAAGTGAACAATGAAATATACCCAGACTGGCCCAGAAGCAGACCATGCTGGTTCTCTCTCCCCCCTTGCAGGTACACTCACAGTCCTAGGCTCCTTAACGCGTTAACGTCACTCATACGGCCCGTGGCCAGGCGCTTTGCGTATTTACATTAAAAACAAGTCAAGGTGTGCACACCATTTACGTGGTTGATGCAGACAGCTTACCAATTACCTTCCAACAGAACCCACTTCCACCATCTACTACCAAAAATTTCAAGGTATTACCCAGAGCCTTGTGACAGCCGTGGGCGCGATAAACTTGCAAACGTAACAAAACTCGGTCAACACCTTTCCGGCCAAGCTCGGCGTGCTACTGCCCACATGTGGCCATAATTTTTAAGCGCCAAATGAGCGGCCATCCATTGGCCATGATGTCGTCTGGCATTTGCCGTTTGCCTTCTCTCCATTTGTCCCTTTGGGTCCTGGCCAAATTGCGAATTGTTGTTGTTGCTGCTGATGCTGGTGCTGCTGCGATGTCTAAGCCACCGGAAATACCGGGAATGTGCGATTTCCAAGTGTAGTTGGTGGTCTGCTTGGGACTAATAGCTGTACGTTAAAATTAACAACGTAATTGAGAGAAAGCACATATAAATCGGTAAATTCTTCCAAGGTGACCGGCTATTAAACTGCTAAGGATTTAATTCGACCTTCGTTTGCCATGCTCCTTCGATTTATTTCGATTTCATTACGATTTCCTAGCACGATTCCCGACCTTTGGCTCTAAATAATCAGAGTCAGAGCCAGACACTGGTAACCCATTCTGGATCTGTTGGGCCAAAAGGAAGCACATCCTTTTATATGTGTTTCGATAAAATAAAGTTGGTTTAGGACATATTTATATTGTAAATATGGTCACGCCTAAAAAATCTAGGAGGAAGATTGATTTAGAAAAAGTTAAGATAGATGTTTTATTCACATCTTTCTAGATAGGAAGTTTTTAATTTGCGAAAATTAAATTAAGGAAAAGCACTTGTAAATAATGTCATATGCCTCCGCTTAAATAAATAAACATTCCAGAGAAATTCAGCCCAAAGGACAATCGCAACAAGAATGCATGCCGACGGAAATGGCAACAAAAAGCAATCGCATGCAGCACAAAGTGGCAGGACACACATTTTGTCAAAAATTCCTCCAACGGCGACAAATGAAAGCCAAACAAAAAAGGAGGCGCAGAAAGAAACAAAAACAGAGAAAGATAAGGGGAAAGGGAAAAGGGAAAAGGACATCCAAACACATGGACGAGAGGCCAAGAGGGGCCAAGGGTACCAAGGGGGGGCGAACAGAAACCACAATCGAGACCATTATCAATTACACGCACAGCAGGACACGGCGGCAGGACACAGACACAGAAACAGAAACAGAAAACAGGAAGAGGGCAACGAAAAGAGAAACGCAAACGAAATGAAAATACGCATAAAATTGCAATTTACATCAAATCCATTTGCACCCATATGTACACACACCCAGGCACACAACAGAGTTACAAATAAAATTCATTCACACGCATAATGAAACTCGCTCTTTCTCGGAGAGCCTCCCCATAGCCCCATAGCCGCATAGCCCCTCCACTCCACCCGATAGCCCCAAAAATTGCAAAAGGATAACAAAAGGCACGCCGAAATAAGGACAACAATATTTCGAAATAAACAAACAAATGTGACTGGGACAAAAGAGGGGGGACTGATGGGCGGAGGCTGGAGATTTGGGGAAAGGACGCGGACAGCGGCAGGACTAGGAGCAGGAGCAGCGATTCCCCGATTAAGCACAGGCATTCATCGCCGCTGGAGAGTTGGCCGGAGAAAAATCCACGCCCTATATGTAAATTATTAGCCAGGCCACTTTTTGTTCGCCCATCTCGCGGCGACACAAGTCCCTGGAGTTGCCAGCGAACAATTTGCGGGCGGCTGAGAAATGGTGGCCAAAAAAGTCCAGAGAGCCGGCCAAAAGAGATCCAGCCAGGATTCAACGAGAGAGAGTGTGGGCGGACAGGGTGGGATGCTCTCAGTTTGTAGACTTCTGCCATGTGGCTTAAAGTAAAACGCCCTTTTGGAGTTGCCACCAAAGAGAAAGTGCCACAAAGAGAGCTTTTTGTTTTTATTTTGATTATGAGAAAAATGTATTAAATTAGCTGGAAGTATTTTTTATCAAAAGAAATATAAATAAAGTCTCAAAATTATTATTTTAATTCAAAGAGCTGCCAAAAGGATACCCCATCTATAGCCAGGTTGAAGTGTTTTGGCTCCTGAAGAGATTTCGAGATACAGTATCTCAAGGATTGAAAACACTCTTTGGTTTTGTAGCTTTGTGGCGCAGCATGCGCAGAGCCTGGGAGAGCAACGCCGCCTGCCACACGGCCACATCCCGAGCAGCATCCGCTCCACAGGACCAGCAGCGGCAACGGCCCCAGCTGCGAAAAAGTCTGCCGTGCAGCGGCGGCCATCAGTAGTTGCCTCAGAGCCCGCGGGTTGAAGAAATCGTACGCATCGAGCGAGTGACAAGCGCCGCGTCTCACCAAACAAAGAAAAGCAAAAGCAAAGCCCCGAAAAAAGGAAGAAAGCTAAAAAAAAAACAAACCAAAAAACAAACCTTAAAAAAGATACAAAATCCAATAAATAAATTACAAAAATTACCCAATCTATCATAGAAGTTACACTGACACAAACGAATATACATATATTTTGTAAAAAGAAAAAGAAAAACGAAACAAAATGCTGCCACACATCGCAGGCAAATGAGCCCGCTAGCCCACGGCTTACATCTGCGGCTGCTGCAGAGCAGCGTGTCCGAGCCCGGTCCCGTGCCCGCCACCGCCTCCAATTCCGCCTCCAAATTCGCATCCGCATCTGCATCCGCATCTGCATCTCGGGTGGGGCGTGTGCGTCGCGTATCTGTGTGTGAGTGCCAGTGCCATTTAAACAAAACGAATCGCCAGAAATTGCAGTGCCAGGCGTTCCCAAATCGCAATCCAGTAAACTAAATCTGAAATTGAGTTTCGTTTCCGGTTCCGCCGCGCTCTTTCCGTTGTCCCAGTCAGTCGGTCGGTCGGTCGGTCGGTCGGTAGGTAGGTCTGTCGGTCGGTCCGTCGCCCGTTCAGGCATTCTGTGTGTGCTGCTAAAAAATTGATGCCACAAGCAGTTGCAAAGGCAGCCCTGTAATGTAAGTTACAGTGCCCCAATCCCCGCCCTCCGCCTTCATTTGTCCATCCACATCCACCCCTTTTTCCACCTGTGCCACAACCCCCGTTGGCATCGCCCGCAAACGTGCCATACAATTCCTGCTTAACTGTTGCTCCAAACTGCGGCAACGTTCAACGCCCCAGACAGACAGACAGGCGGACGGACAGGCGGGCGGAGTGGCAGACAGGCGAACAGACAGGGGGCATTGGCAATGTGTGTCAGTGTGCGAGCTCACTGTACTCGAGTATTGGGGAAAAGGCAGGCCAGAAGCCAAATGTTTATGGCAGCCCAATGTCGTGAAAAGCATAGAAGTTTGAATATCTCTAAAAATAATTATAAATACGCGTCCTGCGTCCTTCAGAAAATTATCCTCCCTTGTCTGTGTATATTTTCAATTGAATGATTTCAATCAGTTGTATTTAGTTTTTTTTTTATCAAAAACAATTTCCACGTTACGCTGTAATTACTTTTCATGCTAATTTAATCACAACTCAGTGACTCGCATAAACAAATGTTGACTTCGTGGGGCTCACATGTCTAGGAGGCAGCTTTGTGTTGATTTTCTCATTTTATTATTACCTCAAACGTTTTTCTCGTTTGCTCTAATGAATACGCTCCGACCTGTTATCCCAGTTTCGTTGGCCGCCCGTCCAACCTGCAACCTGAAACAGTGGCAGCTATGCTACCTACCTACAAGGTAGCACATTACCCATACGCCCGATATGCCAGCCAGCCAGTCAGTCAGACAGTCTACCAGCTCGTCGCGCTTCGCTTTCGCCTGCCATTGCCATTCCCCCGCTCTCGTTCCTTTCGTCCTTTACCGTTATTCGCTTTTCGTTTCTTTTTGTTTTCGTTGTTATTGTTTTCAACGTAAATTCCCACTTGCTTAGTTGCCTGGGATGTTTTTGTATGCATGATGTTGCCATTGTCTTTGTCCTGACACACAAACGTAGCTTTCATATATATATATAAATATATATATTTATACAAGTATATCCTTGTATATGTATGTATGGGAGGCTCTTGTCAGGCTTTGTGCGTCGCCATTGCCATCTTCGTTCTCAGCGTCTTGTTGTTGTGCAAATATTTGCCTTTTTTGAAGTTGATTTTCGGTCTCCGTCTGAGCGCCATTTGTTGCCAGCTCAAGTTTTGACCCCCCATGGACCCCGCCCATGCCAATATGCTGATGAATCGTTGCTAAATTGAATATCGAGTGTTTATTTATATTGGCCGGCAAGTGTCACGCCCTGTCCTGCGCCCCAAGTCCTCCCTGACCAAGTAGTTCTGCAGCGCAAGTTCTGCAAATAATTTGAAATTGATGTATTATCTGGACCGGAGCGTGGCACAATTGTCTCACTCGGGGTCTCACAAGGACAGGGCTTCCTTTTACGTTGCTGCACACTTAAGTAGTTTGTGCAGCGCAAACAAAATTAAGCAAGTTGCCAGTTGTTTGGAGAAAAGTTGCTGTCACAATTGTTATTCCAGCGCTGGCAGCGAGAGAAAATTCGGGCAAACAATTTATAAAATAAACCTAGTCTCCCTGCGGACAAAAAGGGAGCCCTTCACTATTCCTTGAGGTATCTGCAGTTCCTAGAGCTCCGCCATTCTCCGCCCCACCTTCGCCGATCAATATACAAATGAATCAACGCCAACGTCCCACCAGAGAATTGTGAAATAAAATAAGAATCGAAGCATAAAGCGAAATAAATTCCCAAAAATATTCTGTGCACTACTGCAGTCTGGCTGGGAAAGTCAGACAATTGCAATCGTTATTTATAACTAAGAAATCTGTCAGAGAGTGCTATTCGATTGCGGTTGTAGTTGCCATGAAATTGCTTTGTCGCTGGCCATCAAAATTTATAGCGTACTTTCCGCGCCCCAACTGCACCATCTCGCGATGGCAGAACAATTCAATTTAGTGTTTCCGCAGGAGCAGTGCCAGTGCTGGTGGCGAGAGTTCCTCCGTTTCCCACTTTCCGGTCATACAAAATATTTAAGCCAGCTCATTAGTCTGAATCCCCGGGGAGAAAGGCATGCCTAGAGGAGTCCAGAACGTGCTGTGGCATTAAATCTGCGCTTTAAGGGAAACTGCAGCCCGAGTTGGAGCTCTCGAACTCGAATGCCCATTATGCGCCAGTGCTATCTTCCTGGGAGAAATCTCGGGAGCCGGCTTTTGTTGCTGGGCCATGCACTCAGCTGACCCGCAGTGCCTAAAAAGGAGCGAGTCCTTCCACTCCGCCAGGACTCTGCCCACTCCAATCTGCCCGCATTGCCGACTGTCTGTTTACTGCTCACAGTCCGCCGGTCTTTTATGCTCCACAAACACACAGAGCGACCCGGAGATACACAGATCCACGGATACCAGATACCAGATATACAGATACATCGCTGCTGTTGCTGCAGTTGTTGTGGTGCCGGCTGATGGACATTTGCTGGCAGCTCTTGTGCCTTCGTCGGGTCTGTCCCTTTATGCGCCACAAATGGAAATGCAGACAGACAACGGGCGCCAACCGACGAAGCGATGACGAAGGCAGCAGCAATAACAGCAATAGCAGCAATGGCAGCAATGGCAGGACCAACAGGACCAACAGAAGCGGCAGCAACATCAGCAGCACAACGACAGCAATGTCTGACGATGACGTCGCATTTCTGGAGACAATGAAACAAACTGAACCCGGCACACATCCCAGCCGAGTTCGTTGACAACTGTGTCGCTCTCTCTGCCCCTCGCTCCTTCCCCAACTATCCCTATCTTGGTCTTTTTGTGCCCCATCGTTTTTTCTATTTACTTCCTTTCCACATTTATTTAACATGCATTTGAATTATGAGCAAACAGCAAAAGGAATATAAAGCCAAACAGAAAACAAAAAACAAAATGAGAAACAAGAAACCAAGCAACTTTGGCTTTAATTCATAATTATTTTTATGTCAGCGCACTCATTAGGAGCTGCATTTGTTCCTCTGCCTTTTTATGGCCGTGCAGCTCCAGCGCATTTTCCTCTCGGACTTATCCTGGCTTTGTCATTTGCATTTCATATTCGGACTCCTTTCAGCATTTCAAATGCTCCCACAGCACAGTTTCGTTCGTTTTCGTTTCGTTCGTTTAAATGGCCCAACATTTTCTGCTCCGTTGTGCATTTTGTGACTTTTAATTGCAGTTCTCAATTACTGAATGGAAAGCAATAATAAATTGGACGCCATTCGCCATGCAAAGTCCAGAGTTCACTTTAATCGAAAGAAAACACAGAGGAGAGGGTCCTGCAATTCTGCAAATATGCTTGAATGGCAATTGCTAAAGTTTACTCAACGAGTTCCTTCCCAAACTCAACTCGTTCTGTGTTCAGCGTTATTGCAATTTAACAACTGCAAAAAATATTTAATTTTCTCCTGGCAATTTGTCAACTGGGTGTGGCCCTCAAAGGCGCAGACCCAGGCCCACACCCAGACCAGTGAGGCTCCAGATACACACTCTCTCATATACATATATGTATATATATAAATTATCATTGCCAGCCAAAACTCAAATACGATAAATTGCCAGGCAACAGCAGCGGCCGAGGCGGCAGAGGAAAAAATCTATAATTTACACAAAATTCGTTTCCGCATGCGAACGCTCTTCCAATATAAATTGTTCCCATTCCCCCCTTCACGTCGTTTATAACATATTCATATTGATGCCATCAGATATGGCAATAATCGCCCCAAAACCCATCCAGCTGGCGACCTTAGCCAACTCTCGGCACTCGATAGGAAGTGTGCCAAACGAAAGAATCGGGGAGACAGGGTCCTTAAAAAGTTGGCAACAGTTTTTGGTTAATTTCATTTATGCACAACATTTTTGGATGCCAGGATTCTCCTTTTTTGGGGCTAATTGATTGAAGGAAATCCATTAATTTAATGATACTAAAGATGAAAGTTATTCAATCAAATGGTTTTTAATATTTATCTTATGGTATCTCCTTGTTTCCGTTTCCTGGCAAACAGCAGCTCGTACAAGTTCCATTAATATTTGACCCCAATTGTCTTCTACTATTTTGCAGCCATGCCAACATTCAAGACTGCTAACTGGAATTGCTTCAACCGAACACTATCAACACGAACAACAACCACAACTACAACCAAGTGCTGCCAGCAACAAAAATCGTAATCAGGAATTTAAGCAAGCCGAAAAAAGAAACAGAGCCAGAAGAGCCACAAGAGCCATCAAGGAAGGAAGTCGAAAACATGTTTATGGAATTGTCATCGTTAACGAGCAACTGACGCAACAGCTCAAGGCATGTGGCAGCAGCAGCAGGAGCAGCAGCAACACCAACAGCAATATCAGCACTGAGAGACAGCACTGAGAAGCAGCAACACTTGGCGAGGAGCAACTAAGGAAGAGGAGTAGCGGGGCAGCCAGACTCCGTGGGTAGGAGGTGTGCTGCTGTAAAGCAGCACCATTGCTGCCATTAAAATAGACGCCGCGGCGCAACAGCAACGCTGCCGTCGTCACAATCAGCGCCAGCGACAACACCATCCACACCATCGCCATCGCAGACGACGACGGCGCAGCAGCAACAGCGGTAGCGGCAGCGGCCTGTTGGGCGTAGTGGGCGTGGCCAGTAATTGTCCTTTGCCAGCCACTCAGCAGTTAATCGACGATTGTGTCAGCAGCAACAACGCTGGCGACGACGACGGCGGCGCAACACCCAAAACAACTGCAATTGCCACCCAGCAGCAGCAACAGCAGCAGCAACCGCAATTCCTTAACCAGCAACATCAGCAACGAGGACGACGGCGACGATACGACGGTCTGTCATCTGTAGGCAATGCAACGCGCTGTGCAGCAACGGTAAGCGCAAGTATTTTTAAGATATCTCTAGGCTAAGATTGTCCAAAATTTTATGTATATTTTGATGGCCTTATGGATGAGCTTCGAAAATAAACAAAGTTATTTTAATCTAACGAGATGCTTCCCAGAATTTGCCACGACCTTTGCCATACGTGATCTCGTTGCGGGGATTTTTGAGCGACTGGAAATCTGTGCTGTGGCTCGGGGTGTAGCCTGCCCATTAGCTGTCAGGTTAATGCACCCAAAATGTTAATAAAACACACACAGAGAGACACGGTCGCAGAGCGGGGCACATATGAATTTATGATAAGCACACGCAGGGGGCTTAGATGGTCCAGGGGATGAGGCTGGAGCTGGGGCTGGGGCTGGGGCTGGGGCTTGGCTGGGAGCTCGGAGGTCTGGGCGCTGGGGTGCCCGAGGAGGAACAGGCACTTTAAAGTTGCGACAGCGTGACGTGGGCAAACTTTCAGCGCCAGTGCGGGATGTGCTAATGAATTCCCCAGCACACGCCCGCCTCCTGTCCTGTCCTGTCCTGTCCTGTCGTGTTTATCTGTATCTGAGTCTCTGCCCGTGGCTGTATTTGTATCTGTATCTGTGGCTGTGCCAGCGACAGTCGTATAATTTCTAATGCGATGCTTTTATGATCGTCCCGCACAAGCACACTCGCAAAAAAACACCCACGGGTCCTGGCACGCACGTGCCACTGCTACGGCCTACTGCTACAATATGCGTGTACCCTACATTATCTCTCAGTGTATGTGTGTGTGAGTGGAAATTAAAATGCATAAAAGGATAACAGCAGTGTTGGCACTGCCATTGCTTTCGCAGACAAACCACAGCCCCACATCGAAGCTGTCAGCAACATTGTCATTGTAGGCAAATTTCGCCAGAGACTGCATTGGAAAAAACAACACAGGGAGCCCTCCCCCCTCAAAAAAAAACAACAACAAAAATGTAAAAAAAAAAGGGAAAGCAAAAGCCAGCCCCCTGACAAATTGTACTGCAGGGAAAATTGTGATTTTCGCGCTCATCAACAGCAACAGCAACGGCAACGGCAACGGCCCAGCCCGGCCAGGCCCAAAAGTGCACGTGTTGCTGCGGTGGCCTGAAACGCAGGCCACGTCTGGTTTAATTTTAGCACCATTGCCGTAACCGTAGCCGCTGCCAAAGCCAGGTCCCTGAGCTAAACCGAGCACACCTTGACACTACAAAACGGGGCGTATACGTAATACGTAATACACGGTGCATACTATTAGGCGCTCATAAAAAATGTAACGTTGTCACATAAAAATAGATGCCGAACCACCTAAAAACCCTCCCCAAACCCTCTGGTTGCGGCTTTGGGCGCAGAATAAACCATGCACAATGGCCCCAATGTTGTCGCCACCATCATCAGCATTTGAGTTATAAATTTTTATATGATTTGAGCACGACTTGTACGAACCATAATTATGTTTGGCAGTGCTTGTGTGTGTCTATGTAGGCATCATAATAAAATGTTCAACATTTTATGGCCGCACTTCAGGCTTTGTGTAGTTAGTTGCCTGAGTTAAAAACCTTCTTATCATCGACACAGGAAAAAAATATATAAACTAACACAATTTCCAGTTATTTTCAAGCTTTACTTTACGTTTTTTAACAGTTTCTTTAAGATATAAACCTTGAGTTTATCATACAAAGGATACTATCTCTTTATCCTTGTTTAAGTATCCATTTTTTTCCGTGCCATCTTCCTGTTGTGCGTCTTCCTCTGTGATTGCGTCTAACTGGGGGCACGTTTGGCTTGGGGCCCAAGGAACCAGCGATTATTATTGGCAATCAAGTGGAGTGCCATCTTGCCGCCGGCTAGTTTGATCTCTGATTGCACTCGGTGTGTCAGGGAAGAGTCAAGAAATTGCTTAGACGGGTAGCCCTCTAGCCGGTGGCTATATGTGCCGCATGCACTGTGGCATCAACTTGGGCTGGCTGAGCACATAAATGGAAATAAAATCAACTAGGCGACCGGGGCAACAGGAAGTCATCGTGTTGATAGAGCTTTGCTGGCCATAAAAAAGCATGATTTTCTGGTTAAATATTTTCACGTTCGCTCGCTTCCTTCCCCGACTTTGCCGTCATCAGTATTCACTCCCGAATTTCGTATTACCCGACAATCCAATCTAGCTTCCATCTCATCTTCTCCCCATTATGCAATCGCAATTCATAAGCCTGCTTGATGGTCTGCAGCAGCATGTAATGTGCCTTCGATAACATTCTGCTCGTGTGACAAATTTTTGCGCCAAAAAGAGGAAAAAAGGAGGAAAATTAAACAGAAAATGTCGAAGGAGAGCAGGAAAAGTTTGCCACGAAAGAAGGGTCTCTGGATGGCAAAAGGACAAAGTGTTAATATTGACATGTCATGACATTCCAAAGAGCGGCGGCCAAGCAGATGGGCCTTAGCATCCGCTTCCTTCGATTGCTGGACGAAGGCTAACGAACGCGATGTGGTGATGAAGGATGAGGGATGAGGTATAAGGGGGGAGGGGATTGGAGGACTGAGAGGGAAGAACGCTCCAACGGGCGGCTTACGTGCTGACAGCTGACAGGCAAACCAATGAACTACGATATGACATGGCCGCCATTTCGGCCAGCTCCTTTCTACTTCCTCATCCTGAAATAACATTTGCCATGTTCCAGTCTTCCTGCTTGTCTATGTCTATGTGTGTGTGTTGTTTTGGGTTGTGTTTGTGTTTGTGCGGAACATCAACTAATATTGTCAACGCAACATTCGACTTGTTATCCCTTCCGCCTGCCTGGCTTCGTCTTCATCTCTGCTTAATTTCGTTTTGAACTCCACGTCGGCCATTTTGTCTTCCCTTACTGCCGCCCATCTCTCTCTCTCTCTCTCTCTCCTTCTTTCTCTCTTTGAGTTTTGCTGTCTCTGTCAGTTATTTGCAGAAAATTTATTGAAATTGTTTGTCAAATTCCGTTTACTTGTTTTTCGTATTTTGCCAAAAATTTCGTTTTTTTTTTCGTCGCCAGAACCAAATGATGACAAGGACAACCAGACTTCCGTCGATGTCTTCTTGCGCCAGTTTCTTTTCCCCAACTTTTTCTCCTTTCCTACACTTTTTTCTCTGTGTTTGGCAGTTAATCTAAGAACTCGAAGTTGCTTGGCGCAGGGCTATATGGCCGCTTCGTGCCATATCAACTATGAGTCGCTCCTTACTGGGACCCCCCTCCCCCTCCACCTCCCGCTCCCCATCCACTTTGGCCATCTTTTTATAAGTTGGCGCTATAAAATGTTGCGCCATTTCCCATATGTCTCTTACTCCAAGTTTTCTTTCTCTTTTTACATTTTGTTTTTGCATGCAATTTTCGCATTGCCCTTTTTTGGGAGCTTGACTTCATTTTTACGGCAAAATAAATAGGGCACAAGTAAATATGTATGGGAATATATTCAAGAAGCGATCCAAGATTTTATTGATGTTGCTTGAATTTGAATGACATTGTAAAATTATACGCAAATGTATGCAGCCAAAACGCAAACAAAAAGGACAAGTACTCCAGCTCACCAAGCTCTGTGAATATTGAAACATGAACGGCATGGGAGGGAAACTAAAATATAGAACCCACAAAGGGCCGGGATAAAAAAATGAAAGTTCGTGTTCTAAAAAGTTGTATATGCATATCTATTTCGACTCCTGTGTGTGTGTGTGTGTGTGTCTGTGTGGCATATCGGACAACTGTCATATACAAACCGGGAGGATGTCTATACAAAAAAGTGATACAATTGGCTTTGGGTTTCTATGAAGACATATTTGCGTTTTTCGGGTCCTTATCTCTTCTGTAACTTCCCACCCGGCTAAAAATTCGATAAAACATTTCTAAAACGTTACGTATGCAATGTTTTATATAAAATGCATCAAAAGCTTGATAAATCAGGGTTTCAAGCTCCTTTCATCAGCACTGAATCCTGATATTTAAAACGATTTTACGCCTTGATAGATTTGAGGAAATTGGCCATAACTTTGGTAATACGCATCACATCGAAAAATGTTATACCTTCCCGATCTTTTATTTTCCAGCAGCGTCAACTTTTATCAAAACATGGATATCGAAAATCCGACCCCATTTTCACAAATTTTAATGAAATTTTTCCTAAATTGCAAAAAATCAAAAAAATGTTTTTTGTTACACTTTTCAAATCTTTTGACACAGATCGATGCGGAATAAGGTCCTGAATCATAAATGGCATTCCTTTTTCGATTCGGATAAAAATTACATAAATTATTTGCAAATTGGTGCCACTCACATCCTTCATAAGGATAAAGGGACCTAAAAGTCACTAATAATTCCTAAAACTGTGAAAATCCATTCTTAAAGTCTATTGATATCACTTTTCCAATTGAGTGCCACTCAATTTTACGTTTTTTTGCCCCCCAACTAGATGAAATGACAAAAGCCATGAAAAACACTGTCAATTTTCAAATTTCCTTGTTTTAACATGACAGAGTCATCAGGAAAATTCCTGAGATTTGTGTGTCCTGGTGGCTCTTTTTTCTTAACCCTTTAAGCTGAATCTCGGAAAATGTGTCCCTTCGAGAGGGGAAGGGAAGGCTACGAAAATTGCACCATAACACAACAACGAACACACTCATCTAAATATAGGCTATGGTCATAATAGGCTCAAGACGCTTTCATTCAACACTTTTTAGACAGCATAAAATGGCGCCAGCATAAAGGCAGCACACACCCATCCATACATACACAGACCTGTACAAAAGGACCAAGGGAGTAAAGGACCAAAGAAGCTAAGCAGCAGAGTAAAAAATGGAGTAATCGACACACGCACGAAAGACAAAGGCCAAGCCCAAAAAAAAAAAAAACAGAAGAAAATGAAAAAAAAAAAAAAAAAGTAAGGAACCCCTTTCAAATTTCCATCGGATTTGTCTTTGTCTTT
Source organism: Drosophila varians (assembly GCA_018150405.1). Classification (NCBI taxonomy): domain Eukaryota; kingdom Metazoa; phylum Arthropoda; class Insecta; order Diptera; family Drosophilidae; genus Drosophila; species Drosophila varians. The sequence goes on along the minus strand of JAECWK010000015.1, from coordinate 16,195,778 downwards.
CGTTTCATTCTGGTCGTTTTGGTTTTATTCTTGTGTTTTTGTTCCTGGAAACGGACAAAAGGTAGCTGCGAGTTTTCATTTAGACGAATTTTTGCGAAAAGGTGGGCGAAACTGAATACGAAATCCCTGCAATCCCTGAAACAAGTGAAAAAGTATTGTGTGCCAAAAATAAAAATGTCAATTTGCCAAATGTCGGCAAAACGGAAGTTTATACTCTCTGTTCTCGGGTGCAGGTAGGACGCGGACGCGGATGCGGATGCGGACGCGGACATGGATGCCGAAAAAATATCCAACATCAACTTCAAAGCCAGAGTCGAGAGCGGTGTCAAAGTTACCACAGCAACCACCACCGACAGTGCAAAGTAATTTCCGAAATATTGTACTCAGACTCAAAACACGCTCCCTGCCTGCCACATTCTGTCCCAACGAGTTGCACGGACGTGCGAAAGCCAACCCCCGAAAATCCGAAAAAGAAAACCACTTTAATTTCCTCGGGCTCCGGGTCGGCAATGGCAACAAAAACAACGAGGGTCCCCGCCTCGCTATATATAAAATATATCTTTCGCACCAGTCACAGTCATTCACATTCATGCGGGTTCTCGAAATGATTTTGTCCAGGATTCCCTTACCGGTTCACCCTCCAGAATCCCCTGTCCTTTGCTTCGCTTTGCCAATTGCCATGTTTCTTCTAAAGGCTTAAGCCTTTAGTTTAAAGTGTATTTAATTTAAATGACTTTAAGGGAAGCAAATTGCTCGCCCGCTCCTCGCTGGGGGAAGTTCTATGTAATGAGTTGAGCTCGTCTTGGGGGGTGAAGCGACCGCCCTCTCGGAAAAGTTTCCGCCGTGCCAGCATGCCAATGAAGACCAACAAGTTTGGTGGTAAAAGCCTGGGAGCTGTCAAATTGTACGGCAACCGGCAGCTGAAAATGTTATGGGGACCTGGCCAGTAACTTTCTCAAAAACGGTTAAAGCTTAACTGCCTTTTGGCTCTCCAAGTCTTGCATTTGACGTATCGACTTGGACCTGGACCTGGCTTGCCTATCCCCAGGCCAGCCAGTTTCGCCAAAAGGTAAATTTTTAAACGAAATTCCCAGTTCCGTTTAAACTATTTTATCCAGCCTTTGGACTTACTGGCCAATTTCTGTGCATTCGCTTTGGGCAGGACGAGTTCGGTTCGTTGACTGGAAGCGATGCAATTCGCGCGTGCAACGTAATAAACTCTCCTGGCTGGGCGGAGGAATGGAAACCGAGGGAAAGCTGGGAGGGGAAACCGCAGGAGGTACGGCGCTGGATATGGATCTCTGGATCTCTGCGTTTAAAAACTTGCTTCCTTCCGGCTTGTTAGGCGGCATAAATTGGGTGGCGGGCCTCGGGGGAGAAAAAAGGGAAATGCCAAATGCAGTGATACAAATGCGATTTTCTGGCAATGCCAAAAGCGGAAGAGGTGTGTACTGTACAGGCGCACAAACACGGGCAGCTCACAAAGTGGCAGGCAGAGATTTAAGGCTTTGGCTGCTGACACTTTTTCAACTTGACGGCCCTGGCGCCTCGCACAACACACACACACACACACACCCGTGGAGTCCGGACTCCGGGCTCCGTTACACTCTATTTGGCAGCGAACCCAACTCAAAATGCCGTGCGGAAATTATTGAACGCACTCACACACATGCGGCCATGGTGAAGGGAAAGTCGGAAAAGCAGGGAAAGCGGGCTAGGTGGGAGGATGGAAACTCTGGAATTCGCAGACATTAAAAATGCAAAAAGTCAACGACTGCGCAGGAAAAGCCAGTGGAGCTCAGCTGAGCATTATAATGCGCGAAATATATTCATGCGATTACAATAAGAATCGAATAACGCAAGGACTTCGACGCGAAAGTCCTTTAAAATGACTTATTTTGGGATGTTGAAGTAAGGGGTACACCTGCTGGAGGAATTGTATTAGTGAAAAGTATTTCACTTTCATTTCATTTTAAATGGAAAATAATAAGGAAAGCGTCCAAAAGATTACTACCTGTTTGACCTGTATTGTACTTAAACCTTTCAATTGCTGAGATATGAATTCTTATTAATGGTTATTTTCCATTTTAATTGGGGAGAAGATGATTGCCGTAAAAAGCGTGTGACTGTTGTTAGCCGTTCGAAGTCTCAATCTTTGGAGCAAGCGAAACCTTTCGCTCGATGGTCATATCGGGAAACCATAAATAACACAACGGACATAATAGTAAACGGCTCTTGGCTCTGGCCGTGTTTGCATTACGCATACGCCACGTGGAACGGCGCGAGTTGGCATCGATTTGCTGCCACATTCCGATTGCTTTTTCTGCTCTTCCGCAGACGGGCCATAACGAAATATTTATGCGACGTCATTGGGGCATCATTTAAGTCGTTAGTGCCGAGTTGAATCTTTTTTTTTTGTTCTTTTTATTCGTATATACATAGTATTTCTCGTATGCGAGCGAATGCTGCAAAAATCTCTGCCCATCTGGGCCGGGCTTAGGCCGGGCCCTAATTTGAATTTAATTGAAGCACCGATGCTGGATGGGATGGGTGTGATAGCGGTGGAGCGGAGTGGCCATGGGCTGGGATGCCACGGGATCGCATTGTAACTGGCACATCCAATTAATGGTGGCCGAAACTAGCGTCGAATGTGTGTCGAGGGTTCGTACAGAGTCTGTTAAATAAAATATGGAGAGTGGGCGGGCGAGGCTCTTGGGCTTGGCCCTTTTTTCGCTCGAGCTTGTTTGTTTGCCGCTTGTACAGCTCTCGTTTACTTTTTCCTCGCTTTTCCTCGGTTTTCCTCGCTTTTCCCAGAATACCAAGCTTCCCAGCTTCCCGGCTTGCCAGCTCGCCAGCTTTTCAGTTTTCCGTTTTATACTTTTTTATTCCTTCGTTCCGCCCCATAAAATGGTTGGAAAAAATGCGTGTGTGCCACTTAAGTTTACATTTTCATTTGCTTGCCCCAATGACTTTTGCCGTTTACAATCATTTTTTCCTTTTCCTTTCCGCTCCTTTATGGAAATTGCGCATTAAATTAATTTTCAGCTTGTTTGAAGTTTTGACCCGGCCAAAAAGATGGCCACGAGAGTGGGGCTGACGTGGGGCGAAGACAGTAAAACTAGCAAATAGAACATAAACTCGTACAGTTTATGCCAACATTCTGCATTCGGTGTGGTGGGTGGGTGGATGTGTGGATGGTGTGGTTGGGTTTTTGTGTCTTGTGGCGAGTGTAGCAATTCGGCATAAGCCAAGTTGCTGCTCCGCACTCATGGCTATTAGCTTTGGTTTTTTAGTGCGTTCGCCTCCAAAAATGAAAAGCCAGCCATCCAGCCAACCAGCCAACCAGCCAGCCGAACGAGGCAGCGCGCTGGGAAATAGTAAAATGTCAGCGTAAAACTGTAATTTATGTTAGCTCTGTGTGTACCCCAGGAGTGAGCTCGGGTCTTTGCTCCTCCGAAGCTGGAGCTGTGCAGCTTGCCGCTTCGCTGGCCTTTTTATGCCCCTTTTATTCCGTTGTTGGCATTTGATGCCGCCTCGCCTTCAGCCGCTGTTTCAGTTTAGTTTGGTTTGTTTCCCAACCAGGCGTACATCAATCAATTCATTGACTCTGCTTTGAGCGTACTAAAACCCAAAAGTCCTCCCAACCAACACCATTGGCGATGGGATATTTTCATAGCCGGGGTAATAAAACTTTTCGCCAGCCTAGTCCCAACTTTGATATACGTGTGTGTGGAATGCAGCAGCCGTACCTTTCCGCCAGACCGTCAATCGATATATATGTGTATAGTTTTATGTATCTGACAGTGGGAACAGCATCCACTCACAGCCACGGCTGTAATTCATGTGCTGCCATCAAAGTAATCCCCCCGGCATAATATCAGTCAAGGGCAGTGTGAGCAACGACAGCCGAAGCCAATAAAACTAACAAAAAAGGGGGGCAGGACTTTCACAAGGAAGCACAAAGTTTGCACATGACTACTGCTTGCTGCTGGGGGCAGGACTTTTTTACCCTGGCAGAACGATAATTATTGGAGGGCATATATACGTTGTAAATTTATTCTTGGAACTTTATAGAATTTATTTATACTTTTGAGTTCAGTCAAGCGCGATGCTGCTGCTCTTGCTGGGTTGTATAATTTTTTTTACAGCCAGCTAGCCAGCCAGCCAGCCAGCCGCATGTCGATGAAAAAACTATTAATCACAAAGAGCTTCTAGGAGCAGACAACGGAGACAGATGGCCCCAAGTAAAAGGCTTATGCCGAGGGGAACAGGACCCAGACCCAGTTAGCAATTCAGGCCAGGCCAGGACATATTCACGCCACACTTGTTAGCCAGAAGCGAGAGGGGAACGAGGGCTTGGGCCACGTTTTTGTTGTGTAAACAACAGAAACGAACGTTCGCATAAATTTTTCGTTTTGGGGCCCCATAAAAATTTATATAATTGAGCCGCGGCAGGCGCCTAACTGAAAAGCGGGCAACAAAAAGAAAAAGGATGCCGGGGCACGCCAAAAGGATGAGCCTGCCTCAAAAGAAAACCCAGTTCATCTTGCCCCACATGCAGAGCCAAAGTAAAAGCGGACCAGAAAAAGCGAAATGCTAGGAGTGGCTGGGGAGATTGTTGAGGGGGCGTGGGCTAAGTGGGCTGAGGAGGCTAAAAGGAAAGAAAGTTTAAAGCAAATCAAAAACTCGGCGATAAGCACGAGTTCAGCCAGCAGTCACGCTGATTGGTATTTTCTGTTCCGTTCAGCTTCCTTTCCAGTCCCAGTCCTTCCTCTCTGGATGAGCTCCATCATCGTTTCACTTTTTCCGGGGCCGACCATAAAATATTTCACATTTTCACTGGGCACAAAACCGTCAGAAATTTGTGCTATGCGCGGCAAAAATGCTAGAAAGTATAACATTTTTCGGCCCAACTTATTATCACTTCCTCCCTCTGGTAATTTGATCCTTTGTGAGAGTGTGTGTGTGCATGTGGTGTCCTTTGGGGGAGAATTGTGGTGTTTCTGTGGGTGGCAGGGGGGAGGGACAAACAAAAAACTAAGCCCTGGCAGAGCCCACCTGAAGAGCGCGGTAAACACGTAATTAAGCTTGAAAATGTCTCAAGGATTAGGCATTCTAGGTTGTCTTTGGCGCTGTCATCACCAAAACCGCCGCAGCCACCAACTCTGCGACAGCCATTGGCAACAGCTGTCACCCGCTTATTATGTTCATTATAAATAATTTTGCAGCTGCTGCTCACCACCATTATTATATTGCATCTAGCTTTGGGTTTTCTCTCGCTGCATGGCCAAAAAAAAAAAGCATTAATGCTAGAAGCTTTGATCCTTGAGTGACAAAACAGAGAAACTTTGCCTATAGTTGATTGAAATTGATTTCTCTATCCCTGTATACTGTTTTAATATTTAAAAATATATATAGTACAGGAAAATGTACAACGATTATGTAGGAAAGGACGAAAAGTCCTCGACCAAACATGCATGTATGTGTCCTCGCTTGTAGTTGCTTCATCCAGGCAGTAAATAAATACTTGAGCAATGACATGTCAACGTTAATAAATGATTAACTTGTCATTTGAAGCAGCGTGGAACGAACAGGAGTCTGGTGGAGTGGCAACGGTGGATGGAAAGTGGCCTGGGGGTGACGGGGGGCAAGTGTGGGTAATCCTTGAGCCGTGCGTAGTGCTGCGGTGTGCGGAGCATGGCGCCGTGTGTGAGTGGTTTGTTTGCCCGAATGTGTTGAACGTTGTCTATGGCTGTCTTAGATTTCGTTTATGTGCGTACTTAAGTTGTCAGTTTGCATATTAGATACGAGTATCTGCAAATAGTACCCCCACAAACCGACCGACCGACCGACCGAACACCCGCCCGCCTGCAAACGCCTGACTCAATCAAAGTTATGTCACATACGACTCGTAACCGGGGCCAAGCAAAGACTTTGGTCTCAAGGAAATAAAGTTTTCCCCTTGGCATCTTTCGATATGTGTGTGCCATGTGCCCGGTCGCATAAATCTTCTAAGCTGGCCTCTGTGTAAAAACGAAGGCAGACATGATATTTATGATGTCAGGCAACTAACCAAGAAGCACAACAGGACAGGGCCGGGGCGCAAAAGTTGAGCCAAATCAAATGGCAGCAAGGAAATACATAATCATAACGAATCAAATGTCCTTCGCCGAGGAAAGTAGTAAGCAGCTTGCAAAGATAACCCCAAGCACCGACAGGATGAGCAATGGCCGATGCCAGACCCTGGCCCTCGTCCTTTAATTGTAAGTATCTCAGAAATTGTATCGCCACAGATCAGCCGGGTATATCCAGCATATTTTCCGGCTTGGTAGCTAATTAATTTCCACGAAAATGAAATTTAAATGTGAATTTTCACTGCAATCACAAAAGCAGCAATGTCCATTGCCATTTGGGGCATATTTATGGCGCAATTTAATGGCCACAAAACCCCAAACACAGACCGCCCGTCCGTCTGTTGGAAGGTGGATGGGTGGCGGATGGGGGCTGGCGGAGAGAGCGTTTTCATTCCCGCTTTGGGACACCGCAGCACACAAAAAAGTGAAAGGCGGAGTCAACATTTCGCACTAATATTAATGGAACAAAAAATAATAAAATGTCCGCAAGCACAATGGAGAACAAAAGGCAAAAACCTTCTGGTTATTCCATTAATTAATGCTACGATTATTATCTGGCTTTCGGAGTAACGACACTGATGTGGCCACTGTTGCACGTGCCACTCGTCTCAGTCCCGGCCAAGGCTTCAGCGCCAGCCCTAGCCCCAGCCCCAGCCCCAGCACCAGGTAAACTTTAATAATTAGTTTTATTACCTCGCCTGTTGCCCTTCTTGCAGGTGGCCCCCAGTGCGTCCTCCCACTCCGCCGGCCACATGCATAAATCTCCCGCACTTGCACGGGAACAAATCACGCTATGATGGCGCAAATGAATGAATGACTGGGTGTAGTTCCTGCCAGGCAATTATTTACACCGACCAGCACAGCATTCGACCCCTAATGTGCATCGAGTGGGGTATACAAATCGAATTGTCTCTCGCACTCGCCTTCCGCTACAGTGACAAAAAATCTACCAACATCCTTAACTAATTTCCAAGAAACTAAAGACTTGCAATACATTTTTAGAGGTGTATTATTAACTAAAACTCTTGTTGATTATTTAGTTTTTAAAGATATAGCTGATTAGGAAGTGGAAAATACCTTTAATATTTTCTTTGTGCACGAATTGGAGGCCAATTTTTGTTGGCCACCGCCATGGCGAACTGGTACAAAGAATTACGAGCTCGAAGTTAGTCAGACCTGCCATGTTCTTGCAAATTTATAAGCGCCACATTTCCTGTTTTCCTTTTGGCCGCGCATTTTACGACAGACTTGGGCCCGGGCTCGGCCTGGGGTTCGGGACTCGAGTGTTAGATTGATGATGCAGGTGAATTACGGAACCCCAGCTGATATATGGCCAAGTCAGCTCTGCCGGGGCTTTAATTGAAAACCAAAATGACTTTTAGCTCCGTTGCGAAAGACGAAACGGGGCGTGGCTGGCGTTGATTTTATGCTAATCCGTGCAGCTCAGAAGCTGAGTGGTGCAAAGTCCGAGCGCAAAGTTACCAAAGTCATTGAAATTCAGCATAAAATTAAGCGACTGCCCGTCCTGCCTTTTGTCTCCTGGAATATGTCAAAGCAAAATAAACAGTCTCCTCATAATTATGCGCAGCTCGGTAGCCGTCGAAGACGTCCAGCTCCACCTCCAGCTTCAGCTCCAGTTCCAGCTCAGGTGTTTGTGTCCCGGCTCAGAATTTTTTATCGGATCCTGCAGCTGCCACTCGCCGCTGCACTGCTGGAAATTCAATTAAGATCGCTCGGCTCTTATTATTTTTATGATAATTAGCCTGAATGTAACTTTCGGCTTGGGCCACAGGATTTGATCTGGTCTGGTCGGGGGCATCTTCTCAGGAGCAAAGTGAATGCGCTTAAGCGCATACCAAAAACTTTCGACCAACAAAACCGCAACTTTGACCAAGTTGGGATGGCCAAGGGATGCATTGAAACTGACCCACTTAATGCGGCTTAAGGCCGAAATCAATTTATGCACCCTTACCCTACAAAAAGCGACTAAGCCCTGTACGCCAGCCCCCCTCGAGCAGAGTTGATTGGCATCTGGCACTCGGATCGATTGCGTATACGCAATGTGCAAGTTAATCACGGGAAAGGACCTTAAACGAACGAAGGCCATGGCCTGTCCAAGCTACGAAAGGGTTGAATTCGAAGCGGTTTAATTTCTTGTAAAACTTTTGCATAAGCTTAAATTTTAGTTTTAAATCTTCCTCAAAGGATACTTTTTAGTGGGATTCTTTTCTGTGGCAGGAGGCTAAGAAAACTTTTTTTTAATGAAAGAACCCCCGAAAAACTATCCAACTTTGCCTAATTAATTGCTCAAAATGGCCTGGTCTGTGCTAAATGCAAAATGATTTATCTAGCCGCCGCCATCGCGATTCAAAAATGTATCTGATGCAGTTATAATTATTATTCTTTGTGTGTTTTTTATGGCTTTGGCTTCTGGACTACTTTCTATTTTTGGAATGAAATTATTTTTCGCTCTAACTTTTGTGCAGCCGAATGAAATATTTTGATTTGGCGCTGCCTGTGGCAAAAGTTCGTTAAAATATTCATAATTACTTGGCGTGTGATGCGGAGCCACTTCAGCCCACCAGCCGCCCACTCCGCCACCCTCAACCCGACCGACGCCCACCCTTTTTGGCCTGGCCAACGAAAACTTGGAGAAGAAAACAGAAATTGTGCCACTTAATGAGCGGGGATGGAAACTTTGGCCGAAACTTTCCCGGTCGCAATGGGGGCGTGGCACCATGGGCACATTTAAAATAATTACGAATTTATTTAAGCTGCTTTATGGCGAAAAAATAATTTACAATAGATGTCGATGTCGCCATCCAGGACGAAGTGAAATTTCCGCACAAGGCCTTCCACTCTCTGCCCCCTCCCAACAGGGTTTCTTTTTCGATTTTTGCTTAACCCTTGAGAGGCAAAATGGAATTTATGCTTATGTCATAGATGTACAAATTTGCACAATGCTTACTCGTAAAAAAATATTAGTATTCGTTGCTCCTTATGGCTCCTACGGCTCCAACAGCTTCTATGCCTCCTCCAACAGATCCTGCTGCCCTTGTTGTTTCCTATTTTACATTTTTAATGGCTGCCAGGGCCATTTCATTGCCACAGAAAAGATGACAGTCGGACGATATTCACAGCCACATACATATTCATATTTGCGTATTCGTGTGCGGATATGTTTATGAATACACTCGTCTGTATATTTTTGGGGCACACAAAGACGCAATTATCTCGGGCATCCCTTGCCACTCTATAACTACATGGGACCCTCCATGGGACAGGACCTTCCCTCCCCCACCGATAACATGTGTAAAGCGCACACAAAGGACAAGTTCCGCTTTCGCCAAGTCCATTTGCAAATTCTCAACTGAAAGCGGGTTAAAGTAACAAAAGCCCCAGAATATCCCCCAGTACATGTACTCTCCCAGTTGCCATTCGTTTTCCGTGTGTACCAGTATTTCCAGCTCTGTGTTTTGCAACTCTGGTCTCTGCTCCTGCCTCGTGCCTCCTGCCTTGTCCTTTTTGCACATTTTTGTGTATTTGTGCGTAAAAGCCTTATAAATAAGTTATACACGTGGCTGGCGGGAGGGAAATGGGAACAGGAAGAGAAACAGGAACTGGAACAGGAACTGGCCCTGGAACTGTATTGTCATCCAAGGGGAAATGGCCGACGACCAGCGTCTTTAAACCCATAATTCAGCTATAATTTTACAGAGCTTAACTCTTTAGGCCAGCAGAGCATAATACAAAAAGTACCTAAAGAGCCTTTTTCATTTCGTTTCTTTATGAAGAGCATAAATTTCGGCAAAGCATCCTGGGCATAAATTCGATTCCTTGCCAGGACTCTGGATTCTCTGGATTTCCCCCTGAGATTCCTAGATTTTCCGAGATGAGCCCGCAAGCACTTCAAAGTCATCGCCATTGTGCTAACAACATCAACACCAATTCGCACCCACACTTGCCGGCGTTTTTTTATTATTTGTTGCTCTGGCAATTTTGGCTCCGGGCTCCGCTGCCATTATGGCCAAGTGTGAAATGGCAAAAATCGAAAGAAAAACGGTTGTAATAAAAGCAAAAGTCATGCGGTTAAAGGGAAAACTTTTTGTCCCCAAACTCACACGGCCGCATCACACGTCTCCATGGTCTCTCCGGTCTATGCCGGACTGGTTCTAGCCCCGATCTCATTTATTATTTACAATATTCTTTTTTTTTTTGCTCACTCGCATGCGTTTATTCTATCGGTTTTTGCGGCTCGAGTTTCGGCCCAAAAAGAAAGAGATTTCTGGAATGAATGGGCGCATTCATTTGAGATTCCTGCTTTGCATGGAAATTGAAAATTACTGGTTGGAAACAGATCCCACTCGGTGGCACTCGACATTTGAGTGAACCAAAAAATTCTTCAAGTCGAATTCATTGAATGGGAGGCAGGAGGCGGCGGCTTAGCGTCCTTTCAGAGTAAAATTTTCACCCATCCGACCTGTGGGCGGTGTTTGAAGTGTGCAATTAGCAGTCAGCCACTGCCATATTGATTTGCAATTAAGCGCAGCCAAGCCCTGTAAAAAATATCCATAAGGATATTCATTTATGGCAGCGGGAGTTGCAAGGATGAGTGCAGCGGAGCCCTTTTTTGTGCAATCCAACTTAATGGTGCGCGAACTATTAAGCGTATTAAAAGCGATTCCAGCGCTTACCTTTTTGGTGGGGGCCGACAAGCCAGTCCCCAGCTCACAGCCCTCAACCCTTGCCTCCTCGTGGCCGAAGGTAAAAAAGTGCCGCACGCAGCACGAACATTTATTACCTTTGACACGAGCCATTAAATAATTTAACGCGCTGCGCGGTAGATAAAAAAAAAAAAGCAGAAATGGGAAAGAAAAGGAAAATAAGGACGACTGACACCGCTCGCTGATGACACCTGGCACACGTGAGTGTTAACCAGAAATTAAATTAATATTTTTTCCTAACTACTTATAAAGCTTTTAGCACACGGCTTTGTCACAGGACAGGAGGAGGGTTACCCCCTCAGGAGCAAAAAGTGGAAAGGAGCTGGAAATGGTTCCCAGTTTTCGGCGGTTGGGCGTAATCGAATTGAACTCGCAGACGTCGGGGTCTGGGGATAAGCAATTGAATTACGCTAGAAGAGGCGGCTAAAATTGAAATTTAATTTAAAATACATCAGGCGGGCATTAGGACCGACTAGCTGGCAGCTGGCTAAATGAACTTTGTGGGCCTGGCCAGAATGGGCCTTGGCCAGAAGGAGGGGGCCGAAAGGGGCGCTGTGGCAAAGACAAACATCAAATGAAAATAAGGAATAAACAAAAAACGAGACGCACTCTCACATACCCGCACACGCAGGACAACAAACCAAAGGACCGAGCGGAGAAATGGAGAAACGGAGAAGGAGAAGTTGACATATGACATTTAATTTAGTGTCTTTGGTATGTTGCCTTCTCTTGGCACAATGCCAAAAGCATTTGCTCGCATTCATTAATTTTCATTTTCGCAAAAAGAAAACAGCAGAGGCAGACGCAAAACCAGAAGCTTGGATTGGTGGCTGGGTGGCTGGGTGGCTCAAAGGACGAGGCTCCCCGGACAACGAACCCCGAATACTCTGTGCTGGGTTAAAACACCCATGTGCTCCTCATTATCCTCTGCCCAGCCAAAATGAACAATTTTCCGTTTTTTAACATGCCCGTTTTGGCCAGAAGTTTAGGTCTAAGCTGCCGAAAGGGAGACGCGAAAAAAGATGCCAGTGTTTGAGTTGAGTGGCAGTTTTTTGCGCTGCTGGCATTGTCGACGTCATTATGTCGGGCTTGAGGTTTTTTTGCCCTTTTTCGCTTTTTCTTTTTTTTTTGGGAGGTTTTTTGGTTTTTTGCGCCCTCAACGCGGCGAGTGCAGTCGCTGGCTAATAAAATATTTTATGCTGGGTTTATCTGCCATATCAAAAGCATGAGTTTTGCAGCTGCGACAACACAAAAAGCCCGGCCCACCGACAACGCATTATTAACAGTCCACTCCGCTCCCCCGCACCCCATACCCGCAATACACACCTACCAGGATCAGATCCAGGGGCGGCAGGAACATAAACAAAAACCAAGCGCCGAAAGTCCAACACAAAAAAATTATACCCAAAGTCACAGACACACTCACTCCCGCATTAGAATTTATGAGAGAAAGCAACAGCCCCAGAGGGACTACACTGAGAGAATTGATAATTAGAGGTAGTCCTGATTTCTAGGGCTATTATCCTTGAATATGTGACTTCGAAACAGATATTCTCTGTGTAAAAGTTGTTGCATTTGCTTTTTATGTAAACCACTAGCTAATTCAGAACTGGTTTTTGGTCAAGTACTTACGAAAAGCTCGGCCAAATACTTTTACGCAGTGATAATAGAACCACAAGCGGTTCCCCATGTGGAGAGTGGAAACGTTCCACCTTTTTTTGGCCAACTCCTGAGCAGGTGACACGACTTGTGACAGCTGCCAGGTGCTTTTCGCCCCCTTTTGGCCAACAGGCTTTTCATTTCCTCGAATGTCCTGTCCATGTTGCCTGCCTGGCAACCAGAAATTTTCAATTAAATCCGCATCTTTAATGTTACTCGTATTAGGCTTAAACCCATTGTTCTTGTGGCTAGTGAGATTGACTTCATGGCCCATTGTTTGGCGATAATATTCCCAGCATTTGTATTAATAATCTCTTAAGAGCATCGGAAAGTTGTATGTTGTTGTTTGCCCGACACATGGCCAGGGCTTACAGGACTCCAACTATGGAACAATGATTTGCCTTTACTTTTGTTTAGAGCTTAAGTGCTGCTTGTTGTAATTATTAACATTTTGCTAATTGAATATTGTCTCGATTTATTTGCAGGTGAGTTTACAAATTGACGATGCATTAGTTCATTTGGGCGATTGGACGTTAAAAGTGTGTAAGAGGCTTTGAATTGATGGCTTGTACCTGTCGCTCTGAACTACCAGCTTAAGTGCTGAAATTTCCATAGTGGGGCTATGCCACATTGAAAATATTTCAGCTTTTAAATGTCTCTGTCAAGCACAGTGCCTGCACTCATATTTATTTATATATATGCGAAGCTCTGGTTTATGGGCTGAGGTCTATTTCACCTGCGACAGGAGTAAAGGGAGCCCAGGGAGTTCAGGGAGCTATGTGGCAGGCACAGATAAACAATCACGGGGGCATCCTGGGCTGAGCTGGAATCCTGTAGCTGATGCTAAGGATGCTGGAAAAGCCAGTGCCATTGCATCGTTTTATCCATCAATTTTATACCTTTTACAATTTGTTTTTTTCCCCCTTTATGTCCTCCGATCCTTTGTCTCGTCCTGGCCGTATTGCCTGCCAGCTTCCACTACAAAATAGCAATTGTATTAAGCGCTCGACGCTGTGGGGAAGGATACGAGACACGAAATAAGAGATACGGGAGTCGGGGAATCGGGGAATGGGGGAATGGGGGATCCGGGGATGGAAAAACGAGGAGACACATTGTAGCTGCCATATAGACACATCAAGTAATTGAATGCACTTGCGACACGCGGCAGGAGACAAAGGGCAGATATCGGTTAAGAGGGGGGTCAGGAGCAGGGGGCGTGTCTCAGCTGGATGTCGCTGCTTTGATTTTGAGCTCGTTCAATGCTATTAGCGCAACTCAACTATGTATATATGAATGTGGAGGTGATGGTGTAGGACAGATAAGTCCTGGAAGAGCTTTCCTGGTGTAGGGAAAATTAGCTTCTCCTTCTATTTCATCCTTAAAAACTCCTATTATATTCAACATTATTATTAAAAAAATGAATGGCTCTGCACTCCTACGAAACCTCACGTAAAATGACTTTAAAATGATTCATCCCTGCGGCTAAAAATCTTTTCGAAATTACCACAAATCCCGCCATTAATTGAAGCGAATCCATCTGCCGGAACAGCTCAGCGCCCCGTCAGTCTGCTTAAAGTCCTTTCTGTGTGCGAGTTTTGGCATTGTCTCTGAGCCTCGGATCGTCGAGTATTTGCTCAAGTGCTCTGTAACCGTGTGTGTGTGTGTGTGTGTGTGTGGGGTGGGTGAGAGTTCTGTGTCAATAGTTGGCATACATTGAAGGCATTCGATGCTAAAGGACAGGGGAGCGCAGATGGTGGGGTTTAGTCATCATCTACTTTGCATAGAATTGAAATTTGAAATTGGAAATTGAAAATCGCTTTGCCAACTGCGCCGTCTATGTGGAGGTGTGGATGTGGATGTGGATGTGGATGAGAACTTTGTCTGACTGGCTGGCTGTCTGGCTGATTGACAATGCATTGGATTTGCATTAAATAATCGAACTACGCGCCTCTGTTGCTTTTTAGCCATTAAGTTGAGTAAATATGCTTGAATCTATCCGACGAATAAATCCATGCTCGAATCACATTATCAAATTCTGCAACGATTCTGGCACTGGCAAGGCCCATCAATTTATCAAATTGCCTTTGCTCAGAGTTGTACAATATAATTTAGTTTCCATTTTGATGGAGTCAAGAGGTCCCTGGCTTCTGTGGATATTGATTTTCTCCTGCCTTTGTTGGGAACTATGCACCCGTTATTTACAGAACATTTTGGGGTCTTTTTTTTTTATTTATTTGCAAAGTTTGAATCGGTTTTAAACACACAATTCCAATTGAAGTTCAGAGTTTGTAGGGAATGTGCTTAGTAGAATCAGGAGCAGGCACTTGACTGTTTATAACTCCATTTACTGGAAGTGAATTTAGGCCACAATACGACCTTACCCAAGGACCTGTTGGGAGGAGGCACATCCCAGATGCAGTTGCATCACAAAACTCAATCCAATTCGAGTGGCTGCAGTTTATGCTGTTTGAGTTTTGGTTTTCGTTTTCATTTGGCTCGTTGGCTGCATTTATTTTTACCAACTACCAACTACCAGAGACTGGAAACCAGAAACCAGCATCCAAATACCAGCCACCAGCTCTCAGCTATGCATACACCATGAGTATTGTATTTGAATAATTCATGCGTGCCAATGCATAAGTCAGACCAAGACCTACTATTCCGAAGTAAACGCAATGGATGCATGCATTCCACAGGAAAAAATTCGCTTGAACTTGAAAGATTGGATCAAGGACGAGTATCTCTGGTCTCTAAGAGCTTCTACTATAAACATTGTTTCCAGTGTACTGGGACTGGTGGCTGTTGCTCGCATGTTGTCTATTTTATTCGGATAGAAACCTCTCAGTGGGGACATGTGATTATGTAAGTACTCGGGCCCAATCAGCTTCGATCCGACTGTAAACAGCTTGAGGGCGACCCGACCACACTGCCATGGCAGCTGAATCAATAGAGCTCCCACTTCACTGAGCCCGGGCCTGCGGAGCAAAACCGATTTGACGCCCTGAGTAAAAAGGATACGACAACTGACAACTAAAACAGCAATCGATCTATCGCTTAATTGGAATTGCATTGTACGCCAGGCGATGTGCGTTGTCAGTTAAATGCTAATGAATTTTTAATTCATTTCACTTTTTCGCCCTTTTGTTTGGCCTGGCGAACAGAATTGTATTTAAAATGCCGCAAGGACAGTGAGTGTCCAGTGGCTGGCCATACAATAATTACCCGACTGTGTCCGCGCAAGTGTACAAATGTATATTCATGCGAATTCTACGGGATTAATTAGCTGTCATTTATTCATTTATTGATTGTTTCGCTCATTTCCTACCATCGAACAGCGATTGCCACCGTCAAACATTAATCAAGCTCCAAACTTTCGTTACCCGATATCGCAGCTAATTAAATAACAATGAAGTGGGAGCGGAAACATCTGTTTTACAATATCAATTTTGCAAATAATGAGCGCCAAACAATCGCACACATCAATCAATCAATCAATTGAACGTTTCAAAACTCGGCACATTATTAGTCAAAGCCCCCGAACCCATCGCATAAATCACGAATAAACATTTCCCTCTATACATTTGTATATAAGATTCTTATTTCTGTACATAAAGTCCTCCATTCGTTGGGTGTGTGGGGCGAAGAAGTATAATTTTAAGCAGACATCTGTTGTCCAAGTCTTGGCCCTCTTATAGATAAATTTGCAATCGCTTCTGGTGGCCTGTCAGAACGTTTGATTTAAATTTATGACTATGTTTTGTCCAGAGCATGCGGCGCAACAAAAAAGTTCCCTAAAGCAATCCAAGGACTACAGAATATCGTCTGGTGTATGCTATATTTTCTAGGTTCTTCAAACTTTTTCAAATATTTTTTACCATTCATTAGGAAATTATGCTATAAAATGGTATAGTACGATTTTTAAGGAGTTTCATCTTCAACCAATTGATCGAAATACCCCTTCTACAGTAGAGGATACAAAAATCCCAGTGGTTCTCCTTTTTTTTCCGATAGAATCGCTATCTTATTGCCAGCCGCCCGAAGATGAGTTATGATGCTGCAGTCCGTGTCCTCTGTTCGTGTAAAGATAGAAAATGGTTTCTGGGTAAAGGTTAAGTGAATCGACTAGAGAAATTTAATTTTAAACGATGCTCTGACTGCACGGTGACGGCTTTTTTATGAATTGCCTGCCGTTTGCTGTGCCATTAAAAGCGGCGGCCATCTTGAGGGCGGCGGCCATTTGCTAAGTGTGTCAACTTCCGCTGCAGCTGCAGGAAAATAGAGAAAATACGGTTTTAGTGTCCCGACAGCAGTGGCGATAATCAATAAAACCGACGGCTAGCGGCGTACACTTTTTACCACAGTTTATGTTAAACTATTAACAGGATACTCGGCATCCGTAATGAAGCAGCTGCCGCCGTAGTCCTTCCCCCCAGTCCCCGACGGCCTCCCAGGACAAAAAACGGGTCGCAGCAAACAGAGAAGCTATGGAAAACGGCTGCATTGTTCGTCGCATAAGAAAAAAAGAGAGGGGCGAGTAGGTAGAGGGAGATGGAGAGACATTGGTGCAATGTCCTGGACCAGTGTGGTGGAAAATCGGCACTCAATATTAGCACCGTTTATGAGCTATGAACGAGCTACGACTACCAACCGCATATTCCCCTCCTTCCATTCCGTAATCTCTGACCCACTTGCAGCGAAGAGTTTACTTTGTTGATACTTTAACATTTTTTTGTTTCCTGTTCCGGAGCAGACAAAAAACAAGCAAGGATAGCTTACTTGGGATAGAGCCAAAGCCTGCATACCCTTTCAGCATACCCTGTAAATTAGGGTATTTGTTAATAAATTTCAAATACTATTCTCAGCAGTCTCAGGATTATAATGAATTTTTAAAGAGGCTGAAGGCATAGAGCAAGCTCCTTATACCCTCTGCAAGGACATAAAAAAGTGAATGTAAACCAAACGCATTAATCATACTCAACAGTAAATCCAGAATCCCTTTTCCGCGGCGCTTCCTCCTTGGACCTCGACTACATTAATTAACTCATAAATCTTTTGTGCATATCGAATGACAGAAATTGGCTAAGGGGCCACATACAGGCTTCCTGGTCAATGGCCTCGCCCCCACATACAACCAATTATTTCTGCTCAAATCACTCGAAATAGGTGATGTACGAGTATGGGGGGGATTCGAGTCGAGTAGCAGAAGGAGTCTATTTGATTAATGTAGCCGCAGCTCTGATATATTGACAGGCCTTGGCAGCTGTCGGCATTGTTTTTCCTCTGGTGCTTCAGTTTCCTCTGGTGTTTCTATCTCTCTATCTATCAAAATGGGTAAAAGTCATTTCAACAGCCGGTTATGCTTTGTTTCCTCCGCCCCAAGTGCTGAAAATCGAACGGGGACTATCAATTTGTTACTGACAGTGCCTGAAAGATGATGAGAGTTGTCGAAATTTATGAATTTTCACAGCTTAAAGAGTCGTGAATGAAACCATTACCGTGGCTAGTAAACTTTTTGATTAAGGAATTTTTCCGCACTGCAAATGGAAAACCATTTTCATGAATTAGATGGGAGTGTGGGCTGAATGGGCGTGCCCCAATTCGTCTGCGGATGCCACTGGTGGCTGCAAAATGGCGTGTGTCCTGATTTTATGGCGTGTCGAGCTGGCCGGCGTGTCGCATCACCGTCCTTGCCATCAGCACTTGCAGTTTGTGCATTATTTGTATGCATTAAAGATAAACACAAGTACAAGTGGCGTGCAGGTGAACATTAAATTGTCGACTCCCCCTTCCTCCTTTACCCCGACCCGGCCAAGTGCTCCCCTCCTGGAGTTTCTGGCCATCGCCTCCGCCTCGGTTGTGGCGGTTGTTGCGGTAAATGCGACATCAAATGCGGAAGAGCGCTAATAGCAGGACTGGGATGGGGCCGGAGGATGCCCTGGCAGCGCTTGCGGCTTTCCATTGTTAGGCAGCCAACTAGTGGGCGTGGCACGTGGTATATAGAGTACTTATCATGATGATTATAATCAGAAGGCAGCCGGCAGAAAGCAAAGAGCATGAAAGCAAAAGCAGGAGCGGGGCCACTTGGTGCTTGTAATGTTGTTTGTTGCTGCTGCCGGCACTTTACGACGGCTTGCTGCACATCAAAGGCGCCGCGTAATGAGCAGCACACGCTCACTGCCACACCCAGCAAGGTGGCCGTCCGTCCGACCCCCCCCCTCTAGAAACTTAACCACCCACTAACAGCCTCTCACCCACAGCCTCTCCCTCGCCATTTCCATCCGCCGGCATGTCCTGTCGTCTGCTAGCGCAAATTGACTTTGTCTGTGTGTTTTTGACACCTGCGGCAATTCGTTTTCATGCCCCACCTACCACCACCTACTACCCAGCGCCACACCCTACACCCTACATCCAACACCCCATCTCCTGGCTGGCTTTCGCATCAAAGATAATTTAAAGCGAACGCGAAACTAGTTCACGGGTAGCTGGCGGGGAAGGGGATGGCAACGTGGCGAGGTGGCAACCTACATATTTGCCAGTTTGCAGGCAGCTAGTTTTTGGGGCGTGGCACTCCCCTGCATCTCTATTTGCTTTTTGGCATGCTGTTTCATAGCCGCAAGTCGCAACATTCTTCAACCTACAAGCAGTTTCAGTTTCTCTGATGGTAGCGGAAAGTATGCCACGAATTTTAGTTGCGTGCACGAAACTATTTCTCATGAGCAACTCACAGGACCCCGTAGCGGGCCTTGGGTTGGCTTTACCTTGCCAAGCCGCAGCGCAGTTTTTGCCAGTTCTTACTGTTTCGGGATAACCCATTTATTTTAGTTATTTCGAAATAAATTCGCTTTTAAACCGGTTGAACCGGGAAGAATCGAAAAAAAAAAAACGTTTACAGATTTAAACTAAGACTTTATCTTCGTATAACATTGCTCCTGATACTGCCAGGACATTAAATCCTGGCTCTGCGCTCTCTCCAAAATATTATTTAGCATAATTTTGCGTTACAAGTTGGCATTATGCTAAGGATGTCATATCTGAATATTAGCATTAGCCGTGACATTTTCAGTTCCTTCCACGGCCGATTCATGTTTTCGTAATTCGTTTATTAAATTAACACCTTGGGCTATTTATGCATACATACATCTTGTTGTGATCCATGTAGTAGCAATTCAAGGTGTCGCCCCTCTTGCCTGGCTGCTCTTTTGGTCTTTCTTATGTAAATGACATCGCATAAACATAATTAACTCGGGCCGGCCTACGTGGCGTATGGAACTTTTTGATGGCCGAATAAAAGCGCTTGAAAAGCTTTTGCATTAGCCCAACTTTGGCCATAAAGCCGCGCGGCTCGGCAGCCACATGGCCCCATAAAAAAATCTCGAAAATCCAGCACCTGCGTCACGAACAATTTGCCCCAACACTTGTATTGTAGTTTTGTAAGTTTTCAGCTAAAAAAAAAAACGAGGAGGGGAAAAGCAACAGTTTGGCATTTCTATAAATGTCCTGGGGGAGTGCAGTTTATTGATAAGCAGAAGGGATAATGCAAGTGTCAGTGCTTGAGTGCATGGCTTTCAAAGTGGAGTCAACGGGCCATAAGTGAGATGCATTTCGAAGCACAATCCATATCCATATCCCATTGTGTCTGCCCTATCCAGCTGAGCTGTCATTGCTGCCGATTGTCCTGGTAGTTTCAGCTGCATTGTTGCTCCTGCCTCTCCCCCTGTCACTTCGGCGTTTAAAGCTCAATTGGGTTTAAGTGGGTGCGCCATTGTATGCTGCACTGTTGCATCAGTTGCGAATTCCCTGCTGGAAACCTCAAGGTCCTGCAATTTGTGTGGTTTCAAACCAAATTAACCGCAGCAATATACTGCTCCTGGCGCTGACAGATGGAGCGTTCTCTCGACTCGGACACATCGTCTGTTAAGTAATTGGCAGAATAAGTCAGCTCCCTCACTGCAGATGGATCGCATCTATTAGTGATTGCGTTGTATTTGGGGTGCGGAGCTCTTTAAAGGCTCATCATTTTGGTAATCTTAGTAAAAGGCTTTCGTGGGACTATAAGTTGCATCTCTCCAAGTAAATAAATTAATGGGAATAAATAGTGCTGTGTATTGGTTGAGTATTTGGACCTTTTGGCCTCGCACCATTCGAATAAATGAGACTCGATATCAGAAATTCGTTAGAGGCTATATAGTTGTTCAGTCTATTTGGAGCTAACATAAATGCCTGGAAAATATCCCTGTTAACGCCCTTGCTGATGATGTGGAAGTTGCAGTTTCCGCTTCCTCGGCAACAGCAACTCACCTGGGTCGGAGCAGCAACCCCTTTGCATAGCACTTAGAGCAAGTTACGACTCCCATTCCATATTCCATATTCCATCCTGCGCACATCCTGGTGCTGCTGCTCCGCCTAAATACTCCGCTGAGTGCAGAAGGCAATAAATGCTAATATTTTATTTAAAACGCTGATGCTGAAAATAAGTGCATCTCATGCCACCCCGCCCCCACACACGCTCCCCAGGCACACCCCGACACATCCCATCGATGTTGTGGGGAAGCTTTTAAGGCGAAAAATTAGCTTTGTCTGTGTCGGTGTCGTTTCTTCTGTTTTGCAGTGTGTGTGGGTGTATGAGAAAGCTTGAAGCACTTTAAATTAAATATTGCGCATCCGCCACATTGTACCAGAGAATTTAGTGCCAATGGAACACATATTCGCACATCATTTGCGTTTCCAAAGCCGCCTTTTTCTTTACCTTGCCACAACTTTTAGAACTCTTTCAATTTGCAGTCCCCTGCTGAGCTAATATCGCAACCCTTTGGTTGCCATAAAAATGTTATTTATTCAAAAATAATTTGCAAATGTTTTGCATATTTCTAAACGTTTCGGCCCGCATATTCATAGTCTAAGCCACGCTACCTGCTACCGGCTACCAGCCACGCCCCTTTCGTCTGATATTTCCCTTTTCGCATTTCACATTTCACGAATCAAGAATCTAATAAAACTTTTCCAGCTACCTGACTTTCGGGCAATACCAACAACGGCAATACATCTGCTTATTTGCTTATCATATGCAAATTTTCATGTTTCAAGTTGAAGTTTTCTTTTTTGAAACGAGCCAACAAAAAAGGGAGCAAACGGAAAACCTGGGCAAAAAGACACACTCACCCGCAGTTGGGTGTGTGCCGGATGGGGCAGCCCAAGAATGTTTAACAAGCAACCTGAGGGCGCTCATGAGCAAAAGTTCAAATAACAAAATTTCTGCTTTTACTTTTGCCCGACAAAAAGTGTACAGGAAAAAAAACAGATTCTGCCAGGTATTTTGGAGCACCTTCAGCCAGATTATGGGCGTGTACGGATGGGTGTGTGTACCTGTGTGTGCGCTCCTTTGATTATACAACTCACTATCTCTCCCTGCAACTTTCTTTCCATTCCCCATTCGATTTGTGTGCTGTGCCCCGTGGCCATGTGCTCAGCGAAGGCAAAGGCAAGAGCTACAGCTACTGCTGTATTTGGCCAGGAAATTACTTGGTAACATCTACAAATTATGCATGCAGCAAGATTTTCCACATAATTCCATGGGGGAATTTGCATAATTTCCCAAAAATGCACTCAGCCAGACAGTCCGGCAGCTAATAACAGGCCAATCAATGCAAGGACATACCATCAGCAATTATGTGAAATGAATTTGCAGTTTGTATAAATTAAGCTGCTTCACTTCCCCAGGACCCAGGACCCAGGACCAAGACGGACACTGAAGAGTTGATTCTCGTGGAATGGGGGGCTAAGGATTAAGAGCGTTGGGTTGCTCTTCCTTTGAGCTGAATGGGACGGGGCGAGTGAAATTCAATTACAATGGTACAGGGACAAAAGCAATTACAAAAACAATGCCGAAAATGGCAGCTGCCCCCTTACAGCCATGTTAATATATCAGCCCGAAAAGGAATGCAACCAACAAAATGAAAAAGTACGCAAAGCCAGGGCGAAAGTAACAAAGAAGTGTGTTAAAGGCTGGAGCTTGGAGTGTGGCGCATGCAAAACAAATAACACGGAAATGAAAAACGAACTCGACTGGAAAATTGCAAGGGTGCCCCACACCCACACAGCTACTCCCACACACATACCATACACAAAATGGCAAGCGGAAGTTGACTCGCCAGCCATGTTGCCGTCGACGCCGTTTGCGCCAGAACTTCACTTCGTTGTTCGTAGTATTCCTGGTGCTGCTCCTGCTGTTCTTGCTGCTGCTGCTGCTGCGGTGGTGGCTCTGCTCGGCTCTGCCTACTAAAAAATTTACTGGCGCTTAAAAATGCCAAACAAAAAGGCAACAAAAGGCGGGGTAAGCGGGTATCCTACGGCTACAGAAGGAACCAAACGCGAAGAGGAATCAAAAAAAAGCCACTACAAGTAAGCACACAAAAGACGAGCACAGAAATGACATAAAATATTTACCACGCTGAAAGACATTTTCATTTGTGCCACAACAGAAACAGCAACAGCAACAGCAACAGCAAAAGCAAAAGCAACAGCTACAGCAACAACAATGACAAAGCCGCAGCTCATTACGAACAAATTGACGGCCAGCTAACAAATAGTTTCTCTTTCAATATTTGCTGCAATTTCGTTGGCTGCACTCAAACAAGGAGGAAGCCAGAAGAAAAAACCAAAACAAAAATGAAACGGATACACTAAAATCCTCCCCTTAGAGCTGAGCTTTGCCAGGGACCCTCCGAAACGTTTACGAGTGTTTTTAATGCCGCATTTTGGTTGCTCCTGCTGCTGCTCCTGCTTTTGCTCCTGCCACAGCTTTTGCTTTTGCTGTTGCAGTTGCCGGGGAAGTGATTGAAATTATAGCCGCCGTTGGACACGTCGAGTGCATTCAATGTCCGTCTCATTCTCTTTACGGCCATAGAGCTGGTCAGTTATTTTTGATACTTATTATTTTTATGCCACCCACTGCCCTGCCCCGACCTGGCTTTTCTTCTCCGCGCTCCAGCAGACCAACAAGTGTTAATAAAATGGAAGAAAGCAAAGTCGGGAGACACTGGAGCTGTGTGTTTGTTCGGTCCCATATTACGGTCCAGTCGAGTGTATATCTTTATATACATCTCTGGCAATTACATAACAATTTGTCCAGCCATATCGGTGGCAGGTTGTGGGGCGTATCAGGGTGTGGGGCGTATCATATTGCTCCTGCTGCAACTAATCGGGGTCCCAGTGATTATTTCCTCCTCAGAATCCCGTGAATTCCTCCATGCAACTACTCTTTCTCACTGCCTGTCTCTCAGATTGCAATTTAAATTGTTTCCAGCAGTCAATGTTAGTTTTTTGGCTTCATTATGCTGCCAACTCCGAGAGCATTTTATTCCGGATTCCGGATTCGGAATGGTTCCAACAAATAATCAAATGGAAATGGAACATTTGTGTAATTAAAATGGCGGCTGGCATTTTTAGTTTTCCTAAAAACTTTTCTCGCAAACAACAAAAAAAAACGACCTCTTCCATGGGCGAAGTTTTCTCAGTTTACATTTTTCATTAATGGCAGTGCGAGCCATTTTTGGGGGCCAGGACACGTCATCGTCTGGTTTTTATGGTAAGCAGAATCCAAACAAAAAGTTCACAATATTGCATACATACATACATATATACATATTTTTGTATATACTTTGGTATATTAATAAATAGTCAGCAAATAATATTGCGCATACGCAGCGTTGACATCCGCAGCAAGCCAAATTGTGGCCAGACACGAGTGCGTGTATGTGGTGAGCTATGTAGGTGGCAAGGGGAGTAGCGGAGGGAAGTATAAATAATAAATAAATATAAATGGTCATATGGAAATGAAAATGAAATAATCTGCCAACTAAGAGGCGCATAAATAGCCCTCGAAATGACATTCATTTTCGTTGTCGTTGTTTATGTCGGCCATTTTCGTTGTTCGCCATTTGTTGTTTGCTGTCGCCATTTTCTGTATGTGTCATGTTGCTCCTGCCGTTATTATTATTATTTCTTTCCTCGCCATTTTTTTGATTTTGCTTTTGTTTTTGCTTTGTTTCGCTTTATTTTGCGGTCACTGACACGTGTTTTGTGCTAAATTATTCAGACGTCGGAATGTGATTTGATTTATTTCGAGGCGGAAAAAGAGACGAATTTTTATCAAATCAATGCACAAATTACAAACCATTTATACATGAAATTAGCATAATTAATTTAGCCGCTCCGCAAAACCATCAAATTGATAAATGTAATTGGCCCCCGCACTCCTCGCACCTTTCACATATGTGCACCTCCAATTATGGGAAACTTTCCACCCACTCCGCCCCGGCCTGACACGTGAAATCTTTTGCACGAAACTTTCACGATCCAGACAAAATGAATGAAAAACGAAGCCGAGGCGCTGAAGACAGCAAAGTTTCGAGTTTTCAGTTTGCAGTTTTCCAGTTAAAAGTTTTAGGTTACAGTTTGCTGCCGCTTTCGTTGCGAAAATCTTGAGTCGGCACAAAACCACTTGGCCAAGTGGCTGTTTGAGTTGGCCAAGAGGAGTTAAACTCATCCAGCTGGTCATGAATTATATGTAAATGGCAACTTATTCGCACTCGGTGTGAACGGATTTGTTTATGGCCATCGACATTCGGATATCTCAGTTTCTGTTTGAGTTTTCGGAGATGTAAACAATTTGGGAAGAGCCCACATGCGGTTGGCCAATTACGGAAGCCAACAGACCAATATTTATTTGCTTATATTTTGCACAGTTTTTGACATTTTTCTGCTGTCCGAGCACTTTTTGTAATTGGCCAAAATAAAAGGGGTAGTGGAAGGAGGATCCGGGTTGATTATGATTGCTTGTTTGTGCTTAATGTAGCTGCTCTCGACAGCACTTGAGCATGTCAGTCACAATAACGCTGGGATTTTTGTGCATAAAATGCAGAGATGCATATTGAAAGGGTGATTCCAGACATCCCGACCCGAACTGTCCTTCAGCAATTGGAGAATAACAAAAATGTTGAGAGCATGTGGCAGCCAGAAGACGCAGGATACGGAAAAATGTTTCAGCGCACACATGTGCATGTGAACATGTAGTGTCTTGAGTGTTTGAGCCAAAGATTAAATGGTGTTTATGGCTGCACGCTGCTGCACAAAAGGGAACAAAGCTCTAAGACTTTTGACACTTTGCAAAATTTACGACAAACCACCCGCCTGCCTCCACCCATTCAACCCATCTAGCTTGCCAAGCCTCTCCAGCTCCACAGCGCCGCTTCCGGTCTGTTTCACTTGCACAATTGCAGTGCAAACTTTTTATGTTTTATGTTGAAATAATGCTAATGCAAGCACAAGTGAAGCCGCTCTGCCAGAAGACACTATCCGAAACTTATTTCCATATTTATTTGTCTGTTCTGTTCTCTTGCAGGGTTGGACCTGGCCTAAGATGGGTAGCGTGCTATTTGCAGCTGTATTCATAGCATTACACTTTGCCACCGGCGGCCTGGCCAACCCAGATGCGAAGCGACTCTACGACGACCTGCTGAGCAACTACAATCGCCTCATCCGACCCGTGGGCAACAACTCCGACCGCCTGACCGTCAAGATGGGTCTGCGTCTCTCCCAGCTGATCGATGTGGTAAGTAAGAGCTACCTTTCCTTTCGAATATAAATCACCTTATAAGATTGATTAATTCTGCCATCTAATACGTAATACGAATTCTAAAACAAACAAACAGATTAAACCAGATTAAACCATTCGGACTTGTAGTGAGTTATGAATAAAATTAATGATTGAATCGGAAGTGCTGGCCAAGCCCCCGTGATCCCTGCCAAATGCCACCTCAAATCACATGCAAACTCGATTAAATTTGTTGCTAACGATGCTGTCAAACTGAGCCGACTCCTCCATTTGTTTGACAAGTATGGCCCCCACCTCAAGTCCCCCATCCTGGTCCCGGGCTTATCGAATGACAATCATAACAGATTAATTCGCGAAAGCCCGGCGATGCCGGTAAGCGGGCAATGGAATTTGTTAAAGCCACAGCAAACAGTCGGCGTGCAATTAATAACTGTTTACCCGGCGATTAAAAAGCCAGGCAACTAATCCACTCCCACTGCTCCACTGCCCCTCGGCGCTTCGTCGTCTCGATGGTTGTTTGCATAATAAATCAATGGCTGGCCTCAGTTTATTGTTTTCTTGATTAACTAGGCAATTTCAAGTTGGCATCCCGGCGTGGGGCATCCGAAATTAAGCAACACCCCCGACAACGGAGGGCTTAAAATGCAGCTAGGCTAAAGCTAGGCCACACCAGGCCACTCCAGGCCAGGCCAGGCAAATGGTGCACAATCTTCTGCTCGGTTTGGCTGCACATGACAGCCGGAAATGGGAAACCGGCTAACAGTTACGTGCTGTTGGCCACACAGTAGCCGGAGTTCCACGCTCCCTTCGCTTCCTAAATTTCAAGCGGCGCTCTTTGCCTTCTGGTCCCGAGTCTGGACTGCTGCTGCATCTTTGCCTTCGTATTTTTTCGTGTTTCTATTCTTATTTTTTTTTTTTTACTTTTCTGGCTGTTATAAATCACGCGCTAAGCACCAAGACCACTAAAGGGCATGCCTGGTCGGGGCAGCAGTCAGCGGCAGGAGCAGTCATACCAATGCACATTGGACCAACATGGCAGGGATTTACCAGAAAAAAAGGATCAGATTAATCTGAAACGAATTCAGACATCAACGTGTAACAAACCACTTACGTTTCACAAAATTGTAACATTTAAATTACTACCTTTGATTATTATTTATACATTTCCTAACTTATGTATAAAAATACAATTTAATGGAGAAGCCATAAGTCAATAATTTCCTCAAGGATATCAAGTTTCCCCAATTAAATCGATATGTAAACGTATTTATCTGGATTATGTAAATTCCTGTAATCTATAAAAGATATTTAAGGCGACTTCATGCCACTGTGGGCCGGCATCCGGGCATCCGGGCATCTGGCATAAGGTGCTTATATCGAAATTGCTTTTCTGGGTATGTGTGCTCCTGCACAGAGAAATATCACACAGCCGCCCTGTGTGCGCTTGACTGCTGACTGGCTTGAAATATTCGCAGAATTTCTTTTATTGCAATAGTCCACTGGTAGTCCACGTTTTTTCCTCTTCCAGTCCTGTTCGCTTCGGATCCTTCTCACTTTCTTTGTTGTTTGTAGTTGCTGCGGGACACACGTGTTGCCTGCTTCTCCTTATTGGCATACAATTGCTTGTAAATTCTCCACACAGAAATCAGTGCTTGTATTTTTTTTATTTCTTTTTTTTGTTGTCCTGGAAATTGCAATCAACTGTCAGAGAGGGGAGCAGAGTCAGAGGCAGAGGCAGAGTGAGTAGGGAACAGGAACAGGAACTGGAACAACAAAGCGGAAATGCGTTTTGGTTGTAGAATTTGTAATTTGCAATTTTCCATTTGCTTGCTCTTTGGTTCGGATTCTCCTCGGCCTTCACATCCATTTTTGGGTATGTACCTTATTAGTTGCATAACTGCTGCCCATCCAGGTGACATATATTCTAGTAGCTTTGGTACAGCCATTTGCCTTGTGCATTATAGTCCTGTTGTTTGCCCGGCAGGACCGGCTTTCGTTTTACCACCAACTGGCATTCAAATGGCAACTGCTGCACATTTTCGAGCCAGTTAATTGCATGTTTGCCCATAAATTTCAAATATTATTGGGAAATTGAAACTGCAACTGGAATTGGGTCTGTGCATTTCAGAAATATTGAGCCTTTGTTGGCTCCCATTTTGGCACGAAGGGCAATCAAAAGAAAATTCACTTTTCACTTTTGCTAACTTAAACGAAATATTCTGCAGAAATGCATTCGTGGATCTAAGACCCAAATTGGCAGCTAAACTCAGGACACTTATCGAGCCATTTCAGGTAATGTTCGTGACAATTAAATGCCTTTTAACTTGCCTGTCTCAAAAGAACCCCTTTTATTAGGCATATCAAATGTATCAAAGGCTTGTGCCTTTGGTAATTTTTCAAATTAGGGGCCGTGTACTTTGGCATTGCAGGAAATGCTCCCAAATTAATTTACTGCTTATTCAGCTTACACCGGCTTTCAAATGCGGCTGCACACACTTTTTGTATGCCGAGTGAAATGCCTTTTGCAAAGTTTATTTACGGCACACAGGAAATTCGATTTAAATTTGTAAACAAGCCCAGTCAGGCAAGTCATGGACAAGGCCCAGGCCAGTTCCAGACTCGAGGATATAAGCACCGAACACACAATCCACAGAGATGCAAATCCAGTTGCAGGATGCTTGCTTAAAGCACTTGGCTTAAGCAATTTAAATGCTGTATATCCTGCATCCTGTGCTGGGTCCTGCAGCCACTTTCCCCCCGCCACATCCTGCCGTCTTAAGTGCGAATAAGCGAGACGGGCAACAAAAAAAAAAAAACGACAATAATTACAGACCAAGGTGGGATCTGGCTGAGAAACTGGGTTTCCTGATAGACAATTTTTCAGATTTTTTTTAGCCAAGCTAAGTACCGAGGTTATTGTTTCAAAATTGACAGTTTTTAGACACCTTTTTGAGTGTTTTTTTGCCAATTCTTGTCCGATTTATAAAGGGAATAGCATTTATGAATCAGGGCTTCAATCCCCGTCGATCTGCATTAAAAATTTTTGAAAATCAAACAAAAAATATTTTTTCGATTTTTTGCAATTTAGGAATCAAAAGAAAATTCACTTTTCACTTTTGCTAACTTAAACGAAATATTCTGCAGAAATGCATTCGTGGATCTAAGACCCAAATTGGCAGCTAAACTCAGGACACTTATCGAGCCATTTCAGGTAATGTTCGTGACAATTAAATGCCTTTTAACTTGCCTGTCTCAAAAGAACATCATAAAAAAATGCAAAAATCGAAAAAATATTTTTTGTTCTACTTTTGAAATCTTTTGAAGCAGTTTAAAGCGTAATAAGTTCCTGATTCATAAAAGGTATTCCCTTTTGAAATCGGATAAAAACTACATAAGTTAATTGCAAATAGGTGGCTATACATACCACCATTTTAGCTTGGTTAACGAGTCTTTTTCCTCTAACAATATAGGTTACCCCCAACAAAAATTATAATTCTATAAAAAATATATAAAATATTTGTAAAAGTGTATTTACTCTGCTCCTGGTTGCAGCGAATCCCACATAAAGCACAAAGGATACGCGCAAAGCCTGTCTCCGGCTCCTTCGGGTGTTGCCGCTTCTAAGCGCCTCCAACATTTTATATCTTCCTTATGGGGTCCTCATCGCCTCCGTTGTCATTGTGCCGGGCTCTTGGCTTTGTCGTTTTATTGCCGGTTTTCCGCGGCGCCCTCGCCTAATGACCTTTCCACGGTCTGAGATGCCGCTGGGATGAGACGGCCCGCAGAAGGGCTAAGAGCCCCATGAGCGGGTGATTAGTTAGGGGGCATCCTCCGGGTGCGTGGCTGGGAAAATCTATTAACACTGCGTGCCTCGACATATTGCCGGAGCATTCTCCGGGCTTCTCTGAGGTTTCTCCCCCAACGGAAAGAAATGCGAAAAACGCGTTACGGCGCATCATTATCATTCTGTCGTTAATTACATTTTTCAGTGCTTAAGTGATTTATTCCGCAATTTTATCGCTTTCTAATTTTTTCTATTGAGCTCCCCCGCATTTAATGAGTTTGGCCTGACGCGTATATAAATATGAGAGACTCCAGGAAGAGGAGGAGCAGGAGGAGCAGGAGTAGCGGTGGCAGCTACATAAGTAATGAGAGCTTTCCCACAGCGATACCCGATATGTCTCGCAGGGTCTGCAGAGCTTCTTTTCCCAAGGATAATTAGAGCACTTGCTTCGCCTAGGATGTGCGTCAATTATTTATAGTCCGGACGGAAAAATATGGAAAATGCCTTTGAAAAATACCTATCTCTGAGGCGTTGAAAAATTAATTAAACCGAATCAGAGGATGTGCAATTTTGAATCAAATATTTGTAGTTCCTGGAAACGCTTACCCAAGAATTCCGTTTTATTTTAGAGGACACTTTGAAGCTCCCTTCTCGGGAAATTTGCATTCGATTAGCGGATTACCGCAATGGTTACTTAAGCTTAATGGGGTCTTTAGCTGTTTTGAAGTCCAATAGCCCCCTGGCATGGCAGGGAGAGAAAATAAAGACAATGAGGTTATCCGTCTGCAGCACATAAATTGATTAAAACTGAATGCTTCTGACTAGAGGACTGCATCTCACTTTAGCGGAAACCGATTCCACTCGCCCCATTTTAGTTTCGCCCCCATTCCCCGACTTGCCCCCCTTGCAGAGCACTTTAAAATAGATTTGTTAGGCGACACGGGGCAGCCATGGTGGGAAAATATCCGAGCTGCCAAGCATTCGAGCAGCAGGAGTTCAGTTCACTAAAATAACATTCAGACCGCGCAGCGATTTCAATTTGATGGTCTCTGCCACTCAACGCTGAAGCTGGAGCTGGAGCTGGAGCTGTTTTTGTGCCACTAAAACTGCACTTGGCCAGAAGAGCAAAAACTGTCAGGATAAATTTAAGCAAACTCCTGTTCACATTCGGATCTAACGAATAATTCATTTTTTATCTCGTTTATTTGCAGAATCTGAAGAATCAAATTATGACAACCAATGTCTGGGTGGAGCAGGTAAGTTTGAAGACCAACTAGCATACATTCCGGCATCCCAGTCCGGCTTACTCATCTGTGATTTGGCTTTTGAGGAACATGAATTTGCCATTTGCATGCCTCGCTGCTGTCGAATGCAGAATAATTTGTGCCAGCCAATTTCGACGCGCTCGCATTATGCCAAACTTCTAACTTGGCCAAGTGGCTCCTAGATGTGGCTCCGACTCTGGATCCAACTCCTGCCCCTATGCCACTCCCAGCCACCCTACATGTCCATTGGCTTTTCACTAATGCGGCCAACAGCAGTTGGCCAAAAAGCAAAAGCACAAAAAAAAAAAAAAAAAAAATACAAGAGGAATATCAATTGGTACGAAATCCGAATTTTATCCCAGCTGCTTTTAGACCCTCACTGTTCCAGGAAGGGGAAGTGGCAGCGGGAGGCTTTAAAGTTTTCGGGTTTTGCATAAAACATGCAGACCATGGAACCATGGAACCTCGCTCGCAAATTGCAGTCAATAGTGTGCGGAGCTTATCCAAAGTATTTGGTTTGACAATTCACTAAGCCCGAAAACAATAACAAAAGCGGAATTCTAAATTATATATAAATTATGCATTCGCAGAACAATTTACCCCATTGCGTCCGGCAACCGCACCTGTGTTTATTTTGGCCAAATTCAAATGTACATTCGGACCTCATTGAGAATTTTCTCATTGTCAAGCTTTGAATTTAGATTTGGATTGATTGTGGGGAAATGTTTTAATTAATCCAAAAAGCACTAATCAGCATGGGTTTCTACTTTTCATATACTTAGAGTTTAACGTTCTTGGAAAATTAAATATAATAAAAGAGAGGATAACTGCCATAGTGACTTGCACAACTTAGTCGTTAACAAGCGGCTTAAATGGTATTGCCTTGCCACTCGTTTTGCTGCCGTGCCACGCCCATTTATGGCACAAACACATGGCCACAAAGGCTGGCGCACGTAACACCATAGGTGTGTATTTTGGGGTATTTATTCAGTGCATTTGCCAATGGGCACGTGCGTGTCCATGCATTGAGGCAATTAAATTGGCAAAACCCGTCCAAAGGATATTTGCAACTCACCTAATTTATGGCTAACAAATCGCTGCTCCTTGATGTGCTGAATCGGATTAATGGAAGATGATTTCGCTTTGTGTTTTTTTGCGAAACATCTACTACACGGAATATAAATGCTGATACTCGTGTAATCACGGTTAAAACCAGTTTTCGTGTGTAAGTCGGATCAATATTAAAGCGTTTGAGCATCCAGCACCTCAATTATATTTGCAATTATCGAGAATTTCATGCTTGGTCAGCACGAAAGCGTGTCCGAGAAAAGCCCATGGACAACTCACTTAATCCCCAGTGTGATGGCTCCCACTCGGCTTGGTCGAATAAATGTATGTATGGAAAGTGGCAATCAACATAATTACACTTATATCTATAACCAATAAAAAAAAAGACCAGTCACAACAGCAGGGTATTCATCTGTCCCGATTCAAGGATACCCTGCGGAGTAGTAACTTTATATTCCTCAAAAGCCAACATAGATAGAAGATCCTGTAAAACGTATACACCCACTAACGACAATATTGCAAGGAGTGTCCCCACATCGACACATTGAAACACAATTGTATTATGAAAATGTAATTTAATGCCAACAGCTTAGCAACCAACGAATTAATGCATAATTAATGAAATTGAAACTGAAGCGATACAAGAGTTAAACGCCCAGAACCACAAATGAAATATTCAAATGGGACACTCAATTGTGTCCCGGCATTTTCTAATTTTCTCTTTTTTGCTATTATTATGCTTCTATTATTTATGGCAATCAGGCATAAATAATTGCCAGTTATTCCGCTTCCGCAATTCGAGTATTTTTATTGAACGCTTTAATATTTTGCCATTGCAGGAATGGAACGACTATAAATTGAAATGGAATCCCGATGACTATGGCGGCGTGGACACGTTGCACGTACCCTCCGAGCATATATGGTTGCCGGATATTGTGCTCTATAACAAGTAAGTGCCAAACTAATTTTCACCGTGGTCCGAGCCGTCGGCCAGCCAAGGTCCTGGGAGGCCTAGCTCCGAGAGTCCTGCCCTGGAGCCCTGGAGCCCCGGAGCCACTTTGCCATTTGCATAATTGCCCCGAATAGGCGGCAATATAAATCAAAGCCAAACTGTTTCTCCACTCGGCCATTTATCAGGCGATGATTAACGTATTTTTATTTCAATGTAACTTGAGCCTGCGGTTTGCTTTTCGGAGCCCGCTGGGGACCGGCTAAGTGTATCGGGTAGGCCTTTAGTCCTCTTCTCGAATTGAACGCCTTCTTTGGCTCTGCTTGCTATAATTATTGTAATCTTCCTTGCATCCTATTTGCTTGCTGGAAAAGAGCCAATTAGGCGACTGTACAGTGAAGCAGTTAGAGCTCTCGAATGAGATCGAGTGGAAAATTTGTTTCGAAATCATTTAATTGAAAATTCAATAAGCTCAGAGATGATAGCCCCCATCCGTAATATGTGAAATTCTTTATAGAATATAACATTAAATAAATATTAATAGCCTTACGATGTGTTAGTTCTAGAAGTATCATTTATTTTTACTTTATTTCAAACACATCCTTACCACTGTCCTCGTTTCAGCTTGGTTGCCGAGACACTTGACTTTGTCGAATTGCCAAGCTGGCTGGCGAGCTCTTTTCTTCCTTTCGAATGCCCAGGACATCGGTCAGGATATCTTGGCCATCGCTGGCGCTGTTGTTCTTGTTGTTTCTGCTTCTGTTTCACTGGCAGATCGGCTTACGCGCTTTATGGCCCCTTTATGTACGTCGATGGGTGGGGCAGGAAGGCGGAGATACGTATTACGTACTTTTTTGTATTTTATTCCACTGGCTTGGCTAAGGCAACTATACGCATAGCATACTTTTTTTTTTTGGGGTGTTTCGCAGTGGCAGTGTCATAAAAAGTCGTAATTTATTGCTTGGAAAAAGCTTAAATTTCATTTGCCAGCAACGACAAAGGCTTTGTCCCTATATATCTGTGAGTAACTATAGCAACTCCGAGTCTACCAAGCACCCAGAACGGCATTGGACATTCGAAACGATTTGGAAATCTTTTTTTCATTAAAAATATACTTTTCATACTTTATTTATAATGTTTTTAGAAGTAGAGAAAAGTGGCCAAGATAGTTAAAGTTCAAAAAAAGAATTATACGAATAAATCTCGTTCGGAATTTTAAACTTTTGCCCAGTGTATCGCTTGCTACTTGAACACTCCGAGTGTTATATGACCGGCTTTGGTCGTTGAGTCGTTTTTTAAACTGCAAATAATTTGTACACACCATAATGAAGCCATGCTCTGTTGCCGCCACCCACAATCGCATTAAATTGAACTTGAAGTGTCCTTTGTGCCGGGAACTTAATTGTGTTTTGCTTTCCGCCTGCCAATCCGAATGGCCTGGCCAAAGTCCATTTATTTTAGTGGCAAGTTGAGGTGATGGCTTACGGCCCTTTTTATGGCATTCCACCCGTACAATCTCAGCACAAATCTTTACCGAATTCATAAAAATTAAATGAATGACAGTCGAATGTTTATCTTGTCGGCTTTTAATGTTTCCACAAGGATATTAAACGTAAGTCCAATGTCAATATCAATTTCTTTCTGTTGTGCTCTTAGCTTGATTTGTTTACACTTCTTCTGGGTGGAGGAGCCAGCTCAACTCCTTTGATCCTTGAAGCAAACATTCCCCGCCAGGCAGACGCAGAAATTTATGCAAAAATTAAGTACCAAGCTGCAGCCAGCAAAGTGCAGCGAATTGCAGGATACGTCGCGATGCTCGCACCCGTTTGTTGTAATTTTAAATGCAAATACATGTGCGCCCCGGCAGCTGGAGGAAAAACGCGTTTATTGTCACACGATGCACACAGTGCAACACATCAACACAGCAGCAACAAGGACGATGGCAATCTATTTTACGATGCAACCTTTTTTGCTGCGATGGTAGATGGTAGATGGTGAATGGGGACGCAAGGACGGCACCCTGCCGCTTCGCCTCGGCCATTTGTATGTAACGAAAAATGTTTAATTGTCTGCTAAACGCGCAACGGCAACAAAATAAATAGTTGGCCAGGCCCTGGCGCCGGGCCTTTGTAAATGGTCCAAATTTGTGCCAGCTACCACCACAAATACCTGCGTGCGTGAGGCACTTAAACCACATACGCAAACATGGGCCATTCCAGCACTCAGGGCCGAAATTCTGGCCCACAAAAGAATTTGAAACAAGCGTCAAAAGTTGTAATTTATTGCACGCGTTTCGGCATTGCCCGTGTTTGTCTAATTGTTTGCGGCATTGCAATGGCCAAAGAACTATTGCAACATTTTTCGGCAACATTTTGTCAATGTTTAATTGCAATTATCCCTGCATTTGTTCTGCACTCAACTAGAACGAAGCCAAAGTAGCCTCCTGGGAGCTGCCCTAATTATCTCTATCCCCGCGTGTGAGCTCATCAAAAGCGCATAGAACCCAGCCTACCCTTACTTAGATGCCAATATCCCCATTTGGCCCACTGTTTGTATTTGCCAAAGCCGCTTAATTCCAGCAATTAATTTTCATGTTGATCCAAGAAATTAAAATGGCACTCGGCTGCTCAAGACCCCCTCGAACCCCCCAGCGCCAGATTATTCTGGCCACACTTGGCGGTTTATGCGATTGGTTATGATTTTGGTTAACTGGCATTATGCATCAGCTTATTCGGTGCCATTTTAGCTTGAGTTCTCTTTAGTTATAGTTAGGTTTTGATCGGGAGAAGTATCTAAAATTATTTGTAATTTGCTTAATTTGGTAAAATTCTTTTCTTATTTTTAAAAAAATTTAAGCTTTAACCTATGCACCATACCATTTTTCCGAAGCCAGAGCACACATTTGCTTTGACAAAATTGTGAGGGTGGGTGGCCGAAACGCATTACCATTTTGAGATGCCTTATTAGCCGAATGCCATAAATCTCTGCCTAAGCATTAGACCTCCCCCCAGGACCACCCCGGCGGCCACACACTCGGTACTCGGTATTCCCAAAGTGCTCTGCTGTGCCTTTGTTTTCTTTAATTAAATGAATGTTGTTGACAATTTTATTATCAGCTGAACTTTTGCGAAGCCTGTGCCTCTACCAAGGGCCACGCCCATTTCGCACAGCCCTACACCAAGGCGAAGCAGAAACAGGAGCCACAGCCACTTTAATTCTATTATTGTATGTTGCTAGATGGGGCCACCTCCCGGGGTATCCTTGCGCCCTCTGCTCGTATCTGTGATTCTTTTTCAACTGCTGTTGGCTTTTAGTTTTGAGCATGAAAGCTGACGACAACTGCGTTGAAATCAAAAGAAACGAAATAAAATTTCATTATCTTTCATTAGATTTATAAAAATAAAAATGGCGTGGAGAAATACTAGGAGAGAAGGCTGGACGAAGTACCAGGACGACAAAGGCAAAAGGGAGCGGGCCGGCAGGGGCAACAAAGTCAGCAAAAAGTTTTTTCTTGGCCAGCAGCGGGTTTGCCAACTCCCTTTATTCGGTTACGGTACAGTGGAGTCTGGCTTTATAAAATATTTACACATTTACAATAGGAAATCAATAAATATTGTAATTTGTAAATAATAAATACATTTATTTTTATTTAAGTTTATTTTAGAATAATCTTTTAGTTGACTTTGCTATCAAAAATCTCCAATTTAATTACATTTTTTAATTATATTACTTCCTTCTTGTGATGACTTTCGATGACACTCCACTGTGGCTTCGATTTGTCCTCGTCCTTAAAACTTTGACTGGGCCCCGAGATACAAAGATGGCGCTCGCTGTGCGGCGCTGAGATTAACGCGCTGATAGACGCGGCAGGCGCCGTCGGCTCGGATGGCCAGGATAACTGCCACCGCAACGATGACACTCATACGCCGCCTTGTCCGGCTCTCTCTTCTCCTGTTTATGTGTGTGTTGGTGTCTCTTTTTCTCTCTGTATGTGTATGTGTGTGTGTGTGTGAATCACCGTTAAGATAATGGCTGCAATTGCGGTGACCCCCAGGCGTGGTTTGGGCTTTTTTTCGGTTTCGGTTATAAACTTTTGTTCCCTTTGTTGATTTTCCTTCTCTGTCGCCTCAGACTCCACCCCACTTCCTCTTTATCTTCGTCTCGCTCCCCTGCGAATGTGAATGTGTGTGTGGGGGTGTGTGTGTGTGCCTGTGCATTGCCGACAGCCATTTTAAATGGTTTTTAGCCATTAATGGCTGGCTGATCGTTGTTGCTGCCACTGCTGCTGCTGCTGCTGCTTCTACTGCCACTGCTGTTGTTGTAATAACATTTTAAAATGCTTTGCTTTTGGATTTGGATTTAGTGTACGTCTCTGGCCACTGGTTATAGCCAGAGGAGCCAAAAAGGACCTTGCTGCTAATGGACTACGGTCCGCAGTCACCGATTCTATATGCCTGATAGGGAGGCGTGTTCCATCCCAGCGAAAACAGAATTAGCCGTATAAAAGAAAGAACAACATTAGCCGCAAGTTTCGTAGTCTAAAATGAATTTGTAATTAGAAGCTGAAATGTATTTTTAATTAGTTCAGCACTTTAAAGTTGTATTTAGCGGGGAATCTTTTTTTTTTTTTTGGGCTTTAGTTGGCTAATTGCAAACTGAATAAGAGTTAATAGCCTAAAACTAACAATCCAAATCATATATTTAATAAATTTCTTTCAATTATTTATGAATCTCCACTCTTATCCTTTTCAGCGCCGATGGCAACTATGAAGTGACAATAATGACAAAAGCAATTCTTCATCACACGGGCAAAGTGGTGTGGAAGCCGCCCGCCATTTACAAATCCTTCTGCGAAATTGATGTGGAATACTTTCCCTTCGATGAGCAGACATGTTTCATGAAGTTCGGCTCCTGGACGTACGATGGATACATGGTAAGTTGCACAACCCCGTCTCGATCCTGGCAACAGCTGGCACCTCTGGCCACGAACAGATTATGTCTCAGCCCATCAATCAAATTCGAAACCTGAAAAATATAAAATCGCCGAGTTTAGGCCTACGCCTTGACTGACTCGATTATAAATACATTAATTTCACGATATATGGATTGGGGATGGCGAAAGGTCCTCGCCGCCCAAATGACTATTTAAACATGTTAAATAATGAAAATGTTTCACTTTTATTTAATCGGTTGGATTTTCATGGTTAATATATATGAGAGTGTTTTTATTCGAACTTGGCTCTTAATATATATTTTGGTTTTTTTTCTCCCCGTACACTTGACACGTTTCACTTGCTGTCATGCGATAAATCAAGTGGATCCTGATTCACGTACGTCTGTGTGTGTGTTAGCCAGGCGAGGGTGGTGCGTGTGTGTGTGTAAGAGATAACAGCTGGCAGCTGCGTTTAATGAACCAGCCACGCCCTCATGCCCATACGCCCGCGCCTTTTCAAAAAGTTTTTGTGTAGGGACGCATAAATATTTTGTGGAAAGGGAAGCAAAGCCAAAAAAAAGGGAAATGCGGAAAAGTTCAAAGCCCTAAAGCTTTTAATACCCCAAAAACAAAAAAGTGAAAAACATTTTATAGTTTTTATTACTGTTCTTCCCAGTCCCAGTCCCTTAATCATATTTTATAGTAACTTTCCGAAAACACAAAAAATGTGTACATTTAAAGCGTGTAATCCAGGTGTCATTTTTTAATATTCGTACAAATATGGTTTATATACAAGAAAGGAAAGTATATAATACACTAATCCTTTAATTTAACAAATATTTTTAATGTTTGTTAATTTTATTTATTGACCCTTTTAGAACAAAATATTTTCTTACTATTATACGAGTGTATTTCAAAATACTCCAAAGGCCCAACTGTTGCGTCGCTGGGAGGCTTTTCCTTCTGTTTTTATTTCATGAGCCTTATGAGCAACAACAAAGGGCGGAGAACGAAAACACGGGAGAAAAATCGAAAAATGACAGCACATTATTCAACATATAAATTTTCGTTTTCTTCCTTTTCACGCATCACAAATTTCGAGCATGCTTCATTGAGTTTGGACTTCCTTAGGAAGCCCCAAACTCGCACGGGATGGAATTCTAGGGATCGACTTTGGGGCATTTTACAGTGTCAGCGCAAATGTAGGACGAGCTATTAATGACGGCTGTCTGAACGGGCTGACAGGCTTATGTATTCCCTGGATTGCAATAACTTTCATATTGGTCCTAACATGTTAGACTCCTACAACTTTAACCCTCAAAAAGTTGGACACCAGTGAGAATCCATATAACTAGAGCCTGAGATACCTTAGCTATTAATCAAGGGTTTATTGTTCCGAGTTTATTATCAGCATATTGCTATAAATTCCACTAAAAACAACAACTGATAAATGAGCAACAGACAAGAAATGACAAATCAAGCCAAATGGAAATGAAATAAAGGTTACAAGCGTAATGCCATTTGCGTTTCGGGCCGCACGTGAGCGAAACTTATCTCGATTCCTGCCATCTGCCACCGCCAGCGTGTTAGGAGCCGGAACAGGAACAGGAGTCGTATCCTCCCACCGTGCCATTCGCCGTGCAATTGACGATTGTCAAAAATTTGTCAGAAAGTACGTTTTTCCATCACCTTTGATTTTTCCGCCGGCAAGGGGAAACCGTAGGCGACACTTGGGGCAAATGTTGCAAAGGGAAATGGGCCAACAAATAGATGTATGATTGGCTTGGGTTCGTGTTGAGGCAAACAGGTGCAGCAGTTGTTGCCAAAGTTGCCAAAAAGCCGGCGCATAAATCACTAACTTTAAAGAAAACAGCAGGTGCCCATTGTTCTTATTGATTATCCCCCTCCCTGATCTGTCTAATCCACAGAGAATATTAAATAAAATGATGCAGGCCTGGTAATCGAATTTTTTACGATTCTAGGCATGCTAAGTTGCATAAATTCGAAAATCGTTTAATTTTAATATTTTATTCACATTCTTAGGTGGATTTGAGGCACTTGAAACAGACCGCCGATTCGGACAACATCGAGGTGGGCATCGACCTGCAGGACTATTACATTTCGGTGGAATGGGACATCATGCGAGTGCCGGCAGTGAGAAATGAAAAGTTTTACAGTTGCTGCGAAGAACCCTACCTGGACATCGTCTTCAATCTAACGCTGCGCCGGAAGACACTCTTCTACACAGTTAACTTGATCATACCCTGTGTGGGCATCTCGTTTCTGTCGGTGCTCGTCTTCTATCTGCCCAGTGACTCTGGCGAAAAGATCTCACTCTGCATCAGTATCCTGCTGTCGCTCACCGTGTTTTTTCTGCTGCTCGCCGAGATCATTCCGCCGACTTCGTTGACGGTGCCACTGCTGGGAAAGTACCTGCTCTTCACTATGATGCTCGTCACGCTCTCTGTAGTGGTCACTATTGCGGTGCTGAATGTGAACTTTAGGTGAGTTCCGCCTCGATACACTAAATGAAAAGAAAGTATATCAACTTTTGCATTTACATTTCAGATCACCTGTTACACATCGCATGGCGCCTTGGGTGCAACGCCTGTTCATCCAGATCCTGCCGAAACTTCTCTGCATCGAGAGGCCCAAAAAGGAGGAGCCCGAAGAGGATCAGCCGCCCGAAGTGCTCACCGATGTCTATCACCTGCCTCCAGATGTGGACAAGTTTGTCAACTACGATTCGAAGCGTTTTAGCGGCGACTACGGCATACCAGGTAAGGAATTCCACATCCCAAACACCGCAGCCGCTTCCCACCCACCGGTTTTATTAACAATAGAATTTCCTTTCGGTGAAAGCCGCTGAAGAGAATCCCACAGGGAGCTGGGGGAAAAGTTCTTCTATTTTCTCGCTCTGCTTGAGGCAAACTTTCTGTGTAGAACTTTGCATCTTGGACTTGTTCTGCTTCTGCTCCTTCTGCTTTCAGCTTCTGCCCCAGCTCCTGCTCCTGCAGCTGGGAAATTTATGCATGTTTTCAACTGGCTTTAGTGGGCACATTACCGGCGAAGCAAGAAGCGAACAGCCTGCAACGTACAACTTGCAACTTGCCAGTTTATATTCCGTTTTAAATATGCACAACAACATCGAAATTATGTGCATTCAGACACGCCACTTTATAATGACGCTGGGCCAGGGCGGTCCAAATAATTTATGACAATTAACAAGTGCAACTGCAAGGACGCTGGCAAAAGGGAAAGTTTCGACCGAGAATAATAAGTTCCCTGGAATGGCTTTCGTATCGCTTTGTCACCGCCAACTGACAGCATTTAGATGAGGCATTAGGCTGCCGGCGCAACTTTTTGCCATTGATCAAAATTAAATGCAGCTCCCTTACGTATACGTAGTATTTTGTATGTGAAATGAAATCGAATTTCGTGTCCAAAGAAACTGCTTAAAGAGTGTTGAAGCTTTTACTTAGCTCTTAGTTACAAAATTGAATAATTTCTTCGTTAAAGTGGCTTTCACAGCAGCAGAATACTCAAGGAAAGAAAGGAGCTGAAACTTTCAAATGGCTAAGCGAAATAAATGGGAAACAGAATGCAGAAAACTATTTATTGAGTTTCCGTATTGTATACCCGGCAGTGCAGTCGGCTGCAGTGCAGCTTCTGCTGAGCCGTGCGCTCGAGGTTGAGGGTCCTTTGTCCGTTCACTTCCTCCGAGGACGCTGTGCCTCGGAGAATTGCGCCAAAGACAAAGCAGCAAAGTTACAAATTGCATTTACAACTTTATTTGCCTAATGCTATTAATGCAAGGTCCATGTCGTGAGAAATAAATGGTCGAAAAAAACGGTTCCAAGCAACAATCGGAAAAATCGATTCTCTTGTAAATATTAAGTAGACGTAGCTCGGAGGCTGATTCACGGGGCAGGCATTAATCAAATGTAATGGGAGGAACTCCCAAAAAAATTGAATTCAAGCTATGATTATTCATTTTGATGCCGATCAAGCATGGTAACGTGGCGTATACGCAATATTAAGTAAACGTCCCGTCGTAACATTTACGATAATCATACTTTATACTTTATTATTAGTACTATTATATAAATACCTATATTTTTTCAGCTCTACCCGCCTCGCACCGCTTCGATTTGGCGGCGGCCGGTGGCATCAGTGCCCATTGCTTCGGCGAGCCGCCTCTGCCTTCCTCACTACCACTGCCTGGAGCCGACGATGATCTCTTTAGCCCCTCGGGCCTCAACGGGGACATCAGTCCCGGATGCTGTCCGGCTGCTGCAGCGGCAGCTGCGGCCGCTGCCGCCGATCTCAGTCCCACGTTTGAGAAGCCATACG
This sequence comes from Drosophila varians, assembly GCA_018150405.1. NCBI lineage: Eukaryota > Metazoa > Arthropoda > Insecta > Diptera > Drosophilidae > Drosophila > Drosophila varians. The sequence continues at coordinate 16,153,297 of JAECWK010000015.1, read as the reverse complement.
CCCGCGAAATGGAAAAGACCATAGAGGGATCACGCTTTATTGCACAGCATGTGAAAAACAAGGACAAGTTCGAAAGTGTAAGTTTAGAAATTTTAATATTAAAATATTAACATTTACTATTTTCATCGAGAGATAACGGTTCTTTTAATACTTCGCTTTGCAATTTCCGATGCACACAGAAAGTCGCTGAATCACTCGCCTTTATTGGCAATCAGCGGCAATCATTGTCTGGCAGTCGCGGCTGGAACAAGCCAACCACCAGACCAGCCAGCATGTCTGGCGCTCTGTTTACGTCTGCTCTTGATAACCCGCATTAGATGCAATCAGATGGGGTCCGACAGCCACCCGAAAAAAAAAACCAGCACCACCTCAGCTCCAAAAACCAACCATAGCCGGTTAAATCACGTTGCCTGGCTGCGTTTTCTCTAATCAAAAATCGCAAACGATGACGGCTCTGACGGTTCCTGTTTCATTCCAGGACTGGGGCTCCGGATCGTGTTTGTGGTATAGGGCAATGGGGCTGTCGCCGCCGTTGGAGTTGAGTGATTGAGTTGTTTGTGCGCAAATACGAGGAGTTTGCAACATGCGGTTGCAGCAGCGCAGCAGTTTGCCATTTGTCGACGAAGCGCTGAGGGTGCAATTGAGGGTACATGGGAGTGTGTGCATGCGAGTGTGTAGATATGGGTGTGTAGTTGGGTAGTAGTGCAGTCCAAGCATTCCGCTGAAATCGATGTTTGGTCTGAAACATTTCAATTTAACTGGTTTGGACGAACCGCAAATCTAAAATAGATCTACCAAAGCCGTTTTATTAGTTTTCGAACGGCCAAATGATTGATGATGATGGTAGGACTGATAGGAGCCCGAGATTCTAAACAATTTGATTGAAATGTACATCAAAATATTTGATTTTCATTGTATTCGGGTTCAAATCAAATTAATTGTATATTAAATTGCCCTCATAAGTATGCTATAGTATTTATAACAAAGTACATCTAAAGAAACTAGGAAAATATTTCAATTATCCCAACTAATATCCTATATTTACTTGTCTTGCAGGTGGAGGAGGACTGGAAGTACGTCGCCATGGTATTGGATCGTATGTTCCTGTGGATCTTCGCAATTGCTTGCGTGGTCGGAACAGCACTGATTATATTGCAGGCACCGAGCTTGTACGACCAGTCGCAGCCGATTGACATACTCTACTCGAAGATTGCCAAGAAGAAATTCGAGCTGCTCAAGATGGGCAGCGAGAACTCCTTATAGCGACCACTTGGGTTCGCGGCCGGCTGGTGGAATCTAATCATCAGCTCGCTGCGGACCCTGTTCGCCGCTCGCGACGATGGTCGTGGATAATATACGATGAGCCAGACCATGAGTATTTCGTCGGCGCTGTACAACGCAAATGCCAGCGACAGTGTCCTTGGCATAGTCCTGGACAGAGTTGCCAACAACAGTGTCAGCACCAACGAATCGGATACCTCATGGGGCACGTCGTAGAACGCGAGGCGAGTGAAGCGAACATTGCGAAATGAATTGAATCGAAGTCAAAGTGGAAAGGAGGGCAGTTTTTGGAGCAGTTGATCAAAATATGTATGTAATGTAATGCGAGGATGTGGTGTTGATTAACCGCGACTGTGTCGGACAGTTTGGAAGAGGCTCCGCAAGCCAGAAGATCAACGATTGTGGAGCTGGTATTAGTTCGTAAGGATTTTGACGTGGTTCAGGTTGTTCAGTGGTCCTCGCTGGGAGGATCCCTGGGCCAGAGTTGTATAAAGCGAATGGGGTTTTGTAAGTTATATTGTATTTTTGAGCGCCAAAAAGTTCCTTGTTACATCTTTTAGTTTTAAAAGTTTCACACAAAAACACACAAAAAAAAAAAACAAACGAGAAAAACCAAACAAAGAAAATGTTTTAAAATTGCATTTTAAATTTAAATCTGACTGTATGTGTTCAGTAAGTCTGTGTGTGTGTGACAGAGTGTGAGTGTGAGCGTGCAAAAAAAAATATATAATAAAATCAATTTTAATTGTTTATTTATTTGTGCATATTTTTCACATTATTTTTAGAGATGCAAGCAAACAAATTGCACCCACGCCGAGTGGGTCCAGTTTAATTGCATACAAATTCATAACTATTTTTAAAGTAAATAAATAAAATAAACCCGATAAAGTATGATTAATTAGCGAATAAGTCGTAACTAGTTGTAGCTAAGCAAATGTAGTATTGAATTAAATTTAAAAATTTAAAATTTAAAAAAGCGAGGTCCGATAGCTTGCTGAAAGGCAACTCGGCTCGTAGGAAGCGCGAAATTCTGAAATAAATTTAGTTAAATGTTGATATAAGCGAAGTCGTCACATTTTTAAAGCCACACATTTTTACTAACAAACACACTGGCAACAAATACACCCCCTCCCCCCACAGACACACATACAATATATATATATTATATCGAGCAAGCATACACGTAAATATATAGAGTACGTATTTATAGGATTGCAGATAGTCAAATCACATGAAAACAAAAAAACAAAAAAGCAACAACAAAAACACACAACAATTTCAATTAAAAACACGCACACTAACAGACAAATAACAATGACTAAAGCGAATTGGTATTTTGCGAGCACTTTGTTCCTTTAATTTGAAGCCATTTTAATCAATTAAATTATTGCGTTTAATACGAATTCCATTTGCACTCGGCTGTCGGTTTTCATGGGATTTTTTGATTGTTTTCCTTGCTGTTGTTCCCTGTTTGGCAGCAGATCCTTACTCTTAACCCTCCACGGCTCGGCTGGGTAGTTCTGTGCACTCATTATGCATTCATCGGAGCATGCGAAGCGTTCAGAAACCTTTGGCAAGTTCAATTTAAAATAAAACTTTTTAATTACTTTCAACGGGGCACGCGAGTGCTGTTCTGAGTTCTGGCCATTCCGATAGCTTCGGTCGAGTGCCGCACAGAAAACACCTTCAATTTAAATGCCAAAGCAAACGAAACTTGCCACAAGGTTGTGTTGGATGCCACGCCCCACGGCCAACTCCCCACGGACCACACCCCTGCACCCCAGCATTCCCGCATCCCCGCACACTCATCTTTGCCTTTGCATTTTTAATTGATTTTACAAAAGTTTTCGCCACTAAAGCAACAAGAATAGTAAACATTATGCAAACGCGAAAACCGCCAACGGTTGCTGGGGTGGCGAAGGGGGCGGGGTAGCACCACAAGGCATGCAACAAATTAAGTGCGGAATGCAAGGCTTTCTCTATACCCCTTTTAGTCAATGCATGCGGTTCATATTCGGGCTTGTAAATTGCTAATAAAAAGTGTAAACACTTACGATCGCGTGCGTACGTGGCGTATACGTAACCAAGATGGCGGAATTCACAAGATGGCGACGCGCCACAATGGCCACCCTGGGCAAAATTCCAGAGTTGTCAAGCTGCCTGGATGTTGCTTATTGTTGCCAACTGCCGACTTTGTGCGTGAGAGCCGGCAAAAGTTTAATTAAAATTCCTAATCGAAAATATTCAACATTTGTGAGTGTGAATTAATTAAAATAGTTTTCCAAGCCAATGATTGTGGCACAGTTTGGCGAAAGCTGAAAAGCTAAGGGAAAGTGCAGCGGAAAGAGGAAGGGAATGATATAAGTTATTGGTTATTCTTTGTTTGTCGGCTTGAGAAATTTCCAAACTATAAATTTTCATTTAATATTCGCACCAAATACAACACATACACGACAGAGTAGGGTTAAGATAAAAAGGAAACATTTAAAATGACAATTTAAATAGCATGCCGTTTTGGGTGTATTAAAATGTAAAGTGCATAAAAATCAACAGTTAACATTTTTTAAATATTTAGCTATTAAATAAACGTAATATAAAGCCCCTAAAATAAATCAATTTTGGAATATCATAAATCAAGTATATAAATAACTACGAGTGTAAACACTAAACGTAAACAAAACAATTGTCACACTAAATTGAAACAACAAATGTAACACTGGCGACCCATTCAAAACTAAAACACTTAAAAGGTAACAACAACACACACAATATGCAATATCAAATTATACTTGTGCATCAAATATTGAAGTATTTAACTGAGCTTATAAAATTTAAACGAAATGAAATGACAAAAAAATGCTAACAGCAAACAATTAAAACTATTTGACAGCATTATCGACTTCCGTTTCGAAAAGCGAATACAAAAAGTCTGAAAACCAAAAAAATTCGATATACTAAATGTACGTTTGAATGCATAGACTACGAAATACAACACACAGCACCTTTTTAAACAAAAAAAAAAAGACCGTAAAACCGCAAATATACAAGAAAAATTGTTTACAGAGAGCAAAAAGTAATTGAATAAAACACAAAGTTTAATTTAATATGCCAACTCCACCCCTCCCTCTGATAAGTGTGGTAGCATTCCACATTTATTTTTCAATTTTATATCCATTGGCGAATAAATTGAAACCCCATTTAGTGTGACCTGTAAATACTACCATATATTTATATTAAATTTTGCATAGGCCTTCATTTCCGTTTTATTAAGCGAAACTTTTTTCAAACATTTGAATGTGCTGATTCTTAATGTTTTTTTCTTTGAATATCGCATTGTAAGCTTCCTAATTTCGAGATATTATGTACAAACTTCAAGCTTAACAAGTCCTTTGTTATAGTTTTAGACAATCAACTAATAAAATATATGTATTAAAAATCAGCAAAGCGAAATGAAATGAAAACAAAGAACTAATGACAAGTAAATGGCGTAACGTTTCTGTGAATAAAATCAACTAAATGAGAAAAAAATACCCCTAAAAACATAATTGCATATTTAAATTTAATGTTTTTATGGAAAATCAAAAGGACGCAAATTGTTAGTGGTGTGAAAGAACAATTAGACAAAAATCATTTCAACAAAAAACATTTTTGTAAATTATTTCACTTGGGAAATCGACACGCTAAAGCCAAAAATAAATAAATAGAGAAATAAATTTAAAACCGTTTTACTAACTAATGCAAGACACGAGAAAGGATATGTGGAGGACACTAGAGAAAACAAAATTGAATTAAAGTCAAATACATAGAAGTGTATATGCTCTCATTGGTTGTGTTTTTTAGGTTATAAACAAATAGGTTTGGCTATGTGTGAGTGTGTTGACGTGCAAGTGTGTTGCTTTCACACACAGACGCACACACATGCGAACAAACAAACAAACAAGAAGACAAACAATCGTTCATTCAATCACCTCTATAAGTCGGTCTTCCGATGCAACCTACGATCGGTCAGACTCATTGTTGTACAGTTCATTTTCACATTGATTCATAAATATTAATAAATAAATTAAACTAAATTTAGCTACCGTGAAGCCGAATCAATCGCGTCTAACTGTATATTATGCTAATAATGTCAAACATGTTGAATTTGCCTTTTTAAATCGTGCTCTTCTGTTTCGGCATCCTGTTTGTTTTCTTAGTTTCTAGCCAAATGTTTAGCCCGCTTAATATTGAAAGGAAATACAAAAAAAAAAAAAAAAAAAAAATAATGCTAAATAATTAGGTAATCAAGAAGAACCGTGTAATTTAAATACTGCCACAAATAAGACGAAACGGAATGCAAATAGAACATATTAAAAATATACACATACATTTGTATGGTCGAAGTATGATACTAGTACGAGTATTAAACGATATACGATCTAGTTAAGAGCAAACAAATTTCGATTGTTTCGATGAGAAGAAAGAAGATTTCCATACTCGTACAGCCACTCAACCTAGTCATGTAAGTGTAAGGTCAGGACACGGAAACGGGGCTCAAAGTTAACATTGAGGCTAAGTGCTAACTATATTAGAATAAAAACCAAAATCAAATCTCTGTAAATAAAATAAAATTAACCAAAACCCACACACACACACACCGCAATGCAGACACAAACAGCACACAGTTGAAGCAGTTCATCTCTGTAAATACAATATTATAATATTAATAACTATATATGGTGAGGCAACCGGCGATCCAAAAACGATCGATCATTCAGCAAGCAAGAGAATTTATTTCAAGTACAATTGATTTTTCGATTACAGTTACAGCAGACAACGAACTTGTGTACACACAATTTGATAGGAAACAATCTAAGCTAAAGCACCGGAAATTAATAATTGAAGAAATTAATTAATCGACGATTGACATTGAAGAGGATGCCCTGAAAAGATGCTAGAGTTGTAGTTGCTTTCAAGTGATGGATTAGAGAACTTCCACAATGCTTTCGACTTCAATCAGGGCATTTGTTCGGATCGTGTTTCATTTTAAAGAGCCGAGAAAAACACACATTTTAAGGCCACATACACAATTAGCACTAACAAATATCATAATTAGTTAAACGCGAAATAGTTATTAAACAAAATGTATTAAAAACAAGCAACACAAAAGCAAAATAATTATGATGTAAACAGAAATTGAAGTATTTGATAAATATGCGGCTTGACCCTGAGATTCAAAAAACATAAAATCGTATGTCTTCCAATCAAAGGTCGTCTTTTGTAGCAAACACAACAAGAATCAAAGTCTGCGTATTGCTAAAGAAAACAAGTAAACATAAAAAATTGGAAGCAACTATGGAGCTGGTTTAATGCGAAAATGCATTCAATATAAACACTCAACACTCACACCCACATCCACACAGCGCTGCAAAATCATTTAGCCAATAACCTTTACGTACATTTAGGATCTTCTACTCCTGATCTCTGTCCCATTTCAGTTCCCATCAACTAATCAAGTACCTGACAATAGATGAACTACACTCTTTCACAACTTCTCAGTAGACTATACAATGCCAAATATTCCGATCCGATTCGGCTATTCAATTGCGAAAATACAAGACATCACGACACACAAATTAATCCATTAAAAACGGTTTCAATGACAGCTAAAATCAAATTTAGACACCGCCACACATTGCGCAAGTCAGAGCCACTACACCTTCTTCCGGCATGAATTATCGAATTTGAAATGCTTTCTTCTGCCTACTCGTAGACGAAGACTACACGACTTTTGTAAGATATTTCCATTTCCCAATGCACAGACCATCCAATTTACAGCCCGGAATTCCCAGCATTCTCAAAGCAAACGTACTCCACGGGTAAACACTTTCAAAAAAATCGTTTTCGAATCGTTTTCGAACATATTCGCAGATTTGCAAGCTGCACAAACACACTCACGCACACACCCCCTCGAATACACGCCATCGAATATTTATTGCTTGTGTGTATGAATCCGTGTGAAAGGCATTGCATGTGTGTGTGTGCGCTAGACGAAGCCAAAATCAAATGTAAATTCAGAAATTGTAAGCCACTTACGTAATTAAGGCAAATACTAACTATACACCATGTATTCCGGAGTGAATAGTATTTAGAGTTAAATTATACATGCATCGCACACGTGTGTGTATATTTTTAGTGCTAACTGTTAGGTGCCGATAGTCTTAAGAGCTTCCGTTGCAATTTTTTGTGTACATTTTCTTTCAATTCGTTCGATCAAATATTAAATGAATTTTAGCATCAAGATTTTTAACTTCAAACAAACCAAAGAAAATGGCAAATCTTCAAATCTTGCAACTCACTGGGGAAAACAACACCACAAATATTAAAGTTAAAGATAAAATGCCCACGGGCCAAAACTAACAACAATTTGCCCAAAAAAAAAAGTAAGAAATTAAACAAATAAATTAACATTTAATATACATACATATACGCAGTAAACTAAAGCCAGATATAAATAAATGTATGGTAACAAAAGTTAGTTAGGCGTGCGATGCGCTCACTAAAAATTCTACACAAAATCAATTTTGACTAAATTGAAAATTTAGTTAAATGGAATCGCATAACGTAAGTAAGCTAAGTAACGGTAATAATCCATGAAGAAAGTTATGTAAAATATTTGCAACTGAGACATAACGAGATCTAAGCATAGGCTAAGCTAACTTTGACACCGCGAATCAATGCAAAAGCTAATCCAAGGAGATCAAAAGGATATTTGTGCATCAGTATTTCAAATAAATGTGACACAATACTTAAGTTTAAAGGGGAAAGGCGTTGCATTTACATTTCACATTAACAAATGAATACATAATGAATACGTGCATAAATATATATAGATATATATATATATACATAAACACTATATATATTAAATATATATTCGAAACTCTCTTGAACAACAACAAAACAGCAAACATATTACATGAAAAACGAAGAAAAAAAAAATAAAAGTAAATTACACTCACGCTCAGCCAGCAAGCAACAATTGAACATTAAAAATTGGAAATTGATCAAAACGCAACGGAATATTAAAGCAAAATAAAATTAACAAATAAAACCAAGAATTGATAGAATGAAAATAAAAAATATGTTGACTAACGTAACACTATAAAAACAAAAGGAAAATGCATTGAAAGTTAAATGTAAGAAACTAAATAACGAACTTAAGCTAAACGCAAAAACAAATTAAAATAATAGCAACAATTGCGAAAAATAACACTAAAATTGAGAACAATTAAAAAAACAACAACACATTAAAAACGAAAAAACAATTACTATATAAATAAATGTTACGCGTTATTAAATAAAGAAGAATGAAAATAATTTGTTTTAAAAAAATATGGATATGTGTTTTATTCTGGGGAGGGGAATATATTGGAATATACTATTTTAATTTTATTAAACAATATTATTACATATAATTTAATGGGCTGAATTTTGTGGTGGTAGCTGACAAATATTTCCCAAGAGCCAGGGCCAATAAAGAAAACTGGCAACCAGGATACATGTCATGGCATTCACGGGAACTCCTTTTGGAACGGCGATAGATTTGATCGTACTGGTGGTGAGCCTGGGGCTCCTGGTAGTGAACCTTGGAGGCTGGCATGCTAAAGACAGTCCTGACCAACTCTTGCAGCATATTTCCCTTCTGGTGACTGGGCAGCATGAACCTGGCACTCTCACATAGAGCTCGAGCCACACAGGAACGACCATTGAAGCCCATGCTGGAAGAAATAGAATTTTTATTAGCGATTAACTTAAAGAAGAAGTCAATACACTTACTTATTAAAAATAGACTGCACCTCGTCGTAGAAAGCTCGGCGGGATCTCCGTTTGATGGTGTCCTTGGCCAGGGTGGCATTCAATCCGTGGACATGCTGGATGACCCACTTCTCATTGGGCAGGTCGTAGGCCACGCCCCAGTTGACGGCCCAACTGAGATAGTCCACACAACATTTGTGAGTGTGAATTAATTAAAATAGTTTTCCAAGCCAATGATTGTGGCACAGTTTGGCGAAAGCTGAAAAGCTAAGGGAAAGTGCAGCGGAAAGAGGAAGGGAATGATATAAGTTATTGGTTATTCTTTGTTTGTCGGCTTGAGAAATTTCCAAACTATAAATTTTCATTTAATATTCGCACCAAATACAACACATACACGACAGAGTAGGGTTAAGATAAAAAGGAAACATTTAAAATGACAATTTAAATAGCATGCCGTTTTGGGTGTATTAAAATGTAAAGTGCATAAAAATCAACAGTTAACATTTTTTAAATATTTAGCTATTAAATAAACGTAATATAAAGCCCCTAAAATAAATCAATTTTGGAATATCATAAATCAAGTATATAAATAACTACGAGTGTAAACACTAAACGTAAACAAAACAATTGTCACACTAAATTGAAACAACAAATGTAACACTGGCGACCCATTCAAAACTAAAACACTTAAAAGGTAACAACAACACACACAATATGCAATATCAAATTATACTTGTGCATCAAATATTGAAGTATTTAACTGAGCTTATAAAATTTAAACGAAATGAAATGACAAAAAAATGCTAACAGCAAACAATTAAAACTATTTGACAGCATTATCGACTTCCGTTTCGAAAAGCGAATACAAAAAGTCTGAAAACCAAAAAAATTCGATATACTAAATGTACGTTTGAATGCATAGACTACGAAATACAACACACAGCACCTTTTTAAACAAAAAAAAAAGACCGTAAAACCGCAAATATACAAGAAAAATTGTTTACAGAGAGCAAAAAGTAATTGAATAAAACACAAAGTTTAATTTAATATGCCAACTCCACCCCTCCCTCTGATAAGTGTGGTAGCATTCCACATTTATTTTTCAATTTTATATCCATTGGCGAATAAATTGAAACCCCATTTAGTGTGACCTGTAAATACTACCATATATTTATATTAAATTTTGCATAGGCCTTCATTTCCGTTTTATTAAGCGAAACTTTTTTCAAACATTTGAATGTGCTGATTCTTAATGTTTTTTTCTTTGAATATCGCATTGTAAGCTTCCTAATTTCGAGATATTATGTACAAACTTCAAGCTTAACAAGTCCTTTGTTATAGTTTTAGACAATCAACTAATAAAATATATGTATTAAAAATCAGCAAAGCGAAATGAAATGAAAACAAAGAACTAATGACAAGTAAATGGCGTAACGTTTCTGTGAATAAAATCAACTAAATGAGAAAAAAATACCCCTAAAAACATAATTGCATATTTAAATTTAATGTTTTTATGGAAAATCAAAAGGACGCAAATTGTTAGTGGTGTGAAAGAACAATTAGACAAAAATCATTTCAACAAAAAACATTTTTGTAAATTATTTCACTTGGGAAATCGACACGCTAAAGCCAAAAATAAATAAATAGAGAAATAAATTTAAAACCGTTTTACTAACTAATGCAAGACACGAGAAAGGATATGTGGAGGACACTAGAGAAAACAAAATTGAATTAAAGTCAAATACATAGAAGTGTATATGCTCTCATTGGTTGTGTTTTTAGGTTATAAACAAATAGGTTTGGCTATGTGTGAGTGTGTTGACGTGCAAGTGTGTTGCTTTCACACACAGACGCACACACATGCGAACAAACAAACAAACAAGAAGACAAACAATCGTTCATTCAATCACCTCTATAAGTCGGTCTTCCGATGCAACCTACGATCGGTCAGACTCATTGTTGTACAGTTCATTTTCACATTGATTCATAAATATTAATAAATAAATTAAACTAAATTTAGCTACCGTGAAGCCGAATCAATCGCGTCTAACTGTATATTATGCTAATAATGTCAAACATGTTGAATTTGCCTTTTTAAATCGTGCTCTTCTGTTTCGGCATCCTGTTTGTTTTCTTAGTTTCTAGCCAAATGTTTAGCCCGCTTAGTATTGAAAGGAAATACAAAAAAAAAAAAAAAAAAAAATAATGCTAAATAATTAGGTAATCAAGAAGAACCGTGTAATTTAAATACTGCCACAAATAAGACGAAACGGAATGCAAATAGAACATATTAAAAATATACACATACATTTGTATGGTCGAAGTATGATACTAGTACGAGTATTAAACGATATACGATCTAGTTAAGAGCAAACAAATTTCGATTGTTTCGATGAGAAGAAAGAAGATTTCCATACTCGTACAGCCACTCAACCTAGTCATGTAAGTGTAAGGTCAGGACACGGAAACGGGGCTCAAAGTTAACATTGAGGCTAAGTGCTAACTATATTAGAATAAAAACCAAAATCAAATCTCTGTAAATAAAATAAAATTAACCAAAACCCACACACACACACACCGCAATGCAGACACAAACAGCACACAGTTGAAGCAGTTCATCTCTGTAAATACAATATTATAATATTAATAACTATATATGGTGAGGCAACCGGCGATCCAAAAACGATCGATCATTCAGCAAGCAAGAGAATTTATTTCAAGTACAATTGATTTTTCGATTACAGTTACAGCAGACAACGAACTTGTGTACACACAATTTGATAGGAAACAATCTAAGCTAAAGCACCGGAAATTAATAATTGAAGAAATTAATTAATCGACGATTGACATTGAAGAGGATGCCCTGAAAAGATGCTAGAGTTGTAGTTGCTTTCAAGTGATGGATTAGAGAACTTCCACAATGCTTTCGACTTCAATCAGGGCATTTGTTCGGATCGTGTTTCATTTTAAAGAGCCGAGAAAAACACACATTTTAAGGCCACATACACAATTAGCACTAACAAATATCATAATTAGTTAAACGCGAAATAGTTATTAAACAAAATGTATTAAAAACAAGCAACACAAAAGCAAAATAATTATGATGTAAACAGAAATTGAAGTATTTGATAAATATGCGGCTTGACCCTGAGATTCAAAAAAACATAAAATCGTATGTCTTCCAATCAAAGGTCGTCTTTTGTAGCAAACACAACAAGAATCAAAGTCTGCGTATTGCTAAAGAAAACAAGTAAACATAAAAAATTGGAAGCAACTATGGAGCTGGTTTAATGCGAAAATGCATTCAATATAAACACTCAACACTCACACCCACATCCACACAGCGCTGCAAAATCATTTAGCCAATAACCTTTACGTACATTTAGGATCTTCTACTCCTGATCTCTGTCCCATTTCAGTTCCCATCAACTAATCAAGTACCTGACAATAGATGAACTACACTCTTTCACAACTTCTCAGTAGACTATACAATGCCAAATATTCCGATCCGATTCGGCTATTCAATTGCGAAAATACAAGACATCACGACACACAAATTAATCCATTAAAAACGGTTTCAATGACAGCTAAAATCAAATTTAGACACCGCCACACATTGCGCAAGTCAGAGCCACTACACCTTCTTCCGGCATGAATTATCGAATTTGAAATGCTTTCTTCTGCCTACTCGTAGACGAAGACTACACGACTTTTGTAAGATATTTCCATTTCCCAATGCACAGACCATCCAATTTACAGCCCGGAATTCCCAGCATTCTCAAAGCAAACGTACTCCACGGGTAAACACTTTCAAAAAAATCGTTTTCGAATCGTTTTCGAACATATTCGCAGATTTGCAAGCTGCACAAACACACTCACGCACACACCCCCTCGAATACACGCCATCGAATATTTATTGCTTGTGTGTATGAATCCGTGTGAAAGGCATTGCATGTGTGTGTGTGCGCTAGACGAAGCCAAAATCAAATGTAAATTCAGAAATTGTAAGCCACTTACGTAATTAAGGCAAATACTAACTATACACCATGTATTCCGGAGTGAATAGTATTTAGAGTTAAATTATACATGCATCGCACACGTGTGTGTATATTTTTAGTGCTAACTGTTAGGTGCCGATAGTCTTAAGAGCTTCCGTTGCAATTTTTTGTGTACATTTTCTTTCAATTCGTTCGATCAAATATTAAATGAATTTTAGCATCAAGATTTTTAACTTCAAACAAACCAAAGAAAATGGCAAATCTTCAAATCTTGCAACTCACTGGGGAAAACAACACCACAAATATTAAAGTTAAAGATAAAATGCCCACGGGCCAAAACTAACAACAATTTGCCCAAAAAAAAAAAGTAAGAAATTAAACAAATAAATTAACATTTAATATACATACATATACGCAGTAAACTAAAGCCAGATATAAATAAATGTATGGTAACAAAAGTTAGTTAGGCGTGCGATGCGCTCACTAAAAATTCTACACAAAATCAATTTTGACTAAATTGAAAATTTAGTTAAATGGAATCGCATAACGTAAGTAAGCTAAGTAACGGTAATAATCCATGAAGAAAGTTATGTAAAATATTTGCAACTGAGACATAACGAGATCTAAGCATAGGCTAAGCTAACTTTGACACCGCGAATCAATGCAAAAGCTAATCCAAGGAGATCAAAAGGATATTTGTGCATCAGTATTTCAAATAAATGTGACACAATACTTAAGTTTAAAGGGGAAAGGCGTTGCATTTACATTTCACATTAACAAATGAATACATAATGAATACGTGCATAAATATATATAGATATATATATATATACATAAACACTATATATATTAAATATATATTCGAAACTCTCTTGAACAACAACAAAACAGCAAACATATTACATGAAAAACGAAGAAAAAAAAAATAAAAGTAAATTACACTCACGCTCAGCCAGCAAGCAACAATTGAACATTAAAAATTGGAAATTGATCAAAACGCAACGGAATATTAAAGCAAAATAAAATTAACAAATAAAACCAAGAATTGATAGAATGAAAATAAAAATATGTTGACTAACGTAACACTATAAAAACAAAAGGAAAATGCATTGAAAGTTAAATGTAAGAAACTAAATAACGAACTTAAGCTAAACGCAAAAACAAATTAAAATAATAGCAACAATTGCGAAAAATAACACTAAAATTGAGAACAATTAAAAAAACAACAACACATTAAAAACGAAAAAACAATTACTATATAAATAAATGTTACGCGTTATTAAATAAAGAAGAATGAAAATAATTTGTTTTAAAAAATATGGATATGTGTTTTATTCTGGGGAGGGGAATATATTGGAATATACTATTTTAATTTTATTAAACAATATTATTACATATAATTTAATGGGCTGAATTTTGTGGTGGTCGCTGACAAATATTTCCCAAGAGCCAGGGCCAATAAAGAAAACTGGCAACCAGGATACATGTCATGGCATTCACGGGAACTCCTTTTGGAACGGCGATAGATTTGATCGTACTGGTGGTGAGCCTGGGGCTCCTGGTAGTGAACCTTGGAGGCTGGCATGCTAAAGACAGTCCTGACCAACTCTTGCAGCATATTTCCCTTCTGGTGACTGGGCAGCATGAACCTGGCACTCTCACATAGAGCTCGAGCCACACAGGAACGACCATTGAAGCCCATGCTGGAAGAAATAGAATTTTTATTAGCGATTAACTTAAAGAAGAAGTCAATACACTTACTTATTAAAAATAGACTGCACCTCGTCGTAGAAAGCTCGGCGGGATCTCCGTTTGATGGTGTCCTTGGCCAGGGTGGCATTCAATCCGTGGACATGCTGGATGACCCACTTCTCATTGGGCAGGTCGTAGGCCACGCCCCAGTTGACGGCCCAACTGAGATAGTCCACATCGGGGTTGCCAATCATACCGATCGTCATGCAAATGGCGCCCTGAAAGAAAGGACAACATTAGAGCCAAATCTTGAAATGGCCAAGTGACGGCAAACTCACACCGAAACGGAGGAACCATCGGGAAAGGCCAGGTAACGCTTTTGGCGACGCAAGATCTTGGCCACCGCTTGGGTGGTGTTGGCTGGATGTCCATACTCCTCATCTGAGGCAAAAACCATGGCTAAAAGGCTTAAGAACACCAAACGGAATTGGTAGCTCCGATAATGTCCCATTCTGTTGGCAGGGCGTTCCGTTGTAGACTAAACTAGAAGCCCATGAGTATTCAATGGGGAGGTCCATGATTTCGCGGCTTATTACCTTAACGTTTTGTTGACTGATTTGATTAGCAGCCACCTGCAAAGTCACTTGCCACGGATGCCATTAACCATCGATTCCCAGCGCCTCCTCGACCTGCTCCAGAACAAACCGAACGCTTCTCGCTTGGCCATCGTTTGTCAACACAACCAACTCTGATTGTTGTAACATGTAAATTTCAGTCAACAGTGTGAAGTGCTCTTATTTTATTTTGTTTCCATTTTCAGTTCAATTGTCACCATTGTAACGTGGAAAACAAACAGCACAAATTATGAAATTTACAATACAGCTCCCTCACAAGGGAGTTGCATTTGCAAACACCCTTATTTTCAGTGAAATTTATTGTTAATTTTTTTTCGATACATTTTTAAGGGCAATAAACAAAAGTATTCGATGCAGAGCATCACCAAATATTTGAAAAAATTACCATCAATGATGTAAATGTTTCGTATTTGCTTAATTTCCATTCCATTTTTTAATATCAATTTTTTGCCGGCAAATTTATGCAGTCAGCTTTCATATTTATTTATCCGCTGAGCTGTAAACATTTCACAAAAATGCAAAAATTCTAGTAAGTAATAATGAAAAACAAACAATGACTGTAAAAAGTGAAAACATTTCAAAAATTTTCGATCTCAGACCATCATAAAAGGGCTGTCTGTATCATTAACCAGTTGCCAGCATCCGAGCACCACTTCTTTGTTTCCCAATTTTCCGCCCAGTTCGATAAATTCGATTTCGTGTTTTTCTTATTCCAATTTTATTTAATCAACGCACATATTTCTCCCGAAACCGTTCGGTGACCAGGAGCAAAAAACTCTGCCGGCAATGGGGCCCGTAAAGATTGGTGCACTCATGCAGTGAATGGCCGGCGGTGAAGGCCTCCCGATATTTCGGTTTATGCGCAATCTCCGGATGCACGTAACGCAGCATGATGCGGAGGATATCGTGGAAGAGCGTTAAGCCAGGCGGCGCCAGCAGATGGCGGGCCTCGCACAACGTCCGCATGATGCAGTAGCTGGGTTGGTAATTGAACCTGAATGGGCAGAGGGTTTAGCACGAAATTAATAAAACCATTAGAAAATTCTTTAAAGCGTCCTGCTTTAAGTGATGAAAATCCCGACTTACATGGTGGCCATCATGCTGACCAGGTCGAAGAGCATTTCATGGGGACTCGATTTCTGGTTGATCACGGTGGCTCCCTTCGACTCCAATTCGCGCCTAAGGCGGCGGGTCATGGCCGAAGGACGGCAGTAGTAGGTGCCGTACATATCCTTGACCAGATGCGAGGCAGGACATCCGGCCTGTCGCTGTTGCGAATAGGACTTGCGGCGACCCAGTGTGGGAATTCCCTGCGGGTAGGCAAAATAGAAGGACTGGATGGGATCCGACGGGCTGAGGGGCACAATCACAGGCTGTGGAGTCAGTGCAACGGGTGCAACAGCCGGTGGTGGGGGTGGTGGCGGAGGAGGGGGCGGAGGAGGCGGAGGAGGAGGAGGCGGTGGCGGAGGAGGTTTCACTTTTGGCTTTCCGACGCGACGGGGTATCCAGTCTTCAACGGCCGCCGGCAACTCGTAAATGCTCGTCATCTCCGCCAGCCATAGCAAACCCCGGGGAATGGTATCCAGAATGGCTTTGGCGCAGTTGGCCGTGATCTGATTGGAATAAATTATTAAATGAAAATACCATGTAGGCACAGTCCAAGAATCCCTGTAACTCACAGTCATTGAAGTACCCAATTCGAAGGTAAGCCATCGTTTCTGGCGGTGCAGGAGATGACTCTTTTCCAGCATGTAAGTGACCCGTCTATTGGGATCCTCCAAAGAAGCTACACTCGTCTGGTTTCCTAAAGCAAAAGCCACCAAAACCGAGCCTAGAACCACTTTAAACAAAATCAAAATTTCCATGGCGTTAGTTCTACCTGGCGCCCAATGATGAACTAAATCACCATAAACCAGAGAACTCAAGATCCAGATGGAACGGCCAAGTTTGCGTGGCTTTCCAATTTGGCCAAAACGCAATGTTTCTATTTGGAGAAGACATTACCCAAAAGTGGGTCAGTTGAGTGGACTCTAATTTAATTAGCATGCTGGCCTTTGTTTTATAGAAAGACAAGACAGAAAAGAGAGAAAGATAAAAGAAATATGGTGGATCAATCAATAATCAAAACTTTGAATCAGTTGGAAAGATGTCTACAACTTGGCTGACGCTAACACTGTGCCTCGGCACAGCCACTCTCTTGGGCCAGTGCCAGAGTGAATCCGTTAAATCGTTGGATGTATTTGCTCCGGCAACGAGTCACGAAGCCGCCAAAGTCAACAATGTCACGCTGACTCCGCCAGGACTCGTCACAAAAGAGGAAACCGACTTCGACCAGGACCCGCTGACACCACATGCGGCCCCATTTTCGCAGCGGAAGCTCTCGAGGGGCAAACGTTTTGTGGCATTTCCCGTGGGTTCGTCAGCTTCGGTAAGTCAATGAACCAACAAACAATGGGACACAAATGCCACGATTTTTGCACAGCTCGAAATTTATAGCTCGAAAGTAGGTTTCTTATACTTTCAGTATTTTTGTTAAGAATTATTCAAAATATAACCCTTCTTCTTACTTTTAATATTTGTATAAATGATAACCTTTGTAATCCTGTCAAGGGAGCTGTTTGTCTGACCACCGGTGTCATCGGAAACCCCAACCTCTTGTACCTCAGTTTGGGCATCAATTGGGGTGTTGCCTACGACCTGCCCAATGTCACCTGGGTGCTCCAGAATGCCCATGGATGGACCACAAAGAAATCGGCCAAGGCGCAAATCAAGCGCAGACATCGACGTGAGCTCTTCGGCCGCTTGGAGACAATGATAGACAGGTGAGTGGGCGTGGTCAGACGGGGGTCAACGACACTCTACCTTCCAAGAGTGCTTGTGTGTGAAAATTCATACAAAGTTGAGACCTGAGATTTTCATGTCTTTTGAAAGTTTTGCAAACAAACGAACTTTGTGTGTTATTTTATTAAGTGTCTTTATAGTTTAAATAAAGGCAAAGACATAAGTGTTAGGGATTTAGTTTGCCCAAACACTTGGGAAGTTCTAAAAATAATGATAACATGCCTTTAATATGCTAAATGTTTTACATTTTAAGGCTTTATGGATTATATTTAAGAGGTCTTATACCTCATACGTTTAAAGTTCTGTTTTATGGAGTTTTAATTATTTAAATTTACCATTTGTGTCGCACTGTACTCTCTGAGTGGTTCCACTAGATAATTTTCATGGCTCAAGGACCAGGTCCTCTAGGACCAGGTTCGCCACCCACCGCCCACCACGCGTCTTCAAATTTCCGCCCATCGGGGTGTGTCTGTGCCAAAATCAGCCAAGCCACTTGGCCTATCACGCACAGTGCGACCGAGAAAACTTGCACCCGAAGTGGTCGCTGTCCCTACCTCACACCGCCACCCACTACCCACCGCAACCATGCCCCATGCCCCACTTGGCACCCCGAAAAACCACCCAGCCGGCATCGCTGTCACGCCCCCGCCCTTTTAGCACGGTTCTTAGGGAATCTGGGAGGGTGCGTGCTCTTGGCATAATAATAAAATGTTGGTATTTTATATTAGCATTTAAATTGGCTTTTTGTATGCTTCGGAAATAGTTTAATATCCGCAGAGGACGAGTCCGAGTCTGAGGCACAGTCAGAGTTTGTGGTTCGGTGACTTTAACTTGAAGCCGATGCGAAAAATGCATAACAAATTAGGCCGTAATTGGGGTGAGTTATGTGGCGGGCCATGCTAAACTATCTGCAATCTGTAAAATGTCCCATTGACAGGCGACACCCACACAAGCTCGAAGGAATATCCCTCCTTTGGAGGGATACAGTGACAGGCATTGTCATGGTAATCAAAGGACTTGGGCCCCTTTTCGACGTCGAATTTGTGCCTCAATTCCACATCCCAGCTAAGCTTCAAGTGGTCGTCAAAAAGTTGCCATATTTGTCCTTCGACCGGCTTTAGCTTTGGCTTCCACTTCGGCTTCGGCTTTGGCTTTGGCTTTCGATTTGGCTTTAGGAACGACTTTGGTTTTCGTTTTGACCTTAACACGGCTCACGTGTCGAGAATTCGGTGTGTTGTGTGCTCGTCTTGTGTTTCATGATTGTTTTCCCTCGATTGGTTTCGCTTTTCGATTGTCTGTTTTGCTTAGCATCCCACAATTGATGCCCGGCAATTTTCCCACTGACTTTTGGCATCGGCCTCCCCCTGGTTTACGAGCGCTTTTCCCTCTAATGGGTCAGCTAAGCGCCATCCCCGGCGTCCCCGACATCCCGGCCTCAATTGCCTCTATTCGATGCCAGCCATCCGGAGGAGGGCCGTTGCCGGGGAGTATCCTTGCCTTTGTGTATGCGATGTATGCCCTATGGGGTTAATGAAGTTGTTTGTTTGTTTGCTCGCCTGTCTCCCAGGCCACAGCATTCAACTTGACAGCAAACGTCCGTAGACGTGGCCGACTGCTTCTCCGGGGAGAGAGCTGAAAACTTTTCACGCCCATATTTCCAACTTTCCTGTTCTCAGTTAGCTTAGGTCCTTTTAAGTCCTTTTATCTATAATTATAACTGAACTTGCGATATTGATGCAAATTAATCGATTTACGGATGTTTTAAATTTTCCGCTCAAGTCGTACAATCTTTGAAGTATGTTTCAATTCCCCTGAGAACTAACTACAAATTTAATGTACTGTTCCTCAGTCTCCCTTAGTTGACCTCCAGACCAGTTGGCAAATATGGACACCATTGCCTTCCAGGCCATCGATCTCTGTCATCGCATCGTTGACTCTCCACAGCCAGTTAGACCTCTTCGCACGGCATCGACAGGTGCTGGCGCTGCAGGTGCAGGTGCAAGTGCAGTTGCATGTGCAGGCAATTCAATTAAGCTGCAGAACCTGTCTGGGCCCCTTCACCTTTCAGCCCTTGCCCCCAGCCCCCTACCCGGCCTGGACCTTTTGGGCCTGTGCCATGTTTATTGTAAACGTGACTGCTGCAAATGTCTGAAGAGCATTCTAAAACGTTAACTGACAATTGACACATTTGCACTTTGGCAATTTTCCTCTTTTGCCACACAGCCCATTCATTGTCTTTAGCCGGAGAATTTTCCGCTGCAGCTTTCAGTCTTTCCTCGAGTTGCACTAAGAGTGGCACGTGCCACATTGCTCCAGCTACAGCCATT
Source organism: Drosophila varians (assembly GCA_018150405.1). Lineage (NCBI taxonomy): Eukaryota > Metazoa > Arthropoda > Insecta > Diptera > Drosophilidae > Drosophila > Drosophila varians. The sequence continues at coordinate 16,132,726 of JAECWK010000015.1, read as the reverse complement.
GCCATGATTTACGCGCCCTCCGTATTGTTTAATTATCGTTTAATTGTTGCAAAGTTTTTGATTTACGATTTAATTGCAACGACAAATGCAACGCCCTCTTTTACGTCCATTGCCACCCCGGTTTCACGGGCTTTCGCGGCAAATGTCAGCCATGATTTATTGCCGCCGCCAACATTGATGACTATGATGGAACGTGCATCGGACGACTCCTCGTCATTCGCCAACACATCCACATCCGAATCAGCCACCCCATACTTGGACCGACTGCACAACCGCTGGCGTCGCTTGGTACTCAGTCGTCCGAGGCGCTATCTCAGCTTTCCCGAGGGCTCTTCGCTATCCGTATGTGTCACCCAACCCATTCCCCAATCCCGGCCAGTTCGAAGCCATCCATTCTCCCCTGAGTGCACTTTGTCATTTTTTAACTCGATCAGGTGGCCGTGTGCTTCACCGTCGGCATCATTGGCAATCCCAACTACGGATACAACAGCTTCGGCCTGAACTGGGGAACGGCCTACGACCTGCCAAACTCCTCGTGGGTCCTGCAGAACTTGCACGGCTTTGCCACGCATCCTGTGTCCCCTGCCGTCCTGCGGCGGCGGTCCAGGAGAAGCCTTTACAATAAGATTGAAGAATTCATAGACAAGTAAGAGGGGTTTCTTTTACCTGCCTTGTGTGGGAAATTAACTAAAATACTGCTAATACTTCCTTAAATCCTTTTCCATAACTTAGCATGGGCTACAATGGACGTGACTGCGTTTTAAGGACCCTCTGCGAAAGCCGAAAGTACTTCCAAAAGGCAAAGATGAACATGGTGGGTGAGATGCTTCGGATTATATTCAGGCAAGTCCTCCCAATCCCAATCCCAATTCCAATCATAGGAATCAATAATTAATAAATTATATCTTCCACAGCCTTCCAAAGCAAAGACTTTACTCTAGGGAACTGCACGAGAATGCCGATATAGTGCACTACGATCGGGCCTATCGCAATGGATACGAGGACAACTGCCTCCAGTACAACTGTCACTTTTCATTAATAGAACTGGCCTTTGGCAAATACTCCACTCCACCGAAAGATTATTACGCATAATAAATACACGATACTTAAAAGTGCTTCTCATCACATTCTTTTTAAATGTCAACTCGGGCTCCGCCCCCGCCTCCGCCTCTGGCGATGCAAGAGCCAAAGGTTAGGTCACTTGTTGAGCCAGGTTAAAAAATGGCCATCCATATATCTTCTGGCCAGTTGGTCCCCCAATGCCGCTCCTGCAAGGAATTGATGGTGTCTGTGAGCCAACTTCAGCTGACTGATGTGTGCGTCAGTTTTGTGGCATCGCCTGCCATCATCATTATCATCCGGGGTACTGAGAGACTTTAATTGAATGGAAATAAAAATACGCTTGACAAATATTGTATGGGTTTTATTCTTTTTTAACCAAATAATATAGAAGCTAGAAGATGGATTGCATTGGTTCTAATCAACGTATTTCCAGAGTATTTATTATAATTTAAAATTAAAAGCAAATATCCTACCATGTTAGATATTCTCGCACATTCATAATAGAAATCGGGGAATGTCAACAAGACGAGTTCAGAGGCAGAATGTGCCGAGTGAAAGATGGAGAGAAAAGTGTTAACAAGTATATGTCATGTCCAGAACTAGAACACCTAGGCACGGAGCAGAATATGTGGTGGGAATGACCAAGACACGAGATGTCGCCAAACCACACAGAGCAATAAATAAATAAGCAACGCCAGCAGTAGCAACAAAGCATCCAGAATGAATTCTAGTGGACGATTCACGTTCTTTGTTTGTTTGTTGTTTTCTCTTCTCGGAGACGCAGTCTTTATGTCAGCCAGATTAAATATATCCGAGAGCTGATTGATATCAGTAGCCAGGGGAACCCAGAACTGGACACAAGCCGGTCCAAAGAATGCGAACGGCAATTAGGCCGAGAGACAGTGCCAGAATTTGGGAAAAGTCAAGTGCTTCCAGGCAACACCACCTATCCCCGATCCCCCTAGGTCCGAAGTCCGGGGTATTAATTAGCGGAAAATCATCACACCATGGTTCACCTGTCAGCGGCAGCATTGCTGATGTTGCAATTGGTGGGGCTCATCCTGGCCGCCCACCAACCGCCTGTCACTCAACCCGTTGACAATTTTGATGGACTCGTCGGCCCAAGCCCAAGCCAAGCCCAAGCCCACATCGACAATGGCTCTGACATGCATTTTGACAGCTCCAGCTCCAGCACAGACAGCGACTCTAACCCGGGAAACACCACCAGGATTCTGCGCCGGGGCAAGCGCTATCTCCAGTTCGCCAAGGGCTCACGTATGTCGGTGTGTATGGAATTACATTCTTAATTGGCAACAAATCACCAGGGACCCGCTTTGTTTCCATTCCTATAGTGGCGTACCAATGGCAAGAACAACCTGTGGACCCTAAACGCCCTATGGGCCTACGGATATGGCTTCCGTACCAATTATCCCTTTCCGTCCATCGAGGAACAGAAGAAGGATAATGCCGTTTTCTTTCGATTGTTCAAGAGGGATCTATTTTCAAAGCTTGAAACAGCTTTAGATGGGTGAGTTGAACATTATTTTAATGTATATTTAATTCTAACTAATTCATATCACCTTAGACACGGCTTCGATGGCAGAGCTTGCATGCTAAAGTCCTTCTGCACTGTCGCTTACGATGTGGACAATCCCAGAAAGAAAAGTGGCATGCTCTTCAAACTTTTGAAACTGATATTCAGGTGAGTTTATTAAACTACCAAAAACTAGGTCAAAACTAGTCACCAATTAGCAGTCTTTTGATAAATATCAGAATAAACCAAACCCGTCTCAGGCCCAAGGTAGAACTTTTGTCGGTTTATAGAATTCAATTCAGTTCTTACAATGGTTACAATGGTCACGCTCCGTTTAGGCCTGTTTCTCACTTTTGTGGCACTTACTGCCTCTTTGGAGAAGAATTCCACATCCGTTCACCATCGGGCGAAACGCTACCTGGATATTATAGAGACAACTCGTATATTTGTGGGTAACAAAGAAAATAAGAATTAAAGGTCCAAGTTAAAAGTAATTCCCCCTTCAAGTTCCGCGTTAATGCCAAAAATAATGTGATCAAATCGCCCGTAATTTGGGCCCATGGCTACGGATTTCGAGCCAATACCCCGGTGCTGGTGAAACGGGAGAATAGACCCTTCCGAAGGGACACCTACGAGCTAATCCACGAACTGATCGATAGGAGTGGTTTGGATGGGCGGGCTTGTGTCCTGAAGGCCTACTGCTCCGCTCTCTCGGGCGATCACAAGCAGGGCTTTCTATTTAAATTACTGAAATACATATTTACGTAAGTGGTGGTTGCCTCCGGAATAAATTATCCTGTTCAAATAAATTTATTTAATTGCAGCCTGGATGAGCACGACAAACGCCACATGCCGCACTTGCGCGAGGAGAACTGCGAACAAATCATGCATAGCCACTGCCCCTTGAGTTTCGACAGCATATCACCATATACGGACGATATTTAATAATACAGACACAACTTTGTTTTGGTTCATCTAAAAAAAATAAACTCAAAACGGGATTGAATTGGACTCGAATATAAACAAGCGAGACTGACTGGCCTGAAATAACATTGCCAATGAAAATACAAATTAAAGTGGTTGGTGGCTTCAGATAATAAACAAAATCCTTGATGGTTTGTTGATGTCTATTTTTTATAAACAAATATTTCATCAAAACAAGACCAATTCAAACTGGGTATTATTCAGTCTACCTATTCGTTGCTCTTGCCAATTGTAATTTATAATTAACTTGTGTGCCATTTGCAGGACTTTGCAGAGGGTTTCGTTATTTTTTCCAGCTGCCGTATAGCAATCAGCACCGTGCATTTAATTGGCATTTTTATTAAACAGCTGAAAGTGAGCAGGCACATAATATTAACAAAAAAAAAATAAGAGGATCTGTAACTGGACAAAATAATAGCAAGGATTCTGTGGCCATTGTTGACCTCGTTGCGTGACAAAAGTTTCAGCTGGTGTTGCAGCTGTTTAATGTCACCAGCATGAAAATGCCGAGTGGTGTTAAAATGTTTGCGGCAGCCTTTGATGCACTTGTCACGCCACCACCGACCTTCTCTCCCATCCACCCACTATCCACCGCCCTTTTGCATTAAAAATTAACTTTAATTAAGTCGAAAAACATAAATTACATGCACGCATGCAAGGGCATTAAAATGCACACACACCAAGGGTGTGCCAAGGGAGGACCAAAGTGTAGTCGCTGCTTCTCAAGTCTGCAAGTCGTTTCATGGCAACAAAACAAATAAAAAAAGGCAAAGTCCTGGAGAGTTGGACCGCAAAACTTTAAACATTGTTTCACTTTCTCTCACCCGGGCCCATGTCTCCACCTTAATCAAGTATTAATTGTGTGGTCGTGCGTTGAATTGCTGCATTAAAAGGTCAACTCCACTCCCAGCCCGGAACGACTGACCTTAATTGCAGTTTGTGCCACTCCCACGACCACACGTGGCAGCATGTTGCAGGTGGAAAGGATATTTATCCTTTCGAGATTTCATAAATATGCAAATGGGACCTTGCTGGCGATTTAAGTTTTTACCTAAATAATGTTTATTAATTTTAGGTTCTATTCCATTATTTTAACTAGGAGGTATTAAACAATTCTTTACCCTTTTCTAAGAAAGAATTCTCCATTTGTTACATTTGCTGACATCACAGACCTAAATGTCATTTCGTTATTTCGTCTTTTGGTGATGTTTGCATTTTTCTCATTATAGCACAAGTAGTCCCCTTTCCTTTTTATGGTTTTTGTTTTTCTGATGGACGTGGTAAGTGTGTTTGCGCAATAATAATTAATTTTAAAATACCAGGGAAATGTGCAGAAGGATCCTGCGAGTGACACTCAATTGAGAAGGAGAGTGCAAATGAAAATGCACATCACAGGTGACTTTAACTAATTGAACTCTCCACCAGTTAAACAGTAATTAATTTTCCCAATTGATGACAATTTTAATAAAGTAATTAAACTAATAATAAATGTTATAGAAGACTCTGGACGAAAAGATTCAAGGCTAATTTGTTTATAAACATTAAGAGCAGCCTTTAATTTCTGCCCATTCTAATTAGTTGGAACTAAAAAGCATTCAAAATTCGAAAGCTATGTTGACAATCACTAATTCGCCAGCTAATATTAAAATTAACGACCAGATGTGGTTGGTTTATTGGGCCTCATCCCAACCTGTGGAAAGGGACGGATGTGATTGGCCTGCAAACAATATGTAAGATAATAATACACACAGACAAGTTTGGCATGTCCTTACGCACACTTTCGATAATTTATTGGCATTCAAGGACCTGCAAAATGCGCACCTGGATCATTATGCATGCGAAAAGGACCAATCGGGGGTATAAGGGCAGGAGCAAGACTCTGGGCCCAATGCCTCATCCTGGCTGCAGTACCTCTATCTATTTATCTGTATTCCACATTCATTCATTCATTAATCAGAGTTGGGTGAGACAGCGCGGCGGAGTGACTGGTATGCAAATTGATTTGATGTGTTGTCAATTAAAATGTGCAATTAATTTCATTTGGCTTGCCTCACATTATCGAATGTGTAATTGGATGGGATTGGGCGAAAGGCCGCACACTTGCCACGCTCCCCGTCCACATAGATGGGGCATATGGACTCTGACAGCGGCTGCTAATGAGCTCAGTTAGCCAATTCAGTTTGTGGCCATGGGCCTGGGTGCGTGTTACCCTTCCCAGGGTGTTCCCGGGCTTGTGTGTGTCTAAATTAAACCGTCTATGATATGGCAGAGAGCATAGCGTATACGCAATTAGTTAGTCAAACGCTGATTGCCACTCTTTAGACAGCCAGGGGCAAGTGAATAGTTCCAGTACTTCTTCGTTGGATTTATTGCCTTGTAGCAGTTGGATTCTTTTGGAAATCAAATCATTCCCCCCTAAGATAAATAGTTCAAGTGATTCTAATCCCCTGGCTTCCATTATGGAAACCAATATGCCTAAACTTAATTTTAAAATCCCAAGACTCTCGACATCAGCGATTCGCTGGCATCACAGTCTTTCTAAATTAGTTCAAGGATTAGCGCAATAGAACTAACGTGCCACGGACTGGCGCAGCCCTTTTGTTGACTTTGGGGAACTGGGGCGTAGGAACGTCAGGCGGATCTTTGGGGAAGAGGCATCGGGCAGGGCAGGGCATGTCACAATTTCCCAATTAGCTACTCATTGAGATAAATTTCTTATGCAAATGATGACAAGGCCAAGTAGGGCTTTCGGGGGCCGTGGACAGGCGCTGAAGTGTTGGGCGGCACTGGCATTGGCAGGTTACTGGCTAGGGGAGTTTGGGACCCTGGGATCCAGAGCCCCCAATATCTACAGCTGATGGGGCAAGCCGGAGGTAGAGTGACATTGAGTGACTCGCGTTGACGAAGACGCAGCAGCAACAGCAGCAGCAGCAACAGCAACAGCAACAGCAACAGCAACAGCAACAGCAGCCGTGGCAGTGGCAGGAACATCTGAAACAGTGGCAGCCTTTCGCTCACTCTCTCTAATTGGCTGCTGACATTTGCCAGCTAACAAAAACAATAAGACCAGAAAAAGCAAAAGCAATACCATGTTTAAACAGAAAAAAAAGCAACAGAAACAGAAACAGAAACAGAACCAGAACCAGTGGCAACGGGAAAAGCTGAGTAAATTTGACATAATTAAAATTCTGAAAACCAGCAACAACCATTTCTGGGGCATGAGATGCGAGGAAGCCCGAAAAGTTCTACTTTCTTACACAAACAAAAAGTGGGAAACGAGAAATAAGGTATAGCGCACATTTTGCTAATTTATTTTGAGTGATTAACCCAAGGTGCTAATTTCTCAGGCCAACTGTCCCATATATCCGTAAGAAATGGTAACAATCTTGTGAGGAAATGCGGTGCCAGTTACGTTTCTTCGAACTCAAAGTTCATTGAACACTCGCACTCGCACTAGAGTGTGAAATAATTTTAAAGTCATTGACTTCAAGCCAGATCTGCTAAGCCATAGATCATGAAGATTCTACGAGAGATCCCAACGATCTCCATTCCAAGGAGACCCCTTTGCATTCTTCCAATTTAATTACAAGTCAAGGCTCGTCTGGCTTTGTTTGGTATCTGGGTGCGATATAATTCACTTGAAAGCACCGCAAGCAACTTTGTTTGGGAGGCAGGACCCACCTCGTCCCGGAGGAGGCGCAGGACGTGGCACAAACAAATGCAAATTACTCACACGCCGTATGGGCCAGCGAGGACGACAAGAAGAGCAGAAACTGCGCTTATTAAAGTTTGACTTGTACTTTTGCATCGTTTTTTTTTTAATATTATTTTTGTTTTTTCGGGTTTGGGTATGGGAAGTGTGAATGCACCGAGGCAAAGTAAAAGTTTCGGGATAACAAAAATTAGGCATTGCCTTTTGCGTTCCATGATAATTGCAAACAATAGAAGGCGCCTGGTGGCTGGAGGCGGAGGCTGGTGGGGAGCCAAGGATATGGGGAGGTGTGCGGTTGTGACCATGTTAATGCTTCCGCATTTGCGTTGAGCTGCAACATTGCACCAATGTGTGTGACTTGGGGCACTGACAAAAAATTTCCAGGCATTTTATTACATTTTATTTCCATATTCTTTTTATTTTTAAAGCTTTCAAATAAATGTAAATAAAATTAAGAAAGCCAAATAGTTATCTGAGTACCAATAATTTCCTGTGCATCTCCTGTGTGTAGGTGTGTGTCCTGTACACATGCAAAAGTTTGTGTGCCAGCGACATTCACGCCTCGCTGCACTTTTTACATGCTGCATGTTGCCTGCGGGCATTAAGTGTGATTTTATGCGATTTGTACCAGGCAAACACCCGCCCAACGCCCCTACCCGCCTCGCCAGCCCACGTGCAACACCTCCCACTGTAAAAGAAAAAACCGCAGAAGCAGCAGGAGCTGGAGCGGCGGCAGAAGAAGGAGCAGCAGCAGGAGCAGGAGCAGGCAGAGCCTTCACCCCCTCACTTCTTTGCTAATTTACATTTGACAAATGTTTTGCATGCTACAAAATTTCTGCCACTGCTGCGACGACTGCTCTTCGTTAGTGCCCCTCCATGCCACATCCTCCGTTCTTCATTCTCCATGCCACATCCCACATCCCACATCCCAGAACCGAGATCCCTCAGCTCCTGGCCTTGCCCCTTGGTGTTTTGTTAGCTGCATTTGTTTTCATTTGGTTTCTGCGCTGACATTGTTTACAGTTCAACTTGGTTTGAAATTAGTAAAAATCTCACACGAGGACCCGCCACAAAACACACAATAAGAACAAAAACCCCAAACAATAAAAATCGAGCAACGAGATCCGGAAAGGACGATGGGGAGCCGGAAAACAGAAGTTTTCCCAAAAACTAATTTAAATTGATGTCAGAGTCAAGGTGCTAAACGATAAAACTAGAATGGGGGTGTTGTTTTAAATAACTTAAACACTTTAATTTGGAAAAATAGGAATATGAAAAAATTCTATTTTATAAAGAGATCTTTGTCATTTTCTCAAGTTTACACCAAAGATTTTTGGAACAATCGAAGTATGTTTTCCTACAATCAGCACCAGCTTTTCCAGCATCTCTGGCATGCAAATATTTTCCGGGGGCATTGTCTAATCGAGGTCTAGAAGACAGAATAAGCAATTTTTAAGGAAAATTATAATTTCGAATACATTTCTTACATCAACACCGCGTTAAGTATCTCTCCAATTATATTATTCTGTTCAAAGGGTCTCTGCGATATTTCGCAAATGCTTCTTAGAAGACAGGCACTTCCATGTCGGCCACCAAACCTTTAAATTAAATAAATTTAAGCAATATTTGTCCTTTAAGAATATACAAATATTAACCTCTCCAAGCCAGTTTCTATAACATCATACAACCAAATCCGAGTTTCATCCTGTCTCAACTGCATTTGGATATCCTTACGCCACTCCCTCGCCGTAGATACAAAAGTTGAGGTGTTCCAGAAAGTCCACCAATAAATGGGTATTGGCGAGGGCACATATTGAGCTTGGTAATTAATGAATCCCCACAAAGATTCCACCGGATCTGCCTCCTTGATGGGATAAGCCAGTCCAGTAACAATCTGCGGGAAAACAATTAGACAGTCGAGTTGCGAAAGGACGATTGATGACCAACCTTGTTTGTGCCGGAACCACTAAAGATGGCCACGCGTTTCGAACGACTCAAGCTCTGGCTGGACGCAGGACGTTCATGGGAGAGGTTGGGCTTTTTGGCAGGACTGCAACTACCCAGAAAAAGGAGAAAAAGGTGCAGGGCCAACTGCTTGCTACTGGAGTGCATGGTCAACTAATTTTGCAGGCGGTGCAACTTGTGGCAGCATTGGGATATGCAGTTGCAGTTTTTAGTTTGCTCAAGAAATCGTCAGAGAAGACTTTTACAAACTTGACAGAAGAAAATAAACATGGCAGCACTGAGGAAAACGAGTTGATTTTTTTAAATAATGAATAGAACACAATATGTTGTTTTAGGGACTAGCATTAGCCTTGCCATGCATAAAGGAAATTGTCACAAACATAACTTGATGTTTGGACATTGAAATAGACATACAAAAACCGCAGCTCGGGTTTCTCTGTGGTTCTCCCAGCATTTTTCAGCAACAGAAACAACCTGACCACAGTGACATGCCACTGATGAAAATGGCCTCCTGTGCCTCCACCACTCGAGTCCAGAGGCCAGAATGGGGCATTGTGCGTGGGCCAGAAAGCAATCGCCTCTGGCTGGGACTTAACATCGAACACATCCACGAGTGTTGCAGAGTTCCTGCTGCCGGTTGCCGACTGCCTGTTGCCACCTGGCTTTTGTTGAAAGCTCCTGCGGCTCTTTGACTTCCATTTGGGAAGCTGCTGCCCACAATACGGATCCACGCCCTCGCAGGGCTTACGTCGATGGGGCCTTTGTTCTGGCCATCAATGGTGGATTGATTGGTGGCGTTAATTCAAGTTCACACCAAAGGTGAGGTGATGATATTAACTAGAAAATTAGTTAACGCTTAATCTCTAATGTGAATAATAAAGTCGAGTGTAAAAGGATTAAAAACAATTGAAGCAAAAGCCACAACTCACGCCTGGTTAAGCATTAAATTAAAATTCACTTAATCAAGCAGAGCATTAAGGCAAAAGATTAATGCGCTTAATCCATCTGAAAGCCATAGCGATTAAAATATTTCCGGTGTTAACAACTCTGCTGACCTCCTGTTGCCCAATTCAATTTGAATGGATGCAGCGGAGTTTATTTATTATTTTTATCCTCCAATCAGTATCTCTAAATGCAGCAATTTAACAATCTGTTATCGGGCAGTTACACATTATAGCCAAATTCCCATGCAATTAATGGGAAAGTGGTCCACATAGTATGGGCGAATCCAAGCTGCAGGCTATGGGAGAAGATATGGGATGTTTGGGGGATGGATACCGGGGACTGTTTAGCACCTTTTTAAAGAGCTCTTGAAACGGCACAAAACGAGTTAACGACACTCAATTGGGTGCTAATTGTACAATTAAACTTTGCCGGGCCAAACTGCTGACCGAATTCGACCGATGCGTCTCCAGCCACCATCCACCAGCCACCAGCCACCCGGAATGCGCGGCATCAGTTCGGTTCGGACAGCTAATGGCATCAACATATCGTAAAATACAAAAAAACGTCCGGTGACCGAAACGGGCCAATATCGAAAAGCCAATTCCAATTCGCCAAGCTCGTCGCTGTCCCTCTAATGGTAATTATCTGCTTCATAAATTCTCGCCCAATTGCGCTCGCAGCGTCCAGGCATTTTCGGAGCGACAGTGTTTTAATTGTACAGCCCAATGCCGATGGCTGTCCCTTCGATTTACCCATTAACTGGGTAGTGGCCATTACCCAATACCCACTTGCCATCGCTCGCGCTCCGAATGTTATTGAAAATTGCATTAATTTAACGCATGATTGGCAGTGCCAGAAAATGGAAGCGTCACAGCTAAAGTGAAATTATGCAAATTTATGTTGCCGATTTTCCATTTTTCTTTTTTTTTTTTTGCCTGTTTGATGTGAGTGCCAAGGCACGGAGCATTCGAAATGTTCGATTACTCAATTACACTGATGAACAAAAAGGAATACCCGATTCTGCACATCCTCCACCGAAAATTCTTACTACAAAAATTATAAAATTTTCACCAAACTCTTTCCTTTCACAAATAAAATGAATCCTTACAGATTAATGCCAGTAGAGTGACTCCTTCTGGCTTTCATTAAGCAAAAAAAAATGGTGAAAACAATCAAAGTAATTGGATGGGCTGGGCTGGGACTCCTGTTCATTTTTCTGCTTCCACTCTGCCTTTTCCGAAATGAGAGACCGCCACAAAGTAATGGTACCTTCGATGGTGACCATTTACTGGGCAACCTAGCAGCAGCGCCCCGGGTGGGGCCGGAGGTGAGTGGCGAGGAGTGGCGCCACCGGCTGATGCGACTGCACCGCCAGAAGCGCTACCTCCTCTTCCCCGAGGGCTCCTCCTTTCAGCTGGTTTTCGACATCATCATACCCATCGTGGACTACACCAACTACGCCATCCTGGGCATCACCTGCTCCGTAGCCTGGGAGCTGCCCAGCAAGGCGCCCAGCGAGCTGATTGAAAACGTGCTTACCCGCATCAACGACGGCACTATCGGCACTGTCCGCCGGAACGACAGCGTCCCCGAGCCCGAGCCCGATCCCGACCCCCTGCCGCCGTACCAGAATCAGAACCGGGATCAGGACAATCGAGATGCCGCTAATTGGCAGGCAACTCACGCACTTCCAGCGAATCCGCCGGCATATGCGACCAATGGCCATGGCTCCCAGTCGTACTACACGAATATCCAGCGCATCCCAGCCTCATACCCTTATGCAAATTCTGCGAATGCGAATTCCGATGCAAATGCAAATGGACAGCAGCGCCAGACGCCGATGCCTGCTAATTGGCATGCGCGACAGTCGTGGCCCAAATGGCAGCGCCAGGGGTCTGGGTCGGGGATGGGAGCCAGTGTGAGTCCATGGTCTGACGCAGGAAGGGACAACTGGTGGACACGCAACGGGGAGCGGGTGCAGCAGAACTGGCGTGAAAAGCAACACATGTGGAACCCTTCAAAATGGGCGTAAGTACTCCCAAAATCGCCATTAATTAGTAAAGCAAAGAATTCAAAAGAGTTTAGTTACTTTTGGGGTTTTTATTATATTTTCTTCAAAGTATTTTTTATATTTCTCAGCCCATTTCCAAGTACTGGTTACTCCCAAAGGCCACGGATAGTCTTGAAATCTCCACCAAAACATCGCATTTATCCTGTATTTGCCAAGAGGAGAAGGAGAAGAAGCCTGGAGCAAGATCCTCCTTTGGAGAGAATTTATTTACAACAGCATCTCAGTTCCAGGCAGCTACTGTTTGGAAAAATCGAACGGCTTTACAAGTTGTAAGTTTACAAAAATCCATGCATATAATCAAAGACCTAATCAATATACAATTCTCTATAGGCAACGTCTTAATGGCACATCCTGCGTCCAAAGAGCTCTCTGCGAGTCCGCCCAAAGACAGAAGCGCCTCCAAGGGAGAGATGCCCCGGAACCACAAAGCTTCATAATGGAACTGCTGTCGGCCATTTTTCAGCTGCCTGGCAGCCAGGATGTAGATGACCCCAAGGAGCTGGAGCTTTTGATGTCACCACATTATCTGGAGGCGCACCGACAGCCAAATAATTGTCGAGAACTTTACGGGGATTGTAGTCACTCATTTTGGTTGGACTGACTTTGAAATAAAAGAAATAATAAATAAAACAAATATATTATTTGAGTTGAAAGACCTAGATTTGTTCTCCCCTTTGAAGAGGATTATAAGCGAAACTTATTTGGAAGTTTTTCCAGTTGGAGCTGAAAGCATTCCGCCATGATAGAGTCTATCATTTCAGTTTATCTCTACGAAAACGGCGACTAGTGATCACATTACTTCAACTTCAGTTGCCCAAGAGCGGCAGCGTCATCATCGTCAAGGTGGAAGTGTGCTACTTTCCAGATGGAAAAGAACACACCCAAGGAAGGGAGAACAAGTTGGGAAGCGTGAAAAAGTAATTTGAACCTTTAAATAGTCCAATGAGCTCATGGAGCCAGCGGAAAAGGGAGCTAGAGCGGAGGCACCCTGGAAGACAAACTACTTTGCCGAAACACCAAAGACTAAAAGTGTGAAAACTAATGAAAGACAAAAGAAGAGCAAAAGAAATTTCACGAACGGAGCTCAAACTCAAACTGGAAACTTTCTCGGCGGGAGAAGGAGGCCACTTACAATTAACAGCGCAGCCCAGGGAACAACAGTCCAACTTGAGAGCGAACCTTAGAACCCGTCCGATTCTGTTTGGGCCAACATCGCGGGACTCTCTGCTGACACTTGACGTATGCTGCGACCGCAAGCGAAGAGGAAAATGTGGAGCTTGTTTTCCAGGAGGAGCTGCAATCGCAGCTGCAACCCAATGGCCAATTTTCCGGTTTTGGCCCTGATACTCCTCCCCCTTATGGTGCTCTCCTGCTTGGGTGTCATCCCGGCTGACGGACTGAAGGCCGGCGGATCCATCGAGCTGGCAACCGGCAGCCCGTCACTGAACATAAACAATGACGACAGCAACAGCCTGGAGCGGCTCATCGAGATGAGGCTGAATGAGTCCCAATCCGCATCCGTCCAAGGCAGGCAGTCGGAAGAGCTGTTGTCCAGGAAACGACGCTATTTGGTATTTCCGGAGGGCAGCTCCTTTCAGATCGGTAAGTCAGTTGGCCGAAAAGGCAGTGACGCAGGCACGAAACATTTTTCCGAAGGGGATGCTGAAGCCCCCTTTTGGCTACCCCTTCTGGCCAAGTCAAACAAATCTCACGCCTCACTGGTCTCCTATTCCTCCGTTCAGTGTACGATGAAATTGTGGGAGTCGTGGACCACACCAACTACTTGATTCTGGGCATCACGGTGGCTTTGGCTTGGGAGCTGCCCAGCAAGCCGCCCAGCGAGGAACTGGACGATCTGCTGACCAAGCTGGAGGATGGTACTCTGGACATAAGTCGCAACGACACCGTGTCGAATATAACCTATGTGGATGACGCCGCAGCGCCGACGACTAGCCGGCCCTCGGATTACAAACCCAACTACATTAAGTTGTCAAACTACGGGAGTGGCAGCAACTCCTACTACAGCTCCTCTCCCGTTTTCCGGACCCCGATGCATCCGTCTCATCAGTATGCTGACAGTTATTACAGCCGCCCCAAGGGTGGGAGGCGCAAGGACAACCACTACTACTACGGTCGCCCGGGGATGAGCTCCGGCAATCCCTTCGCCAAGTGGACACGTCCCTACTCGCCCGCCCACAACTCTCGTTACCCCTACTGGGCGCTCTCCTCGCGGTGAGTCCTTCAACCCATGTTATTACTTTTTTAAAGGGAGTATTTTTGATAATTTGCAGGGTTAAAGATCGTTACTATGGCAATAGGCAGTCACTCCGGCGACAAGATGCACCACCTAGCACCACCACAACCACCAGGCGACCCACTCGTCGTCCGGCACCACGACACCATCGCATATATCCCGTGTTTGGGAAGCGCAGCATTCCGGATGCAGCCAATCCGCATAAACGGCAACGTCGCAGTGGGGTGGCCAGCGAGCACGAGGAGCACTTGACCAGGCTGGAGCAGCTCCAGATAAAACATCACCGCCGAAGTCGCCAGTCGCTGTACGAGCGAATCGAGAAGTATTTAGACAAGTGAGTGACCAATTAGCAAATGAAATCCCATTCATTGTGCATTTTTAATTAATGGTAAACCAAATCCCTTCCATCACAGACGTGGTCATCATGGCTACCACTGCGTCCTCCGCACGCTCTGCGAAACGGGGCAAAAGTCAGAGGAACATGAGCCTGGGACATTCGTGGGGGAACTGATGCGAGCGGTGTTCACCATCCCCGAGGCCCTGGACGACGAACCGGTTGCCTATCGGGACACCCACTACGACAAGGCGCACGCCGCCAAACAGGACTGCGCCACCCTCTATCCGGACTGCAAGCAGTCCATGTGGCAGGCCCAGTTCATACAATAAACTCCCAGATTCCCGGTCCATTGTAAAGCGTTTTATTTAATTCCATTTGCCTCCCAGCAGCCAGGCCAGAATATTAAGCTTACAGGAGTCGCGGAAGTGGCGGTCGCAGTCATCCGCGTCCAGTTTCATGATCCGGGAGTATTCATCTTCCACGCCGGTTATAGTGGGAAATCTAAATCAAGGGATTTAGTATAAAATTTAAAAGCTTTTATAATTAAAACTTACGTAAAAACCAGCCTCACTATGTCCTGGAGCATGGAGTATCCTTTGGGCAAAAGCAGTCGCTTGCTGTCGCAAATGGCTCTCAAAACACAGGCCTTGGCATCAATACCCAGGCTAAAATTTATTTGTAAAATAAAAGAATCACAAATACAGAATTTCAGTTAATCCTTACATATTTCCGAACCCTTCGAAATGCTCAAATAGTTGCCTTCGATCCCGGTGTCCATTGTAGTGCCGCAAGTCATCCACATGACCAAGTTCCGGATAGTGAGGCGGGTGATGAGGTGTCAAGTCGGGATCGAAGGGATCCTCAAAGTTAAGGGAGTTCGAAGTCCTCACATCCGCAAAAGGCTCCACCTCAGGATCAAAGTATTCACCATCCACAGACCTATGCCAACGCTGTGGATAACTAGGATACTTTGCCCACGTAGGCGACTCCGTTGTCCACCTGCTCCACTTTCCAGGATTGCTGTATTTCTGATAGTTGTGCTTCGCAGGTGACCAGTTTTCATATCGCTGCCCATACTTTGAATATTGGGCCCATTTGGCAGGATCAGCATAGGATGGTCTTTCATCTATACGTTGGTGGAGCCTTACAGGATTCGGTTTCTTTACGGGAGTGGCCTTGAATCGCCAATTGGTGCCTGGTATCCAGACATAGGTCGGTTCTGTTGTGGTTTTCGGCTTCTCCGTGGTAGTCGTCCTTTGGCGATATCTCTTGGGATAGACATCCTCCCGCTTGGAGGGCACTGGGTAGTAGCAGGCCTGCTCAATGTTCATGTTGACCCCGCGGGGATAGGCCGAGATTAGACCTTTGCTCAGTTGTCCAGTGAACTTAAGATTGGATCCCGGAGGGAAAAGAACAAACCGCTTTCGCCGAGAAAACACCCGTTCCACTGCATGATAGAGTTCCGTATGATTGGCCTCCACATGGAGAATAGCCGAGAGGATGAGTTCAAAACTAAAGAAGATCAACACCAAGCCCTGCATGGCAAAAGAATACTGATTGAGACATCGTTGGCTTAACAAGAAGCTGGGACGGATTTCGATTTGTCAGGAAGTGATAATTGTTTGGTCCACAATTGAATTAATTTAATGAGAATGTGTGTCACTAGTGGGTGCGGATTTATTTTGGATTTGTCAACTACAAATATAAACATTTCCATCTTAAATGCAAAATAAAAAGATTTATTCAGAACTAAATAGTTTCTTCAACTCTACCACTTAGTAACCAAATCAAAAAGTTCATATTGCACTTCGACTTTAGCTCCTTAGAGCATTCATCTGGATGTTGGTCCATAATGCGACTGTATTCATCCTTCAAGCCATCCACACGAGGTAAGCTAAATACCAATTATGTTATTAGAGAAACTTCAAAGTTCAATTAATAAAGGATTTCAACTCACGTGAAAATCAAGCGAAGCATGTCGTGCAACATGGAATATCCTGGCGGCAGGAGCAATCGTTTACTGTCGCAAATAGTCCGTAAAATACACGACTTGACATCAAAGCCAATGCTGTTAGAAAACCACGTTGTGAATCATTTATTAATGTTGAAAATTTTTAAACCTGAAACCCACAGTCTACTTAGTTTGTTGAACCTTTCGAACAGATTCCTGCGATCGCGATGTCCATGGAAATGGCGAGAATTCCATGCTTCACTGTATCGATTCCACTTGGGAGATGGTGTGGTCCACTTGGATACCTTCTCTTTCACCTGGTTCCAATCTTTCCACTGATGATTCTGCCACTTTGATTCCTGCTGATTGGCGTATTGGTGCCACTGTTGCCATTTGAACGGATTCGCATAGCTCCCATCATCGATTCGATGGGTTTTTGGAGGTGGCTTCCTCCATTTCGGCTTTGGCAGGGTTTTGGCCTTGAAGCGCCAATCGGTTCCTGGTATATAGACAATAGAATCCGGAAGCGTTTCGGGCTTCTTTGTTGTGGTCTTTGGCAGAAACTTCTTGGGGTAAACATCCTCCAGAGTTCCAGGAATGGGAAAGTACAGAGCCTCCTCCAGCACAAAGGTTATCCCCTTCGGATAGGTGGCAATGAGTCCTGTGGCAAAGGACAAGGTGAACTTCACAAACGAGCCCGGCGGAAACAAGAGAGCCCTTCTCTTCCGGCTAAAAACCCTGCTCACAGCTCCATTAAGTTGGGATTTCTTGGAAAATTCGGACTGATTCTCCCCCTGACTTGGCCATAAGCCCGTCAGCAGCACAATTATAACAAAGATCTTGGCTCGTAGCATCTTGACCAACTGAACAGAGGAAATTGTCGAATCTGTATGGAGGCGTCTTTAATCTGTTAATGCAAACGACTTCCTCAAATATTTACCCTCCACCGAGTGATGTCTTGATTTATTGACCATTCTCATGTGTCCATTAACCCACCGACCCAATTGTTGGACAATTGTTGGAGCTGTGTATTTGTACCTCGATCAGTACCCTTTTCTGGCTCAGCACAGACAGTCCACAAAATGGAATTCACCTGGTGGTTAAGGTTTCTTCTTTTAGTTTCCTTTTTTACACATCACTCGGTTTCCCTTTTATGGCCAGCATCCTCCAACTTGGGTGTAAGACGTCAGATTATTTTTACAAAAAAGTTTATAATTCTTTATAATAACTTTTTAGTTGACAGTTTCGGTTTCCTTTCCCATTGCTGAACTTCTTCCGGAACGCCGAATTCTAATCGACTGGTGCTTCGCTGTCTCGTACAATTATCCCTACAACCTCACGGAGTTTTATAGTATCCCCATCTGGCCGGGATTTGCCAATTATAAGGCGAAAAGAGAAGCTCCCACCCTGGAGCTCACCGACGACAGTTTCTTCTCAAAATACGGACATGATGGGGAATCCGGAATGCATCCGAAGGATTTTTCAGCTGCCGAGCTCTATGCCTTTTTGGAAGACAGCCTAGCTAGCTATGGAATCCACGAGACCTGTTTGTTGAAAAGTGTCTGTGAGCTGGCCCAGCATCCCTTTGATGATAGACACAGACACGTGCTCACTAATATCGTTACATTTGTGCTGAGGTCAGTAAATTGTTAATAACAAATAGCATTTAGGAAACCCTTTTTCCTTGCATAGTCCCTCCCAGCATGAAGGATTTCGAGAGGATGAAAACGTGTACAGAGAAGCCTACGAACTGGCCGAGCAAGATGGATTTCTGGGCGGAGACTGTCCGAGATTATACTCCCAATGCAAACACGATCTGTTACAGCTCATAAGCCAAGTCATATTTCAATAAAATCCCAGAAAATAAGGCCTACCTGCAAATTGCAATGTCTGTGCGTTTCATTAGCAGCTTTTGGGAGCCACTAATTATCGAAGTGCGTGTTGTCCATAGATTCCCTCACATCGAGATGTCTCTCAAGCGTGTACACTTCATTGGAGCTCTGCTAGCGCTCTGGAGTCTCCCAGCTTGCTCGGAGTTTCCTTTGCTGTTTCCGGCATCCTCCGTCTACCAGGTTACATCCTCGTTGTCCGTGCCGGTGGTAATACCCGACCGCAAGCTCTTTTGGGACTGGGGTCTCCAAATGAACTACGCCTTTCCGTCCCAGCCCTCGTCCTTTTACGCGGCCACTATCTGGCCAGATGAATTCTCGCGGCGCGGGAAGCGTCAGTTGCGGAACGAAACTGAAAAGTATTTGCCCGGAGGAGTCAAGAGAATACATCCAAATGATTTTACCGCCGGAGAGCTCTACGAAAGCCTGGAGAACATGCTGGCCCGCTACGGCTTCGATGAATCCTGCTTGCTTCGCAGTGTTTGTGAGCTAGCCAGGTATCCTTTCCAGGATGCAGAGAACAACATACTCACCGCCCTGCTAACCTTCACTCTGACGTAAGTTTTTCCAATTAGAGCAATCGCTAAACTAAAACCAAACACTCCTCTTGCAGACCCTCTTTGCACGAGGCCTTCGGTCCCGAGGAAAACGTCTACCGGGAAGCCTACGAGCAGGCTGAACAGCACGGATTTATGGGAGAAGATTGTGCGAGTCTATATGCCAACTGCCCGTTTGAATTTCTCACTGGCATCAGCAGCCTTCTCATCCCCAAATTAAGTCCTTAAGACAGTCTGTGAATTTATGGGTATTTTCCAGTCAACTTAATGTTATGGATTCCGAGGAAAGTGCATCACCAAATGAATACACACAAATGTAGGCTACTCGTCTTTATCTTTATTTCATCTGACCAGTCGGGTGGCCAAGTTTATGATGTCCGTGTCACAGCTAGGATACGAGAGGTGGCAGGCTCCTCCCAGGAAGCCAATTTGCTCCGCTCTTTCGTATTTGTCTCGGTAATGCTGCTCGTCGTCGGCGAATCCTTCGTGCTGGGAGGGTCTAAAAGTAAAGAAATTATTTATTATTATTAATAGACAATTAAATATTATTAAAAAACCCTACTAACATATTTTATTTAAACTTACGTGAGCAGGAAGGTGATGGCCTGGGTAACTATACTGTAGAAATGATTTTCGGCAAAAGGATGTAGGGCCAATTCACAAACACTGCGTAGAAGGCAGGACCTGTGGATTCCATAGGTCTCCAGCAGGTTTTCCAGCCCCAAGTACATCTGACCGGCCGAGAAGTCGGCCGGGTGCATGCCACTTTCCTCTTCCAAGCTCGCCAGATCCGTGTCCAAGCTATTGGGCAAGTAGCGCTTATGTCTGCGGGCCAGCTCGTCCGCCCAGATGGAGGCGTTGTAGAAGGCCGATAACGTGGTGGGCAGGTTGTAGTTCATCTGGAAGCCCATGTCCACAAAGACCTTGGTGCGCGTGGGCAGGTCGAGGGGTATCGAGATTGACGAGGTGATCTGGAGAACCGTGGTGGATGGAAATAACAAAAGCCCCCCAATCGGAGATACGAGTAGAATCACTACCAAAGCGACCTGGCCGATCTTCTCCACGTTCTGCTGCTTTGGACGATGCATGGTGTTGTGATGTGGCCGAGAATCACGCATCCAGAAACCCACATTGTTTGCCCTCCATTGTCTATTTGGGATTTAATTAGGCGACCTGCAAATGAGTGGATCAACGACCAGCGATGGATGCGTGAATAGCAATTAGAACAAATTAGTCAACGGTACACCTCTGGCTCCGAAACTGGAGCGCCTGCCCCATTATTAGAATCTATTGAATAGCCAATCAAATGACTTCGCCACCATTCCCTATTCTTTCTTTTCAAGAATTATATCCAAGCTGAAAGAGTCTTTGGTCTTAGTCTTTCTTCTGAGACATGTCAATTTCTTGGCCAAACAAATATCGGTGCGGAGATCCGAGTTTAAACAAAGCCAGATTAGTTAGCATTGCACTCCAATACAAACAACATGGTCCGAACGGTTCCAACCTGGCAGTTGCTGCTCCTAACGGTGCTCGGCACGGCCAGTCTGGTGGCCGGCCAGAATGATTTTGATTCTGATCCAGATTTAAAGGGAAACAGCAGCACCCTTCTAAGTCGCTCCAAGAGAGTGGCCATTTACAATGGCCAGGGAATTGTCAAGGTACAAATACCCAATCCAGGATGTAATCCTTTTGCCTAAATTCTGTGAAAGTTTGTTCCCAGCTTTGCGTATCCTGTAAAACAAGTGGACAAGGACCAGTCGTTCTGGTGGTTCTTCAACTTCCAGGGCCAGTGGATCCCAACAACCATTCCCCTCTACTGGTGGAGCTTCTGGAACACGTCCACCTTTGTGTCCACAGCCCGCGAGTGGCGCAAGGATATGCAGATCAAGCTGTCCCATGACGAGGCGAGATCCTGGGTATACACTGCCATTGAGCTGGGCATGGAGCAGTAAGTAGTTTTAAATATTTTGATATGCATTTTTCTAAATTTTTATTAAGGATTGCTGGACAAGATGGCGGAGCCTGCCTGCTGAGGAGCATTTGCGAAGTGTCCCAAAGACCTTTCGAAAACAGCAACATTTTTAGTGAAATAGTAAACTCGATTATGGTGTAAGTATACTCAGCTACTTCGAATCAGTAGGTACATTAATGTCTTCCGCAGACCCACCTTGGACAACGTAGCTGAAAAGTATCTGCATGCCAGGAATGCTGGACGAGGGGGAGCAGATTGCCAAAGGACATACGACGACTGCAGTCCAATTCTTTGGACGCTCTTAATAAACGTGGCCAAGAATCCTTTTGCCTATTAAAGATTACAATTGAACCTATTCAATGGTAGTTTCTATTCCTTTATAGACCTGAATACCCTCCCACAATTATAATCAAATCATACACAGCACTCCGGATTGCCATTTATTTATATAGCCGACAGATGATTCTGACTCTGGAACTCAGCTCCACTCCAAATTTAGTTGATTCTAGCTTATTGATTTCTTGCTCTTTGCGAGGGCCCTCTTTCGGTACAGGGCCCAGATCTCGCACAACATCGGAATGGCGAGGCAAGCGCACTCCTTCGGGTGCGGGGCATCTGACTTACGACGCTCGCACTCCGAGAACGAAGGATATGGGGTCAGGGGCTTGACGCAGTCTGCTGGGGCACGTGTGATGTTACACTTTGGTGGGATCCTGCCGCGCCGGTGGCAGCGCCTGGCCAGCCTGGGGCAAGGCGATTCCTCGTACTCCGGGCAGGGCTGTGGGCAGGCCGTTGCTGGCCTGGAGGAGCGCTTGCGACGCTTCACTGGAGCTGGCTTGGCCTGGGCGAAGCAGCAGATCTTCTTCTTCTTGATCTTGATGGGCGGGCAAGCCACCCAGGTCTGCCAGTACTTGCGCTTCGCCTTGTCCGACTCCACATAGTAGATGTCGTCGAAGCGAGGATTGAAGGGGCAGTAGGTGTCCTCGGGGTCGCAGAACGGGTTCAGCCACATGGATTTTAGCTTGGGCTGCACCGACTTCTTAATCTTCGGCTCACTTTCAGGCTTACCGCATGGATAGTTCTTATTGACCGTGGGGCACCTGTTCTTGGCGCCCTTCTTGGCGCACCCGGAGCCAAAGCGCTGACTCGCGGCTAGGATGCCCCGCGCCCCTAAATTGGAACAGAGCAGTCGGCCGGCCATTTTCAGGTTTAGTGACATTTTTTTTTTTACCGAATCTATAAAAGATATACAAAGTTTATGCAAATTTATTACTGACTAAGCCAAAAAAAAATAAAATGAAAAATTTGGAATTTTGAGGTTTTGGATACTGAAATTTAGAGGACTGTCCAGTTCGGAGGCTGACTGTGTAATGAATCTATGAGACTCTGTCCCTTCCTAGCCCAATGACACGAGTTGACAGTTCGATTCACAGCCTACTTGTTTTACATTTTTTTGCCGTTTTGCGTTAGAAAGTCTAGAACATTGTAGGGACAACTTGGAGCATAGAAACGCGCACAATCCTTGATGTCCTTCCGATGTCTGTACTTGGCATCCATTATCTCTTCGGGGACCCTATAAAAATTAGTTAGTTTGGGTCCTTTCATCATGAATATACTCACGTTAACACAATCCGCATTAGATCTTCCATCAGGAAACCCTCGTGGTGGGCCTCGTTTATTTTAGCTCTCAGCTCACACATGGCTCTTTTAATGCAGGACTTAAGATCTATTTGAAAGCTAAAATATGATTGTTGAATTGTAATAATAATGATGACTTGGTTTCATTTATCGTAACCTACACTTTTCCCATGGCCTCGAACTGATCGAATATTTCTCTGCGCTCTCGATAAGCGCGATTCAGTTTCCAGCTGGGAACCTCCGACCAGGACTCATAGACCTCTTCCTTGGGCTCAAAATAGTTGCTCTTGGGGACGCTCCACGGTGTTTGGTAAAATGAATCTCTACTAATTAATAGATTAAATGTTATTTGTATAATTTATTTATTTAATTTATTACCTTTGAAGTGTTTGCGGTTTGGCCACTCTGTGTTGACTAAATAAATTCTTTCTAAAAAGAAAAACATTTTATAATGTTTGTATCATTACATTTTTAAAAATAAAATAAGATGAATTAAAAAGTGGATGAATATGGAAACATTATCCTTTATTAGTTACTTTCTATAAGGCCTGATGTTTTCCGAATTTTGGTAATAATTACGATAATAATTCTCGTAGTATTTCTCTAGGTCAGGTCTTCTGTAATACAAGGCATCCAATCGACGTTTCGGAGAGGTCATTGGCTTGGGTTTGAATCGCTTTAATATCTTTGGCTGCCACCCTTGGACAGTGTCGGGAAGTGGGTGATATATATCAAACTCCAGGCTGTATTGAAGTCCACTAGGTCGACCGCCCACTATAATTTTTGTCAAAGCAGCGGTAAGCAAAACAGAGGCCTTTTCCGGAAAAACCAAACCACGCACTTTTCGCGATAGCAGCCTATCCTCAAAATTTCCGGAATGCTCCATTAAATACGTGTGATTGGCCAGGACGGCGGAGACAAAGCCGAGCAAAAAAAGAACCAAGTAAGACCTCATGGCGACACACCCAATATGAAACTGATGATAGTGCCCCAGGCACTGGAACTTCTGGCCGAAAATTAACGCCGAAGGGGTTAACTACGCTAATTGATACTGGGAATGGATCAGGTAGGCTTTGGAATTACATGATACTTGAAATTATGTGGAGTGGGGTCATTTGATCAGAAGCTGTCCCTTTGGCTACGTTTCGGCATTTCAATCGAGGAATATTCCAGACGAGACTTTTCTCAACATTTTTTATTTTGAATATTTAGCAAGTTTTGTACGGCCAAAGTATGGTTAACCCTAGCAGCTTCAGCCGCATAATGGCGAATCGTTGCCCGGAGTTCCTTAGGGTACGAATGAATTCCTTTCAGACGCGCTTCTTCTCCCGACACTATCCGCGACCCAGTTCCATCGCCCAGTTTATCAACGTGGATCAGGCGAAACGGGAACGCGAAAAAAGCAAGACCTACATGAAGAACAAGGATCGGTCCATGTGGGAGCTGGATGGGGGCAGAGCGGAAACTAGGTTCGAGAACGACCAGATGCGCTTAGATAAGGAACAGTACCGTCCACGGGAGCTGGAGAAGCGAAGCTACGACTGCACCTGGGACAGTTTCCCGGAAAGCGTAGCAGCCAAGCAACCGATGAATACAATGCAATCAGTTGAGCCGTATGCCAGACGTCGCCGAAGCCAGGTAGGCTCCCATAATGGTAACTTCCTATAACGTTTTAATGATGAAACCCCCTAGGAGGAGCGTCCCAACACCGCCAGGCCCTGGGACGATGAAGCCCGCCAGTTCATTAGCCAGTGGGACAACAACGTGGCCATGATCAATCGGAACCGCTATGCGAAGGGGCGGATTTCTTCACCCTTGATGACACCCCAGATGACCGACGCTATGGTAATCCGGAAGCGAAAATTCTATTACTAAACTGAGCTCGGACTTGTGTCGGTGATAAGGCTGTCTTACCTGTGTATCCACTTTGACAGCCGTTTTAAATCTTGAGTATTCAAGGCATTCGGTTTTAAATTATAAAAATTATTTGTAAACTCTTCTTGTCTGGATGAAAAATTGATAAAATGATTAATAGAAGCCAAATACGAAACTAAAATCCATAGCATTATTTCTTCTAAAGTTTTTTTTATTTATTATTCAATTCCTGTCAACGTTTTTTCTACGTCGAAGTTTTGGTTGAGTTTACCTTTTTTTTGCTTTTCCTGACAAGGAAAATGCCTTTTCATTTTCCAGGAAAATGAAAAGGCAGCAAAGAAGGACACCATTGATCACCAAATATGATAAATAACATCTAAGAAATATCCAAACCGAAAGTTAAATGCGTTTTGAGAATCAAAGATTCATTGTCTAACAAAATTTATGTCTTAGCAAATATTCCCTTTTATTACCTTTGATTTTTCTAAATGGGTCTTTTTAACACAGAACAAAAGTAAAAAGTAAAAATGTATAGTTTATCTCCCCTAAACAGTATTTATTTACTCTTTGATAAGTTTAATACTTAAGTGGAATATATTATATATATATAATACATTATATGTTGTATATAATATACATTATATGTTATACAAATATTATACAATATATTATACAAACATAGTAATTTCGGAAACTATTTGAATTTTCCGCATACCAATTAGTAGTGTTGCCACACTTATTGCAGGCTTTAAAAGTACATGGTTACACTAAGTTAATATTTATTTTTTTTTGGTAACTGAATGTAAATATATAAGAGGGTTATTAAATTATTCATTTATTGTTATTTAAAATTGTTCCTTGAGCCATGGCGCTCCTAAGAAAGGCTGCTCCAGGATTTTGGAGCAGCTTCCGTCGCTTCACCAGCAGCGGATGCACTATCTACAGCCTGAGCTCCGGTCACGTCAAGTGTGGTGTCTCCGTAATCCGCGTCTCTGGACCACAGACCAAAAAGGCACTCCGAGCTATTGTGGGAAACAAAGAATATGAACCAAAGGTAGGTCAATTAGAGGTCGTTAACCTCTTAGCGAAGGATGACCACCTGTTGAGTGTGTTACCAGAATCTTGCTTATTTATTTATTAAATTATTACTAATTATTTTATTCTTTAACAACAGGCCCGACATGCATACTTAAAATCCTTTTTTCACCCGAGTAGTAAAGAGATGATCGATCGAGGACTTTTGCTTTGGTTTCCTGGTCCCTCATCTTTTACTGGAGAGGACTCTTGTGAGTTTCAGGTACATGGGTCACTGGCCGTAATTGCAGCTATGCTTGATGCTTTGGGAAAAGTTGATGGTCTGCGGCCAGCAGAGCCTGGAGAGTTTACTAAGAGGGCGTTTTTCGGTGGTAAACTTGATCTTACTGAAGTGGAAGGGCTCGCCGACCTTATTCATGCCGAAACGGAGGCGCAAAGAAAGCAGGTAAGCAACCCCTCTATTTTACCGAATATAAAGTAAAACAAAGTTTTCCCATGTTAGGCCCTTCTACAGAGTACGGGCGCACTAGGTCTTCTATACGACAAGTGGCGCCGGAGACTCATCCGGTGTGCTGCTCATCTGGAGGCCTATATTGACTTTGCGGAAGAGGAACAGATAGAGGGGGGAGTGATCCTGCAACTGACCAAGGAACTAAATGCTGTTAAGCGAGAGATCCGGGAACACCTGAGCGATCAGCGGCAGGGAGAGCTTCTACGAGACGGAGTCCGCACTGTAATCATTGGAGCCCCCAATGTGGGCAAGAGCAGCTTGCTGAACCTTCTATGCCAACGATCTGTTTCAATCGTAACAGATCAAGCAGGCACCACCCGGGATATCATAGAAACCATGCACAACTTCGGAGGATACCCCGTGGTTTTCTCCGATACGGCCGGACTGCGGACAAACACAACTGATAGCATTGAACAGGAGGGAATGCAGAGAGCTAAAGACTGCTTGGCCCAGTCCGATATGATACTACTGATGGCAGATGCCAGAAAAGTCAAGGAATTATATCATGACGACTCCGTTTCACAATTTGTACATAGTTATCTTAACGACTTGGATGTTCCTTTGGATTTGTGCAATGGGAAACGACTTCAGCTGGTGGCCAATAAAACAGACACTCTATTACCGGCAGAGATCCAACAGCTGGAGAAGCTTTCTAATGTCCTAGCCATTTCGTGCCATCAACCCGATAGGATGTCTGCGTTTCTGGGTAGCTTGGAAAAACAGCTGCAAGAACTTTGCGGAGAACCACGTGCTGAGAATCCCCGCATCACAAACACCCGGTACAGGCAGCAATTGGAGCGGTGCATCGAGCACATTGATGTTTTTCTAAGAGATTACAACCCCGACCGATACCCTGACATGGCTATTGCGGCCGCAAAGCTGCGCAATTCTGTGCGCTGCATCGAACGGATCACCGGGCACGTCAGTTGCGAAGATATACTCGATGTTGTGTTCAAAGACTTTTGTATTGGAAAGTAACTTGATAATAGTTTCTACTTTATAGGCTCAAAGATTGCATAGATTGCCCATTAAGTATTTAATAAAGCAATAATATATTTAATTTGGAACCTTGGATTTAAATAGGATTGTAATTGGAATGTACGACTCTTTCTTATGTATTTCCATATACAAAAAAAGTTTTTTAGTTTCTAAATTTCATTTTAAATTTAAAATATTTAAATACCGTTATTTTCTCATTTGATAAGCACATGTGGATTCTAGTTAATCCACCACGCGGTCACACTCAAGATTTTGTTTACGTGTTTGGTTGATTTTAAATTCCAATTCTAAGCGAAAAATGTCATCCTGGATTACAGGATTGGCGGACAAGGCCGAAAACATTTTGAACAAGATTGATCAGAATGCTGCCACAGCCCTGCAGACGGATAATCAAACCGGAACATCCGGAGATCCCATGCGAAGGAGCATGACCAGCAGCACCCAATCCTTGTCCATCCAATCCTTTAAGTCCACCTTGTCGCCAGCCAAAAGATCAGGGGGCAACAGTGCATCCAGTGTTAAAAGCGAAGGAGGAGGATCTGCGGTCTCCAAGAAGCTACACCACAATATGTCATCTTCGGCCAGTTTCTCCAATGCCAATAGCCCAGAACAGCAATCCATGGACACTCACGAACTGGCAGCGTTCAAGATCGCTCTAAGCGAGATTACAGCAGAGCGAGATGAACTGCGTTTGCGGTTAAACGAGTTAAACCACGACGGTGAGCACTTTGCCCTGCAGCAGCGCAGCCAGGAGCTAGAAGCCCTGGCCCAAACCCTTTCCGAGGAGCGGGATAAAGCAATACATGATCTTAACGAGGCGCAAACCGCTCATATGGCCTACGTGCACTCTATATCCGAGCTGGAGACCAATCTAGCCAAACTTCAACAGGAATACATGAGCACTTCTCAAAAGCTACAAATGCAAACAAAGGAAACGGAACATCAACGACAGGAGCTACAGGAATATCGGACGAAAGCTCAGCGAGCCTTGCAGGCCATCCTTGATTGCAGAACTGAAGGCCAACCCCACGGATGATGGTTCAGATTCCAGCTTGGTTGCCAAAGACAGCGAAACCCGTTTCCTGCAAATGGAACATGATGCCCTTAAGCAGGAGCTGGAGCATGCCAATGAGGAGTTGCAGAAGGCGCGGCTACAGCTGGAAGATAACTTCTCCCAAGAGCAGCAACGTCAGGTAGGAATGGAGCCAAAATGATCAAATTGCAGTTTTCTAAAATAATCGAAATTCTAGCTCGAACTCAGTTCGGCCCGACAGCGCGAAGAGACCCTTGCCAAGGAGCTGCGCCAGTCTCGGGAGCACAGTGTGACCTCCGAGTCTGAGCAGCGCATACTTACCCAGGAAATTTCCTCGCTCCGGCAGCAACTAAGCAACCAAATGGCTTCCTCGGCCACTCGCCTCCAGGAGAGGGAACAACAATTGCAACAGATGCGCCAGCAGCTTAGTGAGAGCGCCAATGTGGGAGCCAAGAATGATTATGAAACACGACTTAAGGCTCTCACCCAATCGCTGGTCGAGCGGCAAAGTCTCCTGGAGCGAGTGACGGGCGAAAGGAACGCCCTACGACTTCAGCATGAGAAAGCTCAATTGCAACTGCAACAAAACATGCACCTTGTGGAGATGGAGGGCCAGCGTGGTAGCTCCCGCAATTCTTTGCTGTCCAACAGCACTGATGATGGTAAATGGATTTTGCTAACTTGTTTCTAACAATTAAATATTTGTCCTCATGCAGTTAAAGCGCAATTTCCTCTGCTCATGCATCCGAGTCCGTTCGACAACCGCGTGGCTCGACGCTTTAAACGAGCTCTCCGCCAGGCGGACTCTATGGGCATTCGGATGGGCGCCTTTCTGCGCCGCTACCCTATGATGCGAGTCTCTGTGATTGTTTATGTGGCGCTGCTTCACCTCTGGGTCATGTTCGTGCTGCTCTCTACCACGCCAAACTAGTCGAATTCATTTAATTGAGCAAACGTTTTTATTTTTAAATATATGTATTGTATTTTACACGCCAATATTGTATATCTAGGAATACGAGTATATCAATGTCATGTTTATGTTGCAACAGCTGTATATATCGTTAGTATACATGGGTCTCGTATTCTCCTCAAATTCAATATTCAATAAACATCAACTATATTATTTACACAAATTGCAATTGATTTAAAGCTAAAAACATCAAGCAAACAAGTAACAAGGCCGAAGAAATTCACACTACTCGGTTAAGAAAGAACGTACGTCACAGTTCAAATATTGCATAAAGGATCCATCTACAGGGATTGTAAAGTTGTTAAGTAAACAAGAATTATTCCAAGTTCAGTTGCCCGGCAGAGCTGACAGTTCTAGCTAAGCGGAAGAAAATAGAGAGTACACGCTTTTGGGACGATTCGCGTAAAACAGGCGCTATATGCCCTTTAAGTTTTTGTATCAGTCATCGGCATGATAGCTCACATAGACGGCATCGCCACCCAGACTAATCAGGCACTGGCCCTAAAATAGAAAACATTTTAAGCTTTTGTACAAGTTTGTCGCTCGAAAGGTTACCTGGTTTTTGTGCTGGTTATCGAACAGCATTAATTCGGTGATGTAAAAGGAGACCATGGCATTACCGCCCAAGGAAGCAATGTGGGCCCGCACCACGGCCAGTAGCTCGGTGATAAAGCCGTGGACAAATCCGCTAATGCCTCCATTTTCTCGAATAGAAGTGCTCTCCCGGATAAAAAAGAAATTCAGATTGCCCAAGTATTTATCAATACGACCACCGGGGATAAAACTCAGAGGTGTCAGATCCACTCCGTAACGATCTCGTAAAGGAAACTTAAAAAAAAAAATGTATTTCCTATTTGGGGACCATAAGAATAATGAACTTACGTATCGGTTACGGGGAACTGATCCCGCATTCAGAGACTTTACTCCGGAGCCCAAGTTGCTCAAGCGGGACGGCGAAGTTTTGCGCATTTTAAAAGAGCTCATTCCAAAGGGAGGAATGGCGGTACTGGTCGGTGTAGGGGTATCCACCATCTGGTCCTCGTCAAGTGGAAAAATATAGTCCTCCTCCTGGAGCATTCGCTTGCCATTCAACTCGGGCTGGGACTGGGTAGCATGCACCGCTGCCTCATGGAAGCCATTCTGTTGCTGTAGTTGTGGTTGCTGCTGCGGCAATTGTCGCCCACGTCCTCGGTACTTCATCTTATTGGCATCGCTAAGACCCATGGCCATGCCAGTGACCAGCAGTTGAATTTGATCCGTTTCTGGCAAATCCAATCGAAATCGAAGATCGCAGATGGCACAAGGTATCATGGTCCGCAGTTTAAAGTAAATCGTTTGCAAAAGTCTAAAGAAACATCATTTAATTTGTAATTTATTGCAAAAAAAAAAAAACAAATACTTACCTCTGGAAGTGCTTGGGGAATCCATTGACATTTTGCCCAACTTCGAGGCGGGCCCGCCACACTTGGGTAAACATTTGTAAGTTCTTCACGGTGTCCATTTCTACCATACCAGGCACCTGCTGCGTGTTTACCACGTGGAAGCCCTCTGGTGGATACGGTTCCATTAGCAATGATATGATCTCCAGATCTTCAATATCGTCGACCTCCAGCACACAAAGCTCCTTGTTGCCGCAGTTCAGATCAATCTCATTCATCTCTTCATCATCGGAATCGTCAGTGTCCGATTGTTTATCTCCTCCACCTGAAAAGCCTGAAGGTGCTGTCCCAGTATTCGCTGCCAAATCAGGATCCAAGCTCTTCAGTTGGTAGATCTCTTGGTTTCGTTCGAAGGTCTCTTGCAGTTTCTTCTGAAGCTCGTTTAACTTCTGCTTGTCGGTCCATGAGTTGCCGGCCACGATCTTGGGCACTTGAGGAACCGGCAATGCGCTTAGGAACAAGGCGGTACCTGTGGCTATCAACGCTATCATGCGCTCCCCAATGGCGACCTGTGTGCGGAGTCCAAAGATGGCATTCATGCCCTTGGCCTTCAGTTTGTTGATCAGCACGCGGTGCAGTTCATACTCCAAGAAGGGCAGCCCGTCCGAAATTTCTTTGGCGTTTAGTTCCGCTCGCAGGTCCCTTTTAGCGCGCACTACTTGAGCCTGCATGAAACAACCACGTCCAGTGACCTTAAGATAAAATAATAATGTAAATACAATAAAAATAAATATTAATAAAATGTACCTGCATAAACTCGGGTACCTCCAAAGTAGCCAAAAGCACATCTGGCACTCGCCCTTTTTTGCACACGGCGCACTTCTTCATTTTGACATTGAAGGGCACAGAGCTCAGATTATAGGGTATGTGGCAAATGGCACACGCATTACGGGGTCCATTAAGCGGAGGTAACCCAAACCGCTTGCCCCCCGAACTGTTTCCAGTTCCCAGGGAACCGCTATCTTTGCTTGCTTCCCCTATGCTGCCATTAGCCTCGCGTTCCTCCAGCGAATTGGACATGGTGGCCATGGCAGCCGTGGCCTTGGACATGGTGAAGATATCAGTTTGCGATACCGATCGATTGAATACCATATTGATTACCGCCGCCGTTCCAGTGGCAGATAAGACACACACATCATCCCTAAAATCAGGGTTTTCCACCAAATTAACGCTATCTACAAAAATTTGAGTTATTAGCATAACTTACGAAATGGTTGTGGTCTCTGCATAGCCCAGCACCACGTTGCAGCCCAGGGATCGGGCGTGCGAACGAATCTCCATACGTAGCTCCGTCCACCAGCTGTCCCGCACCTCCGGCTCGTCGGGATTGGGCACTCGTTCCAATAGCTTCACCGAACGCGCCGCCACTGTGGCTCCAAGGTGCAAAATAAAACCTGTGGGATACTTTGTCATGGTCAGAAAGGGATACTCCAACATGTCCAGGCTGTCGGTAGCCGTGCCCGGTTTGGCTCCCACCGCCGGCTGCGTTAGACGCATCATTGCCGTGGCGGCCACTAAGCGCTCACTGGCCACACAAATAGAGTTGCCTGCGAATTAAGAAGTTTCACAAAAAATTAATAGCTAGTTGATGTTTTAAGTCAGAAGGATCTTACATTTAGTGACTACAATTATATTTACAGCGTAATGACTTTAGGTCTTTCGAAATGATTATAAACGCTTGAGTTTTGAAATTGGAAGCTTCCCACAAAATTTTGCAATTCGATTTAATTATAAAAAAAGAATGTGTTTTCATATTTAAATTTTATTTTAATGATACTTGTATCTTTTATTTAGTTCGTTAAGTAGGATGAAAGTGAATTTGTACAGAAACGGCATTCAGAAGATATAAAATGGAAAGGGCTTGGCCTGGGCCCGAAGGAAGCGCGATAGGTGGAAAGACACACGTACAGACACACAGAGGAACACCAAGAAAGGACACCGAAATCACATCGAGATTAGGCGGCAGCATTTACTTACGCTTCCGGTGGAATGTAAAGATTGTGCCTGTTGGTGTGGTATAGCAGCGAGCGCAAAGAGAGAACGTTGGAAGAGTGAGAGATGGACACACGGTGACAGCAAACTCACAGATATTGAGCAGCAGATGCTTTTTGTTAAATGCTTACTACCTAGACTAAGCCAACAACTAGCCTAACTATACATACCTTTGGGCGTAACACTCAGGTCGGAGTCGGAGGAACGCCTGCATATCTCGCCGACGGTGGCCGGCACCATTGTGGTCGCCGTCGAGGTGGTCGATGTGGAAGCACTGTCTGCATTAGTGGCCGCAGAAATGCCGCTTTTCGAGGGGCTCGGCGTGAGCTTGAGGCGGCTGCTGCCCACGGGAGAGGCGAATCGCTTCAAGCTCGGACTTATGCACTCTACAGTCGTGGGAATAACCGCCGCTCCAGATGCTCCACTGGCTGCTCCTACTGACGATCCCGCCAGTCCGGATGCTCCTGGCTGCTGTTGGATTTCAGTGCTGGATCTAAGTTCGCGTGGTTGTTGGCGAATGGCAAATGGAGCAAGCAATGATGACTCATTATTGTGGTTACTATGGTTAGTACTAGAGAGTTTAGAGATATTTACAGAATGATCTAAGTGATCAAGACTAGAGGGGTTATTAGGGATATTCTTGTAATCGAAAGTGACTAGATCGGATCGTGTGGGGGTGGGCGTGGAAGGGCAGACGCGCAGCTCGGGCGCCTTCAGCAGCAGCGTGGTGGGTGGTGGGAGTGGTGCTAGTGATGTGGGAGGTGCCTCAGGTGCCATCAAATGATTCATCGAGGCACTGCGCTGCAAACTTTTTTCGTAGCTTGGTAAGAAATGTAACTGCAACATGGAGGAGGACCCGCTGAGATTGGAGGTCATCCAGGTTTCGCTACAAGATGGCAACTCCGGCTGGGAGCTATAGTAGGGCTTGCGTTCCAGAGATGGAACAAATCGATGGCTTATACTTTTCTCGAGTTCATGGTCCTTGGACTTTAAGTGCATTAACTTTTGCAGACGACGCGAGAAACTTTTTAAGTCTTCCAGAATATTGTGGTGCCTCGGCACTAGGTCCTGCTGGCTATTTTCGCAGCTGCGTGTTTCTCCCGGCTTAATCCAGTTGTCCTGAAGGTTTTCTTCTTCTTCCTGGGAATCCTCGCCATTGCTGTCGGGGGCATGTATTTCCAAGCCCAATTGCATGGACTCTTCCGAGTCTGTGGAGTAGTTGGATGTCGGTCTAGTCTTGGCTTGAAACTCGTCCACTGGGAGGTCGGGCGCTGACCGCGTGTTTTCTTGATACTCCGTCAAACCTGGAACAGTAAGAAAGCTTTTCACCGGCGCATGGCCCGGACGGACTCCTGTATCGTTGCTAATTGAGCGTACAATATTATGGGGACTAGAGGCTTTCAATGAGGCCGTTGGAAAGCGTGTCTTGCGTCGCCTTCGAAAGCTGCTGGAGGCTGCTGCAGCTCCGCCAAATATGCTGCTCAAAGACTGGGTGGCATTCTCGGGTATTTTAGGTTCAATGCGACGAATCAGAGTGGCGTATTTCTGACTGAAAACCTTACTGGAGGACAGAGTCAAACGACGCATTCGATGGCGCAGTTTCTTTTCCCGATTTCTTTCGCCACGCTCGTCCTCCTGCCGGATTAGATTCTGCATAAGCTCTGCATCCTCCGTGTCACTGCTAGCACTTTCCAGGTAAAACAAAGTGGTTGCTGCCGCCGCTG
Source organism: Drosophila varians (assembly GCA_018150405.1). Lineage (NCBI taxonomy): Eukaryota > Metazoa > Arthropoda > Insecta > Diptera > Drosophilidae > Drosophila > Drosophila varians. The sequence goes on along the minus strand of JAECWK010000015.1, from coordinate 16,098,277 downwards.
CTGCTGAAGATGAAGGTGCCGAGCTAGGCTCCCTGTATATATTCAGACGATATTGGGGCGTACGGCCGGAAAGTGGCAAGCTGGCGCTGCTAGCCCCGGCACAGTTAAGGAAATCTAGATACTTTTGCGCCAGTCTAGCCATTAAAGGTGTAGGTAGTACGTAAATGTATTATAAACATAAACACGAGACAACAAAAGAACAACGACAACGTTTGAAGCGTGCAATACGATACGACAAGGAGCCAAATTACAGAGATCGAGGGATGAACATTGGTCGAAGAGGTTAAGGTTTCGATTACGGTGTGGAAGGGAAAACGTTCAAGAGAAGAGAAGAATTTCGTTTAGAAACTGTTGAAATCATCTTAATATTAAAAATATTACAAATTAATAAAGGTACGAGTTGCAAAAAATGCGAATACTGAATTATTTTAAAATTTTTTTGGGATAATCTCGCTAATCAACCTGATCACTTTTTAGAAAAGATCCCCACTTTATACTTACTCCTCGATAAGTGCCACATCTGCGCTATTTGGCTGACTACTGCTGGTATCCTTGATTAAAGTTACTGCCGTTCCAACGCCTCGGGCCACAACGCCTACGTCGCCTTCCAGATCGAAGCACTGGGTATACCCAATAACGGCATTGGCACCCATGTTAATGGCTTTCAGACCCATTCTTCGCTGCACTTGGCCCGAGAGTTTAAGGAAGACAACTTGACGCGCCTCGTTGGAGGCCCGAGGTGTGCGAATCTTGTCGATCCATTGGTACTCCGGGTCATCGTTGATAACAAGTTCCTCTACAAAACCGTGAATCACTTGGGCGCGATAGCCGAACGGCACGCACTGAGCTAAAATGCAAGAGGAGAAATGTAAGCACGTTCTGATAAAAAGTCTAACACGTACAGTGAAAGAAGGGGATGCCGCAGGAGCTCTGGCGAAACTTGTTGACATCTGAAAAGAGGTCCACTTTGACAATCACATTAATCTCGCCTCGAATTCCATGCATTGTATCAAAGACGGGAATCCATCCAGAGAGCACAGTGCCCTTGCCGTGCACCGCCTGACTAGAGCTATCCAGGCACAAGGGATTCAGACTAATGTTCACCTTGCCGATGGCATCGTTGGCGGAGTACGTGTCGTAGTCCATTAATCTAATCTGGAGTGGCTCATCCTGCAACTCTGCATCGTCCACCTCGAAACGGAACCTTCAAGCATAAAGGGTTCCTGTAATTGGATAAATTTGAGGCTATTGATAACCTACCAATCAGTGTTCCAGGTGGGATTCAAACTCTTGCGGAAGACATCCGTTTTGTGGGTCACCGAGGCCAGTTTGATTTCCACGAACGCGTCCGTTGTCTCAGCGCTCTTGTCCATCACCGGCAGATTGCGCGCCGCCTTGATCTTCACACCCACCTTGCCTGGCATCCTGACCAGTCCTGTTCCTCCTTTTCAAAGATTGTTCCCACTGCAGTTCAAGCTAATTTATTTTAACTTGTGTTTTCCATTTTCCCATTTCTCAATGTGACCGTATAGGGCCAGGTGAGCCACCTTTTAATGCACTGTAAAAAAAGGATATATTGCAAGTGGAAGTCCTAATTATCTAATTAAATTCTTTATTTTTTACAATTAATTATATTTATAAATAATTTTCAAACATATGTACACAAACCAAAAAAAAATAATATGACAACAAATTAAAAAGGAAAATTATCTACATTCTACATTGAATTTAATCAAACGTTTTCATATGGGACATTTTTCTAAATAGTTATCATAAAAGATCTAAGCTTAAGACAATTATTAAATAAATAGCCAACTAAATTTAATATATTTAATTAATTTCGATACATTTTCTCCAAAAAGTATGGCATCCCTATTCTAAGCGATTGCAATCCTGCCCTGAAGCGAAAATCAATACTCGCCGCCATATTTTTTCACGCGTTTTTTTTAACGCGCTTGGACTCTCGAAAATGTTTAGTTAAATAAGTTATTTAAGATAAAAAAGGAATTCGAACGTGTTGCCAATTGTCGCAGGCCAGTGAAAATTTAAAACACCGCCTATCCTACGCATTGCATTCAGTAAATTAACGAATCCCCGTACCGTGGTCTCCGGCATCTGCGTTCGTGTGTGAAAAGTGTGTGAACCAAGAGTTAACGAAAGCAGGAGAGCAAAGAGCATGGAAGGACCACAAGTGTCTGCCCCTCCGTCTGGGGGCCCACGTGGAGGGGGCGGTGGATACCGTGGACGCGGCGGAGGAGCCCCCATGCGTGGTGGATTCGATCGGGGCCGTGGACGCGGACGTGGTGGCCACTTTATGGGCGGTATGCGAGGGGGCGGTGGTATGGGTGGCGGACCACCGATGCAGGGTATGATGTCTGGACCGCCACGCGGAATGCGAGGTCCTCGTGGTGGTCCTGGGTACCAGGGACGTGGGGGTGGTGGCTACCAGCCGCGTGGTGGAGGCCCGATGGGGATGCGGGGCGGACGCCCACCTATGTACCAGCAACGTAAGCACCATCTAAACCCCCTTCCTCCACACTAGAATCCAATCCAATCCGATTTCAATCGTAAACAGCTCCCAAACAACACACAGGTGCCGAAAACAACAAGACTGTGTCTCCAGTACCCGCTTCCACGGTCAGTTCGGAACAACAGGGAGAGCCTCCCGCCGGTGAAGAGGTCACCGATGGACAAACCCCGGCATCTAGTGTTCCGCCCTCCGGTGGTTCGACCTCCAGCAATGGTGGTGGACCTCCACCCTACATGGGTCGTGGGCGCGGACGCGGTGGTCCCTTCAGCGGTCGCGGACGTGGCGGCGGCGGCTATAATCCTCACATGAATGGCAGCGGCGGTGGCAGCATGTACGGTGGTCCCCACAGTCACCATGGCAACTCGATGGGCGGAGGTCCAGGTGGAGATCACGGATCGATGCCAAGGCGCGGCGCCCCACGCGGTAGGGGCGGTTATAATCAAGGTATGAGTCGGCCCCCCTTGCATCACCATCATGAGGCACATAATTCCAATACACCACTTGCACCGGTACCAGCTCTCAAACGCGGCGCTCCCGGTGGTCCTGGGCCCAAACGTGGACGCTACGAGGGCGGCCCTTACAGCCAGAGACCCATGACGCCGAAGTATCACACTCCTCAGCAGCATATGGGCGGCGGCGGAGGCGGAAGCATGGCACCCCCATCTTCTTATGGATCACCGCCAAGCCACCATGCTCCTGCTCAGAGGTAAGAGATAATTACAAATTTTACCAGATTCAAATGTCATTGTTGTTTACAAGAATCACCCTATATTCTTTTGTTTTGATATACATATAAACATTATTTTCTTGCAGTCATCATGGATACCAGGCGCATGACCAGACCCAGCAGGTGGATCCATATGCCCAGAGCAGCTACAGTTCCCAGACCGCCCAGCAGGGCTACAACGGCTATGGTCAGAGTGGCAGCAGCTACACGAGCCACACGTCGCAAGCCAGTGCACCGGCCAGTGGCAGCTATGGAGCTCATCAAGGCACTGAATACGATCAAAGCCAATACCAGAGCTACAAGTGGGTTATCTATTCTCAACCTTTTTTTCTGCCTACATGGTTAATATGATATTAATAAACCGACAATATTTTAGCAGTTCCACAGGATACACCGCGCAACAAGACACGCGCTATCAGTCGTATGGACAGGACTACAGCCAGCAATATGGCTCGACTGCCGTTGACTATAACGCCACAGGTCAAGCTGACTACAGTCAGCAGAGCACTGGCTACGATGAACGCTCCTACGCGGGCTATGGTATGTCTTAGTCCTTTAAAATATTCCGATTAATATGATTATTTTGTTTATGGTTAAATTAAATTTAAAAGTCATTTCTATTTATTTATCCCATAACATATCAACGCTACCGGTATCTTTTTACAGATTCGCAGGCCTATTCTCAAAACTATTCGAATGCAGCTGCTTACTACTAGACAACCGCATCCGCATCCCACTCCCGCTTCTGATGGCTTGCCAGGAAAAGAAAACGGAACGCTGTGCGTGATCGGATAGGCCGGGAGACCAAATGAAAGGGATAAGGGCATACATACAGAGAAATCAAGTAAATGGAAGGGATTATAACATTTGTGGAGAAATCTTGATATATGTAATACAGCAACACAACACTCACATAGACCCTCAGAACATATAAATTTTAGTTTTAAGGATACAGTTCCCTTTTTCTTAGCATTTAAGTAACTCGTGTTTCAGCGTCTTTCTATATAAACCCCGAACTAATTTCTTCATTTGTTTTCGTTTTGTCACTTTCCCCCCCAAATAGATGAAAATAATTAAAACTTCTTCGAATGCCTGTTAATTAATGTTTTGTTAGTAGACAAAGGAGCTAGCCCGCCTTGAGCTCCGGTCAAAAAAAAAAGTCTGTGCTCCTCTAAAGCCTCATTTATAATTATATTTCTACTGTGACCAAAGTATGCTTAAAATCATAATATTTATATGACGGAACCACGAGAACGTTCATTATTACCTTGATGAACCCACTAAATTTTTATATTTTGTGAAATATGTCATATTGTACACAAGAGAATGCAATGTATAGATTTTAGTTGATAAGCTCAAAAAACGAAAACAATTCTATTTAACCCCAAAAAGTTTTGTTTCCACTCCCAAATACTCGAGTAGTATCTGAAAACCATTTATGATTTTGCAAGATTGTTGCTTTATTTACAATATTGACGTGAATCACAGAAACCAGAATTTTTTATTTAATTTTTTTATGTTTTCTTACAATATTTCAATAGCAAAAAAAGTTCATAATTATGTAATTCTTATTAAATAAGCTGAAAAAACAAGTAACGAAATACACGAAATATATTAGCAAAAGATGCAAAATCATAACCACTATCAAAGTCAATAAAATAATATTTAAAAATGTGTTTAATGGATTAAACTTATTTAAACGTACATATTATTTAAAATATTTTGTTTAAACCAATCTAAAACCGAATAATTAAGAAAAACAATGCAAGCGAAATCAAATAATGAGTGAATTATTACAAAAAGCAAAATACCCAAGACTGAATATAATTACGAAACGTGAAGCACTGCAAGCTAAAAGCAACAAAAATTCTAGTAACACAAGAGACAAATGAAAGAAACTACTGCAAGACCATTAAGTATAATACTGAGATCTACAAAAACCAAAGAACAAACAACCTCCAAGCATTATTTCTAATGCTCAATGTACCTGAAGAACACTCATGAAAGTCTTAAATATGAAGAAAGAACGTTTCGAAAGTTTCTACGACATCAGTCATTCAAAAATAAAAAGTAGTGTCGCGCAAATTTATTGCAATACGAAAAAAACGTATAAAAAAATTCAGATTACAAAAAAAAAATTATATACATAAAAATATTGCAAACAAAATCCAAAAAGCTTAAATAATTTTTTTAAAAACTTTTGGTAAGTTAAGATAAAAGCCAAAAATAATATTTAACTAAAATATGAACTTTAGCATATAAAGAACTCAACAAGCTTTTTGTACTATTGTGCAATTATAACAAATTAGTTAATTTTTTGTCTGATTTAATGTCTTTTGATGTTAGCCTCTCTGCACCGTCCAGATAATTTTCATATTTTCAAAGCTGTTGGGTTCTAAAAAAAATCAAAAAGCGGCCATATTGCCGCATTTTTCACATCAATTGTAGAATTTAGTTGTTTTTTACAGGAATGAGAAATGAATATTATCAAAATGATAGCGTAAATGCTTATCAAATCTGAAGGAATGGATTTGTCATTGGTGGTAATCCAAAAACTATTACAACACGAAAAACCAAGTAAAAGACGAGATTTTAAATTAATAAAATATTTTGTTTTCAATGTTGCACTTTTATGTTATTTACATATTTTCGTTTATGTTAATATGACTTTATTTGTTATGGTTAAGAAAAGTCAAATGAAATATTTAGCGTCCTAAAAAGATCATGTTATAAAACGATCAAAAAGTGATTAAATAGAAAAGACTGAAAAATATATTAAATGAAATGATGAAACTCGAGGTACAAAGACACAACTGAAATTAAACGAAAAGTATATTCCCAAATAATTATCCATAGCAAAGATCAGAAAGTCGGTTTTTAATTTCGTAGCTATAGCCTTTAATGAGAGTAAAAATTAGCGTGAATAGGAACAAGATCAAATCATTTAAGTTAATTTGTCAAAGTACAAATGATTTCAAAATACAATTTACTTACTAACCGACTATAAATAATTTATAACAAAAGAAACCAAAACAATTTCAGAAAAAAATGAACTCGAAACTCAAAAGTTAAAAAAAAAATACGTTATTTTGTTTTACGTGCTTAGGCATTTTATGAACATAAAGATACCAATTCATCATTATTTCATGTTTTCGTGTCGAATAATTTGATTTACGTATTCTATTATTTGTTTAATTTTTTTTATTAATTTAATAAAAAATTACAAATGGCAAAAAACATTTAAATTGAATATGCAATTAAATGGAAACTTTTAATGATTTTTTTTCAGCAAAAGAACAGAAATATTGAATAAATAAAAAATTCCCAGTGGAGCGAAAAAAAACATATATCTTCTGCTTGACAACAGTTTTCAAAGGAAATAACGTTTGACGATGTTCCAGAGGTACACATTAAATCAACCGCAACTGTGTAATATTTAGTTATGCACAAAAAAAGATAACAAATTAACCGATTAGATTCCAAACTGAGTTTATATGGGTCTGATGAGTTAATTATGTTTGCGAAAATTCCAAAAACTTTAACAATTTTCCAAATCAAATATTTCAAATTATCTATTAAATTAAAAAAACATGAAAAATATTAAAGAAATACTTGCCTTATTAAAAAACAAAAAACAATTTAAATTATACAAAAGTTTGAATTCTCAACAGCGAAAAGAATACGTTTTTATCAGAGTTCAAAGTAAAACTTTAAACTTTTAACAAATACTTTTCAAAATTCATTTTTTAGTCGTCTCGATGATTGTTAAATATATATTAAAAAAAAGACAAAAGTGTTTTTTATTTAGAAATGGGAGGTTTTATGTTTTTTTTTAACCCAACAACCAGATAAGCCAAATGGAATTGCATTTTGGCATGCATTGATTTATTGAGAGGAAAAGTTTGTCTTTATTCAAAATGTAATTGGGAAAAAATCGAATGAGTTTGAACATATTTTGAATATTTTATAATAATGCTTCATGCTAGGGAAATATATTTCAGATATTTTTGAATTTATCAATACATTTACAGTAAATAATTTACTTACATTGTTTGTATAACATTAAAAAACACAAATATATTTGAATCAAGTTTTGTTTGTTCGCTTCGGGGGTCTTTGAGTATGTACAATTGAGTTTTTTTTTTTTTTTTTTTTGTATAGAAACATTGGACACATCGATTTGGTATTTAATGAACTAGAGAGCTTCCAATTGAGTAAAGTTCTGGGCTTCCGTTGATTAGATTTAAAGAATTATGATGAAGACGCCAGAATCGGGTTGTGCTGTGGAAAAAAACACTTTTCGCCGCTCGTTGATCAAGGTCCTGTGTCGTGGGTTCGTCCGTAAAATCAGTTTGCAGGGGATCCTTTAAGGGTGTCCTTATCCTTAACGCCGTTTGCCGAATCGCAGAAAGACATGGTCGACATCTGTACGTTTGTTGTAGTTTTTCAAAAGATCTTCAGAATTGGCCACAAGAGCTAAGCCAAAAATTAATCATAATAATGTCCTGCGTAATAAAGTGTCCTTTTGTCCTTACCTGACGCTTCGTTGTTTATGTAGGACTTAAGGGCCGAACTCAACTGATCCGAATTCTCCAGAGCCTGGCAAACTTTCCGGATGTGCTGGGGCATCTCCTCGACTATGCCGGCCTGGCACAGTGGAGGAGCCTGGGTGGCTGCCTGTGTGTTGGCCACAGCCAGCAGGATAATGGCCAGGCAGCAGGCGACAAAGAACTGTGGGAAGGACATGCTGCAAGAGACAAAGGTGGAAAGTGCACTAAAGATGATTGACATGGCTGGCTGGAGACAAGCTTATTAGATTATCAGGAACAGCAGTTGCAAGCTAGGGAAGTCTCATCCGGCCTGGAGGGTAACTCATCTTTCGCCCCAACTAATTTTGATTAAGGATAATGATCCTATTGCTACGTGCCTGATTGCCACTCACTGTTGACGACGTAGCCATGGCAAAGTATTATGCATAAATGGAGTTGTTCGAGCGCAGTTTCCATTTTAAATCCCTCCCCCAGTTGGCCTTAATGCTGCCCTAATATGTTTACGCGGCAGGCAATTTGTTTCTATTAACGGCCTGGGGCCATGGTAATCTGTGCAGATCCTTCCCACCTGAATGACGTTGATGGACTTGAATTCATACGCCCCGTGGGCCGAAAGGCAAATGCAGTCGGCATTCAGACACCTGTATGAGGTGCAGGACATGCGAACGTGTCCTCCATGCATCTTGTTAGCTTATAAGCAACCTATTGACAACAAATGCCAGGAAGTGGGGACGGCGGACATTCCCAGAGTACGCAAAGGGCACGTTCGAAGGATCCGGGGAACAGCTTCAGTTTTTGGACTCGGATATTGTGTCCTGCATACAAAATGAGATGCAGTTGCATACTTTGAACTAAAGGAGAACCAATATTAAATAATATTAGACTTTACATATTACATTGTAGACACAAGGGATCCCATTTAAAACTAAGAATTTAAAACAATGAAATATATACTTTGGAAACTTTTATCAAACACATATTTAAAAAAGTTTTTTGTAAACTTTAACTTTACAAACACTAGAATCTTGTAATCCTGCGTTTTCAGCGCCTCTTATACTAAAACAATATTTAATTCACAAAAAAACACAATTTTTTCACTAAAATGTATCCAAAATTTTTAAACCCAACTACAAACCTGATAAAGGTTTTGAGATATGAGGGCCTCGGTAAAGAAACTTGTACTAAAACTTAGTGTTCAGCTCTAGTTAGTTGAACTTGTTGAACGCAAGAACTCGAATGATGTCCTGTCTGCACAGGACATCCGCTTTTATTTACTTCCGCCGAGGAAGCGCTCAGAGGGCACGGCGGCCTGCGATTGGCTGGCTGAAACGCACACACAAACGCAAACAGGATTCACACCAACAAAGAGACACTAGTCGGGGGACCACATGTTGCGCTCCTGGCAGGATACTTGGTGGGCGTGCTCAAACATTGCTCATACGCCACCGACACCAACTGCGACCAAAGCACGATGCGGCGCTAACTGTGTGTCCTGGGCAAACTTTCTCCTGGATAGGAGTCCAACTCGATGGCTTCCCAATATGTTTATCTATTGTATAAGTTTATCAGCTCTTAATTATGTTGTAAAAGTTACGCTTTTATGATCGGTGGCCGGTGGCTCGGACATATTTATTGGTAGTTACAGCGATTAATACTCCACTTATGGGCCATTTCCCTGTTTACGGTCACTCCCACGGACGGGCTTTAATCTGAAAGTTTAAAGTCCTTCATTCGCCAGCTGCACCAGCCCGGGAGCAGAGTAATCTTCGATTTATGGTGCTGGGATTTGCTGGCGAAACGTTGCAATTAATTTGAATCAGTTCGTGTCTGGCATTCGAAAATGTCTTGAGAATTTTGACTGTGACGTCAGCCCATCTTCTAGGACATTTCATCAAAGTAGCAAGGATGCAAATATGTTTTGGTGGTGACTTTGAAGTAATGAGTAAATGCAATTTGCTGGCCTTTTATGTCCTTTATGGTCTTTAACGGATTTGGATGGAGCAAGTTGAAGGGGCTTGCCGTGGAAAGAATTGGGGGCTTATAAATATAATATAGTTTAAAACTATTCTAAAACCATGGAATATATAAAAACATTTGAAAACCCGTTGAAAATCGACCCATAAAAGTTTTGTAAATTTTTTATTTATTTAAAAAATAAATAAAAGTAGACCGCTATTCCCGATAGCGATTCCCTTTCAACTACTCCACTGTGTCCTGTGCATTACCACAACGCCTACTAATTGAGTTACATTCATCTGCCATTTCCTGTCATCTTTGATGGGGACACAAATCAAGGCGAATAATGCAATGAATGTGCCATATGTGACCACGAGGAAATCGAGAGTGGCGGAAAAAGAGGCTAACACGCGTCGTCGTTCCAACAATGTGTCGAAAAATTTGCACAAAATTTGAATAAACTGATTGGGTTTCGAGCGAATAGTATGCGAATAGTGTCAGTGGCGAAGGGAGAAAAGTGGAATAGGTCACATATAGTATATATATATTTTGTAATGCCCAACGATTAACATTTAAATTATTTTGGCCTACGCAAATAAACGAGGGAAAAACCCCAGCCAAATTAGTTTAAACTTTATTTCTCTTTGGAGGATCGTGGTACAAACTAAGTGGAATCAAATCATGGGGAACCCTTTAGCCCTTCAGTCCAGCAGCTTGGCCACAATGGGATCCGGAGCGGACATCGCGTAGCCGAGCTGTTGCAGCGCCCGTCTTATCTCGGTGAAGACACTGGCATCGTCGATGGTGGCCGGAAGGATGACCTTCTCGTTGCGGGCAAAGTCGGCCATCGCCTTGCGCATTGTCTTACCGGATCGGGTGCGGGGCAGGTTGTTTACGGAGGTGATCAGTCGGAAGGCGGCGATGGGTCCCACCACATCCCGGATTAGCTTGATGATCTCCGCCGACAGCTTGGCATCCGTTTTCTTGCAGTTCTCTACGGGTATGTATAAGCACAGAGGCACCTGACCCTTGGTGGATTCGGGCACTCCAAAAACGGCCACATCTACCACGTCGGGGTGTCGCAGGACGGCATCCTCTAGGCTGGAGGTGGACAGTCGGTGGCCAGCTACATTGATAACATCATCATCCCGAGCCGTAACGAATATGTAGCCACGTTCGTCCCTATAACCGGCATCCATGGTGTCATAGTAGCCCTAAAAAGAAATAGAATATTATTTTTTAATCAAATATAATATAAGATTGTATTACCGGAAATTTCTGAAAGTAAAGCTTGCGATATAGATCCTCGTTTTTGTATAAAGTGGCCATGTTTCCAGGAGGCAGGGGCAGCTTTAGGACAATCCTTCCTAGCTCTGTTGGCAGAGCCTCACAGCCATCCGGTTTCAGGATCTTAACTGTAAGAGGAATGTCCCGGGACGTTAGGTATTTTCTTGCCCAACTTAACTGGAGCATCACTCACTATCGTAGCCCATGAGGGGCAAACCCGTAGAGTAAATGGGCGGACTAAGGTTCTGCTGGTAACCCAGGCAGGTGGCGGTCACCGCGGATCCTGTTTCCGTCTGCCACCAGTGATTTAGAACCGGAACTTGGAAGGTCTTCTCAATCCAGGACTTGGTCTCATAATCACAATGCTCGCCGGCGATGAAGATGGCTCGCAGGGACTTGGTGGAATACTGGCGGCCATAGCTGATGTCCGGATCGGCCCGACGTATTACCCGGAAGGAGGTGGGCACAGAGAATATGGAACGGACCTTGTACTGGTCAATTATTCTGAAGAGCAGAGGGGTAACTTCAGTAAGTTTTAATCAGAGGAAATTATTTCTTTAGAATTTCAAAATCTTTTTATGAAAAATTTAGAAAATAAAAGCTAAGATATTGAAGATTTATTTTACGCACCGGAAATACTGGCCAGGATCGGGAGTGCGGTCCGGCTTGCCCTCGTACATGACACTGGTGGCCCCCAGGCAAAGAGGACCATAGCAGATGTAGGAGTGGCCCACCACCCAGCCCATGTCCGAGGCTGCCCACCAGGTATCGCCGGGATTAATGCCGTAGATGGTGCGGAGAGTATACATGAGGGCCACCAGGTGGCCGCCAATGGTGCGCAGGACTCCCTTTGGTTTGTCCGTGGTTCCAGAGGTGTACAGGATATAAAGAGGATCGTTGGCTTCGATGGGCACACAAGCGATGGGCTTTTCGGTCCTAGCCGTGTCCAGGACGTCTGACCAGAGGACATCAGCCTGTTCATCCAATTTGGTAGCGTCTGGAGAGATGTCTCTGTGGAAGATGATGTTTCGCTGTGGGGGCTTCCAACGCGACATATTGATAGCCGAGTGCAGGATATCCAGGTAGGGGACCACCTTGCCCGGCTCCACGCCAACATTGGAGGCAATTACCAGCTTGGGCTCTACGTGCTCGATACGGGAACAGAGTTCCCTAGCAGCGAAGCCCCCGAAGACAACAGAGTGAATGGCTCCCAGCCGGACGATGGCCAGCATGGCAATGATAGTCTCCGGGATCAGAGGCATATAGATCACTACTCGATCTCCCTTGGTCACTCCCAGCTTGGCAAGGCCTCCTGCTAGGAGGACAATCTGGTCGTACAACTCCTGATAGGTCACCCGACGCACTGTCCCCGTCAGGGGGCTGTCGTGGATGAGGGCCACCTTGGAGCCCCTGCCCGCCAGGATGTGGCGATCAATGGCATTGTAGCAGGCATTCAGGTACCCTCCAACATACCACTTAGTGAAGGGTGGATTGCTATTGTCCAGAACCTGCTGCCAAGGTCGATCCCAGTCCAAGAGGTGGGCTTGCTCCTCCCAAAAGGCCACTGGGTCCTGGACACTCTTGAGGTAGGCCTCCAGATAGAGGGGATCGTGCGAATCAACGGGCATGCCGCAAATGGACTCTTCTGCGAAAAGGTGACCATTAGTTGGAGGAGTTCATTGTTCCCGGCTCACTATAAAGCCGAGAGCTGCATAAAATTAGGCGCTTAAACTAAATTACAGCGCTTCCACCTTACGCCATTGAGTCGAAATTGAATTTTAAATTTTCTAAATGTCGCGGTCACTCAACTGATTTCTGTAGGCCCGATACTACATGGATAAGTATTATATATATAGTATGTGCCTCGGCCAGACGCCGCCGGAGCATAAGGCCCACGTCATTCTGGCTGGAAGTTGGACCCTGGGAGCCTACGTCTTGCATAAGCTAATCGGAATCATTAACATTGAGTGTTGTTTAGAAAACTAAACTTTAGTCAATTATATCACAGTCTAAATAATATTTTCTAAATAATATTTAGGAATTTATTTATATTTTTTGAAGTTTGAATAATAAACACATTGCTTTAACCATGCCATCTGTTAACTTTAATTGATATAAAATTAAGTAAAGCTCCTTAGTATCGGTATTGTTTTCACTCAAAAACCCATATATTATATAACCTGGATACCATTTACTCCATAAAAGTCATGCCATTACTCATTTCACAAGCTTTTTGAAATATTTGGATTTCATTTTGGAAAACTTACTTTCGGAACTCATATTCACAGCACGAGCACCAATTTCCATTATTATTTATTAGATTAAATCAAAAGTATTTCTATAAACTTTGTAAATTCCTTTTTAAAAATTCAAATACTATGTATATCCTATTTAATCCGTTTGTTCAATTAAGCGAAACACAACCGTCACAATGAAGTCAAAACTTGGAAATGCCACTGGAAAATGTAGAACGCCAGTCAAAAACCCAAACCTTTAAGAAATACCTGATCAAAGGTTTCAATTCGAAATTCTCAGAGACCAAAAGCAGGAACGATGGGATTCCAAAAGAGAGTTGGGTTTCAAATACCCCATTTATATAAAATCAATTTGTTTATACATTTTAATGACTTAACCTAACTCAACTTAGTTTTTGGAAAAAGGATTACTTCTTCTTCTTGTCCTTCTTGGTCTTTTTGGAGGGCGGTGGCGCCTGATTATCCTTGTCATCCACCTTCGGTTCTACACTGAATCCTTGAATGTATGGTTTAACCAACTGGAAAACTAGTTTCTCGTGCTGCACGTTGGTGGAATCTAGACTAAGTCGCACAGTAACGGGGTCGAATGAATGAAACACAATGTCGCCGCAACGCTGCGTGTGATCCTCCTCGTTGAAGGTAAATACGATTTGGGCCTTGGTGCGTTCCAGACCATCCTTCCCATCCTTATCGGACTTCAGATAAAGGGTGCCCTCCAGTCCGTACTTGGGAATGAGTACTTGCAGAGCATTTTTGCGCACAAATAGTACATAACTTGCAATACAAAATATTAAATACGATTTAAAAAAAATATATATCTTTAAACTTACCCTTCCTCGTCCTCCTCCTTTCCACGGAAGAAGAGATGCGTATTGAGCGCCACTGAGGCGCGTCCTGCATATTGGGCCATCTTATGCCGGTAGTTAAGGTTATGACACAGTTCCTCGTTGGATTTCCGCTCCAGCAGTTGGGCGTAGGTGCTATCGGCGCCAATGGAGGCAGCCAACAACCGATGGACCATGATATCGGAGTAGCGGCGGATGGGCGAGGTGAAATGTGTATAGATAGGAGCTGCAAGGCCGTAGTGGAAATATTCCTCCTTCTGGAGGCTGCCACTGATAAAGTACACGGCTTGCATCATGCAGCGCGTGGTGAGAATACGAATCATGGTGTTAAAGTACGGGTTATCCTCCTTGACGCACTTGTCCAGCGAGTGAGACAGCTCCAGTCCAGATTCGATATCCACCTAAAAGTTGACAAATTTATAAAACCTAAGCGAAAACAATTACTTTCACAACATACTTGGTATCCTTGATAGCGGGCAGCTTTCACCAGTGGATCAAAGTTCGTGGGCGGAGGTCGAGGGTGACGACGAAGCACGGCACACTCGGTAAACTCTGCTGCAATATGCTCGGCCACCGTAATGTTTGCTAGCAACATGAACTCCTCTACCATTGAGTTTGTCTCCCTCATCTGCTTGACCTCCACTTCGAGGGGCTCATGGGTTTCGCTATCTACCTGAAAGCGGATCTCTGGAGATGCCAATACCAAGGCCCTGAAACGTTAAATAGTATTTAATAAAAACATAACCAATATATTTAAAACTAACCCGTTGTCCATTCTACGTTTCTTTAAAATCTTAGCTAGTTTGTTCAGATTTCTCAGCGACTTGGCAATTTCGCCCTGCTCCGCTGAGTCATCAATCAAAACCTGGGCCTCCTCGTACGTCATGGCCCGCTTCGACTTGATAACACTCTTGTGGAAACGTTTGCTAATCACATTGGCATCGTGGTCCACCTCCCAAACGCAGGAGAAGGCAAAGCGTTCAACGCCACCAACCAATGAGCATAAGTTTGAACTTAGCAGCTCAGGAACCATGTCAATACGTTTGCCCACCAGATATACAGTGGTTCCTCTGGATGCAGCCTCCTTGTCTAGTGCATTTCCGGGACGAATAAAGTGACTTACGTCTGCAATGTGGACACCCACCTCCAGGTTACCATTAGGCAGGTCCCGGCAATGCAAAGCATCGTCAATATCCGTGCAGCCTGGTGGATCTACGGAGCAGATATATAAATCTCTCAAATCCACACGCTTAGCATAGTCCTCTGCCGTAATAGACCAGGGCATGTTGGGAAGAAAACTTAACACCTCCTCCGAGAACTTGCAATGCGGAACATCGTGCTCCAGTAGAATGACCTCATTTTCGGTTGCCATGTCACCCAGTGGCCCCAGCGAGCGAACAAAGTGCCCGTGCGGATAGCGCGAGTTCCTCGGCCACGTATCGATGGTCACTATGATGCGCTGGTTCTGGAGCTTCGCCGCCTGCCTTGTTTCAATCCGAATGCGTGGGATTTTTCGGTCAGCGGGCACAAAAATATGCCGGTTGGTGTCCTCGATGAGGCTAGGTTGCAAAATGCCGCAGTACTGACGCCACTTGCGACGCACAATGCCAACAATTCTTCCTGTTGGCGTCCGCTCCTCAGCTGAGGCGGCTGCCGCTGCCTGCACCTGCTGCAGCATGTCTTTTTCCTCCTCGGCACGCTCTTCGCTGGGAACATCGTCGGCGTAAACGTTCTTTTCCTCCAAAACAATTTCACTAGGCGCCGACCACTGGCTTTCGGGAAGTAGTTCTACCGCAACTAAATCGCCGTCCACGGCTCGATTCAATGATTCGCGGCCTTGGATGAGGATCTACTTTTAACAGATGCTGGTTAAATTAAATTAAATGAATAGTTTTAGAATTTATACCCCTTTTTCAAAAGACTCCACGTTAACGCTGCCTTCAAGATAATTCTCCCTGGAAGCCTGAAAAGCGCCTTGCAGCAGCTTCTTCTGCCGCAGACCCTCCAGCAGTTCTTTTATGCCAAGATGAGCCGGAAATTGGGGTAGAGCCTGCTTTTCGCTGTCGAAGGACTTGTGGGACAACTTATCCATCAAAAGCGGAAAGTCTTCCAGAGATTTTACATATTCCGCCGCGGAAGCCACTAATATGCCCTCTGCTTCGGCCTTGGCACGGTTTCCGGCATCGTCTGTGAGGAGAATAACCCGAGTAGCAGTTTTGCCACTGCGTTCCAAGTCTTTTGAAGATTGGGAGCTCTTGAGATGGTCGTCGTACCATTTGGTGGCCAAGCGAATGGCACGATCGTTGCGATCGTTGGCCGATTCGTCTGGCTCCCGATCCGCATAAGTGTCTCTAAAGAAGGAGTGATATCAGTGTGGTCTTTATGTAATATTAGAGATACTACTCACTTGTGGTGTTCGTTTACAAAAACATAAAAGTGCCTGGTCCGATCATGGACGAGCTCATTGAAGCGCTTGTATATGGAGGAGCTCTTGTGCTTCACCTCGTTTAGAACAGTTGTAAGGACGATGACGTTGCGCAGGACATCTTCTTCCAGGACATCAATCTGGTCCAGCACCACATTTGTGTCCAAAACTATGTAGTGCGGGAACTTGTAGAGGCTACATTGGATCTCGTGCTGCGAGGTCAGTTGGTAGACCTCGTTCTGGAAGCATTGCCTGCATAAATCGGAGCCGCAACCGATGTCATCTCGCAGATAGTGCTCTCGCACGATCTTCAGGATGTTACCCCTTTTGGTTTTACGCGTAAATTCACGTAAAGTTTGCATATTTTTTCCAAGTTGTTTTCAAATTGAAGATATTCCACATGTGTGCCGCAGTTAGGCGGCGGTACACGGTCAGTCTTGCATGATAAACGTGTACTTTAGAGCACTTTTTTTTTTTCTTCTTTTTAACGTTGTTTGGAGCCGCGCTCATTTAAATTAAAAAACTTAAAGGGGATATATTATTTTATCTATTTATTATTATTATGTTTTCCATATATTAGAATAGAATATCAAAATAAAAATATAGTTTTGAAGTTACTATAAATATAGGTCTTATTCAGAAGGTTTTGCGAACCTTCTTTAAATTATTAATATAAAGTTAATATAACCTACACTTACTGTTTATTAAACCTACATACAAATATTGGATATATATATATTTAATTTAGTTTAAAAATTTGAATTTACTTCCACAATCTACAAATACCGTCGTTTTCCAATACTGTCGCTGCATTTACTTCTTTAGCACGTGTAGCTACGCATGTTGCTTAATTTTAATATTTTAAAGCGCTAAATAATATATTTTAGCAATGGTTCCTAACGAAAAGAGTTTTCCCCGTGGAGGGACAATCAACACAGAGGCCAAAAGCACCGACAGTAATTCGAATATTGTAAGTTACCGTCGTGAAAAAAGGTTTTTTAAATGCGGCTAACATGTAGTTTTCTCCTTTAGATTTTCGGTGCGTCGCAAAAAAAGGTGAAGAAATCTGTTAAACCAAAGGACAACCTCTTGGAGCATGCCGAGGACTCCACCACTGACCAGCTGGAGGCTTTCTCCGCAGAGACCCTCAACATGGACACGCTGCAGGAGGACATGCTGGTCATGGGAGTGGTCAAGGGTGTGACTCCCACCGCCCTCCAGGTGGCACTGCCCGGACGTATGTTTGCCCGCACCTTGGTGGCGGATATATCGGAGGCCTACACAAGAGTTGCCAAAGCTGCCATGTCCGGAGACACCTCGGAATATCATGACCTCACGGAACTGTTCCAACCCGGCAGGATTATATACGGCCGAGCGATCAAGACAGAGAAGCTTAACACCAACCGCACCAGCCTCTTACTATCTCTGAAGCCATCGGAGGTTCACGCCAATCTTCACCACAAGAACATCAAAAAGGGATTTATCTTCTCTGGAGCCGTTGAGGAAATACAGGAGCATGGCTATGTTATTGAAACGGGAGTGCAGGGCCTGCAGGCTTTTGTGGCCTGCGAGGAATCAAAACAAACACTTCACATGGGTCAACTGGCCTTTGTTAAGGTTCAGCAAATCCAACACGACACTCACAAGAGCACCTGCACCTGCGTTGTGGTAGAGCAGGATCAAGTGAAGATTAAGAGCCAAAACGAATCGAATCTGGACTATATCCTCCCAGGCAGTATTGTGCGTTTCAAGGTGAGCAAGCACCTCAAGGACGGGCTTAAGGGTTTTATAATGAGCGAGTCCTTTGCTGCCTATATCAACGAGCACCATCTGGCCAGTCCACTAGACACCTTAGACGCATATGAGCTGAACCAGGACTACTATGCCAGAGTCCTCTATGTAATGCCGCTCACCAAACTGGTGTACTTGACCCTCAATCTGGACATAAAAGCCGTGCAGCAAACCGAAGTGGAACAGGAGGATGGAGAGGAAGTGGAAGAGCCCCTAAAAGTCGGATCCGTCGTGGAAAAAGCGAAGGTGCTTCGTCTGGGCAGCGGTGGTGTGGTTCTCCTCCTCAACAAAAAGCTAAAAGGCATAATTTCTTTTAAGTCCATCCGTTCCAACTACAAAGGCAACTATGACAAGGACGAAGTACTGTCCAAGTACGGACGCAAATCGAAGCACAAGGTGCGCATCCTAGGCTACGACGTTATCGAGTGTATGTACTACTGCTCCGACGCCCCGAACGTGGTCAACGAAAAGATCTTCAGCATGACGGACATAAATCCCGGAGATATCGTCACAGCAAAGATAGTGAAAAAAAACGAAAAGATCAATGGCTGGACCCTGAAAATCGGCAAACTGAACGCCACACTGGAGCAATTATACCTGGCTCCCAATGTGCGGTATGAGATTGGCCAGCCACTGCGATGCCGTGTCCTAGAGGTAAACACCGATCGCAGGATCTGCTACCTGAGCAACCGCAGCGAGTACTTGGCAAAGGATTTAAAGCTTCTGACAGAGCACAGCTCAGCTCAGACAGGGAACATCTATACGGGAACCGTTGTCCGTTGCGACGAAAACTTGATCCTGGTGAAATTCGGAAATGGGGTCGAAGGAATACTATACAGGCAAAATCTAATGAATCAGAGCACCTTCTTCGAGGGTCAGACCACCAAGTTTCGCATTCTGAGCAGAAACAAGGACAAGATAACGCTAACTCTGCCGGAGGACAAGTTCCAGTTGGGAGAGATTTGCCCGGTGGAGATAACGAATACATTAGATGCTGGCTTGGAAATTAAAATCACCTACGCCGCCGACGATAAGGAAGACGACGAGGATGGAAATCCAAAGGTGGAAGAGTTTCTGGGCCTTATACCTTTAAGATTGCTCTCGGATCACTTGGAGCTCCTGCACGCCCAGACACGAGTGCACCCGGTAGGCTCACTAACCGAGGCAGCCTGCATCGTCCAGAACATCTTTAGCTTGCGGGATGTATCCTACTTTAGTGGTCAGCTGACAAAGGACTGGAAGACGGTACAGGTTGGTGATGTTATTCGCTCCTATGTCAAGCACGCTACCGACCAAGTGGTGGACCTCATGGTCTCCATCAGAAACTACAACAAACCCGTGAGAGTTCATGTAAAAATGCTGCGACTGAATGCGGTTCAAAACACTCCAGTTGAGCTAGTTCCTGAACAGCTGCTGATGGTTAAGGTGCTGAGCAAGGAGCCAGAGACGAAAACATTAACTGTATCCGCCAAGCTGACAGATGTTTGGAGTGGAGATTTGAAGGACACCGCAAAATCGGTTGAAAGGTAGGACTCTTCCTTAAAATTTGAATTTCGAGAATAAGTTATTTTGTTTTCAGCTATCTAGATGAAGTAGCCCAGATCAAGACAGGACTGCTGGAGATATCAGCTCCTATTGCCAAGTACTCCGTGGGCGAAAGAATTAACGTGGTCTTCCAGGGCATAAATTCGGAATCACACGATTGGGTCTACACAGTGGAAGGCACCTCCAAAACAAACGCATTAGTACTCTCTAGTCTCGCAGGATCAGCGACTGCTCCCCCAGTGGGCAGTAAGCACGAAGCAGTTGTCTTGTGGATCGACTATTCCAGCGATGTCCTGCTTATCAGCAACAAGAAAACGGACATCGATCATATTTCCGCTGTAGGGGATCTGCCAAAGAATCTGGTGGGTAGGGCTGGCATGAAGGCAAAGGTGCTGCTGAAACTGGAGACTGTACTGGTCTGTTCTTTGAAGAAAGGATCTAATCCACTGGTGATCTGCCCTGTGCGCCTACATCCCAATGATGTAGAAAACTCTGCCAGTGCTGGACTGCGCCAGGGTGACTTTTGCAACATTGCCTTCATCCACGACAATGTGCCCATCGCAGTACCCGAGAGTGTATGGCGGCTATGGAGGGGAGTTAAGCGACCAGCCACAGAGGAACCAGCAATGAAACACAAGAAAGTAAAGACAGAGGTAGAGATTCCCCCAAAGAAAGCAAAAACTGAAGACCCCACGAAAACTAATCCCAAACTGGGGGAACACTCGGTCAAAAAGAAAGCAAAGGCGGAGGTAACTCCAGCATTAACCAACGGCCAGAAGAAGAGCCAACCTTTAACCAACGGAAAAGTGAAAGACTTATCTAAGCAGAATGGGCAGCTATTCTTTGAGGATAAGGCTCCAGCCAAGAACGCCAAAGCTCCAACGAAAACCAATGGAACTGAAACAAAAACGCGCATGCCAGGCGTCTCTAGTTTCTGGGACAGCGACCAGAATCAGTCCAAGACAAACTCCAGCGACGAAGATGAGGACCCAGACGCCGCAGAGGTTCAGGCAGCCAAGAAAAAGCGACTGAGCGCCAAGGAAAAGGCAAAGGCGGAGGTTAAAGAGGAGCAACGGTTGCGGGAAATCGAGGAGCGAAATGCGGATCCCAAGGCGCGCCTTGAGACCATCGATCAGTATGAGCGTCTAGTAATTGCCCAGCCAAACAACAGCATTTCTTGGCTGAAGTACATCGCCTTTCTCCTGTCCAATACGGAAATCGAAAAGGCTCGCGATTTGGCGCGTAGAGCTATTTCCACAATATCCTTTCGAGAAACGCAGGAACTCAGAAACATGTGGAGCGCTTTGCTTAACATGGAGCTGGCCTACGGCAGCAACTTCGATGAGGTTTTTAAAGAAGCCCTGAAATGTAATGATCCTCTAGAGATCTACATATGTGTGGTGGATATCCTAAAAAAGAACAAGCAAAGGGAGCGTCTCTCTTCGACTTTGACAACAATACTTAACAAATTCAAATCACAAGCTAGGGTCTGGCCTTTGGTAGCCGAATCCTATTTTTGGTTAGGAAAGTCCGACCAGGTTCACAATCTTCTGCAAAGAGCCTTGAAAGTCTTACCCAATCAAGAACGTAAGTTTTTTCATTTTTCGTACTAAAGATCCCCTAAAATTAATCACTCTATGGTTTCAGACGTTAACTGCATTGTCTCCTTCGCCAAATTGTATGCTCGAAACGATGCTAACGACATGGCCCAGGCCCTGCTCGACGACGTGGTCACCTCGTATCCAAAACGCATTGATATCTGGTCGGTGTATGTGGACATGTTGATCAAGGCAGGACTCATCGACTCTGCCAGGTTAGTGGCCACCAATATTTATAGACTCTAATATCTAATTTCCCATTATCCTTTAGAAATGTTTTGGAACGCGCCGTGTTGCAGAAATTAAAGCCCAACAAAATGCAGGTGATCTACAAGAAATATCTGCAGCTGGAGGAGAATCACGGCACGGAGGCCACGGTGGCCAAGGTGAAGCAACTGGCAGAGCAATGGGTGAAGAACTACACCATGGCGGTCAAAGAATAGTAGAAACTCTAGATTTAAAAAAACTTTTTAGGATTAAGACAAACAGTTGCAGTGTTTTTTCTTGATACTTTATTCTAAAACTATTTTAAATGAAGTGTGATTTCGAGTGCTACCTTTTAAATATATATGTATAATAGTACCTATATATTATAGAAATACATGTAGAAACGTTGCTCCGGCAGAGCATCCTACACACAATATGTAGGATCGCTGTCGCCAAGGATCAATCTAAGACTTGAACAATAATCAAAAAATATTCTGATGGATATGGATAAAACACGAGAACACTCTTCTTAGAACTACGGATGCCATACGGATGCTGGGCTGGGCTGGGTGACAATGACAAGTGACGTGGTTTATACTCTTACACATTAATCAATAATAAGAAAGCGACTCTAGAAAATGTTATTATCGTTTAGATTTAATTTATACATAAAACAGTCTAGGGTCACTCCTTGAAGATGCCGCGCGCCTTCGCCGAAATCTTGCGCACCCTTCCACGGCTGCTCACGCTCACCTTCTGATCGCTGTCATCGCTGTCCACTGAGCTATCCTCCTCCTCCTCCTCCTGTTCGGGTTGCGATCTCTCCTGGCTGCTGGCATGAGCATTACCATTTCGGACTCTCTTGCTCCGATATGGAGCCGCATCCTCCTCCTCGGACTCCTCGTTGTACCGTGGTCTTTTTTGGTTGCGTCCACTACGCTGGTTGCCGACGCGATTATTGCGCCGACTCCGAGTGCCCACGTATTCCTCCTCTTCCTCGTCATCGTTAACAAAGGAGTTGTCTGACGGCGGGCGGCGGCTGCTGCGGAGCGGGCGCGTATTGGAGGAGGAGGAAGAGGTAGTTTTTGCCTTTCGTGAGGATCGCCCGTTGTTGGAGGAAACGTAACTGGTCAGCGGCTGGTCGTCTTCAGAATCCGAATCATTCTCTCCATCTTCCTCGTAGCTTTGTGAACTGGACCCACCATCTGTGCCCTCATCGCTGGCAGCTGCCTCAGCCTCTTCCTCCTCCTGCTCTTGCTCATCCTGATCTTCATCCTGATCCTCATCCTGGGAGTTGTTCTGACTGTTGCGCCCACGCAGACGCCGTGTAACCACATTTCTCGTGCTAGTACTATTACTATTTGTAGTTGAGGTGGGCCGTCGGTGGTTGCTTATGGCTGAGAGCAGACGCGAGTTCTCCAATGGATCTAAGCTGGTGTCCAGCTCGTCCGCATTGCGCTGATGTCGTGACAACACACGTCGTGGTGCTCGAGCGGAGGAACTCGCAGTGGCCAGGTAGTTGTGGTCGTGCGTAGACACAGCTGGCTGCTGCGCCTGGCTGGCAGAAGTTGTGGTTGAGGTGGCGTGTGACCGCGTCATGTGGGTGCTCCGTTGAGGTGGCGTGGGCAGTCGGCGCCGCAGGCTAAGCGGATGCGGTGGCGCAGATGCTGAGCTGGTTTTTGCAGGTAATTGGGCAGTTCCTAAAGGGTAAAAAGAGGATTATTTTATTAAATTGGTTTAAAGTTTTAATAAAAAGACGCATCCCACTCACTTTGCTGGTTATTGGCCAGCGGCTCGTTGTCGCTGTCATCGTCGTCGTCGCTTTGGGTTGGTCGGATTACGGTATTGCGGTTGGTGCGCAATTGACGTACAACCGCGGAGCCGGAAGCCTGAGCTAGGGCAGCTCGACTTGTGGAAGGCATATCATCCTTAGTAGGAGTGGGCAGAATCTAAAAGGTAAATAAATATGTAAGAATTAATTAAAAACTATATTTCAAAATACTCACCTCTTCTGCCTCCTCACTTTCATCCTCCTCCTCCTCCTCCTCTTCCTCTTCCTCGATATCGCTGCCCCGTCCCCAATCGAGGAGCGCACGCTTGGCACTTTGGCGAGTGGGTCTTCCGATGGGTCCCTGGGAGTGCGAGTCCGTATCTGATTCTATCATTCGACCGCTGCGAGCTGGCAGGTGATAGCTGTGATCGTTCTCCGCCACATGGTGGGATCTGCCACCATTGGCACGGGTATTGCGCAAAGGACTCGCCTGGCTGAAAGAATTGGCGCTGGCTGCCGCAGCTGCACTGGTACTGGGACCATTTGCAATGGCTTGCGATCGGCTGTTCTTTGCCGAGCGGCCTTTTCGACGTCCTACCTGGCTATCCTGGGTACTTTCGTCGTGCTGGGAGTGGGAGGCAGTCTCCTCGGAGCTGCCCATAAAGCGGCGAGTGCGCCGTGTTCCACCGGAGCCAGTGGAGCCATTCGTGGCAGGTGGACTCTTTTCCAAGCGGCGCCGCTTGCTTGAGTGTCCGTTTTTGTTACGGTTGCTGGCCTTGCGCTTCTGGGGATTGTAGCTCTCCTCCGAATCCTCGTCGTCGCTAAGTCTCTGGCGTTGTCTGGCCCTTCGCGTGCGGGTCTGCTGCGGGGAACTGGCATTGGAGTGGGCTTCGTCCTCGTCCTCGTCATCGTCGCTGCTACTACTAGACTCTTCTTCTTCCTCCTCCTCTTCTTCATCGCTGCTGCTGGTCTGGTGGCGTCTTTGCTGGTTGGCGGTCGACGAAGAGGAAGTTACGCGATTAGATCCCGATGAGCTAGCAGTTACAGCCACTCCATTGCGTCGGCGTGATCTAGGAGCTCTGCTGGCAGACGCCTCCTCATCGTTGTCATCGTCGTCGTCGTCCTCATCTTCGCTAGAGTGGGCCAATGGCAATCTTCTGGCCGCTGGAGTTGGTTTTTGGTTGCGGCGAGTGGAGCGTTCATTTCTCGTCCTTTTGGGAGGACTGCTGCTGGAGCCACCGCCGCGACCACCACCGCTACTCCCAGATTTGTTTTTATTCGCGCGTCTTCTGGCTGCCTTCCAGTTGGTGACCACAGTCTTAATGTGGGACTCGAAGAGAGCGCTCAAGCGCAGGGTCATGGCATAAATCTAAAATAAAACGAGCAGAAAAATAATAAAGTAAATGTTAAAAAAAAAAAAATATTTAAGGTAAGGCTGTAACCTCGGTTAGTCCTTTCAAGAGTTTTAAAGGAGAGTGGTTAGTAGAACCCCAAAGGAGGGGCACAGAAAAACCTTACCGCTATATTATCCTATATTAGATGATAGCCACCGAGATCGTCATTCATTTGGTTAGTTATTATTATCGAAATGTTTGTTGGGTTATATTCATTTTTGATGGTCATGAGTTGGGATGGAAGTTCAAGATCGAAGGCATGTTCACGGAAGGCAAAAGAAAAGTAAAGAACATATGGATGAGCTTGCAAACATGTTAGATGTGGTTGGTGCGTGTGGCATGGAGTTACAAACTAAGCGTCAACAACTAAAACAATAAATGAGAGCGAAGCCGATCTCAGTCTGGGAACGAGTCTGGGAATGCAATAAATGACGATCTACAACCGATCTGCCAATCATCTGCAAGCCAATCACTCCACTCACCCGCGAGCGCTTGTTGGTGTTGTAGTTCTTCGAGTTTTGAAATATCAGGCGCACATCCTTGGCAAAGTCCAACGGATCATCGTAGTTTTCACCCAACAGATCCTCCTTTACCGTGCGTAGGTCCATCGGAGTAGCGATAATTTCCAGATAATCGGGAAACTCAATGGTGTCCACGGGTTCCCGGAAGGGCAGAGAGTCCGGCCTGGCCCACATAACGTCCAGTAATTTCCGACATTCGGCTCGCCAGTCTCCCTCAGAGTGGGTGCGAGTGGAACTAAAAATAAAGATTTATTATAGTGTTTAATGATTTTTTGAATTTGTAATTATATTTTTACCGTCTGGTCGAGGATACTCGTTGTCTTGCTGCCGCGGCAGCTGCAGAAGTGGTTGGCCCAGTGCTTGTGGATGGCACTACGTCCGAATCCGCCTCATTCTCCGACTCTGATGAGTGATACACGTCTACCAGTTGATGGTAAACGGCAGCAACATCGATCTCATCTGCTTCCCTGCAATACAATAAAAATAAACGGTTTATAAAAGAATGAAACAATATTTTAGTCCTTACCTTATAATTCGCAGACAAAGGTCTGTGACAATCCGGGCATGCTTTACGATAATCGTGTGCCGGCGATTGTACTGCTCCGCATTGGTGGCCAGATAACGCACATCGAACTGTGCTGAGGTGATGCGGCGGTAAAAGTGATTCTCGAAACGCGACTTAACGGTGGTCAGATCGATGGGGTACTCGATCAAATAAGCGTAGTCTGGATAAATATTGAGGTCCACAGGAGCTAAAAAGTGCTCGGCGATGGACAACCGCATTACCTTTTTAGATAATAGTTTCCAATTAGTCAAAAGAAATTTCTAACCAAACACAACACACTCACCTGCTCCAAGCCGTTGATGATGCGCCGGCAAGTTCCATCACGATCTCCGCGATGCCATTCCTCAGACTTGGGCTGGTATAGTGTGGCACGAATTTCCTCGGGCATGACAGGAACAGCACCACCCACTTCGTCGGGGACTCGTTCCTGGTCGATCGGTTCCATGTCCCAGGGGCTCATACGCTCGTACTCGCCGTTGTCCCAACGAACCCGGAAACACAAGAAAAACGAGTCGGGGAAGTCTGCGGAGAGAGCTTGGCGCGACTCGATCTGGCCCATCCACCAACCGTCGCCGATCATGCACCGGAACCGGTCGCCAATGCTCCAGTTTCGCTGCACAGCCAAATCGAAAGTTTGCCTCAGGACCAAGAAATCCAAAACGTCAGGCATGTCGTGGTACTTGATTTTGAAGGTTGTACCCGTCATGTTTCCCTCCTCATCGATAATGGCCAGTTTCAAGCAACACAATCTCGGCGGCCGGATCTCGTACTTAATGCCAATTACCCGGACCAGCTCATGGTCACGCAGTGTGTGAAAATTCCACGGCTCCGAGCTGTGGGACAACTTGTAAACCTTCTTCAGGCGCACGGCGTCCAAGTAACTGGCGTGACCCTGCCGAAAGTAAACCACTTCGTCACCCATTTGCGGGTAGTAGGGAGCTTTGCGAGGTATCACCTCCGAAAGCCATTCCGCTGGACGGTATAGCTCCGGAATCTCCCCATTGGCATCCGTGGGTGGGAAGAGCACGGTTTTCCGGCCCACTTTCCGTGCTATCACTTGACCACCTGAAGCTGTCTGTATGGCTCTCCCGGTTGCAGTTTCATCATCGCTGCTGTCATCGCTACTGCGAGGTCTTCGGGAAATTGGTTTGCGCTTAGAGCGCTTGGGCGGCTCCAGGTTCGGACCAGGGGTGTCAGCCACCCAATCCGAATAGTCTGAACTATCCGTATCCGAGTCGGAACTGCTATCGTCCAGGTTCTCTTCTACATTCGAGTAGCTTGTATCTCCTGACGAATTGCTAGACACGTCCTCTTCCTCCTCTTCGTGCGGCTGAGCCTCTTCATCATAGGTCTCTTGTTCCTGATCCCGCACGGCTCGAGTTCTGTAGGCCGGCTGCTGCTGCGCTGCTCCAGATTGAGCCCCACGCCTTCTGCCACCAGGACGAGCTGCACTTCCATTGGATCGGGTGTTACGAGGTCTGCCTATGCTACCGCTTTGCTGGGACAAAGCTGCACTGGCCGTGTTTATCATGATTGGCCGACGACGCATTTCTCGCTTATACTCCTGCTTCTCGAACTGGCCGGCGGAGTAAATGGTTTGCTTGAGGTTTTGAAGTTGTGCATACTTCATTGGCCGCACGTAAGTGCGCCGAACAAACTTAAGCGGCAGTGCCTGTTGGGAATTTGGTGCTTGGGCTATTGAAGGATCTACAGGTTGCTGGTCCTCAGCCGGAGCGGCGACTGGTCCCCATCCCTGACGAGGAGCACTCAAGCGTCCGCCCAACACATTGCCCCGCGGTGATTGTCTACTGTTAGAGTCGGGTACTTGGCGATTGGTCAGGCGTTCAAACGATTGATTAACTCCATTTGGATTAGCGTCGTTGGCATAGGCATTCCCCGACTGACGGTTGGCGAGGGCGGCTATCATTCGGTCTATGTGGGAGTAGTTGGCGCCAGCCGCTCCTCCCACCGCTGCAGCTGGAGCAATAGCTTGTGCACCAACTGCCGCTCCTCCGGCGTTCTGGTGGGCATTTAGATTGTCCTCGACGACCACACCATCCGCTCCTACCGTAAGGTTCGGTATCAGCTGATCCATGGTGCAGTTCTCCCTTCCGGGTACAAATCGTTGATATTTGGTCGGATGGGGATTGCCATCGGAGTCGACAAGGAACGGCGGCGGCATTAGATGCGGCATTATCTGGGTCTGCTCATCTACAACATGTTGCTGTGCATCCCGTAAAAGTGGCCGATAATCTGTGTGAAAGAACAGCTCCGTCGGAAGCTAAATAGAATATTGTTTTAATTAAATAAGTCTTCAATATATATAGTTTTTGACTTACCAATTTATATTTTTCAATGCACATGCCGAGACCAAAGATTAGGATGTGCCCGTGAGAATCCGTGGCAGCTATCATTGTACCATCTGGTGACCACTTGGCGTCAAAAACGCTTCCGTGGCCTTGGCCATCGATATCATTAAAAAAGTTCGCCACGTAAACACCCTTCTCGATATCCCACAGAAACACATGGCCGTCGTGACCGGCGGAGAGGAGGACGTGCTCATCCCTTGGATTTGACTCCAGTACATACAACTCGTCTTTGTGACCCCGCAGGACGCGATGCAGCTTGGCTGTCTTAGAGTCCCAGATTTTAATCTGTGAAAAATTCATTGGTAGA
The DNA here is from genome assembly GCA_018150405.1 of Drosophila varians. NCBI lineage: Eukaryota > Metazoa > Arthropoda > Insecta > Diptera > Drosophilidae > Drosophila > Drosophila varians. The sequence goes on along the minus strand of JAECWK010000015.1, from coordinate 16,069,634 downwards.
ATTAATATTAAATAGTAATTTGTAATTTTATTTGAGGAAAAGGATCGTTAACCAAGTTAAAATCGTGGTGACTCCCTTTTGGCCAATCTGTACAGATCTTAGTCACCTTTTTACCAATAATTTATCCAATTATTTTCCGATTTGAAAAAGGAATACCTTTTATGAATCAGGAACTTATTCCTTTTCAAACTGCATCAAAAGTTATAAAAAATGGAACAAAAAATATTTTTTCGATTTTTGAATTTTTTTATGATGGTACCCCTTTCATAAATTGCGAAAAATCGGAAAAATATTTTTTATTCGACTTTAAAAAACTTTTGATTCAGATCGACGGAAATTAAAGCCCTGATTCATAGTTGCTATTTCGTTTTTTAATCGGATCAAAATTGTACAAAAAACTTGGAAAAAGGCGATTTAAAACTCTTAATTTTGGCTCAAAGACACTCACCAGATTTTGAGTTCGGCTTTTGACCAACTTTGATAATTTTAAGTCATTTTTTGCAATAATCTTTATAATTTTCATCAGATTGGAAAAAGGAATAATGCTTTGATCAATCAACCTTTTTATACGTTACATGCCGGGTGGGTTCATACTTTAAATAAAAGTAACTCACTGTGAAATCATTAACGGCGGTAATACAATAACGATCGGAGGCATCCCAAGCTACCATGGTAACCTTCAGCTTCTTTCCCTCCTCCGGCTCAGGGCAGCTGTTATAATAAATATTGATTATTTTTCTCATATAAATTATGGTGTTTCGTTTCCTACCTGGGTAGACGTTCGGTCATGCAGAGCTTTGCGCTTTTCCACTGCTGCGACTCAAACGTCCAAATGTGGGCAGTGCCGTCCTTGCTGCCCGAAATGAATCTTAGCCCACGATGCGACCACTGCACAGAGTCTACTGCATCGGTATAGGCCTCCGTTTCGAGGATGCGTTTTGGTCCGTCTTCGCCCATCATGTAGACCCGGACGTGGTGGTCAGCAGAGCCGGCGGCCAAGAACATACCTCCAGGAGAGAAAGTGGTGCACATCATCTGGGCCTGACCCGGGCGCAGCTTCTCGTGATACTGTGTTGGCTTCGGAGCGAACGTGATCTTTTGACCGCGAGGAGTAGAATACTGCCAAAAGGCTATTGATCCATCTGTACTGGTGGTTACCAAATACTTGAGGTCACTGCGTGGTGAGGGGCAAAAGTTTACTGAGGTTATCATTCCAGTGTGGCCCCCAAGAACGGCGATGGGGGAGGTAGTCTGCATATCCCAAACTCGTAGGATTCGATCCACTGATCCAGCGGCCAGCATTGTGTTGTCCAAATTGATGGCAATATCTGTGATCTCGGCAGAGGCGCCTCTTAAAGTGGCCAGCAGCCGACCATCAGCAGCAGACCAAATCTTGATGAGCAGGTCATCCGCTCCGGTGATGATGTAGCGCCCTGTGCGGTCGAAAAGCACACAGTATACCGAAGACAGGTGACCAACTGTGCGGCGAAGCAGCTTCGTCTTCCGGTAGAGATCAGTAGGCACTAAGAACTTGCGACGCACATGACCACCATGCTCCCGACCAGCAAGGACGCGTTCTAGAAACGGTATTTCATACATTAAAAGACTCTATGGTTTTCAGAGTACTTGATCACTTACGCAAGTTGTGGTTAGGTCTAGTCAAGTTTGAGTCTGGCAGTGAGACGCCGTGGAGGCGGGTGCAATAGTCGCGCTGGGAGCGGTGACGATAGACGGTCTCCTGGGTCCTCAACAGGTTCTGTCGCCCTGTTCCCAACAAAGAATTTATCCCAGGGACACTGGGAGGCATCTCCCGGTCCACCAGCGGGCACAGGCGGCTGCATATCTCCAGCAAATGGTTGGCGCCAATGTGCGCGTATTTTTGTTCCTGTAGATTAATAATAAAATATAATTTATAAAACTACTGAGCCAATCACTCCACAATTCAAATTCAAGCGCCCGATAACGATTCGATGTGTCCACCGATATCAGGCAGCTGTTTGTTATCAGTGTGTAGACATAAGCATCTCGCTCTAACAACAGTAAGTACAGGCAAAGTGGTGGCCTGTTTCAAATGCCTATGTGTGTGAAAGCAAAATGTCGGCGAGCTATTTGCAGTTTTTAATATAAAATTACTAAGCATTTTTTAAAGTTAATTTTTTCTCAAAAAACAAAAACACATGTAATTTCTATGATTTTTCTAAGCACCATTTTCTTTTCGACAAAAAAAAAAAGTTTTACCCGTAATTTATTAATTGTTTATTAATTATAGATTTAAAAAAAAATGATAATTGCACTTTAATTGTCTAAATTAAAAAAAAAAAAATAATAATAATTTTCGTACGCGTGCGTTTCCCTGCGATTTTCTCTATTCGTCAATCGATGCTCCGACGTGACGTCACAAAGGGGCACGCACACAAAAAGAAAACAACAAAAAACACTTATGCAAGACTCCCAATTTGCCATATTAAAAAAAAAATATATTAAAAGATTCTGAAATAATGTAACATCACTTACCAATTCAGTAAAAGTTTGCTCGTGCTCATTTCCCTGCCAGTCGATGCGTCGGGGTAGAACCTGAATAAATTAAAAGGTACAAAAAGCATGAGATAACGTTGCACGCGACGTGAGAGGCACAAAATTAAAAACTCGAAATATTTAGTAAACATAATTATTATTCTAACATTGCAGCTGATTATAAAATTGAATGCGATAAGACACTACACCTCCTCGAAGGAAGATAGTCCCCTTTTCTCTCAGTGGATCAAATAATAGGCCCCGTTTGATTATTTTAAATGTTTAATACTAGTATTAATATATTAAATTGAATATTTTCTGCTTGTTGAATAAATTAAGACCCCCTTCTGCCCCGCGAAACTCTAATCTTTTTCCTCAGTGCAGCTGTTATCACTTGCATTGCCAATCAATGACGCTTATGATAATGACGTAGTGGGGCATCCCTTCCACTTTTTTTTTTAGACTTTTTACCTACTCAGCGCCAGACCAGGGCCAGACGGACGATGGACTATCCCACGCCTCAGTTTGATTTCCAACTTTGAGACAAGCGGACGCACATACGAGCATGGGGCTTTGTCGTCGGCCTCTGCCGGCAGAAGCAGTAGCAGAAACAGAAACAACAACAAAACCAAAACAAAGCGTATAAACAAACGCAGGTCGGGGTTTTCTTTCTTTTTTTGGGTTATAGACCTATCCCCCGGGAGGCTACTACTAACGTCCTTCCTTGGCCCCCCTGCACTCACCTTTTTTTGTTCGAGCTCACGGATTAACACCTGTAAGACACATAATTAGGAATGGAGCAGTTAGTAAAATGTTTGTAAACAAAGCCGCGAAATGCGACCGCTGAAAAGAGCGCTCTTTTTGGACAGCGAGAGGGTCGCATTTCTCGATGCGATCCGTCGCTTTATACCGACCTTTGCCGTCTCCTCCAGTGGCCCCGCAGCCAGGAACTTGGAGATGAGGAAGTAGAGCTCTGCAAGAAACAAAATTACACACAATGAGTGCAACAAGTTGCTGGCAGATTCGCAGAAAATCGCCAAATTGCAATATTCCACGGGGAAGTAGATTTCACGGCCCGTAAAGGCGACGGAACCCACAAAACCGAACAGAAGGCAGCAGCCTCACATTTTGCCTAGCCTCGCGGCTGGCTGAGACATTTTTCAGACATTTACGAGTCATCGCGGGGTACGCACCTTGCACTATCACATCACTGGCACTAGGCTGTCTATTTTCCATTATTCATTGCGAAGTGAAGCTCGGGTTATTACAAAATTGCAGTTGCTTTCTTCTAAAATTCTTTTTTCAGCTTCTTCTTTTTGTGTGACACTACAATAATCGATGCGCCGAGTTTTGATGCATGACCAGTTATCGATAGGCGAGAATGCCGATAGTGTTTTCCCTGGCGATTATTACATATTTCCTTAATTTCATAAGTTTTCGTAATATAAATTTAAGATTTCATTAATTTATTCAAATAATAAACGAAAGTTTCTAATATTAATTGTCTCTAAAAAAAGACTTATTTTGATATATAATATGTTTTGAAAATTTATACTCAGTTTAAGTTTGCTAAATATTGACGTCAATAATAGTTAAATGCTTAAATTGTAAAAATTTAATTTTCATAATGTTAATGGATGTCAATTGAAAATAATCCTATCGACTTCAATGGTCGCCTTCAGAAGTCCATCACTACTCTGACCTCCCGCCTCTAGATTTGCTATCGGAGCAGCTGCGATAATTATTTTTGCCAAGAGCCAACTATTTTCCCATGTAATAAAACATAGATATATCCACGAAATAAAAGTCAGCGAATGCTACAAGGACCATAGATTTGAACGGTTAAAGAATCTTGCGAAGATGGAGTGCAACTTGGGCAGTGAGATTGGCCAAAAGATGCGCGTAAGTCATTGCGGAAAATCAATGAACTCGTAATCCAAACTCACCCACTGATTGTTTGTTACAGAGTGCCGTCAAGGCGAAGCTGCTGGAACTCGGGACAGGTGGATCTTCCGGCTTCATAGACGACGAGCTACCCGATTATGTGATGGTTATGGTTGCCAACAAGCGAACAAAGCAGCAGATGAATGCCGAACTGAATCTATTTCTGGGAGATCAGACAGATCTCTTTGTGACTTGGCTGCACGAAGTGCTTCAAAAGCTGCAGGAGGTTACCCTGCCCACTTCAAGTGGTATGTTCTACAGTTTTTGAAAATACAAAAAATGTTTAACAATTGTTTTTTTCAGCTTCCAGTAAAAAGAGAAAGTCTAGAGGTCAAAGCGAAGCTTCAAAGTCCAAGGAGAAGGATAAAAAGAGCTCTAAGAAGGACAAGAGGCCACACCGTAAGTCTGGTGATGAGTTGCAGGAGCCGCAGTCCAGTTCGGCCGATGCCATGCCCTTGATCACTTCTATAACAGATGTTTTCGCCGAAGAGTTGCTGGAAAAGGCCAAGAAGAACCTCGATATGGACGAGATTGTTCCAAAAAAGAAAAAGCGAAAGTCTGTTGATGAGGAGGAGGCTCCAATCCACGAACCCAATATACTTGCACCATCAGAGATCAGCTCAACCACAAGCGGACTGAATAGGCAAAAGGATCTGGCCGAGTTGGCTGAGATCCAGAAAAAGATACATGCAGCTAAAAAGCATTTACGTCAAATCGGCGAACTCGAGGATGACACCGAGGAGGAAGATGAAGACTTATTGAACTTAAGTGCCCAGGAAGAGTCGGTGGATCAGGAGCCAATGGAAGATCCTTCCGAAAAGGAGCTACCGCCTCGCAATGTCAAGAGTCCGATTGTATTTAACAGAACTGAAAAGACGCCCGAAAAGGGTCCAGAACCCGAGCGTGAAACTGCGTTTCGTGAGGATGCAGGTACCCAGGAACAGGAGCAACTAGATCGTGCAGAACGGCGTTCGGTGCACGATCGATTAGGGACGAAAGCAGCGGAGTCGCGAAGCTCGCAGCGTCCTCAAAAGGAGTTGTACGTGCCAGCCCATAGGCGTCGCGGCGATCCAGAATCTAGCAAGGATCGTAGCCAGCGAGAGAGGTCAAAGGAGCGGTCTGGAGAACGTTCCAAGGACCGACGCGATAACTCAAAAGAAACAAGTCGTAAGCGTCGCTCGCCAAGTCCAAAGGAAGCAAAACCAAAACAGCGCATTGGTTCCAGGGTTATTGTGGCCGTGCGAAAGCCACCGGAACCGTCGGATGATGAGGATATTGCTGACAAGCCGGTTAATTCCGTAATCAAGATCAAGCCACGTCCACAGGTGTCCCCGCGACGGCAGGCTTGCAAAAACCTACTTTTGCGTGCCGTGGCCGATGCTCAACGTTCCACTATTCTCGCAAAGTCATCTTCCCGTAGAGGTAGTGAAGAATCGGAGAAGATTAGCTCCTCACTAGGCAAGCGCAAATCTACGGGAAAGGCAGAACGCGATCGTGATAGAGATCGCAGTAAACGGACTGCACCAAACAACGAGCTGTTCAGGCGAAGCACCCGGGAGTTAGTTGTGAATGTAACCCAGCGGGATAGTAAAAGACCCAGGCGCCCAAATGAGAGCCATGCCGAGATTAAGGTGGTACAGGAGGAGTATACGCCGAGTCCCAACGCAGGGGAGTTGGAGAATTATGTGCCGCAGATGCTGGAAGATATAGACCTCCACATAAACACTCATGAGGAGTCGCTTAAGACTCAGTTTGTAGTGACGCTGAACGGAGACAAGGCGTTAGGTGGCAGCGGCAAAGCCAGTAGCTCATACCGTAAGAGGCAGAGCAACTCAAGGCGCCGCGATACTTGCTCGCCTGTTTCCACCCCTCAGGTGAGCTCATCCAGCGCGGAACCCTCATCCACTACGACTGACAGGCGACATAGTTCCAACGCCCAGGAGAGGAGCCGCTCGCCCAATAGTGCCTCGCCCTCGCTACAGTCCTCCCGCGGTCTGAATCGCAGCGAAGTGCTCCGCCAACAGGATGTCAAGAAGATAATCATAAAGAACGATACGGATGAGGATGATGAGATGAACGGCTCGCTAAGGAAACGTCCGTCAAGCAAGCGACATCAAACAGGGGCCGCTCCTCCGGCCAATGGTCACAAAGACAATAAGGCAAACGCTTCCGAGGACGTACGTTCGACCACGCCACCACTGCCAGCCAAAGTGAGGCCGGAGAAACAAGCACCCAGCAAGGAGAAGGCCAAAAACTTAAACTCAAAACCCAATACCGGCGAGCATCAAGTAGCTACGTCGTCCGCCGCCTCCACTACAACTAGCAAGAGTAAGCATACTCCCATTCGTTTCACACTCAAGAACGAGGAAGAGCCGAGTTCCACAAAGAAGCGACGACACGATAGCCGGGAACGGGATGCAGTCACCGTGGAGAAGCGAAAAATCCCCATTCGCAATGCGGAGGACAGGAAGTACGATAATCTGCCGGCATGTGAGTATTCGGTTGCGTGTAAAAACTAATAAACATTAACTAAATAAATAAATACTTTTTTAGTAAGTGCCGTTAGCGTCGACTCCACCGTGCTAAAGGTAAACAAGCCCAAGGAGCGCTGCAAGTACCATCCTAGCTGCACAAAGCAATTCTGCGAGTACTACCACCCCACGGCGCCTTGCAAATCCTTTCCCAACTGCAAATTTGCCGATAAGTGCATGTATTCGCATCCAAAGTGCAAGTTCGATATGTCTTGCATGAGCATCGACTGCAACTATGCCCACAGCGGTCAACGGGATCTCAGTCATGTGCAGCTCACGGCACCACCTCTATGTAAGGAAGCCACACCTGAATTTTGAATTATTTTTGAGTTATTAAAAAATATTGTTTATATTTACAGCATCGCATGTGATACCGGTGCAGAACTATAAGTCCATATCGGCGCCTGTAACCTCCACGACGGCGACTACGATGTGCAAGTACTATCCAAACTGCAGCAAGCTGGGTTGCACCTTCTACCATCCAAAGCCGTGTCGCTTTGGCAAGAACTGCGTTAATAAGTTGGAGTGCATATTCTACCATCCCGAGATGCAGAGCAAGTTTAAGTGGGTCGCATCCATGGGTTAAGCAATCACAATTCAACACTATTTAGCAAATGTTTTACTGGCTGCCTAGTTAACTCCTGGATAATCTTATTTCTACATAAACTGAATTCTATATACATTATTTAAACTTGATTTGCTTTTATCCTATTGCATATATTTAATAACGTATGTATGTTAGTTAGTAGAAGCTCTCTTTCAAAAGTATGGAAACAAAACTAAAGTTTGTTCATAATATTTGTTTGCATTCAAACCATTATGTACCCGTCATGAAATAATTGACGAATAAATTTAGCAATAGTTGCTACCAATTGGAATATATGATACTTGATTATTAGTTTTAATAGATAAAAAGTCGGGGATTGGAAAAAAGTCGAAATATTTAATAATTATTATATAGTACAGTCTCTTAAGTTTACGCTTAGAAGTTCTAGAGCAAAATATGTCTTTTACTTGCAGTTTCTCATATTCTTATTGCTTGTATTTGTTTTAATTACTATTTTACTTTTTTTTTGTTACTTAAGGCCACATTTACTGATATATACTCACGTATATATAGGCATATAGGGTTTTAACGCTTCTGTTTTCTCGTCGCTTTTAGCTCAGCTAATAATAAGTGTAGGAATCGGCAAATCTATTTACAAAAATAGTCGTACAATGCATTTGAGGGGCTTTCGCTTGGAATGTCATCGGGAATCGGTGTCAGAGCTCAACTTTGTTCGCAGCTTAGGATTAAATATACGAGAAATCGAATACTGAGTCTAACCTACGTATTGGAAAGAAACTACATAACGACTAAAGAGCGATACGATTGTCATATAAACTACTAGAATAAATAGACAACGGCATTATTAACTAACTAAAGCATAGGCAGGGAAATCGGAGGCTACGTCGTCTGCTGCTGCTGCTGCTGTTGCTTTGAGCACCTTAAGATATACATCGTAAATCATAACTAGGGACGAACTTGGTAAAAAAAACATTGCATTACTCCTACAACTAGGTGTATATGGGCGGATTTAAAAATATCGTTCGTTTTTTCGCCAACTGCTCCGCTCCAAACTAAATAAGTCGCTCCTCCGGCGGCGGTTTCAGCACATTGTCCATTTCCAGTCGTGGATTGCAGTACTCCTGGGCGCTGGGACTGTAAGTGCCCCGGGTCGCACGCTTATTCCTCGCCATCACCAGGAAGGTGCCTAGAAGGGCTCCTGCGATAAGGAGTAACACAACAACCACGGGGATCACAATGATGGCAATGTCCGTTGTCGAGGGTCCATCTTCCTTGGCTGTTATCTGTAAAATCAATTGGTTTAATAGGGATAATTTAAAATGGACTCTCGATCTTACCGGTGCTGTGCAGTTTTTGCCAGCGAACCCCGCGGGGCACTCGCAATAGTAATCAGGTTTGGCACCACAGCTTTCCACGCAGCGACCACCATTGGCGCAGAGATCCGTGGCATTGCAGGGATCCGTAAAGTTGCAGTAGGCGCCGCAATATGGTTTCTGGCAGATGCACTGGAACGAGCCGCGTTTGTTGAAACAACGGCCTAATCCGCCGCAGTATTCGCCCTCCACGCTGCACTCGTCGATGTCGTTTTCACAGCGCAGACCCTCGAATCCTGTGCCTTGACAGTCGCACTCGTACTTGCCCACAAGGTCTTTGCATTGGCCACCGTTTTGGCAGGGATTGGACTCACATTCATTGATGTCCACCTCGCACAGGCGACCCGCGTAACCCAGACTGCACTTGCACATGGGAATCTAAAAGGAAAGGGAATTTAGTTTTAAATAAATAAATTTAAGTCGTATTACTTACAGGTCCCGTGGTCAGGCAGAGTCCTCCATTGTCGCAAGGAGTCCGTTCGCAGAAGGGAATATCACACAGAGGACCCTCGAATCCAGGAGTACAGGTGCACGTGAAATTGTTGCCAGTAACAGCGTCTAGATATTAAAAAAACAATTTAATTAAAGTTAATGTTAAGGATAACCTATGAAATTAAACTTACTGAAACCATTTTCGCAAATGGATCCATTCCGGCATGGTTCATTCTCGCAGGTCATTTGCTTGAGCACCTCGCATTGGAGACCAGTATAGTCATCCGGACAGTCACAGACAAAGCTAGCAATTAAATCCGTGCAGTTTCCTCCATTCTGGCACGGCTGATCGGCACACTCATTAATATTCAACTCGCAGAGTTTGCCCTCGAATCCTGGCTCACATTGACAGTGGAAGTCGGCCACCAGGTTGATACACGTACCGTTGTTCTGGCACACAGTGTTTAGGCACTCATCGATATCCGTGCCACAGTCGTCTCCTTCAAAGCCCGCCTGACAGGTGCAGGCATACTCATCCGACGGAGCACGGCAGTAACCGTCGTTCTTGCAATCCGTCTGGAAGCACAGGATGCAGCCCTCTTCCGGGCGGGTAGAGTTCAACCTAAACTGAGCCTTTAGCTGAACGGAGACATTCTCTGTTCGTGGATACAGATCGGTGTTGGTGAAGTACGGCAAAAGGAGATCTCCTACTCGTGCCTCGCCTACGCATCCCTTAAATTGGGAGCCCTGCTGGGCGGACTGCGTAGAACCTCGAGCCTGCCGGGACTCAGGCATGCCACCTAGATAGATCTGGGTGCTGCTGGCGATCAGTGATTGAATGGCTCCCTGTTCAATGTCCATGGAGAAGGCGGGCGCAGGGTCGACCATTGTTTCCCAGCCCTTCCAGCCGCCCTCCAGTTTTCCATTGTGAGCGCGGATATAGATTCTGCTCCACTCGCCATCGGTGTTCTCCTTATCGAAGTGAGCAGACAATCCGTAAAGGATGTGGCTCAGTTTCCAGGCCACAGTCACTCGACCTCCATTCACCCCGATCTCAAAGAAGCTGTCTCCGTTGTCGATAAACAGAAGAGTTCCTCCAGCACGAGTGCGGTATGCTATATCGATGACCGGTTTCAGAGCCTGTTTGGGAGCTGTCTCGCCCACAATCTCCTCCGAGGGGGGTTCTTGGAAGAAGAAAAAAGCTAGTGGGGAGCGCTCCTGTCCAGTAAAAGTAATATTGGTGAGGCACTCGTAGCCATCGTCTAAATTCTGGCAGACACTCTCGCCTGGACACGTGACCAGCTGGCAGAATTCAATCTCCTGGCAGTCCTTGCCCTTGTAGCCGTTGGGACACTTGCAGCTGTAGTCGTTCCACGTGTTTCGGCACTCGGCGTTGTGTCGGCACGGATTTTTGCGGCACAGATCGTCGGAAACTTCGCCCGCTAGGACAGACCGCTTGTCGATTTGCACGGCACCGAGGGGCTTGGCATTTACCTGGACATCTGTGGCGTTCAGGGGATACATCTCCACGATCAGATTAAGAGATCCATTGCTGACTTTAACGTCCTGGATAATGCCCTTAAAATAGTCGCGACTATCGTCGGCCTCCTTAGGCACAGCCGTATCCTCCGGCGGTACGACAACTCCTCCACTACCTGGAATAGCCATGGATCCGGGTATCGGTTCTGTGGTTACACCAAGCTGTGACTCGCGCGTAGGTGCAGGACCACCCAAGTAAAGCACCTGTGCGTCCAGCAGACCCGTCGTCGACAGTGTCTTGCGGAAGTACTCGGTGCCATTGAGTTTGACCTGCACGAGCGTCTGGTTGCGCACCACTTCGATCAGGTGGTTATAGCCGTTGTCCAACTTTTGGCCACCTACGGTGTATGCCTCTGGGGTTCCACTGAACTGCATCTTTACCAACAGCTCCCCACCATGCAGCTTGGCCGCCACATATGAGTCACCGGTATCTGGAAGAGAGATTATCCATAAAATATAATCATTCCCATCCAATTTTAGACTTACTTTTAGTCGGTGCCTTGCGAGGATCACTGCCCAAATAAAACACTTGGCCCGTAGGTTCGCGGGTACGAATGAACATGGAAATATCAAGAATGGATCGAATGGCCCGCCTCGCCACATCTGTTGTCTCCACAATTACAGCTGAATGAGTGGTGTTCTCGTGTCCAAAAGTAGCAGCAGTCATATCTTATTTAAATAAATAAAAATAATAAATAATTGAACTCAAATGCCCTTAAAAATAAACTTACTATACTGGCAGGTGTGTCCGAAGAAGGGTCTGGGACAATGACAGGCGAAGGTATGCCACAAATCCGTGCACTCGCCATTTGAATGGCAAGGATTGGGTTTACACTGTTCCGTTCGTGGACAGCCACTTTGTACATTTTCCAACTTGGTATCCCCGTAAGTATAATTTGCGCTCTGTTCATCCGGGAAGATCCATTTTCCATTGACCACAATGTCCTGCATGCAGCCGACAAAAGCCGAAGGCTGATGGGTGAGGTGACGGAGGTAGGATTTCAGATTCGGAATGGTTCCACCAAGATAGGTACGCGGAAATGAGGGCTGACTGTTGTTGGCCGTCTCATAGGAGCCCACAGGAAAGATGGCCTGCTCGTCGTTGGCGGAGAGAACCAGATGCGATGTATTGATGGCCACGAATACTTTATGCCAGTTGCTGTCGTTCAGTTTAGAGCCAATAAACACACCCTCCCACTTGTTCAGCAGCGAAGAATGCAGGTTCAGTCTTCCATTGATTAGCTCTAGGATGTAGCTAACAGGTTCGTTCTTTTCTCCTGAAGTTCCAAAGGCAAGGACTCCGTTGGGTAGAGTTGTCCGGAACTGCAGGTTGATGTCGTATCCCTCCTCTCGTTCCGTGGTCACGGAAATCAAACTGGTGGCCACCATGGACAGCGTGGTGGTCTTCTCGCAGGTATTACCCTGGAACCCATTCTCGCAGGTGCAGTTGTAACGATGGATTGTCTCGTTCACCAGATAAGGGAGGCACGTACCGGAATTTAAACAAGGCTGAAAAAGGAATTTAGGTAAGAAAATATAAAATTTTAAAAATTTAAAGGGCCTACATTTGTCCGACATCCAATAAGAGGCACGGAGCAGTTCTTGCCACCAAAGTTTGCGTCGCAGTCGCATTTGTAGTCGTTGATTTCGTCGACGCAGGTGCCGCTTTGGCAAGGACTATAGCGGTCACACTCGTCTATGTTGACCTCGCAGTGGGCGCCCTCAAAACCAGGATCGCACTCACAGGTATAATTTCCAATCTGTCATGGAAAAATTTGATTTCAGCGTTTAATTATTATTAGTTGTTAATTATAATTACCCCATCATTGCAATTTCCGTGTTTGCTGCAGGGATTGCTCTCGCATTCGTTTATATTTATTTCGCAATTCTTTCCAGTAATTCCTTGCACGCAGATGCACTCGTATCTGGAATCATATCTGGATTAGCTCTGGGATTAGCGAAATATCATTGAAATGACTCACCCGCTGGCATTCTCATAGCTAAATGGCTGGCTGAATACCCTTGGGAGATCGGTGGTGCGACTCAGTTGGTAGAGGGTCGTGTTGGATCGCTCCAGGCACTGGCTGTTGTACTGGCAGGGATTGCTCTCGCATTCGTTGATGTCCTGCTCGCAGTTCTTACCCTTGTAGCCCATATGGCACTCGCAGAGATAGTCTTTGACTTGGTCAATGCATTTGGCGCCGTTGGTGCACGGATTGGAGATGCACTCGTCGATGTTCAGCTCGCAGTTCTCTCCCTCGTAGCCGGTTCCGCTGCAGTCGCATCGGAATCCACCCAACTGGTCGATGCAATGGCCTCCATTTAAGCAGGGATCTCCCACACAGTCGTCTATGTCGATGTCACAAATGCGACCCGTCATTCCCGGGATGCAGGAGCAGGTGAAGTTGTTGATCATGTCGATGCAGGTGGATCCATTCGAGCAGGGATTGCTCTCGCACTCGTCAATGTTGATTTCGCAGTTTTCTCCTTGGTAGCCCGGCTGGCAAACGCATTCGTAGGCATTGATCTGGATGAAAGGGAAGAGGACGCATTACTATAATGTTCTAGGGTTATAGCAAAGCCTGGACTAGCTAATGAGGAAAGAGTTTATGGAGCTAGCTCTACGACATCTCCACTCACTTGTCTCAATATCCGATGCTTTCCGTATTTAAAGAAAAACAACTAATTACACTTTAGTAACAGACACAGTTTTGGGTCTTCGAGTCCGGGTCTCATTAACATACCTTATTGTGGCAGGTGGCTCCATTGAGGCAGGGAAAACTGAGGCACTCGTCCACATCCGAGTCGCAATGAATGCCTGTGAAGCCGGGAGTACAATAGCATTTGTAGGATCCCTTCTCGTTCTTGCAGATGCCGTTTCCGCAGATCTTCGGGTGCTGGGTGCACTCGTCCACGTCGTTGCCACAGGTCCGACCCGTCCAGCCGCGGGTGCACTTGCATTCGTAGTCCCCATTCGGCAGATCTACGCACTCGCCCCCATTCTGGCAGGGCTGGGTGGCACACTGGTTGCACACCTTGTTCTCCGGACAGAGGCACTGGTTCTGGACGCAAACCATCGGTTCCTGGCAATTCAGGGGAGAGCAACTCTCCACCTTTTCGCAGCGATCTCCGGAATAGCCCACGGCGCAGTAGCAGTGGGTGCCGTTCATGGAGCAAGTGCCTCCATTCAGGCACTTGCCGTTTGTGGCGTTGCAGTTGATGGGGGTCAGGGCCAAAGCAGCTACTCCATCGGCGGTGCTCGTTTGACAGTTGTAACCTGGGATTCATAAAGGAGATTTATTAGTTTATAATTCATTAGTTTTTAACTTTAACTAACTATAGCAACTATGCTAGATATTTACAGTGAGTGTAACTAGGGTTGCACTAAAAGTTAGATTTTAATAAGAATTCTCTATAAATTAACTTTTTAGTAACTCTACAGTTGGTAAATTATTAATCTTGAGTGTCTTTTATATTTAATTTGAGATAAGATTTGCGGGGACTTGACCTTATTGTCGAGATTGTGAAAAAGTAAACGATAATTACTTATTTGAAAAAGGGAATTCAGCTGGAATTCTAGGTCAAATCAATATAAATTCCGAGCAATCAACTACCAATGCCAGCTTTGGGCCATTAACCGCATTTAAATTAAACTCAAACTAAAGTGGTTTCGCATGCAGGACTTTTAGGACAACCCTTTTGGTGGTGGTGGGGCAGGGTAGGGCAAGGCAGGGCAGGGAGTTGATGTGGCAAACCTGTGTATCCACTAGCACATATACAGGTATAATTGCTACTATAGCCGAGACAGGTGCCACCGTTCAAGCAATTTTCGAGGGGACATGCATTCAGGGAGGCCGAGCGTTGGGTCGGTGGCTGCTGTTGTTGTTGCTGTGGCTGTTGGAGTTTTTGGACAATTGTTGTTGGCTTTGTGGTTGTTGTACTTGTTGTTATTGGAGGGATCTTTGTTGTGGTTAAGGTATTTGGGCTAGCCGGGATTGGGTTTGCTGTGGTGGCTGTTGTTGTTGTTGTTGTTGTCATTGTTGTTGTTGTCATTGTTGTTGTTGTTGGCAATTGTTCTGGTATCGGTTCTGGTGTTGTTGTCGGCAGACAGTGACCAATTGGGCCTGGGTTATAGCCATTTTACACCAAATTACAACAAGGTAGTGATTAGGATTATAAAGTTACACCATTAGTTTAAAAAGGTAAAAGCAATATATACATTAAATAAATTATAAGGTTAGTTCTAGGCTTGTGATCTACTAAGCTGAGGTCATTAACTAAAGATAGTCAGCCCTCCTCTTGGGCCACCTACTCAGTTTTAGTTCACAACGCTTGCGTTTGAGCCACTCGGGCGATATGTAGCGCTTCTTTTTTTCGCTGCCGCACAGCGTGGAGTCGGAAATGTCCATTTCCAACGGAGATTGCGGCTCCAATTCGGAAGCTTTTTGTTCAAATATACATGTGTTTTTTTTGTTAAAAAATTATAAAGCGAAAACCATGACCGCAAAACCCAAATTAAGCAAAAGCCAATAAAATAGAAAATGAACAAACGATTCATGCAAGGCCCCTAAATGGATAATAAAACTTCCAACTTACCCGTTGTTCCTGGCTTACACACGCACTTGCCGCCGACGCACTCCGAATCGATGGGACACTGCTGGGCGCAGCTGGGCCCCAGCTGGCACAGTTCTCCACTGTACTCCGGCGGGCAGATGCACTGGAATCCAATGGCCTTGTCCACGCAAGTTCCCCCGTTGAGGCACTGCTGCGTCTGGCAGGTCATGGGCCGATCGCAGATCTCGCCACCCCAGCCGTCCAGGCACTGGCAGGTGTACCAGCCATAGGTGTCAAAGCACCGGCCTCCATTCAGGCAGGGATTCTTGTCGCACTCGTTGACATTGGTCTGACAAAAGGCGCCCATGTAACCAGTTCCCGAGCAGTCACAGCTGAAGCCATTGATCCGGTCGATGCAGCTCCCGTTGTTCTGGCACGGCTGCGAGGCGCACTCGTCGGTGTCAATCTCGCACCTGCCACCCGCGTATCCCTTGGGGCACTCGCAGGCCACGTTGCCGCCCACGACCACACAGGCGCCGTTGTTCAGACAGGGATTAGTGTGGCACAGTGGGTGGATGTTCACCTCCGTTTCGCAGTGCTGCCCGCTATGGGTGGCGTCGCAGAAGCACTGGTAGTCCCCGCGGGAGTTCTCCAAGCAGGAGCCTCCATTCACGCAGGGATTCTTGGCACACGGGGATCCGTTGTCCTTTTGGCAATTCTTTCCCGAGTACCGCGCCGTGCAACGGCATTCGTATCCCTCCGGGCTGGAGGAGCAGGTGCCGTGGCCCATGCACGGGTCATTCAAACAGTAGTTATCGGGCAGGCGGGTGAAGAGATCATGGTCGCTGCAGGGTCCCGGAGTCAATGGGCAAACGCCAAAGACCACATTCTGCACCGTGGAGTTGTTCACGAACTGGAGGCCAGGTCCATCGAGGAGGCAGCCGGAGAAGGAGTTTCCCAATATCAAGATGGCATCTTTGTAGCCAATGTCCTGGTTGGTAAGGAACTGGCTGTTGTACGTGGAGTTGGCTGGAAATATTGATAATTAATAAACGGAATCATCTTTCAGTCCCCTTTCAAATATTTGCATGTGCCCCGCATATGCCGCATTTGCATATCATTTGGTACCTTCTCTTTGCCATTTGATGGATTCCACTATTTCTCCTATTTAGCCCACCAAATTGCATTACTCAACCCTCGTGATGTGATTCACTCCCATTTGCTTTGTGACATTTCGCGTTTGTTTACGGACGGACTGACACGATCCAATTGGAAGGGATTCCATGAATCCAGGGGGCCTACTAAAGGGGGGATTATCACTTACCAAATATGCTTGCCGCACGATCCACATGCAGATAGAGATTGCCGTACTCGTACTTGAACTGGAGCGTATGCCAGCGGTTGTCCAGCAGTTGGTACGGCAATTTGACGTCCAGGCGATTGTTGGGGCCGTGGACAGCCGGTCCCGCCAGTGATATTTGCAGAAAGTCGTTGAGCACTGAGATTACGATTGAGTTTTTGTTGTATTGCTGGGCGAGGATCTCGCCGCCGCGGCACGAGCGGAAACTAATCGCCGAGTGATCCCAAATGGGCATCGGCGTGGTCAGGCGGAGGTAAGTGGAGCCATTAAAGTACGCCTCCTTGGTCGGCACCTCCACCGAGGCGACATCTGCGAAGAGAAGATCAAGATTGCAAGGGATTAAAATCTACACGGTGCAAAATACATTAACCAAGTTAAGTTAAGTTTTTCTTTTTAATTTCAAACAGTCTATTGTGTTTTTTTTCGAGTGCATTAGTCTGATGGGTGAAATGAAATAAAAGCATGACAAGGCCAGGTCGGTTCGGGCCAAGTCGGGCTCTCATTTAACTAATCGCATTTCATTCGCATTTGGCCAACGCATTTGTAACCGTAGACTTCCTCATTTCGCGTATTTGGCACAATTGGTTTACTTTGGCTTACATTTTCCCAGTGCTATTTCAGCATTTTCCCCCACTGTGTCTTCTGGCTAAGAAAGTGTTTTTTTTTTTTTGTTGTTCCCGGAGAGTAGCATTGACCAAATTAGACGAGTTGCCATGGCCCGTCCCGGCACATGCCACTTAAATGGTAATCAGTTAAAGGCACCTCTTTTCAACTTTCATTTGCTCTGATCACCAAAGCGCAGAATCGATTCCCGCACCAGACTCCGAAGAAAAACATCAAAACGAAATTAACGAGCTTTCTTGGACTCAGTGCACGAGGCGTAAAAATAAGCAAAAAGCCAACTATGAATGCTGTTGCCTTATGTACATAAAATAAGTAAACTCTCATGTTCATAAGCGGGTTTTTCAATACCAGAAAACTAACAAAAAAAAATTATTGAAACGGAAAGAAAGCGGCTCAGGAGACTTGAACCGAAGCAGATACATTTATTTATAAATAAAAAATTAAAACCATTTCACAATAAACGCAAATACATTTCGGATCGACATGTCGTGTCTATGATTCAATTTTTAACCGAATGTAATTATAAAAATTAAATCTAAAAAAAAAACACGAAATTGCTGCTAATTTTTTGTAGCGCCTATAAAGTTGGCGCATTTGTGGGTATTTTTACACTTCTCCATTGTAGCCAAGAGATCATTTTAGCACCTCCTGACTGGAGTGCCCTTTGGGCTGCCCTGACCCATGGCTGCCACAAGCTTAGAAAGCGCCCGGGAGACCTCGAGAGAACCTGAACGATGTTAAAACCCAGCAAGACCACCACAAAGTACAATAGTTTATGAGGCCATCGATTATTTAGCTGTCCCCCCTACTTGTGTCGTCTTTTCAAACATTTTATTTGAAATTTAAAGGCGATTTGTTGTCATTTGGTCAATGTGTGCCAGGTGAGGTATCGCTTATGGGGGGTATAGGGAGTGGGGAGTGGGGAGTGGCAAAGTGGATCCAAGGTGTACTGAGTGAGCAAGTAAATAAGCCGACACCAAAGTAGCTCATAATTATATTATACTCACGTACGGGCCTATGCAGGGGAAAATATTCAAAAGTTAAACGACAAAAACGCCATTTAAAAACGGTCGTATGTATATAGAAACTGAATTATAGATTCCGCTAATAGCGTTACCACAATCAAGCCACTGACTTTTGTTTTTGTCCGTCGACAAACGGAAAGGAAATTTCATAATCACAACCACGACAAGAATTATATTTCCAGCTTAAATATATATACATATTTTTTTTTGTTGGAGTCATGAATGACTCGAATTCGGCGGATTCTTTTTTGGCGGATTCTTTTTTAGCGGTGCCATAAAAAAGATACAGTTTAATAGTTCCTGGGGTCTTTTGTCAAGAGCAAGCATTCTTCTGGAAATGCTTTTTAAGCTTTTAATGATGTTCTTCGCTTCGAGTTTTTTCGGGGACAAAGATTGTTTTGTGCCGGTTCTTAACCAGGGGCGTGGCAAATTGCCAAGACTTGAGAAATGTAAATAAACTTGAAGGTATTATTGTGACGGCAACAATATCTCTAAGCATTCTTTAGCAACCAGAAATTATGCAAATTTCCTTTAAAGGTTTGTCAGCAGTTTCGGTCAATTAATTAGTTCCCACATCCATAGTGGATCTTGGGAATGATTTATACATTAGTTTTTGACACTTTCTCTTACTACTTGAAGCATATTACTTAAAGCAGGAAACTCTTTATTTTATGAAAAGTAATTTCCTTAACTTTTTTTTTTTTTTTTTTTTTTTTTGAAAAATGTGTATGGTTATTGGCAATATCGTTAGTAAAAATGCTGGCAATTTCCCTTTACATGCTTAAAATCTTTCATTTTAAAAGAGAAAACGCCGGAGATCTTCAATCTTTCAATCTTTGTGTCGGGATAATTACTCATTTTAAGGCCCGCATCTCTCAGACTTCCCATGTTATTTGTCACACGTAAGGACAAGTGATTTATGCAAAATGAAGTGCGCTAAATACACGCAAAAGCGGTAACGAAGGAAGCGGACATTCCTGGCCCGCCCCCACCCACCCAAACACGCCAGGCTGGGGAGAGAAAGAGGCCCAGTTAACAAAAACATTGCAACACTTGCCTGCAGTCGAAATACAACATAAGTAGATGTATGCAAATTAGCTCAGCTTGCCTGGCTTTGCCTCTGGCTTTGTTTTTGCCTTTTGCATTGCATTCTGTTGGTATGACTAATCAGCGCCAGCATATGCAAAACAATACCGAATAAATTGCAGCGACCCACTGCACACCTGGGGGCAAAATAATAGCTGCATGTATCTGTATCTATAGAGGAAAGTCGCTTTTTCCAGCAGACCCATTGAAGAACCTTTGAGAACAGGTGGGAGGGATCTTTGAAGCTAAATGTCTTACAGGGAAAATAGGTTACTACTATTTTTGTTACGGAATATCAAATCCAATGAATCTGAGGGCGTATGGAAATACCCACCCTCAGAATCACAGGGCACCCACCTGCCCATTCTGGAACGGGTCCAACCCTTATGGCCCGTTTGGTCACAAAATAAAAGTAAGCTAAGCGTTGCTAACTGGGCTAACGTGACCGGTTGCTGGGATTGTAATTTACTGCTTCCACCGGCACACACAAAAAAACGTTTCAGAAACATTAAAAAAAAGGTGGTGGTATTTTTTTTCACTGCACTGATTCTTCATTTTTGCGCGGACAGCTCTGTTTTTGGTCATACCTCAATTGTTTTAACTGAATGTTTGTGTTTTTGTATGGCTGTGTTGCCTCACTTGTTAACCCACACCGAAACACTTAATTTTTCATTCGTTTTTGCCTTTAATTTTTGCTCTAAATACTTTTAACTTTTTCATTGCTTTTGTGTAACGCAACGCCTACGTAAAATAATTCATTTCGCTTGATTATTTTGTTTTCTGTTTCGCTTTTCGGATCTTCAGATGTTGCATAAATTAGTTTTGACCGATTTTACTTTTTTCCGTCTCTGTATTTAATTTGTTCAGTCTGAAAGCTAACAATATTTTTTGTTTTGTCTAATTAAATTCGAAATTTAATTGCTCTTTAATTGTTGCAGTTTCGTTTTCAGTTGTGGGTTTCTATTCGATTTTCTCAATTCATGAAAAAGTGAAAACATCGTCGCGATTAAAATTTAATTATAGCTTGTTGATAATACGATTATCGAAAAAAATATTAATAGCGTATGTTCATTGAGCACGTTTGAAGAACTTGAAAAGATTGTAAAGTTGATTTTTTTTTTTTTTTTTTTTTTTATATTATATATTGTTTATTATCGCCGGAATCGATTAGGATCATTTGAACATAACCGGGCGTTTAGAAGGTGGGGTAATTATGGTACATATGGGATATGGGCCTGGACTAAAAGTTGATTTTTAAAAAGTGTTTATTGTATTTTTTATCTACTTTTCCAAAGGCATGCTCTGTTGCAAAGGGAAATAAATTAAACTTAATTAAAGGGGCTTTTTTTTATTAAATGCCATCAAATACAAAAGGTAATGGTGACAGAAAAGTATATATTTAAACACTTTTACAAGCTACAGCTAATAGATAGTTTAACGTTGAAAATAAAGACTTTCTATATGTTAAATATTACGACTTTGTTGCGTTCTAACAAAGGAAATTTCTTCCCAAGATATAGTTGTTCCCACAAACATCCATCCACACTCTTGACTCTTTCATGTCTGGATGCACTTTGAGCCACAGAAAGAATCCATTGCTTTGCGCCATCATTTGTTCCAACACCTTGTTAGGAGAAAAAGGGACCAAACGAAACGAAACTGAGATGCGAATGGGTTCCCACACTAATTTCCGCTTTGCCTTCCAAGAAATGCGCTGAGGAAATATTTTTAAATATTTAAATAAAGCCGCTTTTATGTATTATAAGGTAACAATACATTCAAACGGTCAGAAGCTAATTAGTTTTGATAAATAAACGTTTCCCATGAAACCCGTAGATTAACAAGCACAAAAAGCTGGCACCCACGAAAAAATTCAAGTCTCGAGTGTGTCAACATTTTTTTTGCTAAGTTTACTTGTACACACCGAGAAAATAGATAGTAATCATAAGTATTAGTAATTTTATCATATCATAATGATGATTAAAAGATACAATGATTATAAGAAACTCAAGAAAAAGAGTTTTATCCGTCAGATACCAAAATGTCTTTCAAGAGATATTTTTCTTTACTGCATAAAGCCAGAAAGAACTCATTTCATATTTAATGAATTTACTTTTTCCCCAGCTTAAGTAGACAGTTAATTCTTATTCTTTAATCTCTCCGTTCTGGGAATGGCAAAAAAACCCAAAGTACAGCTAGAATACTCCCCCGAAAATGCTTAGAATCCAGCTTAGTCAAAAAATAGAGCCACCGACTCTCTCCCCCGCTATTTGGCGCCGTTGATTTTTGATTCGCTTCTGCGCAGGCGCGCCTGGGAACCAGTTTTGTGGCAGTCACTGTGTTGACGTTCCGCCAGATTGTGTATGTGTGTGTTTGTGTTGCCAACAACAATCGGCCCTTGTAGCCAGCAGAATGGGCCTGGAAAAAGGGGCTGCCAGACTCGTTCCCAAACTGGCACAAAGCAATGAACTGTTGAATAAAACAAAAACCGAAAAAACACGCCTGAGAATCTTTTCCGGTGCGTCCCCAAAGAGCAGCCACCAGCCACCACCAGAGCCTACAGAACCCAACAGAACCCTCCTAGCTTGCGGTCTGAATAAACACAGACTGCAGGTTGTGGGCGTTGCACCATGGAAAGCCTTTCAAAATAACTTGAGAGCTATGAAAAAAGGTTTAATAAAGAGCTAATAAAGGCGGAAATGTTTTCAGAGGATTTGGAATTAAATCAAGTCACAAGATTAAACATTCTGTGTCCTTAAAATCATATTTTATTATTTATAATCCCACCTGAATAGATCAGAATCTACGCATTGTGAATCCAATGATTGGTTTCCGAACCCAAACCCGAGTTACCCCCGAAAATTACCTACCAAATGTTTCTAAACTTTGTCGAGTTAGACCCCATGGTATCTGGCCCGATGTGAGTCAATGCTAACAATGGAATTTTTGTTGCTGGTTGTGCTGCGTATGCAAATAGCCGAAGATAAAACGCAACTACGTGATCACCGCGATAAAGACGGCAATCCAACATTGAACAACGCCCACAAATTTTAAACATTTGTTTGCATGGAGTTGTATGAAATAAAAGTAAGTAAAAGCGAAAGCCGCGCTGCTATTTTTTTGTTTCTTCTTTAGATAATATTTTTTCCCCTGATTTTCTCGTATTTGCGGTTTTTTGCGGTGGCAAATTCCCAAGGTGGCACTCGCTAATCGATGCAGCCACTGAAAACTGGCAACGTTGCAACTAGAAACAAGAAGAATACTACCTTTTAGTTTTTCCAACTAGGAAATAGGTGGCTCAGGTTGACAGAAAGGGACTCCACATCATATTCTCTATGGAAAGTGCTCCTGTTGGCTTTGGGGACTCTTCCCTCCAACCTTTGGGCAAATCAGTTTTTTATTTTAGTTTCAATGCGGCTATTTTTATAGACCTGGCTAACGACGTGCACTAATGGCCAGCGTCAGGCAATGGTCGCGGCCGGTTGCGTAGGCCCACCAGAACCAGAAGGGACCACGGCCCCTGTCACGGCCGATTGCACTTTAACACTTGACCAGGCCAAAACACCGGACACCGCACATCGCAGCGACAGGGTGCGGGTGTGTCCCATTCTACATTCTCCGCTTCCATTCGTCGTCTACGATTCCACTAACACGAAAGGTCACGTGTTGTTATCGTTAACGCAATGCAGGTAGTTTGGTTAATTTCCCTCCACTTTTTCCACTTCATATACCCGCGTACCTGCGCCGCGATTTTCCCCAGAAAATGATGGATTATGTCTGGGCCAAGGACGGAAATTCAAAGGAAAACTCTGAAGATGAGGCTGATGATCGTCGCTGTATCTTCTGGATTTTATAATGGATGCTGCCACAAACCAGTTGCTGCATTTTGTGATGCATTTGAGGGCTTTCCCAGCAATAACACGGAAAATCTGCCTTTCCCTTTATCCCAGACTCTATTGGCCATTCAGAATGGAAAAGTTAAATAGTTTTTGATAAATGGAAATGCCAGAATGAGCCCATAAAAACTCTTAAAAAAAAAACCAGTTACTACAATGCATTTCAGGGCTTTCCCAGCCAGAAGCAGGAAAATCTGTCCATCTATCTCTACGTTTGATAAACTATTAATGGAATTGCGATATTGCTGACGTCGCCCCGCGCTTTTGCAACTTTCGTGCTTCACTTTCCGGCCAAGAGATTAGATTACGGGTAACAACAGCCGGATGGTTGAATGGTTGGCCGGTTGGGAGGGCTGCTACAGCTATTGTAAATAAATAAACCGAAAATTTTTAGGTCGTTTTTGCACAATCACAAAAACACAAAAAAGGGGGCAGCACAATGCTGGCAAAGTAACAAAGTGGGGGCTCGGGAATCATGTAACTGATAATTACACAAAATGAGTCAGCTGGAGTTGTGAATCAATTAATGTGATTATTATGCGATCACATTCAAATTGCAGAATGTGGTTATCGATGGAAAACAAGCTATGAAAATGCAATGTATCCGTGGGATACAATATAGGAGTCGCTAAAATTTACTACAAGTTTTGTTTCTATGGCTTTTGTTTGAGCGATAAGAATGAACATTCTAAAATATGAAGTGGATTAATTAACACAATCAGACTTCAGGTATGCCAGCAGAATGAGTCACTTTTCGAAGGAAAACCCGTTCTACGAGTTTTTTTTTTATTTTTTTGGATACTTCGGGTATCCGAAATCGATGGAAATTCCTTGCCCCAAACATGACTTTTCTTTTGGATACACAAAACTGTTGCTCCGACCTGTTGCTCTCGTTAGGGATTGGGAAGGTCTTGTTGATTGTTTTCTAGAATATTTATTCTATTGTCTGTCTCCACATGTTTCTCACCTGTTGCTAAATAAATTAATATGAAGAGCGGTATCCATTGAGGCGCTGAAATGGCGCGCTTGAGCAAATGCGACGTTCTTGTTATTTGAGCTGCGCTTTTCGTGCGGTCTCGACTTCGCGTTGTTGTTGCTTTTTCTGCTGCCGCTGTTGTTCTCTTGGCCGAAACTATTGTTGTTGCTGCTGTTGCCTGCCGTCTGTGTTGCTGCTGCTGCTGCTGCTGCTGTCGCTGTTGCTGTTGCTGTGTTGCTGACGCATTCGCGATCACAGCCATGATCGTTGTTGATTTGTTGGCCAAGTTCGTATTGGAAAAAAGGGTTGCGTCGCTTGTGGCTTGGTGTTTTCTATCCTCGATTAGAGGACACTCATTGATCTGGTTTTTGTTTATTGCATTCACTCACTACACCACACTCTCTCTCCGACAAACACAAACACAAACTCGGACTTAGAACGGGTTTTCGGGCTTCCTTCTTTTTTATGCGCCAGTTATTATTTGCACACTTTCGCACGCGACACTTTCTAGCCTGAATTTGAATATTGAGCACATTCGGATGGAGCCACCAATTTCTCAGGCCATGTTTCTTTTCTAGGCCAGAACGAGTTGGCTTAAACGGGCTGGTATTGGTGAGCTTTTGTTGCCCTTTTGAACTGCAGGCAGTTCTTCTCACACGCACACGAGCGCATTGGCCAATACCAATACCGATACCAACATGGCAATCGCGTTTCGGCGGCTTCAAACGCTTTTTTTTTTTTAAACAAACAACCTCGACGCTAGCGATCGTTGCAAAAACCTCCCGAAACTCTGAAATCTGTGCACCTGTTGAAGGTTCGCACAAACGATCGTTCGATTCTCGATTAAGTACTCGTAATATTTCGGCCAAGTCCACTGGTCCGTTCGAACCAACTATAAAAACATGGCCAACACAATCAATGCGAAAAACACGTCCGAACGCAGCGAGAGAAAAAGGTATTTTAAAAATCTTCGCGTCCCACTGTCTTAGTGTGGCCAAAACAGCAGGTGTCGATATCGATAAAAGTATTCGATAAAAACACCGTAAGCACCCTGTGCTAACCGGAAATGGTGTCCCTGGCAAAAAATAACAGTCTAAAATGAATTTAGCTTAATATTAAAAAATAATTATTTAAGACTAACCTTCAATTTTTATATTAATATATAAAAGTAATATTGTATTTGTACCAGAACTTTAAATTCCTCCCAAGATTAAGAGAACCATTGATATATATTTTGAACTCAAAACCCCTTTTAAATATTTTAAAATTCCAACATTCCATTTACAAATTGACCGATTAAGGCGAACTGTATATATTCAGCAATAAATCACGAAACACGCGGATATGCAAGTGCAAAATGTATGCAAAAAAGCGCCGCCTTATCGCTCAGCATAATTAGCAACAATAAGTTGGAAACAAACAATTTTTGGAGGTCTAGGTGGGGCTATATAACACACATGGAACTGGCTAGAAGTCACAGAAGGGAAAACCTGGAAAAATGGCAGAGATCCAAACTAAAGCCAAGCTATTTCTATACTTAGCTGTCATTGGACTTTCTCTTGGCAATGGCATGCCTCTGGAGGACTTGGACTCCCAGGATTTGATTGATTTAACCGATGTAAGCGACGTGATTTTTGGAAATCCGGATCTGGAGACCACCGGCGCCCTGGTGGAGGCCCACAACGAAGAGTCCCTGCAAAACCCCGAGGAACTGGGCACCTACTACGAGGGCGACATCCTCATCCCGCTAAGCTACCGGGAGGGTCGATCGAATGGAACCAGGAACGGGATTCTGGCGTTGAGTTCCCGCTGGCCGGGCGGCGTTGTTCCCTACGAGATCAAAGGACCTTTTACCAACCAGGAGCTGGGCAATATAAACCACGCTTTCAAGGTAAGCTTTCAAATTAAAATCGAAACTATACTCAATTTTTTTTATTTTAATTTAGGAATACCACACAAAGACCTGTGTACGCTTCAAGCCGCGAACCACCGAGAAGGATTACATTTCGATTGGAAACACCAAGTCAGGCTGCTGGAGCAGCATTGGACGCCTGGGTGGCCGCCAGGAGGTCAACCTCCAGTCTCCCAACTGCCTGCGGACCTACGGAACCCCCATTCACGAATTGATGCACGCCCTCGGATTCTTCCATGAGCAGAATCGCCATGAGCGCGACTCCTATGTGCGGGTGATGAGCGACAATATCAAGCCCGAGATGATGGCTAACTTTGAGAAGGCTAGCTCCCGGACGCAGTCGGGTTTTGGGGTCGACTACGACTACGCCAGTGTGATGCATTACTCGGCCACGAGTTTCTCCCGAAACGGTCAGCCCACTTTAAAGGCTCTGCGTGCCAGCTCCGATGCCAGCCAAATGGGTCAGCGGCGCGGATTCTCTGCCGGAGATGTTCGGAAAATTAACGCAATGTACAAGTGCAAGAAATAGAAGAATTCATGTACGATTCCAATATGATTTACTGAAAAAATAAAATACGCCTATAAAGGTACAACATTTAACAAATTCAACAATCGTCTAGATGTGCCATGTCTTGTACTAGTTGGGGGTCTGGAGAGGTGGTGCTGCCAGGTTAGTGATGCGGCAGGTTCTTGTTCGTGTCGAAGAAGAAGTTGCCTTGCATGTTGAGCTCCTTGCAGAGGGTCGAGAATCGTCGGATGGCGTTGTAGGTGCCGTTGCCACGTCCACTACCGCTTCCATCGTCTCCATCTTTCGCAGAGAAACACAAACTAGTTACTGAAGCTACTATATGTACAACAGAGCAATGGGCCGATTGCATGCAGGGGGGTGATTAGTAATCTCGGTTCCGGGTATCCGCTCCAGTCCCAATCGAGGGTTAGTGGGGACGCGCCTTGTGCTGAAGCATACGGATGCCAGTGGCCTTACCTGGGCCCGCAAATCCCGCCACTGGGGCGTTGAGTTCTAGGTTCATATAGAGTGCCATATTGCCGGTGGATCCGTGGCGGGAGCGATTGTTCAAAAAGTCCCGGATGTGCTGAACGATCAGATCGATGGCCACTAAAAGAAAATTATTAAATAATTATAAGGATGTTTCCCAATTGATATTCTGCACCTTCGTTAGCAATTAAACTCAACGTGGGAGTCTCCACTTACCTTGCGGCTCATCCAGAGCAATCCAAGTGATATATATACTAAGCCAAGGACTTACTCTAGCACTAGTTAGTATGGATATTATCTAATCGCATCTAAGTTGGGCGGCATTTTCTGTTAACTGTTAGTCTATTGTGTTGTTTTGTGGCTTGGGTGAGTGAGCTTTACAATTGATAATGCCTTCTGTGTACTTACTAAATGAAACACCCGAGTTATCTTCACACAAAGCTGGACAATTGTCTGTATATATTGCATTAAAATAATTGGGACAGCGTTAAGTAGTTTTAAAAGAGATATAGTTGTGGGTGTCGACTGGTGGGATGCCCGATACTTACGGAATGTTTTTAGGATAATACAAGTTTGATAAACTTTAAGATTTAAAACGTGCTTAGGCTTACTATTAATCTTAACATTTTATAGCATTTTATTTGTATGCTATTAACTTCTATTAGTTCAAGAGGAGTAAAAATTTCAATTTTAAAAATAAAAATATTTTAAATAAAATGTAGCAAAGTTCGTAATCAGAAATACAAATATACAGAACAATTTTAGATAATTGTTGAAGTTATTAACAAGTATCGGCCATCGAAACATAGATACAATAGTTAGATGTGTGACATATGTGATTGTGAGTTGAGTGCTTAGAAACCCTCTATAGAGTAGATATGGCTGGGCTTAAGGTTAGACCCAAGCGTAAATATTAACTATATCTTAGGCCAGTGTTAGACTGGGAGCGCAATCGCAGTTTGGGTTAACTTAATGAACAGAAACGAGCTTACATACACACTACCATGTATTGTTGAACATATGAATGTAGATACAACTAGATATAAAGATACTTTTCCATCTTAGAACTACGTTAATCGGTTACAGAGTGTGTAGACCGAATGAGAAGCGATGCCGGCGCTACATAAATTAGGAAGTTTTCTTAGTTAGCCGCTGCTGCTTTTTGGGTTTTTGTTTTTTGGCAATTAGTACAAGCTTGGGACGTGGAAGTTGGCCGGCCCAGAGGCAATTTACTTTGCGTTTAGTGGTCTCGCTTCATGCTGGACGACGCTACCCTGACTGTGTTGTTGTGCTGTGCGCTGTTGGTGGTGGCGAGAATCTCCCCGATATGATGTACAATAAGATCAATGGCAACTGCAATAGATACAATAAAACAACAGGAACAAAACGAAAAGAACGAAAGGATCGTAACGTAAAAATCGACAAATAACAAATAGTACGGAGAAACAAAGGGGGGAGGTAGAAATAGTTTATAGGAATATAATACTTAATATTATCAAGCAGTCTAAATATGTGATAGGGCTTTGTTGATCTCAAAACGGGTTAATTTGAACCAGAAACAAAAGAACCAGGTATTAAGCTATGGTTATTAGTAAACCAACTCAACGAAACGCTACAATCGCTAAGAGTGTAGTAGACTCTCAAGTGTTTATGTGGCAAAGAGTGTAAACAGAGGTGTGGAAAGGTGTTTTCAGCTCTGTGGCCTCACCTGTGTTGTCGGCTCCTCGTGGTATAATCACGTCAGCAAACTTTTTCGTCTGAAATCAGCATTTATTTATACTATTTTTGGGATTAGCGTGGGGTAGGCTTACCGGCGAGCAGAATTCCTCGAAGGCGGGCTTAACGAAGGTCATGTACTGGGTCAGGACAGCGTCAAGATCACGACCACGTTCATTGATATCACGCGGCACTGCAATTAAAGCCGATTATATTACTTTCCAAATATTTGTCTGGACAATTCACCTCTTCTGGCCAGTCGGGTGTCAGAGTCGGTGTCCACAAAGAGCTTCATGTGAAAGAGATCGCGTATCTTGGGGAAATAAAAGACCAGAATGCCTTCGAACAGAACCACATCGGCTGGGTAGATGACCAGCATGTTTTCAAAGTCTCTGAGGATAGAAAAATGATAGAACCCAATTGGAAATGGGATATCCCCTCAAAACTCTTACAGGGAATTGGTGCGGTAGTCATAGCTGGGTATCTCCACCTTGTGCCCCTTGAGAATGTTCTGCAGCGTGGCGTACATCAGCTCCTCGTTGAAGGCATCCGGATGGTCAAAGTTGAAAAGCCCCTTCTGGGCCTTGGCCTTCTCCGCGGGAGTGAGCTCACGGTAGAAGCTGTCCTGGCTGATGGCCACCACCTGGCGCTGTGTGTGATCCATCTCCGCCTGTCCTAGTTGTTCCATGATCTTCTTGCAGACCGTTGACTTGCCGCTGGCCGTGCCTCCGGCAACCCCGATGAGGAACGGAGACTTGACTTCTTCCCCGGCAGATGCGTCGCCATTTGGCAGGCGCAAGGACTCCGTTTGCTTAAGGTCCTCCATTGTTTTGGATGGAATATCTCGTGGTAGGCTAGTCCGTAACAAAGCGGCCTGTTTTTTTTGGGTTTTCTGATAAAATCTTTTGGCTATTTCTAGCTATTTATTTAAATGATGGTCACACTGTTTGCCGCGAACTAGGTGGCAACATTTCGAAATAATTAAATATTTTCCAATATTTTATGATATTTTTTGATAACGGTATCTTAAAATTACTTCATTTGTTTTCTAGTTTGTAAATTATAATTATAAGCTTCGGTGAAAAAGCGAAATATTCAAAAATTTTTATAGATTTGGTTGGAAATGTTTGTACATTCAGTTTAAAACATATATTTAAGAATAAGAACTTTTTTGGAGCTAAATAATTGCTATTTTGTTTTAATATAAGTAGAAAAAATGAATTTTAAGCCCCAGCCGTAGCTTTTTAAGCTTTCAGCCTATTTTACAACCAAAGTTTGAGATACAAGATACATCTGTCTTTCCAGAATGGTTTTTCCACCATTTTGAAATTATTTAGTTTTTAAAATAGTAAATACATAAATTTCAAATATAACAACAAAAAAAGAATATTTAAAAACCAACAATCTGGCTTTCCTTGAGCTTTCAAATTAGTCCACGTTTAAGTTTCTCAAAAATTACTTTTTCGATCGGAATTCCAAATTAACGTTTACTTTAGCGCTTCCCAAAATTCTGGGCCCCTGAGACATTGGATATCGAACATGGCACATCCGGAGGTCGAGAATGCGATCAAGGGACTACTGATCGACCAGGAAAAGATGGTCGAGGTGGTGGAGCGCATGACCAAGGAGATGAAGATGGGCTTGGCCAAGGACACGCATCCCAGGGCGGTGATCAAGTGTTTTGTCAGCTACGTCCAGGATCTGCCCACGGGCAAGGAGCGGGGAAAGTGCCTGGCCTTGGATCTGGGCGGCTCCAATTTCCGGGTGCTCCTGGTAGTCTTGAACGGCACCCCAGATGTGGAAATAATATCAAAGAGCTATGTGTTTCCTACAACCTTGATGACGGGAACGGCAGATGAGTTGTTCGACTTTATAGCCGAGAGCCTTGGGGACTTTTGCCGGGAACATGGCCTGGAGAACGAGTCCCTGCCCTTGGGGTTCACCTTTTCGTTTCCATGCCAGCAGAAGGGCATCAAAAAAGGGACCCTGGTGGCCTGGACCAAGGGCTTCAATGTGCCCGGAGTGGTGGGGAAAAACGTGGTCGAACTGCTCCAGCAGGCCATAGAGCGCCGGGGTGAGGTGAGGATCAACATAGTGGCCATTCTGAACGACACCGTGGGCACCCTGATGTCCTGCGCCTTCCACAACCGAAACTGCAGGATCGGACTGATCGTGGGCACCGGCACGAATGCCTGCTACGTGGAGAAGACGGTGAATGCCGAGTGCTTCGAGAACTACCAGACCAGCCCCAAGCAGTTCATGATCATTAACTGTGAGTGGGGCGCCTTCGGGGACAACGGAGTGCTGGAGTTTGTCCGGACCTCCTACGACCGAGTGGTTGACAAGATCACCCCGAATCCCGGCAGGCAGACCTTCGAGAAGTGCATATCGGGCATGTATATGGGCGAGTTGGTGCGTCTGATCCTGATCGAGATGATAGCCAAGGGAGTGATGTTTGTCGGCGAGACCTCGCAGATTATCCAACAGCGATGGTCCTTCCAGACAGCCTACGTTTCCGATGTGGAGAGCGACTCCGTTGGCGAGTATCGCCATACGAATCGAGTGATTCGGGAGCTGGGCTTCATCGGGAACCACGAATCCGACAAGATCAACCTGCGCCGCATCTGCGAGGCGGTGTCCACCCGGTCCGCCAAGCTCTGCGCCTGCGGCCTGGTCACCCTCATCAACAAGATGAACATCAACGAGGTGGTGGTCGGCATCGACGGCAGTGTCTACCGCTACCATCCCAAGTACCACGACCTGCTCACCCACTACATGAAGCAGCTGCTCAAGCCGGGCGTCAAGTTCGAGCTGACCGTCTCCGAGGATGGATCCGGCAAGGGGGCAGCGCTGGTGGCGGCCACCGCGGCGCAAAGTGACTAAAAAGTCAAAAATTAAAAGTGTTTTAGTGAAAATGGATAAAAGCAAGGAAAATAAAGAAAAGGACTAGGACTAAGGTCCTTAACACTGTCAATCAACTCATTTATTATACGACTATTAGTAATCCATCTCGAAGAGCTTGGCATCCGTTTTGTACTTCTGGGCGTGGGCCATGCCCGCCATGATGGCTGCTCCCACCCCGCAGCTGTCCTGGGTGATCACATACTCGAACTTGAAGTGCGGATCGCAGAGGCGAGCGGTGTATTTGTTGAGGGTCGCGGCATAGCCTGGATGGAGGCGATAGATGCCCCCGTCGACGGCTATGGAAATGATGGGAACCTTCATTCGGTTGATCAGGGCGGCCACTCCGCTGGCCACCATCATGGCAGCCCGATTGGTAATGCACGAGCAGATGTGCTTCAGGGCAGCCAGGTCCTTTTCCTTGCAGTGGCGAATGCGGAACTTGTCCATCACCTCCTGGGCCTTGATGTAAACCCCGGGCGGATCAGAATCAATCTCGACCAGCGAGACCATGTCCATTGTCCACTGAATGCCAATATAGTCACGACGGTCGTCGGCGAAGATGGCGCCCATTTTCATCAGCCGCAGGATCACGATCCTGACCAGCTCGGCCAGGTACAGGGCGCCACTGAACTTTTCGTAGATTCTCTGCCCCGGAGTAATGGATTCAGCATCCAGTTGTCGATCAAACTCGTTGCGGACAAAGTCCAATTGGCCAGTGTCTCCGAAATGTGCCCAATCTGGGAGCCTAATGATGCTTTAGGGGTAAAAAGGATATTTCAAGGATTACCTGAGTTTATAATCATTACTCTTTTGCTAGGATCTCCCTGGTACATCTCGCATTTCTCGATTCTCTCCACATAGCAGGAGTTGGCTATGCTTCCCATTATTAGACCCATTCTGGCAGTGGGTTGGGCCCAGCACAGGGCCAACAGGGATCCAGCTGCGACGTTGATGATGCCCATCACCTCCACGGCTATTTCTGGGAACTTGGCCAAGGCGTCCCGTAGTAGTTGGACCACGTCCTTGCCAATGGCGCCGGTGGCACCAAACTCCTTGGTCCAGGAGACCAGTATGCCCGAGTCCAAGGATGTCTTGTTCAGAGTAAAAGCAAAGGCAATGCCCAGAGGCAAGTTGTCCTTGTCCACTTTCTTGTCTTTCACAAAGGTGGCAATATTGCTGGCCAGGAAGTTGAATACCTCGGTGCCCTTGCCGGCGGCCACGGTGTGCGGCATGATCACACACTTGGAGCTGGTGTAGACATCCCGCTCGCTGCTGAACTTCACCAGCATGATCCGGCAGTTTGTGGGCATCATCTCGAGGGCCAGAAACTGGCCACGTTCCCTGCCATTCGGAAGATCCGTCACGTAGCTTAGCTTGCAGGGCACCGTCGAGCGGTCGTGGTGGTCGCGGCTGAGACCCATTGTGATCTCTCGGTCCATCATCTGAGTTACCTTCTCCAGGTCTTCGTCCAAAGGCATGAACAACTTGCAGATCTTGTAGACTTCGGGAAAGTCCCTCTCCGGCACATAAGGGTCTTCCTTTGTCGCCATGATGTTTTCGAGTGAAA
This sequence comes from Drosophila varians, assembly GCA_018150405.1. NCBI lineage: Eukaryota > Metazoa > Arthropoda > Insecta > Diptera > Drosophilidae > Drosophila > Drosophila varians. Next base: position 16,036,116 of record JAECWK010000015.1, on the reverse strand, counting down.
TACAGTTGGATTTTCAGGTCCTTTTAGTCTGAGATTGACAGTTTTGACTGTCAGGGTTGCCGGCTCCAAAAAATGTTCATCAAAATATTTGGAAAATCGAAGATTGAAAGTCATTTCAAAAACCCGAAACAAGTTTTTTTGTTTGATTATTTAAAGAATATTTACGTCCTGATTCAGGAATGGTAATCCCTTTTCAGATCGGTTGAACAATTCGCTTTCAAAGCTATGGAAATGTGTGTTTTTGACCAAATATTATTTTGAATGTATAGGTGTGTCGATTTATTAGTTTTCACACTTTTGGTAGCGAATATCTCGGTCAATTCACAAGCGATTTGGGAATCGAATACCACTTTTGAATCAGGGAGGCTAGGCCCGTAAAATTGCATTAAAATATTTGGAATATGGGAAAAAAAATTTGAACTCGATTTTTGAAATTTTTGTAAGGGGTACCATCATTAAAAATTGCAAAAAACCGAAAAAATTTTTTTGTTTGAATTCACAGAACTAATGATGCAGTTCGTAGAGTATTCGAGTCCTGATTCAGAAATGGTAATCCTTTTTTAGATCGGTTAAGAATTGGCTGAATAATTCGCTTTCAAAGCTATGGAAATGTGTGATTTTGCCCAAATATTATTTTCAATATATACATATTGCTCTTGCCTATATAAATTTTAAATAAATAATAAAAAAATTAATTCAAGTCATGAAACAACACTTGGTGCTTTATTTACACGATAACGAGAAATGCGTCACAAAGAAATGCTTAGATCACTAGTTGAGTTATCATGTGGATGAGGCCGAGAGGAGGTCCTCGGCTGCCGTGGATATTGCAGTGGATATTGTGGTATTCCAGAGCGGCTTTTTATGACACAATGAATTCCACCCATTAGGGCGCATCGCATTTAATGGCTAAAGGTGAAAGTCGGGCTAGAACTCGCACTCGAACTTAAAACGAGGATTAGGCTTAGGAGGAGCTGTGAAATGTAGAATCTAATGAATACGCGTCACGTGAGAAACATGTCGGGGAAGTCGGGATGTAGAAGATCGGCGAAAGGATAGCCGTCCAGGCTGGTCAGGGAATGGATGCAGGCCGAAGGCTGCTGGTCGCTGGCAAAGTCAAATGAGTCTCGGGAGTGCTGATCTAGCAATCTCAGGCTGAGCTCCACGTCGGGCTTCTCCAGACCGGACATGGGCATGTCCCCACGACAGCCAGGTAGTAGGGACTCGCCGCCGCATCCTGTCAGCAAGCTCTCGTATCCGGGACTTAGACAGGAGAGGGAATCCCCGTCGGAAGCTTCCATGAGCAGGGTGTCCAGATCACTGATTCCCTGCAGGCCTATCAAGCCCTCCGCCTCCAGTCCTGGACTGCTGTTGGAGGACGAGGACAACGAGGCGTAGGCGGAGGAGGCCGGCGATCCTATCGAGGAGGTGGCGTAGCAGGACTCTCCGGAACTGACTGGCTGGATTTTTGGTGCGGGCTTTGTCTGTTTCTGGCTTTGTCTTTTGCTAGCTGTCGATGTTTTCTTTCCGGAGCTCTTGGTTTTGGCGGACTTTTTCGTTGCGGGCGGGGATTTGGGCTTCTCCACCTCCACTTCGATCTCTTCCAGCGCTTCCAAGTCCAGCCTGGCTTCTCGATTGGCGCTCTCCTCCAGACACTCGCCGATGAACTCGCTCTCGTAGCTGGGATCCTGGATGGCCTCGCTCAGCATGCTGATGTACTTCATGGCCAGCCTCAAGGTGGTGATCTTGGTCAGCTTCTCGCTGGCATTGGCCGCATCCTCGCCGGTTATGGCCTGGGGAACGCAGTGTCGGAGGGTCTCGAAAGCCGTATTGATCTCCCGCATCCTGGTTCGCTCCCGGGCATTCGCTGTTTTCCTTCGATATTTGCTCAAAGGCGGTGCTTTCGTCTTGGCCTTGGCGGATGTGTTTTTCCTGGATTTATTCACTGGCTCCACCACCGGATCCAAGTCGAGTTGAAAGTCTGGCAGGTTGGCCGATTGTGCATCCTCCGATGGGGGGTTTCTCTTTTGGCGCTTCTGTCGCAGTGAGTATTTCTCCACCTTGCTGGAGGCCTTTCTTTTCCGGGAGTCCTTCGCGTCCTCGGAACTTTCCATCACATTCAGATCGGCGTAGTTGTGTAGCTCGTACGTGTTGGACTTCATCTGAAAGTGGAGTGACGGAAAGCAGACTTTAGACTAGAGTATTTCGACTTATTTTCAACCCATCCCCATCCCCATTTCCATTCCTATTCCCATTCCCATCCGACCCCGAATCCCCATCCATCCCAAGGCAATTAACAATTTTGTTTCAGTTTCAAAGACATCGGGAGCATATGGGGTTTGTGCAATCGGGCGTAACCGTTGGGTATATTTTCTTTTTGGGACCCACCCCGCCAAAAACTTCCGTAAACGGCTCTCGAATTGGTTTCAATGAACTGAAGTCGATTCTTGAGTAGTGCTTCCGCCATAAAACCCACTGAAGCCGAAAAACCGAAACAAAACCGAAACGAAACGCATCAATCCAACAAAATAGTGAAAAACTCATAAATACAATTTGTTCTTGGACGCGCTTCCAAATTTGAAATTGCTCATTGCATTGCGCCATCCACGGATTTCCGAGTATCTTCTAGAATCGACAGTGTAGAATGTAGAATTTGGATTTGTTTCTGACTCATTTTCGATTTTAGTCGAAAGCCAATGACTCGATCTCTATGAGCTGTCAGCCAGTTGCCTTGCAAATCCTCAAAAATGGTTTAGTCAAGGTGTTAAAATTCGCAACGCTGCCAAAGTGTATATATTTTTTAAATCAAATCATCTTTGTGGGCAGAAACGCCCTAAATTTTATTCGTTTTCATTTGTTGAGGAATAGATACAAAAAAATAAAAATTAAACACGAAACTGTTAGCGGAAATTCAAACAAAATTATTTAAAGAACTCGTTAAATGTTTGTGGAGTAAACATAGAGTTTTCATTCATAATGTAAACATATTATTAATGATTGGCTGAATGAATTGTGAATGAAATAAAAATATTAGGGATATTATTTAAAATCAGAAAACGAGCTGGAAATTGTAACAAACATGGAAAATAATTCAGTACCAAAGGCAATCTACATTATTACAATTAATTTTGAATTTCGAGCCATTCGAGAAAGTTTTGTGTCTGTGCGGTAAATGAAATGTTTATTGTTTTCTTTTGTTTGCGGTAGGTCAGCATACTAAATATTTTCCAACGCTTTTCACTCGCTTTCCACGCGCTCGCCACTCCTTCCCCCTTTTGATATGAATGCGGGTATGTACTTTTTGCGGTGGCTGTGGCCGATGGAAATGCAACAAAACTGAAACGGTTAATGAATGCATTTTAATGCAAGAATTAAGTTACATGAAATAGTAACACGATGCCAGTGCAGCAACGTCATCAGTGCCTCCCAAACACCAAGAGAGATTGAAGTGTGTTTCTGCCTCGATGCTAACGCCCTTGCAATGGTGCCTTGGCCTCATAAATCCCAGCCAGCAGCCCAACAATCCAGTCCGAATGTGCCATACTGGAGGTGCAAATGGTATCAGATTGATTGCAGTCAGTTGAGATCAAGTTGTTGGCTGCACTGGAAGAAATACTCGAGTTGGGTCTTTACATGGTTAGCAGTGGAATTTCCCACCCAAGTACTACATATTTTCTTCCTGTGCAGCAGTTTGTCAGTTAGTCTGCCAGACTACCCCGCTTAAATGGACAATTTAGTGCAGATTGTCCAAAATTGGCCATAGACGATTCTTGATTCTCGACTCTGGTTGCCTTGCCCGATCCGGCTCGAGTCGCTGGCCCGCCTGACACTTGCTGCATAGCTTTGACCATTCCAAGAGCTGGGTCTTGGCCTGGCCTAAACGAGTTATGAGGTTTTCCATTGGGTCGTGGGCACTTTTCTTCGTTTACCGTTAATGCCAGTCGCGAGTGAGAGATGAAGGAGAATCACCTGGATCTGGATCCCAAATCCCCTCCAAATCTCCTCCAGCCAAATCACCTTTGCATGCCCCACTTGCAACTTTCAACACGTGGCGCGGAATTTCATTTCGTGCCGAGATTTTCTTTGGTGTTTCGTTTCTGATTTGGAGTATAATTAATTTTCGCCACGCAATCCCCTCAAATGTTTAAAGAGCCTGCAGACAGAAGTTTTCAAACTTTTGGAAAAATGCCAACGTATTGCATGCTCTTTCAAGAACATTTTCCAACTCTCAGATGTCTTATTCAAAGGATTCTCTAATTCTTTCGTATAAATATTGTATTCTTTTTAAAAGAACTTTGTAACTACTTTCAGAGCCCCTAATATATCATCGATCTTGATTCTACAAGTTAAAAATTACTAAAGCTACATTGTCCTAATGGAAAGTACCCACTTGAGGCGTTAGGGCATCGTCAAAGTTTGCGACATGCAACAAACAAGCGGCAATTAAGTGCACAACACAGAAGAATTTGTGCACCGTCTTCAAAGTGGGGCGGCGACGCTTGCTCACCTGTTTACCTGCCGGCCACTCCCCCACCGCCCCTACCGCGGCTTAAAACGACGTGAAAATTACCAAGTTCCGTGGGCTTAAGGCCCAGTTAGTGGGTGGGTGGAGTGGTGGAGAGGCGGACAAATCTGCACCGACTGGCCACAATCAACAAATTGCATGCGATTAAAACTATTCGCGGCTAATAAACGTTTGTTGAACAAACAGCAACAAGCGGCCTCCTGATTTTCGGGGCGTGGCCAGAGGGCGATGCAGGATATGCAGGAAGGAAGCGAACCAGGAAATGAGTGGGCGGCAGCGGGTGGTAGTGGGTGGCAGTGGGGGTGTAGACACAGTTTACGTTCTCTGTTGATTGGAAAATTTGTTGCGCGTTTTTCATGGCTTAAACGCCGGGGCAGGAGGTGCGGGGGTGTTGGGCCTCTGCTTAAGTTTTCAATTACACGCCGGCACAATGCAGAAAGCGCCCAATTGAAATGCACAGACAACAAACATGGAACAGTTCCTCTGGCTCTTCCTCCAACATAACCCTATCCATTCCATTAATGCACTGAGAATAATTTCATTATGGGAAAGTAAATAAAATATTTCAAATTGCCAGATATTAAAATGTTAAAAAAATTACTAATAATAAAAAATAAAAACAAAATATTTTGTATTTTTCTCATGTTTTTCCTTAACATTTACTCAATTTCATCCAAAATTGAGGTAGACAAAAGGCGAGCCATGCGTGCGACGAGGCGTGAAGGGGTCGAGGGGCGGGGCAGGGCCGTGTGGGTGGGGCAGCCCGCTTCACAGTTTTTTTCGTTGTGTTTGCGGTGGATGGGGGGGTAGATGGTAGCAATTGACGGGAAGACTAGCCGGGCCCAACTAACAGAGTGCACTTGAAACTACCGACGAGTAACTCCGCCTGCATTCCATCCCCCAGCCCCAATCCCAATCCCAATCCCAGTCCCAATCCCCTATCCCCAATCCCACACCCAGTCTGCCCTTCACTTTTCGGTTTGGTTGCAGTCGCTGCGTTTTTAGGTGTAGCCATTAAATTTAGAACTTTTTCTGCACGCTTGTCTGCGCCCTTGTCTGGGGGAGCCAGCGGGTGGTGTGGGGTCTGTGCGGGGAGGGGGGATCCCAATCCGAGGATTGGGGCAGTCGGGTGCGGTTAAACGGAAAATGAAGCGTCTGCTGCATGGGCTCACAGAAAGAATATATCTTAAAAGAACCACACGAGTGATTGCTTCTCGAGGGACGTTGGATGAGTTTTGGCAATTTAGGTGTCTTCTAAGCCAGTAAGTATAGTAATTAAATCAAGGATTTAAATTAAGAGAAAAGGAAAAAATACAGATAATATAAATATTATTAATATCTCAAGTGTTATGCCATGAACCTTTGGAATCCTATAAATATCCTAAAAAGATAAATGGCTGGGCCATATAGTTTATACAACATATATTATCTCCGAAATATAATACTATAAAGGCAGTAAAGGATTGGTTATGTTTTATTTTGTATATAGATAACTATATCATTTAATGATTTGCCTTTCCTCTGGCCTAATCCCTCATACATATTTCCATAAATCAATTTGTATAAGTTAACGTGGCAAAAATAATACTTTTCGATCGCCTTTCCTGGCCGATCTGACTCAGGTTGTGCCTCTGCGCCTGGCATGGGTTTGATGTTGTTGCTCTTGTTTTTGCCACACAGCTCTAAAATTAGTTTTTATTGTATGCAACTTGAATTTCCTTCTCTATTTTCGTAGTCTCTATTTTTTTATTCCTTCGATCTGTGATTCTTAATTTGCTTTTTGTGGAAAGCGTCAAAATCTTTCATTCGCTTTCGACTTTGTTGCCTTTGGTTTGGCTTTGTTGTTGCCTGTTTCGGTTGCTGTTGCTGTTATTGTTATTGTTGGTTGTTGTTTTTGTCTCGTGCTGTTGCCCCGTCCCGTCACGCTCCCCCCTCCCCCCACCCAAGCCACCTCACCATCCGCCTTTTGTCTCGTGTGCTACCGTTGGCAGCTATTATTTTTAGCCAGCCTGCGGCAAGTTCTTATTTTTTGTTATTTTTTCCTATTTTTCTCCTTTTTGCATCTTTTTAATTTTGTTGCTACTATTTGCCGTTGTGCCTCGCGTTTTCCATTTTTTTTTACTTTATTTTCTTCTATGCTGTGTTGATTTGTTGCCACTGCTACTTTGCCGCTTTGGCGAATGATTTTGTTTGATTTTCCATTTACGTTTGGTTTGTTTATTAAAATTGGCACACACGGCGTATGGGTGATGTGCCCATGTTTACATTCTGAGCCCCAACTTGCCTCTGTGTGGGGCTGGGCATGAGTTATACATTTTTTGATAGGTTCTGTGCGGTTTTGTGTTACCCATCGGCGTTTGATTTGCTTGAGTCTTTGACAGGTTTCTGCCGTTTGCCTTTTGGCTAATTTAAAATTTTTCTTATTCGGGCCTTGTTATTGTTTTGTCTCCCACAAGGGGACAGGGCAGGCAGCTGTTCCCACATCGGATTTCCGATTTGGGTCAGGGGGACAGCCAGCAATGAGGTAGGAACATATTTATAGCGCCCATTAGTTTTCGGAAATCTTTAAGGAAATAATGTATTCAAGGTACTATAATAAAATTATTACGTCGAAGCTAGAATAAACAGTGCTTTGGGCCTTAATTTAAGTCAGATAAAATATTAAAGACCATCGGTGCCTTGAAGGCATTGGGTGCAAATGAATTCACAGCTTCTGTTTACACATTAATTAAAATGTTTCTCCCTCCTTTTGGCCATAAGTAAACGAAGGCAAGGCTCCGTCTTTCACTTTATAACCTTTCAAAAACAGTTGACAACTGGCTGTCGTCGGAATCATTGCTCCTGCTCACCTCGAACGGCTCCTTGCCACACGGCTGACGTTTCAACACCTTGGACAAATAAATGTTTCAGAAGTCGCTCGAAAAGTTTCCAAGTCATACCCCCCAACCGTATCCCACCTACTCTTCCGATTGGCCAAGGAATGCTTTTCGTCTATTTTTATTGGGGCGGCAACAAGAGATTGAAGAATTTTCCATCTTATAGCTCTTTTATACACGTCTGATATATAGTATATGGGGGCGTATATTTACCTTTTTGATTTCATAAATCCAACAATATGTGGCTGTTGTTTGTTTGTTTTTTTTTTTTTTGTGGGTGACGACGAATTCGGTATTCGGAGGATTTGAATTTAGATTATTTTTGCCATGCACTCTGATTAAGATTTGTTGATGATTTTATTTTAATTTCTGGTTCATTAAAGTGCCAACAGACGAAATACCATATGCAAATTGAAATTCCGACGACGTATCAACTAATTAGTCACCAAACAATTTTTGGATTTTTTTTTTTTTGAATTAAAGTTGTTAGCTCATGCATAAATTTGGCATATTAACATAACAAAAAATTTGTTTTCAGTTTATTTTCGAGTGATCGTTTCCTCGAATTTCTGGAACTTGTTTTTTTTTGGATTGAATTGATTTCTTGATCGAGTTTGTATTTAATTATTGATAAGGATTATTGTTTTGAATTGGGCTTTAGCTAGGAAGAGTGCTGCCAGTCAGTCGGGGCGTGAGTTTTCCAAAAAACGTGCAAGCCGCGTGTGTTGGTTTTTGGGGGGCCGTATGCGTGAGGCCGGTTGCTAAAAATATCTATGAGTGCGCGCCGGCAGATGCCTGTGTATCTTTAGCGTCGCGCGTATCTGCGGCTGCGACTGCGACTGCGACTACGGATATATCTGTATCTCTGTATCCAATATCCCGAGTTGGCGGCGTACAAAAATACACGGTTGAAGAAAATGCTGCGCCGCTAGCTCGCTGGCTGCGTCCACTTGCTGCGCTTGTCCGCTGTGCACTGAAAAGATATTGTATCTCAGATCGTCGACGATCGTCAATGTCGTCCGGCGCGAGCTGTGTGTGGGGATCAGCTGAGCCACTTGGCTTTGACTCCGTTAGCCAGGCTTATTCTAGAGGGGGCGCCCACACACTCTGCAACTTGCGATTCAAGGGGCTGGGTTCACTTGTCTGGTGCGCTGAGCGTGCGGCGCGCTATTGGAACGATCAATGAATGAAATGCCGCATTAAAAGCCAGCGGACGGGACGTATCTTACAGATACCAAGTCTCTGGCGAGCGACCAATAAACCGAGAAACCCACTGGCGCTCGCAACGCCAACACAACGTCATTGAAAGTCGCCGGAGAAGCTAAGAGAAACCAGTTCTCTCTCTCCCTCCCATTGTCCATTGTCCCATTGAAGCTCCCCAGCCCCCAATGTGTGGGTGCTTTTTGCGTTGGCCGCACCGATCGCATCGAATCGGAACTGAGTTGGTCCGTCGTCTCCCTCTCTTGAGTGATTTCCAATTCAAATTTTCGTTTTCGTTTCGAGTGCTTTGAGTGATTCGACGAGTGCTGCTAGTTGGGCTCTATGGCCCCCCCGAGATTTGTTTGTGCGGCCCCCATCATACCATCGGGTATGATCTAATATCGCCAGGCAGTTATTTATTTAAATTTATTGCTAATTTTATTTGCTACTCCTCCGACTGGCGACTGTTGCAGCAGCTTCTGACATTCATCTAAACAAGTCAAACATTGTTGGGAGCTCACTCGAGAATGGCTAAAAATGTTATTCATCTTTGATTGAGATAATATCGGCTCCAAGGCGTACTTGTGTGGGAGCTCCATTTTGAAATTGAAACTTGAACTTTTCACAATCAAGCACCGATTTGGTTTATCTTTGATTTCATTCAAAATTATGATGCATGGCGAATAAAAGTTCAAGGAATTATTCGGATGAGGAATGGTATAATAGAACATGATTTATGGATAGTTTAGTGTTAGAAAAGTATTTTTTTTTGTAAATATATTCAAGGGTATGGAAGCAGAAACAAAGTCTTGAGCAAAGTTGTCACACTTCGATTTCGTTTCGATCGATTTGGTTTGATGTATTGGGTGTGTGTGTATTACTCCTCGAGCTATTTTCGCTCGGTTTCTAATTTCAAATGGCTAAGCTGATTTCAAAGTCACATTTCGTTCGCTGATTTGTTGTCGGGTGTCGTTTTTTTTTTTTTTTATTAAACAAAACAATTGTTTCCAGTCATTTGTTGTCATGCATTTTGTTGCTTCACAAATAATTATAATTAACTGACAACAGGCAAATAATTGCAAAATGGATTTGCTCCTGCGGGCGAAACGAGTTGATGTTGCTATGACGACATACCCTGCATATATCTCTTGAGTCTGGCCCGATCTATACTCATAGATACTCATATATGTAGTATATAGGCACTTGTAAATAAATTGCTGGCGGCAATAGACCGATTGACTCCCTGACTGACTGGCGATTAATTTATCTTTTTGCTTCTGTCCGACGGCGGCGGTCGGGTTCGTCATCGTTTGTCTTTGTTTTGTTCTTTGCTAAATAAATCATGATGACAACAGTTAAATTTGATTATAATTTTTTTTCCCCTCAAAGAGCAAACATTTTTCATGGCGCAAGGTCGCCGGGCGGGCGACTAAGGAGAGTGGCAAAGGCAACCAACGCGTGCAACATTAATTTGATTTGCGTGCGAAGTGGCACAGTCGCCGAAATTGTCCAAAAATTATATATGCTTTGATTATGTTTTTTTTTTAAATCTCTACAAATTGGCCAATAGTGTGTGTGTTTTCTCTGCTGACAGCTTAATCAGTCCCAAGACAAGAACATGAATAAGCTGGCCATAATTAAAAAAGCAAACGTCACATTTGAATGTTTGTTTTACGATCAAGTTATGGCCATCATGGACATGGCTAGAAAGGGGCTAAAATAAATATAATTTACTGAGAACAAACTGAATACAGAAAAGGTATCAAAATTTCATTCATATTTTCAATGCTTGAGGCAAGATCGTAAATCAAACAAAATTTAAATATTTATTAATGGTTACGATTCCAAACTAAATTATATAAATTACAAAATATCAAAGCTTACAAACTTTTAATTGATTTATTAGCACGTATTCGGCGGGCTCTCCTGCCATGTCGGATAATTGTCTATGCAAATGTTCTAAGTTTCCACTTTGGCTTCGGCTTTTAATTGCCAGCTTCGGAAATCGCATTTGCCTTAATATGGTCACAAAGCCCGATACCGGCCAAGTTCGAACCGGAGACCATAAGCTTCAGGCCCCCTTTGGACCCCCTGCCGGCCGGACTGGCGGATCTCCGCTTAGGAAGTCGATGAGACGTGTCTGCGACCATTTATGACCGTCGCTGGGAAAGCGGCGAGAAAGCAGAAAAAACTCTCTCAGCCGGCTGTGAGCATCGCTTGCCTTCGGGCCAAGCTTCTGAGCCGTGTTTCTGGCTGGTTTTGTTACCTTGCCGGCTGTTAACTTAGTCTGCAGTCTGCGTTGGTGTCGTCGAGTGGGCGTCGACCGAGGCTTGAGTCAACGTTGATTTTGTTTTATATTTTTCGTAAATTTATTATTACAAATATCGCTATTGCCGCTTTCAAGCGGAAATACACTCGACTTGGCCCGGCCCACGCTCCCTCATGGCCATAGCCACCTGCACACTGCTATCGCCCTCCCTCTTGGCTTTTGGGAAGTGGAAGCTGGCCAACGAGGCAGCTACTTTGAGTGGAAGTGGAGGAGCGGAAATGCCAGACGATTAACTTGTTGTTTTTCATCTATCTCTCGGTCTTTTTTTTCCTATTTTGTTTGTTTAATTAATTTCAAACGCATTTTGATGTTTGTAATTTGCATAAGTGAGGGTAGCGTGGGTTTTTCTGAGCAAATGAATCAAATCTTGAATTTATGAATGGCATTTTTTCAGCGGCGACATAAAAACTATAGCACTGTGGAAAGAAGAGTATTGGAAATGGGGATTTTTTAAGTGGCTCAAGGATCATCATTTTGGCTAATCGTGGTAGTTTAAATACTAAACATGAGAAAATATATGCATAATCAGCTGAGATTTAAACAAAAATTGACATAAACATGGATCACTTTCAGCCAGATTGTTGGCCCGCTCATATCAATCAGCGCTTATTAGCCATCAAATGCCTTTCAAACTTGATAGCCAGCTTGAGAGCAGCGAAAACTAATCGTGTGTGAAGAATAATGGACACGTCCGAACTCTGACAAAGTCTAACAAATCACGGGCAGGCGAAAAGCGAAACTGCCAAAGAGTCAAAGCTAAATGGCAACCTCAAAAGATCGTGGCTAATCGTGAGCGATGGTGGCTGGTGGCTGCTCCTTGGAGGAACGTGAGTCTCTATTTTAGCTTGGCCCCCGTCATCCGGGCATTTAAGCCATTTAACATTATGTATCACTCGCTGCTGCCAATTGTAATCCCCCCGCCGCAGCACCAGCAGCAGCAACAGCAACATCAACAATAACCGCAGCAACAGTTGCAACAACGCCAGTGCCGTCATCGACTGTCTGCCTGTCTGTTTGTGGATGTTGTTTTTATTAATTTTGGTTCAATTAATTACGCTACAAATTGTCAACAAAATCGAAGCCGCAAACGCACTCACTCCGATCCGAGAAGGGTCTCTGTCGATGAGCAGCTGAGCCAATAACCAATGCAAATCTCAATGGACAGCTACACCAGCTCACAGAGGAAACACAAAGTTATTAGCTATACAGTTGGAAAAATTATACAAAGGATAAACTTGTTACTCTTATAGCCTTACTCATGAAATAATAAAGTTATGATGGTTACGGGGCGTATGATTGATTTCCCGAAAAGTAGACTATAAATTTTGAATTAGATTAAATACTCCTATTTGTATTCCTATTATTTCATATTAGCAAGGATTACAATATATAATGCTAACAATTACATTTTTTTGCCAGTGCAACAGCAGAGGTCATTCAACATGGCCTGGGGTAACCATTGAAGGCTGTGTGACGAAGGGGATTTAGGGGGATTGACGTGTCCACTGGCCCGTCTAATGGCTGTCTGTTGGCGGCATTAACTCATCATCATCATTGGCCAGGGAATTGGCCGGGGCTGATCACAGGGCATAAGCGAGTATCGTATAAATATTGATTTTGAGATGTCTGTGTGGGGGGCGAGGGCGAGGATTTGGTGTCGCATCTTGCTAAAACAGCGACACACCCCCACAATGGCAGCCAGAAACCGCACACACATGACACCCAACACCCATCAACCATTACCTATCAGGCAGCAGGCCCTGCCTACCAGCCACCACCCACCACCCACAACCACCATCCTGTCCGAGTGCCAATTATAAAAGACCACTCAAATGCGCCGAGTGAATAAATGTGGATGCCAACTGACAGTCGGGCAATAATTTCAACAACATGTCAATGCTAATGCTCATCAAAGTGATTTCTGCTTCAGAGTCTGTTTCAGGTTCCCATATAGCCACCGTCGTGGTTTTGTCTGCCCCTTTCACCACCACCCCCACCACTGACACTGCCACTGCCACTGCCACCCCAACCCCTACCCCTCCCATAAATGTTGACAAAACGCCAACGCATCGAGACGTTTCACATCAGCGATTGGTTTTGCTCGACATTATATACACGACTGCACATATATTCGAGTGATATATATGGGTGCGTGCCTGTTTTTATAAATAAGTGGTCTCAAATAAAGAGGTAAGTGTGCTTGAGGGTGGCAGGTGAGTTGATTATTTTCTTTATTTCCCTTTATTTTTCTTTTTTTTTGGTATTATTATTTGGGTTACCAGAGGTCTGGGCACGGGCTATAAATTTTGATATATTTAGCGCTCCAACATTGAGGCCATATGTCATCATCTACAGATTTTATAGGGACTGTGTGGGAAATACTTATATTGGGACATTTTATTGCCTTTTGGAGGGATTTAAATCAAGGGATTTAAAATATATATAATGTTGCAAATACGGTGGATACCTTTTGATAATTGTGTTGTTAATTTATTTCTAGGTCTTTTAGCCGGAAACTATGTTTTCTTGATGATCGATTGCCGGCGATACGCCAACAAATTTTTAGCATAAAATGGGAATTATTCTATTCAACACTTGGCTTGATTAATTAAGTAGTCTTTGATGTTGGCATGCAGTTGGCCGATACGGACATTAAAATTCAATCAAAGCGTATATAAATAAACTCCTTCAGATGGCACCGGAATTACGACAGAGTCTATCTTTGGTGGGAAAATGGCAGAGCCGGACTGCACGAGCATCGCCTTGTGTTTCTGGCTCTAATTACAGATAATAAGTTTCAATTGGTGTTGGCCAAAAAAAGTCACGGAGTCGCTGCTTTGGGGGCGGCGGGAGGGTCTTCGAAACCTACGCACGGCCATAAGATCGTTTATAGGAAAATACCAGCCCACCTACCACAATAAAAGCGCGTTTCAATTTCAAATTGATTGCCAGTCGACTGTTATTATTATCTGCTTTTATTGTTATTTTTTTTTTGCTCTTTCTTGCTGGCTTGTTATTTGGCTCTTGGTGTTAAATACTCGTGCGAATTTTTGTGCTTTTGGAGGCCACCTCGAGTCTGACTCGGAGTCGGGTCTTTGGCTTGGCGCCACCCCCACAAAAAGTACAACGAAAATAAATATAAAAATTTATATTTGCTTTTCATGCTTTCTCGCTTGGCATTGCCTTTGGCGAGGTAAGATTTGGGCGTCATTCCGCTCGTAAGATAAATAAAATATTTTTAGTGATTTTGCGGAGGTATACGTATTTTTAGCTTGCTGACCAATACAAAAGTAAAAGGAAGTTGCTGTTGGCTGTAAAAGTTTTTTGTATTTTGGCAAAAAGATTTTCAAATATGTGATGGTAAAAATAAACTCTACAAGTTTTAATTTATTAAGAATTATTTTCAAATCATTTTTATTTACAGCATTTATTGGCTTCCTTTTCGATATTTTAGTTTCAGGAATAAGTTTGCCCAAAACCTGGATGGAAACATCCTTGGCTCTGTGTTGAAATATCCTTGCTTTTTGGGAACTTTTGAAGCGACTTTGTTAGCACAATTGATGGCTTCGTCGGGCATCACACTTTCCCACAAACTCTGAGCACCTCGAATGAATCAAAGCTGCTGATTTTGGAGTGGAGTTCTTATTGCCTGTCTGAGTAGTCATAGTCGAATGTTGGTTGGCTGCTGTAGCTGTAGCTGTAGCTGTAGCTGTACCCTTTCCTAATATGGCCAACAGCGGTGGCACACACTCTCGTACACTTGTTTTGTGTAAGCGAGATTGTGTGTGCCGCTTGTGCAACATATCCAATTGGAAATGAAAAACTCTGACCTACTAATCACCGAGCCAAAAAGCCAATAAGAGTCAACAACGAAAGACAACGGCAAACGGCAACAACGGCAGCAACAACAAACAAGTGCCACCAACCAGAGACAGCAACGACATTGTCGATGTCCGACAGCAACACCAAACACAACAACAGCAACAGCAACAGCAACATTAGCAACAGCAAACATCAGCGACAGCCCAAGAAAAATCAAAAGATGGACAATAACTTTAAACCAGTTCCAAATGGCGCAGCCTTGTTGCCAATTTTCGCATGTACTCGGACCTGGTAAAGAGTTCTCTGATCGCACAAATTTGTTTCGAATTTGATTATGTGAGGCTATTTGGGCCCACAGGTTACTGCTGCGGCTCTAAAGCTCTACAACTAAAAGGCTGCCAGCCCAATTGACATTTCATGCCGAATTAAGTTAGACAAACGGACAGACAGGCCGACAGCTCTCGGCAGACAGTCGGCAATTTGCGCCATTGGCTTTGTCGCATTTGTTTTACTTCACTTTTCACTATAAAATTATTATGTTGGATTCGAACGAACTGAAAATAGCGCACAAGGACATTCGCGCATGCGCCCCAGACGGCGCCAAATCGTCGGCAGCCTGGCAGAAAAAAAAAGAAACACATTAAATATTGCAACCAAACTACAGTGTCTTGAAAGCGCAAAAAAATCTCCAAAACATATAGCCACTAACTATTTTAGTATTGGTTTAATAAGAAAAGTTTCTTCACTTAGAAATTTATAATTTCTTTCTGAAAGGAGAGTATTTTATTGATTACATATCCTGGCTTAATGCCCAATGTGCCAGCGCCACATCGTCACCAATTTCTGACTAAATTGATGACGACAATGATGGCGAGGAGAGGCTGCGGCAATTCCCTGCCAGTGCAGATTATCACGTTTCTTGTTTTTGGTGGCTTTGGTTTTTTGTGCTCTTTGGCTGGGCATAAATTTCAATTGCTCGCATTTAACAACAATTTAAAGCAAATTAAATTTGCTGATAGGCGAGGCTTTTGAGTGGAGCCCCAATCAGCTCGTAGCGCCATCTATTGGTGGCTCTGCCATGTGCATATAAAGTAATTTTCTGGTACATTAGCTTTTGGCTTCCATTTCGGAACAGGGGAGGGGAAGAGGTCTAAACGATAAGTTGGAAAAATTGAACAAATCTTTGTGGGCCTTTCCAAGTGGTCAAGAAATGGTCAAGACGAATTTTAAATGGTCTTAATCGAAGGATTTCCCATTATATTCATTCACTTACATTTAAATAAGAGTCCATCCTTATGAATCAAGTTCCTTTCCATGATTTTCCAATTAGGCAACGTCCCAACCTCAATTGAACTGCTAATGTACCCCCCGCAGAGCCACAATTAAAAGGAATTATTATAGATTTGTTTTAAGCACTCAGTGCCGTTTCTGGCGAAGCTGTTGCTGCTGTTCGTTGGCCCCTTTGGAGCATTGGCTTCCAAGAGGGGCACCCACCAGCGACGGAGCAGCCCACACCAGTGCTCTACTTAGACGCGCTCCATTGTTTCCGCATTCGATTAAAAATGATAAATGCCTGGCTGCGCTCAAGTGAAAAGAACACGAACAACAAAACCGATGGCCAGGGGGAGTGGGAATGGGCCCAGTCCTGGGCCGATTTTCTTGACCAGTTTTAATGTCCCGTTTATGAACGCTGATAAGTCAAATGTTTTTGGGCCGGAGGCCGTTGGCTCTGTCTAGCGTAATTATTTGATTAATTTTATTGGCCGCTGGACGGTGGGTGGGTGGGTGTACGGAGTGGTGTATGTGGGATATGCCGGTTAAATATATCGTTTATGCTTTTATTAAATTGCACGCATTAATTAACTTGGAGTGCGGGGAGGCGAAAGCCAAAGCCAAAGTCAAAGAACATGTCGGAAACAGATATAATCGGGGCCTCCCTCCTATTCTAACCCCCCCACAGATTGTTTTCCATTTCCCCTTGTGGAGCCCAGAGGCCTGCGGCCTTTTTCATTTCAATTAATTGCCCCGACGTGGAAATTAGCGTTTCCACATGATTGTTGGCAATTATTGATTATACGGTTCCCATAAATCTGTGTCAATTGAATTGCCGCCAGGCCAGCTCCTCCACTCACTTATTTAGCCTTAATTTTGGATAATGTGGAAGTCATTATTCCAGCCTTTAATATTCTTCGCCCACACAATATTTGCGGGTATTGCCTTGTCCCCGCTCGAAACCACACACAGTCCAGAGTCCAGACAACCGGTCAAGGCAACCACAATTGGGCCAAAGTGGCTCTATAAAACTGGGACAGAGTCCTTGCCAATCGGGTGAGGACGAATTGCCTTCACCTTGTGGTGCCGAAAGTGGTTACTCTCTCCTTGATGCGACAGCTACGTGGTCAAGGCGGTGATTGTGATAAATTGTTCTATGCTGATATTAATGGCAACTTTGTCACCGATTAAACGTTACTCACTAGTAAGCTTCACTTGAAGGTTTCTATAGAAATATGGAATTAAACTCAAGTCCCATTACATCCTGCAACTCACCTACTTATTTGCCACACACTCTCCTCTTATACAATGCGTTGAAAAATGACTTAATTTCACTCCAACCACTCAAGGCGATGACCAATAACCTGCTCCATTGTTGGTCTTAACTTGGCTCCTTCTCGGAGGGGGTGGAGGGGGGCGATGACAGTCAGTCGGTCAGTAGGCGTTCGAACTGATTCCGATCTGAACTGCAGCACCACTTGGAGTGGACTTGCAGTGGACTTGGACTAATAAACATAAGGAGTAAACAAGTCCATATTTGGGCAAATCGGTCAGCAGTATCTTTTTCTGTCTCCATGCCGCATTTTGAGTTCCATTGTTGGGCAGTTGACTGCCCAGTTACTTATTTTTTTTTTTATTTTCGTCACTTATGCATTTTTCATGGGACGATCCCGAGATCCCAAGATCCCGAGGAGCCGAACTGGAGTGACAGGCGCTGGCGCATTGCAAATTGTCAAACCGTTATGTGATGCTGGAGATGCGATCTCCCGGAGAAGCCGGCGACGGAGAAAGTCCGGCGCGTTGGCGGCGTTGCGATTTATTGTGAAATATTGAAATTACACAAGCTCTCCTCCGCTAGTTGGCCAGTGAGAAAATGAGCAATGCATCTGCATTTTATTTCCAGCGGTTTCCTGCGGTTTCCAGCGAAAAAACCAAAATCAAAACTTAAACCAACAAAAAAAGGAGTCCAAATCAAGTCCCAGTGCGGTTATCACCATGACAGCTGTCAATCCGCGACTGGAAAACCAACAAAAAACCATCCCAGTCGGCGAGAAAGTTTTTTGTTTTCCCCCATTTAATTGCAAAGGGGTTTCAATTAGCAGGACAAGTGATTTTTTGGCGCCCTCATACACCACAATGTCTTAAATTACTCCGCAAATGTGGTCGGTCTTACCAGGTAATAGTCTTACTCGTATTGGGTGTTGGCCCAGAAATTAACAAGCCTTAAACGGCGGCCAGGACAATTACTTTATTTGCGGACTCAATTTATGCTGATTTATGGAACACCAGCCCAGCCCCATGGACGCATCGCATCCATACCGAATGTTAATTGCACTAAAATGCAGATTTCCTCATCCATGAACAATTGAGGTTGAGATAATAGCAGCTCGAGGGGCTATTCGGGATTTATCCTTTATGTATCAATACATTTTTAGTTTCTACAGACTTTATTAAATTTGTAAACTCCTGTCCATGCAATTGTGAATATTTTGTACACCATTATTTATGCACATGCATCTGGGGTCCAGTTCGGGGGCAGACCTTGGCTGCATTTTGACTGCCAACTGGCGAAAGATAAACAGCGACAGTTTTTCACCCGATAAAATGGCCAAAAGGTGGAGGTGGAAGCTGGGAAGCTGGAAAGCTGGGGGATCCATGGGAGGCAGTTGGTCGTGTTGCCTTGTCTGCCAAACTCATTAAAACGAATCTTTTTTAATGGCCAAAAGTTTGCCTGGTTGCTGCCATAATCAGTAAAATTAAGGCCATGGCAGCTGAAAACTGTTTGCTGCCTGCCAATGTCGTTAGCGTTGGCCCGGGCCCCTTTCCCCCCTTTTAAAAAATGGGAACAAAAATTCAGTCATAAAGAACTGATTGTCATGGCTTCTGAAAAGTTGTCCAACTACACCATTGATTTTAATTCTAGCTATTGATTGCTTCAAAGAAAACCACACAAAAGATGAGTGGTTATTGTTCTCGAATATTGAATTACTTACTTGGAAGTGGGAGTCCTTAAGGATCTCCCTAAATCATACTATGACACATTATTCTGTAGAATAAAAAATTACAAGAAATTATTTTCGAAATTTTCTCCTCCTCGGCATCTTCTCTTCAGCATTTCGGCCAACAGGCTGTGGCTCAAAGGCGACAACTTGTGTGTCCAACGCGCTAAGGCAACGCGGCCAACAACTAACAACTTACTTAAGCCAACTGCCGCAGATGGGGAAGCACTCGCAGCACAAAAAGGCGATAGATGACGCAGGCATTGCCATTGCCATGTCACACTCGAAAGGCCGAAAAGGCAGTTCCCGGCAACAGCAACAGCTCCAGCAACAGCTCCAGCAACAGCTCCAGCTGCAGCTCCCCATAAACGTGGTCCGGCGGCTGGAGAGTGTTTTTGGTGTCCCCTCGCTCCTTGGTAATCCCACTCCTGTCCTTCGGCGTCCCCCCAAAACGCTGCACGTGGCCATCGGACTGCACTCTTGTGCACTAATTACGAAAACTCAGCACGTTTTGCCATGGCCTGGGCCCCGACTGGCAAACTGGCGGACTGGCTTACTGTCTGGCCGACTGCTGGTTGTCTGGCTGCTGCCTGTTGGCTCTTGCCTGTTGGGCTGCCTTGTTGGCCGAGTGGTTAAATGCTGTTCTGTGCCGCAGTAATAGCAGCAACATGCAACGCGACAGTTGCCTACACCCAGGGGAACTTTGGCACTTGCAGAAAGAAATAAAAAATAAAATACTGAAACACTGATATTAACACAATGTAAAAATCATATTGGAGAACCTTGACTTTCCTAAATATTCAAAGGACCTTCTTGGTGGGCTCCAAAATGTGCTTGGCGTGCCACAATTTCACCAAAGTCAATGTCTGAGGTTGCGACTGGACCAAAAAGGCTACAAATATAAGTAATTAAGGGAAATGCAAGCGGTTTTGAGGCCAGAAAAGGCATATATATTTATTTAGGGATTATTAGGAACAACCACAGGTTTCCAATGTCTAAAATAATCCAAAAGTTTTAAAAGCAATTCGTTACACAGCGCTCCCCTAAGTAAGTGAAATCTTGACACCCTTATATAGTGATTCCTTTAACGCCGAATGGCCGGTATCGAAGCCGGGGATTGGCCAACTATATATTTGCAATCTTTACGTCGGCAACAAGGCTATAAAAATAAATTACACACAGCTTAAAAGTTATGTGAGGTGGGAAGAAAAATGGCTTATAGACGCGCAATGCAACCAAAAAGAGGAGCCAGCCCGAATTGAGAGGTAACCTTAAACGAACGACAAAATGACCAATCGACCTTAGATTCCGTTTTAGCCGGGAAGGAGGCGGAGCAGGTCCTGCGTGGGTGGAGGGGAGAGTGATGAACGTTATTGCTGTTTTGTGTGAAGCTCCCTTCCACACGCAGGCATCAATACACAATCAATACACCCAGACACACACACACAGACACACACAGGGAAAAGGAAATCAAAGGGGGCAGTAACGGTAAAGGTAAGGCTTGAAGCCGACAATGAAGACATTAACATGACCAACGACAACAGTCAGCGACAAAACTCCCCGTGCCCCATAGCTCATCACATTAATCTTCTTAATACGCCCATCAATAATTCAAAGCCATAGGCATGACCAACTGGCCAGTGAGCCGAACGACAACCGACAATCGACAATCGACCAGCTTAGCCCAAAAAACGTAAGGCCCAAAACCTAAACCAGAAACCGGCAACTTGGCCAAGTGAAGAAGTCGCCTCCGACACGCAACCATATCGAAACGAAGCAAAGTGCTGAGTGAATTATGACGCACTGTACCACTGTACCAGACCACGTTCGATTCTTTTCGGATGAAGTGGCCACTGGCCATTGGACACGGGGCATGGGGCCACCTTCGAAAACAGTTTGTCGTACATCAAATGGAAACTATACACTATAACACACAAATATTGAGCTCGTTCCTCTGGCATGGCCTGACAATGAAACTTTATGGCTCGTTAGCATTTGATTTATGCGTACTAAAAGCGCTCGATGTGCGATACGGCGCAAAACGGGAAAAAATCTGGAAAATCCACAATTCTATATTTAATTGTTTGGCACTTGGATTAAGGCGCTGATAATCTCCGCTCAGCTAATTTGATCAGCGATTGCTCATGTTTCTTGACACTTGACTATCGGAGAGATAGTGGACAAGGCTTAGGAATAGTATTGACATAGGCCCTCGCTGTAATATTTTCTTGGAACCTCGTAAATATCATCAATGGAGTTCCAATGTCCAAAACGAAGAACATATCCTTGCCAATTCGAATCCGATTCTGAAACCGAATACCGTTAAAATATTTCTTAATTCAATTCCCTCCCTCCCTCCCACTTTCAATAAAATCTCGGGACAAAATTTGATTTTCTATTAATTGAATAAAGTGGAAACTTGAAAATCCTTTTACTCCTTTTATTCATCATATTCGACTATTTTCCTCCGCTCTGTAAAAGGAAAGTTTTAATGATTTCTTTCACTGCACTTTCCACCCACATTCCGCATCTTGCAACTATCGAAAATTGCGACCGTAATTGTATATGAATGGCATATGGCATATGCTGAACACACAAAAGACCTGGAGAGCTGCCGCGAAGCGCGTTCCCGTTCCCATTGTGCTCCTGCAACTGACAGGCGCCCCCAATCCTTGGGCCCATTGTTGGGAATGGACAATGCCAAAAGCGCCACCCGTCCGGCTCTCCGGTACCTGGGGGCGGGGGTTCACCTGTTCTCCTGACATTTTGATGTCAGTTGCTTGGGTTGGAATTTTTCGATGCCATCGAGGTCGACGTCAGGCATCGCCATCGTCAGGCATCACAGCTTTTTCACGCCTAC
Organism: Drosophila varians; assembly: GCA_018150405.1. Taxonomy (NCBI): domain Eukaryota; kingdom Metazoa; phylum Arthropoda; class Insecta; order Diptera; family Drosophilidae; genus Drosophila; species Drosophila varians. The sequence goes on along the minus strand of JAECWK010000015.1, from coordinate 16,014,233 downwards.
TTCGGCGCTTATTCGACCCCATGCAAATGGCCTTTGTTGCGCTCTTGTCGCGCGAATTGTTGCCAACTTCCTTTTGTTGATGAAGATGGGCATCCAGTGGGCCGAATGTGTCAAGCCTTCCATGCAGCTCCGAATGCATCTTATCGGCGAAAGCTTAAATGCCACTAATTGTGTCAAAGGTTGACTGTCGTGTGTTTGTGTGTTTTTTGTGATAAGGCCTTTTGCCGAAAACAATCTGGCGGCTATAAAAACCCCACTCGGTTTTGAAAACGATTTAGTTTGCTCAAAAAGTCAACACAATAAAGTAAGTGGTTGAGAGTGTTTTAAAATAGTTTATTAAATATATAAAAGACTAGAATGTATTAGTTAAAGCTGCTTATTTTTTATGTTAATGAGTCTTTAAATTCCAGTCACAAATCAATATGAACTTCTCCTGGTTGTCTGTATTCATCTTGGCCATTATTGCCGTCGCCGTTTCGGCCGGAAAATGCAAGGCTCCTTTCGTGAAGGAGGGACCTTCCTGCGTTACCCAACGCACCATTCGTGGCGAGTGCCCCCAAGGATCCGAATATAAGGTCAACATTAACAAGTGCGTCTACAAGGATTAAATAAAAAATGTATAAAACTGAGGATTAAGGAAAATGGAAAGTAAATGAAAAGTGTTTTGTTTTTCTGCTTATCACAGAGATCATTCATCTGTTCCATTTCCATACTTTTACTTTATTTTATATCCCATAAAGTAACTCCTATTTTCATCCATCATTTGCCATTTAACCTCCATGGCTTGGACTTCAACTTTTGCCCTCAAGCCCAAGAGCCATTTTCGAATTAACTTCATTTTTGGCCAATTATAATCGGCGCATCGTGCTGGCCATGGGAAGTTCAACAAGTGTTGAACCTAAACGAGCGTGAGTGAGGACCAAAACTGATGACGCTGATGATGTTGATGATGGTGAGTGACGTCGTCGCCAGACGGACATGATGCCCATTAGTTTATTACCATGTAATTGACTCAACGCTTGTCAGACGTCAGCGGTGCTGGCTCCTGCGGCTTTAATGTGCTGCATTTAATGCCCCAGCCGACACCGAAGCGCCGACATCAAATCAGCACCACTGAATGCCAAAACGGCAACAAAACCGCTCGTCAAAGTCAAGCTGATTGTCTCTCGGATCAGACTACACTGTATACATATGTATACATATATTTTTGGGGTATGACTGTCTGCGATTAGCTTGATTGGCCTTCCCGCACCTTTGGCTGCCCCTTATCTTGAGCTAGAGTTTCGTAATCCCCGCTCCCGGATTGAAGCGTCACCTCACCGCCTGAAACCGCCTAGCACCGCAGCCTGCTATAAAATTCATTAAAAACTTTACCCGACCGCCTCAAAATGCCTCACAAAAAACGAAGGCTAAGACATAAAAACGTAGAAAACATTTAACAGTGGCAAAAACTTTGGCAAGTCCAAGCTGTCGACAGGATGTGCAGCAAACCCAATTGCATATGCCAATGTAACAAAGTTTTCCTCAGCAAAATGTCCCACGCCCTTAATAGAGATGCCAAATAAAGGAGCTTAGGGGTTTACTATTTTAATGAGAAAGAAGATTTAAATGAAAATATTATTTCAGAGGTACAAAAAATACAATTAAAAATAAAGCTAGAGAATATTGACTATTAAACATTAAATATTCTTGAAAGCAAAGACAGTCTTACAAGTTTGCGATTAATATTTTCCCAGTCATCACTTTTTTCCCAACTTTATTTTAATTTTGAAATTATCCCTGTATTGCCAAATTGTCATCCCTGCAGCTGCTGCGCGTCCATAAACTAACCGTCCTTGTCACTGGGGCTTGTAAATTTCTATGACTTGCATAAAAAAGGACCCTCCCTAGAATGCCTTCCGCTGCTCTGGGTTTCCTTTTTGGTCTAAAAAGTTTCCTGTGGAAAAGTCGGCCGTCCGGGCAGCGGACATCGGACACGGGACAAAGGACAGCGGACGGGCAGGAAATAAGGAAATGTTTTCAGTCGTATTTGCTGCCTTAGCAGCGACATTTATCAGTCAGTTGTTGCAATGTCCTTTGGGCCGATGGTCTGCATTTTGAGGTGCCGCATGGGTGGTGGGTGACGGGCGATGGGTTTGGGGTGGTGGAAATGTGGGAATGTCTTGTTGGACAATTTTCAAAAGCAGTCTCAAGTGGCTGCCGCCGGGAGCCATGCAGCTGACAGCAATCGCTGCAGTTTGCTGCAGTTTTCGGCACTTGTATTCGCCATGCAGTGTCTTCTATCTGGTATCTGGTCTCCCGTCTCTGGTCTCTGGCTGCCGGGAAACTTCCTTCAGCAAACTCTCGCGTAAATATGATGAACGTAAGCAGTAAAGTTCTGGCCAACTGATAGCCGAACGCTCCTACTTGGCCATCTTATAAACACAAGCTGGCCCTAAAAAACTTTTGCAACCAAGCTAAGACTCCTCTGGTGACGGCTCAACTTTATGGGGGCCACATAGTTGCGGTTTGCCTGCATTTTCCCAAAAAAACACGCAGAGAAATGAATGCAAATAAAGCTTAGGAAACTTTTATTATGATCTGAAGACCTCCCTTCAATCTATTTTTAATCTATTAATCTAATTAATGGCAAAGATACAATCATTAAAGTACACTTTTATATCAAGTATCCTTCTTTTTGTATCCTAGTGCAACTCCTTCTGTAGTTTTCTTATCGTTTTGGGCCAATGTCCACCCCAGCCAGCGCTCTGCAAAAAAATGAAAGTGTTGCCATAATTTTTGAGCTTGCCCAGGCAAGGGTGTGTTGCTGTTGTGGCCAAAACTTTGCCGTTATTGATGCTAGCCAAAAAGAGTGCTGACGAGGCTCGAAAGGAGGCCACTTTCGAAATAGTTTAAATGCACATTTACAGACTTTCCTGGCCCCGGTCCAGAGGCATTGTTCTGCATATGGAGTGATAATGGCTGCGGTCAAAATGATTAAAAGTATAATAAGCCTCTTGTAAAGAGATTTGGAAATATAAATTGAGAAGCTGTTTAAATGGTTTATCATCCAATAAACTCCTAAGCCGCTTTTTACAGAGATTACTTACAAATTCAAACTAATCAGAGATTAAACCTGATTTTTGCGAAATAAATTGAAAAATGAATATTACGCGATGTGTAAATATTTGCCTATTTAATGGGAATAAACAGAGAACTAGTTAAGTAAATTTTGTGACATAATCAGAGCAATTATATTTTATGTTATTACCGGCTTAGTGCTTTGATTTTTATTGCCAGAATTTTGCAACAGAGTGCCCTCCTTTTGAGTTACATCCAAGTAGTCCTGTATGCCTGTCAGCCATGTTTGTCTGCTCGTTCAGTTCGTGCTTGCAACTTTTATCCAAAAACTAAAAACAAGATGGCGGTCTGTATTCTGTCCTTGCGCTCCTCTCTCTGAGTGCGTGTGTGTATGTGTGTGTGAGTGTGTTTGCCCCATAGGCATAAAAACTTTAATTTGAGTTATTTCCACGAGTAGTAAGTACTCACAGTTGAAATTATATTATAATTCTAACAGCGGAGTGAAAACAAAAACTTTATCAGTGATAAGGGGACACAGACATTGCGCTGGCGGGGAGGGGAAAGGGGAATGGGAAATGGGGAAGGAAAAGTCACCATTTTGGTATCCTTTTGTAAACGTGTTTTTGTCCCACATCCCCATGCTCTATTTATCTGCTTGAAACGCTTTTAATGCGAAACTTCAAACCGTAAAACGAAAACTAAATCGGGAGTTGAAACATATGTGGATGTGCCATGAATGCAAAAACGATGTTAGTGCCCATGTGTGTGCGAGTGTGCGGTTTTGTGGGCCAAAAGTTTTGTTAGCCAACAAGAACAACAAGACCAATAAGCATCGCCGCGAAATTTTGCCAACTATGCAACGAAAATGTCCGCTTGTTTCCAGCATCCGATGAATATTGAAGCGCCATACTTTGCAGCACCTGAGCAGAGTTGCCAAAATATATCAGACTGTCAACAACTTCTTTAATGGAATGCACTTTCATCGCCAGACAAAATATTTAGATTTTAATTATAAACTTTAAGCTCAAATTTTAAGTTATAGCCATGACCAGACTCTGTTTGTTCAAGGACATAGAGCTTTAAATGGTCCATTTTGAACTAAGGTTTTATATCGTTGTTTAAAAGTACCCCTTCAAGATTATCACCAGGACATTGTCGCCTCTGCCCTTGGCCATGTCCTATCCTAATCCGGCGAATCACCAGCAGCTGGCTTTTAATTGCTTTTCAGTTATTTTATTATTTCGGCCTTTGGCTGCACTTCAAATTTCTTTTCCCGCTGCATCCTTCTATCCCACTTTAATTTGCCGACTTTTATAGAAACTTATTTTAGCTTAAGTTTTTATCTTTATTTCTTGCTCAACGGATTAAAAAACAAATGTGTCAGAGGGGCTAAAGAAAAACCCCGAACGAGTGCCAGAGCGAAAAGCCAAACTTTTTATTTGCTGTGACAAATTTTGAGCAGATAAAGCGTGGCGAAACTTTCGAGCATGGGGCTGTGGCCAAAATAAATTCGGCATCTTGGTAACAGTCAGCTGGTTTTCCCTCCAACGTGCACCTTTTTCCGTGGTAAATTAAGAAATTTTTGGCAGAACTAATGTCCTGCATTAGTCAAATGTCAAAATTGTTTGCGAGGGAGGCAGGTTTGGGTTGGTTTGGCTCTGGAGTCTTTGGAAACCATTTGTTAAGTAGTTGGATATGCATGTACCCTAGAAAAGGATTCAAATGGAAGTAAACAATAATTTAATTAATCAAATAGTTGGTTTCTGTAAGATTTTGGTAAGTATAAAGCAAAAAATTGACTTCGCCCAACGTGGGGCTCGAACCCACGACCCTGAGATTAAGAGTCTCATGCTCTACCGACTGAGCTAGCCGGGCCTTGTCTTTATCAGAGGACAAAAGTCACTTCGAGGCTAGCATATAGATAGATAGTATCTATAAGATACTGAATATTTATAGATACTATTTTGAAAACTATTTAAAGAACATCCAAACTTAAAATATCTAACTTTATTTATTGAGTGTTGCATTTTAAAGAGCAATACTTTAGTTTATACTTTTCCTTTTGCCATTACATTTTCGACTTTGAGTCATTTGCAATAAATTGCTCAAACGCCCACGAGCCCACCTCGCAAGTGCCATGGAAAAGCCGGAAGTTGCTCGGGAAGCAAATATATTGTTCATCCATTAAAGCGAGAGGGTCTCGGGCAATAGACGCCAACAAAGTCGCAATTGAAAAACCACAGCGACGGAACCGAAACCTCAAAACGTCATGAGTTATGAGCCAAAGCATCGTGTTGGCTTTGTCATCGGGCTAATTGTGGCTCTGGGCCATCATTAATGCAATAGTTTCTATTTCTGTTTCAGTTTTTAGTTTGCTGCAACATGTCAAACATAAATTTGTAGCAATTAATTAAGACCGCAAATATCAGTTGGCGAAGACCGCATCACCCTCTGGCCTCTGGTGGGGCAGTTGGTGCTCCGTTTCGATTTTGATTTTCCGTTTGGCCACTTGATTTATTTTACATTAATTGATTTATTGACAGATTCTTTTGGCCGCGTCTGCAGTGTCGCTTCGTTGCGGCCATTTAAGACGCCACCTTTGTGCGCGCCTCGCTCCTTTTTTGATTAACGTTCGATTCTCGCAATTTATGAAACTTCATTAAACGCGGGGCAAGGCGGCTGCCAGAAATGCTGCACGTGCAGCATGCGAAAAATGTTAATAAAGTTTTTTTCACTCCCTACCTTCCCCAACCTTCGCTTGCCACATTTGCCCCCAAAGTCGCATTTCCTTGAATTTTCCTTTTTGTTTCCCCGCCCACCATTCACGCAGGCACGCACTTGCGATGCCGCCGCCGTCGCCATCTTCATCATTGCCGCCATTTTTCATTCGAAATTGAATTCATTTGCCTGTGAAGGTGTGTGTGTGCGAGTGCGTCCTTGCGTACGTGTTTCCTTGTATTTTATTTATGTTTTAATTTTGATTATTTTTATGATTTTGCCGGCGGTCACTTTAGTTTTATCGAAAGTTGCACTTGCTTTTCGCCATGTTGCAAGTTTATCCCACACTCATTAGGAATAAATAGTCAAAACTTAATCTTTCGAAATCTTTTGTGGCCAAGCACCACTTGGACACGCCCCGACACACTTTATTTATTTGCCAAGAGCCCCAAACAATGATGCAACATCTGTCCAAGATGGTTTTCTGTATAAGCTAAATTTCAAAATGCCAGTTGGGATTATTTAAATTGCAGATTTTCTCATTGAATTTGTCGAAATAGCTTGGGTGTATAATTTATTTTTCTGCGACTACCGCACACACAATGCCTGTTGAAAAACTGCATACAATTTACGAAAAAAATAAAATTTTTAAAGATTTTTTTTTTTTTTTTCTGTCACCAGACTTTGCCTATGAATGACCAAGAGCCTGTCCGTCAATTCGAAAAAATAAAATAAAAAGAGTTTTGTGTCGGCAGGATTTGTCAGAAATGTCGTACAATTGTCAGGCAGACGACACATCTTGTGGGGCATTGACAGAACTCAAAGAAATGAGACTTTGTTAGCTTATATTCAAAAAGGAAAAAAAGGAAAACGACTTTAGTCTAGCTTTAAGTTTATGCAACACCAGCTGAGGCAAAAAAAAAAACAAAAAAAAAAACAACAAATTCGCCCGCATTTGCATAAAGGAAAGGTAAGCAAATGTAACGACTGACAGACAAACGAGCCTACACCTGACCAACTCTTGAGCGACTGCCAGCGACACGCCTGCCCCTCCATATGTACTCAGGTATATATGTACATATATGGGTATACATATATAAATATGTATATGTAGAGGACTCTACGGGCAACCGACTGGCTGAATGACTGGTCAACTGGCCAGCCATTCAATGACCAAAACGCTTTTTTTTTTTTTGCCTACATTTGGCTGCTGCGTTTTCCCTCTTTAGTGACTTTTTTTGCTAAACGTTTTCGAATTGACATTTTGACATTTTGGCATAGCAAATTTCGCTTAAGCCCAGGGGCGGGCAGCGTCAGTAGCATTTGGCCAGGAAGCTGCATCGGTGACAGCTGAACAAGCACGTTGATGGGGCGACAGTTGCGGGCTTCGAGCTGAAAGGGAACTGGGATCCCAAAAACCCAACTGATATTATTTGCATACGCCAGTGGGTCATTTCCATGATGATGATATGATTTATCAAAATGATGAAGGCCAAAGTCCCTTCGCCATAGGGCAAATGCATGCATACGAAAATATAAAAGGGAAAACCCATTTTATTGTCAACTTTCAATTTACAATTAAAGTCTATCAAAGCGATTTTGGGACCCTAGAATAAGTTAATGGGTCTTCCAGTGTGAGTTAAACTTTTGGCCAGGCCTAAAACGGGCTTCATTAGGCATGTGAGAAATGGAGACAACTGTACGTGAGATTCAGTCGGTGGCATTGCCCAAATTAGCATTTTAAACACCTCTTACTTTTGGCCTGATGATGCGGCGCACATGGAAAGCGAAACCAAGAAATCAAGTAAGGCCAAAAGCGAAACTTGCCATCGATTCTTGCCACTCCGGCATTCGTCCTGCCATCTGCCACACGACGCGTGTGCTGCCGTTTATGGCCAGGTGAGTTGGCAACATTTTGGCTATCAGCAGACAACCAAATCGAAATCAAAGTCGTGTGGTGCGGGGGACTTTGGCTTCCTCGCTTTATATGGCCAGGCCGAAACTTTCAATTAACACAAGTCGCATCCTCAAGAGCTTCCCAGCTGCCCAGCTCGGGGCAAAGCGTTTTTCACGCTTCATGACCAAGTTTGGCCAAACTGGCCAGCCCGACCAGCCAAAGACCGGGCCACATTAATTGCCGAACGGATCGAACGGGACAGGATCTGTGCGGTCTGCGGCATTAACACCAAATTAATCAAAACAAGCGTTTGACAGCTGAGTGATTTGTGTCCGCTCCGTCCGGGGCTGTGAATTAAACTTTGGCGCCACGGCCTCGCCGGCATGCATTTTTCTAATTATGCCGTGGCTTTCGGTCCGTGGCTTTCGGTCCCCAGCCCCGGTCCCCAGCCTGGGCCCACTCCCACTTGTCACATATTCGTTTATGGCCAACCGCCGTCGGCAAGTGGATATCGAAATCTCGTTAAAGACCAACTAAAATCGGGTTCGAAGTTTGTCGGCTATTTGGCTTTGATCTGTGGCGACTTTGGAAGTCTCTTATAAACGCGTGCCGCCGGCCAGAGAGCCACATTTTGTTAACAGTTTAGTAGTCGTATCTGCATTTGTGGTTTCCATTAAACTCTTTTTATTTTCATACTTAAAAAAAAAATATATAAAACTTGGTTAAGAGGAGGAAGAATGGCAGCTGCTTTTCCAAAGAGTTTAATTGGTCCTGTGGGATGGATGAAGGGATGCTCCAAATTATAACACCTTCCTAGGGATATTTTATTTTAAATTTTATTGTTTCATAAAATTAAATTATAATTTATTGTAATTTTATTATTATTCTGTGTGTATTTTTTTTTTTTATGCTAGCCACATTAGCGGCCGGCACGCCTATAAATCTCCACGCCAAATTGAAACCGCCGATTGAGTAAATGAGCAAGCGACTGAGTGATTGAATAGGCGACGAACTGAGTAAATGAGCAACTGCGTGATTGAGTGACTGAGTGACTGAGCGACTGACAGGCGGGTGGGGGAGGTGGGGAAGGTCGGAGTGATGCATGTGATTAAAAAAGCGCTGCCATAATTTGGCTTTAATTGGCTTGACGCGTCGCGTGCTGCCTGGAGTCGCTGAAATGGCTGGAAGCGAGCGGAACTCGGTGGGTGTTGTGCGGCACATATTAAGCAAACATGAGCATAATGGCAATTTGCACAAACACACACAAAGGACACGCTCCCATACTTCGACACGAGCCAGTACATGTATAGAGAGGCCCAATTAACATGACATGTCGTATGCGTTGGCCTGATTGGGACCGAGAATTAAATTCGAGTCGGGTTGGAAGTGGGAGGTGGATGGAGGCAGGTGGGAGGGATGTTCCCGGTTGGGGGCTGAAGTCCCGGGAAAACAATCTCACGGATGCGGGATGCACGGCCATTGCATTAACCACAAAACTTGACTGGATGTTGCAGGTGAAAAGAGCGAAACTTCTATAAGGTTAAAGTAGGTTTAAAGATACCTTAAAATAATTATTTTTTTAAGTATATATCATTAGCTTCAATTTAACGATTTTAAATATTTATTGGCTAAATATTTTTGCCAAAAGCCCCAGTCCTGCCTTTGGCTGGTCTGTGCGTGACAACTGGGTGGAGCTGGAAGGTGCACCCGATGGCGACACTATAACTTAGTGGCTGCTTTAATTTTAATTATTGCGATTTGGTGTGGCTCCCCATCGCCGCCCCCTCTTGAAACGCCAACAATCGCGATTCGCGATTCCTTTGCTCTGCCCTGGCAGCCTGACTAATTTGCCGACAACATGACACCGGTCTGAGCTGCTCTGAACCGCATGATTAAGTCGAAACACTCAGCCCGGGGTTGCTCATGTTGCTGGTGTTGCTGTTGATGTTGCAGTTGCCTGTAGTTGCTATTGGTGTTGCACATGGTCGTCGTTTTGGTTTTTGGCATGCGCTTGCGTTAATTAAGCTGCAGTCGAGGCTTCGAACGCAGCTGCGTGTCGCTCGGTCGTCTAGTAATCTCCGCGGATTAAGCCGACACTCCACTCCACTCAAAGAGTCATGTTGCTCTTTGCAGGCTTGTTAACAATATTTCGACTTGTCCGGGTTGACGAGCGGGCATCAAACACGCGGCCTGCGGTTAAGCGCTGGCAGGAAGTCATAGGGGAGCACTTAAAGGCCCCCACACATGGAACACCATAAAAAATTAAAACTATAGCGTTTTCTTTCTTAATAAAGTAATTACTGCAATTTCCAAATAATAGAATATAATGCAGTGGATATCAAGGATTTTGAGTCAAGGTTTCTCTCAGAATTCAATGGCCTCGAGGAGGAGTCTCTCGGTGCCCGCTGAACTTTCAATGGAGCCATGCACATATTTACCAATGCAAGCCAGACTGTTGGCCTGGAGAGAATTGGGGCGAAAATTGGTCAGTTTACTGGACAAATGTTGACTACCACATACTAACCTTGCAGCGTTTGATAAGCTCGTTTTGGGCATGAGTAATCTGCTCCTTTTTGCCACCCCAAGTGCGCAAAATCGATGTTTGCAACGCCCTGTCGAAGGCGAAGCTCATGGCCCAGGGCTTGCACAAGGGCACATTGTTAATGGCGTTCAAATAGATAGTGGCCTCCTCCTCCGATTGGGTGCCGGAACAGAAGAGCACTCCTGTAATAAATTGAAATAAATGCGTTCAGGTTGCTTACATTTCAAGCTCTTTAGAAGCCTCACCTGGCACCGCTGGGGGCACCGTCCTTCGAATGGAGAGCACGGTGGCCAGCCCGATGTCCGAGGGCGGATGGTTCTTGTTACTCTGCAGGCCTGGAGTCACCATACTGGGTTGCAGCAGGGTGCCCTCCAAGAACACGTGGTGATCGCTCAGGGCCTTGTAAACGCCCGAGAGCAGGATTTCGCTAACCTTCTGACACCGGTCCAGATCGTGGTCGCCGGTGGACAGGACCTCGGGACTTATTATGGGCACCAGGCGCTGTGACTGGCAAATGGCCGCGTAGCGTGCCAGGACATTCGAATTCTCGATAATGGCCTGCGGCGAGGGGGTATTTTTGGTAATCTTCAGGACACAACGCCACTTGGCAAAGCTGCAGCCCTCCTTCTTGTACTGGGCACACCGATTGGCGAGGTCGTCCAGTCCCTGGGTGGTGAACTCATCCTCGGAGCCGAAGAGCGGGGTAAAGTGCTTGTCCACCTTGACCCCCGTCAGAATGCCCTTCTTCTTCAGGACCTCCACAAAGGGCACGCCGTCGTCCGTCCTCTGGTGCAAGGTTTCGTGGTAGAAGATGACGCCGGAAATATTCTCCGATATCTTCGGATCGGTGGTGAATAGCATTTGCCTGTATATGCGGCGATTCTCCTCAGTGTTCTCCACGCCAATAAGTTGCAGCCGCTTTCCCATCACCGAGCTGGACTCATCAGCTGCGAGGATTCCCTTGCCAGGAGCCACCAGAGCCTTGGAGATGCAGCTGAGTTCCTCCTGCAGCTCCTTGTTGGGGTAGTAGAAGTGTGTCATTGCGAGAAACCTTTAATTTAGGCTTGGGAAAAAACGGTTCCCGAAAGGTAATTTTTAAACAAATAATTTTTAGGAAAAATTTTAGCTTAGTGAAGGCAAATTCAAGGAAAGTGAAGGGGAAGGATAAGTTTCCTTAAAACTTTAACAGTTGACTCGATTTTATAAGCCAATTATTCAGGAAATCGGATATCAAGATTGAATACTTTTATTTATGATACTTGACTGCCACCTGAGCATTTAGCACTTGGCGTCCGTCTAATGGCATTATAATTAGACTTTTAATTGCCTTTGCGCAGCAAGGAGGGAGTCCGAGATTGGAGGGGAAGATAAACCGCAAGAAGAATAAACTTGCCTCACATTAATTATATTTGACCGCACCGACAATGTCGCTTTTTATGGGTTTCACTTTGGACATTTTATGGCAAAAGTTTTGTTAACACAAATTATGGACAGCGGCGGCAGTTTGTCATAAAAAGGAAACGATACAACGCGGAATAAGAGGTGGAAGTTTAATTTTTGGATCACTTTCAGGGCGTAAATTGAATTTTCCGAGGCAATTGTCCGTGAGAGACCTCGGGAGGCTCTTCAAGTCAATTGAACTCGGATCGATTCGAGTACATACATTGTTCTAATTGGCGTGGGAAATCGTGGGTATCGAGTGCTCCAATAGCTTTAAATGGTTCGCTGGCTAGACAGTTGCCTAATTTTGTGTAAATTATCGCACGAATTATGAGTCTCGTACGTGAAATTCTCCAAAAATAGCCAGAGCAGCCGATCATTGAAAAATTAAATACGATAAATATCAAACAACATGAGTAGCAACAACAATTGCATCGCATTTTGGATCGTAAATGTGTGTTTTTTTTCGTCGATTCGACACCGTCATCAATATTCAAGTTTAGATCCCCCAATTAGGCCAGAGGCAGGCCAGAGACGCCGAGGCGAGTCGAGTCGAGTTGAGTCCGCCGAGCCTAATCGCAAAGCCAATAAATATGATCAACTGCGAAATCCTCGACTGCATCGAACTCTGGGCAGCCAGCCGAGATGTCTTTGCACCTAATTGAGCGTGGAGCAGTTGAGCCAGTCGGTGGCACCACCATGACTTCGGTGGCTTCGTCGGCTACGGTGGCAACTTGTGGCACCAGCCAGTTTTTTGTTGTCAAAGTGGCTTAAAATTATTAATTGATTATCTATAAACGTTTTAATTGAAAACGGAGACGGATATTAATCTAGACAATGAAATGTTAATACTCTTTCTGGGGATGAATAATTGGAAAATATATTCTCAGTTTTTCTTTTGCGTTAAATCAATACCTTAAAAGAATCTAAATCTAAACAACTACGTTAAATTGATTGTATTTAAACCTCCTCACATGAAACCCATTTCTTAGTACCCACGAAATACATTAGAGAATTCAACAGCCAGGCTTTAGTTTTTTTTTTTATTATAAAATTGGCCGCTGGTCAACGTTTAGTCAGTCAAGCGTAATTATTGTTATTACCAAATTAAGTAGCCAATTTTTTCTTCGACTTTCCGTTTCTTTTTTTTACCTCTTTATCAGACTAAGGCTACCGTATTGACGACTCTAATCCGCCAACTACTTTTAATGTGAGTTTCCAGTTTCCTTACAGTCTTGGTAAAAAGAAAAGATTAAGTAAAATAAAGAAAGTTTAAATTATATGGAATAATACCTTTTCAGTTGAATATAGGTTTACAAATTACAAAAGAATAAAAAAAAATAAATTAAGTAGTATTTTTATTTAATTCCTATTGGTCTGCCCCCATTTATAAGTCCGCGTGGGGGACAGTGACGAAGAGTGGGCGGCAGGGATTTACTCACGCTTCTCGCGTCAATGTGTTGGTGCAATTTTTATTCGATTTTGGATTTTCAATTTTGAGCACAAAGTCGTTTTGACCAAAACCATACGCAGGCATTATTTTCAAGGAAAATCTCTTCATTTTTAATGCGCCTGGCTGTGGCACAGCCACGGACGGATCGCATATGTTGCACACACTTCCACTTCCAACAAAAAAAATCAATAAAATAGCAACGACTTAAGCCTGGGATTGGCATCGAAGGAGGGAAGTTGGCCAGAGCTAAATCGACTGAGATTAAATCGAGCGCACATAATCATATTTAGCTTTTTGGCCACAACGTTCGTGGATGTCAACTGCAGGCCACGGCTGGCTTTTGTCGTGGATCGTGCCGCCATATCCCACTGCAACATGGCCAAAAAACAATGGCCAAGCGCCACCATCTATGAATTAATCACGTTCATAATTTCGCTATCGTGTTGCGTTCGCTTGTTGTTCATAATTTCTTGTGTTGCTCTTTTTGGGGCCGATGTTGTGCTTAATTTGGCTAAAAAAGGATATGCTTGTTCGCCATCAGGAGACATCGATGGCGAGGAAGAGAGCCATCTTTCAAGCCACATATTGTTGCATAATTAGGCATACTGTCTGGGGTGTTTGCTGTGGCATTTCTTGGCGCGAAAAGGCTTGTGTGTGGTCATGTTGTAACAAACCATTGTGTTCGATTTTTGCCTCTGCACCTCCATTGTTTAATATGGAAATTAAGCATCCACGGAGGGAGGTGATGTCGCTTATAAAAGATTTATGATTGCGGTTTTCATGATTCGCAGTGGGCTGTAAACTTTCTAAACATTACTGCCTTAATCCTGGTGTTGGGTAATCAGTTTTCAAGAGTTTCTACTCATCTAACTTAAGGGATAATGTTTTCCCCATAAGATCTCATTTAGTTAAAGAAAATCTTAGTCATAACACCCCTGCCATATATCATAAATTGCTCTTTAAAATGCTTTTAATACAAGCCAGCGATTAAGATTCCAGGACACGTGGCAAGCCCATACACTCCAATATCTAAATCTTAACACAAAGACCTACATATAGGATACACTTGTCTGACAGCGTCTCAGACAGCGAAGGGAAGAGGCCTATTTGGTGAAATCTTCATTAAATCAACTTCCAGGCGATTGCACAAAGGACCAAAGTTCATCGCCCACATTGTGCGACTTTACGACCCAAAAAAAGTACGTTTTTGTTTCTCGCACTCTGGCGTTTTCAGTTTTCATTAAAATTTACGCATTATCGCATAAGTACTTGGGCGGCGAGGTGCCGGAGGTTGCCCAATTTTTACCAATTAACGGCGGCACAATCTCACGTACATCGGCCAGGCGTTTGCCGCGTTTAAAGCCGTGCCGGGCGGGGCTGGGCGGCGTCGATGGGGGCCGGCAATGGGTGGTTTTGCATGTAATGGCCAACTTGGGCGGCAGTTTCAATTTCGCGCCGCATTTTTTTATGGATCCACGGCCTGTGCAGTGGTGGCCATATCGCGCCCGGCGCATATCAGTCGTTAAAAATGCCTCACATAATTTCGCTTATGTGCGTGTGACATTTAGCACCGAAAATGGCTGCAGGAGGAGCAGGACGCATGCCACATGGCCGGGATGGGTGTTCCAGAGGTGAATGGTGGAGGCGGTGCACTCAGTCCCAATAACAATTATTTTTAAACTGTGCGCTGAACAAGCAAAACCAGAGACAGTGGAATAGGGAGACATTTTTTATGAATTAAATATGCTTAAAAAAGTTTAAAATACTTTATAACACTATCCCTAGAATTGCTTCTTTTTCCTTAACATTTCCTTTATAATTATATGAATTATCTGTTTCGTAGTCCATTGTACCTTTTAAGAGAAGTCCGTTCTGAAATGTTAAATGCTTCACACTCAATAATTTAAAAATGCTGTTCTTCGTAATGCGCTCCAATAAAAAAAAAGGCGAACCTTTTGGCTCGGCATCCAGTGCGTATGCGTAATGCCAAAAGGTATTTTGCTAAAGTGTGTGTATGTGTGTGTGTGTGTGTGTGTGTGTGTTAGTGTGGAAGTGTGGTATGCCAAACATTTGCGCGGCGTTTCTGTGAGAGCCATAACCTTGCCAGTTAGCAGTCACCTGGTAATTGCCATTGGCGTTGGCGTTCAACTTGCCGTTCATGTCGAACTCTCGAGGTGCAAGCACTAGAAAAATTTTACAGCTTCTATCCATTTACTAGCTTGAATAAGTGGGAAATTTTATATTAAATAGCTAATATCAAAGTTTATGTTTGACATTAACGGCAAAGCCTTTCTTTTTGCATTGTTTAAAAATCTTTAATCCCTACCCGTAATTTTCTAAAGCTCCTATTTGTGTTTAAAGTTTAAAGGCATGTAACGTAAATTTTTTTAAAAAGACATTTCTTTCGGTGTTCCAATGTGGATGAGGTTGGCGTTGGCGTTGGCGTGGCGCACGTTTTGATTTGCAGTCAATGAATGCGCTCGTAAAGTCGTGTAACACTTTTGCTGTTGCTGCTGCTGCTGCTGCTGCTGGCGGTGTTGATGTCGTTACCCACTCTGCACTGTTTTGGCGCTTTTGGGCATTTGCATTTGCTGGCCTTTTGCCGGGGCGGACCACCCACGCCACGCGATTCTGGCGGCGAGTGACTCAAGTTTTTTTCATTCATAAAACGCGAAAAACAACTCGGCGGCGGCCAGCGCAGGTGTCGTCGCACCGCCTCATTTGGCATGCAAAGTGCAGCAGCTCGTTTGGCAAAAGTTCAGGCGCAAGACGTGCCACCGAATCAATCAGACCGCGATGGTCGTTTATTCAATAGGGCCTTGCCAAGTCCCTGGGATAATTGGTGCACAAGGAGGGCACTAAGCAGGCCATGTCATGTACCTCCTCCCATTTCCTCGATTGCATGCTTTTATTGCTTGTTAATTGCCCAGCAGAAACACAAACAATAACACGCCCATGCCGTGCACCTGCCAGCCTCCGCCTCCACTCATCCGCCCCACGTGTTGTTCGAGTGGCAAATGTAATCAAACGGCCAGCCATTGGCGGTCAGATCGGTCCTGGGTCGTTCTCCCAACTAATCCGAGAGCTCCCAGCTGGCTGCGTGACACGTTGCTGCAAATTCCTGGCCAGCTTAACTCAATGGGCTGCTAATGGCAGCTAATCAATAGGGCTTAAAGCAAACACAAACACTTTGTCAGAAAACCAAGTTTACGCCAATTAAAATTTTTATTTTTGAAGAGCACTCTCTAAGATCTGAAATGTAATCACGCAGCCACCTCGAATGCAAATGGTTGTTGCCAGGCCGTGTTATTACCTGGTAGCTTGAATATTAGGCTAAGACCGAGAACTTGGGAGGGAGGTATCTGAGCCGTGGGCGTGGCAAAATTCGTTGTAACTACAACAGATTTGTTTGGGCAGGCCAGCCACCGGCAGAGTGGGTGGCAGTTGAATAGGGAAATGGTGACAAATAACTTGAATGGGCTGGGAACTGGGTCCCCAGCACCCATGAGCTCCGTCTCCGGCACATACGTATATGTACGTAGCAGGATATCCAACATGCAACACCCAGCATCCGTGTCTGCATTCGAGGGACACATTTGTGTGGTGTGCGGGTGGGTGCATTATGAGATTTATGCGCAGTGACAGGAAGGCTGTTGATTAATTGAACTTTAATGAAAAGATTTATGTGGTTGCATTATTAAAAGCCACCGGGGAGACAGAGCCGAGCCACTGGAGAGCGGCAGACAGGTTATGGCCATTGGGCTAATTGCTTGGTATTGGTTTTAATTGCATTTGTGTCCTGGTGACAGCAGGCTTTAAGAAATGGTTAGTTATGCGCAGCAATACGCTTGGGGGTCCCCAAAACACAGATAAAACTGATTGATTATTTTCGTTCAAGGCCCGAATTATCTCAAGTTGCAAAAACAGCTTTCATTTATCATCGCTGGCAAAGTGGCAAATGTCATTAGTATTCAAAGACCGTTGGGGAAATGCATCCTCAGCCGGGTCGTATATCATTTGGAGTCTCATCTATAACGCATTATAGGAGCCTCTGCTCCACATTAAACAAAGAACCAACTTAAGAATTGTGGCCCCCACGCCCTCCCCCCCCATCACGCCGCACATCAAACTAATTGATATTCTCCAGTGATTATCGTTTTCAAATTTATGCCACAATATGTAAAATATTTCTTTTGCCTTATTGTGGTGCGGTGGCAGCAACGCTTCATTGTTTCTTCAACAAATTGCAATTGCAGCGGATTGTGCATATTAATTCTCCAAGCCGCTGACGTAGACATTGTTGTAGATGTTGCTGTTGCCATTGCTGTTGCTGTTGCTGTGGTTTTGTGTTGCTGCTGTTGACGGCACGGGTCTGCATTTGGTGGCATGTCTGTTTGCTGTTGTTGCAGCTACTTAAGCGCCGCATCTGACAACTGGAACAATGCACTTTCAAATGATAATTGTTACAACTTTTATTGCTGATAGTGCAGCAGCAACTGTTGCCACTGTTGCTACTGCTACTGTTGCTACTGCTACTGCTGCTGTTGCCACCGCCGGGTTGCCGTGATGCCGTCCTGCTGCCGGTTGGTGTGATTGCGATTGTTGTTGCGGCGACAACGTTTGCCGACTGGCTGGTTTGCGGTTGTTATTATTATGATTATTGCATTGTTATTGGCCTTTTATTGCATCTGCCAACGTTTTTTAGTCTTGGCAGCTCCAGGCAAAAGACTTGGGGGTATGCAAAAGTAGAGCCACCATTAGTGTCATTTCGCCAATTGTTTACGTGGCCACACTGCGGGAAAATATTGCCAATACAATTATTTTATTATACTGAAACCAAATGCAATATTTTAATTAAACTAAAAATATGTATTCTATTTTACACATGTAAACTAATCCAAAGAAAAACGCGCATTGCATAGAACCGAAATCGAATATGAAAGATATTAATTAAACCGCAGGAGTTGTCCTCATTTTTACATCGCAAAAAACTGTATCAGATTGACCATGATATTATTTTCTTTTGCAAACATTGTACACAAATTTTCATGATGAACTTTTTGCTTGCCATTTGATTTTTCCGCATTTTTTCGGGTGGATTTTGCTTTGGCCAGAGGTGGGGAGCAGCGTTTGTTGTTCTTTGGATGTTGTCGACCGACATTGTTGCGATATTGTCAGCGCATGTAGGAGCACAAACAACGGCGTTTTGTTTGCACAAGCGTGCCGGTCGGGCCGATGCCAACCTATCCGATGGGTTGTTGGGAGTTTGGCCCATGGGTGGCGGGCCAAAAAGGGGGGCGGGGGTCATGGCCCTATCGGGAGACGAGGCCGCCGCCCAACCTTACCGACGCTTAGCCAAAACGTGGCACTTGGACACGATTTTTGCTTTGCTCTGGGCTCATATGTTTGTATTTTACCAGAGTGTGTCTGGTTTTTATTTTGTCAAACTTTTTTTTGCGGCCGTCCACTTTTATTGTTTTGCGGTCTGCATATTATATTTGGTCATTTCTTGTTTTACCAATTTCATTTTTGATTTTTTTCCCTGTTCATATTCGATATTCGATTTTATTTATTACCGCTGCTTTGACCATTTTGGGTTTGTTGGTTATTAGAAATAAAATGTATGGAAATTATGTGAGTTCAACTCAAAAGCAAAAGTCATTTGAAAAGCGTTACGAGTTGAAGGCTCTCCTTTATCGAAACTTTTTTAATATGTTTTGGCCAAACTTTAAAGGACCGAATCAAACGATTGCCTTTTTATGATGGTATATTTTATGCATATCGAATAAATCAAACGGGACAGATGTATGTTATTGCCACTTTGATGACTTTGATGGCCTCTTGATGATCTCACTATTTATATAAATGAAACTCCATTAAAATGGTTTGGATTATACGCATTGGTTGTGGCAGCATTCCTGGCAAATCATCTTGATAGCAGATCTCATTATTTCCATGCCATGTTGTTGGCTTCTATCTGGGGGCGATAATCAGCTTTGGTAACTTGTTTAGCATACGCAATTATATACCAAATTATATCTGAATATGTAAATAGTCAGTTGTATGTGTTTGATATTTTAGCTGAATAATTTCGCATTCATGGCTGGCAAGCTCTGGCTCTGGCTCTGGCTAATTGACACTTAACATGGCTTGGAGTATTTTGAAGTTAATTGTATGTCGACGTCAACGATGTCTCCACCTCGTGCTCCTGCTCTTGCTCCTGCTCCCTCTCCTGCACCTGCCTCCTGCCTCCTGCCAAGCTCCTTCCATACACATGTTGATTTACCGAATTTTGTGGGCTTGTTTGTATTTAAATTGCCTTGTAGTTAGTTTAGTTGGATGTCCATTGCAGTCGTTTTGCGTATTTTATTGCCTTCGATAGGTATTCCACAGATACACCAGCTGCTGGCTAAACACGAGTCCAATAATCAAAAACTAAGCCCTTATTAGATGTTTGTTTCTACTAATTAATCGTTTAATTGAGAAAATATAATATGACTTGAAAATCTGATATGACTTGGCTTAAATCAATGCTTCGAAAATATATAAAAAGTTGCCAAAAAAAATGTTTTTGTTTTCACTGTGGAGTGCATCCTCCCACTCCTATTATTTTTGTACATGGTCCGGTCTGGCGAGACACTTTATTGTTTTTTAATATTTATTTGTTTTTGGGGTTTTATTGCTGGTTTTGTTGTTTGGCCCATTTTCGATTTCAATTGAAAATGTCGTTCACAAACGACCAGAATGAAGTATTGTAAAAAAATATAAATGTCAAATATTTAACAACTCTGTTGTTCATTCAATGTACGCTCGTGTTTCCACACAATTCTCATGCCAAACTGAGCCAAGTGCATTTTTATATATATTTTTATATTTATATATATATATATATGTCTCTAGATTGGCGGATTATATTTGCATACGAATGATGAGTTGATTTTATAGGAATCGGGTAAAACCACAAAGAATCATTAAAGTTTCTGGTTTAAGAGTGAAGAAGCTATAAACTAGTTCTTTACTGCCTTGGGATACAAATAATATTCATTCTGTTTAGTTGAATTCAAAAACTCCATCAGATATTTTGTACGGCAGAAAAGGCATTGCGATTTGGAAAACAATTTCCCCCCATTGCGTGTTCAGAGACGCATAAATAATTAAAACGTTCGCATTAGTTTTTCATGCAACTCGCATGTTGTCAGCTTGAATTTCAATAAGCATTCTAATTGTTTTTAAGTGTTTTTCCAGCAGCAACCAAATTCACAACTGTGTGCAGCGCAAATGAGCCGTAATTGCATAATTCTAATTTAGCGTAGAGTTCTAAGCACCAAAAGCATGTTGACTACAATTTATGCATGTCCATGGGTGCATGGGTGGGGGTGTTGGCTGGATAAATTTTCACCAGTCCGGGTGTCTAGTGTTTCCTCATGTGTGTGCGTTTGGGCCACCTACTCACTCATTTTACTTAATAACTCACTGAAAGTGCAGGTTGCTGCTGCACAGGAGTTGAAGTTTGTCGTGGAAAGTGGGTGAGGGTGGACTGTAGGTGGGATAAATGCCATAATTGAGGGGGCGTTGGGAGCCAGTGGGGTAGCTGTCGGGACGGAGTTGGATAAAGTTTAATGTACTTATACGTTGCCCAGGTGCCGGAAGTGGCCAAAATGTTTCACACCCAAGGTTGAAAGTTGAAAATCGGAAATAAATATAAACCAACAAAAAAAAATTTGAAAAGTAAATAGTACTTTTTCAATAATGGCTATAAAATTAAACATTAATGAAAGTTTGCCACATCTGTACTTACTATTTAACAAACCAATCCCCTTGTTAATTACCTCAAGTCCCTAAAAGCTTACCTTGTAAGTTGATATTATTAATGAGATTCTACCTAAAAGATTAACAATAACTCTGACAGCAGCTATTTGAATTCTCCGTCACCTGATCCGCAAAATAAATGCAATTTTATAGGTGTATATGAATGCATTCACCCACCCAAAACACACATAAAGGTGGACGCTTTTGTGAGCAAGTGTGTGTTTAAATCCTTATTGCGACACCTGCACAAAGCAAATACCAATTAAAGGCTTTTCACATGCAGACCCATGCCAACTTTGGATCAGCCGCGTGGGTGGGTGTGGGGCTGTGAGAAATGTGTGTGTGCCTGTGGGTAAGAAATCGGCACTTGTATGCCATTAAGTTGGGCTTGGAGGTGGGGTTGGGTCTGTGCACTGAGAAAGGATTTGCATAAAATATTTAATTAATACAAAATATCACTTCTTAGCCCTGCGATATATTTTTTTCAGTGCACTTACATCCACTTCAAATGGACAACAATCGAAATTGGCCAACGAGTAGCTAACCGTTTCGTGCCAGGCCGTATCCAATTTGAATCGGTCAGTCCGGCACGAAGGTCCGCACTCCGGACCCTGCGATCGGCTTATAAGACGTCTCCGGCGGAACACCAACCAGAAGACATGGCCCAGCACCTGAATCGCAACCCAAAGGAGACGCGTCGTTATGGCGAGCTCTTCTGGAAGTTTGTAACCTACTTAAAGGATTACTGTGCGAATTGTACTTTGGCCGGCTTCGCCTATATTGCCAATCACAGGTAAACTTTGGAATGGTTCCCATTTTTTCGGGTTTGATAATTGTTGCTTCGACTCCGGCAGGCTGCATCCTACGGAACGAATTTTCTGGCTAGCATGTGTGATGCTCTCGTCCTTCGGTTGTTACTTTCTGATTCGTGATTACCAAGACAGTTTCCCCACCAGGGCAGTTAGTATTGTCTATGAAAGTTTGCCGCCCTTCTCCAAGTGGAAATTTCCCACCGTCAGCGTTTGCGAAGTTGTCTACAAATATCAACTGAGTACTATGGTGGAGGATTATGTCCAAAGGTACGGATTAATCAGTCTTTGATAAGTATGACAAATTATGGAGGCTTTTGCTTTGATTTGAGCAGCTTGGGTGGCGATGCAGATGGAGAGTACAACTTTGAAATAGAGACCCATGTGGCATACATTATATTTCCCCATCAATACCATGAGGGCACTATCAGGGGTCACTGTACTCCAGTTGCGAATTGTCCTCAATGCGGCCAATGTCCCAAGGATAATAACCGGCAAATTCTCACATGGGTAAGAAAAGCTCTAATGATATTATGAATTATTTTTCTATTCACTTTCTTAGTATGGCTCCAATTGTACGGACATGTTTGCGGAATGCCGCCTCTCGAACAAAGTATTCGACTGTTGTCGTTACTTTTTGCCCCTGATCACCCCGTATGGTCGATGCTTTATGTTAAACTCCCTCCAGAACAATCGTCGTGGCTCAAAGAGCTGGCTGAACACCGACTTGGATCCCGCCACCCAGTCAGCCAAGATGCAGTTAATCACCCACTTGCCGGTTCAGGTTAGTCTGATGAATGCCGAGGACATACCGCACACGGCTCTCTCCCCGGTCGGAGTCACTGTTACGGACCCTGGACAGCACAAGTTCTTTCAATTCCATCGTGAGGGCATGGAGAACGACCCGGATGTCAAAGAAATTCCGCCCAAAATCCGGAGTTGCCTCTTCCCGGAGGAGAACTTGCCCACGAGCGTTTATAGGGCGTACAGCTTCAGTACCTGCATCACCGACTGCACCAGGAACTTCCAGATGGATAAGTGCAACTGCACCCACTACATAATGAATCCCATGGCCGATCCACGCTATCCAGACTGCGACCTGGAGGGGCTCTTCTGCCTGGAGCTCAACAACGTGGTGAAGCCGGATGCGAAGCTTCTGCTGAACAACAACAAAGGCTACAAGGACAGTTGCGGCTGCCTGCCTTCCTGCAATGATGGCGATATCCAGGCGGTTTATGAGGCGATTTCTGAGTGAGTAAGGATGTCTCAATTATTTTTGTAATTATTTTTCTTTTGGTAGATTCGACAGGAGCACCACAACGCGTAACATAACCCTTTCCATGCCAGCCCTGCCGACAGATCAGTATCGCCGGCAGGCTCTGCGAACGCGCCTGGACGTGGTGGTTTCCATGGGCGGTATGCTGGGTCTCTTCCTGGGCGCCAGCATCCTGAGCGGAATCGAATTCGTGTATTATTTTACAGTGCGAGCTATTAACAATGTGCGGCTTGAGCGTGCAGCTCACAAGTAGTTTGCCATTTTAATTTATTTTATGTTAAGAATCTTTTAATATACCTTCGATACCCATTTTTATTAAGTATCCATAGGATAAGCTACGAAAATAAAGTATTCGAAGCTCAGGACACTTGGTGTCTCCCGAGTCGTGTGTGCCTTGACCTCAGCCACCAGCGGCGTATGCGCAATTTAAAATTTTATTAAATATTTGCTTGGCTCGGCCACTGCAATGCGCATTAAAAATGCAACCATGGCATGCCGGCCGTCAGGATGCCAAGGATACTGAAAAGCGGTGCCATGCGAGCCAAGTGTGAAGCTGAAAATCAATGGAACTCACAATTTGCACAGTCAGCAAACGCCTCTTGGCGACAACTCCAGCTTACATATATTCCTTTATATACTTTTGTGTATATAGGAGGAGTACACAGCTTGGAAATTTGTGTTTCTGTCCCCAATTTTTGGCCACCCCTCGAGCTTAATACGTTTTTCATTTGGGTGGCTCATATTGTTTAGTTTTAAATATTTAAAATGCCACAAAAGCGGAACAGTGTGAAAAAAGCAAAGGAAAGAAATGTAATCACATTAATTCTCTGCCAAGGGTCTTTTTTTGTGTTCCTTCTTGCCTCTTTTTGTGGCATTGTTGCCTCGGTCACCTCGACAAAGGTTAATTAATTATGCTCTACACCAATTAAGGCGACACGAAATGGGCCTAAGCTTTTAGCAGCTGGTCATTTCGAGTGAAATGGGCTCGGAAGAAAGTGGGTTGCCAAGAATATTAGGGAGGTGTATTTTAAACTAATTAAAAATTAATTAAAAAATTGGAACCACGGCTAAAGGAATGGCGAATATTATATTTAATAGTTGCTGCTCTGCTAGTCTGAGGACACTTTAATTTAAATAAAGAAGCATTTAATCACAACATTTATTCTTTCATTTCAAAAGCCCTTATCCTTTTCACTTCCTGGACCCTTTTCGTTAATCGCGTTCAGGTCTGCATTCAAATTTATTGTGCATTTGTGCTTGGTTTATGATGAAAATGTCCTCGACACTCACTCAAAGGTTTTCCCCAAATAGAAGGCGCCCCGAAAGAGGGGTCGGAGGTCAAACGAATTGCCAACCCGAGTGCAGTGAAAGTGTAACGCCAGCAACAATGTTAACTGTATCTGTCCAGAAAAAGTTTGCCAGCAAACATTGTTGTGTTTGTTGCTGGATATATCATTTATCAAGCTCAGCGAAAAAAGGAAAAATGACGGAAGGGAAAAGGATGGAAAGAAGAAAAAAAAAAACTAAAACAGAAATAAGGAAACGAGAACATTTTTGTCATGTTAAACTGTCAGAGTGCGCATTTAGTCATTACTTACATTTTCTGCTTTTCCGCTCGCACTTTTCCAACGCTTTTCATTTCTCAGTTTCCCGGTGTCAGTCTTGTGCATACAAATAATTAAGGATAACTAAAAAATATTAAAAATATATGATTAAAAAAGTAATGACTAGGGAAATCCTAAAAACTTAAGTAAGAATCCAAACATTATATATAAATATTAGATTTAAAGATAGCACTATTATTGTGACCTCCATTTTATGCAGAAATATACGCACACACGCACACCTACACATGTCACACACTTGTGCGAAATGTAATTAAAAGTTGCCATGCAAGTCCTGCGGCTGAGCCTGGCCATTAGCATAACGCTGAAAAGTAAGCTACGATGTATAATATAAATGAAACACCGCATCGCCATTTATCAAAACGGCTCGCCAAATGTTAATTATTATGTTTTATTGCCCCAAAAATCAGTGTCCCTGCTCCGTAGCGCCACGTCGACTCCTTGTGTGATTTTATTTTTGCATTTGCCTGTGATTTGGCCGGACAGTTTGAAATATGCTGCCGGCATGTGGTCGGTTGACCGGGCCAAAGCCAGAATTGCCGGGAACTTAAATCATTCGCCGCCTGACAGCCACACATACAGCACTGATATAGGGGGGCCGGGCCAGACTTTTATATGCATATAAAATATAATTTTATAATGCTTTCCGGTCATTGATTTAAGCGGCGCCAAAGTCAAGCCTTCGTGAGGAAGCGAGTGTCTGGACGCGTAGTTCGAAATAATTAAAATTCAAATAACTTCATTAAAATTGAGTTCGAGTGCCAGGGAATACTGGCTAGTAAGTGGGAATGCTCTTGGCTGCATTTCAATTGCAGCAATTGCAATTGCCAGTGCCTGCTCCTGTGCCAATGGGAAACGCTAAAATAAGCAATTGCCAGGCTGAAGGTGCCTTCACTGAAGGTGCCTTCGGAAAGGAATCGAGTCGAGAAAGGTGAAGCGAAACGACGGAAAACTTCAGTTTTCTTTCTCAGCTGGTGGCAGAGGAAATGGTAACTATTTTTCAATTACCTTCTTCGCACGCACGTTTGCTTAGCATTCGGATCCTTTGAGCAGGATATTTGCCAGAGATGCTGTAACGAATTGGCTTACTTTAGAGATGTTTAAATTATGAGCTACTGCTCTATTCAAATTTTTTGTTGACCCCCATATAATTGGATATATCTCCTCCATTGCAAAATTTAGATCCTCTTTAAATTAACAGCACTGCAAACCGAATGGTGGATATCAATTTCGTCTAAATAAACATCAGCCAATTGTTATTCCTGCTTTTCATTTTCCTATTTATTTTCAATTGGATTTTTTGTGCCATCTCAGTGGAGGAGGCCTGTTGCAAATGCCTGCCACAGATACACACACGGATCCGGTTGAGTGTGTTAAGTATTTGTAGTTAGTAGTTTTTCAATCAGCATGCCACGCCCACACTTCCACATCTCCACACTTCCACAATACGGGAAACAGGCCAGGAACTCCCCCGGCAGGATGGCTTAGTGCTTACAATAGCCTTCTTCGCATGTTTTTTTTTGCTTCCTTTTAAATTTCCCCTAAGCGGAAATCTATTTAAATTGAATTCTATTCTTCGGCCCTGCAACTCATGCTGAGGTGCATCCTCTTCTGCAAGAATCCAGGGCTCCTTGGGCCGAAGTTTGAAAAGTTTTGCGCTCAGCAGATCGCACTGCACTGTACGCATTGAGAATTATATTAAATCCTTGGCTGGCATTTCCATTTCAATGGATAATCATTATGAGAGTGAGCTGATGTTTCTTCTTGGGCTTCTTCAGCTGCTGTTTCTGTTGCTGACGGCACTTGCTGCCACAGCTGCATTGTTGCCATGGATTTTGCAGCACACGGCCACCCAAACTGCATATAACTTAAATGGAAAATATGGATATATAGTACTATAAGGATACGATATGTAGCTCACACTCATGCTTATGGGTATTATGCATTTTTCACACATTTGTGTAGCTTTTGATTGTGCTTCGTCTAGGTGTAAATACTTGCCTCTGGCATTTGCACAATGTTGCACAACGCTGCGTATACGTAATATTTATTCACGCTCTGCCTTTGTCTGCCCTGATGGTATTTGTAAGTGTGGCAGTGTGTGCACTGAGGCATTCAGCATATGCCAGGCATAAACATAAGCAGGAAATTCATTTTTCATTTGTTTGCTCAAAAAGTTCCCAGTTTCCCAGCTTCCCAGAGTTCCGAGTTCTGAGCGATAAAGATGCTTCTGCTGCTATCGCTGCCACTACCACTGGCTCTGCATTATAAATATTCATCATACGCCAGGGTGCCCGAGCCGAGCACTTATTATACACAAATTAAGGCAAAGGCTTGAATTTCTTTATTTTTTTTGTTTTGTTTTTTTTTTTCGGGAGCGGGAGCTAGCTGCTCGGGGAAACCGACGCCCGAAAACAAATTTGAAATTCCAACTAACGCCCGACGCGTTGAGTGGAAATGCATCGCAATTTGCTTTGCCAAGGCAGTTCGACGGCCTTTCTAGCCGCGGTAGTTACACAGAGAAAAATGTAATTAAATTTCTTTTATAGTAAAGTGGTTTAAGATTAATGTTTTATCTATAGAAAGAAACTTAGTCTAGAGTCTATTCATATAAGGGACCTTTTTGGATTGAAAAGTTATGTCTGAGCTGGGACTTTATGTTGCCTTCTTGGACCATTTACTTATAAATTTTATTTTATTTTATAGATAAGATAATCCCGTTCTAATTTATTTATTGAGGTGTATATTTTTTCTGTCCACTTTGGTGTTGTTCAGAAGGCCATAAAACATCAGCTGTTTAACGCACGGCATTTTGCAAATTTATGTCTTCAAAAGAGTTGCACATGCACATGTCTTATGGCTTTCCCCGAAATGCATATATGTATACTTTAGATGAGGAATATGAATACATGGCAAACTTTATAGAGCGCGTATGCATAGAACCCGGGTGGGGTCCTTGAGACGAGCCGTCTGCCTGCTGCCTGCTTGTATCCTGCCCGTTGGCTGATGGCAAAGTGCGCGGCTTGTTTTGGCAAGTGTACTCTTGGTGGAGAGCAGGGGGAGGGGGTTGTTGTTGCTGCCAAAAAGAGTTGAATGGCTCTAGCAGCTCCGCGACGAGATGAATAACTTGGCCGGGATTTGGGGCTGTTATCTTGAGCCTTGGCTGCAGCTAAAGTGGTTAGTTTGCTCTACTAAAAACTCTAACAGCGCTCTCAAAATATTGACTACTTTTGAATATATTGTTTAGGCACTTGTAGGAGGAATCGCGAAACTTTACGGCTTTATATGGTTAGTCTTTTAGGTTATATACTTTATTGACTCTATCAAGCTTCCAGTCTGAATAAAAACTTCAATTTTTCCCACTTTATATTTATTGAATTCCTGTATTTTTCTTGTTGGATTACTTTATATGGCTTTTTCGGACCCCCTGTCTCTTTGATGGTCACAAAAGCGTTTGACGCCCTATCAGAGCAAAAAATATTGTCACACACCGTAAACATTGCAAAATAATGCCTGACAGTCAGTCCGTGGCGAAGCCAAGAAGCCAATCTTATCGCCCCGGCTATTAACGCAGCAATCCGGGGATCCGGGGAAGCCAAGCTAAGGCCGGCCAAGCGTGCACGTGGCCACTTTGATGGGCAAGTGTCGACGTGGCATTATCAGTGGCATCAGGGCATCATCATCAGCCGGCTGTAAACTACAAGAACGATTCAAATCCAAACAAAATAACCACGACAAATGTTTGCACGTGCTTTACCTTGCTCCATAAAGCCGAGAGAAAGCCAGAAGCCAGAAGCCGCACAGACAAATCCCTCTGGTCTTGGCCCATTGGTATCTTCTGGCCGAGTGCTGGCATTTAAGTTGGTCTTGGTAAGGCACAAAAAAAAAAGTTGAGCTCCTGAATATAAACCAAAAGTGGTTTTTAGGCCTTAAATTGGTTGTCCAATTTATGCTTACTCCCGGCTGGGGAAAAAACTAAAGAAAAAAGCCCCCATTTTGCCAAGATTTTTCAGTCAATAGAAGCTGGGAAATTGTTGTAGTGGTTTTTTCTTAGGTTTGCCCCTTTGGCTTAATGGCAGTGATTATCTGGTTGGTAGCTAAAGTATTTTCCCTCGAATGTAGTTTGTTTATTCGGATCAAAGTATTACTCATAATAAGCACTTGGTATATTAAAAGTTATTAAAATGTAATGGATATCAACTTTTTGGAACACTCGAGTATAGTATATTAGATCGGTTACTAGTAAGCAACATTTCATGGCCAGCTTGCTGATAGCTTCTTTGCCAAGAGACGACGATGAATGTGGAATGTGCTAGCACAAAACTTTTGGGATTAGAAATGATTTCTTATGGCTTCCTGCCCCATCCTGCCAATCGAATACAGTCTGGTATGCTTTCTGCTTTCTGCCTTTTGATTTATGTTGACATGCTGTGGTTGTTGTTTCCTGGCTCGCTGTTTTTAGTATTGGCATTGCTAGTCGTATTGGTTTCGGCCTGGGCTTGGGTTCGATTGCCAGAGACCAAGTGCACGCCTCAATGGTCAGGTGGTTGACCCACAAAAAATAAAAGAAAAGGGAAAGGAGGGAAAGAAAGTCGAGCGAAACCTAACCAAACATTTCTTGGCAAACACTTGGCCATTTTTCATGGGGTTCATTTCATTTTAGTTGCTTTTTATTGCGAACCCCAAAGGTTACAGTGGAATAACCTAAATTTTAAATGCATTTTATTAACTTTACATTTTTTAAATGTACGTTATAGTTTCTAGAAAAAAAGAAAGTACGTTTTGGTGTCTTCATGTATTGTTTATTTTGGAATATTTGAAACAAAATGAAAACCCACTGTGGCAAGTTCCTGGCCAAGTTTCACGGGGCGTACGTTTTTGTGGTTCACCTCGGCTTGGTTCGGACCGCCTTGCGGATCATTTTCTTTGGTGGCTGGAAATGCCTTCGAAATTTGTCACACAGGACACAGAAGGCGAAAGGACGAGGCGGGCTGCCAAGTCAAAATGGCGTCCCGGAAGTGGGCAACATTGTTGCATGTCCTTGTTGTTGCTGCTCCAGCAGCAGCTCCAGCTGCGATTGCTTTTGTTGGTGTTGTCAATCGCAACCGCATTACATGTCAATTACCGCGTACTAAACTCTAAGAGGGCTTACACCAAGTGCGTCCTGACTGCGGTCCTGGCCACTCGATGGCCTTTCAGGTCCTCTGCCAGGCTTTTCTCAATAATACACCCTCACCCTCCGGCGCTGGCCCTTTGAAGTTTCTCTCTTTTTTCCAGACAGCTTCCAGCGAAGAGAATTTGTGGCACACGAGCTTAATTTATGGGGCTCGCAGCTATTTTGGCTGCCAAAGCGGAAGTGCGGCTGTCAATAAGGATTGGCAGTCAGCATGCGGGTTAGTTCAGGCTTTCACTGCCAATCCTTTTGCCTCCTTTTTAGTCCTTTCCCTCCCCTTGATAGAGATTGACAAATGCGTGCGTGTTGGTGACTCTTAAAAAATGTCTAAGCTTTTGGTCGCCCCCCCCAAAAAAAAGTGAAATGAAACGTGGAAAAGTGCGGTCCTTGTGCGGTCCTTGGGTGGCTGGCAAGAGGGCGTAAAGGAGAACCGTAAATAATGCGCAAAATTTGTTAAAAGGACAAGCGTAATAAATCCTTTCAATGGCAGCCACAATTTCTTGATAACTTTTTAGCGAGTGATATTTCGTTAGTGTTGGCCGGGGGCCTAGGAAATCCTTGTTGCAAGTCGGAAAAATTAAAATTTATATCAGAGATTGCAGCTGACTGATGGAGAGTGTCAGGAAAAACTTCCCGTACGGAAATCCCTTGTGTTGAGTGATTCGAAAGGGAAGTTATTGGCTGAAATGTGTCGTCCACACAAAGTCGGAAATTGTTGAACATTTTTTGTGATTTTTGAGAGATTTTATGATGTATGAAGGCTGATTGTGAAACTTGAAATGTTTCTTAAGACTCTTGTGGTTATGTTTTCCAATGAAAACTTCACATTTAACCTAAGTTTTGTTTTTGCACGTACTCGCAGAATAAAGTTCACAAGGCCTTGGGCTATTTGCTTTTATGCTTCACATATTGCAAAAATTATTCGATTTAAAATAATGCCCCGAGCAGAGCCAGATTTATTATTTTGTAGCTATGTGCATTGATTTACTGTAACTACAAATTGAATTTTTTCGTTTTTGATATTTATTTTTTGTAGTTTCGCATATGGAACGCAGAGGGAGGTGGGGGAGCTTTTTAAGTTATTTCCGAAAAATAAATTGTAAACAAAACGTTGCGCCAATAATGTCGCAATATGTTCAATTGTGTTCTTGGCTGCTCTCGCATAAATTTCCAGGAAAATATTTACGACACGACGACGGCAGAGGAGCTGCCTGGGTGCCCGACTCCCTCACATGGTTCCTGAATTTTAAAAGCTGTCAGATGCTAATGCAACTATCTGGAAGCTGCCAATTCTGTTCTACGTTGAAGTTGCGCTCGGTCGCTCTGGAGGTTCCTGTCCGTCATCGTCATCGTCATTGGGATGCCAAACCAGAGCACATCCCGGCCAGGTGAGCCAGGGTTTATCCCCCCTCGTCCCTAGATACCCAGAAAGGGCATTTTGCTTTTTTGCTGCACTGACAAAAACAATTGTTTCCAGCTCATTAAAAAAGGTAAAATGAACTACCTCTCAGGTTACAATTTCGTCAGTGTAATCCTAAAAAAAATGATGAAGACTTCAGATCGGAGTCACACTGTTTTTGAACAGAGTCTAAACGATGGAGGCGGATGCATGGGACAGGTGAGGGGAACTTGGCCAACTAACTAACTAACTAACGGTCTAATGCATAATTTGTCTGAACTTTCGGGTACCGGCAGGGTAAGGCGTTAAAGCCTTGGCAAAAACTGCTAGATTTGCTGTGGCTTTGTCCTTCTGCGGTAAGCCCGAAAACTTTCCCATTGAATTCCATTTCATTTTGCGGCTACACTTCTAGATGTGTTCATTTGATTTGAATGCGAATGAGTCCCGGTCCCAGAGTCTCCGGGGAAAGAGACACAAAACAGAAAAAAAAGGCATAAAAGTTCGCACATGAACTTTTGCCGTTGCGGATTGAAAGGCGGCAGAGCAGGAGGCATTAAAAACCCGGCTGGCCATAAAATCCAGGTGAACACGGCTCTAATAGTTCTCGGTTCTCAAGTGCCTGTTCGCTGCTCGTACGTATCTGCCCTTGGTTTGGATCTCTAACTCACTCTATACTCACCGTATTCCTCACACTCGGCCTTAATTTATGCGTATTTAATAGAGTTTTTATTGTTGTTTGCAGTTTGCCTGGAAAGTTCCTCTTCGTCTTTGATTGAATATTTATGCGTGCCTGACTCTGGCCTCTAGCTCGTGTGTCCTTGGTCTGATTGTGAACTCAAGTTTGGCTATGAAAATATCTGGCTTACCCCAAAACTTGTTTTACAATTTTCCTAATGGTTAGACATTAGTTCGACGCAACTGGAAAACGTTGGGTTTGGCTACACCAAATTATTCGGCTAATCCCGGGGATTAGGTTGATTTTTTCGATTCATTTTCCGTCCATGCCGGGTCACGTTCCTATCGCCAGAATCTAAATGACACCGAAATCTTTTGGGTAATTGAAAACTTCCAAGCATCTGAGCGGAGGCATCGCCATCACACATCCGAATTCCAAATTCCGCTCATTACACCGACATCATCTTACCTAGGAAACTTCCTGCTCCTGCTCCTGCTCGTGCTATTATTTTGACGCCACTCGACTCCATCCGCGGCCGGAATGTCAGGTTACATTTTCGCATAAAATTGAAATTACCAAAAGTGCGTAAGGAAAAATTAAATTTCCTCTGAGCAAATATTTGAAACTAATTATACCCAATAGACTGGGCTGCTGGGGTGCCATGGTGCTAGCTGGAATGAAACTGGAGACGTTGTCGTGGCTGAATACGCTGTCACTGTACATCCGCTCGTGATTTAAGGAGCAGCAAGGATATACACATCCCATTCAGGTGGTAGCACAGGAAAAAGTCATGGTGGATGTGTTTTTTAAAAAAGTATTTCCTAAAATCAATGAAACTTTTTATTTGGGCTAAAAAGGGGTTTAATAATATTACATTACTTCATTTTATTTAGATTTATTTTCAAAAATGAGACATTTTTTTTGTAAAGTGTATCATCATCAGCGACTTTAAACATTGGACTAGGTTTTTGGGTTATATACAAAATACGCGTGACTTCCTTTCGGAGCCATTAAAGCGACACATCCTGCGAGAGGTGGCGCGATTGTGTGTGTGTGTGTGTGCCTGTGTCAGGCCAAGGAAAGGGAGAAGGATGATGCAAAATGGATTTAAATTGTTGATTAGTGCAGGGATAGCGGGAAAATCAACTGACATCACCTGCGACCACCGCCTCGTGTGCTCGTATGATTTTGAAAAATAATCATAATAATGAGGGGCATTGTTATGAAAATTCCAAATGCAAAACAGAGAAACTAAGGCCCAAACAAGCTGAAAAGCAATTTGTATCCGACTTGTGTCCTTACACCCGCTCCCACACTTTGTGTGTGTGTGTGTGGGAGCGACCCTGGCACGCACACTTATGCCATGCATTATACTTAAGCTTTATGTTGCTTACGAGCTTAAAACACGCTCGCACTTTGCATTGTTTTCGTTTTCGTTTTTATACCCTTGCAGAGGGTATTATAATTTTGGTCAGAAGTGTGCAACGCAGTGAAGGAGACATCCAGGACCCCATAAAGTATATATATTCTGGATCAGGATCACCTCCTGAGTCGATATAAGCATGTCCGTCTGTCCGTCTGTCCGTCTGCCCGTCTGTCTGTTTCTACGCAAACTAGTCTCTCAGTTTTTGAGCTATCGTCTTGAAACTTTGCACACACCCTTCTTTCCTTTGCACGCAATATATAAGTCGGAACGGCCGGGATCGGCCGACTATATCCTATAGCTGCCATATATCTGATTGATCGGAAATGCTGTAACTTCCACGTTTTTGAAGATAGAAACTTGAAATTTGCACAGATTGACTATAACGAGAATTTAGGCCGATCTGAAAAATTTCATACGGATCGGCCGACTATATCCTATAGCTGCTATATGATTGATCGGAAATGCTATAACTTCCACGTTTTTGAAGATAGAAACTTGAAATTTGCACAAATTCCCTTTTGTGGGAATTTAGGCCGATTTGGAAAATTTCATACGGATCGGCCGACTATATCGTATAGCTTCTATATAACTGAACGATCGGAAATGCCACAACTTTCCTGTTTTTGGGCGTAGAAGCGTCGGACTTCTTTTAAAATCCATTTTATACGAATCTAAGGTTGTTATGAATGTTTTTGTAAAGATCGGCCAACTATATCCGATATATCTTAAGTCAATAGAAGCCGCTATTTAACTGCAAGGGTATATAAGCTTCGGCTCCGTCCGAAGTTAGCTTTCCATTCTCGTTGTTTTTGGTTTTAAAAATTTCATGAACTCATTGAGACGTGTGAAAAGGCACCTCGAGAACAACGGATCCCAGAGATGGTAATCCTGTTTTCGACCAACTCACTGCCAGCGACAGCAGATCAAAGAGTCTCCAGCTTTGGCAAACTCGAGGGGTCTGCTAAGAAAATTGCGCCAAAAATGAATTATTAGCGCTCGAAAAGTACGCTAAAATGTTGGCAGTCGGCCGTTTGTGGAAATTGCAAGTGAACCCCCTGCCACAACCCAAAACCGAACCTTTTACTACGCTGTTACCTTCTTTT
Source organism: Drosophila varians (assembly GCA_018150405.1). Classification (NCBI taxonomy): domain Eukaryota; kingdom Metazoa; phylum Arthropoda; class Insecta; order Diptera; family Drosophilidae; genus Drosophila; species Drosophila varians. The sequence goes on along the minus strand of JAECWK010000015.1, from coordinate 15,979,827 downwards.
CGTATATTTTTTTGTTCCCAATTTAGTTAAGAATTATGGCTGTAAGAAATGAAAATGTGTCTGCGTCGAGTTTTCGGGGTTGCAAAGAGCCAGACCTGGAGCATTCCCAGCACGACGGAGGCGAGGAAAACTTTTGCCACTGTGGATGCTTTCGAGTAAGTGAATACGGTTTCAACATTTTCAGTTGGTTAAGTAAGTTTACAGAGCACTAAAAATAATAAGTTCCTCTTAGGAGAAGTTGAAATCGATTTAAACATATATTATAGCAATAAATGAAGCAAGGAATACCAATCTGGCATACCCCAAAACAAATTGGTGAGTGAGTTTTAAGGAAAAGTCCATATTTTTCCTGTCCAAGGAATGGTGTAAATTTTTGACAGAAACAAATGAAAATGTTGATGCTGTCGTTTACGAAATTGAATATATATATGCCCCAGTCCAGAAATCCAGGAAACAGGAGCATTCCTAATGGAGACTAAAGTCTTGACATAATTTCTAATTTCACGTGAATTGCAATTGCATTTTAAAATATGTACTTATGCTAACGTAATGGGGTTTACACACAGTCAACAACCGAAACTGTCAATTCAGCTTGGGCGGTGGCAGTAGGCGCAAAATGGGAAAACGGAGGAGATTTTGGGGGAAATGAATTCACAGACAAGGCACAGCTTACGCCAGAATCTTGAAATTGCATTTGCTTTTGTTGATGAAGTTTCCCTCTACTAATTATGTCAGAATTTGGCTCAGCTGAGTGAAAGGCATCGAGTGAAAAAATAGGGGGAAATGCGGAAAAATTACCCCAATCGGGAGAGAGAACGAGAGCACTGGCTCTCTTAGGGGAGTTTTCCGCTGGTCGTTCGTGCTTCGGATCCTTTGGTGTCCTTTCTGTGTCAGTCGGTAAGCAGTCAATGTGCGCGGCTGTTGCCAAAGCCAAAGCCAAAGCCCAAGCCCAAGCCGATGCCTGCAAATTAAAATGCCACACATCTGCTGCTGCAGAGTGTCGGACCGAAGGGAAAGTTTGCGGGCGGAAAATGGGAGGAAAATGGGAAAACTGTCGCATATTAATGACACGCTAGGCAAATGTGTCATTTTGACATTTTAACAGTCTGTCATGCAGTCACCGAACCACGCTATTTATATAAACACAAACATGGGAGGCTGCAGCTGTATCGCACAATATATATGTTATATATGTATCATATGGCATAAATGTGAGAGGGCCCAAGAAAAAAGCCACCATCGTCGTTGGCCAACTTAAATGTGTGCCATTTGCTTATCACAGAGACGGACGACGGACGACGGTTGGGCGGACTGTCAAATCGGGAGGCTGACACTTTTGCGGCGCACATATTTGTCATGCATGGATTTATGTTTATGCATAGTTTTGGCCAGGCGATGCTTCCGCCAGATCCTGATGCTGACGCTGATGCTGATGCCTTTGCCATTGTTTCACCAGACCCATTTTATTATTTTTGCACGCCTTCCTGCCTATATAACTGACAGCGACACGTAATTGTTGTGCAAATGGATTAAAAAGGCATTTGTCAAGCGGTCTGTCCACCGAGCTCTGTGAGCTCGCCGCCAGTGTCTCCCGCCGTTTTGCGGCAGCCATTGACCGCGGACCGACGATGAAGAGGACCAGGATGTGGATGTGGATGCAGACTGCGGCCTCATTGTGTTGCATATTTAATTAAAAACAATTTTAAAAATTTAAAAACATTCCAGCAACGAATATTAGGTGCACTATCAATTGAGTTACATAAAACAATTTATTTAGAAATTATAATCACTTTTTAATGCCACTAAGTTTACTGGAAGACATTATATTCTCTCCCCCCACCAGCTATTCGCATTATTTTTTCTGTAATCCACATCCGTAGATTCCCAGTTCTTTTTACAGCTCTTATCTATCCGGGGGCAAGCTTACACTCAATTTTCCCTGGGTGAGGGCGAACCTTATCGGGTAATCAGGACACCGTCTGCGACAGTGGAATTATCCATAATTTGAGCAGCTGTTTGCCTCAAGGGGCGGGTTACCCTACTGTCCTCGTCAGTCCCGCTTCAGCTTTGTCCTGGCCATGGCTTATCGCTAATTGTGGCCGACGCGAAGGCAGCGCTAAAGTCCAAGGACCTTTCATGTTAATTGCTTTCTCCATCCCCTCATCTTCACCTCCAGCTTTAATTGGGTTTATGCAAAATGAATTCATGAACAATGTGCGTTGATTTCGCCAATACAAATTCGTAAAAAAAATATACTAACATTTTATATTCCATTAAAGGTGTATGCCAGTTTAAGCGGATTACTTTGAATGGCTTAATGTAAACGAGAAATATTATTTTTTAATTAATAATCTTTTTTTAGAGAACTTAAAGCCATAAACTTAGGATTAATTTCATTTTCGGGTATGGTTGTTTGACTTTTCCTTTGCTTTTATGCAGTTCTGGAGGTTTGGGTTTTCTTGGCTTTCGGTTTCGCCGCCTGGCTAATTCGAAATTAATTTTTGGCCTTTATCTGCACAGCATCATGGCCCAGCTTTTTTTTATCCGGCTAATTAATTTATGTACAGGACCTTCACGCATTCGCTCTTTCTCTCTCTGGCTTTCTGCTAATGCGTATAAGTTATAAATTTATAACTCCGCCATTAGCCCGGTTATCCTTTTAGCCATTTTGCAGCTGATTTCAGAGTTTGTTTAATGGCTCCGTGTCACCGGCTGGCGACCTTTATGGGATTGTTTTGCTGTTGGCCAGCAAGATGCAACGTTAATAAAGGCGCCAAAAGGTAAATAACAACAAAGGCAGTCGTGAAAAACCAAAACAAAGTGTACAAGGTGAAAGCAAACAGCACAACAGAAAACGGCAACATCGGACCAGAAACTGAAACTGAAGGACACTGAAAGTAAACTAAATGCACAGGAAGGGTCCGAAAAGGGCGGACAAAAACTGCGAGGGGCGGGCCCCGCTGCATGATAACTCAGCGTCCAGTGGAGGGCGTCCAGCATAAACTAGCACCTGAGTGGAGGGGTCACCGGGTGGCCCGGGGTCACTCGGAGCAGCGAGTGGGTTGCTCGCTTTGTTTGCCCAAAGTGCCAAAACACTAATTTACTTTTTTCCCCTCGCACTTTCTCTTTTTGGCTCTTTTCCTGAGAGAGCACAGGAAAAAATGAGAGGACACTTTTGTGTTAGTTATTATTTAAATAATAAATTGAAATATGTTGGCTAATTTATAATAAAATATTATTTTAGTTTAGAGGATAAAATTGCTGTTTTTGTTTTATATCCTTTATTAAATTCAGTTTTTTGTCCAGTGCAAAAGTAATTAAGAAAAACAATCATATAGATAACAATTTAAAAAGAATTTTTTGAAGGGTCCTTTCAAAAAAAAGAAGGAAAATAGTATTAAAAATTGAGTTATCTTGGCCAATAGTTTAATAGTTCTATAAATAAATATATATATTCAGAAATTAAGTGAACCTAAAACTGTTTAGTTTTAAAAACATCCTTTATAGAAATTTTAACAAGCTTTTCATGTTTTTGCAATTTTTTTTCACGTGCAATGGTACTTTGAGCTCAGAGGGGACTTCCTTCTTTTGGCCAGGATTCTGGGTACTTTTTTTTTTCTCTCTTTCCTTTTGGCGGCTGCCTAGGCTTAGGCTCGATTATAAAACACAGATGTGCCATCACAGGGTAAACACACTTGGGTCTTCGTCTTTCTCCTCAAAGCAAAAAAAAGACACGGCGCCTAAAATGCCAAAAATTTTTAACCAACAGTTAACAGACTTCGTGGACATGGCGACAAGGATACACCGAGTGGCGGAGAGGGTTGGAGTGGGATAGAAGGACCCTTGGATGGTGTGTGGTGGCGCGGCCATTGACAAAAGGACAATTTTCTCCTCCGCACTTTCCCATCCAGCTATCCGCTGATGTTGTTGTTATTTCGGATTTTCATCTTGGCCTTCTTGTCTGTTGTATTTTAAAGCTTTGGCTTGTAGTAGACGCTGGGAATGTGTTTACAACATAAACAAAAATTCTTCAAGGGGCTGGGTGGGTGGCTGGCCTGGGTGGTTGGCTGCTTGGCTGGTCGTTGGCAACTACTTGAAATTGTTGAAATGCCATAAATGGTCGCCAAGCTCGGTCCGAGAGCTGCCGGGTGGATCCTTGTGGACTGGGCTTTGGGCCCATGAGGCATGAGGCTATTTGAGGTTGTTAGCGCGTGACGCGAAAAGGGAATTGGGTATTAGGAGTGGGGTCAATGGGCAAATTAAGTGCATCAAATTGTTTAACAGCGCTTGATCAATTGGAAAGGTTTTCAAAATACAAAAAAGGACGCACTTCCTTTATGATGTCAACCAATTAGACAAAAGATTTGCATTCGATCTACACATTAAAATAATTTCTAAAAATTTGTTTATTAAAATGCCAAGAATTTCACAAATTCCTTTTATGTTTATTTTTATAATCTCATCGCACTTGGAAATTTTTATTTCTTAACTTATCAACCCCGGGTTTCCAGGAAATTTTCAAGAATCTCTGTCCTTGCCAGGAGCTGCATTCGTGCTTATTTTTAGATCAGTATCCCACTCGCCCTAATTAAATGACGGCAATTTCCCTTCTTCCTTTTTAAAGCAGCCCTTTTTCTTAGACTGGATTATCCCAGGAGCGGCCACTTTCCTTGGAGTTGAGCATTAAATTCATTAAATTTTCATCAGCATTCCCAGCCAGAGAACATATTTAAAATTCTAATAAATGGCAAAGGCAAATGCATGCTGGTAAAAATTGTTCAAAAGATGAAAACCAGCGCATTACATAGACAACAATTTCGGGACTGGGGGGCAAACACACAAATGCAGAGATGCCGCACAAAGTTGCCACAGAGACGATGAACGGCGAATGGCATAAATTCTCATTTTCTCCGCTACGCATGGCGGAATAAAATTTAAATTTTCACTGCCCAAAATTTATGCAGCCATGGCGAGTCTTTCTGAAAATTATAAACCAATTTTTACTACATTACAAAAGACACAAGCCACGCTGCTGCTGCTGCTGCTGCTGCCGCCACGGTTGCAGCCTGTTGAAGGACTCGCGGCTCGTTTTGTCGGTTTAATTAGGTTAAAGAGCCTGCCTCTAGCTGTGTGTGGGTGTGTGCGTGTGCCAATCTGTGTGTAAACTGAATTCAAAGGGAATTTCGGCCGCGCCCCCATGGCAGTCGCAGTTTGTTGACCAAAGCGACCCTCCTCCAACCTCCATACGTAGAGCCCCAAGCAAACAAATTACGCGGCTTTAAATCCCCCCCCCTCAGCAAAATCCCGCCTGCGGAAATCCCTATCCCTGATCCCTGTCGGGACGCTTTGTATTTGGGACAATGACATATTTATTTTTGGCACATTCAACCAGCAAACTGAAAGCGATAACGTTCAGCAGTTGCTTAGCTGCCACCTGAAAGTCCTGCAAAGGGAATCGAAAATCTTTTGCCAAACACTAGAGGCCAACAAAATAATTTAGATTGAGATTTGAGCACTTTAAAGGTATTTAAAAGATAGTAGAAGTATTACAAAGGTTTTATCTTTATTGAAATAAATCAAAAGATTTAACTAAGATTAAACTAACTTACTTTATCCATTAAATAGTATTTATTAATTTAAATCTTAGTATTTTAAGCCAAACTGTAATATTTTTGTCACACGTTTTTCCTTCATTCTTCATTTTTTCAATGTAATAAAAAGGACTCTATCCAAGGCCCATGCTGAAAATATAGCTTCAAATGAGTTTGTATTTATAGATTGGGGAAAAGTATCCCTTCCACCAAGAAATTGCTGTGAAAGTGCTCTGGCCCTAATGAAAATTCATTAGCCCAACATCCTTTTAAGCCAAATGAAACCGAATTTGTCCAAAACGACATTCATTTGCCTGCCCTTGGTTCCCATTTACTCAAAGCTAAAGTCAAATGGCAAATGATGCACCTTCCAACCTGGATTTACGTTTTCACAATTTGTTTTTTTTTTTGTTTTGGGGTAAAATGTTCGTCATCGGGCGACATGCTGCACTTTAAGTAACACACATACGAGGACTCCGACAAGCAGATGCAGGGGCTGCAGTATTAGTCGGACAACTGTCAAAGGCAACAGGCGGAACCAGTGGCCAAGGGCTGGTGGCCCACATAAAACAACATGTACGTTGAGATTGCATATACATATATATATATATATGCATATATATATCTAGATGCGACCGTCTGGGTTGGCCAACTGACCGCCCGACCAGCGGGCAAACGACAAACGGAACGGCAAACAAGTCAAGTGCTCCGAGAAGAAAAAAGGGCTGCCTGGCGAGGACCAAGTGGTGGCCAAGCGGAGAATTGCCATTAAGCTGCAAGTTTAAAGCAACTAAAAATGGCAACAAATAAACAGGCACCGAGCCAGAAAGGAAGAGCCCCAGCACCAGCAACCGGGTCCTGCCAAAGAAGGAGAAGATGAACATTCGGTTGCATTACACATACGCCCCGTAATCCTGATTCTGCCCTCAAAGCTGTCGATTCTCTCTACTCTACTGACACTGCACAGGGAGAAAATTTATATTTGAATTTCTAATACTCTTTAAAACATTTATGGCATAGTCCAACTAACTTAATGACTTTTTAAGTATAAATCTTAAATTCAATAAAAGTAAAAAGAATATAATTGTAAATAGTAAACAAAATAATTTCTTGTGTTTATCGACATAATCATTTCATAATTGATAATTTTGAGTATCGTTAGATCCCTTTAAAAATAATGAAATTTATTATTTCTTGTGCTCCTGTGTGCTGCTGGGTGCTCTTGGTACTCCTGGGTGTCCGTTTGTGTTTGCACGAGTCATAAGCAAATGTGTGCCCAAGGATATATGGGGATTATGCTTGTACCATGTCCTGGCTTATGAGCAATGCCAAGTTTACAGCAAAACGTGTCAATAGTATCCTGGACTTGGACTCTCAGTCCGACTGAAATTTAAGTCATTTTATCCAAACGCCCGCCCAATTCCACAGGCACGTACAGCCAAGCGCCGACATGCCAGTTACGTGGCTGGCTGAGTTGGCTCAAAGGCTAGCTCTCTGGCTTTCCGGGTTTCAGGGTGCAGGAGTCATGGTTCGAGGATCTAGGGGTGACATATATTAATGCCTCCCGGCGACGGAGAGCACATTAAACTGATGAGCTTAATTGGAGGTTACCTTCGGAGCTGGAATCTACTGGTCAGAAAACTGGAGGCCAGTCATTACATCACGTATACAAAAGAATGCTGCCAATTCGACAACGATTCTGCATTCGGGATGGTCATGTAGTTGGGTATCTGGCACCTGCAGGTACTCTGTCGCAGGTACTTCTATTTTGAAGTAGGTTGGTTAAGCCATTTCGTCATTGTGGTTTCACAAAAAACTTAATTATTTAGAGAATTTATACTAATATAGTCGACTCCTTTCGGGACTCAAAAGCCTTTCATTTCCCTTTTTTATGTGGTAATAAGTTTTCGTGTTTCACCCACTGACAAGCTTATAAAATAACACATTTTCATTACTCTATTTTGCACCTCGTTGGGAAAAGTCCGAAGGACTCTGCCAAAGACAGCTTGTGTCCTTAAGCCACTGGGCTGCAGTTTTTATTTCCGTTTCCTGTGCGCTTTGTGCGGTTGTCACGCATCTGCCACACAGCTTTCTGCCCCAATTTTTCCCCTTTTGGGGACCCAATTCCTGTGTCCTTGCCTCAGCGTTTGTGTGTGAGTATAGCCTCTGGGTCAGCCCAGAGTCACTTAATTAAGAGCATAATTTGTAGCAAATATTTAGTTGGCCGAAACAGGAAGGTGCAGGGGGTCGTAAGCTCAACTCTGTTCGTTATTTCCGTTAAGAGTATTATTTTAATTTAAGCGACTTGCTGACTTCATTAAGCGCACATAATAAAAAAACTGGAGCGAATATAATAAGTGAAATAAAAAAAAAACTGAAAGGGAGAGTGGTCACAAAAAATATGCAAATTTTTTGGCCAACTATAAAAACTAGCGTCAAAATGCAAATGTAAAATATTTACTTGCCTGCTCGTGTGATTTCAGCATTTTTAATGGCATAACGCGCACTCCCCCCAGAACACACACGCTCGCAGCAGGTGTTCGAGCATTTTTCAGTCCAATTACAAAACTGCCAAAACGATGGGGCAACCGAACTACAGAGCCCCGAAAAAAAATACAGAAACAAGTAGCCAAATACAGAAAACGCCAGCAAACAGGAGCAGCTTGAAATAAACGACGGGAACTGTTCGAAATGTACACGTAACTCAAACAAATGCGAGAGCCATTCGTGTTTTGTAGGCCAACTTCATTAAGCCCTTACCTGGCATCGGTGGCACCTTAATGAATTGTAGCATTTAGCTGCTAATTTCGCCACGGCAGCTTGCCAGTTGTACAAATTGTTGGGAGGATATTATGCGCAGCATGACTGACTCTCGACAGTGAAGGATGTGGCCTGTTGTGTCTGAGAGGTGTGGGTTCCGGGAATAAATAGGCAAAGCCTTTCAGCCAAGTAGTCCTAACGTTTCCGGTATTCCTTCTGGAAACAGTTTCCCCAACGAATCTATTAAAATGATCGTAGAAATTGAATTTGATGCTTAACCAAGTCTGGAACAGTGTTTATTGAATTATTTAAGTAAAGTTTTTAGCCCGCGTGGCAATATCGTACAAAACCTTTAAAAAGTTTATCATTTGACAGGCAGCTAGGCAGCAGGCTGGCAACAGAAATCGAAACAGAAGCCAAACAAATAAATATCAGACGGAATATCACAATAAATGGAGTCACAGCAGCCACGATAACGTTGGCTTTGTTTGTTTATTGAAGCCCAAACAAAAAATAGTCATAACGGCAATTGTTTGGGGATTACGAGTGGCAGCAAGTGCATAAATATGCAAATTACGCGTATTTGTTCAACCAATCTTGTCGCAGAGCGCCACAGAGCTTTGCATCACTTTGTTTGCTGTTTTATGCGACTCGACTAATTGCTCACATAAATAAATTGTTATTAATTTGTGCCAAATCAAAATCAACTGTGACTACAATAGGTGTTTCACACACCCCGTTTGAGTCGTTAATAATTGGCATTTATGGGCTATCGTGGGTGAAGGATTTAAACAAGAAATTTTTCCTACCCCACTAGAGGATTCCCTATAATTTCTATAGATCAAGTATACGCAGTGGAGGCTGGGAAACCTTTTACGGCGACATTGACTGCCAAGATGGGCATCGCTTTTTGCCTTTTATAAATAATTGAAAACCTTTCAAAATATTTTATGCCCCACTTGATGGCTCTTCCCGGCCAGACTTAACAAAGTAGTTGGCTTCATGAAGTGGAAATATCGAATAATTAAAAATTCAGCTAGTTTTTACTGCCTCCTGCCGGCGAGTCGCCCTTTTGTATTGTTTATTGTTTGGTTGTTGACGCTGCGACTGCCGGCTGCCGCCGACTGCCGCCAGCTTATGAAAAACTTTATTGAGCTCATGAAAATTTAACAACAAAAAAAATTTACTTGTTGGTTCGCTTGTTGTGTGGCAGCCCGAAACAAAGGATCAAATCGACCAACTGAATGAACTGAGGATTTGCCCGTATTCAGTTGCTTAAAAGTTGGCCCTACTTTTATTGTTTGCAGCTTCTTTGAAATTCCGCTTGTGCTGTGCAAAATATTTGTGCAGCTTTTAAAAGCATATGTTAATACAAAATTAAAAGGATCAGGGAAAAACTTTTGGTATAATTTTCTCAGCTAGTTTTGAAAGTACATACGTATTTTTTTCCCTTTATTAAGAAAATATATGTGTTTAGGTGTATGTGATGCTGGCATCCTTTTTTCAACATTAGCTGCAATGGAAAAGGGTATTCAATCTGTAGGACCATCAAGTACTTAAGGCTTCTCCCGGGTCCTTATGCTTTCATTACGTTTTTTTCTCTCTGTTCCCTTTCAGACGAACGCGATATGCGCGCTAATCTGGCCAACTTCAAAGCTACTTAACTTTTATCCATTTAAGCCATCAACGCAGGCAGGCAGCTGAAAACAAATGGCAAGAAAAAAAGACTGGTAAGACGCTTGCCAGTAAGCGACAGCCTCCGAGCAAGATAGCCGCACAGAAAGAGACGGGGCAACGGACTGAGAAAGAGAGGGTGTATTGTCTGTGTGGCCTGGCGACATTTTCACTTGACTGCACTGAGAGCTTAAAATGTCGCTCGGTTTGCTCGGTTGCTGCTGTGATTGCGATTGCGGCAGCTGTTTATGACATTACTCATACGCCTCGTTGACCTTTGGCATTGTCGGGCGTCCAAGTAGTCGTCCATCTCGCTCTTTCGGTTTCTGGTCCTGTCCTTTCTATCTCTTCCGAAAAGGACCAGCACTTAAACTGCAGCGAGTGCAACACATGCAGGTCCATTTCGATGTTGAACAAGTTCTCTAAGCATTGGCTGTTTTTGTTCCCGGCTGCATGGCTTTACTGTACTTCCGCTTCCGTTGCAAGTGAGCAGAACAAAGCACGGGGAGGCGGCTCCGTTTGCGCACTTTTCACCCAACACCGTCTCCATATTTTTCAGGCAGTGTGGCATCAACAATGTTGCCTGCGCTCAGCCTGCTTAGAAATGCAAAGCAGCGCGCGAGGCAAACACAACACACAAAGTGATTTTTATATTAAGACCACAAGTGCCTGCAACCCGACCACGACCCCATCCTGCCCTCCTGCCGGTCCTCTCCTCTGTCTTGTGGCAACCCGAGTCCTGTGCTCCCACTCCGACAATCTCTATGCTACCGCTTTGCTGCCATTATGATGACTACCAGGCCACGCTGATTGCTAAAGAGCGTTCTCGAAGTCAAAAGGATGCACTGATAGAATATGTTTTAATAACTTAAAAGGACACAAAATATGGGATCATCTATTGCTTCCGTTTATAACTGATCTTGGAACTATAATCCGACTCAGTTTAATTTAAACTTATGAACTAAAATAAAAAGTGGCATACTTTCAGGCGGAAATTATAAACTTTGGATCTCGCAAAGGTTTATAAACTTAAAAAAGCATAGCTAGTAGCTGCACCCTAATAGCCACATTTTTTCCCACAGTGTAGCCAGTGGTTTCTGTGGTAGCTGGAGTTCAGAATGCGCGTTGCATGAGATAATCTCTGGCTATGTGCGTGCCACACGCCAAGCGTTCTTGCCTCGGATCCTGCATCCTGGGGCAGCCCACATAATAGACCGAACATAGGGCTGCTCGCAGACAACGAAAGCGCGGATTTTTTGATGGTTAATAAAAATTCCAACATTGTCTTGCACAGTTCATCATGGCGACCATATATGAAGCACAATATGAAGATGCAGTCAAAACTGGTGGTGCAACGAGCGATGACAACATTAAGACGCCGCTTTCCACAATTCCTTCTGACATTTATGTTGTTTTATGAGCCAGTCTCGAGAAATACAGAGCTCGAGATATGCTTAAGAATTATATTTAAATTGGTAATAAATTGTAACTGAGCAGTTTTATGGCTCCACCAAGTTTCGTGTCTGGCCCGAGGCGGCTTCTCGTGAATGACGGGAATTTTGAATTATGCATCGCCGAAATTTGCATATGTGTCAGTTGGGGAAATGATAACAAAAGCTTTCCAGATGCAGACTGAAATCTAATCAGCATATCGCCACTGAAGGAGCTGATGAATCGTGGGTATTGCCAATGCCTTTTAAAGTCTCTGATGAATTAATAACTTATTATCGTTTAGGAGTAAATATTTTGTAAGTGAAACAGTCACATAAGTTTGGAGAAGTAGTCCTTGACAGTGGCTGCAAATTAATAATAAAACTCGCACATATATGTGTAGGACAAACAATACGATGGCGTTGTTATTGAATTTGCTTGTTTGGCTCATAAATGAAAATGGCAGGCAATCACCTGCAGCCATTTTCCAATCAACCCACGACCATCCCGTCCCACCCGACAAATCCCCACGCATTTAACGCTGAGCTCAGCTCAGCTTTATGACCAAAACAAACAAAAAAGCCAACGGGGGAGCACAGGATCCTGCACAGCTGCATTGTCCTGGCGTTCTTCATCATCATCATCATCATCGTTGGCGGCATCATCAGCGCGTAGAATTTAGATTTTCAATAATCAGGCATCATTGAAAAAACAAATACGCGTCGGATTTTTGGTTTCAATTCAATCGGTGTAGTCGACGAACTCTGTGTGGCAGGGAGTTTTGGATTTGTTACATAAAACGTGATTGGCTTTGCTGAGTGCGTAACAAAGGACGACAGGTGGATGAGAATTTGGGTATGTGTGTGTGTGTGTTGTTGCACAGTTGCAACATGCAATCCGAACTCTGCAACAATGGCAGCCAAAAGGGGCAGCATATGGGCGAACAGGGGGGGATACATTCGAAGCCAATCAAAGATTTATGCTCCTGCAAAGTCCAACTAGAAAATCCATGTCTGGCAGCCAAAGTCGGGAGTGAAATCTGGCTAAAGAAGTTCGGCCATGAGATAAATTTGTTGGCTAATCGGCTTTTGGCTGCAAAACTTGGTACTAGCTCCTCGCTAAGCAGAGCGCGCTGACCCAAAACTCGCTCACGTAGGTCCTAGAAATTTTCTGCTGAATACTCGCAATCAATTTACTTTCACTTTGGATAATTTGCTCACACTCAGGGCAGAGCGCGGCAAGTGGGCCAACAGTATCTGCATTGACAATTTGCTGTAAGGTCATGCAACATTTGCATAATTCAATGTGCTTACAATCAATGCCAGCCACATAATCATGCACGTGGTCGGAGCCACCCCCTGACTCCGAGTCCGGAAGAAAAAACTGAACAGACTGGAGCCTGAGAGTAGACAGGGAATTCTATTCGAGCAATTTGGTGCGATTAACTGCTCAATTATTTAGGCATCCCGTGGCGCTGCAAAGGATAAAAAAAAAAGAACGGAAATCTGAAAGAGAAATCAGCGTCCAACTGGCATGCTCCACTTGCTCTCAAATAGCCGGGCCGGGCCACGGCAAAGCAATCGGATCGATCCGCATACAAAAAACTTAGTATCGCAGGACTTTTCGTCCTGGAAAGGGTTGCAATCAATTGACATTGATGTTCGCCAGACCAAAAACTATTTCAATGCCCCGAGCAGGGACTCGTCGCTGTATATCTGCGGCGCATTTTCTCATTCGTTCACGGGGAAAAATCTATGATACCCAAAGAATGAGGGTTAACTTGTTACTAAGATATATTAGTATGGAAAGTTTATTAATTCTACATAACTTATAGTTCAAGTCTAAAGGTATAAATTGTGTTTTCCTGTTTGACGACAAAATATTGACTCAAGGATTATAGTTTTCCTTTATTTTTCTCTGTGTGTTGTAAATATGTAGGCCCCTCGCAGCCTCAGTGACTCGTAAAATCTAACATTTATAGCTGATGACTTTCTGGCTGTGACTGTGCCTAGTTCACGGCTAGTTTGGCATACTTTTAATGGCCCTGGTTGCGCCCCAGCCTCTCTGTTCCATGCTTTCCGGCCCAGGATCTGTGGTCCAGGCCCCCAGCAACGACTCCGACTCCGACTCCGGCCAACCTTTGTATCATTATAATCCGTGGCCATTTAGTGGCACTATTTGTCGCTGATATGACTCCCTTTACGGGCTGGGCCGGGCATCTCTGCGGCTTGCCTTGCATGCAAAGTGGGCCACTCGAATGCGAGGGCTCGTAAAAATACGTTTTATTGCCCAGCAGGACGCGCCTTAAGACATGTCCTGGCCAAAGCCACTTTAATGTCATGCGTGTGTCGAGTTGTGTGTGTGTGTGTGGGCGGATGGGCAACTAATTTATATTGGGGGTGGGGCCACCGGCTCGTTAATTCGCAGCATGGAAACTAAAGTGCAAAGCATGTGATGGGGTAGATGTGGGGCGGAAGAAAAAACAACAGCTACAGCCACCACCAACTATAAAACGGCAATAAAATTTAATGATTATGTCAACACTTACAGTACACGGCCATGACGCTTTACAGGATTGACGCTCACAAGAATGGCCGGGCAAGGGCCTCTTGGCTGTCACCCTTTAAAGTTGTCGTCGATGCTGCTTCATTGATTTTTATATCAATTTTCACACTAATATCTTTTAATATGTAATTTTTATGCATGTGACACGCTCACGAGGGTGAAGAACATTGTCATGCTGCTGGCACACGTTGCGTATACGTTATTTTTGATTTTTATTACCAGTTTGCCTTGCTTTCGTGTCCCCGGCTTTGTTGGTCTTGTTGCTCATCTTATTGGTCCTTGTTGGGACAACAAAATGGGCTGTCAATACAAAAAAATTGTCGTCGCATTTCTGCCCCGTTAATTAAGTTAATTTTTTGATTACATTTTAATAATCAAAAGTTTTGCAAGTGCCTGTCCTCGCGCTGGCACGTCCTTCACATCCGACTACATGCTGGAGTTTTAATTTTTCCCATGCTGCTGCACTTGTTGTTGTCCTCGATTTTCCTTTTTTTTATTTTTTTTCATTAATAAAATTGTGTTGATAATTTAAAAGTGCTTTGCACGCGCATCATGTGCATCGATAAGCCCCATCATCGTCCTTTCTGCCAAGTGGTGGCAATTAAAATGCATTTTAAAATGGAATTAAAACCATTAAAAATGCATGAAAAACGGCTGCAGTTTGATAAGCTGTTGGAAATCGAAAGTATAAATTGGGTAAATGAAATCTTAGCATATAGTTAGGTGGGATTGTTTTATTTATTCCCAAATTAAACCTTCAAACTGTGGTAGAGTTTTTAATGTTTGGTCTTGGTCTTTGTGTTGTAAATATTTATATAAAGCGGATTTTGCATATCTGTCTCTGGTCGTTGCCGCAAGTGATGTCTCTGTTATCGCATAAATTATTACATTTCGCTGCATCGATTGAATAATGTCCAATGCACACATTTGATTATACCAATATGGCGCACACACGCTCAAAAAACCGTCCACAATGCGTTTTATTTAATTTTTATTCGATTTTATTGTTACGTGCCAGTAACTGCGCCCGTGGGGTAGTCCTGGCTAATAAATGAGCCTCGAGCCTCGGGCCAGCCATCATTTTGCAGGCCAACGTGACACACGGCGGATGCGTGATTCGTTCCAGACACGTGTCATTTATTGATTTTCAGCCACCGCCGTTGCTATGTTTTGCGAAAGATGATTGCCGTAGGCGGCGGATAGAGACTAAGATGCTTTTGGCAAAATTAATAAAGAAATATTTTCATTTAATATGGTAAAGAATTTGGACGAAAATGGTGGATAAATGCTTGTGAAAATACGTGAAATAATTGTCAAAAATAGAACATGATGAAGTATTTCCTAAAAGTTTATCAAAAGGTGATACTAATTTGCAATACATTTAGCTCCCACAAGAATGCAATACTTTTATTTCATTATAAACACTATTATCAGGGAATTCACACATTTCCCCCTTATCCGTAGTAAAAGTGTATAAATTCTTTGAGTTATTTGGCGCATACTCTGGCATGTCGAAAATCATAAATATTTAAAAGGAAATAACTGAAAATGAGCGACCAGCACTGCTGGTGGCATTTCATTGTGCCAAGTTGTGGGAATGCTCACAAAAGAGCCATTAGCAGCGAATTGGCAGACAGAGTCTTCCATATGGCAGCCGAAGGATGTGCAGTCAACTTCAGGGAATCCCTTCGAGTATGTGCCGTCGGATAGTCAGCATTTTTCAATGGCCTGTGCAGCAGCTGGCGGGTGTTATTAGTCCTATATACAGGGCGTGGCAGGCCTCAGCACTCACAACACAGGACCCTCGGAAACAACGGGAAAAAATTCAACTCATATTTATGAGAGGGCCTGCCAATTCTTTTCCTTGTGGCTGACTCTTGGCGTTGTGTCATTCGCTTCTTAGCCATTAGCACGTACTATCCCAGCAGCAAAGGAAAAGTATATTTATGTGCTGTGCCCGCAGGCTGATGACGGAATTGGCTTC
This sequence comes from Drosophila varians, assembly GCA_018150405.1. Taxonomy (NCBI): domain Eukaryota; kingdom Metazoa; phylum Arthropoda; class Insecta; order Diptera; family Drosophilidae; genus Drosophila; species Drosophila varians. The sequence goes on along the minus strand of JAECWK010000015.1, from coordinate 15,963,822 downwards.
ATTGTTGTAATGTTTGCCTTAAGTCGCTCCGAAGAAAGAGAACTAAGTAGTTCATTTTAAGATGGGACTCCTTTGTTATAAATTTTAAGTATGGCTAAGTAAAAAAGCAAGCCAAATTGTCGCAAAACAAAAGACTAAATATGCTGCCAAAGGGAAATGCCTAAAATGAAAAATCGGGCGACGGAGCCCATTGAAATGATGGGGCGGTGTGGCGGAAGGTGGGTGGCTGCTCAAGGATGTGGGTAGCGGCGGATAAGCAGAGCAGAACACTGGCTGCGTCTTGACACAAATAGGTTTCCGCCCTAAATCCCAAATATCCCCGGAAGCCGATTAAGTGTTGCCCGTAAGCGCGCGCAACAGCATGAAACAGTGCCGTCGACTTCGGCAGTGACTGCAAATTGTCCTCATATAAGGAGCTGCCAAGAGGGGCAGGGATGGAGGATATTTGCTGGAGAAAGCGCAGGTCGTAGGACTGTAGGGTGTAGGGTGTAGGGGCCAAGACAACGAAGGACTAGGAAAAGCATCAGCAAAGCTATCAGGCCCTGCTTGGAAAATAATGGCAAAACATGCTATTTTGGCAGTTCTTATGGGTGCGAGAGGGTGGCTTGAAAAGTTCTTGAGTTTATTACTGAGAATTCATTTCTTAAATGTTTGATATGTTTATAAACTTTACGATTTCTGTTTTATTCGTATAAAACGTATTTTTAAAACCACCCTCGCTGGCTGCCATAAGGCGCAGCCGGCATGTAAACACTGCAAGACACATTACAATAAAAAATTTATCGTTATTATCCTTTTCCAAAGTGCTTTTCAATTGAGGTATGAACAGGCTGGAGGCTGAAGGCTGAATGCCGAGCACCGAACACCGAACGCCGAACTCCGAAGGAGGAAAGCCGTCGACCGGCTAACTGACTGAGTGACAGAATGACGGCCATATCCTGTGTGCTTCCTTGTGCCAAAGAAAGCGTGTGTGGGTTTTCCTTCTCGACCCTCCCGCGATGCTGATTCATGTGTGTGGTTTTTTCTGGGGGAGGTGTGGGTCTTCGAATCGAAGTATGATTGATGGAGGAGCACGCCGTGCTGACAGTATTATCTGCGCGAAGGAACGACTTCATCAAATCGCCGAAAATAACCGCAGAAATATGTACACATACGCGGTTTAATTTTTCCGGCATACGCGGCGTATGCGTAATATTATGCTCAAACAATTGCCTAGACGGCCGCGCCCAAAGTGTTGATTTCCCTGATCATATTTATTTAGATTTCGCCATGCAATTTGCATGTGAATGCGGTCTCCGAGTGGGAAAAGCAAAGCAAGCGTCGAGGCAGGCACTGGGGAGACGGGTTACACGCTTAAGCTGGAAGCGACAACTCCATTTATATTATTTCGTTTCCCCTTTGGAAATTAATATGTCATTTTTGCCACCTACACTCACTCAAGGAGGGGGCCCTGGTTACGCTCGTAAAGCGAGGAAAGGACACGCCAGAAAGGAGAGCCAAGCAAATGCCAAGCTAACGTTAAGGGGTTTTCCACGGCAAACAGTACGAAGCTGTAGAAAAATTGAAAAAAGGCGAAAAATAAACCAGAACCAGGACAGGCGGATGAAAGTGGCAGAGCTTGGGGGCGTCGCCGATGGGCGAGAGTGAAATAAAAATGCAAATAAAATAAAATAAAAATGTGTCTGTCATGTCAATATTTGCCGCCAGCAGATGAACTCAATTTGCAATTGGCATTGAGTGAGACAGGCTTTTGTGTGTTGTGTGTGTGTTGAGGTGTGGTGTGTGGTGTGCGGTGTGATGTGTGCCAAGGTGTAGACTTGCCCGGAACCATACACTTTAATGGCAAATCATGGGAAAATTGATTGACATTTTCATTACACAATTTGCCAGACAATGCAAACCAATCGGAAGCGATCCGAAATTAAATGGGACGGGTTGTCTCAAAGACCATTCTGTCTCGATTCTGTTTTCGCCTGGCAAACATATAATGCACATTATGCACCGCAAATAATTAATGCCAATCATTAAAATAATAAAGTGCATATGAGCGCTGCACAGAAGAGTGCCTTAAGTAATATGGTTTTAATTGGGATTGAATAATTAAAAAATATTTCCATGGAAGCCAGGCCGAATATTAATTATTGCACATCAATAATCCAAAAAAGAGCAAGACAAACCGAAAGCAATGAATCAACTGGATGGTCCTTCACAGGCTCAAGTGTGCGATGGCATTTTACTTGAAGTTACCTGGACTTTTTTCCTGTACAAGTTCAACACAAAAACATTCCGGAGCTCTTGTCAAATGGGCGGCTATTAATTTGGATGCTTACGTTGACCCTGGACTAAACAGAAAATGGGAAGGCAAAAGGATTAGGGTCTTATCTGGTAAGTTGACATTTTGTGTAGAAAGCAAACCATTGAGTACAACAGACAATTGACTTTTTGAAAAGCAACACCAGGGACGGCCGCTGCGGACCAAGGGGACCTCGAGTGCTGAACATTAAATTAATTGAGCAATTAATTAACACACCATTGGCGGCGGACGAAGACGAAGGCGGCGGCGGAGGCGGAGGCGGTGGCGGTGGCGGAGGCTGTAGGCCCTTCATTTGATGGCGGGAAAAGGCTCAGATTGCTTCAGCCACAAACAAAGAAAGCCATTGAAGACAGCTGGTGGCTGGAAATGCAAAGTGGGGAGAATGGCCGCCGAGGCGGGGAGGTTATTAAGGCTCTACGAAGCACGTGAAATTATGAAGTTGAAAAATTAATTCAGCGGCAAGACGAAAACTTTGAACTTTCAATTATGTGGAAAGCGCAGAGCGAGGAGCGAAAGAGATGAGTAAATGAAAATGAAAATGAGATTTTTGGCCCGGTCCTTCTCTGCCTTCCGTGGAAGGACCTTCTGTATTTTCCAATTTATGTGCTCGAGTGCCGCCGTCAGCTACACTCGAGTAATCAATGATGGGCGAGATATATCCCAGACTGCTTGATGTTCGACTCAATCCAATCTAAAGTGGAATGCGGACAAAAAAAATAATGGCAAATATGGCTCCTTTTTCGCTCCCGACTGGAGCTTTGAAATGTTATCGATTCCTGACGGTTATCTAATTGTAAATACACACGTCTCGGGTGCCATTCTGGAGTGGAAGTGGCAGCCAGTGTCTGACTGATTTGCGGCGTCCATCGTCGATGATGAAGAATCATCGTGGAAATTGTGAAGCCTCGCTGACTAAATGGAGTCTGGACTAGGGACTCGGGACACAGGACACAGGACTCTGGCTTCGATTCAATGCGGCGGAGAGCGACAGTCACGGAACCGGACGACATGTGGATCCAGTTAGTGTTGTTCCAGCTACGCCCCATGCTGGCTGACCTACATATGCATATGTAACACCTAAAAGCATAAGTCTGTGTCCCGTGTGTGTGTTGCGATGCCTTTTTCTACTTTTTTTGTTGGCAGCCAGTCAATCACACTCCAAAAAATACCACTTTGGATTGCTCTTTTCAAAAAAATGTATAAATACGGCTCAGAATTGTTAAATCTCTTTAAGTACCTCTGGTTCAGCCAACACTTTTTCATTTCAAAGGTAAATATTGATTTTATCTTTCATTTATTTTTTTTATTTGCAGTAGGAGTGCCATTTTGCGGTTATATTTTTTCATAAATCTCTTTAATAACCCATGATCATTTTGTTGAAGTGCACAGCGAACCCTTTCCACTCAAATCCTTGGCACTTTGTCCTCTTGTTAAGTTGAATTTTCGTGTTAAGCGGAAGCTGGATGACGCCCACCCCCTGGAACATCCCGGAGCACCCCGCAGTAACCCGTTGCACGTGTGGCACCCACTCACCCATGGTCTACATGCATTTCCGGTTTAATTGATTTTGCCACAAAATGTGAAATGTGTCGAAAACGAGTCCCCCCCTATGACATTCCGACCCGAATAATGTGGCAAGAGGCAGCTGTGACCAAAGCCCAGGACTCTTTTTCTTTTTGAGGTCTTTGATTGCAGATACTCGGTAAATAAATATTGGCCAAACCAATGACTGATTGAAAGGAGCAGAGGACCACTTGGCTCCGACTTGGACTATGCAGGCAAAGTTGTTGGCTTTTGGTCCGAAATTGTAGCCAGTTTGCCAACCTCCTGCAATCAGACCAATCACTGTCCTCCAGCTCCAAGGTGAATAAATCACAATTACCGATGGCAGAGCTTTCTCCCATAATTCCTAAACTAAAACTGAACAAAGTTTCTCTATGGTATTTTATCAATTTATTCAAAGTTTCGTATTTTGTTCACAAGCTTACAATATAAATACATAGAATGATTTCGTTGTGGGCGATGGTGATATGACAAGAGGAGGGCTTAAAACTAACAAGGCACAGGATGTACATGCTTGGTAGTATTGGTGATCCGGAACCAATTCGCCAGTTGGAGAAGGCTTAGACTAAGGACTAAGGACTCGGCTAATCTAGCGTAAGACTACCCTTAAAACCTAGTAAAATCATAAGCATTGTGCACAGAAAATAATTGCATTTTGGACTCATTCTGATGTTTTTAAAGTTCAATTTGATTTAACCTGTTCCAGTCCGAATTTACTTTTATCTCGAATTTCATGTTTAGCTTTAACTGAACTTTAAATAAGTGTAAACTAATGGCCATATCCCACCAATCGAAATTGATGGGGAAATATTATTGTGTATGTGTATCCACGAATCCCTAATCAGAATTTTCTGTGAAGAGTGCAGTATGCGTAGAACCTAACCCTTTTTGAACTTGAGCAGCAGGATGGTGAGGATAAGAAACACCAGAACCCAGGACGAAATCGAGATGAAGCCATTGTAGACGGCCGGGTTGTCAATGCCCCAGCCGCGTTGCAGGATCGATCGCATCGATTCCGTGGGCTTGGTGAGTGGCAGGAAGGCGGTGGCGAACTGGAGCAGCGGAAACATGCCCTCGATGGGCCAGATAATGCCGCACAGCATCACAATGGGCAGGAATGAGCCCATGGCCACATACGTGGCCGTTCGCTCCGTGTCCACGGCGCAGGAAATAACGAATCCGAAGCTCATTCCGCACAAACCATTCAGGATGCAAAGGGCCACCACCAGCCAGATATCGCCTACCAGTGTCAGTTCGAAGAAATAGAAACTGACTATCAGCACGAAGATTGTCTGGCTCAGCATCACCGTGAACTGAGTGACCACCTGGGAGAGAAGGATCTCCGGCCCCGTGATCCCCGCCACCAGGCAGCGCTCTAACATGCCCTCGTTCCGCTCGATCAGCATGGCGCCCGAGGTAATGGCCACCGAAAGGAAGAAAATGATTGTAAGGATCACACCAGGAGCAGCAAAGTCCGTGAAATTGGGGTTCCGGTAGCCGTAGATGGGCTGCTCCCACTCCACAGGCACACGGCCCAGTTTCGGGTTCATTTCGCAGTCCGTCAGCATGTTTTCCACGAAGCTGAAGAAGGTGTACTGGAGGTCCCTATACAGCATCTGCGAGATTTGTTGATCTGCAAAAGATTTGTGATATCATTTAAATATTTATTTTTATTTTAAAAACTTACTTGACCAGTCCATTCGCACGTTCAGGTCTGAGGACTCAATGGTTCCATCCTCGGCATAGCGCCCATCCTCCACGCGTTCCATCAGGGATTCTGTATAATTCGGTTGGATTACCAAGGCGGCCCAGGCTTTTCCTCTCCTCACCTCCTCATAGGCGGCTTCGTCGTCATTTAAGTATTTCTGGAACAATCAAAATGGGCATTAGAACCTAAAAATAAAACTTTCTTCGAAATGGTAATATTTTCTCAGATTTCATCAATCAAAATTATAGGGAACCCGCACAGCAAACACCCGACATGTGGAACGGGGAACAGTGCCAACAGTCAATCAAACGCTCATTCAATTAGCTTAAGGAGTCATTGCACCTGCCAGACAGATATCGAAGGACTTGGAGGCGGGGCAGCTGTTTCTGCTTCCACTCGACAGATACGGTCGTTGTTGTTGCGCAATTAAAATCGGAGCCGCTGAATTATTGAGGATGCGAGGATATTCAGGCTGCCAGAATCCCGGCCCGAGGGCACTTCCTTTCTTGGTTGCTGCTGCTGCTATAGCTGCTACTGCCTCTTTGTGGCGCTTGTCCCGCTTCATTTCCTGTCGCATTGTTTGCTGCATGTGGGACGATGTGCCGTAGTTGCTACAACAATAAAAGTAACTCCCCGTAATTAATGTGCGTACTTTGCGCCAAGCGATAAATCCAGCGAGGCAAACAAATCAACAACAAAGGAGAGGCGTTTCGTGGCGCTTCGTGTTGTCTACTTTTTTGCGGGCCGTGTTCTTGTTGTTGTCAACAATATGTTTGTGTTATCTTTAACAATTTCATTTCCCAGCGAAATAAATAATGAAGTGAAAGCCGAAAGGCCTCCGAAAAATCGTGGAGCATCCTCGCATCCTGAGCTAGTTCCCTGCAAGTGCTTACACATTTATTAAGTTGCCTTCGAAGGGGAAAACTTTGCCTAAACTTTCGGCAGTCACTTATGTGGGCACAATAGGCCGCAGACTAGGCTACGATGGCAAAAACGAAAACAACCGCAAATATCAGGGCCAAGGGTGGAGAATGGCAAAGCCACAAAACTCGGGAGCGTGTATTGGCATCTGTATCTGGGCTAAGCTGGAGCAATTTTGCGGCTTCGATATGCAGTTATTTAAACCGAAAGGGGATCAGGCCGAACAGGCGTGAAATTTACGCAATTGCCACATTAATGCCGATACAAATGAACCCATTTTCCCCCGGAAGCCCCGGTAGATTGTGTGAGTGTGTGGCTTAATTTGCCTCATTAGATTCGATGGCTGGGATGGAGGATGGAAACTTTGTTGCCCAGATTTTGGGGCACCTGGAGCACCCGGCACTCACCCGGGATTCGGGTGAGTGGTTTACGCTAGAGACTTGGAATAAATTATAATGCAAAATAGCCCTTCATCCATGGCCATGGTAACGGACAATCAAACTGCAGGACTTGGACAACTTTTATGCTACTATTTAACCCCAACTTCAACATTGTTTATGACAAACTTGAGCCACAAACTATGCGCAAATGAAGTCAACTTGGTCAGAAGCCCAAGACGCAAATGAGCTCGAAAGGAGCTGGTAGAAAAACTTTCCCTAGCTACTAGCTACCTTGGCAATTTTTGTTTCGACTTTCCCTTAACTTGCCTCATAAAATTCTTCTGGCTAAGGATACGGAAAAAAACGCTCTACAAAACTCGAGCACTAACTTCAACTTAAAGCTTTTCGCTAATCAAGTGCCATCAGGAGCGTAGTCCAAGGAGGGATTTCCCAGGGAGCATGAAATCTTTGGTCTACGCCCTTTCACTAATGACCCAGGTTGTCATGCCTAATGAACTTTTAATTAGAAGCAACGACAACAGTCAACGACATCGGCTGACCACAATATGTTTTTCAATTTCCCCATAAATTAAGAGTCCTTTTTCGGGGTGGTAGCCAAAGGGAAGTTTCTCAAATTATTAATGCAACCATTCAGGGAGCTGCCTCCAGGACATTCGAGGTAGATATCTCCTTCCTGTCTTCGTGTTCTGTTCGAAAGTGTTGTTCACAAAACAAAGGCCTTTTTTTTTCGTTAAGACAAGGGTAACCAGTGACCAAGATGCGTTTGATCTGAACGAGGATGAAGGAAAAAGCAAAAGGGAAACATGTAACCACAAGGCAAAAGCCCAAAACAATTGGAGGGGAGGGGGTTACAGTTTTTCCCAGCAAAAATATATATTGGAAGGTTGTACGTTTTCAGGTATACTCTTCAGAAAAAATAAGAAGAACTATATATATTTGTTATACGAAAAGGGTAACTCCCTCCCACCACCTATATTTATTTTTTAAAAACTTCTCAAAGCCTATCAAATATTCGGTATACCTCGAGTTATGTATAAGGCGCGTAGAATTGTTATTGAAAACAACGAAAAAACTCGCTTTCAATACTCCTTGGCGAAAAATTCAAATTTTGTTGACCCACCCTCGAGGTTCGCCCCAAGGCTTCGTTAACAAGGAGACTGGGAGAGGTGGGACAACGTCTGAGGGTCCTGCCAAGTGCTGATGGCACGTTGATATGCTGTTCATTGACCAAAATTAACTAGAGCCCCATCTCCCATCGCCTTTCGGCGGACGGAGGGCCTTTGATGCGGCCTAAAGATACACCGTCGCGTATTATTTTTCGGCATTTTTTTTTATTATTGTCCGAACTTGTACAAATTTGGTCTGATAGCCCGTGGTTGGGGTGGTGCTGGGGGAGGGCGTGGTTGCCCGAGCAGCTTTTCAATTTCCAAAGGTAAAAAGTTTTCTTCACAAATTGCCAGTTGAGGCATGCGGACGGTTGCTGTGCGCCGGTCTTTATTATATTGTTATTTGAAAATTAAGGAAAGTTAAGGAGGTCACGGTCCGTTGGCGAGATAATTTTATTGGACATTGAGATCTCAATGCTGATTCTCTTTTATTGTCTTTTCCCGAAACGCACACAATTGATTACCGGAGCGGATTCGCATAAACGCTTGAGTGGTGTCTGCCCAAATCCAGGATTTTACCTCCAACCTGATAATAAGTTTCAATTTTGCATGAAGTTGCCGCCACCTAATGCTGTGCAAACTAATCGTAAAATTTCCCGGACATCTGGCCTGCTTTATTGTTATTACAGAGTCCAATGTAAAATGCATGGAATCATAAGCCAGGACTCGAGCCCCCGAACCAAAACGAAACTCAAATTAGGCAACAAAGGCGACTTTGCTTTTGAAGCGTAATTTGCAATAAATTGCCGCAAGCGGCTTTTGGCCCTGCCTTCAGCTGTTTTTCTGCCCCTCCACAACTGTTTTTGGCCATTGCCATTGCCATCGCCATAGCCATCGCATCGCATGGCAGGCCAGTAAATTTATTGATGATCTCGACCGACTGGCCGTGCCAAAGATAAGCAGCTGTAATTTGTGTTCGCCAACACCAAGGGCAACGGCATCAGCATCAGCAATGGCACTGGCAACACTATCCCAGGAATATGCCTTCGCAAGGAGCCAGGATTTTGGGGGAAAAACAAAAGGAATAGTGATGCCAAAAAGAGACTCTAAATAAAATATAAAGAAATGTGGACAATCCTTTGAAATACTCTAAATTTTTTGACGTCCTTTGGTACTTGTTGGGTATCCTTGATTTTCTCCAGGATTTATTCATAGTCCGAATAGGCAGCACTGTCTGGGGAAAATGTAGCAAGACAAAGCCAAGTGTGCTGGAGGTGGTGATTTAGGGGTGCGGCAGGGCAAAATGATGTGTGCTTTGTAGATTGAAGAGCCAGGCAGCTCCCCCGCCCCGCCCAAAGGGAGTGGCAGGAGCAGCAGCAGCAGGAGCCACTCGGCTGTCCACACAAATTGAAATAAATTACTGTAGTGGCCGACAGGGGCTGCAGGACATGCAGGACTAACTGGACCGGCGTACTGGGATCGGACCTGAATAAGCAACATGAGTGGTTATTGTAAAGTTCGCACTGCACAATTTAACCAAAAAGCCAATGACAGCTGATATTGCACCCCCGGGCAGGGGGACTTGCAACAGCAACAGCAACAGCAACATTAACTGCATCTGCAACAGTTCGACCTCGTCCTCGGGGAAATGATGATTGGAGGGGCTGGGACACTTGAGTAGGTAATTTGCATTGCACTTACCACAACCATGCTCTTGTTCTTGACCAGCATATCGATATAACGGCAGCTCAGCATCGTCTGATTGCATCCGGTGTGCACTGGACAGAACTGTTGCATAATCATTTCCTCGCTCATCTCGTGATTCGCCACAGCCAATTTGATGCCAGTCGGATCATGGCCAATTGCGTAGCAGAACAGCAGTATCTGGACCACGGGCAGGCCCACTATGAACAGCATCACCCTGTGGAAAGGCATTCAAAGTTCGTTAAGCTCAACTACTTAATAATTGCATGGCCCAAACAATCGGCTTAGTTCGAGAGCAAAAGGAGCAGCTTAGTTTTATGACTGGCTATCGGAAATAATCGCCTCGAATTTATGCAGAGTTTGGTTTTTAAGATTTATTGATTTTATGCAAGACCTACCCGACGTTGCGCATCATCCACAGGAAGTTCTTCCAAATTAGGGCGTGCAGGTGGTGAGACTGCATGACGTGAAGATTGTACCAAAAGGACGTGGGCGTCTCCTGAACCGGCGGCAGTGGAGGGGCTGCGGGGGCCGTGCTGCTGATCGGATCCCGGGCGGCCGAGGACATCGAGATGTTGTCGCCAAACTCACCGGAAATCTCGGCGGCGTGCTGTTCATCTGACATGTCCAGAGCAGGATTGGAGATGGCCGGCACCGTCACCTGTTCGACGATCTCCTGGGCGATCGATGATCGACGGCGTTTGCCCATGTTCTGGAGCACAGAGAGCTTTAGGAAGACATCCTCCAGGGACTCGGCATTATACTGCTGTCGCAGATAGTCTGGCGACTCCTCGGCCAACATCTTGCCACCGCGCAGTAAGCCAATCTAAAATAGATATAAAGAAAAAACGTTGAAAACAAGTGCCTTCAATTGTATGTCAAGAAAATGTCTTGTCCTTTTACAGATTCTTAGATTTTGGTCTCCCCTGTCTGTTTGAAAGATAATTGAATTGAACGCTCTTTGGAAAAGTGTCGCCGAGCCAATCAAACTTTGCGACTTTGATGCGAGTGGTCAGTCGTCCTTGTCCCCGTCCATGTCGCCGAATCTTTGTCAAAGTTTTCGCTCTTTATGCACATCCTGTTGTTGCCAAAGTCGATGAAGTTTTATTGACTTCTCTGCTGCCTTGGCCAAATCCCTTGTTCACGCAACGTGCGGAAATTAAGTTAATTGATTTCTGTGTTCGTACATGACCAGGCATCATCATATTATCATCGCTTTAGTCCTTTGGCTCGGGTTGTGTCTTTTGGGCGCCAAAGTTTGCCGCCGTTTTGCCTCGGAAATAGGACTTGGCCGAAGCCGGTTCGTCAATTCGAAGGAAATGGATGGCTTCATTAGACATGCACATGAGAGGGCTCCTGCAGTCCTTTGACCCATCCTTCCCTTGACTGCATAGGAAAAGTCTGTGCTAAATAAACCACACAAGCCCGGCCGGCTAGTTAGGAAACTTTTGCTGCTTGATTTGGCTACGTTCCTGATTTTGGCCAGCAAGGAAATCGTCCATTTCCCCCGGCTGAAACACAGCCCGGAGCTGTTTTGTTTGGCTAATTCGCTCTCTCTCCCTCGATGTATGGGCAAGTTGAAGCCCTGTCTTTTTGACTTCTCAGAGCCAATTAACGTCTTAATTAGATTGCAATGGCAAACTAAATTACGGGCTTCCTGGCCAGCCAGGCAATTGTAATTTTATTGGCCAACTATGTGATATGCATTATTATGGCCAGCAATTTTGCATGCCATAAATAATTTTCTGTTTTCCTCCTACCCGACACGCAGAGGAAATTGAAAAATTGAAAAATGCACATGATATTTATGGCGTGGCTTGTGGGTGGAATTTTCCCCCAACGAGGGCCCGGGCTTTGTCTAAATTTATTCTGGAATATATAGTGCTGGCTTGTCAAATGTAATATTAGAAAATTTTGCATAATGTAGGTATTTTTGAATTATAGAATAGTGGAAATTTATTCCCTTTACCTCTTTTCATTAAGGATTATTTTTAAGATGGAAAATTCTGTGCCACTTATTAGCTATTTTTTACATTTCCATTTGCATGGTGCCTGGATTTTTGTTTAAATGTTGCATTACTCGAATGCAATATCCAGAAAATTATGCGACGCGAAACCAAAGAACTAAATCGGTGAGAAATCTGCAACATAAAGGGAAATGCAACCGAAACAATATTAACTATTAAAGGAGCCCCCGAGGGGGATGGAAGTAAATGGGGAAGTAGAGCACTCGTAACAATATATCCATCACATAATGTAACGCTCCCTGATTTCATTTATTAGAGCAGAAAGTGCTGCATGTACAACTGGGGACAACTGAGAGACAGTCCCCTTGTGGCACGCCCCCGCTGTCTTCACATTTTGGCCATGTGGAATAGACGCGATTTGTTGTTTTTTTTTTTTTTGGGTGGGGGTTTCTCTCTCCCTGCCCAGGCTCCTTACATTTTAGTCCTGCTGCTCCTCTTTTTGTTTTAACAACTTTCTTTTTTTTCGTCATTTTGTGTGTGAACCAACAATTTCCCCTGAGCAAAGGCAAAGGCAGCGCTGACATTAAATTTGGGGAGCAATGTCTGTCAAAAAAAGTGAAGCGCTGCACTTTGTTAGGGGCGAGACGGGAAGCCATTTGAGATTCTGTTGTGTGGCCCAAGTTGGTTGACCTCGCCCGCGATGGTGGCTCTGGATGTGGGTGAGGACCTACTGGTCCTCTTAATACTGACACCGTTGCAGGCGCTGATCCTGTCATAATGCGATGCCAAATGTGATGTGGGTCGCCCCGTTTGGGCAGATTTAATTTTTAAAGAGGAAAAATGTTTCCATTTATCTTTAATTTAACCAAAGAGTGGAAACAGCTTTAAAATATCAAATATGTTTCATTTTTAAGTACAAATATATATTTAAATGCTTTTATTTTTTGCACATTAAATTCTCACAAATGCTTTCAGTTATTGTTAAGACGATAAGGTGCTAGACACGGCAAAAGCCTCACAAATTTTGAATGTTCATAAATATTTTTCAATTAAAATAAAACTTTTAATCGCTGCACCATACAAATAACAATAACCAAATTTAAGCACGCCAAAGTTTTAACAACACTCACGCACACTCGGCCAGGAATCAGGATACTTGCACACACACACACACAGACACACTCGACGCAGTCGTAAATGCATTTTACGATTATGTTTAATGCCCCTGCTTTTGTTTGAGTGCATCCACATCCACATCCACAGGAGCCAAAGCAGCAACAGCAGAAAAACTAATAGCAGTTTTTGCCACTGAGCTGCGTATAATTTTTATTGCCACATGAATTTTCAGCTTATAAATTGCCAGAGTGCAATAATAATTTTTAATGCCCGGATTGTAGAAGGGGCGGAGAATAGATCAAGTGCCATGTAGGTGCCAATTGGAGTAGCTCACTCAATCAGGCTGCGAGTGCAGTAAAATTTATGCGTCTGCCTGTGTCGGGAGGAGCTCTGCTTTAGCAGGGATTGGCCCAAAGAATCCCTCTGCGACATGCCATTCTGTTGACTCAGCACAACCAAAACAAAAAAACAAAGAACCAGAAAAGCGACCAAAACAAAAGCCAAGTGTGTGCCCAAAATTCTCTGTGTTTTGGCTTTGGGGGAAAAAAAGTCCTGCGAACTCCTCGTGACGTGCGGAATTGGCGAAAAATATGTGCAGATAACTACCTTGGTCCGAGCCAAACTGAAGTTTTATCCTGTCCCTCTATCCTTGTCCCTGGCCAGGATTCGACTTGAGCTGGCTGAGTCGAAAGCGTGCCACGAAAAAGTGACAAAGCTGAAAAAGCAATTTGCTGCGGGGCATAATACTTTAGCAGTGAAAAAAATGATTTACTGGCTTACATGGATATAAGTTTAATTATCCTTTAGTAACTTTACAAGCCACGAATTAAAGAAGAAATTGTAAATTTTATTTCTTAGTACCCTCTGAATTGATTATTTCTTTCTGTGTACTCTTGGCCATCTGGGGCGTGGACAGTCTAAGCCAAGCCTAGCTGACTGCTTTAGCTTAGCTGCCAGGCCAACACGTGTTCAATATGAGCAATTAAACACTGTCACCAGAAGTTAAAGAGACACAACAGCTCCACATCCGCTGGTCCCTAGGGCCTTGCATGCGAGGATACACTGGCTGTGGCCCAAGGACATTCACCAGGAGGGGCAACTTCTTTCGCAAGCTAGCATTCCCGGGTCGAGTGAAACCCATAAACCATAAATTTTATCTAACAATTCGCATTAAATTCACATTTCAACGCTTGACGCTAGGATTAACTGAGCCGGGATTCTCCTCGATACTCCTGGCATGGATTCGATCCTCAAGCCCTGTTTTATGGACTGAGAGCCAGTCGATTGTTTTGTTTGTCCGGCAGACAGACAGAGTCCTGTGACACCCAATCCCGTTTTCATTCCCAAGTGCCAAGTGCTGAATGTCGATTGCCCGCAAACAAAGGCGAATTTTCTATTCCTGGCAGTGATTTTGTTTATTGGCCATAACTCTTTACCGCAATGACTTTTGGCCGCGTGGCGGCGTGACAACAGGCTTCCCTTGGGGGATGCCCTAAGGGATGGCAGGGCTTCCAAGGGGGCTGGTAGCACGGAACGTGTTGTCAATTGGCAGCCGCACAGCATGTGAGCCCTTTAGACCTCCCTGCTGGTCCTTGGGGGGTCAAGTGGGGTTAGGGAATCCCAGGCTCGACCTGGCTGATTGTTTCAGTATTATGGGAATCAGACCCAAAAGGATTTCGTATGAATTATGTATGGATAAAGAGCATTTAAAGTGGCCATAAATTCATTTTCAATTTAAACCGTAAAGTATGGCATTTTATTTTCTGAGAATATATATTTTGGCACCCAATCAATCAATATGTTTTTATTTCATATTCATATATCAATATTTTGTTTAGAAGAAACATCCCGAAACTTTGTCATTGAATTTTAATAACAATAAGAGCCTTTTCAACGACTTCAAAAGATTAAATTCCCGAAAAATGTTGAAGAAAATATTGAAACTGACTTTCCGCGGATCCAATCACACCGATGATTAATTCCTGCCATCCAATCAATCAAATTAAACGGTGTGCGAACAGTCTTTCAAGTTGATGTGTAGAGTGTCTCAAGTGCCGATCTGCGGCTCATCTTGCACTTTCTTCTCCACTTTCCACATCAATCTTTTCCAGGACGTTGTCATTGATATATTCAACCATCTCACACTTCACTTGAGCTTGCGTGTGTCCCCGAGTAAGGATTTTGTTTGTTTTATGTGTGCATATCCTGTGCGTGTTACCAAGTGCCTGTATCTCAGCCTGTCGCTCCGACCCCGACTCCTTCTCCGGCACCGGCCGTGTATCTATCTGTCTATCCAAATGTCCATTGTGATGGGCGTTTGTTTGCGAGCTTTGTCACGATTTATTCCTGTATTTTTCTTTTTCACACACATATCTGGTTGTTTCCTTCGCCGAGTTCATTGTTTGCAGCACGCATTAAATGACTAACGCAGTTATATTTCCCTACCCCGATCAAAGGACGACTCCCATCTGTTCTGTTCTGTTCTGTCCGTGGCATAAATAAATCTGAAGTAAATTTTGCAATGTGTCTCGCTCGGAAATGCCTCGTAAATCCTGAAATGGCCATGGGTCAACAGAGACAGCCACCAGTAATATTCAAGTCCTGGTCTTTTCTCTTTTCGCCATTCATTTTTATTTTTTTTTATTTTTTGGCTTTTCCCTTTTTGACAGGACACGGATTTGTTGCAGCAGGGGCAGGGGCCCCTCCGGTCCGTCCGCCCCAGCGCAGGATACAAATTTGCCATGCCCGAGGAGCGGGGAAAGCGGAAGCACTTAGCGCCGCATGTTGACAGCCCTCGGCGGAGCTGATAGTTGAACTTTCACCTTGACAGTGGCAGCATAATATTGCTCATACGCCCCGCATTACACATAGATGTGCCAGCTAGCCATAAATCACCCTTGCAAACAATGCGTGGGCGCCAAAAGCCATTGACACTTGGCTGCCACACTCGCTCTTCTGGATCTGGATATTACTACTTACCATATGCGCCTGGGCACATTCGTCGATGTAATGTGTTGTGATTATCACAGTCGTGTGACCATTTTTCGCAATGTCCACCAAATGATCCCAGATGCTGTAATCAACGAAATGAAGAGTTAATCGGATGATATATACTTGATAGTCGTAGTTGATGGTGCAGTGAAAAAAATTTTCAATGAAACTAAATATATTTAAAGAACTCCTTATATGTTTAATGCAAAAATCCTTTTTTTTTTTTAATGGAGTAACCCTAGAACTCACCTCTGTCGCAAAACTGGATCCACTCCCACTGTCGGCTCATCCAAAATAAGCAGCTCCGGCTCATGGAGCAGGGCCACTGCCAAACTCATCCGGCGCTGCTGGCCTCCACTCAGATTCTTGACAAATTTCGAGCCATTTGGCAAATTGAGCAATTTGAGCAGGAACTCGGTGCGATCCTCGATGTCGCTGCGGGCCATGGCCGAAATGATGCCGAAGTAGATTAAAGTTTCACGCATTGTGAATTCGCCATAAAGGGCTATCTCCTGCAATAAGCCGAAATTGGTGCAAGGATATTATTTTTACTTAAGTGCAACAATATATTTCCCCAAAGTCAGCTTTCCCCAACGAGAGTTTTCAGCGCAAAAGGTTTTACTTTAGAGAAACAAAAACTTTAAGAAAATTGTGAAATACAATTTGATATTCTAGATATTTTATAGTTTCTAGAATATACGCTCCTTTTGTTATATTATTTCATTGTTCCTTCTGTTTTTCATCCTTCATCTCTTCAGCGTTCTGTGTACGGAGCGTTTAACAGCTTTCGGTATATACGTATATGTTTCCTTTTGTGCTTTCACCATTTTATTGCGTTTATTTAATTTAGTCGACTCGGGCATGGGGCAATAAAAAGCGCATGAAAAATTCAGGAGCTGCCGGGTGAAGGGCAACGAGGCAGCCAGGCATCCAGCCAGGTGCATTGAGGCCCAGGTTAACTCACCTGTGGCATATAACCAATCCGGGGTCCGGGTACACCGGAACCACGCGATCCGGGTCGTCCGCCGAGCACCCAAATCTCGCCCGAATTGAGGCGACGTCGACCCACGATGCAGCTGAGAAGCGTTGTCTTTCCGCATCCAGAGGCGCCCAGGAGACCGTATCTGCAATTGAACACGGGTAGCTGAGCTTAAAGTAATTTTCATAACAAGACATATATGTATAAAAATATAAGAGTGCTCAAGGATGTGTACGTATATGAAGATAGTCCTTGGCAGACACCGTTTAAAAGGAGCGTAAAGCTTAACTTGAGAACTTGGCTTGAGTCGGATACATTTTTGTTTAACAAGTGTTAAAATACATTCAAAAGTTGTTAATATAGTAATTAAAAGAATTTTTTATAACACTTTTATTTATTTTATTGTCACTTGCGTTTCAGGACTATTAGAAGTCAGCCGACCAAAACGTTTCGGTAGTTTTGTGAGAGCCTAAAGGCCTTTGTGTCAATATTTAAATGCAGTTTTTAAGTTTCAGCAAATCCTTAACTACTAACTGTGGTAGAAGGACCACAGGGAAGGGTAGGGATGGAGAGAGTAAGCCTACCTATAGGAAAAATTCAACCTCTGTGGCTGATGGCTGTATTTAAGCTGGGCGCCCAAGGAGGCCAGGCCCTGCTGGTCAGAGGCAGATATTTTAAGGACGAGGAGACTGCTGTGTGTGGATGGCGTTCAAATATTTTAAGCACTCACACCGACGCACAACTACAGCAGCATAGCACACACACACACTCGCACAAGGACAGGACACTTGCAAAGGCACAAGGCTGAAAAGCATCAGGTGAAAAATCAACTGTGAATAGTTTTGCAAAAATATTCTGGCGCAAAAAGTTTCATTGCTCTGTGCGCTCTGTTCTCTGAACTCTCCTCCTCCCTTCCCCTCCCCACCGCTCTGGTGGCTTCCCCCTACCTTCCACCTTTTCACCTTTGCCCTTCCTATTGCATCCTCCCCCTGACCCCATTCCACCTTTCCGCCGCCGCTTTTTCACCCCGCACTATCTTCATGTTCGGGTTAGGGTTGGTGTGGTATGTGCACCGCTTATCTCATGTGTGGAGGAGTTGTTGCAAAATATATTTAGGGAATGTTTAGCACAGCTTAGCGCGGCAGTCAGCCCAGCCGCCTGCCCCCACCGCCCACAGCCCCCACGTCCCCACTTTAAGATCATCCCACTTTCCTCTATTACTGGAAAAATTAGTTGTGTTTAGAAAGTGTATAACTATTTTATAATTTATTTAGACACTGCTAAGTTTTGTTCTTTGTTATACAAATGGGAATATGATTAATTATTTTTTATTAGAACAAAATTAAGACTTAATTTAATTAAAGGAAATCTATTTTTTAGTGGAAAAAGGACCTCCCCACCGAGCGGCCCTTTTTATAACGTGCACAACGCGCGAGTTTAGAAAATTGTTGGTCTGGCAGTTGCCAGTTTGTAGCCAAAGGGGTGGGGGGGGGAGGATGTGGCAAGAGCGGTGCGGGGCCCGCGGTTTGAGGTCGGTTAAGGTGGCCGAGAGTGTGTGTCTGTGTGTGTATGAGTTTAGCCATGAATAACATGCAGTTCGAAGCGACTGCACTTGGTATTTGTGTGTGTTTCCGCGCCGGTGAGATGAGCTGCACTTGTATAAGCCAAAGCAAAAGCCAAAGGGGTAAATAAAAGCACAGCTCCGCTCTGTCCAGCTTAAGGACACCCGAGTTGACCAACGCGGGGGCGGCATCAGGTAGGACAATGGGGCCAGATATGATTAAACTCTTTACGAAACTAAAGCCTGCAGATAAAACTATAGAAAAGTGAATAACTTGTTGGCTTTAATTGAGTTAAACATTTTGAAGGACCGTAATAAAATTGACAAGCCAGGACTAATGCTGTCTTTCCTTTGAATAAGGATTCCCTTTTGTTTTTATTGGAGTTTCCTGCGGTAAATTCCTCTACTTTAAGCGGCATTTGCATGTAATTGCATTTTGCATATCGCATAGCATAAATGCAATGCCATAAAGCGTTAAATGGGCGAGTGTCGTGTTAGAAATGGCCAGAGCCAGAGCCATAGCCAGAGCCAGAGCCGCAACCGGAGCCGTAAAACTTTGCGCTACCCTCCTAGTAGGCCAAAGTAGACGCTACAAAAAAAAAAAAAACATTCCAAGTCACAAATTACCAACGTTTACCTGCGGTGTGCGCATATTTTAGGCCCGCTCGTTGTAAGCCGTAAGCCGCAAGCCCTGTTTTTTGTCCACCTCCGGGCTTCGCTCGCCGGAAAACAGGGAAACAATGCAAACAATAAGCACCGATGCAGACGTCGACGTTGACGACCCGGGCTGATGTTGATATTTCAGCCCATTAACCTTTTTTTTGTTGCCCGCATTTAGTCTGCCTCCATTGGATTCCGCAACTCATTTCTGGAGGCCGTGATTGATGATTTGTGTTGGCAAATAGGTCGGCGAATGCATTTCGACGGGAACGAATTATGCGCTAATTAATTGCACGTCGCTTGCATTGCTATCATCATCAGGTCGGTAGTTGATTTTTAAATTGTTTCTCCCCCTCCACCCAGTTTTCGTTCGAATGTGTCATAACGTTGTTTTTTTAATTATTTATAATACATTTTCGTCTTGAATTTTTAATCTTGATGCATTATTCAAATAGAAAAAGTAGATTTTGTTACAGAAAATCAATAGATCGTACAAGATTCTTTCCAGAACAGGCCTCCTTCCATATTGTACTGTTTTTTGTTTGTTGTTTGCCTTAGCCTTGATGTAGTGATGAGTGCACCGGGAAAACTGTACAAGGATATGCCAGGATGGGCGGGGAGTGCTAGAACTTTGCACTTGACTTGAACAATTAGTTTTTGTCCTCCCCCAGCAAATCTCACCCGTGTTGGACCTCATCCCGCACCGCACCTTGGGCCCCTCCTTTCGGATTTCATTAGTTGTTGTAGTTGCTGCTAAGCAGCGCGTCACAGGCAATTACAGGGGCGGTAATGCGTATTTAATTAACAAGCTTACTTAGTAGTTTTCCATGGAAAATTTAGCTCATTGTTCGGCAGAATGCGACTCGGAGAAGCCGGCAAACTAACTGACATTTAGACTCTCAACGAGTTTCCAGCTTCAGCTACAGCTCCTCTTTGCCTCCTGCCTGCTTGCCATCCAGCCTGCTGCCTATTTGCCTGTCCAATTAAACGGTAAACTTTTCTTATGGCCATTGAATTCCCACACCCAACCGCCCCACTGCCAAATAGTTAGGTTCAGCTTAGTCCAAGAAGGGGAGGCTGATACCCAAATTACATCCCCTTTTGGCCAGGAGTGAATGGGGATCCTTTGTGTGCTTATGGACTCGAGGCTAATTGAATTGTCATCGATTAATAGAGCCTCGCCTCAGATTCTTGGATTGGGCAAAAGAAATAACTTCCAGCCGCCAACAACAAAGATGCAGAGAGAAAAATTACCATAAGGTATTCTTTGGATAATATATCATATATCATCGAATTTGGCTTTGGCCAAAGGAAAAAGATAAATAAGCTTCAGGTTCTATGTCAAAAATTGGAAAACCATTTTCATGTTTGTATCGGATCTATCAGAAACTTTAACTAATCTAGACAATCGACGTGAACCACCAGGAAACCAACTTAGAAATTTAAAGTGCTGGATGAAAATTAGACATGGGTGGCTTTTTGGATAAACCAGAGACCGAGAAGGAATTCGACGTGGGCGAAGGAAATGGCCTTCAATATTGTGTGTCCTCCATGCAGGGCTGGAGAATGGAAATGGAGGACACCCATGCCGCGGTTTGTGGCATCCACAAGTCCTTCCCAAAGTGGTCCTACTTCGGAGTCTTCGATGGACACGCAGGTAAAGGGATAGCAAACAACTGCTCGAAAAGGCTGATGGAAACCATTATTAGAACCGATGAGTTTTCAAGGTCCGAATTCGAGTCGGGCATACACGCAGGCTTCCTGCGACTGGACGAGGAGATGCGAAAGAGCGTGGACAAGATGGGAGGCTCCACGGTCGTATGTTGCTTTATCGCGCCAAAGAAAATATATTTCGCAAACTGTGGCGATTCCCGGGGATTACTGTGCCGCAACGGGAAGGCTGTCTTCAGCACTGTGGATCACAAGCCAACGTCCAACACAGAGCGCGATCGCATCCAGAGAGCCGGGGGCAGCGTTATGATAAAGCGGGTGAATGGCACACTGGCCGTATCTCGGGCCATGGGAGACTTTGACTTCAAGAATGACTTTACTCGCGGAAGCTGCGAGCAGCTGGTCTCCCCGGAACCGGACGTGACCGCTCTGGAGCGCTTTGCCAGCGACGAGTTCATCATCCTCGCCTGTGACGGCGTTTGGGATGTGATGACCAGCGACGAAGCCTGCGCCTATGTCCATTCCAGGCTTTGTATTTCCTGGGACCTGCCGCATATAGTCAATTCCCTCATAGATATATGCCTGCACAAAGGCAGTCGGGATAACATGACCTGCATGTTGGTTATTTTGCCCGGAGCCCCAACCATAGACAAGGATGCTGTGGCAGCCGATAAAAATCTGGATTCCAATATTGCTCAAATCGCTCGGGAAGTCATGGCAAAAAATGAAATATACGACTATGAAGTTCTGGTACACCTCATGAAACGAATGGCGGCCAATATTCCGAATCTACCACCGGGAGGAGGTATTTTTTCCAAGTACCATGTGATCGAGCAAGTCTATCAGGAGGCATATCCTAACAAGCCACGTGAATTTCACGACTACTTCACCATCTAAGTTTAATGTACTCAATGCCAACTTCTTATTTTTGTTTTGTTAAATAAATTTTACAATTTGGAGGAAGTTTGTACTCCCTGGAATTTTTCTCCGTGTACCTTTCCTTTAATTATAATCATCGCTTTTCTCTACCGGGCCTGTATGCCTGAGAAGCGCCTGAAATTTGTAGCAGCAGCTGTTCGTTATGGCCCTCGAACTGCCGACTTGTGTTTCGTCAAAAACAATAGGACTACATGGCGTATGCTTGATTTTTTCAATTAGATACAGACGCACGCATTACGCATACGCAATGTTGACGGGCCACGGTACAATCAAACTCATAAAACTCAGACTCGGACCGAGACCTTTCCCCTGGCAGCATGCTAATAATTAAAATTCGCCAGCCACAAAGGATAAGCCCCATGGAAGCAGAGTAGTCAGAGTAGAATTGGTTGAAAGGCGGGCGGAGAATGAAAAGTTATGAACTTCTCCGGTCCACTCCAGTTCAGTCCAGACCATCCCGAGTCATGTACGTGCCACAACACACAACACTTGACCCAAGCACTTGCAACAGTCATAACAATGACTGGCTCTGCTGCCCCCAAACAGCAGCTGTCCATTTTAATTTTCCAGCTTGTGTAAATAATTTAAACAATTCCATGTCCAGTCGCCCAGGATGATAGAACGAAAGGGAGTGCTGTGCGGAATCAGGAAGTGCTCGGTTATTATTTGTTACCTCGACTCCCTTTCAGCCATGGCCTATTACTTGCGGTTGCAGAGTCAGCATTTGTTTGACTTTCTTTAGTTTTTCTTGTTTTTTGCTCTGCTTTTTCGTCTTCTATCCAAATATTTTTGCTGGTCAAGTGAACTGGTTTTTCGGGGAGTACACTGAAAGAAGTCTTTTCCTTCCAATTCAAACAATTTGCCGAATTTGAATGTTCAATCATTCCTTGGCATTCTTTTAGTGCAACAAGAGTTGGCTGGGGTGTGGGAAAATAAATGCAAACAATAACATGTGGTCCTGGCCATTCCATTCACTCCAGCATCCTGGCCTTCGGTTTTGGATTTTCTGTACCAGAGAAGACCTTTCGCCTGCTCCGGCTCCAATCATGTCCGTTCATTGTTGCGGAGCAGTTTGTTTGTTTGCTTTGTCTGACATCGTGTCTATTGCATATCAGTGACCAACATATCGTTATTTTCCTATAATTTAGACAATTTTCCAACAAACACCGCCCATCTGTGGGAATATTCAAATAGTTGCACTTGCATTGCTGGTCCAGTTTCTGGCATTTTAATCAACTTTTCTCGGATCTTGTTTGCACAGCAACAATCCCTTATTAAATGGTAAAATCAAATACAGTTTGTTTTAACTTTTGGCCGTCTGGCTATTTGGCTTTATGGAAGTTTCTGCAAATATTTGACTCCAGTTCGGCCCGCCGGACAGCTCTTGCAACATTTTTCTGTGGCCATTTTTCTATTTGCTTCGTTAACCGCACACGAAAAACAAGAGCGTAGATTCCCTGCGACTGAATGTTTGCGAAAACTTTGTTTGCCGCCCATCGCTGGCCATAATGCTAAACTTTCTTGTGCCTGATTCCAGCTTTTTTTCCATCCGGAATCGGACTCTTTTATTTCGTTCCTTTTGTCAAATGCAGACCGAACCAATTACAAAACCCGCACCCAGCACCGAACTGGGCCACCAGAACGGGGCGCCCCTGAAAGCTGGGGGCGAACAAAGTTTAGTTCGCAAACAATTGCAATTTATTAAGCCAAGAGCCAAGCTCAGCGCAAACAATGTCCGTGTCCATGTGGCCAGCGTTGGCTGTCTTGCAGAATAATTAAAAGTATGGCAAGTTCAATGCGCCGAGTGCCCAGACACCGGACCATCTCGACTTTCAGCTCCAAAGAAATCCCAAATATTTGCAACTTCATTTTCGCTCAAACACAATTATGGCCACAGATAACGCAATTTGTAAAATAATTAGATTTAGATCGGACCATGTAGTACGGCGACTAGAAAACAAGAACAAATTGGATTGCGGTCAAGTGGAAAGGATTGGAAAACTTCAACAGCCATTTGGAACAAAGAAGACTTTGCCCGACAAAATAAAATTAGTTACCAAGAAATCGTTAAAAATTTTTTAAATAAATCATAAAAGTTTTGTCCCAGGAAAATAAACTTGTTTGAATTTATTTAATTTAATTTTAAAGGAGTTTATGCCGTTCCTCTGAGGTTAGGATAATTCGTATTGACTTATGCACCGCCCCATTATCCTGCCATAATATGGCTCCTAGTGTGGCTCTTCCCAATGCTTTGGTTACAAATATACGATCTGGCGGCTTAATTTGAAAAAGAAAAGAGCGCCAATCAATAGGAGCACTGATTAGTTGCGAATTTATTGCTGATTAAGATGCTTTTTTTTAACGAATTCGCTGCCCACTCCTGGCGAGTGAACTTTTCCGCCAAGTTTCGATGTTTCCTTGTTTTTCTATACACATATATATAGCTGTCTGTATCAGCGCGTGTCCTGGCCAGCATGTGAACCAACTTTCTGTTGAATTGGCAGTTTATGAAAAATTCAAGGTCAGACATTAATTTCGCGCCAACTTCTTGGGCAAGTCCATATAAATTACATGAACAGACCACCACCAGTCATACCATCACCATAAATCGCCTTAAAAACTCAGCAGATGAGCTAACAAATCAAAAATGCGTAAGCAACTTTCAACCTTTCATTCTCACCACATATTGGCAAATTATGCAAACCCCCAAAGGGATTAAACCAATTTTTTCTTTCTGCATAGATTAAAAAGTATGAAAAAAAACAAAAGCCTTTAAACCATTAAATTGGCCTTTTTTCAATATACGAGACAAAGAATAAAAAACGTTTAGCAAATGGCTGTCACTTTACTGCCGTTTTCCTCATTACATGAATAAAAGTTAATTTATTATCTAATTAAACACACATTGCAACGAACAGGGACGCTAAGCGCATTTAAGGCAAGCTTTATTGTTATTTGTGACCGAGTATTTTCAAAATTTAATCAGGACATCCCACTTAATTACAGCAGGGTTTTTGTTCCTCTGTCTTTGGGGACGGAGGGCAAATATTTAGCGATTTTTGTTCTGCAAAACGGTCGAAAACAAAATCACAGTGTAGCACTTTGTTTGGCCATTTGTTAACGGGCTAAATGAAATCATGACATTGTATCGTGAATCAACAAAATCAGCTGAGAGCAAATTGCCAGAGACACGCAGCTTCAAACATCGGCTATATATCTATGTATGTATATGCCAATTACTGCCTTTTTTGATGTCGTAAACCCTGATTTTATTTCCAGTTTCTGGTGTTGCCCCATTGACAGGCTAAACGGTTAGATGCCGCCGCCATTGCGTTGCTGTATTTGTACGTATTTATTTAAATTTATCGCATTGAGCTGTGCGTGCGTGCGGATGCGCCCGAATGCGAATGCAATCGGAAAATTCCCATGCAATTTGCCGGCGTAGATGCCATCCGTGTAATTAACAATTTAGCGATTGCAGCGAGCGGAGGGCGTTTTGTCCAGCCGCGCCTACTACATACACATCTCAGCAGGGGTGCATAACAATGCGGGAATAAAATGCATTCGCTAAATAATGCAAATTCAGTTTTGACGCACATAATTTCAATTTAATGCAAATTATATACTTAACACCGTTGTTGTTTTTCCAGCCGGCACCCGAGGCGATGCAGCATATAAATAAAGGTGCTGGCCACCGTAATTTAATTGCTTATTTTGCCATTATGTGGATGGCCATGGATGTGGATGCTTTATAGTTTTCTCATTTGTGTAATATTTCTAGCGGAAGTTGCGCATACGCCCCGTTCCGTGGGAAGGTCAACCCCAAAGACTGCCTCCAGTTATGCGCTTTTATGGGAGGGGGAAACGCTTTTTAATGTTTTAAATAATAATAGTACCATCTGGGTTAGAGTATGGCTGCGAAATCCTAAGATATTACCCAGTCTAGGGACTGGGTTTTAGTCTTTAAGACTTTGCGAATCTCCTGCTTTATAAAACTGTTGATAAAGTTATTCATTTCGTAAGGATTCAATGTAATCCTTTAATTGTTAGCCATCTGATTTATTTGCTTAATATATTTTCGAAAAAGCATTGCTATGTAGATGCGGTGGAAGGTCTATTAAGATTTAAAAGGGGAAACACTGACAAAAATTAATATTGAAAAATGTTTGGTTTTTTTTTAAAAACCTTAAAATTCTTTATGTCTTTATCTTAACTTTATTTTTAGGTTTCTAAAGTTTAAAAACCCAATATTTGGATTTTTGGTTGTGCAAGAGTGTGTTGTTGAAAGCCGGTTTGAGAAGGAACTCTTAACTTATAACATGCGCACACTCCGTTTTAATTACTCACACACAGAACCGTGTATGCCGGTATGAGTTGCTAATTGCGGGACCACACACACTCGCCATCACTCACACACATGCCAGCCGAGCACACTTTTAATGCGCACTTCCGTTTCCGCTGTAATGCCTGCGGCATAGTTTATTTTTATAACCCGCAACACGGGGCTGCTGTCGCAGTTTCAGCTACTACCTTCGCCTCCGCCTCTGCCTCCGCCTCCGCCTCCGTTGCTGCCTCTGCCTCCGTTTGCGGTGCGTAATTGTTAATTTTCAACAGTGCAAACCAAGCCATGAAGAACGGCTCACTGGCTGACTGACAGGCTAAGCGATGGACTGAGTGACTGAGTGACTGCCAGGATGGCTGACTGAACGAATGCCTGAATGATGCAGAAGAAAGGAAACCTGACATTTTGATATTGCTGTGCCCTGCGAATTACCAACATTGTAAGTGCGTGGCCGTCGGAAGGAGGAGCGTTAACGCGGATAAACATTGACAGATGCCGACCAGCCCGAATGCAACCGCAGAATGAGCGGGCCGCGAAAAGGAATAAAACCAAGAATGAAGCGCAGCTTAAGCAAATTAAGCGCAAAATCACAGTCCTGACAACGCCAAATGGATGGGCAAACAGAACCGAGGAGAAGAAAATCACCGTCGAGGTCCTGGGAACATTATGCAATTATTTAAACATTGCCAACAGTAACGACAACACCAGCCACTGGGCTTAAGCAAATTGAATTCGTCGCATTCTCCTAATTGCGGCCAACACTCAAATGCCGCGCTCCCAGCCCCCGCCCACGTAATGTCCTTGGCCAGGATCCGCTTCAGTCTACAGTTTCAGCATTCCCCAACCGCCGCAAAATTCGTTTCATTTCTGGATAATTGCTGCTTGAATTTCAATTCGAACCGAGAGGTTCTGGGAGCGTTCGGAGGGCAGCCTTAAAATTCTGCTGAACGTTCTCAGTTATCCTGCACTTGTCACAGCCTCAATGCAAATTGAATTTCCAGTGAAAGGAATTTGGCTATCAGGATGTCCTGAAAATGGATATCTTTTGATGTTTAAATTTCTGGAGTATTAAAAGGCGCATATGATTTTATTTGCCTTAAATACTTTAATTTCTTCCTGATTGCCTGATTGCCTTAGTCGCAGGACTCTCTAAAAGGGAAATATATGCGAGAAATTAACATTTTACCTCCTTGGGCAGAACTAATTTTCTATGCCACTTAACCGGGAGTGCGGAGGCATCGTGGAGTTCGACATTATTATGCCTTCTGGCGCGACCAGCACTTCAGTGCCCTTTCAATCAATTAATTATTGTTTTATGCCGCTTTCAATCCTTCAAAAGAGCCAAAAGCAGGAGAAAGGAAAAGGCAAGAGGCAAGAAAAGGAAGTTCGTCCCTGTCCTAGGGCAAAGGCAAAAACCAAAGCGAAATGGACGCATACTTTACAATTAATTTGCCATTACGGCGCAGTCTTGGCCAGGGGCCCGCAGAGCTCTCTGCCATTTTTAATCGATTTTCATTACAGACTCGTTGGAGCTGGCCCGTTTGCATTTCCCTTCTTACCGTTTCCCGGCACTCACTTGACGCTTCAATTGGCCTCGTCTAAATGGGCAAACAAACTCTCGGACGAGGACGAGAATGAGGACGAGGAAGTATCTTCCCCATAGCCTCGACCCTCACGCAGTTGGTTGCCTAATTTGACTAATAAGCTGGCCATTGCAACGGCTGTTGAACTTCCGGCGCGACGGAGGGATGTGGATGTGGATGTGGATGTGGATGTGGCTGGGATGGCTAAGCCTTCGGCCACTTTCGGTAATTATATGCCAAAACAGTTCAGCGGCGTTGAAGCGGCTGTTGGGCATTTCCCTTTAACCCAAGTCCTTCACACGCAAACAAATTTTAAACATTCTTAAAGGCATCGATTGGTTTTCTGGGAGTTTCGGGAAATATTTGTTTAATATTTCTACAAGCTAAAATAAATGGTTCACATTGAATATTCAAATGATAAACAATTTGGTCATCTATAGGGAGACATCCTTTTACTCTTAACTTTCATTTTCTTTAAAATTAAATGAATGAAACATTTTTTAGAGTGCATCACATTTCTTTTCGACTCTGATTTCCATTCGCCTTGCCCTTTTCTGTTGGTTCTTCCCTATTGGTTAATCATTTGCCATAAAGATTTTAATTTCCGCTTTTTAATAGGCAAGACGTCTATCGCTGTGGTTTGGGCCGATGGGACTAATCCTTGGTTCGTTCTTTGGGGTCTTTGTTTGCCTTTTGAATATTTTTGCAGGAATTAAGCATAGCCGTAATTGGTTTCCCAGCAAGGAGCTGTCAGTCAAGATTAAGTTTTCACTGGAAAAGGGTTTAATAATTTTAATTGTGTAGCTTCCCGAGTGCCACTCCACGTGCCAAGTGATTTTCATTCATTAGACTCGTTTTACTCGACAAAAAGCCAAGGAGAGTACGTCAAGGACTCCACTGACAAGGCACAAATTACCAAAGTGATATGTCCATCAATTGCTGGAGGTTAGGCTAAATGATTTGGCTTCCAAATAAGTATACAAATTGTGTACACTGAACTAAATAAATGGGAAATACGTGTGAAATAATATGTGTTATTCTTCCTGAAAGATTTTAATATTTTCCCTAGTGCACTGTTTGTTTACCTTGGCTAAGTCATAGCCCCAGACGCAAATCAATGAGTGTTTTAGATGGGGCGGTCATCGATTGATAGGTCAATATGCTATATGAGCTGCCATTGAAAGCCATTCAATAATTTACTAATATCCAACACCGATAGGGGTGGAAATTAGTCGGTCGAATATCGGTTTCGGAGAGGGAAAACAAATCAGTGGCCCGACACTGAAATAATAATAATGCAATTGACTTGGAAAACATACAGTCGATAGATATTGGCCCAATTATTTCCAAGTAAGCAATTTCTTACGCAAACACGGCTCCGATTCAAAAGGCGGTCCGCCATTGTCAGCCATGAGGCAGAACAAACTACTGATTGGCAGGTTTTGTGCTCAGCTTAATGACCGCATGTCATGATGGTCAATACTATAAAGTCGTTGAATTAGATGTGGATTTGTTTATTCATAAATCGAGCTGTAATTATAGGCTAATAAGTTTGCTATTGACCTCAAATAACTGCCGGCTCCAGCACTGAGCATGTAAAGGCTATTGCAGCGTAAAGTTTATGATATCATGGGAGTGTACATATATATATTTATATATAGACCGCAATAAATAAGCCATATTAATATACGTATCTGGGGCTTAATTGGAGGTGAACGAGTTCTTGTCACAGCCCATTAAGTTGGAAACTTACGTGTAATTGTTCTTGATTTGGGATGCAGGAGAAATTGCAATTCATTACGTCAATATCTTTAATTATGTGCTTAGGCAAGCTACGATTTAATTTGACTTCTATAGAGTCACACGGTGTCTTTAGCTGAATAAATAGACATTTGTCAAGAGACTTATAACAATAAACGACAAGTGTTATTTATAATACACTTTGCCAAAAGAGCGGCACTCGATACTTGGCCTTACCCTTGGCCCTGGCTCTTGAATAATTCAATAACAATTCACAATCAATTAAAATGGCTGGCAAAGATTAAAAATCTCAGACATTGGCCAAGTTTATTACGTGTGAGTGAATGAGACTTTGTCTGGCCAAGTCCGGACTCAATTTAGCGTTACTCATGCTCCATTAATTCGCCATTTTCATGGTAGGTGCAATAAAGTACAAAAAAAAAAGAAAGAAAGGAACAGAACGGAGGAGAGTAAACGATACGAAACACAACCAAAAGTCGACACCATCAAGGACCCAGAAAAAGGGTCACTTCCAGGCAGCCGGGCACAAAACCCTCTAACTGTCTCGACCCCTCTCAACGACCAATTACAACTAAACAGCTTTAATTTAATTTGAGCCTCCCAGCCTGCCGCCCCCTTTCAGGACGCGTCTGACCCCGACCCCCACCCTCAACCCCCCCTCCTAACGGGGGACGGCGGCTGCCACTGCTGCTGCTGCTGCTGCTGGCCAAGAACAATGGCGCGGATGTAATGTTCGCATTATGCTCGTTCACAAATTGTAAGCAGCCATTATGTTTCTTCATGTTGCCCATGTTTCCTGCATCCCCTCGAAGCGCCGCCAGTCCCCCGATCCCCCGTGCCTTTAGCATTGTAATGCCTTTGGTCCTCGGAGCAGGGCCCCGCCCAAACATTGCCGTGTTCCGCCATTGTTCTCCGTTTTCCCCGTTCAGGCTACCAGGCTAACAGGCTACCAAGCCACAAGGCTTCCAGGCTCACTGGCTCACTGGCTCACTGGCTCTCGTATGTCAAAATAATGGCGGCAGCGGCCAGTCATTGTTATATCTTTCACTGTTGTTATCCTTGTTGTCCGTGTTCAGGCTTCTGCGGCTGTTGCAGTTGTTGTTTTTGCAATTGTACCTGGCCATGGCCGGCGGCATAATCATCACCTAATGCCCCAACGGCGGCTGCAGTGCCAGAAAGCCGTCAATTCGAATTCGCCCTTGTTCCGCGGTAAAACGGAATGAATCGGCTTTAAAAACAACTCAGTTTAGTGATTCAGTTTTTTCCAATTATATTTTTATTGTTTGGTTTGGTAATATCTGAACTAAGCCATGTCCTTAAGTTAAAGCCATAAGCCATTTTGTCTCTAAGTAATTGAGTGCGGAAATATATGGTCGAAGGAGTAGATTATGAAATCATCAGGAAGTTACACGCCCCACTGAATGGGAGAGCTTTTAAATTCTAGCAAAATGTATGCCCCAAGAGCCCCCAAGTAGAGACAACTGAATATTGAAATTAATTCGTCAGTGGCTCCGAATTTGATGCCATCCATTGAACTTTGTCTTTCCGGCTTTGTTTGCCTGCCATTTGCAAAAACCATTTTTTGCAATTCAATTTAACCGAGCAGTGCGCGACTTTTCAATCCGCCAAATCAAACACACTCCGCTGGCCATAAATCCAGCCGCTGCAGAGACCGCGTAATTTCTGCGCTTTATTTATGCATCAATGGCGTGATTTATTTGCAAACACTCTGGCCCAGACCACAAACATCACTTCAAGTGTTCATTGTTGTCTACACTTGTCTTATTTGTCCATACATATACATATGGATGATTTCTGCTTTATACGAGTGTGGTTTTCGGGTGGGGTGAACAAAAATAACTATAATTCACTGCAAATAAAGCAAGAAAAACACAATTATTTATCACGAAGCAGACAGACATCCTCTCGATGGCCACGGGCTCCCATCGAGCCACATCCACCCCCAGCCACCTCCCGTTTCCGCCCTTCAAACAAAGAAATTCAACAACAAAACAAATGTCAGTCGGCCAGGGTACGGGAACGTGTCTGTAAAGGGAAGTGTCTGGGCCGGGCCTACAAAAGCGGCTCAAAGTTTTGGGCGACAACAAAAACACAAATCTTCTCCAATTTTTTTTCGTGCCTGATTTTTGGGTGTGGTGACTGACAGCGAGAGCCCCCAAAAGCTCCGGGAGCCGGGCAGGAATATGGAAGTGGAAACAGATCCCAAGACCGTAGTCCTGCGGCCGAATCCAGGACGCCGTACTCCCTACTCCATGCTCCGTATTCCGAATTCCGGTCGGAGTCCGGGCGACATATTTTGTGCTAAATCTTCTTGTTCACACTAACGCGTTGCTGACAGTTTTTCTTTCTTCATTTTTGTGTTTCTGTATCTTTTTTTTTGCTTCTTGTTTTTGGACGGAACGGAACTGCTGCGCCTCTTTTGTGAGCCGGGTCTCCTCCGCCTGTGGTTGTTTTTGTTTTTTCACAGATTTTCAAGTGTGACAGTCAGTCTGTCAGTCAGTCTCTCCGGCAGTGTGAAATATATCGCTAAATGGCCAAAACAAACACCCACATCAAGGCAAGTTGTTATATCACGGTCAGACTATTGCCCCTCCGATTTTGCGGCTGTAAGTGATGGAAATGTTTTTTTTTTTCCCCTACCTGCCTTGGTTGGAAGGTATTTGTCAATACAAATTTAAATTGGCCGAGTGTATATTTTTCTCAGTACTTGGGTAAAGAAATGAATAATTCGCTTCGCCAGGACTGAGTTGGCAAAAATAACATCACAATTCTTAAAATTGTATTACCATTTGGCTTTGACATCTGCGGTATATCAAAGAGATTCTAGGAATTGGAGTTTATTCAGAAAATGGTTTATATATTAAAGAATAAATAAAATGTAATTCTTTTATTTATCTTTGATAAAAAGGGAATAATATTGAACCGTGTAAGTGAATTTAAACAGTGGCAAAGGCACAACAAATGTTAAACATTTACAACTTAACGACTTAAGCTGCCGACAAACTTGGCAACTCTGGAGAAAACTTAACTGGTTATGAACTTGGCTAAGAAAAAACTGGTTTTCATTTCAATGGATGCTGCGGCTTTAGGCCGACGTCTTTTGTTGTTGCTGCCTGTTAATTCGGCAGTTTTTCAAGCGCTGACATTGACCCAGTTTGTGTCTGTCGTCTTCGGGCGCTTTGCTGCCTCATTTGCCGCTTGGCAACTTGTTTGTTGCTATTCGGTCATCAAATGTTGAGTGCTAATTGCGGTCACTAACATTTCGCGGCCATTCACACAGTACCCAAACAATCGCCAACAACAACCACATTCCGTTCAATCCATCTCGGGAACAGCATTTGCATTTCGTTAGTGCCATCCCCCCTAACCCCCCTCCCAACCCACACCAGTTCCAATACTTTACTCCCTACAGATCCACTGAAATTTGCATATTCGATTTTGGATTTTGGTCACCGCACATGTGTGTTTCAGTATTCGTGAGGGATGCGTTTGATTTTGATTTCCTTTTGTTTTTGGATGCATTCACTCGATGGTTTCAGTCTTTGGCCAGAGATTAAAGAGCTTAGTAGGGGAAAGCGTAAACTAAATTAGCATATGCTGGCATTATAGAAATTGGAGGCAGTTTCTGCATTTAATCAAAAAATCATATCTACGGGAAATGGAAAATTATGTGGCTCTTATTTTCAACTAAATATTATAGCTCAGTTCAAACAATAATAAGAAACACAAAGGTACAAAATCGGACAACAGTGCGTATACGTGATTTTTACAACGATCGCATATTACGCATACGCCCCAGTGACATATATAAAGCTTATGAATATATATATTTAAATATAATATGTTGTTGTTATTTGCGTTTGGGATTGTCTGTGGAAATGCACTCACATGGAACCCTTGGGCACTGTCATGTTCAGGCCATCGAGGACGACATTGGGATTCTTGCTGCTGCCGTACATTTTGTGGGCCCGTCGGACGCAAACGGCCTGCTGGCGTCGGGTTGCCAAAGTCGAAGGCTGTGAAATGAAGAGCCGACGGCGGGCCGCCAAATCCAGATCGCTGTTGGCCGTCGTCGCAGTCGCTGCTGGCGCCGTCGGCGGTACTCCATCGGCAGCGGCGTCCATTTTGCGTCAGTCTGCAAATAGACTATAAATCGATATTAGTTTTTGCATATATAGAAAACGGGTAAACGGCAAAACTAAAATGGGCACACAGTTCCTTGCTGCAGTTGTTATTGTGCATTGACAAGGAAAGTGAATATCGATAGTGATAACCCACGGAAAACGACGCAGTTGCGCTGAATAGGTACACTATTCGAAAGGTATCTTAGTTGGTAAGGTTTGGCTTTTATTAAATTCTTAGAATATTTTCGCAAGCTCTTATGTAAATTTAGTAATTTTTTCATTGAATGCTGTCTTGATGCGAGTTTATCGCTTCTGCAGTCGCTTATGGCCAACATAACCCTTGAACTTTGGCCCAGCCAACTTGTAACATTTGTCGCTTGCCCCGTTGCTGCTCCTGTTTCTGGCTATTTTAGCTAGTGTCGTTGCCGTTGCTGCAGTTGTTTCACAGTTGATTAAACCAATTTTTGTATATCGTCAAGCCCGGCTAGAGCATGGCAGAAGCTTTAGCCTCGTGATGGATATTGCTGTCATGTAGATGCGATCCTGACCCCTTGCCCGCTTTTCTGGTCGCTGGCTATTGCCAATTTTTGGCTCGAACGAAATCAAATTTTGAAAATGGCTTCGCTTGCCGATAGGGACGGACTGTGAGAGCGTGAGAGAGATGGAGGACGGGAGAGACCAATGTCCTGCATCCTGTATTTGCCATCCTCCGACCGCCGACCACCGACCACTTGCCCCTGTGTATAGTGTAGTGGCATTTGCCAGTTAACGACAATTTGGCCAAGTGCTTTGGTAGTTGCTTTTTATTTTCATTTGAAATTGACATTTTGCTAATCGAAAATGCAGCAAACAATTTGCCAGCTTGGGTAAAACTTTTGCAATTATTTTGCACAGTTCAACGAAATAAAAATTCAAAAAAAAAAAAGGGCCCACAAAAATAAAGACTCGAAAGAAAATGAAACAAAATCCAAAGCCCGATGCCATTTATTGATTTACTTCGCACTAACAATGGGCTTGGGCTCAGGCAAATAAATAAAAATAAGCATAACAACAACCGAGTTACGGAAACAGCAACTGACGGGATGTGGTTGAGTTGGCCTGGCTTTCGATTCTATTCTGTATTCCGTATTATTCCCCCGGTCCTGTTCGGTTTCTGGCTGGGTTTGGGTCTGGGTTTGGGTTTGGTATGGTTTTAGTTTGGCTTTTTCGGCAGCTCTGCTCTGCTCTGCTCGGCCTGCAAGAATGAACTTTCTTGATAAATGACTTCAATGTAATTAATTTCTGCTCAGTTCGCTTGCAGCCAAAAAAGGGAAAAGGAAAGGGGTAGTGTCAGTAGCAGTGGCAGTGGCAGTGGCAGTGGGAGATGCGGAGGAAGAGCCAGACAATTCCCTGGTACGGGTTGCTGTTTTGTGGCAACGGCAACCAACTCATGAGCTATGTCTTGGCTGTGGCAAGGGCTGTCACTACTAATGCTGGCTGCCGGTTCGGTTTGCCCTGCAGCATTTCAATTAAGAATTATTGTTTAAACATGTAAGTAGCCAGCTGGGTCGGGGCAACTTTTGTGCTAAGCTGATTATAACTGCATTTATGTGGGACTTCCAATGAGAACCCAATGGCTCACTCGGTCAACCGCCCTCAGATTTCGAAGTTAATTAACTTGATTTTAATCCAATTAATATGCACGACACAGCTCCAATGACCAGGGGACACTGAACGAATCTTGGGCTCTAATTAAAACTTTTTCCCCATCCTCCTGCAAATTTAATCAAACAACTTTAAACCAGACACCGCAACAAACTGCCTACCATGTCCTGTGTAATTTGTATAAATGTAAGCTCCAAGTCCTGTTGCTCGAAATAAACAATAAAAGTTTTGTGCAATAATTCTTCATGCCGACACCGAGTATCCTTTAATGTAATAAAAACTGCAGAATCCCAATACGGATCCGATTGAAAGGGAAACTGGAGGGAAACCTTTAAACTTGCCCCAGCCCCAACCCCAGCCCCGGCCCGGCCCGAGGCGTATCTGTGAGATACATACGTATAGTCCTGGCGGCTGCACAGATTTGTATCCGCATTCGGGAAATCTTTATGGGCTTTTGTAAGAGTTGTAGGGAAGGGAAGGGGATATGGAGCAGGTGCCGACTTGGCAGGCAGACGGAAATAAATAAAATCACACATAGCACACATGGAGGGATAAGCCGGCGGAGGGGGCAGGAAGGAGTACTGGCTGGGAGGACAGGTGCGCACATGCATGAAAAGTAAAATATGTTTATATAAATAAAGGACTGAATTCGGAAAGGAGACCCCAAACAAAGTTTGAAGTTCAACAACATAAAGAAGTGCAAATTGTTGCGTGTTGCGATTGTATCTATCGAATGTGAGCACACGAAAGCTATTTCCTGCCAACAAATATAAACGCCGCAATAAAAAGGAACAACGATATAGCAACTTCAATGGCAATAGCTACGCCCATAAAGCAGGCGCGACAATGGGTCGAGGGGGGGATGCCCAAACTTTTTCGCCAAACAAACAAAAACAACAATACAAATAGGAACAAGAAAAAAAAAAAAGTTGTAAACTGAAATGATTATCTGGTGCCTGACACTTGTCTAGCCATAGATACACGTAGAGACGGGGATTTGTTTTTAGGCAGGTAAATAACTGAATTGTTTAACCCCCATGGAATTCGAGTCACATCTTCCCCGGGCGTTTGCTTTACTGCGTTTTTATTTGTGCGTACAATGTGCGCCACAAAAATTTACGGTCTGTTCTTCGTAGCATTTAGTGGGCGTGTTTCCGGCCGGATTAGAGTTAACTAAGCCTTGATCTAGGTTGGGTAATGAGAAAAAATATCATGTTTACAATACACCTATTCCAAAGTGGCATAAGGAGCTTTAAATATTTAAAACTTATGTAAATCAAACATTCAAAACTGCCAGTGTCCTTTTCTTCTGCCTGACTACACGAAGTGATTGTTGAAAACTTGAGAGCCTTCGATAAATGGGTCAATGGTAGCCCCCAGATCTTGGCATAGTTATTTACATAAATTCAATGGGGTCATTCGGAGGGACAGCTCTTGACAGACTAATAAATATTTATATTTATTTTTAGTGTGACCCATGCTCCACTACCCTCTACCAGGGTAAAAAAAACGCAAATTTTTATAAAATTTCACGCTCAATAAATTTGCACCACAAAAATTTCGCCGGTCAGCGCCAAAGCGCGGTCATGTGTTAGTAATGGCAGAAAAGGGATTCGAATGTATGTGGGAAAAGCAACATTTACCACCACCGAGCACAACAGCTCCTGTAATAGTTTACAAATTATTCGACACATTATTCGGTTAGCTGCAAATGGGAAAATAATTTGGCAAAAGTCAAAAGCGAATTCTTGTAAGCCAGTTTGCTTGTAAACCGTTTAACATAATTTCTCTTGGCCACATTGTGTATACGCCTCGCCTACTCAGACACAGACGCAGACAACGACGAAGACGAAGAAAATTGCATAGGCAAACAGGCTTTAACGTCTAATAACAAATTGTTTGCGTTTAAATTCCATTTTCACATAATATTCCAGCTCCTAAAAATTGAAAAGCTCCAGCACAACTTAATCAGAAGCATGCAAAGTGGAGAAAGGGGGGCGCACCCAGACTGACTGGCACACATGCTGGAATATTTGTTTGCAGGTTTACATTTTGTATCAGCCAGCAAAATATAATTCAGAAATCCAACAAACAATTTCCTGGGTGTAACCGCAAAATGTTTAAGCCATGGGTTGCTCAAATGGCCACCACTACACATGGCCATGGAGATGGAGATGGTGATGGTGATGGTGATGGTGATGGAGGCAAATGTTCATAGATCGTTTGTTATGCTCGTTGGTTTGGTTTGGTTTGGTTTGGTTTTGCGATGTTGTTGCCTGATGGCCCCGGCCCCGGAGCTGTGGCCCGGCTGTGGGCCGAATTCGATGTAGGCTCTTGGCCTCCTGCTAAGCGCATTTGTATTTAATGAAGCCTATTTTTCTTACCGAACATGAACCGCAATTATTACGAGTCATTAGTTGCCAGTTTGCCCAGGAGGGGTGTTTTGTTCTGCTGCACGAGGAAAGGTTTATAGACAACACTGCACTGAATGGAAGCAACAAAAAATGTAAATCAATTACAAAGTCTCTTGTAACTGGATATTATTGATTTTAACAAGGATGGTATATAAAGTCTAGTTACCAAGTAAATTACTAACTCTGGCTAGAAAGCGTAGAAGGCCTAGATAGAAACTTGAAGGTGCGGATGGAAATGGGTTAAGTTTATTCGATTTCGAATAGCATACATCTGTGCGGTTTCCGTGTGGCACAGAGTGCAGTGCAATGCGGCGAATTGTTGCACACTCACCCATGCCAAGCCCAATTAAACTGTCACAATGTAGCTGCCATTTCATAACCCGCCCAGTCATGAACGATTTGCCAGCCGTATTTTTCAGCTTCCATGTGGGGGTGAAGCATTTGCAATTTCCTTCCTTTCGCCTCGGATGTTGGCCAGGCTCTGAGTCAGCGCATTTGCCGGCGTTGTTAATTGAAATTTGTGAATTCAAAATTCTAGTTCACAGCTGCCTGGGCAATGGCTTGGGGCAATGCAATGCGATGTGATGCGATGCTATGTTTCCGTTGCGAAATGGGAAGGCAAAATCAATGGCAACCGCATCGAAATCCTCTTTGACAAATAACTGATCAGGCAAGCGAATCGATGCTCGAAATGTGGCTGCCGAATGGTTTGGTGGTTGTAATTAAAAAATTGTTTACTTGATTTCAAATTAGAAACCCATAGGCAGTATGGCAGCTTTAAATTCATGGCAATCGTATGCGTAATAATAATTAAGCCAATAAACTTTATTAGACTGATTCAATTTCAATGTGATCCGCTTGGTAACCTTTACACGTGAGCCTGGCTCGGGTTGCCATTAACATTAGAAGCATATTTTGCTCTCGAACTGATTGCTCTTTAATTACAGAGTGAAAATTGAGCAGTTAATTAGGAGTCTTTAGTCATTGCAGTCATTGCAGCCAATCGGGTGGGCCGATATTAAATAATTGTTACCTTTTCTAATTGCCGGCAACCCCGACGTGAACTTTCGCTATTGAAATGCCCCGTGTCCGATTCGTGTACTTTGAGTTGAAGAAAATTAGCAACTGCCGGGCAATTACTGGCCGTGTTCAATGATTGAGCCAGCAATCGGCTTATATAATGCTAAGCCGCCAGACTTTGTTCGCTAAGCTCTTGATTCAAGGGTGTCGGCACCAGGCGACCCCTAGACCTGAGAATTGCATGTGAAAGGGGTGGGGATCGGGCCAGTCAAGGAATGTGCATCCTCAATTGGCAAACAGTGAACTCACATTAGAGGTAATAGACACCCAATAGATCAACAGTCGCTTTTCACTTAGTCACAGTTTAGTGCGAAAAAACCGGAATCCGTCCGAGCAATTCATCAACGTGCCTACAACACAAATGTCATAAACGAGGGCCAGCTAAGGTCGCACTTTGATTGCCAAGCTACCAAAACAATATACACACGAAAAAATCTCCCATTTGCATGAAAATCCTGGACTTAAACAATGCAATTAAACTTTTTATCGACTCAAAGACAATTACTCCATATTAAATGAATTATATTAAATTCGCTGCCATAAGTTTCTGTAATTTATAGTCCTATAGAGGTCCGATTGTGTCAATTTTTTATAAATTGCCGCATTTAGCGAAACTGTTAGCATGTGCAAAACAAGCTTTGAATTAATTGCAATTATTTATAAAACAATATCGTAAACATATTAATAATTTGCCCACTTAATGATGTTTTGAATCGAAATCACTTAAAATGTAAATTTTTTCAGTCAGTGCCCATCCATCTTTAGCCCGGTGTAGTGTGTGGCTAAGCTGGCGTATCTTTGACTTATGACTCGACACTCGAAGCCTGCTGCCCTGGGCAATCTTGGCAATGAATACAACCGTTGTTTTCCTAAATGGAAAATACGAATGGCCGTCGTCGTCGATACATACGTCAGCAATGTACAGTATAGTGCATGCAGCACCGGTTAATACGAAATGCAAATTAACCCAAAGTGTATGCAATTTATATACAGACATTAAATTAAATATAAACACCTATATATTACCGGTGTAATCGAGAAGCTTCGACATGCGAAGCCGATTTCTATTTATGAGCATACTAGCTGTCTCCTACTCGGCTACCTAACTACGTGGCTACCTGGCAACCTGGTTACCTGCCTGAGTTGATAAATCTTTCCAGATTCGTTCAATTGAATCTTCCGAGCACAATGCCCGGGAAATTGGCTAAGGTCAGTTACCATTGCATAACGCAATGTTCCCTGCCACAGGATACTGGCGTGGGCGAGGGTCGCGCTGGGGGAAAGTGAACTATTCTGTTTGCATTGTGATTTCAGCCCCGTCCTCACTCGGTGATTTTCACACATTCCGAGCAGTTTTTCGCACCCGACACCCGGCACCCGCCCGGCGCACTAACACTTTGAAATATTTATGTCTTTGCATATTTCACCGACACATTTGCACTTGACAATAACAACAGGGAGGAACAAGCGAAGCAGTCGCTAGGTCGTTGGAGCATGACAAGGATTAGCGCCGGGGATGGGGGCTCCTTCGGGGATGACGCCGGAAATGATGATGACTATGTTGGTGTGATGCTTTGACGACAATCAAGGAGGAGCGGGACTACAGCCTACTTACACTGGTAGAAATACAAAGGGACTCCCTTATTTTATTCTTAATAATAACTGCCTCTTGCAATTTGAAGGATCTCAGGATGAATAGCCTCCGAATTCTTACCGTGTGATGGCTGTTCTCGCTGCAAACCCTCCAGACGGTGGCGCCTCAATCAGCAGCAAGACATAAAGTGCATTGCGTCTGGGTTGGCTTGTTTTGTGGGCGTGGCTGTAGGTGGCACTGAAACTGGGGCAGGGAAAGGGAATGGAAATGGGTTTAGGTATCGGTAGACAGCAAATAACATGGCAGATGCAGCTGCAGCTGCAGCAGCTCACAAGCGACATAGACACTGGGGCAAAAGTGTTTCTGTTATTTGTGTGACAAACGCAAGACACAGCACATTGCTTTCGGGGAAGGCAATCCTTGAACATCCGGGCGGATCCGGATCCGGGGGGACCAGAACAAATCTCTGTGACACC
Source organism: Drosophila varians (assembly GCA_018150405.1). Lineage (NCBI taxonomy): Eukaryota > Metazoa > Arthropoda > Insecta > Diptera > Drosophilidae > Drosophila > Drosophila varians. The sequence goes on along the minus strand of JAECWK010000015.1, from coordinate 15,923,182 downwards.
GACAATCACTTTTCAGCCCTGGCGTACACATAAACAAGCAAACAAAGCAAGAATGCGGCCGCCGGTTGGCATACATTGAACTTTTGGTAAATCGATCAAGTATACGCCGTGTGGTAAGCTGGCAAAAGTTGAAGCCCTCCGTCAGATAGTCAGATAGTCGAAAGCGTGGCAAGCACACAAAAACGATGGGATTCAAGGCCCTCAACTGTTTAGCATTTATTTGCATATGAGAAGAGGAGATTGCGCACGTCGCTGGGAGATTCCCGCTTGTTTGCTCTTTTCTGGCTGAGTATGTAAATATTTAAAGGCTTTTATTGCTTTTTCTCCTCCTGGCGGCCAAAAAATTTCATTCATATTCCTGAATGGAGTATGCCAGACACTGGGCAAATTACGAGCCCTTTAACGTTTAAAGACTTTTTGGGGTCGCCCCCATCCATCCCAGGGGACAAAGGACGGAGGACAAGAAAATTGTTCAATCGAAACGGCAATTAATTGGCTAAAATAAATATTCACAAAACAGGGCTCAGACAAAGGGTCCCCGAGGTCCTGTGACACAAACTGGAGAATAAAGGAGCAAATAAAGGACAGGCAAGCGAGCGTCAAATGCACATGAAATGCACAAGTCAAAAGCCATTTTGTTGTCCAATAAAAATGAAAACACAAAATTTATTTGATTGCATTTTTATGTAGGTAGTACGTTGTGCCCCGCCTGCCCTTGCCTAGTCATATTATATATTATTTCATATACCAATGGAAACCGGATGCTGCAATGAACAAAATGTTTCTCGCTTTTATTTGCGAGTTTCTCCGTTGGCCGACAATTGAATGTCGCCTGCAATTGTTTGGCAATGATTTAACTAACGTGCGAACCTAGGGGGTCTAGGTGCCCAAAGCATCCAAAGCGCCCAAAACCAGAAGCGAAAAAATAGCAAGGAAGAAGGTCAAATGAGATTTTAATAATTGCACAAGCGATTGTAATTCATTGGCCTTGCTTACAGTAATTTACCATGCGTTTAATTTATTATTATTATTATTTATTTGTTTATTGTTGAAGCTGCACCGAAATAATTAACACACGACCTCATGCGAGCTCTACACTTTGGGTTTCGGTTTCGGTTTGGGTTTGGGTTTCGGTTTGATGTGCGATGTACGATTTGCGATGTGTGAGTTGTGCAAACATTTTCCAACCAATTATGCACAGATATTCAAGGTTCGCAACAGAGTCGAGTACATTTTCAACTGTATTTTCAACTAAATTTAGTCAACACCGCCGGCCAACAACAATAGCAATAACAATTAAAAATGCGCTACCATTGCATTTTATCCCGTTTAACAGTTGAGCGCGTTCAGTCCAAAACAAACACGAGCTTGGCCAAAAAATTAAAAAAAAAAAAAGGCCAAAAGCAAAAACTGCGATCCAATTTCAAGCTGCTTTCAAGCCCCCTTGCGCCCTTTTCTGCTCATCATGCTGATGGCTGAGCTTAGTTGCTTAGTCAACTTTGCTTGGTGAGTAATCGCAAACTGAGTTCTGCTTTAGTTGGTCCGCTTCGTTTTGGCCATCTTTGTTGTTTTTGCTCGGGGAAAACCACCATAACCAAAAAGGGCAGACTCTGGCTGGGACTGTAAGCGGCTTTTGGCCAAATGGCATAGTGGCAGAGTGGCAGAAGCTCATAGCCAAGCCATCTGCTGACTGCGACTTGGGGCGAAGCGTTCAAGTGTCACTGGAAAGAGTCATTAACCCGGAATAATCTGTCGACAGTGTCTTAAGGAGTCAGCCAGAACGATGATGAACGGCACGAGCGCTTTTCAATTAAACACCAGACAAAAGGGAAATTAATTAAAGTGTTGCAATCCAATCCAATCCAGTCCATAAAGAGTCCTCTCCATGTTTGCGATCTATTTGCTTCGGTTTTTTTTTTGTCCATTGCGTTTGTCCATGGAAATCATGTCACTTTGTATCTTGGCCAACCACCTGCCGGGCCATTTTGAAATTCCATCATCAACGAATTCAGCTTCCCAAATGAAATCACAGCACATCGTTTGGCACTTCATATGCTGAATGCCCCCTAGGATTCTTCAGAGAATAAAAAAGAGAATTCAGAAAAACAGGCTTTTAAATGAAATGCAAATGGGGGAGCCCTAAAAAATCGTTGCAATGTCGGAATGAAAAGCGGCTACATATGCCTGTTTATATGCAAATATTACTTGTACATATGTGCGTAAACATTTGGCAATTACTCGGAACCGGGAGCGGGTACGGCCCGGCCCATCAGACCCGCAACTTTGTTTCTTTTATTTTTTACGGCCACTGTGCCTCGGGGCTGCTGTTTGTTCTATTTTCTGATATACAAATAAGTATGCAAAAATTTCAGTTCTGTTTCAGATACACATATAGGTGGTACGAATGGAAGCGACCTTTCGTCTTCCTTTGCTTTTGGGGAATTTCAATTTAAATTGTGATTAAATTTCCGTGCGCTTCGATGACAAAAAAAAACCCATCACGGATAGATTCAATGTATATATTTTATTGATTGTTGTAGAGTCGTCAATGTTTTGTCTCCCAGACTCCGCTCCCAGATTATTGCTCATTTTTCCTACCGACGCTGGTCCGCTTAGCTGGCATTTGTTATGCAAATTTATTTTCGATTACTTGTTACCAAAGATTTGCACCAGATTATGCAAATGTGTCAAACGTAAGATGCGAAAACAGGGGAGTCGCTTGTCGAGGGCATATCTGGGCCATAGATCTACATTATGGCCGCCTTACAAGTGGCTTATTACGGTTAGTGTTTGTCAGTTGACAGTTGACAGGAAGTCGGATAAACGATGCAAATATGAGCGGAAAAGAAACATTGCATATTCTCATGAACATTTTCGGCATAAAAATGCGTTGAGTTGGAAAATCTATTTTCGCCTCTGCTGATTGCTTATGTTTATGGCCAGCTTCATTGATTCGCATCAAACTCAATTTTATTCGGCCGTTTTCGACATATTCCATAACTTGGTTAGGAGTATTTGCATAATTGATTTAGCTTTCCCGGCATTCCCGGCATCAAGTGTTTGCTCAAATGCTATTTACAATAATTAAAGTTGACTGATTTGTGGCTCGAAAAGTGTAAATTGATTATATTGATATTTATTAATGCCCCAAGATGATGGAAAAAAGGTTAACAAGTTTAATTAGGCCACGGATGATTATAAATGTAATATTTCTCCTATGAAAAAATCATTTAAAATCAATGATGTACATGTCCTTTGTCCAATATTTAATAACATCCTCTTTCGCGAAGAGTATCCTGTTGGCTCCTCACGTGCCGCTCATTTATTATGGCGCTTTTATAAAGCTGACACTTTTTGCAAATGAAATCAAACAAATAAATTAAATTTGCCACGGACTTTTGGCGGTCGTGTTTAATTTTTTTTCCTGCTCCATAAAGTACTACTTTGATTGCGTTCGTGGCTTCATGTCTCATGCCGGAAAATGCGAAAAAAAATATATATATCGAGCGATATAAATGAAAAGGAAAATACATTTATTTGTATTTGCATGAATATTTTTATTGGCGGTTACCTTTGGTTCGCTACAAATTGTTCTGTATGTGCGGTCGTTAAATTGAATAATTATATATATGGGCAGATACATATATAGTAGATGGGTATAATTTTTTGCTAGTCCGCTCATATCGATTCACATGGCTTGTAAATCAATTGCCATTACATGTGCATCCGTTCGATGGTATGCAAATGTAACAAATGTAACAAATGGTCAAAACGCCGAAACACCTTGACAAACTCAATGAATGCCCCGTCCTCCGACCCCGCTCCCCTCGTGCCATTCGAAAGTGTTGTCAAAGTGCGACAAAAAAAATGTCAGCTACAAAAATAAATATCGAACAGGAAAATAAATAATTGTGCATCAGCGTGGCGTTAATTGCACTTTAAAAGGCCCCAAACAAGTGCCAAAATGTTAAATGCAATTTATTGCCGTTGGCAATTGGCAGCTAACGAGTTCTTCAAATTGAACGCGGATGCACTAATTAGAATTTTTGGCCGGGACAATTAGCAATTTAAGCAGAATAATTGCAATTTACTAAAAAAAAAAAAACAAGACGGGGGAAAACTTTTATTGAATTTCCCGCTGATAGCAGTGCCACTGATGAATTGGAATGCCATTACTGCTGGAAACCTGGCGATGGGGAGTCATTGCGCCGTATTGAGCTGTTATGGGTAAAGTTTATTTTTTAATAAAGCCCAAGTGCGAATTCGTATCACTCATTGTGACTTGCAAGATCCTTAAGAACTTTAGCACGGATTTACATATACATATCATCGACTTTCATCGACTTTATGATCTTCTGAGCAATACCTATTGATGCAGAAATTACCTCATGACCGGAGAAAAATGGCAATAATGCCAAAGGCCTTGTTAGCAGAGTTCCTTGGCTCACCGTTTTGTGCAATTCATGTGAAATAATTAAACTAAGCGGAGAGGGCCAGCATGGCCACGCCTCTCCAAACATACGCCTTGACCAACATTAATTGCCTAATTTTTAATTAGTTGCCCAGTAATCCAGAAAGTAGTCAGAAGTTGATGGCTTCTTTTTTAGGACCTAGGCATACATTTGGCTAACTCCCTTCAAATTCAAATGCTAAACTTTGTGTTTTTATTCACAGTGAGCAGGTCAAAGTTAACTAACGAGTCGAGTTTTGCGGTTTTAATTGTGCCAAGTAATGCGGCCACCTCGGTGATTGTTGTTTTTGGGCGCTTTGTTATTGTTATTGCATTTGCCGTTGTTGTTGTGGCAACTCTCATTGTTGCGGTTTGTGGGTAAATTTTGGAAAGGTTAAGTACCCGGTTAGAGGCAGCAAATTAAATAATTACCAGCGACTGTGAAAGAGCCAAAGTTATGGGCCTCCCCCTGAAGGGCGACTTACATGATTACAGAAACAATTCTGCATTAGGCAAACGAGATTAACTTGCTACAATTAAATCAATAAAAATATCAAGTGGCAAGAATAGTTTATTTTGTAATAACAATAATATTTGTAGCTGTGAATACCCCTTCCATTTATAAAGAAGACAATTAGTATCCAAAGAATTATTTGAACTTAAGGCAGAGACTGACAATCTTAAGACGTCTTGCCCTTTGTTCACCTGTGCGCCTGAACAAAAAAATTCAACAAAAGTCGTGCTGAGCAGAAAAGTTCAAGAAACGCAAAACAAAAGACGCGACAACATCAGATACGTTTGGAGATTCAACTCCGGCTGAGTTTGCATTTTAAAGCCGTTGCTGTTGACCTTGGGCTGCATAAATCGAATTGGAGCAGGTCGTTGACGAAGCTGCTTTTAAATTTTTTTCTGATATTGTGGTTTTTTTTTTTTTTTTTATGGGAATTGAGTGGCCTGCATTTATGGCATCCTTGAATCCATTGAATTCGCATTGAGAAATTGCCGCATCATTTTAGCCCTTTATAATTATGATGGAAAGGCCAGTGGCCTGCGGCTATTACCTGTGCTCCTTGAAGTTCTTGAAAGTTGCTGCTGCTGCAGATATTGCGGTTGAGTGGACTTGGGTGTAAACAGCGGAGTGCAGGAACTGTTGCTACAATTTGTTATTACTTTTCGTTGTGTTTTCCTTCTGTAATTTGCTGACTAACTTTTGGCTTTGCGCTGGCAAAGTCAACAGAAAACGTAAAGAACACGTTTGCTTTTAGTTAACCAGTTTCGGCAATGCCCAAAGATTGCGATTGAGCAAAGATTGAGCGGACACACCAGCACACACACCTCACAGACACATTTAAACGTCGCGCATGCGAAATATGAAGCGTACTTGTTGTTGTTTGGTATCTTTATTTATTTTTTTTTTTTTATAACTTGCACAATTAGCCAACAAAGTGAAGCACAGAAATTGCCACACTGAGATGAATTTGAAAGCTGCACTGCAATCTCAGCAATTTTAAGCGTGGCTCATTCACAACCGCAACGATCTCGTTTGCTCTGATTTATGGTCAATGGTCGCCGGAAAAAACCCCGCGCAAACACAAAAGTATCTTAAAACTCAGCTCAGGTTCTCGGCTAGCTCGCTTAACCGTTTCCGCGTTTTGCTTCTCAACTCGCCGACGACGTGAATCCAACTGATCGGCTTGGCCCGCCTGAGCTCTAAGCTGAGCTGAGCTGCTGACAGATCGTCCAATTCGAAAATAGCATCTGGTATTGCTGCCCAAGTCAGCGTCCGCGTCGGCTGAGCTGCGTCTGCGCCGGCGTAGCCAACTTTAAAGTTGTCTAAGCGACCCGTCTAAAAGATCAAAATAGTTAGTGGAGTGGTCTACCTTCTGGGGCTTCAAGTGTTCCCATTTTTCTTAAAAGCTGGGAACAGATATGGAGTGTGTCCGTGCTACAAGTGATTTGGTTGTTGTCTATGCTCTGTGTCTTCCACATTATTTAAGGCGGAAAATGTTTAATGTAAGAGTTTGGATAGTTATTAAAAGACGGAACACATTAGTGGCATCTAATTGTAAGGTATTTTTTCATAATTTTGCATAAAACATTCAAAATGAATTTCTTTTGCGGCAGCGAAGTGCCAGCCAACGAGGCGTATACGTGATATTTGAAACGTTCTCTCTCGCCTCGTATGACAATATTTTTACAAAACTAACTTGCAATATTTCAAATTTCAATTTCATATAGGCTGCCACTGCACCAAAGTTCACTGAAAGAATTTCCTACCCCAAAACTTAATAAATGATAATCATATTTCGCATTTTGGCCCACACAGGCACAAAGCCGCGACGATAGCAATGGCAAAAAGCGACCTCAGGCTATGGTTATGTGCGTTGGGCACGCAAATCGGTTATTAGCTATAATGCATATTATATATATACTTGTATCTATATCGCATATTTTTGATGGTGCATTACTGCGGCCGTCTGCTGTCCAACAGATAAACCCCGATCCCACACACGCCGCTTTTGTTTGGGCCTGGATTCGAAGATGAGCGACCCGAAGGGCCATTTGTACTAAATAACTGAAACAACAAAGAACCAACGAGCGAACGGCAAACAAACTGTATATTAGTTATTGTTGTTTGATTTGCAAAGCGTTTCTCATTTGTTAAATAAATTGATGGCCATTGCGGACCTCTTGGCAAATACCAAATAAATACGAAAAGGGACAGAAGTGACTAAAATGTTTGGCCAAGCCAATATTGGACTTATGATTTAAGGATTACAATTTAAAGCCGACGCCCACACTGTCCTCTTGCCAAGTGACCCATTGTGGAAAGTTTTCGATAAAAGTTTAAACTTAAGAGCCGTCGGGAGGCCTCAAAAGCAGAGGCCGTGGCAGTAGCAGCTAAGCATGACAAACGCCTAGGCTAGGCATTGGGGCATCCCCTCCATTATCCTTGGACAATCATCAGCTGTCAGTGCAGTGAGTTGAGACTTCACCCAACAAAAAACGAGTCTGCAGTGTCACCAAAAAACAGAAAAGCCAGAGCACGAAAAAAATGAAGTGACATTGACATTTTGAATAATGACGCCACACAATTTGAATGCGAGTTGCACTGCAAAAAAATTGATAAATAAAATGGTTAATAAAAAGCGATGCGTTTTATTAAGAGGGTATTTTATTAGGAAAATTTTAAATGCTAATTAACCAAATTATGAAATTTTTTTGAAACAAGTTCCATTTAAATCATGGTCAGTGGCTTCTGCCCAAAATTGAGAATTTTTTGTCACCTTTTCTCAAATATTTAATCTAATTTTTATCCGATTTGAAAAAGGAATACCATTTAGGAATCAGAAAATTATTCCGCTTTGATTGGCGTCAAAAAATATGGAAAGTAGAAAAAAAAATATTTTTTCGATCTTTGCATTTTTTTATGATGGTACCCCTTTCCTAAATTGCGAAAAATCGAAAAAATATTTTTTGTTTGACTTTAAAAAACTTTTGATGCAGATCGACGGCGATCAAAAGCCTGATTCATAAATGCTATTTCTTTTTCGAATCGGATAAGAATTGGAGAAACAATTAGCAAAAAGGTGTCTCCAAAGTCTCAATTTTTGGCCAAGAACCACTCACCATAATTTTAAGTTGTTTTTTTGCCCCTGACCCCAATTCCAGATGTTAATTCAATACATTTTTTGTAGAAAATAATTTTATTCAAAGATAATTATTCATAATTCGTTATTCTAGTGTACAATTTTAATTCCAGTGCAGGAAGGCGACCAGCAGGGAATCTTTCAATTCGGCCGGCCCAGCGGGAAATGTTCGCCAGCCCGCTGGTACAGATTAGCTGCAAATTTTGAAGAATGTTTCGCCCAACTCGCCTTCAGCTCCGTCCAGAGTTTCCGCCGACTGCTACCGCCTGCTGTTGTCCTTTCTACAGCCAATTGCGAGTTGGCCGAAATAGTCTCGGTACGTGCACAACAAGCGAGCACAGCACTAATGAACAATGTCAAGGTGTTGTCAAGTGCATTTCCCAGGGAGGAGGCTGTCATTAGACGTAGCCAAGTGACCCAAAAAGCAAAATCCCCGCCTCCCTCGAATCACTTAAATGGCCAAATGGAGTAACAAAGCTCCTGAATACGATGCCAAGTAGCCATAATCACAGAGGTGCAATTTGCGAGGAGCCCTGAGCTGCGAGAATACCTACTCCTGGTGCCAACAACAATAATAAATTCGCGCACAAAGTGCCAAGTACGAAATAAAGACAAAACAACGATGGCAGCAAGAATGAAAATAAGAATAAGAAACGAGCAGGGAACGAAAAATAGTTGCAAAAACTAAAATTAAACTTGCGTCCCGACTCTGCTCTGCTGCACTTTTTAATATGATTTTTTCAAGCCCCTCCGCTCTCCCCGCCAAGTCAGGCAAACCATTTAAGTTTGGGGATGGGACTGGATGGGGGGGTGCATGAGTGTTGAAAAAACAACTTGAGATTGTAATTAGTTTTTGTTGCTGTTGGGTTTAACTGAAGGGAAACTTTCAAATTGAACCGAGCTGAGACGGCGACTGAGTCGGCGACTGAGAATGAGATTTCGTCTTTGGGGCTCGACCACGCCTTTTTTTTTTGTTACCACCCGGGGGTGCAGCCCCCAGAATATTTTGCGGTTTCAACTTTTACACGCTGGCCAACAGCGGCGTCGTTGTCGCAGCAGCAAATGGCAAATATGTCTGCGAAAAATCTCATTAAGTATACGAAATGTGGTACGCGCAATGTCGTCGGCGGTATAAAAATGCAAAGGGAAGGACGAAGGACCAAAGGCGAAACGAAAATGAAAAAAGGAGAGTAAATAAAAATTATGAATGTCGTTTGCCCAGATGGGAGGGGGAAAAGGAAATCTAAAAAGTAAGAAAAACCAAAGCAGGCGGCGGAGCAGGGTGGAGCGGAATGCAAATGTCTTAAAGTTCGCATCTGGCAACAGGTAACTCTCCCTAGACTGGACTTTAAGCCTCGGCCACGGACTGGGTCAAGTTTGAGAGGAGTTCGTTTTAGTTTCCCGTCCCGTATTCTCATCCTCGCAGCTCACTGTGGCGGTGGAATGGGTCGCGGATAAAGGAGCTCTCGTGGGGCAGGTCATCCAATGAGCAGTTTCTGGTCTTGTCTAGGTCATTTGGTTGCCGATGAGCCTTATAATGCGCGTAATTTGCGTATGATGGGCTCTCGGGCAACATTCACAGGATTCCTCATAGTCCAAGGTCTTAAAACAAAATCCCCGAGAAATAAATGCTTGCCAGCCCATAAAAATATTTATTTGTGGCGTGTATACATACGTATTCAAGACGAAATTAAAGATACATTAAAGTTACTATCCTTCAAATGAAATCGTAAAATCTATGCTTCTTTTTGGTCTTAATTAAGAGCTCCTATATTTTCCATCTTGTTTGCTACTTTTCTTAAAGCCGAAACTTTCTAAAACTGTCTTTAATATATGTATTTGCAAAAACTCTGAAGCCAATTTAGACGAAGCCCAAGGACTTAAACAAACACCTAGCGTCACCAACAAAAAACGTTTAAAATGTTTGACTTTATAATTTGGAAATTTCAATGTTTAATTAAAGAAACTGGCTCAATTAGAATGGTACACCGCCCACACCCACAACAACCTCGAAAAAAACCAGCAGAATTATTTCATTTGCGTGAGTCGCTTTCATTAGGCGATTTGGTGGCTGCAGACGTTGCCTCGCAAAGTCAAAAACGTTTTAGCCTTTTAAGCACCGCAGTAATGCGTCTAAAGCCGTCATTTGAGGGAAATGTAGAACGTCAAAGGGCAGAAATAGGGCGCAGGATGCCAAGGACACACTGCAGGGTTGTCACTTCTGCTGCCACTGCCTGTGAGTCTGTTGGGTTGGCAAAGCACATTGAGGTTACGCGGAGCGAGGGACAAAAGTCTCAGATTCAAGCCAAGCCCGAGATGTGATGGCCCTTGAATGGGATTTACCTAGGGCTGTTGCAGTATCGTATACGTTTTCAAAGTAATAAGCATGTTTAGAGAGTTATAATTTAATTTTTCAGAATAACTAAAATAGAGTTGAAAATGGGAGACCCAAAAGAATTTAGACCGAGTTTCTTGTGCTGATAATTAGGGTTGAAAGACTGGCCTTGCCGTTGGCTTTCTCAATTGTTTGCCTGCCACCGCGTTCAACGTGGCGTATACGTGATGCTATGATAATCATGCTTATTCACAATAAATCTCGGCTTGAAGCTGAGGGCTCTGGGCCAAATTGAAGTGTTAGGAACATCAACGCGCGCCCCTTAGGCTGATGATTTATTTAATGCGTAATCTCTGCCAGCGCCCGCCAGACGAGAAAAAGAGAAATGTTATAAACATTATGATGACAGCACCTCAAGACTATTATTATGGCTATTATTGTTATTATACCCTCGAGTTGAGTGAGTGCTTTGTTTGGCACCCTTGAAAATAATCAATTAATTGCGCCACTTGCCAGGGCAAAAGTTTTCGAATCTTCCAGGCATCAGTTCGGTTCACTTCGTCCACTTTTTGAGTCACGTAATTAGCTTAGTCTGGACATCAATCAAAGGATTTGCAGGGGCGAAGTGTAAGAGCCAAAGTCCGTCGAGCGGATAAACATAAATCTGCAAAGTGTAAATGGCCAAAGTTCCGAAACATAACTGGCTTCAGATTGGCTTTAAGCAAAGGCAAGACGTGGAGGACTTTGCCTTCGTTCTCGTCCTTTGTCGTCCTTGTTGTGTCCTGACTATTATTGCTGTTGTCATTATCATTAGTGGGCCACAACAGCTAACCAACAATCACAGCTGCGTGTTGGTTTGAGTTACAAAGTATCTATAAGATACGCATCTATATATAGACTGAGGCAAGTTTTGACAGCCAGCTACAAACCTGCTGGAGGACATAAATATTGATTGATTGTTGTCAACAAGCAGCGGTATTCCTGTTGTTGTCATATTGAGCTTATGTGTGGCCATCCACTGGGAGAAATTTATAAATTATAAATAGAATACTCAACAGTATGAATGTTAAAACACCTAGTAATGTCTTGACTGTAGACGTGGGAGGTGTGAATTGTTTGCGGCTGTCGTTGCGGCAATAACAATCGTAACACGTTGAGTCGATTTTCCTCTTGGCTCCCACATTTGAATTCCCTTTAGCCGCAAATTTATGTTTATTAGCTTGGACAGTGCTTCACAAAGAGTCGAATCCGGAATAAATAACTCGGTAACCCACCGGCCCACCTGCCCACCTGCCCACCTTTCCACGTGCCCAGCACCGCTTAATCCTCTGCTGCTTGTGCTCCGACTATTATTCATACAAGGCCATGTCAAGTGATAAGCGTGTAAATTGCATTCAAGATTCGATGGCGGCAATCATCAATCATCGCATAAATTGTCGATCCGGGACGAGTCGAGAATAGCAGAAGCCAGACGGTGATAAATTTTTAACGCCAACGACTCATATCAATACAAAGGACGAAGGACAGGCAGCGTATGCCAGGATGTCGCTTAAATGCAATCAAATTGAAAATCAAGCCGTTAAGGACATTCGGCCGCAATCGAACACTAAGTGCCCCTCATGCATTAGTTCCAGCATTTTCCGTGACCCCTCAATCCAAAGCGGCAAAAAGCGTTGGGCTTAAATGGTAAAAGCAGAGAACCCAGAGAAAGTACAAAAAAACACAGCGACCGAGTCAATGGGATTTACATTTTCCAGCTATTGAACATGGGCGTTGGATTTTAAAGCATTGACGAGCATATCGATGGGAAAGGAGCGACGGTAGGAGCTTCAAGAAACACCATCAGGATGTGGATGGCACAAAGGAGAGAGGAGGATTGAAAGGTGGGACGATTGGGGGGAAGGGGCCAACAGGATTGGGGGCAAACCAGTTAAGTCAGCATGTCTCCGCGACTCTGGCCAAGCGAGCGAACAAAGACCGGGGAAAAAAATGTAAAAACTATTAAGCGGCATTAGCCGCGCGTTGCGCTTTGTATTTCTCTCCGAAAGCCACCTCCTCCTTTATTTCCATGCGATTTGGGAAGCCCTTCCTTCCATCCATTCAACCGGATTCAATGCACTACAAATCACCGTCAACGATTCCGGCATTGTCGACTCTGCCAATTGTTGGCAGATTACATATTTTGGGGTTTCGATATTTTTTAACACAAAAATTCTACAAAAAGGATGTGAATCTATGTATATTTAAGCTTTTTTATATTAATTCTTAAACATTTTAGGGTGTTTTGCAATTCAATAATGCCAAGGATGCGCCACTCAGTCCTGCATTTGATTTTCAATTTTTTTGCTGGCGATTCCGCTGCTTTTCGTGGTGTTTCCCGTCGAACTTTTGATCGAATGTCAAGTCATTCAAGTCAATGTCGGTCGCCTGGTTGGCTCTGGCCTGACCATTCTGTATCCACTTTCGACTCGCCTTCCGCTTTTTCTTGTTAGTCCCCTCCGTGTCCTTTGGCTTTCCAGCATTAAGCAATTCGTTGCCCCCCGAACGCTGTCCCGCATCCGGATATAGATGGATAGACGGTATGTATGTATATAAGGGTATCCCCGGCAGCTGCCCGCAGAGGATGGACCGTGGCTGCTACTCCTGGATGTGATGCCTGCAAATCTAATTTCATATTTTATGAAGTGCAGTGCAGTTTGTGGCCACCCCGCCCGTAATTTAGCACCTTTATTTTACCTGCCCACGGCTTCTTCCGGTCCTGCACTGTAAAATCAATTGTGGAGCACATAAATTTGTTAGCACGAAAATTGCACCGTTAGGCAAAATTTATTTTTAAAATGCATTCGGCGAGAGGAAAGTGTGGGGAAAATAGGAAACTAACCGAAATGGGATGAGGACCGGAAAATGGTATTGACAGCGCTTCGATTGCCACTAGATGCGGTCATGGCTGAGCCAGCAATTTCGGCTCATTCATTAGCGTCAACGATTTCTAAACTTGGCAGATAACTTTAAACCTTTGAATACTTTTCCCCACTTAACAATGAAATTGATAGCCGAGATTGAATAAAATGTAACGCAAATAATATGCACAAAAAGGATCAAATTAACAAGAATGAATGTTGGACTGCACTTCCGCAGAAGAAAGCTTCACAAACACTCTCACCAGTAAGGGGTTACAAAAATTTCTATCCAAATGCCGGGGGGTGTGAGCAACAATTTATCTACAGGATAAAGGCAGCAAATGGGAAGCAGTTGAAAGGTAGTGGCATTAATGTTTTTGCATGGCATTTTCCATGGAAGCGCGTCCGAACGTTGGATGTGGATGTGGATGTGGATGTAGATGGTGCCAAGGACGAAACGGAAGCGGAAATGGCAGCAGCAATGGCGACATTGTTGGAAACATGCACGTGGAACTTGTTACACAAGAACTCCTGCGACTGGCGAAGACGAAAACTCAGAGACTGCAATACAAGTGGAAGGCACCGACGGAGCATGCAAGAAATCTTAACAAAAGCGGCAATTCATTTTAGCATTCCTTGAATCCATGAGACGTGCACCTGTCATGTGTGGGTGTGCCAAGGTGTTGGTTTTTGTGTGCCAGAATGGTGTTTGGGGTCGAAAAAGATCGGGGCAGCGGGGTAGCTGGGGAGCGGAGGTCAGCCCGTGTCAAGTGATACCTTGGGCAGGCAGCCAAGTGCTTGGCAATATGCTAAAAGGGCAGCTGCCTCGCCAGGAGCCATTCAAAAAGTTAAGCGCACAAATGAGATAACTGCAAATGGAGAATATCCAAAGAAAGGGGAATCTTGTGCAATACATTGAAGGTTGTTTGAAATGTACAGAGATAAAGAGGGGATGTACCTAAAAAAAAAGGTTATTAAAATATTTATTTCGATTATTTTAGTCGGTCAGGATTAGTTGGAAATGATGCGAGGCTTTAAGACTCTCCTAACGAACATTTTACCTTTATTTCATCGGAATTGTGAACCAAGAGTTTAGTCTCCATCAATTTTTCATGCATCCTCCTATAAGATTTTCCTCTGTGTACTCATTTTTTTTATTTCCTACCCGCAGTCAGTGCAAAGCTTCGGTCCGTGACAGCCCTAACTCGTTTCAGTTGCCACTCTGGGAGCCAAACAATGTGGGGCATTCAGTCAAAGCACCTCCATCGGAGGTGGGGGGGTCAAATGGCACGTGGACTATTCTGCCACAAAGGCCTGGCACGCCTCCTTTGGCTATCACTCAGCTTTCGAGCACGACCAGCGACATCAAATTGAAATGCGCAATGTGTGTTCGCGATCGAAAACAAGGAGACCAATTCATAGCAAATGCTGCGAGTCGAAATGCAATAGGCAATGCCTGCTGGCCGCTTGGCCCCGCATTTGACCGACTGTCAATTGCACAATGGCCTCGAATGACACACGCCCCGAAGGCCTGAGAGCCCGAATGGAACTCCGAACACTACTCCGCATCCCGTCATATAATCACATAGATGTCAGACCGCAGAGCCAATGGTTTGGAATTACACACGCATTGACCGAACTAAACGGCCCGTAACCCGGCTCCATTTCATGGCCAGTGTAGCCGGAATGCTGCCAAAAACTGTTGCAGATTTCCTTTAGCGATTGCCATGGCCAAAAAGACAGCGAGCGATGTGGTTATAATTGCTCTGTCAGAGAATTACAGCTGCAAGATAAGCCAGTGCCACAGTGCCACATGAATATTTTCGTGGATGCTGTGGGGGCTGTTGGGATATCTTGTTATTATCATTTCACATGAGTCGAATGGGGCTCTCAAGGATTTATATGCTGGCCATTCAAAAAGGAGGGCTTGAATTAAAAATTGAACTTCAAGGATGTTCAGGATATAAGGAAAATTTGGTGGAATTTCTTCAATTAAATTTCAAGCGAAAATGTAGGATGCTGTGCTGGCCAATTTGAAGGAGCGTCAGGAGAAGTCATTTAGCCGCTGCCGCAGACCATTTAGGAAATGAGCTATAAAAGCGAAGCTGGTCTGAAACCGCGCCAGACACTCGCCGTGGCACCGTCTTCCGCTTGCCACATGGGGGAATTGGCTGTGGCAAGTTGGTGCTGCACTTGGTAGTGTGCTCGTATGCACTCAATTTTTGTCACTGGGCCGAGTGTTTTGCCTTTGCATGCATAAGTAGCCATTTAGTGTTGTTATGCTTATTACATGTGCACACACATCCAGACATCCAGCCAGCCAGTCAGCCAGTCAGCCACCCAGCCATCGCATCGAGTCAACTGTCGTCTGGTGTCTCCGGCAGTTAGGCCCATTTCTGAGCAGTCTGCTTAAGTGCCGAGCTGTCTGCGCCCGGCAACGACTATCTCTGGTAGTAATACTACTACTGTATGTACATAGAACAGGCAGCATCAGCAGTTAGGGCAGACAATTTCCATTTTTGTGTGCAGCTCAGCTCATAAACCTTCAACTTTAACCTCGTCAAGGACATTATGCAGGTGTCCTTACGTCAAAGTCCATGTCCATGCGGATGCTGCTCCTTGATATTTTTATGTGAATTTATGTTTTTGATTAGAGCCGACCTGACCTGACTTATACATGCAATCCAGTCGCTTCAGCAGGGTGTTGGCTTTCTCATCGACCAGGATACCCATTTGTTGTGACTCTAATAAATTTTGCTCCACTACAAACCAAAGTGGTTCCAAGGAACTTTATATTTCGCTTATTTTAGACATTAATTTAACAGGTTAGGTAACTTTTAAGGTTATGTTCGCTGATATTGCTTCCATTCCTGCTGCTGCTTTAACAAAAAGAGAAATACAAATCAGGAACAACTTCAGCAATCTATGACAAGCCTCCCAAAGGCGGCGCCGCCCCCCGGCCCCAGCACTCAAGGAACTCTGCGACCCTCCATTCCAGCCTGGCTCATCTTGTTTATGGGCTCGTAAAGCAGCGCGCCTACTTCGGGCTTATAATTCAGACTCAAGCCTCGAGTCCCCAGGCCCCAGGCCCCCCCTCATCACGCACTGATTTCACAGATCTCCCCGTACAAACACAGCAAGTGCGATTGCGTGTGTGAGTGAGAGTGGGTGTGCACCATGCGGGCTGTCACATTTACATATGGGCCGAGACCTCTCTGCTCTTGTTTCTCTTTATTTACAGTTTTTCTTATTTTTCTTTTTGTTTTTGCACTGCTCGTGCATTGCAAGTATGGAATGAAAAATGAAATTTATGCATTTTACCTAATAGAAGTGCACAAATGCTGCACATAAACTATTTAAACCGCTTTGCGTGGGAGTTGCGGCTGTAATTTATTTAAATCTAAGCAGAAGAAGCCCAGCCGAACACGCAAAACATACACAAATATTTCTGTATTTATTGCCTGCGGTAGAATTCCCTTAAATAATTTAAAATGTCAAATGGCTGCCGTTTTGAAATGGCCGAAAAATTAAAAAGTACAGCTATTAGACTCCCTGCGGACTATTGATTTGCTTGACTTTCTTTTGCGGTTAAACATTTTCAACTCCCTTAACTGCCACACAAAATTTAATTGCGTTCATCCGACTCCCACGTCCTTCGCCCTGCGCTGGCTTTGTCCTTGCTCGACAGGAAACACAGAGCACAATAAATAGTTTATTTAAGGATTGTTTTCGGGACGTACGACTGCCCCATTGTGTCTTGGTGGAAATCAAAACAAGAATGAAAAGTTAACTTTATGTGGAGATTGCACACTCTTGGAAGTAAACATTTCTAATATAATTTATAAGTACTTATAAAGGATATATTAGATTCGATTAGAAAATGGCTAAAAGATTCCATAAGTGTTAAACTAACACTTTAATGGCTAATTTCCCAAATAAATTGGGGGCTTACATAATATTACGTATACGCACTGTGTGCTTTTCTTGTCCTCTCGCATTTTGGAAATGATTGTAAAATGCTATTCCTTGTCCGATTAATATTAAAAAGTATCTATAATGTTAAATAATGTTGCTAAATAGGATTCCTTTCATTCTTCAAAATTGTAATGCCCCCTTCAAGGGTATCAAAAGATATCCTTGTGGAGCGAAATAGAATGAAAAGCTGAAGACGATAGCATGCGTTGAAATGAAGAAATGAAATTTTCATTGTTTCCCGCGCCCCAAGTGTTTGAAAAAGTGTCGCATTTTGATTGCGTTTTCCTTACATTAAACAGGGTTTGGGCGTTCTTGGTCACGCTCCGGTAGCTCTACCCGAGAACCACTCCACTCCTCCGTTCCCTTTGAACTACTGTCTGGCTCTGGGGGATCCAGCTTCTACACTTACACCTCTCACCGTAGTCAATGTCCTTGTCAGTGGTGCTGGATGCCACGCCCACTGTCAGGGCTTGGCAGCAGAACGCGTGGCGAAGTCATCTTTAATTCATGAAGCCAAGTTTTTTGTCTCGCGCATGCATTCCACTTTTGTTTTTTGTTGGATGGATGCTTCACTTCATATGATTTAAATGTGTTGGGTCCTCTCGTTGTTGCCTTTCTTCCTTTGAAACTCATTTGTTGCTATATAAATTATAATCAGAAATTCGAGCTCTTTATATTGTCCTTTTGTTATAAAAATCATACAAATAAAATTTTAAAAATAAAAGACGTTTTCCTAATCATCCTGAAATTTTGAAGCCTCCGTCTTTAAGAGTCTATTTAAGTCTCCGCAAAAGCTGTCTCAAACTCTCTTAGCCGCATAACAAGTCACCAAAAATTCATTGAAGCCAGTGCCAAAGAAACCGTTTCCATTCGACCGCCACCAAAATAGGAAAACAAAACTGACAATGAGTTTGCATTGTTAACGCAACGGTAGCGGCGGACGCAGAAAGTGTTCAAGCTCGCAGCTTACCTGGTGGGTAGGTGGGTTGGGTGGCAGGTCCTTGAACGCTTCAACACCTGAAGCAGCAGCTCGGGACCCGTCTGGTATCCTTTCCGTAGTCCTGCGTTGCCCTTGGCAGCGGCAAACGAGTTGTAAATATTTATTTATACGCGCTGCGCGGTTTACAAACTGAATGGCTAGCTGAAACCCACCAAAAACCCACTAACCAAGTAACCAGAGTTGGCAGGAAGGGATTATGAAAAAAGTCAAGTCTTAGAACCCTTTAAAATTAAAGCAGGGCTTTAAATAATAAAGCAAATGACTGAGAAAATTGCAGAATGATCCAGTTTACAATTAAAATTTATCTACATATTATTGAGCTAATCACTATTGAATTTTAAAGGGCCATCACAACTTTTTGTTTGATGAAATTCCATATCCCAGGTTTTTTTTATAGAATTCCGCCAAACGCTCCGCACTGTAACAACCCACTAAGCCACCTGGATCCCTTCTGGCTGCCTGCATGGAATTTTGATTTAGAATTTCTTGCCAGTCGAGCCACAGGACTAACTAACTACAGCCAGCTCGAGGATTTTTAGTTGTTCTCCGTGGCGGCCATCAAAATTGAGAGTTGGGCAACAGCGACGTCACGTCAGTGGCAGCATTTTTGTTCGGATTTTGCGGTTTTTATTGCAGTAGCTACACGTTCGTTTCCCACTGTCAGCAGTTCACGTCGTTGGCTTGATGTTTTCCTCCTTTTTTTTTTTTTTTTTTCATTTTTTCATTGTCGAAGGAAGGTATTTTCTATTTTTTTGGCGGCTTGACAACAGCTGGCAGGCACTAAAATCATCATCAGGCAGGACCAGATGCTGCCGTTGCAGCTGGCGTTCCATCAAAATTTAATCTACGGCAAAAAATCTAAACGAGCTTCGCCCTAAATGTGTGACAAGTCGCGCACTTTTATTATAAACATTGAAGGCACTCACCGCCAACCCGGCCGCAGCTCAAGTTCATGGATTTTGGTTTATTTTTTAGGATTCAGCCATTTCTTTTCACTCTCCCGGCAACGGCCATTCAAATGCAGTTTTACAGTTCGCTGAGTGAAAACTTAAGCGGTTTTATGCATCAGCCACACTGCAGGAAACCTAAAAAAATCTTTTAAAAAACTTTTAACTAAGTAGGTAAGGCGTATTTTCCCACAAAGTGGAATAACAATTTATGCAATAGATTATTTTTAAATATTTCGCTAAGGATATCGTTAATTTTCCCCCGTGCATTCACATATTCGCAGGTGGGTACCCATTTTTATGTTGTGACAGCAATTTTTTCCATCACACAGTTTGGCCAGTTTGTCAGCGCATAACTGCAGTCCTAAGCTACTTTCACCCACCACACAATCCCTTTTTGGTATGGTTTTTTACAATATGCAAACGTGGCTATTTGCCGCCAGCCATGGCGCTGGACATGGCCATTGTTGCCACCGCAGTTTTAGTTGATTTTCGTCAGCCACTCTTTTCCAACTCCCCTTTATTTCAGTTAGTCGGAGATGCTGCAAGAGTTTTCCAACGAATTTTTAATGAAAAACATACAAGACCACAAAAATATTTAATTCAATTTGACCATCAAAGATGGGGCTACAACAAATTCTGTATCCGAATATTGAATATGCATTATGTACATAAACAAAGTAAAAAGCATAGCCAATATTCGGTTTAAGCGAGGGATAGAGGCTTCCTCCTCCACAAAATTAAAATGGCAACCAATTTCCATTTTTGTTTTATAGAATTTAGTATATTCAGGGCGGAACCGCTCCCCAAAAGGACACCCATTCCGTAATGTAGACGCGCCGAAATTCCTTTAGACATTTGTCTATGCGGCGGCTAATTTATAACTTGGTGACAGTTTATATGTCGCTGGTGGGGCTCTCGTAGCTCTGTCAGCTATAAATCCATATTCAGCGAACATTCACAGCCCGCCGGCTGCCGCAGATGCCCTCCCAAAAAAAAAAAAGGAAAAATAATAAAGGCCATAAAAGCATAAAGTTGCATATATGTATTCCCGAAAATGAATGAGGAAAAAACCAGCCGCTTCTCCGGCTGTTATTGTTATTTGTGCTGTTGTTGTCAGCCGGAAGTCGGAAACCATTTAATTTGCTCATGTGCAACTGGGTCTCCATCCTGCCTGACGCTTCGTCGTGCCTCATGCCACATGCCTCGTCCCGCATCCTGATGCCTGAGTCCTGAGTCCTGCGGCTGTCGCTGGCGCAGCTGACATGTTCTTTCTGCCTGCCCATGCCTTTTTATTCCCTTTTTTTGCTTGGCAAATTTTAACGCTGAACATTTAATTCGGGCAAACGAGTTAAGAGTAAAGTTGTGTTAAGTTTTTGCCGAGCACTCGGCAAAAGAAAAACAAAAGCGCCAAGCGCCCCAAACAGTGGCGGGGAAGGTGGGCGCTTGGGCGAAAAAAGGGGGCGAGGGCCTCCGTTTAACCCAAAAACAAAAACAGGCGGCAACATTTATTTATTTTGCTACTGCCGAGGAAGACCCCAAAGGACTCGGATCCTTTGCGACTGTCAGTCTTTTACATACAAAGTCTTGTGCGCAGAATTTTAATTTGCAATTAAATGCAGCCCACAAGCCGCTTTGCATCAAAATGCCAGCGAAGGGTGGCGGGGGTGGAGCCTGTGGAGGCAGAGTGGGGGCAGGGTGGAAGCCCAGGTGTGTGTGCAGGTAAGTTACGATGAGCTCGAAGGAGAAAGTCAAGGATGCGGCTGCCTAGCAAAGGAAAACATTTCGCTTAGAGACTGATGCACCAGCAGTGCCACGCCTCTATTTGTAGACCGCTCCCTTCTTGCCAATGCCCCATCCATCGCAGCCTGGAAAAGCTGCAGCTTAAGTATTTTCAACGAATGCGAATGTTTGAATTAAAACTTTGTAATTTCCCTTGTTTCATTTCATTTCGTTTTACTTGAAATTCATTTCTACTGTCTTCTCCCGACCACTCCCCCTATTTATTCATCCTCTGCCGCCCTTCATCTGGGCTCTGTTTTCATTTTCTTGACTTTTGTTACGGCTGTAACGGCCCTTGTTGTTCATGGAGTTGGCCTGCCCCGCCGCCTGCACCCATAAAACGGCTACCACTCATCCATCTCCCGTCTTCAGGTTGGTTTAGCATTTTTGGCTTTTGGCCTGCCATGAGCAGAACAGACGAAATCTACGGAGACTACAGACAAAGAAATATCAGTATTGGGCCAAAAGAAAGCTTTTGATTAAAGGAAGACCATACTCTTCCAAATATTTTATTTGGTTTGGAAACCCAACTATCGACATAGACCTCTTTTATTTCTCTATAATGAATTTTCCCATCCTCTCTGTTTCCCACCTGGTTTTTTCTGTTATTTAATTTCAATATTTTATGGATACTTTTGCATTTTATTTCCGTGTAGATAAAGATACAGATGCAGAGAAGAAAAGGGAAGCTATGGCAGTTGGTCGCCCGGGACAACCGTCAAATGCATTGGAGGGCACTCTTGTGATGCCACCACCCCTCGCCGTTTCCCTTTTCGGCGTCCTTTAGGGCACTAAAACTTGCCTTTTGCCGTCAAAGTGCAATTTGTTCGGGGAACTGCAATTGCAAGCCATTTCTATCCCCCATGGTTCCAACTTGTCAGAGTTTAATTTGTTTACGCTATTCGCCAGGCGCCCTTCCTCTTGGCAGCTGGCAGAAACTGTAAAAATTGAACTAAGCCCAGTGGAGGCCTTCAATTGTCATAAAAAGAGTTTGGTGCAAACGCCCCAAATCTCTTAAGCTTCCTAGACTGTAATCCCTTTATTTATAATCCCAAAAAACTATTAAATATAATCCCCGAAACATAAACAAATTGTATGCGCGGCACCCAAGGGATAGACTGGCGGTGAAATTTAATTAATTGAATACTTGACTGAACTCAAAACTCGCTTAACACTCTCTTCTGGGGCATTACCTATAATT
Organism: Drosophila varians; assembly: GCA_018150405.1. Taxonomy (NCBI): domain Eukaryota; kingdom Metazoa; phylum Arthropoda; class Insecta; order Diptera; family Drosophilidae; genus Drosophila; species Drosophila varians. Next base: position 15,900,942 of record JAECWK010000015.1, on the reverse strand, counting down.
TGAACTTGTAGAGTCGACTGCCCCAGGCTCTGAGCTTAATTAACTGTCTGGCTTAGCGAAAAAATTAATCAAACGAACGGACAATGCTGAATTTCTCATTGTCAGAGATCTCGACCTGCTCGCATTATGATGGCCTTGCAAAAGTGAATCCACGAGCATGAGCAGGAAAATCAAACATTAATTTTCATTAGCTGGATAAGCACACAAACAACACACTGGCACGTTCTACACACACTCTGACTAACGTGGGCTTTAGGCCAGCTCCAAAATATGTCGGCAATGGCCATTCAAATTTCTGAAACTCAGCCCCGGGGCTTTATAACTGTCCGACTGAATTATAAATGAATATGTGAATGGACGATCAAATACTGACATTGTACTATCCTCCACTTAGGCTGTCCATTAATATAAACCAATCATGTATGGTTTAAATAGGTCGAATCATATGTGGAACTCAATGGTTTGTGTTTCACTTGAAGTGAAACAATAGGATTTTCTTTCCCAAAATGCCTCTTAATTGAAACAGATATTAATAGAGGGGTTTCCTAAATGCTTTCAATTGAATTCCTCTCGAAGGTGTGAGAATTAGGTGTAAATCAAATAGGCATTGAGAAGAATATAAAAAGGTTCTGCAGGGTAAGCTCATATTTTTAATAGACTTTCGGATTTATTGGGACTCTTGAACATGCCATATCCATTATCCTGCTGAGTGTGATAATATTTGCCAAAAACAACCAGGATATGGGAACTTCGGCTTAAATATCTTAATTTACCGACTCAGCTGTTGTTTAATTTTGTAAATTATTATGGCACTTACACTAAGGACATGGCAGGACCAGGACATTCCGGGTGACTGGCGCAAAGGGATAAGCGGGGGCTGTGCGTGCGACATGTGCACAGCTTTGACATTAGCGCCAAAGTTAACATGTAACCGGTTTCAGGACAATCACAGGCCGAGCTTTCTCTTACAGCCTGGAGCCTACTTCTGGGCCGGCAAGGATCTGTGGGTGGCTGTGCGTGTTTAAGTTTTATGTCTACATTGGCTGGCTACAGGCTGAGCCTGTGCAGCTTTAGTGCGGAACTAAGTAAATTTTAGTGCAAATGAGCAGTCGGGGGCCCAACAGACTGCCAGTTAGGAGCCGAGCTGAGAACCAAGGACCTGGCATAATCATAATTAAATAACTTTTGTCACAATGCCAAATAAGCCTCATATTTGGGGTGCGCATCATTTAGGTGAATTTACGGACACACATGCCCATGGCAGGAATGCTTTCATTAGGCATTCCAATGCCAGCAGAACCCACAGTGCCATTCCACCTCGGCCATCCCATCCAGCAAAAGGAAAAATAATGGGAAAAAAAAAACCTAAGCGCAAATGTGCCAAAATAATCCGCTTAAATAAAATGCCAAGAGAAACTCTCACAATCGCATCCAGCATCCAATGGGCTGCAGCAGTCGCATCCTCCATCAGTCCTTGTGCCACTTCTTTGTTTTGTTTTCTTTTTTTTTTTTGTTTTTGCTTTTGCGGGAATGTTTGTTGCATGTGTGCTGGACGAAAGCCGCAAAAATGGCATAACAACAACAGCCAAAGCAATGAGAGCCCCAAATACCGACTGTGGCAAGAACTGGCAAAGCATAACCATATAAATAAATAAACAAAACTTTGGCTTTTGGATACACTCGACATAAAGAGTATCCTCTTTCGGGAAAATTATTGAAACTCATCAAAATAAAACTACAGTTTTTAATATTAGCTAATATTAAGAGGTACCAAAAATTTAACATATTTTTCATATAAACTTTAACTGGACTTCGCTTAGTTTCAAGAGTATTCGGTTAGGAGGATAGAAGGATATGTGTTACCTTAAACAATCCCTTAAATTCAAAGGATTCTAGCTCAATGAATTGACTCCACCAACTAGCTAGCAGTTACCTACAATTAAATTAATCCTGACATAAGGGAGTTTGTTCCTGAAATAATTGTTTTCTATACTTTATTAATATCATTCAAAAGGCGACGCAAATTTAGTAACCCAATGAGATTTACCTCCATTATTCAAGCAAAACAAAAATATTCCTGGTATTCAGGCACCGCGTAGGTCCTTGACTGTATTATTTATAAAAGCTTTTGTATACGTGTGCGTTCATGTCAAGGTGAGTTCGGGAAAACTAATTAGGATGGGCCAACACAAAAAGCCCACAGAGGTGTTTGTCAAAAGCGTATTCAGTGAACAAAATAATTAGCGTTTTTCAGCAGCCAATTAAAGAGGGGCATGTGTGGGCCTAGCTACGGATAAGGCCATTATAATTATTTCGTGGTAGTCATTAGCTGGATACCTGCGAAGGCCCCACCCGGGCACAAAGTAAATCCGCTCAAGGAAATATCAATCATACGCCGTGTGGCCGCTCGATTTCTCGTTCCAGAAGCCGCATTTCTTATGCACAATTTGCAAAGGAAAACACTCACTGACAGAGTGGCTAACTGACTGCCTGGCAGACGGAAAGTCCGTCCATTTGGCTGTTAGTTTTGCTGTCAGTGAGTCAGAACGGACCGTTGTCTAATGATTAACCCCATGATTGAATATAATGCCCTTTGAAGACACAGTGCAGACAACCGACTAAGTGCCTACAGACCGGAAGAAAAACTGCAACGCAGAAGGAAAACTTGGCAGCGACTACTTAATGCTCTTGATGAACTTTAAGAAAAAGAGTCACACAGGTTTTTGGGAAGCTATTACAGTTTCTTGAATTTCATATTGTGCCCGAAGTTAAATGAAAACTTTAGTCCTAAAGCCTAGTCGAATTGAAAAGCAGACAATGAGTAAGTAATTCTCTCGATATTTTACAAGATTCCCCTTAATTCATTTTCCTCAGAACTTTGCTTGCCTATTTCATTATTTTGTTCCGTTTAATTTTTTGTGTTAGGTGCTTGGCAGACAAACTTGGCCGGGCTTCTGAGTGCTTCTTTGACTGCACAGCACCGTGATGTTGGACAAAGCATCGGCAGAAAAACACAAAGTGGAGAAAACATTAAATTTTTTACTTTTCCTGGAAACGCTCCTCGTTGTGGCAAAATAAAAACAAAATCGCCGGGGAAGCTCTTGGGTGGCAGAACGGCAGAAAATGGTAGCACAAAAATGGCTAGCCTGGTGCACAGACAAGGGAATTGGTGTAAATATGGCAAGTGGCTGGCGAGAAGCGGCGAATGGGAGGAGAAAAAAGAAGGCAGCCAGCCGGGCAAAAGGCAGCTCCATTCAGGCCAGACAGGGGGCATACTTTTCATAGCCACTGTGCGGTTTGCGGCGGCGGCTGGCAGCGTTAGATATTTTCATTTAGTTTCCTGTTAGCCCTCCTCCCAACAAACTCAAGGCAAGTCGAGTCGAGTGGAAGTATCAAAGTTAGTGAAGTAGCAGAAAGCGGGCAAGACGCTGGACGGGGGCTGCCACTCAAATGCTTAACTATGCAAAATAAGTTGCATTTAAGATGCTCCATTATGCATGTTTATTCTACGTCGATGATACTGTTAGCTGGTTGGCACACCCTTCGCCGGGAATACGGCCAGGCCAGGTATTATGGCAACGGGCGGCTTGCCAACATCGAGTGCTAGCCAAGTTAAATGTTGCCCCAAGAAGGCTCAGAGCCGGAGACAAAGGACAACAGCATATGCTCGACAGATCAAAGGAATAAAAATGGCGAGGCTTCCGGCCAACTTTGGATGAACAACTGGTGTACACATAATTCCGTAGCCTTCTTTTTTTATGAGCCAACTCCTTAAGCTGTTCCTTTAAAATCCTTTTACGATGGAGTAAGTAGACGGCTAATAAAATCGTCTGGCAAATTGTTGCATTTGATAGCTTCCGAGGGTTACAAGGAAAAACGATGTCGTTCTTTTCCATACGGAGATGAGGTTTCAATTCGCACACAAACCAGATGAGCAAAGAATTTAAATATTCACTAAGAGAATGCTGTACGAATTTCATAAATATTACTTGTTTTGGCTATTTGGTATAGTTTCCATCACTTTATACGGTTTAATGTTGAGTTTCCTCTTTTTGCGATCAGTTTTCCCTCCTCCGTGTAACGAAAGATGCAATTAAAGCTGCACAATTTGCTTAAGTACCTCGAGCGAACCGGCACCCTTTGCCCCATATGAGCACTTTCCAAGCGGGTGTTTAATGAGGGTTCATTACCATTGACCCCACACTTCCATGCATTGAGACGCCCATTCCGGGTGTTCCAGAGCACCCGTAGCAGATGCAACCCGGGTGATTGACGACGACCCGGATTGCGGACAGCAGTGATCGGGGCGGCTCCGTAGTGGGGGCGTGGCCGGGAAGTCAGCCATCGAACCTTCCGTCTGCAGGTGCAGTTAATCATTGTGGACGAGAGCGAGAGTGAATAAACAATGGCTGTCCAGTCTCGGAACGTGCAACGTTCCCGTTCCGAGGCGACCCCGCCGCAAATTCCAATTACATCTCCGGCTAACAGGGTCGCGGCTCAGTGTCGTGTATCCAGAATGCAGTATATCCCGTATATCTTGCCACAAATGCGATACAGATGCGAGGCACTCGCACACAACTTTTCCACTTGGCAGACGCTGGCCGCATACATCATCCCTTCCATTTGCACGGCCATCGATTTTCGGTTAACGCCCTCGACCAGCTGAAGCAGTAGGAACGCCAACCGAGGCAGCAACATCAACAGCAGCATCAGCAGCCGCAGCCGCAGCCACAGAAGCCGCAGGACAAGTTGCCATCCTAGGATAGGACATCCAGTTCACTCCACTCCGCGGTTGCCTTTAATGCGAGATATTGGCATTTAAGGCCACTCCATCGATAGCAGCAGCAGCGAGTCACGGTTAAGCGGTCACCCGGTCCAAGGCAGATAATCCCGAGAGCTCAAGGTGGGTGTATCCAGGTGTACAGAGAAAAAAACCATCGAAACAGAAAATATTTAAGGACTAGTTGGTTTATATTTACAAGATAGTTTGTATACTTATACTTATAGCTAAACATGTAATAAATATTTTATGGTTTAATAAAGTATATACTTTTTACAAAAAAAAAACATCTTTCTCTTAATGTATAAACCCAGAAACAACATAAATACATTTTAATGACCTCCCTGGATGGACTCGCATGTAAATAAACTTATTACTCGACGGTCGCCTTAAGCTTCTGGCTTGCAAGTTTCGGCAAATAGTGCGGTTCCAGTTATCAATGAGCTGAAACTATTAAAGTTGCGGTAAGTGTTGGACTCACATAATCGGATTTACCAAAGGGAAACTATTCAAAGTTATTGACCAACTTTGTGCAAACTTTCGGCTTTGATTGAAACTTTTGTTAAGGACGAATTCATACCAGAAACTATAATGGCCAGAAATTGTTTAGGAAATAACCGAGGGATTGGTTACAAATTTGAATACTCTCAAAGCATATTGGGTGACAATCATTTTGGAAAGTAATTTGTGAGATTCATTAATGAGAATCCACCAAAATCAGGTCCTTGGCTTTACCTTTAGCCACCTTAAAGCCATTCGATAAGCTTCCCAGATGGTTAAAGTTTCCAGCTATCAATTTGCAATTGTTTCCACTTCGTTCCGTTGTCTGACCCATAAACCCTCGGCTCAAGACTGGTTTCCAGCTAAATGTAAAAAAGGAACCTGCACAATATTCATCACTATTTGATGATGGCCTTTAGGGCTTAACAATTTTCTTTTACTATGCTGGGCGGAAAAAGTGGGCGGCGGATTTCCACGGCTGCCTTTGGTTAGCCAGTGAAGCGTTGGGTGTAAAAACCACTTGGAACTGCATTGGACATTGTTTAAATTGCTGCGGTTCGCGTACGTTGAATTTTCGTCTCTTGTTTATATTGAGCTTTATTTCGGATACAGTATACTTATTCAGTTTTTTTTTCGGTTTTCTGTCCGCTGCTCTGGTTCGTTCTTTTCCCCCGATTTTTTATGGCTTGGGCGAGCGAGTGTGGGGAATTGAATAAAGCATAATATACGCTGGCGAGTCCGATACCCCTTTGGTCAGGGGCGAGGTCAGGGGTCATCAGCAAAGAGCAAACGCCAGACCGGGGACCGGGAAAAAGCGACGGGCGAATTGCGAACTGCGAAGAGCAAACTGTTCGCAGCCACACAAAAGAGCGAAAGAAAAACTTAATGTAATTGAATTCATTTATGGTTTTGTTTGGCTTTTATTTTTCTTTCGGCTTTTCACTTACGCTCGCAAAAATGCCAAGAATGTCGGATGGTTGTTAATAAATATTTCATTTATTTGCCGGCTCATGCCAAAAAGGGATTTCCTCCCAAAGCTCAACGCCCTTTCCCTCCCACACCCACTCCTGCCCACACCCACGTCATTGTCCCTCCAACTCTTCACTCCAAGAACCTTTTGTTTTGTGGCCTTTTGTGCTTTAATTAAAAATATGCACAGGCAAGGCCACAATGTCCCAATTCCGTGCGCCAGAACAAAGCACTCAACTAAATACAAAACTAGCGTCGATAGACTAAACCATCGCCAGCAGCTTGGGGCAGCGTTGTCCTTTTTTGGCTGCCCAATCCCCGGAAAAAAGGGATATTGGGTTATTAGCAAATATGCTTTCATATGGCACATGAAAGATTTATGCAAAGGACACTCCCAGGCACTGGCTTTGAACCCGGACCTTCTGCAAGTATGCAACATATTTCATAATAATCGCCTTCAGGCAACAATGCCTGCCGCACAAGCCGCACACTCTCTCACCTGGGCTGTAAACTTATCCCTTTTTTGGCTCAAAAGAAACCCCAAGCCTTGGCTCGCTCATGTGGCTAATAAAATAATTGAAATTCCCTCTAAGCATGGAGAGGTGGTGTGTTCGCCCTCACCACCTCTCGTGCATAGAAATTGCTGTGCCACAACCAGGACTTCTTTTCTGCTACTTCTCATCCTAAAGAATTCTTAAAATATGAAACATAAAATGTACATTAAAGTTGTCCAATACTTCCGAGTTAATTTCTGGTAACAAATTTCCAAAATCAAAGAAAGGGTTTGTGCCCCTGGAGTGGCTTTTAGTTACAGCCATAGTTTTATGGTTTATTCAGGCAAAACTTTCTTGATGTTCAATTTCAATAATAAAATTTGTTTGCAATTTTATGCCGAGCTGAGCAGGACTAACCTTAATAGAATCCCTACCCTTTTTCGCTCCGGCTCCGTGCATTTCAGATGAGTTTGGGAGCTCTCCATGTTTATTTGCATACGCATCAAGATTGAGACTGGAGATACATACATAAGTGAGCAAGGATTCCGATTTGGATTCAGATTTCAGCCCTCCTTGCATTTACATACACGTACACGTACATGCTCAAATCTGTTGTCAAACTAAAATTTTATTTGGCACATCTGAGGGTTTTTGTGCAATTTCATTTTGCCAATCCGTCACAGCTTTAAGGTTGTCTTTAAAATTTTAATGCCCTCTTGAGTTAACCGGTGATGCAAAGCCACTTGACCCACTTTTGATCATCACTTGACTGAGGTGAAAAATAACAGAAATAATCGTAAAATATTTATGACACCTCGGATATGTTACCTTTACTTTTCCTTTTACGTTTCGGCCTGATGGCATTGAGAGCAAATATATTCGTACAAATATTTTAAATATTTAGAGGAGGGACACTTTTTCCTTTCCGAACTTTTTTTATATTATGTGGACAGATTATGTGTCTGTTTTTTATGCCTTTTATAAAATTCCACGCAAGATAGTACGCCATTTGGTGATTTTTTCACCATTTACTAAATTATTTGACCGAATTTATTTTTCTGGCGATCATTCGCTGCCGACCACAAATGATTGTGGTTGGCAATTCAATAAATTTTTGGGTATTTGCAGATAGGCCGACCGGAAAACCGAAAATCCCCATTCCAGGGACACGGCCGAAAGCTCATAATTAAAACCTTTAATCGGGCGTTGATGCAAAAGTTTGGGGGTCGTAGATTTCGATTCATTTAATTCGGGGATTCAGTTTAATGCTGCTATCATTTTCTCGGTTAGCTTGGTCAAATAGTTGCTCTCTTTTATAATTAGATTGATAGCCCATTTAGCCCGAGCTGCATGTGATTAGCAGTCTAAGTGGGTCTGCACTCTGGCCGTACATATATGTATAGCATGTGAGCAGCATATGCCACGAGGCAAGGCCCAGATGACACGGTTACCTATCTCTCCTAATGCCACGCCCTCGCCCACGCTCACGCCACCCTGTGCTTCACACCTGTCGCCCACCTGCCCGTAACCCATGCCGGGAGCACTTATCGGAGCCTCAAGCTGGCTGGAATACTGCACAGTCGAGGCACTTGCTCGGCAAATAGAGCGTCATTAATTTAACTAAAATAGTCACGGCAGCGCCGTTGTCTTGGTTGCCTACACTTTCTATCTCCTGCCCTTTCCCCGAGAAACTGCAATCATTTTACCCTGCACCTGGAAAAAATATTTCTGAAACCTTGCGAGCCATTATAGAAACATTTCATAACATTTTAAACTATTATAAATTCTCAAATTAATTTCAAGTAATGGCATTATTTGAGGAAAAGGACTCGTTAACCAAGTTAAAATCGTAGTCGGTGCCTTGTGGCCAAAATATAAAGATTTTAGCCACCTTTTCGCAAATTATTTCTCTAATTTTTGTTCAATTTGAAAAAGGAATGTCATTTATTAATCAGGAACTGATTCCGCTTCGATCTGCGTCTAAAGATTTTAAAAGTAGAACAAAAAATATTTTTTCGATTTTTGCATTTTTTTATGATGGTACCCCTTTCCTAAATTTCAAAAAATCGAAAAAATATTTTTTTTTCGACTTAAAAAAACTTTTGACACAGATCGACGGAGATTAAAACTCTGATTTAAAAACGCTATTCCCTTTTCATATCGGATTAAAATTAGAGGAATAATTAGCAAAAAGGTGCCTAAAAACTCTTAATTTTGGCCCAAAAACACTCGCCATGATTTTAGTTGATAAAATTTGATTTAATTATCAAATTAATTAATTAATTAATTAATAATTAATTAATTTGCCACTTTTTGGCAAATAATTTAAATGTTTCAAAAAAATAATACTTCAAATAAAAAGTTTCTGAAATGTATGACCGAATTTTTTGTAATATTACAAGCCGGGTAGCAGTAAGGAAAACTGTAACCTGGTTTTTAAGAGGATTTAATACTTTTAAATGCTCTTATTTTCCAGTGCACCATGACTGTCTGTTATAAATGTGCAACAACTACACAGCGACAGGCGGAGAGCTTGAAAAATTATGCATCAAGTGACAACGACGACGAATGCCATTTCATTGCATAACGAAAAGGGAAAAGGACCAAAGACCAAAAGGAAAATCACTCGGCCCACTAGAACAGCCCCACCCCTACTCATTTTGCTCACTCCCACCGCCCTGGAACCCATACAGATTGCGAATCCGAATCGAAATCGACCCAACCCAACCCACACTTCATTGCTTCTCAGCATTCATAAATATGGCGCATCGGAAATGTATTTAGTTCGAGCAGAGGGAGCGGAAGTGCCTATGCCTGAGTGGATTTGATTTGCCATCTGTGTGTTCTAGACTAAACACAAATATGTAAAGGAAATATGATAAAATCGCAAAAGTATTAAATGAATCTGGTCCCGGACCGGGTAGAGAGAGCCAGGCAAATTATATTAATAAAACGGAGACTAGTCCTGATGCCGGAAGTGTGGATAATGAATCATTTGTGATATATGCGATTGTGGGATGAATATAAAAGTACAATTTATTACGTGTCTGTTTGTTTATTTTTAAAATTTGTTCGAGGCTTGTTCATAGGGAGGAGTTTTCCTCAATTTGGAAGGAAATCACTATTGGGTTACCTTCTGCAGTGACCCACAATGCTACATTTAATTTGAACGAATCCGTTTTTGTGCATGTGTGGGTGCGCGGCCGTGCGCCTAAGCCTGAGGAGCCGCTCGCTAATTTCTTTTTATCCACCCATCGCTCCCGGCCCCTCGATGCTGTGAGAAGCCTCTTAAATTGAAAGAAAATATGCGGGAAAGTGAGCCGAACTATGCCGACAAAAATAAATTGAATTTATCAACCGTTGACGTCAACGCAAACACAATCACGGGGGGCACGAGCGGCAAAGTGGCAGCGATTTTTTCACCTTATTTCCGCGGTGCCCCAGGCATTAGCCACGCCCACAGCTTGGCAGCCAAATGGAGGCGCGTGCATACACACATGGATGAGAGGTAGGGGTGGAAAAAGTGCAGATGCAATTTAATGAAGTATAAATAAAGAAAAAATTGCCATTTTTAACGGAATCATAATATTAGGAAACAGCCAGAATTTCATCAATATTAAGGACATTTCTGAGTAATCCTAGCCCAAAACATTATTGTTTTCATAATGCAAAAGAGCTTAAAAGGGCTAGTAGCAGTCATACATAATTTGGCAAGCTGTTGGCCCGCTTGCATTGGAAAAGGACCACACGTGGACATACTCGCACCCTCGTATTATATCAGGCAAAATACACAAAAAAATTCAGCCACAAATAAATTATGCCCTTGAGCGGAGGGTGTAGTATTGTCAACGGAGTCGGCCTTCCTTCTTCCTTTGGGCCTGGTTATTGCCCAAGTTTGTATGTGTGTGTATATCAAACTGATGACAATCAAATACACAAATACAATTACAAATGCGAAAACACACGCCAGCACACATGGCAAGTCAGACAAATAAGGAGGACAAGTGGGGTCGGAGTTAGGGCGGTGGGAGCATAGACCCCTCCATCCCGGGTCTATACCCGGGCGGAACGGAGGATGGCAACAAGACTGAGCAAATATTTTAGCAGCGACTGAAACAAAGACATATTACTGGCAGGATGCTCGCGTGCATGTGTCTGAGTGTGTCCTGGTCTGCCCAGAACCACACTGCGTATGTGTGTCTGTACAAATTAAATTTGATTTATTGAAATTTGATATTTTCCGTGATACGAGTGCTGCAAATCAAGCAAACATGAGCAGGGAGCACACAGATACTACAGGAGGAACAATCAACATTGGCAGAGGAGACAGGCATTGGTCGGATGGCAGATCTACCATGGCTCTGTAGCATTAGAGCCACTTGGCACACATTTGCCAATTGTCCTTCCGATACGCCCGAAAAAAAACTATGCCACTGCTTTGTCTTTCTCTCTGTGCTTTCTATTTTGTTTGATTTGGGTTGAGCAAATGCCGGAAAAATGCCAATACTCGAAATTGATCAAATCTTTGAGGGTTTACTCGTTTAAACAAATATGCGGCCAAAACATTATTGTTTGGAGTTTTCAATCGCTTTGATTTTGATAAAAAGATGGAAAAACCAAGGAACAACTATCCAAAAATATTTTAAATTACTATAAACCAATCAGTTTCTAACTTTATCCCCATCCTTGGAGATAATTGTGGCCACAGTTTATTGACTTCACCCACATGAAGTTAATCAAATTCGCAATCGAAAACAAAGCCAGACAGCCGGATATGGAGTTGTTGTTGGAAAAGGTAGCAAACTAAACTGGCAAACAGACTCATTGCCCTTCGGAAGTATTTCGCACGTAGCAATCAAAGTCAAAGGCAAAGGCAAAGACAAAGGCAAAGGACAACACCGTCTGCCCAAATTGGGCAAATGAAATCAAATCAAATAAATTCGCTGGGATTGCAGGGGGAAAGGGGAGCATGTGACGCCATGCTGTCCTGATTGCACTCAAGCACAGCAGCTACAATATTTATTACTTTTGATTATGTTGAAAGTCAACTTTATCGACTTTACAGCAGCCAGTCAATAAACCACAACAGACAATGATCTGAGGAGTGCCTGGGGGAAGGGGGAGGGCAAATCAATACAATCGGTGGGTGTATTATTTGTTGCATATAAATCCTAAATGGACAATGAATGTCAAGTAAAATAAATTAGAAGTGACAATAAATGAGCAAATGCCGAATGCAGTGGCAGTAGCAGAGGCGCTGTGGTTTATGGACTTCCCTGTTGACAGGCAAACAGACAGAGTGTCGCTGTAATTGGCAGCAGAGCCAAGCCGGTCCAGTGCCAATTGCAGATTGTTGGCTGTTCTTGGCCGCCCTCGGGCCACCCTCAGTCTTCGATCCCTCAACGCTCCCTAGGCCCAAGCCCAAGCCCAAGTCATTGCCACACGGCAATTGAACAACCAACAGACCAACAACACCCAGTTGAACTCACCTGAACTGAACTAAACTGAACTCTTTGCATATTTGTTGCAGCTGGGAAATTTATGCAATGCTTTTTTCCTGCTCTTTGCTCCAGGCTTAAAACAACACCAGAGACTGGGAAATACATATCAGGGATATACTGTGGGCTAAGGCTCCAACAATTGTTTCTATTTTAAAGATTCTTTAGCAGGGTATCCCTACCATAACAATTTATTATTGAACTCAACAAGTTCATACAAAAGTATACACCTTTCTAGTAATTTTAAAGTAATTTTAAAGTAAAGTAAAACTATAATTTCAAGTCACTGTTCATGCAATCAAAATGCATTCTCTGTCCTGTTTTGAATACCCTGGGAAAGTTTTTGATTTTACACACACCGAGACACAAACTCACTCACAGAGGCCCACATCCTGGGAAATGGGTAAACTAACAACACGTGCAAAATTTTGATGTCCCTCGTTCCGTTTTCCTGTTTCCAGTTTTCTGTTTTCAGTTTGTTTTTGGTCACTCGGCCTGCTTAGATGCTTATTAGGCATCAACTTTCTGCACCCACTCTGTGCTGGATGCTGGGAAAAGAGCAGGTTGCCAATATGCAACCCGGCCGAGTGCACAACGCAATATTGATCCAATTTTCAGTCGGATACCCCTCTGCCTCTGAAACCCACTGCAGATGGCAATAAGAGACTCATACGCCAGGCTACGCCCAGCAGCGGTAGGCAGCGATTTGTCTGTTTGTTAACCAATTCATTTGTCATGGCTGACTCTGCCATGGGCCTGGATCGCCAATTTTCCTCATTTCGGTCACCTGACACAATTAAAATTTTGGTTGGCACTCTGGGATACCATGGCATTCAAAACAAATAAAGGTTTCTCTTTTCCAACTGTGTTCATTGTTATCCAAAAAGATATAGTAGCCACGGCATCATCAGAATTGTTAGATTGTCAAAGACAATAACATCGAATTTTACTGCATTTTGATTTTTCCCCAGGGCAAAACAATCCAGGAATGAAAGGAATTGTGGGAAGACATGGGGTTAAAGTTAGCAAATCAAAGCTGTCAACAGATATCAAATAACTTCCATTCAGCCACCAGAGAAGTGGGGCAGGGCCGAGAGTAGTTGTTGCGTAAGCCGAATCGGAGGCACACCCCCGGCCATGCCCGCCACGTTGGCAGCTCCACCCACCGAACACCGAGTACCGAACGCCAGCACTTCGCCCGAAACCTCCTGACCCAGAGGCCCTCTCCGGCCAGCCTTGGACCCACCGATGCTCCGATGCTACGATGCTGACCATATGCAATCGTCTGATATTTGGTGGTTGGCTCGGTCGCTTTATGACTGCACTGGGACCAATAATTTATGAATGAATTCATGAATGTCGAAGCAAAGTGAAGTGCGGTATCTCCTCCTCTTATATAAAACTCGAATTGGAAACGTCAGCTTATGAGAAGTCCTTGGTCACTCGGCCCCAAGGACCTGACCGGCAACCCAGGAAAATTTAGTTTTTGATTATTTCGATGTCCATTAATGTCCTGCCTCCCAGGAGTGCACTATGCGGTACATCCTTGCAGGTGGTTGGCTTTCAGTGATATGTTGCTGCGACCGTCTTGGGTCGTAATCCGATGGTCCGCCTCCGCCTTTTCTCAGGGTCCTCGGGCAGGACAACCTGTCCACTTTGCATGCCTCAAATTGCGTAAGCAATCAGCCCAAAGAGCTGGAAACGTGCTGAATTAGTAAAATAAATTACATATTTGCGGCCATCGGGGTGGACACCAGAGTCCATCTACGATATATAAATCTACGTTCCGGGGTTAGTGGCCGCATTAGGTGGGTGGAAATCTGTTTTGGGACAGACACCTAATTATGAAGCTTATGCTATATTAGCTGCACAATTTCCAGGCGGTGTACATGGGACTCCTGTAAATATTTAGCTATGAATTTAAATGAATTAATAAAATAAAGGTCACTCTACCGCATACATACTAGTCGTGCCATAATTCAAATGTTTGTTCGCACATTTTGATAACATTAATGTGAATAATTTGCCCGCCATTGGCTTTTATGGTATTTTGACTGCCCGAAGGGTGGGGGCGATAAATATTTAAATTATTCATGAGCAATTCGCTCTGCTCACCAAAAGTAATTTAATTTAGTTGCTACTTTGAACACTGTTTTAGGATCAAGGGGAATTCGAACGTAAAATATAGCTAAGTCACTAAAATCCTGACTCGGAGAATGCATTGCCAAAATTACGCATCAGTGTTCATTTGCAAAGGCTGCTGTCAAGCCATCGAGTCATATCAGGACCAAAAAAGAAACAGTCTGTCTGTAATCCCATTTTCCGACTATGGAATACCCGGTCTTTGGCTTTTCGCGGGAAGGAAAGCCCTCGGCATCATATTAAATGTGACATTATGCAGGAGGAAATAGATTACTTTGAATTATAGGAGGACATTAATAAGTTCTGACATGATGAAACGAATAAAAAATAACAAATTGAATGGGAAAAAAATCAAATTCAATTTTATTTTGCGGAAAATCGCTCCCATTTTTGAACGTCATTGGCATTACTTGTTGTTAGGAAGCCAGATTTTAATAATTGAATTTAAATATACCACCCGGCACTCCTTCGATAGGAGGCTACCATATATGCCCTTCGATCTCCGGGTATTAAAATTTGCCACCGTAAATGGCATATTGAAAATGTAGTAGTTGTGTGCATATGGATCTGTCCCGCCATGTGTAAATGTTGTACGCAAATGTAAATACATATTGCTACAAGTAGAGGTAGATGTATTTGGCAGCGAAATGCTTGACTGGGCACGCGAATCGGGAATGGCACCCGTTATACGTTACGTATACGCAGTGTGGAACCAGGGCGCGGAATGGAATGAAATGGCACGGCATGGTATCTCATTGCAATCGGCAAAGTAAATCGCACGGCAAAAGCACACAATAATTTCGCGTACCGAAAGGAGCATCTAGGAGGACTACTGCCTGCCCCCATACCCACTGGTAAATTATGCGTATAGTACCTCACCCTAGCTAGACATTTGCTTGGGAACTGCTCATGTTGCCGCCGTTTTGTTTGTTCGACTTGCCGACTCTAGCACTGGCATTTCCAATATTTTGCAAGGGACTACTGGGGCAGCCAGGAAAAGCTGAAAGAGCGCCGAGAAATATATTTATTTAAATTGCATTGCACGCAGACCGTTGCGACCGTTGCAACCGTTGCTGCCTCGAATGCCTCGAATGCAACTTCCACATGGCAAACAGACACATATTGGCAGCACGTGTGCGAGCCAAAGTCGCTCAATCATATTGCCCCGGCCAACATTCAGCATAACGTGCTGGAGCAGCTAAAAACTTTCCGATCGCATAGTTCGCATTGCTGGCGAGAAAAATGGCAGCCAAAGCAGAATGCAAATAATTTCTGGTGCATTAAACGCAGCCAAAATCAAAAGTCAGACCAAGATGGTGGCCAGAAAAGTGTGCGACCGAAGGTTTCACTATATATTTTTGAACAAAAATGATTATAGAGGACGTTAATAATTTTATTAAAGATTTAGGAGATCTTTTGACTATTTTTAATAAGAATAAAAATCAAACTCTAGAAAGTAAACAGACTTTGTACTTCCTTTTTAAAAGCAGAAGGATACCAGTCACCCAAAAGATACCCATTTTTGTTAGAGTAACCAAAAGATACATACCAGCCAGGCAGCTGTAAGTATTATTGCAAACATCAATGAGAACAGAATCGATTCGTGAAAAGCAAGCTGGAGATGCCCTGCAGGCTGCAGCTTGGCAGTAGTTTCAGCGAATTTTTCTTTAAATATTTGCGAAATGTAGGAGCACTGGCATGGCCATTGTGCAAGGAAGAGTGATAGACAAACAGGCGATGTGCTGACAAAGGACAACGCCGATGAGCTGCTCACACTTTACAGCAAGGGAGACGTGGACTTGGATGAGGATGTGGATCAGGACATGAACGTCGACGTGGACGAGGACGTGAGCTTGGACGTGTGTAGAACAACTCGTTACTGTCAGCAGCTGCCAGTGTAAACACAAGTGGTCAGCCGCAAAAGTAAAATTGCTGGGCAGCGAAAAGCGCAGCAAAGAAAACGAATACCAAAAGGGATGAGAGATGAAGGATGAGGAATAAAGGAGGAGGGCTCAAAGGACTCAGCTGGCTGACTGGCGCGATTGGCGCGGAAATCAATTGTTGTTTTGACAGCGACACGGAAATTGGTTTAATGAAGCAAAAATAGATATAAAAAGCCAGCTGACAAAGCTAACAAGCCAGAGGATGGCCAAGGCGGTAGCTAATTAGAGTCCTGCGCCCAGATTGCACCCCCTCCGCCTCCTCGCCCTTTGCCCGGGTCCTTGGGCCCGGGTCCTTGGGCAGCCACTGATGATCAAAAGGCTGTTTGATTTATGATGGCAGCCGGAGAAATTAGCAAGGGGAAAATGGCAGAGTGGGATTAAAGTTTCTCGCAAATGCGAAAATTATGCAGAGCCACTGCGAAACTCATTTAAAATACGGCCAAGAATTACCCGAGCAGGATGCAGGTGTTCCCGGAAACTACATTTAAAATCGGGAAAAATTTAACTAGTTTGCGAAAATATTGAGAAAAAGTGGGAAACTTGCTTGAGATCTTCCGGCTGCGGCATTAGAATAAAACTGCCCTCTCGGCAATGAGTTGGAAAATTGGTAGATAAAAATTGCGGCGAACAGTGGGGCGCCAAAAAGTATGTTCATTACTTAAACTAATTACATTTTAAATTAACATTACCAGGCTGGGCAGTAAAAGGCTCATAAAGGCAAGACACCGAACCGCCACTCGCTCGTATGTATGCGCAGCACGCAGCCCCAACTTGGCCAGGAAGTGGAGTGGAAGCCGGAGGGTTGGCAGCGGAAAAGTGGTTAGAGAAGGGGCTAGGATGGTGGGGGGGAAGGGAACGCAGAGCGGAAATGGAAGTGGGACCAGGCAACGTCAGTCAGGCGGCGACAGTCGAAATGTATTGAAGTCATTACGAATATGGCCACAAGACGTGGGTTAAAAGGTGGCCAGCCAATTCGAGCCACCAGCCATTCGCAGGGTAATGACAGAAATTATGTAATAAAAAGTTACAATTTACGATTGCAGTCTGAGCTGGGTAAGGATTCAACGTGGAATATGGAGGTTGTACATGCAAAAAAAATAATTCCGATTCACTATTTTACTTTAGAGCCAAAGAAAGCTATGCGGGCTTTTGGAAATACAAAAATGCTAAGCTTTAAGTACACATCAAATGTAATATTTAGTTTTTAAATACACCCAATTAACCCCTGTTTTTTTCCGTTTCTTCCACGTGACCCAGACAATGGTGCTCCGAGCTACAGGTGCAAATCGGGGGAGTGAAACTGAGTCTGCCCAGGGTCTCTGGATGTTCCTCGCAGCCAGGTAGCCCAGAGAGCCCAGGGAGCCCAGTGGCACAATGAACCGTCATAGATAAAAGACATAACAATGAAGCCGGGCAGACGTGCGGGTCAGAAGGATAGAGGGACACAAACAGAAGCCCCGGCTGAGACAAAGGTAAGACCGGGGCCAAGAACATTTGCACCTGCACGGCAAAATAAGTTATAAACGCAAGACAAAGGCAACCGGAAGGCCAAGACTCTGGAGTCGGAAAGGAGGCGGCAAAATAAGAAATGGCAATAAATTCAAAAACTAAAACGAGCTTTGATACACGGAAACAAATTGGAATCGTTGTTGTCCCCTAACAAATAAACTACTTTAAGAAAACAATTCCAATTTTCAAATTTAAGACATTTACTTAATAAAAGCTTTATTTAAATCATACTAAGCCCAGGTTTTTGTTTTCAGTGCAACAATGGTATCCACAATGAGGGCAACTTCGGCGGCATATGATAAACAGAGTTGAAGCAGACTTGGAGGAGTTGGAGTGGCTGGTGCCAGACCCTAATAAAGGTGTCAGGACGGAGAAAGTTGGCTGGAGGTTGCCTGCGAGTTGCCTGCGAAACGTGATTGCAAATTGTAACCGCCAATGGGCCGTAAATTGAAACGTGACTAAGGCAGATAATAAAATGCATAAAATCAGGCTACTCACTGCCACCGGCGCTTCGTAGCAACAACAAGCCAAAAAAAACACGGGCTTAGACACGTGAAATGGCTCAAATCGAGAGCGAATGCGATGGCGGCGTCGAGAGGATTGTCCTTTGTCTGCATTGTTTGGGGATTGGATTGGATTTGATTCGCTAGTTTGTTATTTTCAAAAGGGCGAGCGGTTTGTTTGGAATTTGTCATTAAAGGGATGCCACTTTTGCCATCACCACCCATCCCGGAAAATAGTAAAGTTTTTATGGGACAACTTGACGAAGGAATGCCTTTTGAGAATCTTTAATGGCCAGTTGAACTGCCAATTAATTTGTTTAAAATATTTGTAAAAGTTTTTACCAGTTTCAAAATCAGCATTTAATTGGATATAAACAGATGCCTAATACCTACCGAAAACAGGAATTATAAGAACCGAATGACATTATTCCCCTCTGATTGGACTGGCAGCGCTTTTCCATTGTTCGAGCCAAGTTTTAGGACCAAAAACCACAGAAACATTGTCTCCGGCTCTCCTTTTGATTTTTATTTTTGGGTTTTTACCAAATGAGCACAGCGAAGTTTTAATTAATTCCATAAAAGCAAGCAAAAGCCGCAGGAAACAAGGAAGCAAACACACGTTCCGAGGCGGGTTTGGCAAAAGGAGGGCCAGAAACAAATAGCGAGCTATACGATAGTGGGAGAAAGTGGCTGAGCTAAGGGAGGAGGCAAAGCAAAATATTGGCAGACACAGGGGTTTGCTGAACCTGGCCGGGAAAAATCGAGGAGCAGCAGGAAACGAGTCCCCGGCCCGGCCATACCCGACCCTCTGTCAAATTCGTTGTCATGCTAAATACTGCGGCATATTTAAACAGCAAAAATAACAAGGAGAGTACACAAAGTAAAAGGACACAAAAAGGACTGACTAAAGCAACAAACAGTTGCACTGCAAAGGAACGAGAAAAGAACGGGCCGAACTCGAGAGTAAAGCAAATGAAATTGCAAAAGAACAAAAGGAGTTTTCTGTGCCCCAAAGCCATTATCGTGGTGGAAGGGAGGTGCCTTCATCGGAAGGGCAGTTGCCGGAAAAGCCACATTAAAATGTTAATGGCAGCTGAATACCAATACATAGTAAGAGGATCCTGGGAGGAACAAAGTTTTGCATGACCGACCAAAAGTTGCTTACAAGGTTAGGCAGACCAGAGAATAAATAAAAGACTAGAAAAGTAATAGAAACACGGCCGGTTGAAAGTATCACCATTGCGTATCGAAATTCGACCCTAAATCAAACTGAAATGGTTGCAATTTTTTCAAGGATTTACTTGTCAAAGCGCTCCCGGTTTGTAAATTTAGCTGGGAAAGCCTTCCATGACAATTTCAGCTTTTGCCTGAACAACAGGACCTAGAAAGTTGCCAGTAACTCAGACGCCTTTGCCAACAAAACAAAATCGAAGCCTGCGAAACAACAACTGCACAAGATGCAGGAATAAGAAACAGCTCAGGAAACAAATAAAGGAGAGGAAAGTAAAACCGATTACGAAAATAAACTCAGGATATTACGAAATTGTGGTACCCTTTTGATTCTAATTTGGGAGAATTTAGACTGGTAGTAAAAAAGTTACGACTTTTTAATGACATATTACTTTAAAAGGGTTACATTTAAATAAATAATAACATTTATAACATTTATACGAGTGTCTATTATATGGTTTCTTTGAAATCCATATTATTATTAAAAGTATTGTGCACTATATTTAAATTTACAATGTAATTAAAAAAGGAAACCCATCTTCTTTGTTCCCATCGCAACATTTTTCGCAAGGGTATTAAAAAGAAAACTTTGTAAACATTTTAAGTGCAGTTGAAAACGGGAACAATGGGAAACCACGGCAATGGGTGCAATGAAACCTAAATTGTACAAAGACACCAAATACAATCAGTGGCAGGAGCGGCATCCTTAGAAGTAACAGCAACAGAAAGAGAAACAGAAACAGAAACAGGAAGCGGACTAACAAAGCAAAACGGATGCGGAAATGGCAGCAAGTGATGTCTGAAGGAGTTGCCGGCAGGAGGCATCCTCAGCAGCAGCATCCTGTTGGGGAAACGAAAGTGAAACGATATACTGACTGCTGGTACTACCAAAAATGTCAAAAGTCATGAGTTAATTTTTTGTTGCCCTTCTAATTTGCGTCTCTGTTGGCAAACATTTGTATTATAATTTTTGGAGGCCTTCAATTGTGTCAACAGAAAGTATTTGAAAGCCAAACAAGGGTAGATGTGCCGGCAAGGTCGCTGCTGAACAAATCTGGCCCAAATGTCACAGTCGCTTAACCTTTAAGAAAATTAATTGCCAGCAGAGTAAATTACTCGAGGCTGGAGGATACGAAAAGGAGGCATCTGCTGCCAAGTGAAGCCTGCAGGCATCCGAGTGACAAATACTTTACGCATGTGTCAAGCCCCAGGCCCCACATCCTGGGCTTCGAGGACTTCGAGGGGGCCGGAAAAGTTGAAAATTAAAATTAAATGTTCAAATATTTGCCTCGCCTCATGAGTCCCGCCTTATCGACTCCCCGGCAGCGGGCAAAAGTGTTAAATTGCCGCTTTCAGCAGAATGTCGATTGGTACAAGGGTGGGATTGATTCGCTGTTGGCACTACTAATGAAACCCGTGTCCCCTTAGGCCCCACTCCACTTTTCCCCCGGCTGCCGGCCGGTTTACTCACCATTTAACCAGTGATTGGATCACAGCGCTCCCGTCGGAGGGGCCTGAAAGGGCTCCTGCCATCAGGACGATATGAAATTCATGTGAAATGGCCCAACGGGGCAAAGTGGAGCACCGAAAAAAGATCAAGATTTATTTATATTTGCAGGAAAAGTTTATAGGTAAATGCTCTCACCTAATATATTATCATGTTAGCTTTAATTTAAGGTTAACTGCCCGTAGGATTAAAATATGTATATTGTTTATCCACGAAGCAATGAATATTAATAGTAATATAAGTACTCAAAAGTTAAAAGTCATCTAGTCCATGTACCCCATGACAGCGCCCGTTGCCAAATGAGTGTGAAAAATCGCCATTATACGAGTGGGGAACCAAACTGGGGAACTCTTCAGCCTCGGACCAAGCAGGGGCGGTAACATATTCAATAGCTTTTGAAAAGCATGCTTAACAAACGGCAGCAGCACCAACAATAACACCACAGACCAAGAGGCAACAGCAACAGCAACGGCAAAAAAAAGGGAGAATCATCAGAGCGGCTTCATCACCCATCACGGCACACATCCACACACCCAGGCATTTGCATGTCAAGTCCTTGGCCCTCCTGGCCTGCCCCAATCCCGGCCAGTCCTCGTCCCGCTGGCATTAAAAACGACCATGAATAAATTTTAACAGCGCTTGTGTGTTAAAGTATTTAATGCTTAAAGGCTCAGGCCGTCCGGCCGTGCGCCTTAAGCCATGCCACATGTTGAGCCAAGTGCCTGGAAGAACGAGTGTTCCGCTTCTGGGATGTGGCAGCTTGGCTTTAGCTAAAATAAATTTTTTTTTTTGTAAAGTTGTTAATTGTATCACCTTTTAAGGTAGTTAAAGATTTCCAAAGTTTGAAGAGTGAATCCTTTTTCCAAAAATAATATCAAGTATACGACATGTTGACATTGCCAAAAAATAGTATATTAAATCGTAAAAGAATGTTAATATTATTTTAATATCTTAACTTAACACGCACATGACGAACAGTATCTTCATGTGCGACTTTGGATTTGTGTGTAAGTGAGTCTGAATGAGTGTGCGAGTGGTTGGGTTAGTGAGCATGCGACCGAGTGAGTGAGTGTGCGAGTGTTGGAGTGTGTGGGCACTTGTCACTTTGACAACACGTCGCCATCGTCATCACATCACACACTTAAACATCCCGACGTTGTCAACGACGTTCGACCACTTTCTCGCCCCTACCCAGCCGTAGATCCTTTTTGGTTGAGGCTTCTTAGTGATTAAGCACATAATTGGATTCATTCCGGCGTAGAACTCCATCTTCGCTCCTTGGAAACTTTTTGATATTTTACGATGCTGTGGCAAGGATTTGCGGTGCTAAGCATTAATTGCCTTGCGGTTGTCAACACAGCATATGGTATGATGGACCATAAGAAGAGATTTTTCAGGCACAGAGAACAAAACAAGCGACTAGCCTACGTTCCTAGAATTTAAGATGGCCTTAAATATTTTCGTAGAATCAAGTTCCCCACATAACGTGGTAGTGTTACTTTTTCAGTGTTTAAAATCTCAAGCAAATTGCATAAAGGATTCAAAATATCCCAAAATGGGTGAGACCTCTTCCAAAGGACACCCAAAAGTGGAACAAAGCCCCGGCCTGTGGTCATCTGCTGCGGGCAGGATATTAGGACATCTGCTCTCAGCTTAGCAGGAGCTTAACCAGCCCCATGGCGGAAAATATGAACGTTTTCGAAAAAGCTGGGATCAAAGCTGCTGACGCGACAGATGTGTTTGCGGATTTTATAATGCCCGATTGGCACTGCATTATAAATTATTCAATTTACTTAATACAAAATCAATTCTTATAAACTGAATTGGGCTTTCCAGGGAGATAAAGAATCATGATAGCATCATCACCGCCATCATCATAACAATCAAAGGGCCGTGTGTGAGTGTGAGTGGGTGAATTATACAATAAACATCATCATTAAATATAATTGCATGTAACAGTTACTCAGTTTGAGTTGAGCTGGAAATACTGCCATTCCCCATCAGCCTGCTGGTGTGTTGTGGTTGCGGTGCGTGGGTGGGTGACTGGGGGTGTGGGAGAGCGGGTGGTTCGGCAAACGGGCGGATGGGTAATATTTTTGTCGGTTGAACGATTGCGAAAAACCACATTTGTTATGCAAACGCTCATTAAAATGTTTGCTACGTTACGCATACGCATTGTTGGCCGAAAATGAAAATCCGAGTTTGCTCTGGACCTTCCACGGATTCATTTCGATTTGTGTGATTTTCATTTTCAGCTTTTGCTTCTCCTGAACATTTTTCATTTCGGTTGCATGCTGTGGAGTGCCAAGGACTTCAACTTCACCTGCTCCCCTCCAATCAGGAGCAAGTCGGACTATTCTGGGCACTCTTAATATTTCAGGAATTTCTTAATTGTCCAAAAAGCTATCGAAGCAAGCAAAACAACGCCATTTCTTTTGCCTGTGTCCATTTAATAATTCAAGATATATCATTTGTGAGCGGACGCGTGTGTCTGTGCTTATGGTTTATTTTTAAAAAACAATTCTCCAAGAACGACAATGAAAATGTCGGCCAAGTTTGTCCGGATGCAAGGTCCAGTTGGCTAGGACAACTCAGCATGTGGCTCAAAGTGCCCGAAAAAAACCAAAGTACTAGATGAAGCATAAGCAACCGAACGCGAAAAAAACCCAGAAAGGCCAAAAGAAACACAGAAAAATAATAAAAAGAAATTGGACAATAAAATACAACAATTTATGGCGTAGGGCAATCCTTTTCGGTGGCTCTTTGTGGGACACAAGGAGGTTTGCCTTCCACCAAAAGTCGGGGCAGGAACATGGAAAGGATAAGGCGGCAACAATGTTTGCGGTGAGGTGGTGGTGGGTGGTACAGTTGTACAGTGGCACAGTGGATCGGTGGGTTCACGAGGACGCGGACTGGCCGGGGCCAGCAAACCGTCATTGGAAACTAAACGAAAATGTTTAGTATGATTTTTTTATTTCACTTTGCCGTTTTTTTCCATTTTGAACGCACACTCGCATGCCCTCTTATATTTATTTATTATTGCCGAGTTTTGGTCCCGATCGTCCTCAGAGCTGGCATGTCCTGATTTATTCTAAGAGGATTTTGGGAGCGAAACTGCGAGACCAAGTATTTGTGGATGACAAATCAAAGTTGATACGAAAACAATTACAAAGTGCCGAAAATAAATGTTGCTCGTTTCAAAGTTAGTTTGTTTATTACCGAACAAAATATACATTTTTAAGTTGCTTTTTTCACTGACAATTTTTTAAACATTTTTCTTTGGTAAGATTTCTGGTCAATTTACCTTTTGAAGTTACTTGGCTTTCGTTTATTCTTGGCTTCACTTGGCTTCGATTTTTCGCAGATCCGTTTTTATTACTTTTATTAGTTTCCACTGGTAAGTGATGGCTGTTGGTGGGGCCAGTGGTATTGCTGCTGGTAACAAATGTTTAGCGAAAGTTCCTGCCACTGCGAGTTTCATTTCAGCTGCCAGCGAGATGATTTAAAGGAGACGTGCCTTGCTAGCCCCCGGCAATCGGGTCCTCTATCACTCCCTATCGCCCGCCCCATGGCTGCTGCTGATTCTGATTCCAAGGACGAATCCCGACGAACACATCCGCACCCAAAACTGAAACTGAAACTTATTTCATTTAATTGAAATTTTATGTAAAACACACATTTCGTTTCGTTTGATGCATAGTTTTTTGCGCTGGCAGCGTTGAAACCCCAACCAGAAATAAAACAAATGTGAAATATTCGCAAGTTTTACGAGCATTGAGTTATGTGGTTTGCGAGTTTGCGAAAAGCGGGATTTCAAATGCTTGACCTTTGCCCCATGGCGAGATAAATTTCGACCACCAAAAGCGCAAATAAATTACGCTGGCGTACTCAGGAGGTTTTATCTTATACAATTTAGGGTATATAAAATGCGCTGATATAAACAAACTTAAAATGAAACCGAAACCGAAACCGAACCCGAAACTGAACTGGAAATCCTTTTATTTTTTCGCTGGAATTGACAAGCCAACCCTGACAGGATGGCAGTATCATCCAGACAGATAAATGAGTGGGGGGAAGGATGTGCCAGCCAAGTGCTTGCTGAATGTGTTTTTCGAGTGCTATCATCACAATAAGAATAAACCAAAAACAATGGCAGCCGAGTGGGGGAAGTTGGTCCTGCAAGTGCTGATGGCTGTTGAGGAGTTCCACTTACACCCGATGACTTCCTTGAGAGAACAAAGTAAATGAAGTCAAACGAACTTCCGCGATTTCCCACAAACACAAATTAAAGCCATTTCAATTTCAATTTTATTTTTATGAATTTATTTATATTTCCTTTGTATTTTCTGCTGGCCATTTACGACATCTTCAATTGTACACATATGAATTAATTTATTTATCTTGCTTTTTTTTCGGTTATTTCCCAATTCACAACTTGACATACTTTTCATACAATTATTGTTACTATTTTATCGGTATTCATACAAATATTTACAGGGTGTCAGCACTGTCCACATATTCAGTGTGCGTAATATTTCCATTTCTATAGGGTTATAGTTGGTTTTCCATTTTATTATATACTAATTATAATCGATAAATTTCAGTTTTGTTTACAATTTCAATCAGCAGTAAAAATGGTTGAGTTTCTTGAAAATCTTCTTGTTTTTTGTGTCTCTCGTTAAACATTAAATTATCATAGTAATATATAAGTAGTAATAGTATATATATATATATATATGTAATTTAATTTAATTTTTGATCACATGAGTTATTCTTTTATGTTTGTTATCCTTCGCTCCTTGTCTATTTAAACATTAAATATGTTTCGAATGTTCTCCTGTTTCTCATCTTTTCAACATAAATATTTGATTCAATTTTAAAATTGAGCTGAAAAATTGGGTTATAGCCCCCCTGGAAAATATGCAAACCTGATTATCAAATTATATAAAATGGTTAAAATATACATATCTACGCATGAGTGTGTGGTATAGGTGATTATGCATAGATATATGAGTTCTTACGCCCTTGCCTTACAATCTTCATTTATAATTAGTCGTCGTTTAGTCGGTTTGCTTGTGAACTTATTTGCAATTTTGGCGGGTTTAATTTTGCATGGATCTCTATTAATTATAGAATATGTTTAACCATATTGCCGTTCTCAGTTTATTCGCATACTTGCATATTGATTAAAAGATTCGTATTTAAGCCTTCAAACGATGCAAAATCTGTGGTTACATTCCATTCGTGCATTGAATTACATTCATTTTTTGTTGTCCTCAATTTGTATTATACCTTGCCTAATTAAATGTTTAATGTTAATTAACTAATTATATGGGAATTTCATTTGGGTTAATAACAAAATTAAAAACGATTTAAACGTATAATGTTTTTTAATTACATCGTCTCATTCAGAGAGCCGGGCTAATGATGGCAAATTAATGAACTTTTGTCGCTATCTGATCCCTATTGGCCCGGCCAAAATTCGAGTATAAGAATTCAACATTTATTTTATTTACTATTAGCTATAATCATTGTAAACTTTAATAACTTTTTCATAGAAAAAATATCTGATGAAAAACAAGATTTTCGTCCTTCCTTACTAACTCTGTGCTTTACTTTTGGGCTTATCCGTGGGTTTTTTTTGTTTCGGTTCCTTAAATCCATTTATCATTTCGCATTCGTTTTATTAATTTGAGGCTAAATGTGCTTTACTCTCGCTATTATGGGGTTTACTTTTTCTGCCTTTTGTGTGCTATGGTTTTATCCTACTTTTTCCGCTTGTCCTCTCTTTCTCTGCCGACTTAGAGCTAGATCTAGAGATGAAAATAAACATGGCAATGATATTTACACGATGTTGGCTAGTTGGGGCTCGGATGGTTGATGGGGTGGATGGGTTGGATGGGTTGAATGAGTTTTTCGGGGGCGTGGCGGTCTCCTAGCTAGCCACTTTGTATTTGTTTATGGGCGCTGCCAGCTGCGCACAAAGTTGTCTGGAAGCAGAAAACAGCAGCTGGTCAGCTTCTCGGCTCCGAGCGATTGAAAAATGTCTGCGTTTTTGCAAGTGTGGCAAACGTGGGTGGATATGGATATTTGTGTGTATGTTTGCACCGTCATGTTTGTACACACACACACACACACACACACGGACACACACACCGGCAAACAATACACGGCAGCATCATCAACAACAACAACAAGAGCTGGAAAACTTTGTCAATTAACCTAAAACAAGTTTTACTTTACAACACGTACGCTTGACATAATTTTTTTCCATCCTCGCCACGGGACTCCTCCGTTGAATGAAACTGTATGCATACGTACATATGGGTATGGGTATGTGTATAAGGATATCGGTATGGATGAATTTGATGTATGAAGAAATTATCACGTTCTTGGTCCTTGATAACGACAATAGGATCGGCCCATAATGTCTTCGGCTGGAATTGACTGATCAATGGGTGGCACTCGCAGAAGTTCCATCTGATCTCGTACCTACAAATAAATTAAATACATTTCATTTGTTTAAAAGTCCATTAGAAATTATATATGCAAGAATGTGTGGGGCGTGGGGTGTGGGTGGTGGGGTATGGGTATGTCAACAGCTGCATTTGATTGATGAAAATTGATTGCATAACGCTAAAACCAAGCTGGCACAACTTACAAAAGTTATTTAGCGTAATTGCCAAAGTTTTGTTTGAATTTTCAAATGCAGAAATGATTTCTTGGAACTTTTCGCGTACTCTTCATATGGCATTAATATTGTTCACAACTTTCAATGCGAAATTCTGACTTGGTTCTAAGTTATATACAAAAGCCAGTCAAGTTCCTAAAACGCATTTCGAAGATTGATTTTCTCATAAATTAGCATTCGTCCAACTATTTCGATTAACTTTCCGTTCAAATAATTTTAATATACCTTTGAAAACGTCCACGCCATGTCATGAAAATCATAATTTACGAACTTGTGCCAAAATGAATCCCGAAAAGCTTTTAAGCCCGTAAGATACATGCTTTATTAACATAATAGGAGCAGAAGAACTCCTCACAGTCCTCTGGTCACAAAAAACTTTTCTGCTTTTCCTACACACACTCATTTATTTAGCCTAACCACAGCACCCAGTATCCTTAAAGGGAGCCCAAATTCTGAACATAAAGGAAAAGTTCAAGCACATTAAATGCCACAAAATGCAAAAGGAATAAAATGGGGGAAGGGCGGTAAAAAAAATGAAATAAAATGGGAAAAATGTTTTGTTTTCAACACCAAACACCTTTTGAAGGGAATGGGTGGTGGCGGTGTGTCGGGGAGGCGGTGAGTCGGTGAGGCCTAGGTCGGCTGGTCCCATTTCCTGGGTTTTGTTTGCCATACAACAATCGAATTTACGACTTTTTTATGAGGCTTTATGTGCGCCCTGCCACACAAACAACAATAAAACGTCAGCTTTGGCTCAGTCATTGCACTTTGTGCCGTGCATGACCCACTCTTACACAGAAATGCTGAAACAACAACAGGAACTTTGAGCCTTTTGCCTTTTGGCTAGACTCTTCCGGCCTTTGAGCTGCGTTTCCCATGAAAATGAAAACGAAAAGCACAGTTCACAGTTACAGTTTGAGTGAAGAGTTCAAAGCGGAAAATGAATGTGGCTTTCCCCCGCCCAAACGCAACGCATTTTCCAGCTCCTCCAAGGGACCCAGAGCCAAATCAATTGCAAGAAGGTCAGCGCTTCAGCGCTAACCCATTCGGAAAATACACTAAAAAAACTGAACTATTAAACTATTTATATTGGATTATGTGAAAGTCCTTTTTTTCCAAGTGCATACAAATATTCTCACACAAGACGGGGCGAAAGATATTTAAATGAATTTGTCTCGCACAAATTGGTGCCATTTGCCGGGGACATTTGCCCATGGCCCGAACGCAAAAGCCTAGGATGCCGCCACTTGGGCGATGTGTCGTGCCAAATGCCTTTCTACGCTCTCGCATTAGACATAAAAGGCTAAAATAAAAGATACATTTACACAAACACAAGGGGGCTGAAGTCCTTGGCGTTTCTCTGCTGCTTTGGCGTAGATAAAAACTGGCGTCGAGAAAATTATCATGTTCATGGCTATAGCAATGGCTATGGCTATGACTATGGGAAAAGATCCACTAGTGGCCCTCTTCTCAGCCTCCGAATCCGAATCCGAATGCGACCCCGCCCTAGCCCCAACCTCCGCCCACAAATTTGTGGACGTCGTTGTTGACTTTAATGTCCTTGGGAATGTGTTCCTGAAACCAGTAACGCCAGATAAATCTCTTTAAACAGAAACTAGTTTTAACTTTGAGATTGAAATGGTTTAAGATTTTAAATGAGGTCATAGCCTAATAGCCATTTTCTTCTAGTAAACAAAATCTTAGCGTTTTAATATATTTGAGGCGAATCAGTTTATTGGAACCGGCCGCTCTCAATTTTGACCAAATGCGTGTCCAGTTGAAAGGGTACACCATGGAATATATTATATATGTGGCCGCTTTTCCTCGTTTATATGTAGTGATGGTGGGCTTGTGCGAGACGGCAATCATTAAAATGGCCTTTTGCCTAATTTCTATGACTTGCTTAATTATCACAGCCATGACCGACCAAGTCCCCCGAGTACACACGACCCGAGCCCGGGGCGCACAACAGCATTAAGCTTCTAATAATTGAACATTTGACCCGCTTTTCGTTATTATTTAATTGCATTACGAGCCCAGCTTTGGCGACGTCCATAAGTAGGCTATAACGTATTTTATTTCGCTGGCTCCCATATCCTGGATCCTGGGGCTGGGGTATTTGTGTTGGGGTTCAACGAACTCTCGACTGGAATGATGCAAAACAAGCAAACCAAAACCGAAGAGAATGTCATTGGGATAAGTATATATGGCTTTAGCTTTGGCCCTGGCTTCATCTGGCTTTTGGGGGTTCGTTCGCTGGGCCTTTGGCCAAGATAAAGGGCGTTGGATAACGTTTTTAATTACTTTTTACCACATATAGCAGGAATAAGGGCGAAAACAGAAAAAATACAGAAACAAACAGAAACGTATTAAAATACAATTCTTAATGAGCATTATGGCCATGTAATAAACAGCAGCAAAAAATATATTTTTATATTCTATACGGTTGTCTGCTGAGTGCAAAGCGCAATAAAAGCAGGACGATTTTAATCAGTTGCCCGGCAAAGTAGGCAATACTTTGGTGGCCTTCAGTTATGTAGTCGCCATTACGATTTCTCTGATGGGGGTGGAAGTGAGCCCATTGTAATAACGGACTCTAAGTATTTCCACGTATTATATAATATATATATACTATATCCACCCTGAACTAAAACTAATTACAATGTAGGGACTGTGTGAGCGGAGTGGGGCGGAGGGGGCTGTCCAGGCCCAGGCCCAGTCCCGAGAATATGATTAAAGTTTGCGGGTCGTCGTCTCCCAGTCAGCGAGAGACAAGAGCTAAATTAAAAAATGCTGCGGCATCTCTTTCGCATCTTTGCTTTGGCAAAAGGGGGCGGGGGCGGAGAGGTGTGGCAGCGGCAAAGGAGGTTCTTATAATCAGCAAAAGCAATAAAATCTACGACCACTTCCTGCGCTCAAGGGGGCGTATGATTTATTTTCGTTATTAAGTCTTTAAATTAGTTTGGCCAAAGGAGAAACTTGCCTAGCACAAAATCCAAATGAATACTTTTCTGTACTATTCGTTTTTTTTTATATTCGATTAATTTGAAATTGGCCTGATCGCTTAACCGTTAATGAAAGTATCTGAAAGTGGGGGATATCCTTTTCAAAAGCAAATTGAAGTGCTCTTCCATCGTTTAGTCATCTCTCCGTCCAGTTATGCATCGAAACATGCAACCATCCAACTATCCACCCATTCGACTGAAAAACAAACCCACTTGCAAGCCTTTGAATGGTACTACCCGGCGCTCGAGTGCCGTTCAATGCCGAGAAGTAACTTCCTAGCATGGGACTTGGCCCATCCTGCATTGATCTAAATTGAATGCTGCTTGAGCATGAGAAGTGCTCAGACGTAGCAGGCATGCCAAAGCAAAAGCAGCGGCGTGGCAGGACCAAATCCATGAGCCAAACGAAAACCAATTCCCTCTAGTGTAGACTCCGGCAACCATTCGAAAACTGCTCAGACGGCAAACAAGCTGACCGCATCCTGCAAACAAAGTGCAGACTGCTCGAAGCTGTTGCTTCTGTTGCTGGCCAGGCTCGTGTATAAATATCGGAATAAGCATTTGAAAATCCTTTTAAAATTATTTCACAACTTGCGTCTTTTCGACGCCAAGCCAATGTCCTGCCAGTGCTCCTGCACCCACCATCTACCATCCACTATCCTCTATCCTCCATTGCCCCCATTTTCCTCTTTCGTCTTCTGGTCCAAGTATGTGCAAATTCCATTGCAAAGCCACATTATTCCTTTTATCCTTGCGAAAGGAATTTTCCAACTGCAATAACAACCGAGAAAGGAGACCATACCAATGTCCTTTTCCAACTTCTTTGTTTGTTTGTTGAAAAATGTGTGTTTAGTTCTCCGCACTGGATCCGACTTTAAGTCGGTCAGGTGCGCGCCTAATACCAAGAAAAACGGGCAAAAAATAATAATGTAGGAACAACATATTTAATACCTTTCACATTTTATTTACTCAAGCTTCTAGAGTGTATTTCTCAGCTTGAATGGAGATTTGAAAAAACATATGTATTCTATACAAAACCCCCATGAAAAGGGTACTATCCAATCGAGTTTTTCTCAGTGTATTAAAGCATCCTCCAGGGTTAAAACGTTGGACAATAGAAAAATGCCAAAGAAAAGTGAGCAATTTCTGTGTAGTTTTTGCTGGGAACTTACCGCTTCGACTTCCTTGAATACACGTATTAGATTCTTGCCAGCCAACTTGGCAATATCCTCTTCTGACCATTTATCAGACTCGAGCAGGGCAGCAAAAAGATGCGGATATTTGGACACATCCTCCAGTCCTTTGGGCACTCTTAAGTGGAAAGTGGAGACGGCGCACAGAGGGATGTGGAGGAAAACAGAAATAGAATAGGAGAAACAGAGAGACCATAATTTGGCAAATGAAATGAAACGTAATTGAAGATGGAGTTTGAAAAACTCGAACTCATACTTACAAGTTGACTCCGTCGTAGCCAGCTCCAATGCCAACATGATCGATGCCGGCCACCTCCCTTATGTGGTTGATATGCGCTAAAGGGCGGGCCAAAAAGCACAAGTTTAAAGATTAATAGTTCAGCTCTTCGCCCACTGACCCTCCTCACAGAGGGGAGACGCACTGAAATGAACTTACCCACGACATCGTGCAATGTTGCCTGTCCCGAGCAGCTGACGAAATGCGGGTAGAAGGCAACCATCACCAGACCGCCGTTTATTGCCTGCAGTGGAATGTGGATGTGGAACGGAAATGGGGTTTTGGGGATATGGGGATTAATGCATCGCCAGATTAATGCCTCCTTAATGGACTACTCACTATGCGTTGCAGGACATGATCGGGAACGTTGCGGCTGCTGTTGCAGATGGCGTGTGCCGAGGAGTGCGAAAATATGAGGGGGGCCCGCGAGGCGGCCAGGGCGTCCAGCATGGTTGGCACCGACACGTGTGACAGATCAACAATCATTCCCAGCCGGTTCATCTCCTTGACCACCAGCTAGACAACAAGGTCCACTTGTTAAAAGACAGGAAATATTTTTTGGAAAATATAACCACATACCTTTCCAAACTGGGATAGGCCGCCTATGTGCGGATACTTTCCCGGTTCGTCAACTTTGCAGCAGTCCGCCCTGTAAATAATAAAAACAAAGTATTGTTTTTTTAATGTAATACTATTAAAATTATCCCTGGTTAAATTTGCAGCTGACTATCGTAAGTCAGCATAGCAGCTTAAATGGGATTACTGTCAACATGAGGACCCTCATTATTCGAAACTCACCAAGGTGTATTGCAGGTGTGGGTAAGAGTTAGGTATCTGGCACCAAGTTGGTAGAACATTCGCAGGACACTGAGGCTGGTGCCGATGGCATGGCCACCTTCCACGCCAATCAAGCTGGCAATCTTCCCGATCCGGTGCGTCTGCTCGATTCCCGAGGCCGTGGTGACCAGGGCCATATGGTGCGGATACAGCTGGACAAGTCGCCGGATCAGATCGATCTGCTCCAGGGTCAGTTGCACGGCATCTAGGTGCTGGGATGAGCACGGAGCGTAGGCGGACCAGAACTGGGCGGAGACCATGCCCTCTTTCAGACGGCGCAGGTCCGTGTGGCTCCAGGCACTCGAAGACCAGGGAGCCAGCTCCCGCAGATCGCCCCCGAAGTGAAAGTCCTTGAGCTGATTCTTCAGGAACTTGCGTATGTTCCAGGGCAGATCGTTGTGGCCGTCGATCAGCGGCACCTCCTTGAGGACATTCCGCACCCGCTGCATCCGGAAGTCGAAGTCGTCGCTGGCTTTTGAGCCACCGCTGGCCGGCGGCGCTGCTCCGGCCGAGCATCGCAGGATGGGCAGAACGAGCGGAAAGTAGACGAACGTTAGACAGTTGAGGCCACAAAGCACGAAGCCCTTTGGCAGCTTCCGTGATTTCATTGCCCCCAAGCGGCGCGGAGCTCTAGTCGCAGAGCACTCAGTCCGCAGCACTCACATTGATGATGTTCCGCCTTCTATCTGGCAAAGAAATAATGACAATACATTAAGGATGAATAAAATCACTTAAATAAACTGTTGTTCCCCTAGTTTTTGTGAGCCTTTAAAGTTTAAGCTTAAAGCTTTAACCCTGTTAAATTTAGAAGCCTTCAAAACCTCATATACAGAATTTATTTTGGTAAATTTCAAATGCGATTTTTTTCGAGTGTCGCAGTTCAATAGAGGGACAAAGATTTGGTCTATTGCATGTGCGGGTGGCGTGATTGAGCTATTGAAAGTTGTTGGCAAACAAATGTCATAAATATAACGCCCACGGCTGAAACTACCATCCCAACCATCCCAGAGCCACCCAAAGCCAATGGAAAAGACCCACCGTCCACGCCCCATTTGCTTGGCTTTTGCGCCACCAACCCACAAACATAAATAAAACTTTTCATATTTATTTCAGAGCCCAACTTCAAATCGAAATCGCGCACAAAATGCAAAAAATGCACAATAAAAATGCAAAATTATTTATAGCAAAGTTACCCGAACATTTCTTTTTTCTTTTAGCCAGCATATCACCGAACCCCAAAAAAGAAATCACAGAAAATTTAAATAGTTTTCCCCTGTTGTTTGAAAAAAGTTCGGGGGAAGTCGGGGATTTACTTTATCCATATGAATTTATTTTATTTTTTTGAATACGACATAAAGTTTTGCTTATGCCCGAGCAGGTGGCAGAAAATGGAAAGAGAAATCCAAAGGAACAAAGTTGTAAGTTTTCAAAGAAATTGAAGCCCGTTTTTGGTTTGGTTTTGGAAATCAGGCCAAGTGGCCAAATATTTATTTATTCCATGTCGTAGAAAGCGAAATTAAAGTTTTTTGACCAAAGTTGGTAAACAACTTTAATAGTTTCCGATACTTCTACTAAGTACACGTCCAAATGATAAGTTTACATTTTAATTTGATTAAAATTCTAAAAATTTATAACATCTAACTTGGATGGGATAATCCCCCTGAAAGCCACAAAATAACAATAAATAAACAAAAATATTTAATTTTTTTGCGATTATGTTAATGCTTGTTTCTATTTATGCTTCCCCATTTTTTTACTTTGCCTTTATTTCCCTGTTCGAAGGACCTATTGGAGCACTCTGGACAGGACAAAGCCAGCAGACACAAAAGCGCGAGTGGCAAGGAGGCGAAATGAGGGGCAAGTGGAATCCGCATGTTGATTTTCATGCTCTGATGCTTGCGAACAAAATGAAAACATTCCGCCATGAACAACTTGGGCGATATCTTATCTGCTTGGTCTGATTCTCTGTTCCGAGTCTTCTCCTCCTTGGACTCTTTTGATCCTTCTTATGGCTTCGGTCTCCTGCCGAATCGATAGAATTTTCCGCTTCACCATAGTATCCTCGATGTCGTTGGGCTGCCGTTTGTCGCAAATTCTTAAGCTATCTGGCCGAAGCAAAAAATTATGCAAAAATCAACAGAGACAACGATGAGCAGGAAATGACAACATTGACAAGGGCAACGCGCCACGAATATTTTGCGACATGCAAAACGTGACTCAAACGCAACGCACGAATTATTAATACAACAACATCGGAAGGGAAGCCAAATTAGACCCAGTTGGGTTAACAGGAAGGACCAGGCAAAGGGAAGACGCCAGCCATCGGCCAAGGACAGCAAATAAAGTCGGGTCTGTGAAATCGAAAACGTTTGGCGCTTCATTAAGCATTGATGTTTTAAAACAAGCCGAGACAGACCGAAATTAAAAGCCACAACAGGGGTTTTAATTAAATTGAAGAGCTCTTGGCAAACGAATGCGAAAAAGTTAAACCCGTATTATAAAGAGACACTTTTGCAAAAGTGTTCAAGTGTAAGCCTTGTAAGGCTTCAATCAAAGGGCTTTTAATTATTAACAAAATTAAATAAAGACGTATTTGAATATTATATCGAAAGCAACTTTATTGAAGAATCAAAAATGACTGGCGAGATAATAAATTGCGCTTCTTACTGTTGAAAAATGAACAGCGAAATCCTTGCAGACACATCCACACAGCAAAGGCGAAATGGGCGCAAGGATAACTGCGTACAACGCTGCGTATGAGCAATATATGTGGGCCTGCCTTTATTTCATTTATGCATTTTTTTGTTGAGTGGCATGCATGGGCGTAGGGATATGGAGCTGAAGGGGCGGAAAAATGAAGGAAATTCATGGGGAGGGCCGTGCAAGGGAATCGTACATTTATTGCAACATGAAACATTATTTTGCATGGCCTCAAAAAATAGCGAACGGAGGCAAGAAAAGGAAGCGGGATGAAAACGAGGAATGCGAAGAAGAAGGAAAATAGCAGCGACAGTTCCTGGAGAATGGGCCATGGGCTGGGGGCCGAGGGCAGAACCGGAGCGCGCGCGTTGGAAAATTGCAGTAAGGAAATGCGATGTCCTCGTTGCAGTTGGAATTTCCATGCAAAGTGGCAAGCAAATAAATATAAAAAAATGCTTTTCTTTTCTACATTAGTGCACCATTTAAGGAAGTTGTCCCCGCCCCATTCCGACCACCGCCCCCTCAAGATATAGCACTGCGAGTTTGTCGTCTTTCATTTCCACATTGCCCCACAAACTCCAGGAGCTGCAGCTACGCCAGCTGAAGAAATAAAGGAAACGTGCCGTAAACTACGGCAGACAATCAAAATGCATTCATGTGCGCTTACTTTACGTTATTTATAATCAACTCCCTCCACTGCTTTTCGGCGCCTTTCATTCGCCGGCATTGCCACTCATTCAGCTCTAAATTCCATTCACTGCGAATTGTAGCAAACAGTCAATGCGATTTGCCGCCCGCCGCCCGCCACCCACTACCCACCACACACTACCCACCACCCACAGTGCCTCTTAAGAAATTTCTCGGCTCAGGGCGTTGCGAATTCCTAAGGGTTTGGGCTCCATAAGCTCGAAAGGATCCAGTCTGATATGGTCTTTTCACAGTAATGGGCACTTGCTCGAAGCCAGGCTTTATTTGACTTTGCTTATTCAATTCAAAGCGAATAAAAGAATATATACGCTGATGCCAGCGGGGGTCCGATAATAGCAGATGATTACATGATTAAACAAATCCTCACAAAAAAATGAAGCTTACATCATTATTTCGTAAAATGTTTATTAATGGAACTCTTATACGTGGCAACATTTTTAAGGAAACGCCACATCTGGACACATCAAATAAAATTAAAAATACAATAGAAAGCCGCACGAAAAATAAAATCAAACTTTAAGGACTTTTTATTTTGGGCTGCGGTCGATTCTTTTTTGCCGAAAGCAAGTGTGACACAACAGAAACATTTTCCCCAATTGTTTCCTTTCATTTTAAGGACCAAAAAAGTAGCAAACCTCACCAATACATCGACAATGAGTGGCTAGCATTTAGGGCCGAAAGGCAGAATGCGGAATGGCAGAAGAATGAATTGAAATTATTTTACAACATTTTCATGATTCTGGCCGTTTGTTTGATTTGCGTCGACCCTATCTATCCTTTTTCATTGTTTTTATTTCCCCTTTTTTATGCATAATTTATGCTCGAGTTCAGTCAGAATTCAGGACGGGCGAGGGGATCAAATGAAGCTTGAAAACAAAAAAGGTTTGACCCTTAATTTAATGGCATATGTTGCGGCATACCGCCATTAATGAGCGCTGGCATTTCCCCACAGATGTTCAAAAAGTGGACAAATGTATTAACATATTAAAAAGCTGGCTTGTATATACAAAAAGCATACATCTTTAACTTTATTCAGTGGATATTTTCCATGCTTAAAGCTTAAAAATCGCACTGAAATCTCATTCTCACTGCCTCAGCAATTATCAGGCAATAATACTTTCAATTTAATTGGACTTGGAAGGAAATCCCATTCTCCGAATGGCTTAGAAAATTCAGGTTACCAAACACTCGGCAACCACAAATTTCGGCATTTGAAGAGAGATTCCTGCCGCAAGCCACAGAATTCAAACTAGACAAAATTCCAGATACCAAGTTGACCGACGGCCCTCATAAACACTTTGTCCTGGTCGAAACAAAAAATGAGCCCAAGAAAAGGTAGAAGGCATTTATAAATGCCACAACAAAAGCTGGAGAAATGTGAGCCGGAGTTTGGGTTGGATTTGGGTATTCGGTTTGTCGAGGGGGCGTGGCAGGGAGGCGGATGGTGTTCTAAGTTCAAAGCAAATTGTTGCGGAAGGCAGGAATCAACATTATCATCAGCAGGCAGGATGCTGCTCAGTCGGTTATAGGATACTCATTCTCATTTCGGGCGAATGCAGATGAGGACGAGACAAAACACAGACACACACACACACACACACACACGCATACTCAGTGTATAGTTAGTGTGGGGTATGGGGTGTGGGGTGGTAGATGGGGGGAGGTGGTTGAATGGGTGTTGTGTCGCCTGCCGCATATTAATGAGGCGAATGCCACAAAGCCAAGCTAAACGCGCTGCCATCAATTGCTCAATATTATGACTCCGGGCAACGGAAATCTGCATACGAATATGTACACTAAATTCTGGCCAAAACTGTGCTATCTGTTTAACATTTTTTCCTATTGTTGAGATACTCTTGAAGCAAAAGTGAATAAAGTTGAAGAAAAAGTGGTTATTTTTTTTAGAGGTGGATGGAAACAACTGGACTGTATTCACAATCCTGGGTCTTTGTCTTATACAATAAATACTTGTTCTAATAAATAACGACTTTAATATTCGAAACTCTACTTATCAATGCGAAACCCACTTAAATCGATGGCTCAGCTTAAGACCACATATTTGCATCCACATTGAGCTCTTACCAAAGCTTTTCAAACCATGTAACATCCTTTGCCCAACACGTTTTAATAATATTTCCTTAATTTCTTTAGTTAAATCACTGGATGGGCTTTAGATTCAATGTATATTTCTCATTGCACACCCACGCTCACATAATCACAAATATTTCTCAGCTTTTGGCTGCACCACAATACGTAACGTATACGCCACGGTGGACGCGGGAGCGAAGAAATCGCGCAGCGCAAGTGGAACGCAACACGTGTGAGGCGACAAGTGCCGATCAGCTGCCACACAACTCGACCGGCCGACACACGAATTCAAACTGAAAACTGAGCCAGAATCCTGAGCCGAATATGGGCAGCGAGTTGGGGCAGTCACAGCCAACGAAAACGGACGAAGGACATGGCACGAGGCTCGGAGAACAAGGTTACCAAAGAGAAAAATTACTTGTGCTTTTAGGTTAGGTAAGAGTACTCTAAATATTTTATCAAACATTACCTTAGCTATTTTATAAACTAATCATTTGGAAAATATATTAAACTATATTAATATTTATACTAGTTATTTATAATAAGCCTTTTATTTATAATCTATGTCAGTTATTTTGCGGAGAGAAAAGGCCCTTATAAAGAGACAAGTTTGCCAGATTATCCTTCGCTCTTTCACTCAAAACATGGAAAATATGGGGAATTTAAGGAACTCTCATCCTTGCTCTCTTTATCAATCAGCTGTTTCGCCTTTGGGTGCTTGGGGTTGAGGCCTTTAACATTGCAGGAGGTCAGGCATGGCGTGAAAGTCGCTTTTTCTAGCTGCCGCTCCTTCCACTCCGCCCAGCTCCTGTTTTCAGGTTCTGCCTGATGCTGACGGGGAAAAATCCATTGACCGCTCCAAAAAAAAAATGCAGGTCGCTCTTAATTAACGTGAAAATATAGGTGCGGAATTAATTATTTCTCACGAACCCAAAATTATTACAGCATTATTTGTATTGTGTAGAATATGGGAGAGAAAATTGGCCACTTTCTATATTATTTATTAGAATTACTAAATAAGAAAAATACTTTTGTATTTATGAATTCCTTTCATATTGTATATGGCAGTGCCTTTGAAGCAAAACATCGGCCAATCAATAGCATTATCTTTTCCACAAAAATAGACTTTTATCTATACCAAATCTAGGACGGAATAAAATCTTTGGCTCATTTAAAAAGAGATTTGGAAATACCGCCGAAAAGAAAGCTCGCAAGCTCCAACATCTTACGCCAACGTTGGGGGGACTCCTCAACAGGTTTCGAAACCAGATGAAAGCTCGAAAAAATAGCTTTAAATTGGACAACGCCTCGACGGAATCCGGGCATTTGTGGCGCTTGGAGCAGTCGGTTGTCCAACACCGATGGCAGCGACGACCTCCAAACAACCTTTTGGGGTCTCGCTAGCCATGTCTCGCTTATTTCGCTTTGGAATTTCACGTTGACGTCGCCGCCGCCGTCAGCAGAAGCAGCAGCAGAAGCGTTTCGAGCCGAAAATAAAAGCATTAAGAGCTCTGCTCCAGTGCAGCAGCAACATCAGACCCAGCCAGTAGCCAAGCAGCTCATCACCTCCCAGATTCAGTTTCCAGTTCGGTGAGTGGGCGTGCGATAAGTGACAAAAAAAAATAGATATCACCCAAAAAAAAAATAGAATATACATATATCCCATAAAATAAAAGAGAAGAAAGCTGAGAAAGTGCCTTGAGTGCAGTTGAAAAGTCGCGTAACAGTCCCCATTTCTCTGGGCTGTTTCGTAATCAAAATTTACAGAATAATAGAAGCGAGTGCGTGAAGAGTGTGTGTATTTGTTGGGCGTTTGGTTCTCCCCCACCCCCGACAATTTATTGCGGTTGAAACTTTATAGATTGTGGGTTCTAGAATGTTGTTGACCTATGCACTGCCCGAAACGGGTATGGGGAAGTGCATGCGATAAGAAACCTTATCGGGTGACAACTTCTCTCAAAAGTAGTTTTCCTTACCGGCTCGACCGGCTCTCTAGGTAGCCCCATCTCTCACTCTTACTACACACTACCCCACTCTTTCACTCTTCCTACTGAGTTCATTTGCTTTTTGGCAAAATTTCAACTGCAATTTGTAGCCGCGTTTGCGTTTTTTTCTTATAAATAGTTGATAAAAACATATATCTTTTTGTATACATTTATTTTTTATCTCTTCTACTTTGCTTTTCAACACTTTCGTTTAGATTTCAATTAGTCAACGTCATCGGAAATTATTCGGTTTGTTGACGTCCTAGTTATCGTGTCCTGCCTTTTAGTCAATTATCTAGCTTTTTATTGTCGAGAATAATGCAGCTGGCAGAATCTTATGCACAGATACAAGAAATAAACTACTAAAGATGTAGGGTAGTTTTTTGTATATGTATTCATAAACAGAACCAGTTTAGGAGTTGAAAGGACCTTCTTGCAAGGTCATTGATGAATCTACATAGAAAAAAATTTAGATTTTGTTCAAATTATTTTCTACAGTGATATTATTTATGGCAAACGATCATAAGTTTTTATTTTTATGATATCGTGTATCTTCTCCATATTCAGCTTTATAAGTTTGAATAAATGAACCTATAGAGGTATAGAATCACTCGACAAAAAGCTAGACTCATTGAGGTGAACCCAAAGGGCGAATTGGAGTGCGTGTCCCCCCCTACATCATTCATCGCTTGACGTCAGTTAATTATTTTTTACATCAGCAGTAGTATAAATAATCTCCCCCAGTAGATGTTCTTTTGACCCACTGTCTGCTAGGAGGCCGGACCTTAAGTCTCGTTATGATAATGTTAAACCTTTGGAACTGCCTGTGGGGGCTCGTTTCGTTTTCGATTCAAAATTTCCACTGATAGCAGATGCATTTGTACAAACATAATACACAAAAAACATCCCATGGCGAACTTGTTTTTCATCTTTCCAGAGCAACTTCTACAATATTCCATGACATTATGTATAAGTTTTTAACATTTTGGTCGTTTTATCAGCTTGTTTTTTCAAAAAATATACCAATACCACCAGAAAAGAAGACATGTGTCGAATTTATTTTTATACATGCTCCTTGATAGCAACGAAAACGTATTTTGATTGTTTTTTGTTGTCATGCGTTGCTGTTATGCTTCTTTTCTTCCTCTATAGATTGTTTCCAATATATATACTTCACCCAGTTTGGGGATTGCTTCAGTCTTCACTTGATTGCCGGCTAGTGTAGGTATGTGTCGTTCCATAGATACATCTAATAGATACACCTATATAAAAGGGATATATTGCTGTGAAGTGTTACATATATGGCGTGGGAAATATATACGTAGTGCCATAAACATTAGCTCGTGATAAGTTCAGGTGGTCTAATCTATAGCCCGACATTTGTGCTATTCCAGTCCTTGGCTCACTGTCAATGTCAAACAAGTCAAAACTGCCCCTTGAAACCCGATGGTTTCTGGCAACGAATATTGCGTATATGTATCTGAATATTGCTGGATACTTTCTTCCCACCCTTTTTCACTATATATCTATCTTTTTTGCTCCACACGCGCCTCACGACTTTCGGTTTTCGACAATATCTATGGGGGTTTCGTAAGCAACATGGCTTTGTTGGCAACATGTTGCCAAGCAACATTGTCGCCTGACCTTGTTCAATGTCAAGCCCCAACACATGCGCCCCTCGCCCGTCTCTCTGCCGTCGGCGGCAGCGACGTTGGCAGTGCAGTGGCAGCGATAATAAAAGTGAAAGTCCCTACGTCATGAATTACGCTAGCGAGAAAGAGAAAGAGACGAGCGAGAGGGAAGCCTCCATGACTTTGATTACATCAGATCGAATGGTTTCCGCCACACTTTGTTCAGTTACTAAAAATTCATCGTCGAGGTTGGTTCGTTTTTTATTTCGTGCTACAAAGGTTGACTAATTTCCAAGGCTTTGGTGGTTACTAAAAATTAATTGAATAGAGATATGTGTTAGAAATCTCAAAATAAAAGTTGTTTGATTAAAAGGCAGTGCTATTTAAATTTTATTGAACGATTTCCGGTTTACACTTTACTCGCTGGTCATTTAAACCTCCTTCTACTGTGATAAAAATGTGTCTTAAAAACATTTAGTATGTACGCCTAGAGAGAGCCAGAGATATTGAGGGAAAAGAGAGAAAGCTTTGAGTTAACGACACGTTCTCAGTGCATGCGCGATATGTGACTTTCCATGACTCAATGGCACTGTACAATCAGCTGGGAAAAACACTAGCTTACAAAGCGATTTTTTCTAATAGTCACATATAATAAAATCTGAAAAAATATTTAAATAAATATCAAATAAAAAAAACAGAAGAATATGCTCCAAAATAAGCATGCCTATGATTATGTATCAATTTTGACAAATCCGTAGATTCATCAGCTTCCCTTCCATACCAGATCGTTCTCATAGAACAGCTCTAAATTCCTGTTTCTTTCGGTCTTTCGAAACACCAAAATTCAGTCTTTAGGCCATGGCGTTCTACTATTCAAACAGTTTCCGAATTCGATAACCAAAATACTAAATAGCCAACACATTCTTTCCTTTCATACATCCTCACACTCTCTACTCGTACAATGGGGCACGATACCGCCACTCACCATCAATGGACCTGCAAATCGACCGAAATTCGAAAATGGCTTTCTCCAGAACTACACTCGAATCTCAAAAATGACCACCTACTTCAACTACCCCAGCAAGGAGCTGCAGGATGAGCTGAGGGGCATTGCCCAGGCCATCGTTGCCCCCGGCAAGGGTATCCTCGCCGCCGACGAGTCCGTCGCCACCATGGGCAAGCGCCTGCAGGACATCGGCGTGGAGAATACCGAGGATAACCGTCGCGCCTACCGTCAGCTGCTGTTCTGCTCCGACGACAAGCTGGCCGAGAACATTTCCGGCGTGATTTTGTTCCACGAGACCCTCTACCAGAAGACCGACAGCGGTGTTCCTTTCCCCGAGGTCCTGAAGAAGAAGGGCATCATTCCCGGCATCAAGGTCGACAAGGGTGTTGTCCCACTGTTCGGCTCTGAGGACGAGGTCACCACCCAGGGCCTCGATGATCTGGCCGCTCGCTGCGCCCAGTACAAGAAGGACGGCTGCGACTTCGCCAAGTGGCGTTGCGTGCTGAAGATCGGCAAGAACACCCCCTCTTACCAGTCCATCCTGGAGAACGCCAACGTTCTGGCCCGTTACGCCTCGATCTGCCAGTCGCAGCGCATCGTGCCCATTGTGGAGCCCGAGGTTCTGCCCGATGGCGACCACGACCTGGACCGCGCCCAGAAGGTCACTGAGACCGTTCTGGCTGCCGTCTACAAGGCCCTCAGCGACCACCACGTCTACCTGGAGGGTACTCTGCTGAAGCCCAACATGGTCACTGCCGGACAGAGTGCCAAGAAGAACACCCCCGAAGAGATCGGTCTGGCCACCGTTCAGGCTCTGCGCCGCACTGTTCCCGCCGCCGTTACTGGTGAGTTTTTGCAGCACTAAACCTGGAATTATTATCTAATACTTGTGTTTTCATAGGTGTGACCTTCCTGTCTGGTGGTCAGTCTGAGGAGGAGGCCTCCGTCAACCTGAGCGCCATCAACAACGTTCCTCTGGGTCGCCCATGGGCCCTCACCTTCTCGTACGGTCGTGCCCTGCAGGCCTCCGTCCTGCGTGCCTGGGGCGGCAAGAAGGAGAACATCGCCGCCGGTCAGGCTGAGCTTCTTAAGCGCGCTAAGGTGAGTCTTTATTTTTGGGCAAAATATTATAGTCTTGGGTTATCTATAGTTTAAGTGGTGAACATAAAATTTTGTGCTTGGAATATTGTACTTGGTAATTTTGACCTTTGTTCCACCTGAATCCTCATTCCAAATTCTAAATCCAATCCTTACGTTTGAACTTTATAATCCTTAATCGATACCATTATCACTACTTCATCCAAATTCCTTTCAATAACAATTGCATTTAATCTTTATG
Source organism: Drosophila varians (assembly GCA_018150405.1). Lineage (NCBI taxonomy): Eukaryota > Metazoa > Arthropoda > Insecta > Diptera > Drosophilidae > Drosophila > Drosophila varians. The sequence goes on along the minus strand of JAECWK010000015.1, from coordinate 15,856,406 downwards.
ATTTGCTAATATTTTCTAATCGGGCTTTAGGTAATTACTACTAACATAACGGCAGAATCTAAACACCTACCAAAATCATTATTCATTCCTCTGAATTATTTAACTAAACAAAAACCCATAACCAGGCAAACGGCGAAGCTTGCTGTGGCATCTATGAAGCTGGTTCTGCTGTTGGGGCTGCTGGGAAAACCACTTTGCACGTGGACGATCATAAGTACTGAAGGGGAAACTCTAATCAAATCAGTATCATTGGGCAAAAAGTTATCAAGTTCTAGCCTAACAACGGTAAACTTTGCAAAATAGCTTTTTCATGCCATTAATAACATCTAAACACATCTGATTAAGAACCCGCTTGCTACGCTTGATTTAAATCCAATCCCCCCAATCCTTGATTAGACTAATCGTAACCAATATCCCGCTCTCCTTCGCATCCCAATAGGCCAATGCGCTGGCCTGCCAAGGAAAATACGTGGCCGGATCCATTCCGTCTTTCGCCGCAAATGCCAGCCTCTTTATTTCCCAGCACAAGTACTAAGCACTTTGCCACGCACTAATGCAGCTCTGAAAGGCGCAAAGCTCTAGCCGCAGAAATATTGACAAGGGCCGGAAGGACTGAAACACATTCCACTACACGCAAAGGATCTGCACAGTTGTACCCATTACAGACTATTCAATACCTATTACCCAGTAAATTAGTACTTTGACCAACAAAAATAAATTATACATTAGTTTTGATATCTCATGTTGTATCCTTTATTGATTTATTACTTTTTACTTTTCTTATTAAGCATATTTCATTACGACCATTAAGTCCTTAAGCAAAAAATTGAGTTTATTTCCACCAAGCTACTTCAAAATTTCTGGGCGAACATGTAATCAAATCAACTTCTCCCCTGAAATTTAATTTTCCGAAACTTTTTCCGCTGGGGGTGCCCATGATGTATCTGGCAGGATGCGCTCAAGTGAAAATGCCGCAGGTGGCTGGAAAAAGTTTTTGGACACAACAAAAATCAGAGCCAAACTTTCGAGCCAGGCAAAAAGTTTTCCGCTGCGGCTTGCCAAGTTAAAATTAAGTAATAATTAAGACCAAGTGTTTGAAATTAGGAATAGTATTTTCCAGGACATGGCCGAATCCAAGTAATCAACTTACTCCATTTCTTTTCCCCTTCCGCAGGCCAACGGAGATGCCTCCCTCGGCAAGTACCAGGCCGGCAGCGCTGGCTCCGGATCCGGCTCCCTGTTCGTGGCCAACCACGCCTACTAAGAGGCTGAAAAGGCTACATCACACGCAACTACCCACAATTATCTATCGACGAAGCAAATTGCTTAAAACTTTTGATTTTTCGCAAGTTTGTTTTTATTTACCTTAGTTTTGAGAGCTAAGCAAAGCAAGCATAAAAAATGAAAAAAAAAAAATTACACTTCCCACAAAAATGTTAATCATAAAAGATATTCTTAGAATTGACAACCTAAAAACAAACAATGATGAGTATAAATGAATATGAATATGAAAAATATGTTCAATGGAAGCCAAGTTTTTATTTTTAGTTATAAGCACAAGAAACAATAATTGTTGATGTTACCAGAGTTCTTTTTTATTATTATTATTATGATTATGCGAGATTTCAAAATACATAAAAAACCATTTCATGAATCAGAAAAATATATAAAATGTGGAATTAAGATCAGTTCCTATGTTCAAAAATCAGAACACAATCGAAATCACGCAAACTTTTTAAATTTTTAATGTTTATATGAAGATTTATATGAAAAAATGTCGATGTTATTATCTTTATTATTATTATTATTATTAAAATTTATATTTATGATTAATAAGATAAGTAAACCCAACAAAAAATGACGCAAATAAATAAACCCAATACATTACAACCAGTAAACAACAAGAATCACTAAACCTTGAAGTAATATATAATGTTTAAAGATGAAGTGTTGTTAAACTAATTCTTAAAATATGAACCAAACAATAATGGAGATTTTAAAAATGGAAAAATGTGCTGGGGCACAGCTGCCTAAAATGGCGATGGAGACTAACCCAAACACAATTGTCATTCTTATCACAGCAATGTAATTTCAAACGAATGGCTTAACAAACATATATACCTATTTATTCATGCATGTTTTTATTTATCTGGTGTTATTCAAGTTGCAAATTCTGCATATCGTTGTTAAATACATACGTATTGTTTCAAGTTCGCGCTGAATGTATAATATTCGCAAATACAACAATATCAAGCAGAAACATTAAGTTTTAATTGATTTATTACCGAACCTTTAAGTGAAAAGCCACCACCTGAAACAGCAACAACAACCTGCTGTCTTACCAATATACAAGAAAAAAAAAACAACAATAAAGGTGTTGAACGAACATCATCAATAAACCTAAAAACAAAATAATGTTGGTTTTATTTGCGACGGGGATTCGATGTTTTCATTGCATATGCTAAGGCGCAAGCTACAGTTTGAAGAGCACTGAATAATTGACCGCCATTTTAACACCATTTAGTCTGTTTAGTTTTAAGGCCATGATTAATGATTAATTATTTATTTCCCTCACGTGATGCACATATTATTATTTTAAATTTGGTAGCGTAAATGTTTATTTTGATACCAAACGCTTTTTAACGTTTCCATATAAACCTTTTTAGGCTATTTAAATTTCAAAAGCAAACGGCCAGAGATAGAATCTTGCCTTATTTCGCATACAATTTGGCGAAATTCCATTTGCGAAATCGCCCCATTGCAAATGCAAATATAAACACGGAGCGCAACAAGCGACGTAATCCGCACCATGATCCCTTTCCAATTGAATTTATTTAGTGTTTAGAGTGCAAAGTTCGCTTAATCACACCCAAATCAAATGCGCAACACACCAGACAGGCAGACTGGCTGATTAAATGACATCGCGACGCGATGTGGGCCTGGCCATGGGGAATATAAATGCACTTGGAGAATTTTGTTAGCATATTTCCACCCGAAGCAATTTTAAAGTCCATTCGGTTGCTCGGAAAATGTTTGCAAGTTTATTTTTGAGCTGATTTGATTACATTCAAGGTTGATTTACAACATTGGGATCAATGTCTTACTCGCAACCATTTCGTCATTGATTGTTTTTGACTCAAGATAATAAGGAACACAATTTGGGATTGCAAGTAATTTAGCTGGCAGTTGCCTTGGACCGTAAACAGCCGCAGAAAGGGAGCCGTGGGGGAAAACTAATAAAAGGGTGTTGGCATCTGGCATGCTGATGCGTGGCGCCTTTGGCAGTATCAACATTTCCTATGACAATCGACACCCACCCAGCTTTGCTCGTACAAAGATTGTCCACAAAAGTGGAATTAATTGTATTTGCATAGCATGTAAACATCATCACGTTGCCGGCAGGATCTCGTCCTGCAACGTTTCTAAGCTGGGTCACCCTTGCCCGCAGCCCTAGCCTTCTTGGGTTCATACCTTCCCACAAAAACACACTTGGGAAAAATTTGTTTAAATCGGATTACATTTTAGGCAATTTGTAGATCAAGGAAAGAAAGTTTCTTAAAGCTGGTGATTGTTAACTATTATCCATGTAATAAATTCTGTGAAAGGTTTGACATTTAATCAGATTATTTTTCAGTATACGCCACACTTGCTCATTGTATCCTTTGGCTTCCTGCGGTGCAATTGTGATTTTGCCTTGCCCTGGCACGTTGCTGATTACGCTCGAAGGGAGACTTGGGAACGGAGCACCAACGACAATGGCGACAACATAAATATCAACGGCACGTCATGTGGCGCCTTGGAGGAAGTGAATGTGGAAGTGGCATCTGGGATTCAGGACCACAAACGTTGCGCCAACAACGTGTTCGGGCGGAAATTGACATGCCGTGAACAGCAGAAACAACGACCTGAATTGAATGGGGGGAACTCTGCGGCACTCCACAACTCCCGAATGCAGTTGATTGAGCCTTGCATAATTTAAGCCATGCTCCATTAATTACAGTCCCCGTCCCGAATGGCGAATCGATTGCCCGCCATACACGTAGCCGTTCACTTGCGAAATCCACCGACGACATCCTTAACTTGGCTCAAATGCCAGGCATTGTCACGGGGGCAGTTACTTGCCAGCTGTAATTGCAGATTGCTTTCCCTGGCTTATGTGTGCGGATCCTGGCAGTTTCTAATTAGCTGCAAACATCACTCGGGGGCCCAATAACAGAGCCAAATATGTGACACCGTCCAGCGCCAACGCAGCAAAAATAGCTCGGACCGGGCTCTGTGGATTCACCGGACATCAGGACATTAAAAGCACTGGGATACGGGTTCGACTAGTCCCTAATGCATACGGCACTGTGGGGCGATATTCTTTAAAAAGAAATTTAAAGTCAATTCTGAATATGAATATGAGGTGTGAGAATTACTTACTTACGAATTACTTACTATGATGATAAGCATAAAACAATTGAAAAGAGACTAAACGTTTTTCTACCACTGTTTCCCGCAAAGGCTGGCACAGAGTCCTGTCACTTCAGTCGGTCTCTCCTTTGGGCCATACTGTGTGCATTTTGGGCCATGTGCGTGGCGCTGTTGCCGACGTCGCCATGGCGGCCAATGTGAAGGTCGATCGATCCATTGTCCACAGCACAATTCGCTCCGCCCAACCACACGGCGCCCACTGATTCCACGCCCAGTCTCCTCGTCTCTGCCTCCAGCAGCTCGTCTTGGCAATTTATGTTCATTGAGTTGATGTTGATTTGTGCGCCGCGGCATGATTTTTTAATGGAATGTAATTTATATTGGAGGGAGGGGGCGAGCAAGAGGGTGGTCGTGGTGCGAAGGCAGCAGGCTGGCCAGCAGACGAGCGTGCACTCGATTGCATTTTGGCCCGATGCACTGGCCATGTGCCAAATGAAACGGCAAAAACGACACAAATTGCTTGGCCACAGCTCTGTCCCTTTCCTTGCCACCCCCATCAATTTGGGCCTGGTTGTCTGGCTGCTTCCAAGTATTTTAAACTCGATTGGCATGTGAGTGCGCAGAGGAAGTGCACTTAGAACTTCCCACATTCCCACAAGATAAAAATATAACTATTTTTTGAACGTTATAATATTTTTTGGGTCTTTTAACAGACATTAACTTAAATCTTAGCCCTATTATTATTAACCTATTTTCAATTCGGAAAAAGTTGTACAAAAGCAAGCATTCCTAACTTCATCGGGAATTAAAATGGTTTCGATAAAAACCCGAAATTTATAAACATTTCAGCATGAATAATTGACATGCAGCGGAAGTCATAATTATCGGCAGAACTTTGTATATGCTTTTTTGGAGTTTTTTTGGGGAGAACAACGACCACGCCGACAGTAACAACACAATGAGGCAATGATGACAACCAATTTGACAATTTAATTTATCTTTTTGCACGTACTATATATTCGCTTCTCGATTATCGACAAAGAAAATAAATAGCTGCGAATAAATGGCAGCTCTGCGGTTTCAGGAGAAAGATTATTCACACTGTTTCGAAATGTTGGAGTGATTAAGGGATCTGAGATTCAGATAATTTAAGAATTATTTCAAGCTCAAGCTAAATAAATAGATTGTGTGTGTTTTGCCATAGTCCCCAGAGATTAAATGGGATTGGAGCGAAAGAAAAGTAGAAACTTTCAACTACCGGGAAAGGGTAATTTCTCCAGACTTTCACTCCAGTTGCATAATATTTGTAGAACTTTCCCAGCATTTTCACAGTCTCCGCATCTGGCTGCCACCTCCGGAGCCTTTCACTCACGTGCAATTAAAATGCCTTTGAAATACAATCTGCGACGCGTTGCGTTAAGCTCGACATCGCGTGAGTTTCTAGTTGAACTGTGAGCTTGCATAATGCCCGTGATTTCGTTAGAATACATACTTACATATATATATTACATATATATAGACGAGTGCGACGGCTGGGAAGTGCAAGTAATTACATGTGCAAATATTTTCTAATGAGCGAGTGCAATGAATAATATTTAATTGAAATGGGTGGGCAGCAGGGAAACCGTTTTGCTGCCACGAATCTCTAATGAGAGGGAACATATTAAACTAAACCAAGTGGATGTGATTTATCTTGCCTCTGACTAGGCACTAGGGACTCCCCTGCTGTAATACAGATTCGACTTAATTAATATATAAACGTTTTTGAATGACATCTGATTAACAATTAGTTCATATTGTAAGTGAATTAAACGCAAATGAATCCCCAGCAGTTAGGCAAAATATAAATATTTAAACTAACACATTCTTTGGATGCAGAAAACTTCCTAGAACTATAAATATACGTTATCAGATCAGGGTCTACGTCATTGCCTGTTAACAAGTGTAAAGACTAACAAAACAGCATATAAAAACAAATAAATAAACGAATAAAAAAATAGCATTTTACGACACCAGGCGGCACTAATTCATTGACCCACATGGCGTATACGCAAAATCCCGACCTTACGTCGCCGACACTGCGTATACGTCAGTTTGAGTGAGATGGCAGCTCGACAAATGAGAGAAGGCAAGCAAGCCATCAGGATCAAGGACAAAGCCGGCGGCCAAAGGAAGTTGTGATTTCACAGTCCCTCATCCGACCCGCCAACTCGCCTTCTCCCTGCCACAAAGCCCCTAATGTTCTTTTGTCAGTGGCCAAGTCCCTTGCCACGTCAACTGCCACGTGAAGCTGACAAAATATTTTGGCATAATTAACCCGGCTCTGGCTACTCAAACGCCGACTCTGGCAAAGCCGCCTCCCCAACATCTCGACACAATTTGTGGAAGGGCGCAATTAAAGTTTCTAACATTGCCAGGCCACGCACAAAAGCTTTTCACTATTTAGATTTTCCATTTCAGATTGTAAAATGGAATAAAACTGTGAGCAAAACCAATGAAAAACTGTGGGAAACTGTTGAATTTTCAACGCTTTCGCCCGTTGCTGCAATTTCCAGCAGCCGCGAAGCTGCCCGGCTGGGAATCGTGTTCAGGGAAATGTGCGCTCAGTTGATTTTTGAAATTAATTGAAATTGCCCGGCTGTTTGGGTGCGAAGGGTGGCGGGGCTAAGGTCCTTGAAGGATAAGGCTTAGGACTCTGACGTCAATTTCAAGTGCGCAGTTTGAAGGGAACTGCACGAGGCTCCAGTCTGATTTGGAAAGGGAAATATTTTGTTGCGAAAATGAGGAAGGATAGCAAAGGGAATGGCAATGGCCATTCGAAAAGGCTTCCTTGTTGACTGCTGGATTAGTAAATGGTTGAGTCCAAGAATTAAAACCTTTCCACTGTGATATCGAATTGTAAAAAAGTCGCCGTTTCCGTTGTTACGTGCCTATAAAAATCGCAGAGACGAAAATAAAACAAGCAAAGGTTTTTTTTTTTAATAATGTGGCGTCAATGCCATTGTCAATGGCAGATGGCAAACAGTTTTACATGCATTGTCCGTCTGGCCCGAAATGCATTCGTATTTTGCATTTTGCATTTCGTCTTCAATCAATACTTTGAACCTTTGACTGAGTGCCCGACTGGCCAACTGACTGGCTGGCTGGCTGGCTAGCTTGTCGTTTTGATCGATGTGCGCTGATTTCTCGTTTTATATTGTTTCGCTTTTGCCTTCCTTTGCATTGTAAATATTGACATAAAGTGCGAATATTTCTATGGCCCCCTCGGCGAGACAAATTAAATCGAATCGGCTACTCAAATCACAGATTCAATCAAAAGCGAGTGTCGCAAATCGATAAACTCGAATCGACAGACGGCGACACATAAATTTAATTAAATTATAATATCCCTCGAATCACTCGATTCGCGAAAGTCACGACTTTTTGTATGTCTCGAATGGCTGTTTAATTGACTTCATTCTCCGAATAGTTGTTACAATATTTTTCTATCATTAGCTATGCATATGTTATACCTGGACTGCATTCCGTTTATAAATAGGTAAGCCCAGCCAAGTACTGCATTAAACGTTAAACAGAAGAGGGTTTCTTTTCAGCAACCGGCAATTTGATTTAACCCAAAGAAACTTTTTTGCTCTTTTAATTTGATTCTGATCTTTTCCCACGTGCCTGCAGGTTCTAGCGATGCGGAAATTGTTTCAACCACAAAAATGTACAATTTCATTATCCGAAAAGTTTTTCGTTCTTTCTGCTGACAGGAAGTAAACGGAAAACATTGAAAAATAAAGTGAAATTCTGGGAAAGCAGAAACTCGAGGCACAACGTTGAAAAGGGAGCTAATAGCACATTTATTGGCCAAGGAGCTTACCTTCTTTTAAAATAATTACCCTTATATGTTTTTATTTTTTATTAATATTTTATATTTATAATCATTATACCTCTTATAAATTTACACATTCCATCCGCATCAAAAAATGTAAAATATTATAAAGTTTATCAATAAGCTCATCAAGTATGGTTTATAAAAACCCCAACGACTTTTGTCTCCACCATATTCCCCCCTTCCAGGGATATACTTTGCTTTGCAAGGGCACCCATTTTCGCGGGGTCGCCCGGGTCTTTCGTAGGACGCACATTTGTTGCAGGCGTATGTTCTTCTATCTGGATATATTGGGGCCTTCACGTTCCCTAGCATTTGGCATCCACTTTTAGGTGACCAAAAGCAGCAAAGACTCTGGATTTCCACTAAAAGAGATTTCGAAATTGAAATAAAAACCTTAAGACAAACAATCCGACTTACCCTTGGAAACAAAATTAAATCCTGGCACAACGCACCTTCTCAAATGCCCGGAAACATTTGACTCTTTGGCAGGTCCAATAAGCGGGGTATCGTGTGTGTTCTCACAGGAATATCCCACATCCCTCACAATTATGCAATCTTTGTTAACCTCCTCGCAATCGAGACAACGCATTCTATCCAGAAAAGGCTCGTTTAAAATTTCGACCAGAATAGCAAAAACAATAGAAAAAAATAATAAGTTTTTCATTTTTGAGACTAAAATTTTGAAAAAACAAGACTTCAGAGCCTATTAGGTTAATTTTGTAGCACATGTTTTGGGTTTAAGCATTTCCTCCATTTATTTATAACTCTGTTTCTTTTTTACGAAAATCAAGCACTACAAAATGGATACAAATTTGGAAATTTGGATCCTGATAAGTATCCTAGTATCCTGATAAAGTGCACAGAAGAATCAAGACGCTTGCGAATATTGAGCATATGAATGAATTGAAACGAAGACTTGTTGCAACACCAAGAACGTATTTGCCATCGTCACTATTTAATATACAAGGACATCCTGGACGAAAAGGTGATCCAACTTTTTGATAAACTGCACACGAATTGCATGTTGCGTTGCTGTTTTTGTTTTTAACCATTTGGCAGCCCATGCTTTTGGACCAGAAACAGCAAGTCCTTCGTATTTCCACTGCAATGAATAGAGAACATTCGTCAGGACTAACAATATAGTTTAGAAACTTTCGCTAGACTTACTTACATCCACGAAGGAAAACATGACCTCTCAGCATGCATTGATGTAGATGCTCGAGAGACATGTTTTGTATCGGATCAAACTTAATAATCCAATTGTCGTATGGATCCTCACATTTGAATCCTTCGGCATCCTCATTAATCCTGCATCTCTGACGAATACTCGAACAATCCGCGCAGCTCATTTGTTGTAAAAGCTTGGTATGCGGAAGATCCTTATTTGTAATAGCAGTGGAAGAAACCTTGGAATCGATAGTGGTTTGGGTAGTGCCATCGCCAGTGTCTTCAACAGGTTCTTCGTCGTCACATAATGTCAATTGGACGCAGTCGAATATTAAAATAACGAAAAGAATGAGAAATTGGCACTTTATCATTCTGGAAAATTTTGGTATTGATATTTTTGATGATTTTGTAAAAAGCCTACTCATTTTTAAAATTACTCTAATATTCTTTTTTACTTTAAAAGATTTATGCCACCCATAGACTTTATATAAAAATTGACAGACTTAATGTTCAATATTACGTGACAATTTCACGTTTTCTGTATTTTTTGTATTATGCATCTGCTGCTTGGTTACTAGCAACTCTGCTTTACATTTCTTTTGCAACTTTACACAGCCGGAAAAAATTACATAAATATTATTATAAAACTTTTAGTCGGATTGTAAACATAAACATAAATCATCTATATATTTGTTGGGCACATATTTGAGCTCATTTAAATGGTCTAAGCTAGAAAATAGCTCTGTTTTTGTAATTCAAAGCATTTAATTCAATTTCATTCCCATTGTAACTTTTTTCTTTCTTGTGTTGGGGGTATTATTTAAATAATCATTGGGCGTGTCGTTCACAAAATGGGTAATTAGTCAGAGGAAGAGGAGAGACCGAATGGACAATTTAACTGAATCTTGAGCATTAAAACAGTTGAGCTTTTTCCACTCTTAACGGCATTTGTGAATATTCTCCGCGGTTCCCGTTTGCCTTCGGCTGGTTTGGAGTTCTGGCCACAACCAGTTACCAAAAAAACTTCAAAGCCGGCACCCAAAGTCGCCGCATTGTCTGGCAGCGAATCGAACTATCTCGATACCGACTTAACGCTCTATTGGCTTTTAATTTAATCCGAGGCTTTATTTTTAGCAAATCTCATTATACAAGTTTCTGTCCGTCTTCCTCCACCGTCCTCCTGGTCGAGTTCATAAATATTTATTTCGATTTTTTTTTTTTGTCTTATTTTATGCACACACATGTTTCTACTGGCCAGGGATGCTACAAGGCAAACTCAACTTGAAATTTCGCAAGATCTCCAAATCCAAGAAGTCTCTGTAAGTACGTCACTTATTGCCTTGTTTTCAAAATTTTTTTTTTTAAGTTTTTGTTGCAAAAAAACCCATTGATCTTGTCTGGAATTCTTAGCTGGTGGTTCCCGAAAACTTGGGCCTTTTCTGCACTGTCACGATGAAATAAAATAACTTATTTATTTCCTACGTCAATTACAAGAAATTCGAATTGTTTATTTGAGAGATTTTTCGCGTAAAGAGTTTGTTTTTTTTGTATCCCCAGCCCTGTCGAAAGGTTAATTTCTTCAAAAGACAGCCACAAGATAAATAGCTCGCACATGGATCAGGCGTTAAGACGCCAGCAAACATGTTTCGGCTTATTGCCGTTTCTTAAGCGAACACATAAAAATTAATTAAAATTGTGTGACTCTGAACGAAAGAGAAATTAGCATATTCAGAGATAAAACTTCATAACCTGACACTCTGCGAAAAAAGCTTCAGATGGACTGGTGCCGATTAAATACAATTTTCAGTTATTTTCAAATTTTCCAAATTGAAAATAGTCCCACAAATTAATGATTTCAGCTCACTGAACCGTTTATAATCATGATGCCCGACTATTGACGTGAAAATTGAAATGATGTCCCAAAAAAATCGTAATAGTCCCAGCTCGTATAAGGAATTAATTCGTTAGCAAACCGTACACGAACGATTGTATACTGAAATTGGCGACTTTTTGTGTGGGGGGGCATGTAGAATCGAATAATTTTCGGCATTTATTGGGAGCCAGCCGAAAGGGCTCAATGCTCCCAGCACGCGCGGCTGCTCATTTGGAATGCCAATCAGTTGTCGCGTTTATTGGCATCACCCACCCACACCCCACCCACAAAGACCCATGCCACAACCACAGCGCTCGGAAAGGGGAAATGGATCAGGGCATTACGTGCATCAGCCGCAGCGGAAGTTGTTTTGAGAGCAGCTTGGAATTCTGCCCCGGCCCTGTCCCATCTCTATTGTTCGCTTGGAACTCCTCTCTTTATTTGCGGCCGTTGCAATGGAGATGTGGCACCTCTTTTGCATTGCAATGAGCTTGGGGCACGGCGATGCGGAAACAAAACATTGCGACACATCTGGAAAAAGAGAGGAAAAAATGAAATGGTCCAAAGAAAGGCACGAATCGTTTAAGCGATTTTGGAATAAATTAAAAAAAAAAAAAAAGAAAAGAAGGTGGAAAAAGTACTGGCGCCACAATTGGAAAGGTATTCATTAAATCGTTTTTAAAGCATTCTCACACGAAATTGCTTTCGAATGAGTCTGGAGGCCTGGCTCGATTGCTCATTACTCATACGCCCGAGTGGCAGTTATGATTATTTTAACGACTCCCTCCCCGCACAATTATACGGATATTAACAGCTATAAACAATTTTTTCTATCGTTATTAAAACTAAAATGGCCATCATTAATAATGAAATGTCAAGAGTTTTACGAGCTTTATTTGCGTGATGCCCTTTACCCAGTTTCAAACCGCGATCGCCTAACGAGAAGATAATTTTTTTGGCCAGGTTTTCTGTGCTAGTTAGTCGGAGATATAAAAAACCGCGCTATAAACAATTAGGCATCTGTCTCTGTTGCTCCAAACTGGGCAGAGTCCAATGTTTTCAAGCCCAAGCTACGAAACCAAGAGTCATCGCCACTCAGCAGCCCCAGCTGGCTCTTGGCCAAAGTTCACCTCGCTGATGACGGAGTCATGTTGACTGGTTAGACGTCAAACCTCAAATCCGAGCAGCACCTGAGCGTTTTGGAAACCAATTGCCAATTAAAAAAGCTCATTCCATATATTTACTTTTCAATAATAATTACTTATCTGCAAGCCAAGTGTTTTCAGCTACTGCCACCGGATGTTGGTCAGAATAAAAAAGAGCATTCGCAGCCGTAGCCGCTTTTGTTTAAACACAAATTTATTTTCGTGCTGGCCGCAATTAAATTCTATTTTGGAATGCGAATTCGAAACGTGTTCACCCACATGGACAAGTGAAATTTAAGGCGACAGTTGACCTGCCAAAGAGCAAAGTTCGCCACTCGGTGACCCTCTCAGTGCATCGTCGCCGGAAGTGGAAGTCTGAACTTGTGTCCGAATAGTCCCGCTTCGCATGATTATTTGTTTGGGACTCTCTGGCCTCCTCCTCTTTTTTTTTTTTTTTTTTTTTGTGCCTTTTTTTTTTCATTTGTGCGAAACTTGGCAATTGTTTAAACTTTTCACGAGGAGGGAAATGAAACAAACAAAACTAAGTTGCCAGCAACAACTCGTTGAACGATTTACAATCTTTGCCAATCGAAATTTGTTGTTTCTTGTTGCTTTGGCGCAAAAACTTATTGTCCAAAGAAGCAATCGCTTTGCTGGCTTAATCGATGGCAGTGGAGCCAATTTGGCTTAGACCAAAATCCACACCCACCACAAACACGCATTCGGCGGTCCAAAAACGACGATGCAATCGCAGCCAGTCTGGCTGGAAAACCCACGATGGTAATATGGAAATCATTTTATTTAATCATGAGATAGCCCATTATAAATAAATGGGCACACAAATGTATTATGAGTCGGCTTTTGTTGCCACCGCTAGCAACTGGCTTATTATACACATTTAATAATTCACAACAAAAAATTATTGTTATCGTTGGATTATTGTTTTAAATTTTTGTTCAGTTTTTCAGCTTTGACTGCATGCGGTGCTTTGACCTAGAGGCTATATAACAGTGGCATAAAATTGTGAATGAAATATAACCTATGAATGCGGCAAAGTCAAATAAAATGGTTTGGGTGTGAAAAGTATTTTAGCAGGTGCACCGGTATTTCCTCTCTTCATAGGTAACATAAATTCTTCTGGAAACTTTAAACAATTTTATAAGTAATATTATGAATAGACAAATATAATACGTAAACTAAACTAATCACTTGGTCTTGGTTATAGTGTACATTTAATTTCGTTGTGGTCAAGTTCACCTTAGCGATTGGCATTTTCAGCTAAGGCAAAAAAAAAAAAAAAGCTGAAAGACCGAAAAAGCCCAAATCAACAGCCAAAACATAAACAAAATTCGGCTTCAATTGGAAATGCCCAAGAAAAAAACGGAACAAAAAATTTAAAAATGTTCCACTGTGAACTCGTCGTAAATAAAACAGACGCTGTCTAAATCGATGGAAAAACTCCACAGGTCAGAGGGGTATAAAAACTTTTAGCAATTAACCGAATATTTCAACCCAAATGCAATGTGTCAGTCATTGAGTGAGCGCCACGTCTGAGGTGTTTGACAGCTTTATGGAAAATTTACCATTAGTAGAAAATCTTGTGGAGTGGCGAACGGAACGGAAATTTCTGTCGGCGATTTGTCAGAGTGCGGCCTTAATAGATCACCCATACGCCCCGTGGGACTATTGGAAAACAAGCCACCAGCCGCAACAAGAGCATCACCACTTCCCTTCTCGCCTGTGAGCACGTGTCGTGCGCTTGACCACAAAATGTTGCATGTTTTTCCAGCTGCTACTGCCACTGCAGCTGTAAATTCAATTGCTGCCACATGACAATGCAATAAAACTACGGCCTCCGAGTCAAATGCAACCGCACGCAAACAGCTGCCGAAGTTGCCCCCGGGCCGACCTTGACTTTGCCTGGTCGGTTGCCAGGCCAGGCCCTCGTCCCGCTTGGCCACTGAAAATAAAGTGCTGGCATTAGAAGTGTTTAGCCATTGTAATTTTTTTTAATTGCTTGTTACGTCAAAAAACCTAAATCCCATTCTATTAGTGGTTTAACGCTTTTAAGTGCCTTGAAGTGTGGATTATTAAGAAGACCTTTAATGATGCGTTTAACTTAAATTATATTTGGAATTGCGTTAGAATATATCACAAAAAATACACCGTTTTTCTCAGTGCCCTTTTTAAATTTGTAAATTCCCATTGTGCGGCGCACAGTTGGTCTGCAGGTTTTGTTTGTGCCTCCCAATGTGGCAGTGAATTGAAGTGGGAAATGACCAAAAATAATAAGTCTCTGGCAGAACCACAGTTGCACATCCGTATCGATTGCCGTGCTCTAGCCCAGTTAGTGGTGTCTTTGCCATTTCAATCACAGGTGCAGGCGTTGGGGTACCGCCATTGGCATTTTAAAACAATATCCTCGCCGGTCCCTCTCCCTTCACTCGGGTAGCTCGGGTTCCCCGCCAGCAAGGAGATGGAAAGCGTTGTTGCATAATCGTTGTCGGTTTTCATTTCCGCACGCCATCGTCCTTACTTCCCACACAGCTGTGGATGGCAGAAGAAATATTGTCAAAAGCCAGAAATTCTCTCCTCACTTCGATGGAAACGACTCACAGTGTTGCAAGATGTTAACGTTTCTCGAAATATTATAAGTGGGTAAATTATTATATTTATCCATTAAACACAATTGCTTCTCTGTTTATAAGGTAATTTAATACAATCTTGTTTACAGAATTTTCCCACTCAGCTGAAACAAATATTTCATTTAGGAATTGGCAAGAGCTTCATTTGCGGCTTCAAGGAATACTCATTTAGGCACAAGCCGTAACTACTAGTTTCAGTTTAGTGGAGCACTCTTTACCTAATCACGCTGGAGGAGCCCTGTATTCGCACTCCTCGAGCTGTCCCACTTTGCAGGATCCGATGAAGTTGACGCTGACGATGCCTGGCAGCTGGCAGGCTGGCAGGCATCCCTGCATCCTGGGAGCCTGGCAAACAAGCAGGCTAGCAAGCTGGCATGCAGGCAAGAATGCCATGAAGCATAAAGCAAAAGCAAAGAACATTCAAGCGAGAGTGGTTGCCTGGTTGGTTAGGAGGTGGTTGGGTGCCTTGAATGGCTACGATGGTTGGGGATGAAATGGGTGTTGTGGATATTGGGTGGTTCTGGTGGTTCGGCGGCAGGCGGTTAACCCCTAAGTGTTGTCATGCACCACACACTCGTTCATTTTCCCGTCACACCATGGCACTACCACTTTGTTGCACTGAAAATTTTATTAATTTTGGATACATTCTTGTACTTAAATTTAAGGGCTTTATTATAAAAAATGTAGATAACTGTTAATAGAAAATTTATAGATATTCAAAAGATATATTTATTCATTTTATTCAGCACTCAGTGAAGTATTTTTGCCGGTTCCTTTACTGGCGTGATCAGGAAAACTCAGTAATTTGCAATAGCCAGAATTCCATCCACTAAGCCTGCACTGGTGATAGTGGTTTCGTGACGGCAAGTGGCGCCTCCCCGCAACCCGTACTCTTGCCCCAAAAGTCCATCTCGGTTCACTCAACACTCTTGTGCAACTTTAATAAACAATTCAACCCGCTGTGGGCTCAATAGACTTTTCGTTGCATGTATGTAAATGCAAGTTCATCTGGCGCCATTTCCATTGTGTTTGCTTCTCCCTTTTTCCGGTCTGCCTGCCTTCAGTTGGGGCCACAAGTTGGCATACAAAATTCACGATGTGCTGCACATAACTCTGAGAATAGAGTCAGCAAACAAACAGACATCGAAAGAGACGACAACTGAAAAATGTCAGTCAATATATTAGCCACAGAAAAAGTCAGAGACGCTAAGAAGTTGCCAGAAATGTGGCTCTTTATCGATACTGTGTAAAATGCAAAAAAAAGGAAGGTATTTTTATGAATAATTGAATATTTGCGTTGTGCTAGCTTTAAATCGGTTTTTCATGGATTTCCCTTTCAAAGGTTGAAGCCTCTACAAGCCACCAGAAACTCAAGGCCGACGCGTTACGTATACGCCACCTGTGCCACGCCAGCTGGACACGTAGCACCAATGTGTATTTTTATTTATTTTGAATCAGTTTGCCACAAACTTTCTTGAATGAAAATTCGTTGCCTCGTTTCGCTTTTGCTGCCGCAAAGCCCGACGTTGTGGCGCCCCCGAAGGAGCCCAGAAGCGGGGAAAACGAACCAAGTTTCAGCAACTTGTATAAATAAAAATGTTTTGGTACTAGTGATAATATGTTTTTTATGGGTTCTGCCGATGCCGATGCTGTTGAAGTTCGGTAGCAAGCTGAGCAGCTCTGAGCCAGGCTAATATTAGCTTAGCTGTACTCAAGTTTGGTTTCGACCCGGGCCGCTTTTGTGCAAACAGGCAAATCAAACAGTAGTTTGAGAGTCACAGTTATGATACAAGTATTCCGGGCAGGTTCGGTAAAAAGTTTTTCCCCCTGCTCCAGACTTTGCTTCTTTTTTAGGATTTTGGCTGGTGGCCAAAGTGCAGGGAGAAGTGCAGTCAACTGTTGGCAATAACCCCAAAAATGTCGACGAGGGAGAGCCAGTTAAGGCCTGTGGATAAATGGCCACAAATCAAATATTATTGCCCAACCGTTTTTCCCTTTAGCTCGAACTATTTATATAATCATAAACCTTTTTGTCCGACCCTCTTGTTAATAAATATTTAAACGGCAATACAAACAAGCATATTGCTAAATATATAGTCATGCGGAAATGAATTTATTTGCGGACGGGGGTGCCGCAGCTGTTTGGCGGATTCTAGCAGGGGACCAAATGTGCATCGCATAGAAAATGGCTCGTCGTCTGCTGCCTTTTGTCTTTGTCTTTGTCTTGGCTTACTCATAGACCTACACTTATAGACAAGTTTGTAATTTGGCAGCAATAATGAAAACGAGACACATGTCGCAGCCAGCCCCCGCATTTCGACAACAGAACGGTTCACTCGATGCAAAAAAGAATTAAATCGAACAGCGACAAAATAGAATATATGAGTTTGCAGCTCACAAGTCCCCATACACGCTTTTTAATTGTGTTTCACTTTTATTGATTTCCCGGAATATCTAGGGAATATCCACGAGAAAGTCTAATAGTTCGCGAGAGCCTGGTGCCTGCTGTCTGCTGCCTGGTCCTTGTTGAACACGAATCCCCACTCGAGATTTCTGCGAAACGCAATAAAATAATTCTCGCCTTTCCCTTTTCCGCCTGGGAAACTACTCACTAATAAATTCATTTTTGTCATCCCCAGAAATGCACTTAGCACTTCACACTACTTAGTTGCACGTGCCAAATAATTTATATGCAAACTAGAGAGCTCGGAAAGAGGAACCCAAAGATGCCCAAATTATTGGGAATGTGTCAAAATTAATTTGAATTTGTATTCAGTTGTTCTGTCTACAAAATGAAACTCCTCCTCGTCGGATTTTATCGGATAGACGACGCCCGATAAGCTCCTCCTGTCGCCGGTTGGCTGGAAAAAAAAAAAAAAACTTACAAAACAACAAACTACGGAGAGGACTGACTGGAGACCCCAGCTTCAAGATTTTTGCTTGCTCTGCGACAATATTTGAAGCGTGTCATGGAATATTCCATGAATCTGTGCCGGGAACTCGGCTGACTGTTGACGGGGCAGCAATAACAACAGCACGACACATCCCTTGGCCTCAGATTTGTGCGAGTTCAAATATTGTCAGCCGTGATTGTCAGCCGTGAGGGGGTGGCTGACGAGATATTGGATGGCTACATATGTTTCTATTGGCGGCGATGTGACGTCACCGACCGGGACGGGTTAGTTATCAGCGATAAGTCCGGGAATGAGTGGGCCATAATACAGCTGACGAGATATTGGATGGCTACATATGTTTCTATTGGCGGCGATGTGACGTCACCGACCGGGACGGGTTAGTTATCAGCGATAAGTCCGGGAATGAGTGGGCCATAATACAGCGACTATGAGATGCCCTGAGGCTCAGGCTCTCGAAAAAACTTCCCCGAAAACCCACAATTTTAAATAACTTTTGAATTCTTCGTAGTACCTGAAGTGAGCTAACCTGGATAGTCGAAATGTTCCTGGGAAAGGGCTGGAGCACACCCTCATACCCTCAACGGGTAACATCTCAAGGCAGCGACAGTCAGCCTGACGGCATATTTATGAGCCCATTTCCCCAACAAATCCCTGACGAGTTTTGTAGATAAAAAACACTGTAAGCTGCGTGAGAAAGGCACAGTTCCACCCTACATGGGAGCCTAAATGGAATAACTTTCTTCCCGTCGACGTGTACTTTAAATATTATTTTAGAAATTCGAGAAAAACAGAACTCTTGTAGCAAGTGACTTTGTTTACAGGCAAAATATATTAAATCATTTTGATTATGCTGTTAGATGTTCTAGTGCCCCCATCAGTGATAACGAAACGTACCGATAAGGCCCGTCATATATTTGCATATTATAACGTGGCCTGGCTAAGTCTGCAGATTGAATTTTAGTGGTAGTTGGTCGGGAAAAACAAAGCACTCAACATGGTGGGACTGCAGCTGTCATAAATACATATTTCGGGGAAGTGTCTGAAACCTACCTAGATGGATCTATGTATGGCCATATCAGATACTCGGCCGCTCAAGGGTGTGTGCAGTGGAGTCATTGCACCCCCAATCATTCAAGTTCACATGCAAATTGGCTAAATCCGGCTATCGCTAAGATTTATGACAGAAAACAGGCCGCATCAGCGGCTGATTTGTATTTAATTCTTCTCGAACACCTCCGACAGTTGGGTTAACTTCCGCGAGGTTCATTGACACACCGTTTAGATTATCTTCTCGGTCGTTAGTTTTCCATTCTGCCACACTGACGTGTCAGAGTCGGGGGATCGAGAAAAAACAGTATTGGATTGTCGCCGACCAAAAATGATTTCCTCTTGCTTAATCGACAAATTTGCTTAAGATGACAGCAGCCTGTCCTCCCACATGGTCTTTTCAGCTCTTCACCTGACTCTCGACAGTTTTTAGCATTTAAATCCAATTTATTTCTTTTTGGCTTGTTTAGCCATCTTGTGTGGATCTTGTGGGGCACACGGAGGGGGCATCTCGGAATCTGTGCCTCTGTGCCAAACATTCAGAATTTGTTCTAATGACATTTGGCATTTTTTCTTTTATTCGTTATTTTTTTCGTATTTTGCTTTGTCAGGTTCTTACTCAGCCAGTTTGGGTGGACAAGAATGGATTTTTAATATTGTTTAAGTTTTATTTAATTATACAGCTATTCAAATTAATATTTTTATGGCTTCACACCACGGAAGCAGGTTGACATTTTGGGCAATAGCTGGTGAGGCAACTCACGACGGAAAATAATCAAAAAAAAAAATCGCTGCAACACCATTAGAAAAACGAATAAATATGAATGGGTTTTTAATTACCTTAAAAACTCAAGAGCTCTTGCACACTTTTCTGCAATTCAAGTCAAGGGCACTTGACAATTATTTGAGTTGGGCGCAGACGGAGAGTCCGATGTGTCTAATTAAAAAATAGCTAATATAAATGCTAATTCAATCTGTGATATTTTAGTCAATTTGTTCACACCGTTGTCGCGTTTAAAACTGGAAATCTATTTTCGGACCACAATTGGCGAACAAGAGAAGTCTCTTTTTTCATACCTTGCCCGGTTGGCCTGCTGACTGATGATGTATAGTATAGAAATGTCAGAGGCCTCGCCGGGGAAAATTTAACGCACCGTGGAGCGAGAGGCGCAGTGAATCATAAAATAAATAAATAAGTGCGACGCTCGCAGTGACCGATTTGGTGAGGGACAGCTACGCATCCGCCAGATACCCGGTTTGGGGTATCCGTCTCCAGTTCGGTGGGGATGTGATTCTGTTTATGCCAGTGCCGCATTTTTCTGCTGAAATACCAAACAGACGTCTCGTTGTCACCGCATTGCTGCAGAAATTAGCGTGCCTACAATATGGAATATCAGTCGCACTTATCACATGGCAGACCCGCTACCCCGAAGTCTTGAGTGGACTTGGACTCGGACCGTCGGAGAACCCGGAGCACTCGGAGGTGTGAGTCAGGTGTTGGGGTAAGCTCTTTTGATATTGTACACGGTGCCAAACGATTAGTCACGCCAGTGGCCCCTTCACTGCATCGCGCATACGCCCCGTGGGCCCACTTTCCCACCGTCTAATGCCTCCAAATACGATCTATATCCGATTGTTTAATCTCAGTGGTCGAGTTCTAAGTAGCAAACCCGTTGGCACTCGAGCTCGTACCACTCACCGACTCCCATATAGAGAAGACGACATCCTCTCCTCCGCCTCGTGCATTGCCCACAATTGTGACATTCAAATGGAGCCGGTACAATTCGTTTCCATTTTGAAACGAAACACGCGATTGCCGCAATAAAATGTTTCTATATTTTTTTATTCAGATGCTTCGTTTCGGTTTATGAATCAATTAAAAAACCGGGCATGGGTGCTGAATGAAATGATGAATTTGTGCGCCTCTTGGTCTGGTTAAGTGTTTGTTCGTGTTCTAGAGCTCTTGTCGTAGAAGTTTTCGCAGAAGGTTTCGCAGATCGATGAATTCACTTGAAAGTTACTGCTGGGCTCTCCAATAATCTGAAAGAATCTGAAAGAGCTGTGTGGGTAAAAGTCGAACCAATTGAACTGCCCGCAGTAAAAAGTCACAATAATTAATTCTTTTAAGACACATAATCTTTTATTTGAATAGTTTCTTGCTCTCTGTTTTGTTTGGTTTGGTTTTTATTGTTGCTTTTGTTTTTTTTTGTATTTATCTTTTAATTGCGTTTTTTTCGTTTTTGAATTTATTAGCAGCATAGCTAGAAAATACCGATTTAGACTCGCGGTAGCCAGTTAGTGGGGCTGTTAATTTCCATCAGTGTTGCATTTTGGGAGTTTTCATTTTTCGGATTTTTCGAATTAAAAGCTAATTTGTCACATTGAACTTCGATTTGGTTTTACATTTGCTCTGCGTTTACAATAAATGGTTTAGCGAATGACAGTTGAATAGACTTGAAAAAATATCACTATTTAGTAATGTATACATATATAAGCATGTATAATTGTGTATGCATATATGTACATATATAGTAAAACTACTAATACATATTTTAAGTTATTTTTAATGCATTTCGAAATTACATTCTTCAGCTCCCCCGGTTGCCCCCTCTTCTGCCTTCTGCCCTCCGCCTGCCTTGCTCAACATCACAATAATTGGTTTTGAAATATTTTCCTTGTCGGACACAGATGCATAAATATTTATAGATATATGTATATAGATATCTCCTATGCACACACTCTGTAAAATATAAACTTTTTAGAAATATAAATTCGAGGTTGGCTTTGTTGTTCTTTTTTCAGTGAGTGGTGTGGCTGTGTGCCATGTGTGTCTGTTTCTTTTGCGACTCGGTAGTGTCCAATGGGTTGGGTTTTTACAGCCGGGTGAAAGGGAAATCAAAAGCAGGGCAAGGGAGAACCTAAAGTATAAAGCTTTCTGGCCTGGAGCGGCGAAATGAGACAAATGCCAGGGCCAGGGCCAGGGCTTGCATAATGCACGATGGCTCTGCCGCCTGACTTCTGACCTATTGCCGCCGTCCGTATCGCACTTTAAATTAAATCTAATGAGGTATTTAGCTGCACGCAATGCCCGGACTTCTACGAAAGCAAATTGACTTTATGGCCCGCTCTAAAGACTGAGACGGCTAAATGTGACTTCTGGCCAACTTTGAGCGGCCCGTGCACTGGCTGGCGCGTTTTCAATGTGAAAATGCGGCCTGCACGGGCCGATCCAGTTGGCCAAAGTGGTTCGAAAAGCACTAAGTGCTCGGATTTCGTTTTTTTTTTTTGGGGGGGAGGGACTCTTTAGGACTACTCGGCTCTACTTAGGCTCTAGAATACACATATGCTTTGCACATTGACTTAATTAACGTATGAATTGAATGTTTAGCGTTTCGTCTTCTTTGCATTTTCTCCTTTTTTGTTTTTTTTTTTTAGCCAGAATGTATTTGGAGTTAAAGCTTTTCGGTGTGGATGTCTAATAAATATATATTTATGTGTTTTTATCTACAAGGTGCAATTGCCTAGAATTGCTTTAAAATAAATAATAAATTAGTTTGGAGTTCTCGAAATAACTGTGCTGTCTTTGCTATTTGTGGCTTTCACTTTTCGTTTTCGTTTTGAGTAAAAACATTAAATGTTCATATGTTTGTTTGTTTGTTGCTTAGGTACATTGATTACGATCTCGACTTGGCTTGGCTTGGTTCCACTTTGCAGTTTTGATATCCAGCATAAGAATATTCCTCCGACTCTCTTTTCTTTGTTAATTTGACTTGTACACAATTGTTGCTATTTGTTTTGTATTTGTTAAGGTACGTGTTCTTTTTTGATATTTATTTTTTTTGTTATTTTTGTTTATATTAAAAGCATCTCAAACTATTTGGTTTGACTACGTTTGTGTTTTTCTTTTTTTGTTTTTGGCATGAGAAGCTTCTAGGACAGCAAGATCTTGTCTTAAAACTCAAAATTCAAACCCTTGTCTTTGTTAAATATTTAACTTACAAATTACGAATACTGTTTTATAGAATTCTTCAGCAAGCGAGTTTAGTTTAGTTTACTGCAACTGTCTCAGTTTCTGTATCGGATTCCTTGTCTTAAAAGTGACTTACAAATCTAGAAAATAACCCCCTAGACATCTGTGGGCAAGCTTTGGCTCTGGCAGCTCGACTGCAGCTTTTTGGAGCCGCGGAAGAACATGTCAAAGAGTCTGCCCCGCCGGCTCTGGAACTTTTGCGGCATCGTCGGCGTGATGGCGATGTGCTCCACGATTGTGATGCCACGTTGTAGTTTGGGTCGCTGTGGTCGGGCGGGAGGCGCACTAGCGGGTGGTGGGGGTGTAGCCGGCGGCGGTTCATCGGACTCCGCCGAACCCTTGGTGGCTCCAAAGTTGATGATGGTACTGCAACTGCTGTTGGGCCTCAGGGTGAGGGTGGTGTGCACTGGCACTTGGCTGACCAAGGAGCTCTGCGGGGTCAAATAGCGGCAGCTGTTGCTGCTGTACTGCGACAACTTGCTGCTGTTGCGCTGCAACTGGGGCGCCCCACTGCCGGACGTAGTGCCTCCTCCGCCGTTGGTCTTTACGCTGCTGCTGCAGTGGCGCTGCAGTCCCGCCGAGGACTCCAGCCCGCACAGGCGCTTTACTCCCCGCCGCACTCTCTTGTTGCGATAGGCGAAGATGAACGGCGAGCTAATGTTGGCCAGCAGGATCATAAAGATGGCCAGCTGCGAGGATCCGCCAAAATTGGCAGCGGAAAGACGCGACTGGAGCAGGACCAGCAGGCCAAAGGGCAGGTAGGAGACCACAAACATCACCACCACCAGGATGCTAATCCTGGCGGCCCGCGACTCCTCTCGGTACTTGAAGAGTGAGCTGGCGTTGCTCAGCCGATGGCGCAGGGAGCTCATGTAGCTGAGGGCCTTTGGGGAGGCGTGGATGGCGGGTATTTGCAGGGCGTGGTGTCGCGGGGAGCTGAAGTGGGGGTGGTGCTGCGACGGCTGGGAGTGGTGATGCTGCAGCTGGTGGTGGTGGTGCTGCTGCTGGGCATGTTGCTGCTGGGACTGCTGGTGCTGCAACTGTTGCTGCCGCTGTTCGTGGCCCAAAAGATGCGGCGATCCGCACTCCTCGCTCAACGAGTCCTGCCTCAGCTCCGTATACTTGTGCAGGTTGGGGGAGCTGTGCACCTGGCGGATGCCTTGCAGGCGGTGAGCCTCCCGCAGATCCTGCGAGGAGGTGCCCAACAGGGGCAACTGGCGTGCCGAATAGTTTCGCTTGATCTCCCCACTGGCTGTTTGCAGGGTAAGGAGAATGTTTTGATTCCTGTCCTGCTCCGGTACGGGCATCAACTGGTCCCCAGCTGCACTCTCCGCGTCCGCATCGCCGTCAGAGCCGCCGTCATCGGAAATGGTGGGCAGGAGAACCTTGGCAGCCGAATCGCGACGCAAGCAACTGGGCGAACTCCTGGGCTGCTGGCGCTGATCGATCTGCATTTGAAGGCCACCATTGCCGATGCCCATGCTGCTGTTCCCGCCATGTGAGCTGGCCGAGGAGATGGAGTGCCGGTGGACACACAGGCTGTTGGAGAACTGACTGGCCTGGGCTGCCTGCTGACCGGCATTCAGGTTGAGGGCACTTTGCAGAAGCGGCGAAGATCCATTTTGACGCATGCGCAGCCCATTGCCCCTGGCCTCACTGAATATCCTCCAGTACATACCGCACACAAAGCCAAAGGGCAACAGGATAATGACGATAAAGTATATGCTGGCATAGACCACGCCAAAGATGCTGTTGGTGCTGCTTATGTTGAAGTAGGTGGCTGCCAGGCGGCGTTGCCTGCTCAGCAAAGAGTCGGCCTCGAAGTCGAGGACACGAAAGGCGGAGAGGGCTCCAAACAGGATACCCACTGCCCAGGTGAGGGCTATAAAGATCCACGTCTTCACCCCGGATATCCGGCTGTGATAGCGCAGGGGATCCGTGACGGCGCACCAGGTATCGCCCACTACCAGAAGCACGGCAAGGGCTCCCAGGGCAGCCGTCATATCGATGGACCAGCATCGCAGCTGGACAGGTGGCAACAGAGGAGCTGGAGTCGGTGCCCCGTCGAACACCGACAGATTCTCCTCATGAGTCTCCGTCTCTGTGATGACAATGCCACCATCTTGG
The DNA here is from genome assembly GCA_018150405.1 of Drosophila varians. Classification (NCBI taxonomy): domain Eukaryota; kingdom Metazoa; phylum Arthropoda; class Insecta; order Diptera; family Drosophilidae; genus Drosophila; species Drosophila varians. The sequence goes on along the minus strand of JAECWK010000015.1, from coordinate 15,831,164 downwards.
CGCTCGTCGATTGTCAGCTCCCGGCAATAGGTTTCATTGCACTTGTAGAATGTCTCGATGACATCGCCGGAGTCGCTGATGTTGCGTCGGACCACCACGCCATCCTGCTCCACGACATGTCCATTCCTCCGGTAGGTGATCTGATGGTTTCCGGGCTTCGAGAACACCTCCACAGTGTCTGTTGCCGCGAGGGCAGGGGACTCTCCCGCTTTGGAGGGCAGACCCAGGAACAAGGTGGGGGCCAAGATGCAGCAACCGATCAGATTGATGGCCAGAAGATTGATGGTGAACCGATTGGCGGTGGTACGGAGGCCGGGAGTGATCCAGAAGGCACACAGCGCCAGCAGGTTGATCAGGAACGAGACGAGCAGCAGGGCCAGGATCAGGAGGTCTATGGCCATTCTTTATGCTGTTTTTCTGCTGCCACACATCACTTTACAGTTTCACAGTCACTGTGCGCTCTATAAGCCTGGTTTCGTTTCTTTACGCTTATATTTTTGGCTTTTTTCGCTTTTTGGCTTTGCTTATGACACAAATTTCACTTGGTATACCCGCTGTCTCAACTCTTCACATTTGCAGCCAATTTTTGTGATTTGTTATATATTTTTATTACGGTTTGGCTTGTTTCTTGCGAACGCTTGCTAATTTACGTGCGAGATTTTGTGTATTTAAAAATCAATTTCTTTTTCACTTGTCAATTGTTTTGGGGTTTTTCACGATTTTCGATTCATTTGTTCAAGTTCAATTTTTTGCTTTTTCGCGTACCGATCGACGAGCACGATCTTCACTCCGAAGCGTTCCAAGCACAAATGTCAGTGAGCGGTCCCCACACGGGCTCCAAATATACGCCAGTCGTTCACGAGCGGCGGAACGGGCGCAAGGGAGACGGAGCAACGCCAGCCACGCCGGCCACGAGCGCCAAGAGCGACGAGAGAGCGCTGAGACCCGAGGTATTGCTGCTGCCGTCGTACTAGCAATGATTATTGCATGTATTGATGTTGCTGCTGTTGCTGGTGTTGCTGCTTCAGTTGATATTGTGAGATTTGCAATTCCCACGCTCCGACTTTGAATTTATGCTGCTGCAAGCTCATTCTCTGCCGCCAGCCGGTCTTTATCAGTGTTGCTGCTACCTTTTGTTGTTGCTGTTGCTGTTGCTGCTGTTGCTGTTGTCCTAGTTCAGTGCGGCAGCAACACAAATTGTATAATAATTTTTTTTTTTCTTTTTTCTCTCGCTTTTTTTCTGCAATAGCAAATTGCCGCTTCACTTTTGCTCTGGATTACATCACAAGCTCAATGTTATTGCTGCTGCTTGTTGCTAGTTGCTAGTTGCTGCGGCTCTTGCTACTTTTCCATTGGCCAAGCCTCATTTTCTTCTGGCTCCTGCACAACATCACAAAAAATGTGCAACGGCCACGCGCTCTATTTTCTTAACCATAAAAATTGCATTTTTATTAGTCCAGTCCGACTGCCGTTGAAAATAAACAAAAACAAGGGTTTTTCGTTTTCCTACCCAGTCCAGCTGATGAAATTCTCAACATGGGGCCCGGCTGCAAGTAGAAGAAAGAGATAAAGCATACTGGTTAGATAGAGATAGCGAATGGGGGATATGTCCGTGAGATAAGGCCCTGCCATTATTGTTGTTTTGATTGTGAAATTAAAAGCAAATACTACACAAGCTGGACCAAGATGAGCAGGCACTTTTCGTACCGCCTCCCTCCAAAACTTGTTCCAAAATGACTCAGAAAAAATAATAATTTCGAGTATGCATATACATTTAATAATGGCACGCTCCTGGCACGCATTTGTAGTACTTCTTATCGGCAACGAGACGATAAGGAGGTAATCCAGTTATTTCACCAAAAGGAACCGATAGATACTTTCGGTTTGTATTGCCCAAAATCATCCGGAAATCGCATGGGCCCCTCGAGTGCTACTGGTAACTGTTACATTATTTATTTAGTTTTTAACTACGCATTATCCCCCACAATCGGTACACAAACCGCTTCGATCAGTCGCTTACAACATGACCGGCGAATCGAGACTTCAATGAGCTCATCGCAACCATTTTCTTCGCATTAGATACGAAAGCTTTGAGGCATTTAGCCAAAAAACTGATCATCCGAATTCTATGGAAGCCACGAGTCGCATCGCCACGAGCTACTGGGAAAAATCAACATACACCATTTTCTTCTGGGCGATTTTAATTTATATACATATATGGTACTCGTATATGGTGTACTTATAGATTCATTTTTTTTGTGTGTGTTTCGGTGTCAGGCCTGAGCGCAGTTTACATGCCCTACTTATGCCAAGAGGGAGATATAAATTTATTAATAGCATCCATGCCACCAGCCAACGAGTCATGAAAGTGCCAGAAGATGCTAAATGAATGATTGCCGATAAAGATGGTGGATTTAATTTAATTTTTCCTATTTGCCAGCAGAAATCGCAGCGGCGTGACTTATTGCGATAATCGGAAGATGATTTATGAAGTTCAATTATGCAATGTTTTTGTTATAATTCGCAGTCTGCCATAAGATGCAGATAAGGACACCATTTTGAATATATTTTTACCCTTGGATATTTCTACAATTCCCATCGAATTTTAAACCAAATACCCTACGTCTATCCGAGTTTCCGCCCCCAATGGGCGCTATCAGCGCGATTGGAGATCGATCAATGTCCGACGTCGCTCGATGCCCCAGACATCCAAGCCAGCCATCCATCTACAGCGTGTGACATTGTGTCAATAGAACGCTTGGCTAAATTATATTTACTTTGGCCAGATCCAAAGATCTCTCAGTGGCACTATCTATGGCATTTTAAAGTGCGAAAGTGATCTTTTTAGCGGCATCTTGAGGGTGTGAATTTCACGCTCGTTTTCACGCCTTGCTCGAAAGGGCTGTCAGAAAGTTTAATTCAAAATATGACAGTATTCTGATTCCCTATCCCACTATCTGCCACCATGGAGGAAGTACAGTTTTGATAGTTTTGTGATTATTTATTGATAGGCGAACACAAAAGACAGTTCACACTTGATCAAATACAAGTGCATGAGCTGATAATACCCATTTAGACTCTGATTGCTCGGTTTGGCTTTTGCTTCTAAAATGGAAACGCAGTTCTCTAAGTGAGGGCTTCCGTTTGTGTGCAGAATCCGAGAGAATTTCTAAGAATTTGATTTATTCCATGGGGTCGACAATATCCGCAACGGGAGATCAAAGTCGCTTTTGCCGTTTCACACTTGCTTTTGATTTACACTCTTGATGCGGTCTAGGCCACTAAGTTTAAAGTTTGTCAGAAAAAAAAAAAGTTTTTACGACATCCTAACTAATATCTATATTATTTAATGCATTACCTATTACAAAACCAAAAACTCTTCTTGTAAGAGTATTTAAGACTTTGCTTTAATGCATTTTACTTGGCCCTATTGCAAGCACTATTTTTATGGCCAACGACAATTGCATTGAGATTTGTCTGAACAAGTGTTTACTTTACAGTCTGGGGGTGGCTGCTTTTGTATCTATAAATCCGAGTATCCAAGTATCCAAGTATTTGAGCTTTTGTGTATCTTAGCAGCGTTGTGTCTGGCGAGCAGGTTAACAATTTGCACCGGCTGGAGAATGCGCTCATTTACATGACTTGGCAGGAATCCCAGTCCCCCGAAATCGATCGCACCATTAAGATAAACTTAAGGCGTGAGTAAACTGGGCGTCAGTTATAACGCTTCTCTGACCAAAAAATAAAATAAACCACAACCGAGAACAAAGTGCCGGTGGAAAAATTTTTATGTTAATGCCAGACCGGGCTTATTCACTGCTGACCAACTTGACAGTTGGCCAGAGGAGGAGGCTGGTCCCTCCCGGCCATTTTCTGAGGGGACTCACAGGGCACGTGATCTGGATTAATCGGCCGATCAATGCGAGCATCAAGAATAACAACTCAGCGCCTGGGATAAAGTCCCATCGGCGTGATTCCCAAGCCAGCACAAAGAAGCGAATCCAATGAGACAGTCTATGCTAAAGCCGGTTTTTAGCGCTTTTAAGCCAAGCTACTCCGGCCCGATGTGACGTCACTTTTGACGTTGGCCTTTTGTACGAGATTCGAATGCTCGACTCGCATCTGAAAATATTTGCATACATTTTTTTGCAGTCGCTTTTAGACTGCACCCTGCCCCCAGACTGTCGTTCACGTGTTTATCGGTGAAATTAAAGCACTTAAGCCCCATAAATAAAGTTCAAATTAATGATTTTTAACCCATATTTGTTTCTTGAATCTGTCCGGAATGGGTGTGAAATTCTTTATGTGCCATACACTAGGAAAAATCAGTTTTTAAATGCGATAACTTGGATCTCAAAAGGCTTCTTAGTAATAGTTTTAGCTGGTAAAAGTTTTTCTTCTTGTGTAACGCATTCCCCTGAAGCCCAAAAATGGGCTGCATTTTCGATAGGGACAGGCCCTGACTGAGGCAAAGTCCATTAATTGACCGGACCATATGCAGTCGAATCGTGTACTTTTGGTCATGTCCTTGAGAGCTGCTTAATGCCCATCAAGCCCGGCCAATGATGACTTGCCATTTTGTAATGGCTTCATCGGGCTGGTTGATTGCATTGCCAAATGGGAATAATTATCTGAAACCAATTTCAGTTAGGCCTTTAGGCCAGGTAAAGAACTTTGCCTGATAAGAACTTTTGGGACAGTGGACGAAGGGCTTAATGCCTTGGGTGGAATGCAATTACTATCATTGCAGTTTAGGGTTCCAGTAGAACATTCTCTTTGAATGAATTGGACAAATAAGTGTTTTGAAAAACATCTTAAGCCACGATGATTCACCAATTATGACATTTATTTGACACGTCTATTGGTTGATCAGACATTCACTTAAATATATAAATAGAAAAACCATCAGCTTCCGGAATTTTGTTTTGTTCGAAAACATTAGCTAATTTTAAGCTAATACACATCGATTGTTCGAACTGATTTCCGGCAGAAAAGGGGCGACCAAAGGCGCTAATTAGTTTTGCACTCAAGTTAGAATTTGTGTAGGCCTCAGTTTTGTAATATATTTTAGTTAAATGCCAGCAGAACCACACCCTTCCCTTGTTGGACTTGGAGTGCGACAGGTGAGGCGACAGACAGGTGGCATGACGAAGATACTTAAATATTATTTATTGTATAATGCAGAATATTGACTGTTTCCGTTACATGATAAGATTACGCCCACAGCTGGGAGTAGGAGAGCAGGGAGCAGAGCCCAGCTTCGGCTCCACAAAATCCGATTCAATTAGACCAGCTAACCAGCTAGATCCCCTAGCTGATGCGATTATGCGAATATATAGAGGGATATGTGTATAGAGATATTCGCTTTCTTTTATCCGCTTATAATTGAATCAAATGCGGCAAAGGGAATGGCGAAAGCGAAAGCAAAAAAGCAAATATTGGCACAACTTTTTATCTGAGGGATGTAACTTTGTTATGGGCTACACAGATTTTTTCCCCCCAACCGCATCCGCATAGCCCTTAGCCCTTAGACTAGGCCGTTGGCCTATCCACCATTCCGAGTATCAGTGCCCATACAGTAAGTATCATAAAGTTTCCGTAACAAAATAACACACATAACAAATTGAAGTTGCACTCAAAGCTGTTTGCTGTGAACTTTTCCATATCTGGCCATAAAAATATATTGTTTTTGCGGTCGGCTTTGTGGCTTTTTTGTTGGCGAAATGCAAATGAATGAAGAATACGCTTTAATTGTACATATCTCGTGTTTTCGAACATGACCAGCGCAAAAAATGTGAAACATCAGCTCGCACAATAAACACAAACACACCATTATGGCCACTCACTTTTTTTTATTAGTTCTAGTAGGAAACTTTTCCATTAACTCGTTAACTTTCTGTGTAACAACAATAGGCCGGCAACAACAAAATCAAGTTAATATCACTCTCGCCTGATGGCTGTCTGCCGTCTGACGTCTGGTTGTCATCAATACAGCGTCTGGGTCGGTGACGTTTTTTTCCCAGTGGAAAAATGTGGATACTGTAAATATTAATAGTACTGTCGAAGTTCAAACAACAACAGAAATATGCAAATCCTGATCTGCGAAGCGAGATAGTCGCGTGTGGCTAATTCGAGGCGACTGATTCGAGGGAGTCTGGGGCTCCAGAGTCTGGCTTTCAAGCCAGACGTCCATAGCGACTTGGCTAACTGCGCAGCGTAACGGTTTAAATGCTTGGCTAATCTTGACCTCGAATCGAAGCGTTTGTCCGATGTCAAATCACAAGCAGAACTCAATCAGTATCGATTACCCTCAGCACAGCCAGAACAAAGAGCAGACAAATTGCGTTCAATTCAATTAAAAACTCAAAAGTTTCTGGCGTCTGTGCCTGTCAATGCAGTTTCGTTTAAAATAGATGGATTCTCAGCTGGGAAGAGAGAGGAAAAAATCATCTTGGGGATGACCTCCAACGATGCTCGGGGCCCTAACTAATATAATCAATTACTAAGTTGCAGCAAGCGACAGCATAATTAGTTAACTTGGCCCGGCTGGTCTCAATTACTACTATAAACTCCGACTCTGGCCGAAAGGTGGGAGCTGAAACCGAGCCTGTCAGCTCCAATGACCATCTTGTGGCGGTGACTGAATAATCGAGTATCTAACCCTAAACCCAACCCGTCCTCCACTGCCTTTCTTGCCATGCCAATGGCTAACGTTGATTGGAAGTCAATGCATTTGGGATGTTGACACGAATGGTTCCGATAATTTGCATGGCGATGTCACTCCGATGTGGTAATGCACCTGATACGAACTCAAATTTATGCAAAGCTGGGCCAGTTCAATGCACTTGGCGTATTGTCGTCACATTTCAGACCGAGACTCACTCAAACATCGAATTACTACGGCGGAAAAATGGGGGAAACGTATTAAGCAATAGAAATACATTGAAAACAAATACTACAGAGAACTAAAAATCCATCTAAATTTGAAAATATCTAAGAAATTTTCAGTTTACTATAAAAATGATTTTATTAGAAAATTTTATTCGAAAAGCCAGCACGTGTGCCGTGCCCACGGTTATCTTAGCCACAACTGGTAGTTGGCCAGGCCATTGGCCATTGTTTTGTCCTCGTTTTCGTTTCGTCCTGGCTATTGACATTTTAGTGGTCCTCGGACTTAAATTGGGTTTTGAGGTTTGCCTTTGTCACACAAGTTAATGGATGATGGGTCCCAACTAATTGGCAGTTTTATTTGCCTTATCATGACCCAATTCTTTCTAAGGCGAGGTCAACAATCGAGAACGAGAATAAGGCCTACATTTCCATCGCTTTTGACGTGGCCTTTTCCCATCGGACAGGGAAAAACATATTTCTTGGTCTCATTGATAATTTATTGAGAAACATGTGGGAAAATTCAACTTGAAATAGTTTCCCTCTACATTTTTTGTTTGACCTCAGCCAAGACCCGTGACCATGTCATAAAATCTCTATGATTGACACCTTTTGGATTACTAAACATAAATAGTAGGCGGAAAAAATTCATTTTAGTCTCTATGCAAAAGTGTCGAGATCTAGAAGAGTTATTGAACGTTAATTATAAATTCCAATACCATCGATATGTGCCGAAAACTAACGAAATCCGTCCTTGCCACTTTGCACAGGCGGTTCACCTTAGATAAGACAAGTTCTGCGGTTCACGTGGCTCTTATCAATATTCAAATTTTCATTAAATATAGTGCTCTTTGATTGATGAATGTGGTGGTTCCTGGTGAAATGAAATTTCTACGAATTTTTTTATTTTTTAAGCTGTTGAAACCTTAAGCCTAGAAATTTTAATGAATATGTAAACATGAATTTAACTATTAGGGGTTTTTAATTAAACTTTCTAGTAATTAGGTAATAAGTCATTTAACCCTTAATCTATTCGAATAATCCAACTTATAGTGGAAAATTCCAGATGATATTGTAATTTTAAAAAATCCAAAGACTCCCATAAAGAATAATTTTATCAGAGTTTGTATCGCCATCATGTATCTTGTCACGCAGCTGATAAGATTTTTTCCTATATATAAGAATAATGATATCATCTTGGCACTCATGGATACACATATTGCTCTCTAAATTCAGTTGGGAAAAATCATATTTATAGGCAACCCAAAAACGTGATACATATTGTTTGTTTGCTCGTGATTTCACCTACGCAAACCCCCATTTTATGAAACACTTTTATCTTCTATTTAGATTCCCCAGTGACTTTCCACCATAAAGCAATCGTATAGTTTATAGCCAGCAATTGAAACAATGTCCCCAACCTGAAGACCCGAATATTGTCCGAATCATTGAGGAGCTGATATCCAAAGTCTGACAGTAACTTTGAGTTCGGTGCATTTGACTTGGCTGATAATTTTATCCAGATAGGAACGCTTCCCCGTCTTATCAGTCAAGTGGAGGAGCCGAGCAAAAAAGGGCTGGGAAACCGGCAGTAAAGTTATTAACTCTAAACCAAACATTGGCCGGAGACTATTTGGTTGCTACTTGTCTAAGCGAAGGCTTTTGGGTCTTTCGCCCTTCAGAAAATTCTAAATAATGACCTAGATGTCTGGTGGGGATTATCATTCCGGGTGTTATCGGGGAACAAAGGAACAAGTGCGTGCCCCGCCCATCTAGTGGGGTAAATCTTATCGCCGAATGCAAAGAGTGGGCGTGACTGGCGGTGTCATTAATTAAACTGGTAATTGTTGCACTTGAACGAAGCCCACTCGAAAAGAGGGTAAGCGGATTGTCCATGGATTGAGTGTGCGGTCTTTTCTTAATTAAAACTCATTTACATTAACGAGTGTGTTCGGCTAACCGAACCGTTTAGTTTTATTGGCCTAAATAATATCGTTGGGCTTAACGCACAAGCGGCACGCTAGGCCTTCTACGATTTATAATATGATTTTATATAGGTATATATATTTTCAATAGGGCAACCGCACAGCTGGCTGCCAGGGGCCTTTTGTTTCAGGTGCTGACTACAAAATGCGACACAGAAAACAATACATATACGCCCTTGATATACGAAATCAATGTAATCTGTACTAATAAATTATACTTACAGTATTTCATATATGAAAAGCTTAAGCGAATTAAATATATACACTTTCCAAAACCATTTCTTTCTGTGCATTTGTTTAAACATGGTCAAATCGGGCCGCTAAAACAGCCTAACAAAAAGTATGTCTATATTTTATGATTTTATAATTGCTTGGCCTGCAGTTGGTGCGACCTCTTGGCGGTTATAGCCCGGCTATTAATAGGTCCCTTCCCCCTCAACCTCTACCCACTCTACCTCCAGATTCAGTTGAGTGGTGTTGGGGGGAAAAAAAACCAGCACCACGCCCAAGGCCGTCGAGTGGCATGGAAATCGTTTAAAAGAAAAGTGCCAGCCAGATAAGCAGTTCAATGCTCTACGCCGTGAGAAGCCTGTATCTTTACAATCTCCAGATGAGAAATAATGACACAATACTCCGCTCCCAGGGTTCCTAGAAAGTCCACTCATTACACTTGCAAATTGCAAATTGATTTCATAACAATTGTCCCGCCTCGATAGCAGCAGCTGGCCATAAAATGTGACATAGTCCCGGTGTCCCAACTGCAAGTTGTATAGAAATGGTCTTTCGAAATGAATTGCATTTTGTTAACGAGCATTAATTGCAGCTTAGTCAATAAAAAACTTGTCAAAGTTCTCACACAAAAATGTTTGCTAATGGCCAACCACATATGGACCACGATATCGAGCGACAGATCCATATTAATTGTGCGGATAATCTGTGGGATTTGCAGAAAGCGCAAGTGTTCATAGGAAATCCATAAAAATGAACTCCAAAATGCTGTTTAATTATCCATAAAGTTCCAGAGAACCCCACTGGATCGGAAAAGCCATAAAAACGCCCAATAAAAAATAAGTAAAACTACCCACAAAACCATAAATAGAAGTTGAACTTGTAAGGCGTTAGTAAGTTGAACTCGTTTGCAGGCACTTGTTATTTTTAATTTCAGTTTTTGGGGGTTTTTGTTGCATCGTTAAGCCAAAGTTTGTGGCACGTGGCGGTCTTGCACCTCGTTTGCATCAACAATAAACACTTGAACTTCACGAGGGCTATCCTCTGGCATTAGAGGAGAACAAAATGGAAAATCATAGATGCCTTAATTATCGTTTGTTGCGGTCGGGCTGCCAAATGACGTTTCTAACGAAAGTCTAAGGTTCAACGACCCCGGTTCTAATCCAACTGGTTGCTGCTTTGGCTTCGGGTTGCCCCATTGGAAGACCCTGCCCCCCACCAGGGTCCCTTCATTTACGTGCCACTGATTATTGCTGTTGTTGCGGTCATAAAATGCAATCGTGTAGAAAATTGCAAGGTTGCAAAAAGACCAAGGAAAAAATTAAATTACAAGCCGATACTGAAATCGACTGCAGCGACAAAGGCTTAGAAAAAAGTGCAGTTTATGGAATTACCCTAATCTGTTTGTGTAAACTTCCAGAACATGGCAAACTTTGACCAGTGATGCAGGTTCCCTTAATAATACGTGGCCGCTGGCCAATTAGAATCGATGCGATGCAATGAATATTCATATTCCACACTTTTCTAATGGTCAGTAATGGGCGCTGTTTACTCCGGATATTTGAGAGGCGGATCCGGCCCGAACATTCCAATCGAACCTGTTATTAGGTCTCTAATCCCCCCTTTGTGAGTGGCTAGAAATCACTTTACTAAATTAAGTGCCGAGTAGTACAGCCAGGTGCTACACATATGATGTCAGTTCTGGCATTTATTGGAGGCTTTCATATCGAAGTGAAACATCAATCGGAGGCCCCAAAACATTTCACTGTAACAGTTTCAACTTTGTTTCTCTAATTCATTTCAGTAAGTTGCTAAATTCTTTCAAAGAAATCAAATTTAAAACGCATTAGACGAAATCCTCGGCGCCCAAGCGACTTCAAGTCTCCAATTACTTCAGTTCAACCGAATTATTCACTTCAATTGTTTCCCAACTTTGGTTTCGCTTATTTATTTATTTTGTTCTTTTTGGGGGCAGATGGTACGTGCCGAAGCATAACACAACAATATTATATATAATATTTTTTTAATGAAAAACAAATTATATAAATCGCAGGAAAAATGTGAATATCAAATGGCTTTTATTCCGCCGAACAAGTGTTTGCATTGTAAATGTAAAAAATGGTCAGACAATTGCTGACCGTTGGTCAAGTCAGGTCCGCGATAAAGTTAACACCTTTAAGCCGAAAGGCGAAAACCAAAACCAACCAACCGAATAAGAAAAAAAAAAGACACAAAGGAACAGAACATGAACATGGAAAGGCATAAAAACAATTTGCAGACAAGATAATCGAACAATTTTGCAAAACACGAGTTCCGTCAGTCAACTGACACTTTTTCGTGTCCAATTCGAAAAGGGGGTGCCCCCGCAGGTGGCAGGTGGTGGGGGGGGAAAGGCATGTGGCTACGTGAAAATCGATATGACATGAAGGAGAATCAGGGACAGTACGGCGCATCAGAGACATCCGCATCCGACTACGAGTACGAGTCCGAGTACGAGTACGTATTGTGTGATAGATGAGGCCAACTTTGACATGGAGAAAGCCTCATTTGCGGGCCAGCCAACGTCACCTCACCTGGCCGTGATTAGAAAGTGGCCGCTGGCTTATCTGGCGATAAATTTTGGCCAACGCGCCAACGGCAAGAGCCAAAAAAAACGTGAGCAAAGGTTTTTCCGCCTCGTTTGCTTTTGGCTGGCGGCCAAAAAACCAACCAAAAATCAAATTTATTTTTTCTAATGAATGAACGCATACAATGCTGCCGTGTATTTTTGTGTACGCCACGCTGAATGAGTCTTGGCCCCGAGGAAATATTGCCTACGCACAGCTTGAGTTAATAAGCGACCGCCGCACCACACTGCGTATACGCAATATTCTCGCTGAAAATTTTTCAGATTCATTCATTTATTTGTTGTAAATAGCGGGCTAAGTATAGCCCAAGTGTGACGTATTTATCACAGCCTGTAAATCAAAGAATTGGCTAAACAGAGGAAATTTCTTCGAAAACTTCCATATCGTTGGTGTAGGAAATAGAACATGCGAAATGCCTGGTAAACTTATTAAATTTTCTTGAAAGAATGTAAAGGAGGACTCTTGGTCAAAGCTGTGCCCTTTCCCGATGACCTATTTTCTGGCCGGCCACTTCCACTTCTTTCCCTCTTGGCAGTAAGTGTGTTGGCCTAACCATAAAGCAAAATATACAAAAAAAAAAAGATATTACCCATATATGTATGGGTATTGAAAACGTACTGAAACGTCTCTATAGCTCCATAACATTTTGTTTATCGAACAAACACATAACGTCATTTGGCCCCTTCCTCGACCAGAGAACTGAATGGATGGCTCTGTGCCGGCGACTCGCATGATTAGCAATTTTGAAAAAGTTGACACTCGGCTGACGCATGAGGCTCCTCCCCTATTTTGTAGTTTTTACGAGTTTTCCCTCTGATTGCAAAAGCAATTAGAACTAAAGTCTTTCGAAATGCAACAGCACAGCGCATCACTGCACTGACTCCTCCAAAACCAAACAAGCAACATTATAGATGCCCAGGAAGCGGGATTTAAGTGGCGGATTTATGGCCAGCCTGGCCAGCTTGGCCATCAAAATTTATGGCAATGAAAATAAACAATTTTTGCTCTCGAGCAAAAATAAATGGAGAGAAGTGTTAAGTAGCATATAACTAAGCGTTTAATACAATATATGTACGCATAGCTTATATATAGCATGTGGATCCCAGAGCAGCAATCTTGATGGCCCGATCCCCTGCCACAGGCCCTACCGCACGTCCTCCACCTCCTGCTCCTCTGCGGTTGGCTTCAAGTGGCTTCGGTTTATGGCACCTCTTGCCAAGCATTTGGCTGGCGCATTAATATATCATCATAAACAGAGTCCAGCTAGGAAACATGAGCCATTGGCGTCTCCAGTTCGCTGTGAAGTGATGTGAGAGTGAATTGCCATAAAATGTGCAAGCTGAGCGAAAAGATTGCAGTCCGCCAAACCAAAGCAATTGTGAATTTGACATTTATGGGGAGTGGGGCAGGATGAGCTATCTCTGGACTTCCATACTCTTCCCATGTGTGTTAAAGTGTCGACTTCTGATAAGAAGTCCAAGAAGAGACCATTGCTCATCATCCGGCGAGTCGGAAATCGTTTAACCCATGCCACTAACCCTTGGAGCTTTACTTTCTTATACACAATAAATAATCAAAAGAAAAAATATAATAAATAATTGGAATTTGCAAGCAAGACCTGCAATAGGAGGGTTAAAAAGGAATTCCTTTACTGGTATCTCACTTTTGCCACAACCTCGATAGAGCTGGGAATTCCCCAACGGCGAATAAATAAAATTGAGCTGGCCATATTTCTATATTAGTTGGGTGACCTTATCCAGTCCTCGAGAGCACTTTTATCAATTACTCAGCGGCTGGAGTTCCTCAAACCCCTTGGAGTTAGCCGAGCCGCCTGGCAACAAGCGCGTAAATCGAATTAAAAGTGTTCGACTTGCGGAAAAACTTGACATTTCTGGCAAAGATGTTTAGCTATTTAAGCCCGAAGACCCTTCGGCCCGCTACTCGACAATAGTGCTTGTTTGAGAGCCGGAAAGTGGACAATAAATAAGCTCGAGTGCTCGATGGCATCTCCAGACTCTGAAGGAGCAACAATAATAGTGCGCCGGAATACGGCCAAACCTTCAATCATTCAATCATAAGTATTTGTGTAAGCCTCCCACAATGCCGGTCTAACTTTAGCTCTGCCTGCCCCCCATGGCTCCGCCAATGATTTCCGGCAGGATGTATGGACTCTGAGTGGCATAAACTTGATTATTACATCAGAGTGCTAATCAAAAGTTACAATTCCAGCCGAAACAATGAACCGCACCAGGGGCTTTACATAACTTTTCCGCATTCAGCCCAGCAGCCGTCAGGAAAAATTCATAAAATTTCGAAAGCAACACTGTCGGCTCTGGGATTCTTTTCACTGGTATAAGTACATATGTGTGCACGTGCCCCAAAATAACTATGATTTCCAGCAGAATCACACACTTGCCACACACTCCAATATGGCTTGGGAACAGATGTGTGGGGAAAACTGATTGAAATTTTGGCAAGAACAAAGCTGGAAGCTGTTATTTTAGCAACGAGGGGCCTGAAAGTCAAACTGAGACACAAGTTGAATACTCTTTTCCTTAAACAATCTCTCCAAGGACTAGGCAATTGTTTTCCCTATTTTCTGACAGTAACATATAGTCTCCTAAAATAACGACTAAGCTCCCTTATTTATTATAGTTCACCAGATTGGCCATTTTAATTATTAAAATCATTTACCTATTCCATGCCGGAATGTTATTAAAATTCATTTATGCATTGCCTTTGATGCCGAAATGAAATACGCAATCAGAATACAATATTCTTGATTAAGTTTTTGAGTCCGATGACTCCTTTCTCCTTCCTATAGCTTTGTAGAATGTATTATTTAATGGGGGTTTGGCCAAATCTACCAGCTACCAGCTACCAGCACCAACTACCAACTAGGCCAGCCCCGAACACCACCCATCGAAATTGAATGTATGCCAAAGCTGAATCAGGGTATTCATTGGCCTATTGCTGGCTATATATTTTGTTGTGCCATACCTACTATTTTAGTCCTCTATTGGGGATTGTTTGCAATTGCTTACCCTTCTGGCGTGGCTCTTCGCCCCAATGAAATTAGCTTCCACCGAGCGGATGGCAACGACAATGCGGCAACGACAAAGTTCTTGACATTGCGGCAGGCAAACTGCAAAATAAACAGGGAAATAACAATTTAATATGCAGCCCCGGGCCATGAAGGCAGGGGAACTATGCACAAAACGAGTCAGTGTCTCGTGCCTGCTCTTGACTTATTAACATTTTATGGGGTTTAGCTTGAGAATAAAATATTAGAATAAACAATCATTTTGCTAAATAGTTCAGTCAATAAATGGGGGAATATTTTCCCACATCCAGGCATAAATAATAATAGCCTCATTGTCATATCCAAACTGAATGGAATTGGGTGTTTTGTATTCAGTTTAGGGAGCGGCTCTGACAACCTAACTCAATATTCCTGCCGGGTCGAATGGGTCTTGGACGGAGCTGACAAACGACAAAAGAAATTGGCCAGAGTCACAAAGGTTGCGGGCCATAAATCAATGATTTTCTGCCTGAAAAGGACATTGATTACTGTTGGGGCCCTTCTGGCCAACCTGAGACCCCAGAGGTTCACAGTTCAAGTTATGTCAGCCAGATGATCGCTTTCGCAGCCTTTATTTGTCAATGCCAAATTGTGAAGTTCACATTCTGGTGTACCTGTCGACTGTGGGCCAGGCATTTTAAGTGCCTTCATTCAAGTCGATTAGTGAAATTGTGTGTGGCCCTTTGGCAGCTGGCTGTCTGTCGCCATCAGATGGCAACTCGAATCAATTGAGGCAAAACTTCAGCGATGTCAAAGTTCAAAAAGTGCCACTCAACGTCGTCGTGCCCTCCTACTTTAAGAGCCGCAATAATATAGCCAAAATGTTTTCAGTGGCCTGACTTCTGTGTGTGTGCTCGCAGAATGAAGATTGACAGCTTAATGTATTTTCACGCTTATAAGATCTCAAACACTGCCGCTCCCCAACGCTCCGCTCCTCTGACCCGTCTTCGGCTTTTGTTGATTAATTCCGTTGCCACTGGCGGCACGCAAATTTCGCATTTCTCTGCCACACGGCCTTAAGTGCAACAATTAGCAAATTAAATAACAACTTTCGCATAAGCTCTCTAAACTTTTGTCCGCTCCTTTCTTTCTTCTGTTGCCGACATTGAAAGTCAATTTAAACAACGTTGCTCTTGCCCCAAGGGCCAATTGTGTTTAACAAAAAAAAAAAAGAGCCAAGAAAATACGAATTCTTGGCCCACAAACTTTTCCATAGCGAGCAAATCAAATCGCCTGGCAAAATTTCTAATTGAGAATAGTTAAGGCCCCCGATTCGATTGATTTACGACTGTCGCAGGGCTGTTGTCAGACCGACTGATGCCATAAATTTTTCGTAAATCAATTGGGGACTTCTACAATAGCCACTGGTCGATTGCACAATTATTTAAACTCTGAACCTTCTGGAATTATTTTTCAGCACGCCCGAAATGCATGATTTTAAGTTCAAGACGAGCTTAACTCAAGTCACGCATCGCAAATGTTTTTATTTCGGTTTTATGATGCGCGAAACTCTGACGCCGAATCAAAATGGTGAAATGTATCAAAATATTGAGTATATAAAGCCACTACTTGGGACAATAAAGTCCCATTTTTGCTCTCAAAATAGCTGTCAAATATAAAAAAATTATTGACTAAGCCAGAGCCTTTAGCCTAGGAAAATATATGATTGACGTAAAAATACTTATAGACTCTAAACAAGAGAATGAAATGACTGAAAATTGTTTCAAAAATTCTGACAATTTTGACAACTACAAATTGGTATATTATTCAGCAAATTTGACACAATTTATTACCACAAACTTAGGCATTCTTTGAGCTACTTGCATCTCAAAAATGATTTATTATGCAGACCGAGAAACCCAAAAATAAAACACTTTTCCTGTAGAAAGATACGTATTGAAATCTTACACAACTGATACGCTTGCCCCCAAAGAGGAAAATAAAAACAAGAAATCAAAATAGCCATAAAGAGCAAACCAAGTCAAAAGGCAGCGAGGGAGTCAGATGGCTGGAAGTGTTAATGGCCTTAATAGCCAAACGTGATGAGCGTCAAGTGGTCAAACAAGTGTGAGCTGGCCAAATAAATCAGCTCCGGAGAGCTGCGAAAAAAAGCGGAGCCCTCATCGATATTTACTTGCGATCTCAGACTCTGGAGGCGGGGTAGCACGTGGCACGTGGCCAAAACGAACTTAATACCCCGAGGCGATCTCCGAGAAGGATGCTGCCCCGAAAAGGATTGAATTACTTAGCATCAGCTTGTATAAGGTTGAATGTCCTGGCGTACCTTAACCTCAGTTTGAACAAGTTTGACCCCCAGCCCGCAATATCTGGGTTACTGGCACAGGACTATTGAGATTTTTGCTACGCTTTCGGGCCAGTTAACCCGGTTTTGTCTATCGATCATTTTTGGCGGATTTGTGCAGGCCTCTTTGGTGATTCTGTTGCTATTTGGCTCATGTACGACGCATTATTGATTGCAAATTGAATTATGCACTTTCAGCTGGCCCCGCATCCATCATACGCCGTGTTGGCCAATACGGACACGGGTAAATTACATGCATGCATGGTTGATTGTTGGCCCAGAGGCTGGGGCTGCATCGGTTGCAGCTGCATTCTGACCTTAAAAGCACTTAAAATACAATTATTTCCCCGCACCAAATTCAATTGATGTGCATCCATTCATTGCATTAAGTTCCGCCGATGGGAAATTGAATTTATTTTGGCTTGCTTAATTTGTTTAAATTACAAAAGGAATAAAATGTATTAACTTTGCGAGTGGGTATGACAAACAAAAACATCGACAGCGCCGCGACTATTTGCTTTGCCCCAACGCCTGGATCGAGGGGCTTTCGAGGAGATGAGACGACTGCAGTTCATTAAACTCGTGCAAATAAATAATAAGCAAATAGCGTTCAAAATAATTACGATGAATGCAGGCGTTTCTGATTCTTGCAAATATCACGCCAAGAACTGCAGTTCCGCCGCCTCCCATATAGTATTCTGGGAACTTCGGTGCATTGGCATCTGGAATTTTTTTTGGGTTGAAGGGCACACACTTGAATTCGGACATGGTCGAGGGGCATGATTTTCCTTTCTTTCAATTTCATATCGTCCCAATTTCGTTTCCACCCCGGGGCTTGTTATTGTCTGGGGCTGGCGACAATGGATGCTCCACGCGGTGGCAGGTTCAAGGTGCACACGCCGACGAATAAGCCGTCCAAGAGGCACATTGAGTGACATATTCATAAGTAGAGAACGAAAATAAAGTGCTACACTTTGCCAATAACGAGTTCAATGAATATGCTAATTTATTGTAAAAAAAGAAAGAAAAAGAAATCTCCGTTTAACTTCTACCAAATACAAAAAACTTGAGTTACTGATGGAAAAACCAACCTCACCAGTACCCCAGTACAGTTACCACAAAACCTACTACTGCTGGATAACCGGATCTTTTCAAGGCGAAATCGCCCACAGGGCTAATGCCCCACATAACCGAACTTGGCCGATACAAAACCCAACCCAATTTCAGCCACGCGTCAAAGTTTGACTTAATCATGAAGAGCAGCATGAAAATTCGCACAAAATAATTAAATACGCCAAGAGTTTTATACTCGGACATGTGATTGTTGCGGCTTCAGGTTGTTATTGTTGTGGGCCATATAATCAATATTAGCGATAAATATTCATAAAGGCCAAGAAAACAGGCAGCGGGCTATAAAAATGTTTGCCCAACCATTTAGCAGGGCAGCCTTTTATTTATATTTTTTTTTTTTCTACGCATGTTGCCACAATTTGTGCTGCTCTCCCTGTGCTAAATTGTTGTTACCGCGGGTGGGAGAAATATGGCAGTATTTTTTATTGTTTGATTTGTTGGCCAAAAATAACATACGTCAATTGAATGTGCAAATAAATATAACCCCACACCTCAGCCATGCCGCTCTTGATCAATTGAAGCCACACGAGTCGTGTGTGTTTTCATCCGAGTAGATTATCTTCCCGTTTGATCGAGGTGCCTGTGGCGGGGGAAAGTGAAATTTATGTGACACAGGGACGATAATGTATTTGAACAAATGGAAAACATTTTCCGCCAAACACTTTTTGAATGACTGATTGACCCGGCCTTGGAGTGCAATACGTATACGCACTGTTGCACACACAAGCTGCTCAATTTTATTGCCAACCAGCTCCGGGCAATTGATTTGTATCCTTAGAATTTTCGCATTTTGCATATCCCCTTCCCGACATCCGGGAAAGTGAATTTTCCTCATTCGTTTTTTTTTTTTTTTTTTGCTGGCCTTGGTCGATTTGCATTTTGTTTGGCCCCGGACACTTGAAAGCGATTATTCAGAGTCAATTTCTGGTGTGATTTTCGGATGACTTTCTATGACCTCCACAAATGTCAAAAGGTGAGCTGGAAAACGAAAATAAACTGAATATGACGTTGAGCTCTTGGACATTTGATAAGCTAATAGGATTGGGCAATTTGCGGGTCTTTGGCAAATGTGCAGTGTTTCATATTTGATTAGCCCCGGTTTGCCAGCAACTGCAAATTCAGATTTACGGGGCATTTTTAATATGACAACCTACGCCGGGAAAAAAGCCAATCAAGAAGCCAGGCCGACAATGGCTGGGGCAGACATCGCATCAACTGGAAAAAGGGCTGACATGAAGCCACATCGCTCCGTGATGCGATTATACAGAGCCTCGGGGACTGGGGCATGGCACTGGCATGGTTGAGCTTTCAACTTTTGCCTTGGCCATGCACTGAACTGAAATAAACTGAACTGAACTGAAAGAAAAGGCTTGAGCTTTGGGAAAATATATAAATAACCTTTTCATCTACACACAAACCTTAACTACAATTTTTTGCAGTGTTTCATTGGCAGTGACAGGATCCTTTGATGACAAATGCCAAGCTGAGTTCGGGGCCAAACAAAGAATGCAGCACAATTGGGCATCAATCATGCGCAAAATTGATTAGTTCAACTTTTTGCCACCCCAGATCCATCCGCTCATCTGCCCAGGGAAATATTTGTGCGCATTTGACACGCTTCATTTTTATTAACGAGCCGGGCGGGCCACGAGAGATGATGCACCATCGGGCCGGGACGGGTAGGGTGGAAAGGAGTATTGAATGTCAAAGCGAATGCGTAACTGAGACGCTGCTAGAAAGTGTTAAGGCCACGAGCTCAGTTTTAATTTCCGTTCAAACGCAATAAGTCAAAGCGAGTAAATATCTTTGCAATTCTCTGTTTATAAAGCATACACTTCTGCGCCACGGAACGCTGATTTCAATTCATAAAATTCTAGCCTGGAGAATCCAGCTGGGACGAATACTCAAAATACTCCAAAGCCATTTCCGTCACGTTTCGAAAAGAATTACAATTTTCGTCATGCTCTCACGATTCGCTGTTGCATTTTCTGCAGCGGAAATGCACTTGAATGTGCGAACGGATATCCGGTTGGGAGATGTCGCCATTGATTAATGGTAAAGCGATGGCTCGGCAAAATTGCATCAAGGCGTTGAGCGGCGGAAACTGGATTTCCTTGGGGGCCGGCTAAATGAATGCAATTGGCAGCTGCTTGGTCGCTTCATCGGCGACATTCCTTTTCCTCTCTCGAGAAGGACACAGTTTACGGCTTTGTTTACACGCAAAAAGGATGCCAGGAGCCTCTGTCCATGCCACCCACATAATTTATAGCCACGCAATGCGCTCAGAATCTGACCAAAAATTACTCAACAGAGGGTGTGTTAAAGTTTTATATGTCACTCATACGCCCTGGTGTACTTTGCGATGCCAGGCGCAGGCTTTCGTCCGACTTCTGACTCCTGACAGCATTTTCTTCGCCATTTTTCAGCATTTTCGGCTTGTGGAAAAAAAATAAACGTGTGCATAGGAAAAGTCTCTACGCAGGCCACTTGACAGGAAATGCGCATATCGAGAGAAAACTTTTGCTTCGTTGTTGCCTTTTGTTAATTTAGTGGAAAATAACTTTCTGCCACGGACAACTGAGTTGGGAGCTGGCAGCTAAGTGGTTTTTGCGGTTTGCCAGGCGTTTGATTAAAATTTAGCAACGCAACGCAACGCATCGCCCGGGAAAAAGCTGCACCTAATTGCATTATAGTTATGTTCGGATGGAGGTGAAAGGCATGCCCGGGCCGAGTCTTCTTGCAATTATCCTTAATTACGGCTAATAGGTGTTACTCTCAGGGGTGTCTAGACTCTAGACATGGAAATTGTTGAGCTGCCAAGGGCGTGTTTGCTTATTACTTAGCCGGGATAAACACCTCGTTTATTTGTCTCACCCGTTTGGCGTTTTGCGCGCTGGGGGCTCGTTATTTCTGCGGCAACAGCGCATTGTAAATTATAACACCCATACGCCGTGTGGTCCCGGCTATCTGTCATTGGCAGCCCCGTCGTCAGACCGGATGATTAGTTAACACGTGTGGGCGAGATCCTTGGCTCTGACATCAACGGTTTACATGTGATTATGCAGTTGCCAACGGCCGAAGCAGGTTGAGCCACGTGTATGGAGCTCCTCCCATGCTCCCCGTCTTATCCAGGTACACGGTTTTCAACCGTGCTCCTCGAACACGTGAGTTGGAATAACACGCTTAGCGCCAGCTGACGTACTTTATTTCTTCAAATAAATGTTTTAGGGTGTATGCGTTCGCGTTTTCTTTTTTTTTTTTTTCGTAGCCCAGCAGTACAGAAGAACAGCGGTACAGAAGTATAAAAAAAAAAATATGAGACGGCAGAGCAATGAAAATTAATGTGCATATTTTCATGACAGCCAGCAATTTGCATATCAAGCGCCACACAAAAAATGTCAGTTTGGAAATGTATTTTCATATTTCGCAAATAAGAATTCCAAATTTTTTATTGTTTCTTTTTCATATGCATATGAATGCTGATTGACATTCTTAGAGATGGTGCCAAGTTTTGCTTTATCAGGAGCCAGCCTCTAATCGAGTTGCGAATGAAAAATAAATAGCCCATAAATACAATTTGATTGTGCTTTCTCCTCTGCTGACCTAAATCATATTTTTTATCTGAAAACAAAGTTCTAGGTTCCGAAAAGCACAAACTGCTGACGAGCAGCAAGGACGAACAACTAACTGAAAAAAAATACAAGAGTTTCCTGTGGAAACACAAAACAGTTAAAAACAAAAATAATGCCCGCAGTCATGCACAAATTTTATTGCCTTTGTGTTGTGGGAAAAAGTGGGAGCGGGTAGGAGCTTCCGACCGAGTCAGGACTTTTGAGGAGGCCACTTTTAACCGGGAAGGGAAAATTTGTTTATTCGGCATCAACCACCGGCAACAAATAAGCCAACTCGCCATAACAAGAGCACTGACTTTGGCCGTAAAAAATACAGCCACATCAGGTCCAACCACATCCTGTTGAGATTTAAGTTTAGTTGGGCTCCCGCTCCCAGAAGAATTTTAGGTCTTTCAGTTGACAGGACACGACTCCCAAATACCAAAATTCCACTAGGCTCTTGCCCTTTCCAAGCACGCCCTCTGACAAGACCAAGACAAGCATTTTATTTAAGTAATTATGCAAAGATAAAACTGTCGGAGGAGAGCCACAAGAACCACGCGGAAGTGGGTCCTACCTTTGCTGCCCCAGACAACTCATGCATATGGATACAAGGATACGTGTGTGTTTTGAGCTGAAGATATGTGTTTGTAAGCTCGTAAGGACTTTGCAAGTGTTTGCTAGTGTTTGCTTTCGTCGCTTTGGAGCAACCTTGTAGTTAAAATATGAGGAGAGTAAAATATTACCTCAAATATTTCTAAGGACAGCATCTTGTTTATTATTCAAAAATTTGTCTCGTCAACATGGAAAGGTATTTACAAAGGTGTTAAAATATCATGGAAAGCTGACACTTTACTTTCTTTTTTCATAAAAATCCTGGCGGAGTACCCGTGGCCACTTTATTGGTCGGACTTCTTGGAACCCTCAAGTTTGAGCCAACACTGACCCCTGGAAGTGCAAAAAAGCACGTACGCATCCAGATTCACATGGAAGACTCGCACGCACATGGCCTGCATTTATTTGCCTCTTGTGCAGTGCAGTTTAGAAAAACGTGGCCAAAAACGAAAGAAAAGCGAAACCATTTGCCACCGACAAAGTGTCCGTGTAATGTTGTTAGAAGCTGGCCCTTCTCCAGCTCGCCCTCGCCCTCGCCCCCGTCCCACCTTTTATCTGTCATCCTTCTGGCACTCAGACCGCCCCACAGAAACCTTCAGAGCTCGCCTCATCGCACTTGTTGTCCCAGTAGTTTGTTTCACTCTTTGTGCAGGGACAAAAGCATTTTGGTTTGGGTTTTGGTCGAGTGTGACAGTAGCATATTTTTCCTCAGCGCCATCATCGTGGGGCCATCATGCATTTAAGCCAAGAAAGCCGGAGGTCTGGCATTTCACCTTCGCTGAAAAATATGCGAGATGGCACAAATGCCAGACGCGTCCAAGCTAAGCGGACGAAAGGGTTTTTCATTTCGGCTTTAAGGATTGTGCAGAGCAGAAAAATGTGTGTTACTATTTGAAAAAAACCCTGAGCTTAAAACGCGAATAAAGAATTTAAAATATTACCAGGCCTTCCCAAAATAATGTATTTTTTAATTTCCTATAATATTCAATTTGTCTTTCGGTGTAAAAAAACAGCTTTGGCTATGCAAATCCAAGCGATAGAGAGGACAACTCGCCTTGCGCGAGTAATAAACAATTTGCGCCGGCGAGGTCTAATGCAATTTCTTCCAACATTGAGCTCTGGGCGGGTCGGCGGGTGCTCGGCGGATGAGAGCTTGCACATAATTGCATTTCATTGTGAGTCCCATTCCCAGTTCCATTCCAGGGTTTAGCCTTGAGGGGCATACCGAGCCCCGCCCCCCCAGCCTTCGAGCACTTAATCAAATTGAGCGCCCCCGACAAATGTCAGTGAACCTTGAGGAGCGAGAGTGTTGGCCATGCAATTATATGCCACAGTTGTCCGCACAGTTGGCATAAGGTTCAAGAACAGCAGCTTGGCATGAACTCGGCGATTGCCAGGACATTCGCCTGGGCGTCGTAAAAAGGAAAAGGAATCCAGCGAGCAAACAAAAAAGAAACAGGAGTAAACCAACAGGACAACGTGACATCAGGACAACATCACGTACCCAATGCTCAGGGTGCAAACTAGTTTAGTTTGGAAATTGCATGCCCAGATGGGACTGCATCCAGATCCTCCCCACCTGGAGACTAACCTGCACCTGGAGCTGTAGCTGGACTGAAACGCCCGTGTCCACGCTCAAATTTACATTTCCTGCTGGCAGTGGCGCAGACCATAAAATAATTTGTTTAATTCCATTAGTGCGCCACGTCTACGTGCCCGGCATTCAAAATGCCACCGCACAACGGCCAATGGCCGGAGGGTTGGGTGGCTGCTCGGCTGGTGGCTGGGCGTTGATTCACCACCCACTGACCGTGGACAGGGCGTGATCACGCAGCTGGCCAGCCCGGGAGGGGGCATTGAAAATTTGTGCCAATTAGAGGCGCCTTGTTTCTGGTCTACAGGCTCCATGGGGTGTCGTGACATCGCCAGACGATGGTCGGCTCTGTAAATCAAATGTTTTTCTTTCCCTAGACTATTTTTTCGAACGTTATCCATTTGCTGGTGGGCGCTTACACCAAGAAAAACTTGCAAAATTTTTTATCCATTTCAATCAGTTCAATTTTCATATTTCAAAGGATAAACTATATATCCCATAAATTATTTAGGGATCATCATACCTTGTTTTACTCTAACTTTTAATACAAACTTCGTTCGCTGTACATATCCGTCTAATGAATTTTTAATGCACTCTCTCCTTGCACTTTCAATCGTGCCGTGTTTGCTTAGTTGTCAGGTTCGATTGATGTTCAGCGACCCGGGGGCATGGGTTGGTGGCAGAGTGTCACCAAGGCGGGCCAAGGGCTGCGGGGAGTGGCGGGCTCAGGTCACAGGAGGAGCAGCGGCAGCTGGCGTTGCTGTGATAGGGTTGTGTAAGCCAAAGTGACACAATTGGAATGCGCGTGGACATGTCGCAGGTGAGGAACGGATTAGCATTGAAAAATAACTCTGCTGTCACATGGGGGAAAAAAAGGAGAAAAAGCTCATAGAAATTGATTGGTACAATACGGAAGGATAACAAGGCCCAAACAAGGTATCAAATCCAATAAGACGTAATCCGTAGTCCAGCAACTGACCTTTCCTCCGATTATCAAAGGAATGAATAAAATTTAATTGTGGGCGACTGTCTGGAAGGCAATTTGCTTGGCACAAAACGTGATCTATCCGAGCACTTTCATTAGTTATTCCCCGGCGACACATTAGCCCGCATTATTCATATCCAATGACTGAGCAAAATCAACGGCTCCGGGTCTCTAAGTTATGGCCATAAATATATTTCGTGCGCCCATCTTCCAGCGGCCAACCCAAGCCACCCAAAAGTCTTGTCTGACACATTTCGCGTGCCATCTAATCGTGGCAAATGGGGTGCGACCCTCGTCGGGGACAGTAATCCGTATGCAGTTGCTTCATTTCTTAATTTCCGTATACGATGCCATGGTTATATCATCCGACCAGGTTAAATATAGTTCCTTTTTGCACGAGGCCATTATGATATCAATAATAATGCTGCAGGTGGCTCTACCCCTTCGGTAGAGGCGGCCATTTTCCAGGAAGTCCCCTGGTGACTTTTAGCTTGTGTGTGTTTGATAACCATAAAAAATGAATGGAACTGGGTGGGGACGCGCCGCACACAAAACTATATATGTATGCGTGGCTATATGGTTCACCTGCATTCTATTCCATTTCGCTTTTAGCTTTTCGCTTTTCACGCCTTTACTCCGGTGACGAGGATATCGATTTTCCCGTTAAACCGACGCCATTTTTAATGGCTTTCATTACTTGCGCTTGTCTTGTCTTTTACTTTTACTTAGTCCGGCCTTGTGCCTTAATTTCCGTTTTTGTTATTCTGGCTATGCCTTTTGCTGCGTAAGTTGATTAAAAAGCGGTTTCCATCTTTTCGGCCTCCCATTCGGCTGCGAATTTAATTGCTTGCCGAATAATTTGCGGCCCCTGAAGTTATCAAATATGTCACGTTTTTGTATGCACCCTCTAATGGAGCTAAATGGAAGGGCGAATGGCCGGACAACGGCGGGTTAATAATGCATGCCGAGCCGTTTGGCCATTTGACTGCCAGGGAAGTAAAGCCCAGACATTACGCATACGCCCCATGTTACGACAAACCGCTAACGGGCCACAAAAGAGGCGGCAGGACCACAGCAGCCATTGGCCTTTGCATTTACCGGAGCACTGATAAAAATAAGGATGTTTTCTGTCATATTCCATAATGTTTCAATAATTATTTTTCAAGGGAAATATACGTGTTTAAACCCTTTAAAAATTTAAATAACTTTAAAGCTTAAAATGATGCAATTCCCCATAAAAATGTTTGCCTAGTTGATGTAACTATTCATTATTTACGATTTAAAAGTAACAAATACTTGGTAATAAATTAATTTTCTAATCCCAGAAAACAGATATTATGAAATATCTATGAAAACATGTGTGTTTTTGAGTGTACCGGAGTAGAAAACATTTCCGGCTAGAGGAGGACTGCCTAGAGCCAAGCAACCATGGAGCGCCGCCTCTGAAATCTGACTATGAAACAGAAGGCATTCGTCATTAAATATTTACACTTTCATAAATGTGTGAGTGCATTCAGAGGTCCTTAAATATTTTATGGCCCGGCAGCAACCGGTGAAGGTGAAGGCCCCACAACAAAAAGGAAAAGAGCTGGATCGGTGGAGGAGGAGGAAGGAGCTCTATAAAAAAAAGCCATACAAGCGTGAAAATCGCAGCAACAACCAATGCAATGTTTGTCCAGGCTGCCACGGGACATCTTTTCCTATCATATTTATACATTTCTGTTTTATATTTTGAGCTCATTAAAAGGCAGCCCCGAAAAGGTACACACAGGGCACAAAGAATTTCACAGTCGAAATTGTCGCAAAGTGACAGCTTGACACAAAGCCAGGAGACTGAAGGCCCTCAATACGATGCCGAGGAGTGGGGTATTTTGGCATTTTGTTTTCTTGTTTATAAGTTCATCTGGTCGGCTTGTCCCTTTACGAGTGTTTCTGGCCATGTTTAGTCTGGTCTGGCAAGTTTGGCCAAGTGGAAAAATATTTTAATGTAATTATGCGGGAAAAAAAAAACACAAAGTTATTGCCATTTATTGCGCACATATCTGATTTTCAATGGGAAGGAGAACTCATTAGTAAAGCGAAATATTGGCTTTATTTATCGATGACCTTTTCACTATCCATCCGCTTAATCTTATTATTTACCAATGATTTAATTACCGAATTCCGACTTTGGAATTACTTGTGCAAACGATGTGATGAATGAATGCATTTGCATACGGCACTGCAATTGAATGTGAAAACTTTTAGGGCCATTAAATGCATTTGTAATTGTTGTTTGGCAAGATGTAAGCTTATCGCCTTCTCGGTTGAATAATTTGTCGTTTATAATGTGTTCATTTCGCGCTATTAAATGGTACGGGTACGGGTAATAGGCAATAAAAGTACATGCGACAATTTTCGACTAATGTTAACCATAAAAGCCGGCCAGAACTCAAACAGAAACACAAACACACGCGTTTATTTTCACAGGCGCTAATTAAAATATACAAGCCACAAACGGCAGCCAACGGCGCAGCAGCCACCGGGCCCACAATGCGTCAAATGTGGCGTATACGTAATGTACAATTAAACACACAAAACGAAAAGGACTTTCTGGAGGGGTGATGGGTGTGAGGATGGGGCTGAGACTGCGGCTGAGACTGAGACTGGAGCTAAGGAGCTCCTTCGTTTCGCTCGTGCGTTTGCCTAATTGAATGTAAGCTGCCTCAAGAACAATAAAAAAGAACACGAAAAACTGCCACTAAAAGAAAACATTAAGCTGCTGGCCCCCTCTTTCTCCCTTTGGACCGTCTGGCATTGCTGATCCTGGAAGACATTCAAATTACTCACAAGACATGACCGCCGCCGAACGGCGCTATAAAATTGCATTGTCCTTGTTTTTAGTTTGATGCCACATCACGTAATGGTAATGTTTGCCTTTCGGGTGACACAAAGCAAAGCTCCGAGTCTGAACCCGGGCCCAGGCCCGAGCTCTTCCCCAAGAAGGCAGTAAGTTAAATTAAAATTTCATGGCATCCCCGTGTTTGTGGAGTCACTTTCATCTCATTGGCTCCTGCTGTCTCTTTGGTAATCAAATCAGCGACAGTTTGCCGTGTAAAGGGAATCTGCCTCGGAATCTCTGGAATAAATCTGCTTCAACAGATTGTCTGCCATTCCAGGCAGCTTATCGGATTATCAGGTGAGGTATTTTCCGAGCGTTGTAATTGGAGGCACTTTAATGTAACGGAAAGCGGTTTCTGTCTGAGGAATTAACTATTAATTAGCTAAATGGGCAACTAAGCCACACTAATTGAAGGTGGTCCTGAACACCTGAAATAAAAGTTGTTGTTGGAAATGAAAACTATAAATCGATTGAACTGTCAATACTTTCTCCCAAAAGCGAAAACAATTAAAACTTTGTTTTAATCAAATCTGCTCGGGTCAGAACCGACTCGAACTCATTAAAATTCAATGAAAACTCTTTCTGTAAACTCACTTTAAAACTCACAGGATGCACCAAATAAATAATAATAAAAAGCCAACTAGAAACACAGGCTCAATCGCTCTTTAATAATTAAAATTGACCGAGAAAAAAGATTGTTTTTGGTTCGAGGCCAACAAAGTAAATTATTAAACTGAATTGAATTTTCTGCGAAACACACTTTCGCTGGCCAGTTCGATAAAGTTGTTGGCTGAACAGAACACATTACTCACACAATTAATTAGCGGAAAATCGTCGAAGGTCGCGAAGCTTCTGGGTTTCACTTGGCGATGTCGCAGCACTTGACAGCTTTTGTCAAACTCTATTAATTGATCGTTAAATGCCGAGACAGTTCGGAATGCACTTCTTGGATTGACGATGATCGATATGCAAATGAACCAACAAGTCGGCGGCCACAGATTCGAAACTTCAAAACTGCAATGCATCGAAAGCCGAAACCGAAACCGAAGCCGCCTCGGATCGTGCCGAGTGGCGGGCGAAAGGACCCGAATGGAGGTCCTGGAACGAGGACAGCGTTGGTTTCCCTTTTTTTCCTGCTGGCCTGGTTGCCATACCGACGCCTCGGGACTCAAATATCGAGAATCGAGATTCGGGACTCGGGTCCCTTTCGCTTCAAACTCGGAATTTGCGATTGGCTCCGACTGTTGCGTTCAGAGTTCGTTGTGAAACTGTTTCGTCCTGGCCATTTTTTTCTTTTGCCAGCCTTTTCGTCCTGGCCCTACGTCCCTACGTCCAACTTCCTGCGCACAAGTTTGAGTTGCAAGCTCCTTCCGTTCGATAAAATGGGTGTAAACACAACATAAATGTGCCGTCCTTTTTGTTTGTTTTTTTTTTTATATATTTTTGGACAGTTTCCGTTCGAGTGATGTAAGTTTTCGACACTTGTTGTTAGTAACTCGGGACGAAACTTTGTCTTCCAGGACATGCTAATGAAAGCGGAAAACTTTCGGCTGCTTCAAGGACTCTGCTGTGGGCAAACTTTCGAAAATTAGAAGAAAACCTATTGATTGCACATCGATTTTTGGTGGCGAATCAACAAAGTTACAGGAAGAGACAAAGGCCAGGCTTCGAGATGAGAACTTTGATGTCATTCAAAGTGTTTCGGGTTTACGCTTGGCGCGCCCCAAAAGAGACCAGGACCAAAGACTACCACAACACCGAAAAACGTGTAACCACCCAACACAACACAACAACCCCTCGAACCCAGGACCACCCACATTGTGCCACCCCAAGGACTTTGGAACAAGTTTGAGCCGATTTCAAACAGGTTGGCTGTTGCCACAGCAGATTCTTTGGGGTCCTTAGCGGAAACTTCCGCCGGCCGTGAGATATATAGGTGGGTTATGCGGGTTAGGTAACGATTCTTTTAATTGGGCCGGTGGAAGTGCAACGCGGCAACGACTATCACATGTCAGAGTTCACGTCGGTCATTAGCATCGGGTTTTTAGAGCCCCTTTAAACAGGGCGCCCTTTCGAAAAGGTCAGTTGGTCACAATCGAATCCCTAGGGGGCATATCGTTGAAGTCTCGATTTCAGGCTTCACTCTCCGCTTTTCCCGACACCAAACTAGGTACTCTGTTTCTTAACGAAGCCGGGTCAAGCACCCTTTGGTCAGAGAGATGAAGATATCGGGTTACCCAGCAGCCAGGCAGTTAAGTTATTAACCTGCTCTCGTTGAGGTTGATCTGGATAGGGCACAAAATTCAGACATCACAGGACAGGAAACTCATTAATTTTGATAGATGGACTCGGCTTGAAGGCGACTCAGCCACCAAAGGCCAAAAACACCCTCAAGCGGAAGGAAAAGGGGTAAAGAGGATGTTAGGCCCTTAACTGGAAACAGAAGATCAAGGGAAGATCATTACACTGACCAATGAAGCCAGAGTCCCGTCTTCAATCCGGATCCAGACATCAACGTCATCCCTGCTTCCGATCTGTCTGCCCTGGGACATCGGTGGGATGTTTTTTTGGCTTCCTGAGCGTCAATTACACGTCGTGTCTGGAGGATCTCCTGAGAGCAGCAGATGTTCCTCTGCGAGATCACTAACCATCTCAGGTTACCCCAGACAAACTCCTTTTTTCGTTGCCATCTTTTTTCTCTTCCTTGCCGCTGCAGCATTGCAGCTAACCCTTTGAAATAAAATTGCAGCACAATGGCAATACCATTTACCATCAACAAGGATATCAGATGATGCATGTTCCACCCAGCATCCCACCGCCCACCACCCACCATCCTCTCCCTTAGATAAGCAAGAATTATTGCTTCGGGTGGGTGCGATATTTCCCAAGTATTATGGTCGAGGCGAGTGGCCAAATTTAAAGCCTTACTTTCCAAGAATCATTTACAATTCTGTGGTTTTCTGTTTTCCTTTCTACAGGAGTAGGGAAATAACACTTTCAAGAAGGAAGTAGTTGGCAATCGAAATAGAGGCAGACAACAAAATAAAGAGCTTCCACTTTAAAAAACATAAACGTGATTTGCATGCCAAGTGCAAAGTATTTTCGGTTTTTTGGGTTTTAACACTCTAAAAACTAAATAAATAGAGCGTAAATATTCTAAAAAAAAGTTTAATGATAATAAACATTTAAAGGAAACTATGCTGGGCCTCTGAATAAAATAATTTATTAACCAAACAAACAAAAGTAAAATTATTTTTATAGTTAGTAATTTTAAAATAAAATTTGGTGTGTCTTGGCCCCAGGTCTTGGCTAATATCTAAATGTTCAACGTCAGAAGCGGGCCGCGCACGCGCTTTGAGCCTCATTTGGCATTCTGGCCAAGACCTGCGGCAATTTTCGACGCATTATGTATACGAGGGTACTGGGCGAGTATGTGACTAAGTCATCGGTCTGGGCGTGCGAACAGCTCCGCCTGGCTTGGAGCATTATTATGATCCAGCACAGAGACTGGGTGGGTGCGCTCATCGTGGTCGGATTGCCAATTGCCATTTGGGGATGGATCCCCGGGGATAGACCAGGGCCTACGTGATTCGATGGACATCAGCCAATGGCGATCTAAAATTCAGAATTCGAATCGGAAGAGGAAGGGCCGCCTGGGGCATTTCCAGTGGGCCCTACGATCAGGAAGTCCGTTGGCCAACGTCGTCGACCGAGTTCAGTGTCCGGTTTTTGTACTTGAAACCCAAATTACGCAGTTCCCGAAATAATTTCCAGCCCAGCCTCCCCCAGTGGGTTTGATATTTTTGGCCTTTGGCGAAAGTACCGCTAGACGGGCATCATGCAAGTGCGCAAGTGGGCCGTTCGCCCAAAAACCCGCTCGTGATGTCATCAGAGCGGCTTTTCAGAGATTTTTTTACACAGCGAATAAAAAGTGTGCCTTAATAAATATAAAAGAATAAAATAAAGAATGAAATACTTGGAAGCCAAACGTCTTCAATCATTATATTTTTATTAGTAAAAAAATACGTATAAACAATCCAGGAAACTTAGTATCACTAGTTTTTTCTCAAAGTGTAGTCGTTTTACAGCTCGAATTACTTCTCGAAATCTGATGATTAACACAAAAACCTCTCAGACAATTGATAAGTGCCCACGTCACAACAAATTGCAGCTTATCAGACAAAGGGGCGTGTCCAGCAACGCAAAAGGGTAACACGCCTCGTCCTAATTACTTTGGGTTTTCCAAAAATAAATGCAAGGCTCATAGGCATTCCTAGGAAGTGGTTTAGAAGAACACAAAAACAATAATGTTGCAACTCGTATTTCAATTTTAATTATATTGCATATTTTTTTACACATTCAGATAATAAATAAAAAATGCCAAAGATACAATAAAAATCAGTTTAGTCGCAGGTTAAATATTATTTAAATTAGCCCATATATGCCAAACGGAAACTTCCCAGAGTAAACGAAACAAAAATTACCTGAACCAGTTTCGTTTCTGGCCGTTAATCATCTTCGATCACCATTTAAGAATCAATAAAGAAGATAATTTATTGTGCGAAAGCACGATTCATGAAAAGACAATGACTCCGAATGACATCACAGCGGCTCTGCCTTATTTAAGCGATCCCTTACGCACAAATCGTTTGTTTTTTCAAGATTGAACCTAAAAATAATTCAAATAATACAGTATTTGGGTTTTTGAGCGTCTCAGAAAACCAGTTCATTGTATTAAATGTATTTTCTATTTTAAGGATATTCTTAAAATACCCAATCGATCATTTAATGTACCGTATTTCATCGGATTTAAATAGCTTTGGCGACACTGTGATTCATATCAAATGACTAAACCCTTGTAGTTAACAAATCCAGAGACTAATAAATGTGCTCGGGTCTAATGTGACACCTTTTCGTGAGGCAGGTCAGTTTTGTTTTGGATTTGTCATACCAATTAGTTGATTTGCCAAGGTCTACAGGCATCTGAAAAGCCGGAATTCCTCATTAGTTAAAATGCGAATTCTAGGTGTACAGCTCCTGTGGCTTCTTTTGCTTCAAATCTGGTTGCCAATGGGGCATGCCAAGATCTATCGTCGGCCGGTGTCGACAAAAACTCCCAAAGAACGACGAACTTGGGGTGGGATGGTCACGAACACGGGGCCAAACTTTGGAGGATGGCTCCTTCGGATCCTTGACGGCAATGGAGACTTTGCCTGCGGCGGAGCCTACTATGCGCCACTACTTGTGATCACCTCCGCCAATTGCATCTACCCGTATCGGCACCACATGGATGGTGGTTCCGTGGAGGGCACTGCCATTTCCAAATGCGACAAGGAGATTTACGCGGATATCGACACTGTCCACATTCCGGACAAGTTTGTCCACAACAAACGCTTCATGGACGTGGCGGTGGTCCGTCTAAAGGGCCCCATTAAGGGTCGACTCACCGAGTTCATCAAATTGTGCTCTGTGGATTTGGTTGCCGGAATGCCCATGATGGTTTTCGGGTGGGGCTACAACAGCTTGAAAGTGCAGAAGCCCACGACGCATCCCCGAAGCGGCACCGTCACCATTGAGGTATCCGCCACATGCCGCAACAAGTTTTCGAAATTGCTGCTCCTTTCCAGCACCTCCGTGTGTGTCACGCAGCCTAAAGGTTCCCAAGAATGCCTCTACGACGGCGGATCTCCCTTGATCTATGGGAACGAACTCTGTGGGGTCGTCTCCGTGGGGTCGCAGTGCAAAAACACCTCCTATCCGGGCATCTACACCAACATCAAGCGAGTAGCCTCCTTCATCACACAGATTGAAGATTCCATTCGAATGGGAGCAATAATGCGGTCAGCAGACAGGCCTTTTTTTGGACAACATTTCAAAAGACCTACGAAGGTAACAAAGCCACCGCGTAAACCAGTTAAAGTAGAGAAAAGGTACACCGGTAATACCACGACCACGGAAAACATTTTGGACTCCATGGTATGTGAAGATCCGCGGACTACGGTATCGGTAAGTACTAATTTTGTTATAACATTTCAAAACCAAACCAATTTCTTAACTTTCTTTAAACTGATTGATAGAATCTATGACCACGTCTAAGGATTGACGGAAGGATTGAAGAGGAAATGCGGTTTGAAATAGATTGGTTTTATAATATTTTTCAGACGTCAATTAAAACTAATTTTCAAATAAATAAGCGCTACTCTTGTTTATGTTTTTAAGAAATTTAACACATTTTTAATAAAAATTCGTTTTCTGGTTGGCCGCCGTCGCCGAATGGCCTTCCTGGGACAGTGGTTTACCCTCAACTCCCCAGATTTGATTTTCTCCTCTACCAGCAAAATAAAGCTGGCTACCTTATTGACGTCCGTGTAGAGACCCGGCTGACTGGTGTCGGAGCAGAGTGGTCCATGGGAAACTATACCGCAAAATTGGTTACCATAGGTTAATGGGCAGCCGCCGTCATATAAGCATTTGGTGCGATCCTTTGGATGAGTTACACAGAAGGTGGTGGGAGAGAGCTTGAAATGTTTCCCAAACTTTTTGGCACATGGCTTAGGATCTTCGACAACGACAGATCCGTTCTTAGGCTCCGAAGACTGCGATCCCACGTTAATGGAGTCGAAACCCCAGGCATAGGCCGTCATTTGCATGCCCACTTTAATGGGGGTGCTGCACAAGCGAATGAATTCGGTTAGCCTGCCCTTGATGGGCTTCTTCAGTCGGATGATGGCCACATCCATGTTCTGGCTTTGGTACTTGAAGTCCCTCGGGGTGTACACGGTGTCGATCAGTCCGAAAATGTTGTCATCCTCCTCGTTCTCGTAGGCCGTTGGCTCCACACTGGTCCCTTCCAGACTGTACCTGTACGGATGGATGCAGTTCCCGGAGGCAATAAGTAGCAAAGGGGAATAGTAGGCAGCTCCGCATATGGACGAGGCATCGGAGTTCACAATCCGGAGCAGCCAACCGCCGAAATTGTTTCCCGTATTTTTCGAGGAGCCTTCCCAATACCTCTTCCATTTGGGAGTCCTGAGCGTGATGTCGCGTGGATAAACTTTGCTCCATACCTGAAGAGACAACAGGTCCACTAAGGACAGAATCCAAAATGTAACTCTTGCCATAGCTTTTAAATCTAATACTGATACGGTTGGGGCTATTTTCCGTGCGACTTCCAATGAAAATGGGCGTATCTTTTCGTATTACAAGATACTCTACTCTGTGGCATTCCCTTCGAAAAGGAATATGCGAACAAAACATTTTTAGTTATTTAAATATAAATAAAATCGAGAACAGATAAAATTTATTTCGGTTTTCGGGTCGTTTTGATATTTTTCCTTTTCATCGTAGTTGATTTTAGCGACTTGACCTGCCTTTTCATCGTTGATTTTGGCGACTTGTCTTGCCTTTGTCCTGGCACCTTCTTCTCGCCGGACATTATTCTCTTTTCGACTTCTAAGATAAAGGTCTTGACCTTGTTTACTTCCGTGTAGATTCCAGGATCACTGGTGTCGCTACATAGTGGTCCATGGGAGACAATCCCGCACAGCTCATTGCCATAGGTCAAGGGCGAACCGCCGTCGTAGCGGCACTCATTGGGATCCCTGGGGTGCTTCACACAGAAGGATGTACTCGAGAGCTTGAAGCCGCCACCGTACTTCTTTTCGCAGGATTTGCTGTCCTCTACGGTCACAGATCCGTTTCTCGGGTCGGAGCTCAGAGACACAATATGAATGGAGTCGAATCCCCAGGCGTAGGCGGTCATTTCCATGCCAGCCTTGATGGACACATTGCAGAGACGGATAAACTCGGTTAGCTTTCCTTTAATGGGGTTTCTCAGTCGAATCACAGC
This sequence comes from Drosophila varians, assembly GCA_018150405.1. Taxonomy (NCBI): domain Eukaryota; kingdom Metazoa; phylum Arthropoda; class Insecta; order Diptera; family Drosophilidae; genus Drosophila; species Drosophila varians. The sequence goes on along the minus strand of JAECWK010000015.1, from coordinate 15,795,386 downwards.
CACGTCCATGTAGTGTTTTGGGTAGCGAAAATCATCAGGCGTGTACACGGTATCTATTAGTCCGAAGATGTTTTCGGTCTCATCCTCGATTGCCGTCGGCTCCACGCTAGTGCCCTCCAAACTGTAGCGATGTGGATGGATGCAGTTTGCGGAGGCAATCAGCAACAGTGGGGCGTAGTAGGCAGCTCCGCAGATCGTCGAAGCATCCGAGTTGACGACCCGCATCAGCCATCCGCCATAGTTGGAGCCCGTGTTGGTATCTGGACCACCCCAAACGCGTCGCCATTTCGGCGTTTTCCTCAAAATGTGGCGTGCATAGATTTTGCTCCACGTTGGCTGGGGCCACAGATCAACAAGAAATATAATCCACAGAGAGCTGATCCTCATACTCAAGTAGCTTACTTAGTTCTGCCATTTAAAGTGTAAATAATTAGCGGGGCTCAGGGATTAAGAATTTTGAAGGGTATTCTGCGGACACTTTTATAATTTTATTTATGGTTACTATTAAAAATTAAAAAAACGTCTGGCAGTACAGACTTGTAATAAATATTAAAATTAATTATATAAACTGAAAAGTTACATCAGTCTACAACAAAATAGTGTATCCAAATATCATTTATTTCTCCAATTACAAATTCAAAGTAAAGGCGTTTTAAAAGTATTTATATTCATTAGTTCCGTCCCATGCATCATATTTAAAATTTAAGACAAATCCAAACTTAGGAATAGTTTTTGCCGTCAAAATGAGGCTTCCGCTAAGTTGGATTTTTCTGTTACTTCTGGGAATTTCCACCTTGACCGACAGCAAGATTTACCAAAAGGAAATAAGAAGGAGGACCCCCAAACATCGCCGGATATGGGGCGGCATGGAGGCAAATACGGGTCCGAATTTTGGCGGGTGGCTTCTCCAGATAGTTGACAGGAACGGAGCATTTATGTGCGGGGGGGCGTACTATGCTCCCCTCCTGGTGATCACCTCCGCCAACTGCATGCACCCGTACCGGAATAGCCTGGAGGGGGCCAACGCAGAGGGCACGGCCTTCTCCAAGTGCGATCGCGAGATATATGCGGAAATCGACACCATTCATTTCCCGCCGAAGTTCATCTACAACAAGCGCTTCATGGACGTGGCAGTGGTGCGACTCAAGGCGCCCCTTCAGGGTCGACTCACGGAATTTATTGCGCTTTGCAATGAGTCCCTAGCAGCCGGAGAACCTGTTACGGTTTTTGGCTGGGGCTACGACAGCATGGAGGTCCGAAAACCTACTTCAACTGTCCGAAACGGTTCCGTGACCATCATGGAGCCCAAGGCTTGTCGCGAAACTTTTGGAAAAAGCACTCTTCTGGCCAGCACATCGTTCTGCGTAAAACAGCCACGGAATCCCAAGGAATGCCTCTACGATGGAGGGAGTCCTTTGATCTACAAGAACCAACTCTGCGGCGTGGTCTCCGTGGGATCGCAGTGCCAGAACACCTCCTATCCGGGTATTTACACCAGCATTAAAGAGGTAAAGGAATATATTCACCAGACAGAGGATGACATAGCGAAGGGGATAATCTGGAGAACACAAGAGAACAAGCTGATGCCTTATAATGATGATGAAGTTGGGAACTCAATAAAAAATAATGCATCTAATTCAACGACACCGGATCCATTGGAGACTATGGTATGCTAAAGAGTGATTATATTTTGTTAAAAATAAGAAAAGAGAAGATTCTGAAGACCTCTTTAAATCGGTGACTACAAATAAAGGTGCACCATAAAGTACCATCAGAAAACAACCTTCCATGTTCCATTTTGCCTTAATTTTTCCATTACTGAATCGAAAAGGAAAACTTTTAAAAGTGAGAGTAGTTTGAAGGAACTGAGAAATGACCTATATTTTAAATGTAAACGTTGAATCCCCATGTTATTATAATTATATCGTAACATCAATTTGTGTTGCAACAATCCGTGAAATTAAAACTGTTTTACTTGGTAATGTTTTAAAATCAATAGAGTGATAGAGCTGAAGAAATCCAATTCGAAGTATGAATTTCCGTAGAGGAAACCTGCTTTTTATGGCATTTGTACTGGCAGGAGTGAACGCATTTCGAAATGGCAGGAGTCTGATATCAAAACCAGCCGTGAGGACAATCTACAAAGATGGAGTCCAGTTGAGTAAGGGCGCACAAGTGCACCCCTGGACTCTGCGGATTTTCGATGGTTTCCGATTCGCTTGTGGGGCATCGTATTACAGTCCCCGGATTGCTCTGACCTCAGCCAATTGCATGCATTCATATCGGAAAAGACTGTCCCAACTGAACCTCGACTTTTTGTCGCCGGACGAGGACGAGCCGGAGGAAGATGTAGTCATCCTGGCCCTATACGTATCGCAGGATTGGCGCTCAACGGAGAACTACATGGACATCGCGGTGCTGAAGTTGAGCAACCACCTGCGTGGCAATTTCAAAAAATTTGTTAAACTCTGCCGCAAGCCGCTGAACACTCACCAACACCTGACGGTTGTGGCATGTGGCGCCACAAAGGACGAAGATCTGCGAAGCGAACAAGTCGAGATCCTTGGAAGGATGGAGTGCGAGAATCAGTATGACAATTATATCCTGGGCGAGACAATAGCATGCGCTAGGGAATTTATCCACAGCCATGGTTGCATGTTTGACGCTGGTTGCCCTGTGACCGCGGACTCTCAGCTCTGCGGTATCGTGGCATCGGGACCCGCCTGTAAGTCTAGACTGCCAGGACTTTTTACAGATGTTTATGATACCCGCGGATTTATCTCAAAAGCGGTCCTCAGCAGTCACAATCCAACAGAAAAAAAAGGATCGTGGATTGCCATATAGAAAAAAAAATACATAAGAATGTTTAAATGATTCAAAATGAAATAAAATTTGAAACTCAAAAAATAAGTTATTTAAAAAATACATACGAAATATTTTACTCTACAAAGCAATCTTATCCAAAACACAAACCATTCCCTCGCACAGGGAAAATGTTATGTATAAATGGCTTTCGTGTATGATAAACTAAAATATATACATACTAACTTAGTACTGCTCGCTTAGTATGTATATTAACTAATTTAAAACTTACTTGAGCAATTTATAAAATTAATTTTTCATTTCCTTGGACTCTAGGGAAATTTTTAAAGTAAGTCAAAATGAGCACCAGCGATGTCCATGTCTTGACCAAAAATCATCCGACTTAATTCTTGGTTATTTTAATATACTTTTAAATTTTAATTAAATGCAGTATATTATTTAAATATGAAGTGTCATCCAAACTAAACAATTATTATGTTGATAAGATTAAAACCTAAGTACACTTTAAAACTTGTTATAAATACTTGAAATTCTTTAATGGTTTCCAGTACTTTATGTTAATAAGTGTTTAATGATTAGAAATTGTTGTATACAAGAAATATTAAATATGGATAATAAAGGTTCAATATAATCAAGAAGTAAAGTAAATCGGATAAGGCTTATTGATGCTTAAAAAATAGTTTCTTTCTTTAAGTTTCGATATAGTGCTCCTGAATCTCTTTCGACCTGGAAAGTCTGCCCTCCAAAATGAGTAACTTCTAAAGTTCAATAGATTATGGTAGCATTTTCAGTTCCAGACCAAAATTCATCAAAATAGCCGGGCCTTATCGCGGCAATATTAACCAAATGAGCAATCAAAACCAAAATAATAGCCCACTTGGGTTTCCCTAAACCGCAGACGGTGCCATATCAGCACCTGTTTTTTTTTTCGTGTTCTATGATTCCTGAAATTTTATTAGATACCCATCTTCAAGAGGCTTTTAAAGCTCGTACGCTAATCTTTGCTGTCAACAATCAATCCATTACCTAGGAAAACGCTTTATATTGGTTAGGCGGTAAAATATTCGGGTTTTTCACCACTTCAGCCATTCCCAATAATCGCGGTTTCTTCATATAAACAGTGCATTTCAAAGTTCATCGAAAACCCGTTAATTTGGGGTCAGAATCCAGTGAATCAATTTCAACACACTTTGTTAAAGTTTCATGCTATATTCGCGTGTTTTTTTTTATTTCTAAGTATTTATTTTATTAAAATTTATGACTATTTAGGAATATTTTAGGATACACGTTGCTGTTCTCCAAAAAGTACAATTTTTGCACACGGAGCTTTACAAGTTACTTAATACAAATACTTACAAAATATACCTTTACTATTCAAAAAATAAAAAGGTCTTTGATTATATCAATTATTGATTTCTTTTCTATATTTTTTCATCTTGAAAACCAACTTTAATCAGACAGAAAGCTATCTATTTGTTTAACTGCAACTTTTAATTCTTATAATGTCAACTTCAAAACCCCTTTCTAAAAAATCAAACCAAAAATTGAACTAGAATTTAAGTTTTTTTATTTACAATATTAACTACAAATACACATAAATAAATTATATACATGGCACTTAAGCTACGCGAAGAAAATCCTTAGCTACTGGCTTGAACTTCCTTTTCGTTGTTCGTTGGCAATTCCGCTTTATTTTCCAAAGCAGGAGCAGTGGGCTGTGAAGTTTCATATTCGGGGGCAATGGCATCTGGCGACTGCTTCTCAAGATCGATTGGTGATGGGTGAACCTCCGGAACTATCTCCACTGGCTGGGCTTTTGGTTGGAGAGCTGGTCTACGGTTTGGCAAAAGCAAAGTCTCCAGTCCAGTACATGGAGCTTCGATCAGAATGTACATGAAGTAGGCCAGTATAACCGAAAATCCAAAGTCCTGCCAGAAACGCAACATCTGGGAATGACAAATATAATAACTGGTTTCCAGTTTTAAACAAATACCGCGGATTACTTACAATATCGTAGTCGGAGAAGTAGGTGTTGACCCGCGTGCGTCCGCCGTTGAGGTTCTGAATGAACAGATGGCCCATGTAAACGCAGAAGGAGAGCTTGGACAACGGCTGCCAGAGGGGTGAGGTGAGGAAAGAGTTGGCCAGACCTCCATATCCTTTCATGCAGGCAAAGACCACCCAACTCAGACCCAAAGGCCAGGCAATTCGCGACAGCGACACGTAGAAGGCTTCGTTCAAAATCGGTATGGTCTTGCTCTTGGCCATTCCATAGGGATACATGGCTAAGATGCAGGTGCAGAGCAGAGCCAGACTGGTAATCCATCCTATCCAGACACTGGGACGGCTAAGCTTGAAGGTCTTGCCCCTAGTAGAGTGCAGAAAGTAGCCGAAGAGGAAGCCAACCAGCCAGCCAGAGGCGCGAGTATGGGTGTAATGCGAGAGATCCGTGCCACCATCGCCTCCTCCGCCCATGTTCAACCTGAAGTCAGGAATATTAGGTCAAAACTTGGTAAACAGTTGTAAAAAATAGCTTACAAGGAGTAGTCGTTGATCACCATAATGCTGAACAAATAGGCCGCTAGACTCAGCATAAAAAGTAGCACCATAGCAGCTCCCTTTTTGCCAAATTTATAAACAATAAGCAGCAGAATGGGGGCGATGATATACAGCTGGGTGTCGATGGCCAAGTACCAGGCATGGGCCAAACACTTAAAAGATTAAATCGCAATTAGCAGAGTCACATTTGGGTTGGCACTTTCCTACTTACTTCCTGGTCGGTAGCGTAATTCTGAATGTAGAGCAGAGTCCAATACCAATTCTTGTTGCAGTTGTCGTAGTTATCAAAGTTCCAGTTTCCGTACAAAGGGCCATCGCCCACCAGAGGCAATAGTTTGAGGTACACCAGAATCATGACAGCCACGATCGGGGTGAGGCGAAGATACCGATGCAGATACATCAGCGGGATATTCAGTTTTCCATTGGCCCTAAAATGGTTGTGATAGTCTCTTTAATTGGACAAAAGTGGATCAGCCTTTGACTTACTTTTCCATAGCGCGCAGGGGAACCATGGCCACCAGGAGACCGCTGATAAAGAAGAACGTGTCCACGGCGAACACACCTTCATAGATAACGTCTATGAAAGGTGACTTGGCCCACTGGAAGTACCCATAAAATCAGTACAGATATATCAAAATATAGGGAGGTTCAGTCACACACCTCATACACATCGTACAGGTTAATGTTGGGCGATGTTATGCCCACAATATAGTCGTGACCGTAGCAAACCCAAACCAAGGACATGCAGCGGATTCCGTGGAGACACTCAATAACATTGGGATTCGACTTGGTAGAGACACGGAATAGGACACGGGAGTTGGCACGTGCCGAGAAAACCTTTAAAATGGCAGGCAGTTTAGCTAAAATAAATCAAATTGTTAATAGAACTTTAAATAAAAAGATAAGAAACGTACTTTGATCTTCGCAAAGGAAATAGTCATAAAGTGTAGAAAGGCCAACGGCAGCAGCAAATAAAGATAAAAGTACTCTGAAATCATAGGCATAATAATTTTAACTTCCTTTAATTTAAAAATTCAAACTTACATGGTGAAAATAGTAACTCCATCGAGCTCCTCACGTTCCGATGTCTTGCAAGATTGGGCACTAACCAAGTTCTGATTCGTATTTAGCTCTAATCCGAGTAGCTGCTGGTAAACACGGCGCAGGAGGGTGTCCATGTTTGTGGAGGAGCAAGAGGCAGGGAAACAGACTGCAGTCTGAACACTCATCATCATTCCGCCGCCCCCACCTCCACCACCTCCCAGTAACTGCTGAATGGGCAGCTGGGAAAGGCAGTATTTCCCCAAAATGGTGCTGGTCAAGGACTCCTGCTCGATGCCAACGCACTCGTCATAGTGACCCAGGTCCTTGAGGTGGCCTTTGAGGATACCCGCAGGTATTTTGCCCCAGGAGTCAATCACTGTCAACACAAAGGCTTTTAATTTCCTGCCAAGGAAAAAATAGCTGATGGAACTCACTTCTATAGGCCCATAGGCTCCCGGATGCCAATTCTGCGGTGAGCTGAGCAAAGTCGGCATAGCATTGGAGGTCCGAAGTCGTCGGAAGACGTCCCTCCGGCACCAAGTCCTTCACGGTAATATTTTTGTAATATTCAAAGAATCCTTCCGGTAAATGCCTCAGCCTGTTCAAGCGCTGGTAATCCTGCGCATCCAGTTCGGTGTCCAACTTAACCTCCAAATCCGAACGCACCGCCTGGGCCATGGCCAGGCCAAAAAGAAGCAGCACTATTTTGATTTTTACCATATCTGTCAACGACCAACTACCGAATGTCTTGCATCTGCTCCGGGGCAGCCTTTTTATAACCGACCACGGAAGACGTCTGGTGTTCTAGGTAAAGATAAGGATTAGTAATATATGGACATTTTTAGATTATGGAAATCGGTATTACCAACATGACTAGGCACTCCAACCTATTAATCAGCCAAATTTATTATTTCGATTGAAATCTTTACGCGTAGCATTACTTTTTGCATATTATAAGGGTCGAGTACTATAATCTTATCGAGCCACCTACTGGGAAATCTTTTTGGGTATGAGTGTACTCAACAATAACACTAGACTTTAATTTAAATACTATATTAGGTATTGAACAGGTGCTTTCATAATAAATAAGATAAAATTTAAAGAAAATACAAAAACTACCTATAATGATTTAAATATTGTGAAAATATTACAAAGCATTTTCTTATCTACTAACGTCTGGTAAGTCGGATCCGGTCAAGTAGGTTTCCGAAAGGTTCTCATGGGACTTTTATTGCTCTGTGATTAAGTAGATGTGATTTTTCAGGTTAATTGATTTGACTTTGTTATCAAATTTATGCAAAAAACGTGTAACCATAGTTCAAAAACTGCATTTAGCCCACTTGTTCTAATTAATTACTTTTCATTGGAGACATCTTAATATAAATTCAATGAATAACAACAAAAAACATTCGTTATTACAAATTTCGAACGATACGAAATGGTCTCCCCGCCATTTTGTTTTGTTTTCTTATCTGTGTTGCATACTTTTGGGTGAAAAGTTTCTGATAAAATACATGTAAGTGTAAATTATCAATACTTTAAACACTGATAAAATAATCATATATAAAAAATTACAGCAACTTTGCAAATTGATAAAAACTATTGAATATAAAACTATAAAATATATAAGAAAAGTTTTTAAATCCGAACTCTCTCTAAATTTTAAATGCTTCTTCTGTGATCAGGGTCAGGCTAGCCAACTCCATAAGCAGCATCTGCTGGAAAAACCAGAGAAATGTGTCCACATTTGAAGCTGAGATAGAGGCTGGAAGACAGACACCTGTTTATAGAGTGATCAAGTTCAAAGCAGCGGAATTTCCCACACACTGACATAGCGGCAAGTGGGAAACCCGAATGGGAAACCTGATTAATCCTCATCATAGTGGCAAAGATCCATATAGTGTCCTATAAAGATGCGAAAAGTTATTGAACTCCTTGGCAAACGGGTTTGGAGCTCCAAGTCTTACAAAATTTCGTAGGCTATCTTTAATACTTTTGTAAATTTCTTACTACAAAATCTAAAGCACTATGTCACTGCCAGACTGGAAAGTAATTGATAGTTGTTTATAGCCCGGTCAAAGTGAACCAATTTATCAATGAATATGATGTGTATTCCTATCAAATTTATTGTACATAAATCTCAAACGTATCCAGGTGTTGGATAATGAGTTGTATATTGCAATCTGATTAACATTTTTCCATATTTGCATTTGCCTCAACGCCTATTGGGTTCTGGCCAACTGGACCAACAGTATCAGCTGGCTTTTATCTCTACTGATACTTTAATTGGCCGCGTAATTTAATTAAAGGTGTCCAGTCTGACGGCTGGCGGGTGGAAGAGCTTGACTTTCTACTTCCGTAACCCATACCCGTGCCCGTAAGCGCTGGGGACGAATTCTTGCAAGTAATTATCCGTCGGGCACTTGACGCGTTTTCGCTTTGCCATTGGTAACAAACTTTGTTGGCCCGAAGAAAAGACTTGAAGCCAAAAAGCAGCGATGTCATTGTTGTGTCCAACACGTCGTATGCGCAATATGCGGACCTAATCAGTAAATAAAAGTCCAAATCAGAGATCACAAAAACATCAAAAGAATCGATCAGACGAATGCGAAAGCAATCAGCGCCGTCGAATTGTTCGATCGCAGCTGTTAACAGTAAATTGTCCCGCCCTGAGTTGTTTAGGGAAATACTTGGCTGGCTTTGCCAGGCTAAAAACGAGTTGGACTGCCCCCCGCAGCCGCACACTGAGGAAAACATTAATCCCCCTTATGGCTGTCAAGATTCGGCGATCGGCCTTGGAAGAAATTATATTTGAAAGTTGATTTTTATGTTATTTTTACACAAATTTTTGCCATTATTTATTCGTGTTTGCACTCGAAAAAGTGATAATTATGCAAAAATCAAGTGCTTCGGTAGTCTGAAAAATGTTTTTTAAGTATACGATTTTATTTATTCCACCTCTTACACGGATTAAAAAAAAAAACATTTCTTTCAGCAACTAAACTCCCCTTTTTTTGAGTGATCTATCGCGTCAAAAGATTGCCTTAAAATGAACAAACTAACAAAAAAAACACACATCACGCGAATCGACAAAAACAAATGATAACATTTTTAAACGAGAACCGAGGCAGATTCGTAGAAATATCCAAGCAGCGCCGCGGATGCGTCACACTTTCTTTTTGGGGAAGTCCGGATGCGATGGCCCGGCGCTCGCCCGACTAGTAGCCGGTTCCAAAGATGCCTCCTCACGGCCGCTGACGTTGCGATCTGGGAAACGTGACTCGGGTACGGGGCCAGATACGAATCTTTGCATACAAAGCCAAACACAGACGAATGGGAGCGATCATTTGCGGTTCACACTTTGAGTTCAAAATCAGAGAATTAAATACGGATTCTGGGCGCGCCTTCTTTTTGGGTTCGACTCGTGTCTATTGAATTCAATTAGATTAATCGGATAATTATGTGTTCGTCCACATCACCAGGGCGATTTCATAATACTTACGGGAATGAATCACGAACCTTTTTTATATGGACAACTTTTAACCCAAATATTCGTGTGAATCCTTTTGTTTCGAATCTTAAAAGTCCCCTAAAATGCTTTTAATATTCTAAGCAGTCAGTCAGTTACTTAAAATGTAAATAACATAATTACTGAAAACAATTGAAGGAAGGAAATACTTTTTATGGAGCGATTACGGTGTGTAGGAAAATCATTTTTATGGTCAATCAACGGCGAATGCAACAAACGTTGAAGTTGTTAAAATGCCGGCAATTATTTTTATTATGGCAACCTCTAAAGTTCCACATACTGGGATAAATTTTATAAAGTAAATATTACATGTAATATTATTATAGCTGTCATAGTTATTACAGTTTATAAACGCATTAACTAGTAGTGTCGAATGGGTTCAAAGTAGTACTTGAGTCCATAAATTTGAATCGATAAATAATGCGGCTTGCTCGCCCAAACTAGTTGTCATATTTTCTTTTATTAAGATCCAATATAATTAAATATGAATATGTTGATTTGTGAATGCAAATAGAACCACATTTTGCAATAATGATGGCAACAAGTCCAGCAATTCAACAAAACCAAATTATAACCCGCATCGCAATTTAAAATTCTTTTGCGGAGCACCCATGATTTTCTTATTAGAAGTCGATTAATTAAATCAATTTATAAAATACTGTTTATTTATAAAGATTAGAATGTCTGGCAAAAGAGCCTCAGCCTTGACAACTAGGCAGTATTCGTTGAAGCCTTAAGATGTTTGAATAAATTGACATCCAGCCAGTTTTTATTAAGTAATAATTGATTTAAAAGTCCGGGGACAGGCGCCTCCTCGCCATAGTGCAACTGCAAATTTTCACACTGACTCTATAATGGGAAAAGCTCGTAGAACATGACGGATGGAATATGTTAGCGGTAAGCCGATCCCTCTCACATATGGATGGAAACCGAACTGACAACTACAAATTGCATTCGATTCAATCCTCGAAACGCATTTGAAATTCAATTCGTAATTGTATTGCGATTTTACTTTCGCACGATGGGAAATACTCAATCCAAGACAATTGCAGAGCAAATGCCGTAAATTGCAATTAATCTTGGCCAGTCATAAATTCGACTATTTAGCAATAAACAACAGAATCGAATAGTGCCCAAAGGCCTTCACAGTCAAGTTCAAATGCTGTAAGTCGGGGCTTTGGAAGGACAGCGTAGCGTTCTGGTGTAATAAGTAGTTTGATTTAATACTTTCATTCAAGTGTGCGTCATGCCAGGGATTTCCAAGCCGAAGCCAAGAAAAAACAAACATTTATGTGTGTTTTGCCTGCCAATTAGCGAGCAAGGGGACTGCCAGGAATTTCAGTTTTATTTCATTTCCTACGTCACAAAGCCCGGCGACCAGGGCGACCAGGGCGACCTGCTGCTAAATATGGCGACCAAACTACACTGATACAAATTCTTATCAACATCCCCGCCTCGCAGCATACACACAGAATGCGAACTATAAACAACGATCGGTAATTGCAGCGGCTTTAAGAGCAGGAACTGGTTTTTTTTTCTGTCATTTTGGGTTCTATTGCTGTGGTTTTGCTTTGGCGAGCGCCATTCTTCATCGCGCGGGGCAATGGCGACGCCGGGCGACGCCGAGCTGCGGCAGCGACAGCGGCTGCGCCGCCGACAGAGGCTGGAGCTGATCCACCGGATCGGATATAAAAGTTAGTCGGGTGCTGGGATTCTGATTAGTCTGCGAGCGCCGTTTACAAGTACATGGCACGTTGAGTTCTCAGGTGGGCAGGTGTGCGTTGCAAGTTTTTTTTGGGCAAAAAAGTGAAACGCAAGTGAAGTGACCAAATCAAGTAATATCCAACGCTGGTAAACTCACTCCAAAATAAAAACGAGAAATCCGGAGAAACGTGCCGTGCCCAGTGTTAAGCGCAGAAGAAAAATCAAAAAAAATTTGAAAAAGAAACCGATTCTGTTCAAATTTTGTTCAGCAAGTGACAGCATATTTATTTGCAACGGTAGGTATGCGTGATATTGGATAATATTTTATAAAACGCGCCAAATTAGCAAATTGGCTTTTCCAAAAGTGAATATGAATATGCAAATTGACTTGACATGCATGTTAAACAGGTGTTAACACAATAATTCTCGATTCAAGCTCCTTAAGTTATGGCTAAATTACATCATTTCCGACAGCTAATTACATCAAAATCATTAGATGGGACAATTAAAATCAACAAAAAATATTAATAACATAGAAAATGCAATTAGTTATTGCAAAATAATGGCTCTACAAAATTGTTTTCACTTCGCTTCATTCACCATCAAACCAATTTGGTGCTAAGGTTTCTTCGGTCAATAATAATTAAGAATGAAAAGCGCAGTTTTTATGCAAAATTCGTTAATGGCAGCTTGAGATTTCATTGAACCTGAATCCGAAACGAGAACGTATAGCCGATAAAAAAGGAATTTTTGAGTTGCAAAAAAAAATAAAACCAGTTCAATGCACAAATCGAAGCGACCAAGGAAGTAACCGGAAAGCTTATTAAAATAAGGAAACTGCACCCGAAACTTGATCGGCAATCGGAGATCTCTGCCTGTTTTAGGTGCGGCAGGGTTATAAAAGTTTAATTAAATTAACACTGCACTAAAACGGTCAAAGTCCTATTTGTGAGCAGGCATTCTGATTTGTCTTGTTGGTTAGCACTTGGCCAGAGAGAATCGTTTGCTAGACAAATGCTAGCATAAGTACCACACAATTGACATTTAATTTGTTTTGGAGCGCTCAACTAATTGCTACACATATTGGAGCGGCCGCTTGGAGTACACTTAGTATGATGGATTTATAATTGCAATTGAGTCATTGGCCAAAGCCATAGCGATCGGCTATTAATTATGTTAAGTATGTGTCAAGTGTGTGTCGCATATCTGTTACAAGCGTTTAGCCTCATGGTGCCCAGTAGTCGGACTGCATAATTTAAGCTTAAAGCAAATTTGCATTTGCCAGCTCGAAGCCTGGCTCTTTAATGAGCTTGCGAAACGATTCCCGCATTGACGTAGGTGCTCCATGCAGAGATCGCTGTTAGTGTGGTTTTTTTCTTGGCTTGTTATTTGTTCCGCCACTGACTTGTCATCCAATTGACTCACAATCGGAAATTCTGAGGGCTCCGAGGAAAACAACATTGCCTGCCGGTGGAATAAAAAAAAATCCCACACAGACCCAACCAGATCACACTCACTATGGGGAGGACCCCAAACCCATGCAGAATCACAATCAGAATCAGCATCAGCGGCTTAAATTAGACGCTTTTTACTCAATTAAGCAAATCAGTCACGGCACAACAAAACAGAGCATAACTGATAATAAAAATAATGCAAAAATAAGGTTGATTTTGATTTGAATTGGTCCGCCTCCAACGACAGTTCGACAGTTGACAGTTGGCGGTCGGTGGTCGACGGTCGGTAGTCAGCAAATTAATTAGCCACACATTTGGAGCTTGGAAATGGGCAGCGACGGAAACGTTTGCAGCGATACGAGATACTAGAAAACAGCGGGACGACCTTAGGCAATGTTGTCGATCTGGCTGGTGCAGCCATAGCTGCCACCAAGAGTCATTCAACCCGACAAAAGGTAGTTAACAATTATGTAAATTACAAATTACATGGCGGGGTGATAATTATGGAACGATTTTCCAAAAGCCCCGCCGCCTGGGCCGCCACAGAAAACAATCTAGCACAAATGGGACCTTGAACGGAAAATTAGTACCACAGTATATGCAGTTGTAAGCCTGGACTTAAATGCTTTTCAATCGAGTTGGGGCCGCTAGTGCTGCTGCTGCTGCTAATGCGCTGCTCCAGCCTGGTTGCCTGGTGGCTAACCGTTTTATGTGTGCTTAAATTATATTGGATTTTTTATATTCGTTTTCGTTTGATTTAATGGCATCGGGGGCTGTAATAACATTAAATCAAACGCTTGGACTCGGATTTCACCTCATCAACAGAAGCAGCGAAGGTGAACAGAAGTCGCTGGCGGTGCGGTGCGGATGCATTAATCGATGATGTGAAATGCTAAGAACTCGATGCGGCCCAAGAATGTACGGCACCAGGCACAACAATAGTATGGAACAGATTGCCAGCACATTGTATGCAGATACGAATAGCCAAGCGAGTGGTGAGTAGTATATATGCTGGCAATGGGACACTCAAATATATAATCAGCAAACATAGCAGAAGTATGCAAGTCTGTATGCAAGTGAACAAACTAATTGGACTCACACGGCGCATACGTAATGGGCGCTTGGGAAATGTTCTCTGCCTAGCCTTGAATTCGTTACGTATACGCCCCGTATACCCACCCCGTGTGCCGTTGTAAATTGCTCCGACTGCCAAAAAATGTATGCCAAGCGAGTACAGCTAGCCAGAGCTGGCTTGAGCTAGAGCTATAGCTAGAGCTAGAGCCACCGGCCAGAACCAGAAGTTTACTACAAAGACTGGGCCAATGGACAAAAATTCAGCTTTTCGATATTGCGCAACTGAGGAAAAACTTGTTTGGAGCTTAGCACGAGAGCGTAAGGCTTACAACTCACTTCCATGTACATGTTTGAAGTACTTACAAAGGCCCAGAAGATGAAGCGGAACCAAATAAATAATTCATTTCGGTCACGAAGCTTCCTGACCATGCGGCAACGCCTTTCCTGCTTCCTTAACCGGAGCACTCTTTAAAATCAAATCAGAGATTAACATTACTTAAGGCCAGGGGTACGAGTAATTGCCGTTCTTGAGCCTCTAGACGGCTGTCTGTCTTCATGTTTTGGATTAAATCGTTTGACATTGGAGCCAAGCAGATACCGATTCGGATATACAGATACAGTCTCGGTCGGACACCAGAAGTTGGCGGCGCAATGACATTTTACCCGCCAGTAGCTGGCTTTTATGACACGCCAATGGAACTTAACGAACATGAACATAAGGTTAAGTTAGCAGCTTGAAGACCTCCAGGCATCTTGGGCCAGTTACCACCGTTTCCAGCTCGACTTTTGTGGCCAACGCACGTCAAATGGGCCAGCCGGGCAATTGAATTATTTAATGCAATTAACACGCCGCATTCCGAGCGCTTGTTTTGGTCTCCGGCCAAGTCCAACCATCTGAATGCCAAGCCTGGCTACTTTGGCCATCTAACAGGGAGATGGTAATCTCGATCGCCAGTCAAATTATATTAATTTATAATCCCATGCTGATTATATATGTTTCATACTCATAATTCACGAGATCCACTTACCGAAGACCGGAACATAGCCGACAATGTGTGTCTGGTAAATGATCTCATAAATTAATCTGCTCGCAATTAGTACGTCTAACAGGTGTCTATGCTAATGAATTATATAATATTCCGCGTCAATGTGGATTTAAGCTTCTAAAACAAGTCATAAAAACAACTGGTACTTGGCTTAATCAATGGGTTATGAGAGGACTTGATAAGTCTATCGGAATTATTGGGACGTACGGAAATGATCGAGTATTCTTGTAAAAAGCAATTTACATTTATTATTATAAAGTATGTTGTAAGGTTTATTGATTGATTTGGATTTTTATTGGCAGTAGCCATCAATAAAAATATTATTTTTGCATTAAATCAGCTTCTAGTATGCAAAGTTCCATTAAACAAGCAATTCAGAGCTTTACTTTTCATTATTTAAACATTAAACTTACCTTTAGCTATTAATTACTCAATTTTGTTTAAGAATCTATATATTTTTAGTTTATAGTTTTTAAGAGTTAAGAGTTCCGATTATAATAGAACCAGACACCCTGCATGAATGGGCTTAATTACAAATTGCTCAGCACTAATCGCTTTTACCTAACAAATCTTGAGAATGATGCAATGACTGGAAGTCATAATGTTCAACCACTTTTTCCACCGGCACAGGTAACACAGCTTCGAGATGGGTTCACTGCCACAGTTGTCGATTGTCAAGGGTCTGCAGCAGGACTTTGCACCCCGAGCTCTGCACCGCATCTTTGAGGAGCAGCAGCTGAGACATGCCGACAAGATGGCCCTCATTTATCAGCCGGACGGATACGGACACGGACACTCGATGGCGCCCAGCCAGAGCAGCTACCGCCAGATGAACGAGCAGGCCAATCGGGCGGCCCGCCTCCTGGTGGCCGAGACCCACGGACGCTTCTTGCAACCTAACAGCGACGGAGACTTCATAGTGGCCGTTTGCATGCAACCTTCAGAGAAACTGGTCACCACCCTGCTGGCCATTTGGAAGGCGGGTGGCGCCTACCTGCCCATCGATCCCAGTTTCCCGGCCAACCGAATCCATCATATTCTGCTGGAGGCAAAGCCCACACTGGTCGTGCGGGACGATGACATCGATGCCGGAAGATTCCAGGGCACCCCCACACTCTCTGCCATGGAACTGTACGCCAAGTCCCTGCAGCTGGGTGCCTCCAATTTGCTCTCAGAGGAGATGCTTCGCGGCGGCAACGACCACATTGCCATTGTGCTGTACACTTCCGGAAGCACAGGTGTTCCCAAGGGTGTCAGGCTTCCGCATGAGAGTATTCTGAACCGCCTCCAATGGCAGTGGGCCACCTTTCCGTACACGGTTAACGAAACTGTGAGCGTTTTCAAGACGGCGCTCACCTTCGTGGACTCCATTGCCGAGCTCTGGGGTCCGCTGATGTGTGGTCTAGCCATATTGGTGGTGCCCAAGGCCGTGACCAAGGACCCTCAGCGCCTGGTGGCCCTGCTGGAGCGCTACAAGATCCGTCGCCTGGTTTTGGTGCCCACATTGCTGCGATCCCTGTTGATGTATCTGAAGATGGAAGGCGGCGGTGCTGCCCAGAAACTGCTTTACAATCTTCAGATCTGGGTCTGTTCCGGAGAACCCCTATCCGTGCCTCTGGCCAGTAGCTTCTTCGACTACTTCGACGAGGGCGTTCATCGGCTGTACAATTTTTACGGCTCCACCGAGGTCATGGGCGATGTCACCTACTTTGCCTGCGAAAGCAAAAAGCAGCTGAGTCTCTACGACAATGTACCCATAGGTAGGATCCATAGAAGCTATATGTTGATGGGGTTTTCAATAGTTGTCTTTATTGGTAGGTATTCCCGTGTCCAACACAGTCATCTACCTTTTGGATTCCGACTATCGTCCAGTAAAGAACGGTGAGATTGGTGAGATCTTTGCTTCCGGCTTGAATTTGGCAGCTGGTTATGTCAATGGCCGAGATCCGGAGCGTTTTCTGGAGAATCCGCTGGCCGTAGAGAAGAGTAAGTCTTTCAAAATCTAATTCAAAACTTGTTTTAATTATTCTGATCTGAATCTCAACGTTATCTCTTGTTTTTATTAATCCTTAATATAATAATCCTTAAATATCTTCGTTAATCCTTAATAGAATACGCACGCCTTTACCGGACTGGTGACTATGGTTCTCTGAAAAATGGAAGCATCATGTACGAGGGTCGTACCGATTCCCAAGTCAAAATCCGTGGCCATCGAGTGGATCTTTCCGAGGTGGAAAAAAACGTGGCCGAGCTGCCGCTGGTGGAGAAGGCCATGGTTCTCTGCTACCATGCCGGCCACGTGGACCAAGCTATTCTGGCCTTTGTCAAGCTGCGGGACGATGCCCCCATGGTTACCGAGATGCAGTTGGAGGGTCGTCTCAAGGATAAGCTGGCCGATTACATGACGCCACAGGTGATAATTCTGGACCACGTGCCTCTGCTGGTCAACGGAAAGGTGGATCGTCAGGCCCTGCTCAAGTCCTACGAAACGGCCAACAACAACGAGGGCGACTCCACCATCGTCCTGGACTTTGACTACTCCCAAGTCCCCGAGGAGCTGAAGCTGACAGCCCGGGATCTGTTTGAGACCGTGGGCGGAGTAATCGGACGCTCCACTCGAGCCACCCTGGCTCCGCAAAGCAACTTCTATGAGCTGGGAGGCAATTCCCTGAACTCCATATTTACTGTGACCCTGCTGCGCGAAAAGGGCTACAACATTGGCATATCCGAGTTCATTGCAGCCAAGAATCTGGGCGAGATTATTGAGAAGATGGCGGCCAACCATGATGCCGTGCAGCTGGAAGAGGAGTCTTTGAACGCTTGTCCGCACTTGAAAATGGAGGCAGTGCCTCTGCGTCTGGAGCACCGTCAAGAAGTTATCGAGTAAGTAGCTTTTGGTGATTACCATAATTTAAAATTTAATAATTATTAATTTTTGTTTTAGCATTATTGTGGCCAGCTTTTATAATAAGGCAGATCTGGAACAGTGGCTCAAGCCTGGTGTCTTAAGAAACGACTACAGCGATATCCTAAATGTGAGTACTGTAGACACCATTCTATTGCCAACTTTCTACATGGGTTTTTTATTCTCCAGGATATTTGGAACGATTTGGTGGAGCGGGATCTAAGTTTTGTTGTCTACGATCGCAACACGGATCGCATTATTGGCACGGCATTGAACTTTGATGCTCGCCATGAACCCGAAGTGGACATCAAGTCCAAGTTGCTCATCGTATTTGAGTTCCTGGAATTCTGCGAGGGTCCCATCCGGTATGTCAGGTAGCCTTAGTCCTCTGCAGGACAACAAACTTATTTTGCATTTTCTCTATTAGGGACAACTACCTGCCCAAGGGCTTGAACCAGATACTGCACTCGTTCATGATGGGCACCGCCGAGAAACTGAATCCCCGAGAGAACATCGCCTGCATGCACTTCATGGAGCACGAGGTGCTGCGGGTGGCGCGCGAGAAGCAGTTTGCCGGCATCTTCACTACAAATACCAGCCCCCTGACGCAGCAGCTGGCCGATGTCTACCACTATAAGACGCTCCTCAACTTCCAGGTGAACGAGTACGTGCACTCCGATGGCACCAGGCCCTTCGGGGATGCGCCGGACGACCAGCGCGCCATTGTCCACTGGAAGGAGGTGGGCAAGTAGGAGCTGACCGAAGAGCTCATTAAATCCAGATCTGCAGCGAATTTAGCCCACACCACGTATTATATTTAAAAAGCATAGCGTAAAAACTAGTATTAGCCCTAGGCAATAGAGTAAACTTAGCGAGAAGTTTCACGAGTTTGTGTTGACTAGTTGTAAGGATTTGAATTCACAAAAATTAAAGAAACATCGATCGAAAATTCGTAATTTTGATTTATTTGGAGGTCAACAAACCTTTTTGAAGAAACAAAAGCGCCGATTATGCATTGGTCAATATAAATACAAGTTTATTGGAAATTTCAAAAGACAAATATTTTTTTTCGATTACAACTAAGTTTTTAGGGGAAAACGAAAAACATAAATCAATCCAATTCTTGAAAGGTAGAACATAATCGAATCATAGGTGGGCATGACCATAACACACTATTTCGAAAAAACACCCATAAAAGCGAACAACGATTTTAACATTAAAGCCATAAATACATATGCTATATTTATTGTTTGCCTATTACACTTTTCAAAATGTAAGTTACTTTTTATTGTGGTTGCTCTGTTGCTGCGGCTCATATATATTTATATGAATAGATTTATATATTTGTTTTAATAGCTACATATATATTTTCTTGGGATTCTAATGAATAACGCGAGCGCCGGACAGCAACTCTAAATTGTATTCTGCTTGGAAAGTTAATTACACATTTTTACTCGACAATAATTACATAATGCTAGAAATATATGTATAGGTATGCAGATTTAAGGTGCATGAGTGTTTAACCGTACATTCACTTCTGACCCATCTAGCTTTTCCAACAGATCTCCGGTGAAGCGTTCAGTCCGCGGTGAATATGGATGTGTTTTCAATGGTTCTGTGTTTGTGTGAAGGGGCATGTTTGCTAAATATTTTAAGCGCTAGCTTGACTACATACTAAACAACTGTACAGCTAATTTACCTTAATTATTTTTTAGTTTCATTTTTTCCAGCTTTTCTTGGATGGCTGTGCTGAGGCCAGGGAAAGGGGGAGGGGGTTTAATTCTTTTAGTAGCCTAATTGAGGGGCGGCGACAACGCTGCCCGTGCAGAACGGATGACAAATCAAAATCCATAATCGGTATACGCATGTTCAGCTTCAGCCTGGCTGTTACTGGTTATTCACTTGGTGCTGCGAACTATGCGTATGACCCTCGTGGACTAGGAGGCAGCACTCTGGTCCTGCAACCTGTAGTTCTGGAATGTCTTCCATTCCCCGGTGTTGTAGTCCAGTCGGATGTGCGACTCCACCAAGCACAATGCCGTGTTGCCATCATCCTGTTGCACTTTTTCCTAAAAAGACCAATAAAATCGATTAAAAAACAAAACAAACAAAATCTTAACGTATAAACCTTACCTCTGTTTCGCCCAATTTTATGACCAGAACATTTTCGCTGTTTGGACGAGGGTTCTCACGCAGTCCCGCCATAAAGCCAAGAATAAGAGCTTTGTCTGGTCGAGACACACGGTTCGCCTTGCGGAACATTTCATGTGCCTTGTGCACATGCTCGTTCTGAAAAGGAATTAACCGTTTAAAATAGGAATAAATATTGGAAATGGTTTTATTTCTTACCGATAGTGAGAGGCCCCGTCGCTGCGGTGCCTGCTGCGTTTGCGTGGTTTGCTGCTGAGGAGCCTGCACTTGGACTTGAACCGTGCGTGCAATGCCACCGGCATTTCCTGGCTGGCCCTGACCTCCGCTCGTCGTGGAGGTGACCAGACGCTGCTGCAGGGTCGATGCCGGCTTGTGTTGGACCAGCTGAATCTGCTGCTGCTGCTGGCGCGGCTGCTGTTGCGACGCCGGCGCCGCAGGGTGCGATTGTGTAATAATCGTGCGCTGCGTGCTGCCCGGCGCTGCCTGCACCTGCACCAGCTGCGGCTGCTGGCCCGGCCGTTGGATAAGCGTCAGACCCTGCGGCAGCGAAGTCAAGCCTCCGCCAACGCTGGTCATTACTGGCCGAATGATGGTCTGTTGTGGGGACTAAAGAAGATACGATGAATATAATACGCCAGGCGATAATGATTCCATTTCAAACAGAGGTAGTTAATTAAATGAATTGTTCCAATAGATGTACTTACATTTCCAATGACATTGGTAGGCTGTTGTTGTTGCACGATGACATGCTGGCCGCCCAGGGAACTGGTTGGTATCAGAGTGGGCAGGATCTGCTTGGCAGGCTGCCCCGCCTGTTGCTGCGTTTGCTGCAATTGCACCCCACTCGATGGCGTGGTCTTCACCAGGCTTGGCGGACCAGCCGCCGTGGTGGTCACAAGCGTGGTACCCGCTCCAAGTCCCTGCAGGTTTCCAACGTTGCTAATCGGTATCTGCTGGTACATGTCGCCGCCAATGTTGCGCAGAATGACGCCCTTTTGCGTGAGTATGATGGTTTTGTTCTTGCCAGATGTGGGGGAAACGTTAACCACTCCTCCGGCTCCAACAGCTCCGGTTGGCTGCATGATGACCTGCGACAACTTCGGCTGCTGTGTTGCTGTCGTGTTCGCCACAATAGTGTGTTGGGGATGGGGTTGGTGCTGTTGCAATTGCGCCTGCAGATGCTGCTGTTGAGCGGCCTGTGATGCCGGCTGAATGGTGACCGGTCGATTGGGCAGCTGTACATTTTGTATATTTAAGGTGCTTTGTCCGGGGACACCCACTGCCGCCGAAGTGGCTACCAAAGGCGGTGGATTTGAGGATACCACGGTAGCAGTCTGTTGCTGCTGCGCCTGACGCAACGGTGTCATGACCACACCCGACGTTCCGGACGTCTTGAGCAGAATTTTCGTTGGTGCCTGTCCGTTTCCACCGGCTGTCGTTGCCTGATAAAGCGTAGTAGTTTGCGGCAAGGGGCGCGAGTGTGTAAACGAGGTCAACGTCGGCAAAATCGGCTGCTGTGGAACCTGAGGTTGGGCCTGTTGCGGCGTAGCCAGGATATACTGCGTCTGTTGCTGTTGCTGCTGCTGAGGAAGCTGTTGAGTTGGCTGCGGTGTCTGCTGCTGGATGGTTTGCTGAATTAATTGTGGCGGCTGCTGCTGCTGTTGCTGCTGCGAAGTGGCAGCACCGCTCGAGGTTCCTGCCTGTTGCTGTGCTCGCTTTGCTGGCTGAATAATTGTTTGGGAAATGATTACCGGGCCGCTGTTGGTGGCCGTTTTCAGTTGGCTGAGCGGCATCGTTTTTATAGCCTGCGATGGTATTGTAGTAGTTGTACTTCCGGTGCTGCTGCTTGGAGTAACGAGGGACTTCTGAAGAAGAGATAAAACGATTAGTTAAGAATCCATTAAATACCTGGCAATATTTACCACTCGCTGAGCGCTGGGAGATGATGCCAGTATGACTGGCGTGGAGCTGTTTATAAGAAGTGGCGGCTGAGACTGCTGAACTGGCACCTGTTGCTGCTGTTGAGGCGCCTGAGCCTGGCTGGTACTTGGTGCTCCCGAACCTGATGCAGCTGCCGCAGCCTTCGCTTTAGCTGAGGTTATCTTCACAGAAATGTTATTAGGCAGATGGGCCAGCGGATTGGCCGCCTGTCGCAGTTGTTGCGGGGTGAGGATGGTGGTTGTTGTACCAGTACTCGTCGATGGGGAACTGCCAGTGGCTCGCAGTATGGGCTTAATATCCAACTTCTCCATTTTAATGGTCGTATTGCCCACCGTAGTTGTGGTACCACTGGTAGTTGCGGCGATGGCAGCGGCGCCATTGTTTTGGCGCTTCTGTGGGGAACTGCGGATGACCAACTGGGGGGTGCGCTGTACCGATCCGGGTTGCTGCTGCTGGATAATCACACGTTGAGGCGTCGACGGAGAAGCCTCAATCTTCTCTAACTTGATGGTAGCTGGTACTATAATTTCTTCGCTCTTGATTTCAATTTCTTGCTTGATTCGTTTTGGTGTGTGGTTAAAGCTGTTGTTGTTATTGTTGTTGTTAACCTTTGTAGCTGATTTCGGAGTTCGCGGTGTTTTCAATTTAGCCTCGGCATTCGGTTTTCCAGGTTGGTTGTCTGCTACGGTAGCCTGTGCAAAGTCTAAGGTAGCTGTAGCATATTCCGGGGTCTCCGGATCGCATTCCATGGCCGTTTTGGTGGCCAGCTCCTCACCCATTTGCTCGTCCACGCTTTCCAAGCTCTGGTTGAGCGGCTGCGGTTCAGTTTTGATCTCGAAACTGTTGTTGGCTGACGTAGGCGTAACAGGAGTTTCGCCTCCACTGGCAGTCGCAGCATCGGTGGGAGAACTGTCTCCGGTTGTTGCCGCTGCTGCCGTGGCTGCTGCAGCTGCCGCTGCTGCCGCCTGCTGCTGCTTCTGCTCCTGCTTCTTCTGCTGCTCCTCCAGCTGTTGCTCGCGCTTGCGCTTCTTAGCGGCGGCATACCCCAGCGGTTGCTCTGACAATTCGATAAGCTTTATGCCACCGTCCTTGCGACCGGCAGGAGTACGACTGAGATTGGGCCGCTGAGCGGCAGTTCCTGGTGTTGTAGCCGAGCGAAAACCACCTGTAGTTGGCATCCGTGAAGGAATTCCTTTCAACGGCGTTGTGTCGGTCATCTTGCGAGGCATACCACGAGAACGCAAAGGGATCGTCGGCGCCGAGGCCTTCTTCAGCGAGGATTGCGCATCCGCGGACTTGTGCAACAATTCAGTGCGCAGCTGGGCGCTCTTAGGTTTACGCTTCAGCGTAAAATGCTTGACGGGAGCCGGTTGCTGGCCCACCTGTAATAGTTTAGACAAATCAGTTTTAAGGGAAAGCTAAGTATAGTGCAAGATTTACTAACCACTGAGATCAATGCATTCTTATTCAAGTATTGGCACTCCAAGGGCAGCATGCCCAGGTCCGAGTGCTTAGTAACCAGCTTGCGTAAGTCGTTGACCATGTCTGTGAATATGGGACGTGTGTCCTCGTAGTCAGAAATCTCTGTGTTCAACGAGCTGGTGGCTGGAAATGTCTTCATAGTCTCGGCCAGCATAGAGACCCATAACTCCGAGTCCATGCCGGCTACTTCGATTACTTCTTCCAGCTCTGCCTTCCACTGCAAAAAGTGCAATTTAATTTAAGGTTTGATACTAAAAATAAGCATCGCTACTCCTTTTATAAATAGACGCATGATTAGAGAATATAAACGAGTTTCTGGGTGTAAAATTTAGAAAATCGGGAATAACTGATAAGTGGCATCCAAAGGGTTAACAATTAACAACAAATAAACGAATCCCACCCACTCACACACCCACAATCGCAAGAGAGAAAGAGAGAAGTTTAAAGAAAAGAGAGAAATGTGTACACAAAAGTGGAAGTGGCGGGAAACGTTGCTAATATTTATTTTCATCGCTTAGACTATGCAGCTAGCGTTTGTCACACATAAATATGATAAAGTGCCTTGGACACAGTGGAAACAATTGGTTTTAACACGTTTCACGAATATTCAAACATTTCATTCGCCTTATTTCACCAGCGAGTGAGCGCAGCAAGTGTACGCATGTGTGCGCGTGTATGTGCGGGGCTAGTGTACTTTTTTCCGAGCCCGTACACCAACGCCAAACATTAAAAGATTTACCTCTTCCACCAGACGGCGCGGAATGTGTAGGAAACTGAGCAGGAGCTTCAGCTTCACCTGCGTCTGAAGGTCGGGAAAGCATTCCTTAATATTACGCAGCACCTCCTTGTTTAATTGCGAGCAGATGGAGCCGTTTATCCACGAGTCGTTCGAGGTGCCCAGTTTATTATGCAGCCACAGTGATGTGTCGCTGTCCCTTACGTTCGCCATTTTAGTCGCACACGTCTCTTCGCACGCCACACGCCACAGCAAACACAACTATTAGCGCCAATCGGTGACCGCCCACTTTCACGGCACGATCTAGTTGCCTTTTTGCACTTTTAGCCGCGCTAAACGTCAACAAAACCCACGAAAAATCCTCGAAAATTTTTAATGGGAAGAAACGCACACACATCAAAAAGTAGAGATGATAGTGGCGCAACATCGATGACAGCATTCATGGGAAATCGATAAGATATCGATAGGCAGCACTTTTCTGGATATCAGAAAAATTACTAGAAAAAACAAGACAAGTTCTAATTAATTGTAATTTATTTTGTTTCTACCTTGCTCCATTTGGCTTAAATAAAATGTTTTTATCTATTGGTCTATACAGTTGCCAATATTTTTAAAGGATTAATCAATAAATATTCTAATCTCAAAGAGTAAAAGTTTGAAAATATAGATTCTTTATTTCCGACAAAGAAGCAGGTAAATATTTGAAAAACTTTTCGAAAAAAAGCAAGTTGGCATCACTGATAGGAGAATGCCATCGATACAATCGATAAATATTAAGAAATTATATACATTTCAGTATTTTATTTAATAATTTTCTTAAGCTGATGCACCTGGTAACCCTTCCGTGCATCGTTTAAACAAAAATAAATTCAAGACGTTAGGAAAAAAGCGTTTTGTTTTGGGAGTTCTTAAGCTGGGCCTGTTCTTTCGAAGCTTCGGCATGGCCTGGCGTTCTGTAGGAACCAGCAATGAGGATCTCATCCGTCAATTAAAGGGTGCGCGGACCCTTTGGCGAGGTAGTTTAAAAAATATTAATAGCATCAAATCTTCTACAGAAAACGGCGTAATTGCTAGCGATGCAGTGGCCAATGCGATGGCAGCGACGGACCGCAAGCATTACTCTCCACGGAACCCCTATATGGATGCTCCCCAGCCCATCGGCGGAGGTGTCACCATCAGCGCTCCGCACATGGTAACCTGGGCCAGAGAGCTAGGGACCGAAAGAAAGCATTCTTTCCAAAACAGTTGTTTTAATTTTCCTCTTATTTTTTTAATTTACATAAAAACCTTACTGTGTCTTATTTAAAACCCTGGCTTTAACCATGTTAGTTTCGCGTTGCACCTCATTTCTTACTAATTTATGTACCCACTATATACACCCACACTAATTCATAATTTTTATTCAGCACGCTTTTGCGCTGGAATATCTGCGCGACCACCTCAAACCTGGCGCCCATGTCCTGGACGTGGGCTCTGGATCAGGATACCTAACAGCTTGCTTCTACCGTTTTATCAAAACGAAGGGCACCCATGCGGACACCAGGATTGTAGGCATAGAGCACCAGGCAGACTTGGTAAAAATGAGCAAGGCCAATCTAAACGCTGACAATCCGGAATTTCTCAGCTCCGGCCAGTTTGAGATTGTACAGGGAGATGGACGTAAGGGATTCCCCAGCAGTGCCCCCTACAATGCTATTCACGTGGGCGCAGCTGCTCCAGACACCCCCACCGAGCTGATTAACCAGCTGGCCAACGGCGGTCGTCTCATTGTGCCCGTGGGTCCCGATGGAGGCTCACAGTATATGCAACAGGTGAGTGGCCCAAAACTAACGTAAAATTCTAAAAACTACTTATATTTTACAGTACGACAAGGACTCCAATGGAAAGGTGCAGATGACCCGACTTATGGGCGTTATGTATGTGCCCCTTACGGATCTACGCTCCTGACTCCATCGGGTTATCAAAGCTTTGGTTGTGGTGCTCCTGCTCGGCTTGGTCTCTTATAGATTGTGGGCCCACTACTCTATTAATTAGAAGTTAAATAATATATTAGCCACCAAATTGATGTGCTTCTTTTCGCAACAATTTCAATTAAATTAATTTCCTGAACATTCACAAATGGTTGCGTCTTTGGTTACTTTCAGTGTTTCCAAACTCATTCGTACTAGGCTCCTCTCTCAATTTCATTTGACATTAATGTCAAAGTAAAAGTCATTTGGCTTGTGGAAATCCTAAAGGGGCAGTATTCAAAAGGAGCTCGACGAAAGTAGATCTCCAGAGGTTTAAAAATAATAAAAATTTCCGGTTAAAAACGCAATTCTTATAACAATAAAGTAAAAATTGGAAACAGTCAAAAAAATATTCAAGAATTATGTCGCAAACTGTATATATAACTGTCTGTAAATTAAGGTACTTTAATTTAATACTTCTGGAGAGTTTAAGAAAACAAATATTCACTTATTATTTCATTGTTGAATTGTTTTGCGGTTTAAGTTTCAAAGAACCTTCTCAAATCTTAATGATGGATTGGATAACTACTACATTTAATCCGGTAAATTGTGGCATGCCCTGCTCTTAACTTAACATTTAAGAAGAATATAAAATTTTGAAAAACTCTCTTAGAAAACCGATTTTTATATTCGATTGGTGGAAATAAGATAGGTTATCGACTATTGCTAGTCGACCATCCCTAGCGCTCTGGCAGTTAACAATATTTAAAAAAAAAGACTGCTTGAAATGAACACCTCTGACGATGATGTTCAATCACCGGACGAAAACATTCGCAAGAAACTGTTGTCCCGGAAGTCCCTGGACGCCATTTGCACAGCCACCACGGGCCAGGTGTTGGACGACAACGTAGCCAAGTGGCTGTCCCTCAAAATAAAAGAGGATCTGCAAAATCTGTTGAATGAGGCGGGAAAGCTTGCCCGGCGCACTCGGCTCCCCCAGGTTCAATTGACCCACCTTCAACATGCTGTCCGAACTGATGCACATCTACCTGCAAATATTTTTTTTAATTTACTGCCCGTGGACTGCAGCATAACTCCGAAAGAGGAGCCTTTGCAGGTCGCCTGCAGGATTCCATTGCCAGCTCCGGAAGCTGTTCCTGCTATTAGCTACGAACCAGAGCACTTAAAGGATCTTCTTGTTGAGGTTACTCCTCCTATAGTCGGCTGGCTGAAGACGGAACAGGTGCTCCTTAAGCCCCATCAGCGCTACCCTTTAACTAAGGAGCAGCAGAACTTTTACGAGATGGTCACAGAGAACAGTATGGGAAGTTCTGAATCCCGTCGTCAGCGTGCCCTCCAGACCCTATCTGTGGATCCATCGCTGGAGGTGCTGCTGCCCACACTGAGCCGCTTCGTTGCAGATTCCACTGCCGTTAATATAGTCCAAAGAAACGTGCCCATGCTCCTTTACCTGATGCGTATGGTGCGGGCCCTTCTTGCAAATTCGCGAATTAGTTTGTACAAATACGTGAGTTTAAAAGCATGCTCATTTTAATTTCAAATTAATATTTAAAAGGAGGAGGTTTGAGTATTTGAAATTTTTAAAATATGTTTTTAGCTTCACTTGATCCTTCCCGCTGTGCTCTCCTGTCTTTTAAGCAAAGTACTCGGCCATGGATCAGAGAATCATTGGGCTTTAAGGGAATATTCTGGCAACATAATGGCCGAGATCGTGCGACACTTTGACTCCACTGATAGCAATGTCCTGTCCAGAGTTGTTGCGTAAGTATACACGCTTAAATTTAATAAAAAAAAAAAATCCAAAATAATGTTGTTTCTGTTAACAGTATCTACAAGCGGGCTCTTTGTATGAAGCCATTAACAACGGTGTTTGGAGCAGTGATTGGTCTGGGAAAAATGGGAAGCAGTGCAGTCCGAGCTTGCATAGTGCCTCAGATAGTTTACCTGGCCGGACGCATTGAACCCCATTTATTAAACACCGGCCCCGAGAACACCACTTCCAAGCTGGACAAGCAGGCCTCCAGGTATATCCGACATCGTCTGGTGAAAGCTTGTACTCCAGTGCTAAAGAATTTGCACAGTACCCCAGATGTGGCGGAAAAGTACGTAGCCGCTTACGGCTTCTTGGGAGAGTCGTTGTGCCACGCTGTGACTGTATCGCGCGTAAGGGATATGACTATCGCAGCCGCAAAAGCTGAGGAAGCAGCCAGAGGAACCCACGCCAAGAAGGCAACCCAGCACCATAGAAGTGTAAAAGGGGCTACTGGACAAGCGAAGCATTTTCCAGCTAATAGCATGCGTGGCAAGCAGAACGTCTCCCTTCCGCCGGCGCCTCGTCCATCCCTGCCCATTCCTCTAAAGACCATGAATGGCAAGTTTCCACCGAAGGTTATGTGTATGCCAAATGGCCAAAAAAATTTAGTCACCTACAAGCCAATGCCACAATTTAGAAACGTTATGGTTCCTACAGGAACTCTCCCAATTGCGATTCCCAATGGAATGAACGTAAAGCAAATGCAGGTCCCCAATAGCCGGTATGTGGCCGTTCCATTAGGGTGTCATAATGTCAGAAAACCCATAAGCTATCCGCTGAAATAACGATTCTACCGAGAATATTACTTCTCAACTGGTCACAAACCGATCTCAAAGTCCTAAGTTCTAAGCAATTGAACTCTTAATGATGTGCAATCAAGATATCAGTGCAAATTACTTTAAGAATATTTATTTTACCTGAATTTTTATTTAATTAACCTTAGTAATATATATATATAAGAATGTTTTTAAAATACGCGCTTTTAACTCTAACCGGAAATAGTATTTTTTTAGTATGCTCGTATGGTATTCGTTCATTAGGTATTTTGGTGTTTTTCTAAGACCCAGGTACGGTCTCACCAGCGAATGTGTATGTTTTTTTTGGAAGTAAGTTAAAATTAAGAAAAACGGAAAAGCGGAGTTTCTCAGATCTCTGGATTTGCATTTAGGATGTTCGGACTGAACAAAGCCACTGCAATTTGATACAGGAAGCAAGGTAAAAGGCAGTTGTAACTCAAAACTTGAAACCGACAACGACAACATAGAATGCCTTGTGCGCAGTATAAAGTTGCAATTGTGTTAGCGTGCGTCTCGTCTCGTCGCATGTGTCGGGTGTGTGTGTGCGGCAATTAAACAATATGAAGTGTAGTTTTTGGGAGGAGGGTGGCGCAACATTGTGGATCGGGTTGGAGGTGCCATCCAGTACAGTGTCTACTGTTGGGCGTGGATTTAAGTTGGTCTCATTAAAGTAAACGAAGCGCGAAATTGGGTTCAAGTTGTGGTAGGTGGCAGTTGTCTCCTCTTTTTTCAGGTGTCTCGGCGGCAGGTGTAACTCAATAGCTCAATGTACTTCGCCAGCCAGTTTGCGAGACTCGCTTCGACCCTCCGCCTGTCTCTCAGCCAATTGACTATATGGGAATTATTAGAAATCGTATTTCGTGCGTAGAGTTGAGGAATTAAATCCAATAAACATTTGTTTACATCTGGGCTGGCTTCTGTATCTGACTGGAATTTGAAAAATCCCACCATTACACATGCGCGAGTGTATTTTCAATTAGATCATTAATTTTAATAACGCGCGGGCTTGTGCGATTTCAATTAGTTTGGTCATCTAGATGTGAATCCGCAAACCGACCCTGCAAATACTCTTTCAGATAAAAATCCCTTATTCTAAATAATAGAGAAGTTAACTGAAGTTACTAATAAAGACATTTCTTAAGTTTATACAGGTCCAATCTGGGATGGATGTCGTTCTAGGGTGAACCGAGGAGTATCAACATGCCCATGACTCTGCCATCCGCCTCTGCAGGCACGACTTCCACTCCTGCTGCGCTTCCCGCCGCTACCACACTCTCCATAGCAACTGGCACCCAGATGCAGCGTCCCCAGACCCTGGCTGGGCCCGAGCGGGAACCCATCGAGTTCAACATCAACCTGGTCGGTGCTCCGCCCGAGGTTGAGCAGCTGGTGGAGCAAATCAAAAGCGTTGCTGAGCAATTCCTTTACCACTGGAAGAGCTTCCCCATCGGTGAGTGGCTCTTCGAATGACAGCTGCCAAGTTCGCTTAAATCACTCTCAATTTTCATTCTCCAGCTTTGCCGCAGCCACTGGCCTCCAGCGGACTGAATCTGACGGCCAGCAACGCCACGAATAGTGTAAGCAGTCGCAAGACGCGCCCCATCAATTTGCGGGACCTGTTCGTAGCTCCTCCCTTCGACGAGCTGGATGCAGTGGCCTCCGATGGAAGCGGCGAGCCGCGCCGGTTGACGAGCGCCCAGCTAAAGACGCTGCGGGAAACTGGGTGAGTTTGCGGTCGCAGGACTGATAGCGGCTCATTGTGATGATGGATAGAATGATGGATAAATGGATGGTGGATGATGGATGGAGCAACATGCAAAAATAAAAGAATATGCTATACTTTAAGAGTGCAGCGAACAGTTAAACTACGCTTGTGCCACATCCCCTCACACCTGAAAGTAAATTCTTGTGTTTTTTAGTTTCTTTGACCATTGCCTATCATTCCTTAACACTTTGCACATTGCAAACGCAAAAACCAAATTAAGGCATGCTCCAAATCTATATTAAAAAGAGGCCATCGATACCAGCTATCGGTTATTTGTTTGTTTTAACTAAACTAAACGCATGTTACACTATTGTATTTATTTCTGTTATCATATGCCAATGAAACATGAAAAACGGTAAACAACAATTTGTATGTGAAATATTTCTGTAAAGCTTGCAAAAGGATAAATATGGAAAGCCGAAGAAATTAACTTTGGAACAATTGGAAACAATACGTAAAAATGGGTAAATAAACACATTCAAACCAAAGGCGATCAACGAAAGCCGAGGCATCTACAATTTCCAATGCATTTATAAACTGTTTAGTCGGTGTTCTTCCGTTTGTACATACATTATCTTCATTTAATTAAATGTTAATTGTTTATGCATTAAGTCATTGTCAAAAGTCGCTCTGATAAATTTGCATGCTCGTTAAATTGAAGCGAAAGTTCAAAGGCGAAAGTGCATGGAAAATACAAAAGTACCTTGAAAATCTCTGACATTTTTCTTTAAGAGGTAGCCACAGGCTCTTATGATTTCAAGAATATTCTGATAGAATAGAGGAGTCATTTATATTCCCCGATAATCACACTCACATATTAACACTTCCAATCTTGAATCAGGCAAACCATTATTATGAATCTGGTACACGCTTGTGCATGCCAACAATTTGTCATTGAATCTAGTTCATTTATGTGTTTTATGTTGCCTTAAACCTTGTCTAAATCTAAACTAACTGTGATTCCTGATCCTCCGCAGCGAATTCGATGTGCCCAGTCTGCATTTTCCGGGCCAGGTGCACAAGTGGCGTTTGTCGCAGCTGCTGCAAAAGGGAAAGCTTCGTGCTCATGACTCCTTTCTAAGCGATTTGGCTTTGGCAGCCCGATTTGTGGTGGTCACCGCCCGGGCTCGGATCTTCTCGCACTTCTTCTCCATTGTCCATGCAGTGCATGGACTGCTGGGAGCATTCACTAAGCTTGCGGACATGTTCATTGGAGTCCCAGCTCTTCTGGCCCACAACCTGGACTATAAGATCAAAGAAGAGCGCTGCCGTTTCCTCATTGCCGAGTTAGTTTGCCGGGTAAGACATTAAAAGCTTTTTAAAAATAAAATCTAATGGAATCTTTAATTTAAGCCCGAGTTCGAGGACTGTTTGGATGGTCTCTGTTCTTATGTACGGAAAATGTTGCGACGCGCTACGATGGAGAAGTTCGATTTTAATAGTTGTGAAGTGAGCCAGCCGGTGCCATATCTATTTCTCACTCCCAAGGGGCAAGAGATTGATCTTCGACTGTTCTGTCGAGACATTATGCGTAAGGCACTTCCGATTCTGATCGGAATCTTGGAGCGGGAGACGCGAGGCTGGTTCCTTCACTTTCGGGAGCGTTTGATTGCCGAACTACGGGCCAAGAAGCTAAACGACAAAGAAATAGAGGAGGAGGTAAACGAAGCGGTGATGCGGGAGTATCTGCAGCGGGTCTACAGCTCCATCATAACCAATGCCAAGCTGGCGGAGCTGGGCGCTGGAATCCCCGAACTTCTTGTGCAGCAGGCTCAGTCGGTGGTGATCATGTACAAGGCTGTCGACAAGGTGCAGCAGGATGTCAAGCGAACGCGCGAGGACCATCAGAAGTGTCTGTCCAACGACCACTCTGTCCTCTCGCGTGTTTCCCCCTGGCTGCGTTCCAAGCTGCGCCGTGCCGAGGAGTCCAGGATGTACAAGTGCGCCTGGTCCGCCCACGAGGAGGCACTGAAGATGTGTGCCCAGCACAACCTAAACCAAACTGCCTACTTCCTCTCTCGAGATCTTGCTTTTATGAAGGAGCGCGAGCCCGTTCTGCTTAAAGAGCTGAAGAACGCTAAAACACCAACGCGCAGTTTCCAATGGGCGTGTCGCATATGGTCGCCGCAGTCTTGGATAATCCGCCGCAACTTCCAGGGCCAATCGGACGTTATTCCGACCGTGATTAGCCAGCAGGCCACCAGCATTGTCACCCCGCGCTCGGATCCTAGTCAGCCAGTGTTCCTGGTAGAGAAGGAAGTCATCCGGACCACTAGCACACGCTGGCCTTTCTGGCGCCTTCTTAACATGGTCCAGCGCATCTGGTGCTGGTCCTGGAATATGATGTATCTTCTCGGTATCCTCGTCCCGTGGTGTAGTCCTTTAGGATTGAGAGCTCTGTGTTGTGTTAAACCGTTTATGCCGGACCTGGAGCTCTCGCAGATCAACGGCACCCTCTTTCCGCGCAAGACCAGCATAACCCAAACAATGGCCTCGCGCCTCATAGAGCTTTGGCGGCACATATCAAAGTCGCGAACGCATTTCGAAACGGAACCGGACACTGGCTTTATAGGCAAGGGATTGACGCGCAACCTTAACCGAACTTGGAACTATTTTGTGAAAGGATTCTTGGGAACTGTTGTCATTCTCTTCGCTTTTCCGCTAATTTGTTTGGCCACCAGTTTCCTCAGCATTGGCTTGGCTGTCACAGCTCCTCTGTGGATTCCAGTGTTTGTTCTTCTGCTGCACATCTATATGATACTCATTTACGACCTGGATGCACCGGACAACACGAAAAATCGCTACTGTATTCTGTTAGAGGCTTTAGTTTGGAATCTTCTTATTCAAGGCTTACTGCAGCCGCTTGCTGCTGTTTTGGTGGCCACGTTGATCTGTCCTCTAGCAGCCGGAATAGTTTTTATAGGTAGCATTAACTGGTTTTCAATTTTTACCTTTACTTTATTATATATTCTCGATAGTTGGCGTCGTTCGATATTCCCTCCGCCTGGTATGGGACTCGCTTACATACCATCTTTTTATCAAAAAGTGTGGACGCGTACCCGCCTCGGATAGCATTGCAGTAAAGCGGATCGCTGGACCAGGACTAGCTCTAGACTACTACTTTATAATTCGACCAGAGCAGGCCTTGGCCGCTCTAGAGGCTAAAATGGAACTGGACGAGCTGCAGGCCTACCAGCACGCTACCGAGCGAGTAGTTCTTCAACCTCAGCAGGATTTTCTGCAGTTTGTCGAGGCCTGCTTTGGGCCTTTCTCCGCCCAGATCAGCAAAACTGGTCCTTACTTGTCTCTGGACCGCGAGGCGCAGGATCTGATGAGTACACTGCACGAGAGGCTGGAAAAGCGGCGAAGGGAACTGCAGACTTCTTTGACCACTCAGGTTAAGACACGGATCAAATTAAATACCAAAGAATTAAAGGTACCTATTACCATTAAATGTTTTCTATAAAACTAAGCATACTCAAAATAATTTTGTTTTAGATTGCTATACAACTGGCCGCCCATATCTTAGAGAAATATTATCCGTCTCATGTCATTGGCAGACTGTCGATAAGCGAAGAAGAGTTTTGGGATAATAAGGTAAGAAGAATTACAATTTTCAAGGATCTAGGACTAAATAAATATCTTCCTTAGGGTCTCACGGTGAACGACTGGCCTGGGCTAGCTGGTCTTTTATACACCGACATATTTAGTTTAGATTTTCTAACGCCACTGACTGAACACGATACACATTTTAAACTAGAACCACATGCCTCGCTGGATCTGATGCGCTATACCGAAATGGTAAAGAACGCCACCGATGTGATAGGCTCCAAGGGCCTGGACCTGTTGGGCAACGTGTATGCGCCGCGTGGCAATGTCCAGGTCCACCTGCCCTTCCTGGAGGTGACTGCTTTTAATCCCCGTTCTCGCATAACGCTCACCTTCCGCAAACCTGAGAAACGGTAAGTTTTATACTTGTTAATAACTTTCTATTAGTTGATAACGTTATTGTTTTGAAGGGACATGTCTGTGGGACTGACCACGCCACGAGTGCGAGCCCATCGCGCACAGCAAGTGCCGAAGACGCCACAGGATGCCCAGAAGCCATGGCGCCCATGGAAGCAAAACTGCGCCGAGAAGAGTGTGACTGAGAAGCTGCTCATCCCGCTGCCTGTGCCGCATCCCGTGCACATAGCCATTGCCATCTACAATCGTGACACTGAACAACCCATTCCTCTAGACTCGGAGCTGGTCTGGGAGATTCTCAAATCCATCGAGGACTGTCAAGGCGGAGATGCAATGGTAAGGAATCTTTTAATTACAAAATACAAAGAGTTTTAACAAACCTTCGATTTTAAACAGGCTGTCCAGGCTGTATCGCGATATCGAGGAGCAGTAATCGAGTCCAGCAATGATTCCCTAGCTAGCAGCAGCAGCATTGGAAGTACTCGGGAATCCGGTTCGGGTTCTGTGTCAGGATCCGCTCTTGGGAATGGTACAGAAACGTTGCCATGCGGCAATCGGGAGGTAAGGCGTGGCTAATGGCTTTTTAAGGAATGTGATGTTTAATTCGGTTTCTAAATAGGTTTGCACTCAGGTAAAAGTGGACGCAGAGCCTGCACCAAACTCATCCGGCTTCCATTGGACCCTGAGCAATTGGGGTGCCGCACAAACAGCGCGTCGTCGTACCAACTCCAATGTGCGTGTGGATCTTGCCAGCCCTGAGGACATATCCCTGGACACGGATAGTTCACGTGCTGTCTTCAACAACGCCTATGGCACAACAGTCTAATAGGCTCCCAGTGGTTCGGGGACACAAATATGTATCTATCGCATTAACCTTTATAGACATGTAGATCTATGCGTGGCTGCTTGCTTTTAACAATGGAAATGCATCATCCTATTTTATCAAATCAAATCTCGAATATCCTGTGTTAGAAACTCGTTAAGGCAATTGATTGTTTCCATCCATCAAAAAAAAGCTGCCTGGTGTTGCACATTTGAAAGTGAAATTGTTGCAACCGAGAAACAATCTGATCTATGTTCTGAATTATAAATCGAACGCAGCCGCGCTAGTTAAAGTGAAATATGAACAAATTTATCCATCTAACTATATTTATACATGATATACAAATATGATTCGTTAGTATACACAAATCGAAATGCAACAATCTTGAATCTAGTCGCAAGCAAATTCTAAGCAGCAATCAAATTCGATCTAATGGCAGCTCCATGACAATTTCCATTTGTGCTGATTTTTCTTTGGTTACCACCACTTTAATGACTAAAACTAAAACTACAAATTACTTTTAGAGTATACAATTATATGCCATGAGATTTTTCTTTGTACCTAACCAATACAAATCCATTTATGTTGAACACATCAAAGAGCAACAAATTTGTATTATAAATATGCCACGAATTGTAATATGTGCAGATAAACAAATATTGTTAATTATTAACTAATTTATTTATAAAACTCAAACACTCTGAATACTAAAGATTTATCAACTTCTAACGTTTTCTTCCAAATACTAAATGCAAAATATAAATATAGAGTGAAGAAATCAAATTGCATTGCAATTGTGAATTAAAAAACAAAAATAAAGGCGATATAAACAACAGCATTAAACCAAGGCAGCAAAAAGAATTTTACAAAAAATAATAATGAGAAAGTATAACACATTTTTACATTTATATATGAACATATAGTGATCATATAATCATAAACTGTAACTGTTGACGCGTTTGTATCTGCCATTTTCCAAACCAGCTGTTTAGCCACAAATTCCATCCCCAGTTCAATTTCCATCCAAGTATTTCTCAAACAGATTATTTTTTAACTGCCTTAAAGTCCAAGAGTATTATTTTTCTACTATCCAAGCACTGCTCCATTAATAAATTGGATTTTTATATTACTTTTGCAGCTTCCAGTGTTACATTTAGGCCGTTTGTTTGATTTTAAGCAAAGTATTAATTATTTTGAAAATTTTAAATGCAAACACCATTAATGGAATGAATCTTTACATACAAATATACAAAAATTTATATAAATATGTAGTTATACAATTTAAACAAAGCGGAAAATGATAAATCTCGAGAAAATGCATTGAACAATTTTAAGTAAAATGTTTTCTTAATATTACATACAAAGATGTAACAATAAATTATGAATGAAAGATGTGCACAGGCAATTTTTGAATCTGTGAAGTATCGCAAGTATTCGCAAACGCGATTTAATGAGATTTAGTCTAACTGGGGCATTATTTTCAAAAGTTGCCTGAGCACTTGTAGTGTAATATGTAATAATAAAAATGTTGGCAAAAAATAATCAAATAGTTGTGTTTTATTTTAAACCAAGCTCCATTAGAAACATAAATACTTTATTTGATTTAATCTTCTTTATTTAAAAGTTATATATATATCCGTTTACATGTAAAGATACAAAGTTTCGCTTAAAGAAAGAGTAGTTTTCCTTAGGATATATCCTCTAAATGTTAGCTTAGAATGAATTTAACCAACAAACTCGTTCCGAGTACTACTAAGTAAACCGTTCAGAAATCATAGTCCAAATATTAAAGGGTAATTACAATAATTAGTTTGATTACAAATTGATTCATTCAATTTTTGAAACTTATTTAAAAGATATTCGTAATATATTAATTAAATAAAATAAACTTAAGACGGCGTAAAGTGGTTTCAAAAATTTGTTTTGAGGTCGCTCGGCGAACATTTTCAAGTTATCTACATACATAGGTCTAGATTTTAGATTAAAGATTATAGATTTCAGGTATTACAGAGTTAACAAGAAGAGGTAAGGGGAAACCTTTGATCCAAGGTTCCGAAAAATGCACAACACGCCCACTAATTAACATGTTAACAGCCCTAAGTCTCTGAGTGAGTTTACTACATTTTCATTTTAATGTACTCGGTTATAGTTACAGATTTAGAAGTTTCTTCCATCCCGCAAGATGTGGATTATTTGAGCAAATTTTAGTTCATTTTTAGAATTCGAATCTAATACAAAGGGATTATCGGGATGTACTTAAGGTTCTTTAAGTGATCCATTGAGAATGAGTGTCGAATTGAATATAAATGGCGTATAAAGCCAATAATTCGGGGTCACATCTATATGGGTGCATAGGGAATGTTTGCCGGAATCGAGTGCTGCCCCCAGTTAGTATTAATTCTTAAATGCTAGGAGGAGCATTACTGGAACGGCAGGAGGTGGTGAGCCGTTGGGTTGAGGAGGCCCAGTCGCTGCTTCTGCTTTCGCTGCTCCGTCATGTGGTCCTTTAGTTCGTGCAGTTGCGTGGAGAGGTTTTTGATGAGCAGCTGCGTCTCCAGGAGCTGGGCCTGCATGCTGCGTAGCTCGATCTGCTCTCCATCCGCGTCCACCGCCGCCAGGGACATGGCCCGCAGCCGAGGGAACCAATCCAGGATGCCTGCTTTCACCATTGCGTAGACGTAGCTCTCGGGGCCAGTGAACTCGGTGGGGTCCTTGACCTTCACCAGGACAATAAAGTACAGATAGTGCCACATGTTGTGTTCGCTCTTGATGTGCTCCTCGAAGCTGACCGTCTTGTTGTCGAAGGCGGAACGATTGAGGGAGCAAATGAAGCACGTCGTCTTCAGGATGGCCTCCTTTTGCTGCTTCTCCGATCTCAGATCGGCGAAGGTGTCGATGATGACACCAAAGATCAGGTTCAGTACGATGATAATGACAATGAAAAAGAAAAGCAGGTCGTAAATTACACGAGCCACAAATAAACCCTCCTGTGAAATTGAAAAAGGAGATTAGGATCAGGAGATTCCATGGAGAACTAGAAGGGTTATTACCTTGCTGGAAGGCGCTCTGAGAATATCTCCAATGCCCCCGCCATTTCGTAGGCCCTGATTCAGGGTGGTTACGATGCACATGACCAAGGAGTCGCATGATCGCTCCTTCACGTCTCCGCCACCACTTGGAGGCGCCACTTGCTTGGCTGCCCCACAATTTCCCAGTTCATCTGGTGCTACACAGGATTCCCCCGAAGGTGGCACCGATAAGGTTAGTGGCAAAGCTGGGGGCGAAGCATTTTCTTGGTCCTCAAAGTCAACGCTGACCAGAAAATCGTCCTTGAAGAACATGTAGCCAATTATGGAGAAGAGATACACCAGGATTAGAGCCAGGACAGCGGTCAGAACAATGGAGCGTCCATTCCGCGTCACGGATCGAATGACATTGACCAGCGTTTCCTCCCGATAGACCACATCAAAGAGCTAGGAATTTCGAATCCTTTTAGTTTCTAGGATAATCTATATTATTTAAATAATACTCACCAAGAGTGAATAGAAAAATGGATGAAATATTAGACCACAGAAGCAAAATGCTATATAAATGCAATGGTATAGTAACTGGAAGTCGGTGATGATCTTAATTAATTGCTTCTCAAGAGTTCCTTTGTTTCCCATTATGCTGACTATGTGGACACTCTTGAGAGTGACCTGGAAAAGGATTTTAAATATTATAAGGGATCTTTAAGGCTACGTTTAGTGAACTACCGTAACCACTCCCAGGAGACAGAGTGTGGATTCCGGTCCCAGCAAGAATATAAATCGCAGGATAGCAGAGCCAATAAGAGTTCGTATCCCAGACTCTCGTGGCAAAGTTATCACGATGACCAATGAGAATATCATTATGATCCAAAACAGCAGGGAAATGTGCGAACTGAGTTCTGAAAAATAAAAATTATAAAAAATATAAACTATAACTACTATTTCCTTCCAACTAACCTGGAACCGTATTGTCAAAGGGATAGAAAAAAGCCACAATCATGTTGATGACAACCACACAGTTGAACAGAATATTGCTCCACAAGGACATGTAACTGCTAATCCAAAAGAGTAAAGGTTGACCTAAGATATTAAATAATTTGAATAAAATTCATTAAAAGGATATAAGGATAATCCATACTTCTTAGTTTCTTTTGCCACTTCATCTCGTTGAACATTTCCTCGGCCTTGTCAAAGAAGTCCGCCACTTTGGAACCTTGGTCGTCCCGTTCGGCCGTGTTGAGGATTTTTATCTTAGTGTCCGTCGTCAGGTACTCACAAATCTCCGGAATGGGGAAGACAATCTGCTCCAGGGTCCGGTCATTGCGAACAATCTATTAAATGGAAAGAAAGTATATATTAGAATATCTTAGATTCCCAATCAAAAACCTTACCTCAATCTGCGCCGTGTGGGTGGCGTAGTACATCAGTGCCTGGCTGGTCTTGGCATCGAAGCTGGCCGATTGGGGGTCTTCGGAAGCCTTTAGCAATCCGGCCAATTCCTTGTTGTGCTGCGCCAGCTGGTGGCAGAGGATGTATATATTGTGACCCACCTCCCGCGGACTCACAGTGGCATCGTCATCATCCGATCCGGCATCCGGTTCGTCTCCATCGTCCTGCTCGTCGATGAGCTCCTCCTGGTGGTACGCCTTGCAGGCCACTTCGACCAGCTGCTTGGGATTCATGTTGTACAGGATTCGCTCCGCGTTCTCGCTGTCACCTCGACTCTCCATGATGGCCAGGAGCAGCTTCGAGGCATTGTTCTTCAGCTCAAGCACCAGATCCATGCGGTTCTCACCCAGGGGATTAATGTTGTTCAAAATCAGGGCTGTGATGATGTCCAGGCCGTTCGACTCGTGAGTGGCGATGCAGTTTTGGTTCTCGTGGCAGGGACCCTGGCAGTACTCTGTGAGAGTCTCCAGAGTCTGGTTAATCAAAGCCACGTTGTGCTCGTTGATATACAGCCCGAGGAGTCCCAGTCCGCCAGTGGTGGAGCCGCAGATGCAGTCCAGGAACATGAGGGTCTCCGAAACCAGGTTGTTGTTGGTCTTGTTGTTCTGGTTTCGCAGCAGGTTCTGCATATCCGGATTGTGGTTCTCGCAGAGCAGCTGCAGGAATCGCAGGATGGGCTGCATCACCAACACCTTATTGGACAGCTGGTTCCGTTGCTCCTTACTGTCTTTGTGCTTTTCCAGTTTCTCAGCGAGGATGTCCTCCAGCGGGTTCACGCTAATGGCGGAGCTGTCCTCGCCGGAGTGGATATTCCGGGCATTTCCATAGGCCCGGGCCGTGGCCAGTCCTGCATTGTGGAGCTCCCGTTTCAGCTCCTCCGTGATAACCACCCCGTTGCTCTTCAACCCGTGCTTGCGCGAGATCTTGTCCAGCTCTAGACTGGCGTCCTGCTTGTGCTCGTGGGCCTTGGCCGCTATATCGGTGGTGTTCACCGTCACCGTGGACTTGATCTCCTGCTGGGCATCCTTCATCTTCTCGAAAAAAACCTTGAAGAAGGCCTGGTTGAGGTCGTCGCTAAGGAACTTCTGGAACATGCCCTTCTGTATAATGGGATTGCCGCCCTCCAGCAAAGCTATGCCCAGTTCCACGGCCTCCACGAAGATATTGGGTGAATGTACGGACTTAATGACCAGTTCCACCACCAGATCAGAGGCCCCCTCCCTGTCCAGGTGATTCTGCATCTCGTGGAGAGTTTTTCCAGCCCTCTGGAGATACTTGGCCCCCGGACCATGGGTCACCAAGTGGTGCTGCTTCGCTGGGTCCACCAAAGGAGCCACCATTCGTTGTGGCTGCTCGTCATCCGGTAATTTGGGAGTATTTTTGCTTTGGAAATAGCGTAACAGTAGAGTCTGGCGCAGTGCATCACCCTTTTCACCGTAGTTCACATCAATGGCCATCATCTCCCGTAGGGTTCGGAGTACCTTGACGCACATGCGCTCCTCCTTCTCCTCTAGCAGCTTTTCCGTGTGCTTTATTAGTTTCCGGATAAAGCCACCGCTCTCGCATCGTTTCCTGGCTTCTGTGCCGGCCGGGAAGAGCAGCTCCGATCGGTAAAGTATGTCCACGAGCAGCGACAGTTCCGCTTCCACCACTGGCTTTAGTTGGTCCTCCAACAGTGAGACGATATCCTGCAAACCCTCAATGATGGACCGATCCCAGCGCATTAAACTGGCGGACTGGTGGGCCTCGTACTTGGGTTGCTTCGAGGCCAGGAGCCACTTGGTTGTCTGCCGTGTCAGCATGGCCGTCTTGCTGGACATACTGGCCACCTGTTGCTCCAGCTCCGGCGGCAGGGCAATGCTCCGCATTTTGGCCGACTCTGTCAGCGTCCGGATGCAGTTCTCCACATTAAAGCGGTCCGCCAAGGAGAGCCACCGGCACTGAGTGAGTCGGTGGGCGGCCTGGAGCAGCTGGACAAAGATAAGCTGGCGGGACTGCACAATGGCACTCTGATCTGAGAAGGGACTGGCAAAGAAGCTGCTCAGTAAATTGGTCACACCGTTCAGAACGTAGGATTGTAGGGTTTTGTTGCTTGCGGCGGCGACATTCGTGATAA
Organism: Drosophila varians; assembly: GCA_018150405.1. Classification (NCBI taxonomy): domain Eukaryota; kingdom Metazoa; phylum Arthropoda; class Insecta; order Diptera; family Drosophilidae; genus Drosophila; species Drosophila varians. The sequence goes on along the minus strand of JAECWK010000015.1, from coordinate 15,753,210 downwards.
GCTGCTGGATGTCCACCAGGAAGCTCTTCTCGAAGAGATTCCACATGTGGCCCGAGGCATAGATCTCCTTCATTTCCACCTCTGTGTCGATGTAGCAGTGGTTGAGGAAGTCCACGTAGGCCTCCTTCACCTCCGGCATGCACAGCGGATGGCAGATGATGGTCACAATGTCGTCCAAGGACAGAAGATTGTTGCACTTGATCTCCGTGTACACATTCTTGCCCATCGTGCAGCAGGCCAGGAGCTTCACCAGCTCCACGTGGTACTTCAAGGGGCTGTCGTCGCTGAGCTTCTCCAGGCGGAGCAGCTGTTGCTGCTGCATCATCTGCACGAAGTGGTTGAAGGAGCTCTTGTCGTTGTAGAAGACCAGCACGTCTTCGCCGGCGTTGATCAGCTCCTGCATCACCATGTCCTGGCAGCGGCGGATAAACTGGTTCTCCGCCCTCACAATCGTCTGCAGGAACTGCAGGTAGGCCACATGGCGACCATGGATCTCAATGCAGTGGACAAAGTGCTGGACCACCTTGTCGGTTACCTCGTTGCATAGAGCTAAGTTATCCTTAAAAATGGCGCACACGGTCTTGGCCTCCAGGATCTATTAGGGAAGTAATAGTAACTTTAGAAATAGGCTTTTAATTTGTATTTAATGTTAGCTTTGATACCGTAAAACATTACTTTACTTTAAATATTATTTAGCATTTTAAAATTCTGGCAAAGTTTTTAAATCTAGCATCTACATTTTGATCAAATAAATATTTTTAAAATAATATAACCTTCTTCCAAATAATTTTTAAAGTAGATGCTTTTCTCCCCTGTACAATATTTAAATGAAAGTTTTAATCAGGTTCCAGTATCTTTCAAAAGTCTCGTTTTTAATTCGATTAAATTAAAAATAAATAAATTATTTTCAATCATGGAAATACTTACGCCTGGATTCAGGAAAAGATCGAGATGATTGTGCAAGAGGACCTGGTTCTGCTGATTGCCGAGGCAAAAGTTTTGTAAGAACTCGTGGGCCAGACACATGAGCTCCTTCATCAACTCGTCGTCCTTCTCGTCGTAGGGATTCTGGAGGAGATCGAGGACGACGGTGTGGACACCGACGTTGCGCAGCAGCCGTTGTTCGTGTTTTCGTGGCTTGACCACTGAGCCGGGACCCGTGATGGTGGTCACACAGAACTTGTTCATCCGGATGAGTATCTCCTTGACCTTGCGGTACTCGTTGCGCTGCTCCTGGGACAGAGCAGCATTGTAGTCCACGTTGACCGCATCCCCGCCAGCGTCTGGGCCGCCCAGCTCGTCCGTGGCCTTGGCCTTATAGACCCACAGCTCGGACTTCTCCACGCTCTGCCGAAGTATGTCCAGGTCGGATTTTATCTGTTTGTAGGACTCCACATCGCTGTCGGACACCAGGAGTTGGACCTAGAATCGGATACCAAGAGCGGATGCGGATTAGCCCTCGACTGACAGGTTAACCCCTGGGTGTCTCAAAATCATGGGTACGTACAAAATCAAAAGATCGGTCGGTACAGTATGCGGTGTACGTCCACTTTGTTAATTGTGTTTTTTTAATCTAGTTCATGAGTTGCATTACGTGATTATATTATACGATATAATTAGTACATATGGTGTCGGATTAGTGGGGTCGAGTCTCGATTTATAGATTGTGATTGAGAGTTAGCACATGCAAACACAAAAGAGAAAATGAGCATTAGATCGATTAGTGAGTTAGTAGCAACCAAAGCTAATTAATTAGTGAGTTCCTACGGCCTGCCGAAGTATAAACAATCCTACAAAACTCCTACGATTGCATCATATCGTCTTGCGAATCATTCTGGCAATATTATTTTGTAAACAAATGGAGAATCTATTAACGAAAAGCTATTAGTGTTACCTTGGCTAATAGGATTACTTGAATTTATATTTCTTTATTAATAATAAATTGGATGAGTTTACTGACTACTTAGATCATGCAATTGCAATGGTTTTTCAATTAACCAAACAAATCTATTATAATTACTACTTAAACAAGCCTCTTTAACGATTATATTATTTCTAAATTATTACATTCAAAGCAATAAGAACTTCCCAAAAGCATTAGAAGATTAGTAACAAGTTAACAAGAGTAATATATGGGCATGTACCTGTCTGAAGGCCTGGAGGACCTCCTGCCGCTGACTAAAGTGCCGGAAGAGCAGATGCAGGGCACCCGAAACCAAGGGGGCATAATCGTGCATAATCAGATGGAGCAGGACCCGCAGGAAGGTGCGCCCGCCCTGGCCATCCAGGTCCAGGTTAGCTGCATCGCTGCGCTCGCAGTCAAAGATGCCCTCCGCCTGCACCCCGATGGACTCCAGGTCAATATTCTTTTGGCGTGCGGCAGTGGCGGCGGCTGCCGCTGCGGCAGCTGCCATGGACTCGGCACTGGCCAGGGGGTCGCTCTCGTTCCCGCTTCCAGGGGTCTGGGGCTGTGCCTGCGGCTGGGATTGCTGCTGGGCTTGCTGGAGACTTGTCTCAATGTTGGCGGCGGTGGCAGCCACTTCAGACTCATCGAATTCCCGCTTGAAAATGGACAGCAGGCAACTGATCCTGTAGTCCAGGCGCACGTCCAAAATGAACTGGAGTATCTCGATTATTTTCAACTTGGTGTCCATCACCAAAGGATACTCCTTCATCAGCTGGGAAACGGACTTGCGCTGCTGCAGGGCTATGCTCGGAGCAGCGATGGCTTGACCCACGGAACCCAGAGCCAGGGATGTCATTACCGTGTTCATGTCCCCAATGGAGCGCAGGACTCCTCCTTCAGCTATGAAATGAGATGAAAATGGTGTTTAAATATATAATTATCTCTGAGGAGTGTTTTTTTTTTAATCAGAGTGTTTAAATTATAAAAATTTGATTTGAAAAACCTATAAACACTCAGCTTACCCTCCGTGCTTGTCTCCTCATCGACAGCTTGTCAAGAAAAGGCAATAAACTTTAAGTTTTACGACATTCTTAATAATATTCCTTTAAACTTACAATCAATATCCGTGCTGGCAAAGGCTCCCGAGGATGTATCTGAGACGCAATCCAGAATAGAAAGTAAAGTTTTGGTTAGCCTCAATAGATCACTGAAGCTGTAGAATCCAAAGTATATCAAATCTCTGGCTAGTTTAACCACCTAAAATATGAATTAACTTAGTCAGATTCGAGAATTAATTAAATCCTTCTGTAAATCACCTCGAAGGTGAGTTTGTTCTGCTCCTGATCTGTGAAAAGCCACACTTTGGTTGCCACATTGCACAAATAGTTCTCCACAAAGGCGATAGTTGTGTTAAACTTGGCCCGACAGGCTTGTTTGTTTTGGTCAGGTTGTTGGTTTTTGCCATCGTAGCTAATGAAGCAACAAATATTAATTTATCCATGGTAGAAAATATATGAATACTCACTCCATTATGGACATTTTCGAGGGGATTTCACTCCAAAGGCGAGCATATTTCACCGGAGTTACAGGCTCCTGAGGATCGCGATCCACGTGGAGGTGCAACATCAGGCGGCAAAAGGAGGCTCGCAGTTCGTAGGGCATTGTTTCATCCGACATGCATCTGTTAAGGGATTCGAGATTTAATACCAAGATATAATACGTTTCCCCCTCTGACAAAACTCACTTTAGAATCAAATCAATGTCCAGCCTCGGGGATAATTCGTTCAGGGCCAAGTATTGGCGATTCAGACACATGTTGGAGAAGAGATTCAACTGGTGCCGGTAGTAGTTCAGAATCGCGGCCTCCTGTTCGTTCCCATCTGCCACACAGTTGGCCAAATCGGCCATGGAACGCGATGTCTGAGGAGGAACAAGGAGGATTAAAAATCCATTCCAAACTGCATCAATTCCATACTCACCGGTTGTCCTGTCCACTTCAAATGAATCTCATACCTGTCCACCGTAGAGGAAATATCATCCTCGTTCAAGCTGGCACTATCCCACGTGGTTGTCGTGGACGTGGACTGGACATCCGAGCGATCCTCATCATCGCCAGCCACCTCGGCGAGCGTGGCCAGGCAGATATCCTCGGAGGTGCCCTTGTAGCAGCGGGCAGAGGTCGAGCCACTTCGCAGGGCCTTCACCTGGGTCTCGATGAGAATATCCTTGTTCTTGTCGCTTAGCACACTCTTGCAGATCAGCTCCTGAGTGACTGCGATGGCCTTTCGGTTGGAGACGCACAGGTCGGAGAGGTAATCCAGGAACCGGGAGTCCCAATTGTGCATGTTTTTTCGGACCAAACCCACAAACGTCTCGATTTCTGCGGCTGTTATGTGCTTCTCCAGCAGTTTGCGGTTGTTGTGCAGCAGTGCTGTGATCGTGTCCTCCGCTAGGATATCGTATCCGATCTGCTTCTGCATCAGACCAAAATGTTTGGCTATATACTCCTGATTTTTACGATAGTCCTGCTGCGAAAGTCGCAGGATGCGGTAGCATAATCGGAAGATATTCTTGTAGGGGGCATTCTTGGGATCGCTTAGCTCATCCAGTCGCAGGAAGGGACCGTCTCCCGCCGTGTGCTCTTGGAAGGGTCCCTGCAGGATCTTGAATAGCTGCTTCAGGATGTACTGCTCTCGTAGAAGCTTTTGCCGATCGCGTATGGGGTTTTTGATGGTAAACTCCAAGGCCTTGGTTTTGTTTTGCTCATTTTCCATTCCGGCTATGAAATATACAATGTCCTGGAGCAACGAGATCAGAGCCCGGCGCTCGTTAATCGAGATGCTTCCATTGTCCAGCTTGCTGGTCACTGTGGCCAGGACCTTGCAGGCGTCGTTTGCAAAGTCCAGATCACGGACTTCCACCGGAGAAACGGGAATGAGAGCAAAAGCCTCCTTGTCTTCCTTGATTGGCGAACAGCAGACCATCGACATCACCGGCTTGTCATCGTCTGCATCGATGGGAATCGAGGTGGCATGGACCCAGGTATTGGAACAGATGTGCTGGAGCCTTACATAGCTAGACTGCGGCACCAGGCTGTCCGGTCGGGCCATTGTCGTCGCGTCCAGGACAAAGACTGAGGCAATGTCCGCTGAGTACGGAACGGAGACCAACCGATACTGCTTGGCTTTGGGTTTGTCTGCCGGAATAATAATATGGAAAGTAAGTAACTAAGATTGGTGATAATTTCAGGCACCTACCATTTACGGTTGAGTTCATGGTGGAGCAACTCAGGCCCGAATCCTTGCTGCAGTCCGCCAAAAGTGGTTCATGAGAAGTATTCCCCAAGTCCGCCTCCGCTTCAGCCGCCAGGTAGTGCCCCGTGGCCAGGTGTTTAAAACGGTACAGGGAATTCCAGTCTCCGGCGCCTCCTCTACAGGAATCGTGCTGCACCACTTCAATCTCCCAAAGTGCCTTGCTGCTGGTGGCCGCCGTGGCACTCGTTCGTCCTGTGGTGCGGAGGAAGACGTGGTACTGCTTCTTGTACTCGTCCATGGTGAGGAACTTTTCCTGCTCGGCGTGGAACAGACGCACCACGTCGCCTCCCTTGAGTATGTGCTCCTGGTTCTCCTTGTGCTCCATGAATAGCGAGATCTTCCACGAGGTGGACGAGTTGAGGACGTTGACCTCCTTGCAACCTGGATTGTCGGGCAGTTCGTAGTTGGCTGCCACATGAAGATTCTGCTGATCGGCGTTCACCGGACTGAGGATCACCTTGTCGCCCACCACCACATAGTCGCCAATGGAGCGCAGCTTGTAGAAGGGTTTGATGTAGAACCAGGAGCCCTCGTTTCCATTGGCGTCCAGATAGACACGCATCGCGTTCTTCTCCAGAAGTGATGGCAGCCGCTTGTTGACTGTCAGGTATTTGTTGGACTTTAAATGGAGCAACTGCACCACTGCCCTTCCGTATTGGATGGAAGTTCCCAGGAGCTTCTTGTTCTCCGTCTCATTCTGTTTCTTTTCAATCTCAGCTGCATGCTGGGATGTTTAAAAATCATTTTTAATGATTAAAAGTTCCATTTTTCTTGGCTTTAAAAACTTACATGGAGTCGCTTCAGGAGATTGGGGTCTGTGTTGGAACTGGCCGATTGTTTAGCTGCTTTCCAAAATTGCTTTTGGGCGGAGTACCGGTTCATGGGACATATTTTGATGAGACAGTCTAGTGACGGAATTATTAATATTTAATAGGCACAATATTGATCCTATCTTACCCCTGAACTTCTTGGGAGGACAACTCAAGTCCCCGGCCTCGGGACAAACGACCGTCCGATCATCTACAAGGCTGGTGGAAGAAATTACAGAATTAAATCCATATCCAGCTACAGGTGGCGGCAAAAGATCTTAGAATCTTGTTCAACCAGGACAATGGCACTTACCCGAGAGTACTCAAGAAGCCACAAACACTGCCCTCCGCATACAGCGAGACAATGTCCCCCAAGTGCAGGAAGCTAGCCGAGCCAATTATATTGTCGCCCATGTTGGTTGCCTTCTGTGGCTTGGGACTCGGATACGTGGGGCTGGTGGCGGTCCACCGGGGTCTCGGCGGGTCTTGTGTGGCGGGTGTGTGTGGAGTGGCTGCCACCGGGTGGCACAACAATGGGCCACCGCCCGCAGCTCCTCACGTGGCCGCTTCTGTTGGTCTCGCTGTTCTCCCCGGCTGGGAGCTTTTGTTTCCCTTCGCGCAGTCGGTTACGCGAGTTAATTGCAATGATTTGTCGTCCTCGTTATGTCCTGCGGGGTTTAGCAAAGAGAACAAACGCAACATGAGTTTGCTTACATCTCACCAGGGCACATTAAGGATGCCATTTAGCCGAGTTCTTAAAATATTATATGGTGTAGTCTTTGTTATGCTGGTTATGTTTTATCATGGTACTAGGCAGACTTTTAAAAGCCTGGATTAAAAAATTTATTAATGGAATTTCATTTAATATTAGAGCTTTGTATCGTCGATAATTTTTAATTAATTAATTATACGTTGTTCTGTGTTAAAAAAATGAAAATAGTGGCAAAGAGGAATGAAAAATAATTCTCTCACAACCCGCTGGGGCACCACCCATTAACGAATTTGGTTTTTGGGTTAGCGGAATATAAAATATTCATAGATAATGGGTCCAACAACCCCACATGGCCGGGCATCGCGGAGGGCTCCATCCATTGCTTCCAATACTTTCCACCCTCGCTTTGGGACACTGTGACGTATGCTTAATATTTTGTCCACCCTCGGAGAGATAGGCAGTCGTAAGCTTAATACTACCAATAAACTTTTATTCTTGGTGCCTGCCTGCTCCTCGGCCAATGTAAAAACTACAGTTGTCGCTTTTAACGATTTTTATAGACGGCACTCTATGCTTTTTATGATTTCTTTGTACAGATAATGACTGCATTACGAACGACAAGTCAGGCAAATATTCAACATTCCCAGATCCCGGAGGACTGCTTTTATTGTTGGATGCCAGTCAGCCTTCAAAGTTTAAAGGGGACTTTATGCTTGGAGAATTCTTCCAAAGTTTCCCGTCCTGTCAGTGTCAGATTCTCAAAACTTTGCTTTCAACTTTGACTTCTCCCAAAAGTTGGGCATTTAAAAATGCTTAAAGTGTTAGGAGGCATATTTATTTAATCGAATTCCTACAAAAATCTTCGCAGAAGTTTGTTTATTTATTTTTTTCATTAGCCTTGCCAAAGCCCATATTTTTCGGATGATCCATATGAGTGAGTTATTTATGCGGCCATTCAAAGTATTTGTTTCTGGTGATTAGTTGGAGCTTAAGTGAGACATCATAGGCATACTAATGGCCTGTTGGCTCCCAAACAAAGACGGCAGCTTATGGGAGGATTAATTGTTGCCAACTGTGGCGCTCGGGGAGGAATTCGTTGGATTGATGTACGAGTATGGACTGGGTTAATCAGCTTGATTGACAATTACAATTGCCGAGACGACTCTACCTTGTGCCAAAGTAACTGACAAAGCACATTAATACTTGCAAATGCCTCCCCAAGACATCGCTTCAGTCAAGGAAATGAAAAATTCATCATTTCTGTGAAGACCGAGCCACTTTATGGGCCAGGAATTCAAGCAAATCCGGCCAAGGGATGGCAACTGCTCAAATATGTTCATCTTGTAAAAGGGAATGAAGGCAGGAAGCCTTTGACTGAAGGCAGGAAACAAGGAACGGGGCCGTGGAATTTAAAAAGCATCCCACCCAGGCCCAGAAAGACAGCTGTGCCATCAAATCAGGACAACGTGGAAAAAACCTTTCAACTTTGGAGCGTAAATCAATTGATTTAGGGTGGGTGGAGCATTTGCACGCATTTTACGGATGGCGATTAAATCTCGGTTTACCAACATGGCAATTATCTTCTAATCACAATAGAGTGGCGGAGACCCCGGAACCCACCTGCTGTTAGACAATTAAATGGGAATTTATTCGGAAATAAGTTTAGCCAACGAGCGCTTTAATCAAATCACAATAATTTAGCCAGGCTGCCCCAAACATTAAACAAAAATTCTCACAAATCCACAGCCGGGCAGCTGAGCAATGTGGATACACACACATGGCCCCACTAGTATCTATGAGTGGGAGCTCAGATATTTGCCTATTTTTTTGCCCCGTTTTATTCTGGCGGAAGCTGGCCTTCCCTGGGTTCTGCTGGTCTCTTTTTGCCAGGTGTACATTTTCATCTTGGGGAGCCCCAAAACACTTACACAAGACTCTTAAAATTCGCGCGCTTTGTAAACACAAAAAATATTAATGTTCGCGGTCGCTGGACGATTAAAAAAAAGCCAAAACTTGAATGTATAATTTGGGGGATTGCGGCCAGCGCTTTGAAGTTAAATTTTTTTATTTTCGCTTTTCCGACACGACGAAGAGCGACCCACAAACGACGACCACTCCAGCGAAAATGTTGGCCAAAGTTCGCCGCAATGGGCCAGAAAGCTAAGGCGCCAAGCTTTTCCCCCAAGCTTTTCCGCTTTTCCGGCGAGCTAGGTCCGCCTTTGAGCGGAATTCGTGGCACTTTCGCTCAAGGCACCCACAGCATTCAACATTCTTCCCATTCCACGCCGCGGAAACCTTTCGATTTCAGAATTTCCTACTCGCATATGCTTTACGCATCAGCGCTGGGAATTAGCTGGGTTAGTAGTGCCAGGAGCATCAGTTAGTAAAACTTTTGGCTTGTGCCTCCGCCTGAGTGCCTCCGAACGTGGCTGTGAGCTCGAGCATGTGCAGATTTGATTTCACTTTTTGCCCGGGTCTTTGCCTTAATGCGATTTCCCACGCCGGGTCAAGGTCGCCAATGTGACACACGGCCCCAGCCATGTTGCACGGCGTGCGTGCCCCTCCCCGACAAGCCTTTGTTTGGGCATGAATGGAAAAGTTCTTTGAAAATGCATTTTAGCCAGATTAGTTTGCCACGGTATTCATATGTTTTTTTCTGCGACGGAATGAATTATGTGACTGGTTGGGAATTGTGTCTGGAATTTAAATAGGCAATAAAAAATGGGGCTCCCAATAAAGGCAGTTATTGGATTGAAGGACAGATTGCACTTATTAGCAAGTTATAGCAAGTTAAATGTTTTATACGATATATTTATTAAAGGGACATTATTGATATACTACGAAGTATTTACTACCACAAAGTATTTTTAGTGGTGCTCCTAGAGTTTATTTCAAATGAAACTATAATTTAATTAATGTTGTTTTTGATCAAACCTTAAATATCCAATTTTTTAGGCCGCATGACTGACCTAACTCACAGAAACCAATAATTTAAAAGGGGATCTACGTAGTCAGCTGACTCAAACTATTTATCTATCGCCCTGTCAAGCACCAAGTAATTAGCCAAGCGTTTAGCAGCAACTTAAAAACCTATTATTTAGATTTGCTAAACAGGTGAGTAATTTTTAAAGTCAAAAGCTTTGGTGCTAAGTCGTGCGAATCACATGCGTGAGCATCGGCGGGGAGGAGGCCCAACAAGTGGCCGGAACTGGCAAACAAGTGCATACGTCGGCGTCGACGCTGGCGGCGCAGCAGCAGCGCAGCCGGCCACGACAGAGCGGTGGTCAGCTGACCACACGCTCACGTGCGGCGCCAAACAGCTGATGGCGAACGAAAACAAAGAGAGAAAGGTGGGGGCGGCGGAGAGAAAGCGTGGGGCACATGGCCGCCGCAAACATTTGTTTACATCGCAGGGCGCAGGCGTGGCTCAGCTTTGGGCAAACTTGGAAAAGCTGATACCGATGGCTTTAAGCTCGAAAGCTGGGCAAAAAAGGAGGAAAACTTCAGAGGATTTTCCAGTAGTAGAGGAACGCGCAAAGCGCCACGTTGTAGTGTCCAGGCCGGAAAAGTGAAAGCCAGCAAAAGTGGGACTCCGAGGCGTCGCCGAGTCTTCGTGTCGAGCGGGCGTCGGAAAGTAGGCAACATTTGCTGCCTGTCCACGGTGCGTATGGGTGATGTGATGTGGTGTGTGATGCTGGCCCAGTGAATTCTGATGGGGCAGGAAAGCTCAGGCTTTCGGAAAGATGTCGACGACGAGAGGAAATCAAAATTAATTGATACAAAAATTACACATTTTGTTTTCAAAAGTTCAAAACACCCGAAATTGGGCAGACAAAGCGGAGAGGATACAAAAAGGGATAAAACTTTGCTGTGCGTGTGATGAAAGTTGTGGCTGTGTGCGTGCCATCCTGCCACTGTGTGTGTCCGTGTGAACGAAGTGCGCGTGTGTGTGTGCGCAAAAAGAATAGAGAAAGCAAAGCATCCCGTAGGAGTGGCACACAAAGTGTTTGCATAACTTAACTCGCGCCCGCAAAACCAGCCGACCGACCCACAAACGCCCACCATCGCCCACCGCCCACAGCCCACAGCCAATAACTTGATTAAATGCCCCGAAATCCAGGCGAAGCCAACTGAGCAAGAAATGGATATGCAGAAATTGGCCTTGCCCCTGGATTGTGGTGATGTGCCAATGAAAAAATTCGAGCCCTAACCAAGAATGACCCCATAATAGATTACAGTGTGGAGGCTCGCTGCCAAGTGTACCTAGATTGAGGCGTGGCCCTGGTTATCCTTATCAATTCCGCCATGGACGTCCCACAGACGGCCCAGTGCGTTATATGGTTTGTGGTCGTTTCTGTTGGAGTTATCCTATTGGGCTTCCTAATTTTCATTATATATTCGTATATGCCCCACGAGGACTGATGGCTGTCAAGGTCGCTGGAATCCTTTAATTTCCTTACAGCTTCGATCCAGGCATGTTTGCCAAAGATTCCTGTGTCAAGAAAAAACTGCCATTGCTGTATAGATATTTTATTTTGGCAAAAATAAACCGAAACTTGTTTGCAAAAAAAACAATATTGATTATTCCTTATAAAACAAAAGACTCATTATTGTTTCGTTTTTAAAAATAAATACCATCATCAAGCAATTGGTTTTATTTGTAATCTATTTTCGTGTCCTATTCGACTAGAATCCGAAGAGCAAATAAGATTCTTTAGAAAAATCCCCTGGCTTTGTTCGGGGAACTCAAGCCCGACGATTCGTTGGCCATCAGGCACTTTAACAACAATAGACCGAATGCTGGAACTCGGCTAACTGAGCCACAGCAGTGTGCAATGCTTCAAATCATGCACAAAATGGATAGAATACCCGTTTTTGCCACCACTTCCATCCAATCGTCCTGGGAGGGCTTAAAGGTCTGGCTGCCATCACTTCGACGGATTGGGATTCAGTGGAGCGGAATGGACGGGGCATAACGGGGCAGGACGGGATGGGACATACATATGTTTGGCAATTCGTGTGTGAAAAATGCGAACGAAAATTGCCTACGAAAAGTAAAGTACACAAAAATATAAAATGTGAATTGCCAACAATAGGCCAGGACGAAAGTCGCAACACTTTAGCAAATTCGGGACGCCGCTCCAAGGAGGCGGTTGGACATCCTTGTGTAATATGCACATTTATCGAATGCACACTGTACTTCATACATTGTCGCATAAACATAAACAAACGATAAATATAAGGTTCTTGACCAAGCGGATGAAATCCGAGCCGGTTGCAAGTGTCAGCATAAACTGTCACATGCAGACCGCGGGTACTTGAACTCAAGTGTATATTCTTATTTCCTCGTTTAGCTATATAGATTTATACATAAGAATATATAAGCGTCTCTGCCGCTGTAAGCAGCGCAGCCACAAGACCTAGACCTTACTTAGCTAATAAGGAATATTGTAAGAATCAGAATCCATCGGGAGATGGACGCGGCACCACTGCCGCCTCCTAACTAATGGAGAATCCATCGAGAACTGGACGCGGCACCACTGCCGCCTCCTGATTAATAAAGATACCCTAAAATACAATCCAAAGTCTTTAACTGGAAATAAAGGACTATCATTCTACATGGCGACCGTGACGTTAAGGATCTTATAAGGATCCCAGGACTACGAAGGACAGAAGAAGCAACAACCCAACCAACAACAACAGCAGCAGCAACAACTCAAGCAACAGCAGCAAATGGCCTACCGGAGGAGATATGGAAGAAAGAAATTCGAAAAATGAAAATCGGAAATCGGAAAGTCTGAGTGAGTAGAGTCATGGGAAAGCGCGGAGGTTTGAAAAATAAAATAACGAAAAGAATAGCACACCTTAAGTGGTTGCTATACTCTAATAAGACGCCACCCTCATGGGCAACGGCGCAGAAGCTCACGGAAGAGCTTGATTTTTTAAATGAAAACCTCCGGCTCAGAAAAGCCGACTCTACGACTCACTCAGATAGCATTAAAGTAATAAATAATGTATTAAAACATAAACCTCCATCTCCAAAGCCGTTGCCGAAGAAACAGAAGAGCTGCCCCAAGGACTGCCCTGGACCTCTACACTCGCCGCACTGCGAGTTCACTTGTGGAAGGAAGACCACAACCGGATTGGAGTAAACAGCCTGTGCAGCCAGCACCGGCCCCGTCTGGCGTATCAAGCCAGACCAAGGAATAGTGAGCCGACAGCGCTACATAGAGCGCAAAAATTATTTTATCAGTTGCACTGCGTTGCAACAATTTTTTCACTATTGCACTGCGTTGCATATTTTTTTCTTATTATAAACAAAAAAATGTAAAATTGAGCGAAACATTTCGCCCAATTAGAAGTATAGCCTGTAAAGCTATACGAAACAATAGGCAGGAAAAACTGTAACTAATGATAAATAATTCAATAAGTAAGATAGATTCAGTTGAAAAACATACTTATAAATTGAGTATAGGTAATCCCAAAATGGGACTCGCAGATTTTAAGACAGTGGACTCCACAGCCAATGTTATAAATAAAGTGGAGTCAAACACTATTGACTTAAAATTAGTAAACATTTTATTAATAATAATTGTCGTAATAATGTGCGCAAACTGTTTCTACAAATTGTATAAATTGCATAATAAATGCATAAAAAAAAGATATATGAGCCAGGCAAATGACCTGGACAAAATCTAAAAAAAAAAAAAGAAGAACGCAAAACAACATAAATTAGAAAATAAGTAACAACAACTAAAAATAATTTTAAGAAAGTACAATGAAATAAAGAAAAATATATAAATTCAAAATATGGCTAATTTAGGGATATATAGATACGTTTATAATGGAATGGAATGATTTGTATAAAGAACTTACAAAAATAAAAACAGAATTTGGAAAATCATACAAATCATTAACGCAAAATAGACCAATTCAAAGAAACACCGTTAGGAAGCATACAGAAATATTAGTAAAGTGCTTTAATGATGCACGTATCCTAATATATGGCCAAAGAGAAAAACTTAATAAAGATCATTGGTCCACCGTATCCAAATTTTTAATAAGACTTCGAGGAAATTTAATATTGGTTAAGCAAAAATTTGAACTAGATATATCTATCCCGACCATACTTAACACCTCTTTAACAGTTAAAGCCGATGATAAACCAAAATCAGAAGCACCAACTGAAGTGGAACAAGTAGAGTCGGAAGAATCCGAATTAGAATTAGAGTCAGGTGAATTAGAATTGAATCCTAAAATTGAGGAAACTGATTATAATAACCTCACTATCCCAGCAGTTTTAATGTCTGATGTGGATGATGATATAGATTCAGATTCTAATTCAATTATAGTAGAAAATATACCAAACGATAGCACCACCATGGCAGACCCAGCCGCGCTAAGGTCCTACATAAAGGACATTTCAAACGCAATTCCTGAATTTGATGGACAGAAAATCCATCTCCAAAGATTCATAACAGCGTTAAAATTAGTAAACCTTACAAAAGGCACATTTGAAGAACTAGCCGTTGAGGTGATCAAATCTAAAATAATTGGGTCAACTCTCTATAGAGTACAGAACGAGACTACAATCGAAGCAATTGTGAAGAAACTGCAAGACACAATTGTAGGTGAAACATCTGATGTTGTTAAGGCTAAAATGGCCAAGACACTTCAAAAAGGAAAAACAGCCGAAAAGTTCACCACAGAGATTGAAAACCTCAGGAAGCTACTAGAAGCCTCATACATTGATGAAGGTTTGTCAGCCGAACATGCTGATAAGTTCAGCACAAAAGAAGCCATCTCCACAATGGTTAAAAATTGTGAACATGGCAGGCTAAAAACGATACTAGAGGCTGGTAGTTTCAACACCATGAATGAAGCAGTCACGAAGTACCTTCAATGCAGTACTGAAATGACTGGCAATACCAACACAATATTGTATGCCCGAAGACAGCAAAACTATCGTGGCAACAATTACAGAGGTAGTTTTCGTGGTAGAGGTAGTAGTCGTGGTAATTACCAGAACACAGGTTTTTATCGAAACAACGGTAATAATCGGTACTATAACAACCAGACCAATAATTCAACTAGAGGTCGTGGAGGTTATAGAGGTAATAACCACAATTCCAACAATGTAAGAATTGCACAAAACCCGCCGGAAAACTAATAAAAACCCTTGGATACTCTACACAGCAAAACGTTAAAATTCGCACCATCAATCTCACTCAAAACATATTCGCAACCTTTATTAACGTGGAAACAGGAAATAAATTATTTTTCTTAATAGACACAGGTGCAGAAGTATCATTATTAAAAGAACATTCTGATACTTTTGAACATATACAAACAGACGATATAATAAACATACAAGGCATAGGCAAAGAAATTACCCAATCAAAAGGATTGATCTCTATAGAAATACAGACTTCTAAATACATAATTCCACATGACTTCCATATAGTAGACTCAAAATTCAGTATTCCTTGTGATGGAATATTAGGACTTGATTTTATGAAAAAATTTAATTGCAATTTGGATCTTAATCAATCTGAAGACTGGCTTATAATTAGACCAAATAATTTAAACTTTCCGATTTTTGTTCCAGTAACCTACACTTCTAGTGACAACTCTTTAATTCTGCCAGCAAGATCTCAAGTCGTCCGAAAAATTCACCTATCGTCAGATGAAGATAGTGTACTAATTCCCAATCAGGAAATTCAAAATGGCATTTATGTTGCAAACACAGTTGCAACTACCAAAAATGCATTTGTCCGATTACTAAATACAACTAATACTGATAAAATAGTAAATATCAAAAATTTAAAATATGAAATACTTTCGAACTACAACATAGTTCAAAATAATTCCGAATGTAGAGAAAAATCTGTATTATCACAACTTTCGAAAAATTTTCCCCCACAGTTCCACACACAATTAACAACTTTATGCACAAAATATAGCGATATATTTGGACTAGAAAACGAAGCAATAACAACGAACAACTTTTATAAACAGAAACTGAGATTGACGGATGACGAACCAATTTATATAAAAAACTATAGAAATCCTCAAAGTCAAAAAGACGAAATACAGGTACAGGTACAAAAATTAATTGACAATAAAATAGTCGAACCATCGGTCTCACCATATAACAGCCCACTCTTGTTAGTTCCAAAGAAATCTCTCCCCAATTCTGATAAGAAAAAATGGCGATTAGTAATTGACTATCGTCAAATTAATAAAAAACTGTTGTCTGATAAGTTTCCGCTACCTAGAATCGATGACATCTTAGATCAACTAGGAAGAGCAAAATACTTCTCATGTCTAGACTTAATGTCTGGTTTTCACCAAATTGAACTTGAAGAAAGTTCCCGTGATATAACGTCTTTTTCAACAAGCAATGGTTCATACCGCTTCACGCGATTACCATTTGGCTTAAAAATAGCGCCAAACTCTTTCCAGAGAATGATGACTATAGCATTCTCCGGATTAGAACCTTCACAAGCTTTCCTTTATATGGATGATCTTATAGTCATTGGATGTTCCGAAAAACATATGCTTAAAAACCTAACTGATGTTTTTGAGAAATGTAGGACATATAACTTAAAACTACATCCTGAAAAATGTTCATTTTTTATGCATGAAGTCACATTTTTAGGACACAAATGCACAGATAAAGGAATCTTGCCTGACGACAAAAAATACGACGTCATTAAAAACTATCCAGTCCCACATGATGCGGACAGCGCTAGACGATTCATTGCCTTCTGCAACTATTATAGACGTTTTATAAAAAATTTCGCCGATTACTCCCGTCACATAACGAGATTATGTAAAAAAGGTGTTGCATTCAAATGGACAGAAGACTGTCAGAATGCATTCGAACATCTTAAATCGGCACTAATAAATCCAAATTTATTACAATATCCAGACTTCAGCAAAGAATTTTGCATAATAACAGATGCAAGTAAGCAAGCATGCGGAGCAGTGTTAACTCAACACAAAAACGGACTCCAACTTCCAGTTGCATATGCATCAAGATCATTTACTAAAGGAGAAAGTAATAAAAGCACAACAGAACAAGAGTTAACAGCAATTCACTGGGCAATAACTTATTTCAGACCATACATTTATGGCAGACATTTTACTGTCAGAACAGATCATAGACCGCTTACCTACCTATTTTCGATGAGAAACCCAAGCTCGAAATTAACACGAATACGGCTTGAATTAGAGGAGTATAATTTTACAGTGGAATATCTAAAGGGTAAGGACAATTACGTTGCTGATGCGTTATCAAGAATAACTATTGAGCAACTAAAAGAAATAACCAAAAATGTCTTAAAAGTCACTACAAGAAAACAAAGTAAACAGAATAATTCCTGCGCAGGAAACACAAAAGAACAAGTAGATTTGCATAAGCAAACTCTTAATAAAGCTTCTAAGCCCAACGTATACGAAGTCATTACAAATGATGAGGTACGAAAAGTAGTGACCTTGCGAATAACAGACCAACTATGTTTATTAAAACATGGAAAGAAAGTTATAGCAAGAATTGATGTTAGCGATTTGTACACCAATGGAATTCTCGACTTAGGTCAATTCTTCCAAAGGCTTGAAAAAGAAGCCGGTATACTTAATATCAGCCAACTCAAAGTGGCACCGAGCGAAAAGATCTTTGATACTATATCAATAGAATCTTTTAAATTAATGGGCAATAAAATATTACAATCTTTAAGAGTAGCGCTACTCAAGCCGGTGACCCTATTATCAAATAATGATAAAGAAATAGAAGCAATACTGTTTACATTCCATGATGGTCCAATACAAGGAGGTCATACAGGCATAGCTAGAACATTAGCAAAAATAAAAAGACATTATCATTGGAAAAATATGACAAGACAAATATCCAATTATATAAGAAAATGTCCAAAATGCCAAAAATCGAAGATTATAAAAAATACAAAGACCCCAATGACGTTAACAGAAACGCCGCAAATGGCTTTCGACAGGGTAATTGTGGATACGATCGGTCCACTACCCAAATCAGAACAAGGAAACGAGTATACAATTACTCTAATTTGCGACTTAACAAAATATCTCGTCGCAATACCAATTAAAGACAAAAGTGCAAAAACAGTAGCTAAAGCTATATTTGAAGATTTTATTCTGAAGTACGGTCCAATGAAGACGTTCATTACGGACATGGGAACAGAATACAAAAATTCAATAATAGATGAACTATGTAGAAACCTAAACATCAAAAACATAACATCTACTGCACACCACCACCAAACCGTTGGAACAGTCGAAAGAAGCCACAGAACTTTCAATGAATTTATTCGATCCTACATTTCAGCAGATAAAACTGACTGGGACGTATGGCTACAATATTTCGTTTACTGTTTCAACACGACACCTTCTATGGCACATGAATATTGTCCATATGAATTAGTATTTGGTAAAACCTCAAACTTACCAATACATTTTAATACTATAGATAAAATAGAACCTCTTTATAACATAGACGACTATGCTAAAGAATCTAAGTATAGGTTAGAAGTAGCATATAAAAGAGCTAGAATAATGATAGAAGATAATAAAATTAAGAATAAGGAACTATATGATAGGAAAACTAGAGATATAGCACTTAAAATAGGAGATAAAGTTTTGTTAAGAAATGAAACAGGTCATAAGCTAGATTTTAAATATACAGGCCCATACACTTTAATCAAAATTGGAGAAAAAGATAACATTATAATATCAGGAGATAGAAATAAGACACAAACAGTTCATAAGGATAGATTAAAAATATTCATTAAATAAAATTTAGATAGCAGTTAATCAGAGCGTTATATTGTATGAATCGAAAAATTAAAAAGGTTAATTAAATTTGAGATAATTAAATTTTATTTCGAACCGAAATCAGCATTCTTGTCAATCTTCTTGTTTCAATTGTTTAAATTAAAACACATAAGATTGAATTCTATTTCCATTATAATATATCTAATACAATCAATTAAGCCAATATACAAAAAAATAATTCACAACAAAAAAAAGAGAACAAAAAAAAAAAAAAGAACCCTTAAATATTATGGAATAAAAATAACTTCATCTAATTACGTTATTTTTCAAAAGGAGGGAGATGTAATATGCACATTTATCGAATGCACACTGTACTTCATACATTGTCGCATAAACATAAACAAACGATAAATATAAGGTTCTTGACCAAGCGGATGAAATCCGAGCCGGTTGCAAGTGTCAGCATAAACTGTCACATGCAGACCGCGGGTACTTGAACTCAAGTGTATATTCTTATTTCCTCGTTTAGCTATATAGATTTATACATAAGAATATATAAGCGTCTCTGCCGCTGTAAGCAGCGCAGCCACAAGACCTAGACCTTACTTAGCTAATAAGGAATATTGTAAGAATCAGAATCCATCGGGAGATGGACGCGGCACCACTGCCGCCTCCTAACTAATGGAGAATCCATCGAGAACTGGACGCGGCACCACTGCCGCCTCCTGATTAATAAAGATACCCTAAAATACAATCCAAAGTCTTTAACTGGAAATAAAGGACTATCATTCTACACTTGACTTGGTTATTGGCTTAGATGGCTTTCTCGGTTAAGCCACACACAATGGACGACCGAAAGGGATTGGCAGAGGGAAAGGAAAAGGAGTAGTAGGATCTCAAGAAAAACGGATAAAAGGTTAAAGCAACAGGGCGTGGATGTGAACGACTTGGGCGACAAAGTTCAGTTCAAAAGTTTCAGGGCTTTTTTGATTGAAGCTTTTGTCAAAGGACGACTCCATTGGGAGTTGTCCACACCATTGGATCGCACATAAAACAATTCCCGTTTATAGTCGGAAAATTAAATTATCTAAAATTGGCCAGAGGGACAATTTGCTGGCGCAGCACGCTATGGCTTTGGCCCCATTGATTTCTGCCCAAGGATTTCCGCTTTGGAGAGTCAATTCAATTGAACTGCTAGCCACACTAATTGAACCCTCCACCTGCCTTCATTAAAAGCTGGTTCGTACATGTATCGTATGTTGGGGCAAATTAAAGTCAAAAACCGCTGCAAAATATTTCAATAAAGCATTCTCCATCGGCATCGACATCATCAGCATCAGAATCAAATGCGAGCCGCTGTCGGGCGCAATGTTTTCATTGTTGTCAGCCTGTCAGTTCGAATTACTCTGAAGCCACCGCCCCCACAGAGGTGGGTGGCCACTTGGTAGTTTCACTACCAAGCCCACCCCCTTCGCGGATCCCACACACGCTGGCAACAACAACAACAACGAAAATTAAATAAAATGTTAGCCCTGGCACGTCCGCAATGTTAAATAGTTAAACAAAAACGAGCCAAGAAAGTAGCAGAGGGTCAGTTGGGAAACTGGAATACTCTTTTGACCAACGGCCTAAAATAATATAACAAATACATATTTAAGTTTTAGCATTTCCTATGGGAATAACATTTTATAGAAGAATAAATTTTTGCAAACATAATTTGATCGATTAATACCCATCAATACCCATCATACTCTTTCTTTTCTCAATCAAAGTTCATTAGGGCCCTTTTTAAATGGACATGAAAAAATTCAAGCAGCGATCGAATCGAAAGTGTGAAATTCACATTAACATTTTTCAAAATTACATGGAATGTCGTTGACATCATATTTATATGGTTTGTTCGAATAGTCGAGTGGCTTTTGGTTTATCAGTAAAATGGTTTATTGTACATTTTCGTATGTGACTTTTTGCAGTGTCACCTAACAAAACAAGGAACAGGGTAACAAGGGCTATACTCCCTGGCGAAATTTCGTATGCTGTTGAGTGCAGTCAAGCTCCTCCTGGGCGTAAAACTAGGGGAGAAACTGTTGAAGTCGAATCTACTATTTATGGGAATTAATAGAAAATGAGAGCGCAGGGCAGACCTAAATAGCATTTAGTAGAAAAGCGATGAAAAACAATTTAAGCTAAAGGGTTGAGCAAAGCGTTTTATTTTAGCCATTAAGAAGGGCCCTTTGCATTTGCAAAGGCAAAGGAATTAATTACAGCTTGTGTTTTACGCCCCATTTTTTGTAATTTGTTTATTTATTAAGGTCTGCCGGCTGTCTGGTCCACGAAAGCTATTGAAAAGCTCAAGAGATCTCGGCTCACCTGAGTGAAAACATACACAGATGGGGGCACAACCGCAAACACCGACACCGACCCAGGCAGATGAGTTGCTGGAGAGCCCTCCTTGGCTCGTTCATTCCGCTTCATTGATAACTCACGACCTCCGGGCCGCCTCACACATACACTAACACTAATTGCAACCAAGTGGGCCGGGGTACTTGCACAAAACCCGTGTATGTGTGTGTGGGCGGAGGGCATACTTTATTTATAACATGGAAACGTCGTTTGCACAGTTTGACTATTTATGTTAATTGGTGGCGCCATCCCCAGTGCCATCACCAGTGCCATCCGCAGCGCCATCCTTTCAGCCCCATGTGAAAAGTCCTCTGAAAGCAGATGGCTTTTTCGCAGCAAATTATGTGCATGCCAATGGCAATGGCGGCATTCCAACAATAATTAATTTGCATTTAATTAAATGAGTATTAGAGCAGGATTTAAAGCACTGCATTTTCTGTCCCACCTAATAATTGATTTTCCATTATCCACAATAACTGTATATAGAATGACTATAAGAGATTGTTATCTATTTATCTTTGAATTTAGTCCAGATAAGATATTGTATTTAAGGTTTCAGTTGTCACAAGAATAAAGGAAGAAACCTTGATAGGATATTGAATAAAATGGCATTTTCTTCGGCCTTTAAGATGTAGTAATTCTCGTAATTGACCGTAATTGTATGCTCATATGCCTGTTGAATCGAATATTACATTATTAGTAGGCTATTAAGAATTACTTGAGAGCACTCTCATGAAAGCAGAGGCTACGAAAATGCAATTTCGCGCTGAAAGGCAATCTTTATGCCACGCAATTAAATCGAAATCATCGCGTGCAGCAGCTCCAACATGCCCCAGCCTCCTCCGCTCCGACTGCAGGCGAGAAAGCTCCACAGGCCTGGCTCCATTGCTCGGTCTCTCTCTTTTTATTTCTCCACCCGGTTCCGGCCTCTATCTGGGGGCCCTGGCTGGTGCTTCTCCCTCTATCTCCCAGTACCTGCTTGGCAGTCAACAATGTGGCGCTTAATTAAGCACGCGTCTGCCCTGACAGCCGCTCCCACCTCCCAACCATCCTCCCCCTCGGCACTCAATCGAGTTAAGTGCAGTGAAAAAAATTCCAGCTTCTACCAGGTATGCATTTTCTTTACGATTATTTTCGGAGGAATATTGGACACTATCGTTTGTTCAGGTGATAAGAAAATACGTATAACTGGAGCATATATGTACATATGTATGTATGTATGTTTGCCGAAACCTTTTATCAGTAACTTATTATCGAGAGATATTAATTTATGATAAACCACAGAGCGGAAAAATTATATTCAAAGTTCAGGGCTACTTCTGATCATATTTTTGATACCTGTGCCTATCATTATCATTTAACCTAATTTTAATTTATATAATGTATCTTTTAGTCATGTGGAGAGTACATTTTTCTACGTGATCCATTCCAAGATGGAATATGGAAACAGTGGAAGGTATTATTTCTGTGGTTGCCCTTGCCTTTGGCTGTGCTTTGTAATTGAATCAAAGAGGTTTGCTGGCTGCTTGCGCTTTGATTTCTTTTCAATTATTCACCCAAATGAAACGAGCCTGCAAATACGAGGAGAAGGCGTGACGGCACCACATAATACCCATCTAGGTAATTAGCTCAGGTTCAGGCTTAGAATCGGACCCAGTCGATAAATCGGATACGTGAAGAGCTTATTGCCTTATGACCTACTTAAATCGGCGGCCAGCCCTTCGGGAAACCAGAAACCAGAAAAACCAGTAAGAGCAACAGGTTGTTCGTTAGCTTATAATAAAAAAATATACGTACGTTACGCTTAAATGTGTTGCGGAGTATCCAAAAAATTATAAAGGAACAGAAGCTGAATCATCCGCTGATAGACACGATCGTAAATCGAATTTATATTTATTTTATTCAAATTGAACTTCACAAGCAAACACTCGAAAGAACTTAATATATTTTCACCTTGAGTGCGCGCACTTAGCCGCAAAAAGAAGAATAATAATAAAAAAGCGAAGAAGACGGCGAAACAACAAAACCAACCGCACACAATAACAATAACAATAACAATGAGCGGGCAGCGACGCCAGCGTCTACGCCGACAGAGGCAGTGGCAGCGACAGCGACTGAGGCAGAGCTTCGGTTGTCAATAAGACACAGCCGTAAAAAACACGCGACAAACAATTCCGGTTAAAGTCGGAGGCGAAAGCAAAAAAAAATTGTAACCCACCAACAACAATTGCCTCCCCCGCCACCGCGACCACACACTTTGGGGAAGCGCAGCAGCAGCGACGCGACAGAGCAGCAGAGCAAACAAAAAAGGCACAGCGCGATAGCCGATTTTCCAAGAGTTTTCGCACTTTTCCAGACACTTTTTTCGGGCCCACGCCCACCGTATTCAGGCCAATGAATTGGCCATTATTTCGCCGATAAATTAGCTGCTCGAACCGTATGAAAATGCAATTTTCCAGGGCGCCGCGTCATGCACGAAAACCGAGAGTACTTCCGTTCCCCTTCACAATCGTCTCCTCCACCGATATGCCAGCGCAGCGCGGATAAGGCGGACCGACGTGGAGCAGCCCCAGCAAAAACACGTCCAACCAAAAGCGCGGCCGCGCAACAAGTGTTAAATGTATCGGCCATCTGATCGCTAGTGTGCCCGCTTGATGTATTCAATTTTTATCAAAAAGAATTCAGAAAATTCATAAACGAGTATTTGTATCTTAAAAATTCAATTTGTATGAAAAGTATCTATCAGATACTAATGATCTTACGCTCTCAGCAACCGGAAATGGGGGCGCCATCGTTTTTGAACGGTCTGGCAGCATTACAGAAGTGATCCAAGCCGCGCTTTTAAATATATATTTAAATTTTAAAGAATTGAATATAAATATATTTCTGTACAAATAATAGTGCATTTCATTCTCAAATTATTCAATAAAATATTCCATCAAAACAAAAACTAAAATTAGAACGAATTGGAAGAGTTTCCAAAAAAATTACGTATACGACTCGTATGGCGAAAGTAGCGTCGAACTTTATTTAATTTTTAATACTTGAATGCTAAGTTATTTAAATATTTCAGGATACTAGTTTCATGAGTAAAAAAAAGAAAATTCTCCATATTGGATGATTTTAGGTGAAAAGACAAAAATGACGTATACGACATGTGTGCTTGTTCTCTTTCACCTGGCCATGGGTCGTATACGTAATATTTGGCTAGGTTGATACCCAAGAATGTTTTGTTCCTTTAAAGCATAATTTTATTTATTAGAATAGAGATTGAATATCTACATTCGTGTAAACAAGAAAGGCGTATGAGTGATATTTAAGAAAATGGATTTATCCCCGCTTTTTTCTAATAGATGATAAACAGATCCTTAAACGATTCGATTTGCATTCGATTATAGTATAATGAAATAACTTGTAATAATGATTTGACGTTACCTTACTATGATTCCCACCTACATTTGCAGAAAATGCTGCATGTTTGTCGGCGGGACAATTGAATTCATCAGACAAAGCACATCGTTTTCCTCCCCCGAAATCTTTCCAGCGCTGCAATATGGCTGCTGATGGTTTTGTTTATCGCTGGCTTTTGTTCGGAAGCACCATTGTTCTGCTGGCTGAAGCCGCCCAAAGGCACACCGCATCCGATAATCCCTCGACGTACAACATTGGCGGCGTATTGAGCAATTCCGACAGCGAGGAGCACTTTAGTACAACAATAAAGGCAAGTGCCCCGAGACGGTAGCTAACTGGATTTCCCCTTTGGATTTATTATTCCATTTTATAATTTTCACTTGTGCCTTTCAAATCGCAGCACCTCAATTTCGATCAGCAGTATGTGCCAAGGAAGGTCACTTACTACGACAAGACCATTCGCATGGACAAGAATCCCATCAAGACGGTGTTTAATGTCTGCGACAAGCTCATCGAGAATCGGGTAAGCCGGCAGCCAAATGCAATTACCTCACCACATCCGGCCATTCCCAGCCATACTCTTAGCCTTGCCGGGGAAAGGATATATTCTGGCTGGCTTCATTTCAATAATTCAGAGGGAAATGATTCGGAAATGCCGTGATGACAAACGGTAATGTGCCAGCAGATTCGAATATCCACAAGTTTCCACTTGGTTAACTCTTCCTTTTCTGCCCCGACTCTGTCCTCGAATGTACAATGTGCAATTTTAATTTGTTTTCATAAAGAAAAAGGATCTGTTTAACAACAAAATTGTTAATTACTAAATCCTTTATTTATTTAGAAAATTCTTTCTGTTGCAAATATTTGCATAAGAATTTGTTAAAAAAAATCCACTGCTGTATTTAAACAGCACTTCCCATAATGAAACTGGTTTCTCAATCAATTAATCAATCTGTAATGGATTTTAAAAAAATACTAATGACGGAAAGCCTTTCAAATCTTTAAAGTGAATGCACTGAGTTTGTTTTGTGGCTTTTCGAAAAACACAAAAAAAACGTCAAAACCGAAAGTCAGCTTCCGTTTTTTGACCAACCTCTCGATTTATCTCTTTTGATTCCATCCATCACACATTGGGCATTATCGCACATTTATCAAAAGCTGATGTCTGGCAGATTTATGGATGGGAAGTTGTCCTGGGCAAAAGCCACCGCCCACTAGACCTGGTCCAAATCAATGCGCTGCCATTTCGGGGCGGCATTTGTCATCATTAATGCCAGGGCGAATTTATCATCGCTTGCCCTCCGAAATGTGCGTCCATTTTGAACCTTTCATTACTTCTGCCAGTCTGGGGAAAGCAAATCAACTGTCATTGACTCCACTGGGGGTGCCCCTGTAACAATTTCTAAGGTGGATGGCGAAACTATAAGGTTTAACAATAGTAAAGGTAATGCTCTCTAGAAAAAAAGGTTTCAAAAACATGCTTCTATAAACTAGACACGGCTTGCACCTAAGGAAAGGTAAATTCCTTTGTCCTTATGGGCTTGAAACGTACTGTTACCAATTTGACAGCCTCCCACTGCCATTCACACTTCCGCCTATCTGCTATTTTCTCTTTCCTTTGCCATCCATCCAAGCATTTCCCCATCCTTTTGCTGCCTCAGCATTTTCCCTTTGCATTGCTCATTTCCACTGATTTGGTTTGTTTCCTTCCCGACACCCTTTGACCTGCGCCTCCGCCTTCGCCACCGCATCCATTTTGCAGGTGTACGCCGTAGTCGTTTCGCATGAGCAGACCTCAGGTGATTTGTCGCCGGCGGCCGTGAGTTATACGAGCGGTTTCTATTCAATTCCCGTCATTGGCATATCCTCGCGGGACGCGGCCTTCTCCGACAAGAACATCCACGTCTCCTTCCTGCGAACGGTGCCCCCCTATTACCACCAGGCGGATGTCTGGCTGGAGATGCTGAGCCACTTCAGTTACACGAAGGTAGGACACCTCCCTCCCATCCATTCGCCTAAAAATTTGACTTATTGACTTATTGAGTTGTTCCGTTATCTGCTCCACTGGGCGACAGGTAATCATCATCCACAGCTCCGACACGGATGGCAGGGCCATTCTGGGCCGCTTCCAGACCACATCCCAGACCTACTACGACGACGTCGATGTGCGTGCCACCGTGGAGCTGATTGTCGAATTCGAGCCCAAACTGGAGAGCTTCACCGAGCACCTCATCGACATGAAGACGGCCCAGTCGAGGGTTTACCTGATGTACGCCAGGTGAGTGCTAACCGTTTGCGTAAACAATGCATTCATAATTGGGTCAAGTTGGGCCGTCTGGGCCCATCTGCCGGTTGTGAATTAGATTCCGATGTTGATTAAATATTGGCATTCACCAATTTATAGACCAGAATTTATTCATGATTTGATTGAACCAATATTTGAAAGCGAAATTTAAGTGATCCTCTCGGCTTAATGGATAAATGATTTAATTGTCTTTTAATATAAATTTTCTAAAACAAATTATGCAAAAATATTCAGATGGATTTATTTTTATTGTCAGTTTAGTGTCATACATAAATCGTTTTGTCCCGGGAGATGCTTCCATTTGAATACTAAAGCGTGTCTGTCAATTGTTGTCAATTCTGAATAAATGATTTTATGCTGTACACATAAATTGATTTCAATGAAAAACCATCCTAGATTACTTGGATTTCTATTTGGTCGGTACTGGACATTTATTAAATTGCGGTCATGAAGTTTTTATGGTGATTATATTTTGTAATAATAACCGAATATAAC
Source organism: Drosophila varians (assembly GCA_018150405.1). NCBI lineage: Eukaryota > Metazoa > Arthropoda > Insecta > Diptera > Drosophilidae > Drosophila > Drosophila varians. The sequence continues at coordinate 15,726,047 of JAECWK010000015.1, read as the reverse complement.
ATCTATCTTGTGGCTAGAGCCCCCTGGCTCTAATAGTCCCAAAAAAACAAACAATTAAATAATAAAAAGCCTAATTATGGCATAAAATATTATTTATTCATTTTACAAATCCCTCAACTTCAAAGTCAAATGGAATTTAGAGCTCTGGTTTATATATGCATATTTTATACACTTTAAAGCACGGAGGATGCCCAAGTTATTTTCCGGGATGCTGGGGAGTACAACATGACCGGCGAGGGGCATGTGTGGATTGTGACAGAACAGGCTCTGGTTGCCAACAATACGCCGGACGGAGTGCTGGGCCTCCAACTGGAGCACGCCCATAGCGACAAGGGACACATTAGGGTAAGTGCGACTCCCCGGCCGGGAACTCAATTATGCATGACGTGATTTCGTTGCTCTCATTCTTTACACTCGTCCGCCTCCCGCAGGACAGCGTCTACGTCCTGGCCTCGGCCATCAAGGAGATGATTTCGAACGAGACCATTGCCGAGGCACCGAAGGACTGCGGTGATTCCGCCGTGAATTGGGAGTCGGGTAGGTATCATCCGCCATGCGTGCTAATTGGCTCTTTCACACCTGTCCATTTCGTTTCGCCACCTTGCAGGCAAGCGTCTGTTCCAGTACCTGAAGACCCGCAACATTACGGGCGAAACTGGCCAGGTGGCTTTCGATGACAATGGAGATCGCATTTACGCCGGCTATGATGTGATCAATATCCGAGAGCAACAGAAAAAGCACGTTGTTGGGAAATTCAGTTACGACAGCGTAAGTTTCTCTAAAGGTTTCTACTTTCGAGAGGATGTTAATGTAGTCCTTTTTTAGGAGCGAGCCAAGATGCGGATGAGGATCAATGACAGCGAAATTATCTGGCCAGGCAAGCAGCGCCGAAAACCGGAGGGCATCATGATTCCCACCCACCTCAAAGTGCTGACCATCGAAGAGAAGCCCTTTGTCTATGTCCGGCGAATGGGCGATGATGAGTTCCGGTGCGAACCAGACGAACGTCCTTGCCCTCTTTTCAATGCTTCCGATTCATCAGGTGAGTAAACTTTAGAGCCTACTTAAGGATCCGGTTAAAGGTTTATGTATCCTCCGACAGCCAACGAATTTTGCTGTAGAGGTTATTGCATTGACCTGCTAATCGAGCTGTCAAAGCGGATCAACTTCACTTACGACCTGGCCTTGTCGCCGGATGGACAGTTTGGCCATTACATCCTTCGGAACAGCACGGGGGCCATGACCCTGCGCAAGGAGTGGACTGGGCTTATTGGAGAACTGGTCAACGAACGTGCCGAGTAAGTGGCTATCGGATATTCCTGTCAGATAACAAATCAAAGGCTTTTAATCCCATCTAGCATGATCGTTGCACCACTAACCATCAATCCGGAGCGTGCCGAGTACATTGAATTCTCGAAACCATTCAAATACCAAGGCATTACAATACTCGAGAAGAAACCGTCACGATCGAGTACTCTCGTGTCTTTCTTGCAGCCGTTTAGTAACACGCTATGGATCTTGGTAATGGTGTCGGTCCATGTTGTGGCGCTCGTGCTCTATCTCTTGGACAGGTAAGTGCATCCACCTGAATCCCCCCTGATTTCCCAGGAATCCAAATACAAACCCCTCCATCCCTGAACCGAAACAAAAGCTGAGGAGATGATAAATCGTTGCATTGGACGGTTGAATGGCAGCGATTAGCGGCTGATCCCATCCCACATGGACTTGACAAAGAGTTCGGTTCAAAATTAATCCATAATTTCCCCATTTCCAAACTCAGATTCTCGCCCTTCGGACGCTTCAAGCTCTCGCACTCGGACAGCAACGAGGAGAAGGCCCTAAATCTCAGCTCCGCCGTTTGGTTTGCCTGGGGAGTCCTCCTGAACAGCGGAATAGGAGAGGGCACACCGCGCAGCTTCTCCGCCCGGGTCCTGGGCATGGTCTGGGCCGGATTTGCTATGATCATTGTCGCCTCGTACACTGCCAACCTGGCTGCCTTCCTCGTGCTGGAGCGGCCCAAGACGAAGCTTAGCGGAATCAATGATGCCCGTTTAAGGAACACCATGGAGAATCTGACGTGCGCCACCGTGAAGGGCTCCTCGGTGGACATGTACTTCCGCCGGCAGGTGGAGCTGTCGAACATGTACCGCACCATGGAGGCGAACAACTATGCCACCGCCGAGCAGGCCATCCAGGACGTGAAGAAGGGGTAACGTGGCAGCCTCGCGTCCTTTTCCGTAGCTGAGCATAGCATCGCATGTGTATGGCACTGTCCAGATCCAGATCCAGATCAAGATCCAGATCCAGATCCAGACAACAACAACAACTACTACCACAACAACTACTACAATTCTAACAATTATTACAACTTCCAATTATCACTTTCCACTCTCCAACGCAACCTTCAGTATTCAATATTCAACATTCAATATTCAGTCCACCTAATGCCACTGTCTCTCTCTCTCTATCTTTGTCTCTGCCTCTGTCTCTCTACATATATCTTGCTCTTTCTCTGTTTTCGACCTATTAGATATTGTATTTGTAATCGTTAGCGGTATATTTCGTGTTCGTGTTGGTCTTGCCCCCGTAATTAAACGTCCCCTATATCATCTTGTATTCCTATATCTTAGAAGTTTTTTTCTTTTTTCATCTCTGCAGATAAATATTTTCTTACAAAATTATAATATAAAATCTATCCGATTAAGAACTTTCAAAATAACACTTTTTAAAGCCCACTTTAATGGTTTGAAGTTTTTTATTAAATCAACAGTTCAGTCTATTTACTTTCTAATAGAGTTTTTGTTTTTATTATACAAATATTTAATGTTATTAAAATATTTCATCTGCAGAGTTATTACAAGCTTCGGTTATCGAAGCTATTTATCTTTACATTTCCTGAACAAACTTATTTTCCTACTTGTTGTGTCATCCAAATCCCTTTAAGTTCTTATCAAAGTCATTTTCAAACCTTTTTATGCCATTTTGTCTGCAGTAAGCTGATGGCCTTTATCTGGGACTCCTCTCGATTGGAATACGAAGCCTCCAAAGATTGCGAATTGGTCACTGCCGGAGAACTATTTGGCCGGAGTGGCTATGGAATTGGCCTGCAAAAAGGTTCCCCATGGACAGATGCTGTAACGCTGGCCATTTTAGAATTTCACGAAAGTAAGACTTTGGAATAAATTAAAAAAATATTTAATAATAATCTTTCTTTTTAGGTGGATTCATGGAAAAGCTGGACAAGCAATGGATCTTCCACGGGCATGTGCAGCAGAATTGCGAGCTCTTTGAGAAGACACCCAATACGCTGGGCTTGAAGAACATGGCGGGGGTGTTTATATTGGTGGGCGTGGGCATTGCCGGAGGCGTAGGTCTGATCATCATCGAGGTCATCTACAAAAAGCACCAGGTGAAGAAGCAGAAACGCCTTGACATAGCCCGGCATGCGGCGGACAAGTGGCGTGGCACCATTGAGGTGAGATTTGGAGGATTCTCGAGTTTCAAAATTTTATATATTTTGTACATTTTAGAAACGGAAGACGATACGCGCTTCCCTGGCAATGCAGCGCCAGTACAACGTGGGCCTGAACGCCACGCATGTCCCGGGCACCATCAGTTTGGCGGTGGACAAGCGGAGGTATCCCCGTTTGGGCCAACGATTGGGGCCGGAGCGGGCCTGGCCCGGAGACGCCGCTGATGTGCTGCGCATCCGACGACCCTACGAGCTGGGGAAGCCCGGCCAAAGTCCAAAGGTCATGGGAGCCAATCAGCCGACAATGCCCATGCCCATGCCCATGTTGGGCAAGACACGGCCCCAGCAAAACATGCTGCCACCTCGATACTCACCTGGATACACCAGCGACGTGTCGCACCTGGTCGTTTAAGTTAACATTTTGCCAAAGCAATTAGACTAGAGAAGGAACTATTATCATTGCTCAAAACATTGGGAATTGCTAGCCAGGGAAAGGATTACCTGTTTGTTATCGCCGGTTGGGTTGGCCAGGACTAGCTAAAGCATATTCATTGTTTGTTTACATCATTACGCATTTTTTTGTTGCCGGTTTGTCCTGGTCCCGTGCCCGCAATAATCTGTTTTATCAGAATCTAGGTGTAATGCAACGTTTTTGAATAAATTATTAAGTTTGTGTAGTTTTTATACATTCGTTGAAGGGATTCAGGAAGCAATTTCATTTATCGTTTTTCGTTGGTCCTAATTTGATGCTTTCAATGTGCTTACTATTATTCTAGACTACTAAAATACGCTTTGACTTATTACTGCAAATGAAAAGAGTTTCTAGTCTAAGCTTTCCTATCCAATCGTTTCCAAACACACAATATTAAATGTTCATCTTGAAAACAAGCGACCAGAAACATTCAGAGTGGCAATGGCCAAGCTTTAAAACTAAAATTATAGAGTTTATTTAAAATAAAACCCACCCATTGTTACAAGTCGTACTCTTAACGATACTCTTCTCAACTAAACTCATACCGATTTTGGATCTGGCCATAATTTTGCCTCAACTGAAAGCTCCGATTGCCCGTACAACTTATACAAATTATATTTTTTCTTAAACGAAAAGCTTAAATAAAATAAAACCTTAAACACAATTGCCATTGTTGGCCCGGACGTCTTAGGATGGGCGAACCCCGAGAAGCAATTAATTAAAAACGTAAAACTAAAATTAAACTCACAGAAGCTTAAATGAAATTTTAAAAACAAAATATTAAAAATATATGTATACATATTATAAACATAAGATTCAGTGTGAAAGTTAACAGCATAAATGTGAAGCATACAAAATGAAATTCGAAAACAGAAATATTTAGTAGTGAACCATGAATTTTAAATGTTTTGAATGTGTAAACCGTTTATGCAACAAAAAATAAAGATTAAAAAAAAAATGACTACTACCTTTCATGGGAAAGAATTTTGCCATTTAAAGAGCAACTTTCTTATCATTCGTGTTTAATTCAAGTCAAGTTAATAAAGACCTTTAATGTGCCATTGACGTTAAGCCAGTTGCTATGAATTACAATGAGGTGCGAAAACGAACTAATTTTTAGATGACAAAGTTAGTAAATTAATCCTTAAATAGATAAAAACTAAATAATTGATAAATCAATTACAAATGGTGAATCCGAGCGTGCCACACTATCTTCTATCCAATAATTCCTATAATTATTGCAATTAAACATTTGATTCAAAATGATTTGCCAACCATGTGGAGCTGCCTGGTTGTGTTTTGCCATTAATTGTCATTTTTCAGCACCACGATCATTGAAATATATACACAGATGGAGATCCCCACATTCAGATGGGATGGATGGGAGACCAACTGGCGCTGAACAAGTTGTAACCGCCAGAAAGCGGTTTTGATTCTCCCTTGTTTCTGCTTGGGAGTGACTGTTAATGATGACAATACTCAAAAAATGAGAGTTCGAATAAAAATCCCCAATTTCCCTAATTGAGGTGTGCCATTTAATTGCTTTGTCTGCCATTCAAGGGATTTACGTGAGTCTCGGAGTGTGTAATAAAGAATTTTATAATGTTTTGGATATTTTACAATTTGGAAAGGTTGTAAGCTGAGCTATAAGTCTGAACAAGACACTGACTTGAAAATAAATCAAGCTGTGCTAATGATCAACAAGGATAACATGCCCTTTCATTGAAACTTCACTAAATAGAAACCTTCTAAACTATTTCTGGTATGAGGCGTTAAATATTTGTTAGATTCCAGCCCCACGTTCCGCACTTATGTAAACTATTATTTATTGATCCAAGCACTTAGCACAGAGCCAGATATAGGGGGCTTTATCGGGACCTGGCGAATATTGTAAGGCGCTGGAAAACAAGTGACGCCAATGACAGACATTTGGAAACCCAGTTGCAAGTGGTTTTGGTTATACTTCCTTCGGGCGGCACGACTTGGAAACCTTTTTAAAGTGGTATAAGGCGGTTAATTCAATTAATAAACGAGTGTCAAATAATGTCACTGGCCCCCCTGTCCAGATAGCCCATGGACGGGCTTTATTTTGTCTTTGATCGCCCATTAAGAGCCCCACACTAGTTCCATTGTCATTGATGATCGTTATCGTTTGCCCGTGTAATGGATTATATATGCGAGTTATTACGTTGAAATTAATTAGCCTCAAACTATTGTTGTCTAACACAGTCGTCAGGCCTTAAATATTTAATTTTAGCTATAAAACAATAAATTTGACTGTGCTGCCACGAAGTTGATTCGATCAATTAGACAGTATTCGCCCGAAGTCTAAAAACACCGTCCAGGCATGGAGAGGTGTTAACAAGTGCATTTGAGGGTTGAATAGAGCCGCTTGTAACTGGTTAAGGGTGGATACGATCCATAAAAACAAAAATACCTAGAACACAAAGCCTATTTTCAAGCAACTTGTAAAGAATTCAATTTAATAACTTAGTAAAAAGAAGCACAATATGTTGCTTACAATCAGGCCCTCGTTATTAAACACTCAAAGGACAACATCTTCGTTATCGAGATTTGGAAACTATTTAAGTTTTAGTGTGGGTGCTAAAAACATAAACAATATAGTGGCAGTAAAACTAAACAAGTACAGTTTTATATTCACAAACAAAAACAAGCCGATTTAATTCCCACAAACATCAGCTAATTTTAGAAAGATTCTTTAAAGCCCGCGAATATGACTATAAAAATAAACTATGACTTTTAAGGGCTTATAGACAAGATATAATAAATGATTGGGAACAGGATCTTTTCATAATTCTCGGATTCGAGATCTTTGTATAAAAATGATTTTTCGCCAGCCAATTTTTATAGATTTTCAAATTCCGGAATGCATAAAAAGAAATTCAATTTATTTCATTCAAATTGGTAAACAAAATGTCTAAAGTCGAATACTTAAGATCCGAACAATAAAGTTTAATAAACAAGGCGAGTGAAATTGGAAGACGTGTGAAAAATATGTGGTAAACGAATAAAAATCAGTTTCACCGAAAAATATACATTGCGAATCACAGAACTGGCGTCGAATAAAGATATAAAAATATGAGATAATTAATCAATCGTTAATCACTTTTATTGCACCGTAAAAAACACAAATGTGATATCAATAATAAAGTGTAATCAACTAATTAGCCGGCTTCATGCTGTGTGATTTTTGATATAAATCTTTTAGAACTATGGTGAGTTAGAAAAAAATGTATAACCGGGACTATCTTAATGACATATTGAATTTAGCGCCTCTGTAAAATGGAATTTTGTTTGCTCGAGTTTAATAAACAGCTATTATTAAGTGAATACATCATGGTAAGTTTCGGCTTTTTATTGTGAAAAAATACCGAACTAATGAGAGTTCTATTATCTGGCAGAAAGTGTGCCCAATGTATACAAAAGTTTGGATAATCTAAATTAGGATGAAATAAAGGAAATTGTATATTGTAAAAAGCTGTTTAATGATTATAAAAAAGTTATAGTTCCAATCAAGCCAATTACGTTTCGAGGGGTATAATAATGCTTAACCAAGATATAATTTTTAGGAGTATAAATTATAAAATATATACTGTGATTTACAAAAAGTCCCCTAAAAAATTAAATTTTATTGAGAACCCCGGCATCATCCATTCGACTCTGGTGATCTTCCGAGGCCAGGGAGTCCGGAGCAGAGTACCCCGATGTGTTTTATTAAAAGTAACTCTTTTTTTTTTGCGACGATCTGCTCTTTATTAAAACTGCTTCGGGTGACGCAAGGCTAAAAACCACCCGACCAGCCAGACCGCTAGCTATACAGACGGCCAATCAAACCAGATAAAACCGAATTTAATTCGATTAAGGGGGTTTTATTCGCCTGCTTTTGCACGATTATTGTTACTGGCTTGTCTTGAGTTGGCTGATAGTAATGATGTTACGATTGTGTCAAAGTTGTAGTGTACAAATGTTTGTGAATGAGAGTGCAGAGCCGCAGAGCCGCGAAGTCGCAGAGTCGCAGAATTGTTATGAATTCGGTAAACAAACGAAACAAGTTAATAGCGCCAATCGCAGACGAATCGTCGAAAGGCAAACGCTTATGAAGAGACCGTGTCAACGTGTTAAATATTCAATCTGAAATGCGTCAAAATGGTGTGATATTAAGTGATAATGCTCCAATAAAGGGAACCAATCGACAATCCTTTGAAGTATTTCCCAGAATTGGCACTGGGATTTGACTTTTTTTTTAAAAAAAAAAGGCAATGACGCCAATCGGTAGTCGTTAATATATAATAAAATAATTTGAAATTCAAATACAACTCTTTAGCATTTGTTTATTTCATATACTTGACCCAGAAATATTAAATAAATTTTTAAAATTTTCCGGAAGATGCAAATGAGAATGAGAGGTTTTTTTATAAAGACTGTTGCCTTTGAAAGTGTTATTGTATATTATGTTCAAAAGCAAAATGTTTTATCTATGTTATTACCTAGAAGCAGTGTCAAAGTAAATAGCTCTGGGATTATCAAAAAACAAACGATCTTAATTCCGTTTACATTCTTGGAGTGTAAAGTAAGAAGTAATGTTTGACTCTTTTTAGTGTTAAATAATAAACAAATAAAAAATAGAACAAATAAAGAAACCAACCTCGCGTATACTCAATATGCAGCACATATCACGCATACGCACTGTGGACTTTCCACGAGCGGGTATCGCGTAGTCGAAACTTCCTCGCCAGCGTTGTTGCGGTCGTGTTTTCCCCAACTTTCCGCGCAGAGAGCTCTGCCGTGTTGAGTTCGGCCATCGCAGCCCCAAACACTTGTTGGAAACCCACCACATCGGGCAGGCAGTCGTCGGGTGTCCCCTCGCTGGCTTTTGGCTTGAGTGTGCCAGTGTGAGTATGCGAACTTGTACTAAAGCCAAATCCAAAGCCACGGCGGAAGCAGCGGAACGGACGAGGCTGAGGCTAAAACTGCGGCAGAGGCGGCGGAGGCAGCAGAGCCAGAGCAGAGCAGAGCAGCTGACTGGCACAAAACGAAAAAAGCCATAATAATCAAGCGGTAAACACTTGACAACGCTCAAAAGCCGTGCAACAGTCGGCGCGTAAAGTTGCAATTGCCGCTGCGGATATCTGAACGGAACAAAAATTATTTTCTCGCACTCTTCGCGAAATACAAGACCCGAAACTGAAACGAAACAAAACCGAGCACTATTAATGCACCAAAATAATTCGGACACTTGGCGTTGAGGGCTTTAAGCAACATAGCTGGACGCGGAGAGTCGCGTCCTTCCCATTCGCGTTGTGTGATATCATCCCAGGCCAGTTGGGTGCGCCTATCCTGCCGTGTGTTTGTGCAATACAAATGTGCTCTATCCGCTAACTTTCTGCAAGGTGCCTTGGCAATCCATAAGCAACTGAGTCGAGAAAGTCGAGTCAACCAGTTGCATTCAAAACAAACAAGGGAAACAGCTCCCAAAAGAACACTATGACCGATCGCTTTCAGATCTCAAAGGTGAACGGCACCGCCAATGCCGGATACGATGGAGAGTCCGGGCCAACGGCCCCCGATCAACCGGATGCAGCTCATCCCCCAGCCAGCACTGAGAATCACCTGCAGCCCAAGGCTCCGGTGGATAACGGTGAGAATCGGAGGAGCTCACGGCTATCCTTCCGGGGCTTTGGCCACTTCCTGCGGAAATCCGATGCAGAGCGAAAATTCAGTCTCGCCCAGTTAACAAAGTGAGTGTTTTTTGTTATTTTATGCATTTCCGATTTGTTAAGGGTTTACTTTTAAATAGTTAAAATAAATTTCAAAAGCGTATCGTTCAAAAAACAGTAACAAGAAGTGGTTTAGCCTTGACTTAAATGTCTGTAAATATTCAAAAATATTTTTAGTTATTAAGGGTTGGAAATGTCCTGATTATATTTTATATATAATATTTTATAACGACCTCGTTTAAACCACGTCGAACGGAAAAGTCCTAGAATAATAATAAATTAAATTTGGCAATAAAACAAAAAGAAAACCCCGTATTTTTTTATAATTACTTCGATGAGTGCGATTTATTCGCATAGATAAGAATCGTTGTGATTCAGCTGAGACATTTCATGAGCTTGAGATATTTCATTTCCATTCATTACGGTGCACGTGGGGTCTCAGTTTCGGGTTAAAACAATTTAGAAATAATACAACAATTAATTACACTTTTCTCAAAGCAAATTAATGATTAAATTTTCAGTCCGTAATGAGTTTTCATTAAGCTAACAGCCCTTATTGAAAAAAAAGAATAAAAATGTGGAAACTAAAAAGAATACAAAGTAACAGTTGAAACGTGTAATAAGTGGAGCCTAAAATGAAAAGTTAAATAAACACAATCGTTCATTCGTTATGTTTGTATAACCAAAGCGAAGGTTACTCTTGCCAATTTATTGTTATCACGTTTAGCATATAAATTCGCAAAAAATGACAGCAGGTTAAACAGCTTACACGAGACAAACATCATTTAAAATTGTAATAATGGGACTGACAGTTACTGGCATTGGAAATACGGTCAGTCCTCTTTCCCTAAAATTGAAATGGGCTCTACGGTTTAGCCAATTAAGATAACTACTGGCCCAGGAGGTAATTGTTGAAAATCATGGTCAAGGTTTCTGATTTAGGCATTCTGTAAATAATGATTTGATTGTTTAATTAAGTGAATCTATCAATTCCATTTTTGTTTTTCCAAAACTCAAAAATATATTCTTACCTGCTAAGCTTAGGAATCCATTTATTTTGACAGCTCTCGAAAGTGTTTGAAATCATTTGTTTTTACTTTTCCATTGTTCCACTTTTAATAGATCATAAGCACATGCTGGAAATAAATTCAATTAAAAGCAAGCAAAGAACTGTCCGATACATTGAAATTCGGCAATATTTTGTAAATTTTTCGACAGCAAATGATGTGTTTTCTCGGAAACTTTTCACACGGCAAACATGTTACATTAGCTGTCCGAAAAAATAATAAAACAACTGGAAAAATCGAACAGGAAAAATAACGACCAGTTCCCAAAAGTCAGCCAAAATCGGCACAAGGATACGATATTGGAAAATATTCAACAACAACTCTCCAAGTGACCCAACTGTCGGCTCGAATTTGTTGTCAGTTGAGGATGAGCTTGACAACAAATAAATTTATATTATAGTTTGTCGATTGCGTTATGGGAGAGCAAATGAAGTCAATTGACTGATGCTGATGTCTCAGCTCCAATTGTACAAATAACTCAGACTAGCTGATTCCCAACCAAACCAGCTACCGGCAACCGGCCAACAATCAATGCCCATCAGCTGGAGTCTGTATATGTTTGTATGTTTACACTTGGCATATATCCATAATATATTTATTCTATTTATGTATATATTCAAGTTGTACAATTGTTTCCAATGCGCAGTCGCTGATGTCTTTAAAAAGAATTCGAAAGGGAAAACAGAATTAATTAAAAGAAAAACCTCAAGATGCTGGACTCTGATTCTCTTCACTGTTTGCTTGCAATTTATTTAGTAGCAGAGTGAAAAACGCCCTCGAAAGCTTCTGCCTATTAATAATAAACATTCATAATTTGTTGTTCAACTGGGCGGGAAGTCAAGGGGATGATAAATGAAAACCATTTACCAAATATGCTACACATTTTGGAGGGAAGGCTTACCTAAACCTTAAAACACTTTTTCATGTTTTAGTTTCCGTTTCGTAATTATATTTGATAACCATTTTTCTTTTTTTAATGATTCTGAATATATCTTTATTTTTTTTTTACATTTCATAGATTTTTCCTTTATCAAATGTTCCTGTTTCCCTCAGAAATAATATCTTGCCGTTTTAAAAGCACAAGACATGTCGATGGCAGAATGCATTTCTTTGGAACCTCCTCTTTCAGTTTCCCAATGGGGCTGTCAATATATCCCATTGCCCCCTTTCGATCCCTTTTATCCGGCGCCATTGTCCGCCCCGTGGCGCCGTACAGTGCTCAAAGATTATTGCCTTCCTCATTCCGGTTTTGCCTTTTTAAGATTTTAAATTATATTTTGGCATTGCTTTGGCTATTTTGCAGCAGTTCTGTTTTTGTTTCTGTTTTCATTGGCGATCAGTAGATATACATCGTGATGGGATTTGTATGCCTGCCGGGCCGTGCCGGGTCCGGCTCCGGGTCCGAGATCTTTAGTCTCTCTCCGGACAGAAGTATTTTCTGATAACACTTGGTTTTTCTGGATTTTGGTCTGGCACCCCTGACCTTCTGCCCGTCTACCTTTACCAGTTGGCTGGCTGATTTTATTGTCTTATTATTTATGTGTATACACAAATAACTTTTCCATACACTTGGAAGCTGATTCCCAGTGCGTGCTGGAAAAGAGTGCCGACTGGTCAGCCAGTGGATATTTGTGCTTGGGTCGCTGCAGGCTACAGTCATGTTGCCCGAGGCGGTGATTATTCTGCTTCCGTTCCATCAGTAGGGTTAATTTTTAACCCAGCCACGATTACTTCGACTAATGTGGACCATTTTCTCTTATGTGTTTCCAGGGAGTCCCTGCCGCGCCTGGATAACTACCGCATTTCCATGCGAAATCTGAAGCGTCCTTCCATCGGGGAACTGCAGGGAGAGGCCGCCGATCAGGTGAGTTCATAGTTTCCATTTGAAAATAAAACTATGACGTAAGGCAAAAGAATTATCATAACAGTTTGCATAATGAATCCTGCTCTAAGATAGAATGAAGTAAATATGAAAATGAAAAATATAAAAATAAATTACGCATAATTTAGCTTTATGTGAGGAACAATTAGTTTTGTTCTATATCGAGCTGAACCCCAAATACCGCAATATCATATATCTTTATCCTTAAGAGAAATCCCAGTAAAGGTGTAAGATTTTTGTTATCTAACGGGCAGTGGTTTGTATTTTTTTCTAAATATTTCCTATTTTTGGAAACATGTTAATAAGTACCATTTAAATGTTTACCAACAGAAAGGGTTATCCCAAAACCCGAAAGTTAATCAGTCGGAAATTTGGAACTACTTCACTCAAATTAAAAGGTTTATAACCTTGGTAGAAATCAATTTATTGCCAACTGAAAAGATTGCCTGAAAATAATCTCAATGACTGAGACGTGCACTTGAAAAAATCTGGAAAAAAACTGAAAACTTTCTTTCAAATGTGGATTAGTGATAGGCCCGGTAGCTGTCATTCATCGATGAGTATCTATTATAGTACCATTGTCGTACACAAAGTGCCACTGCTTAGTGTTCGCCGTGGCATAATCCTTGGAACGCACTTCAATTTTTCAATTCTCAGTTCGGAAAACATTTCAAGTACTCGGCAAATAAACAATGATGAATTATAAAAAAAAATACCGAGGAAAAATAAGGCTAAACAGAACCAAAACAAAAATTATGATTGAAACTATTTTTCATCGTCTTTTGGGTTTTCCTTTTTTTTGGATTCTCTTACAAATGTTAAGCATGCATATTTTGTATTTATATCTGTATTTCTTAAAACGTCTGTCTAATTTATTTGCCTAAACAATTTACAAATATTCGGGGTGCCAATGGGAAGTTTTCCGTGACGTCTTCCCAAGAGGTCTTGCCATCGATTGACGTTTAGGTGTCTACAGATTTCAGCCCCCCGGTTGAGTTGACATTGCTACTACTTACGATAAGCACCCAATGCCTCTGTCAAGGACGGCCACTTTCCCTAATCGGCTCCGGTGCCACTCCCGCCTACTACTCCCTTAATTTGGACTTATCGCTTACTAAGAAAAAACAGAGAATCGGAGGAGGGGACTCCGAGAACTATAAGCCCTGGTAGCGTTACAGTTTTTATGGTTATCGCAAAAGTAATAAATTTGATGCGTTCTGGGGCTCTTGGCTCACCTCCTTGTAGCTTCTACATTGTTTAATTAATTCAGTTTGGCCGGCTTTTGCGGGCCACCACGGCGTATGATAGATATCGTAAAAGTTGCATTACAAGCATGCCACGGCTCATTAGGGGAATTCCAATTCGACGACGTCACTAAAGCTAACATAATGCTCCATTTAGCTTTAAGTGATAAGATACGTGGGCCCCAGGTCTTGCCTCAGCTAAGGTGAAGTGTTAATAAAATACAAACATTTGCTATTAACATCTGTGATTCTACCAATAAAGGGAAGAGTTTTGAACTATCTTCTTGATTCCAATATGATTCGATATGTTTCTATTCATTGAGAAAACTCCTGTCAAAATTCGAAATTTTTAAAAGGGAAAGTCTTTTTTCCACTATCAATCCGATTCCTGAACGGGATACCTTTCGATTCTCTATTAATGTGGAATCACAGGTAGGCTCTCTTAGCCCTTAGCGATGACTGTATTTCTGCAAATAAGTATCCGATTCCAAAGAAGATTATTGTTAAAAAACATTAAAATCTTTAAACTATTAACTAAAGCTATAGCCAGGAGCACATGCCAATTCTAAAGGGATTCGAAAGACGAATGAGAAAAACATTTCACTTCTACTTTGGACAATTTTTTCACTCTAGGGATGCATTCAATCAACACAAACAAGCTTTATTCGATTTGCACTCCGTCGCCGGGGTACTAAGTGGATTTTTCCGCATTCATCCATAACCCGTAATGCGCAGGGTGATATCAATGACAGCATTGAAGCCAAATTAATTGTCAACAAGATGCAGCCATGCATTCGCCATGGGCCCAGGCACATGGACATTGTTTCAAGGAGCGGGTGCGGGTGCAGGATCAGGGGGCACAGGACGAGCCCCCTTCAATGGATAGTAAACAGCTCACTAGTCGACACCATATGTGCGTGTGTGTCCTCTGCGGGTATTGGTGCGAGGATAATGCAAGACAAGTATGTCGTGTCATTAAAATTGACAGCCGGAGCAACAGCGCCTGCACATGGCACTGGTGGTGGAGCTGTTGCCATTGACGTTGGTTGATTCGGTGCTTATCATAAACGTGGTTACTGGTTGGGTTGAGGGTTGAGGGTTGTGGATTGGGGTGTTGCCAATGGCAATGCTAGCGCCACATTAAAGCCGATCCGCACCCAAGTCTGTTGAACCTGTCAGGCCTGGTGACAGGATGTCATTTTGATAAACGCTCGAGTTAAGAAATTGATTACTCTTCACTATCAATCAATTAAAGGCGACAAAAACCCTCGAAAAATCCATTACCAGTTCTTGGCAGTTCGACAAACCCTTTTCCAATCAAAAACCTCTCAACAAATAGTAATTTGTCAAACTAAATGGCAATATCTTGAAATATTATCGACATCTTTTCGCGACCACCGAACACCGAACAACGTGGCGTATGAGCAATGTTTACACCATAAAGGGGGCAGCCTGTGGCGCATTTGCCAATTTAGATTCAGATTCTTTGTGTATTGCACTTGTAATTATAATTCTAATTTACAATTCGTAGCCAAAGAGCTGCTTGCTATTTTTATAGCATTTTATTGATTTTCTAATGCGAAAGTCTTGCTGGAAATTCTTTGTTTACCGCATTGCGATTGCCCCGAACAAGCCATTAAATTATCGGCGCATATAACAATATGTTTACCCCCATTTGTGTTGCATTTCTGATACTTATCCACCAGTGTTCAATTGGTCGGTTAACGATGGCGAAAATGTGAAAAATCTCTCTTCTTAATGAAGAAAATGCCATAATCGGTAATTCGTGGCAATGAGTTTTTGCGCATTTGGTTTATTGAACAGAAATTAAAATTTTCAAAGGTATAAGTTTTAAAGCAAATGATTTCCTTGGTAATCGGGCGCCATTTATAGCCGGAGACATGCTTCCCTTCCAGCTAATAATAATTTTATCCAGACCCACAAAAAGGAATTAATTTTCAGCTATTTATGGAAATTGTGAAGATAACCTTTATGCCCCCACAAGCTTATTTCGTGTCCCTTGTTTCTTATTTTCCCTCGCTTTGTCTATTAACTAAACTCAAATCACTGCCACAAGCTAGCCTGTAGCCTGGTTTATCATTCAATTCTCTTTTCACGCTCCCCCATGACACAAAGCACAAATACCAATTTCAATTCCAATTTTGTGTGCGAAAATTTTCCACGCTTCGACCACAATAACAAAACCGATGACAACAAGAACGAAAACGAGGAAAACAAACGCCAGGCCAAATGCGTCTTTGGCTAAATGAAATGGACATAGGAAGGAAGCGCCCGAGGGTCAAACTAGTGAGATGTTACCCTGCCCACGAGACAGGGCACTGAGAGCTGAGTCAAAGAATTCCAAATAAGCCAATATAATCGGTTATTTTCTCCAGAATTGCCAACGGACTACGTTAGGAAACTGGCCACGGGGCGCATAAGTAATTTTTTCCAACAATCCCAACGATTTTTTCCACTTTAAATGTTTTATTTATTCGTGAAGAACTTTTTCCGCTGTGTAAATGAACGAGTCTGCGTGTATTTTGTGTCTGTCTGGCTTGGCGTCCGTTCGAAGCCGCCAAAAATGTGTAAACAATCAACATTAACCACCCACCGAGGAGGACTAACTAACCAACATTGCGTATACGCAGCGTGTGCGAGTATGTGGGTGTGCTTGTGTGGGATGGTGCGGTTGGTTGATTGTTCCCTCGCCTTTGCTCCTCGTCAATAGATGTGGTCCTGCCCAACCCTGCCACTACCCCATCCCACGTGAGGCAATTCCATGTGGCCGCGTTTTTAAAAAACATTCAATTATGTGGGCAAACAATAAAATAAATGAGCGCCCCGTCCATTGATTCGGCAAATGACAAAACAATAGCCCACGACAAGGTCTAGGGAGCCATGTCTTGTGTAAATCTATTAAATTATCAAAATCACAAGATATATTGTTGTGCCCAAATGTGATCAGCGTCTGTTGTGGTCTGATGGAATATTTTTACTGCTGTAATTACCGACTTTGTAAATTACCGCCTGTATTATTATTTGTATAAGACAAGTGGAAGTTTTTACCGAAAACAAAAGAATTAACATGCTTTTATATTCTTTTCCAACATTAAGTCGGAAAGGCAAATGAGTCATTGGTTTTGTTTATTAAAGTCAAAACATTTTAGTTGCCATAATCTATAAAATACGACGTCTAAGGGGTGTAACCTAGCTTTTAATAAACATTATTTACACCACCTAGATCCTAGTAATTTCAAAACGCATTACTTTACCTCGAACAAAGAAATTCAAATAGTTTGAACCAGCTCCTTTCGATTTCGGCATTCGTTTCAACGTTTTTATAATGCTCGGAGGTTTAGTGTGGTTATAAAAATCAACTTTAATTAGAGGGAAAAGCAATATGAAGCTTCCCATAATCTGGTTATTGCCCTGCTTTTGGTTGGTGCTACTTTAATTCCGGCTGGCGTCGCTGGGTCGTTAATTGAATACGAGTACTAAAGTGCCCACATGTCGTATGAGTAACTTCGAATAAAGCACCTCCAGAACAGCTGCTGTGCTGGGGATACGCGGGCTCACGAATGTGTTAAACATATTTGTGGCAAATATGTGCTTATAATAATCCGAATGCTACGCACGTCAAGATCCATTATCAAGCACACAACAGGCATTTAACAATCGCCGATTACCCCAATTAGCAGCCCAAGGCCCACTGATGGCCCATATATGTTTGCCTAAGGTATTAGCGAAAAGGATTGATATCATTATATTTAATACCATCACTCTGGTCTAGATTGTGCGTTATAAATACGTGAATAAAACCTGCAACTTGGGCATTATGGCTAAACATCCATCAAAGTTTTTAATAAACTTTCCCTCTCACCTTTTTTAGAGCATTACCATACCCGAGCCCGAACAAGAGCCAACTGGTGGACACATCAAGCTAGGATGGATAGTCGGCGTCCTGATACCCTGCCTCCTCAACATCTGGGGCGTCATGCTCTTCCTGCGTCTCAGCTGGGTAGTGGCCGAGTCCGGCATCTTGCAGTCGCTTATTATAATTACGGTCTCGGCGGTGGTCTGCGTCATCACGACGCTCTCGCTGTCAGCCATTAGCACCAACGGCGAGGTCAAGGGTGGTGGCGTCTACTTCATCATATCCCGTTCCCTGGGTCCCGAGTTTGGGGCGTCCGTGGGCGTGGTGTTTGCGTTTGCCAATGCCGTCTCCGCTTCAATGAACACCATTGGTTTCTGTGAATCGTTAAATGGCTTATTAAGTGAGTAAAAATATTAATTAAACCGGAAAATATAAATACCAAAAGGATTCTGACTTTAAGGATACTTATAAATAGGAAGCACTAAATAAAGTTCCTCTTTTTCAGAGAGTAATGGTCTTAAAATTATCGACAATGGCATTAATGACATCAGGATAGTGGGATCTGTGACTATATTGGTTCTCATTCTGATCTGCTGCGTAGGCATGGAGTGGGAAACCAAGGCCCAAAACTTCCTTATTGTTACCATTGTGCTGGCCATTTTCAACTTTGTTATAGGAGCGGCCATCGGACCAAATGGCAATGAAGAACTCATATCCAAAGGCTTTGTGGGCTTGTCATGTCAGTACCAAAGATTTATTAACTTTAATTAAAGTACTTTTCAAATTTAAACTAATTATTTTAGGGTCAACTTTTAAGGAAAACTTTGGAGCGGACTATAGATATGCGGAGGGAGTGAATCATGACTTCTTCAGCGTGTTTGCCATCTTTTTCCCAAGCGTTACTGGCATCCAGGCAGGCGCCAATATCTGTGGCGATTTAAAGGATGCCGGAGCCGCCATTCCCAAAGGCACCTTCTGGTCCTTGCTGATTTCAATGTCCTCGTACGCTTTGTTTGTGCTCTTCGCCGGCGGAGCCGCTGTGCGGGATGCCTCCGGCAATCCTGCTGACCTGGTCAATGGAAGCATCATTCCCAGCGAGCTTCCGTGCATGGCCAACAATAGCTGCACGTGGGGTCTCTTCAACTCGTACGAAATGATGCAGGAAATGTCCCTCTGGGGTCCCCTGATCTATGCCGGATGTTTCGCCGCCACCTTGAGCACGGCCCTAACCAATCTGCTCTCAGTGCCCCGACTGGTGCAGGCATTGGGCATTGACCAGATTTATCCGGGCCTGATCTTCTTCTCGAAGCCGTATGGAAAGCACGGGGAGCCCTACCGCGGGTACGTGCTCACATTCTTCATCTCCACCGCGTTCTTGCTAATAGGAGAACTGAATCTGATTGCTCCACTGATTTCCACCTTCTACCTGGCCTCGTACGCCCTCATCAACTTCTGCACATTCCACGCGGCGTTTGTGAAGCCACTTGGCTGGCGTCCCACCTTCAAGTATTACAACGCCTGGCTCAGCCTTTTTGGGTTCGCCATGTGTGTGGCCATTATGTTCCTGATCAACTATGTGGCCGCCATCATTACGTTTGGCATTATCTTTGCCCTGTACCTGGTGGTCATGTACCGGAAACCAGAGGCCAACTGGGGCTCCACCACCCAAGCTCAGCAGTACAAGGCCGCCCTGTTGGCCGTCCACCGGCTTCAGAACGTGTCCGACCACGTGAAGAACTATCATCCTCAAGTGTTAGTGCTCTCCGGCGATCCCAAGACCAGGCCTCCACTCGTGGACTTTGGCTATTTGCTGACCAAGAACAACTCCCTAATGTTTGTGGCCAATATCATACCGGTAAGCTTTAAATTTAAAAAAATAAGATATTTGAATATTCAATTTTAAATACTTTAAGGTCCGAGTTGGCTACAAAAACCGTCAGAACTTGGTCAAGGATGGCCAAAAGTACCTGGACGCCAGGAAGATCAAGGCATTCTACAATGTAATCGATGGCTTCAGTTTGGAGGACGGAATCAATGCTCTCACCAAGTCAACAGGCTTCGGAAAGATGTCTCCGAATATTGTGCTTGTGGGCTACAAGCCGGATTGGAATCGCTGCCGTAAGGAGGAGGTGGAAAGCTACTTCTCCATTCTATAGTAAGTCAAATGGAAACAAAAGATCCAAAAGCATTTAACATATCATATTGTCCCATAGCAATGCCTTCTCCCAGCGCATGGGTGTGGCCCTGCTTCGTTTGCCCAATGGGTTGGACTTTTCGGAACTGAGCTCGGAAATCACCATGCCAGCTAATGGAATGGGTCACATGCACACGGCCAATGCCCAAGGATTCACCAACGAGCTGATGCCAGCTGCCAATGCGGCCTCGGAGCTGCTTCATATTGACTCAAATCTGAACCTGGCAGGCATGGATAGCCCCAATTCTTCATTTACAATGCCCCAGCCGGCTCCTATGCCCAATATGCAGCGAAGTTCCCGCAGCTACAAGGTCAATGGCTCCGACGAACCTGCAGTGACATATCACACCAAGGGCGGATCTGATATTCCCCAGAACCTGCTCGATGCCATGACCATTTTCACGCGAAAACAGGCCAAGGGCACCATCGATGTCTTCTGGCTTTACGATGATGGAGGTAAGTGCCCAATATAAATATGTTGAAGACGCTTCATCTTAATTGAAATTAAATCCAGGTCTCACCATTCTCCTGCCCTACATTATATCCATGCGCTCCCATTGGCAAAATTGTAAACTGAGGGTCTTTGCCATGTGTCATGGAAAGGACGAGGAACAAGAGGAAAGGAGCATGGCCAGTCTGCTGACAAAGTTCCGTATAAAATACTCTGAGCTGATCATGCTGAAGGGGGTATCGGAGCAGCCACGACCTGACACCATTCTGAAGCACAAACGCCTCATAGAGCCCTTCCGACGTGGAGCCCGCAATGAGTTTGGCATCACGGACGATGAGCTGATGAGCATGGCAGAGAAGACGAACCGACAGCTCCGCATCCACGAACTGGTGGTTAACCATTCGTCCAATGCCTCCCTGGTGGTCATGTCCCTGCCCATGCCGCGCAAGGTAAGCTAAACAAAAATTCCCCTTAAGCCACCCAAAACTAATTTTATGAACGTTTTGCAGGAGGCTATCTCTGCGCCGTTGTACATGTCCTGGCTGGAGATGCTCACCTCGGACATGAAGTGCCCGGTGGCACTAGCCCGCGGCAACCAAACACCTGTGCTGACACTCTACTCCTAGACTAGGCATTGCTTCCAGTTCGAGTACAATTTAGTATTATTAGCGTTTAGGGGTTCCGAAAAGTTACTCGTAGAATTGAGCTCATCCCATCTTTGATGTCAGGACCTTTAGCCTCGATTTAACTGAATTCCAGAGTGCAGACTAGTTCCAGAAGCGTCCTCCTCCCCACGTACTCTTTTACACAAACGAACTCCTAAGCCCGTCTTTATAGTCCCTAGAGAAGTTTTGTGAAACTTTTCATATCTAATACATAAGTTTCACATTAATTAGCTTTAAATATTCTGAATAAATAAAAACGAAAAAATTACACATTTTTCTCTTGTTTAATTTAAACAGGAATCCTTTTTCAGTAAACATTCAAGCAATTTTATGTGAAGCCTGCGTAAAGGAAACTAAGAATTGGGATTAGTAGTGCAGTACTTTCTCGGGTTGAACTAATGAGGTAATCCTAGTAGTAGGCGCGGCGTGGGTTATTCTAAAAGATAAACAATCATAAAAACAGTGACTAAAATATCTCTTCAGTAATTCTTACCAAGGGATTGGGTCGAAAACGGTAGGCTAACATCATACGCTTCCTGTACGCGTCATACTCGTTGTCGCAATTTTCTGGTACGGCGGCGCTACTAACGCCAAGGCCCTGATTTCCGTCGCGTTGCGGTGCTCTTCAAAATAAATTCAAAATAAACACAAACATAATATTGAATGCCGAAACCTACTTATTAACAGGATCCACAATACCAGCTCCATCCTGTCCCAGACCCTGGCCCTCTTTCCAACCGAGCTTCTGCAACATCTGGAAGCCGATATTGTCCTCTTTCAGTTTGTACTCCTTGTAGTCACTTAAGTCCGGCTGTCGGTTGTTCTTCTTAGCCTCATACTGTTCCATGAACTTCTTGAGCTCTTCGGGCGGCAAAAAGTCGCCAATGTGATGCTTGCCCTCGCTCTGTTTCGTTAGTGCGTTGGCCCACAAGGAAGTGGCTTCCATTTCCGCAGTACGAAGCTTGTGCTCCCATGTACCACCCTCAATGTCCTCATCGGAATCGTACTCGTATTTGAATTTTCCTCCCCGCGCTAGGCGATC
Organism: Drosophila varians; assembly: GCA_018150405.1. Taxonomy (NCBI): domain Eukaryota; kingdom Metazoa; phylum Arthropoda; class Insecta; order Diptera; family Drosophilidae; genus Drosophila; species Drosophila varians. The sequence continues at coordinate 15,703,943 of JAECWK010000015.1, read as the reverse complement.
AATCTCCTGGCGCTTTCGCATCATGTCCTGGTAAAGGAGGTTTACCTTATAGTGCTCTTCGCACTGTACCCACTGTTCCTCGCTTAACTGGGTGGACCCATAGTTCAGGCGAGCATATTGTAATAAGGCGGGGTCGCTGCGCGTGATATTTGTAAGTATTGGTTTGTTTTGGTTGCCAAAGGTTCCAGAGGTGCCTGGTAAGCGAATAAGGATTCAGATTTGCCTATATTGTGATGTAGCCAATTGGAACTTACTTGAGCCGGGTATTAGCTGTTCCTTCTCGCCCCAGCGGCTCTTACGCTCGCGTTTGCGTCTCTGTCTCTGAGTCTCCCTTTCCTCCATATCTTCCACGTCATCGGCACCCATTTTGACGCCGGCAGCAGCCGCTTCTTCGCGTTCACGGCGCTCCTCATCGCTTAGTTCATTGCGGCATTCGATGCGGCGCTTGATGTTGTCTCGATTGCGATCCATCATGCCCCGCATGTACTCGTCATCGGAATCGAAATCCGCACTAATGGCAGATTCGGGATCATATTTGTCCGCCGCCGAATTACTGTTCTGCTCCTCAAGGTATGTTTGCTGCTGGTGCTCCTGATTCGTTGGCGGCTCCTCCTGATCCCGTTTTAGCTGCTGATTGTCTCGCTCCCGCTGTCGTTCAATCCGCTGGCGCTCATGGTCAAGGAGTTGAGAGCGATAGCTTCGATACTGCTCGCAGCTCTTATCATAAAGAAACCTAGTTTAAAATTTAAAAGAAGTGAAATATACAATGAAAAGTGCTCGACGCTAGTCACGTGTACAAAGACATTATATGATTAACGGTTTGAGGCGCCCCCTTTCAGCGGTTTATTTTGTGCTTTTACTGGCATCCGCCGACGGTCTTCTCCAGATTCTAGACGACGATCGAAGGACGAGGGATCACAGTGCTTTCGATGAGTCCACGCAACTGATCTGGCTAATCTGCTTCTACAGTCCTTTCAGTCCTTTGATTTTCGTTCGTCGGGTCATTTGCCCAATCTCGTTTTTCAAATCTAATAACTTAACTTTGATATTGTTTTATTTTTAAAACAGTCTGCTATAAACAAAAGAAAACCTTTCTCATAGATTTATTATTTAATTTTTTTTATAAAATGCAAACTTAAAATGTTTAATTTTTTACAATGGTCAATTATATTCCGTTTATGTGACGCATAAGCTTTTAACATTTAGATTGACTAACAAAATGGTACCACATAGTCCGTTGGTGCAACCCAGCTTATAATCCCCCAGATTCCCCAAGTCCCCACAGTTCTCGTGGTCAGTTCCCTATCTAAGTCTCAGTTAATATATGTTTTGGTAATTTACCACAAGGCTGGATGCAACTCGCTTCTATGCAAACGTATTTTATCTTCATAATCATCACCGTTTTCCGCGACCAGTGCGATTAGGTTTTCTAAGCACGTTGGCAATTGTATGCACGTTTCTGAAAAAACTACATAAATTGCTTTAAAATCGTGCTCAACGATTAAAATATGATACAAATTGTATGAGTAGGTTCAAGGAAAAGGAGTTGGACAGGATGTCAAGGAGAATGGTAGAGTGTGGATAGGGAATGAAAGATGGCGAACAGAACAGGCAAAAAATAATACTTCAAAAGTGACACACACCTTGAGGCGGAGCAGTGGCAGGAGCGGGTGCATTTTGAAGTTGAAGCGGTTGTTGCGCCACGGCCGTATGTTGTTTTTCCACTTCCTCCTGCACAGGGGGCGGCGGTGGTGGTGGATGAGCGTTTACATGGTCCGTCATGAGACTCATCTGCTCCGCCGAGTGGCCAGAAATAGTAGGCATCTGAATTGCTTCCAGGTTAATCTGTGGCTTTGGTATAGCACTTAAGTCAAACTCTTTGGGCGCTGGAATGGCGTTTAGCTGCAAGGCCTCAACTGGCGGTGGTCCCAATTGCATGTAGATTGGTCCCATGTTGGCCAAAGCTAGCGGAAGCTGCGGTGGCGGTGGGGGTGGCGGAGGTGCCACGGTAGCCGGGTGCAATTGCATTGGCAGATGGCCATGGAAAAATGCAGCAGGAAGTTGCATCTGTGGTGGCCCCTGTGGCAACAGAGCTGGGTTGAAAGCAAACGGAGGCGGCGGCGGTGGTTGCACTGTTGTCACCGGCAACCCAAAGGCCAAATGTGTGGGAGCTGAGCTGGTCACTGTGATGGAGCTGACCATGGCTGCTGCCGAGCTAATCGCGGCCATCGCCTCCATTTGTGGCGGAGCTTGCTCCTCTGTTTTTTGCGAATCAGGAACAGTAGTCGCGGTTTCCTCAGCGCTAAACAGTATTTAAAAACTCAGTGAAACGATTCCAAACAGTTTTTTAGAAACAACTCACCTCGGGACTGGTACTGGAGCCACAATAACGGGTGGCTGAGGTTTCTCGTGCTTTTCCAGTATCTTCTTAAAGTTCTCCAAAAAGGAACCATCGTTGCAAAAAGTATTCCTTACTTTTGGTGGTGGCTGTTCCACACTGGGCTGAGGCAACTGCTGTCGCTTAAGGCCGAATGTGATCTTCCCAGTCTTTCCAGTGAAACTGTTCAGTGGCTTCGTGGCTACAGCGTCGTCTGACTTTCCCTTGGCAGCTGTGGGCTCAGATGTGCCGATATCGTGTCCCTCGTCCACTGAGGCATCTAAGCCAGAGGAATTCTGTGGCTGCTCCTCATGGTTAGAAGATTCAGCTTCAGTGGAGGCGGGTTTCCCCACTGGCGTCTCTGTTTTCAATTGGGCTGCCAGGTTCTGGGCAGCGGCCACCGCCTTAGCTAGTTGGGCAGTCTTCTGCTTCTCAAGGATCTCTTGCCTCTTCTTGGCAATGATCTCCTCCTGCTTTGTCATCTGCGCAAAGCGGTCTACCCTGTGATTTCGCTGTGACATAATTGGTAAACTCCACCACCGTTTTTAATCGACAATTTTCTTTTCAGCTAATCCTAGTGTTACCAAGTTAAGTAAGAAAAGATTTTCCCGAAGCGAAACGTAAGAATATACCAATTGAAACAACAAATATTAATACGGATTACTCTCTAAATTCTTTTGATAAGAAAAAAAAACACGTTATTGACTAAATGCTCTCAAAGTTTCCATCCCGTTTGATCGGAAACTCAATATAAAATAAACTACATTTTAAAATACCAAGATAAGTTATCGATAGTCCAGGGGTAAAAAAAACACTGTTTAAAATTTAAGTTAAAGTTCGATAATGTAAATGCCTTTTAAATATATCCACCAGAAAATAAGAACAACTTCCATCAAGCCGCGGTAATTAAATGCGTCTTTATTAAAGTCTGATTCAAAAACACCTATATATTTTTATAAAGTTAAGACAATTTCAATGGCATCAAACAGGATAAACTAACTAGGTAAAAAACACTGGGATACATGGTAAATGTTTCCATATAGATATTAGTTTAACCAATTCATATAAATATTGAATATTTTAAGTAACACGTTCATCTTTGGCAGTGCTCAAATTATTAGAACCTTTTATATATGTTTTTCAAAACTTTGTGAACTTTAAGCAAGATTAAATTCGATTAAGCCACTCGAGGACAAACACCATGTAAATAGAAGTAAGTAATTTTCTATACATTTTTCTAAATACGTCTAGATATTGGGAAATAAAATTAGACTTCATTATATGTGTTATTTTAACTAGTGGTACTTGGGAACAATTAATCCTTTTAACATGTCAAAGCTATTGCCATCGGGCTGAACTGATTCGATGGCTCCAGTGGGTAACTTTACCTTTAAAAATCCAAAATCATCAATCCCGACTATTTCCGCTTCTCTTTCTGCTTCAATTGGTAGGCAAATCTTCACGGTTTGACCGCTAAAAAAATAAGTTTTCGAAGTTTAAAATCTAATCTTTGATATTTCATTTGTATATTACCTGTGTAGCCAAAGAGAGTAGTACAAATCGTAAAAACTATCAAAATCTCCGTTTTGTACTTCCCCCAAAAGTCTTTCGATTTCGTTAAAAATCATGGCTATAAATAACTCGTATTTAAGCAAAGGTAATTTGTTGTTCGGTGCTTGGGTGTTATGTTCTCTGATCAAATCGTTAATACAAACTGTTGGCTTGGAATTGTTTAAATTTATTCCGCTGCCTATATTAACGATCGCTTGGGAACCTTGCAAGGTGGTATTAATCACCAGGCCTCCAATTTTTTGGTTACCATTTACATAGATATCATTTGGCCATTTGATGGATAGATCTAGGATCTGAAAAGAGTTATAAGATTTCTTTTTAGTAATTTTTTAATTCAGTTATATAACAAAAATTGTACTAGAATATTAATTATCAAATGTACTATGAAAATCACAATTTTAATTTATTTTGTATAAAATATTTTGATTTCTTAAAAAATATATTATTTTATAAAAAAATATTTATAAAAAATAATTTATATCCCAATATTGTTAGTATTATATGGCAAACGATTTGGCATTTGGTCACACTGCCTATGTGCGCTGCACTTGGGTGTAGAGAAATTTCAACAACAGCGACCAGCAGAAACCTTAAAATTAATCGCATTTTTCGCATAGCTTGGTCGTCTCGAGTTGCGGGCGTGTGTGAGTGAGCCCCGCAGCTGCCTGAGTAGAAAATATCAAGGTCGGCGGAGGCGAACAGCGGTCCAGAATGCGGAGCAGAGCCCCGGCAACTGGTGCTATCAAATCGAAATCGTCCAACATCTGAAAAAATCAATCGGGCTTCAGTCCGACCCAGCAGGATGAACAGCAGTAGTAGCAGCAACAACAACGCCCCAGACTCCAGCAATGTCAGCGACTCTGGATCTGGTACCGGCACTCTCGACAGCAACCTGGTAATCATCCAGGACATGATTGATCTCTCGGCTAATCACTTGGAGGGCCTACGGACGCAATGTGCCACAAGTTCGACTCTCACGCAGCAGGAGATTCGCTGCCTGGAGTCAAAGCTGGTGCGGTATTTTTCCGAGTTACTGCTGGCCAAGATGCGGCTAAACGAACGCATTCCGGCAAACGGTCTGCTGCCCCACGCCACGGGCAATGAATTGCGTCAGTGGCTTCGAGTTGTGGGTCTTAGTCAGGAGTCGCTTAACATTTGTCTATCCCGTCTCAGCACTCTGGAGCAGAGTTTACGGTTAAGTGACGATGAGATTCGTCAAATGCTGTCCGAGCAACAACCGAATCCCGGTCAGCGCGAGGAAGAAGAGTTACGTCGACTTACAAGGGCAATGAAAAATCTGCGAAAGTGCATGGAGTCTCTGGAGAGTGGTACGGCAGCCATCAACACTGACCCGGAACAGTGGCACTGGGACTCATGGGACAGGCCCATCCACATTCACCGTGGCAGCGTCGGAAACATAGGACTGGGTCTCAATACAGCCTCGCCAAGGGCCCATCATAGGGCAAAGGGAAAGAATACCAGTTCCAAGAGCGGCCGACAGTCACCCGAACAGCAAGGATCCCAGCTAACCCTAACCTTGACACCCTCGCCCCCCAATTCGCCATTCATGCCTCCCAATGGGATAAGCAGCAGCCTCAAAGGAACCCCGCAAAGAACTCGGACTCCACCGCCTGTCAGGAAACATCAGACACTGCTTCAAAGTCAGGTCAAGATGGAAGGGGCACTGGAAACGGATCACCCTGTCAGGAATCGCCTGCCCACGGATCCCAGTCCCGATAGCCATAGTTCAGCAAGTTCGGAGATTTTTGTAGACGCGAATGCAGGTTCGGTAGGAAGTTCTTCCAATGTTTTGAAGGTTCCCTGCTCCCCGGGCGTTGGCCATGTAGGCATCGGCCATGCCATAAAGCACCGATTCACCAAGGCTATTGGCTTCATCGCCACGTGCACTTTTTGCCAAAAGCAAGTCTTCTCTCGCTGGCTAAAGTGCACCGACTGTAAATACATCTGCCACAAGGGATGTGCCCAGCACGTGCCCGCATGCTGCGGATTACCAAGAGAGTATGTGGACGAATTCAGGCATATTAAGGAGCAAGGTGGTTACGCCAGTCTGCCACCTGTTCATGGAGCCGTCAAAGGCTCACCGCTGGTAAAGAAAAGCACCTTAGGAAAGCCACTCCACCAGCAACATGGGGACAGCAGCTCACCCAGCTCCAGCTGCACTAGTTCTACACCCAGTAGTCCGGCGCTTTTCCACCAAAGAGAAAGAGATCAAGCTGGGAGCTACGGAGGCAGCAGTTCCAGCGCTAATCTAGTGCCCACACCATCGCTGGGAAAGAACCAGCAGAGTCAATTCAACTTTCCTAACGTGACGCTTACCGGCAGTGGAGGAAGTCAAGGGGACACGCTCATCTCGAACGAGCCAGCGCCGGAGCAAGCGGTTGCACCCCCAGTCAGTGTCGTAAATGGAGGATTGGACAGTCTAACTAGCAGCTCGAATGGACACATGAGCTCCCTAATCAACAGTCAGGCGTCGAATGCATCCAGCAATGTAACTATCACCGGCAGCCTTATAAATAGCACGACTACCACAACAAGCACCTCCAGCTTCTTTCCGCGCAAGTTGAGCACGGCCGGAGTGGACCGAAGAACACCCTTTGCCAGTGAGTACACGGACACCCACAAGTCAAACGACAGCGATAAGACGGTATCGTTATCGGGAAGTGCTAGTACGGACTCGGACCGTACGCCTGTTCGCGTCGATTCCACCGAAGATGGGGACTCCGGGCAGTGGCGCCAAAACTCGATCTCTCTGAAAGAGTGGGATATCCCCTACGGTGATTTAAGATTGCTAGAGAGAATCGGCCAAGGACGATTCGGCACCGTGCATCGGGCGCTGTGGCACGGAGACGTTGCAGTCAAATTGCTGAACGAGGACTATCTACAGGACGAGGACATGCTGGAAACCTTTCGTAGCGAAGTGGCCAACTTTAAGAAGACGCGCCACGAGAATTTGGTACTCTTCATGGGAGCCTGCATGAATCCACCCCACCTAGCAATCGTAACGTCGCTGTGCAAAGGCAACACGCTATACACCTACATTCACCAGCGTCGCGAGAAGTTTGCCATGAACAGGATACTGTTAATTGCTCAGCAGATCGCTCAGGGAATGGGATATCTGCATGCTAGGGACATCATACACAAAGACCTGCGTACGAAGAACATCTTCATCGAGAACGGCAAGGTGATCATCACGGACTTTGGGCTTTTCAGCTCCACCAAGCTGCTCTACTGTGATATGGGCCTGGGAGTGCCCCACAACTGGCTGTGCTACCTGGCGCCGGAGTTAATACGAGCACTGCAGCCGGAGAAACCGAGTGGCGAGTGCCTGGAGTTTACCCCCTTCTCGGATGTCTACTCCTTTGGAACTGTGTGGTACGAACTAATATGCGGCGAGTTCACCTTCAAGGATCAGCCGGCGGAGTCGATCATTTGGCAGGTGGGAAGAGGAATGAAGCAGTCGCTGGCCAATCTTCAATCTGGTCGAGATGTCAAGGACCTGCTAATGCTGTGCTGGAGCTATGATAAGGAGCACCGGCCGCACTTTGCACGCCTACTGTCGCTGCTTGAGCATCTGCCAAAGAAGAGGCTGGCACGGAGTCCCTCGCATCCCGTTAACCTTTCCCGATCAGCAGAGTCCGTATTCTGAGGGATCTTCCTGTTACACACAAACACTCTTCCCCACAGCATCAAACTCCTAAGCAAAGTTCAAACGTGCTAAGCTAAGCCCAATTGTAAATATTTAAACGTAATTACAGAAACACTATAGCATACGATTTTAAACCCTTAATTATATATCGAATGCAATCCAGTTGCAGTTGTGAAACTTAACGAAACAAAGGCAAACAAAATGTTAACTCGAAAAAGACAAACGTTTAAATGTTAAAGAAGAGAGTATGGAGCAGAGGCAACCACACAAACAGAAACATAAACTATAAAGAAAAACAAATAAGCACTGTGGCAAATTTAAATGTAAACGTTAATCAGGTGAGCAATTTCTAAATTGTTAATTATGTGTAAGCAAAGCTCTATCTATATATAATTATATATGTGTATATATACCGATGTGTATATGAGAGATTAGTGTTTAAATAAATATATATTGTGCATTATGTATGGTCAAATGTATATAGCAAAGGAGTTTACTGCGAAATCAAGCAAAATGTCAAATAAACTTATTACTACAACCAAATTAAATCGTTGCTGGTTTTGTATGTGGTTTATAATAATATCCTTAATGTCTAGGGATTGGTAGCACTTACCCCATACTTTGGATGCCCACGCAGGGAATTGACAATAGCCGCTCCAATAATGTGCTGCAAAAGTGGTAGTCGAGACCCCAAAGGCGAATCCATGGCCAGGTGCAGTTGCAGCGAGAACATTGCACAACCCAGAGGACTCAGCCACTAAGGACATTTATTTAATAGAGTTTAATATAATAAAATAAAATATTTACCTGGTTATTGCTGCGACCAACTCCAGCAGTCTGTTGCAGGGGAAGTACAGCCAAGCCATGAATAAGCTCCAAATTGTTGATCACATGCATGGAGCTACTGACCACCGGCGCATAGATGACCAGGCGTCCAATGTGCTCAGTTTTTAATTGCTATCGGAAAACAAAAAGTGATATTTGCAAAATTTTAGGGAGGAAATATGTCAGCTTACATCAAAATAGTCCACAGTGGAGAAATCCTCCGGACAGGAATGTATGAGTATTGGCAGGACATTGTTGTTGGCTACCGGAGGCTTATCGTCCTTGCCACAAAATTTAATTGTTAACTTGGGAGTGGCTATGACATTATCAGGTCCGCTGCAGCGAAGGCGGAGTTTCTCCAGAAGCTCAAACTTTGACTGAAAATGAAATTATTCCATTCCATGAAGTCGCCTGTGGGAATCGCTTTAATCATTACCTCATGTCGTCCAAGAAAATAGGCTTGCTGATAGACAACTCCAGGCTGCGCCTGAACTCCACTATTTCCTCCCTGCACCTGCACATCCAAGTATTTCCTTAAGAGATCGGCAAAGATCTCAAGGCGAGTGCTTTCGTTTTGCTTCAGGATGGAGTATTTGATCTCATCGGCTTCAAACTCGCTGGGATTTGTTTCCAAATGGACCTAGTTTCATTGTTTAGAATATATAATTTTAGAAAAAAATTTAGTAAATTTAGTTAAAGACTCATTTACCTGCGAGAATACAGCCTTGCCACCGCTTTGCAAGCTCTTGGCCAGTAGGAGACTGGGCGTGTTCCAGGTCTCCTCGGTGCCCAGGACCTGGACATCCAAATTGTGGTTGTGGCCAGTCAGATCCTTCAGTTCCATGGACCTTGGACATACTAGAGCTCTGAGCCGCGTTTCGTTTTTGATTTTTTTTTTCGTTTGGTTTGGGTTTGTATTTGTTTTCGGTTTATGTTTTTATTTTGGTTAATGGTGGATAGGATAATAATAATGATAGCACACACACATATAGAAGCACACACAAATATCGAAAGATAAAGAATCGGCCGGAACAAAGTAATCAAAATAAAGGGAAATCAATAGAAAGGAGAATTTCAAGCAAAGAGAATTGGAATGGAAAGGATTAAATATTTAAGAAAATATCCAATTAAATAGATAATATGATATTGATTAATTCAAATTATGGTGCACATCGAATATATTGGAAATTATTCAAATAAATCCAAAAAAGAGGATAAATTTAGAATTATATATTTAAAAGGTTAAATTAGACTAGAAATTAGTTAGAAATTGCTAAACATTGTCAGGATTAGAGTATCTTAAAATAAAAGTCTTGTCAGATAAGAATTCTAAAAATAGCAAAAAGGATATTCTTTCTTGATTTCTGACTTGACTTTTGTTTAATATAAAATAAGTTGATTAGAAAAAAATGGGAAATTATCTGAAAAACCAGATTTAAAGTATTACACATTTTGAAAGCATCTCCATCAAATTTGAAACTTTTCTGGATGTGCAAAAAGCAGTCTTCCATAGATTGGGTGTATTAAACATGCAACACTCAGGATTTTTTATACTTTTTAGTTTCTAAAACGTTAAATGGTGAGTAGCTCTATAAGATATTATATCATCAAGGTTAGCAGTATATTTTTCAAGATTGTCAGTCTCCTATTCAGTGTTACTGGAAAATATCGGTTACAACTTACGGTTTTCGGGAATGGGACTTGGTGGACTCCTCACTGTCGGTGGAAAAGTGCTTCTTCACTGGGAATGGCTGGTAACAGAAAATGTGGTGCATCATCTTGACCCGTTGCCACTTGTCGTAGGAGAACTGAACCAGTTCGTGCTCTCGAACCTTCAAAAGAAACATGAATATGGTTTCTAAATATTTAATAAAAAATCCTTACTTCGGCTGTTCGGTAATTTGGCAGGATAAAGTGTAGAATGTCTGAACAGAGACTAAGGACCTTGCCGCCCTGAAGGAAATAATCTACAAGTACTTGGCCTATTCCAGGTGCCACCGATCCGCAAACCACCAAAAGCGCCGTTTGCTCTGTCCAATATTTTTGAGCCGCCTGCTGGGCCATCAGTGGATAAATTGTATACACATTCCTCTCCAGAAGCTGCTCTAACGTTGCCAACGTAGAGTCCCTGGCACTAGCACTGTCAGAATAGACTAGAACATTCAATGGCTTGCTGTCCTGCAAACTATCCTTGTTCCTTCTCAAAACTGGACGAGGGGGAGCGGCTGTAATTGGCGAGTTAAGTGGCTTGGCTACTTCAAAAGTTTTGCTGGGCTTTGGCGCTTCAGCTTCGATATTAGCTGGTTTCTTGGGAGTATCCACTTCTTCGGCTTTTTTAGGGCTAACTGCCTTGGGTGAAGAAGAAACTTTTACAGGCGTTGTTTCGGAAGGAACCTTTTGCATCTGGACCGCTTGAGCAGCCGCCAGTTTTTCCAGTTCGCTTGGCTGGGAGTCCATTGTTTTGGTTGTTAATTTGGTTGGCGTGGGTTTACTCTCGTTTTTGACTGGGGTAGCTTTGGCTTCGCTCTTAGCGGGAGATGTCTTCACCTCACTTTTGGCTTCGGTTTTTGGAACACTGGCCGGAACCCTAGCAGGCGATAGAGCTGCCTTGTTAGTGGGTTCTACCACGGCCACAGCTTTGGGCACTGTTTCCGAAGTCAGGCCAAGAATGTCGGTTTTAGCTTTGCCCTCGGTCCGATTTTTGTGACTTTCGAATTCGGTAGCCTGGTGTGCGAGCACACTCGCTGCCCGCAAATCCTCTAGGTGCTTCTTCCAGCCCTCTTTGTCTAGTTCCACGGTAACCCGGGACTGACGCCTCAGGTGATTGGCAAGCAGTTCAAAGGGCTGTGGATCGCCCTCCATGCGAACAGCTGAAAAGGAAAATAAAATGTTTTTAAGGGCGCCAAACTAAATAAAAGGCTTCAAGACGATTCCAGCTTACACTCAATCCTCATCAGGGGCAGCTGATCGTTAATGCATAAATTATTTCTCAAAAATGTCGTTATTAACAGCTGAGTAAAGTGCTCCACGTCGGTTTCGAGGAGCACTGCCAGGTGGGAATCAATTTTCCATGCAATAAGCTTACCGTAATCTTCCAGCTGAATCATGTAAGTAGAAGAAAGAAAAGACAGCGAAATGGTTAGAAGAATTATGACGACAGAAGTCTATCGATTCAACTATCTTGCAAAGGTTACATCTTAATCACGTGGCCACACGCAACACCTTCGACTTTGGGGTAGGGCTACGACAAGGCAATAAGCGAGGAAATGGCCAAAAACAAAGTGATAAGCATAGAAATTTTGTTGTTTTACTATGTATGTATACTGGGATTTCAACTTTATGAAACCGTAAATGAAAATAAAAATATTACAAACAAGGTATCGAACGGCCTTTATTAAAACTAATTTTTAAAACCTAAGCAACTATCTTTTAAGACCTGCTTTAGGTCTAGTAAAATAAATAACCTTACTATAATTTAACTAGTCAGGTGATGAACTAATTAATTAGAAGCTTACTCTCACGCAAGTGGTGTCCTGGGAACTGGGACGATGCAGCGGCTCCACCAGAGCCTCCAGAAGCAACTGCATTCGCTGTTCTCCTTCATCCGAAAGCGAGACGCGCTGCTGGGGCAGAGATTCTTCCGGCGTGGTCACTGGCGTCAAAGTGTCCGAGGAGTAGGCAAAGGGTAGCAAACTGGGGGCCGGTGGGAAGCTGATCCATGGCGTAATCTGAAGCGACTGCAAAGGTCGCAGACAGCACCCTCGCTGGTTGGCGTGTAGCCACAGGATTTCTGTGACCTTGGCCGCATTGCGGTTTCCACAAAGCTCTGAGCTAGCAAACAACGGATCTGCAAAAATAAAACAGTTCTCCTGTTAATACAGCCAGCCGGAAGGCTAAGTCAATACTCACCAAAGCCATCATCGTTTCCGGGCTGGAGCGCATAAAAGGCGATGCTGGACGGCTGAGCTAGGTGCTCGGCGATCTTGGAGCAGGCTTTTTGGATGCGCCATGACTGCAAGACAGTGGCGCCCACGTAATATAGGGTCAACATCTTGACCTAAGCCATCCGTTGACGAAAATCAATGCGGTTTCGTAATTCACTCCGCGTTGCGGAAAGGGAAGCGACTTGGTTGCTATGTTGCGATAGCCAGGAAAAGGAGGAGCGCCCAGTCAGTTGACACACTTTTCGCATTCTCTTCCTGCGCTGACGTTTATTGTTGATTACTGCATTCCACCCTGCGGACACCCATACATCCGTATCCAAACAACCAAGCAACCGGCAACACGGTGCTATTCCGTCTCTTAAGGCCTGAGTCGAGCAAATATTAGACACCAATTGGGCTCCTGAGATACATCCCCTCGAGAATCTTGAATCCACTTGTTTACAATTTGGTTTTAAACCGTCCCAACATCCTCTTACCCGATTCGTACCTTGACCGGTTCGCGAAAAGGGCAGAGAGAGAGCAGAGTGAGAGACTCTGTCCTCTGGCCACACTAAAATAAACAAGTGTTGAAAACTGGATTAACAAAAATGTGAACAAAAATAATAAAATAATAATCTTTAACGAAACATAAATAAAATACAAACAAACAATTTCAAAATATTCGTGCGGACACAGACACGTGTGGTCACAAATTAGCGACTTTTAAGTGAATAACTTGTCGAGGCCACAATTGATATACTTCACATGTATTTTGTTGAACTAAAAAAAAAAACTACATGGCACAAAATCTAAATCGAAAGAATGTGTTTCATTTTGCAAAATGAGCTACCAATATTATTTTGCAACTAACTAATACTTAAACCGGACAAAGCGGCATGTTGTTTGGCGAATACGACACGACCCGGCGACTCTTGTTTATCGTGGCGGTGCTCCTAATTGTGCTGTATGCGAAGACGTACCTGCTACCCGGTGCGGATCTAGACTACGATTGAATGTAGAAATCCTTTAGGGAACAAGCAGCTATGACGGACCGAAGAGTTTCCTACTTCTACAATGCGGATGTGGGCAACTTCCACTATGGAGCAGGCCATCCCATGAAGCCGCAGCGCCTGGCGGTGACGCACAGCCTGGTCATGAATTATGGCCTTCACAAGAAGATGAAGATATACAGGCCATACAAGTTAGTTGCTAAATAAACTCTACTTTGCTTTCCTATCACCCGTTTTTCTTTTTTAGAGCAAGTGCTCAGGACATGCTTCGTTTCCACAGCGACGAGTATATTGCCTATCTTCAGCAGGTCACACCACAGAACATCCAGTGTAATTGTAAGGATTTCTTATGATTACCATCCCACACCATAATAAGGTCTATAAATCTTTTTTAGCTGTAGCCTACACCAAGTACCTGGCACACTTCAGCGTCGGCGAGGACTGCCCCGTATTTGACGGTCTCTTTGACTTTTGCGCCATGTACACTGGCGCTTCTCTTGAGGGAGCCCAGAAGTTAAACCACAACCATAGCGATATCTGCATCAACTGGTCTGGCGGCTTGCATCATGCCAAAAAGTTTGAAGCCAGTGGATTTTGCTATGTAAATGACATCGTGATAGGAATCCTGGAACTGTTAAAGTACCATCCTCGGGTCCTCTACATCGACATCGATGTGCATCATGGCGATGGGGTGCAGGAGGCTTTCTACCTCACAGACCGTGTAATGACGGCCTCATTCCACAAATACGGAAACTACTTCTTTCCGGGGACGGGTGACATGTACGAGATTGGGGCGGAATCAGGCCGGTATTACAGCGTAAATGTTCCACTCAAAGAGGGAATCGATGATCAGAGCTATTTTCAGGTGGGTATAAATAAACTTCAAGGCGTAAAATCTAATATCACATGAATTTTCAGGTCTTTAAGCCAATTATTTCGGCTATTATGGACTTCTATCGACCCACGGCCATTGTTTTGCAGTGCGGTGCAGATTCACTGGCAGGGGATAGACTTGGTTGTTTTTCGCTGAGCACTCGCGGCCATGGGGAGTGTGTAAAGTTCGTTAGGGAGTTAAATGTACCCACATTAGTCGTTGGAGGAGGAGGATATACTCTCCGTAATGTGGCCCGCTGTTGGACTCATGAAACCTCGCTCTTAGTGGACCAGGATATCGCCAACGACCTTCCAGCCACGGAGTACTACGACTTTTTCGCTCCTGACTTTACACTCCATCCAGAAATCAACTCGCGGCAAGATAATGCCAACTCAAAGCAGTATCTGGAGCTAATTGTCAAGCATGTCTATGAAAATCTGAAGATGTGCCAGCACTCGCCCAGCGTTCAAATGGTTCAGACACCTCCCGACGTAGATTTGGAAGAGCTACGCAATAACAAGGACGAAGCAGCGGACCCCGACGTACGCATGTCCCAGGCGGACGACGACAAAATGGTTGAAGCTAAGAACGAATTCTACGACGGCGATCAGGACCAAGATAAGCCAGATTCGGCAGAGAGTTAGGATTATAAATAAGATAAGAAAAAGTGCTAGATGCGAGTAGAATAGATATGATTACAATAAGGAGGATCAATAATTATTTTTGGCCTAGCTTCGTAATGAATAAGATCCCATAAAAAAGCATAAAATAAAATTTAAATTTCTGGCATAAAAAAAAAGGATATAAAAGTGTCGTTTGGGGAATACAATAAGATCAGGAATAAGATGCGGTAATTGTTTAAAATCGACAGACACACATGTATTTGAGATGAGTAATGATACTTAGGAGGATTACTAAAATTACATTGTTGAGCGTAAGCGCCTTTTGTTCACCAGCCAGTCGTAGTGTTGGCCAGTCGACGCATCCTTCGCGTATTTCGGTCCTGGTCGCGAATCTTCTTCTCCATTTCAGCATCGGTTAGAGTTTCCAGGAAAGGAGCCCACGCGTCCGCATCGCTGGGATTGCGGAATGGTACATCGATAGTGGATAAGGGAGCTTCACTAAATGCATACGTCCGGCAGTGCCAGGAGAGTTGGCCACGAATGCTGTAGGCAATGGCTGTCACGAATTCGCCACCCAATCCAAGCTCTGCACAAAGCTTAATCGCAAACTCCTCGGGGTTGTTATTCTTCTCGGACATGTCCCACTCGACCTGATCCACGAGCGATGTGTTGCCCACGTGAATATTAAGCTTAACGATTACTCGCTGGTCGCAACTCTCCTCAAGAATGGGAGGATCATTTGGAAAAGCCTCAATCTGCTGGCGAATGGCCTGGGCAATGGCTGGCACAAAAGGCAGCGGATTAAGGTCCAGATCATCGCATAGCACCTCTGCAAACTGCTCTGGCGTAATCATGCTCTCGTTCTTATTCCAGGTGAAGGTATCGCGCAACTTCTGTCCCTCCAGTTCCATGTCCAACCTGATGGGAACCAGGCACTCTTTTTGCGCAGCATTCTCTAAACTGGCCGTCGGATCAGTGTCATCGAAGCACATTGGAAACGTTCGAACCTTTTTCGTATGCACACGGTTTCGGTTGATGGGCGTAGCCTGAGGAACAGCATCCAAATGACTGGAGTTGGGCATCGTCGGCACATACTGTGGCTGCTTCTTGGACTTGCTTTCCCTTGGCACAGGCGTGTCGGAAGTATTTACGGAAACAGCTCGGTATCTGCGTCGGAGATTCATAGCAAAAATCAATGAGTTAGTGAAGTGACTT
The DNA here is from genome assembly GCA_018150405.1 of Drosophila varians. NCBI lineage: Eukaryota > Metazoa > Arthropoda > Insecta > Diptera > Drosophilidae > Drosophila > Drosophila varians. The sequence goes on along the minus strand of JAECWK010000015.1, from coordinate 15,687,857 downwards.
TGACAGTTCTAGTATCCAGGAATCCGATTTTAAAATGTTTGAATTCCCAAGAAAACTAGATGACAGTTATTTAAAGGTGAGTAGCATTGAACTTATGTTAGATTTCTATAAATCTAAACAATTATGAGGTCCTTAGGGCCACTTACTTTTCATCGTTACCAGCCATTATGTCGTCCACCTCCACTGCGCGGAGCAGCGACACCGAGCTGGCCAGGATGTGGGAGCTTAGCCCAGAGTCTGCCAGCCGTTTACGCTCCTCGTTGGAAAGAACGATTCGTGTCATTCCCGGATATTTCTTGTAGAGGATGCCGCGAAAGTGTCGCATGTAGTTTCCCACTTCGGAGCCCACGTAGTAGTACTCTCCACCCTCCTCCAACTGGAAGGCCACCGGCTTATCGCCGTACGTCTGAAGTGCCATTTTTGCAGCTCTCCGGGATTAGGGTTTTATTTTTTTTTATTATTAGATACTTTTCTGGAAATTCTTAATATTTGTAATCCAGAATAAGAATTTTCTTGCCGCATACAGACATTGATATGGCGTCTGCAGGAAAAGTGCTGGAAAATGCCAAACAGCGAATTAGAGGTGACGATAAATTAGGAACAAGTAAATTTATCGAAAAAAGCTAGATTAGCATCTCATTCGCTAAAGAAAGTTTTCTAGCACTGCTTTCCATGCGCTGCCGCAAAAATCGTTAATTATTTTTAAGATTGTCAATAAAATGTCTTCACTGCGAAGTGCCGTAGGATTTCTGGCGCTCACCAGGTCTCTGGGATGCCCAGTTACAGGTAGGTATCTATCATTAACTAGGTCTTTGTCACTTACCGTGTTTTTTTGCAGTTCAAACACATCGACACATTAAACGATGGGTCTCTCCGACGTTACGTGAACTTGCCCATCGCCAGACGAAGTTGGGTCCCCAGAAGCCTGATCCTCGGTCTGGATTTTTAGAATGGAACGAGCGCTCCGAACTGTTCGCATTCGGGAAACGGCTGGGTGAATCCTTCCAGCTGCCCCTCCTCCAACGAGCATTTACTGAAAAGGCTTTCGCCAGGATGGAGGAGGAAAAGCGCCGAAAACTTGGCATCGAAGAGACCGATATGAACATGCTCGACAACGAAGACCTGGTTGAAAAGGGCCAGCACATTTCCAAGGCCTACGTCGAGGCCTTCCTGCATCACCAACTGCCAAAGGTGCCAAAGGAGGGTCTCGTTCAGATAGCAAACCATCTCCTAAGCACCGAAACCCTGGCCCACGTCTCTTCCCATTTGGGTACCAAGGACTTAATCCACACTACGGAATACCCTCCTTCGAAAGAAAGTCTAGCCAAAGCGCTTCAAGCTGTAATTGGAGCTTTAGCGGATTCCAGTGGCGTTGAGCGAGGCTTCCTCTTCGTTCGAGATTTCATCTGCACCCAACTAAACCAAAAGGACTTGCTGGACATTTGGACACCAAAGGAACCTCTTCAGCTGCTCCAGAAGATTTGTGCAGAGAAAAAACTGGGCGAACCCGAGCCCCGACTGATAGGAGATTGTGGCAAGAACACAGTGCTCGCCGCTTACCAAGTGGGGATCTATGGAAACCGGCAGTTTCTAGGTCAGGGATTCGGCGAAGATTTACAAACTGCAACTGATACGGCCGCCATTGATGCCTTGCAGCGGATATTCGACACCCACGAAAACAGAAGGCCTTTTGACTTTAAACTTCAGTTGGAGACAAAAAGTGTTCGACTAGCCTAAGATATAAGGATCAGGATCTGAACCTGCGTCTTTGTTGATTATTGTAATTTGCACTAAACACATGTCACGCTTTGTCAGAGAAGTTTGAGTTTTGAAATCATTTAACTACGGCTTATAACAACTGCCTCTTAGTCGGTATCGTCGCGCTTCTGGCTCGGATCGGAATCCAAAGTGTGGTGCGCAGTGGGCGTGGTTGGAGCGGGCGGAAGATCTTCTGGTTTGCTCTCCAACGAAAAGGGCGGAATTTTGCAGTCAAACGAGTAGCCATCCTCACGCTCTAGCCGGAAGGTTCCCCACATATGACCGCTGGGTGCCTGCAAACTCACATGGCTGCTGTACTGGAAAGCAGGCAACCGTGGGCTGAGGATTGGCTCCTGGCCAACTACTCCCCTACCACGGACCGTCTCTAAAGTACCGGAAAGGGAGAAAATACGCCAATGGCGTTCGCGCAGCTGAACGCTTAGCTCGCCTAAATTCTCCAGACGAATGCAGTAGCGCCACTGGAAGACATTGAAGTACATTAAGGATATGATAAGAAATTTTCGTTCAAGACCCACCCAATAAACAGAACTGGCTGGCGTTTCGCGACAACCCATATAGAACGGTATAACGGTTATCCGCACGTTCTCTGTTGTCTCCTTGTGGACATCGCTCATATCCAGCCAGGGATGGTTCTTTTCCTGCCACGCCTTAAGTGTGTCCTGGCCGACAAATGGAGGATCCGCCTCTGGAGCATGGGTTAGAAATTTGTCAAAAAGCTCGTGCTGCAGAGGACTCTTCTCGCTAGAACTGTAGGGCATGATGTCCTCATGCGCAACATAGTCCAATCCAGGTATGGCGTACAGACTGCGATTTGAGTCCTGGTTGCCCAGAAAGGTCACCGCCTCGGTCTGAGCCCGCTGTCAAAAGATATTCATTTAAATATTATTAAAAAGAAGAGCCCTGAAGCCACTTACAATGTGCGGGCAATCACGGGTATCGATGAGCACCTGGTAGAAGGTTTGCACCTTGCCTTTGACCTCTTTGGGATCCACCTGGGCCGTGCCAACACTGGTTTCCCTTTCAATCGAAGGGTCTGTCTGGAAGCCAGACGCATTGATCCCTTCAACTCCCTGCGTAGCGGTTGCTGCTGGCGGTGAGGAGGTGCTGGCCTTGACATGCAGGGAGTTCTCTTTGGTACGTTGCTGGGAGGTATTACTTATCGACGCCGCAGAACTGATCTTGCTGGGATTGTGCAAATCACGATCGTATACGCGGGCTGTCCACGGAAACAGAATGACGCCGCGGTACCCAAAGATTCGGTGGAGAAAGAGTTGCCCAGTCTCATAGCGTTCTTCTCTAGCCTCGACAAGGCGGCCCACTTCAGCAAGTCTGAAATACGCGTTATTGTTATGCAATTGGAGGATGCAGGACTCGGGATAGAAGTTATCCTCTTACTTGGTTGGGTACGCCGCTTGCTTCTTTATGTTCCGCCGCAGAAGCATCTCACACCGGGGCAGCAAGCGCCACCGCTGGTTCCACATTAACACTTGCACCATTAAGCCCATCACGGCGCATCCAAAGTTCGCCCTGAACGGGGGTATTTAGCTTTTCTCGAAGGGGCAGCTGCAGCTGCGGGATTTATGCAACGACTCGTCCGATGTGAGGGTGGGCCCGGATGCTTCTACTTCTGCGGCGGATCGTTTCTCGCGTTCGCTTAGGTTCAGCGGGTACATGTGCTTCAAAATTTTGTCGAATTTCTAAAATCTCAACATTGTTATGAAAAATTTGATTTTGTTTTCGGTACTGGAAAAAAAACAGCAGGTTATCGAAAGACCGATAGGTACGATAGTCGAAAAATGTATTTAAAATCATTGACTTTTAATTATTATTTGTACATTTTTAAACTTTTTTTTTAACTTAACTATATTTAAACTATGTTTTATTTTTAATAAATACATTATTTTGTTATAAAAAATACAAATATTAATGTTAACAAATACCCCCCTTATATTATTTTGGATCCCTTCGATAGCGTTTTCATCGATAACTCGCGTAAATTACGTCTCTGAAAAGTGCGATAGTCCTTTTGCCCGGAGCAGCCCTGATATCTCCTCTCTCTTTCGCCGTTTGACAGATTTCCGGTACGTACGCGTATTTTTTGGCCATTAATAAATAAAGAAAAATCTGCCAAAAATGATAGAGTCACACAGAAATAAGGCCGTCAGGGCAACTGTGAATGGGTGTTCTACATTCGCAAACATTTTAAAGTGTCTGCTCTGTGATTATATGTGCGATGCCCGCGGCTGAAGAACCAAAACAATGTTTTACTATTGACTTATAGTGGTTTGTTTTTTGATCCCCAGTTAAGCCATGGCCGACACACAAGCCAAGTCCGCTGCGCCTAAGGCCGCTAAGGCTCCCAAGGCCGCAAAGGCCCCAAAGGCAGAGAAACCCGCCGCCACTGAGGCTAAGGTCTCCAAGGTGGCCAAGAAGTACAAGCGCCACGGACGTCTCTTCGCCAAGGCTGTCTTCACCGGCTACAAGCGCGGTCTGAGGAACCAGCACGAGAACCAGGCCATCCTTAAGGTGAGTTTTTGAAGCCAGCGACATTAAGAATGTCTAGGAAAATATATTAATGAAATTGCTGTTAAAGTTTTGGATAGGTTTCTTGTTTTAAAATGCTTATTGTGTTCTAACTTATATAAAGAATCATTTTAATAGTTAAACGAAATAAAGATACTTTCCAAATATAAGACAATTAATGAAAATAGTTTTGTGAATAATAAACGTTATTAATTTATCAAATTATAGAAAATAAAACCTAATAAGCTGTTAAGATAGTAAAGAGATCGCTAATTTATTTTCAATTTTATTGTAGATCGAAGGCGCCCGTCGCAAGGAGCACGGAGAGTTCTACGTCGGCAAGCGTTGCGTCTACGTCTACAAGGCTGAGACAAAGAAGTGCGTGCCACAGCATCCCGAGCGCAAGACCCGTGTCCGCGCCGTCTGGGGCAAGGTCACCCGCATCCACGGCAACACCGGCGCCGTACGTGCCCGCTTCAACAGGAACCTTCCCGGTCATGCCATGGGTCACCGCATCCGTATCGTAAGTTCTACATCCATTAAAACTTTTCCTTATACTTAGGAATTCCTTTTTCTTATAGATGCTGTACCCATCAAGGATTTAAGTTAATGTTTAACTTAAGTTTATGACCTGCAAGAGTAAAAAAATCCGTTTTATAATAAATGAAACAATTTAAATTTAACTTCAATCAACTTTGGATTATGTTGTTATTCTTATACCATGTGGCACGCATTGAAATATGCTGAATGCATGGAATCTAAACTATGACTGCAAGTTTGATTACTATTTAAAGTCGCTTGCTGCCCAGCCCGTTTGTTTCCAATGGTTAGGAATTCGGGGGAACTTTAAAAAAAATATATATTTCAGGTAAATTGTTGCGCACCTGAGAAAATGCCAGTGAATTTAAGGTATAAGCTAAATGATGAAATTTTGCCAATAGTTGTGTCAAACACCTGGACAATGGTATATAATGGCAGGCGATTGACGGTCACACTGCACAAAACAGCAGCGTGTTGCGGGCCCAATCTTAAAAAAAACAAGCCAATTTTTTAAACATTTAGTACAATTAGGATAGTCAATTTACCATTCCTGCAGCGTGGGCGTTCCAGAGTTATGCGGAGATGTGCGCCGAGCCTGCCAGGTGCCCCTGCCGCTGCTGTTTCACCAATCAAAACCGCTCGACAACCGCCACAACCGCGGCAACACGTCATCCAAGCCAATTAAGGGTTCCCGTTTGCACTCCAGGGCCAGGAATTACGTATATGTGCGTATGATGGGCATGCAGGACGATCTGGATGGCATCGTTAGGAACCGGCGCCGAAACTTGAGCGTTCTGCAGCTGATAGCTCTCACCATGGCCGGCTTGGTGGTCGTTAATCCTGTCCAAATTCAAGCACAGCCGCGGGATCTGGAAGCGGCGGGCTCACCGAGTCCACCAGCTCTGACGCACTGCGTGGAGCAGGATCACCGGCGTGTCGGACGCAGGTCAGTATTTTGAAAACACACATATCAGGAAGGGGAATGCGAAGAAGAGGAAGCACAAGGCGTTATGCATGCTTGTGAAATGTTTCGAGAACATTCCCATAAACGCACTGCGAAAGTAAAAACGGCAGAAGCTAAACAAACATTAAATAAGGAAAAAAAACTGTTAAAAGTTAAAAAATAATTAGTGAAAGTGTCTAGTGAGAGAGCCAAACCAACAGGCCTAAATAAAACAGTTCGGCAAAAAAATTTGGTAGTTGCAGTTCCTCGGATACACCTTCCTCCACCAGGAATCCTAGAAACTATGATCTTTTCCAGTTGATTGCTATAAGGTTAAGGAACAGTCTAATCAGTTGGGTGCTTATCAAGCATGCGGTGAGTCATTTGGCAAAAACTTTTAACTGTATTTTGTTTGCGCCAGTCGCGGGACAGACCCGAGAGATATGTTTATTATGCACGCCAATTTAAACAGGTTCCGCTGATTGTTTTGCTTTCTTTACGTTCGCTTGAGGTTTTCATCGAATTTCACCATTCTCCTACCTTTTGCTTTACTCTCGGTCTTGGAAGGGCGCCATTTTCGCCTCTTCCGAGTGGGTAAACGAGATGGTGATAAAAAAAGACACAGAAGATGACACCTGTTGCTCTTGGTTTGCGCCGCAACAGCTGATGGGAGTGTTGGCCCACCTCCCCCTTCATTGCGGCGACCATGTGGCAATGTGACCCTGTAACCCATATTCTGACTTATCCTTGCAACCTGATGATGAAATCGTAGTCCAGCCCGGACGACAGTCAAGGACACTACAATACTCTATTCTTTCTAAAAACCTATTTCATTGAGCTTATCAAACTTTATTAGTGTTTTTATTAATTTTATAGTTAGTTATATAGATTTTGGTTCTATATCCATTTTCTCAAATCACTTTTTTTTAATTTTGGCTATCTAGTTTAAGGAAAACCATATTTAAAGATGACAAACGGTTTTTCAAAATTATTTGATTGAAAAATGATTCCCTGGTATAAAATATTTTTGGCAAATCGCAATTGGGGGCCATATATTTTATAATTACTTGCTGATAAGATATGTGTTGATTAGGTCAGGGTCGGAATCTGGTCTAGTAATCATCAATTTCTTTCCCTCGTCCACAGACTCCTCTACATTACTACACTAGATGGACGCCTGAGCGCCCTGGACATAGGGAAATCGGGAAAACTGCGCTGGAGCGTGCCAACCGGACCCGGTCCGCTCATTTCGTCGAGTATCCATCGTCTGGAGTTGACCAACAATGGACAGTTTGTGCGAATGATTCCCTCCCTAAGTGGCGGCATATACAAGTTCGATGGAGACTCCATTGATCCTATACCCATTACTGCCGAGCACCTGCTAAGTTCTAGTGCCAAATTTAGCGATGACCTTGTGATCTCCGGAGGAAAAGAGACCCGCACCTATGGCGTCTCCGTTCGTACAGGCCAGCTCCTCTACGAGTGCTCTATCAATGGTTGTGTCAATTCCACAGAGGAGCGTGCCATAAACGACACCATCGAAGAACCGGACGTAGACAACAATCCAACGGACGAAGACGACGAGAATCTGAGGGATGATGCTGGTTACATAGTAGGCCACGATCCGCTTTTGGACGATGTTATTGTAGTGCGACGCCAGACACAGACTGTTCGCGCCGTCGAATCGCGCACAGGAATGGAACGTTGGAACTTTAGTGTCGGACAGCATGAGCTGGACCTTGTCCACGCCGCCGAATGCAACCAACAACCTCGTGACGAACTGGAGCTGGCCATCCTTGACGTGGATATCAAAGTGGTGGTTCCCGAGGGAGTTATTTGTGCTTTCAGTAAGAGTGATCCAAAGTCAATGCTCTGGAAGTACAAGGTAAGTGTCAGGGGACTGAAAACTCATGGTTTATTAATAAGTTAACCAATACACTTTGATTATAGTTTGATCACCCAATTGTGAGTGCCTGGAATACCAATGCAGCTGATGAACTGAAGCCCATCGACTTGTTCAGCTCCGCGCAGTGGCTTTGGGACCAGGATCAAGATGAAGAGGAGCTGCCGAATAGACCACCAACGGCCCCGTCCATCTACCTTGGGATGTACGACAAGCAGTTATATATCCAGGAGTCGATTCGTTTACGCCAGGAAATTATGGACCAGACCCACGTGTACCAGCAACTCACGGGAGACACAAGTTTGATGCCAAAAATACCCTGGAAACCTATAGCAGCAAGCAGTAACTCTTTGGTCATTTTCAATAAAGACGAGGAGGAGCCGGAAGTAATTGGCAAAGGAGCTGGACCCCAAGGAGGAGAACTAGTGCCCTACGATGAAAATAACTACGCTGTTGCAGCTCAATCTGTGCTCAATGCCTCCGAGTTTGTAAATGGCAATGGGTTTTACTTTTATACCACTGCTGATCTGGAGGGTCCGTCGGAGTGTGGAACCAATGAGACTCCCAGTGGATTTCCGGCCATCGAGGCGCCTCCTGGACCAAGCAACACCACAGGCGGAGAAAGTGAGCCCAAAGGAAACAATAGCATAAATGATGATTTAGGGTTCAGCCTAGATGACATTGATGCTCCTGTAAAGGTTGTGATCCTTTCATTATGGTTCTGGTGGAAGGAAATTGTGGTCATTGCGTTCACATCTGCAGTGATCCTAAACATTTTCATGGGTCAGCGGAATCAGCGAGTAGAGCGGGAATATTTAGTAATCGAACGGCATGTCCCAGTACAGACGGCAATCGAGGCCACCGAGGCATCAACGCAAGCTCTTCTTGGTCCTGTGGTGCCGTTGCAGCGTCCTCCCAACCGGTTTAATTTTACAAACAATAACCAGCGAAGCATCTCGGAGTCAACGACACACTCTGGCGAGCTTTACACCTCACGTTTCCAAACTGATTTCGAACTGATGCAGTGCCTTGGTCGCGGAGGATTCGGTGTGGTATTTGAGGCCAAAAATAAACTGGATGAGAACCGCTACGCCATTAAGCGGATTACGTTACCTAACAAGGAGTCTTCCAGGCAGCGGGTGCTGCGTGAAGCAAGAACTCTTGCCAGCTGCGAACATCACAATATCGTACGCTATTTCCACGTGAGTATTATAAAAAACATTTTCTTCAATTGAAACTTATGATTATTATTATTTTTAGTCCTGGACGGAAACACCTCCTACTGGGTGGCAGGAGGAAGAGGATCAAAAGCTTCTCGCCCATGAGCTATCAACTTCCATACAAATTGAAACTCCTGATGAAAGCACTCTACCTTCATTAGCAGAGCAGTTGAAGGAGAAGCGCCATCAGCAACTGCTATCTTGGGTGTCGGATGCAGCAAACAGCACAGCTTGCAGCCACGACTTCCACGGCCATGGAGATCCCTCCCTTAGAAACATCCGCGAGGAGTACGATGACGATGAAGAGGAGGATTCCCTCATTGAGTTCCGCAGTGAGTCCCAGTCGGCGGCTTTGAGGGAGGGTGATAATGACGATGAGGACGACGACGATGACGACGAAGATGAGGACGACGACGATGAGGAGGAACAGCTAGAGGATGACAAAAAGAAGCTCCAACGTAGCTCTGTGTCCATAGACATTCACTCTGCTTCGTTTGATCTAAAAAACATAAATTACTCACAGCACCAACTGGTGTCAAACTCCTTTCAGATCGAATCAGTTCGCTCAAAGAACAACTTAAGCGACGATACAGAGGGCAATAGCAAACCACGGAAGAAACCCCTTACTCTGGCCCTGGCTCATAACCACAACAACAATGGTGGTCATGCAGCGCCTCCAAGTTCCACAATCCAAAATGGAACCGCTACAAAACCTAGCAAGGTGTACCTCTACATCCAGATGCAACTGTGCCGAAAGGAGAGTCTTCGCGACTGGCTGAGAGACAATCGCACGGACGCTAGGGCGGCCCATATTGCTGACATTTTCCATCAGATTGTAGACGCAGTAGATTACGTACATCTGAAGGGTTTGATTCATCGCGACCTCAAGCCGAGCAACATCTTTTTCTCGCAGGATGGACAGATCAAGATTGGCGACTTTGGGCTTGTTACCGACATGGCGGACATACCGAATCTGGTGGCCAAGTGTGGGGATCAGACTGGGTTGCCCTCATGTGCCCGTCACACCCAGCAAGTGGGCACTCACCTGTACATGTCGCCGGAACAGCTCCTCGGCCGGCACTACGACTACAAAGTTGATATTTACTCGCTGGGTCTTATCTTCTTTGAGCTACACGTGTACTTCTGCACCGAGATGGAGCGGATCAAAACAATGCGCAATCTAAGAGACGGGCAGTATCCAAAGGACTTTGCTGCCAAGTATCCGGAGCAATATGATCTTCTGCAGCAGATGCTGTCTGCCAATCCCGAGCAGCGCCCGCAGACCAAGCAGCTCAAGAGCCAACTGCACGAGATTCTTCAGCTGCCGCAGCACTTGATCGAAGGACGGGGAGAGCATGCAGTGCTGGCGGAGCGTGCCAGGCGCCTCAGCCGAAGTCGAACCTTTAGCAGCTCCAGCGAGCAGCAGCAGTGATAGACCAAACCAGGCAATTACTTTATGATTTAACATTTCATTTAAAAGCCATTCACCAAACGCGCCCGATTGTGTGTTAACCATTTACCCTCACCTGGCTATGCCTCATTCGCTGACCTCGATCCGAAATGGTCGCAGGATCATTTAATCGGTTAAATTAGATTCGATAAGTTTTGTATTACGTTCGCTTTTTAAACTCTTGCGTGTCGCAAATTAGCAACAACAACATGTCCTTTTGTTTATAAGACTTAACCTTAGGCATTATACATTTAAATTACATATTGATACATACATATTAATGTACTCCGAAAAAAAACAGTCGTTAGCTTAAGATGATCGATGATCTATGGATGAAGTTGAGCCAAAATTGTTTGTCTTAGTTTGTTTCTACCCCCGTTGGCCAACCAATACGAGAGTTTGTTTTTAGTCGTAGCTGATAAGCGATAAAATAAAATAATCTAAAAATATAATTGGTTTGTCTAATTGCCAACGCTGATAATGGTTGTGAGTAAGTGCTTTGTTATTTTTGTTCCATGGCGCCAAATGGATTTCAGCATTTTTGGAGTTTAATTCATCACCATCGAAGGTGAATAAATATGTTGGGCCCTCTATTTGGCCGAAAACAAGGCACAGTTTAAGAGTCACTTGTTATTAATTGAATGATGCCAAATTCAAAATGGCGGTTCAGCATGGCGTCTTAGGTTTGCCTCTTTTTTAAAAATGGCTCCCGACCTTGTATAAAAATTATAGCTTAATTATTACTCTTGATCCCCCTTTAATTCTATTAAAAGAAAGGTTATTTACTTTTTATATCACTTTATTTTGTTTTTATTTACGCCAGTTGCGCATTTTCCAAAAACGTTCTCTACTTTTTTATCGGTTTGTCGAGTTATGTATGAGTATGCATCGGTCATGCCTTCTGTGCATTTTTAAGTACAATTTGTTTACAAACCGGTACAATTGCTTAATATTTAGTTTCGGTGCGTTTCACTTGCTATTCTGTGGTTAGCTCTTTGTCCGATTAACAATATTTATTTCAATATTTCCTACACTGCATTAGCTCGCGTCTTGCCTTTCATTACAAAAAATAACAGAGATCATGGGTGCGCCGCATGCACTTTGGTAATACTTATCTAAACATATCAGATTTTACTTAAAATTAATTACTTATGAATGCTCTGAACTAACAACAAGCGGCTGAAGCATTTGATTTGGTTTGATAAATATTTTAATTTTTACGCTTTAATCGTTATATTGCTACATTTAATTTCTCCTTATGCTTCAAACTGTCGCAGGCAACGTGTTGCTTAAATATACATAATTCAACAATTGTCCTTGTTGCTTTTAAATTACTCCTTGCTTCTTGTTTAATTTTCTTTTAACTGTTTTGCATTTAGCATTTTAATTATTTCCCAAAAATTAACAGCCATTTTGACGAATCCATAAACGTTGAAAATCAAAGACAAAAACTTTAACTAAACACGTACAATTATCGTTAGATTAATGTAAGTATGTATGGTATTTATATTTAGGTATATTTTGTATAAATATGTTGATTTTACGCTTTCTAGTTGCTTACTTGCTGAAAAGACAGTGGCTAACATTTCTCTATCAATATGTGAAAAAATTGGAGAAAGTAAACAAATTTAAATATTCGGAACTATTTAATTTCACAAAATACATTAAAATTATTTCCTTTAGGATGGTAAATATTTTAAATAATTCAACAAGTAAGCAATTTAAGCTTTCCATTATCCTGTCTATTTAAAAGTATATCCATTATCAAAGCCACAACTATATATTTGGTTACTATACGTTTTAAAATTTTACCATGTTCAATTATTTTATTATTATCGATTTTCATTGGTTACCCTTGAAATAATTTTCGAAAAAAAATGTATTTCGAATTTTGCCATTACTCTTAAGTTTACCTTTATGTATCCTTAGCCGAACCAATTATTGGCAGTGCGCCCAGTTATCTAATTTGAATATCAGTTAGAGCTTACTTATATTGCTGTAAAAGTCGGTTTCCATAGCATATTCGCAAAGTTCATCAGTTTTGAAATCTTTATGTACAAAGTCAGCCTTGATTGCTTTTCTTTTGAGTTCTTTTGTCGAGGTAAAGAAAGAGATCGGTATGGTGTGGTATGTATGTGTTTCGAAGAAGGTTCGCAGTGGAATTAAGTCAACAGATAGATTAGTAGAGGCCACATTATCTAACTAATTCGTCGGCTAGATCAGTGTGTTAACACTACACTACGCTACACAAACATTTGCTTTTGAAACATTAGCTTAGGTTTCAATCTCCGAATCTAACCTAGGGTCTATCAATTTCGAGTATGTCATGGCTTGAGTCGTTATCCCTAAAAACAATAACACAATCGTCGATTTTGTGCGTTTTAATTAGGTTTGTAATTTCCGCCATTTATTTATATGCTGGAGTATTTTGGAATATTCATTTGCTTCTGGGTCCTAAGGCTTCTTTGTGAAGGCTCCTTTAATTATTGGAATTATGGAGAAATCAAGACCTTATATTAATTTTCGGCTGATTACATCATGTATGAGCGTGATTGTAACTCTTTCGACCCTCTTCTAAAACACTTATGGGTATTTAGAAATATGTTGTCCTAAAGTTACGTACGTTCTTAATTCAGTTTCGGAGACTTGACTTTACTTGACATTTTGACTGACATTTTGTTTGCTTTGGCTTAACAACTAATTCTTGAAATGATCACAACGTTAAAGTATGTTTACATATTTGTGTATAGCTTAGGTTTCCTACTTAATTACTTAATAATAACAAGGTTACTCGATCCTACATAAAATGTATTGTAAATTATGGTGGGATTAATTGCCTATTTACGTTTCACGACTGAAATCATGGCCACAAAAATACAATAATAATAAAGAAATCAAACTTTTGCATCGGCAATTGTTGCCGCACTTTGGGGATATCGTTGCATATTCATGGCAGCTGCACTTCCTGCCATCTTACGGCCATTGAATTGCAAATGCGGATGCACAAAAGTTGTCAGCAAGGAAGCTCTTGGACTGGAATGCCGTGGCTGTTGGTTAAATGCATCCCCCGTTTGGCAGTCCCGCTGCCATTTAAATGAGCGCACTGCTGCCGCTGCCCGACAAAAAGCACCCATAAAGGCAGCCAGCAAAATGCTGTAATAATGGCAAACAAAAGAAGCTGGGAACGGGTGGGGGCGTATGGATGTCCGGGGAGTTTGGCCACTAAAAGTATATGCTAAAATATGAATCTGCCAGCGTTGGCGAGGGGAAGCGTTGTTGCTGCACGGCGTCTCCTTAAAGAAGACTGCGTATACGCCACGGTGGCACTACCAGATTGTGTATACGCCACCTTGCCACCAGCAGCTGCTGCGGGGGAATTCGCTCGGGTATAATGCGCCAGATCAAAACGTTTGCTTAAAAAACTTATGCAACATTTGCTAAAGTATTGTACAGCGTCCTTTATTCCTAGTTGATTGTGAGTACTCGGTGCCAACCAGGCCACCGCCCCCGGCGATGCCACCTCCTCCTCCAACGGCGCCACCTCCCGAACTGGTGCAGCCCATTAGCTCACGGAATACATCGCCGATTTTGTAGTTATATCTGCCGGAGAGCCCGAAAAAGAAGTGAAGAACCTTTTTAGTCCCCGGGGCACAAATATCGCATGACAGATGGTCGTATTGATTACTCACTGCGCCGAGCACTCGACGTATCCACAGCGCCAATGTTTGCGCACCAGCGTGGAAATATCCTTGAGCTCCTGCCAGCCAAGACGGATAGATGCATGTGAGTGTGTGTTGAAAGAAAAAAAACGTTTCAATACTGATTGGAAATCAAAGAGCTAGAGCGGCTTCTAGTTGAAAAATCAATTAATTTTGTCATTTTATCATAAAAAAAGTGTTGTTTTCTATGTATTAATAAAAGCTAACAGCGCATTTGGCTTTTTTTTTAAGTCCAGGCTCACCTGCGAGTTGGCCTGCGCCTCAGTCACATTGTCAAATTTATTGCCAACCACAATTATGCTAAAATCACGATGACTGAAACTGTCCAAGATTTGATCTCTCATCGAGCGGCAGTACTGGAATTGAATAAATCGCGGCCATTAGGCAATCAACTGGGATATGGTACACCAGGATATGCGAGGACACTCACCTGAAATGTTTCCAAATTGCCCATGTCGTAGACCAGGACATAGGCGTGCACCGTTCGCAGCCCCAGCGGATGTCCGTTGTTCCATTCGGCGAAGTTGTCAGCCGGAAAACGCTTCTGGCGATATCGCAATGGCAATTGGTCGTGTGTCGTTTGTTTGTTTTTCATCAGCATATTTTCCCAAACAAACAATAAAGGCAAACACAGCCAGGACACACACACACATGCACACACGGGGTCCACACGGTCGGTTGAGTTGTGTTTTCGTTTCGAATTATTTTGGCACGCGTATAAAAAGCAAATATGAAAGCGGAAAAGAGTTTATGGCATTTAATAGCGGCCCACAGCTGGCAGAATTATGACATAAATATGGATATATATTTTATACTATCAATCTTATTTGTTTTTGGCGTAAATCTGTGTAGAACAAGGCTTAGTGGTTATTACGGATCATGGTTCATCAATTGTCACCAGACCAAAATTGGAAAAAAAAAAAAGATTTTAATGCTTCATAAATTGGAGAAAAAACGTTAAACGTTTTTCTTTTTTTATTTGGAGCTTATGCCAATTAATTCAAGTCCTATTGACTTAAATTTCTCCTTAAATGTAAACACGAAATGTTCAAATATGCACTTTCTTCATTCCCTTTGGATTGTTTAATATGTATTTAGGACTTAGTTGACCACTTCTCCAGCGGTCTCCATAATCTTGACAGCTCTCAGCAGTGGCATTATTTGCTTGAGCTCACTGCCCCGCCAGTAATAGGATTCATTTATTCAATCGCAGTGCGGAGGACTACAATTCCCACATTTATTAAATGTAACTGAAGCTGTTTCCACAGAAAATTTAAAAGGACAAAGCCACTCCCATAACGACCGTAAACTGTATCAGTTACCCGAGAATACAATGGCCAGCGGTTGATACATATTAACTACTTTTGCGGCGACGATTGTCAGTAAATAATTGTGGTCCAATTAGTACAAACAACAATTTCCAAGGCAACAGCAGAATGAAGAATAAAATAGTTTCTTTTTCTATGATTGTGAGGTATAAATCCTGATAATTGGTTTACTGCAGCTCTGTTTAAAGACTGCCCCCAAAAGGCAAATCAGTGGGACATTCTTCACCGCAGGCAGGTGGCCACAGTTTTCGTCCCAGGGCGTTAATGAGCAGAAAGATATCTGGAAATTGTAAAAGGAAACGGGACGGGGACGGGGATGGGGATGGAAGGCCCACAGCGAGACAGTAAGTAAACGTTATAATTAAATTTACGTCGCAACATTTTAGGCGCAAACAAAAGTCAAAGGCCGGCTAGACAAGATGAGGAGTCCAAGATGGAACAAACAACCTCTCACAGCATCCCCCAAATCTCAACCCATACACTTAGAAAAGTGCCTTGTCTCAAAAAAATGTCTGTTTTTTTTCCAACAGGATTTAATTTTTAATTAGGGTTTATCTTTATCGAAAAAATAAAATTTCTTTTAGTGTGGAATTTCTTGGAAAATATTTATTGGAAAAATTCGTTTGGTGTAAAAGTTAAAACTCCTGACCCCGTGCACGGATGGACAGCTCAAGGGTCCGCATTCCTTGGCGCCCTTGCGTCTGGTCCTTAGGTTCTTTGGTTCTTCGGTTTATCCCCTTCCTTGGAGCCACTTGTCCTGTTTTGTCTGTTTGTGTATTGTGTCATTCTGGCCTGGCATTCAGCCAGACGCCAGTCGCCGCCACTCCCGTCGGGCAGTAACTTAGCTAGATTTACGTTTTTGATTAAATTTCATTTAATTTGTGCTTTCCCCGCCTCCGTGTTTGTGATTATTGTTGCTTTGTTAATTAACGGGCTGCGAGTTGGCTCGAAATGCGAGCAGCTCGTTAGCCAAGATTCTCGATGTCTTCGCCGGCGCCCCGAGTTGTAATTGTTGTAATTGCTGCATTGTCGGAGTCGGTGTCTTGGATTGGATTTTCCTGACGGAATGAAATGCACTTGATGGCTCACATGGGAATTGAATTTTCACATTTGAAAAGTATTGAGCATTTCTAGCTATTGGTATCTTCTTAAAGGACAAAGGATTTATCGATTTCTGGCGAGAGGTTTCTTTCCAAAGAAGCAAGGTGCCAGGCCAAGAACTTTGTATGTCTTCTCTTACAATCATTTTAAAAATAAATACAAATGGATTGGAAAAATTCCTCGAAAGTTTAAGGACCTACTTATTTAAATAAAACCTATTGGTTGAAGCCCATAGGCTTTGTTAGTCCGGGTCATTGAGTCCAGTTTCGTAGATTATCAGTTCAAGCAGCGCCGTCCACTGGCCACTTAAAGTAAACAATGGCCAACTAAATGGCCTCCGAAACCCACACCCACACCCACATGAAACATCTGTTACCGCTTTTCCCCCTGTCCGTGTGTATGAGCGAAAATCTGTTGGAAAATAAATGCTGTTTGTACAAGTGGAAACCATTAAGGTGGACTTTGAGTTATGACTGCCAGGCAGTGCACTTGACGATGAAAAATTTACCACAATAAACAGGCGACAGTCCTCCCAACCTGTCATGGCCCCCGGCCCCCGGCCCCCGGCCCCAAGTCCCCACCCACTCCCACTTTTAGACAACAGTCAGCCATTTGGTCAGCACAATGGATGAACAACAAAGGGCATAATAAAACGGGGAAGGGGAAAAAATTGTACTCGAAAACAAATTCACGCCAAAATGGACATGAATAAGTTGAAAAGCATTGAGAGGTGGCCCAGTTGGTGCAGGACAGAGGGGTGGGGCATGGAACGGCGCCGCAAGGATCTACAGGAGGAGGGCGGGGCGGCACGGGTCGCTCAGCACGTAGTTAATATGACAATGGATGTGGTTGGCTGACTGCCCGACTGGCAACTGCTTTTTGTTGCTTGTCAACTCTTTTGCCTCGTTTGCCATTTCAATGCAAATTTGAAATTTCTCCTGCCGTGTCAGTTTGTCGGTGTGGCTTGGCAAAGGCAAAGGCCTGGATATCCATGGCAGAGTCGGTGGCTTCTTTTTTCCCTTTTCGCCTGTATCCTTTGGCAACGTTGTCAGCTCAGCACACACTTGGCCCAGTTCTCGATTTTTGTGCCAAATATATTCAGCGTTGGAACAAAAGGTTGCATTCACAACGATCCTAGAAATATAACTGGCACAAAATGATTCACATTTGGCTTACAAAGAAACAGTTTTCTCTATCTACTTTGTTGGAAATATCCTCTGCTGATATTGAATATAAAAATGTAATTTAATTTGTTTCTACTGTAATGTAATACGAAATCATAATAAGTTATTATCCAATCATTGTCAGTGACCTCTTTGACTTGAAGAGCCCCACGGGCCAAATCTTCTTCAGTAACAAGAAACAATCAGCCACTTTTTGCCAGGTAACTCGAGCTTTGCACTTCTCAGGGGGCCAAGGAACAACTGGCCTCGTTACCAGAGTACTCCATAAATATTTTATGATAGTTAAACGTTGCAAGCCAACAATAGGCGGTGAGCCAGTGGTACACCCATCTCCCATCTGGCATCCCATCTTCCCATCTCCATGTAAGACTTCTCCATGTAATTTCTCCTTGAACATTTTCAGTGTCAGCTTGTGATTTGCGGTGTGTTCAAACTGCTCTCTAATTGCCAAATACCAAGGCTAAGTCCTGGCACCAGTTCCTGCCACATATTCAACCGCATTTACGTATTTTTCGAGCCAGTGCAGGTCCGGGAGTCGGTCTGACTTTATGGCTGGCCATAATTGATCCGTTCATCCGAATAATGGCTCTGGGACACGTTTCGTTAAAGCACGTTTCGGAATTCCTGGTTAGTTAAAAATTGAGAATGTCCAGCTATCACACTCAGGGTCTGAAACTGGTGAGATGTAATCAATACTTATAGATATAAAAACCTTTTCCATTCAAATTTACTGATTATAATAAATTTTTAGCACTTCATAGAATCAGAATATAGTGCGGAACCATTAATTCTTTATAAACAAGATTAAAGGTATAATAAGTTCCCACTTTTATCCATTTAGCATGTTGGTTTTCAGCTTGAAATTGTTATGCAAAATTGGAAATACGAAAATGAAATTTACAAAGAAAGTTTGCTTTTGGCAACATCAGGAACTGCACCATTTGGTGTTGCGGTTGTTTGCGTTGAAAACTGTTGCTCCTGGCGCTTCTGGCACGTTGATTATTAAAAAAAAATGGAAAATGGCGGAAAAGGGAGGGCTACCTGTTCGTTTGCCGTGTAATAAAAATTCAGAAGTCTAGACAGAAAGCGACAACAGGCCCGGCAACAGCATGAGGACTTAAAGTGTCTTCTGGTTAATATTTTGTGTAGGACGAAGACAGGTGGCAGACTCTGCCTGGTTACTCTTCTGGATCCGAGGGCCAATTTAAATTATTTAGCAATTTATTATGGCCAGCAGGCGTGAAAGTAGAAAAATTCTCTAATATGTCGGCGCCACGAAATTCACTGGAAAATTGCATAAAAATAGTTGGTAAATATTCTCATGAAATTCCCCTTTCCTGTCCCTGTTTTGCTCTGACAGTGGGAAAACTTTTAACTAAATTATGCGAAAGTTAGAATTTGTGGCTTGGGATGTGCCTCGGGATGGATTCGGCTGGCGGGAGGAGCACTAACTCACCTGGGGTGGAACGTCCAGAACCATCAGCTCACGTATGCAGGTGTCGCAAACCAGACAGTTTTTATAAATCTTCCGACGTGTTGTCGTCTGATGAGTCTTGGGAAAGTCATGGTAGAAAAATTGCTGCAAGAAAATGTAAAAAAAAAACGAATGAAACGAATGCCGTCACTTACGAACATGTGTATCCATATGCTTGGGGGAAATTAAATATTATTGTGATTGTAAAATATTGCGCATACCACACGTGGTACGCCACGGCAAGTAAAAATGAATTTTCCATCACCGAATCATTTGAGTCGGCAAAAAAGCCAGCTCTAGAGCCAGCCAGGCACATATGTTTTCTATGTTTTCCATGGTCCGCTCAGCCTTCCATGGCAGTTGTTTCATCGTTCTGGCTTTTCTCTCAGCTAAGCAAACATTTTAAATATGCATCCTGAGCTTTTGAACGAGCTCCTTTGCCCGGTTGAATTGCGCACAGGGACACACATTTCATGGACATTTTTAGCTTATTAAAATTGTAGGCGCTTAAAGTGTTCTGTGGATTTTAATGCTCCTTCTGGACATCCTTAAATACGGGGTTAACGTGTAACTGAGACAAGGTTTAAATTAGGAAATGATAAAATAAATACATGTGGGTGTTGAGGATGTTCGGAAGTGCTGTTCTGTGATGGGTAATCCTGTTTAGCCAAGTAACCATTCCAATAAACTCATCGTTATCTTTGACTCTTAGTTTAATTTGTTAATAAATTTTTCGACCCCTATAGTCCGCTTCACTAGCTCCCCTAAGCTTCCTCCAAATCCCAGCTCATAACGCACATGCGGGACTTTGTGCGGGGATTTTTCTTTGCAATGTGGCCAAAATGACCCCATTAACCCCGCAGCCTTTCAAACCACGTTAGCTGGCCCAGACCGGCGGTTACGCCCAAGCGAGTCCCAGTCAATGGAGAAGAGTGTCCTAAAAATAAAGCCAAGATGGCAAAGGCATAAAATACACTTTTTAAAAAAAGGAGAAATGATAATGAAATAAAAGGAAATGTTAAGGGATGGGCCGGAGAGGTTTCGTGGGCGAGAGTGTGTTTATATATTAGAAGTCCTGGAAATGGATAGCAATGCATAAGTCGGATGAGTGGCAGGCTCAAAAGAAATTTAACGCCTGGCTGCACTTAAAGTGATGCCTGGGAACCCAAAAGGGTCATCGTCTAGATTACCAATTGAAGATTATTCCCGATTGAAGAAGGATTCTAAGTAGAGCTATTTTAAAGTCATCCTTTGCATGTCATAAACCTGGCTAATCAAAAAGTCAAGTGAAAATCTTTCGGTGCTTCTCCATGGAAACCTTGTTCGTCTAATATAAATGCAAATTCTTTCGTGTCAATCAACGCAACCATTATTGTCAATGCAATGAAATCAGATGCAATTTATGCGCACTACGATTCAATTACGGGCCATCAAAAAGGAACCGACTAAGTCCCTCCGCCGGAAGCGGAAGTGGCCGCGATGGAAGCAAGCAAGGCGCAACTCGGTGCTCCGCCTTAAAGCGGGAGATGTTTTTTTAGCAAAGTCAATTTTAAATTATATGTTGCACGCTGACACACTCTCTGGGGGCAAAAGGGGGCGTGGCAAAGGGGTCCGAACGCAGCAAATGGCATGACTTGGCATCACATCGCATCGCTTTTATGTCCCAGCGCCGCATATCATTGAGTTTTATTTTTATTGAACTGGTAATTGAATAAAAAATGACGTTGATGGTCGTCCTCCAGCTTGGTCGGGTTGGTCTTGATCCTGGTTTCCAGTACCCAGCACTCAGTCTACTGGCCCTGCCTGGCTTTGCGCCTCTTTATTCCTCTGGCTGGCCCATAAAGTGCGTTACATTATCTGGCCCATAAATAAGCTGGCCGGGATCCGAGAAGCTTTTCGAAATTTACTCAAATGGATATTCATGGCGTATTCTTTATTGATATGATGCACTGGCTTTTATTTTTCAGGAATTAGCGCAGTTTATTCGAAAGCGTAGGCGATATCCATTTAAGCCATGAAACTGAAATAAAATGGGTTGATGGTGGGGAAAAAGGAAATGGAGATAAAATAGACAGAGTATATTCTATGGAAATGCTAAATAAACAAAGCTTTTCCCTTTAAAATTAAAGAATGACCTGGACAATAAACACTTTTTATTTTATTTCCATGTAGCAATTAGGTGATTTGATTTCGAATATTGGCGTTGACACGCCTATTACATTAACGCAGCCATAAACATTTTTGGAAATTGTTCAGCCTGACCTATTTCACACCCCCTTCGCCAGTACCATCACTTGGAGCTTTCCTGGCCCAGCTTGACCGCAAACACCCATTAAACAGGACGTAATTGATTTTGCAGTGCTTAAAATGCCATAAAAATGCACAAATCTCGCATTACACACAATAAAGGGCACCCAACAGGAAAGGGCAGGAGTTGGAGCGGAAGCTTAGCCATCTGACCTTAGAGCGGGGTCCTAAAAGCACAGCGCGCAGCTAATGTACACACCCATACACCATACACACCACACCCCCTCACAGTCACGTATGGCATGGATACACGTCTCTTGGAAATTAAACGCAGCTATAAAGCGCACACAAACAAATGCATGGAAAATAATGGAGAGCAAATGGCAAAGCGGCCAACTCGCAACTGCCAACTGCAGTTAATTGAATTTGCGGATCGTTGGGATGGGCCTGGGAAAATAGCCGGGCTTCCTATGCCAAGGTTTATACTCTTTTCAAAAACAATTTCCTTTGGTTCCGAAAATTGCATTTACCCGCCAAGCTATAAATTGGCATATTTTATTTTTATGTTTCTGCAGCGGTGGTATTTCATCAGGTGGAGTTTATGTGGCTGGCTCATAAAAGTTTACGTGGCGGATGAGTAATAATTCTACAGGTATTTCTCAGAATTTTTTCCTCATAATATTAATTTGACTTTTTTACGTTTAACAAAAACTCTATTCTCTAAGGAACTTTTGTATTTTGGAATTCAATTAAATGCCTATTATGCCCAAAAAAGTATGCTATGTTTTTGGCAGTTGACAGGCCGCCGGATATCCTGTAGCATAGTTACCAATTTAGCCAATACTCTCCAACAAAGGCTCGCGAATGGCGATGCTAAACACATATGTGCCATTCTAGCTCTCTGCTCTTCCATTGTCTAATTACAAAAGATAGACCACAAAAGATACGAGGCGATACGAAGCGAAGCGCAAATCAAATTAACGTTGCTCCTGCACGCACACAAATGCAATTAGCAGAGCGAGGTGGGCGGCAGGACGAATACGGGAGGCAGCTGGTCTATTAAAAAGTTTGCTGCTAAACTTTTTAGCTTTCAACGGGGTCGCCCATTGCCCATTAACAATTTAAGGCCCAGCTGGAGAGGGAAAAGCGCAGCATATCCTTTTTGCCCCCCCCCCGCTCCGATGGCTCGGATTTGCCGTGTATTCGGACAAGCTTTAATCAGGAATTGTGTTAATTGAAAATGCAATTTATTATTGAAAAATTAATTAATGCTACAGGATAATACGATTCCTTCTATCCATTCATCAGCAGCAGGATGATTGGATTAAGGCTGGGGGCAAGCGATGATTGCAATCATTAATTTTAATTGCTTTACAAACTGAAATGCACTTAACAAACATTTAAAGTTTCATTGGCGATTCGAATTAATTATGTCAATTAAGATACGCTGCTTGTAGATGCACTTTGATCTCTGGAAATCGTCGCCAATTTATTGCCACATGCCCTATAATGTGGTTTGTGTGTAAATAAATTTGGATTGTAGCTAATTGAAGTGGAAGCTGGCTAGAATTAAATGGGTGTCAGATACGTTTTCATTTAATCAGATAGATAGATATTTATGGAAGCTACGTATGCTGGAAATCTCACCTGTAGTATGCTTGTTTTGCCGACGCCAGTAGCCCCCAAAAATGCGGCTTTAAGGGGGCCCTGCAGCCATGGCGGCTCCGCACCACCCTCCAGAGTGATGCGCTATGCCGAAATGCACTTATTCTGTATATGAAGCTCCATTTCAATTGAGATCTTTGTTGTTGCGCTGGCTTTCGCTTTTGATCCTTTGGTTCCTGCTGCTGCTGCTGCTGCTCCTGATGCTGCTGCTCCTGTTTTGTTATTAGCTGCTGTTGTCCTTGCACTATCACCGACATAATCAACGCTTCGTGTGCTTCCGATTAGTAGTTTCTTAGAGTTGGTTGGCGATATTGTACTACTCCACATTATATTGTTATTGTAATTGCTTATAGTATTGTTGTTATTTCTCTGCTTTAAGGACGCCAGCTTGACTGATTTTGCAAAACAGGATTGGAAACAAGGAGTAAGTCTTTACAAAACCAAGAGCAGCAGAAATCAAGCTGACTTTTGTGATATTTATTTGCAGGATATTGCTGGATATTTTCTGTAATGAAAAATGCACAAAGGTAAAATATTTATACCAAAGAATAAATCGTATGCTTCTAATATTATTGTGTTTCTATTTGATTAAAACGCCGGATTGATTGTTGGTAATGTTGGCTCTCAACCATTCGGACAGCTGTAATAAACTAAAACAAAAGCAATGGCAATCGCATAAATTGCCAAAAAATTGCCAATCAGCCTGAATGCTGCTAACTAAATTTATTAGGTCGCCAGCGGATATTGCACATTGATTTCAGTTTAATAACATAAATATTGTTTGGCCCATCGTTCCAATTTTTTTCCCCCCTTGTGTCCCTTTGCATTGGCAATAATAAATTTCAAATTTCACATTTCACTTCCGCTGCACAACGGAAGTCGATTTCTGGCTCTCGTTTTCGCCGAGGGCCGACCTACAGGGCCAATATTCTTATTGCCTATTTTGGGGATACGGAAAAAGAGGGTCGGACCAGAAAAAAAATAAGAAAAACATTAAGTGAGGCGTGAAAAATGTTTGGCAATTCCGTTTTTCGTTCCCAGCGTTTGGCTTTCGCTGTGGTTGTGCCGAGCTTGTAAATTCCACGGACGCAGATTTATAATTAGAAAAGTTTCGGAAAATTAGATTGGGCGTTGATTAACGTCAGATTTAAATTTATATTTTAAGCGGCTTTTAAAGCTAATTTACGCTTTTTAAATTGCATGGCAGATGCTTTGTTTTTGGCTTGACTTAACGTTCAAGCACTCCCAACCACGGCATTTTAGCGCCTTTCCTTAATTAGTTAGACATTTGCCAACAACTCGATCTATCATCTACCATCTATCATCCGTCCACTAAATGCCTCCTCCCTTTTGGGGTGAAACTTAATAAATTTAATAACCGCAAAATATGCCGTGAGCGAAATGTGTGGAGACAGGGTGCTAAAAATGCCAGACAGCCATCACATCGTTGGCCTATTTATAACCCACATCTCCATCAGTTCCCTCCCACCCACAACCTCACCTCCTTCGAGAAAACATCTTTTCCCGGTAGACGCCTCGCATCGCCCCGAAAAATCATGCGTCATCGAGACGACGCCCACAATTGGGTGGATACTGGGTACACCAAACTCATATATAAAATGTAAGGATGCTAGGAGCAAGTCGAGGCGGCTGATTTGATTTGATCTGATATGATTGAGAGCGCCCGCCAAGGGCATGGCTTAAACAGCGCCCACACACACTCCAGCACACACCCTGGGAAGCTACAACATCCCTAACCGCAGCCATTCGTGAGTCACACGCAGGCGAAAGGGCTTTGTGGTTTTTTTAGGAGCTGTGGCCTAAACGTACTCTTACCAATGGTTTGGCAACTGGCCAACTGGTGTTTAAAAGTGCTGAATTCTATATCAAAACATTCTGGCTGTTTCTATTTTATTTCTGGAACGTTTTGCAGGAAGTAGAGGTTTCTGAAACAACCTGAAAATAGCTGGTACAAGTGAATAGGCATTTGTCAATAAGAATTTCTTCGATTTCTTAATATTTTTTGGTCAAGAATAGATTTTTTCCATACTGAAATTTTCCTCTACCCCAAGCAAAAAAAAAATCCCACAAAGGACCAAAATAAATTGGGTATCCCTTTAACTACCCTAAAATTTGCATATCCCTCGTAAATGTGGAAGTAACTTTCCTATCGAACCTCTAGTGCCAGCACTTTGATTAGTTTTTGCAGAGCGAAGTGAATTTAATTTGGAAAACAACACATTTGGGCAGGCCATCGCAGGGCCTTCGGAATGGGCGAGACGAGATTCTTTTGTCTCCGTTTCGATTCAAACACCCCGTGGCCCAGTTGATTGATACGCTCTCCAGCCCAAGTCGAAGTACGTAAACAAGTCCTTTTACTTATCCTCCAACTCAAGGCTGGAATGGATGCTCAAACGGAGGTGTTCAAGGTTCGAGAATGGTGCGAGTGAGCTGGCAATTGAAAACTTTCCACTTTTGGCAACACTCCAAGCGCTGAGCTCAGGTCTTAGGCCCGGAACAAAGCCAGACAATTGCAGCCCAGTTATTGTGCCGCCATCGCTACTGCTGTAGTACTGTTTCTGTGTATATTGTAATACTGTTATCTGCCCACTCACTTGAGTTTGTTTCAGCCATGTTTATACTGGCAGGCTTTCGAAGTCCCTGTGCCTTGTGGCTCGGAGTTCCCGATTTTCCATGAGACTGAACCACACCATGAGTCTTAACTTCAATTTCAGAAAAGAAAAAAACGCCTTTAAAAAGGAAATTTAGGAGCTATATATATAAAAGTGAAAACTAAGACTGTTTCTAAATTAAATAAATAAACCCTAAATATAACGGAATTAATACCACTGTGCCTGGACTCCTATTTCCAGTCACGACCATTTCATGGCCTGTCTGCGTTGACTTCCTCCTTTGCTTTTGTTTTATGCCTCTCTTCCGCTTTTCTTTTGTTTGTATTTGTGTTTGTTGCTCAGTGTTTTTTATGCTACGTGCCACTAACATTTTATTGGTTTATTTATTGTTTTTAGAGCAACTTGCTACAGTTGTTATGCCGGAGGCTTTGGTCCTTTCCTTTTAATATGTACGGCATTAAGCGCTTAACGGAAGACAATCAATTAAAAGTTTTAGCCATTTTAATTGCGTGCTACTTGTGCCCTCCCAGTTTTGCAATCAGCCGAAACAAGGATTCCCATAAATATCAATAAAAATATTATTGCTGTGGTGAAAACCAAATTTTTCAAACATCCTGACAAGCAAGTCGGAAATGTGTCAAAGAAGCGCCAACTCTTTCGTTTCCTTTGAGACAACTGTAATATTTGGAGCGATATATATTTTGCAACATGTGGCGAATAACGTACAAGGACAGCGGATAAAGGATACAGGAAGGGCATGCAAATCGACACATGTGCCAGTGTGTGTGTGGGTGTGTGATGTAGCCACGTAGACAGACGGAAATGAAATGTGCGATATTCGATGGCAGCGAACGGCAGCTCTAGGCGGATATTGATTTTGGGGCATGTCCTAGATCTGCGGCAAGGAATAGAAAACATTTACCTCCAGCTTGGCTCACAGGTAAACGAAAAAATGACAGGTACATGTTGGATTCAATGTCAAATCAATGGTTTCAAAAAGCTTGTAGAAATGCTCTCGATTCTGTGTTTTATGGCTTGTATTCTATTCAAGAATCGGATGAAAATGGGCAAGGATATAGCCATCCCGGGTGGTCATATGAGCTGGCAGTTTTCCATAAATCTTTTAAGGTATTCCTCTCGAGAATCCTAAGGTTTTTGGCCGAAATATGCCTAAGCTGTAAAGATGACATTTATTTTTGTTTTTAGGTCGTTTAAACTCCCTCAAGAAAATTCGTTTCAACTATAGGACCTCCACTTCCTTCCCACCCACCATTTACTTTACTTAATCCATTCAAAACTAGCTAAACAAAGCAATTTGCGCATTAAGCTCCGACATTAATTCAAATTATGACGAGAAAGCAGAGCATTTAATCAAAACGCTTAAGTGAATCCTTAGCGGAAGGATGGAAGAAAGAACCATAACAAAGACCCGACTCCCGTCGAAGGCCCTACATTTTGTGTCATTTGCATTTTAAGGACACGGCAACGATGTCTCCTCCTTGGGCCCCTCACGCACCTCCTCCCTCTCCAGCTGAACGCAAGTTTCTGGGGCTGCCTCAGTGCGTATTTCATACAAGCTAATTTTTTTACGATTATATGCGCTTAATAAACGCCAACGCCTGTGGAGCCGCGATGAGGGATATCAGGGAATCAGAGACCCGGAGTCTCGGGCCATCTGGCCCCCATCCGGACCAGCATCCGCATTCTCGGCCCCGGAATCCCCTCCGGGCACGTGCTGTGCCCACTGCTTAGCTGGCGCATTATCTAAGCCAGCGCAGCGGAAGCGATGGCAGCGCCATCATCACCAACACCGACACGCAGACTAACAGCAATAATAACAGCAGCACGGCGGAAGTCCCCTCACACACACAGCCAGCACCGAAGGACCTCACACATACACCCGCCATCTTGGGGGCTAAGTCTGGCAGATACGGGCAACTCCTGCTGACTTTAGTTATGCCTTCATCCTTAAAACTCTACACTGGTTAACTGGGGTTAACATGACAAGAACATGCAAACCGACGGAAGTTCAACTTTTAAGAAAGATTCCTTCTTCTAGGAGACAAATATTTCGTTAGGAAACTTTTTAAAGTATCCAAAATTTAAGCAAAGTTTTGCTCAAATTTTTATATTTTTTTTTGTTATATCTAATTTTTTTTAAGAAAATAATTAAACCAGAGTCGCAAGGATTCTGAGACAAGGTACTTTGCCTTGAGCATTAGCTGACAAGGTCCTTTTCGAATGGCCTTTGCCATTGGCTTTTATATTGGTCGATGGTCTCATTGTCATTTACGGATTCCCCTCCTGTAACTTTCCTGTATCGGTCCGGTCCCTGTACTTGTCCTGGCCCCAGTCAAAACACTTAAGCACTGTCAATGTGTTTGGATTTCCTTGATTTTGGCTTGTACGTATAATAAAAGCTCTTACATATGAGCACCGGAAAAGGGGATGGGTCGAGGGACAACTACATTTTGCCGCCGCTTGACTTCTTTTTGCATACATTTATCCTGGCGCCCTTGTGAGGTGATGTCCTTGCCGCGTGTCGCCGTAAGAGCGCGTTTTGAGTGTTCAGCAAATATGCGAGTGCTTGCCAGGGCTTACCGCGATGGAGATGGTAATACCAACCCATTGATTCACCCACTGCTTCGACTCCAGGTCCCCACAGATTCATTTCGCCTCCTCGACCGAGTCTGTTTAGATTTCGGTTCGCTTCGAAGTAGTCCGAATTGAACTCAAACTTCTGGGGGGTAAAATGCATTGCCAAATGGAAACTCGCATTGAGTTTACTTTTCTGCTTTCCTTGCCATTTTATCCTTTCTCATACTGTATTTTGGGTGGAGTGAAAACTTTTTCAATATTTCAAGAGATTCCCCTTTTTATTTATTCCTCTCTCCTTCGGCAGCTGCAGCTTTATATAATTGAGTGGAAGGAAGCAGCTTTAACCGCACGAGTTAACCGTAAAGAGGCGTCGGCCCGGACCCGTGGATGAATGCAAGGGGTTGGCCAAGAGGATTTCGACCAGAATCCCATCGCTCCGGCATCCCAAGGAAGGTTTTAAATATTTTCTATTGTTGCCAGCGTCTAGGAATGCGGACATTAACTTGCTGCCCCAGATTGCCCGGGAAAGAATTTGTGCGGAAATTTGATGGGATTATAATATTGCGGTTTGAATCCAAGCCACAACCAGAGTCATAACTGGTCCATGTTATTTTGCTGCAATTTTATGAAAATTTCCGTGGCACAAGGTTGACTGGCCATAAAATGCTGACATAACATGAGAACATAACAAAGGGAAGAATATATATAATTTTTACTAATTATTATGAGTATTTGTTAACTTTTTTATTACTCTTTTCGAAGCCGTGTGTGTTAGATAAAAATTAATTAAGACTTTGTCTTCATTATAAATTAAATGGATTTTAATTAGTCCACTTACGGCCTCTTCAAAAGGATCCAAAAAGTATTATCACCAATTACCATGCAATTGGTTTTATGCGCCACTTTAGCATAATTTTATTATTGAAACAACATCCAGATTAAAAGGATAATACACCCACCCACTGCTGCCCACGCGTTCTATATATAAACATGCCAAGATGGGAGTACGTGTTCCTATAAACATAAGCATGTTGGGACAGCAATTGCAGATCATGGAACCTGCTCCACCCAAAGGGCCACTGCCAAAGGATGCTGACAAGCGAACAGATGTGGACGTGAGAGCAGAATAAAAAGGCCCAATTCTCGCTTTGGACACGCACCAGGACAATCAGGGGGGATTCAGGAGGCAGAAATCAGCAGAGAATTTCCACGTTGATGAGCCGGATTCATTTCGGTTGCGTGCCAAAGTCAACGGAAGGTGTGAAATGGAAGGCGTGTGTTATGTGTAGGTGGATGTGGGTGGGTGTGTCCATGACGTTTGTGGCCGTAAAATGAAAGAGGCGGCAGGAAGCAATACGAAACTTACAGATGACATGAAGGACATCATTAGCAGTGGCACGGTCCTTGCCCTAACAGGCAGCTGTCATTTGGCTCGGAAATTACGCATATCCTTTGAGAAATTGTTGCGGAAAACGAAATAATGAACTCAAAGCCCCAAAAGTTTGCCGAACTGCGCCTGCCGGACCGGGCTGACAAACTACTTGGCAACACTTGAGAATTGTGTGAACACCGGAATGACAAACTTTCCGCTAAGTAGGTGAGAGGACATGCTACGTGGAGTGAGATCGAGGACATTCGGGAATGCTACGAGATTAGCCCGACCCATGTCGGTTAGTGAAGGCAAGCAGGCTTACGCTAATGTCATCAAATGACGTGTCACTCAGTCAGTCGAAAGGAAACCCGATAGCGATAGACTCGCTCCTCCGCCCACTCGCTTATCCTTTGGGCCCGATAAGCTGAGCCGACCTGGGACGAAATAAGCTTATGCAAAATTAAATCATTAAAATGCAAGACAGATGAAATTTTCTTAAACTGTTTTGCGCACGACTTGATGTCAAGTCACACATACCAATGCAAACACCCCATCCCCCAACATCCTTGCGCACTCACATGTCTGGTGTGCTTGTGCCTAAGTAGATATTTCATCGGATTTTCCAAGCAGCGAGGATAAAAAGCCAGAAAAGAACCAAACATCTAAGGCACCAACAATTTAAAGCTTTTCGGCATGGCAAAGCATCCTGGCAGGATGAGGCAGTGGGTGTGTTTTTCTTCCTTAATGGCTGGGGTCATGTTTTTGACCTGGTTGACATGAAAGCAGCTACCAGAAGGCAGGAATAACAAAAACACCTCCAGTCACATATGCAAACGCGTGAGGCATTAAAATTAAAGATGGCCCAGACGATACGCAAATTGTTGGGTAACTTCATAGATAAAGAAAGTCATTTATTATTTGGCTTACGACATGTGCCCAATAAATTGAAGTAACCATTTAAAATAATAAATAATTTAACGTTCTCCATTTAAAAGGAAGCTTTAGCGTTTTGTTTAAACAATAGTTAACTAATGTGCAAATAAATTCTAATCCCATAAAGCAAGAAATTTACAGAGCTCCCGTTCTTATTGAAAATAAATTTCTGCTGGTCATGATTAATGCTGGGATTTGATGCTATTAATAAAGATATATATATTGAATAGACCTACCCGCCCACTGTCTGTTTTCCGGCGAACGTATGCTAAATGTCTGCTATTATGCTCGAGCCTGAGATGTGCTTAACTTGAGCCATCCACCCAGAATTTCTGTAAGGATAACCGCCCCCCATCCCAGCTGTCTCACTCCTTCCACGGCCCATGGAAAACAAGTGTATGTACGTGTTTCGAGCGAAAGCCCAGACATCGCAAAGCCACGACTAGGCAGTTGAGAAATTAAATTCTAGTTACGCCCATGGAATTTAAAAATAGCAAACAATCGATGGAGGAAATGGAGGGCGATGAGCGATGGGGGAGGGATGGGCCCGAAGGATCCTTGGATGCGGTTCTTGAACGTGTTCAAATTGCCGAAACGCGTCGAAATTATGTTAATGCTGTATGTACGTGTCCCGAAGGCGGCTAACAAATTGAATATATATTTAAGCTTTAAGTCGGGTAAGAGGCGGTTATCGAGGACACGTCACTCTTTAATCTATAATTTGGCATCTATATCTTTATTTTGGAGTGGTGCTCGATGGTGGCAAAAAATGTTTGACTTTCAAACAATTTGGCATCCTATTGTTTGCATTGTCAGTCTTATATTATCATATTATTTTTTTGTTGATATTTTGTGTATGGAAATATGGAGTTTGGAAGAGCTCTCTGCCTGCCTGCTTAACAATTCCTGTCACTTTTAATGAGTTTTTTGTGAAGAAGGAATTTTGCGCTCCCTCCGAATTCCTCACGAAACTTGTCGGCAACAATGTCAGCGGAATTGTCGCCGCTTCTGATAATCAAGCTTCGTCCCTCCAAGTGGGCGTAGGCGGGGTCGTGGGTCGTGGGCGTGGGCGTGGCCATGACGCATTGTCAGCATGATTATAATTTCCATTAAGGCAATTCTGTAAGCAAGCAAAGCAAGTCATATTGAACTAATTTACATCATAAGGCGAGAAGCAGCAAAACCCAAAAGTTAAGTTCATCGAAGGGAAGGAGCAGGATAAGAGGAAAGGAACTCCTTTTATTTGGTTTCGCTTTAATTTTAGACAGTATAAAGCTTAGCCTTTCATAGGAATTGATATTCTTTGAAATCTTTAAGAGTTTCAGAGCCCAATCCCACACATCATCTATTTATTATTCACTTCTGCTGACAATAAACTAATTTTTATACGACCCTGGGAATCATTTGGCCTTGCAGGAAATGTCCCTTGTTAGGGAATCGAAAACAAAGTTTGCAACACTTCCGAATAAGACAGAAGCCGAGACAAGGAAGCTGACACTAAAGACAGCACATCACACATACGCCATGGGGGCCGCAGGACTCCAGCTGGGACTCAGTCCTGGAACTCGAATCAGGGTGGAATACCGGATGCGAGCATGTATGTAAATGATTTAGCTGTCCAAAAAGTTTTGTGGCGCCAACAACAACCGCAGAATGTGGCAAACGAACGAACAAACTATGAAATATGCGAAGCATGTGCAGACAATTTGGTCATAACCTTTGACAAGGCATCCTTAGGACTGTGGAGCCTGGCCAAAAGGTAGGGATAAGTTTTGACGGGACGCAAGTTTTCAATTGCCGTGGCAGGGACGTGAAAAACGAGACTTGATGGTGGCAAACAAAGAGAAGGTGCTAAAATGAAAGCACTTTCTGATGGAAAACGAGATGTGACAAATCGTTTGAAAGCATCGGCAAATGGGTCGGGTATTTGTGGATTTCCCGGAAGTCTCTGGCCAAAACTGCACTGTCACTTAACAGGGCTAATCATTCTAAGCCCAGGATCAACTTTTTCATCATCCAAAGTTGCAAAGTGCGGCGGCAAGAGGGTATTGGCCGGGGTGGGGATAGTTATAACGTTTTATTGCTGTCGGCTGCTGTGGCAGCATTTTAATTAAAATTAATGCGCCATAAGCTTTAAATTAATGCCACTCTTCCCAGAGCCTCTTTGCCGAGCCACCATAAAAGGAGCATTATTGCATGAGTGTGTGTGTGGGAGGGGGCTGTATGTGTGTGAGTGTGTGTGTGAATGCTCCAGGAAGAACTAGATATACCCATATAGTCGGGACTAAGATGGCTTTGTTGTGATGGTCCCTCCTCCTTCTGCTCCTTTTTATACGCATCGCATAAATAAGGGCTCAGACAGGATCCACGCATCCTGTTTTGCGAGCTGGTGGCAATACCTAAACCGAAACAGAAATCTCCAAAGTAGATTCGACATAACAATTTGTCAAGGCGTCCAATTAGTTTATTTTATAGCTGTTTATAAGCGAAGGAATATGTAGATGAGAACTCTTATTTAAATTCCCGAATGTACTTGAATATTTATTGATACCCCAAAACCATTGGAGAACGGGGACATAGATATTGCTTAGGATTCGAAAAGTAAAAAAAAAAACGTAATAGACTTTTGTAATAGTCAGTTTAATGTTGTTTATTTATGTTTAAGCTTCAAATAAAACCTAATTCTGTCGCATATCCGCTTACAAAAACATTAAATGTTTACGTCATGCAAATTCATGCGAAAATATTGCATCGTCCACAATTTCCAGTTCAAATACTGCACATTTTATTTAAGCTTATAAACAGTTTGTCCTGTTTGTGTATCGAATCAACCCGAAAGCATCGCGTAACAGTATTACGGATAAAGGATACAGAAGGACATCGGAGTGCTCGTTGCTTAATTTGCATAAATAGAGCGGGGAATTCGGTGTATTTTGTTTAAAAATTATGCAACTGCTGTGTAACAACGGCATTACGGAAGGCGAATTGACCAAATTGGGAATGCAATGTCCCTGGGGCGAGTGGACCATCCATGCTGGGAACTACCAGCATGGAAGACAAGTGATTGGCAGGAACAACACGTTTTCGATGGGTTGCTAAATCACTTTGGCAAATTAATGCCTATCTGTGGGACTAAGAGTGATCACAGAAAATAGTTTCAATTCGATGGACTGAGAAGGGGGATAACGCAAAATAATTTAGGGAAACGTTGACGTATTTAGAAAAAAGGAACGAAAGTTTGTTTTATTGACTAACGTGTCATGGCACAGCTTGGATGAGTGACAGTATTGTTTTTAATTATTTGTTTTTATTTAATGCAATTCATGTATTCCCTTAAATAAATAAAAAAAAACTATGTTCGAAACATCTCTGAAAATTCAATCACACAAAACATTATGCTTATCAGTGATAACATTTTTCTACTGTGCCCGTAGAAAGATTCGACAAAAACACCCAACAACATGGAGGATACGGCGGGAAAGGGTCAGGCCAAGGATGAGAGGCGCTGGCAGGGACGCCGGAGTCGCAATCAGTCCAAGCACCACCCTCAACCGGAACAGCTAAGGCATCTGAAGTCACAGAAATCACAACCATCACCACATCAGCAGCAGCAATCGGGGCAACCAGGACAGATCAGGACTGCCCGCCGAGCTGGCTGTTACCAATCCGCCCGTAAAAGCCAGGGCCGTTTGCCGGATATTGTTGTGGCCGGAAAGTACCGCCTGCGGAGTCGCATCGGGAACGGGTCCTTCGGGGAACTGTACCGAGCCGTGGGCCTGAAGTACGGCGAGGAGGTGGCCGTGAAATTGGAGAGCTCTTCTGTGAAATATCCTTTGCTGCCACACGAAGCCCGCATCTACCAGATTCTGCAGGGCGGCGTTGGTTTTCCCCACATCCGCCACTATGGAACTGAGGGAGTGCACAATGTCCTGGTGCTCGATTTGCTGGGACCCACGCTGGAGGATCTCCTCAACTTGTGTTCCCGCTCCTTCTCGATGAAGACCACATTGATGCTGGCTGACCAGATCCTGGACAGGGTGGAGTTCATTCACCTCAAGTGCTTTATCCACCGGGACATCAAGCCGGATAACTTCCTGATGGGACTGGGACGGCAACGCACTCAGGTTTTCATGATTGATTTCGGTCTCGCAAAGAAGTTCTACAGTCTACGAAGAGGGCACCACATTGGCTACACGGAGAACCGCGAACTGGTGGGCACGGCTCGTTATGCCAGCATCCGGGCCCACTATGCCGAGCAGAGCCGCCGGGATGATCTCGAAGCCGTTGGCTACCTGCTGCTCTACTTCCAACGGGGTCGCCTTCCTTGGCAAGGCATCCGGGCCGAGTCGCAGTCGCAGAAGTTCGAAAAGATCGCCGAGTCCAAGGCTTCCTTGCCCCTGAATGTTCTTTGCTCGGGCCTGCCCATTGAGTTTTTCTTGTACCTCCGCTACTGCCGTGGCCTCCGGTTCGCAGAACAGCCGGACTACGGCTATTTGAGGCAGCTCTTCAAGGTCCTTTTTCGGAACCAATTCTTGTTACACGATTTTCTCTATGACTGGGTGGATCCGTATCAAGAGGGAAAAAGACTGGAACAGGCCTTGCGGAATAAGGACAAGGATAATGGCAAGGATTGTGTGCGACGGGCATGTAGACACTCGGTGCGGGAGCGCGGAAGGGAAGGAGGCAGAGACCGGGAGAAGGGTGGTCATAGGGACAGGGAGAAAGGTCGCGAAAGAAATACAGTCAGGAATAGGGATTGGGAAAGGGGTCGAGATAGGGATCAGGATACGGACAGAGATCGGGACAATGAAAACACTAGGGATAGAGATCGTCTGAGGCACAGGGAGAGGAATAGGGACAAGGATAGGGATAGAGATCGGAATAGGGATAGTGGCATGGATAGAGGAAAAGAACGGGATGTCCGACGTCTCAACAATGAATGCAAGGCCTGCTCGTGCAACTCCCAAAGGCCCTCGAAGCCTTTGGCGGACCACCAAATGAAAGTGCACACAGAGCGCCGACGGATTGCCCGGGCGGAGGAGAAGAGGAACTCGCGCCTTTAGGCAACCTTCCATTAATATTACTTTGTTCCCATGGTTGTGTGTGCGTGTGTGTTGTTAATTAACTGCCGAGCCACTATATTTAGCATGACTCAACCTATTTAAGCGCCACCTTCGATCTCCTTTCTTGGTGGAATCAATGGCCCGCTTAATTGGTGCCCAAGTTTGAAGCCAGCTGGAAACTTTGCAAACAAACGGCGTATCGGTGACTTTGGGCGAGTTCATGTTTGGAGGAACTGATACCTGTTACACCATTTTCCCCCATAAGCCACTCTGATTGAATATCAGGGATGCCCTTCTACTAAGTTGTGTGAAAATTGGATATTATTTTATGCTTCCGCTTTCAATAAATCGCATAACGTAAAGTAGGCAGCATTTGGTAGAAGAAATATTAATAAAGGGGTTAATTATGAGACTAGCCAAGACACGTGAGGAGGACGCGACATCGCTGGCGTGTGTGTGGGCCTACATATTAAGGGATCCCCCAGTGGCTTGAAAGGAAATAGGGTCGGCCCAAGCCAAGGCAAAGTAGTTTGCTTAGTGGCGCTGCAATAATGCGGACTACAGCTCGGAAAATCTCCTTCGCCCACGCAGTCCACATACAGATGGTAAGTTAACTATTTGCCGGCCCGAAGCGATTTTCACCAAAAGCCCCGAATCCTGTTTTGTGGTGAGTGTGCATAAATCTTTGTATGAATAACTTGCTTTCACTAAAACAGGAAAATGGAAAAAAAATCAAAACTTTAAAACAAAAAATACTCTTACCTTAACGTAATCCTTTTGAAAACATAAGACCTTGATCTGGTAACCTCTTTTGGAGGTAAACAAATTTAGAAGCCACATCAATATTCCAACTATTTCTCTCAGTGTGCACGAAAATCCTAGACATTGCCACGCCCATTTAACAGTCTCCTGCCTTAGCCTCCGCAAAAGTTGAGTCCTGGCAGCCCTGACTCCCACGCGATATCCTCTAGGCAACTTTCCTAAGAACTTGAATGCATGCCTAATGGCGGAAACCTCACACCACAAACACAAACACACACCCGTACCAACACACACACACACACACACCTATACCCATACCCATACCCATACACACTCATATGCCTTTCCATACACGTACACGAAGCGCTGAAGCGTAAAAATATTTGCGGGCTTTTGGCTTTGGCTTTGGCTTCGAAAGCGGGATTTTGCCTTCCCTGTGCGGCTGGCGGCCTTCTCATTTCAAATTAAGTTAATTTTTTTCCCTCGAACAAAATGGCTACAAATCTGTGTTTTATTTATAAGTGGCACTGACCGACTGAGCAGACAAATTACGGATGGCTGCGGTCCTCCGGATGGGTCCTCGATGAACTTCGGTGACATTCAAATTGGGCAGTTAACGAAAATGATGCAATTTGTGGGTCAATGCCAAGTCCGAATATCAAGTGGACGAGAATATGGAATGGATATGTGAGTGGGTCCGATGGGAAATGATTATGAGTGCCCTAATGGAGAGTAACTTGAGTGTAGGGCCACAGGGCGTATGAGCAATATTGCCCCATTGCGACTGTCTGAGCATCGGTGGAGTGTTTTTGAGTTTCGAGTGTACTTCGATTCAAAATGCTACGATTGCCATTCAGTTTAACTGCTTAAATACACATCATTATTTTAAATAAAGGTACTCTAGCAACTACAACTCTTTGATTATACGTCCCTGCTTGGTTAATCCAAGAGGATCTATTTTAATTAAATTAAACTTACAACTAATTCAAAATGCCGCTGCACCAGTTGTTGTAATTAAAATGTTATTACCTTTTTAAACAACTAGCGCACAATTGAAGGGGGAAATGTTTGTGCCTCGTGGCCAAAAACAAATTATACGGCAAAGCAATTAAACACTTTGCATATGTGGCAAAATATAAATTAATGTGGATGTTTTAATTAAAATGTCTGGCCGAAATTGGAGTTTATACATCAGAAAGTGAGGAAATTCAGTTCCGTCTTGGCAGACCAATTATTTTGAATATAATTGAATGTCATGTTGCGTTATTATTTTTGCGCCTGAAGTAAACATTTTGTTTAAACTTTATCTTTATAGTTTAAGTGAGTAATTATTATCTTTGAAATAAATTGGTAGGCTAATATTCTTAAAAGTGTCACTGAATTTGAGTTATAACTGCACCAGAGGGCTGTCTCTGCCGTCATAAATTATTCAATCGAGAATATGTTAAAAATTCATCATGAATTATTTACGTAAAATACGGGTGCCACTGCAATACACGAGTGGGCCATTGGGGCCCGCTGATAAACTCTAAAAGGGTCTCGTGCCACATAAATGAAGCCATAAATTTGACTTCACTCACAACCAGGCACAAATACACAAATCACGGACACACACGCAACTGTGGGGCAAGTTTCATTGCATAACTTTGTGCGACTTTGTGGCCATGTTGCTCAGTTGTTGTAATAAATTTGCTGCCTGCATGGCCTGGTCCAGGACGAGGACCAGGACCAGCAGCTGTTGCTCCTTTGCCAGCCCCTGCTCTGACCCTGCTGTTGCAAATCAGTCAACATGGCAAATGATTACGATGGCCACACAGCGGCTGTGTGGCAGAGTCCTGTCGATAAGCAGCCGACAGGCCGCGTCACACACGGCGTATGATTAATGCGTCTGCAGCGGGCTTAATGCTTTTAAATACGCATAAATGATTGGAATTGCCAGCTCGGCATTGCGGCTTGTTGGCGTCCTTATCTCCATCCTGTTAATGCAGCTGAAATCGAATTACCCGCAATCCGGCTCCAACAATGAATTGAGTTTGGGACCTCAAGACCCAGGACAAGCCATTCATTTGATTAAGTGCATAATGCCCGAGGCATTCGGGAAATGCATTTCCATTGTGTATGTGAGCGGAATTCTGTTGCCATAAAACAAGATTTGTGAATGGAAGAGCATCAGCTATAGTGCTGACATTTTAATAAATTGAGGCAGTATAAGATATATATTTCTTAAATGTTAAAAAAAGTAATATGGAAGCACCACCATAAATGAATAAATTCTCTACTCAAATATTAAACGTAGAATATGTCATTACAATCTCAGCTGGGATTACCCGCAATTAGCTTAACCAAATAGTCAATAGAGTTTGTTTGGAAGAGTTCCCTTGGCTGAACTCAATTTGGATTTGTGTGTGCCTAACTTATTAGCTAATTAGTTAAATATTTGCGGCTTAATCATACAGTTAATATTCACTCCTAAATCATCACATAAGCCCCCTGGTATCAAGTGGCTTAAATGCGAAAATCAACTGCCGCTTGATTCGCTCAAGCGCCTGTGATTGATGCGCTAATTGAACATTTAGTCGGGAAGGCAAAGCAAATATTGATTTTATTGACACATCTATCAGGCTCATCGGCCGCCAACAACAAAACAACATTTGACAAAAGTTTGTGTAAAGTTTCCTTGTTGTTGTTGAGCTTGTTTCGTTTTATTTATTTATTTTACTCACTGGCACCGCATTTTTTCCTCTTTGACTAAGCGCGGGGGGACAAAGTAACAGAGCCTGCCAACTCTGGGTCCTTAGTCCTTGCCGCTTATTCCCTCGAAATTGCCCCAATATGTGTATGTGTTTGCGCGTTTGCCAAAGCGCCTGGCCATTAAACCAATTTTCAGGCAAACAAAAAGTGCGGACAGGGCCGGGGTAAGGGAAAAGTGAAAGCAAAACCAAAGGCAAAAGCAAAAGCGAAAGCAAAAAAAGCAATAAGCGCCGAAAGCGAAAGAGGAATTTTTTGCTTACGCGAATTAAAAAGGGTAACGCGAAAAGGCAAAAGGACTCAAACAATGCAAAGGATCGACGTGTCAGGGATGAAATAACTTTCAGTTTTTAACTTTCAAACTTGACCATAAAAGTTGAAAGATAAAATGAAAGATTTTCTTCCCTCAACGTTTAAAAAATCATTTCTAGGGTAATATTTATTCCATTGCATCTATTTTGTTTAACAGTCATGGAGGCTTTTTTAAGTTTGACAAGAAGGCACTTTTTGTTTGTGGGTCTCCATTTTCTATTCGAAAGGATGACCCTTTTTAATTGCTCAAACATTTAGGCAGTTTCCCAGCTTTTTCTAAAACGAACAAGTGCCCGCGCCAATAGAGATGAAAAAGACGCGTAGCCGAAATTAGTTTAGTTTAAATGAAGGGCCAGGTGTTTGGGGGGAAGATAGGGAGATAGAATCAGTCCGTTTCTTTAAGCTGATTTAGGTCCTTTGTCCTGTTAATTGCCTTTGATTGCCAACCCAGCGATAGCTTAGACAATTAATTCCCTTTCGATATTCATTCCGGTCATCCTTTTTTGGGTCCCAAACTTAATTAGGAATTTTGGAAATGCCTAGAGCGACAACTGCTGCAGATTCCCAATGATTGCATTATATTTTATGTAAAGTGGGGAAAAGGATTTTAATTGGCAACTAAGTCTGTGTATTCAGTCCGAATAATGAGCTTTGGGTTTCCAATCCCGAGTTTGATCAATTGCATTCAAATAGAACGCATTGCAGCAGCTTAAAATGTTATTCCATCGAAAGCTTTTAAGAGGCTTTGGCACACAATGGATGTTGGATAACAATTATTTATCCCAATCCAGATGAGTTTTGAATAGCTGTCCCCCTCTAGGAAGCCTTACATTCGAGAAAAAGTCTCATAGTAGTAGTCTCTGTCTATTTTCACTTAATTTAATGCATCCTTTTGGGCATTTTGGTTTCCATTTACAAATAGACTTTGGCTTCCCTTTCCCATGGAATTTGTGTATCCACCCATTTTAGCCAAAAATAGTCTGCCTCGTACGGAATTAATAACATTAAAAGCTTCACCTGACTTTGGCAAACAACTGTGACAGTATAATTTCGAATGCAAATACAGGCGGGAAGACGGCTACACAGGACTCGGCCGGAAAGGATGCTGGCGACTGTTGAGTCAGCCATTTTGCATGTCTTTTTCAATTTCCAAACTAGTGCACAATAAAGGAGACAAAGAGCTCTGACAAAAACTGTAATTTACGAGACAACAACAATTACTGAAATAAACACGCCCCGGACGGGAGCAGACGCTCTTAATGGGTCTCAAAGGATGTTGGGCGAAGGATTCGCTGGGATGACTTCATTGAGACATTCATTTAATGCCAGGCACGATACCAACTGCACACATAAGTAGCACGA
This sequence comes from Drosophila varians, assembly GCA_018150405.1. Taxonomy (NCBI): domain Eukaryota; kingdom Metazoa; phylum Arthropoda; class Insecta; order Diptera; family Drosophilidae; genus Drosophila; species Drosophila varians. Next base: position 15,646,998 of record JAECWK010000015.1, on the reverse strand, counting down.
ACGCACGCACCCAGTTTCGGAGCAAAAAATAGGAGTAATAAATAGTTTTCTGTTTCGAATGAAGGATACCTGGTACTTAAAAATGGCACTTAAAAATGTTGAGGACTTTATCAAGCTAAATATTTTCCGTTTTAATTAAACAAGTTACAAAGTATGTTAACCATTTCTCTATTTATTTGACACCATACCACATATATTTCTTTAATATCCCCAGAAGCCAGGAGCCACTCAACTTTCTGGACTTTTATCCTTTTGTCTAAAGGTCTCTCGACCAAAAATTTTGATTGCATTTATTCTTGTATATATGTGTGTGGGCTTTATTGTAGTGTTTGAATTAAATATCAAAAAGGCAAACTTGCAGAATGTTTTATTGTATTCGTTGGCATTCTCGATGCGATTTTATTTCAACATGTGTGCCCGGACTGGGGTGGTTGCAACTTTTTTTGTAGCAAGTGCAGAAAACGAAACATTCGCAAAGAAGTTTCTAGTTCAGTTGGACAAGTTGTTTCTTTCTGGAAAACTTTCGATGTCCTGCAGCGCCGGCAGGCTTGTCGAAAAACTTGCTGAAGAAAATGTATAAATGCATTCGAGGGCGGGTAAGCTGGCAAGGAGCTCAGCTCAGAGCAGTTAAGCATTTAGAGCCATAATTAGATTGAAGGGGATGCCAGAAGATATTAAATTTAATTGCATTAAGTATGTTCCTCTCGAGTGCCCCTTTGAGCCATCATGACTTTCAATCACGTACACAATGTCCTCCATTCAAATATGAATTCATGACACTTCCATACGATTCGCAGGCGAACGAGTGGGACTTGGACAAAAGATTTGCCACATGACTGGAATATTTATTCGAATCTGGTAAACAAAGAATATTAACTGGTAATTCGAGTGTTTGTCTCTGCCTTATTTTGCTTTGATTTTCATTAGTTGAGGCAAACAAACAAAGGATCTCTTCATTTCTCTGATTTTACTGAGAAGGAAACATGAGCCCAAAATGCTGACGAAAGTTCGCAAAACAATTTGCGGTCGAATGGAAGCCAAACTGATTCTGAAATTGGGTCAGAGTTTCTGTCAATTTCAGTCTTGGATTGCGGGAACTTTTTGGAATTGAAATTCCTGCAGCAATTAGAATTTCTGTCATGATTTCTCATGAAATTTCCAACAAGGAATTTTGCATTTAGCAAGAAGCTTGTCCAGACCAAGTTTCAATTAGACGGAGGGTTGGGTATTCGGGGAAAAAATTCCCCGCCGCCCACTCGATTTTCCCACTCGTCGTTGGCACTTTATCCACGTACCTAATTTTGGTCGTAATTTCTTATGTCCTGGCCCCCCACACGCCGCCTTGTAAGCTGTCCAAGATTAATGACTTCTCCCCGCTCGCTGATGGCAGCTGCTCCTCGGAGTGGGTGTGGGTGTAGGTGTGTGTGTATATTTTAATAATTAATGCATAAATAATGATTTACACAAACTCTGGTCAGCCACTGAGCCGCTGAGTGGACCCCAAAACCAAAAGACCAGCGCAGAAAGGAATGAAAGAATAAAGTGAGTAACAATGACTAACCTGATTCTGTTGCTGCTGGCGCTGATGCTCCTGCTCCTGCCAGTTGCAATGTTGCCGATGTGCCAATGTTGCCTCTGCTCCTGCCAGTTGCTGCTGACTTCCGTTTCCGTTTCCGTTTCTAGCTCTGCCTCTCTCTTACGCACACCGCACCACAACAACTTGGAACAGTTAATCCATCATCATTATGATTTTCTTATTTTGTTTTCCTTCTCCTAACTTTTAGTAGATGAGGAAATTCTTTGTTTTTTATTCAGTTTGTGCTGCGTGATGCTGTTGGCTTATTTCCAAAGTGTTGCTGCTGACTTTCTGCTCATGTTGGCAGTAACATAATATCTTTTAATTTCGTTCTACACGTCGTTGGTGCTTAGTTTTTTTTACATGTGTGTTGTGGCACTTTTGAAAAGGCATTTACAGTCATGGCATTGCTATTGTTTCTAATCCTGTTCTCGCTCGGCTGCAGCTAAATTTTCTAATTAACTGCGGAGACAGGCAACAATGTAAATGAATGGAGGACAAACAAATAAAAAAAAAACAACAAGTGGCCACTCGCCATTGTTTTTATTGCCTAATGCAAATTTAATTGCGGTTTATGCTTTTTTTTTTTTAGAGCTCAGCTGTCAGCTCAGCTCACGCCCCGGTAATTATAGAACGTTCCCAGACTCGACTGCTTCCCAATGGATTTTTGTGGTGCTCTGATGTTTTGTGGCGTCTACAGTTTGAGACCTTATCATGTTCATTGCTGTTGCCCTAATTTGCCACGCCCCAGCACGCACACCCAGACGCCCACATGCTGTGCCAGACCATGCTCATTTGCTTCTGCTCTGCTACTTTGCTGCCTTGCTGCCTTGCCACCCTGGCGATTTCCCTGGCAAACTTTCAGCTCATTTATAGTGTTGCCTTTGGAGTTGTTGCTGTTGCCTTTAATGAGCTTCCTTCTGATTGTGGACTTTGGAAAAAATGGGAGAAGCTAGCGGCATCCGATTTCAACTATTGTTGGCATCAGCATCAGAGGTCCTGTATCATTTACCAACTTTTACCACAAACTTGTGTGTGTTTTACAATGATTTTAGACAACTAGAAAAAAAAAACCAAAGCAATTCTTTTCTAGATACTTTGATATCACACAAAGTTTCATCCCTAATCCCGTACAACTTTTGATCAAATTATGAGCCTGCCATCTTATCCCTGTGTATGTTTTTCCCAATAAAAACTTTCCCATGACAAAAATAGCTTTCTACGCCTCAATGGGCATTGTTAGGCAGGCTCTGCGATAACCCTTGGCACCCAATAACAATCATTGAGCCCGAGGCTCCTCAGGTTTGGCACCACTCGAGTGCAACAGTGCGTATGCGTTATCCGAAGTTTGAACAACAATTGTTGCCCTGGCAATTGTGGGAGAAACCGAATCTCGTTGCTGATGGGCGGGCAGCAGCTGTTATCACATCCTAATGCTAATGCGATTTTCATTGCTGGCACTGGATTGGCGGTGTCCCTTTCCTTATCCTCCCCCTCCCACTTATCCTTTCGACTCTGGCAAAGGCAAAATTCATAGCATACTTATGCGAGCTGGCTGATGCTAACGACGCCTCGGGCTGTCTTCGCTGGTTGATGTTGATGCTGCTGCTGATTTTGATGCTGCTGCCAATGTTGATGATGATGATGGCTTATGTAACTAACGCTGCATAAATCCTTGCAAGCACCCATACCAGCACAGGCCCACGGAATACTTGTGTGTGTTGCATGCAGCTGCTTAACTATTCAAATGACATTTCTGATGCTTCCATTTTATTTATTTTTTCGCCCCAGCCTGTGCCTAAAGCCCTGTTGTATTGATGGCAGGGGGTACTTGTGTCTGAAACACTTTTTCCTTTCTCCTTTTTTTTTTTGGCGCACTCGTGCCTCGTGGTCCTGCGTGCTTTCAACACTAACAAGCAGCAGCAAAAGAACCAGCAGCATTGCCAAAGGAATGGACATTTGTCGTTGTCATCAGCACAGTGTGTGGGCCAAAAGGAGTGCGAAGGATTTGGGGGGCGGGAGGAGGCTGGTAGGTGAGTTGAGGTAACATACACACGACCGCACTAACACTTACACAAGCACTTCTATTTCACTTCACACACGGACACGTTCTCTTAGATTTGGCCCGGTTCGGTTGGCTATGCTTTTGGCTTTGGCTTTGGGCAGCGACTGCGATTTTGCTTGCGTTGCTCTCGGATGCTGCTGCCTTCGTTGCTGTTCATCTCACGTCGATGGACCATTTTTGACTGGCTTCAAATCGAAGTGGCTGCCAGTCTGCCTGCCTGCCTGCCTGTTTGCCTGCCAGTCTGCCAGCTATGCCAGCAGCAGCCTTTAGCTTTGGTGTCCAAGAGCCGAGATCCTGTACCGTTCTACGGCTGCTCTCTGCTCTGTTCTTATACGGAATCCAATACGGCCAGCTGGGAGAGCCAAAACACACTGCTCTTGTTGCATTTTGCAGGCTCACTGGGGCAAAAAAAACGCACGTGAGTCGTAAGGGATGCCACATGGCAGAGGCACTCCAAAAACTGGACAGATAATCCGGAATATGGGAATACTCTAACAATAACTGTGGAATCGGGAATTAACTTTTTTCATTTTGTAATTTTAAAACTTTTCAATATTGTAGTCCTCCTAAGTTACTCCTTAGTATTGGAACGGCTCTTGAGGAATCTTAAAGCCTGGAATTGTATTCCTTCTTAGCCACATTGATAAATACAATTAACCAAGCTCATCCTTTATATAATTTTTGAATATAATGGCAACGCCCGAAAAGGTTTGAATTAATTCCTTCATACCTACTCTTATACTTAAATTTCTCTCAGCTATCCTTACGCGCGCATGCCCTCTGCTTTGGGCCAGGAATACTCAGCGTTCCCAGCAGCAGGACAACAAAGGGAATTCCACCAACAATCGGGAGCACCCACACACATATATAGACCACCACAAGACCAAAACTCGTTTAGTTGCCGCGTTGACAACTTTGTGGCAGGCAACAAACAAACTCACCCACACTTACACACTATGACAAAATGTCCACAAGAGGGCTTCCTGTTGGGTCCTGGGGGAAGGTCCTGCAACTGCAATGTGAGAAGGCAAATGCATCTTCTTTGCCGTTGGCAAGTTGGCCTGAGCATTGACCTGCTTAGACAGGAGGGAGATTTATGCTAGCCGAGCGGTAACAACAGTAAATGGCAAATAAATCTAACATTAAACTTCTGACACTGTCTCGGCATGGGGCCACAAAGCCATATCCTGCCGTTTCTCTCCACTTCCGGCTGGAATCTGTCTGTCCTGTCAGCGGCTAACAAAGCAGGCGACACTCAAGTTCACACACATGCACTTGCACATGTAGAAAAGTATGTAATCAATTTAATAAAATATAAAAATGATTGTTTTTATGAAAAGTTTATATGTCTATCCTCTTCCATGAAATCCATCAATTTTTTTATTTGTTAATAGAAAGGAAACCCCTGAATATACTTTGATGAGCTGGTTATAATTTTTCTCCGTGTATATTCACAATATATACGAATGGAATTTATGACCGCCCAGCACCTTAAGGACCTCTTACTCCCGGCTGTTGTGCTTTTCCGAAATCTTTTACAGCTCGGGAATAAATAATAATAATTTTTTGCGTTTTTTGCCAGTCCGTTGTTGTTCACATTTCTCACATTTCTTTGCTATTCTTATGACAATGTCAACATTTCTTTTGCTTTTCTAATGGCATGACAAAGGCACAACGAAGGACGCCAAAATTTTGGGGGAAAACCCACACACGCACACCTCAGGATATATATACAAATATATATTATATATCTCTGTATATGTGTTTTCAATCGGTTGTTGTTCTGGCTGGCCGGCTATGCATAGCCATAAATATTGGTGGAAGCTCCTCGAGGTCGAAGGCTACGGGCCGTCCGAAAATAAAGCGGATAATTTCTGATGCTGACACGTAGGACTCACCCACACACCGCCTCCCACCCACTCACCCATGCCAATTGTTGTTTTCGCCTTTTTTTGTTTGTCATTAAACAGATTTTTTTGGCCTTGCTCTGCTATTGATTTCTAATTTTTCCTCCGTAGGCTTCATAAAAAATCTTTGCACCACATGAATGTACGTATCTGTGTATAAAGTGATTGGTGAGAGTGTGTGGGTGGTTTTTATGGTGTGTGCGTGTGTGTCGCATTGATTTCGTAATTTATGAGCATTTTGATGGATTGAGCAAATAATTTTTTATGTTTATTTTTGAGTTTTTATTGTTCAACCGCTTGTGGCTGCCTTTTGGCTTGTCACATCGAAGTGTTGTGGTTTTCGGGGGTTCCCCTAGCTGGGTCCTTCGGCCGCCATTATGGAATGGAAGAGTTTTTAGCACAGCTTTACATAATATTTTGCCATTTTTTAATCAATGCAAATAAATGCAGGTATTAATTACATCACATTCAATTAATGTGTCAAACGGAATTCGCAGTAATTAAATATTATTTAAATAGAGTCTGGGCCACTGCTGTTTAATGTTTGTTTAATATTTAATGGTTCCATGCGACGTCCGCGGTTAGCTAATTGAGCCAAACGCATCTGCGTAATTAAATTTGCAGCCAGCAACCCATAAAAAAATCTATCAATAAAATTGGTCGAAAAGAGGGAAAATATAATGCGGGAAGTTGGTTAGCATGGATGAGTTCAGGCCAATTAAACGTTGAATCAATATTGTTAAATCCCCTCGAATACACAACAACGCACACTGCCAAAGAGAAATGCTGGCTGGCCGGCGAACATTCCCGTATTAATTGATGTTCGTGTGTTGTCGGCATTTAAATAATCCATGAGGAACACGTATGCGAGTCCTTTCCCATACATCATATAGCCCATATAGCACATGTACCGGCGTTTAAAGCCATTTGACAACTGTAAAACTAACTAGCTAACCGGCAGGTGGTTACTCCTGGCAACTGCGGACCTGGGAAATCCTGTTCACATGCCACATCCACATTCACATTCCCATTTACATACATTGTAATCGTATTGGTAAGAGCTTTGTGAACCTGGCACGTTGACTACATTTTAATGTTGGTAAAAACTCACTTTGAATGGACTTCAATGGCAGTGGGCCCATAGTTGTTTTGCGGTTCCCATTTTCCCTCACGATGTGTACTATTTAGGCCACAAAATAAGGGGTGTTATAACTTGTGAGGGCCGCAGGGGTGGGCCGGCCAAAGGTTTTAATTAAAACACAAAAGCCAGAGGCTGAACCTTAACGCTAAGACTATTTTGGGGCTAATTTGTAATTATTCACAATTAAACATTTCTAAAATTAATAGTGGCTGTAGAACTTCGCACTATAGCCCTGGGGAAAAGTGAAAAAATATACAATAATAAAGTGGATATGTTCTTAATTAGCATAAAAACCCAAGGTTCTTTAAAAATGTAGGTCTAGTTATTATATTGTTCAAAGCTTTATAGGGGAACTTGTATTAACCTTTTTTAATAGGTTTGTTTACTAGTGCCTTAATAAAGACAAAAAAATAAAAAGCTTTTGACGTAAATTTCAATCCCATAGCATCGGGAGAATCATTTTCAATTATATTTTCCCCCTATACGAGGACACATCCTGTTCGATTTCAGGACACTTGAACTGAGAGTGAAAAATGAACAGAGCCCAACTATCCATCAGTCCAAGCACCAACATTTCCATGCAAATGTTTATTTGTACATATACCCTGTATATATACGTTTTTTTTTTGGGTCAGCGATTGGAAAAGGCTCTGTGGCAACATTTGGGTGCAAAATGCCCTTGCCTGTGCCTCGCTGCGGCACTTAAGGCCAACAAATACAAACAGGCATAATAAAATAATCGATGCTTTTAAAATTTGCATAAGTTCGGATACCACAGATGCTACACAAGAGGGGGGAAAGGAGCTGGTCCGCCCTGGCCCCTCCAACTTCCGATTTCCATATCCCATTTCCCACATTGCGCATACGCCGTGTCGACAGATACGCCGTAAACCTGAAGACGGCGACCTGCGGTTGGCAAGTTCGTGGGCGTTCGATTTAATTGTGGGAATTCGGCGACTGCCACGCACCCATCACATGGTCACAGCCGGACCTGGCTCAAAAGTTGAATTTTTAAGCAAGCCAAGGATTGTATACGACCGGAGGCCTATATATTTTTATTGCCATGTGTGGGTTCTCTGTGCTGGAGCGAAAGTTTCAGGGCTTCGATGAAATGAATGGCCTTGCCCGGTCGTGGGAATTTTTTACCTCAAAGTACACGTCCTTATGTACAGCCAAATGATTGTCCACCCGGGTGAATGGGGATTCGATTCTCGGGCACAACTTGTTAACCTTCCAGATTTCAAATTTCATTAACGTCCACAACGCCCTGCTGGCAGGTTATATTTGTTCTCGTTGTTCGAACCTAATAAAGTTGATAAACTATTTGGAAAAGCCTTTGTAACAAAAATGTTTGCCTAAAAGTGCACAAAGTTTGCACTTTACTCTAAATCTAAAACAAATAAAACGGATTAAATTATTTTGAGTTTTTAAAAACCAACCGCCAGGTAAACAAGCTATGATTATTCAACAAAAAACAATCAATCGTTGAATTATTTTGATTGAAGAATCTAAAGATCGACTCATACTTTAAAATTTAAGTTGGATTATGTACCCTTACTATGAATAAACTTCTATTAAATTTCTCCTTTAATAAGGCTTGAATATTTAATCCATCCTCTTAAAAGACGCATAATAATACGGATTGTGCTTTAAGTTAAATAAACATTAATCAATGCCGCATGCAGAAGTGTATGAATAAAACATGCGAAACCAATTAATTCTGGGGACAGGATTTGTTCCTGGAGTTTCGCGCTTAAACACACGTGGCAGAAAGCCGAAGCTCCCAGTGACATCCCAGTCCGCTTTAATCCATTTGATATATTTGCTAATTAAATTGCCGAAAATCTCATTAATTTGGAAACGATTCGGAAACTCTCTGACACTCCACAGAATGACAACGCCGATGCAGCCGAGCAAGTACACGGGCCTGGTGGCCGATCTGATGCCCAATATTAAGGCCATGAAGTACTCGGGCCTGTTCATGCACAACTTCACCGGCGGTAGTGCTTTTGTTAAGAAGGTGTATTCCTCGGTGCACCTCGTCCTGCTGCTCCTGCAGTTCGTCTTCATCCTTGTCAACATGGCCCTCAATGCCGAGGAGGTGAACGAGCTGTCGGGTAACACGATAACCACCTTGTTCTTCACCCACTGCATCACCAAGTTCATCTACCTGGCTGTCAATCAGAAGAACTTTTACAGGTAAGCCAGAGGCTTGGGTGCCTGTTAATTGATTTCAAAGCTCATTTATCAATGCAGGATTATAAGCTTAACGAAACTGGAGTTTTACCAACTGTTTTGATGATTAAGTTTTTTCTTTGATCCCTTTTTAATGTTTTAAAAGGACCCTTAATATATGGAATCAGGTGAACACGCATCCCTTATTCGCCGAATCGGATGCCCGATATCATTCCATTGCCTTGGCCAAGATGCGGAAGCTCTTCTTTCTGGTGATGCTGACCACAGTAGCCTCGGCCACCGCCTGGACCACCATCACCTTCTTCGGGGACAGTGTCAAAATGGTGGTGGATCATGAGACCAACTCCAGTATTCCCGTCGAGATACCAAGGCTGCCCATTAAGTCGTTCTACCCGTGGAATGCCGGCCATGGAATATTCTACATGATCAGCTTCGCCTTTCAGGTCTACTATATCCTCTTCTCGATGGTCCACTCAAATCTCTGCGATGTTATGTTCTGTTCCTGGCTGATCTTTGCCTGCGAACAGCTGCAGCATCTCAAGGGCATCATGAAGCCACTGATGGAGCTGTCTGCCTCTCTGGATACCTACAGACCCAACTCAGCGGCACTTTTCCGTTCACTTTCGGCAAACTCCAAGTCGGAACTAATACATAACGAGGGTAAGAAATTTTTAGATAGACTTTGAACCATTATATTCGTTACTGGCTTACCTGAAAACGTATTTATGCAATTTAAAAAAGTGTAGATTCTTCATGTATACCTGTAGTGCTTCTGCCTTTGAAAAGAGGACACTGACGAGCTACGTTTTAATTTCAGAAAAGGATCCCGGCACCGACATGGACATGTCAGGGGTCTACAGCTCAAAAGCGGATTGGGGCGCCCAGTTTCGAGCACCCTCGACCCTGCAGTCCTTTGGCGGAAACGGGGCCGTGGCGAACGTAGCTAATCCTAACGGGCTGACCAAAAAACAGGAGATGATGGTGCGCAGCGCTATCAAGTACTGGGTGGAGCGGCACAAGCACGTGGTGCGGTGAGTGGATTTCCTGCCAAATTCTAAAACCAAAATGCAAGAGGGCTCTGGCTACTTTGAGGACGTAAATGCGGATGCTGAGTGGGGAAAGCCATTTGCTGGGATTGCATCTCCGGGTACCCTAATGGGTTGTGGCTTATACCTGGTCTGAAAAGTCCTTGTCCTCAAATCTAATTGCAATCAACTGATAGAGTTGAAGGGAAATAGTTAGTATCTGTTTTATTTATGCATAACTTTTTAAAAGACAATAATTACAACACAAATTTAATCAAGTATTTTCTGTTGGCAATAATTACATCTCATGAATAGTTAAAGTACTTTCAATCGTATCCATTAGGCACTCGAAAGCTTATAGCAGTTTGTTTGATTTGCTTGATTATTTCCTCAAATGCAATCATTGTTGAGGACACTGGCAGAGGTCCTTGGGCCCGAGGGAAATGCCCTTATTTATTCTGCCGACAGCAGTTGGCTTAGTTATTTGTGGGGCTTTGTGGGTACGGGTAGTTGTTGACCAACTTATTGACTCGAGTCCCCTCTGTTTTGCTTTTGCATCAAGCCTGGTGGCTGCCATTGGCGATACCTACGGAGCTGCTCTGCTGCTGCACATGTTGACCTCAACCATCAAGCTGACCCTGTTGGCCTACCAAGCTACCAAAATCACTGGAGTGAATGTCTACGCCTTCACGGTTATTGGATACCTGGGCTATGCCCTGGCTCAGGTGTTTCACTTTTGTATTTTCGGCAATCGACTGATTGAAGAGGTGAGTTTGTAAAGTTAGTAAGCTCTACAGAGCAGAGTAGCCTTAAACAGAAATAAGCTTATTCCCAATTCATATTTCCAATTCTCACAGAGCTCATCTGTCATGGAGGCTGCCTACTCCTGCCATTGGTACGATGGCTCCGAGGAGGCCAAAACCTTTGTCCAGATCGTTTGCCAGCAATGCCAGAAGGCCATGAGCATATCGGGTGCCAAGTTCTTTACCGTCTCCCTGGATTTGTTTGCCTCGGTATGTGTTGCATCCAATCACGGCTCGGCTGAAATATAATTCACAATCCACTGCAACTTTGCTCCCCTTCCCAGGTTCTCGGTGCTGTTGTCACCTACTTCATGGTGCTGGTGCAACTCAAGTAAGCTGTCGGCGAACGTGAAAAACTGTGTGTGCCAGGAGGAAAGCGATTGCCAAGGACCCAGAGTGCTAAACCAACCCAGTCCAACCCAGCCACAGTGCCCATTACCACCCCCACCCACCACTCCTCTGCAATCAGCAATATTATAGAGCAATTATAACGCAAATTATATATTTTATAGCAGCGCTGAGTGAACCCTGTGGGAGAATCGTGGAAACATACTGGGGCAAGAATAGAAGCCGGCAAATATTTATCGATTTTGTACACGTGTAGAGCTTTCAATGTAAACTCAAAATGCTAACAAAATAAATGTGTAGTGGAAATGCATGGATCTGGATATATAATCTATGGGGTGGAGACTTAATAAAAATTATTAAATAGGTGATGCTTCAATTTAATAGCTTGGGCTGTGAAAACATGTTGGTTTAGCTGCATCTAAAATGCATTATAATCCTGCTATTATAGTATAATCCCATAACGAATAGGAGTCATTATTTACTAGACACGTGTGCAATGGATTTAATGGCCCAGACGCAGATACCACCGATGAGTGGCTTGCATGCCAGCAGCTTTTCTCGGCAGATGTGCAAAACGAACTTAATTGAATTTGAATTAGCAATTCAAATCTCTCGTCCCGACCATATTAGTTTTGCTCTAAGGAGCTGCCGTTGCCGTTGCCGAAATAATGAGTTAACAAAACGAGAAAAAAGTGAGCTGAAAACAATCATCCGCAATTGCAGGCAACAATTAAACGGAATGTGGCAAAAAAAAAAGTGTAATTCGGAATCACACTCATGTGTGTGAATCTCCACACAGTCATGTATATTCGCTGCTCTTATGTCTTATGTGTGGTATAAGCACATATATTTTTTTGGCGTTTTGAAAGCGCACTTTATAGTTTTTCAAATTGCCCAACTGGGCTGAGCTGAAACTGAACCAACACAACAAGAAAACGCTACACAACGCGAACTTTTAATGCGGCCACGCTCTGTACATTTGGCCAAAGTTTTTATTTCTTGCAGCTTTCATAAAACAAAACGAAAAACGAAAAGCGAACAGAAAAGTGACTATAACTAAAACTGCGCCGAGAGTGTGAGTCAGGTGAGGTAAGATGAGGTGGAGCGTAGAAGTATCCGCCAGATACTGCCACCATACTTGCCTCCCAAACCCCGCCATATACCCTTCGTCACCACCACCTCTTCCACAACCGCTTCTTACTGTTAATTTCTTTATTGCGCAGACTTTCGTCTGCCAATGAAAGTTTCTTGACTTTGGAAATGCAACAACAATAATAAAAACTACTTAATTTATAAGTCTATGGTTTAATTAGTTTTCTTTCCTCCCCATGTCTCGTGTTGGCCGTGAGGGGCCAGGCAGGGCAAGGCAGGGCATCAACATCTTCCTGTTCTTGTCTGCACTTTTAATTATCTATGCGAATTTTTCAGCCCCATTTGTCAATGGGCAGCGCGATTTCTTTTCAAGTTTTGAATTCGGCGTTTAGCGAACAAAGTAATTAACATACCAGCATACCATACATTTTACCATTCCTCAGTGTTTAATGTCATTTTTATAGAGCCCTCTCTGTACATTACCAGTTTGTTTTACATAATTCTACTTGTTGAAAGCAATTGTTATTTCTTGGTGGCTGTCCCAGAGTAATTGTTAGGAAACTCTTTTAATATTGGTATTTTTGAAACTTTTTATATGTGTTGTAAAATGTGTTATATGTGTTGGTTTTAAAACGAAGATCCCATTGAGAGGAATTTGTACAAGACTTTTGAGTAGAAGGATTTGGTATAAATCGTAAATTACAATTTTACGAATTCTCCATTTTGATTAGTTCTTGTGGCATGTCATTTATGTCCTTTTTCTTTGCTTTCTTCTCTACCTAACCGTTAAGGTTAGAAAAAAAGTGTAGGCCCGTTTTGGTTAGCACCTTTTTTTGCATTCGGCCCGACATTTATTGCCACATTGGCCGCGTCTCGCATTGTTTGCTTTAGAAAAAGGGCAGCCCAAGTTCAATGCATGCAAAGTCAAAGTCGGAACCCTCCGCCTCCTTCTCTGGGACCCCGCTAAGCCCACCCCATTGGGCGATAATAATTGCTAGCAATCAGCTAGTGGAACAATAAAAACCAAAAACAGGCAGATGTAAAGACGGAAAACAAAAGCAACACGAGCAAAACGCAATGCAAACCAAGACAAAGTTATGGAAAATGTTCATTTTCATTTAAATGAAAATGAGGAAACGGCCGACAAGTTCAACGACTCACAACAGCTTAGTAAGAGCCAAGACTCTCAATCCCAATCCAACTCTAATTCCATGTGCACTAAATTGCTTAATTGTAAAACGTTGAAAAAATATAAAGAAACAATTATGACAGAAATCATTTCGGCAAACCAGCGAACAATGCAACTCCAAGCCGATAGATTGGCCCACACACATCTAAATGAAAGTTCATAATTTAGTTTCAACACGCACTTCGATCTGAGTGAGTTTGTTAAGGGGGCGTGGCACTGCCTGCCGAAATCCGCTTTTCCCGCCGCGACGGCAGAACCAAAGACTGAAGACACGAACTTGGGTTTGCAACTCCGCTAATAATTTGTAATTGTTAATTCGCAATTTAGTTTCAAAAGATTTAAGTACTTTACTAAATTTAAAGTTACTTTTTATTTTTGTATCTTAAATTTATTCTAAGATTAATAGTTATCCTATTAACATTTCTTTTTAATGAAATAAAGTACCCACCAGTATTACATTTCAAAAATTTGTGAATGCATGTTGCAGGTTTCGAATAAAACGCATCAAAAGGTTGATAAATCAAAGCTTTATGATCGAAGCAGGCTGAACTCCTGATTCATATATTCACATTTTTCAAACTGGACGAAAATTATATGATTTATTTGCAAATTATTTATCCATTTTGGTCAAGAGCCAAGGCGAGAGTCTTTGGGCCAAAAATTACGAATTTTTAGTCACATTTTTGCATGTTTTTTCCCCAATTTTGATCCGATTTGTAAAGGGAATAGCATTTATGAATCAGGGGTTTAGATCCCGTCAATCTGCATCAAAGGTTTTTAAAAATGGAACAACAAATATTTTTTCGATTTTTTGCAATTTAGGAAAAATTGTCAAAAATCGAAAAAATATTTTTTGTTCTACTTTTGAAAACTTTTGACGCAGATCGAAGCTGAATTAGTTCCCGATTCATAAATGGTATTCTTTTTTTAAATCGGATAAAAATTAGATAAATTATACGCAAAAAAGTGACTAAAATCTAGAAATTCTGGCCAAAGGGTAGAACAGCGATTTTCAATAGTTTCATCTGGTTTTGAAGTTTGTTTATTTGGTTGATGTGATGGGGATAATGGACAATGTCTGGTGTTGGATACTGATTGGCGTGGCTGGATGATCAGCAGCGGAGCGTGGCCAGTCTGCGCCGCTCATTGAACTTCTCTTGCGCAAATGGCGAGCCGGCGGTTCCCCTTCCACCTACTGCTTTTCCTCCTCCGAGGAGCCAGCGTGTGCATTTTTCTCTTTGACCGATTTTCATGGCATGATCTGTTTTACGGCTTTCGGTTTTCTTTTGCCATTTGTTGTTGTCGCAATCGTTTGGCCCGAGCCGCAGTCTGCCATACTCGTGGATCATCGTGAATGGAGTCGGCGATCGTTCGTGAGTATTTAAGTGGGTTGAAACGTGTTTGCAGACATTCAGTTTCAGTTAACGTCTTGAGCGCTTCGGTTTTCCAGTGTTGCTCATACGCCGCGTTACCCGCTGGATATATCAAATAAAGGATTACCTCTGACCACCAACTAACCAACACTCATTCTAACCAAGGTGAGCCAACCCCACATCCCAGACAATTAAAATATAAACGTACATATGTACCTGATGTCCCGCCCCCGTTTTTTGGGGGTTTCATTGACTTGGAAGGCATAGGATAATGCGCGGAATTTAAATGAGAGTGCCGAACAATATTCGCGTTAAAGTGTGCAAATCATGTGCCGCGTTTCAGAAATACAAAAGAAGTTGAGGACTTTGTGAGTCCATCCATTGCAGAGCAATAAATTCGCCAAGGGAACAATCACTTGCATCGGAATTGTGCGAATAACTCAATTTGAATGGCAGCGAATAATAAGGAAGACGATTTATGTGGTCCAACAATGGCCGTTGACATTTCCAAAGAATGCATAATATTGAAGAATGTTTGCAGAATTTTTGGCCCCAAATTTATTGATTGGGAGTGTCTTGTTTGATAAAAGAAATAATAAAGTGGCGTATTTTATTTAAATGACAGATAAACAAATTTGCAAGGCTTTTAAGGGATAGGCACGAATATAAATACTTTAGAGTGTTCTAGTTGTTAAGGATATTTATTAAATTCAAAACGATATCATCTCTCAATTCAACGAGGAAAATACTACAAATATTTGACATTATTGCACAAAGCCTCAACTTAAGAACATTTACTCAAAACCATTTTAAAAGGCTTAACTTCTTTAAATTCCATTTGAAAAATATCTTCAAAAAAGCTACATTCCCACTTGTTTACAAGCCACTTCCTAAACCACCTAAGTGCTACCCGCGACTGATGCCAAAATTCTTAAAAAATAACATTACAAAACAAATAGGTAAACAGAATTATTGTAATGACGGCAAATGCCACATGGATAGAGGCAAGTAGAGAGGCAGAAGATAAAACTCGAAAGAGACAGAAACCGAAAGCACTTTAACTGGAGCCGAAAGATTAAAAAAAAACAAATAAGTTAAGAAAACCCGTTTGTGTCCATTTTTCTTGGCGACTTGGCCGCTTGTTTTTCGTTTCTTTGTATTTTGAGCCGTTTTGTTTTGCTGAAGATTTTCGCAATATTTGCAACTGAGTTCCAGGCAAGAAGGTAAAATTCGCAATAGACCATTAGAGCAACAACAAACCAACAAGAGCTGCTGTGGCAACAACACCAGCCACACACAAGTGTGTGCTCACCGACCAATTTGAGTGTGGCCGTGCCTCCTCCAGTAATTGCAATTCTAACAGGTTGCAACTGAAGTTGCATTTACAGCCGGTTGTTGCTGCCACTTGCAGCATGTGCAGCACCCATATTTCGAATATCACGCAGCCAGACAGCCATGTGGAGAGCTTTTCCTCTTACCGATTCCATCGATTCCAGCTGCTGCAACTGACCTCAATGAGCCCCGTGTCTGGGGTGTTGCAAATTTGATAAATATACCCATAGCCGCAAAAATATGCCTTTGTGCGATCTTACAAATCCCTCATCAATTATGCCAAATGGAAGGAAGTAATCGGCCATTCAGTAACGACTCTGTCATGGGAAAATAAAGTCCTCCAAATGGTTTACTTACTTCTGTCATTAACCAATGAGCCAAATTAAACTTTGACCGATCAGAAGAGATTTGTAATCGTGGAACCCCTTGGGAATGCCAATTACCTCATGACAATGGGATAAAAATTTACGCATCACTCAAAAGAAGCTAAAATTTAAAAGTAAACAATATCAAAAGTACGTCCCAATGAGCACAAACAAAGCCACAAAGCGTTTAAGCCAAAAAAATAATACGTAGCCACTTATTCCCTCAAATTACTATCTCGAAGTCAAGCTCATATTATAATTAAATATTCCCTGGTTATGTTTTGTAAAATATATTTTCTTACTTATATGGCGCAAATGGTTTTCGTACTCCTACGACGAAATCGCTGAACCAAACCCAAAGCCAATAAAACAAAAGGGCCATGAAATGTTTTTGGGTCGATGTCAGGTGCTTTCGTTTTGGGCCCTTACGCAAATTTTGTACCTCTGCTCTTTGCACTGAGTTAGTACACCTGTCCGCCGGGGTAGTCGGATGTGGTGAGGGGCGTGGTCGGAGTAATGCATATTTGGCCATAGCCCAAGCTAATGAATCGAGTCAGTGACGTGAGACCGCAAGCCTTAAAAATACTAAAGACGAACATTTTGAAAGCGCGCAATTAAAATGTCAAAAATAATCAGATATTTTGTATTTTGTGAACATTAAAATGTGTGGCGCAATAAAGGGGTTTCTTGTTATTTATTTATTTCTTTTTCCAAACCTAAGCTTTACTATATTAATTTATTCCTCTCTAAGATGATGATGCTACACCCCACACCCGACCAGCGCGTGAGCATCCGCGAGGAGCTCCGCGAGCCGGAGGATCCCGCAGACATTGAGCGGGACATCAAGCTGATCCGCGAGTGGCTGGAGACGCAGCCGCATCTGCCCAAGGACATGGACGACATGCGCCTGACCACCTTCCTGCGTGGCTGCAAGTTCAGCCTGGAGAAGGTCAAGAAGAAGCTGGACATGTACTACACCATGAGGAATGCTGTGCCGGAGTTCTTCTCCAACCGGGATATCAACCGCGAGGAGCTCAACATTGTTTTGGACTATGTGTGAGTAAAAATTATAGATTAATCGTCCTTGAATTTCTAAAGTATTTATCCTGTATAGGCACTGCCCTACCTTGCCGGGCATCACACCCAATGGACGCCGCATCACTTTCATCCGTGGCATCGACTGCGACTTCCAGCCGCACCACATCCTGGACGCCATGAAGGTGGCCCTGATGATCGGCGATGTGCGCCTGGCAGAGGAAAGCGTGGGCATTGCTGGCGACATTTTCATCCTGGATGCGGCTGTGGCCAGTGCCTCCCACTTTGCCAAGTTCTCGCCAACGGTGGTGAAGAAATTCCTGATCGCCGTCCAGGAGGCCTACCCTGTCAAAGTAAAGGAAGTGCACGTGATCAACATCTCGCCGCTGGTGGACACCATCTTCAACTTTGTTAAGCCCTTCGTGAAGGAGAAGATCCGCAGCCGTATCACCTTCCACAACGACGTGGAGAGCCTCTACAAGGTGGTGCCTCGCGACCTTCTGCCCAACGAGTACGGCGGCAAGGCTGGAGGCATTGTGGAGCTCAACCAATGGTGGAAGCAGAAGCTGGTCGACAACACCAAGTGGTTCAAGGAGCAGGAGGACAAGAAGGCCAACGAGTCCCTTCGCCCCGGCGCGCCCAAGACCAGCGACGATCTGTTTGGAATGGAGGGCACCTTCCGCCAGCTGAACATCGACTAGGATTGTCGTCCTTTCCCCAGTCCCAGCCAGCTTGTCTAACCGTGTATATTAGCCGCTCATTGTTTAGTCCAAGCTCACGTGCATTACTCTTGCTTAAATGCTTCATTTTCTCGCCGTAATCCATTGTTATTTTAACTTTATGTTTCTCATCAGTACATTTCAGTAATTACAATAAAGAATCAGCAGCAAATTAAGGAATGAATAAATAAAAATGAAGAGTTTTTCTTCTGGGTGGCTAGTGGGGGTTAGTTAGTTAGACTAAGGATGTATTCCCTTTTTAAGAAAAGCCATCCAAGATTTACCTGTCAGTTCGTAAAGCCTTTTTGGTTTATTTTTATAATCACATAGGGGAAATATTTGTAGGAAAGCGTACAAATTTCAGGCCTTGTCGCAGGTAAGATATTTCTTATCCTTTTTTGGTTTTTAATAATGTATTTTTTTATGGTCAGGGCTGTGTAGTTGTCCTTCAAGCACTCTAAGCCTTTAAAGCAGCGAGGCAAGATGCCCCTGTCAGCTGAAAGGCCGATTCGTGGAAAGAAAATTATACCTTTGACGTTGTCCAAAATCTATCCTGAGAGGCCAGATATGGGCAGGCCAAGTCTAAATAACTCGGAGGAACTCAAGCAGCGCCTTTCAAACCTCCAGACGAGAGTCAACGATTGGAAAGCCTTCCACAAACAGGAAACGGAAATGAGTTTAAAATTATGGAAGCACCAATTGTCTGAGTTTTAGCCAAGTGATGAAGCAATATTTTAACTAAAGTGGTATCCCCTGAAATTCTTTCTCTTGAGTTTAATTTAAAAATAAGAAATAATTTAATGGAAGGAAAGAATGTGGGAAGGGCTCTCTTCAACGAACAGGGAAAGTAGGTGAAGGATGGCTGCCAAAGGCAAAGGAAGCATTTCTCCACGAACGACCCATTAAAATAATGGCCAACGGAAAGGGACTGATGCAGTGACTGGCCGATGCTTGATTGCAACTGCCGCAATGCCACCCAACCACAGCCACACACACAATGGAATCCATGAGCATATTTCACTCGTCGCATGTCGCCACTTTGTGCAACATGCACATTGATGGAGGAAACGGAAACTTGTCGCATTTCAGTGGGTGGTCCCGGCAGGAGCTGAAGCCGGAGCAGCAGATTTCACCCGGCTGACTTATTCCTCTGACATATTGGTTCCGTTGCCATTGTTGGGTGCGCATTTCGGCGTACGAAATCAAGTGTTGCCAACATATCGCAGTCACGGAGTATACTCGGACATGGTCAACTGGCTTTCAATGCAAAGCGCTTTGCCCCTCACTCTGTGGCAGGGTTTATTTGGAATTGATGGCCCGGGCCAACAGAGGGATTGTAAGGAATTTGTTTGAATGGGTGGATAGCCAAGTGACGTTATGATTGCCAAAGCCCTCTTACCAAACTTCTTGGAGCAAGTATTAACCAACCCAAATATAAACCATACTTTTTCACTTTTAGCCATTTTGTTGTATTAACCATATTTTCCACTTACAAGGACTTCAACCTAATATTTTAAATCCTAATTATATCCCACTCAACCTAAAAAGTTGTAAACTGCTTAAATTATACTCGCAACTCATCAGATACGGGTGTGAATAATTCATGAATAGTATATTAATTCAAAGAAATCTATAATTCAAGTTTTATTAAGTTTTATCCATATAATTTAAAAGTTTATTACCTTTGAGCCACCTATAAAAGGGTTCCCCAGAAGATGAATAGCCAAAGTTCCTACCGATTGGCCATGAAGAAGGAAAAAGAAAGTAATCCTTTTAAACGACAGGACCTCTTCGTTTTTGTGCGCCAGACAATGTGCATTGCGGCAATGTATCCGTTCGGCTATTACTTCAAAGTATCGGGAATTCTTTCCTATCTAATAGGAGGTCTGGATGTGATCTATGAGATATTTAACTACTTTGTGTCAGTGCATATTGCAGCTTTATTTTTGTGTACTATTTATTTAAACTACGGAAAGGGGGACCTTGACTTCTTTGTAAACTGTTTGATTCAGACCATAATTTACTCGTGGATGATTGCCATGAAGCTCTACTTTCGACGCTTTAGACCAGGATTATTGGATGAAATTTTGAAATACATCAATGATAACTATGAAGCAAGATCGGCTCAAGGATTTAGCTATGTGACAATGGAAGGATCCTACAGGATATCTAGGCTGTGGATCAAAACCTATGTTTATTGCTGCTATATCGGTACCATCTTTTGGCTAGCACTTCCCATCGTTTACAGGGACAAGAGCCTGCCCCTGGCTTGTTGGTATCCTTTCGATTATACGGTTGGTTTTATTAAACTCCCTAAACCTAATAAACTAGAAAAACGTTTTTTTTAGCAACCAATGGTCTACGAGGTTGTTTTCTTTCTCCAGGCTGTTGGTCAGATTCAAGTTGCGGCAGCCTTTGCCTCATCGAGTGGTCTCCACATGGTGTTTTGTATCCTAGTATCCGGGCAATACGACATCCTCTTCTGTAGCTTAAAGAATGTTTTGGCCACCAGTTACGTGAGAATGGGAGCCACTTTAGCTGAAATGAAGTGGGTTTTACTATATAAAAAACATATTTTATACATTAATAATTAAATTTTTAATAATATACAGACAATTGGAAGCTGAACAATCCGTTTCTGATGCCGAGCCAAGTCAGTACACCTACTCCTTGGAACTACCAACTCCTCTGGAGCAGCTTATTCAAGAGAATTCGAATTCGGAAGATTTACCGGACTTTTCCAGGGCTTTCAGGGATAGCTTCATTCGTTGTATTTACCATCACAGGTACATTGTATTCGTACTAAAGAAAATGGAACAATTCTACAGTCCCATATGGTTCTTAAAAATCGGCGAGGTGACATTTCTAATGTGCCTTGTGGCATTTGTTTCGACAAAGAGTACTGCAGCCAATTCCTTTATGCGAATGGTTTCTCTGGGCCAGTATTTAATCCTGGTGCTTTACGAGCTCTTTATCATATGCTACTTTGCGGACATTGTCTACCAGAACAGTCAGCGATGCGGCGAGGCTCTTTGGAGGAGCCCCTGGCAGAGGCACGCCCGAGAGGTGCGGAGCGATTACCTGTTCTTCATGCTAAACTCCCGCAGACAGTTCCAGTTAACCGCAGGAAAAATAACCAACCTCAACGTGGAACGCTTCCGAGGGGTGAGTACAAAGGCAACTTTATAGATTTTATTAAAAACTCGATCTCATTTATTTCTAGACCATCACTACTGCCTTCTCGTTTCTCACATTACTCCAAAAGATGGACGCACGAGGCTAAAAAACAATCTCAGTTTTGGTTTTACTTTTATTTGTATAGATATTATAGAAAAATCATCATTTTGATAATGGAATAAAAATATTCAAAGGAGGCAGCGCATTATTTTAGTTTTTGCTTTGGCAATCATACTATCGTATGGTATTAGTTAAAAATCGCATTAAAAATGGGTCAATAAGAGAATATTCTTTGAATGGAACATTTATTTAAATTCAATTAAAGAGTGTATGGAAACAATATGTTAGAATCAAAATCATAATAATAACATAGAGCAGTCTGTAATCGCTCTATGACTTACAGTTATAATATGACACACTAGCCATTCTATAAATCTTATCAAATTCAAAATTTATGCAGGTTATGGTATAAAGTTCTAGCGGCAACGTAAGATTTACACAAAAAAGTTAAGGTCTAGTTTGATCTACGTGTTGAGCTTTTAAACTGCAATTTCCTAATCTCATTGAACTCTTTTGCTTGAAAGATAAATAAATATTCAATTGCATTATTGCGTTTTAAAGACTAAAAGCAAATTAAATCAAATATATTTATAAGGTACTTGGGTTAACTCTTCAACGCGTTACCTCGCACTCGCCACAATCTCTCCAACCGCGATGTTCCCCACATTCGTGTTAACTACATTTGAGCAAGTAAGACTTAACAATTCTTTTTGTTTTCTCTTGGTTTACTCACAATATTGTGCTTGGCATTTTGTACAGTATCAAAAAATGTTTTGTTACATGCTCTCCGTTGTGGCCAATTACTATGATTTTTGTTTTTTTTTTTTTTTATATATATATATTAAATATACATTAGGCAAATGTTTTCACACTTGCTTACAATTAGTTAATAGTTTAGCCCTTCATTTTGATTTTATAAAAATGTACAATGGGTTTTGTTTTGTTTTGTTCTCAATCGAGCATTTCTTCGGCAGATATTCACTATTATTTATGTATCTGCTTGCATTAAACACTCTTTAGACAACTTAAATATGTTGAATTACCGGTAGTTGTTATAAAAAAAATATATATAAGTTTATGCATCCTATGATCATTTCCCATTCCTATATCCCTTTTAGCGACTTTGTTGCGATCTTTTGTTTAATTTTTTTGTTTATATATTACACAAAGCATAACAAGGCGAGCAGTCAAAACAACAGCAACACCAACAACAAGGCAGACGGGGCAATAATTTGCAATTGTTGCCGATTTTGATAAATGCAATGAGTGAATTGTTGCCGTTGGTGTTGAAGTTGTTGCTCCCGTTTCTGCTGTACATTCCACTTAGGGTTGGTTGTGCTATGGACTGAGTATATGACATTCCTGTTGCTGCTCATTTTGACCGTATTTAGTTGTTGTTGTCGGTGATTATGCTGTTGCTGCTGCTTCTGCTGCCGTGGCTTCCTGTTGACTAGTTGGAGTCGCTTGCATCGCTAGCTTGCGAGCGAGTGCGCCGTACTCGTGCTGTTATCGTGATTGTAGTGCTCCGTGTTGACGATCACCTGCACCACATAGCCCTGGTGTATGCTGCACTCGTCGATGGGCACTTTATCGCCCAACAGTTTGCCGCTGTAGAACCAGCGTTGGCAGCAGGCGTCGACTCCCTCGGCGGCCTAAAAACGGTGGCAATAGTAGCTTAAATAACACAATACCTCAGTTAAATAGCTCACCTGTAATTTCTTTTTGCACTGTCCGACTGTATCCTTGGAATACACCGGCAGTTTAACATCAGTCATGTTTGATGATATACGCAGCTTTAAAAAGATCTCGGTTCCGCCGTCCACTGGCTCTGAGTATTCGGCAGGAGAATCGCGTCCATTCTCCTCCTTAACGATATTAATGGGATATGACAGACAGTAAATGGGCACTTTGTATTGGGTGCCCAGCTCATCGTAACACTCTGTGAGGTAGCTGCAAAAATAGTAATGAACCCGGTAAGTAACCAGGTGGGACATCCTCTATTTACTATCTTATCACAAATCCAAGCCACCCCGAAAAACCATTAGTCAACCGAAGCGATTGAGCCTAATGCTAATGATTCAATGGCAAGTGGGGTAGGCAGGCGTATCGCCTGATAACGTTGATAAAGCGGATATTACGTAGGCAAAAACCGCAGACAGACACATCAAGCAAGGACACTGCTGCATGCAACACGGATAGTGGTGGAAAGGTCAGCACTGCATTAAAATAAATATGGTTTACAGTCGGCGGTGAGTGTCCGACGTTTGGATTGTCAGTCAAAAATCGATGTCTAATAAAAACTTTAGCTGGGGAATGGGTGTGAATGTGTTTCGACACCCGCAATACCGTACATGGGAGTTGTAAACTAATTTGATTGAAATAGTTTACCATTAACTTATCGTGTACAAACAACAAAACCCTATTTTTTTTAGGAAAGAAAATTGAGGAAGGTAAACAAGTTGCCTTAACTCGTCAGCATTCATAATTTTTTTTGGAATTAACTAACTTTTCACTAATTTTATATTAAACGCCTCACTGACCACTCGACTTGATTTTTTGACATAACAAGACAAATCATTATGAATGCCCAACCACACCTTTAATTTAGGCTCCCCGTGACCGCGCTCATCACAAATTTATATATGGCCCCCCGAAGACCGAGTCCGGCAAAGGACACCAGCAAATCGCTGTCATGCATACGGATACGGAGTTATGGCTATACAAAAACCCCCGTATACATTATTGATTTTCCTGACCGAGCGCGGACTCCGGCAGACGACGGCAATTAGCATGCCCCGTCATTAGCGACCAGTACCAGATTGAGCCAACTCACCCATTAGGTACCGAGACATTGGCTCCGTCCAGGATTGCCTGGGCCATTTGAAAGTCCAGGGCCTCGGCCGCGTTGGTGGCAGCCCGCAATGCGTCCCAAATCTCCTTGCGACCGTCGAAAGCCGGCGCCGTATCCCAGAACTCGTCCCGCTTTGAACGCAGCTGGCCCTCGGTCAGTGGGACGTCGGAACGCCAGCGTATGGTCTCGTGGCAGAGCGGGCGGTTCTTGCGCGCCGCGCCCAAGGCAATGCCTGCGATTAACGGGGCAAATTCAATACAGATATAGCAGAGATATAGGTGCCAAGGCCACTCACCTGCACTGGCCGGACGCGAGATGCTCGCAGATGAGACGCTCATCGTCTCGTTGTCGGGGTTCATACGGCACACACAGGCGCCCATTGTCGCGGATCGGCTTTGAAGAGCACTCGCACTTCGGTAAAAAGGATCTACAGGCGATGAATATGGAAGTGGGTATATACATACATATAGTCGTACGTGCACCGATTCGTGCAAGTTCCGGAAAGTCGGAAACTCACCTCCGCTCCGCCCCCGCACAGCCGCCTTGTATGCCTGCTGTTGTGTTGTGCTGTTCTCGTGTGCGTTGACTTTTGCCTAAATCTGTGTATATTATGTATGCTCAGTTATCGAGTCGGGTGTTCTTTATTTTTATTATTATTGTTGCGCTGGGATGCCTTTTATTTGTGCGACACTCTGCCAGTGTGACCGTCGTACGTGAGTCAAGATATACAGAAAGGAGACTACATATAAAAAATACCGCTTCTAATTGTATTTTAATATTAATAAATTAATATATTAAAGTTTTATAGAAGAATTAAGGTTGTGGCTTTAAAAGTTTCTTCTTGTAAGTAAGGAAAATCCAATCGAGTCTTTGTATCTTGATAAGTATTATTTGATAAATAAAATTTTTAACAAAACTTTTAAATTTATTAGAAGTATGGACTCGAGTGTAATTTCAAATTAAAATGTTTTCGATATGCTAGCTTAAAGATAAATATTTAAATTAGTTACTTGAATAATTCATAAATTTGTTAAAATTATTTTGAACTGGTTCAAAAGAACCGAGTTGGCTCATTCAATAGTGTCATTACTAAAATTATTTAAGTTTTGGCGCAACAACTAACAAAATATTTAAACCATAAACTTAAAGACATTATACCATGAACAGAAAGAAAATGTTATTCTTCTTTTTAGTATATTATCATGAAATAACGGCTATATCATGTCACTTTTTTATTCAAAGTGGTCCTTTTGTATCCTTCACAGGTTGCACAGGGTCTTTAAGTACTACGAAACCAAGCAAGGGGTCCACATGTAACTGTCAAGTATTTCCAGTTGCACGGATAAAGTCTCTTTTACTCTCGGATCGTAATACTGGAATAATGGAGCAGCAGCAGTAAAAGACGCCAACAGAAAGCAGCAGAAAAGTAAAAAAGTAACCAGAAACCAGACGACCTCGACCAAAGTTGTCGCAAAAAATAACAAAAGAAATAAAGGCATGCAAATTTATATTAAAAACACATGCAATTTTATAAGAAGCTTAAAAAAATATGGAAAAAATGTATAACATAAGTTAATTTTATTTTTTTACTTTCAATATTGTGATAGAAACTACATTTTTATATATATAATTTAAATAAACATAAATATTCCACGAATATATATATATAACTTTCTCTTTATCTAATTTTTTTTATCGAATATATTGTTAAACTTAAGATAGATATATTTATTAAATTTAAGGACTCGCTGTAAACTTGGTTAACCGTTACCAGTCACCAATCCCAAAACAAGCACAAAACAGGCAGCAAACCAAGTTAAAAACAAACAACAACAAGACACCGCACTCGGCTCATAAAAATTCATTTCCAGTGACAGTGGCAGCGACGCCAGCAGCGGCCACTTCCAATGGGCAAAAACGAAAGACTTCAATTCAGTTTGGCGAAGACAACGAACTCGAAAAGAGCTTGCGCGGACAACGGCGAAAAGAACGTTGAAGAGAAACGCTCACGTCTGCGTCTTACAAAACGGTACGTGCGCGCATGCGTATCTGTGTATCTGTGAGTGAGTGTATCTGAATGGCCAAAAGTTTAATGCAGCAATCCAGCAATAACAACAACGGCCCCAATCTTACCAACACAGAGGCCTTAAGCCAGCCAAAAAGAGAAAAAAATTAATGAAAAGAAATCAAATACGAAATTAAATTTGAAAATTAGTGGGCCACGCAGGCAAATCACGAGTGAAACGAAAACCAAGCTGATAATTATGCCAAAAAGCTGGCCATAAGCTGTGCAACGAAAAGTGTGTCTTTATTTGGAATTCCTCTGTTCTTTTTATAGCCAAAGCCAAACGACAACCCACATTCACCTGGCCAACCTCCTCACTCTCGCTATCTTTGAGAGACAATCATCTGATTTCTTGGCCTTTTCTTTTGTGCCATTTCATCGCCGTCATCCGATCGTCAGCAGCCACAAAAGAAACGCCAGCAGCAGCCGAGCCGATCTAACAAACGGTATAATTTTCTTATACATGTGAAAGTTACGGATCTCTTTCTATTTCGTTGCGATGCTTTTCTTTTCTACCACTTCTTCTGCTGCCACTAACGGTTTTTCGCACGGCCCGGACTGTGACAAAACTTTTGCTTTCCTATAAGCTGCATGCTGGTCCAATCTGGCTATTTAGCATTTCGGAGGCTGAAAACAATTTGCGTTGTTTCGAGGCGAAACCCGTTCGCCGAAATATATCAACACACCCAAAAACCAAACAACTTGTTCTATAAATTATAAAATTAAATTAGCTAACCAAGGCGAGCCAAGTCACAGCATTCTCTTGGCATTTAGCGGTGATCATTTGTTAAACCGTCCAGGGGAGGTACATTTTATGAAGGATGCTTTCACATTGCCAGTGCTAGAGCCAGTGCAAAATGTCACCTGCCGTAGGTTTTCACTTGGATCATCTTCCAATTGGCGGATCATCATCCACTCATCCGCTTGGCATTTCCAATCGGATTGTGCTTAGCCGCCTCCACTTGGGCTGAAGCTTCAGTCCGAGTTTTTAAACCAAACCTCTCTGTCTCGAGGTCTGGCTCTTAGCTTCTCCGACTGGCTTCTTCTCCAATTTTGCGCCTCTTATTTAAATTTTACTCACAAATCTTGTGTGGCTCGAAGCCAAACAGAAACTCCAGCACAGAGTCAATGTTTGTAGGTTTATTGTCAATACGGCGAGTAACTGTTGTTTCAAGCATTAAATAAATGAAGTAAACATACCGTTCAAATTAAAAGTCAATGTCATTTATAAATAATAAATATATATTGTATTATTCAAGCAACTTCAGTCTTTTTCAGACTTTGAAAAAGTCATGAATATGGAAAGGGTTTAAATGAAATCTTAAAAAAATATGCTATTCCACCAAAACTTGTTTTTCCCATCCATCTAATATGCTTTATCATTAAATGTGTCAACGCACCGGAGATTGGATTGGTCCTTCAACATCCAAAATACAGTCATCAACGAAAACCCCAATCTACATTACCCACAAAAGACCAATCATTCTCAGATCTCAGAAAAAAGAGTCTGAAACGCACTACGTAAAAACCAACCATTAAGCTTTTTAGTGACTCATTTCATATAATCAAAATTTTGATTCAATTTAAATTAAATTCATCTTTGCTGATCATCAGATATGTATTGCCTTTGCAAACATTTGATAAAGACAAAGTAGACAATCATATTTTCTGCCATTCAATGCCATTTAATTGGTTTAGTCGTCGAACAACCCGAATCCCCAATTATATTCCAAAAACTCATGTGACTCATGGCATTTTGTTGCATTTTTAACACAAAATGGTGTTTATACATTTGCACGGATATAACGGTAAAGCGGTTAACAGACAAAAGACAAACAACAAATGAAAGGTTAAAGAACATAAAAATAAGAATGAGCTGTCAAGATTTTGAAGAGGACTGTAATTATATTTAAAAGGAAGTGCCCTCAAAAGTAAAGAATAAAATAAATAAATAAAAATTAAAGTGTTTGAGGTTAGTCCGATTAAGAGTAAATTTTGAATAATTTTCATGGAATGGAAATTATCAACTGCATGTTAATTAAATCTTTTATCTATTCATTAAGTTGTTCAAATATAATATAGAAAACCAGTTCAAATTTGCGTTTATTGAAACGCACTATCGTATGTTGGGTGCAGCATCCACACAAATTCTCTGAGTCATCCAAATCATACTGGTATTCCGGCAATCAGATCCCAGGCAACCTTCAACTAAACATAAATTAATAGCTTAAATGGCCCATACAGGGAACTGACCACTGCACATTGGCTCCACACCCATTCCAATCCCCCAGAGCCACAACGCTTGCCCCATCTTGGCTATGTCACCATTGTATAGTGGTTCGTTCGGCTTTACTTTGCCTGCAATTTTTCACTTAATGCCTACAACTTTACTCTTAGTTATTTGCGCATATTTCTTGGTTTTCCTGCTGCCCACCAAAAACTGGTTGTCCGGCAATCGGCAGTTGGCTGGCGTGGCCGCTTCGATTCGATTGCCGTGTTCCCGTTTTGACTAGTTGGCTTAAATGTAGCAATCAATTTATGCGCCAGCCCAAGTAGCAACAGTGGTTGCAGCCCCAGCTCCGAATCGGTATCTGTGAGCGAGTATCGCATAGATTGTGTTCGTTTATTTCTATAACATTCATTTTACAAGTATCTGACTTTCACTTTTTTCCGTGTTTCAGCCTGTTTCTGGTTGGCAGTTGGTTGAGCGCAGCTTTTAATTGTTTACCTTCTTTGGCGGCGGACTTAGCCTCAAAACCTAAACATTTACTGGGTTACATATATTTATATAAACAAAATACACAGTAGACAATATCTGCAAGATCTATTGAAAATTGAAGCCAAATAGTAAATGAATATCTTTACAAACTATTTAAGTAACATGGAAGTTTTAAAATATGAAACCCTTCCTTTTATAATACGTAGTTTACAACTTATAAATCATTTGTCTGCTAATTTTCTTTGTGTGTACATTTTGGTATGTGCACTGCTTTTGGCCATTATATTACGACCCGGTCCACTAGCCATTCACTTCTCCTCTCTCCCACCCACCTCCCAGCCCCTCTTGGCGCTAATGTGATTATTACAACAGACAAAAAATTATTAAATCGCCCAACGCCTGCAGCTGTGCTCCATTGTCGGTTTGTGGGCAGTGGACACAAAAGAGCCGAGCGACTCCATGCTCTATACCCCATTCCGAGACCTGCCCATGGCCCGCTCCAGTTTGCCTTCCTGTCCAACCGGTTGGCTATCGGAGATCAGTTGAGGAATATACAAATATATATGCTCCAAAGAATATGCTGGTTTCTTCGACTCTTTTTTCTTAGAGTCGTAATCCTTTTTGGGCTCGATCTTTCTGGCCCCTCGGCGGTGATTGAACGCCTCGACATGAATTCTTAATTCGTTTTGTAGTTTTATTTTTCGGAGACTCGAATTTTCTTCCACTTAGGTCATATTTGGTATTGCAAACACGTTTACTGCGTGGGTAAAAGTACTCTAATGTTGAGGCTGGCAAGGGTTAACTGAGTTCATTACAAGGGGGATTCACAATTTTCAAATGGTTTTTCTTTACAATTTTATTCTGATTTAGGATCTTAAAATCTCTCTTATCCACAATATCTACTCAGAGGCAGAGTTGTGTTTATCTTATTTATCATTTTAGATCTCTATGGCGTATTCCCAATTTACCAAACAAGTTCATTAACGATTTGTTCGAGACTAATGTTTAGCCAAAACAAAGCTGCAACTGTTTTATTTTGAAGAACCTCTGAGAGCTTATTTATTATTATTCCAAGTTCAACTGGTAAGATCCATTCCAATGTACTTTTGACATTTATAAGAATCGATAAAAGTCAAGATTTGTGCTGGAAACTCAATGGCAGTGGCAAAGCTATGGCCGCCGGTTGCTCAATTGCATAAATTTTTCCCATATCAAATTAACTTCGCATTTTGCGTTGCCAAAGAGTCGCTGGGCAAACTGGTTTCTATTGGGAAAGAGGAGGAGATGACTTAACGATGAAATAAAATATGGCACCGTAATTATCAAATTCATTTTAACAAGCTTATCAAATCTTTCAATCAGCTAGGGTCCAAATCAAAATCAAAAAATGTAAAAAAGTAAATGGCAGATGAACCGACCGTGACAGGACTCGAACCTGCAATCTTCGGATTCGAAGTCCGACGCCTTATCCTTTAGGCCACACGGTCCCGTTGAAACGTCACGTTTGTTCCAGCCTTTTGAAGCTCCAAACAGGCGCAGTCCAAGGATATACTTTCACCACGAAAGCATCCTGCCGCCCCCAGCACACGTGTGTGTTGAAAAGCCACCCTCACCCCATCTGAATTGTGTAAAATTGTGCGTTTCATTTTGAAGGAACTTTGAGGTGTGGGAGGTTGTTGGTCATCCCATGACGGCATATGCCCCTTGTGCGCAGAATCCTCCACAGAAGGACCAAATTCCAACTCACAGCATCTTTTATATCGTCAGCTAAGCTCCAGCTGATATTTGTATCATATTTATTTTTGTTACAAACAATGCTTTGGTTTTCTAAATCTGGCAGGATATGTATTTTACCAATTTAAGCATAAATCTAAGAATTTATTAGATTCCCAAAATAATTTTAGAAGCATTGGAATATATGACATT
This sequence comes from Drosophila varians, assembly GCA_018150405.1. NCBI lineage: Eukaryota > Metazoa > Arthropoda > Insecta > Diptera > Drosophilidae > Drosophila > Drosophila varians. The sequence goes on along the minus strand of JAECWK010000015.1, from coordinate 15,616,034 downwards.
TTTTCTTTTGCTCAATATACATCTACAGTTTCCATGCAATAGACATCCATAAATAGGTTCAAAATTCCTGTTTTGTTACTGTAACTAAATTTTTGTCACACCGACATATCATGCACTCTTCCGCGAATAACCGATCTGTGCCCAAGGGCCAGAAGGTGGCGATACCTACGCCGCAGGACCTCCCCGTGGCGTCAGTCACCTTCGATGTGAAGCATTTGGACAGCCATGGCCTGAGCAGTCCTCGAGGCGTCAAGCTACCACCGCTGATGACCAAGGGGCAGATCCGCCCGGAGCAAGTGGCCAATGCCAGGTTCCGGCTTGTGGAGGCGCATCCCAAAACCCTCAGCGATCAGCAGTTCAACGCACTGATCAAGCGGCTGGTCAAGTGCTTCATGTCGGAGGTGGCTATCACAAAGAGGCTGCGCAAGCTGACCGCCCAGCAAAACACGCTCCGACCTACCGACGGGGACACCATCCGCCACCTGGAGTACCTCCGCAGAAACTACGAGGCCGAGCGTTCCGACCTGGTTGTAAAGCTCAGTCTGGACAGTCGGTTCACTAGTGCCGGCACGCGAAACTCTAGCCCATACAAAAAGTCCAGATCCGTTAATTTGTATCCCAAGCGCAAGGAGGGGCCTCTCCTTTCCTCTCCTGCTGAGCCGCACAGCCCTGATATTCGATCCTCCTGCTCGAGGAAGCGTCAGACCGGGGGATCCGTGGCCCCATTGCCGCGCAAGGTCCCCATCGTCTGTAACAATATTGTAACGCCATTGCATCTTTCTCAGACACTTCAAGAAAAGCTGGACCGATTACAAAGGATCCACAAATCCAGGCAAGCCCACAGTGAATCCGTTCAAATAGGTCTACCCTGTCCCTCCCAGACTTCCATGATCACGGCCGACGGGGTGGCACAAACTCTTCCTCTAAAGTCCTCCAGCGAAACTGATGTATTCTACGATATGGCAGCAGTTACAATGGATGGCTTTTAAACCCCCGAATCGGTTTTACTTTCTTTTTTATTTAGTTTGGACCTGGTCTGGTCTACTACACTTAAATTAATTCAAATGAAGGAAAAACTAAGATTAGGTTTTAGTGTTCAAGTGTACTTTAAAGACTTCAGTGACATGAAAGCCAAGCCAATTTATATTGCGATTGGTATACCATCTTCAGTTTGGCGCATAATCATAAATATTGCACTCGGACCAGAATCTGGCACAAGGCCCCACTTGGAAGAACAATACGATCAGCACTGGTAACTGCAGCAACTCCAGTTGCGACTCAAACGAGTAATCGTACTTAATTACCATAATACAAAAACGAAGAGCCGCCGGCAACATTGGTTTCAGTTCCGTGCCACATGTGGAACAACCGAGGCGTGTCCGTAGTGGAGCCCCTAGGTTGCGCATCCTGCTTAAGTGGCTTCCAAAAATTTCTAAACTCACTCCAGCCGAAAATTTTTGGCGTAGGGAAAGTGAAAAGCGGTTGAGAAAACTCTTAATATGTATAAAAATAAAAAAATTAAATAAAACGCGAAAGATGCCAAGGCAGTGAGTCACTGCACTAATAAAGGGGACTTTCAAGGTTCATCTGAGGGCTTTACAAGAAACGCAACGAAGCCCAAACCCAAACCGGTCCGAAGGCGGAGTCAAAGGACGTCTGTCCTTGGAAGCCCGTTTTCCAAAGCCATAAATTGCGGATCCATTAAAACCGGCTTATCGAACATGGGCTCAATTATTTTCCACTCTCTTCCGACTCGTTGCAGCCGAATATTTGCCACTCGGCTCCAAGATTGGGGGCTAGCACCGACCGTGGGAGATGTCTGCGATGCGGCATCGCCCGATGGCCCCTCCGGGAAACGGAGCCGGAGCGGTGGCCGCCGGAGAGCACGGCGATAGCGATGACAACAACTTCACCGACGACGAGAGCTCGCCACTCACTCACGATATCTATGGCGGCAGGTAGGTCTCCCATTTCTGGCTAGGTCTTTGGCCGAACCTTACGAATATCTTAGAAAAATTATGCAAATGGCTAGATGATGGCAGAGTTCCACGGAACGGAAACCGGAACCAAACTGTCTCACCCAGACAACTGTAATTAGCCCCGACTGCGAACGAGATTGTTTCACAATCACTTTCGGAGCTGGGCGGGTCCGGGGCCAATGAAATGCCGGAAGTCAAGATCATCTAGTCCAGCATTAAGCTCAGTGGTCTGTGAGGTGATCTAGATTGGATTACTTCACATTTAAAGCTTACCACTGTAATGCATTTGAGATATTCCCAAGGCCACTGATCTGTGATAATTCAAATCTGTAGAATATTAAATTAAATTTAAACAAAATCTTCAGTCAACGCACGATACAGGAGACAAAGGGATGGGACGTTTTCCGAGATCCCCCCATCAAGATTGAGTCTGGGTCCACGGCCAACCAGGAGTGCCTAGAATTAACCATCAAGATCTTAAAGATCTTTGCCTATGTGATTACCTTTATAATAGTTTTAACCGGTGGCGTCATCGCCAAGGGCACAATGCTCTTCATGACCTCGCAGATCCGCAAGGACAAAAAGATGGAGTACTGTAACAAAGACTTGGTAAGATCCTTTCAAGCCTTACAATTTGTACCTTCAAAAAATTTTATTTATTATCCTTTTAGGGTCGCGACAAAAACTTTGTGGTGCGGCTGCCGGAGGAGGAGCGTGTGGCCTGGATCTGGGCCCTGCTGATAGCCTATGCCCTGCCCGAGATCGGAGCCTTGATCCGGTCCGCCCGTATCTGCTTCTTCAAGACCTTCAAGGTGCCAAAGACGGGGCACTTCCTCTTCGCCTGGCTGATGGAGAGTATGAGTGCCGTGGGCACGGCGTTGCTCATGTTCGTGGTGCTCCCGCAGATCGATGCGATTCAAGGCGCCATGCTGACCAACTGCCTGTGCGTGATCCCAGGAATCTTTGGCCTGCTTTCGCGCACCTCCAAGGAGGGCAAGCGCTTCGTGAAGGTGATCATCGATTTGGCGGCAGTGGCGGCCCAGGTTACGGGCCTGGTCATCTGGCCACTACTGGAGAATCGCCGTGAGCTGTGGGTCATCCCTGTGGCCTGTGTGATGATCTCCTGCGGCTGGTGGGAGAATTACGTTTCACCGCAGTCTCCCCTGGGTCTGGTGAGAGCCCTCGGACGGATCAAGGAGGAGATGCGCTATACTCGTTACTTCTGCCACATGTTCTTCTCCATTTGGAAGATCCTGCTCTTCTTTACCTTCACGCTCTTGATCTACTGGGCCCAAGGAGATGAGCCTGGAAACCTTTTCTCCATGTACGGTGATGCCTTTGGGCCACACAAGATCATCGTCTACGAACTGCCAGCAGGACTCGGTGGAGTCCTGCCCGATACTTTGGAATCTGCAAATATAGACACTGTGGATGTGGATGCCGCCTACAATACCGTCGTGTATGTCCTGCTCCTACAGATCTTTGGCGCCTATCTGTGCTACATCTTCGGCAAGTTCGCCTGCAAGATTCTCATCCAGGGCTTCAGTTACGCATTCCCCGTGAGTTTGACCGTGCCTCTGTCCGTGTCTTTCCTCATTGCCGCCTGTGGCATAAGGATCGATGATCCGTGCTTCTTCCACGACACCATACCGGACTACCTGTTCTTCACGAGCCCCTCAAACTTCCGTTTTAACAACTTTGTCACCGAACAAATGGCCTGGGCCTGGATCCTGTGGCTCTTGAGCCAGACATGGATTGCCCTGCACATCTGGACACCGAAGTGCGAGCGTTTGGCCACCACCGAGAAGTTGTTTGTGAGGCCCATGTACTCCTCGCTCCTGATTGATCAGTCAATGGCCCTAAACAGGAGGAGGGACGATCAAGCTGATGTCAAAACTGAGGTGGGTAACCAAAAAAACATATAACTAAATTTTTTCTTTAATATTTCCTATTATTCCCTTCAGGATCTTTCCGAGATCGAGAAGGAAAAAGGCGATGAGTACTACGAGACCATCTCTGTGCACACGGATCGCTCTTCGGCGCCCAACAAGCCGTCAATCAAGTCCTCGGACAACATCACTCGCATCTACTCTTGCGCCACCATGTGGCATGAAACCAAGGACGAGATGATGGAGTTCTTGAAGAGCATCATGCGTATGGACGAGGATCAGTGTGCCCGGCGTGTGGCTCAAAAGTATTTGCGTGTCCTCGACCCGGATTACTATGAGTTTGAAAGTGAATATTCTAAGGATTCGATTGCATGTGGTCTCTATATTCGTTTTTATCCTTTCCAGCCCACATCTTCTTTGATGATGCCTTTGAAATCTCGGACCACAGCGACGACGACATCCAGTGCAATCGGTTTGTTAAGCTGCTGATTGGAACCATGGACGAGGCCGCCTCTGAAATCCACCAGACCACAATCAGACTCCGGCCACCCAAGAAATACCCCACTCCGTACGGAGGTCGTCTGGTTTGGACCCTGCCCGGAAAGACCAAGTTCATCACCCATCTCAAGGACAAGGACCGCATTCGTCACAGGAAGCGCTGGTCGCAGGTGATGTACATGTACTACCTTCTGGGCCATCGCCTCATGGAGCTGCCCATCTCGGTGGATCGCAAGGACGCCATTGCTGAGAACACTTACCTGCTGACCCTGGATGGAGACATTGACTTCAAGCCAAACGCCGTGACTTTGTTGGTGGATTTGATGAAGAAGAACAAGAATCTAGGTGCTGCCTGTGGACGCATTCATCCCGTGGGCTCGGGCCCGATGGTGTGGTACCAGCTTTTCGAGTACGCCATTGGTCATTGGCTGCAGAAGGCCACGGAGCATATGATCGGCTGTGTGCTCTGTTCCCCTGGCTGCTTCTCCCTTTTCAGAGGCAAGGCGCTCATGGACGACAACGTGATGAAGAAGTACACCACCAGGTCGGACGAAGCCCGGCATTACGTGCAGTACGATCAGGGCGAAGATCGTTGGCTGTGCACCCTACTCCTGCAGCGAGGATATCGCGTGGAGTACTCGGCTGCCAGTGACGCGTACACCCACTGCCCCGAGGGCTTCAACGAGTTCTACAACCAGCGCCGCAGATGGGTGCCATCGACCATTGCCAATATCATGGATCTTCTCGCCGATGCCAAGCGAACCATCAAAATCAATGACAACATCTCGCTGCTGTACATCTTCTACCAAATGATGTTGATGGGTGGCACTATCCTGGGCCCCGGTACGATCTTCCTTATGTTGGTGGGTGCCTTTGTGGCCGCCTTCCGCATCGACAACTGGACCTCCTTCCACTACAACATCGTTCCCATTCTCCTGTTTATGTTCATCTGCTTCACCTGCAAGTCAAACATCCAGCTGTTCGTGGCCCAGGTTCTGTCCACAGCCTATGCCCTGATTATGATGGCCGTGATTGTGGGTACGGCCCTGCAGCTGGGCGAGGACGGAATTGGTTCCCCATCGGCCATTTTCCTAATTTCCATGGTGGGCTCATTCTTTATAGCCGCATGTTTGCATCCGCAGGAGTTCTGGTGCATAACATGCGGCTTGATCTATCTCTTGTCCATCCCGTCCATGTACCTGCTGCTCATTCTCTACTCGATCATCAACCTGAACGTCGTAGCCTGGGGCACCCGCGAGGTGGTGGCCAAGAAGACCAAGAAGGAGCTGAAGGCGGAGAAGAAGGCCGCTGAGGAAGCCAAGAAGCGGGTCAAGCAGAAGAGCATGCTCAGTTTCCTGCAGAGCGGAATTGGAGACAATGGCGACGAGGAGGGCTCCGTGGAGTTCTCCCTGGCCGGACTGTTCCGTTGTATTTTCTGCACCCACGGCAAGACCTCCGACGAGAAACAGCAGCTGACCAGCATCGCAGAGTCCCTGGACACCATAAAGCACCGAATGGACACCATCGAAAGCGCCGTGGATCCTCACGGACATCATGCATCGCGACATGGCAGAAGGCGGACCACCTCCAGTGGATCTAAGGATCATCACCTGCTCACCTCGGTGGCAGAAAAGTCTGGAGACGAGTCAGACGAATCGGATTCGGATACTTCGGCGGAACCAAAGCAGGAGCGCGACTTCCTCACCAATCCCTACTGGATCGAGGATCCGGATGTGCGCAAGGGCGAAGTGGATTTCCTCTCCAGTACGGAGATCCAGTTCTGGAAGGACCTCATCGATCAGTATCTCTATCCAATTGACAACGATCCCGTGGAACAGGTGAGATGATAATGATATTATGTTTTAAGACGTAATTTTCTTTTTAAAAGAATTGGCATTGTCAAGATCGACGAAAGTTTTTATGGATTCTTTTTAATTTAGTTTTAAATCAAGACCGGTTTTTGTTATTTAGATTTTTATCTTCAATGACCAAAGAAAAAGTTAAAGTCATTTTGTTTGTTATTTTAATTCTTTTTTTTTTTAAATACGCATCAACATTTTAATGAGACTATTTATCGCTTTAAATGCTAACTCATCAAAATTTTTTGGTGAAATCTAGCCTGTTAAAGTCAATATATTTGTATATTTTTTTGAAATTTCTAACAATTTTAAAACCCATAAACCCATTATAACCGAAAATCGCCGAATCAAATAAATTTTAGGCCCGTATAGCTAAAGATCTCAAGGAGCTGCGCGACTCCTCGGTGTTTGCATTCTTCATGATCAATGCACTATTCGTGCTGATCGTGTTCCTGCTGCAGCTGAACAAGGACAACATCCACGTCAAGTGGCCGTTCGGAGTGAGGACGAACATCACGTACGACGAGAGCACCCAGGAGGTAATTGATCAAGTGACCAACCGAACTAACACCATTTTTTGTTTGTTTATTTCTTTTATTTGGCAACGAAAGGCCCGCATTGCCTCCGATCTGATTGAGCTGCGGAACAAGTCGGTCTTTGCGTTTTTCATGGCCAACGCCTTGTTCGTGCTGATTGTGTTCTTGTTGCAACTGAACAAGGACAAATTGCACATCGTTTGGCCGTTGGGCGTTAAAACGAACATTACCTATATCGAAGAAACGTCTGAGGTTTATACAACAATCTTTAATAGATGTTCTACTACCACAATTCAGAGTTCTCAGTGTTTTTTGTGTTTATTAAAGTCCCCTTAAACCACTGGAAGGGTCCTCTAACTTCCTGCCTGTCCACTCTGTTTCACTCTAAATGTTTACTACCCGTTCAACATGCCACCAAATCACTGATCATCTAATGATGTTCCTTTACTTCTTTGTTACTCCTCCCGTTTATTGAGCCCCATCCTAATGGTTCAGGCATAATTATATAATATCATACAAATATATATCGAATAAATCATGTAAAAACAACAGAACACCATACAACATTTAAGCGGTTCTAACAGTTCTCCCCAAAAAAAGGAAAACACGGTTGACTGTAAGCCATCTTCTGTACACATGTCCCCCAGATTCATGGCAAGCATGTCCATTACGTCTCCCACTTCACTAGAGTGTGTATAAATAAATAAAAATAAAAAATAAAAAAATATAAAACCTGACATTATAACAAACCTCCCGAATGGTATCACACCTCAACATGCCACAATCACCAACAATCTGGTATTGAGTTCAGTCATTTATCTGTGCCCGAAACTGTCAACCAAACAAATTGTTTAATGTCACTAACCCGAAGTGAATTCCTTGAATCCTTTGACTAATCCATTAACTCCCTGTATAGGTTCACATCTCCAAGGAGTATCTGCAACTGGAGCCCATTGGTCTGGTCTTTGTATTCTTCTTCGCTCTGATTTTGATCATTCAGTTTACGGCCATGTTGTTTCATCGATTTGGGACCATATCGCACATCCTGGCCTCCACCGAACTCAACTTCTGCAAGAAGAAATCTGAGGACTTGACGCAGGATCAACTAATAGACAAGGTAAGATAAAAGCTTTATCATAATGCTGATAATACTTTATCAATCTTTTGTTCCCTAGCATGCTGTTGAGATAGTCAAGAATCTCCAGCGGCTGCAAGGTATCGATGGAGACTACGACAATGACTCCGGATCCGGACCAGATCGCATTGCCAGGCGGAAAACGATTCAGAACCTGGAAAAGGCGCGCCAGCCACGGCGTCAGATCGGAACCCTGGATGTGGCCTTCAAGAAGCGATTCCTGAAACTCACAGCCGATTCTGAGAATAATCCCGCCACTCCCATTCTCACACGGCGCCTTACCATGAGGGCGGAAACCATCAGGGCACTGGAAGTGCGAAAGAATTCCGTAATGGCCGAACGTCGCAAGTCCGCTATGCAAACCCTGGGGGCCAAAAACGAATACGGGATCACCACTGGGGCACCGGTAGGGATTCTGCTGTTTTTTGGAAATAAAACTTTGCTAAATAAATTTTTCCTTCAGATAAATAACAACGGAAACCTGCCCAATCAGAGAAGTGGACGAATTTCCAATGCTGGCATCAGCATTAAGGATGTGTTCAATGTCAACGGAGGTCCTGGAGAGGTAAATAACTAGCTGTCATTATGTTATCCTTATTAAATATTTGTTTTTCCTGCAGCAAATATACGGCTCGAATGGCGGAGGAACCATTAACCAGGGCTACGAGCATGTCATCGACGAGGATGGCGATGGAAACTCGCTGCGGCTGACCACCCGGAACCCGCATCCGCACCCACATCCGCAGGTGTCGTGGGGCCAGAACACCAACCCCGGAAACAACTCCGGCCGCCTGTGAATACACCAGCACCACATCCTAGACTTATGCTAAGCTAGAGCTAGACATCTTGTTAACGAATTCCGCCTCTTTCCATAAACTGCCTAATATAAGACTAAGCCGGATATAGAGTTGTAGTCAGGATAGATTGAGATGTACAATGTACATACCTAGATGAGTAGAAGGACACGACGATGAAGATTCAGGACATTGCCGACTCCTGGTCGACACAACGAATATTATGCTTAGCTAATCACACTGCCAGTGACGAGGTGTGCGTTGTGCGTGTACGCGGGTGGGTGCACCACCCGCGGTGGCAACAACTTTCATACTATGTACTATACTATATCGTTTGTTAGGTTACCTTTAAGTCAATCCCAGGCTGGATCCAGTCTCGTCTGGATACGCCACGACCAGTGCATGCTGACACAAAATACTCAATACGTAGCTGATTCTAAAGTGCAGCAAAGAAATTGCCTATTTATATATATAATATTACACCTAATGAAAATAGATCTTTGATAATGATTGAGGATTTTAAAAATAAAAATCTTTTGATACGGCAAATAAATGAAAACTATTGACTATTGATGTAATAATAGCTAGATTCTAACCAAGAAAAGGATAAGAAAGGGAAGGAATACAAGAAATGTATTGCAAAACAGTTTTTGTATCTGGCTTAGAGCCCTTTTTAAATATGAATAACTTTATTTTGGGGAATGGGAAGAAACAGCTCTAGACTTTAGTTCCGGGACAACAATAATAAACATCTATGATAGGTATTTTTAGTAGTAGACACCAATAAAGAATACGATGCTTGTATGGTCGTCTGTGCTCGAGGATTACCTCGACACGGATTAGTGGAAAAGGAGGTTGCCCTTCTTCGCGGCTATGGGCAGACGGTCTCCCTGGAGGAATGGATTCATGACAGCGGGCTCAATGCGAGGATCGACCATTGCCGGATACCCGTTCTTCTTCACCAAGCTATTCACATTGTTGTTCACATCCTGCCCCATTTGCAGAATATACTGCTCCACGGCGGAGTTAAGATCGCCCTTGTCCGATCCCGCATCACCGCTATCCTGCTCCGAGCAGTCAAACATATGCTCACTGTCACAAGTGCAATCCTGAGCAGCCTGGAACTCCCGACTGAAGATGGCTGTGTTCTCAAAGTCGGCAATGCAGCTGCCTCCTTGAGTCTCCATGTCGTATCCCTCTGGGCAAGGATTGGGTGGGTTGCAGTAGGCAGGCAATCCCGCGTCGTTCTTTACAATGGAGTGATACCTGGTTGGACCCTCACCCATTCCTCCGGAGATGAACTGGTGACCCCAAAGCGAGCTGTGCTGCAGGAATTCGTGGTCCCGCAGAGAAGGGTTCGAAGGAGCACCGGACTGCAGGACACAGTCACTGCCACTGTCGCACAATCTTGCGTACTCAGACCTGGAGACCAGGTCTACATTGTCCTTGGGAACGGAGGAAGCCATATCGCCGTCGTTGTCAACATCATAATAGCCCACTTGCATGTCGTTGTCCATGCGATTGAGCAAATCCGTCAGCAGCACATCTGCGAAAATGTTATCCTTGGAGCCATATGACTCTACTTGGCTGGTGCCTGAAAGGAGCAGGAGAGCCCCGATCATAAACACCACCCCTAAAAATCAAGAATTACCGAAATTTATTAAAGTTTATTATAATTTCCAATACTTACTTTGTAACTTGGACAACATATTGCGCACTTTCAACTGATTAGACTGCCCACGAATAAGATTTGGTTTCTATTGATTTTTCGGCAGCAGCTGCTTCAAATATCGGGTGTGTATAACAATGACGTATTCACGATGTGGAGGCTACCAGTTGAATATCCGGAAAAGCACTTGGAGCCCGATATATAACCAAGCCAGAAAGAATAATGGCGCATGCGCCATTGTGAAAAGCTTTTTGTGGGTCCTGCTAAGCGGTCATAAGAAATTTCAACCAATTCGATTTATTATTTAGCCCCAAGCACTTCCTTCAAATAAGGTGAATAAGTTTACATTATTTTAAAAATTAAATCTGGCTGAAAACAATAAATCCTTATTTCTAAACCCTAATATATCCACTTATCTCAGCATGAACCTATGATGTTAAAGGTTTCTTAGTCTCTTCAAAATCAATTCACTCGTTTAACATCTTTACCTTTTGAAAACTGAAATTTCTACTATCTTAACACAACTTCTATGTTCTCTTACTCTTTATCGTGTTCTGGATATTCGAGCTGTACGTTACGCAGTGGGATCAGCGCGGCTACTATTAATAAGCCTTTAAGGAACATTTTTGCATACCCAAATCAAGAAATTTAGTTTTCCTGGACCTTATTTCATCCAAATAAAATAATTCTTATTAATCCAAACTTTTGTGTACATTAAATATTATTTAAATTTTATGAATTTTATTTAAAATTTAGGTTTGGAATTAGTTAATTAGTCTTTACTTGAAATAAAGTACTTACAACTACGCAACGAAAATTTATTAATCTTTGCAAATTAATAAATCATTTTTTTTTAATTTGTTTCAACTTAATGTGAAATACAAGGTAAATATTCTATACTGCGTACCAGTAGCACTATTTCCTTGAATGCCAATGTGAATTAAACAAACTTAGACTAAAATAATAAAAATTTTAGCTGTCGTACATTAATTCAGATTCTTCCTCCATACTCCTGAGCAACCGCTTGTGAAGTTGAGTCTTCGAATGTGCCATAAAACTTCTTTGGGTAGTAAAGTCCTTACAGCAAGGTTCACACCTGGCGCGGAAAATTTTTTAACTATCATAAATAAATTAATCATTTAAGCATTTACCTGTATTTTCGCTTTGGAGGTGGGTGGTTGGCACTATGATTCTGAAGTTCTTTGACGCTTCGGAAAATTTTTCCGCATTCTAAACATGGATATGGCCGTTCATTTTCATGGGCTCTGAAAAATTTTTATTTTTGTGGAAAACGCTTTCAATGTTTTTTAAATGTTGCTTACTTTTGGTGCCGCTGTTTATGTCCCTTAGAAAAGAAAACTTCCCCGCAAGTAAAGCACTTAAACGTGGCATTTTTAGTGTGATACTGGGCATGGTGCTGCTTTAATAGTGTCTTCTTTTTAAAATTAAGAGAACACTCGTTGCATGGAAAGAAGTCCTTCAACTCTTTGCGGCATTGGTGTGCCTCTAGGTGTTTATTGTACATGTACTCCTTGTTAAAAAACTGACCACAAAGTTCGCATATAAAGAAATTTCTGTGTCTTTTTGCGGCACGTTCCAACTGTTGCTCCCTGACTTCCGCTTTGTGGGCTTCCTCTGCTGCGGCCATAACGGAGGCTTCAGGATCATCGTCAGGCGAGAGTACATCCTCATCCAAAAAGTGAACCTCAAAAGATTCCTCAGCTCCATTCATCAGATCCGCATCGATTAGCTGCTCTTCCAGCTCTACAGGCGTGTTTGCTTTGGGAGTCTCCTTTCGCTTGATATCCAACAGATATTTCTGGGAAAAAATGCATCGCTCGCGAAACTTCAACGCCAAGTCCAATTCCGACTGGCAGCGGTCACAGATACACTCCGGCAGTCCCTGATCAGAAGTTAGCTAAAAGAATTTTGGAATTAAATTTATTTTAAAGAATGTTGAAACACCGTGGTCACCTCGACACCAGTGATCAATCTCAATTGGTCCAGTAGCTTTCCGCGCATATATTTAAATATGTTGCACTCGCGCTTTGGGTCCTTAATTTTATTGGCACATATGCGACACACTTGGCTGAGGTTCATTTTTACTAAAGAACTTAAATATTTGTTTTGTTTAAAATTCTCGTTTCTTGTTTGTGCTGCCATCTGTTTAGGAAATGCTATCGATAGATCGATTGGCATAAATCGATTTTAGAAAGTGAATATTTTACCATCGCTACATTTCGCGCCCTTTACATTAAGTGCCTATAGTTAATATTCATAACTATTGTTAATCTTTTATGAAGGGAAATTATCATTTTATATATAAACATTAAGTTGCTAGAAAAAAAATATTCAAAATGTCCAGCGAAGCGGGGTTGGCCTCAAAGTTGACACGACCCGACGATGTGAGTAGGAAAAATGGCAAAGATATCTGACATTTGCTCTAAGAATCACGTTTATATACTTTTAGTTTATACGGCTCCAGCTGCTAAAACAAAAGAAAAAGAGATTGGCTGCACGTGTGAGCAACAATAATAATAACAACAAGCGGACGGACCTGCCGTTGGATGAGACCGACAAAAGCAAATTATTGGAAGCCAAATTGGCACAAAAGCGAAAAAATCCTTTTGCCAAGTAAGTACGTGTCTCTGACTGAGGCTAAATCATTTATTCCTTTCCCCCAGATCCACAGAAGATGCCAAGAAACAAAGAATCGATCCAGATGTTCCAACCCAAGAGCCTGTCACCGCCTCCTCTTGTTTTGTGCGAGAGACACCAACTCGTCCGCCGCCCGCAAAGTTCCTCCTGCAGAAATTTGATCCGCAGGCCTTTCATAAGTTGCTTCACCAACCACAGATCAACGCCGACGAGGAGGATGATGCGGATTTAGCGGCCCGACAAAAACACACCGCCCACCTGCCCGTCGACTGGTGTTTGAAGTCACGTGCTCGCTTTTTCTGTCCCACAGAACTCCCAGCCATTCAACTTAAAACTTCGCAGCTGGCCAGCGGTCTCACAAGTTTCGTCCGCTGTATGGATCCCCAACGAACTGAAAGCACACTGGACATTTCAGACGCCACGCGTTTCAACCAGTCCACCTACTATTGGCAGCACCCCCATCTGCCGTGGCTGACCCTATTTCCGCGTACTGCCAAGGAGAATATAGGTGTGGTTGTTGGAGAAAGGGAACGAAAAGCTCTGGCCGAAGAGTGGGACTACAGCTTTCGGGGATTGTTTCAGCTCCTGCGCGCACGCCAGTGTCCGTACTTTTATGTGTGCGCTAATAGCTTCACTGTCCTTTTTCGAGCAGCTGGAGTGGGAGGACGAGCAGAGAGCCATGCTCTGGTTACTCCCTCCACACGGGGTATGCGACAGGCTTTGCGCCAGGAGGGAATTGAGTTCAGCATGCCCTTGAAGAATGAAACGGGTGGAAGTGGTGGAAACGACGGCAGCTTCAATGAGGATACCAATAGCACCAGTTCATTAGCTCAAGACTCCAACGAAGAGACGGCTCCCCCAGTTAAAGAAGACGAAGACGACGACGATGACTGGCTGGAGAGTTTGGGTGTGGATGAGCGGGAATTGCGACGTATCCAATCCACCCATGCTCGAAAACAGCAAGCTGCCGAAATGCGCGAGGATTTCAGCGACAACTCGCTCCTTCTTATCGATGGTGTGGAGTGTCAGGGATTCTTTAGTTACCTCCTGAATGCCAAAAGTGCAATTAGTACTGTCGGCCGTTTGGCAGGCGTGCCACCCACTCTTTTATCGCCAGTAGCGTTTCCCAAAGCCACTATGCAGCATTTGGTACCCCGTTCGAAGAAAGTGCGTCTTGATGGCGTCGACTACTTCAGCGTGGATATTAAAGGTGTTATTATGCCCACTTTCCTGCCCAGCGTTGTTGAATTGCTCTGCGAAACCCGCCAAATGTTTAGTTCCACGTTGGCCAGCAGTATCAATACTCTAGCATTTAGCAAAGCCACCCAGAAGCTGCTCGAAAATCCAGAGGCGCCCCAATTGAAGGGAGATGAAGAGGAGGCTGCTGGGCAGGTCTTCGGAGAGCAAAACCTTTCCGAATGCGGACTTCTGCCCTCTGTAGTTGGTTCCATATGCAGAACTGGTCAGCATGCCGTGGGTCTCCTTGAGCGCGTTTGCTACCAACGGGGCGAAGGCTTTGCCTGGAGCTAGGACTGGTTATTATTCAATCCTTTTTTATGTAAATGTTGTTAAGTGTAATAAAGTTAAATATTAGCTAAGTCTTATGTGCTGTGTCTCAGTTTGTGAAAAAACATTAGTCCAAAAGAAACGCATTCTTATGATTTTGTCTTAACTTTACTATGTTTGTTATTTTATTAATGCAATAAAGTAAATTACTAGCTAGTTGTCCACCATAATCAGTTCGTCGATACTCCAGTCCTCGTAAGAGTGGTCCGGCAGGTAGCGGCGAATAATAATGGGAATTTTTTTCTGCTTTAGCTCCTTCATGGCAATCTGCAGGGGATCCGTTTCGCCGTCCAGTTCCACCATGATTGGTGCACACATTGCAATTTGAAGGGCGCGTGTACCGAGAACTCTCGCCCTCTCGTACTTCGTCATGTACTTGGTAGTGATGCGCTTGGACTTGGGAACACCACCGCCTGCCGCTCCGCCCGGTGCAATTATTTCAATGTTGTCTACTTCCTCCTCTTGGTTGATATCCTCGTCCACGTCCTCGTCGACATCATCGAAATCGTCTCCGCCAACACTGTTAGAAAATAATGAATTTTCAGCTATGCTATTAAGGTTTCTCAGTTTTCTATTTAAACTCACTCGTCGTTATCGTATTCTCCATCATCCATGGCTGAGTTGTTGGGGATATTACTTAGATATTTGTAGAAAAAACAAAACTAATAAATTCCGGCGTGTTTTGTTCTTCTTCTTTAATAGTAAAAGCAAACTAGGGATGCATAAAATATACATTTGATACATCGATAAGTCGATAGTTTTAGAAGTGCAGTGTTAAAAAACGCAGAAATGCGCATAGAAAGGATCATTTAAAAATGGTCAGGACGAAAGAAACAAGATAAGACGTCGAACATTTAAATCGGTTAAATGAGTTAGCATATACTTACCAAAATGTAAATTATCGTATTATCCCCGATATGGGCACTTCACAAACTCTATTTCTGCACGGCGTTGATTCAGGCTCTGATCACTGCATGCATCGTGAATGGGAGGATATCGATGTCCTCTTGTCGACCTTGGGACCGCGTATTGAGATGGCGGAGGATATGATCTCGTCGGAGGAGCCCGAGAATGCGGATGCCATCCACGGCCATCGGGTGTGTGTCGTCCGTATCCTTCGCCTCCAACGTGGGGTTCATAGTCGTAGTCGATACAAGTCCGAATCGACACGTTTCTCCTTCGCCCTCCACCTCTTTGGGCATCCCTATCGAAACGATCCAGATCGAAGTTGGCCAAAGGACCCACTGAGCGAGCAACTCTTGGGGGAGGAGGACAATACTGATCAACGGGGCTTTGACCATCAACAGTTTGGACTGGAGGGGGTATTTCGCCGGTATTCAGGTTACCGTCAGGGTGCGTGGGTTGACGGAGTATTCGGGCTCCTCCTCCATCAATGTCGCATCTGGGACTCATTGGATTAAAATTCGTTTGTTTCCTACGTACGCTAGGGGGAACAGGATACGCCGTTGTGTAGCTTTTGGCTTTTCCGGAGAAATTGCAACCTCCGGGCGTCATCTTCCCGGTGGCATATGGGAGAGTGGGAGCAGTTTCTGGACCTCCTCCAGGACCGCAGACTCGAACCCTTGGTGCTGCAGGAGGACTACGAGTGTTACAGCAACAGCCTCCACCGGAAAATGCTGCAGGTTGAGGTGGAGGTGGACAGCTACAAAGAAGTTCATCAGCGCAGGGCCTTTGGGAGCGCACCAGGAAACAATTTCGACTGTGATTCCGCCCGGTACTTCCCGTTCTGCATGGCCTCCCATAGCCCACTTGGTCTCGGCTCGGGACGTTCCCTGGATTTATGAGGATATGTTTAGCACAACTGAATACAGAAAGACGAAGACTCTGGCTGGTGATGCCAGGTTTACTTGCCCATTAGCAATCACATTGGATTTATTGTCGAGAAAAGAATTTGAGTCGATTTTAAATAGTTACTGAAAATTTTGACGAACCTAAATTCAGGAGAGCTGTCAGGGTGTGTCTGTGGTGTGTATGTGGGTGCTTCTGTTCGGTAGCGCCTGCTAGGATTGAACTAGATGCTGTGCCTGTGAGGAAGTTATTGGATGACGCATTTTTTCTTCCTGCTACCCTGGCAGTGGGAGCAACTGGACGTTTTTTGGCGGTAGGGCTGCGGAGCGTAACGACCGGTGGGAGGACCTTGGCCGCAGGGAACGTGGGCATAGGTTGCCGGGGTCGGTCCCTGACCTTGATAAGGAAGAGGTACCTGTGGCGGCGCACAGTGGCATTCAACTTTCGACTTCTCGTGGCAGTTGCAGCGGGTTTCCATAACGGGTGGCGGCTCATGGGCTGGCCGGCTGCAGGTCACATAGTCCGCCTGAGGTCCCATCGGAGGGGCAGGACGTGGCCTGTTCTTGGTACATGTACACTCCACATGCTGCTGTCGGTTTTGCGGCTGGGAGGCACTGACCTGGCAAGCAGGGATTGACGCGGTGCCTTGAGGTCCTTGCTGGATTTGCTGCGGATGTTGCTGATGCTGTGGGTAGGAGCATTGGCCGTTGGCGCAGTCGTTCTGGTGCCCTTGCGTATAGGTTGGAGGTGGACGATGTGGGGCCTGTTGAGGTGGCGGAGCTCCGCCGCTGGTGCCGCATGGACATGTGTTGCACTTGCCACAAGGAGACGCTGGCGTCGGTAGATTAAGTGATCGCGCATCGCTGACAAAACATCATTGAATACTCACACATTTTCCAAGCAAATTCCAAGCAGTTATCCAGACAGGTGACTACCGACAGTCAAAGCAACACTAAAAATCCGGACAGGGATTCCAAAGAGCCTTTCTTCTTCTCTTATTGTTTTCCTACATCACCACACACCTTTTCTTCCCACTTTTTTTCTTCTTTTCCTTCTTTTCTTTTTTTTCCTTATCTCCCTTATGTTCTTTCTTTTTGTTATTTTCCTTCTTTTTGTTGTCCTTGGAAGAATCTTGGTCCTGTGACTTCGGTGGGTCGTCGGTTCGACAGCAAATTATGCGTTGGGGGGGTTGCTGGGGCCCAGGACAGGAACAATAGGCTCCTCTCTGGCCGCAGCTACAGGCCCTGCCTTCGCCTGTCATCTAAAAGCTTCTTCGTCCCACAGATCCTTTCGTTTTCAAGATACTATAATGTGAAACTTAATTTGAAGCTAATGTTTTGGGGCAACCAAGCTTTTTCATAGAAAAAAGAATGCAAAATACTGATCAAGGTCTTAATTGTATGAAAAATCTTGGCTGTCCTGAGTACGAGATGTAAGTATATAGGGCAAGTAATTAAAAATAAATACCTCCACTAAAAATATTGACAATAAAAACTTTAAATTTCCAACACTATCAATCACAATTTTATCGTCCTTAAATCAAACTAAGGTTCTGTTTTAAAAACTTAACAAAAATAATGGTAACTGATTATGGTTAATAAGGGTTTAATTATGGTTTACTCAATATATTTTTTAAGTAAATTTTGAACCCGTCAAAGAATTTTGCTTTACATTTTTACGACTCTGGGAAAAAGTCATCAATACTTAGTTTCAGGATCTGTAATAATAAAATCATTTGATTCTCTTTTTTAGGATTTCACAAAGACAGTTTCGAATATTTTCGAATACGTTTTTGTATTTCGATTATTTGAAATGCAGTGTTGAAAAGTAACGCACACAGGGTGACTAAGAATTTAGTCAGTGAGGTCTACAGGGGGCATTTGGGGCTCCATGTATCTTATAACACTGAACACTCTAGTGGCTCCACAGACATCGCGTATACGTATGTAGCTCCCCTTTAAAAAACAAAGAATCCAACTGCCAGAGTGTCGTTACACTCCGTTTCTTCGTCCCTTTAAAAGTAAATGTCGCCGGTGCATATACTTGCGTGAAACTATAAGTTTCGGAATTAAATAGTTTTCACCGGCAAAATAACAGGAACATTTTCCTGTTTTGAACGTTTGAATGCGTGGGTTTTATTGTTTGTGTAAGTGCAAGTGTGTAGAACTGCAATGCGTATCCGTATCGAATTTTCCTGATTTCCCAACGAACTAATTAAAAAGAGAAACTACAGTCCCAAGCCACCACCCCACTTCTTGTATGGATAAACGGACATACCAGTCGAGTAGGTAAGTTTACCTCAACTGGAAAACCGGCATTCCAATTGGAACGTCTAAGGGGGAGCACGATAAGTGCATTTCAACGCATTTGAATTATAGCAACTAAAGCAGAAATTCAAGCCACATACACATACCAGGGAAGAAACAGCCCCCATACCCATACACATGCGGGCCCCAGCTGGCTCTGATAACAGTGCTTGGCATAGTATTTCTGTCCCCGTCCACAAAGTGCGGGTGAACCCAGATTTGGGGGTGCATTTCACATTGTTTTTGTTTTTTTTTTGGGGTGGCATGGGCATGAGGTCGACACCTTTTTGGCCTCGGGCCAGGCTAGAGTGTTGTTATTTTTGTAACTCAGGTGCATTATTCATGTAAACATTTCACTTTCTCGTAGAGGTGGCTAAAGGCTAAAGACGAGGTCTAATATGGGTCAAAAACTAAAACTAAGTCATTGATTTTTCCATTTCATTTTGACTAGCTTGCAGGCCAACTAAATAAATTGTTTACCTAAGAATTTCAAAACTTTCGGATACCCAACTGCATTCTCAGTGTTTATTTTCGACATTGTTGTCTGTTGCTTCATGTCTTGCAATTCAATTGCAGCCACACCGATTTTCCCTTGCTTATAAATATTTTCCATGCCACAAGACTGAAGTTTCTTGGGGTTTTGTTGCGGACCAGCTGCTTTATAGCACTGATTGATGCCCTCACACTTTTTAGTGGGAGCTCTTAATTATTTTGTTTATGATTGGTGTGTCTTAGTCGAGGTATTTTTTCTTTGTGGATTGCGTGTATCATCGGAAAGGTCAGGCGTGGGTTGATATATGGCTGCGATAAAGGGGGTCAAGATTATATAACCTCCTAAAGGGTAAATGGTAAATGCTAAGGGTTGAAACCTCTGGCCTATGCTACAAATGTGCCTGCTACCTACCTACCTCTATCTAGCAATTACTATTTTAGCATAACCTCTCACAAGGCATCTTATCTTATTTCTCTAAAGTGTGCTTTCCGTTTCCGCTGTTGGACCGGTTTTGTACCTTAAAATGAAAATTGATTCATTATATATCGGTTAAAAGATACCACCTGCATGTACCTGAGTTTTAGCTGGTTAGACGAGGTATAATTAACTACTTATGGCTGTCATGCGCTCTGATATTGGAGTGAGTCAGTAAGGTACTATATAGTCTGTTCTTTGAACTTTATCTAGAAGCCACTGATACATGGGCATTATAAGGATTTATAGCTGTGTCAATAAGTTCTGTTATCGATTTTGTAAATTGTTAATTTTTGATTACATTCAAATAAGTAAGTTTTCTAGTATTGTATTTCATTCGAACTTAAATTATTGCATGTTAACGATTCATTCATGTTGGCAATTAACACCCACCTTGTGCTTGAACCCTAATTTAGTGAAATGTATCTTATCGAAACTCCACACACTCATAAAAAGTGTAAAAATATATAGCGTTTTTACCAGCCTACGACGTGTCATGTTGGCCCCCACAATTTTCGAGATAACCTATTCTATACATAGGGTACTAAAGCACTCGATTGTTATTGTTTGAGTTCTGATAAGCGACTACAGATTAAATTGCAAAAAAGAATTGTAGTTGATCAAATAAATACAAGGGTGTTCACTTAACAGAAAACACAAATGTTTATCACTTTATTTTAATAACTTTTAACAAAATGTTCCGTTGCATGTTTGTTAAGTTGTATTTAAAATGTGTAATTACATTGACGCAAAACAAAATGACCATTTTTTTGTTCAATTAGGTAACAAAGGTGGACTTCTGAACTTCAATCAAAATAAATCCACTGGGGAAATCGGTTTTCACCCTATTATTCATAGCCAATTTCTGAGTTCCGTTTTCCATCCCCCAATCAACTCGATTTGAACTGGCTTCATATCCAGTAATATGCATATTTTATTTAATTTGCTTTTGTTGAATGTGTTTACACATTTCCTGAGGGGACGGCTTTTTTTTTATCGTCGTTTCTGTTTCCGATGAGTGGCATTTCAATAAATTTCTTTCCGTATTTGATTGATTTTTCTTGCGTTGTGAGTAAAAGAAAGAGTAGTAAATAAAAAATTATAATAATGGAATTTATACAAAAACCTTTTCAATTATTATATTCCCTTTACAAAGAGCATTTTATTTTAAAAGTTAATTGTTTTGGCATACGCCGAACATAATAATGAGCATAAAGTGTTCAACAAAATTTTGCTTTGATATTATTGTTTGTTCCTGGACTGCCTACTAACACTCCCATTAAAATTATACTTTTGGTTGCAAAGGGGCCTCGCCAGGCAATTAAAAATCCCACAAACCACATGCCTCCTTTGGCCAACAGCAATGCCAAGTTCAAAATTGCATTTTTCTACAGACGTTTAATTTATTTTTCCCCTTAAGTAGTGCCTAAGCATATACACAATAAATAAAATAAAAAGCGAGGAATAATTGAGTAGAGAAATTGTTTGTTTTGTTAAGTGTTTGAACGTTTTTTGTTTACAATTTAAAAAATCCCCCATTGTCAAGATCAAAGGCTGCAATAAAGGCAGGAAATGCGATGCTAAAGCAACAACTTGCATTAAAAAACAAGTCAAGAGCTAAAGGTGGACAAGGTCCAAGCCAGTATTAATAAGTTTAAGCCACTAGCAGCTGGTTGGTGCAGTCCGGCCAAGATTACTCGAGCGATTCAAGGCGAAGGTCGTCGGCGGCTGCACGCAAAACTCGAATTCCGGGCGGGGAGAACTTGTTTTCCACCAGCTCTTTGAATACAGCTTCTCCGTTCCACTCGAATCGCTTGTGTCTGGGGCGATTCTAAAACAGAGTTTTTTTTGCAGGTTTTTGGTGCTGTCTGTCGTTCGTCGTTGACGATAACCTTGGATGTTACTCATACGCCGAGTGTGACTAGCTTGGTTGTGTACTGGATTGAGGCGAGTTCTGCTTTCTGGCATTCAAATGTGTGCGAGTCTCCAATTAGCAATAGCCGAGTCTGTTTTCGCTAGTCCCCTTGTGGGCGCGACTGACTAAACATTGAATATTTCTCGATTTGTTTGCATATTTGTTCTGCCACACATGGACAGAGCTCGGATTGTTCTTCACAAAACATGAAATACGCGGTCTCATTGTTCGCGATGGAGTTTAAAAAACCTAGAGAGATGTTTATCCCAGAACTTGGGCAGATTTCACAGTAATTGTTTATTGCTAGTAAATGCGAAATCATAAAATTTATAGACTAAACGTGAAGTGAATGGATAACCTGTTTGGTTCTGGTTAACTGAATTCACACTAGCTCTTACCTCTGTCTCTGTTGACTGCAATTGTGAGTTCTTTTAGACTTTATTTATGGCTCTTTTCGTTGTTAATTTTCAGGAATTTTGATTGCAATTTTTGAAAACTAGTTAGATTCTTTTTTACTCATTAGCTTTGCAAGCTGCAATAAAGAGTTCAATAAACTCTTGTCGATTGTCTTCCTGCAATGTCTTTTTACTTCTCTTGCAATTTCTTGGCCTACAATATAAACCAGTTCTTTTTTTTTTCACATTTGCGCCGTTCCCTTCGAGTGAGTTCAGTGTGCTTTCAACACGATAATTTATATATTCATACGCGTATATAAGCTATAACTTGTAGCAACAACTTCCGACAATATGCAATTTACGGGACTTGATAAGAAGGGAATAAAAACACCAATTACTGGTGGAACTATAAAATAAAACTTAAAAGACTCGTGACTCTTATAGAGCTTACTTTTATAGGCAAACCAACCCCTGTTTTATGGAGAGTTTAAAAATTATTTATAAATAAAATTTTTTAAATTCTATTTTAAAAAAATGGTCACATGTGGTTTATAGCTTAGATAAGACAGTTTTATTAACATAAAATATTGAATCAGAAAATGTTGGGCTTGTCAATTGCTATTATAAAGTATTCGACATATGAATCACATTGTTTTTTTGCAATCTGATCCATCCTGACCCAAATGGAACGTATGTAGTTATAAAGCTCAAAGTCCTTTACGACAACAGATCAATAATCATGGTTAATTTGCTTATTTTGGTGTTCCGTCATTAACCTTATCAACAGAAATAATCTACAAAATACAATTTTATTCGTAGCTCCATTACTTCGTTTGTTTATGCCGGTTGAAATGATTTTATGATCAATGAACCATATACCCGTATGGGCAACATTAGGAACAAATTATTCATTCGGCTGGCAGATTTTTCATTGAAAAATTAACGTGCACATGTTAATGACAAAGGCAACCAGGTCAGGATTGTCTTTTGAGCTTTAAGAGTGCCACTGAACAGATAATTGAGTCACCTCCCCGTTTCCACTCCCTATCCCAAGTGTCGAATCTTTCATTACAACAATTAAGACCCGAAAAAGCTTACATCACAAAGGTGGAACATTAAATGGAAAGAGAATGGAAGTCGTAACTCAGATTTCTTTCGAGGAATACAGTACGACTTCTTTAAGAACAACTTTCCAGTATTCCGGATTTTGTTTTTCAATTTTAAGTTTTAGACTTTGTAGTTTCTTAAAAGCCTTTACTTTATACACCTAAAGCCACTCTTAGTTTGCTTAACGATGATTGACTGTATTTCTAATGGAAACCTGTTTTCTTCTCCCAGCGCCGACAAAGCCGACGACGTTGCCGGGGAAGACGACGGCCAGTCGAGATGACGCAGACCAAGCAACCAGCAGGAGGGTCGTCCACCTCCGCCGCGAACTTTAACTCCAACTCCTCCGCAAGCGTCTCCAAGCTGGCGCCCTGCCCTTCCTCCGCTCACGACGTTTTGCTGAACAACTTTCAGCTGAAAAAGAAGAGCTATCGGGTGCTGCTCCACGGACAACAGTTGGTGTGGGAACGGCTCCACAAGATCAAGCAGTCGAGCAATGAAATCAAAGCTCCTTTGCCACCGGATACACCGTCTCCAACATCAGCAGGAGTCAGTTCCTATGGGCCCCAGAGCCATGTGCTTCACCTAGATGATGTGGTCAGTGTGAAAAGTGGAGATACCAAGTTGGCCTCGCTGCAGCCTCCTCCGCCCCCAAGTTCGGAGACCAGTTCCCGGTCCAGCAGCAGCAGTGGAGTAGCAATAAAGCCGACCTGCCAGTACCTGACTGTCAACTATGCCTTGAGATTGAGCAAATCCCAGAGTGATTGCAACCGCTGGGAACTCCGGCGATTAACTTTCTTCAATTCTGATCCTTATATTGTGCGCCAATGGGATGAGGAGCTCCAGGCCAGACTATTCATCAGTTCTCCCACCAAGATGCGTGTGCGTCGTCTCTTGGTGTTCATCAACCCATACGGAGGACGCAAGGCTGGTGCTCAGACCTACGAGCGCCATGTAAGGCCCATATTCCAACTGGCAGGTGTGGACGCTACATGTATCACCACTCAAAGAGCAAACCAAGTGCGGGACATCCTGCTCAGTCACGATCTTGGAGTATACGATGCGGTTTGTTGTGTGGGAGGTGACGGTACCGTTGCGGAGGTTATCAATGGTCTGCTGTTTCGAAGGATGCGAGAACTGGGACTGGATGAACAGTCTCCCCCATACATTCCAAGACCGGCTCTACCAGTGGGCGTAATCCCCGCCGGCAGCACCGACACCATAGCTTACAGTATGCATGGCACAGCGGATGTCCGAACGGCGGCCATCCATGTGATCCTGGGCCAGCATCGCGGATTGGATGTATGCAGCGTTAGCAATGGCCAGTCTCTTCTAAGATTCTGCGCCAGTGTTCTGAGCTACGGTTACCTGGGCGATGTGGCTGCCCAAAGTGAAAACTATCGCTGGATGGGACCTAGGCGCTACGAGTACAGCGGTGTCAAGGCTTTCCTAAGCAACAGGGGGTACGAGGCAGAGCTGCGGATGCTGGAGGAGCCTGATCTCCTTTTGACCACCCCCATGCACGAGGATGTGCCGCAAAGTCCGGAGAGTGTGTGCTCGCTGGGCGAGTCAGAGCCTTCCGTTTGCTATGCCAATTGCCAGCGCTGCAGCTTCGCGAGCAGCATCCACGAACAGAGATCGTCTTTATTCATCCAGGAGGATTCTAAGCACACAGAACAGGTGGAACGGGAAGAGCCAGAGCCGGAGGAAACCTATCTAACACCTAGCGAGGCGGCCCTACTAAAGCCTCGTGTTCGGCCAGGAAACCTCCAGCTGCCTTCAGGCTCCATTTCATCCATGAGAAACTTCGGCAATGAGCAATGGAAGGTAGTGAGGGGTAATTTCTTCATGATTTGCGGCGCAAACATTACCTGCGCCTGTGCAAGGAGTCCCAATGGCATCTCGCGATACAGCCACCTGGGAGATGGATGTCTGGATCTGATTTTGGTCAAAAAGACCAATCTGCTCAATAATATTCGCTTTCTACTAAATACGGCGGGTAGAAGCGGTGATATAGTAAGTTTTTTCAAGATAACATTTTAATTTTTAGTGAAACTAATAATTTATTTCTTTTACAGCGCAACTTACCTTTTGTGGAGGTGTATCGGACTAGGAAATTCCAGTTCAGAACCTTGGCTGCAGCGGGAGAAGAGGACTATAGCCTGGCAGGCTCTTGCCAACCCATTTCTCCACCTGGGGAATTGGGCAATCCTTCTTCAACGACAGAGTTTTCTAGCTGGAACTGTGATGGCGAAGTGGTCACCGATCTGGATATAACTATGAGGTATAGATTCCTTTATTAAGTAAAAACTTTTCAACTAATTTATTTTCCATTCAGATCACACTGTCAGCTTATTGAAGTCTTCATGAGGGGACCTCATTCCTATAGTAAGCCGACCAAGGGCGTATCCTCGCCAACAACGCCAGCCAGTTCCAGCGACAATGTCTACTGCTGCTGCAAGGATTAGAAGCTTTAACCATTTAGAATTAGCATCAACTGTTGGCCGTGACATGTATCTTGTAGTTTTGTGTAGGGTATTCGTATTTGTATCGTGTTTAAGGCCGGGTTGTCCCGACATTGTTTTTAAAATAGCTCAACCAAGTAACTGATATTATCGACTGTATTATGGCATCTGAAAGATGCCCCAGGCATACCTAAACATTCCCTCTCGGAAGGCGTGAATTATTCGCATAAATTTACATACAGCAAATAAAGAGTATGTCTATGTTTTCTCAAAAAAATAGGTTTTTACATTTTTGATTAAAGGAAACGCTTAATTCGGGGGTTGGACAAAAATCGAAAAATAAATTTGCTTCCAGGTTTTGATGCAGATTGAAGGGAAATCTTTTCACAAATGTTTTAAGGTATTCCTTTCAAGAATCGGATGAAAATTGGCCAACTTATAGACATTGGAAGGTGTCATATAGGTCTATACCGGATTTTCCAAAGGTTTCCGGATTTAATAAGCGGTGGGTCACAAAAAATGGACGAAAATGGAAAAATAAATTTGCTTGCAGGTTTTGATGCAGATTGAAGGAAAATCTTTTTACAAATGTTTTAAGGTATTCCTTTCAAGAATCGGATGAAAATTGGCCAACTTATAGATATTGGAAGGTGTCATAGGCCTATATCGCATTTTCCAAGGGATTTCGGATTTTATAAGGGGTTGGCTCACAAAAAATGGACGAAAATCAAAAAAAAAATTTGCTTCCAGGTTTTGATGCAGATTGAAGGGAAATCTTTTCACAAATGTTTTAAGGCATTCCTTTCAAGAATCGGATGAAAATTGGCCAACTTATAGATATTGGAAGGTGTCATATAGGCCTATACCGCATTTTCCAAAGGTTTCCGGATTTTATAAGGGATTGGCTCACAAAAAATGGACGAAAATCGAAAAATAAATTTGCTTGCAGGTTTTGATGCAGATTGAAGGGAAATCTTTTCACAAATGTTTTAAGGTATTCCTTTCAAGAATCGGATGAAAATTGGCCAACTTATAGACATTGGAAGGTGTCATATAGGCCTATACCGGATTTTCCAAGGGTTTCCGGATTTTATAAGGGGTTGGCTCACAAAAAATGGACGAAAATCGAAAAAAAAATTTGCTTCCAGGTTTTGATGCAGATTAAAGGGAAATCTTTTTACAAATGTTTTCAGGTATTCCTTTCAAGAATCGGATGAAAATTGGCCAACTTATAGACATTGGAACGTGTCATATAGGCCTATACCGGATTTTTCAAAGGTTTCCGGATTTAATAAGCGGTGGCTCACAAAAAATGGACGAAAATGGAAAAATAAATTTGCTTGCAGGTTTTGATGCAGATTGAAGGAAAATCTTTTTACAAATGTTTTAAGGTATTCCTTTCAAGAATCGGATGAAAATTGGCCAACTTATAGATATTGGAAGGTGTCATATAGGCCTATACCGCATTTTCAAAGGGATTCCGGATTTTATAAGGCTCACAAAAAATGGACGAAAATCGAAAAATAAATTTGCTTGCAGGTTTTGATGCAGATTGAAGGGAAATCTTTTCACAAATGTTTTAAGGTATTCCTTTCAAGAATCGGATGAAAATTGGCCAACTTATAGACATTATAAGGTGTCATATAGGCCTATACCGGATTTTCCAAAGGTTTCCGGATTTAATAAGCGGTGGCTCACAAAAAATGGACGAAAATCGAAAAATAAATTTGCTTGCAGGTTTTGATGTAGATTGAAGGGAAATCTTTTCACAAATTTTTTAATGTATTCCTTTCAAGAATCGGATGAAAATTGGCCAACTTATAGACATTATAAGGTGTCATATAGGCCTATACCGGATTTTCCAAGGGTTTCCGGATTTTATAAGGGGTTGGCTCACAAAAAATGGACGAAAATCGAAAAATAAATTTGCTTGCAGGTTTTGATGCAGATTGAAGGGAAATCTTTTCACAAATGTTTTAAGGTATTCCTTTCAAGAATCGGATGAAAATTGGCCAACTTATAGACATTGGAAGGTGTCATATAGGCCTATACCGGATTTTCCAAGGGTTTCCGGATTTTATAAGGGGTTGGCTCACAAAAAATGGACGAAAATCGAAAAATAAATTTGCTTGCAGGTTTTGATGTAGATTGAAGGGAAATCTTTTCACAAATGTTTTAAGGTATTCCTTTCAAGAATCGGATGAAAATTGGCCAACTTATAGACATTGGAAGGTGTCATATAGGCCTATACCGGATTTTCCAAGGGTTTCCGGATTTTATAAGGGGTTGGCTCACAAAAAATGGACGAAAATCGAAAAATAAATTTGCTTGCAGGTTTTGATGCAGATTGAAGGGAAATCTTTTCACAAATGTTTTAAGGTATTCCTTTCAAGAATCGGATGAAAATTGGCCAACTTATAGACATTGGAAGGTGTCATATAGGCCTATACCGGATTTTCCAAGGGTTTCCGGATTTTATAAGGGGTTGGCTCACAAAAAATGGACGAAAATCGAAAAATAAATTTGCTTGCAGGTTTTGATGCAGATTGAAGGGAAATCTCTTCACAAATGTTTTAAGGTATTCCTTTCAAGAATCGGATGAAAATTGGCCAACTTATAGACATTGAAAGGTGTCATATAGGCCTATACCGGATTTTCCAAAGGGTTCCGGATTTTATAAGGGGTTGGCTCACAAAAAATGGACGAAAATCGAAAAATAAATTTGCTTGCAGGTTTTGATGCAGATTGAAGGGAAATCTTTTCACAAATGTTTTAAGGTATTCCTTTCAAGAATCGGATGAAAATTGGCCAACTTATAGACATTATAAGGTGTCATATAGGCCTATACCGGATTTTCCAAGGGTTTCCGGATTTTATAAGGGGTTGGCTCACAAAAAATGGACGAAAATCGAAAAATAAATTTGCTTGCAGGTTTTGATGCAGATTGAAGGGAAATCTTTTCACAAATGTTTTAAGGTATTCCTTTCAAGAATCGGATGAAAATTGGCCAACTTATAGACATTATAAGGTGTCATATAGGCCTATACCGGATTTTCCAAGGGTTTCCGGATTTTATAAGGGGTTGGCTCACAAAAAATGGACGAAAATCGAAAAATAAATTTGCTTGCAGGTTTTGATGTAGATTGAAGGGAAATCTTTTTACAAATGTTTTAAGGTATTCCTTTCAAGAATCGGATGAAAATTGGCCAACTTATAGACATTGGAAGGTGTCATATAGGCCTATACCGGATTTTCCAAGGGTTTCCGGATTTTATAAGGGGTTGGCTCACAAAAAATGGACGAAAATCGAAAAATAAATTTGCTTGCAGGTTTTGATGCAGATTGAAGGGAAATCTTTTCACAAATGTTTAAAGGTATTCCTTTCAAGAATCGGATGAAAATTGGCCAACTTATAGACATTGGAAGGTGTCATATAGGCCTATACCGGATTTTCCAAGGGTTTCCGGATTTTATAAGGGGTTGGCTCACAAAAAATGGACGAAAATCGAAAAATAAATTTGCTTGCAGGTTTTGATGCAGATTGAAGGGAAATCTTTTCACAAATGTTTTAAGGTATTCCTTTCAAGAATCGGATGAAAATTGGCCAACTTATAGACATTGGAAGGTGTCATATAGGCCTATACCGGATTTTCCAAGGGTTTCCGGATTTTATAAGGGGTTGGCTCACAAAAAATGGACGAAAATCGAAAAATAAATTTGCTTGCAGGTTTTGATGCAGATTGAAGGGAAATCTTTTCACAAATGTTTTAAGGTATTCCTTTCAAGAATCGGATGAAAATTGGCCAACTTATAGACATTGGAAGGTGTCATATAGGCCTATACCGGATTTTCCAAAGGGTTCCGGATTTTATAAGGGGGCTCACAAAAAATGGACGAAAATCGAAAAATAAATTTGCTTGCAGGTTTTGATGCAGATTGAAGGGAAATCTTTTCACAAATGTTTTAAGGTATTCCTTTCAAGAATCGGATGAAAATTGGCCAACTTATAGACATTGGAAGGTGTCATATAGGCCTATACCGGATTTTCCAAAGGGTTCCGGATTTTATAAGGGGTTGGCTCACAAAAAATGGACGAAAATCGAAAAATAAATTTGCTTGCAGGTTTTGATGCAGATTGAAGGGAAATCTTTTCACAAATGTTTTAAGGTATTCCTTTCAAGAATCGGATGAAAATTGGCCAACTTATAGACATTGGAAGGTGTCATATAGGCCTATACCGGATTTTCCAAAGGGTTCCGGATTTTATAAGGGGTTGGCTCACAAAAAATGGACGAAAATCGAAAAATAAATTTGCTTGCAGGTTTTGATGCAGATTGAAGGGAAATCTTTTCACAAATGTTTTAAGGTATTCCTTTCAAGAATCGGATGAAAATTGGCCAACTTATAGACATTGGAAGGTGTCATATAGGCCTATACCGGATTTTCCAAGGGTTTCCGGATTTTATAAGGGGTTGGCTCACAAAAAATGGACGAAAATCGAAAAATAAATTTGCTTGCAGGTTTTGATGCAGATTGAAGGGAAATCTTTTCACAAATGTTTTAAGGTATTCCTTTCAAGAATCGGATGAAAATTGGCCAACTTATAGACATTGGAAGGTGTCATATAGGCCTATACGGGATTTTCCAAGGGTTTCCGGATTTTATAAGGGGTTGGCTCACAAAAAATGGACGAAAATCGAAAAATAAATTTGCTTGCAGGTTTTGATGTAGATTGAAGGGAAATCTTTTCACAAATGTTTTAAGGTATTCCTTTCAAGAATCGGATGAAAATTGGCCAACTTATAGACATTGGAAGGTGTCATATAGGCCTATACCGGATTTTCCAAAGGGTTCCGGATTTTATAAGGGGGCTCACAAAAAATGGACGAAAATCGAAAAATAAATTTGCTTGCAGGTTTTGATGCAGATTGAAGGGAAATCTTTTCACAAATGTTTTAAGGTATTCCTTTCAAGAATCGGATGAAAATTGGCCAACTTATAGACATTGGAAGGTGTCATATAGGCCTATACCGGATTTTCCAAAGGGTTCCGGATTTTATAAGGGGTTGGCTCACAAAAAATGGACGAAAATCGAAAAATAAATTTGCTTGCAGGTTTTGATGCAGATTGAAGGGAAATCTTTTCACAAATGTTTTAAGGTATTCCTTTCAAGAATCGGATGAAAATTGGCCAACTTATAGACATTGGAAGGTGTCATATAGGCCTATACCGGATTTTCCAAAGGGTTCCGGATTTTATAAGGGGTTGGCTCACAAAAAATGGACGAAAATCGAAAAATAAATTTGCTTGCAGGTTTTGATGCAGATTGAAGGGAAATCTTTTCACAAATGTTTTAAGGTATTCCTTTCAAGAATCGGATGAAAATTGGCCAACTTATAGACATTATAAGGTGTCATATAGGCCTATACCGGATTTTCCAAAGGTTTCCGGATTTAATAAGCGGTGGCTCACAAAAAATGGACGAAAATCGAAAAATAAATTTGCTTGCAGGTTTTGATGTAGATTGAAGGGAAATCTTTTCACAAATGTTTTAAGGTATTCCTTTCAAGAATCGGATGAAAATTGGCCAACTTATAGACATTGGAAGGTGTCATATAGGCCTATACCGGATTTTCCAAGGGTTTCCGGATTTTATAAGGGGTTGGCTCACAAAAAATGGACGAAAATCGAAAAATAAATTTGCTTGCAGATTTTGATGCAGATTGAAGGGAAATCTTTTCACAAATGTTTTAAGGTATTCCTTTCAAGAATCGGATGAAAATTGGCCAACTTATAGACATTGGAAGGTGTCATATAGGCCTATACCGGATTTTCCAAGGGTTTCCGGATTTTATAAGGGGTTGGCTCACAAAAAATGGACGAAAATCGAAAAATAAATTTGCTTGCAGATTTTGAGGCAGATTGAAGGGAAATCTTTTCACAAATGTTTTAAGGTATTCCTTTCAAGAATCGGATGAAAATTGGCCAACTTATAGACATTGGAAGGTGTCATATAGGCCTATACCGGATTTTCCAAGGGTTTCCGGATTTTATAAGGGGTTGGCTCACAAAAAATGGACGAAAATCGAAAAATAAATTTGCTTGCAGGTTTTGATGTAGATTAAAGGGAAATCTTTTCACAAATGTTTTAAGGTATTCCTTTCAAGAATCGGATGAAAATTGGCCAACTTATAGACATTGGAAGGTGTCATATAGGCCTATACCGGATTTTCCAAAGGGTTCCGGATTTTATAAGGGGTTGGCTCACAAAAAATGGACGAAAATCGAAAAATAAATTTGCTTGCAGGTTTTGATGCAGATTGAAGGGAAATCTTTTCACAAATGTTTTAAAGTATTCCTTTCAAGAATCGGATGAAAATTGGCCAACTTATAGACATTATAAGGTGTCATATAGGCCTATACCGGATTTTCCAAGGGTTTCCGGATTTTATAAGGGGTTGGCTCACAAAAAATGGACGAAAATCGAAAAATAAATTTGCTTGCAGGTTTTGATGTAGATTGAAGGGAAATCTTTTCACAAATGTTTAAAGGTATTCCTTTCAAGAATCGGATGAAAATTGGCCAACTTATAGACATTGGAAGGTGTCATATAAGCCTATACCGGATTTTCCAAAGGTTTCCGGATTTTATAAGCGTTGGCTCACAAAAAATGGACGAAAATCGAAAAATAAATTTGCTTGCAGGTTTTGATGCAGATTGAAGGAAAATCTTTTTACAAATGTTTTAAGGTATTCCTTTCAAGAATCGGATGAAAATTGGCCAACTTATATTGGAAGGTGTCATATAGGCCTATACCGCATTTTCCAAGGGATTCCGGATTTTATAAGGGGTTGGCTCACAAAAAATGGACGAAAATCGAAAAATAAATTTGCTTGCAGGTTTTGATGCAGATTGAAGGGAAATCTTTTCACAAATGTTTTAAAGTATTCCTTTCAAGAATCGGATGAAAATTGGCCAACTTATAGACATTATAAGGTGTCATATAGGCCTATACCGGATTTTCCAAGGGTTTCCGGATTTTATAAGGGGTTGGCTCACAAAAAATGGACGAAAATCGAAAAATAAATTTGCTTGCAGGTTTTGATGTAGATTGAAGGGAAATCTTTTCACAAATGTTTTAAGGTATTCCTTTCAAGAATCGGATGAAAATTGGCCAACTTATAGACATTGGAAGGTGTCATATAGGCCTATACCGGATTTTCCAAGGGTTTCCGGATTTTATAAGGGGTTGGCTCACAAAAAATGGACGAAAATCGAAAAATAAATTTGCTTGCAGATTTTGATGCAGATTGAAGGGAAATCTTTTCACAAATGTTTAAAGGTATTCCTTTCAAGAATCGGATGAAAATTGGCCAACTTATAGACATTGGAAGGTGTCATATAGGCCTATACCGGATTTTCCAAAGGTTTCCGGATTTTATAAGCGTTGGCTCACAAAAAATGGAC
The DNA here is from genome assembly GCA_018150405.1 of Drosophila varians. Lineage (NCBI taxonomy): Eukaryota > Metazoa > Arthropoda > Insecta > Diptera > Drosophilidae > Drosophila > Drosophila varians. Next base: position 15,583,020 of record JAECWK010000015.1, on the reverse strand, counting down.
GAAAATCGAAAAATAAATTTGCTTGCAGGTTTTGATGCAGATTGAAGGAAAATCTTTTTACAAATGTTTTAAGGTATTCCTTTCAAGAATCGGATGAAAATTGGCCAACTTATATTGGAAGGTGTCATATAGGCCTATACCGCATTTTCCAAGGGATTCCGGATTTTATAAGGGGTTGGCTCACAAAAAATGGACGAAAATCGAAAAATAAATTTGCTTGCAGGTTTTGATGCAGATTGAAGGGAAATCTTTTCACAAATGTTTTAAGGTATTCCTTTTAAGAATCGGATGAAAATTGGCCAACTTATAGACATTGGAAGGTGTCATATAGGCCTATACCGGATTTTCCAAAGGTTTCCGGATTTTATAAGGGGTTGGCTCACAAAAAATGGACGAAAATCGAAAAATAAATTTGCTTCCAGGTTTTGATGCAGATTGAAGGTAAATCTTTTTACAAATGTTTTAAGGTATTCCTTTAAAGAATCGGATGAAAATTGGCCAACTTATGGATATAGAACAGCGCCATTTTCAAATTCGAAATGGACTCCTGTACCATTCTATACCTTTCAGCTCAACGCTTTACAACACTTCCCTGAAAAGTTAGTATATTTATTTGCAGAATTTATTTTTTAAAGTTTACTTTACGTAAAAAAAGATTAACGCACTAATAAAAAGCGTTAAATAAAATAAATTTAAGTAAATTAATATTTTTGGATTGCTTGTTTATAAATATATTAACCACCAGAAAATACTCTTTCTGGCAAACGGTCACACTTGTGGCGTCGCCTATCTATAATTTTTTTGTTCCCGCGACATTTTAAAGTAAATATATTGCAAAAATGAGTTTTCTGAGCAGCAGCAGTACTGTCCACGTTGAAGTTCGTCTCAAACGAAACGACCAGTGAGTAAAACCAAACATCATGAAGGATTTATAATCTAAGTTTCCAACTTTCAGACGCCTGCAGAATTTAAAGGCGGCTTTGGAGCCGGCTCTCCATTCCTATGTGCAGTCGTCCATTAACCTGCCTATGAATGTCGCATTTTCACCCAATCTCAACGGGGAGGACCGCCAGCTGGTGGAGACAATCCTCCTGGAGCGGGACAACGGAGGCGGAAGGTCATCTGAGGCGACAATCAACAAGTATAGCTATCATTTCTACATGCCCCAGCGTGCGGAGGCCAATTCCGGAGCAGGACTCTTTGATGCCGGTGGAAACGGGGAAGGAGACAGCCTCGAAAGCGTGGTTGCTGCCAACCATGTTTTGCTTCCGGCCAGTCAGTTTGTGGGCTTATGGGAAAACCTCATCTACGAAAACGGACTGAAGGAGAAGGTGTGTTAGAAAACAGGATTATACGAATCATAATCCAAACGAAAAGCAGAATTTTGACCCCAAGAAGACGAAAAAAGTCAATATTCCAAAAATAGCTGGAGCAGAATGTAGTCTCAGCCAATACGCGAGCACAAGCTATAAATTGCAACACAATTTGTACAGTTTGCCTTAAAGATTAACGGAGATTTCTGTTTCGTTAATGAGATTCTGTTCTTAGTCTACAGTTTCAAATTAGGGGCTTTTTGATTGTTCTTTTATTTATTATTTATATTTTCTTTATTTTCAGCTTTTAAAGTTTGCGTTGTCGGCCCTAAGTTTCTCTCAACATCGTGTGGACACCAATGTCATAGCCTGCAACCGGCTCATACTCCTTCATGGGCCACCGGGAACTGGTAAAACGAGTCTATGCAAGGCATTGGCTCAGAAGCTGGCCATCCGGACGCAGGGCAGCTTTGCCTACACTCACCTGGTGGAGATCAACAGTCATAGCCTGTTCTCCAAGTGGTTCTCAGAAAGCGGCAAGCTGGTGGCGCGCCTATTCTCCCGGATAGGGGAGCTCGTAGCAGACCGGAACAATCTGGTCTGCCTGCTTATCGACGAAGTCGAATCATTGGCCTATGCCAGATATTCTATGTCCAGCAATGAACCGAGGGATGCTATGCGGGTGGTGAATGCTGTGCTGACCCAGCTAGATGATATTAAGGCATGCCCGAATGTGCTTATCCTAGCCACTTCTAATCTGGCGCAAAGCATCGACTTGGCCTTCTTGGATCGCGCCGATATCCGGCAGTATATTGGATATCCCTCTATGCCAGCGGTTCGGGGCATTTACAAGACCATGCTTTCGGAGCTCATGGCCGCAGGCATAGTTCAACGCGAGGCGCTTGAAGCAGAGGACTCAGAGGAGGGACTGCTGACCAATTTGGCCGAGCGAAGCATTGGGTTGAGTGGACGCACCCTGAGAAAACTGCCACTCTTGGCCCATGCCCAGTTTACCAACAGCGATCTCTTCGAGTTGGACCAGAAGATAAGCTTGTCTGACTTCCTAGACGCCATGATGCAAGCCCTTGAGCAGCACTTGGGCGAACAGCGTCTCCTTAAATTGGAGTCCCTTGAAGAGCTCTGAGCTCTAAATCAACATCCAACCAATTTCTCATAAGCACAAACGGAAAAAATAGATATACACCATACCCCACTTTCAAGACTTTGTAAACTTCAATTTTTTTCCAATGAAAAACAATCCAAGGACGGAGATGGCCAAGATACAGGTCCAGTCGCAGCGCTCTGTTTGCCGCTTCGTTTCATTTGCACACGAGACAGAGATTTTCCCATTTCTTTATCCGGCTTTTGATGTGAAAATCAAGCGTGAAATCTTGTTATTTGCTTGCAAGCTCCTACATCGACTGCCCATTCAGCCTTCATCCCATCCGCTATCACCCCTTGCCTCCTATCCATCAGATCCTGTGCACCCCTTCAACACGATATGCAGACATCGGACCCTACGCAATCTCAGCACTTTTACTTCTTACCTTTCCCTTCTCGTTCGACTGCAGGAGCACACTCGACCGGCACATATCGAATGCATTGGATGATGGTCAATGCGGAGAACCTAGCATTTACTTAAGCGGATTTAAATAATATATTATATTTAATATTTTTAAAAACTATTTATATTATATTTTTCTACAATTTAAAGATTGTACAATTAAAAGTTATTAACTCTTCAAAGAAAAGGGTAAAGGACATGCCAGACGTGGCCAGTTATTACGAGTGCAAGTGACGACTAATCAAATTCGGCTGACAATTTGATTCTCTGTTGATCCTGCCTGTTGATCCATATCCTTCATTTTGAAGGCACTCACTTATTCGTAATCCCTGTATCAGTCAAGTCAATCAGAAAGAGGGAATATGTGGGGCTTAGAAACCATAAACCATAAATCTTTATGGTAAATGGAAAATACAAGTCCTAAATTGCATACCTTATTCTGAGATGTTAAAGAATTTAATGGAATTTAATCATAGGCACGTGGGAAGGTTCCGTCCTTCAAATATTTCCTTGTTCTAGGCTGGCTCTCATTAAATCAGGAAAAACCTGGACCAAAAGTCGTTCATAGATTGGCAGGAAAGAGGAGGAGGTGAGTCAGGTAAGGAGAGGTGGCAATAAAATGGCTGGCTGACAGTAAAAATAGACAAATAGGGGCGCCATCGAATTATGTGAACGGATAGCTGCAAGGCTAATAAAATGTAGATGTGTGCACCGGAACGGGGCAAGTGCGATAAAATAGAATCCTGTTGATGAAAATGTTCATGCGATGCTCATGTGTGATTCCACCCATTGTCCTCCTGCCGGGTTGTATAAAATACACAGAGGTTTATTAGCCATACGGTAACAGAATGGCATCAGTGTTTAAATGGGCCTCAGGAAAGGAAATGGGAACTGAATCTTATGGCTTTGCTTAGTTGATGTCAAGCTTTCTTTAAGATGAATCGGATGATTATTGGCCAAGATATGGCCATCGTGGCTTTTTGTAAGTCTTTTAAAGCTTTTAGAACCGAATGTGTGTATCCAAAACTAATTGCCTCTGCTGGCTGAACCCTTGTGTCCTTGTGGAGTACCTACGGAGTTTCCAGCTCATCTGCTTTTCGATTGTTGATTTTTACATTTTATGGCTCAACGCGTTGTTTGTTTGCTGCAGTCGTGTGTTACAACTATTATTTATCTGCTTGTTTACGTTTTATTTCAACAGAATCGTCTACAATTCCAGCTATCAATGGTGTTTGTTTGCAGCATCCACTGGGTTTTGCAAGGCCCCACTCTCAGCTTCCTCCCCTTCATTTGTCTCGGTCGGCTACAACTTTTGCCAGGACAAACAATTGATTTTACATATTTATACCCAACAGAATAATATCCCAAGTTTAAGATATAACTTTCCACATAAATAAAGTGTTCTTTCGCCTAATTTAATATTTATCGGATTCTATTAAAGTATTTTAAGTTTTTATATGAATAGCTTATGCAAAGAATACAACTTAGAGAAACCTATGGCTATTGTCCTGTGCCTTCTTTTATGAGTGGTGTGAGAGATTTCCCAGGCATAAATTGCGAAATAAATGTGCAATGTATTTCGAGTCGGCTGCAGACCACGTTCCGCCATTTTTCCCGACACTCCCAAGCCACCCATGCCTTTACAACGCCCCCATCCGATCCAGGGCTCCTCCCCCGCACAATCATGCAGAAGCACAGAGAATTGAACCATTGATGGCTACGTTTATTTATGTTTTCCCTGCTCGGTGTGTGCTCGAAGCCTGTAAGCAGCATTTTGCAATTGCACTTCAGCAATATGGAAAATTTTGCTTCCCAGTACGAATTCGCATTGTTATCCAATGCGGCTGCTGCTTTTGTCGATATTATTGTTGCAGCTCATGTTTTTGCCAAGACTGGGAGCAATTGTTTCTTGTTTATTGTTTGGATTTGTAAGCTTACCGTTTTGTGGCATTAAGAAATTTAAATTTACATCCCAGGCACATCAGTAAATGCTTTAACATTGCCTCAATAATAGCTGGGAATTTGCCTATTAATACATTGCAAAGTTCTTGAAATTGATAGTCTCCCATTGATCCAATTAAAGATTGAGCGAAGTGCAGACGATTAAACTTGGGGTTTAATAGTGCGTATAGCTTTCCAATAAAAAAAATATTTAGAAACAGCTGGTTTTTATTCATATATAAAATTAAGAGAGTCCAAAGACTTGTCCTATTTTCCTTTCTATCCAACCATAACAGTTTCAAACCACTAAAGATAGAGGCAATTTTGGTTTAATTTAATCTGTTGTGGCGAGAGCTGGAGGCCAGACGTCGATGATGAAACCGCGGCGCCTTTGTTGCTACAGCTTACCCCTTCAACCTTGCCCCATTGGCCACTCCCCCTTTATGGCCACAATGTGCAGCCGTTGCAAAAATATTCGCGGAACCGGGAAGCTTGAAATTGTTTAGTTATTGAAAAAGGGTCGTTAATTATGTATATCTATTTTTTGGCCAAGAATTTCTTCTCGCAACTTTTGGGCCAAATAAAATATGAAAATATGGCGAAAAAGGCCCGCAGCAGCTGCAAAATATCCCATAAACCTAAATTTAATTTCGGCTCCCATTGACTGGCAGTATTCCCGTATTAAAAGCTTTAGCATTTTTGGGGAAAATGGCCTTAAAACGGATTGTCAACAAACTAACTCTTGACTCTTACTCACAACAAGTGCCTAACTCCAGTATTAGATTCTCGAGCCATGACAACCATCGGCAAATCAGCTAAGTCAAACCAAGCAAAATGCACTTAAACTCTGGAGCCCCATGCACACATGCATAGGTGTTCCCAAATGTTCTTTATAAATTTTTAACTAGAAGATGAGTTTTCTATGAGAAGTAAACGAAAATACAATGGGGACAACAAAGCGTATGCGTAATTTTTGATTTTCGCTATTTCCCAATTCTAGCGCTTTTCAATATTTCTAACATTTTCAACATTTTTAGAACAAGTTTAGCGAAAATAGAATTGAGAACCAGGCTACTATATCTACTCATATGAACCGCTGTGCTCGGGTGTGTTATTTATGCTTGAAACGTGACTGGAAATATGAAATGCAGCAAATGTGTTTACTTAAATGAAGTGAGTGAAAATTGACAAATACACACACATGCCCATGCTCAACCAAAAGATGGCTGAAATGCATCGGAAGGGCGGCTGGAATAGGAGGCGTGGCCCAGTCACATCCGACTAGTGAGCTTAGGGCGCATGAGAAATACGCCAAAAATGGCAACGACGCTAATCCCTTGGACGGAGGACTCACACACAAACGCCTCCACGAGTACAGTCGTCACTCTAAAAAAAGGCCCAAGGATTAGGTTCAAAGAATAATAAAAACTTATAGTGTTTTTATTGAAAATAATAAATATGTTGTATAACATTCCGATAGTTTGTATAAACTATTAGTAGCTGAAAACCTATTGACTCCCAAAGCTAAACGTTTTTTTTTAAATATTTTTATAGGTTTTCCTGTAACCAACACATACTCTGCGGAAATATGTCAAATTCAATAACAGCCAAAGTGACGTGCTTCCTGACCTAACCCCTCGCATAACCCTCGTTGAGGAGAAATCTGAAAAAGAAGTCGAAGCAGCAAAAGCGACTGCGGCGCCAAACTCTGGACAATGGTGGGCAAAGCCAACTGCTCTTTCCACATCTCTCGGACTGCCATCGTCCTGGCCTTATAAAAATGTACGATTTTTCTTCATTTGATGAAACGAAATACAATTTCTCAACGAGCAACGCAACGCAACGCAACGCAAAAAAGTTGGGTGCAATTGCAATTTTCTTGCCAAATCAGTGCACGCTGCTCGCTATATTGACATTTTTAAAAGCCAATATTTCTCCAAGTCCCCGGACCCATTTTCCTTAGCCAATTCCGACAAAAAAAAAAGGAGAGAGACACACAAAGTACGTCCAAAGTTGGATGCACGAATTAATTTATTTGACTTTTGCAATGTATATAAATATAAATTAAATGACTCCCACGCTCACAAGGAAATGAATTGCGTGGGCCGTCATTTCCGCTACTTCCGGAAACCGGCGCTCAACGAACAAAGTCGCATCGAACAAAGTAACATAACATTAACAAAACAAGCAAACAAAGTGGGTCAGAATGATACTTTAAAGAGCCCAATCGGACACTCCTCGTCCAGTGCTTTAAACCTACGAGGCGTATACGTAATGAATTTTAAAACATTTGCACATTTTGTTTGCACTAAAACACCTGATTACCGCCCTTAGGAAGCTTTACCTGCACTGCCTGCTAATTAGCCCACAATAAATAAATGGTCAGAGGCGTTTCGGCCACCTTTCTTTCCCTCGACTTGCCATTTGTGTCGCTGCAATTACTTTGATTAATGGCGGTGGGCCCGGCCCCCATTGGGAATGCCTGCGGTTCACCAAACCATCGTCGTGCACCTTCATTCCTCACCCTTTTTCACTTGATTGCCGGAAAGGACAAATGAGGATTCGGGGAACTGAGAATGACAGTCGAACGGACACTTCTACCCGTCCAACTTTGGCGAGCAGAAAGTGCAAACGCAAATGAAATTAGTCAAAACTATTTGGGCAATTCCATGGCAATGAGGTGGTTTCCCAGTCTAAGGATATTTTCAATAGGCATCGATGATCTAACACTGAGAGAAATGGAAAAAGGATTGGGGGGTAATATGATGCTGTAACATTTTATACCTTGCTTTCTAAGCTGATATCAATTATAAAGTTTTCCTAATCCTGTTTTCCTAATCCTGTTTTATTTTGTACTTCGAAGTTATCCTTCGATTTCGTTTTCAAATTTTTCAATGCCAAGTCAAGTTCGTGACGCGCGTTATTTCTAATTAGATTAGGGTGTGTCCAAGACCCCTGACCACGCCCTAGGCCGAAGGACTGGTCCGATTTGATTGCCATTTGGACGCCGGCCGACTTATTCGTCCTGCTCGTATTGCAGTAATTTTAATTGAAAAAATTCTTCAATTTTGCCATCCATCTGACGGTCAGGTCGGCCATGGCCTGTTCTCATCTCTCATCCGACAGCCGTAGAAATGTAATTAGCCCCTCCCCTTCCAATTCGCCGCCGCCAGTTGTCTGTTTGTGTCAACTTTTCAATTAAATATTCATAAAAAATGCAATTTGCCAGCCACTTTCCAAAGCGGAAAGATATTTGCAATTACTTTTAAGTGCCTGCATAAGGTCAAGCGTGGTGCCTAAAATGGTTATTATGCGATTGATTTGGCTCAGGGATGGGGCTTTCCTTTCTTTGAAAGATATGAGGAGGAAAATTTGTCTTTTAGAGGTTGATATATTATTGTATAGCCTCTTGACTTTCAATTCCACTACTAAGGATAGATATAATATAAAATATAAGCTCGTAGAGGTTCAATATTTTCGGCTGCACCTAATTCCATTCGCTTCATGGCATCTACTGGGTAATGCATAGCTGGGTTTGAGGAATCTTTAATTAAATTGGTCAGGTGAATTGGCCAAAATCGGAAGAGAAAGGTGGTGCTAATCTAAGCAGCGCCAACTCTTTGTCTTGCATTTCACGTGCCCTTTGTGCAACTGAAATGGCGGTAATTAATCATTTCTACTGCGGTTAGTCGACCGCTCTTCGATTCCAGCTCGCTATTCGCCGTGACGTGCGAATCGCGGTAGTTATTTGAACTACTCCAGCTAGTTTAATTAAAAGCCACAGCTTTTGCGCTGCGGCAATCGGTGTAAGTTATTGGTCGGCGATGATTTGCTACTTTCGGGCTCACATTGTCACTGGCACATGTTGTGGGTCGTTGGATTGCGGCCATAATCACGGAAGGCATTTACTTCACGTACATTGTACGCAGGAGGGCGAAGAATTTGTAGGACAGCTGCAGCAGCTGTTTGGTAAGTTTTGAAAGGTATGGGGCTATCAAATAAAAGTTTAGGTATTTCTCATTTTAACTCACATCCGAGACGGTGACCAGCGACACATTTAGGAATATGGTGGCCTTCAGACGACTGGGTTGCTGCGACCTTTTAATGACCAGGACGAGCATCTTCCGGTAGCGAAGGTCTGCGTAAAACCAGTCTTGGTTGTACACAGACAGGCCTATGTTTTCGCTCTGGGAAAGGGAATTAAAGCTGGGATAATTGAATTATGAAAACTAAAGTAAAAAGTGCCTTACCGCATCCAGCAGTCGCTGGGCGTAGGTGGTGATCATGAAGACCTGCACCATGGCGCAAAACAGGAAAAGGACCAGCATCACCAGGTTGTCGATCTTTCCGCCAATGGTCATCTGGAAACCCACAAAGCAAATTATGAACGACGACGAGACAAAGTTGCACAGTAGGGAGACCCCGAATATCTCGTTAATATCCTGGCAGAGATTTAGCAGTCTTTGATGGTAGACCACCGCAGCCTGGATGAATTGTAGATCCTGCTGCGGCGACGCCACGCCCGCAACGTGGCTCTCAATTTTCTGGCCCAAGCATGTGAAGTGCATCACCAGGATTGTCACCAGGGCACACATTAGCATATCAGCGGCCAGCTGGCCGGAGAGACACGCCTGTCCGCCAATGTTCTGGGCCACGTACATGAAGTAGTAGCTGTATCCGGTGCTCCAGTCCCAAGGTATCCAGCTGTAGTAGGGTAGCATCCGGTAGAAGGTGCGAATGCCCAGCCAAAAGTCGCAAACCAGCCAATAGACAGCCCAGTAAAGGTTATAGGTCCAGATCAGCACCATGTGCATACTGAAGTAAAAGATGCTGTATCTTTTGTAGCCACCCAAGTGATCCTTTATGGCGTATCCTTCCTGTTGATCTGCTTGCTTCGGGTGCAGTTTCTCCATTTCGCGTATCACATGCGTGGTTTTAGCTCTCTGTCGCCAAATGTGCCAGATCTTGAGGTCCCCCACCACCACAAATCCGATGAAGGACAAATTCATGGTGGCCTCCAGGAAATTGGTGCCATTACCGATCGCCAGGAACACGTAAATGAATTCTGAGAGGAGCACCACGTTCAGGTTAACCATTTGTACGATGAAAATCCAATGGAGCAGCTGCTCCTTTATCCTGCTACTATCCTTGCGGTCATAGGCCAGCATTCCGATTGAGAGGTAAAACACGTTAGCATACTTGAGAAAGTCCTCGAGAGGAATAGGCTTCGGTTTCTCCTCCTTTTGCGCTGGTTGACTTTTCTCCGGAGTTTCCATTTTTGATTGACTACTTTTCCGCGCCACAGGACTCTTATATGGGATCCCGAATTGGGGCGGAAGCGAAAGACAGTCGTGGTCGTTGATTTAATAATTTACTGTTGCCACACACTCTGGCCAATTGTCACGCCCACTTGATTAGCATGTACACGGCGAGCATCTCTCAATTAGGGGGTTGTGAACCCGTGCAGTTGGCCGTGGATGGGCGTGGCTAATTGAGCCTAAGTCGAAATCGATGACTCCTCCAATTAAGTGACTCTTAGTTGGTCACAAATGTCAGCGATTAGTTCCACCTCCGACGAGCATTTGAATGGCAATGTAATTTGGAAATGTTCACAGCGATGCCTAAAAATAAAGGATATTTTGAGTCGCACACAATTTTAAAACAGGAAATCCTTTAACAGTCTAATTTACTTTTAGTTTAATAACTAGATGTGGCATACTGTAAGGTTCCCTTGATGTATGCATATTTGATTTATTCAAATCAAATCCTTATCCTCATCCATTTACTGCGTTTTTATAAAAACATTTTCAACTTCCAGAAAATTGATTTTTATGTAGTGGCTGTTTTGATATTTCAAGAGTATTTGGGGCGACATTTATGTCCTTCCTTTATGGCTTGTTTTGTTTCGGTTTCGGCCAGCCAGGACACACAATGTCCCCTTGTTTTTGTATCCTGACCCACTTGTCTCTCTGTGTGTGAGGGAATCTCCCTGACATCTCGGGCCTTGGTTTTTGCCTATTTCCTGTTTACTCACATCAAGATGGCAATGCATTCGGATTCCAATTTCTTCTGGATAACTGAGACCCAGTTTATGTCTCCGAGATCAAATGTTTTTCTGTCTTCGAATAATGCGAAAGTTTCCATCATTCTTTACTGGGCTTGTTTATTTGCTCGTTTGTTTTTCCTTGCCGAGGCGGAGATGGGATGCTTGGTATGTTGCAATTAAATTCGATTTGACTCACTCGTATCCTGTCGCCGCCCCGCTTCTGAATCCGCAGCACAACAGGACTCTGACTAACTGACCTCATTTGCGTATCGCATTCCTAATGAAATTTACATGACTATTCCGCCGCAGCAATGTTAATGAACAGTATTTATACGCAGTTGTCTGTGGGTGTGTGAGTGCTTCAATGTTGATGCACGACTGTGTCCTGGCAAGTCCTGCTGCGTACATGAAAATATATTGCCATATGAGATTTATTCTCAAATGCAATTAGCATTTTAAATATATCTCACGCAACGCCCTATTTTTCACTTCTTAATGGCATTTGTAATGTTAAACCAAAATTAATTTAATAAATTGTTGCTGCCACAAGGCCCTTCTGTCAGAGTTATGTAATTTTAATGCATTTCTATTTCCCACTTTCAATATTTGCAGCCAAATAATAGCGCAAAAAATTAAAAAAAAAAAGATAATTTGCAAAAAAAGTTTATTGATTTCAATTAAGCAATTTTTTTCAAGATACTTTCGATAATTGCAACTAATAAAAAAAGTAGCTGGTTGAATGGAATTCTTCTCAGTAGTTTATTTCCATAAAAGCTGGATTTTTATCTCTTCTATTGGTAATCATTTAATAGTTTAAACTAAAACGTTTCTCTTTTTATTTTCAAATTGAAGTACGCACTTGCACGCATCGGAAAAATTCAGTTTATTTCAATAGTTTAATGTGTAAACGTTTTCTGGAATCTGTTTAATGAAAAAAAAATCCTCTTAAAAATATAAAAAATGTTTGAATAGAATAAGATTAAAAGCTGAATTTTAGTCGGATTTGGAGGGGAAATGCTTTCACTCTCGCTTTTCGGAAAAACAGTTTTTGCAGCTAATACTTATGCAGATTAATCTGCATGCATATGGTATTCCTGTGAATGCCCCTTGGGGTGTGGGGCAAGGTCCTTGAGTTTCCGTTTTGCATTTTTGGGGCCGACCCCATTTCGGGAGGGTTTATCTATGGCGAAAGCAAGAGACAAAAAGGAGGTCGGTGCGCCAATTTCCTGCCCCTCTGCTTTTTGGCCCATGCCACACAGTAAACAAAGCAATTATGTGTGTATGTACCTGCCACAAACATATAAATATGTTATATATGTACATTTGTACATAGAATGGAGGATATTCTTCCAAACGTACTCGTGTATACGTATCTGGTTGTGAGTATTCGTTGAAATACTTGGTTGTTGCACTGTTAGTTTGTTGCACTGTTGCATATTATCAAAAACATTTGTAGCAGGAAAACAGAGCTTCGGACGAGTTTCAGTTTGGTCGAAGGGTCGAAGCAGGCGCGGAATGGGCGGAAGGCCGTCCATGTGTACATTTTGGCTGCTGGCATTTTTGAATGTTTGCCAAATGTTGTTGGCTTTGGCGTAATTGTTACACCAACAGTGAAATGTGCAATGATAAGGCCGCGATGTGTTTTTTCCCATCGCCATCCTGTTTTTTTTTTTTTTTTTTGGTCTCTCCGCCTTTCGAACATTTCTATTATTTTTTTGCCGAGCTGCCATTGCCCTCTGCTGGCTGTGTGCCACTTTCGGTGGCACTGCACACATGCTCGAATGTCCTTTTCCCCCTTTCTAATGTGGCCAACATAATAAACTTAATTTGAGTTGAGATGTTGGCTAATAGAAAGCGATGTACAATGCAAATGAATAACTTGTTGAAAAAATGTCACTGACCTCAGCTATTCTAACATTTTTTAATATATCTTGGCACTCCCTTTTTTCATTCAGTAGACTTAAAATTCCTTAGTTTGCAACTACATGAATATTTTATACATTTTCTTTCCGTTTGGTAGTTTATTATTCTTCTGAAACACCTGCAAGCAGTGTGATTTAATAATCCTCACATGGGCACGCTCAAAATAAGTTCAAAACATATTTCAACCCATTCGGCTGACTTGAGTTCTACAAACTTTTTTCCCAGAGTCGGGAAAAACTTTTTTGGCTGCCAGTTTATTGGGCTTTTACGTGGGCGAGAGGGTCGCCACGTCTGCTGGCGAAACTCGACTTTAAATGCGTTTTTCCGGTATTTAACTAATTTGGTTAATATTTCGCGAGCTCTTGCTACATTTGACTGCGCGTGAAAATTGCCAAGTGGAAAATAAATGAGAGGATGGCTGGCTGGGAGTGCCTGACTCCAGACGCCAACCACTGGGTCCTTAAAATATTTATTCTTGTCCCCCCACATATGCGCCTCGTCTCGACTGGCTTTGACGCTTGTTGAAGTGTCCGTGTGTGTATTTTGAGCTTTGTTATGTTTTGATTAGAGGCAAATCAAATCAAATCAAACGAGATAATGACTCGGAATGGAATTAGTTATGTGTGCAATGGAGCAGGCAAAAAATTAATACTTTAAAGCCTTTAAAGACTTTGCAGAATATTGCTCATACGCCCTGTGACACCGTATATCATAGCATCTGGGAATAAGCTATTTTTTTTTAATAATTTATGGCTCAAACGCACTGAGGAATTTCGGTGTGAAGTTGTCTAATAACCATGCTGGCAGCAGCATGTACAAAAACAACATCGTTGGTGTTAATAATAATTATAACAAATGCTCACCATGACCCAAATACTGCATGGACATGCTCTCCAGTGCAGGCTCTCACTAGAGAGACGAACACGAAATTATTGTTTAAATATTAAACAAACACACTACACACACACACAGGCAGCATGTGGCACAATGCATTTTGTGGGGCAAATACAATGGGGAGATAAACAAAGCCCAGCGACAGACTGAGGGCCAAATTTGCATAAATTAAAGGACCCCCCTCAAACCCATGTCAGACACATTCGATGCTACTCATAATGGAGTTTCAGATAGTTGAGAAACGATTCGGACAATCGATAGAATCCTAAATTAACTTTTTTCCAAACAATGTGCAGGAAATATAAAAGCTCATTCAATGTATCAAAATTCTGCATTTTTGATTGGGGAATGCCAGAGCATTTGGGCTTTTACGTTGTAGTATTTCTTGGGTTACGGACAAATCAAAATTCCATTGAATTGTACTCCTATGGCATTGGTGAATATTCAGGCCTTGGCTAGGATAAGAGTTACTTTCTTCCAAATGCCAGAATACCAAAGTCTAATATAAATGTGTCATTTAAAATTAAAGTGAATGTATATTGTGAAAATGCGAATACTAAACTAAATGTTTACCTTAAGAGCCCTGACACATATTTATGCATGCAATAATTGTTCCATGGTATGACTATAATCATCATTATTGTCTGGCTCATTTGACAGAAATGTCGTTTCCAGTTCCACTTGAAATCCCTTCAATGATCCTAGCCAAGTCCTGAAAGCCTTACCACACGTTTGTACATACAATGTATGTACGCACAATTTGATGCACGAATATATTTTACATACATTGGCTCAGATAGGCCCATATTCACCTTCATTCGTCACAGCTTGACTTCGATTGCCAAAATTGGCTGCTCCTGCGACCAGAGCTGGCCTTTTTGTAAATATTTCATTCTGGTTTCATTGGCTTGTGGTCAACTCGTTTCTGAGGTTATAAAGTTAATGAATTGCATTTTGATATGTTTTATGGACGTTATCCATTCCCCCCTGGGTAAGCCTTGGGCTATCTTAATAATCTTTAAAACAGAAGCACCAATGGAAAATGTGGATTAAATTTGGGTCATAGATGAATGCCAGCCTTTCCATTCGGTGGTTTTGGGTTGGATTTTCATAACCCACACACGTTCGGACACACCTGCAAATTGCGATAAGCAAGGAGGAAATTCGCACTCGACTGGCGACCCCTTTGCGTCGATGAGGATATTCAGGAGGAACTCGATTCAATGCATTTGTCATAATTGGCAACGAGGTGTGCTACTCCTACTCCTGCTCCTACTCCCCACCATTGCTGCCAACTCGACGGCACACTTGCACTAATCGCATCAGGGGCTCCTTGGCTGAGTTGCACCAAAGTTACATTCTACCTGGCCAAAGTAGCTGCCACCCAGTGTGTGTTTCCTCGCATACACTGTCCCAATATCTGTGTACTTTCAATTAATATAATATCCAGGATGTTTCATGTTAATGAAGGATTAGAATATGTTGATATTTTATGTTTGATATTTTATCAAATTAATAGTTTAAGATTTTATTGTCAGTATAGCATTCAATTCTCTTTCGCCTTCACCTTCAGGCTTTCCCCAGCTCTTTTGCTTTTGTCACGTTTGCGAGTTGTCCCTCAATTTTGCGCATCGTCATATGTTTGCCATTGTGCGCGCCACGTGCGTTCTTGCCAGGTCCTTGCCCGCATCCTTCGACTTCCACTCTCGCCATCTTCCCCCAGCTTTTTCATTTTCGTCGTCGTCCTTGTGTGTTTGTCATCGGCAGACCGCATTTTTAATATGCGCATAAATTGGCTGACATTGATGGATCCTAATAGAGTTGCAGTTGCCTCGGTGTCCCCAGCCGCGGTGAAGGTACAAGCGCTAGGAATGCAGACTACAGAAGCACAGTGGTCTCGGTGGGGTTACCTAAACAAAAATCAAACATACTCTCAGTATAGAAGCTGAATTTTGCAATTAGGTGTCAAAATTTTGTATTATTTATTTATATGATAAGATTGACTCCTTCGATTTGAAAGGTGACACAATGTCCCTCTCAAAATGTTAAATATTTAATAACAATTTAATGGAGTTAAAGCCATGGTGGACACATAAATCCTCGCTGATATATGCATTTACTTAAAGTAGTGCCACAGTGCCGGGGAAAGGAAAATCATCCTGCACGGCAAGAAGGCGTGACTGCCACTTGGCTTTGTTGGTGCAGCTGTCGTGTGCAATGAATACATAAGTGAGCTGTGCATATCGACCGGATCGGAGGTCTCCGGTTGAACCCGGCCGGATTGGATTGTGCGACTCAAGACCCTGATTACCATTCGATTGCGCCCATCTTCAGTTTCAGTCGGCGCCTTTGTGCACGTCCTGTGATGAAAGTAATTAATTATGGTTCGGCATAACCCCAGCTGACCCTGCTCTTCAATGTACTGCCTGCAATCGCAAAGGTCCGGGCCAAATGTCGAGTTTCCCTTTGACTCGTCCATCTACCCATTAAGGGGATTTTCAAATATTTGCATATTAAAACTGCTGCTGAAAGATGCGAGCAAAGTAAATTGTAATTGAGTGTAAAAACATGTGTACATTCGCCGCGACAGATAAATACTTGTGCATATTTTTATGGGTGTGGGTGGGAGCTTCAGGGGCGTGGCCACTTACCTTAAATCATAATCATCATTGGAGCTGAAATGAAGACGAATAAGCTGCTGCAGAGTGTGTAAGTTGTTCTTAAATTTTTATAATGTGCCAGACGCTGGGGCTTCTTTGTCCCATTCTTGGTTTTTCCAGCTCGACACTTCTAAGCGGATTTCCCGCCTCTCAACGATATTAGGATGAACCTTGGTAGAAGTTTTCCAGGTAATAAGGTTTCAAAATTTTATACATTTCTTGACATTCTTTTTATTATAAAAATAATCGATTGCATAACTAGGTTTATTTTTAAATATTTGACATTTTATGTTAGTGGTTTAAAAATAATTTTTAAACCATTAATTAATTTAAACCGTTTTTTAACATAGATATCCAATCTGCAGGGACACCTCCATCTGGGGACCCTAGACTTTGATGTGAAACTTTGTCCTGCACACATTTAAAGCGATGAATACAATTTTTACGCAGCCTGAGAGGAGTATGGGGGATGGGCTGTAAGTGGGTGGGGGCCTGACGATGCCTATCTACGTGTGCCTCGTCCCGGGCGCAACATTTCGAGCGTAAATTGTAAACTTTTGATTGGATTGTGCAGCAAGTGGCATGTGCGGTTGCGTTTTCGGGCGACGTTTATGCGGCGTATACGCAACGTGCGTTAAATTATTGGAAAATAAAAATCATGGGGCTACACAGCCAGTAGTAAATGCCTTCCGGCTACCCACATCCCCGCTGGCATTGCCCTGGCGCAACTCATTAAAAACTTTTCCAAACTGTGTTTTGATTTGAGTCAGCTCGGCGATCTTGGTTTGAGGCCCGATTCGCTCGCTTACCTCAGCGGCGCTGCCAACAAAGTTAAATGCTAATGGAAAAATATGAAATAATATTTACATAAAGTAAAGGTGGGTTCTTCGGAGATATTGTTTCAAGATTGATTGCCTGTAGGCATTTAATTTAAAAATGGTAACAGAAATATTAAAAGCAAAAGGACATAATATCACATTTATCATCCTGAGTAGATGCTAGTCCAATCCTTGCAATCCACCATTAATTAAGTAATCGTCAAACCAGAAACAAACCGCCAAACAAGCAGTGCATAAGTGATTGGTGAACTCTGCCCCGGGTGTCATGGTCCTTCCCCTGCCCCTGCCCCAGCCCACTCCCCCTAACTGACAGCTGTCTGTCATCTGGGCCAAAACACAAAATCAATCAACGTTTGCCATACACCGCCGCCGGCGCAAAAGTTGTCTATGAAAACGCATTTTCATTATGAACTTGCCACCGCGTTTCGCCTTGCCCATGCCTCAACTCCCCTTTTGTAGCAGCCCAGATAGCGCCATGTTGCTTATGAAACTTTGCCAACATTATCTTTTTGCGGCTGTCATATATTTTCCCAGGGTCCCAGCTACTTCTTTGACTTGGTTGTTTGGCCTTGTTTCGGCTTTGTTTCTCTGTTTATTGGGATTTAATCTGCCACCCTCGACTTTGGGCGTCTTCGGTCCTTGGTCCTTGGCTTGGCTGTGGTTGGGCTGCCTTATCAAAAATCAATTTGTTCAACATTCACTCGAGCTAGTGGGGCAAGCAAAAAATGTTGTTTGTGATTTAATGGAGGGTCCCCGGCAGGACAAAGTACGACTGAATGCGTAGGGCGACAAATTTATGCATTAAAATAAATGCAAAGTGTACACATTTGCGTCAACTTTTCCATTTGGCCAGCCGGAAGTTTAAGCGTGATGCTTTCGAAAACTATTTATGGAAAGTTCAGCAGCAAATGCAGTCACAAAAAGCTGACTTCAAAAGCCACACAAAATGATTTTCTAATTTCCACATGCCATAAAAAAACAGTGCAGAATTCAGAATGATACAAAACGAGAGGGGAGCGAGGCTACAAATGGTCATTGCAAAAAGGATGCAGTTTTGTGTACTGGAAAAAGGGGAAAAGTTTCAAAAAAAAAGTGTATCAAAATATCATCTGGCCTTTACGCCATCAAATCTAAGTAAAATTGAAGGTTTTAAAGCTGGAATTGCAGTGTTTTTAAATTTCATCTATTTTGTGGCAAACAAAAGTTTTAGAACAAAACAATTGACCTCACATTTCAAAGGATGTAGGATATGCCATGGACATTAGTGTCGGTGAGCGTTAAAAAGAGCAGCTGCCGAGTCAGGATAACGATTGAACCGAGTCCATCGACTGAGCACGCGAGCATAATTCCGCCGGAAACGGATGCTGGTTGCTGCTGACAAGATGCCATGTGCCGCTGGTGAGCGAATGCAAGTGCCTCATTGAAAGGCCATGACACAATTCGAGAATTCGGAGCTGATAATCAGGTTGCTCCACCGAACAAATCGGACAAGTTGCGGCAACGATTGACAATCTGTTAAGGACACTGGTGAACACAGTGGCGAATGTTACTTGTTACTCTTAATAAAATATATTTTATTTATGAGGCATTCCTTGTTTATTAAATACCTTTAAAATAATATCTACTACAACTTTTGATCCACATGTGTAAAACCAAAGGGAAGCAAATGGTGTACTTCCATCCATTTGCCAGGATAATTCAAGTGCAAAGATGAGGACTTTAAAACGGCCCACAAATTATTAACAGACGGCAAATGCAAGAGGAGCAGCAACAGCCACAGCAACAGCAGTAACCGAGGCAGGAGTCTGAAAGTCTGCAGCAAATGTTTTTCGGGGCTTACTTGAATGCACAATCATACACACACTCAGACACTCAAACACTCACTGGCACATCCTGGCACGGCACTGCCACGAAACAACAATATTGACAGAGACAATGGCATAATGCATGCAGATGCATGCGAGTCCTGTCCGTGCCATGGTGTCTGTGGGTGTGTGTGCCAGCGTATGTATTCCAGTGTATGTGTGCAAACAATTGCAACAACAGGCGTAACAAGCAGAAAAGTGTCACTGTTTTCTTGGCCGGCAGAGAAGTGGGTGGCGAGTGTTTTTTGGTGGGTGTAGGCACACACAGTCACCCATCGAGGGCAGTTGCATAAACACTTATAGAGCCATTTCGGCATAGTCATCTAAAAGTGCTGCCATTGCCATTCACACAGCCACACATGGGCGCCAGGACCTCACAGATACTCCAGTGCATGTATGCTTTCGGTCGCTAATATATCTGTTTTCTTTGTTCTCCTGGAACAGAGCAGCAGGATCAGGATGCAGGAACGAGCTGAGGTAGGGGCCTCTATGGTATCGAATGATGTGAAGCAATTTTCAACGATTGCCAGCCCTTTTTAGATTGTGGTAACTGTAGGTTGACTTCTCAACTGTTTAGGCCCTGCAAGGGATTCTCATTTGAGGGTCAATTGCCTTTTTTAATGTTCCTTAAATGTGGAGGTGTTGGATTGCCAAATTTCTTTGATAAACTTTCGATGAATTTCAGAATTATTTTACAACTGATTCCCAAAGTAAGAGCATCAAAGAAATGTCTAACGAATGACTCGCATTGACCTTTTTGTGTTTGGTTATTTAATCGCTGGCATTCAGGACAACATAACTGAGTCCATAACCGAGGGCAAATGCTCAGTGGGTGGTGGGGTGGCTAAGAGCCTTTTCCACTCCCAGCACCTGTTGTTCGGTTGGAGCAATTATTTTTGAAATATTTGGCCATGTTGCTTGCACACAATATGATCGTCAAGCTGTGAGATGCCAAGACACAGGAGCACCCGAGGAGTGCAAATAGTTGGCATAACTTATTCGGCTGATGCCGCTGCTACTGCTGCTGCTGCTACTGTGTTATCATTTAATTAAGTTTTCTTTAATTAAGTCGGCATGTGGAGTGGAGACCGCAGTGATGGTAGCGGCAATGTTGCTGCAACACGCAGTGCCAGCAGCAACAGCAAAAGCAACAATATCGGAGTGGCATCTCTGCTTAATTAATGCACGTTAAGGGGCGGGATGGGGAGGCGGAGGCGGCGAAAGGGATATGCGTGGGTGTGCAAATGCTATGTGTGAGCTGAATTTTCGCGAATTTTCACACACCAGCTTCATTGCAGTCGACTAAACACTTCGAAAATGATTTTCTGCCACCGCCACACGACGAAGCGTATGTGCTAAAGTGGATTTTTGCATTCGAGCTGAAGTTGAGCTCTTTAAATTGTGCATTAGCCGTGGGCCGCCAGGACATCCCACCGATCCGCCGCCCCTCTGACTCTGTGACCCAAAAAATGTCCATGTCACAGTTGCCACAGCAATGGCTCCCAAGGTGAATGTTTCATTTTCGTGTTGACAGAGCCACACCCACCCACTCTCCCACATTCCCACGCACACTGGCCTATTTACATATTGATCCTTCGCGGTACATATGCACACAGACGGAAATCCCGACAGACAATCATAATCAGAGATGCTACGTACTCACAGTTAAAGAAAACAGGACATAGTCAAAGTCCCTAACATCCCAGACTTAATCGAAGGACTTACAAATTTCCAATAATATTATGTATTCTTTAAAAGTTAATAGACTTTATTGTTTTTTAACTGCTTTATTGATTACCAATAATCTTAAATCAACAATTTAATCGATAGTCATTAGTACTTTCACTTTTATCAAAAAAAAAAAAAAATACACTTGGCATCACTGGTCATAATGACTCGTCATGTGGCATACTGCCTGCCTGTATGGTAATTGCAACATTTCGCTCGACTTTGTCCTTGCCAACTGTCTCAGCTGTGTCAGCTGCAACAATGGCATTGGACGGGATTCATCTGCAACTGCAGCTGCTGCACAATGGGCCCAAACGCATCCCCCAGGATGTGTTGTCACAATTGCGCCCCCCAACCCCGACTCCGCCCTCACCCTGTGCGACTCCTGGGGGGGACAGAGGAGTTCAATGTTCAGCAGCTCTCTGGGTCACCTTGCTGATGGGTCAATCGATGTTTAAACGCCGGATGGGTAGATGATTGTGTTGGGCCAATTGCAGCTAAAAGTTGACAAACTACGGAACCAACAGTTTGCAACTCCATCGGAGAAACGCAGTTAAGGCCCGAAGGGGCCTAAGCCACCTTCCTTTTCCCTTCTTTTCGAATTGGACCCTCTTTTGTGGATTAGCTCCGTGTGGGTCATTGCATGGCGCTTGATTACTTTAATGTCCTTTGTTTAATGAGCAACCGAAAAAGGAGAACTTGAAAAAGCTAGTTAGGACAAGACTTTTGGTGGGGTGAGATCGGTGGCACAAATACCCTTTAAATAGTTATTATATTTTTAGAAAATGTGCTGGCTACTATTAGTTTAATAATAGGTATTTTTTTTTCTTGCAAGTACCTTGAGACGTGCAAATTCATGTTGGAAGAGTATGAAATAGTATAGTAAAGGACGAAACCGAATTTAAAAAGACCCAGGATAAAAAACTACGATGAGGTCTTATCTCCCTCCGACTGGCTCGGATTAGGGACCGGGATCGTGGCCACCGCCGGGCTAATTACACTGGCCGCAGCACTCACTCTAATTAAAGCCGAATAGAAAAGAATTAGAATAATTCGTGTTACGCTTTTACGCTTTCTGGCTCGACGGCAGGCATCAGGATTGAAACAATTCGCAAAAAGCGCTAAACGAAAGCATTTAATAGAGGGAGCGAGCGTAGAATCAAATAGAGGAAGCCGCAACATAAAATATTTATGATTCTGCGGTTTTTAGCTGTGCAGCGCATTTTTCGGCGATTGGTCAAAGGCAGTGCCAGTAATGGCAGTGGCTTCCAAAACAAAACGGAAAACACCAGAGAACGAAACTATTTGGCGCTGCAAATTGTTGTTTCGGCTTGCTGCAGCCACAAATGCTGTTAAACATAATGTAAACGTTTGTCGATGCCGCAGCTAGAAAAAAAGCAAAGCCCTACAACCAAAAAATACTTTTGGGGGAATCCAAACCACCCACCCAACACCCACTCAACTTTTTATCACCTGCGGCTGACCGACAAAAGCTTTCTGCTGCCCACTTGACTCCCAGGGCCTTGGAGGGCGGCCAAGTTGTTTGTGCTTACATTTTGCTGGTGGTATCTTTGAGGTCCTTGGAAAGGAAAGACACATCGGGTATATCGATGGTGGAAGACAGAAAACGTGGGATTGTGGTAGCAGAGACTTTTATTTATTTAAATAACAACATAAAAGTAATTAATTATTTAAAACGTAACATAATCACAGCATCCCGTATAGCTCCATTATGAAAAGGTACTCCACTAGTCGCTTCCTGTTCCCAAAACTGACTAGTTTTATTTGGTTTTCGTAGCTTTCATTTGGCAGCGATATGAGAACAGCAACCGAAATGAAACTAGAAGATGCCAAAGTTTTGCTGGTGTAACTTTTGCCAGATATTTGGCTTGTTTGATTATCTGTTTGCCCAGGTACCTTGGTGGGTTTGAAAGCTTGTGTGTTTTTGTGTGTGACTGACAAACGTTTATTTGACATGAATTCAAAACAATATTTTGCAACAAACTTGTCCATAAAACGTGTCCTCCTGGCCGTTTCTGGGCTGCAGCTTAAAACCGAATTTCAGCAATTTGCCCTGAAATGTTAAATATTTATATTTGCAACAGGGAACTTAATATGTTCCTACGAGCAGGGGCACAAACATATCAGCCTCGAAATGAGAAAACAAAGTGCGTTGGGTGTAAAATGGAAATGGGATTGGGATTGGGATTGGGATTGGGATTGGGATTGGGATGCTAGGGACTAGCAAGTTTCATGGGGCCAAAATTCCAGATGAGGTCAGCAGAGGTAAGTTGAGGTTGCTACTTTCCCAGGAAGCCGAGTTCGGAGCTGGACTCAACTTGTAATTTGATGCAAACAGGTGCAGGTTTTGTCAGGATCCTTTCTCCTGCATGCGTGTGTATGTGGATGTGTGAGTGTGTGTGGTCTGGTAACTTTTGTATTTGCTGAAGTGGGCGGCAAGGGTGGCAGGAGTCAAAAGCTTAAATGCACTTCACAGCCCAGCAGAGGGAAAAGTTATTTTAAATAAATTTATTTATAACGTCAGAGGAATGCTGCACAGGGCCAGTGAATGTGGCCTGGGTCAACTTTAAGACAACTGCCGAGCTTAAGTCCATTTCCATATTCGTTGCCCCGGTCCCTGTTGTTGCTAATAGCACCAAAGTGCGTTGGTCTGGGTGAGCTAAGCGGCTTTTGCTTACCCAACCGCACAAGCAAATGGGGAAATACTCGAATAGGTTGTACTTCTTCCGAGCTCTAAATTGGTCAGGGGATCAGAATAATCGGGGACTCAGCTTTCACAGCAAATACTCTGGCTCTCCCTGTTCAACCAGAACTTCCCGATAACAGGAGAATGTTGGCCCAGCTCGTGGTTATATATCAATACATTTAAATGAAAATAGTTTGACAGAAAATGCCTCAAAACTCCAACTTGAGGGTAATGCAAATACCTCAAAAGTGTTTAATGTACATTCAAAATGTATTTAGAACTTGCCAAATGGGCGGGAACCTCTCGCCGGATAAAACTAATAGCCAAACGGATAGTTTGTGCCTGAATCGAACTTGAAAATCTGCATGCCGAGTGGTGAATGCGGGCGACGAGAACTTTAAGCCGGAACTATCCTGCACCCACACAGCACACCCTGACTCCTTTTTCACCACATTCAGTTCCGGCTGACAGCTGAGACACAAAGCTATGGGGATGAGCCAGAAGCAAAAGCAGAAAAGCAGCGGGATGAGACAATAAACCATTTCGGCTGCAGTTTCTTCCTTTTCAACCGGCCCCGGCCCCGGCTCGGCCCGCCCCGGGAACAAAACCCAAAGCAAGAAACGCTCCAAAAACAAGAAAACAGCAAGAGCGACAACGACAGCGACAAGTGGCCTGACAGTTGGCAACAATTGCGAATGTCTGACATTGTTTTCTTTTGGCCAGGCGGTGTTCCTCCTTCGTTTGATTCCCTCAAAGTTGCGGGCTCCGCAGCTACCCAGCTCCCCAACTCCTCTGGGCATCATAATGCATTTTTGTGTCCAGTGGGTTGAGCCTCTATAAGAGAAATTAGTTTGATTACATTTTGTTCAATAAACAGTTGGCCATAATTATGCAACATGGCGTATGACTGATATTTATCATACGCCCTGTGGGATAATTTGAAATTCAGCGAAAAACAATATCAAAAAAATAATAGTTACAATGAAAACTAGTTTATATTTAAACAAAAAGACTTTAAAATATGTAAATTCAAAGAAATATAGCATACTTATAAGGGCATTTTGAGGATATCAAGCAAGGCTCACCCCATGCATGTGGACATCCGCTGCCCCGCGCCCATTTAAGCGAAGCCAAGTCATCCAGTCAAGCCAGCGTCACTAATCAAGCAGCACTCGGCAATCAGTGGCGTCATTCAGCCGATTGGTGGAGAGCAGGACACGCTCAACCGAAAGATCCCATCCCCCATCTCCCCCATCCTGATTACACATTGTTTTGCAAATGTCCCCTGCAGGTGGCGATGCCACATACTTAATTTCCTGAACACGAGGATGTGGATTCTTTTTTGCGTTTAAATTAAATTTCATTGCTTTGTGTTTGTTATTTGTGCAACAGTATTTAATTTAGCTCGTGAACTGTTTACGCGCTTAATGTATGTGTGGAGGGGGGGGCGGCAGCAGCGAGCCGGAGGGGGAGTGGCAAATAAACGCTTAACTGCAGCCACAGCCGCTGGCATGCGTTGTGTAATTACGGGATGTAAATTTATTATGCTCTAGTCCCGGTTATACGAGGAATATAAAACACCCTGGGAGCCGCACCATCGAGGCTCCTGATTAAGGGCACCTAAATCTCTCACTTCTGGCGCCGAAATTCAAATTATGACAACTCAATTTGTCTTGACAAACAGCGAGAATCCCAAATTCCGAATCCGTACTCCATCAATCAATCTTTATCAACTCGACGAAATTTTCCACTTACCAGGCGTTAATAAAAAAGGAGAAGGTCCAGGAGAATCGCACTTGCCACCAAATCCATTACTCATTTTGGCGCTCCCCTGCCTGATAATCACAATAAACGCTTTTAATGACGGCGATCCACGAACTGACTCCCAGCCGAAGCCGAGGTGGCAGCGCGATAAAATTCATATTAGAATTTAATCGGGTGTTCCGTCATAACTGTAAAACTGTTTGGCTTTGCCAGTCGTATCAATAAACTTCAATGACTCTCTGTCAGGATAACGCTGATGGAGATGGAAATGAAAATTGAAATGGAGATGGAAATGCTTCGTTCCGCTTTCAACGTGGCTTACACTCTCCGTATTATTACAATTGCATTGTAAAGGAGCAAATACACTCCAGAAACCCTTGGGAGCCACTAGGAGTCCCTCTTTATGGACCTCCTGCTGATAAATTGATTTAAAACATTGTGTAAATACTCGTTCTGCTTTACTATGCACACACACACAACAATTTATTTATTGGCATTGCCAAAGGACAACAGGCTCTGCGACAACGACATCGTGGCTGGTCTCATGCGATAAGGAGGCGGCCTTTGTCGTTCAATCCGAGCCTCTTTACCTGACCTCCTCCGCCATCCGGACAGGTTCTCTCCTTAAATGGGCATTTTGGGCTATTATTGTAGTTGCCCGGGCGAGGGCAGACATCCTCCCGAAGCCCTCCCGCTGACAGCAATTGATTAATAGCTCTCTAAAGATCGACCCCACGGCGAATACTTAATTTATTTGATATGCCATTTGTAAAGATTCCTTAATAATTGAAGCTCAACAAGTGGACAGCTAAAACTTTAAAAGGTCTCGCCAAACAAAATCCAATAAAATTAAAGGCAACACGAAACGAAACTAATTAAGTTAAACACAGAACCGAAACCTTAACTTCTTCGAAAAAGAGAGAGATTTTTCGATGAAATCATTTAGAAGAAGCTGTTCCTTGGCAAGGACGTGACTCCTGGATTGTCATAATTGCCAGCTGGCAGCCACGATGTGCCAATGGAGTCCACCATTGGGTGTTGATGTTCTCGAAGCGGCCACATGCCGGGCCAAGGAAAAGCCAAGCTCGCCACATGGTGGCCCAAAGTCAAGCGATATGAAGTCATAACTTTGTTTTTGCCATGTTAGTCCATCCCTTTGTGCTATTAAGGCGTGTGACGAATGAATGGGGATGCCTCTTGACTTTGTCTTCTTATCCAGGCTGTTGGAATAATTAAATAATTTCCTGTAACTGCTACAAATGAAGTCAACACAGACACTTCCGCCGGCCGAATGTCCCAGGGCCGGGTGAAAAGTTGTCCGAGAACAATCTTAGTGCCGAGCTTGAATATACAAATTAAATCGCATCCGCCCCCTAACATCCTGTCAACAATTTCCTGCTCTCTCATCCAGCTCACCCTAAAATTTGGCTCTTCAACCATCAAGTTTTTAGTTTAGTAGGCAAAAAGTTTTGAGGTTTTTATTGCTTCACAGGCATTTAAGCAGTAGAAAGTGCAATTGCACTCTCCGGACCAAGCGACCCCACCGGATGGAGGACCCATTGAGCCACCCAACTGCCCTGCCCCACACACCACCCTTGCTGGCCACACAGATTTGATTGCTGAATGAGCCTCATCACGCTATAATGCCATACCTTGGCTTAAGAAAATTACCAAGCTCTTCCCTTGGCCTCATCAATCCTGATTGATCTCGGTTAAGAGCGGCTGGACAATGAGGAGGAGGTGCTGGTGGGCACCGAAGTAATGGGCTGCAACTCACGCACTGCCGAGGCACTCAGGAAAGTCCCTGGCTTATAGAACCGTCCTTACTTATGTACCAGATTACAAATCAAAATTCCAATATAGCTTAACATTTTTGGAATTAAATTGAAACTCTGAAAGAGTATTTTAAATTCGAACTATCTTGGTCTTGGCTTTCATTTGGCCAAAGTAAATTTTTGTGGGTCTCGAATGGCAAGTGGTTATGGTCGGATCTGGTTAGTCCTGGCAAATAGAGTCCAGTCTGCACGGAAACAATTAGAAGACAATTGATTGTTGTCTTAGCTTTAATGTTGCCGTAACCGAGCCAGGCTTTTCCCCCACCTAAACCTACCCAATTTTGTCTTTAAAGACCACCTAGACATTGGAGAGCCATGCTGTCTGTGGGCCATCCAATCATCCGACCCTTTCCGGCAACGATTTCAATTAAAACGCGAAATCCACTTAATTTTGAATGACAATTAGTGATGGCCAGCAATGCAAACCACCAGCTCCGGCGACCCCCGATTCCGACCCCTTTCGAACTGCGAGTGTAGAAAAACTGTATAATGACTAAATGACTGACAAAATCAGCAACAAATCACGACAAGCCAGCGAGCTACAGCAACGTCAACAACAAATCAGACAAATTGCATTAAAAATTCCATGGCACTCGAACGGCAGAGCAACCGTCCCTTCAACCTCGCGCCTCGCCCAATTCTATGCATCCCTCTGTGTTGACAGACAGCTACATGAGTGGCTAGAAGTGTGTAGGGGGTGGTGGCAGGCTGGGTGGATGGCCAGCTGAGGGGGGTAAGTGAGCGATTAGTGTCGCATCGGTCTGGCCAAATGTCCATTAACGATAGCCATGACGTCGACAACAAATCAAATCAAATCAAATGTACTTTAACACGCTCTAGTCCAAGTATTTAGGCGATGGCTTAAAAAAGCGACCAGATAATAGAGCAAAAGTGGTGCAAAAGGCAAAAAAACCAAAACAGTAGAAGTGGTAAATGGTAAATGGCAAATGGTAAATGGCAAATGGAACACGGCCGAGTCCGAGTTTGAGTCTGAGCTTGACAATGAGTGTTCGCCTGCCACGGCGTCCTACTTCCGTTTCCGTTTTAACTGCGGAAAAATTGAGGTGTTGCCAGTATGAGGGTGGACGGTGTAAAGTGAAACTCGACCATGTTGGATATTCTGATGACAAAAAACCATTTATTTGTTTAATGATTTCATCGAAAAAAATTTAAACAAACAAAAACCCTTTGTTTACACATCCAACATTTTTTTTTAGGCCAGGAGTTTCCAATTAATAATTAACGACAGTTTGGAAAAACAATACTTGGTTGTGCATAGATATTCCTTTATAGAAAATAAAGAGGGATATAGGATTTCCATTTATCCAGTCCCTACTGTCCATCAAGTGGCAGCAGGATCGTCTCAAACTCGTTAGTTACAAATTGCGATGACTACTACGACGACGACTCGAGCCATTGATAAGAGCTGGACAAATGTTTGGCCAAGTGGGCGACAATTTTAATTTGCTGTGTTTCCAATCGTATTGTATTTTTCTATTTTTTTTTGGTTTTGGTTTTTGTATTTGCCAGCTTAGTTCCGGTTGCCGGGCCACAGCGATTGTCGCTGCCACTGCACTTAGCCGTAAATCGTCGCCTCCGCTTCCGGAATCGACGGAAGTGCAACATTTAATTACGCCCAGCATGGCAAACGATTCCGTTTCATTTGTTTTAGAATGTGAATGGTTTCTTGCCACTCCCCCCACTTGACGGTAAGGATTGAGCAGGACCATCGTGTATACGCCATGAGGTACTGCTGTGAAATGAACTGAGCTGAAAGGACAGCGCGAACAGATTGATGCAAATGCCCAATGCAGATGTCGATGTCGAGGTCGATGTCTATGTCGATGTCGATGAGAAGTCAGCCAGAAACTGGGTTAATTTCAGTCCGCGACTTTATTGCATTCAAAATGGAGCGCAACTATAATCACCAGAGCGGAAATGCCAGGGGTTAGGGAGAGCTGGGTGGGTATATATGAACAACTCACATATCATGAGCAGCTATGGGAACAGCATCGGAATTCAGGGGATCAATCGTGCGTGGAGTTTTAGCCAGGCTAAGGCGCAAAAGTTGCCATCGGTCGTCGTTGGCGACAGCTGCCTGCTCAATGGCCGCAACCTAATCTAATGGCCATGTGCAGAGTTTCAGTCCCTGGCTCCTGACCAGCCTTCTACTCGTCGGCCATCCGCCCTTTCACCCCTGCGTCCTGCAGCTAATGCATCTGTTAGTGCCGCTGTTTTTACCACAGCCATTTCGCTCCATGCCGCATAACCCGCGAGCATTATTTTTGACCGCACAACCAGTGGTCCCGGAGTGTGTTTCTGCCCCATGGCGGCACAGGAATTGTCCAGCAAGGAGCGGAGCGGCCATTAAAATATTCTTGAATCTTTCAAAAGTTTAGTTTGTACTTAAACAAAGTGAAAAGTTTTCCGTCCACTTACGCAAAAAAGTATTATTAAAAATATAATTTTTCTTCTCTAGGCAATTATTTTTGTGAAAAATGAAACGGCAGTTGTTTAGATAAATACATATTATTCTTATGTTTCATACCTAAATTTATAGGAGTCCAAATTGTTGTTGAGACGAATTAATTGATACCGATACGGATCCGAAAGGGTCTGCAGCCTTGGCTGGGTGGTTGGACTGCTGGATAGGTGGATGGTTGGATGGCTGTACTGGATTTATGAGGCTTCCCTGGGCGACGAATTGCAGCAAAGTTTGTCAACGTTGCGTATACGCCGCATGGGCTGGGCTGGGCTAAACCAGACTAGGCTGGGTTGGACAAGGCATGGCTTTGTTGGCTTAGCCGGAGTTTGAAGGAAAAATTAGTCAACATTTTCATGTCCTGGCGGCATTTGTCGTACCTGACTCTGTTGTTTATGGTTGCCTCGGTGGCAATTTATGGCCGCCCATCTGGACCTTGTCTAATGACATAATTGGAGGCCGTCCGAAGTGCAGCTTTAAGTGCAACGCAATGCAACAAAGAAGCGGGGAAAGTGGATTCGGTGGTGGTGAAGTAGAGGCGCCTCCTTTCAGCTTTGGGGCTGCAATTAATTTACGATTTTTTGTGCGGGCTGCACTCTTTGCAGCCAATTGGGCGTGCGGAGTGGCAGTTGCCAGCTGCCACAGCTCGGGCATATGTTGCCACAAATTATAGCCACATTTTCTGGCAGCCGCAGCAGCAGTCGAGTTGAAAGTTGTTAAAGCGCCAGCCCTGGAAATTTGCTTGAGTTGCTTCATTTACTTCGAATTGAATTTAAAGGCAGTCTTGGCCAGGATCGGGCCCAGCATCTATTTCACTTTGTGTGGTCGTGGCTCATTGCCAAGATGTGTGCGGTCCCACCCTCTTTCTAACGTCTGTCTGTCTGCGTCCTCTTCTCGCTCCTTTTGGCCATCTGCGCTTTTGGTCCGTCCCAGGATCAACATTTCGCTTTTGTCTGCCTGCCAGACTTTGCAGGACTTGAACCTTTTTACCGCAGCTGCTGATGTTGCTGCTACTACTCGCTGCAGCATCCTTTGTGCTGCACTTGCTTAATCCGCTGGCTGGCTCTCATTTCCCATTTTCCATGCTGCATATCGGTCTGGTGGCAGCCATGTGTTTTAGGATGTTTGATATGCGGCACGTAGATTAATTATACCCTTCCAAACGACGCACTATTTAAGTTACAATCCTTACAATTTCTTTAAGGGGATACCATTATTTGTAATACTTGTAATTCCATCCAAAATTAGGCTCTCAACCTAACTAATTGTATTTCCTAAATAGGAAACCAAATCTTTTATACTTTCTATTTCTTCTAAGTCAATTTTCCGGTGCCAATGGAAAAACAGAACAGCTATTTCCTACGGAATGCCAAAATGAATCTAGAGCAATTTTCAATTATTGCACAATCGAAGCAAGTAAGTTGTAAATCATCAATTACCCCACAAAAAGAAGCCAACTCCCACACAAGTACTCACAAATATTACACAGCTACAACAACTGCAATTGCCAAGAAATCGCCAAAAGCGGATACGTGTCCTATCGCTTCCCAAAAAAAGTAAGAAAAAACCCCGGAGAGCGGAGTGGGCTTTAAAGGGAGGAAAGCTGGCCGGCCAGACAATGGGAAATCGTAAAAATAGCAACTAACAATCCAAAAAGCACTCGGCCACTGCGACCAGGACAAAGTCGAGAACAGGAGATAAGCAGCTTCACCCGAAGAGAAAAGGAGCACAAACAGTGCACTGAGGGAGAAAATACCGGAGAACGCAGGTCGACAAAGGAACTACGTATATCCAAAAGGTAATGGCAGCATTACCCTCGAATTTTATGCTGTCCTTAAAAATCCAAAACGAGTATTTAAAGTGTCTTTGAGGCATTTCTATTAGAAATACTTTTTTGCTATTCAAATTTTTTATTTAAAAGTTTCAAAAAATTACGATACAAGAATATGGAAAAAAATCCTTTGTTTTTAGAGCATTGTCAAGGGCTGTAGACTTGTGCGAAATTTATGCCAGTGCTGCTAAAGGAAGTGCTCCTGGGTGAGCAGGGAAAACCCTAAGTAGATAGATAGAGAAATGTCCCTCCGACTTTGCCGGCATGTGATTTATGTGGTAAATAAAAGAAGGACAAGAACAAGAACTAGAACAAGCTTGCGAATCAAAGCACGGCGATAGGTGCTCCGAGCCGAAGCAGGAGGAGCAGTTGGTGGTTCAGTGGCTGCAACATGCGATTCCGATTGCAATTGCAACAAGCATAAGACGGCAGGCAGGAGGCGGCGTGTGGCATGCGGCATAGGCGAATTCAAAGACAAAGGATTGGTACCCTGGGACGAGTGGGAGTGTGGCAAGGGCAGAGGCTGGCTGGAACTGGAAGATGAGACGGAGTAAAAGTTTTTAATATTATTTCAAGACTGAAATGAGGGCAATCAGCAAGTGCAATTGTCGTCGAGCGGCTGGCATAACAAAAGAGCTGTTTTTTGGGCCTGGCCAGGACGTAGGCTGGAAGGGAGAACAGAACAAAGGCGTCTCCGAGATGGATCCCGGGAAGAGACTTCGCCAATAAGCGATGGGAGTGCCCGCTGTCAACGACAAATGAAGCGCAGGACCTCCCCCAAAGGAAAGAGGTGAATCGGCAGATAGAGGTGGGTATGTACATAGATATTGCCGCTGAGGGAAAACAAACAAAGGCCCCAAAAGGCAGCGACAAAGGCACAGGATGCGGGTGGAGGAAGTGCCGCAGCAGATGTAGATAGGATGGCTTACAAGTAGGTAAACGATGTAGTTTCAATTAAGGATGTACCGAGGATGAAAGGCGAAGCCACCGCGCAATGAAGCGGACAGTAGCTCGAAAGAGAGAAGGGATAAGGTTAAGCAGTTGGTGCGCTGATAAAGTCGTTTCCTCAGGGACGCGTTGGCCGGAGTCATTTATCCTGCAACCAGGATGCACGCGTATCCTTCGCCGTTTGAGCGATGAAGGCGGAACGTTTGGAAAGCGAAACAGGAGGCGAATGCGTCAAACTGAACTTGTACCACTAACCCAGTTAGCCTCGCAACGATACGATTGGCAAGGGAACTGCCATGAGTCCTGGCACAATGCGCATCCTGTTGCAACACAGCCGAGCCGATGGCCGAGCGACATGGAACGAACATGAAACAGGCGCGACGGAGGTTCGACAGCGAACTTTCACTCAAACACACCTGCTTATGTTGCGAAACACGAGAATGTTGAGATACAAAAGTATCTCGGCTGCGGCTTATCACCTCAGAGTGTTTCATTGAAGCCTCTTATCAGTCAATAGGAACCAACACGTTTTGGGGGTGGGGTGAGCTGAAAGAATGAGTTCGAGCTCGTGTCTGATCCCCGTGCTCCCACATTGGGTGCCCAACCTCGGTAGCAGAATGTCGTCTCCGCTGGACAGCTGGACTTGTTTCTTTTTTGTACTAATTTGGCTCCAAGTGAGCCTGCTCAACGCCGCCCTGGATTACCTAAAGGTTGCCGTGCCCCTGCCCCTGGTCCGTCAGAGGGAGCTGGAGGAGGAGGAGCGGACCATGGCAGGCGAGTGCACCCTGGGTGCAATGAGCATACGAATGCTTGCCTTCTGAGAGCGAAAAAACGGTATTTAGTCTCAAAACATTTTAGGTGAAATTCAACTCATGAATGATAACAGAGAAACGTACCTACCTAATACCACTACCATAAGTACCTATTTATTACTAATCGTATACCGAAAGAAAAAGTGTATTCTAGTTCTTGTAAAAAGTGTATTGAATTATAAATATTAATATCCATAAAGTCTTTTGTTGGCAGTTGAAATATTGGACAACTAGTTTAAATAAAAGTCAAAAATTCACAATGAAAGTTGAATTTTCTTGTAGAAAAGATTTCCTTATCGTATATAAAAATCACTTTTTTCCCATAAAACCACGTAAATATTCCAAACAAAAATGTATAAAAAAATAAAGATTCCTGGTAACTACAAATGTACATGTAAACCACGTAAATATTCCAAACAAAAATGTATAAAAAAAATAGAGATTCCTGGTAACTACAAATGTATATGTAAATGGATTTCTGTTTACCTTAACGCATCCCAAGCTCGACAAAGTTACATGCATTTAACATGCATCTCCAGTTGCATAATTTCATTTCCCATTCAATCTTCGCACAGAAACCTACCTGCAAAGTTTAATTAAAAATTCATCTCACCCAAAAACGCACAAAAAAGGATAATTTATATATGAAACAGGATTCCAGACATTTTGGGGCTGCTTATCTTGCGTTGACATACCTTGTCAGTTTGCAGAAATATCAAATGAAATTTATGGCAACACCCAAGAGTCCTTGCAAAGTTTTCCCTTTCCCCTTGCTTGGCAGCTCTTGGCTGGTTTCTGCTTTTCATGCGATTTTTTTGGCAGCTGAAAGTTGATTTTCTGTTCGATTTGCTCAAAACGGGCACCGGGCAACTAACTTCGGGCTTCGATAATATTTCATTATGTCGCCTAGGGGCGGTAACTTATTCATTTGCATAATTCTCTTGTTTACAATTTGCGTGCAGTAAAAAGACAGAGTCGGAGGAAAAAGAAAGTAGAGAAAAAAGCGCCAAACGATTGACTTAAATGAAGTTACAACTTGGCAGCAGCTAAGTGAAAGCAGCAGTTGCAAAATAAGAAAATTTATAATATTCAATTTATATGCACTTTTTGCAGCTCCATCTTCCCGGGGCGGAGGAGAACAACAAGTTGCCGGGAAAGAACAAAATCAGGGGAAACAACTGCAGCTGCTAAGCTGATAATCCCAGATTTCAAGGCGCCAACAGCTGCACCCACTCAGCCTCTTAGCCACTAGCCCCGCCCCCTAATCCTTTGCCTCCGGCTCCTTTTCTGGCGCTGTGATTAATGAGATTTGTCACTGGCTTCATTTGTATTTTCCATGCTGTTGACTTGGTCCTAGGAGGGTGTGGAGGAGCCCCCGTTCCCGCCAAGAAGCCAACTGACATGCATATAAATTTCATAAATGCCAGGAGCCTGCAATTGCAAGGCCTCGACCAGAACAGAAGCAACAGCAGCTGGCCCTGCGAATTTGCATTTTCATTATTTTCAGCTCGATTTAAAAATGAAAATCACCAAAGACAAACAGCGACGGGTCAAACCCGCCAAAGCAGAAGGAAGTCGCTTAGCTGGCGTGCCTTATTATAATTCGCATAAAAATAAAAGCCCCAATCCCCCGGCCGCCACTTGCCCCCGATAACTAAGTGGCACATTAAATTTACCCGAGCCTATAATTCATTTGTTAAGCCTGCCTCAGTTTCGGTTCCACGGCCTGCTTGCGTCCCACTTCCATCCTTGGCCAAGATGATCATTAGGACTCTGGGTAGAGGGGTCCAAGGACATGTAGTGCTTATTATACCCTGAATGGGGTGCTACTTTGGGAGTTCTTTTGATATCATTTAAATATATTTTTGATAAAAAGCTTAAAAAGACTTCATTTTAAATAAATATTCTTTAGTTTTTAATATTAGCCTCTCCGATATATAAAACTAATAAAAAAAACTTTGGAAATTGAAAATATTTTTCAATAAGGGCCTTAAACAATTTAGATATTGATGTCCTGCAAGTATGGTGTCCATCCAAATTTGTACTTTTTTATTATATGTATTTTCTTTGGATTAAGTCCTTAGATATTCCAAGGGAGTTATTCAAGTCGGTCTTCGCGAGCGTCGTAAATACTGCCTTTTATTCATTTTCCTTTCAGTTTTATTATTTTTACTTTTAGTAGATTTTGTAGCTGCATTTCGGCGGGTATCTCCACTTGGGCTCAGCTCAACTTAACTCCACTCCGGCTCGTCTCTGGCCCGGACCCTGTCCCGGTTGAATTATGGTGGGCAATAAATTTATATGACATATAAATGTAAATAATTGAGCGGCGCGGAGCCGCCGTCTAGAGTTGTCACAGCGGTGAGGTCCTTGGGTTTTGGGGCCCAGGGACCTGGGGGCTTGGAGGGACCCTGGATGGGTAAGGGGTGCCAGCGGCTTGTTGACTCTGTGATTGATGCTGGCCCCTCTCTGTGGCTCCTCACATAAAAGTCCTTAATGGCCATTCTGGGTCGGCCATTTAATTTAAAGTTTTGTTGCATCTTTTTGAAAAATATTTATTGTATTTGGTTTGCGTAAAACAAAAACAAGGGCTAACAGGAGAGGGCAAAGAGGGGCAGGAGCAAGGACATGTCAATGCGCAGCTTCTTGATCATTGAGTCGATCTGATCCTGGCTTTTAAGGCCATAGACCTCGAACGGTTTCACATTGAAGCGGGCGACACGCGTACCAGAAATGGACATGAGGAACTTGTAGTAGCTTGGTCGCAGGGCTGTAGCCTCAAGGATACAGGCATGGAACAGGATGGCAGTAAAGAAGCTGTACATGAACATGGTGAAGTGTGGCACTACGGGCAGCTTTCCCTTGGAGACGCCCCAATTGTAAAGCAACTGCAAGGCCTTCCACATCACATATAAAGACACGGTCGTATTTGGGAAACGGAAGAAGCCAATGGAACCGATTAATCCCGCCGGAATGGCGAATAGAGCATTGTCGAAGCCGAAGCCGTGCCTCAAGCCACAGGAGGTGCTCTGAAATGTCAAGACAGAATGATTATCATCATAATTATAAAGTGGCAACGGCGGGGATGTACCTTGAACAAACACGAAAAGATTCCCAGAGCCAATCCGAGTTGCAGGGAACCCTTGTTGAAGATCTGCTTGCGCCACTGCATCTTAAACTGGAAGATTTTGGTAATATTGACTAATAGTTTTAGACCCACTGACACTCCCACGCCTCCCAGGAACGGTCTCAAAAATCCCAGGCTGGCGTATTGGACGCATCCCGATTTATGGGGACAACTTGGATGCTTGGCAGAACGAATTTGGTCGTAGATCTGCAGGTAGGCCGTAATGTTCCGGAAGTCCAGGGGCCTATGTCGGGAGCTTTGCGATGTGGTCACCGCTGGTGTCTTCAGTGGGCCCGCCTCCTCCTTGCCAAGAATTAAGTCCAGAGCCTTGAATGTGGCATCCTTGGCCACAGTCTTGTGCAGGCCAGCACGGTAGAGATACATCAGGGCGGTGACACCTAGGCCCATGATGAGAACTTGGGCATTGGGAATGGACTTAACCAGACCGCGTGCCTCAAGCATATTCCACAGAGTCTCACTACCCACGTTCGCCACATACAAGGCTAGAGGGATTCTCCGTTCAGGACGCTCAACGGCCAAGGAAGCCCAACTGGCTAGGAAGGTGGGTATGAAGCCCACGGTGCTAAAGTAGAAACCGCCAAGCAGCCTACGCAGTTGACAAACTCCGAAAACATAAAGACCTGCGTTGAGGATGAGGAAGGACGTGGACTGCAGGATACCGGAAACGGTGCGTCCGAGGTCCTTGAGTGAGGGGATGCGACCTCGCATTACCAATGCTAACTGGGGGATAATATATATAAGTAAAAGATTAAAGTTTAATTTAATTTTAAACTTTTTGCGTATTTAGACTTTTAAATTAGATCCTGAACTTTGTACTTCGCTCATATCATCGGCCATTTGATATATTTATGCGGCGCACCTGGGAATTCAAACTATTTGGTTTGTTTCCTGTTTTTAACTCACCAGGTAGACCGTGACATAGGTGCGCAGGGACGGCGGTATGGCGGACAACATCATGCCCGCCGTTCCGGCGGCACAACTGGTGGTCCAAGGATGATTGTGCTCATAGCAGGTGCAGCTGAAGGCTATTTCCGCCAGCTTGCTCTGGGCCGTCATGATCCACTTTGAATATTGACTTACGGACTACGATTATCAAATTGGCTCTAGTCCAGTGATAAAGCTTATCGGGGAAGGCTGGCTGCTTCGTCGAATGCGTGAAGGTCTCGTCTTGCCCAATTCAATCCAAATGCTTAATCTCAATGGACTACTTTTAATCGAAGCAACGGGTTTCCATAAACCCGCTGTGTACTTGAAGTACAATGGACCTTAGCTTTGAGTGACCAGTAGTTGCAACTGGAGCAGGTTTAGGGCTTATATCAACTTCCTCTCTCCTTCCTCAATATTAAACTTTAATTTAATTAGTTATCCTAATCATCCGGCAGAATTTATTTCTTTTATGTTCCCGGTTCCTGATCACGTTTGGGCGCAATCGGCCATCGAATGCAACTGATACCAATGCTCTAGCCACGATTTGGCCAAGTGGGGCTGGCATGGAGAAGCACGCCTTGGGAGTACCACTCCGCCGTAATCAGGGGAGGAAACCTCTCCCCCGGAGTCGGCGGTGGTTATCGGAACCACGCGAGCCGAAAGTTTCCCATATATATTAATATATGTATGTATATGTACTTCTCAATACCCGATCGGTTTGTTGACGCTGCGTCATAGCCGGTACAACTCCTTATCTATTCAAGAGAAGAATTATTGCATTGTTTTCTTATCAGACCTCTTAACTCTTTCTCTTTGGGACCTCGTATTCCCAAAATACCAAATCAACACTGCTTCTTCAAAGACTATTTCCCTGTACACATAATTAAAATTAAATTCATACATTTATGTCTATAACTTTATTAATAATTCCTCGTTCATCTGTATTAATTAATAACTCAACTCTAAAAAGTTTCCTTCAATGAATTCTGCTTTAATGCTTCCAAATTCGTAAGTCCCTAATTTCGATTTATCATTTCATATCAAGGTCCAGTTTCTGTTTGGTCAAGCTCGGATACTATGCTTGGCTCCGCTTAGCAACAAATTGGTCAATAACCTACATAGTAAAAGCTCGAAAGTATCTGGGCAAACGAATCAAATTTCATAAAAGTTTGTTCACGCATTGTTATTTTGTTATCTATTTAAAAAAGCTCATGCCGGCGCACGTGTGGTTTTTTTTTGTTGATAAGACCAACAATTTAGCTTCACACGGTCATGTTCCGAGTTTCAATTTCTTTGTTTATCATCGAAATGTGATTTATATTAAATGATTTTACACAAAAAATGTTATTTCTTCTCATAGTTTTATTAATAAAAAAACTGATACCATGAAATAAAAATAAACAACATAATTTACATTCCACCCACACTTGCTTAGCTTAGTAATCGTTGGACGCTCTCTAAGAGCGGGAGACTCTTGATGTACTACATATTACAATTATGTACAACTAGCTTTAAATTACGAATATATGGAGATATGGTTTGGCCTTTGATCCACTCAACTTGATCTAGGTAATCTTCAGGAGGCAAATGAGTAGGCCGGCAGCGCGGAGCTTTCGACGATCTTTAGCGATTTAATGGTATCTAGCGCCTGTTGCTGGGAGTCCAAGCCGAACACATCGAAGGCTTTAAGATTGAATCTGCTCAGTCTGCAAGAGGATAAAGACTTTTAGATAAGGGCTAAGTTTCTAGGTGGAGTCTACTAGCCTTTCGCCTGAGATGGCCTGAAGAAACTTGTAGTAGCTTGGACGCAGGCTTTTTGGCTCCAGGATGCCGGCATGGAAAAGAACGGCAGTGAAGAAAGAGTACAGGAACAGCATAAAGTTGGGGATTTTTGGCAAAATGCCTTTTTGTTGGCCTTTGGCACAAAGGATCTACGGAAGTAGTCTTTATTATTGGTACATCTTTTAGGATTATTGATTGTTTATTGATAAACTCACCTGTAAGGCTTTCCACATGACATACAAAGCAACTGTGTTATCGGGATACTGAGTAAACGTCAGGGAAGCAATCAATCCAGCGGGAATGGCAAACCTGGCATCATCCCGATTGAAAGTATGTCGCAACAAGCAGGACATTGACTAAAAAATATAGACTACATAAGTAAAAAAGCAATTATTGAGAAATATTTTGATCAATTACCTTGTATAAGAATGAGAAGCTGCCCATAAAAATGCCCAACTTCAGAGTATTGTGATTAAAAACATGCGTTTTCCATTGCATCTTTCCCGCCATGATTCGCTTGGCATTCATGACTATCTTGAGGGCTACTTGAAGGGCCACCCCGCCCACAAAGGGTTTAATCCCGCCCATCACAGCGAAACCAGCGCAGCTTTGCTGGTGCCGACAACTGGCATGCTTGGCGCTGATCAAGTTGCTGTAGACGCGTACCCAATCCGAGACGGTCGAGAAGCTAACAGCGGGTCGGTTAAGGGAGGGGGCTGGCTGCTCACCTGGCACCAAAGGCGCTGTTTCGGGCACAGGTCCCGCCTCTTCTTTTCCCACAAAAATGCGCAGGATATTGAAAATGGAGTCCTTTGTCCCACCCAGGCGGTAGATATAAAGCAGTGCCGATATGCTTAGGCCAAAGATCAGGGTCTGTCCGTGAGGCAGGGAATGCACCCAGCCACGAGACTCAGCCATATTCCAAAGCGTCTCGGTCGCCACATTGGCCACGTAAAGTGTCAGCAGGGGCCTGCGAGCGGGACGCTCCACTAGGATAGCCGTGTACGAAGCCAGAAAACATGGTACAAACGCGACCGTGGAAAAGTGGTACTGACCCAATGTTTGCCGCAGCAAGCAGTTGTACAGGATGAAGGTGTAGGCATTGGTCACCAGGAAGCCTGTCGACTGTATGATGCCTAGTATGGTTCGTTTCAAGTCCTCCCTCGTGGGCACTCGGTGGCGCATCAGCAGCGAGAGGGCGTAAACC
The DNA here is from genome assembly GCA_018150405.1 of Drosophila varians. Lineage (NCBI taxonomy): Eukaryota > Metazoa > Arthropoda > Insecta > Diptera > Drosophilidae > Drosophila > Drosophila varians. The sequence continues at coordinate 15,542,804 of JAECWK010000015.1, read as the reverse complement.
AGCGTGTACACCCGCAGGCAATAAGGCGTGGCCGAGAGCAGGATTCCGGCAGTGGCACTGGCGCAATGATCAGTCCACGGGTGCTGGAACTCCTTGCAGGTAATGCACAATGGTGAAATTAACTTGCTCTGCCCCGTCATAGTGGAAGGTCTACAACTGCAAAGTAGAAAATGTACATTTTAGATTGCTGATTCCCGAATTTATAGAAATTTTAATGATCATTTTTCGATATGAATAATCAAAGAGATAATAAATATCTTGTTGCTCAAGCTCAAGTTTCTTTGTGGCAGGATCACTTGTTATTGGTTTAATTCCGATAGAGAAAGTGTACCCTGTTTCCAAGTGCTCTTGTTTACTTTAGATTTAAATATGAAACTAATACCATGGATTATTCTGAAACAAAAAAATCTCAAGTGCTTGACCAAATGTTTAGCGTAGATGGAATCATTAGTCACTCTGAATGGGGCGTCCGAGTACGATGTTCAACTTTTAATCTTATCTTATGGGCACAAGTGTACGGGTGGTTATTGTGTTTCTTACGAGGCTATCGGTTGTTCCACTGAACTTGAATATGTGTTCCTTAAATTAGCTAGGGACTTTACTCTACTTGGCAGGGAAACGGTCTGAATCTGCTGCTGGCCAGGCCAGAACTGAACAGACCCCATGGACAAAAGGCTGCAATATTGGATTGGCGGATTACAGGTGGTCTGTGACAATATATGGCTTGTCTATCGATAAGATACAAGATAGATTAGCCGGTCCAGGAGGCTTGCCAGTAGCAAGGGCACAGGGTACAACGTATGGTACGATTATTTTCCCAAAGTGCGTAGGTGTAGAGTTTTATCTATGGATCTTGTATTTGTCAACAAATTCTATATAGAAATAACATTTTATTTTTATAAACACTGGCACTATTTTTAATCGCTTTTGATTGAGACATAAAAAAAGAGAAGTCTGTTGACCAACAACAACCATATTGTAGTAAGTGGTTTAAAATAGTTTTACGATCAGTACTAAACAAGTGTAGACACGAATAAGAGCAAATGCACTTAGGTTTACTTTAAATGGGATAGGTCAAACTTTATTATGGGTCATAAGCTTTAGCTACGTTGAAAAAAATAAAATTTCTAACAGCTACATTTTATTTAATGATCTAGATAACTGGATGCCTATTATATTGTCTAAAATATGCCAACAATTCTAGATTTTATTTGGCATATACCTTTATATTTCATATATAGGTATAAGTCTCAAACGAATCACCTTAATAACCATTTAAAACTGCGATGAACCTTTGCCCGCGATTTGCATAAAAATGATACGATAAAGAAAGCAAGAACTTTAGGTAAACGCAAGGTTTAAGAGATACGGACTCGGTAGGGCTCCCACTAGAAATGCTAATAGCTAATCAAACCCCTTCCCCACCTTATCGGCTGGCACTTACGCTCAACTACTGTACACTTGACTGGGCAATAAAGCGATCGCTGGCTAATCGCTGATTTGCTGGTATCACCAACTTGATTGGAAAAACGGCAGCTGTTTCTTTTGGACTGCGACCAATCTTACGGGTGTGCTATAGGCTTCTGATATGATGTCTCCAGATGCTTTCGGATGAGTGAGTTTTGTTTCGACACCCTGAATCGAAAATTTGACAAGCAAGCTTCCAGCGACGCACGGCTCCTTTGTTGCTGTGTTTGGGACTATCTGGTCCGCTCTGATTCGAATTCCGGATCTTGCCCTCAGCATCGGGTGAATGCTTATATTATACGGCTGCTGGATGGAAGTCGTAATTATCTCCGGGGCCACAAAGTCCAACAACAACAAGTGGTCGGTAGGCGGTGGAAACTCTTGTTTCCTCTTTGGCTGCTGCAGGAAATGGGCAGCAGATGCTGCACTTGCTAGCTGGACCGCTGCATATCCACCTGTTCCTGATGTCAGTAATTAAATTATTTATTTGCCTTTGTTCCACGACTTGCGAATTTGCGCGTTTTGTAAACAATAATACGCGAACGGCTGGTCGGCTGCGCCCGTGTGGCTATCGGTGTATCGATAGGCTTGTGGGAATCGTTAGGGGTGGAACTTTTTAATTGTCACGTGGCGGGAATTTTGAACTCGTAAGTTTAAAAGTTAATAATAAAAGCATTTATTAGTTGCATAAGTTTTTGAGTTTTAATGAATCTCAATATCCTGACCTTGATATCAATTCCTTACCTGGAAAACATTTGCTTAGATGGAATTCAATAAAAAAAAGTAATTGAATGTTTAAATAAACCATAAATAGTTGCCTAAGGCTCAGTTTACTAAAAGGAAGATTTGACTTTCTAAGACTTTATTCTAATCCAATTTAAAGTAATATCCTTTCTAGGCATTCAAATTTAATTGGCTGCAATTATCCGGCAAATCTGTTCAAGCCAATTTAGCCATCTTGCACGTTCACCTTGTGGTCTGGAGGCAACGCGTTGTTCAAATTTTCATTTACGAATCCTGCGGTGACCTCCGAGCCCACAATTGAAGCCGCAATCGACTCGGGCTCAGGATGAAAGTCTAGTAGAGGGCACTTGGCCTGCGAAATTGTTTGCATTTGGTGTAGGTTTCGGAAAATTCACCCATACCCCCAGCCGTGCAATCAATTGGATTTTGGTTGTAGTTCATAAGTGTATCTCTGCCTGTCTCAGGCTTAGCTGCTATTTCAATTCCACTTTTGCCTCCATTTCAACCATTTAAGGTGTTTTCCTACTCCTCCACCACTTTTCATTTCCCAGTACACTGAAGGAATAGGTTTCCCACAAGGACTTTATCAATAATAGGAGGCATATTTTATATTTTGTGCAAAGTATAGGATTTATAAAGTAACTCAATTATTTAAATCATTTATCAAATATTTTCGTATTAGTCCTTGCACCTAAAGTTCGTTGGGTATAATTTTTTTCAGTTTAGGACTTGCAGGATATACAAAATATTCCGTTATTGTTTTGCGGCTGTTTCCGTTTCCATTACCTGGGGCATGATGGCTTACTTTGAAAGCCAAAGCGCTTAAGTAGTTCATTCAACATAGGGCCTAAAATGGGGGGATGGATTCGGAACCTTTCCGCTGCTCCTTGCGGTCCCTGCTTAGTCTCATTTCTGGTGTTTCCCGCTCAAATGCTTAGCGAAATTGCGGCTGTTTTGTGGGATGCCCTGTCCCATCCCCACCTCCATCCCCCACCATTTTGCCGCGGCTTAGCCAAGAGTGTCGGTGCTTTGGAGGTGGATGTCGTGTATATCAAACATACTTGACTCTGTCAGGACCTGGCACTTACTTAATTTACTTGAGGTGTTTCAGTGTTTCGTTGATTTGGGGCTTCGGGGCTTTGGTGCTCCTTGGTATTTGGTATCCCCCGCATAAATCTTTGTTTCTGACGTGTCGCCAGGCGCTAAGCAAGCACTTAAAAAGATTGGGCGAACGAACGCGGGGGTGGGGGTGGGGGTGACAGCCACCTTATTGTTGCTGCTAATCTAAAGTTGCCCTCCAGCTTTCGGGGTTCAATTGGCAATTAGCCCAGAACTTGACCGGGTTGTGTAGGTCGTGCAGCAGTGCAGCATAATACTTGTAATTGCTGGCGGAGAAGAGGGCACACCGGGGTACTGGGAGCTGTCAATCCGGCAGCCACTTAGGAATCAATTTGGCCAGCGAGGCGTGCGTTTAATATGCAGCCAAGAGAGAACGGAGAGAGCAAGGAGTCTCGGAACGGAGTCCTTGGGATCGGATTTCGGACAGGTTGTGGAAAGGACCGGGGTTCGGGGTTCATTGAGCTGCTTGACCACCAAACAGCACCTCCAGCACCTTCTGCATCTCCAGCATATCCAGCCTCTGCTCCGGCATTTATAGACTTGTCTTGGGCTCATTTATCGTGAGCCACACATCCCCTTCGGCATTGCTTAATGCGAAGGTCCTGTTCAGGATGCTGCCTGCATGTGGCCATTTGTTTAGCCCTGTGTCCTGTGGGTGCATACGGGGTGCCTGCCTATGTATGTGTGTGTGTGTGTGTGTGCGGTTACGTCCAAATGTGTTCAATTAAGCGGTAATAAAATGTTCATTTGCTCATTGGTGCGCAAGGCCATTACAACAACAGCAGGATCTATGGCTGTAGAAGACTTTGTCGTCACCGTAATATATTATGGTAGCCAGATTATGCCCAGGTCCAATACCGTAGCCACCAGCAGCAGGCAACATTGATGCATATCCTGCCATTAGCAAGCCTTTTGCATAATACACAATTAATTTTGCACATAGTTGTTATTTTATTAATTGCTTCCATTCGTTTTTTTCTCAATCACAAAGTCGGTTAACCGAAGCCTGGCCTATTTGCCTGGCCCAAAAACAAAAGGCTAAAATCATCAGTGGCTTTAGAGGAGGCCAAATCGTTTGGCCAAATCCTCCATTTCCCATTCCAATTCCATTCGCCGCAACCAAGCAACCCACCCAGTCCAGGCCACACTGACTTCACATCAAAATAGATATTTTGCGGCTGCCTGCTCGTTACCAACAAACGAATGCCAAAACAGACACTTCTAACCCGAAAACCCAATACCCATCTTTGGGTAAAAACTCTCTTGTTTTCTTGGGAGATGTCACACATGTTCGGATGTTGGGCGAGGGACTAAATGTGTCAAATGTCACACTGACAATTGCCGCAATGCTGGCCAAGAAACGGGCACTTGTCGGGCGGAAGTTGTTACCAAATGTAAAATTAACAATGGATTATGTGTCATTTTTGCCTCTTCTCTTTGCTCTTTTACCCTTTGACTCTTTTTTGGCTTTGTACCTTGTACCTACCTTTAGATATGTAACCTCCTTTATGTCCTTTTGTCTCTGGAAACTAAAGTTACTTGGGAATGAGAGTTGCTAGATACATTTATAATACTTCTATGCTTATAATTTCGATTATATTATTAAAAGTCAGTAGAATTATGGCTTATTATGGAAAATGTGGATTACCAGGCATTAGTAAGGCAGGCTCAAAAGTTAACTTGCCATATGCAAATGTCTCTGTTATGGGGAAGGAGCAACGGCAACGTCGACAAGAGGAACTGCGTCCAAAATCAATTCCCGTCATCCCACCCAAGGTGCAATATCCCCGAAGTAAAGTCAAACGAAATTAGTTTGGTGCTCATAAAACTTTTTCACGAAGTTTGCACTGGCCACACACCAGACTCCAACCCCGTCCCCAGGGTACAGGGTGTATGTGGGTGTGTGAATACAATAACTTTGGCTTGCCGCCGGTGGGAGGATGAGGAGTGGAAAGAGGAGTACCACGACCGGAAACCTGGCAGCCCCACATGGCTCTTCACCTGAGATTTGAGACTTGAGACATGAAAAGTTTTTGCGTCCGGCTGGCCATTGGGTCCCAAGGCTTTAATTGTATTTCAAGTTCCAGGTTGTACTCGTCCATCTCGTCCAATTTTCCACCGCCATTTAGTCCTCTTCGTCCTTGGGCCCCCTTGCAGACACACACTTCTATTTCCATGCGTGATAAATGGCCAAAACAGAAAAACCGTTGAATGCCTTTGGCCGGCTTTGTTCGTCCTCCACGCTGGAAGCAACATTTCGGGGCTTTTGTCTTTCAATTTGGCCCAAAAATCTCTTTCGGCCAGTTGCGGTAGCTTTCCCCCGTCCCTTCTTCCTTCATCGCTTGTAATCGCTCTGTTTGCATTTGCGTTGCATAGTTTTGTGGGGCAACGCACATATGTACCTGGATTCTTGTATCGAATTCGGTCAGCTCGCAGGTTACAGTCAAGCCAGGCTTAAACTATTTCAATCTTAATTTAAAATAAATAAATTGTGATTGCTTTTTCTATTTTTTCTACAACAAAAGTGGCAAGGATCCCTAAAATCAAAGACGCATAAAAATAAAAAAGAATACTACTCATACTTACTGTTGGCTCTCAGTCTAGTTTGCATTTATTTTGGGAAATTTTCTATTTTTGGGAATTGTTTCCGAGATTATGGAAGAGGAGAAGAAAAATGATTAAAATATTCATTTTTACAAACCAAATTCGCAATCAAATAACCAGAACCCCAAAGAGAAACAAGTCTAGTTTCACTGTAAAATTTGTGGCCAAACTGTGCCGTATAATTGGGCTAACGTGTTCCGGCAGAGTAATTCATTCTGTTTATATGCTCTTCGGCTTCGACTAAGCTGGATTGTTGAAATGTGAAAAGATTTAATTTATTTGAAGAGCGAGCGAAAAAAAAGATTTCCCATTGCTTCACTTTACCTCACTGTCGAGGATTAGACTGGGTCCGGGTCCGGGTCCGGGTCTTCGAGGGGGATGCGCTGGTTTCGCCAATTCGATGGTTCCCTTTCGAATTGCATTTATTCAAACGTTTCAATTGCTTTCCGTCGGATTCAATCTCCGAGTGATTTATTGTGTGGCTGGCCCAGACAACCGATAAACCAAGGAGTAAGTGGTTGCCTAGGATGGGAATCGTGATTGCGTTTGCTTAGGCACAACAATTATCCGCAGTTAATGTAAACCAAATCAATAATTAAGTTGTGAACGAAGCCCAGAATTAGTCGCATTATAAAACGGAATGTATGCATTTACGATAATCAGATATATAATTATATTATTAGATGGTATAATAGCTAGTGCCTGGCTCCTTAAAAAAGGTTATAAAGGCCACCAAAGGCGCCAGGAGCCGCATTACATAGTTGGAAAGTAAAATGAAGTTCATGAAGTACGCCGTTTTCTTTTACGCGGCCGTCGGCATCGAACCGTATACCAAATCTTCGCGACCGCAGAAGACCAGTCTTTGGGCCAGCCTTCTCTTCTGGGCCAATGTGATCAACCTAAGTGTGATTGTGTCTGGGGAGATTATGTACCTAGGCGTTTCCCTTTCCGACGGCCAGCTGATCGAAGACGTCACTGTGATGTCCTACATGGGCTTCGTGATTGTCGGCATGAGCAAGATGTTCTTTATCTGGTGGAAGAAGCCTGCCCTCAGCAATATGGTCAAGGAACTGGAAGAGATTTACCCCCAGGACGCAATCCAGGAGGAGAAGTATCGCCTCGATAGCTACCTGCGTTCCAGCTCGAGAATCAGTGTCACCTATGCGCTCCTTTACTCAGTGCTGATTTGGACTTTCAATCTTTTCAACATGATGCAGTATTTCGTTTATGAAAAACTGCTGAAGACCCGTGAAGTGGGTCAAACTCTGCCATATCCCCAGTTCTATCCCTGGGTCTGGGAGGGCGACTTGTCCTACTACTTGCAGTTCTTTTGCCAAAACTTTGCGGGACACACCTCCGCCACTGGCCAGATCTCCACGGATCTCTTGCTCTGCGCCGTGGCCACCCAGTTGGTTATGCATTTCAACTATCTTTCCAGGTTCTTGGAGCACCAACAACTTACTGGCAATTGGAAAAAGGACTCGAAATTTCTGGAAAAGACCGTTCGCTATCATCAGCGAATTCTGCGGCTCACAGAAGTGTTAAATGAAATCTTTGGAGTACCATTGTTACTGAACTTTATGGTCTCCACCTTTGTTATTTGCTTTGTGGGCTTTCAAATGACCGTCGGGGTTCCGCCGGATGTTTTGCTGAAGCTCTTCCTTTTCCTGTTTTCGTCAATGTGTCAGGTGTACTTGATCTGTCACTACGGCCAGTTGATTGCCGATGCGGTAGGATATGCCTTCTTCTTCATGAATCAAGCGCCAATCTAAAGTATTTCTCCTCCTAAATTTTATAGAGCTCTAGCCTATCGATTGCCGCCTACAAACAGAACTGGAGTTATGCTGACATCCGCTACCGTCGATCTCTTATCTTGATTATAGCCCGATCCCAAAAGATTACCTATTTAAAGGCCACTGTATTTATGAACATCACCAGGGCCACCATGACGGATGTAAGTGTTTTGATTAATATTTCCTAAAAAGAAATTAATTTAAGGTTCTTGTCTTAATCCAGATACTTCAGACATCATACAAGTTCTTCGCTCTCCTCCGCACCATGTATGTAAAATAAATGAGTTTCGTAGATATCTTTTGTTTGTTTGGCATTCAATAAATTTAAGAAAGTCCATCTAACACTTTTATAATAATAAATGGATGGAAAATACTTAAAGGTCAAGGTTTTTACCAACAGTTCCAGGATAACGTGGTTTTGAATTATAAATATGACCAAACAGCTGGAAGAATTCAAGGACTAGAGTGGGCGGTTCGCAAAGCTAATTATCTAATTTGAATGCATTTCAATTCATGGTAGTATTAGGCAAAAACAGAAGGTCATCCGGACTCTGGTATATATGCATTGCAATCCAAATACAATGGTCATTCAGTTTTGAGACACCTCTTGAGATGGAAAAGTTCATGAAACACTCTATTTTCTTCTACAACTTCTTGGGCATCCAGCCGTATAGAACGGGTATGGTAAATCAGAAGGAAAGTCGTACATCTCGATGCCTATTTTGGGCCAATGTCATCAACTTGGCGATCGTGACGTTTGGAGAAGGTGTCTATTTTCGGATGGCCTACAAAGAAGGTAAAATTCTGGAGGCCGTGACAGTGTCATCCTACATTGGCTTCGTATTTGTGGGCGGCATGAAGATATCCTTTATTATTTGGAAAAAAAACACGCTCAGTGAACTAATCAGGCGGTTCGAAAGCATTCATCCCCACGGAGAGGCTCAAGAGGAGGCCTTCAGAGCAAATGATTATCTCCGCACTATGTCCAGGATCAGTCTAAGGTTCTCCACGCTCTATTCGCTGCTTATCTGGATTTTCAACTTGTACTGCATCATAGAGTACCTGGTCTACGACAAGTGGCTTAATTGGCGAGTGGTGGGCAAGACGCTGCCCTACTTGATGCACATTCCGTGGGAATACCAGGACAATTGGTCCTATTACCTCTTGCTTCTCTCCCAGATCTTTGCAGGCTGCACTTCGGCAGCTGGACAAATTTCGACGGATCTCTTGTTTTGCGCGGTTGCAACATTGATTGTCATGCATTTGGAACATCTTGCCGATACTTTGCAGAACCACAAGTTAAGTGGAGACTGGGTGAAGGATTCCCGGTTTTTGGCCCACACGGTGCGCTACCACGAGAAGCTTCTCCGCCTGTTGGATGTTGTCAATGAGCTATTTGGAATTCCATTGTTGTTTAACTTTATGATCTCTACGGGTGTGATTTGCTTTGTGGGATTCCAGATGACGGTGGGAGTGCCTCCCGACATGATTTTTAAACTGTTCCTGTTCCTATTCTCTTCGATTAGCCAAGTCTATCTGATTTGCCACTACGGACAGTTGGTGGCCGATGCGGTATGAGGTTGAAAGAAGTTAGAAACTTTGAACAAAATGTATTATTTCAGAGTTTTGGCATATCATATGCGGCCTACAGCCAGGACTGGCATCACGCCGACGTACGATACAAGCGGGGTCTGCTCCTAATAATCTGTCGGGCTCAGCGCATCAGCTATCTGAGGGCCACAATTTTTATAGTGATCACCAGATCCACAATGACCGAGGTAGTTATTCAATGCAAATACATTTTTTGTCTATATCTGATGTATTTTCATATTTTTTTTTTAGCTTCTTCAGCTGTCATACAAGTTCTTTGCCTTGCTCCGCACTATTTATGCCAATTAAAAGGACACCTAACCACCAACATAATTTTTAGAGCACTTGAATTTATGTAGCTTTGTGACCAAAATAAAAGTGTCCTGACGCCCTTTACATCTGGTTTCGGGGGGTTTAGACGTGAGGGAAAATTATTAAGTATATCTCTAGTAAACCTTTAAAAGTGTCGGAAACATTTCAATTACTTACTTTAGAATTTGGTATAGTTTTCCTGAAAGCGTAGCATGTGCACATTACAAACAGAACTGACCATGGAAGATCCTCGGGCCCTAATCCCTACTCCAAGTACTCCATGCAATGCTTTTAAAGGCTCAACTCGGACGTAATTATGCGGCGGCACGAGTTCCACGCATGTCCATCGCCATCGCAAGGACCAAAGAAAAAAAATGGAAGCAATCTTTTTAGCGCTCGTAGCTGCCACTGAAAAGGCAATTCTACGGCTTCAGTAAAGGGAGGAAATATGTTGCTACAAAAGAAAATTGCAGAGTAAATTTTTCGCTTCACTGCATACAAGTTGTGCTTATGAGTTTTTGCAGTTTGTTAAAGAAAGTCAAGAGGTATTTTCGACTTGATTGGGACCTGATTGACTCTCGTGGGGTATAAATGGGAAAATATCCGAGAAGGTTGGTACACAAAATGGTTGTTTAAAACATTTTTAGAGAAGCCAAGAAAGCGAAATCAAACTGCCACTTAATAAGAGTAATATTTAGGGTGTAAGCTAGTTCATTTCCCGGTTGGAAACTTGTTTTGTTGGATGAGTTTTTTTTTAACTTAAAGTTTGGCGCATGAGGACAGGACGAAGGGATGTCCGCATGGAGGATAGCTCCATCTCCAGGCAATGGACAACTAACTGGTTTGATGGCATCTAATGCAGTTTCTCCATGATGTGTGGCTGTATGCACGCACTCAACAATATTACCAATTTATGCGCTGAAGCGTGTCAGTGGGCATGGTATTAAGAAGTGGTAGGAAGGATGTAGGAGTTCCCCGTATAACAATTTCATTTTTGACGAATTCCGACATCACCTGCCACAGTTATTGTTTGAGAAAGCCACGTGCATAAAATATATTATATTAAAATCTATTTTTTGTCCAATGCCTAGCCTCCGCCGGAGGGCTTGCCAATTTCCCATTTCCCTCGCTCCTGGTATGACACATTTTTTTGTGGGCTAACAATTTTACTTACTTATTTATTTTTGTGTGTGCCTGTGAGTGTTTTTTGTCGCTGTGTGCGCTGTGGCTCTTTTTGGGGATTTATTTTTCATTTTTGTGAAATTTTTATAAAGCTCCAAATGTGATACAATTTAATTTCTGGTCACGTTTTGTGTGATTTCCAAATGGCAGCAGTTACAACAAAAACAGAAATAGCAGGAAGAGAAGGTTGAAAGTCTTTCAATATATCTCTTGGCATATTGCATAATTTAAGGTCCTCTAAGCACGGAATACGTTTATTACCCCCACATACAAATTTATGTATGTATCTGTCTGGTAGCAAAACAAGGCCAACATTGACCACCAGCCAGTGCAAAGATCATATCTGGCGAAGTCAATTACTGATACTGTCACGGTTAACCTGGCGCCATGGGTTTCATTCTCGGCACATTAGTATGCAGCTGCGGCTAACCGAAAAATAATTAAATTGTATATTTGTATAAATCAATAATAAATTAGCTAATTGCGAAACATGATAAATAAATTTGGAATACATGATTAAAGTTGCGTATGCTTTGAGGTAACGATAATGCATTTTGTGGTCGATAAATGGCGACATCTAAATATTTGCAGCCTCTTGTTTGATTTCCGTAAGTGAATTGTGAAATAATAACGCAAATAATCCGTATTTAAAATTGTTTACCAAAAAAGATTTTTATTTTAGATGAAATAAGGCCATTAAATCAGCCTCTCCCGTTACATATCTGAACCATTTTGTCAAGTTTGGAGGCCATTTCTGATTCATTACCCCGATATTGAATTAAAGGTGAAGTACTACATGCAGGCCAAAGGCTATCAACATAAACATTTCTGCCGTTTATGGGTAAATGTGAATTTGCATTTCCCATGCAAAATGCATCGAAACCAGCAGAGCGAAAAGTGAAACTGCAAAAAGCTGCTCCCACTCTTTTTTTTTTTTTTTTGTTTATTTTGGCTTTTTTGCAAAGCTTTCAATGGATTTCTCCCACCAGCGGTTGTTAAGTCCACTTATCAAAACGTGCAAATAACTCAGCTCCCAGGATAGGGACAAACACGTGATGGCAACTGGTGCCGTGATGACCCAGTGGGGCGTGTTCAATGGCCAATTGGCAAAAAAAACCGATGGCATTGTTGCAGGCGAAGACCAGCGAAAGGATAAAAAAATATATATATAACCCGAGAGTTGGACAAAGCCCGGACAGTGCATTATTGTTGCCACACATTCGGAGAAGGCAGTGTCGAAGGGGGATGGGGGTGCGCTCTATTTTTTCAATTAGCTGCCATTAAATTGAATTCAAATATTGAAACAATATGTTGCCCAGCAGGCAGCAGGGCCCTATGCTTCTGACATTGTGCAAAAGCCCGGCCACTGGGAGATTTTAGTTTCGGCTTAGCACCAGAATGCACCCCTCGCTGATCGGGTGTGATTTATTGATTTTGAGTGCAGTTTTTCTTGTCAAAAGTCGACTGCTGCCTGGTATCTGGTGTCTGGTCTCCACACAAAAATGTTAAAATACTACAAAAAATTGGCCTAGCGGAAATCGCATAAAAATTGTTTCGATTTTATTCAGTTTTTGGCTCAAAGGATTCACTCTCTACCCCCGATTCCTGGCGAATGTGTGAAAATCCGTACATATCGATGTGGAGAATCCTTTTCACTGGGAGATAACATACATTTCAGTGCAGTATGGAAAGCGAGTATAGAAATGGATACTAAAAGCCTCTAAATTAGTTTGCCAGTATTATTACTCATACGCACTGTGTGGAGAAATGATATTTTTATGGCCTTGCATTAGGGAAATGGCGTAGTGGGTGGCGTTCCATGAATATGGCCCCGGTTGAAAGACATTCCCCTGCCCCCAAATGTATTCTCGGCAAGACAACATTTGTTAATGGCCATCGAAAGTGACTGGAGGTTTTTGGGGTGTATTTTTTTAGACTTTGTCCTGCCCCCGCTATTCCAGCGATGGTTGTCGATGATTTAACGATGGCTTATTGATTTCTTATAGGCCCATTAATAGTGGCCCGGCCCGGCTAATAGCATTCATATTCGAAGCGATTTGTCAAAGAGACATAGGACATGTGCCTTTATCGGGATAATTGTGACAGTAATGTGAGCGATACCGGGACGGAATCTATATATATGTATTTCATTGCCGGGATATATCAAAGGCGAAAAATGCGCGGCAAGTCTCAAGGGGAGGGTTAAGGGCGGTAAGCGGGGCTTAGAGCCAAAGTAGGCTGCTGAGCCACACAAAGCGGCCACAAAGACGCGCGGCTTGTATGCGCAAAGATAAGCGTGGGATTTCATTTGCTCATTACTCAACAGCTTACACGGAAGCGGAGGAGCCCTGGCCCTGGTAAGGGCAAGGAGGAGCGGGAAAGGAAAAGCGGCGGCAAAGCCAAAGGAAGTAATAAGAGCGCGGCTGCGAGCACATAAGAAATGCATGTGCACATAATTCATTTTTTATGCTGGATTACAGCAGCAACAAAAATGATGGCGGCTAAGTACAGTTACATTTACAACTACAACCCACACACCCACACTAGTGCACAAAAACTTGCCACAAGGACATTGAGAGAAGGAGATAGAGAAGGAGAGAGGGAGCGAGGTAGGAGTAGCGACTGTCATCGTCTACAGCTCCTGCACCGGAAACGGAAGCGACATCCAAGTTTATGTTAAAGTTTGATGCAAAACTCCCAAAAACTCACACATGCAATGCGTGTACTTAAAACATTCCTTAAAAATACAACAAACTAAGTAACTATAAACTATAAAACTAAAGTATATCCCCAAACAGACATTAAAACAAATCTTTACAATTTTTCAAGTTTTAGTCAATATCCCATGCTTTTTGTTTCGAGTGTAAGTAGCCGGGCTGGGAAAAGTTTCGCTCCGTGTTGACTTTTGTGGCTCCTGTAAGTGTTGAGACTTGCGGTGGTGTCCGTTGCAAGGGTGTGCGTGGCTGTGTGGTGCAGGTGGAAAGGAAATTAAATCAGCCTCGTGTGGCGTGCACATCATTAGTATGTATAGAGGCTCCTTGGGCTCCAGGACGGATGATTATGAGGGCTGTATACGAGTGTGTGGTGCTGTGCTGTGCTGTGGTGGCTTGCTTCTTGTAAGGATGCGGCACTTTTCTTATTGCCACTGCAAATTGAGTTTGCCTTAAAGTGGCAACGGTTTGATTAGTCGTTGCATATCAAATTGACTTGTTCTGGATGAGTCCATATACGGAATATCGCCGCCCTCTTGTGCCAGCTGACCAAATAGCAAATGTCAAACCAAAGCTTCTTTTGCCATCCATTGGCAGGACGTTGTCGTCTGCCTGTTTGCTTGCCGGCTCAAAGCGCCAAACGTCGAACGTAGAATGTTGAACATTCAATGTTGAAAGGACCCCTGTTCTTGGTTAGATCCTGCAGCTGGGCTATTTGCACACTGATGCATTCGTCGCCTAAGCTGCTCCTTATGACATTTATTTTTATTGACTGCACTGCAGGCACAGACGGAATGCCTTGGCACGCCATTGGCTTTGCCTTTGGGTTTGCCACTGCCTTTGCCCGGCCCAGCTCTAAACTGTTCGTCTGAGGCTCTGGTAAGAGGATTGGCAGGATACTTTAAAGCAGAACTGCTAGCCAATGACCAAGTTATTGTATACACCGGAAAAACAACTTTTTTATTAATAGAAAGAATAAACTTGAACAAAATTGCAATCAAAATAAGCATTAAACTTTTAATTGAACCTTATTTTTGCGAGTGTGGAGCATGTTACCCCTATCAGTGCTCCTGATTTAAGAAACGTTCGTATTTGTGCTGCAAAAATTCATAATTCAGTGGCACAGAGACACAGGAGTGCGTGCGCCATAGCCTTCCATATCCTTGGCCATTTCCTCTTCTCTTTTTTTCCTCTTCGTACCCGGATCCTTCTCCTGGTTCCTGGTTATTTATGCATATAACGAGCCAAAGGAGCCCGACCAACGGAAATGAGTTGAACTTATTGCCTCGTGTATGGCGACCGCCTCCTCGGCGAGGATCCTTGTTGTCAGGCGCTCTCCATCTGCATACCTTTTGTTGTTTAATTAGAAAAGTGTTTCATGTAAACTCTTCAGTGGCAGTATGACAGCTCCGATAGATTGAAGCCAACAGGCAGCAGCAACAATGGCAGGAAACTCTACAACAACACCATTGAGTAATTTCATTTTTGTTGACAATCTCGAGGCTTTTGTGGCCTGCCACTAAGACGACCGACCCTACCCTTCGGCCACGCCCACGCCCTCGCCCACTCCGGCTATCAATGGCAATGCAGGCGGACAGGCGTGCCTTTTCCTTGTTCCTGTTGTTGTTTTTGTTGTTGTTGTCGATGTCCCTTTACTGCCTTTGTTGTTATTGTTATTGTTATTGTTACTGACTGCGTTGGCTCAGTTTTAATATCATTTTCGTTCCACTCCAGTTGGCATTTTAATTTAAGTTTCATTTTCAATTTAAGACTTTGACTTGCCAGGCGACTTGCATTGCGGCTGCATCATGGTCATAGTACCCCTGCCCCAGCTCCAGCCTCTGCCCCTGCCCCTGCCACTTCCCTTTTGGTTTTCCTTCTCAGGCGAAAGGACCCCCTCGCCATTTTTGTCGCAGTTGTTTTGTATTTTCGCGCTTTCACGCTCGCCTTTGTCTGCATCTGTGTTTCCCGCTTGGCAGCCATTTGGCGGCCATTTTAAATTTATTATTTGTATTTGCCGTTGCGGCCATGCCCGGCGCTTTGTTGTGGTCCACGCCCATAATCCCAGCCCGCTGCCCCTTCTTTCCTTGGCCTTCTTGAGCTTGCATTTTCAATTAGAAAAACTTTGCATAGCAAATGCCTGACAATAATTGCGCTTGTCGTGGCATCGGGGATGGGTTGGAGATGGGGCGTGGCATGGCTCTTGTGTTGTGCATAATCAGTTAACGAGGCAACGATTTTTGTTGTAATTTCTTTTGAAATAATTTATTGGCAGCTTTTTAATTAAAACTTGGTATAGTCGCAGAGACAAGGCCAGCCACCGAGCGAGTGCCATAAATTTGCATTAGTGATAAAGTGACGTTGTCTTATCCTGCGGTGACTGCGGACTCACTGCCCTCCATCGATTGATTAATGGGGGGGGATAGGAGCGGGACCCATGTGTCAACTGCTCACCTTAAATAATGGCTATCCTTGGCCCAGGACCTGGCAGCAGGTGTGCCTGAAATTCGTGACACTCCAGGCTGACCTCTTCGCGCCATTTGTATCTGTGTGTCCCTTTCCAAAAGACGCCAAAGCTTAAATTAGGATTAAGCAGTTTGATTGGACTTTCGCATTCAGAATTTATGCAAATTGGCTAAACCATTGCCGGGTCTTACCTCCCTATAAGAGTATAACTAAGGATGGATAAAAAGAGAAAAGAGAAAGAGAACTATATCTTTGAGTTTGCGCTCCATTTCAGGTGACATCTCCCAGGTCCTTCAGCCGCAATCCCCTTAGGTCGGACCCTTTTCCGTTTTTCTCTTCGAGGCAGTGAAGCATGAGGAATATATGCCACAAATCATTACCAGCTGAGCCCCAAAAAGGTTACGGGATATCTCCTCTGATGTGCTCGAGCTGTTTCTCCTCCATTCGAGGGAGGCAATTTGCATTGGATTTTATGCTAAAGTTGTGCCAAATTTTCGGACCATCAACAACGCATCAGTGGCTGCTGTTCCTTGGCAGAATGCATCAAAAACTCGGCGACAGCCATTGCCAGTGCAATAGGAACAACAGCAGCAACATCACCGCCACCAAAAGCAACAGAAATGGCAACAATAACGACCACAAGGCATTTGGCGCAAAAATGCAACTGCTACAAATTATGTGAATTATGCGTTCGGCTGCCGCATGCGTTTGCATAAATTTCCCAACTGCCAGACGGCAATGCCCGAGGCGCTGCAGCAGCGCTGCAGGAAAGCGATGAGGGATTCGTGGAGTGGACGGAACGGTCGGGTTGGCCGGGACGGTTGGGTTGGCCGGGATGTTGGATGCAACCAACATTCGTGGCGCGTTTGCCACATATCTTGTCTAACAAATTGCATTCGAGTGTTTAACATGCGCCCAACAGGCGTTGATGTTGATGTACGAAGGATGCGAAGGACTTTTCCATGTTTTCACCCGTTGACGTCGTCGTCGGCGTCTTCCTCCTCCTTCCTCGTCCTTCCTCGTGGTAAGTGTTACAGTGTTATAGTGTTACCGCAGCTGCCGCTACAAGCTCCACGAGCATCGAATGTGTGTCGCCACGGTTATGTGTGTGCGTCATAATTTACTTTGAAGTGGCATTTATGGTCGTCCTGCGAATGGATGGATGCTCGATGGCAAAAGTAGCTGCGCAAAAAATACGACCATTGCTGCAAAATTTAAATTGCCACAAACAAAATCAAATCAAATGCGGCAAATTCTATATACATATGTACATGCATACGTACAACCAAACACATACAGCAGGGAAGCAAACAAACACACCACAATTGCATGCATAATTGCATCAAATGGCCAAAAATTTGATTTCAAATTGTTGCTGCATACTTTCGAATGGGTCGCTTCCATCTGCTGTGGCCAGTCGAAAGTCACACGCCGCCATCAAACGCTCCGAAATTGTACAAATTTAATATGCAATAACAGATACAGACACAGACACAGACGCAGTCAGGACCAAAAACACAAACACATTTGCACGCATCTGAATTTAATTAAAATTCGCAGTTATTGGCCAAATGTATCGAAGCACCGTTTTTTGCACCCCCTTGCTCTGTAATTAAATTAGGCTAACAGGGACGGCCACGAGGTGGCCCACATTTGCACCAGGACATAGATACTGCGTTGCCAATATATGTATGTATATCCCTCCGACAGGAATTGCACAAACAAAACAGACGATTTAATTACAAATTGAAATTAGATGGTAAGCCAAACTCATAACCTTGGTACACAGCGAAGAGCCCTTCTAATTCTGGAAGCTCTTAGATCTTTGTGTGAAATAGGATGTGCACAAGGTCCTTTAACGAATCCTCCAATATAGAGAATTATTGAAAGCAATATAATAAGATATCCTGGTGGAATCTGGTTTTGGTATTTAGGTGCATCGCGTGTAAATAATTATAATCCGAAAATCAGCCACCAACAGCCAACTGTCAACAGCATTTGATGAGTTTGCAATTGCATTCCAATTTAGCTCACGGCTGAATAAACTATTAAATATGTATATGGAACTATTTATTTGTAAGCTATATGTATTGCAAAAACGGATAAACATGGTATTGTGTGTGTGGCATAAGCCACGGCGGGTTTATTAAACTGTTCAACCGAAATGGAATCATTTTGACAAAATTCAGCTTCAGCTTTGGTAAATGTTTGCATTTTTAAAAGAATATTATTTAACATTTGACACACGTTTTTGCATGTTTTTTCTGGGATTCAGGATGTCCTTGTTTCTATAACCAAACTCTTTAATTTGGTCCTTTGATGGGCGTCTAATTTTTGTACGCAGCACACTTGAAACGAATCTAGGCCTAGTCGACAAAGTGTTTGCTGCAAAATGTTGACAAATTTTAATTACTTTTTAGCAGCTGGCACCGCTCGGTTGGCGCTGCAATTACAAGAGGAATTCTTTTTCATTATTGCTGCAAAAACAGGCAAATATTAATAAAACAAAACCCTTCCTCCCACACTCTGGTCCTTGCAAGTTGGCAGCCGGCAACACGCATACGCCATGTTGGCTGTCAGTTTGTGCCATGTAAGTGGGTTACTTTTCGCTTCGCACTCGCCTGTTGTTGCTTTCTGACCCAAAACAAGGCATTTTCTGAGGGCGGGACCTTAGTCGAAGACCCAATCTAAAAATGTTATTTAAAATTCTCGAAAGTTATCCATAGAAACACAATTACTACAAAGTTTTAGGTCTTGAGTCGACTTTACAGTGGAGTGGAAATGATGAAATACTGAAAGCCTATGAGATATTCCTTAAAACTTTAACGTAAAACAACTTTAGTTGGGAAAAAGTTTCAGTTTAGCTAAAATAACAATAATATCATAATGTTTGCTCTTACAACCCCAGGACCATTTAAAACAAATAAACGTTCCTCCTTTTCCAAAATAAATATAAAGACAGACACAAGTATTGTTGTTTATTTAGTTTAAATGTAAACACCAAGTTTTTCTCCTTTTTGGTGCAAGGCCAAGTGTGGGTCATTACTCACGCTTGACAAATCGGCTCTCGAGCCTTATTCTCTGCCATGCATTTATTATTGTGGAGAATGCTGTTGGCCCTGTTCCTAGCCTCGAGTACGGCTTGTGTGGCAATTGTCATCCTGTCACTTGAGTCCCTCTCCAGACTCTCCGGACGGGGCATTCAGTACGCAGTGCAGCGCAAACAAAAAACCAAAATGAGCATTGAAATAGAAGCCAGGCAAGTTGTGGACAATTTTTAATTAAAAAATTGCGAAAGACATTATGCACAATGGCGCTTGTGGTGGTGGGCTGGTCTCCTCAATGGCACTTGTACTCCCGGCCGCGCCAGGGCTCCTTCAGCTCCTGCTGCTGCTACTGCTGCTCCTGTTTCCCTCCTGCCAGGGCGAATCACAGTCAATGCCATTTGAGAGACATAGGAAACAAAGCACACTTGACAAGCTTGACTTCGAAAGGCGGAAGGAGGACAGGCGGGCAGGCATATTTGGCATCGGAGAAGATGCAGTGGCTCCGGGTAATGAAAATGTCAGCGCAGCTTAGTGGAAGTGCTGAAGATTTTTTGCAGTAAATTTATTAAAATTGACGTATTTAACGGGGGGACCATCATCATCATTATCAGCACAGCAATTACGAGAGCCAGACCGTTGGGATTCCCTCATTAGGGGAACTTTACTGTGGCATATCCTGCGTGTGGGTGCAGTGCCACCAGTGATGAGATAATTTTATATTCAATTACCGAATTATGTACATTTTGGCAATCTAATTTTCGGTTTGGACGCAGGTGAGCTAATAGGTTTATCAAAATATTCATTCTCCTGGAATTCAGAAATGTTCATCTAGACTCCTGCCATCGCTATCCGCTTCCCGCAAAGCTGAGTGGCACTTTCTGGCGATGCCATGGAGGACACGTCGCGGTCACTGACAGTGTCAAAGGCAAAAGCGGCCGCCGGCGCTTCAAGGGGACGTGGCACGAGGCCAAAACAATGACATTGAGGTGTCGAAGGGGCGATGCGAGATGTGAAGCAACTACATCCCAGATAAGGATGCAGGTGACACAGGCCCATGGACAGCCTGAGATGGCTGGATAGTTAGATGGTTAGACGGTTATCGCCGGGCCAAGCCGGAATAAAGCCTCAAATTAGCGTGAGCGCTTTGCAGAATTTACTGCCACAGGCTGGGGCAGTTGCTGCAGTGGCAGAGACAGCACCAGCAACAGTGGCAAAGGCAATGGCAGTGTGGCAGTGGCAGCAGTTTTGCCGCTGGCCTGCGGTCGCTGTAACGGGCCAACAAACCGCAACAAAAGCCACGCAACATGGCCAATCTGTGGAGTTCATAAAAGTGTCAACAACTTGCCCTGGCCAAGAAGAGAGAAGCGGAGCGAAAAAAAAGTAAAACTGAATCCCGGACGTGGCGAAGGTCCTGCATTGTGCAGGCCACGTTGCGTTGACCGCTGATAAGGCAAAACGACGTTCGTCCTTACACCCACACACACATACACACGCAGGCAGTCCTGTTGGCTAACTAACGCGCATTCGTTAGGCAAGACAAAGTTAACTGGCAGTCACGGATCCGGGACAAGAGCGAGTCGACTCCCACCGCACTGTTTGCGGTGCTCCGTGCCGCACTGTTCCGCCGTGTTTTGTTTTGGCCAGCGAGGCAATCAACGTGCCAGCTCCCTCTCGGGGGAATGCAATACCACCAACGCTTTTACGTCTTATCAGCCACGTTAGCAACATATACCACCGCTTTTCTATGGGGCTTTGGGTCGTGTGGCCACCTTTGGTGGCAGCCTACCTTTGTGGCAACTGCATTGCCACTACATATGTATTATATATTTCAATTATTTTATGATAGCTGGAAGGCCATTTACTCGCACCGTAATTTAATGCTTTTCCAATGGCTTAACTGAGAGCTTTCATTAAGTTTAACCGCCCTTTTAAGCCATAATTTAATTATCCTGGGGAATCATCAATCAGGTGTTGAGGTGTTGTTCTTTATAGCTGGCATAGCTGCTGCAGCTGGTGGTAAAAATAATAATTTAAGCTCTCGTTTATTGTTTGTAATGGTAGTTGGTTATTTTAATTCTGTAAATACATTTTCTTCAACTACTATCACCCGTGATAAGCCACAAAAATTACGTTTCGCCCCGCAAAAGAGACCATTTCTGTAAATGCAACCATCATTGGAATCCTTTAGGGACCTGGCAGTGGCAGAGATAACCTTCAGGTGAGTTAGTTGCTGGCCGCATTGGGAAAATTCAAAGCCAAAGCCAAAGTCAGTAATGGTCAACTGCTCGTGGCACTTCGTTAGCCGCTTTTGTGCTGCACCTCCAAAAGCAACAAAAACGCGCTGAAGGAATACATTTTTTGCCTTTTTTTTTAATGAAGGGCATTGCTACAGTGGCGTTGGCGTTGGCGATGGCGATGGCGATGGCGGCGGCGTCGGTAGCCAATTAAATTTCCAGAGCATCAAAGGCCAAAACGAATGGTCGAGTGGTAAGGCTGCGGACCGGGAAATTATGAGGATGGGAGGAAGATAAACTAATTGAAGGTTCCGAGCACCAAAGTGTGCATTATGCTGGACTTTAATAATTTAAGGGTGGCCGGCGAGGACGCATCTGGAAATGTTTACCTCATTGCTGTGGAAGGGCAAAGCGAAAATTGTCATATGTAGATTTATAGCGAATGATAAGAATAATATTTACAATGCCCTGAAGGTTATGCACACAGCTGTATCCACACCCACACAAAAGTCAACTTTATGGGATACTTAATGTCCAGCCATAGAGCCATAGAGCGGAGAATAGTCAGCCTGATGGCACATTATGCCACACGACGCCCCTCAAATTACGTATACGCAACGTTGGCTTTGCAGAACGTGGAAGCAGACGGACATGGCATGGTACTTAGTGGCCGTCTCGGAGGCGCTTGTCAGGCTTGGAATTTAACGCAGGACCTGATATCACAAGCGGACACTTTGATCGCAATCAGTGATTAGATTTCCAACTGGCTTCTGGGCGTTATAGAAATATAGTGGATAGAAATTTAAGGAAAATTATGGAGCAAGACTGACATATTTAAGCATTTTCGAATACTATTAAAGTGTACACTTTATGGAAAATATAATAGCATATAATCTTCCTCTAATTAATACCATTTCTAATTCCAAAAGGTTTACATTTCCCGGTTAGTATACATTTTCCGTTTGAAGTGTATCAAAGTGGAAGTTGTCTAAGCTTTGATTCTCCGTATTTGCCATACGCTAAGAGGCAAAAGTTATATGTGCGTCGCAAGGATATTATCATATGGCACACACAAGTCCTCGCACACACAAACACACACACAGAGATACACCCAGAAGGACATCGAGTCTCACGTAATATCTGGTTATCCGTTATCTAGTTCCAATTCCAGCTGCTGCTCCTTCGGCCAGGGTAATAAAGTGTTGCGGAAGTTGGACATATTGGTTTTTAATATTGAGTTACTTGTTTGTCTGGACAACTTTTGAGTGGAGCTAAGCAAGCAGGCCGGCCGGCCAGCCATCCAGCCATCCAGGCATCGAGCCATCCAGCCACGTTGAAGCTCGTTAGAGAGGAGATCAGATGACCCAGTGGACCCGCTGGGAGCCACCATTGCCACGCCCATCGCTTTAAGCTGAACCGACAGCGAGTGGCCACCAATCATACGCGAAAATGGATTCTGTTTACTCTCGTTATAATCGCTTTGCCTGAGTCAGCTCAGCTTACCGAATAAATTTCCACATTCCCTGACCAATTTTAAAACAACAAACGACCCAGAACCCAGTGCCCAGTGCCCAGAGCCGGGAACCCCTTGGCGGACGCAGTCCCTGCCCCTCCAAGGCTGTCGCCATGGCCGCCCCAAATTGGCGCCATTTATTTACTTGTTTGTTTCAACTTCCGTTCATTGCCACGCCGCAAAAAGTGTAAGCTATGGAGCATACCTCAAACGGTCCGGCTGCCCAGGACCACAGCCCACTCGCCTCCTCCCCCAGCCTCCACTCTTCACTCCCCTTCGCGCATTTCCGCTGCCATTAGCCGACAAACTTCATTTGTCATCTCATTTTTCTGCACGCTCGACAGTTTTCTTCCCTTTTTGCGCAGTGAAAATTTATGTAAACGGACATTCCCATTCTCGTCCGGCGGACACTGAATCCGGCGGACCTCCTCAGAAGACCAGTAGGACGGACTCCGATTCGGATTCCGATTCTGATGCTGATTCCGATTCCGATGCGATGGGGACGCACCCGTTGCGGTTATGATGACATAAAAGGCCCGGCTGATAAAACGCCCACGCGGCGAACAAGGCAATCGGAGCAACACAAAAACACTTTTCTCCGCCGATTGTGATCTGAGGAGGCATGAGGCATGGGGCGTGGGGCAACCGGAAAGGGACTGCAGCGGAAATAACATGCTGTGATTTAAGACTTCATTTTGTCGCTATGGGGCCGAGACCCTTGAACCCTCGGGCCTTTCTTTAATAATTGCAAAACCGAAGATGGCCATTTGGAATCTGCTTTCCATTGTCACTGTTCATTTCGCAGCGCGCTCCTTTGAATAATTGAATTATTTAATGCGATGCGATTGTAATTGTAACTGTTGTAGCAGAAGCAGCCGTATTAACTGGCACAGAAACGAAACGGAAACGGATATGGAAGCTGGCTGGATGACTGAATGGGTGAATGGTTGTATGTTGGCTGTGCCCGTGCTGGTGCCAGTGCCGCTGCCTCCGCCACTGCCACTGCCACAGTTCCTGTTGCCACTAAAGTTGTTTGCGTTGTCATCCCCGGATCCTGACATTGTGCGAATTCATTTAATTAGTGGAGCAGCTCAATTCTGGGTGTTAAATTTCGCGCTTCTGTAAATTTTGGCCCCCTACGCTGTGACTGGAGCAGGAGCAGGAGCAGGAAGCTTTCGTTGTTTGCCGGCGGGTTTAGCGACCTCACTTCGCCTTTCGATAGAGCCATGTGAATGTGCTGCCAGCTAGTGATGCTTTCAACTCAAATCTCGCCGGGGCATCAAAAATCACGTGCGCCATTCCATTCGCAGTTGCAGTGGCAGCTTCATCGGAGCAGGAAACTAAATTAAACCGTTTTGTTGCCGGCCAGCATTGAATGAGGCAAGAGGCAATAAAAGGCGTCAGTTAGCTAAGTGCTGGCTGCATTGTGCCAAAGTGCGTTCACAGATGAGTGGCCAGATGGGCAAAGCAGCTTTTATCCATTGAGGGCGATTTCTACTTTGCAAGTACACGCTGCAAAAAATTGGATTACAAAACTCGCACAAGGAAGCTTAGTAGTAAATGCACTGTAGGTCATATTTCTCAGAGCTTTATATATTTACATTACTATACACACATAATTCCTTGACTTGGCTATCGTTTCTGTTAGTGTACCTCCGCAACACCTCCCAGGGGGCAATCAATTCATACGGCTGTTCCAGGCAAAAAACCAATTAAATTTTATAAGCCGTACAACTTGCATAGAACGATTTGCGCCGTTTTCTTTTGGCCGGACAAGTTCAAGCACTGCCTCAGGGGTGCAGTTGAAAGTTTATCCCTACACCCACACCCACCCACACCCACCCACACTCACACACACACACACACACACATAATTGAATGCCAAGTGGCATCTTAGACGTCTGCAATTCTTTAACTACTTTTTGGCTGTGAATTTCAAAGTCATTCCGTAGGCAGAACCGCAGCCCATCGAAGAACAACAACAACGCCGTTAATTATTCATGAATAGAAAGAATAAAAGTGGAAGAGTTGGGGTCTCTCCGGCTCTGGCTGGATTTTCATTGCAGAAAGCAGAAAATCCAAGTTGAAAACTTTGGCTCCCCGCAACCGAGCCAAGCCAAGAAATAAAGTTTTGCCCCTTGCCAAAAGTTGATCCCTTGGATTTATTCAACTAGACAATTTGCCAAAGCTTTGTGGCGTGTGTTGGCCATGTGTAATAATGAAATGATCCCTGGTCGTTCGTCCTGGTCCTGGGTGGTCTTATGTCTTCGCCAAGCACCTACACCTACAACTACCAAGGGGAGGGGAGGGGCCTCATCATCATGCGCCGTCCAATCATCCGATGGTACAAGTTGCATATGTTGTAAATACTTTCGGGATACTGATGGCCTCAGCTGGGGCAGGGCTCAGAATTTCGGGGCTGTGTTGATTGATTGATGTTTGGGCCTTGAGGCCGCAGGACCGAAAGGATCAGAAAGTTGCAATATGTTTTGAAAACTTTTCGCCTTTTCGGCTTATGCCCACTGGCCGACCCTCTGGGTCTGCTATTTTATCGGAAACAATTTAATAAGCTCTCGCTGGAATTTCAAATTAAATTCCCTTTAATTGGCATTATAAATTCGCCATTTTCGAATTATTGATGGCAGAAATGGGAAAAGAGTGAAATGAAGAAATCAATTTCGGTATTTGCCATGGTTTTTGCAGCTTTGGTAGCTTTGGTTGCATTTGATGTATTGTGTGTTGTTTTTGGGCACACAAATCAATGCAATTTAGAAAATTGCATTTATAGACGAAATGAATTTGAAATTAAAATCGAGAAAAACAAAAAATATAACGAACATCAAATGTTCTACAGACTACAGAAGACGAGCGGCATTCGATGCGACTGATTGCAATCGGTCAAAAAAACATTCTGAAACAAGGCCGCATAATAAGGAATAAATTAGAGCAATTTTAGTGGCTAGTCGGCGTTGCGAACCAACAATGTTTATATATCATTTCGGCATTTTCGGCAAAAATATTCCCATTTGCATATTTGACATTTTATTATTGTGTTTAATGCTCGGAGAAGTGGAAGTGTGGAAATTTAAAGCATACAATGCAACTAATTATGTTGTTTAAAGCCCGAGTCCTGAGCGAAGTGTTTGCCCAAAAACTATAAAATCTCACCGCGGGCGTGGCCCAAACAACAACAACTCACTCCAGTCCAAGGGGTCGCAAACAAATAAACATCCACATCGAGCCCATAAACAAAAGCATAAACAACCAAAACACCAGCCAGTGGCCAAAAGAAGTGGCCCCAGAAGCATACCCGTTCCCGCATCCTCCATATAATTTATTCATGTCAAAGAATTTTCATCGCCTTGAGGCTCCCAACTTGTTTGTTCTACTTGCTGTAGTTTTGCCGCTTGGCCAGGTGCCTTTTTTTAGTGCTTGATCCTGTAAAGGATGCAATGGGCTGGGGATGCTATGGAGGGTCGGAGGGTTGTGGCTCCGAGCTCTGCTCCTCAAGCGGTTTACTAACGAAATGTCCCTTTGAAACATTTAACATAAATTATTTATAATATTTGGGTTTGCTGTTTTGTTTTTGTGTTTTTTTTAGCATAATTTGCCAACATGTTATTTACTCTACGGAAGGATTTTCATATCAATGTATGGTAGCCTGAATAAAATTGATTTGGCTTTCGTTTAACGTTATATAATTTCACAAATAGAACACTAATGGATTTAGCCGGGAGGTTTCTTTTATCCGGTGCATAATTTCGCAATAAATGTATAATTGAACTTTGACTACAAAGGTATATTAAGCTGCAATCCATTCCCATTTAAAATATATATTATTTTTAATTCGCTCCAATTTTCCTGATTTTGCACCTCAAATTTAGGATATTTATTGGCAATGTATAGTCTTGACTTGTAAGTCATCATAGCATTCTTTACTCTCCGATTAAACTGAATTAAGATGGTTAAGATTCTTGGCAACGGCGGCATTTGCGGTTTCGATCTGTAGGAGGCATGGGTCTATGGGGACAATGGGCCATCCTATGCCACGTGAAGTGGCAGTTGCATGCGGCAACCAAACTCATTAAACTGCGTGCACTGCTGTTGCGGCAGCTTGCGGTCACCATTTTGGGGTTTAATTTTACTAATTCACATGATGGCTCACAATTTCACACACACGCAGGCTCCCTCCCTCCCAGTCATGCATGTATGCATCAAATACACATTTATTTTATACATATATGGAGTAGAGCCTGGCACCACGCACATCCTGGGTGACCAAATGTTAATTTTAATTTATGCAGCCGCCTCGCACATTTGTCGCATTAGTTGTGGCTCTCTTTAATGACTGATTTATTGGTCAAGAGACGGGAAAAGTGCTGCAAAATGGAGGAGTGAAATTTCGAAATGAATTGAATTATTTATTCACGCTCATTTGCTAACATTCAATAAAAATGCAGCGCGGACTAAAATCGCCATGGGCTCGCGAGTGCGGTGGCCGTGGGAAAGCGGCTTTTTAAAGTAATTAGGACATTTAACCAATAAAGCGTGTGCGGTGTGTATCCGTTGGCTTTGCACTGATTGATTAGAAGCCCGCATATCGGATCCGGGTTTTTCTTTGAGCCGCAACTTTGCCGGGGCATAAAAAAAGGGCCCCCAGTCCCAGGCCGGCAAAAGTTTTCGCGCCCGTAGTTAGCACTTAATGCCACAAGCACACACAGGACCACCAGGATCGATCTCCTCGCCCACACACATATAACTTTTCAGGAATGCAGAAACGAATTTTAAACACTTTCGACATCAAAACCACTTTACAATTTTGTTTGCGTATTTCAATTTCGGATTTTGATTTCGCTTTGGATTGCCAAAAGCGATTTTTACAGCTACACTTTCGAGTACACTTGAAGAAATCCATTTAATTGTTCAGTAATTCTGTTGAAGGATTTATTTCTTTAGATTTACAAATATATGTCATTGTAAAATGTTTGATAGTAGTAGTTTTTTTTTTTAAATTAATCCTTATACTCTTCAACTGACGATTTCAGATGCTTGACCTGCGCTCAGGCCCCGAAAACTATTAATTTGATTAAAAGTCGGCACTTTTATTTGCCAACAGCACACGCGGAAAACTTTACAGTTTTCGCACCAGCAGCAGCACTGCCTGCCACGCCCCCGCCACTGCCACCGCCTTCGTCTCTCAGACCGGAAGTGCAGTGTTTGTGGAGCTGAGAGGGGGGCATGCTGTTTTCCTGTTTGTGTTTTCCACGCACATTAAAATGTCGTTAAAGCTGGTGAAAATCAAATGTACGAAATTTTCCATGGAAAATTTATTGCGTTCTGCCAGGAGCAGCGGCAGCGGCAGCGGCAGGACCAGGCCAGCATCGAGAGCCGCGCTGTAAATGCCATTTTAACGCCTGGTTGGGACCACAGCTCCCCCCATCCCAACCCCTTTTTATCCTTGAAAAACCCCTGCGCACACACCTCTGATTGTTGTTCTTGCTGCATGTTCGCCGGTTGACTTGTGGTCTTGTTTTGTGGGCTGACTGCCACGCCCACCGCGCTTCACCAGCCACCAGCCACCCGTGCCCATTCTTGCACCTCATTTGCATGCAATTCATTTTCTTAAGTGCAATTTCCATTGTTTTGCCCGAGTTTATTTGGCTGTTTCACTTAGCTCAGCGCGCTCAGCTCTTTCGCCGTTGTGTGCAACCTTTTGTTGCAAATTACATTATTATTATGGCCGACTTAGACAGGAGCAGTGCCAGTAGCAGCAGCAGCAGCAGCAGCAGGAGCAGTCTTTCCCGGATAATGTAATTCCAGCACTGATCCTGCCATAAATATATTCTGCCCAGAGGGGTTAAAGCTTGACTTATGCCAAATGGAACCAATATACAGTTTTGGGGATATACTCGTAATATAAAATGAATTTTTTTATTAAAAATTATTAAGTTCTAAAGTTAGTCAAAATTTTCAATAAATTGAGGTTTCCTATATTTTTAACTTTATCTGTAAACATAAATATTTTTCCGCACTTTCTTGTCTCTGTATCGTCCCCTTTCTTTATCATCTTGCAGACGCCAAAATTTCATTTAAGTTGGACTTTCCGGCGAGGGCGGAAAATGGTTCCCTCTTTTGCCGCTGACTTTCGAGTACGAGCGCCGGAAAATTATTTGTACTTTTCTTACATTTTTGTTTAATTAATTTTACAAAACAGCGTGCTGTTGTCAGAGTTTATGACACTCTTGCTCGGGATTTTATGTTGACAACATTGACAAAATGTCAATGCTGTTGAATGAATTTGTGGAAAGGGCTGGGTTGCTTCTTTAAGGGCGCAATGGTGGGGGCGGGGGCTACAAAATGCTCCGCATAATTAGCCTCAAACTCTTGACAGTTGGCAAAGGCAAGGGCAAAGGGGCGGAGCACTGGGGACATTTGCATGAATTAATTAGCAAAAGTTTCGTCCTCGAAGAGTCTCAGATGAAAGTTGGAATGAAAATCCATTGGACTAGTGACGGAAATTAGCTGACCAAGATGCCGCGCCCCCTGCACTCAATGTAATTGAAAATGGGTATGCCGGGGAAAGGGAGAAACAAAAGCCCCCAATAAAAACGGGTGGCGAGCTCAAGGAATTCAATCAATTCCGAGGCAAACTTGAAATATGTGTACGCAAGCTGAATGGTGTCCCCCTTTTTGTTTTGGTTTTTTTTTTTTGAGTGGGTGTTTTGGTGGTGCTGCGTTGCATTTTAATTAAAGGCAAAAACTGCCGCATGCCGCATGCATATTTATGAAAGTAATGCAACCAAAGGCAACAACAATAGTGGCAGTAGGACACCCACACCTCCGTCCCCACCTATACCCTGCACCTTGCTGGACGCACGCCTAGTCAAATTATATATGCGCATATTTTATGCATTTTTCCCAACGTTGTTCACTTCGTTTTCCCCCGTTCGTTTTTTTTTTTTTTTTTTTACACCTTTTCTCCTGACTCTCACTATTGCTCACACACACACAGACACACACATAGAGTGTCCTGGCAGAGGACTGCTGTGCCAAAAACCCAAAATCGCTTTGCGCCTGAAAGTATGCAGCAAAGCGTGAAGCATGCAAAAGGGCGGCATACCGATTGGTATTTCAATCCAAAGTAACCCCAACACCCCCAAACCCACCTCCCACACCCGCCCACTTTACAAACACACACATCCGAAACACTCACGCACACTGTGACGAGCGGTCGAGATGAAAAAGTTAAATTTGTTTCGTGTCAAAGCGTCGCCGCTGGCCGCCCAAGCACAAGTCTAAGCGCGTTCGACATTTTTGCACAGAATTGAAAAAAATAGAAAGGCAGCTAGGACATGGACGGGACAGCAGCAGAAGCAGCAGGCTAGATGCCATCATGCTGCGTATCCTGGCCATTCCCCCCCGTCGTATGTATGCATGTGTATGTGTGCGACAGCCTGCATGGCAGACATTGCTTATACGCCATGTTGACCAACAGCGGCAACAGTTTTGTGTTTTACTTTAAATTGCATAAATATGAGCACATCATTGTGTGTGCGCTGGAATGCACTGAGAAAATAGCTATTTCCCATCTCTTCAGAGCTTAAAAAGCTTGGTATCCATTTTTCTTTCAAAAAAGCGCAAAAACAGCTGACACCCAATAAAATAATACAAATTATTTACATTTAAATTCGCTTTTGTAAAAGCAAGATATTCTCCTTGTTAAAAAATACTAAATATTCAATAAAAAGAATCACTTTTTTCTCAGTAGACAAGGACGTACGCCATGCTACATATTTTTGGCCGCAAAGTGTGGCCTCTGGAACGTTTGGAAGCCGGTGTTGTTCCAACTGTGCTGCTGCAAGTTGACAGTTGGCCCGTCGGTTTGGGTTGACACCTGCAATGCTCGCATTTTATTACATTTTATGCGCCTGTTCATGTGAGCGCGTGTTTGGGTGACCATGTCAGTTGACAAACGCATTGGACCGAATAAACAAATGATATTCAATTTATTGTTCTCGGCATACACATACAGCTCCCGGAATGCGCTCGAGTTTCCTTTTTTTATATTTATCCTTTTTCGCCATAGCGGCCGAAATTATGAAATTTATTTGGTGAAATGTGACGAAGGTCAGGCAGCGTGAAATGAGCAACAGCCTGTCACGCTGGAATTTCATTTAAACGGATTAATTTTGCTGAGCCCTAAGATGCTTTAACGCTTTGCAGGCACAGAGCCCGACCACCGAAGTAATTAGCTGGCAGCGGAGTGGCGGGGCAAGGCTGAAAGGTGTGATCTATTTTTCGGGGAAAGATACCGAATGCAGTTTCAACCAGCAAAGTGCTGACAACAAAAAGGACAACGAACGGGAACTAAGTTTCTGCTTTGTTCGAAACTTTTGGCACCACAACTTTTGCCCCACTCCTTGCAATCTACTTTGGAAACTTTGCTTTGTCGCGCATATGATATTCCCTCTGACATTCAATCTGTGCGTGTTTCTCCCCTTCTTCTGAAGAGCCCTCTTGGCAGGACTCCATTGACCGGAGCGAATGATTCGAACCGAACTGAAACGAACCTTCGGCAATTTACCAGAGTACAGCTTTTCGTCTAGCTGCTTGAGTGGATTTAAATTTACTCAGCCAGTGTTTTTTTCCCTTCAGTGGCAATGCAATGAGCTGTAGAAATTTCTTCAACTCGCATCGCAGGACCCTGGACACAAAATCGGATGAGCGGGTGACGGCAAATCAATAGTCCAAATACCATGGTGAAGGCAAATGCAGGTTGGCAGTAGACCTGGCCTTACATCAGCAGCATCACCAGCCGGCAGGCAGCGACTGACACGCAATATAACACAACACATAACATACGTAGAGCAGCCGGATGTGGCCGCTGTGTTCGGGTACTTAGTAAGCATATCCGTTTTGGTTTTATTTCCGCTCTGTTCTGTTCCTCCTGCAGCACAGCTTGTATATGTACACAAAGTAATTGCAATTGCAATTGCAATTTGATGCCCAAACAAAAGCCAAATTCCGCCCCAGGTGCGATTTTCACTGGTTAGCCAACTCCTTTATTTTTGGTTAAATCAAAATTCATTTGTAACCACCTTTAACGCGAAAAAGCAATGGGATAAGTCTAATTTCCAATAGAGATCTCTTCTCTAAAATATGCGGTTGAAGTAGTATAACATTGTCCACTTAGAGTCTGATTACCATAGTTATTTGATAAATATCACGTATACGCAAGCATGTCCACTTTGGGTGTTTTTGTTTACGTGTTCATTAAATATTTTCCTCAATTCAACTTCATTAATTCTAAAGGTAAAAAATTAACAGTTTTTAGACACATTTTTGGATTTTTTTTGTCCCATTTTGATCCGATTTAAAAGGGGAATAGCATTTATGAATCAGGGCTATAATCCGCGTCGATTTGCATCAAAAGCTTTTTGAAATGGAAAAAAAAATATTTTTTCGATTTTTTGCAATTTAGGAAAGGGGTACCATCATTAAAATTGTCAAAAATCGAAAAAATATTTTTTGTTCTACTTTTGAAATCTTTTGACGCAGAGCGAAGCGGAACATTTTCCTGATTCATAAATGATATCCCTTTTTTAAATCGGTTAAAAATTATAAAAATAATTTGCAAAAAGGTGACTGAAATCTATAGATTTTGGACATAAGGGCCAAATAGAGTTGTTATCTCCAAGAAATGTTTTAGAAACAGAAATTTTTAAATTGCAATTGAAAGAAAGTTGAAATTTGTGTAGACCAATTTTAGTTGCGCATAATTGACATATTTATAAATCCTGGAGTTGATCCCAAGCCAGAATACAGCTTCGTGAATCCAATCCTTTCATATGTCCTTTATTGCGTTCTTGGCTGTAGGGAAAATTTGAAATACCCACTGCAAGGGTACACTTAGGAAGCAGTAACCGCGCTCTTGCAACCTCCGCCTAGTGTACACATCAGCCCCTCGACGACCTCAGCGCATTTGCTGGGATGCAATTTTAATTTAGCCACCGAAATGAGCAGCAGGCCAAAATGAGGCAGTGGCGGCGGGAGCAGAAGGCGCAGAAGGAGCTGAAAGCCGCAGTTCAAGACAAGTCGAGTCCTCGGCCGAGCAAACAAAGAGCCCGCCGAATTGTTTCGCGCATTCATTTTAAGTCATTTTGGAGGCAAGTTTGCCTAATGCACAGCTGCGGCCAGGATGCCAGGATGCGCGCTGGTTGCGGTCTGGTGGGAGCACTGGTGGGGTGTGGCGTATGCGCAACTTATGAAGATTGCCGCTGTGGCAGTCTCTGTTGTTGCTGTTATTGTTGGTGTTGCCGATTTTGCTGCAGCGTTTCGCCTAAAAATGTCAAGTCACAAGTGTTGAATTCACACTTGACAAAGCAGCTGCCTGAGGGCGTTTGGGCGTGGCGAGAAGTTGCGGGGGAGCGAGTCGGAGACAGAGCCGGGGCAAGAACGTTGCCAGCTCACACTGGCGCACTGCAACTGACAGTTTTCATTAAAATGTTATCAAAAACGCAGTTTTCGCTCTCGGTAACTGCAATGTCCCAGCCGAAATAAGGGGAAGAAGCGCCACAACAAATGACAGGGCCAACGGAGTCTTGGTGGAATATCTGGAATAGAGATGGATTACCATTATCCATTAAATACTTTTAACAAAAACACAACTATCGGAAAATAATCCCAGCGGCTGTTTTTAGTTAATAAAAATATTTTCCAAACAATTTGGTTTAATTTTCCATAAAAACAGAAACTAAAATGCCCTAGCAGTGCACCTACAACATGTGTCCTTACCCGTCCCTCCCCAGGACTAATCGGAACCATTCAAAGTAGAACGCGATTTTGCCAGCTGCTCCTCGCACTGGAGGCACTGCCACGCCCCCACAAGTACTGCCTATTAATTGCACTTTCTTTGGCTAAAATGTGCTCATGTCACTGCCAGGAGCATGGCTAGAAATGGATTAGTTTCGAAACTTAACCATGAATCAATCAATTAGCGGCGCAAAAGTTTCTTTAAGACTGCCAGGGTTGCCATTAATTTCTTCGGATCCTTAACCCATAAAAATTCTCTTTTTCATAATTATTTTTTTAATATAACATATATAGTCCCATTTTGTGTATTTTTGTAAGGTACTTTGAGGGAACCAAGCTCTTCTGCCAGACTTACAAACGTAAGCATCAACATTTTGCTAAACTTTCTTCGCAGCTAAATAGTATCCGAAAAACACCATCCTGCACTCACCTTTGCAGTGCTCCCTGCTTAGATAATAATTTATTTAGCGTAAAAAGAAAATGAATGCAAATTTTGGTGGCGTAGCAAAAAGTTTTTGATTAAAGTGAAAACGAAACTCGGCAAAGTTTCAGTCAGATGTGCTGGGAGAGGTGAAATGGATGAGGATACGGCCAGGTGAGGTGGGGTTGGCATGCTCATGTTATTCCAGGTGCTGTGTTGGATAGTTTTAGTTACCTTTCCCCCTTCCCTCAACACCCGCGCTGTCAATTCTCATAGTTGCTCCTGCCGCTCACTACCTGAAATTTATTGTGCTCGAAATTTCTGGGAAAGCGTGTGCATGTGTTTTGTATTTTAGCATTGCTACTTGTATTTCTCCAAATATTTTTGTGTTATTATTTTCATAGACATTGCACGCAGATTTCCAACCAAAGGGATGCTGTTTAAGCATTTACCCAAACGTATTCGTCTGTTTAGAAATCTAAGAATAGTTTATTTGCAAGCCCCACCTCTTGTACGCATATCAGGTTTTGTTTAAACATTTTGTAAACAAAATTGTTAAATAAAATTAAGCTGGAGAGTATTTAAAGGGGGAACCAGATTATGATTATGTTTGGGGTAAGTCTTTTTACCTGGAAATTATATGGGAAAAGTTTCGTAGACTTTTGCATGGCTTTAAGTTGAAACGAGGAAGCGGGAAATCAGAATTCCTAGAAATTGACAGGCAGACAGGACGCACTGACACAGCGGAAAATAGGACAAATTCTGCGAGGAGCTGTAACTTTTCTAATTGGCATTTTTCCGCAATGATTGCAGTTGAACACGCTGCGATAAAAGCTAATCGAATTATGCTTTTGGCAAATGCCGCAACAGCTGCACGAAACCAGCAAAAACTAACAAACAATTACGGATGCCTCGGGGGTGGGATTTGGATTTGGATTGGCGGTGGCGGTGGCGTCAGTCCGTTAGGGCGATCGGGCGGTGGCCTGTTATGTGCAGTGTCATGTCAACGCCCAAGCCAAGAGGGGGACAACGGGTCCGGGACAACGTAGTACGAACAGAGTTTCCGGCAAAAAGTTACTGAGCAAAGGAAAGAGCCAGAAAGGATTTGTGTATGCGAAAAAATTTTACAAGCCATTAACAAAAATGTTGCGCCTCGGCATATGCCACATAAAATTCTCTCAGCAGCAACAGAAGCGTCGCTCTGGTGGCAACAATACCAAAGTCGGCAAAAAGGAGTCAAGGATACTCTAACATTCAGATTTTGTTGGCATCAGAACTTCGTATGAATATATTTTTATAAAAGTGTTAAAGAATTTAGTTTCTTTGGGAAGGATAATGTGAATTTTGAGCAACCTTCCAAAGAGTATAGGAAACTCCTTTTGAAAAAGGAGCCATAGGGCTCTATAGAAAGAGAGGCATTGTGATGTGAAGAAAGAGATGGGACGGGAACGAGTCGAATGCCAAAATGTGCAATACTGGCGATCTTGGCGCCGTTCCGTCCATTGTGGGTGAAGGTCCTGGCGATGGGAGGGGAAAAGCGGCGAGGGGGAGTCAGGGAAAGGAAGGAAACGCCTGCCGGAAGCAGGAAAAACAAACAAGGGAATGCTGTGGAAGCCAGGCACTCGCCAACAACAAAAAATAAAGCGGCGATACGAAAAGGCATGTAGGAACAACAGTGGCAAATGGAAAAAAAGAGAAAAACAAAGGATACAGCAACAAACACACCAGAAACAACAATAGTTGTCGGGAAAACTCGCGCCTGTCGTGGAAAATGATAAATTTAAACGCAGTGACATGACAAATCGCCGCTCATTTGTATTAATCAGACAAAACGGCGAAAAAAGGAGCCGGATCGGGGGACCCGGGAGCAGGACAAAACCCTTTGGCCCGCCCCAAACTGATGTTGCAATTATTGTTTTATGGCTGGCTTGGCTTAGCGTTTCTTTTCTGTGTTAGTGGCAGCTAAACTTCCTTTGGTCCTTGGGCCCTTAAGTGAATTTCGGGGCGAGCAAAAGGCGAACGAAGAAAATGGGCAAGCAGCCCTTGTGCGCGATGTGCCCCGGTTGTTGGCATTTGCATTGCACAACGTAATAATTTGAGCAGAAGTTAATTTTGCGAGAAATTAAAATTCCTCGTTGCAATTGCACTTGCAACTTGGCTCGTTAGGGATGGTGGCGGGTTACGGGTGGCGGGTGGGGTTTGGCCTGTGGCGGGTTGAGTGGGCCAAGTTCATTATGTGGGCCAACGGCATTTACTTCCAAGTGATTTATGCCCGACTCGAGCCAGTAGAAGCTGCCACAATGTCCGATTCCTTTGCAGTTGGCTCTTGCCTCGGCTGCTGCTGCTGCTGCTGCTCCTGGCACTCCATTCCATTTGCTGTTATCTGGCTGCTGTCAGCATGTGTCAATTTAATAAATAAACAAACAAGAACAATGATAAAGTGACTGGGCAGGATAAGGCGGAGGGTCGAGACCGGAGACGCACACGGACATGTGAGGGAGTCTTCTGAGTGACTTCAAAAAATGAAATGAAATAATTCCAAAAACATGAACTGAAAACGGAAACGGAAACGGGCAAGTGTCAAATGAAGAGACATGCCCCACACAAAAGGACTTGCCCCACAAAAGAAAAAAAGAATAAAGATGGGAATAAAAAAATAAACACAATTTTACACTAAAAATCTTTACAACTAAAAAATTGGTTATTTAAGTTTTAAAACCTATCGGGACATTTTCCTTTTTATATTTATGGATTTTCTTATTAACTACTTATTTTTCATAACTTTTAGACGTTGCTTTCAGTGCATTCAGTAAGTAATATTTGTGATTAATTTGGTTTTATCCTTGGTTTATTTTTCTCATTTTTTTGGTCGGCTGGTCAGCGCGTGCAGCAAAGTATTACGCAAACGAATCCTGCAGGACAAGTATGGAGCAGCATCAGGATTTTTTGGGGCAACGTGAACGTCATCAACATCGTCTATCGAACGTGAGCTGTCAACAACTTCTGTGGGCTCTTTTATTGTTGTTGTGAGCCCCAGGAAGTCATCAGCCGAAGTTCCATGTTCAGTTCCATGCCCCCCAACCCGAAACCCCAATCCCCAGCCCTCGATCCCGTTCTTTGATGATGGAATTAAATCGATGCAGCTGGACGGAGGAGTGGCCTTAAAGCATGAAGCTCCGGCCGCAAGCCCGAAAATTAAATCCCAGCCAAGTTTGTGATAAATTTGCTTACGCTGGCAACTTAATGGAGAGTTTGCCAGAGGAGTTTGCGTTTTTTCCTCGCCGACCGCAGACGGCAGTCGGATGAAGGCAGCCCGAAACCAGAAAACTAAAAGTCAACAGAAAGCCATAAGTAGCCAGCACACAGCGCCAAGAAGTGCACAACGCAGGGCTTAACAGCAAATCAGTGAACAGTGTGAAAAGTGTGAAAAGTGTTGGTGGGCGGGGAAGGGAACAAGGACCGGGACGGGATCTAAGGAAAGGATTCCGCAGCAACAACTACCAGAGCAGCCAACCGGGCCAAGACAAGATTTTGCAGTTGTCTAATAAAGCTTAGTGCCAAATCCTGGAATTCAAATAAAACCAAGACGAAGACTGGCGCCTTAATTGTTGCCTTTGTTGTCGGTTTGCCGAAGCAAGGACACCAGAATAATTTAAAGAGATCAGAATTTAAGGCAAAACGCATTCAAGGGCTCCAATTCGAATTACATGCTTCATTTGTGCAGCCAGTGACCCGCATTTCCATTCGCAAAACATTGACTCGGTATAAAAATCCTTTCCAGGTGCTGGCAGCCGATGGTATGCCATAAATAAATAATTTCTTTTAAAGGACTAGGCCGATAACAATCCCCACTGAATATCCATTACGTTCCGTCATTCACAAGCGTATCTGCATTATTGGAGGCATTTGGGCAGAAATTGTATAATGAACAAGTATTATTTTTATTCAAAATAATTAAATGCCATTATCAGCATCCTTTTTATTGAAAAAATGGGAAAGGGGCTTAAATGTTTAATTATTCAAAGTATATTCATATAAGAATAGACAATTAACTTACATCCATGGTGTACTTGGTTATTAATCATTCTAATTTGAAAGATACTTCTTTGAATATTTTATAACGAATTTAATTTTAAATTTTAATTAAATCCGAGCAGTGTCTCTAATTTGGCGCTTTCGGCTCTGGTCCTGTTGTCCTGGTAAAGTGTTGAGTTAAGGCACAGAGGCGCAAAATGGCAGGCGCCTCCTCCCCCTGCCACTGCCATCTCTGTAGTCCTGCCCCTCCTTCTCCCTGTGTGCCCCATGTGACCACTTGTGAGCGCACCTGAGCGGCAGGCCAGCCGTCAAGCGCCGACTGCCATTTAAATTGTGCACCCCGCAGAATGAGAAAAAGTTTCAAATACTTGTCACCACATGTGGACACTTGTGCGGGATGCAAGGTGGGCGGCGGGCGGTGGGGCGGGATGGTGCTCTGCCGACACAAGTGTCGGTGCGGAGTGCAACGACTTCTGCCGCTGTGACAGTCCAAAACAATTTGGGGATGAATTAATTTCGCCGAGCCCCGCGCTGCATGCAACACTTTTTCGCGTTTTTTTCCAGGACCTTTGAGTGAGCGCGTGTAGCTGTATGAGAGTGTGTGTGTGGGGCAAAGTGAATTTACCATCAGCCTAATCTCAGACAGGACTAAACCCACCGCCCACAGCCTCGCGGGGCTAACGAACGACTCCATCGCACTTAGTTAAATGAGAAAGGGCAACAAATGAGCAAAAATGTTGGCGCTTCCTGTTGTGTGGCACGTGTTTTCAACTGTGTGTGTATATGTGTGTGTGTGGGGGCTTGTCTGCCCTTCAGGTGGAAAGCACTTAACAGGCTGCATCTCTCCACAAAAGGCGCGATGCAACACGGGGCGGGTTAAACACTGCGACCCTCCTGGCTGGTCCTGTCGGGCTGGCTGCTTCATTATGCCGCATAATAAAAAGGGAAATGCCAACAGGCTACTTGCGTCGCTACTTTCTCGTTCTCACAATCGTTTCTAGTTTTTTATTTTTGTTACTAAATTTCGGTTTTTATCGGTTTCTATCGCTTAAAACGCGAAAAAAAACAACATTCCCAAGCGCGCTTCCGGTCCTGTTCCCCCTTTTTCCCTGGCAACCCTCAACTTTGGTTTGCGGTCGCCGTGTGCCCGATGCACTGAGGGAAATGGGAACTGCGAAAAGCGAAAACTGAAAACCGAAAACCGAATAACCAAAAGCGAAAAACGCTAACGGAAAACGTTCGACGGTTGGAGGTTCAGTCGACCGAACCGGCGAGTCAAAAATTCTGGCCAACTACGCTCCCTACCGCCGCAAAGCAACCAACCCCCTTTGAAAATTTACCTCCCTTTTGTTTGAGCACTGAGAAAAATAATGTAGCAGTGATAAATTATAAAAAAAATCTTCTATGATTATGATTTTATTGTAGTTTTCTAAATATCACAACAAAAAAATAAAAGAATATAAAGAAATGTCTATTTTTTTTCGACAAACCTAAGATTTTTTGTGTACCTTCCTATTTTACTGGTGACGTAGGCAGCGGCGCGCAAAGGCAAAACCCGCTCAGGCGTAAATTCCTGGCGACAGGCACGCCCCCTAACCGCCCGACTCGTCCACCGACCCTCGTCTGCCCCTGATGGGTCGGCGGCCTGTTTACACTGGAGAGCCTTGTCTAGCATAAAGTTACCTTCTTGGCGGCCATTTGGAGATTCATTTCGCCAAGTCTTAGGTACATATTCAATTTTATGCTTGGCATGTGCCGCCAAGGTAAACTTTGCCCCAGCGCCGTCTGCGGCGGATTCTGTTTCTGATTCCGATTCTGAATCAGATTCAGATACCGCTTTTGGAGGCCAAAAACAGCGGCAGGCTGGGACTCAGTGATTACTTGACATATGTTAAAGCTGTTTGCTTTGTTCGGCGGCGTGTAAAACTGTTTTGGTTACTCTTCGCCAGCGACTTCCTCTCGATTTGGCTTCTTGGGGCTCGTCGAAGGTTAATTTCAGCCAATCTCTGGTCGTAAAGTTTTTGGAGATGCCGCTTTGCGCCACATTCACCTTGGAGGAGTCACGGTGCTGGCTCTGTGGAAACTTGACAGCTGTGTGATAAATGAAGCGCATGAACGACACAAAATGCAGCAGCAACAGCAGCAGCAGCGGCAGTAGCAACATCAGAAGCTGTAGCAGAAAATGGCAGCCAGAAGCCAAGAAGAAAACTACGTTGACCCAACCCCTCAAGTTGGCCAACAGCACCCGCCCCAACCAGCAATCCTTCCCAGTGTCATCCTCCTGCCAGCAAGTTTGTAACAAAATTTACTAATTTAATTTTAGCAATTTGGTTGAGTTTTTGCCTGCTCTTTTTCCTTTGCCCGCCAGGTTCCTTTTGCATATAGGGCAACCACCCCATTCGCCTCATTCTTGGTTGCTGCACTCCACTGCATCCTCCGCCATAGACGGGATGTTTGCAACGTGCTGCCAGTGGCACTTTCAATGTTTCGCGACTGTTGCAAGTGGCACGTTTCACGTGCTGAATGCCGAGGCCACCAACGCAAACAACACGGGACGAAAGAACTGCATAAAATATGATTTTTATTAAAATATTACCTTATTTTTAGATAAAGTAAACAATATGGACAATTTATTTAATAAACGCATTATTATTTAATCAATTAAGTTATTAAGCCCTTAGAGTATTTCTTGCTGTGTCTGTGAACGTTGTCATCGCGCAACTAATGTTGCATTATTAAGTTTTGAACTTTGTTGTGAGGCGACATCGTGCATCCGGCCAGCAACGGCAGCAGGAGCGACAACATCCTTTTGCTTCATTGCTCGGAAGATGCAGCTCGAGGTGTCAATGGCAGTGTGTGTGTGTCAGTGTCTTGTTAGATCATTAAGAGTCCATTAGTCATTAGGTACGCTGGCGAATGTTGCTGCAGCTGTTGCCACCAACCACCCACCAGCCAGCCCCCGAAATCGCTTGTTTTGAGCCGCCCGCATCCTCCGGGATGTATGAAATTCCATTTGATTTTAATGGAAAATTTGTTGGGTTAGCTCGACACCCAAGATGCTGGCGTTTTTGGGACTCCTCCCTTCATAGGTGGCTCTGAAAATCTTGGCAGTTAATAGACACCTGACTGCCTCCGCTCATGTGGAAGCCCAGATAGCGACACGGTGGCTCGCGGAGCATGCGAGTGGCATGGCCTATCTCCTCCGGGAAATGGGTTAACAGGCTATTCACCGGACTGAAAATTAGTTAGAGATAGAAAAACACTGGCAACGAGATCGTAAAAATCCCGGTTACTTTCAGTTACTTTAACGGTTTTACGACCATCGAAATGCGTGTGGGTCCCAAAACGGTTAATTAAACGTTGTCTCCTTAACAACGGGGTGTGTACGACCCGACCCGGGCTGCGTGGGGGTGGCAGCGGCACGGAAATCACTTGAGCGTGAAAACTAATTGTAGACCAGAATGAGCCAAGACGAGAGCACATTTTCGTATTACCCACTTGGAAGAAGGTTGGACTTGAAGCCAGCCAAGCGTTGGATGCGACATAATCAGAGCAGGCTGGAAAGAGGGGTGGAGCGACGGCAGGGGCAGAGGCAGCATATGGCATCGAGAATCAACAACACAATTCTCTACGCCGATTGAATTCAGATATATTCCAATATTAACAAGGTTATTTGGAAATAATTGTATAAATCTATATCTTTAACCTGTTTATAATATTTTTACATTTAAAAAGCGACTTAAATGTTTAAAATAAATAAATATTTTAAGAGCACCCGGAAAAGTTAAGTCCTTTGAGTAAAAGTAACTCAAAAAGTATCTCAAAATCTTATCAAACATGGCTAGCAACATGCTCAAGCCGGGCTAAACCGCTCAAAGAGAGTCGAGCTTGAAAAAACGTAAACACAACATGTTCGAAGGCCCATCTGGCTTAAACACGTTGGCCTAGGTCGCTCGGCACCCACGCAACAACTCGAACCCGAACCTGAGCTTGGTTCCAATTCTCACATTCCGTTTTAACGGAGTTTGCTCTCCAGCTCTATTACAAAAGTATCTCAACATTTTACCAATCAAAAGTGGCAACAATCTCAATCTTGAGAGGACTACGAGGAAAATGCACAATTTTTTATTTTTATTATTTTTATTATTTTCTAAATAATAAGATTTAAATGCAGAATATTCTTATGTTATTCTCCAAGACTGCTGGTGGCTCTCTCGAGATATTGCTGCTGTTCATGTTGCTGCCGTTCGTGTTGCTGCTGTTCATGTTGCCGTTGCGACTTGGCTGTTCCGGCCCAATTCCAGTTTGCGGCACGAAGTATCTTTCGGGTACATTTTGTATCTGACGGATACCAGTGGCACAGTCTTTTTTCGCCGCTGAGCTCGCAACATCGCGAATCGGGTGGATTGCCGTCGCGTTGAAAGGACCTTGTGAACTGTGAACAGTGACTTGTGAACGGTGACTTGGTTATTGGGTGACTCGGTATCTGTGTATCTGTATCGGCAGCCAACGAATTGCGGCAACAGTGACTGTTGCACTCGGAATCGCAAAATATTGATAAAGGTATGGCCCAAGGCCCGAGAGTAAACAAAGTGCCCAAATGTGGATTTATTTAAAATTTTGAAGTCAGTTCCGGATTATGTTTTGTTGCCCTTCTATAATCCGGTGTGCTGCCAAGTGCTCTACGTATAATATATATCCCCCCATGCCTCGGATGCTTGTGTGTGTTTTGTGGAGGTGCCGGGAAATACTTTGACACACTTTTACTTCGTGCACAACTCCCGGCCATCGGTTATGGCGTGTCCTCGAAAAAGTTACAACTACACTAAAAAAGTAAAGGCCGCAAGGACCCAAGGAGCAAGGAGCAAGGGGGAAATCTCGACCGGGAGAGCAAGAAACTGTTGTTGTCATTGTAGTCGTCGACGTCGTCGTCGTCGTCGTCGTCGTCGTCGTCGTCGTCGTTTGCCTTTGGCTCATCAATAAAAGTTTCCTTGACATTTTATGAGCCAGAGGATTTCGAGCTCGTTTTACTTACTCCTTTCGCAGGATGGCCAATATATTAAATGCGACAACGGATTAAACGCTCGGTTGCCCTTTTTATGCCCGCTTATATTTATGGACAATTATTTAAAAAATTGTCATTGCCCCGGCCGAAAGTTCACACACATTTATGGTCTGTGAATGTTTTATGGGATCGCCCAAGGAGTTCTTCGAACATCCTTGAAGCCACCACCACCCTTTTGCCTTCCCTCTGCCAGCGCCAAATTTAATTAAGCCTCTCCGCGATTGTTTATAAATTCATGTTAATGATATTTGGACAGCCGGAGGAAAGTGTTTCTCGCCATCGCCTCCATCGACGCCCCGGCCGAAAAGTATCTCCAATTACGTGGAATCGTTGGGCGCGAATTCCATTGCCAAACTTGTGAGAATTTTCCGCTAATTGTTTTCTGTCGAGGAGCAGTTCTCAATCGTCGCCAGCTGCGCGGCGAAGGACCTTCATGGAGGCAGCTTGGCAGGCTGCTCCCCCTCGGTTTTGATATGCAAATGGCCTTAAATTCCACACTCGAATTCAAATGGAATTGCCTCAAAGTTTTTGTTTGGCCCCCCCACATCCTGCGATGAACAGTTTTGGGGGGCGGCACGTGCGCCCTAGTCGTTTAATTTTAAATGCCAAACATTTTTATTAATGGTTATTGCCGTGAGTGGCAAAAGTGGAGTTCAGTCGCTGTAATAATCGAAAATTGTTTTGGCATTAGGAAGTAACAACGAGTGTTTCACAAAAACTTAAAGTCACAAGTGCTGGAGCGTGGGAATTTATTTTGAGGCCGAGATTTCGTGGAAGAGATTGAGGCATCAGGCTGCGTTGCGCATCAAACACACATTCATTTAAATATTTTGACAAACTTTGACGACATTTCGCGCAATTTCGACGCAATGTGTGTGATCCATCCTTGTTCCCGCTTCGCTTCCACATCCCCTCAGCTATCCTTTTGGCTATGCGAGCTTGCGAGCTTGGCCCCGGCATTTATATCAATTTCTTTATTCCTCACGGCTTTCCACAGCCGCCTGCATTTTGGGATTTTGGCACTTT
The DNA here is from genome assembly GCA_018150405.1 of Drosophila varians. Taxonomy (NCBI): domain Eukaryota; kingdom Metazoa; phylum Arthropoda; class Insecta; order Diptera; family Drosophilidae; genus Drosophila; species Drosophila varians. Next base: position 15,498,663 of record JAECWK010000015.1, on the reverse strand, counting down.
GGCATTTTGGCAGTGGGAAAATCTCCTTTTTTAAGGGGGCCGGAGCTGGTCTAGGAAATTTATGTACGCGTTTTATGGCTACGTGGCTCGTAAATAAGAAAAATGTTGCAGCCCCGCCAGAATATCGGGGTTTTATCTTTCGCACATGTGGTGGCAAGTTAGGAGGACTCCTACAGGACATCCTCTAGTTTGCCTCTCCTTCTGCGACCCAATCAGCATTTGATTTGGAAATGGCAAAGGAAAATTATTTCATATTTCACATGACACTCGGCTCAAATAACTGCCTCAATGGCACATTTAATATTTGATTTGTTTATTTGATTTCGTTCCCTTCAGCTTTCCTTGACAGGCGACTTCCTAGACCGGAAGCCAATATTGGTGAATGGGTTTATGGAAAATTGAATTAAACATTCTTTGTGTGTTGAATTGGTTTCAATAGCCAGAAAGTAAAATTGCATAAGAACTAATTTACAAAATGCGAAATGTAATATGTATGTTAGAGAAAGGGGGTGACTGGGGAGTGGGCCAGGAGACGAAGCGAAACACACGCACACTTTAAATACAAATGTGTGTTCAGAGCACCATGCAATTGTTTTTTTTTTTTTTTTGTACAAGATAGCTTCAACAGAAAAAAATACTTGGTTAATTATTATATAAAGAGATTTTATATTAAATAAGAGATTTTTATTAGCTCCCCCATTCGATTAACAATGAAAGGCTCAGACTTCATTCAACTCACGGCGCAGAACTTTTTATTAATCAAGCAGAGGTGTGCTGGTCCAAAGTTTATGTTTCGATGTTTACTTTTTTTTCGAGTGTAGAGTGGACCTAAACAAAGCCTAGTTCGTTAAACTCAGCCGTTTATATCGCCAGTCGCACACACATGCAGATTTCACCTTTTGTTGCTGCCGTGACTACCCAAGCAGAAAGCCTCAGTCGGCGTTTCGTTGGATTTTATTTAGTTTTCGGTATGGGCCAAGTTTGGAAAGGCAGCTTAAATTTCCACCCCACCTGGTGGCGGTGGTGCTGCTGCAACGGCCCTGATGTTGCATCAACAAATGGACCTGCAGAACACAACCCCTCGTGGCCCTTTCTTGTTTTGTGAACCAAATTTGAATATTAAAACAGAATTAGCCAAGTGCAGCAAGTGGCCGCCCTCCCACCAGGTCTTTCTAAAGTTCACCGGAAACGGAAATGTGCCAATGGGTGGGGGGTCGGAGTGGTGCGGCAATGCCATGGGTTGCATGCAAAACAGGGGCAATTAATGGGAATTATTGATGTACTCAGTAGCTCGGACCCGGAGCAGGGTCCTTGCATCAGAAACTGTCCTAGTCAGTGTCGCACTTTTCCATTTTCTCGAATGCAATCGAAAGGCCTTTCTCCGAAACCATTTGCATTGGCTTTGTTTTCGTGGAAAAATATTGCAATTAAATGGGACTCAGTTGACCTGGGCACCCCATCAATTTGCATATTGAACAAGGGCACTGCGGCTAATAGGTAATATGGGCAATCGGAAATCGTTTTCTGATCCACTTGCTCTAATGAGCCACTCCAGCACCAGCACCGCCGCCACCGGTGGTGTTGAAATCCAATAATTGGAAATCCGAACTAGCCACCGTGAAGAGATTGCAAAAACAAACAAGCCAACAGGCGTACAGCAAAACCAAGCAGCAAAACGGCAAAAAAATGGCCAAAAGGAACAAGAAATCGAGCCAAATAGAAACGGAAAACAAAAAGTGAGCATTGCTGCCTCCCGTAACAGTTAGAATGGCACCTGCCACAGCGTCTGCGGCTAAAATTTCAAATTTCCATTTAGAAAAACACCACAGCCAGATGCAAATAAAAAGCGAATTTGTGTGTGTGAGGCCGTGTGGCAGCTGCATGCGCAACTTTTCCATTGTACTCCCAGTTTATTTTGTATATTGCTCATATTTTTGTCGAATTTTCTATGCCACCCGCACCTCAACCTCCACCGCCACCCCCAACCCACTGCGAATCCCAATTTCGACTAGCATTCCACAACTTTTCATTTTGAATATTTGTTTTTATTTGTTCGGCTTTTTTTTTCCACTAGGCACAAATTAATTAAATGCACTCGACTGTGATTTATGCGTTCCTAAGAGCCAAAGGGAGTGTGGCAGGGAGCTGGGGCTTGCATCTCATTCCCAGGCCGGATAAGCCTGCCCCAGTAGCTGTTGCAATTAGGCAGAATATCGAGTAGGGGCTGCAGAGTTTCCACTTCAAACTAATGTGGAAACCATTACAGATCACCGCGGGCGGGCAATGATCTTACTTCATGGGTCTGCTATTTAAAAGCCAAATCCACTTAAGATTAACTTATCACAACGCTGCTTCTTTGTTGGTCTTGATGGTCATGTTATACCCTGCCATGGTGTATTTTAGGGGGAAAATAAATCCCATAATTATTTCATATTATTTACCATGTGAGTATTTGCCTCCTTTTAGCCTATGGTTCAAATATATAAATGGCTCAGAAACTTAAAAACTAAGTTGATTAATTTACTAAAAGAAATTTGACATCGTCAAATATTTGAGACTGAGTGACGGGTATACTTCAAGTCGAGCTTTTACCCTTTAATGCCACAGCTTTTGTTGAAGGCAATCAAATTCGAGTTGGAGTCAAATGTCTAATAATTTTCAGCTTAAAAATTCATTAGATACAAATCGCCGAACCCATATCAAAAGCCCCAAAGCCACAATGGGCCACTGAAAGAGTCCGAAATGATTTACTCGCCCAGTTGAGATGGAGATGGAAGGCCTTGTCCGACCCTGACTCGCATCTCCTGGCTAATTTCGCACTAATTGATTTCTTTTTGGGCCAAGATGAGAAGTCGAAAGAAGCTTTAATTGAGCGACTCCGCCTCCCTCTTTGGACGGATGGACGGATTGGACCGCTCGGACGGTCTCGGACGGGCTAGACGGCTGTCAAATGTTTTCTTCCGAGCTTGACACGCGTTGACAGTTGGGCATGGCATAGTTTTTGTTGCTCAGAGTCTCCAGTCTCGGTTTCTATTTCGGCCTCGGCCTCTGTGTCTGGCAAATCGAAAACTAAGCGCAGTCAAAGTCTCATTAGCTGATGACTTGGATGGTCGCGGCACGCCCCTTGCCTCACGCCCCATTCCTCTGCCACCTCGACTCGTGTTGTTCCGCCTCTGATTGGGTTTTAATGCGTTTTGGCAGCCGAACATTGTCCACGATTCGTTTACAGAAGTTTCATAATTTGTCGCTTCTGATTGATGGGCCGCGGCGATCCCCCCTACCCCTCCCAGCCAGTCGTAGGCCTGCTTATAGTTTGTCATCTTTGGGCCATTATCCAAAATGATGTGGCCTAAGCGGCCAGAGATTCCGATCTTCAGATAGACGCTTTCACATTTACCACGCGCAATTTGCCACGCACTGCGAATGCGGAGGCACGTGTTGCAGAAACGCCTCCCGTTCGACCCTTGAACTGTGGAAGATTGCTAAGGACTACACGCAAAGAAAATGTGTGCCAGATAGGTGAGATAGAGTTCTCAAATGTCCAATTGCCAGTTGAGTTTCTTTCTCCCAGTGCAGGCAATTGGAGAGGCGTCTTAATGGTCCTTTTGGACAGCATACACATATCATTTGGTTAAAGGAAGAAACGAACAGATAAATTTTGCACTTTGTTTGCTTGCCACGCCCACATTAATTAGAGGGGCTGTGAGGGGCCGACGAAGATGGCAATGAAGATGGCTGAGGGCCTGCTAAAGTCTGCCAATGGATTTCGGAATGCAATTTGCAGCGACGACGTGACTCGGAGAGGCCATCAGAGTGGTCTAAAGTGGCGGGTCACGCTGCCGTAGCCGGAGTTGGAGCTGGGATCTTGTAGTTTGGAGCTTGCCGCTCTGATGCATGCACCTGTAGTACCTGTACAGGTACACATGCGGGCAATTTAATGCCTCACGCCTCCGCTGCTTTGCTTAAATCAGAGGCAAATACAAAAGAGCGGCGGGTAGACAGTCAGACAGACGGACAAACTGCTTTCTGTTGGCTCCATTTCAGGGCCTTCTTTTTTCTTGCCAGTAAATTATATGAAAATGCAGCCAGAGCGAGTCGAAATTGGCGTTTCAACGCTCCAGTTCCAGTTCACAGACATTGACACACTTTTGCCCAGCTAGGCAGCTGCCTGGCTTGCCATCCGTGGACTCCGCTGATGGATCACTGTACAGTGATCATATCTCGGATGTGTAGGAGTCATCATCGCTGAAGAACCTCCGCTCACATTTCTGGCTGCAATCTAATTAGCGGCGTACAACGTGCAGCATGCAGCATGCAGCGTGCAGCGTGCAACGAGCAACTTGCAACGTGCAACTTGTAATGATCCGACCACTTCGTGCGGCTGCTGAATGCTAAAAGGCCTCATCAGAACTGGTTTTTCATCCCAAAAAAGCAGAAAAAAAATCAAAAAAAAAAACGAAGTTGTTGGTTTTGCTCGTTTTGGGGCCTCATAAATCTTCAATTGTCATTATTGTTTGTCCGTTTATTTAACTTTATTATTATGGTACCCCTTTCGTGACTCTTGCCCCATGCCCCCTGAAAAATAAGCTGCTTAAAAGATTCCTGGGAATGCAGCAGAAAATAACCCAAAGAATGGATCTTCTGTTCGAGCCGAAGGCAGACAAAACTGCTAATGAGCCTGGACAGCTAAGGAAAGCAGCTTGGTTATCATTTCCCATGCAGGTCCACCACTCTGGATGCTACCATGGATGCTGCCATGGATGCTCCATCAAATGAAAAAGAATACCTACTTGGAAAAGTCACAAATCTGTGGCAATTATGTTAATTTGATTTGATGCCATTTACATTGCTTTTTCGGGCATTTCATGGTCAAATAAAATTTGTTGCCGCAATTGCATTAGCACAAGAACTGAATAAAAAAGCGGGCCAGTCACATCGAAAAATGTGTTAAGGTCAGGATGGGCCAGGATGGGGGGGCAGGAGCATCAGAAATGAGCAAAATAAAAAGATTGTTATGACAAAGAAAATGAAAATAAATGAGGCCGCAAATGTCGAGGGCGGGGGAGGACCAAGTGGCCCACAGATAAGCGAATCGTATACAAATGGTCAACTTAACTAAAACAATAACTACCCTCCCCGATTTTCCTCCACAAAAGCGGGAAAGCAGAAGAATAACACTAAAATGAGCAAAAGAAAACCCCCATAAAGGAAAAGCGAAAACAAAAGCCGACAAAAGCGGGCGCCAGTTGTAGAGAAAACAATACAAGAAAGGGGGGTCTGATGGGTGGCAGTGGGCGGCAGTGGGTGGCAGTGGGGCGGAAAGTCCCAAGGAAAGCCAGCGAACTGCAAATGTAAAATTAACAAGAAATCAATGCGAAAAGCCAAAACAAACAAAATCGGGGAAAATCGGAGAATTAATGTGCAGAAGACTGTTGCCAGAGATACCCTCTAGAGTCTGGACAATTGTTTCATTGGATTTCTATAAAGAATCAATTTTTCCAGCTTTAACTTTGTTTTTTGTTTAACAAAAAATAATACGTCAAAGGAAAATAGTAAGAAATTTAAGGGCTTATTAACTATTTATTGGAAATAATATCCATTTACTGATCGTCTGTGTGGAATCGATATACCTTCGCTTCCAGGCAAAGCCAATCTGAAAGTTGGTTGAAATGAAAACCGAAAGAAGTCATAAATAAAAATTGAATGAAACGAATTTCAGTTGGTAGACGCTTTTGTTATTTCGCGGTTATCAATTCCAACGCACAGCTGGCCGAAAGCAGCCATCGACTTTGGATGGCATTAGCCAACAAGGTCCCCTCTTCCACCAGCACCACCGCCACCGGCACCCCCACCACCCACAAGCCACTTCCCCGGATAGTTTCCACATTCGAAGCGCTCCCACGCTCCACTGAACAGCTCGGCGAGGGGCGGACGCGGGGACGAAGGCTGCGGCGAAGATGTTGCTTGGCTGGCACATCAATTTGCGATTATGAAAGGCTGCCTGGCCAGCAGCAGAAGCAGCTCCAGCATCAAAAGCAAAAGCAGCAGCTCCAGCATCAGAAGAATAGGCTACTCTTTATTCAATCCGAAGAAATCTGAGCATTTAATGCGCAGCCAGCACACTAGAGTTAGCGTCGTTAGCATCGTTCATCTGGGGGAGGTCGAGGGTGCTAGTGCAGGGAAAAGTTTATATTATAAACTTTATGTCCAATGAAAATTAGTTTTTAATTAATAATTACTGAGAGACAATGATTTAGTGGAAATAAATAAAAAAACTTTGGTAATTGCTTCTGTAAAATAGAAAGGATTGTAATGGTATCTCTTAGAAAAAACGAATTATCAAGAATGGATACATATATTTTCTTTCACTGTACTATCGCACAGCTGCATTTGGCTATTGAGAAGCATCTCCTAACGTCTGGGCATCGTTTGGCATTTCTTTGGTTCAGGCATGTGGCCTTCGCATTTAACAATCCATTCATGTTGCTGCTGTAGCTGTTGCCGTTGCTGTTTCTGTTGCTGTTGCTGCTGCTGTCGTGATTGTTGTTGCAGTTGCGACTGCGCATTTATGAGTCGCCGCTTGGCTAGTTGTCTCTGGAGTCACTGTCTTGCGACTCTTCTGCCCGATCTGCGACAAACTGGTTATAAGCGAGGTAGATCAGGCTCGAGGGTAACATCGTGACCTTTTCGTGCCACACAGGGTAAATGCCATTCGAGTCACCACAGAGCTAAATGCGTTTTTTAAACAAGTTGGCACAAGGAAGTCGTAGCTTACATATGGAGAATTAGTAAAAAAAATCCCGAAATGGATGCAGCCACTTTAATTAATTAAAAATAAAGAAATGCTGAAGATTACATATAAAGTTGCATAACATTAAATGGCTCATGGGATTTTTAAAGGAATGACCACTCTTTGAAAAAGAAAGTTTTTTTAATTGGAAGCAAGTGTATCCAAAACTTCGGCTTATTAACCAAATATACATTTGTTTTTTCAGAGTTCTTCATTTGTTTTTTGGTTTTAATGGCCAGCTAGTCCAACGTGGCACAAAGCAATGCCTCAGAATGATGTTGCTGTTGCGTTTGTTGCTGCCGTTCCGCTGCAGTGAAGCGCATCACCGCTGGCTGCTTCTTTTCCTTCTCGTTACTGAGCCGCTGCAGCCGCGTGCTGATTCTTATTTATGCTGCCACACGCCCCTCCTCGCCCCACCCCACACTATCCCCACTCCGACTCCCACTCCCCGGTCCCCCTGCAGATTAGTTGCAATCGGATCCGACTTTGCTGAGTTATGATTAAATGGCATTTCGTGCGAGACTCCTCCGGTGTCTCAAGCTCCCCCGACTTTATGGCCTTTTCGTGCCCCAAACGAAAAGAAGTCCACGTCGCGGATCGAGAACGAACGAATGTTTGTGGCTGTTAATTTAACGCTAAATGAAGTGCGAAATTACAAAATAAAGCCCCCTCTGGATCCCTCTTCAGCCTCAGATGTGGGGTTCGTTTGTTTTGGCTATGAAAAATGAAATCGGTTCTTGTTTCTCCTCACAGCTTGACTCACATCCCGCCAACGCCACGGCCCCATGCCGCATATCCCCTCGCCTAGTCCCATAAAAACTCAATAAACAAAAGAAATACTTTGGGGCGCGGGATGATGAGTAGGCTGTTGTGTTGCCGAGCGCAAATTAGTAATTTTTGGTGAATGCTTTTAATTGTTTGTTCGGCGGGAATGTCGTGATTGGCCAGAGGGTCCCCTCTCACACACAGATTCCGGGGGACTCTTTACGCCTCCCCGGCTGCACACACATGCGCCGGAAATGACAGCTCGACAATTTGAGGAAATGCGAGCCTGATAAGCCGGGCCATTGACTCACGATCGGTCAGCAGGTACACAGTGGAAAAAACGCCACAAAAAACTGGGTAATAACAAAAACCTTTACAAAACTAGAAACCTTTTACTCGTTGTTAACAAAGTGTTTGTTTATTTAAAAGAACATTTATTATTTAAAACATAGATCGCTTTGCCTTGGGCAATTTGAAAGCACTTAAATGATATTACCAAATGTCTATCTTGGTTATAAAACTACCCCTGAATGGCATATAGTTTAAGTGACATTTTCTGGCTGTGCAGGTTCAGGAAACAGGCAGCCAGCCCAAAACACAAGCATCAGACAGAGACTAATGCACATTTAATGCACTGCCTCCGATAACAACAGAATCGCAGGTAGGCAGGGACTGATTCACCGGTAATGGCCAGAAATTGCCCAACAAAACGCCGGCATTCATAGCGAGTACTCCTCAAACAATTTGCTGTGTCTATAAATAATTAATGCCCTCCGGCCAGACAGAAAAGCAAAGAAGGAGGCTGGCTGGCTGGACGAGCGCCTGTCAATTATCAATTCAGCGAACTCGGCCTGCGACGCTCCTTTGCATTCCACGAGAGCCGAGAATCGGTCAGTTCGGGTTAAAATGTTAACCCGTTCGGGGGCATGAATATCGATGATGACTCCCACTCCTCGCATGATGAATCAATGACTATGCTACACTTAAAAAAAAACTGCTTATTCCGCATCAGATGACTAATAGTATGGATTAAGAAGAATTCAAAACTTTTTCCGGTGTGGCCTGCGGCTTGATTGCTTCTTGGGTCTGTTCATTTTGTGTGTGCCAGAATAATAAGCAGAAAATAATGCACTCCCTCCGGGGACTGCTCCCACTCCAAGGGCAATCAAAGTGATTTACTCGCATCCCCAACCCGGGGAACCCGGGGATCTGCTCGGATCGGCTCATCTGTGTGACCTGTGGCAGCTGCAGTTGGGCGGGCGGCTGTAGTTTCAAACATTTTTGCATAATTTATGCAATTTTAATTTCCAAAAGCTCGACCAGAGTCATCATTATCGCAGTGCTGGCCAGCAGTGTCGGGGATGCGTGGGTGGGATGGACGTCGACGGGATGGACAGAATTTGCACTTTTGCCTTTTATATTACTTTCCCAAAATTATATCTGAGGTCGCCCAAAACTTTGCCCTCCGTTCTGTGGCCCGCTCGACCCCTCTATCACTCTGCTTCTGTTGCCAGTTTGCATTCAATTTTGCGCCAACGTCCGTCCAGCTGGCCGACTGTCGTTGTCATCGTCATGGCTGGCTAACAGTTTTCGCCATTGTTCGTCTCCGTCTGTGCCCAGCCCCCAGCCCCCACTCCGCCTCTATCTCCAGCTCCATTGGCCCCTAGTACACCTTTCTCTGTTTGCGGGTTTATGCTCTATGGCCACGTAATTTACCTGTTTCTTCTTTTTTTCCCCCATTTTTTGCGCCCTACCACACTCGCATTCACATTCAGATTTAGATTTTCAGTAGAATTGTTTTCGAAAAGTTGATTAGAAAGTGTTTGTCTGATGCGGGGCCATGCTCCGTAGAAGAATTAACTATTGCCATGGTCATGGATAGACTGCACTGGAAGAAAGTACTTTTAATTGAGTAATGGCCCTGGGAAAGCTTTGAGGTATGCGAAATCTACAATTTCTTTGCGGAAGGTCCTGCCCAGTTTGACTTTCTTCTCTTTGCTTTGTTGTTAGGTCAATCCCCCCCCAAAGTCCACATCGATTTGCTTATGGCCTGTGGCAAGTTGATCCTGATTCCTGATCCCTGGAGGGGGTACCAGGTGCTAATTACACCGCACACCTCTCCCGCAGTATTATTGGCTTGGTTGTGGGAATTCGCTATCTTGATTCAAGCGATGGCTCAGAGTGTTTTTGCCTTCAAGTGTTTGCGTTGCTCACATTTGGCTGTTGTTGTCATTGTCAATGGTCGCTTAATTAGCTTTTGAACGGTGGTCTGCAGGAGGTGCCCGGGAAAAGTGTAATTAATATTCAATATGTGAGAGCCACCCACTGCCATCCGCGACTCTCAGCTAATTAATAGTGTTTGGCTTGACTGCTCGACCACTTGCGAGTATCGATGTATATTCGGGGGGCAGTGGGTGGCCCATTGGGTGGAGCGGGACTCGCTGGAGGAGGAACCACAGCGACCACAACAATGCCATGGTGAGCGAAACACACACGAGTGCGTCACAAAACCCCAAACTCAACCGAGACCGAACGGAAGCGTACCTAACATCATTATCAAAATATCACGCAAATATTTACCCAAATAATTTGTCAAGTTGACACGAGAACTTAAAGTTTAAGCGGGCGGGAATGCGATATTCTTAATGCGATACGAACAATGGCCAGGAGGCCTTTTTTGTTTCGCTGAGGATACAATCTCCCATCCCCCCCGGCCACCACCTGACATAAAAATCCAGTGAGGCGAGCCTAATCCTTTATGAAATTTGTTTTCACCTTTGTGGCTCTTGGCCGGGTTTCTGCAGCGCCTTTGGCTGTTGGCCATAAAATTAAAATTTTCTTTACAAGCATTAAACGCTAAATGAACCTGAAAATTACGCAAATCGTCAGCCCGAACAGTCCGACACACACAGGACCAGGAAAACCAGGAAACCGGGAAATGAAGAACAACAAGAGCGACAACAAAGCGCCGATAAAAGAGCGCCAACACCTTGACAGCAGGTGGAAATGAGGGGACCTGGCGGATGATTTGACATTGACATTGCGGGGTTAAAGGGACGATGAGTGAAGTGAAGGCTTGGTGCGGATTGAGCCAACGAATAAATCTGGCAGCAAAAATTTACGCCTCACTGTACCAGGGCACTCCCACACCCACACCCACGCAAACACGCATTCACACACATCCTGTTGCCGAATATTCGTGCGCACGTCAAATTATGACAGTCGCTAGATTAAGCGCTACCTGCCACCACCCACCACCCACCACCGCCCCCGACTTATCGGTGGTGCAAAGGGCAACCTTTTTTTAGGCGCGTTCACAAATTTCGTTTACACTAAATGCAAATGCCTTCGTCGGCGGAAAGAGGGCAAAGGGTTCAACTCAGCAGGTTGAACTTACACGGATGACTTGTTCCTGCCGCAACGGAACCCGGGGCCCAAAAAATATTACCACAGGGCCAAAGGTGGCCTCCCAAAAAGGGCTTAACCCTGTTAAGGATGTTATAAGGATAGTGGATTTTTGTATCAGCAGTTTTAAAAAATCAACAGGAAAAATATACTTTTAATCTGAGATAAAATAAACAAAGAATACTCAAAAGTATTTAAGGACTAAGTGTTGAGAACTATTTCTAGGTTCCCAAAGTATAAAATACTTTAGTTACAAATGTTTAAGCCCCAACTGACAATAGAGACAATATTCTTTGCATCTTTTTGCAAAGGATATTGGAAGGCGAATCCAACTGTGTGTCCTTCGGTTTGCTCAACTGGGGAGCGATGTCTCATAATTTGCTTATGCGTTCATGTGTCTGTCGCCGTGTGTGTGTGTGTCTCCTATGAATATAGATTTTCCTTTCCACCCACTGCGCCGGCACAAATATGCGTCCTGAGCCATCGGAAAACATGTTGTCCCTAAAAGCAAGACACGCAACATCAACAAGAACAAGGACAACGGCAAGGGGGTTAGGTGGAAAATCGAAGGATAAGAAAAACAGAGCCGCAGAGGGACAGAGTTTTCGGGACTGGGTTTTTTTTTTCCTTTTGGGTGTGGCAACATAAAGGTGTTGACACATTTTGTGTTGATTCTTATTGGGGCTCTAAGCCGATTTTTATTCCAGACGGAGACGCCCCCATTCCACTCTAATGGGATTGTCCTTGAAGAGGGGAAGAGGGGAAAAAAGGAATGCCTTGATGTCCTTTAGCTCTTTTCGGGCCTGCAATCAATTCTCATTTGGCTGCCTCTTTTGTGTTTTGGCCAAATCCTAGCATTCTTCCCATATTTTTCACCACTAACCCGAGTGCATTTTTCTTTGTATTCTTCCAGGTAAGCCAAATGCCATCCGAAGAGTGATACAATCGAATCGGTTAGATCTGTGAGGCAGAGGCGGAATAAGCTTCTGGTAAGTTGCCTCAAAGGCCCCACTCGACAATGCCAACGGGGCAGGTGCGCACTCTGTCGTAAAGTCTGCCTGGAAAGTCGTTGCACCTGTTGGCGAGGAACTAAAGCGGGGCTTTCGGGTGGCAAGTAGCAAAAAGAGTGGAAATAATAAATATAAAAATCATTTTCGCCATGCTACCAGGCTAGCTGGGACACATTTCACTGGAAAATTTTTGCGACGCGTCGCCCAGAACTCAACAGTACTGGCGACACGAGGCTCGCTCTGATAAATCTTAAACGGGGAAAAACATAAAAACATTTTTTTATATACTCATGTATAAATATGGCAAAATGAAAATCTAATTTAAAGCAAGGCAACCCAGCCGGGCGTCAATAATTGCCTCGAACAGAAATTATGCTGAAAGATTAAAGTCATTTATTATAATTTATTTATTCTTGTTTTGTGCTCCGCTGTTGCCATGCGCTCGTGTGGATCCTGGAGCGGATGAGGGGCCAATAATGGTGGGAATATATATACGGGGGCGAGTGGACAGGATGGAGCATAAGGGAGGCGGTAGTCCTTGGCAATTACTTTGAAGTGGCGCACTAGCCCAACTATGTACTCGCAGGGCCGTGGCGCCCCATTAAATTTGCCACACTTCATTGGCTCGCACAGAAATAATAATTTATTATTTAATTTCGCTCGGACAGCCGCTCGGGCGGCTGCTGCGTCCGGGGGCGTGGCACTTGGGGGAAGTTGGTTTAAAGTAATTAATTTCGGGAAGTGTCAAAGTTGCTGCATGGCCACGCCAAACTTTTCGTCTGGCCGGGCCCGGGATACGCCAAATAGGAGTCCGCCATAGAGCCGGATGTGGCCGGGGGCCAAAGCGGACATGGTAGTCGGATTTCGAAAACCAATCAGGCACTTAAAAAAGCATAAAAAATATTTATATTCATTTATTTACCTATCCAACATAATAAAACGTTAATTCCTGGAACGTATAGCTGCCCCGTAGGATCGGATTTTTTTTATATTTAGAATCTGTGCATTACTTTAATCCTTAAACTTATTTTCCATCTATGGCCCGAGACAAGAAACAATTAATTCCAAAAATATTAAATCCCTAATAAGGAAACGAGAGTGGTATCTCCACATTTTCCTCCCATTTCCTTTGCAATTTGCGCTGACCTCGCCTCGGGCCGCTGTGGCAGCAGCAAGTTAATTTCCACTCGCGATTGCCTCGTGGACAGTGTCCACAGTAAAGAGAGGAAATAAATAAATTAAAAAATTTAAATTAATTTTTAATATGCCCGGGTCCCGCCGGCTCCGAAATTCATCATCTTCAAAGCTGCAATTAGCCTTTAATTTACGATGTGCCACGTCCCCGAATATGTTTTGAATGTATTTAGGTAGCTAGCTGGGAAAGCCCAGACATAAATTAAAGGGTCCCTTTTGCTTTCTTTTATCTTAATGCTCCGCTTTCTTGCACAATCATTTAAATGCGTAAACTCCCATAAGGTATTTTGTGTAGCGTTTTATTGCATACTTAGGGCCTCGGCATGGAATCTCTGGGCGGGGTCCGAGGATTAAGGGCTGATGGCCATTATTCAAGGTAATTTAATTTGAAGCGAATTGCTGTGGACTTCTTCGCCATCCAAATCGAAGGCTCCTTTCGACTGTCAGTTTTCGACAGGCCAAATGGGAAAAGGCTGTGGTGTGGCAGGAGTGGGAAACCGCTGAACGAATGGAATGGAATGGAATGGCCATAGCTGGCAACCGCAGCCGAGCCACAGTCAAATCCAAACAAATAAACGCTTGACCCACTCTGGCCAACAATGAGCAATGTGCCAAATGAACGGCCAAAGTTCAGACCGAGACCGAGGATTGTGAGCCGGGAGCTGAAAGCTGAGCAGGCGAAAACATTTTAAATGCAAATGAAGTGCCGCACTTAGGAAACCGTCAGCTGGGAAGCGAAAAAAGAGTAGGAAGGCGGGAGGAACGGAGCGTTGAGAATGACTGATAAATTAGAGAAGCCCGGCTCGATTTTAATAAACTTCAAGCTGGAAAAGCGGCAGAAGCAGGAGGAGGAGCAGCCCCCGGCTGGCTCCCGACTCAAAGTATGTCAAAACTGGTCAAAAGCACAAACAGCCTTAACGTCTCGCCACTCAATCAAGCCTCGAGCCGCACAGCTTGAAATTGCAAAGTTTGGCAGCGGGATTCAAAATGTGTTTTCATGATAAAATATTTTAAAAACAATTTTTTTGTTTTCCACAACCTCGGCCCCGCCGAAAACAACCAAAAAAGTCCCTAAACCAAGTGCTTATGGCTTTTGACTGCCCTCGAACAATCTAGCAAATTGAAATACTCGTAAATAATAATCAGTGACCACCGGACAGAGATCTCCTAGCTCCGGGATGGGTCAAGTTGTCAAAAACTTCAGCATTGGAGCATTGGAGGAGAGAGCCGGGCTTGGCTTAGCTTGTGGGGCTGCTCATTTCGGGGAATTCGCGTGATTTATTTGTTGCATAACTCGGCCAGGACGAGATGGGGCGAAAAACTTGCTAAATAAATTGAAAGCAACAAAAGTTTGTCAGTCGCAGTGACTTCTGGAGCGGAAAAGTTTCGCCTTGCAAGTAATGTACTGGGAGAGGCGCTTGTAAAAAATTGCAAGCATTCTTTTTGGAGCGCTTATAATTGTTTTCCATTCCCAGGACCCCACTCTCGATTCTCCTTCCTCCGCACACCGCTTTGCAAGCTCCATGTTCTCCGCTTTCCATATAACTCATTAGGCAAAAGTTTAATGCGAATCCCCCCCTACTTACGTCCCCTTTCGATCCCAGCTGCGGGAGTTTATGTTGAGATTTACTTTAACTACTCTTGCGCCTGCAACTATGCAATAAATCCTGCGAAATTTGTGTCCTCCACTTCGTCCTGCCAGCCGCATAGCCATGACCCACATAAGGATACCGAAAGTGGAGAAAATCGGGAGGAGGTACGAGGCTGGAGGCAGAAGGCAGGACTCAGGACGGAATGTGGTGCTCGATGGAGTGGCTTAGTGAGGGGGCGGCGGAAGAAAGTTATATAATAAGCAGCATTAGCTACACATGTTCGTGGTAAATCGCTCGGGGGCATTGGGACGGTGGTTCAGTCGATATCCCGGCCAGCTGGTGGACATTATTCAGTGGGCTCCGTTGCTGCTTAAGTGCAAGTGCCGCAAAGTCAGATACTCTACTCCGTGTAGCCGCTTCCTCCGCGTCTCCCTCCCCCTCGCCGCCCAGCTGGACTGTCGAAACTTTTCCAATCTAAGCTAAATAAAAGGAAAAGTCTTTCGTGTCTATCATGTCAGTAGGTATTTTATTATTTTTAACCTCGACGCAGCACCCGCACCACCCAACCACCATACCTCCCCCACAGCTGTCGCTCTGCTAACCCGCCCAGGGCCTCCCTCCTCACCGCCCAGTATTGTGGGAGTGCTCGTGTTGTCTTCTGCAACTAATTTGTCAATGTCAAGTGTTATTTCTTATATTTCGCTCGCTATACTTTTTCGGCTTGAATTTTGTACTGTTGCTGGCTGGCTGATGCTTGCAAAACTTTTGCGCACGCACACCCGCCACGAGATACATCACTCCAGGCTCCATCCTGCTTCTTGCCACCCACAAGCCATCGGTGTTGCACGTAATATAGTATACCGGGAT
Source organism: Drosophila varians (assembly GCA_018150405.1). NCBI lineage: Eukaryota > Metazoa > Arthropoda > Insecta > Diptera > Drosophilidae > Drosophila > Drosophila varians. The sequence goes on along the minus strand of JAECWK010000015.1, from coordinate 15,483,040 downwards.
GCTGTGTACTCTTAGGCGCTCGTGCATATGGATCTCCTGAAAAGGCTAGACAAATAAGGATATTTCGCTAAACAGCAGTAGCTTATATTTGGTCCTCAATCGTAGCCAGAATTTCAAATAAAATGATTTTTTTTTATGTGGAAATCGACAAAGTTGTTCATTTATGAATATCCTTTTCAAAGCAGATATAAATACAACATAAGGTATTTAAATTAGTATCTTCTTCCATATGGCTTCGTTTTATTCCTTTATTTGTTGAACCAGGAAAAGCTTTCAATTAGGCAGCCGTCGTTTTAAAATCGTCTTGAAGGGGCGATTCAGAAGGATCTGTTTTAAAACTTTTTTGGCAGCTTATAAAAACTGCTGAGCCGAGGAGACCTTAAGGAGAGAACGGTGCTCCAAAATAAAAGGCTTTGTGTCTGCTTGAAATAGTTTTTGGGGACCTGCCAAGTTCACTTAACAATCAGCGTCAGGCGGCAGCCAGGTGACAGCTCCCCACCTGAAGCACCGCCTGTCCGCCTGTCCATTCCGTCCGAGGAGCTCCTGCCTAATTGCCGACTCCGCTCCTCCGTTGAATTTCGCTAAGTAGATTTTCTTGTACGGAATTTTAGCGAGAGTGGCAGGCCCAGATCGGGGCAGCGGAGCAGTACAGTTGACACTTTGTGTCAAAGTTCATTGCAGCGGCAGTCGGTCAGGAGCTGTCAGATGTCCTTGTTGCTGTTGGCATTGTAGTTGGTGCCACTGCGGTTGTTGTACTTGTTGTTGCGTGCCCTCGAAGCATTTTTCGGCTCCTTGCTCCTTCATATTTTTATCCCTTGCTCTTTTAATGCTAATTAATTGGATGGGGTTCCCCCTTAAGGGGTGAGGTCCTTGCTTGTTTGCCAAATTAATGGCCAACTTCTCAAGTGCTCAAGAGCAGCTCAAGCAAAATACTTTTTAGCGGATTTCAATGGAAGATGCCATAATTGTATGACCCTCGAGTGACGTTCGTATAACAATTGAATAGGATTTACCAGGATGCTGGCACAGGGCGGCGTGGCATGACGCGGCATGTGAGCGAAGGCACATGCGAGATGCGAGGCGCCCCAGCGTAATCACATGGCCCAGTGAATTTATTGAATGCCTCGGCAAAGACATAATACAAAATAATACAAGTACGAATATGTAGAATTTTGTCATGCCAAGGCTCATGAGGCTGAGCTCAAGTCCCCCAGAAGTACAAGGACGAAAGCAGCAGGAGTGCCCCCAGGTCTATTAGGCGCAACAATTGCTTTTTACGCTCATCAACAGCAGCACCCGGAATAATGCCCCTCAGCCTCATCCTGGCTCACTCCTCACAGATTTTGATACAAGGCCTGGAGATGGGGGACATTATGGCGGCGATGACGATGATGCGGATGCCGAACAGCTGCTGGCTCTTTTACAACCAAAATAATTCCAAGCCCCGAAAGTAGGGGCACATATGCTACCGACAAGCTGTAAAAAATGCTGCGACAAAAATTGCCTTGCAAAGTTTATAAAAATTAAGCGTCAAATATATATTTACCAAATTACTGTGACAGGCAAAGCACGTAGCTTAAATGCACTTGGGGAAAATGACAGTAATTTTTATTGAATAAGACTTCATGCGATGTTGTAAAAAAAATGTTCTAATTTTATTTTGAAGGGAAAGATAAACTTGTTAGAAAAAATGCAAATGTATATGCATCGTAGGGATGTATGAATATTGAACAATATCTGAGCAAAATGTAAATATTAAAGATTATTTTCTTCCTGTGCAGAGGCCCAGGCAGGATACCTGCCATTGTCCTTGTCACGACCCCACCCCTGCCGTTCGACCTGGCCCGACTACTGCCATCACTTGCGCTAAATTAGATTTCGCCCGTTCCAGACTCGTTCGGCGTTGTCGCTTCATTTTGTCAATTGTTTGGACTTGTTAGACTCTGTCAGATAGACGGACGAGTAAATGGCCAGAAGCCAGGAGCCGGGCAGAGCAGGGGGCTAAGGGGGCAGAAGGACACAATGGCCACCGTTCGGTAGGGTCTCATTGTAAAGCGTGCGTCCAGGCCGGGCATTGTGTTTGGGAACTAAGTAGATTAGGGCCAATTACACTGGCATCAGCATCACCGCCACCATTGGCGGTTTCCAGCAGACCGCCACCCATCCTTCTGGCATCGTTGGTCGTGAATGAAACTTGAAGTCTTCGTCCTTTGACAGCAAGGAATTTAGATGTTTGAAAAGGAGCTCGCTGCATCTCTTACTCCGGCTTACTAACCGCCTAATGTGCCAAAAAGCCAAATGAGTTTGCCGGCACAAACACAGGTCCAAATGCGAATGCAAATGCGACTGAGGATGCGGAAGCGGATGGGAATGGGAATGCAGATACCTATGAAATGCAATCGTCAACCGCACCACGGAGCACGTGCTATGTGTGGCCTTTCTGTCATTCGAAAGGCAAGGCAAACACAGGCTCCGGCGCAATCGCAAACGCCCACATGCTCACGGGGACAGGTGACTGCATGCATACGAAATATTAAAGTTTCGCCACACGGATGTACAGCCAAGGTTCAGGGGAGAACCCTTTGGATACCCTTTGCAAGGGATTTGCTTTTATTTGCATGGAGCTTGTCTTTAAAGTCCTTCTTTTGAGTTTGATTCTTTATGTCAATCATATATCCAAGAAAGTTAATTTTTGAATTCCTTTGTTTGTCCAAAAGTATTTATTTTACTATTTAACCCAAGCAGGAAAGAAAAGAGTCCTCTGAAACAGGATTATCTTTAATAAATCTCCCAGGTAATTTAATTTCGAGCTTTCCACAGTGAAAACCTAATTTAATGGTTTTTAATTACTAGCCAGGGCATTCGGGGCTTTTGAGCAGAGCACTAGCTTTGGCATGTATACATCACGAAGAGGGAGGAACAAACACAACATGTGCAAGGACGATATTATTCATAATTCAATTTTGTATTGGTAGGCGGTAGGTAGGTCCTAGGTGTGCGGCAACAATTTCACGGCAACCGCCAGCGACACAATCTCCGTGTGTGGGCAAAGCAACCGTATTTGTGTGCAGTTAATGTGCATTTGGAATGCATACGGGGTTATGCAATATTAAGCATACGCAGTCGGCGTGTTTGCACGAGGCCAGGAGCAGGAACAGCGGCCAGGATGTTGGTTTTGCCGGGTGGGCGGACAGGTGAATTGGGCACCGAAGGACAATGAGACAGCAAGCCAAGAGCGACAGCAGCAGGTTAAACAAATGTCAAAGCAAACCGAAATTCACATCTCGTCCTCGACATTATATTGCCATGTGTTTATTTAGTTGGGGATGCGCCAGGCAATGCGATTCCAGGCCAGGCCAGGCCAAACCAGGCCAGACCAGGCCAGCCTGGCATTCGGCTTCGTGTGTGATGCGGCTCAACTAATTGTGTTTTGTGCTCCGTGCAGGCAAACAAATCTAAGCCCGGCACGTATGCCGCACAGCCATAAATTGCCATCAATTTATGCATTTATTTCGTTAGTTTCCGCCTCAGCTGCAGCTGCGTTTTGTGGATTCAATGCAATTAGGCCGGCTAAGATGCTTGCTCGCAAATTCTTACCATAAACATTTCGACATCATAATTAAAATGAGTCCTGCCTGTGCTTGGCCCACTTTGCATCCAGCGGTATGGAATTTAACGCGACACATCCGCTTGCCGGGCTCAGCCACTGCAGCTGTCGTTTCAAATGAAACTGCAATGGAGACTGCAACTGGAACTGCAACTGCAACTGCAGGTCTCACCTTCCGGCTCTCTGCAAGCGGATGTCCGGGGAACGCAGAACGCGACTCACGTTCCAGCTGCATTTTTCTTCAGCTTGAGCCAAAGGAAAAGGCCTTTGTTCGCGGCTCAGACATTGTAAAACAGAAGGAGCAACAACAAGGACGAAATGGAGAAATGGAAATGGCCATTAAAAGGAAACACTTTGCGCACTTTAATTTATTTTTAGCGCCTTGGAAAAATGTCAAAGAGGCGAGCAAGAACATCCGACATGCAGAGCAAGAAATTGTTTATAAATTATAAACTTTCAGCAATTTACTTTGAAAACTGAATAAGAGGCTTAAGTTTTAAATATAAGTGATTTTGTATTACAAAATTACAGACTCAAATTTATTTTCCTCGCAGAGTAAGAGGAAATTTTACAAAAAACAATTAAACAAGTTTAGTTCATAATAAAGTGTCCTGTTCTGGTGCTTTTGATTAACGCCACAGACGCGGAGTTGGAAGTTTATAGAGCTGCTGAGCAAATATTGACTCAAAGGAGCTGCACTTATCCTTGCCGCTTGCCTTTGGGGATATGGCTTGCATGTCTGGCTGCTATCCTTCTATCGCCCTGGCTTAATTTAAATAAATGTCACACCATGTGGCCAGGGGCCGTGGGACCAGCCCCTTGACCACCCGCTGGCATCACCCGTTCAAAGGTCGCCCGCTGGGTGAATCGCGACATTTTTGTGCTGTGACGCTGTTCAACTAAGGCAATTTGTTGTTATTATTTTGGTAACACTTTAATTTCTATCCCTGCCACACGGCCCTGCCTGCCACACGACACGCAGCACACAACAACACAGCGTGAGCTAGTTAGTTGGCAATAAGGATATGGCGTTATCCTTTTACCAGCTATTTAGCATTTAAATGCTTAGCGCTTTGGCCTGGTTCTCCTTTTTTCTGCCTTGCTATCCTATTCTTGAGTTCTATGTTGAGGGCATATTAGGTTTGGGAAGCTCTAAGGATTGAAGCTACATTTTTATTACCAATCAAAAGGGTTGGCTGTTTATATTTATGAAGATTTTAAAAAATGTTTATATTTTCTTGTATTTTATTGCTAGTTTTTATTTAACAGCTTGTTATTCAGTAAAGTAATGAAAAGAAGTAAGTACTCGTAGGTTTATACTCGAAACTATTCTACCAAGGAGTGCTATTTGTTTTATTTTCGCCTTTTTGTGGCGGTTGGAGTCACACAGGGTGTGGTCTTGACTACGTGATGCCAATTTCCAACAATGTTATCAAGGTCTTATCCAGATTTCGTCGCAGCTTTCAGTGGCTAATGAGAGCCAAACGCTGAAACGCGACTCCGATTGTTGCAAATTTTTGTGTTAAGCTTTATTACGTATACGCAGTGGATTCTTTGTGTGCCACCATTATTCCGGGCACTCAATCAAGCTGGCCAAGAGTTTATTACCCATATGAACTGCGCAGAACTGAGTTACATTAGTGGGTCGAGCTCTCCGGCTAAATCAACTTTGGGGTGTAAAATTTTTACGCCATTTATTTAAATTCCGCGCGGGTTGTACACACTTCTAAGCGCATGTAAGCCGTCATTCCACCTAGCCCAGCCCGGGCAACCAACTCGAGTCGGAGACATTAAAAGCATTTCTTTTGTGGTTCTGGGAAGGGAAGGACTGATGGCACTGACAAGCATTCACAATTTACTCACCACACGGCACTACTAACCACCCGCCCCAATGTAATAAGCAATAACAGTTACCCGAACGATGGAAGGATATGGCAAGGAAAGGGGGCAGGGTAAAGGGGACATGGGAACGGTTTGCCAAGGCGCGAAACTGAAATGGCGCAACTTTATTTAATATCCGTAAGCAATGTCAGCCAAACAAAGATAGCGAACTGAAGGCAGAACTGAAACTGACACACACCGAGACGCACAACCGCACAGCGGCACAACCGGGCGTATGCGCAATATTTGGTCGCTTAGGCAGCATAGGAAAATGTTTGCATTCGCCAAATTGCCTTGCGTGTCAACACTAAATAGCAGACAAGTCTAAATACTTGTACCCAGCCCTCAGACCTCTCCTCAAGCCACTCCCCCGCCCACCAGCCTGGAAAACTTTTGAATGTCGCGCAGTTGTTTTGCGGTTCGTTCTTTCAAAAATATTTTCGAGTAAAATTTACGCGTTCTTGGCTCACACTTCGAACATCCTTTTCAACTGTTTGTCCACACAAACACACACACACACGCACACATCAGCCAATATTTGTTGTTGTTGATTTTAGCCGAAAAGCAAAGGAAAAGCAGCTTAACTTATGTCAACCCGATAGCATCGTGGGACCATAAATGTCTCCCCAGACAACTTTGGCCGCCCCCGTTTCCCCGCAAACCATCGAGACACAAGAAATCGCTGGGACGTTGCGAAATCAGTGGAAAGCTTTTCAGAAAGTTTTTGTCAAACATTTGTGTGGCACTTGTAAATTTGTTGTGATTTCTTGATAGCTCCTTATGCTCCTCGCACACCCGAGCGTGTGTGAGTTTGGCGTTCCACCCATCGAAGGATATACATACCCACTACTCCCTGCGTAGGCCCCGGTAGGCTGGGAGTTTTATGAATTTTCATGTGCTCTCAAGCGTGTCTGAAGAGAAAGCCGAGAAAATGCCGACATGTGAAAGAATTCGCTCACTACCCCCAACCCCTTTCACCAGCCACTGGAGTGGGGTGACAGGGTGTCGGGGTGACGGGGTGACGGGTTGTGGGTGAGTGTGTGTGGAAAAAGTTTTTCTTTTTCAGGCTTGAGTAACTTCATTAGAAAGAATTTAAAGCAGCCGCTGGCGTTGATTTATGGCAGATATATATCCGCAAGCGGAAATGATTACGATAGAGCCAGATGAAGGAAATGAGAAACGAGAGCTCAACATCCCCAGCAGCCGAGCAGCCGAGAAGCCGAGAAGCCAATAAAGCCGTATTCCTCCTTTTCTTCTCGGCGCCATTCTGTGGCAAATTATGAGCCAGAGCTCTTGATTGAGTGCAGTGGAATGCACGCGGGGGAGGCAAATTCTTATCGCATCCAAAACAGTTGGTGGACAAAATCAATTTCACCGCCCAATGGCAAAACACCACCCACCAGTTAGCCAACTTCGCACAGCTTGCGGTCAGCTTGACATTTTTTGGTTGCAATCTGCGTCGGAGCTGCCGGAGAAGAAGTAAATTCCTGTGCAGCTTTTGCCACTCGATAAAAGCGACAAAAATAGAGGGAGAGGCCACGTCCTTGGATCCTTGGGGCACGCCCTTTCGTTGCTGGCACTTCATCATCATTTGAGCCACCCTCGGCCCTCCATCCGCCATCAAAATGAAATGTCAAACTAAATGGCAACAATTTTGATTGAATTTTTTACAAAGTGCCACGCCACTGGGCTGCCAATTTTGGGTTGACCGTAAATGTGCTGGAAATAGCACCACGTTCCGCCAAGGAAGGAGGAAATCCAACTGAATCTGAGGCTTTCGCACTCGAATTTGAGTCGCAACTCGGAACTCGGAACTCAGGACTTGGGCCTCGTCCGGGACGTGACGAGGAGGCATGCGAAATGCCAACAATAAAGTGCAATTCATTCTCTAAACAGGCTGCATGTCCTCCATCCATGCAAGTGGCACACGGAATGAGGGAATCACAGTACTTCGGGCGGAAGAATATGTGTCGGGATATGGGGCATGCGGGCGCTGGTGGCACGGCATTTTATGACAATGCCAATCTAAGCGAAAGCGAGAAAGACGTTGACATATTTTTCTTCAAAACGTGCAGTGCATTTCTTTCCAGGCCGCTGACAAAATGTGCCCGTTACCGCAATGCAATGATCCAGTGGCGGAGGCGAGTCACAAGGGGATCCTTGGCTTGGCAAAATCATGGTCTGTTTCGCATCTGCCGCCGCCCCTTTGCAACCTGTATCGGGCCTTGTCAAAATATTGGCTTAAATTGGGATATCAAACCCTCTGCCTCTGAACTGCTGTCTCGTCTAGGGGGAATCCCCGGCCATACATCCTGACTCGCTTCGAAACTGACTGGGGCTTAGGCGACTCCGTCGGCTGCGACGGCTCCTGCATCAGCCGCTGCTGCATCAGACACAAATACTACATTAACCCAAATGCAAAGCCGTGCCAAGAGCCCGGCAAGTAAATGCCCACGGGACGTGTGCATGTATGAGCAGCCATTGCAGTGCATCTCTCTGTGTATGGGAGCAAGTGGGGCTGTGTGGGTGAATCAGAGTATCTGTGTGTGTGTCACCCACAGTTGAATTGATGTGAATGCGGAGGCTGAACCCCGCCAGTTACCAGTTGCCAGTTGCCGGTACCAGAGTTTCCAACTGACTTTCGTGGAGCTTAAAGCGCCACTTACGGACCCATTTAACCAAGAATACGACGGAAGGGTTTTATTGCCAATGATCGCATTTGGTAAGCCTAGTTTCTAGTTGGCCTAAATAGATGCTGATAGGTTTGATTAAATTTTCAATTTATACTAAAGTCAAGTATTTAGTGGCGAACCTCAGAGATTAAAGCCATGTCCCCACTGATTGTACCTTCTTCGTAATGAGAGACCGGAATGTCCTTGCCTTGCCTCTTAAACTTCAAGACCCTTAAGCAGCCTAAAAGTTGCGAAACGCACTGTAATTGCTACTTGACTTGGCTCCATGTAATGTTGTGCAAACAATGGGACGGGTTTGAGCACCGCATAGTTAGCATTAATGCTAATGCCTTGAACTTGAACCCAATTTGAAATGTGGGATCAACATTTTGGCCATTTCATTTGCATTGAGTTTTAAATAATTTGAAGACGGCACAGGCAAAGGCAAAGGCAACGACAAGGACGAGCGACGAGCGACGAAAGGATGTGTCACCCAAAAAATATGAAATGGACCGAGGTGGCTGAGCCAGAAAAAGCCGACCAAAAGAAAGGGAAAAAAGGTCAAAAACATTTGGCAGTACATTATCTGGGCCACTGGCTGAATCGGAGCAGCCAACCGATCCAAGGCAACTGACAACTGACGGCGGACAAACTGATGACAGACGCTTGGGCTGACATTTTCGTTATTATTCTTATTGCTGCTGTTTCTGGTGCGGCTTCTGGGCAGCATCGGTGCCATCTATTGCCTTGCCTCATGCCACACCCATTCCATTCCATTTCGCTGAGCTGCCCCTGCCGCCACTGCTGCTGTTATTGTTGGCTCAATTTCCTAGCCATTTCCGGCTGTTCTTCTTCTGCCCTGCAAAATTACGTAAAACATACAAAAACAGAAGTTACTCGGTACAACAACAAAGTGGGTTTTGGGGCTTCAAGGAGGGAGGGCCAGAGAAAAAACACACAGACCGTGCGGGTCATTCCACTTGATTTCCGAAAAGGATACTGGCCACACAAGGGAAAAAAATGCCCAACATCGTAGGAGGTGTGGAGGAAGGGGGCGGGGGCAAAAACAGGCAACCGCAAGTACAAAAGAAATGAACTGCTCGGAAGGACCCTCCCAGTCCCACAGCCCACTCCCACATCCCAATCCCACTCCTTCTTCCGCCTTCAGTCATCGGCGTTCACTGTGCTGCTCACTCAATGGTCCATAAATCGGTTGTCAACTATTCAAATGCAGACAATTGATTACAGCGATAAAGCTGAAGAGCCTTTTGTGAGCGATTCATCCTGCTCCTGCTCCTGCTTCTGCTCCAGAGGCCCCTCCGGCTCCTCCTTCTTTGCCAGGCTCTAATGAAAGCAGCTGTGCCATTCACAGAGACCTGAAGAAATGGATGGCTGGGGATACTGACTGGGGATTGCGATATCTAGGTGGTTTCCCTATTTTTCCTATTTCTGTTCCTCCTTTGATGTGTCGAAGCCATAATGAGATGAGTTGGCTTTGGGGCCGAAAATGAGGAGGCGCAAAAAGTCAATAGACGGTAAGAACATTTAAGCCAGCCACACCGAATTAGGTTACAGCTGCACACACGAGGCGCACACCCAGGCACACACATTACCACAGTTAATACTCTTCCAGTTTGCTGCAAACTGCAAAATCAACACGCAGTCGAGGGTGTCTATCGATTGAATGGGTTGCAGATGATCGCAGCACCTCTGGAGCTCAGCTCCAATACTCCCATACTTAGCCCGCAAAATATTTATTCACAGTTCAATAAATAAAACTGCATGCCGTTGAAGTGGAGGAGCCAAGACATGGATCTAATGGCCGGCTCGCCATCCATCCATACCACCATGGTGGTAGTATACACCCACCCATCTACCCATCCAACCGGCGACCCATCCATCCAGCCAGCCAGCCAGAAAGCAGTAGTTTTAAATAAGAAATGAATACAACGCCTTTTGTTCGGGCGCGCCGACTTGGACTTAACTTCAAGTTGGATTGCGAAAGGGAATGGGAATGGGAATGGCATTCGAATGGCAGCCAAAGGAAAGGAGCTGCCGTTGCAGTTCCAGTTTGAATTTGAGTTTTAATATGGGCTATATATGTAGAGGGTAGCCTCGTATTTGCTTAGCTTATGCCCGCACTAAGCCCCGGGCATTTAACACTTTGTATTTACTGCCGCAGCTCCAGCAATTGAAGTGCTCGTTTGTAGGAGCAATGGTAACGGCAGGAACGACTTAAGCACATTTACCCCTGCCAGCCATAGGAAACGTTGAGAACAGCTATACACGGAGGAAAAACGAAAATCCATTTAGGGTAAATGAGTTTTCACCACAAAACTTAAATTTAAGGAGCCCGAAAGTTACGGGCTGGGAAAAGCCAAGAAACCGAAAGGTTATTTAAAGCTTCCACTAAATTGATGCTCCTGAGTTAATGAGTTTGATATTATTCTTCCAGAATCGCCTCCCATTTGAAGTTTATAGGAAAGCATTTAATTTAAGGACTCTTTTCTTTTCCTGCAAGAGAAAACGTCTCCTGCTTACAACAATAATGTTGCTGCAACGTTGATTGGCCTGCTTCAAAACGTTGCAAGCGGCATTAGGAAGTGCGGCCACGTCTGGATCCGGAGCCAGTGCTGGACTCGAGTCCAAAGAAATTGTTATGGCCAAGTGCAAGTGAATTTCCAACTGCCCTGTCGTTTCTCTATTTATCTATCAACCGAGCTCTGTGTGTGCCTGGTTTATAGTTTTTTCTATGGCTGTGCGTCTGCTAACTGAAATGGTGGCTGTGGCTACAAGAAAACAACATTCTGGTAAGGAAGAGGAGTAAACAAATCGCCCAACGTGATATGCACTCTAAGGAAACAAGCAAAGGGGCCTTGGAGGGGGGCTAATTGGTAAAACTTCAGCGCGCCATCGAACTGTCAATTGTCAAAAGGCAGCAGGTCGAATCTGGCCGCAAACTAAGTTAAGGAACTTGCCAAAACATAATTCGCCAGCCCCCTGGGAATGGGGCTATTGCCGAAAGTGAACTTTGTGGGGGGTAGTGGTGCTGGTGAGTTAGTGGGATCCGGGATCGGGGCTGCAGTTTGTAGGAAAGCCAGGCCAATAATTTAAGAAGTTCACGCTACACAAAGTTCAAGTGAAGTATGCCAGGTCTGGCTGCCTCGTCCTGAAAGATGGCAAACGGAAATTTACTGCAGGCACGAACAGTAAATGGTGCGAGGAAGTGAGTGGGTGGGTACGAGCTGGTAGGGGTAAATACAAGGAACTCCAAGGACTCAAAAAGGGTTCGGCTTGCCGGAGCGAAATATGCACATTTCCACACTTAATAACAAAATATGTTAAACAAAATCATTTGATGTTGGGTGTAATTTTTTCAACGCTGCATGGCGGGGTTTTTTGTTTGCCAGAAGGTCCTGGTACACACAGAAACACACCAAGACACACTCGGGTAAACAAAACACATGTTTACATGCAAATTATATAAAGCAAGCGGCAGCAGTGGCAAACAAACGCAAATTATATGCTGAATACTTCTAGGCCTGAGACTCAGACTTTGTATATCGAGTTACCAAAGTAAATTGCATGGAATTTTTTCCCCTACATCCATTTCCGCAGAAAAACGGCGTCCAGACAATGTCGCGTCGCATCCTGGGTCCTTTATAGGCGTCCGCCAGGGTCCCTTGCCTTTAGCCCACTTTGCATACATTTCGAGTATTTTCGTTTCGAAGAAATCTTCAAGTCGAAATCTAAGTATCATTAAAGATTCAATCTTGATGGTCCGGATATACTTTTTTTTTTGAATTCCTTAATTTAAAGACAATTCTTAGCTTTTCTGTTTAATTTCTAAAATGTTTTCAGAGTATTCGTAACTTCGCTCTAAAATTCGCCACTGTTATTATTTCGTTCCACCGCCCTTAGTTGAAAGACGTTGGAGGGGGAAAAAAAAACGCCACAGCGGCGTAACATGTAAACAAACTCATTTAACTGATTTTCAAAAAGGAAAATGTGGCTCCTGGGCATGGTGGCTGGTAATGGTCGGTGGGCGGTGGATGGAGTGGGGGATATGGGAATGGGGGATTGAGAGTGGCGCTGGAACGACCGCATTATCATTATCATCTCGACGCTTTTTGCCCGCAACTCTTTTACAGGAACAGCAGCAGCTGCCGTGGCCGCAACCTGAGGCTAGATTTACATGTCACTCGACTTAAGTTGGGCCTTGTACCGGGATCTGGTCCAGGACCTCATCCACCTCACCACGGCGACAAGTTAAGTTGCCCAGTCTATTTAGTATCCAGGATTCGGTATCCAGGATCCTCCAACCCCTCAAGCTGTGCACATAATCTTTGCATAATTTCCAGCTCAGTTTTTCTTTGTGCCAGCGCCTTTTTTCACTGCCTGAACGACAAAAACGGCAACTGTCAGCAGAAACAGGAGAATAAACTAAATACAATTTCATCCTTCTCTTTTTTTTTTGGTGCGCCAGCCACTGGCCAGAGAAAGCTGGACAAGAGCTGTAACCATTTGTTTTCCCAGGAAGGGTCCCGGTTCATCCTGTTAGGAAATCTTTAAATTATTCACTTTTTATTGCCTACCTTTGAGGGCCCGCCATTTTGAATGGCGGAAAATGAGATATGATGAGCCAGTTAGTTTCCGTTTAAGGTATTTCAATAAAAACTTATCTGAAAAGCAATAACTCGGAGCCTCTCCCCCCATCTTCTTGGCCAAGTTTTCACTTTGAAATTGGACCAACAAAAGCGCAAAACTTCGTCGGAAAGAAGTGGAGCTCTTTCATGTGAACAAAATCAAAAGGATAATTGAGACATGTGAACAATATTCCTAAGTGCGAGACCCCAAACAACACAGCCGAGACCAACTCAATGAAAGGTCGCACATCAAAGGTGGCCCCCAGACATTTTCTCAGCTTACCCCAGATGAAAAGCAATTAACAAAAGTAAAAGCAAGAGAGTCCTGACTCAGGATGGCTGCAAAACACAAAAAACATGCTGGAAAAAATGGAAAAGGAGCGTGGGGGAAAAGAAAAATATTAAATGCTTGAAGAGGGGGCGGGGTAGGAGATAGGGCCACCTCAAAAAAGTGCCAGGCACTCACAAAACGACGTGAAAGGGGTGTTATGGCTAGAGGGTGGTCGGTGGTGGGCTGTGGGCGGTGGGCGGTGGACGAGAAAGGCTCCGCACACACGCACGACAAAGCAGAATAATAAATTTCAATTCAGACGACGACATGACGTCTCTGCCTCACGTCGACGTCGACGTGCATGTTGATAAGAAAGTGTACAACCCTTCCAGCATCATCCGCCCACCGCCCCCAACTGGCTTTCTGCTCCCCTTATCTACACAAAGAAAAAATGGGAAAACATGGGAACTTGCGATCATGGCCATAAGCCGTAGACCACCTTAATCACAGCAATGGACGGTGAATCCCATCCAGAGGCACCAGACAGAACACTTTTTACTTTAACTGAGTATCCATTTCACGTACTATGCTATTCTTATTGATATAAATACTACGATAGGTTAGATAGAAATAGGTTAACATTAGACCATATTTTTCCCAGTGCACTGTCAGCCGGCGGCAGTCGCTTTAGCCTTGGCTTAGCGCGTTCAGCGCCTCTTGGCCAGGTCGGGATATGTGGGCGTAAAAAAGAAACCAGGAGAATTCTGAATGCGGATGGGAAAAAGTCGCGTATAAATGCCACGTGGATGAGCACTCATACAGTGACTGCGGAAAGGAAATGCGCAACGCAGCCCAAAGGTGTCAAGCGGAAAATAAAGCATAATAATAGCTGCAGTCCAGGAACAAAGGCCTCGATGGTGTGAGAACAGTGCCTAGACACGCGTCAGTCAACCAACCCCAGAGCGTTGGGTCAGGAGGCACATTATCCACCTGACAATGCCTACCTGCAAAGTTCCATATAAAGGAGCTAAGGACCTCCGAACGTGCTAATAAAATATACAGGTCCTCCGACCGGCATCAAACAAAATAAGTAATGAAGAACTTACGCAAAACATCCTGGAAAAATGTTAGGCTTTTATGAATCCAGAGTTCCATTTATAAACCTGCTAATGTGATTTTTGTGGAATTAAAAGAAGCATATTCATATGCATAATTTAAAGAGTCCTCAGGCAATAGGCCTTCTGAATTATTAAATAAATATTCTTAAAATACTATGCTCACTTATAGAAACATTATTCTAATTATTCATTCTTTTTGTTTATTCCAGATTCATGCGGAAAAAACGCAAGGGCTCTACTCCAGACAGGGCCCAGACCTAGATCCTGTGACCACACCAATGTCCTCGAGGACTTGAGGGGCGACTGAAGAGCTCCGATCTGATTTGAGGGAACGAGAAGCGCTAGCAATAACGGGAATAGCAACAAACGTAATTTGAATTTGTGCAGTTGCCGAAGGATACGCAAGGAAGAAGCAAATTGTGTACATATTTCGGTTCTGTCTGATCCTGTTTCGTGTAAATAAATGCAATGCAAAAAGCGGGACTGAAACGGAAACAGCAACAGTACAAGAAACAGGAATAACAAGAGAAATGGCGAAAAGTGCAGTTAAGCGTGGAAATTGCATTAAAAATTGAGCAAAAAATTGAGAAAACAAAAAATTGAAACAAACAAAGACACAAAACGAAAAAGCTGAAGTTAACGAGCGCTAAAAAGCAACAAAAACAACAGAAAAAGCTCCGGCTACCGGCACAGAGCGACTGGAGGGGAAGGAAGAAGCTCGAGTGAGATAGAGAGTGGCGTGGAAAGGACGAAAAAATAGTAAAGTTTTGATTGAAAATTTTCACTGTGCTTTCATTTGACGACGCGCCGCATCCTTTCTTGATTGTGTAAATTTTTGATTAAGAAACAAAAAACCATCAGAGATCCGCGGGGCGTAAAACGAAAAATAATATCCACCAAAAAAATTGTAGGGTTCGGCTTGAATTCGAATTTCGAACAGTTGAAACTAAGACAAAAATATCAAATATCGAACGCCAGTGGAAGGGACTTTGTATACGAGAAAAACAACTTTGCAGTTCGTCTTTCAGTTTTGTCATGACAGTTCGGGCTTACGTTATGCTATATTTTTTATTGTTTATGCACAAAAAGATCGCCGGAATCGAGTTCGGAATCGGAATCGGAGTCGGGTGCAGTTGCAGTTGCGGTTGCCATTGCCATAAACATATCTGACTGATACACAAAATTGAGCGGTAAACTCTGAAAGTGAGTCGTGCAGTAAAAGTCAAACTCGGCCCCACCTAACGTCCAAAACAAAAAAAAAAAAAAAAAATAAGAATAAATAAATAAAGAAAAGCAGTCAGCACCACCCCGAGCCACTCGGGTCTTTGACAAAGTAACGCATTTAGTGATAAGCGCCAAACGACTTTGGCAAAATGAGCAGCCAAGACAGGAGCAGCAGGAGCAGGCGGAGTAGGAGGAGCAGCAGGAGCACAAGGATGGGAATTGGCAGGACGGAGATAACAGCCCAACTATTGCTCCTTATCGGCATCGTAGTCGCATCATGTTTGCCGGGTAAGTGTCAACAGCAGTCCCCTTCCCCTTCCATTCCGACCCGTTTCGCCCTGTCTCCTGTTTCCTGTTTCAGGATAGGGCAGACTTATCGGGCAGCACCACCCCCCGGAATTAATGCAAATATTTAACGTGCTTTTTTATGGATTTGTCGTCGTCATGCTGCGCTCTCCCCCTATTCGTGGCAGCCTACTTTAGGGCCCTGTCATAATGCCAAGGAGATGGAAAAACTGGATGGGGACTCTGGCTCAGGCTCAGGCTCAGGCTCAGGCTATGGCTCATGCTATGGCTCAGGCTCCGGTTCCCTCTCCAGCTCCAGTCGCCACTTGACATGACTTGTAAATGGCTATCGATTAAGTTGTCACATTAGCATTAATCTTGAGCTGCCGAGGAGAAAGCATCTTCGAGCTCATTGAAGTTCAATCAAGTTGTCTGGCAGGACTCCCCGCTCCTTGAAACGTGCTAATGAGCCGTGAGCTGATGAGTTCGTTCTCTTTTACAAATGTCTCCCAGAGCCCTGAATGTGTGTCCTTTGAGGCGATCTGGGTCAGCGGAAGATCCCTTCAGTGAGTCGCCGTATAATTGAAATATAATTACCTGGGCGAAAGCCGCTTGAAGCGCTCAGCACGTAAATTCATATACATTCATTATTTCATTATCAATTCAAGCATTTTACAGCGTTGATGCTGAATTTTTAATGAGCGGAAAAGCGGCAGCAAACGGTTCAATAAATATTTCTGCTTATTATGTATATGCGTTCGACATTATCCAGCATGTTGTTTTCTCACAAGTGTAATCTGTTTAATCGTTTTGGATTTCGGAAAAGAATTTAACGCATTTATCGAAACTAATTGATTTTAAATTTAAAAGGTTTTTGTGACTATTCTTTCAGATTCATTCAAAAATGCCCATAATTTATGTATTTATAAAAATAAAAAGAGAAAACAAGTTCTGCTGCTAATTGGCATCTGTTTAGAATTTAATTAAATAGCTGTTTACCTTTCTAATCCAAATGACGAATTTCATTCCCCGTTCGCATGACATTACGTATACGCAGCGTTGACACACCCACTGACAGGCCATTGCCGAAACATTTTCGAACATGCAAAACAATGGGGCAACGCCAATGTTGATTTCCATTTGACTATTTTTTCGGGGGCATTTCTTTTATTTATCCATCACAGATCAGCAGCTGGGCCCTGCATTTGTCATTTGATTTCGGTCGCACGGTCCAAAGTCCCTTTCAATTCGCATTGTTTCATTTCGCTTGGTTTGATTTGCAATATTTTCATTTACAGCAACAAATTCCGGACTATGTTTGTGCTTTGTCTTTGCTCTCTATTTGCTGTCCATTTGTGTTGTTTTGCTAATTCCAACCATTTTGAAATGTTTTTAGGCAGTTTTTGGTGGCCCAGAATTGGGGGCATTCACAATATTTGTTATTTATTTTGGGCGCATTTCGTATATTGTCGTTTCTGTTTGCCGTCGCTCTCCTAATTCCGGAACCGAAAATAGTTAATGCGAAATTAATTTCCAAATTAAAACGGACCTATAAATAAAACATTCGCCTCTGATTGGAACGGGCATTTCTTTTCATGTTCGCCGCTTTTATGGCGGCGACAAAAATTGGTCTCAATAAAAATTTACGTTTCATAAAATTTATTATGTATGCAATACAATGGTCTCAACACGGCCAGAGCAGGGGCCAAATCAAAGTAGGAATGACCAAAAAACAACAAGGAAATGAACAACTTTATATGCAGGATAATGGCCAGGACATCATGGTGGCGAGAGTTCCTTGCGCTTATGTGTATGTTCATGTGTGGCGGCACTCAAGCAGTTGGAAATTTATTACGGCCCTGGTCAGGATGTGAGTGCGAGATAGCATCGGGCACCGGGCCATCCTGGCTACGCTCTCACACTTGAACTTTGCACAACTATTTGGCTTTATTCGAAATCATTGACCAAATTCTTAAGTAATCAAACTGAAAGTTTTCTCTTCTCTCGACTGGGACTGATAAGAGCTTTTCACTTGCCCAGATAAATACAAATCATGCAAACTGTCCAAAAACAGAGCAGAATCAAGAACGAACTTCCAACATGACTTTTCAATTTTGGAATGTGTTTAATGGCTTCGGTTTGAGTATCAGTAACGTTCAAACGGGTGTGTTCGAGTGTGTCAATGTGTGGGTTAATGGAAATAGGAACCGTTCCCCGCCTGGCCCGGCAAAAATCCCAAAAGTTGGAGCCCGGAAAAGTTGAGCGTAGCACCAAGTTGGGTGGCAACTTTTAATGGCGCACTAAAATAATGAAAGCCAAAACTTAATCAAACCGGGTCCAGGTTACAGATTCAGGTAACAGATTCGCTCCAATCGATACTGCGCGAAGGCACACCCAAACTGTAATTAAAGGAAAATAGCGACCCGCAGAATTGCGCGGAAAAACGCGCGGGGAAAATATGAAAAAATTGTCGCTTCCTCTGGTGCGGTTGCCAAGGCTGCTGCGCAGTACACAGCACCGAGCACAGAGCACGTAATGAAAATATTGCTCACATGGAAGCATCCTGCTGAGCTGAGCTGGGCCCGGGCTCGGTCCCGATACCAATCCCAGGACACAAAGGTGTTTGTATGCGGCGCCTGATTGCAAACTGCTTCCTGCGGTGGCACGCGCCTAATTAAATTAGAGAACGTCACATTTCGGGCACAATTGAAGATGCAGATGAGAATGGGGAATAGCAGCTTCCCGGGTGCTTAATCCGCAAACAAAGCGACTTTAAAGAGCACTGAAGTGGGGGCCCTGGCATGTGTCCTGTCATCGATGTTCCTCCATGTTCCTCCGTTTCTCAAGGAGCAAAGCATATTTTCGCCTGGCAAAATTATGCACAAATTGTTCAACCGTAGTCGATCTTTGTGTGTGTGTACCAGCAAGCAAAGTCGGACAAATATGTGCACACACATCCAAAGGACGTAACCCAGGGTGGTCTCTCCCGGACTGGGTACTCCCCTACTAATGCAAAATAAGCCAAAAAAAAAAGAGGACACTGAAAAACAAAGCAAAGGCCAAAGGCACCATCCAGGTGGGGGTTACATTGAGGCACTCTCTCCGTGATTTTTCAAGGATTATAAAAACTAAGTATTAGAAGCAGTTTTTAATTAAATTAAACCCAATAACTTATCTTATCTAAGCCAAGTTTGCACCATCAAAGCTTTTTTGAAAATACTAATATTTAAAGGCAGGCAATATAAAATTGTTTTCCCAGAATTCCTTTAAAAAAAACTATGTTAGCGACTAAGTTGACCACAAAATATCTATATTTTTCAAGTGTACTTTAGTGCATCTCTTTATTGTATGAAATTTGGCACAGATTAAGTATTTTCCCAGCAGCAGTTGGAGTCGAGTTGCCCAGAGTTGACTTGTTGTGTACGTAATTTTTCGTTTCGTCTGTTCCACGGCCAAAGGGGCTGCCACAAGCAATGGGGATAAAAGTAGGGGGGCATGGGGCTTTCCTGGAGGCATGCGACGAGGTCATGGTCGGGTTGCAAGTCTTTTGGCTGCAAACAGCATCCATTATGCATGCACTTTAAATTGTAAATTTTACTACCTTGCATACACCAAACAATCCGCCGGATTTCTACACCCACTGGCCCCACTGTTCCCACTTCTGTTTCCAAACTGGATTTGGTGGCAGCCACAGCTTCTGTTCCGCATCCTCCGCCTCCTGGAAAGATGCTGTCAGCTCAGGGCCGGGCTAAGACCAGCTGATGCGCTTGATGAGCTTTGGCCGTATTGTTTGAATTTTTAGCAAAGCAAGGACTTGCAGTGGCGGACTGTCGGTCCATTATTCCCCCTGGAATCCCTGAGCCTTTGTTGGCCAAAGTTATATCGAAAGTTTGCAACATGTTTTCTGGAACAGTTCCAAATAAATTGGCTAATGACTTGATCATTTTGATGCACTAAGCCGCTCAGTTAATTTAATCAAATTAGTGCAACATCGGCATCCCGTCAACAATTTGTGGCCATTTAAAGTGGCCCAAAACTTCAAACTGTTTAGCAAGTATTATTGCGAGACGAAAGCCACCCAAATTGAATGTCTCCTTTCAGAATTGCCATGACAACTGCGGGGAGGTGGAGCGGCGATTTCTAAAAGCAGAGCCACCGAAAAGTTTGTGGCGCCTGGAAACTTTTGTGCGAGTGTGAGTTACTGGTCGTGTGGCATAGATCAAAAACGTAGAAAGGGGCTAGGGTTAAGGGCTTAGACCGGGGCTCAAGCCGGGTCTGGCTATGATGGAGATGACGATAATGGCCATTCAGGCAAATAGGCAAATCCGATGGCTGGGACACGGACTGAGACAGGTTGCCATTGTTGGCAAGTGGCAACAAAGTCAGCCAAACAAAATCCGACCAAAGATATATCTCTGTCTATGGACAGCATGCTATAGACTTCCATCCCCCGCCCCCAAAATACACACATGCCAAATCCTTTTGGGTCAGAAAGTTTTCAAATACCTAATCCCCGTACTGCGTCCCCGTACTATTGGCTAAGAGGGTGAAGAAAAGGAGACGGCTTAAGGCAGGTCTCCGTTTCAGCATGATTATAAATAGAAAATTGTCCGTTTTCTTAGGGTCAAGCGTGTGTGAGGACGAGTCCTGAACGGTTGGGCCATAAGTCTGCCATCTAAGCTGATTCTCAACTCCATTAATAGCTGATTGGCTCGGGCGAGGGCCAGCTGCACCTGACGACTCCTGGCAGTCATATTGATTCGGTTATGACGGCCGGCGTATGCCGCAACCTGATCCTTGCCCAAGCCCTAAGTGGAAAACCCTGTCGTGGCTGCCTTATGTTTTCACTCCGCCCCAAGGCGGCACGGGAGGGAGGTCCTCGCATCGGCAGGAGCTTAAAGAGTTTTTTACGGCCAGGTTGGTGGGCTTACCTTTTGGCGCAGGCAAAACTTTGCCGACCCAAATGAGCTAACTCTCATTCGTCTTTCGGCCACGACAGAGGAAATCAATTTGGGGGAATTCCAACTATTCGGCCCACCCAAAAGCCAGTGTAAATTGTTGACGGCAGCCACATGAAAGAGCGGACTTAGATAATTGAAACTGCGAGCGGTTGCCTCAGCAATGTCCGGCGGAACCTCAACGCCCGCCTCCGTCCCCTTGTCTGCCTTTTTGCCCAAAAGCTGCAGTAAAAATTAACGACGCCTTTCTCGTTTCTCGTTTGCGTTGGCTTTTGCGTTACGCCAAAAGTTTGCCCAGATAAAGCCAGAACAACAAAGTGGCAACTGGAAATTGGCTGGCGAGCAGAATGAATCCTGCACAGTAAGAAAAAGTATGAATTGGATTGCTCAACTAGCTTGGCTGGCCCTTCATGCTTTTGATGCAAAGCATCTCCCAAGGACCAAATATCCGAAACACATTAGAAAACTTTAATTTTCCCGATGGCAAATCCCCTGTTTCCCCGTGTAGGTCGTAAAGTTCGATCCAATCGATATTGCCTGGCGTCGCGTCACGTCACGGCCAAGCTAAAGCAAATAAATCACAATATCTTGTAGCGGTGGACAAGTCGCCAGTCGCTTGAGGTGAGGCCTTGACCACACGACACAGGACTCTGGATACTGGATACGGTATAGGGGATTCAGGATTCGCAAGTATGTTGGCTATGGGGCAGAATATCGCAGGCGGAAAGCAACGCGTCAAGTTATCAAATGATTTATTTACGAGCCCGTCAGGCAAACAAACAAGTCCGGGTGGAGCCAGTGTGGTTTTTAGGTGGGGTCCACGACAATTTGCCGAAACGACAAACGCGTGCCAGGCGTGTCAAAAACGTTGCAGACTCCTCCGCAAGTTCAAAACTGTTGAACCCGGCCCCACGCAAGAGTTACGACCAAAAAAGAACGAAGCTGGCCCTTAAAGAGGTCACTTAAAGAGGTTTTTTTTAGCAAAATGGAACTGATACCGATTGGCAACCAAAATCGGACAATGTTTAAGCATCTGCTGCCTCTGGCGTCTATCCATCTGGACTTTTGTCCATTTGTCCGCCTGTCACAGCACAGATATGGTCCCCAAATGAAATTTAATCATTTTAAAAGCCATTCAAAATTGACAAAAAGGACAACTGGTGTCCAGTTGGCTCTTTGGTGTGTTTTCCCACGAAGGGCCGCTTTCAAATCTCAGCCCCGATTCCGGGCTCTTCATGTTTATGAATATAAATTAAGATCTCATCCGCCCATTCTACGCTTCAATTCATTTACCTGTCGCTGTGCTAGGAGAGGGAGTCGCTCCAAAATTGAAAAGGTAATATAGCCCGTGCCACCCAAGACCCCCAGACCCTCTTCAAGAGTAGAGGCAACGCAATTTGCTGCGGAAACCGCAGAAATTTATGTTTAAGCCAGGTGAACGCTGGAGGAGCTGCGATTCGAGGATTCGAGTGCGAGTCGAGCGCGCGCACATACAATAATTTTCAATTTAAAGGTAATTTTAGCCCCGACTCACACACACACGTCGCTCCCGTGAGCAGGACTCTCGCCAGGACTAAAACAGCAGCAGCGGCGAACAGCATTTCGGCCATAATTTAACTTACAACAAGTTTCAATAAGCCAGAGGACACGAAGGGGTGTATGGGAGGCCACCTTTGCCACCTGACTGTGTCCTGCTTCCTTCCTTCCACTTCCACTTCCTCTTTTTCTCCGTACATGTTGGGATGTGGGTGGCTGGGTGTATGTGTGTGTGTGTGTGTGTATGTTGGCAAAGTGGATTTAGCCATAAAATGGCAATGTGCCGCAGCAGCGACTCCGTCTACGAAAAGCACAACAAAGTTAAATGCAGTTGATTTTTGTTGCTGGCCAGCGAGGCATGCGGAGGAGATTTTTGAAGTAACCGCAATTCATATTTCATACTGCCGGTGGCCATAAAAAGGCTGAAAAGAGTAAAAGCCAGAAATAGCGTGAAGAAAATGAAAATGACGCAAGGCGAAGACGACCGACCAGGACCTTAACCCGCCGCTGACTTCGCTTGACTCCTGCAACACCAGGGCCAGGTCCTTGGCGCTCAGCTTTTAGGGGGGTTAAGCCACGTGGGGTGAAGTTGGTGCAAAGTGTTTGCAAAGTAATTTCCGTTTCCTGCTCGCCTCGAGTGGCAGGACTTGAGCTCTTGGGCAGGAACCGAGTTTGATCTAAGGGGGGACAGGAGGCCGACGAGTAAGGAGGATTATACCTGGCATGCTCATTAAATTGCCGTTTCAGCACATGCATAAACAGACCGAACAGCTCCATGTACTTGTCAACCAAACGCAACCACACTGCTTAGTGCACTGGGACTAACCAGACCAACTAAACCACCGACTAGCAGGCCATCCGACGTGGACACTTTAATCCCGAATGGCACCCAGACACCGACGAGCGGCGACGTCACTTCGTAAAATCCAGAAGCGGAAGAAAAGCGCTGCATGTGAAGTGCATTCGAAACGTGCTTCTCGACAGGATTTCGGGTTCGAATACCATTTAAATCCCAGTTAAAATGCAGACACAACAATCCAGCTCCGCCCACTTGCAGAAACGAAAATCAATACCCCTAAAAAGCCAGAGAAAAGCGAAAAAAAACTTACCGACTAACTGGGGCAGCGAATGAGTACCTAGACAATTATTTTCAACTAACGAGAAAGAGAGTCAAGGACTGTCCGACTAAAGAAGGATACTTTGTGCAAATTGCAGGGAACTGGATGATTTTTTTCCAAGAATATGACGGGAGGTCATATTCGCAGGACATGGGCACTTTTGTTCATTGCAAAGAATTGTTACAACAATATACGACAATACGATTAATCAATATTTTGGAGTCGAATCAAATCAAAATCAAGGACATAAAAAAGTCATTTGAGAAAAGCTTTTCCTTTTCACATAGACGAAGAAAGGAAAACATTAAAGCCATGATTATGCAATTATTGGGGTGTTTACGGGGCCGCAAAAAGAGGATAAGGAGTTCGAGTAAAAAATAAACTTGTTTGCCAGCAAACAACACCAGCAGAGGAAGTGGCTGGCTCCGCATTCAGTTAATTTGATTATGCGGCCAAACAAAAGTAATCATAATAATCCGAAAATAATAATGGAAACGGAAAGCAACAAACGGTGGCAGTTACAGGGAAAAAGGGGCAGGACAGGAACAGAAACATTCAACAAAAACTCCATTAACTCATAACTATTAACAACTACAGAAACCAACAACTCGTAAACAACGGCGAAACTTATAATGGACACATGTACGGGGCAGTGGCACTCTCGCACACATCGGGCACTACAAAACCGCATTACACACACATACACACGTGCCAGCCAGCTTACAACCACAGGCTCATTATCCTTTTTAATAAAGCTTATCAATGCCAGGACATGCGAGCTGCCAGCAGCAGCAGGAACATCAGCAGCGGGAGCAGTGTGGCGGGGCGGCCAATTATCCCGACTCGAACATACACACTTGCTCACACTATCCTGGCCAAAGGATCCGTTGACAAGACTGCTCCAATGACAAGAACAACGAACAACCGACCGACCGACCGCCCAACCAACTGGCAACAACAACACTCACATTACCAACGACAACAACGGACAACGGACAACGAACAACGAACGACGAACAACGATGAGAACGACAAACAGTAAATTCAAAGATAATTTATTATAGCGACACCTGTAATTACCATGAACCATAAAATAATACCCTCGCATACACATGCATCTCCCAGTGGCAAGCTGGTGTGCTTGTGCGAGTGTCACTGATGTTGCTGCCACGGGCTCCCTGCCCCAATCCACCCCAGCAGAGATTAATTGTGGACTCGGAAGTGGGACAGGACTATTGGATGGGCAGGTAGGGCCCCCATCCCCACAGTATCCTCAGTTTCTTTTTTATTTCCGTTCCTGGGCTTCCCATCTTAATCAGGACACACACGGAAAACTAAATATGAAATTGCCACATTTAATTGTGCTGCGGCAACAATGTTTTGGGCAGCCAACCACAACTCCAACTCCGTTCAGCTTTTAGAAGTTTTTCAATCTTGTGGCTTTTATTTTTGAAATACCCTAAAAAAGGACCCAACAGGGAATGCTGGACAAAGGTGCTACAAAATATTGTGCAATAAGGGAAAAATATTGCAACTTTTTCTATAGATATGATAAAAGGCTTAACTGAGTTATATTTGGGAAAGGCAAATATTGGTGCTGTTATTATTATTATTATTTTTTGTTAGAGTATTCCCTGCGCAGCTCATCCAAAATAGGGAGCATGGCTTCTGCTTTTTTTATTGTTTTGGCCCCGGGCTAGTAACACTTTAATTTTGTTCAGCTCACCGCAACACACGCACGTACATATTTTATATTTATGCTCCCGTGTGTCTGTTTGTCAGTCCGTCCCTCCAACTGGCTGACTGACGGACTGGCAGGCAACTAGCCACGCCCCCTGTCGTGATGCCCCGACGCCCGTGACTTGTAGGTATTTTGTGGTCGTCGTTGTGGCACGAAACTAACAGCAACGAACACCAGCGAGGATAGAGCGGAGCACACGGGCTAGCACTTTCCTTGGTGCGCTTATCCTTTCGCATCCTGCCAGTGGCACCCATCCCATCCCGAGTCTCCTGCGCGTCCTTCTCCCCGTTGATTGATGTGCTTTTGGCCCGACATTGGTGTTTCGGTGGCGCGGTTTCTCATTTTATTGCTTGTCGCCCTTTGTTTCGCTTTGTTCTTTGTCTCCGTTTTAGTAATAGTCGTCCTGTGCGTCCGTTTGCAGTGCAAGTCCCGTAATCGCATACGTCAGAAATTATGTTCCCTTCCCATACGAAACGACAACGATTTCGTCCTGCAGTCTTGTCACGTCACAGTGTGAGGAATCTTTTCAGCGGCTGGGCGTTAAAGGTGTCCCCGCACAAATCCCGGGAACTACTATCATCCGACTGTCTGGCAGGATATCTTTTTAATTACACTAAAACGTGCCGACTTCCCAATGGAGGTCACTTGGGCTAACGAGCAAGCGAGTGAAAGTCGCTCCTCCCGAATATCCTCCTCTTTGCCTCCACAAGCCTCCACAGGATTCATTCGTCACACCCAAACACACGTGCAAAACCCAACAAAACAAAAAATACAAAAAATGGGGAGTAGGACACACTAATCCGATTAGTTTGGCTGACATTCTGTGCCGGGAAAGTGCAGCCGGCTCCCAGGCTCCTGGCCAAAGGATCTCCGGCTCATTCATTCATTTCATTCAAATGTGACAAGCCGACAAAATCCACAAAACAGAGGCAAAAGGAAGCGTCCCGGGCCAGACAACAAAAGTGGAATAATTAAAAACAACGAAAAAGCGTGAGAGCGGAGAAATAAATTTATCCTGGCAAACATGGCCCAAAACTGGGTCAACATGGAAACTAGATTTGTTGGGCCTGGCCAAACGGATTGCGAGACGTAGCAATTTGGCGGCAATTTCTCTGCAAGCTGTGCGCTATTTGAGGAACTGTAGAATGCTTCCGACCATATAACACATGTCCTCCATTGAATGCCTCCTTTTACGACTGGGGCACTTAAGCGACAACCTTTCGCTTGCCCGGCCCAAGGACTTTCATTTTTATCACATAATATTTTATTTTAACGGCAATAAAGCGTAATTTAATGAGCCTATAAAATGAAAATACATTAGATGGCAGGCCCACTGCCGCAGGATGTCTCGGTCTCGCCGCCAGCATCCTGGATGGTTTCATTTGTTGGGGGAGGTTGTTGGGTCTACCTGCGTGGCCGCCCCCATCATTCTGGCCATCTGTCATCGCGGCTCATTTTTATGCCAAATTAAATGTCTTCAAGCCCTGTCGAGATTTCCTTCTGGTTAGAAAATCACAAAGGGAAGGGCTGTGCACCAAGAAAAAAATATGTACAATAAAAATTACTTCCTAGTTAAAAAGGAATTGTGTTTTATAGACAAGATTGTTGTACAGCGTAAGACTAGTACCCATAACTTAAAAATTAAACAAAGTAAGTGCAAGCTTTACGTTTTCTCTGTAATAAAAGACATTTATTAAGCTGCGTCCCCTCAGTCCTGGGCTTGATATCCCATTTCTTATACAATTTTCGCTGTCGAGCATATTACACATACGCCCCATATTAACTCTCCTGGCCCGGCCTGGCGGGGCTGCTTCTGGTATTCTTGGCTCGTGCCAGCTACTTGCCTAACAACCACCCGCCGCCCATTTGCCACCACCCCCCTTGCATGTCTGGGAACAGTTCAGTGCCTGACTCTGACTGCGACTATTTATTCGCTGTCTTCGTTACATGGCATGACATTGACTTTTATTTAAATGATTTCTCTCCACTGCAGGCCGCCCGACTGGTAACGAACCGGTTTCGCTTTGGGATTGGGATTGGGATTGGGTCTGGGCTGGGTTGAACTCGGTATCCTTGGCGTATCCTTGAAAGGCAATAGACTCCACTGCTGCTTTCAGCTGTTTGTTTTCGCTTGGCAGCCATTGTGCTTGTTGACTGAATGCAACTTGTAATAAATATTGCAGGCGTTCCACTTCCACTGCCACTGCCACTTTCTATTGCCCCTCGACCCTCGTCCTTGCCCGTTTTGGCCCGCCACTTCCTTTTGCTATAAATATTTGTTAGTCGTTTACTTTGCCATTGCTGATTTGTGATATTTGCCGGAAAATGTTTCCAGCTGCAGTGCTGCCTGCAGCCCCATGGCGTTCCAAAGCAAATTGATCGCATGAATATGGACATGTCCTGCTCCAATAACAATAACTACATAGCAAGCTCTTAAGTATGCAACACATTTGCAATGAATTCATATTAATTACCTAGATAAGAGCAGCTTTGTCGCACCCTCCCGCACTGCCCATTTCAATATGAAAACGACATAAATTGCCCAAATGCAAAATCGATTGCATTCCGCAAAATTTGCACACAGCAGCCTAGGGACCGAATTGGCATTGCAATGGGGATAATGCAGCCAGGACATTAGACATTATACATTAGAGTGCGCATGTGTGCGTAAGTGGGGCGGCGAACAATACGTTCGGCATAAATTTTTAATTAACCCAAATTTCGAAAACTAATAAAATGGCACAATATGCACTCCACTGGACAGTTGTGACATTGGGCAATGGGGCTTTAATAATTTACCGAAACACGCAAAGCAAATACCGTCAGAATAGTACCTTCTTTTGCACCCAAACCCACCCAACCCAGCCCCGGATAGTTTCCCTGTTTGTTCAGCGTATGCGGATTTCGGAATTGATTTGACGCCGGCGGGCAAACACGGAACCGAACATTGTTATTATGCAATTACGGCGTTGTCGAGTTAATGTACTGCATGATTAT
This sequence comes from Drosophila varians, assembly GCA_018150405.1. Classification (NCBI taxonomy): domain Eukaryota; kingdom Metazoa; phylum Arthropoda; class Insecta; order Diptera; family Drosophilidae; genus Drosophila; species Drosophila varians. The sequence goes on along the minus strand of JAECWK010000015.1, from coordinate 15,454,986 downwards.
TAAAATATTCCCAGCCGCTTGGCAAACATTGCGGGCAAAAGGCAAGAGGCAGGACAACGAGTCCTACCCCGGCAGTCCACTAGTCCACCAGTCCGCCAGCGAGTGTGTACACTTTGTATAACAAATCATGTACAAACAGTGTCACAACAACACCTACTGGAGAGCCACCCCCGTCCATTCAGTTTTGCAAACAAATATTTGCACATGGGCTATGGCTCACGGAAGTTGGGTGGAGGATGATGGGGCGATGGGTCGGTGGGCGGGTCTCTGTAAGACCGGAAACCGCTGCTAAATGCAAGCGGATGTGGGACGCAACAAGCGGGACATGGCGAGGATGATGGCCAAAAACTTTAGCAATTAAACCAGAACCACTTAACCCAAAGTGATAACCCAAATGCCCCAAGCAAATCATGACAGCGGCAGGAAGCGTGGCCAATTCTCTCAACAATTAACTGGGCGGTAGGCCGAGGTCTCTCGGCTTTATTCTATTAACGGGTAGCAACGGCCAGCCAACGCCTTGAACTGACAGCTGGGCGGCATGTGGGCGCCCCGGGGTAGCTCATAAACAATTTAAAATGTCATACACGGCGTATACGCAACGTCGTCGTTTACTTCTGCCAATTAAATAGCAGGCTAGGAATTATTTAAGCCGGAGTCGAAAAGGCACAACCGCTTCTTGGCGGGCGGCTAAGAAAACAAGCCATAAACAAGACCAGTACACACACTAGAACACACACTTGGCTGAGTTTACGAGCCTGGGCGAAATTCTCATACGTAAAGTTGTTTTTACGGCACCCACGACTACGTTTGAATGACATATATGCGTTTGCGAGCTTTGCTGTGTGCCTTCTGCACGTGTGTGCTGCTGATGTTGCTGTGTGCTGTGTGTGGTATCAGTGGCCGAGTAATTAAGCAAAGTACAATTTCGTACCATTAAGTAATTTCACTCCATTCATTGACTCGCCGCCGCCCCCTCTCGCACACTCCTCACGGCCCTGCTCATGCGCCAGTTGTTGTTGTTAATTTATCGCCAAGCCAAATGGACTTTCCCCAGCAAGAGGACCAGGAGCAACAGCAACAGCAACAGCAAAAACAAAAGCAGCGATGGGTGATGGGTGAGTGCATTATGCCCAGGCCCACGCTGCGTATGTGTAATGTGTTGGCTCATTTACGTGTTCGTTTCGCTTGCTATTAAAAAGGATTTCCGGGCAAAGCAAGCTTATGCTCTAACGCGGACTCTATTTAACATGTGGTCCACCTGTCCCTCTTATACCAACCACCCCCTCCAGCAGGATACCCACCCAGCCCACAGTCACTCAGCAAATGCCTGCCGTAAAGTACGCTACAGTAGGTCAGATGGTATCCTTTTTGGTTAGCCCGCCTTGGGTGGAGTTCTGTTTATGGTCGGTTAAGTCAGTAAGTAAATTTTAATGCTCTTTTCGGTTAGTTTATCTTTGCCTTATTAATGTCTTCGGGAAGAGTGGCAAGGGCAAGAGCCGCAGGCCGACCGACCCCTCGATATGCATTTCGATGGGCATTCCATTGCTCGGATGGCAACAAGGAATAACAATAAAGGCAATGGGAGCCCAAAGCTCAAAGAAGAGCTCAGTTCCGGGGCCGACTGTTGGTCTGCCTGCTGTTGTGTTTGGCCTCACTCAGCAGGTTCGGATGCCACACAATTGGCCAAATGCCATGCCAACAAGGCAGGGGCCAAGGAAAACACACAAAAATTGAAACCAGTGCCGCAACCGCCAGTTGGTAACTCCCAGCCGAAAGAGTATCAACCACAGAGACACAGACGGAAGTACTGGGACAGCCGGAGTCGGAAAACACACAATGCAAATGTGGCCAGGAGCAGACGGAGTTGGTTGTCGGATTAGCCAAGTGTCCTGCATGTAAATCGAAAAGTAGTCCTTGTTGATCGGTGTTTGATTCGGCCTACAAATTGCCGACAAGCGAGAGACGAGCCTTCAGGCTGCAGATAAAAATCTACATAAACATACATAAGCCGAATGATAGTTTCCAGAATAGACAGACAGGCAGGCAGGCAGGCAGAAAGGCAGGCATTCGCATAAATAATTCGCTGCAGATGTTGAAATGGAAAAATTTATGAGATTCACAAAATAACTGAGTTCTCCGCTTTCATAAATTATATTCTATGGCAGACAGCTGAGACAAAAGTGCTCGAAATGCACAAATTAATTTAATCAAAATTACGCCCGAGTCGTCGGTAAATGCTGAAAGTCAGCAGAAATAAAAACGGAATGAAAATCAAACCAAATTAAATTGCATTGCAAAGATTCCAAAAATTTGAATTGAAATGACCATGGCAACGGAAATAGAAACACACAGATTGTCCCTGGCCAATGTACTGAACTCTGTGGCATCCAGTTGGGCATCCGTCCAATCAGCGGACACCGACTCCGGTTCCAGTTCTGTGTCCTTATCCTTCTCCGTCTCCTACTCCTTATTCGGTGCTGGCTGAAGCATGTGTGTGACAAGCTGATGAATAATGTCGTCCTGGCTCGAGCTGCAAACTTTCTCTGCTTACTGCCAAAAGGGAAGAGGGTCAGGGCTGCTGGAACAAGGGCCAAACAAACTTCTATACATTTAAAATGTTTTTCAATAAAAGTTTATCGTACTGCAATTGTTTTCCATCTCCCCCCACCCCCCCAGATTTTCCCCTACTGTTTTTTGTTATTTCCTCGCGACTCCGGTGGCACCTTCAACAAGATGTCGCAGCTACGGGCTCGCTCTCCAAGCTCCCGGCTGTCGGTTCAATTGTTTTGCACTTGAGGGGCAATTTATCTTAGCAGCTAAGCAAGAAGAGCACTCAGCTTGCCATGCATTTCCGGCAGCCACCCTGAGCCCGTCTGAGCGCCACACACGAGTGCATAATCCTTTTAAATACAACTTGACTGCAGCAACGACATGTCCTTGCCGAGAACTAGAATACAACGAGCACTCTGAAGGACTTGATACAGGCCACCCAGCACTACTTGTTGGCCGACTTACCTCGCATCCAGAGCCCAGAATACCCAGCCCAGCTGGGAACCGGACAAAATCAGGACAATCAATGGAAATTAACATTTAATTAGGCGAAGAAATGCCAGCCGTAATCGCGAACAGTCCGTCTGAGCCAGGACATAAATAATTTTATGACGGAGCAGGCACCAGAGCGTAACGCAACGGGCCGGAACATAAAACGAGACAAACAATGCGAGCCGAATGTCCATCCAATAAAAAGCAGTTGGCTGTGAAAAGCGGACATTTAAAGCTTGATAAGTAATTAAAAAGCGGGCGGGGACCTGGACCCAGCCCAGTCCCGCTCAGCCCCCTCCAGGAGAGATGGAGGGATATCGCCAGTCAGCAGAGGCCATAAAAAATATGAGTTAGGTGCGTTACCACAAAGTTGTAAAGGATGAAGTTGCCACTGAGGGGCAGCCCGTAAAGAACGAAGCTAAAAGTGTCGTCCTGGCTGGTGCAGAGGACATCGGCTCGTGCGCCAAGCAACTTGTCAGACAAGGCTAAATAAAACATGAAAACTATGTGACAAAATGACACAAACGCACTCGCATGGCGTTTCCCCGGGAATGTCAACAAAATAAAAATAATAAATATAGTGGCAACAACAAAATGCGGCTAACAAATAAAAAAAATAAGCATCCAGCCGAAGAGTGAGATAGATAGATTTTGGCGGAGCAGGAGAGGGTTAGGGCTTTGTACTGTAGCGGCAGCAAAGGAACTGGAAAAGCCAAGGAAAGGAGCTCGCGAACCAGTTTTCCCATAAAAACTGGAAAAAAATGGAGCTCTTCCCACTCGCCCCCTTCCCCATCTCTGGGAGGCGAAACTATTAACAGAATACCGAAGCGATGGGGAGGGGTAAGCGGGGTAAAAAGGGGACTTAAACTAGGTGAAAGCCACACAAAACGACATCGTTGACAAAGGCAACTGCGGGGATGGGGACGCGAATGGAGCTGGGGATGAGGATGTAGACGAGGATGAGGATGGGAGAAAAGGTAACGCTAAAAATGCCAAAAAGTGAGGATGTGAACGAGTATATCCAGTAGATCCTTGTGAACGCACACTCCTACATGGCAGGATGCCTTTTATGTGCCGGGCAGCCATTTGTAGTTTATTGTTAAATATGTGTGCGTGTATGGGTGTGTGGGGGTGTGGGAGTATACCGTTATCACTTTGCGCTATGTCTATGAGCAGCAGCCGTCGAGATGGCCATAAAATAATATTTTATGATCTGCGGTCGTTGCTCCCTCAAGTAGATTTTCGTTTCCGAATTTGTTGCAATAAGTTGTGGGCTAAAAAAAGGATACAAATCTGACCTACATCCACCGCACCCATAGACCCCGTGCCCATTGCTTGACATAAAGATCCCGGCTTAAGTCGAGCTGAGCTTACACATAAATTTCCCATAGCTTCAGCCTTTTCTCCTGCTGGAGTTTATTTTAACATTCGCACACAGGACGTGAGCGCATTTTGGAACTGGGTGTTAAAAGGAGTGCATTCAAAGCCCCAACCAAAACCAACTGCTTGTTTGCCATTTCCATTTGCGTTTTCTTGTTCCTTCCCTGGCAAACATTTGCAGGAAGCAGAAGCTCCTGGTTCCCTAAACCTTGTAATTCGAAAGGGTCATTTCAAGGTTACAATGTTTCAATGGCGACAACCGGGCGTATGCGTAATATATAATTGCCTGTATCGTTTATTGGCATACCCTTCTCCTCCCAATCACAGTGCAGCTCTGCCCACAACGCCAATCAAAAGTCAATACTACAAGCATTCAATTGTTTGCCGCCGCATTTACACAAACTGGCAAGCTCCCACCCAGACACGGGTTTTCGCGCTCGAGGATTCACCAGCCCATGATTCATCTGTATGAATTTTTACCACGCTTTCACGTACGATTGTTATACCCTTTATTTTGGATAGGACTTTCATGTTCTAGGATCAAGTGGAATCCTTCGAAAAAGTATTTTACTTTCACTTTCTGAAGGTGACTTTCTTGTTGATTTCTTATCGTTTGTCATAGAATTAAATACTTAAAAACAATATTCTGTGCAATTTGTTTTAAACTTTAAGTGTAACAAAGCATCACACATATTCTTGCTACTTTTTGGTCCTTTTTCACTTTACTGATTTTCCCAATCATTTTCGCGAATGCGCTACCGAGAACAAAGCCATCCACTGGCAGTTCCAGCGCCCCGCCACTTCCGTCGCCGACGTCGTGCAAACAAATGCGCATAAAAATCCATTATTTTAGCAAACACAACACGCACCAACCCACCCACACTCCACATTCCATAGCCACCCCCACTCCGACAGGCACCCTTTACAATGCATTGCAATGTCCACAGAGCTACAAACAATTTTTTTCCGTGCAAAAAATAAATATAAAAGCGTTGAAACGAAAACATTTTGGAACAATATAAAAATTGCAAAAACGAAAACCGAGGGGGTGCAAAAGTGGAAGAACGTGCCTGTTGATAGTGGGCGAGGGGATGGAGGATGGGAAGTGGAAGGTACCAGTTTTCGCCCCCAAAAGAGGGTCAGTTCTGGGGGGCAAAGGGCGGGGAGATGGGCAAAACTGGGGGCCAGCGTTTCGTTTATTGGCAACAGTGTTGCTATTTGTGTAAACGACTCGTAAAATTTTATGTTGAAGCTGTTTCATAGTAGTGGCAGTGGCTTTTTTCCAGCGTTATTTCTGCCCCTTGCGCTACCCACGCTCCCCTTTCACCCATTGCCCGCTCTCAGGACAACGAGTCCTTTTTCACATATAGGCTGGATTGAGTTGAGCTTCGTTAGTTCGCGGGTGCTGAATTTTTTTTTTTTGCTGCATTTTTGGTTGGCAAATTATGCCAATGACTGCAAACACTGATTACAATTATACGGGACACCACCGGGCGCAGAGCCGGGCAGGAGAGTGATCCTTTATCTTAGCCCCACCCTGCCCCATGGGCTGGTGCGTTTTCTTTTCAATTTGTTTTGTTGTCAGTCCGGGCAAAATTGACATCTATTTTATGTTGCAGCTGCATTTCAATTTCCCCCAGTCACATGGGTGCTTCATGGAATGGAATACATGTAAATATTGGATATTGATTGCATTTCGCTCCGCCTGCCAACTTGTCAATGTCAACAGAATGGGGGGTCGGATGCGGGGAAGCGGGGAACGGGAAGAGGGATTATCAGGAGCAGGGATATCAATGGGAATCGTACGGGTCCGGGAAATGCGTGATAGATCGCTCAACAATGGCGCCACCGGAAAGTGGAAAACTTTTATTGAAATTCATTCATTAGTCGTGTGCTGAAAAACTTTTACATATTCTACTTCCGTCCTGTCATATAATTTCCCTCATTTTTTCGGACCTAATGAAGTGCAACTGACATTTGTGCGGGTCTTTCCTCTTGTCTCTAATAGTGTTTGACTACCAGGCATGGAAAAAGTGCAACTGTCATCGGTTAGTCACTTTTAAAATTCACCTTTTTTAATATTAATTCAAAAATATATGGAATGTATTTCTGATCTATTAAAAACAAAGGCGTAAACATCAATGTTTGGATAAAAAGAAACCTAAATGGATTTTAGTTGCCCTTTTTTCCCCAAGTGCTCCATCTGAACCCTTCGATGCGCAGATTAGAGTTCCAGGACCCTTTCTGCAGTTCGCTTTAGGGAAACTGAAGAGCAAAGATTTAATTTGCTGATGAAGTTCGTTTGTCTGCCCCTTTCCCTGTCCCTGCAGCTGCTGTTTGCTCCCAGTTCCGTCCGTCGCATGCAAATAGCCGAATGTTGACCCACTCACTGCTGGCAAATATGATCCCCTGCCGGAGTAGTCGGGCTGAGGGTCCTGCATTGAGACAGCCATGCGCCAACAGGGTGTGTGCACTGGACTCTGCGTCCCAAATTAGAAACAAATTTGTTTTAATTCAATAAAAAAGTTGATTAAAAGCAATGCAGGCTAATGAGAGCATACAGCCGGGGACGGCGATGTCCTCTTTGCAAAATACATACATGCTTGCAACATACTTTGTGGAATGGGCTGGCAATTAATTTTGCAGTAAAAACGCTACCAATATCTGACGTTTTTCCGGCTGCCAAATGGAATTATTTTAATTTCAAAGTTCCCAAAGGGTGGTGGGGCACAATCTTCTAGCTCTCGTGCTAACAAAAACCCCAAATGAAATGCAGTCAAAACATCTGGAAAAACTTTCCATGGCTGTTGAGTGTGTGTGTGTGTGTTGTGTTTTGTTGCTTTTCCTGTGGCTTTCTTATCATTGAGGTCACACGGAGGAGGGGTGGAGGCAGAGGCAGAGGCAGGGTAATTTTGTTATTTTTTGGCTGGAAACCTACTTGCTGGTTTCGGTTGCAAATGAAAGTACAACTTTTCCGCTGCATACATTTGTTATTTATCCCGGATATTGGGGGGCGCCCCAGAGTCTCCGTGCCAGGAGAAAATAGCTTAATCTCGTTACCCACGAATGAAAATATGGCCAGGGCAAGGGTTAAAAATTAATGACGCGTCCCGGGACGCAAGGAGAATGTTTCGGTTGTCAAAGGCATCAAAGTGCCTGCCCACGCCCACGCCCACGCACCCACACCCGAACCCCGAACACACATTGGCAGGGAGAGCGTTTCCAATTAAGCCAATCGAGCTGCAAAAAGCGAACCAGGAACCAAACTGGTGGGAACGGAAAAGGGGAGTGGCAAAGGCGCGTAATTAAATTTTAATTTGCGCCCAAAATTAGACTATGAAATTTCAATAAGGCCCGCTGGCTGGTGAAAGGATCAAATTGTACGAGCAAGGCAAGTATGATGGAACGGGCAAAAAATCCAAATAAAAACAGAGTAAATTAGTTAAAATTTTGTACAGAAAATTCCTTTGATTAAGCGCACTGAAGTGTATGAGCAGGCTGGGTGGGTGAGCTAGCAGAGGGAGTCGTCCCACTCCGGCCTTAAATAAATAAGCAAGTCGCCGCCGAGAAACACGACGTCACATGCGCATCCCTTGGCAATCTACACGCATAAATTGTCAAAACGAAGCGTTTGGATTAAGCTGGGACTTAGTGTGGTGGCTGTGGCGGTGCGGAGCAGACCATGACCTCTGCTGGCCACTGTTGCACCACCCACCTGCTGGCCAATTTATTTATACGCATTTAAAACTGATTTATGTGCGGAGCCAGGGCGACAGCGTCCCGCCCCTGCTGGCCGGCAACCACGTGAGTTGCGTCTTTAATTTAGCTGCCAACCGAAAACGCTTGAGCCACGCCAAAGCTCTCCTTCCCCATTTGGGCAACCACGACGCTCGCCGCAAATGCATTTTCAATGGAATTTCTCACTTGCTAACGTGTGCCCAGACGTCGGAGCTCCTCCACTTGGCTGCCAGTGAGCTGCCAACAATTTATGTGCCATGTCCTGGCATCCAGCGCCCGCCGCTTAAAGTTGGACTTACCTTAAATCTGTTTTGACACAATAAACGTATACCCACACCCCACCAGCCAGTGATTCCTTTTTTATGCCGGCCCAGCTACTAGGCAACGAAGCCAAAAGAAGCTTTACATGGTGCACGCACTCCCTGGGAAAATCTCTTATCGCATTAACAATTTCCTACTAATTTCGACGCACAGACTCAGATCCGGTCGCCAGGGAACAGCGAGGGGAGGTACGGAGATCCAGTAAATATAATTAAATTGCGTGCAAAACTAACCGGCACTTTGGGGGAAAAATGTGGGAAAAGCGGAACCATAAAGAATATGATATACTCTTAAATACACAAACAGGTCCTAGCCCACAAAAATGGGGCATTAAATAACAAATATGTCGGCTCGCTTCCACGGAAAAGCGACTATAAAATTTTTAATTCCTAAAACTTTCAAGAACAACAATGAAAATCTATTTTAATTGCATATAATATTTATGACTGTCATTAAATATTAACCATGGAAACCACAGTACAAATTGGGTTAAAATATACTCCTGAAATATTTGCCTATTAGTCATGAATAAAATATTAAAGCAGGTTGACAATGAAGAGTATAGCAAGTGGGAATAATAATTTCATTAGATGGTGCGCAGCCTTGTTGGGCAACAAAAATCAGGAACAGAAGCCTTAATATTTCCCCCTTGTATTCGAGTAATTATGCCGGAAAAAGTCCCCAAGCGGGAAGGCCGAAGGGAAACACGTTTGTCTGTGCCTAAATACTTGCGATGTCATTTATTCATACAAAAAATACTTCAGTGTATATAAACGTGTTATAAATAGGACCAAAGGCGATTCCGATTGCCAGACAGGACCCGACAAGGACATCAGGAGCACGCGACAATGCAGTGGATGGGAGCTGGTGGCTGGTGGCGGATTTGCCAAGGCCTCGACTTGAGACCCTGCACATCGACTCAATTGATGACCCTTTGGCAGTTAAACTGCCTCAACATCGCTTAATGTGCACTCCATCAACATAAATCACTCATACGTCACGTTAAACACGCTCAAACTTCAAATGACGTGTATTTAAGGGCGGCCGGGGGAGGGAGGGAGGATCGGAGCGGGGCCATGACCATGGCCATAAATTAATTAAACCTGACCGCTCCGCTCCGACCGCCCCCGGGTCCAGGTCGAGACTTGCGACCCCTTTCCACTCGTGACCCCCAACGGCGCTCCACCCTTAAGCTGCAATTAAACTGTAAAAGCGAAAAGCGAACGGACCTGCGAACGGGTCCGATGGCGGCAACAGCAAATTACAACCATTTACAATTAATTTGAACAACACGCTGCCATGCAAATGGCGTGCCATGGCTCATAACTTCCAATGGCCGCCGAAACTCACAACACACTCCTTTTCGGACCATTAAAAAGGGACCAAGGCGGGCAAGACGTGCAAATACTCAATTAGCATATCAATAAATCAAGAAAAGAGTGTCGGCAAGCCACGCCCCCTGGCCGGCGCCTTTGCTTGGGTAATCAAAATTTAGTTAACAACGCCAAACAATTTATTAACTCGCTGCGATCCACGGGGTTCGACCTTGAGGCTGCCAACGTGACGTATACGTAATCTGATGGCGTGCCGGGGCAATTAATCAAGACGTCCTGCGGCTGGGCCATATTGGATTGCACTTTTGTCAGCATAAGCATAAATATTTCATAAGGTCGTCGAGGGTCGAGGTACGACCTTCCGTTTGTACATGCCCCCGAAGGGCGTTAAAAATAACGCTTAATAATTAATGTCACCCCGCTCAATTAAGCTTATTTTAATTGTAAAATGTTGCGAAATTCGGGCCAATGTCCCATTTGGGTTGTTTAGTTGAATTCGAGATGTTGCCACGGTGGCTGATACTTTCTGTGAGTGGAAATTGGGAATCAAAACTGTTATATAATTTGTGCCATTTTGATGTAGGTTTTATTATGGTTTCTCTGTCTGATTAATTCAGAACTAAACTGCAAATCGGAACGGAAAAAGGCCGCAGTATGTAGGCTGTATATGTAGAATAAAAGGATAATTCTTTGTATATCTGAGTATCCTTTAGGCTTTATCAATCAGATGCTGTGAGTTAACGCGTCCAAGCATAGATAAGGGATACGCCGACTGTAAAGCATCTCTGAACTTGCCCAGTGGGCGGAAGTTTAATTTTGCAGAGCTCTATACGATTAGTATGGTAAGCAAATGGCTCAAATATCGATTAGAAAAGTAAAACTCTCAACTTATTAGTGCATTGAAGAGTGCAACTTCATCAGCTCCGGCTATACTGAAGTCGATCCACCATACCTTTTGGACCTGGAAAATATCCAGACCAATATGAAGACATTTATGCCTCAGCCACAACTCGAATCGATTCCTTTCATGCTGGAGGCCTACAATAAGTGCCAAGTTTTCCGATGGAAGCATGGAGCTCGGTATACACTCCACCTGCCCGACGTTGACTTTATCGAAGAACCCTGCAATCCCTTCGCTCTACAGATCACTATATGCGTAAGGATCCTCGCCATGCAAAAATGTCCTGCCATTTTCCAGGTGGCCAGCGACGAGTGCCGGACCGCCAGGGAGTACTTCGTCCAGTGTGTGGGGGATATTGAATCGAATCTCTCCTAGAACAACGAATTTAAAACAATGGGAGGAAAATTAGAAAACTTCGATCCAGACCTGTTTAAAACTGTAGAGGAAAAAGAATAAAAGGAAAAGTCATAAAAGTCGTCCTACATGAAATATGGCAATTTGACTCAACGCCCTAAATTTTGGTGCCTGGGTGCGGGTGTTCTGCTCCTGGCTGCAGTGTCACAACTGCAAATTGAATCACACACACACATACATATGTACGTACATACAGCCATGCTCGCATGTCAATGTCCTTTGCTGACTTTGCATAACTTCGTCTGCTCCAGCAGGACTCCTCTCCGAGCCTCTAAGCTTGTTAGTTTTTCGGCACTTTTTTTCAACACATGCATTTTACTTGTAATGTGCAAAAAATAGGGTATGCTCCATTTTAATAAACATAATTTAATATCTAAATATTATAATATGGAAGAACTTAAAATTTTCACAAAAATAGTATTAAACCTATTGAAAAATGACAATTAAATTATGTACTATATTATAGTATAATAAGAATATATAATAGGTAAATGGCATTTCATCATTTATTGGAAAGTGCATCCTTTTTTCTCCTGCAGCGTCAGCAGCAAAAGTTGCCTTTATATATAACACGTCTGTCGGTCTGTCTTCGTTTGGTTTCACTGTGTTTTTTTATGTCGGTGTCGCAGGACATGTTATGCAACTGAAAGAAGAAAGCAGAATTTATGTGCTTGCTGGAGGACTGTGCCAGCCGCTGATTCACCCCGAACTTCGTCCTTTTTCCAGGCTCTGCAACGTCAGGTTAAACGGGATTTATGTCCTCCAAGACATGCAGTCTCAGCCTGTTTTCTTAAAACAATTAACGTATTACGGAGAATCTCTTTTGCCCGGCTTGCTGCCAAATCCATCTGTGCCTCGTGTTTGTCTCTCACCCAGGCCAGCCCTGATTTGCATTTCCTGCCGACACTAACTGCCAAGAAGGCGACTTAAAGGACCCAAGGCCCCCCTGCCCCGGGCTGACAGTCAAAGGACTTTGGCTTGGCTTGGCATTTTTCTTTAATTACGCCCTCGAGTCGAATTAAAAGCAAATGATAGTTGTCTTCACTTCTCTCCTCCATCGCCAGTGGAGTATCCTTTCATCGGCCCTGCTCCTTTATTTCTTGCGGCTCTCCGAGATTTTCCAGTTTACTTAGTCAAATCAAAGCTTTCAAGAAAATTGTTTTTCTTTCTTTCTGATGGTCAATCTGCTGACCAAGGACCAAGTGCTCCACACTACACACACACACTCCGTATAGATTCTTATTACATCTGGACTGCTTTGTTAGCTGCATGTCCTTGAGTGCACTCGAGCCGTCGGAGCTCGTGAGTTTGAGGTTTTTGTGGCAAATAATTTGTGTAATTAAGTGACCGCCGCCCCCGCACCCTTAACCCAGCCAGTTAATTGCTTATTTGTGTAGCTAATTAGTTGGCTATTGCAAACAAACATGATGCTGTCGAGCGCAGTTCAACTCACCTCGCAGCTACAAGGACATACAAGTACACAGCTTCTTGTTTTCTTTTAATTCCTTGCAACGTTGTAACATGCTTGATAATTAAATGATTGCATGTTATCACCACAGACACTTGGCTAGAAATGACGATCCAATCGAAGCCAGTTACCTGAGGTGGATAATGGGTAGCTGGAACTTTATATTCCAAAGTTAAAAGACTTCCCTCCTGCAGCCCCATTCATCCGAGTGTCTGTCTGGCACTCGTAATTAAGAAAGATGCATGAAAGCGACGAGCTAACACAAAAAATGAAGCACATAAGGGGCTGCATAATTCAGAGAGTCACTGCACCACCGAACCACCAGACATAACAAGCTGGCGGCGCTGTTGGGGCTGGCGGGGCTGGCGGCGTGCAATCAAAATTATTATAATTGCGACGCGTTCGCCATTGTGCGACAACAATGACTTCCGCTTCCGTGCTGAAATTCGCCAGTGTCTGTGTGGGTCTACTTGTAGTTCCATCTGCATGTGCCATGTCCCCGGCATGTCCTCCACCCGCCATTGGCATTGTTTTCAGCGGGGGAGTGGTGGTGGTGCGGCGCATTAAGTGCCTGCAAAAGACGCGCTACAAAGTGAACAGCCCCGGGGAGGCCAAAGGATGGGGACAACGTGCTCAAGTCCCGACAAAACTCAAACAGGAAAGGGTGGGAACAACATTTTATGAAACCAGTTAGTATAATAGAGTGCAGCCAGCAAGCCAGGCTTATCTCAAGCGCCAACTGACCTGGCTAAATGCAGGCTTCAAACTTCAGCAACTCCCTCCAATTAATCAATCAATCAGTCTATCTATCAGCGACTGAGGCAAATTAAGCGCCAGATGTAGTAGAAGAGCCCACACACATTCTCTGTATGATGAAATAATTCAATTTGCGCTCGCCTTTGGTATGATTATGATTATTATTATTATTACAACACTGGCAGGACAAAGTGTTAGTCGTTTTGGGCAAAGCAAACTCTCCGACCGGCTGTGTGATTGGAAGCCAATCAATGAAAGTGCCAGCCACACGCAACGTGCAATTTAATCAGTTTAATTAATAGGCAAACATCGTTTGTCCGACATTGTTTGTCAGGGCCATAATCGGTGTCCTGAATGGCAGCCCTGATTGCGGCTGCAACAAAGTCTAAGTCGTGGCCAAGGCCTTTTTTAATTGACTTATTTATGGCCCACAAATGGCTTCATTTGTCTGACTCTGGCTGATTTATCAAATCGAAACGTTATTGCCGCGCATTTGTCACAATTTTGAATGGGAAGACTTTATCGGTTCGCTTCAATCCCACACTGGCCCACCCAGTTTCGTATTTAGTTCCCAGCCAGTTGGCTTTTCGGTCCTAATTGCCTCGCATGCGACAGGTTAAGCCGCCGACCCTTTTTGCATATTTTGTGAGCCACGGCAGGGGCTTAGTGCCTCCGGCAGCCAATTTCGCAAAAGGATTTAGCGCTGTATTTGGAACGCAACCTTTACTCCTGTGATCGATGGCCGTGGACATTAATGGTGCTAAGTGGGCCATAAAACGAAATGAAAGCCGACCGAATGCGACGACTGCAGTTGAAGGCGGTTAAGGTCCTCCCACATATTATATAAAAATTACATACACAAACTCGAGTGGCTTCTCGACTGCCATATGAATTCGCAGAGCTCAAGTGGGGCTCTCAGACACAAATATTACAATAGGAGCGAGTACAATACAATAAATCAACGAGCTTGCCTCGGGCCTGACTGCCTGCTACAAATAAATGCATAAACTTCGAGTGTCAAACAAGGAAAAGTAGGAAAGCGAGGAAAGTGCGAGAAGACTGGGAGTGGGTCAGGGACAAGGCCAGGGGCGAGCAGGCTGAATCGTTCCAGGCCATTTCGTGTGCCATTCAATGAGCTATGAAAATATGAAAAATGTAAACGACAAAACGTGTCATCCATTGTCTAACTATAATAGCAAGTGTGACATTTGACGGGGTCTATGGGCTGTTGGGTTTTCAAACCCAAATCATTTTCCAAATCATTTTCCATGTGCAATGAGAGTGACTGGTCAGTCTGTGTTACGCATACGCAACGTGGGCCTAGGAAAAAACCCCGATAGCTACTCAAAGCCACTCCTTGTATGTATTGATGTTTGGTAACTTATGAAACATTAAAAGCACGCATCGATTTAACCTAAACAAAGGCGTGGTCTGGGCCAAGTGGGGAGACACAAAGTCTGGCAAAGAGCAGAAATCTGTTGAATATCAAATAACAATCACTTGGCAAGCTAAATATATCATTATGCTTAAGTAGGAGGTGGTGGTCGGTCGGTGGAAAAGCCAGCCCACCCAGCCTTTTCGAGTGAGGCAGCAACAAAAAGCTTAGCACATGCGAACATGCGAGCCAAAGAAACAGGATCTGACGTGGGTCTGGGGATTTTGTTGCTTTATGGGATGTGGGTGCTAAGGTGGCTGTTTGTTGGGGCCATCCTTTTTTTTGCCATCTTTCTTTTTTCGCTCCGTTTTTATAATCCTCACAGCTTGCATGTTTGCTTAGCACCTCCCAAGGAATCGGGGATGGCCCGATGATGCGGAACAGGTTTAAAAAGTTTAAGCCGGAGAATCCTGTTGTTGCGGCTCCTTTTTTTTATTTTTTTTTTCGGTTTTGTATATAATACATTTGGAAAAATTTACAAATCATCTTGCATATTTGATTTGCATACAAGATTTTTTATCCTAACTGCCAATACCTTTCCGAGAATATCCTCCCGGGTGTTTGGGTGTGTCTGTGGATGTTCTTGAGCTCGTTTGTATGTCGCCGAATTGCACAAGAGATTCACAAATTGCTTTCATTGATTGCCGACAAAGCCAAAGTGGTGTTGGGGCTGGTGGAGATGAAGCTGAACAGGGAATTCGTGCTCCAAGCCTCATGTATTTCAGTGTGTGTGTGTTTTTTTTCGGAGGAAGTGAAAGGAGTTGGGAGTCCTTAAATTTTTTGCCAA
This sequence comes from Drosophila varians, assembly GCA_018150405.1. Lineage (NCBI taxonomy): Eukaryota > Metazoa > Arthropoda > Insecta > Diptera > Drosophilidae > Drosophila > Drosophila varians. The sequence goes on along the minus strand of JAECWK010000015.1, from coordinate 15,439,410 downwards.
AAGAGGAGTTTAGCTGCCAAGGAGAAAAATTCTCGGGCCACGTTGCGTATGAGTAATGTCGTTGTGGGCCGGCACAGTTGAAGAGCCCAAACAGCATTTTATAACTGACCAGATGCTAAGAGCCGGGCCGCGACCAGTTGACCTCCCTCTGACTGCCCTCTGTTTCGTCCTCTCCTGGCTATTTGTCGTTTGTTGCGTGCCGTGGACGTCTACGTGAAATTATTACGCTGCAATGCATCATCAAAAGTAAACAGCAGCAGCAGCCGCAGTCCGGCACTAGACAGGATGAGGAATATGGGAAGTCTGGGTAGCATAGCGAAATGTGCGTCTGACATATTGGAGAGCGTCGAGTGCCGGAAAAGTGGGAGTGGCGGAGACCGGGACGAAAACTATAAATCCAGCCAGGCACACGCTTTTCGAAGAGGACATTACGGAAAACTCACCAAATGTATTTAAACAGGCAGTCAAAACATTTAGCTACAAAACAATTGAAAAAAAACTCAAATAAAACTAAATGTGTATGTTTTTATACCCTGCATGGAAAACAAAACAAACATAGAATGCTATTTCTATGGCATAAATTACACATATTATGAATATTTAATCACATATTCAGCTGCTATTTCTGGTAACAATTTTATGCCATGCATTAGCAATGAGAGTCATGTTTTGCTTGATGGGCGGAAAATAAAAAGAACATATTGGCCCGGTTTGAGAGGTGTAGGGTATCAGCGTTATAAAGTATTAAATGAGACAGGCAGCAGCTAGCGAAACACAGGATGGTGGACAGCCACTAGAGTAATTGTTATCCTTGAAGGCTGTGCAGAGGCACGTAAAGCCCTCGAAAAAAGTGGAAAAAGCGGGAGAAGAACAGGACCAGGCTAAACAACAACGCCACTTCACGGCACGAGCCGGGCCAGCAGCCAGCAGTCAGCACAGGCAGGAGCAGAAACAATCCTGTAAGCAGCACTCAGCGGCACGCACTTGAGCTGGCTGCTTCGAGGAGCTTTTGAGAGGGGTATTGCCGGCGGATTCGAGAATCCGGAAAACAGGACGCCGGACTGGTAGGACTGGCGGGAGTGGCAGGCCAGGCCGGACCAACAGGCAGCTAAAACTGCAATCGCAGCTGGCTCTGCGGCTCTTGTCTGTTTGCCTTTTCCAAAATGGTGCCAGGACAACGGCAGGACTAACGCAGCCCATCTGGGGCGGCAGTTTCATTTAACGGCCCTGCCAAGACTCAAATTTTTCCTAGCCCCTGCTTATTTATTTTTAATATTTTTATTTACCATGCAAATAGGCGGCAGCGGTTTCTCCTTGCTATATTTACTTTCGCTTTATTTTGGCATTGCTTTATTTTTATTTGCCTGCGGTTTTTGGCCGGGCAAATCTTTACATTTCAATGCGTTTCAATTAAGTGGAGCGGCTCTTGTTTGGTCACGCAAAAATTAAGCAGCTCTCGATGAAATTGCGGCACAGACCACGGCCCGACCACTCAAGCTTAGGCCGCATAAATCAACGAATTAAACTGCAATGGCGAAGCCTTCGTCGTCGTCATGCAACCGGGTCGGGTCCTGCCACCGGGATTGGGTATCTGAATGCGGCACGCTCTCGCCTCCGTAATTGAAATACAAAGCCAATTTATACAAAAGCCCGATAAAGGGCACAGAAGTATCCAAAGAGCGGAACACCGGCGACACCGCCGTCGAGGGGAAGTTGGAATAAAGCAGCAAAGTGGCAATCACGCCAATCACGCGTAATAAATCATTGCGTGAGCGAATGTGCCCCGCCCCCGCCCCCGCCCCCGCCCACGCACACCCAAACCCAAACACACACACCCATTTGAACAATCCTCAGTGGCAAACACGTGTGTTGGGCGTTTTGGTCAGGTACACTCGGCGGCAGGACGAAAAGGACGAAAGCTCAGCAGGACTAACGGCAGTCACGTGTGCCCGCCACACGCAATCATCTGAATGCGATTTTTTATAAGGACACAGAGGAAAATGGCTATAAACTTATTAATTTTTATTTTTTTTATAACATTGGAGCTTCCAGATTCATTCTTTATGATGGTTGTGTCCATATATTTTACAAATTCAATGGCTTATTCGTGTTTAGCTTCTTTCAATATGTATCTTTAAAAAAACCAATATTTTGCCGAAATTTATCGGTAAAAAACCGCAAGCACGAATAAAAATTTTTAGCTTCTTTCAATATGTATCCTTTAAAAGAGTACCAATATTTTTGCCGAGTGTACATTTATGCGGTAGAAAATACCCGCAAGCACGCATGAAAATCGCAAGTTGACAGCCAAACAAAGCCCAAAAGCTACCAAAAGTTGGCCCATTGTGAGCGATGACAAGTGCGGACTGGCTCCAGCAAACAGCAATTAAAAAGCCAAAGGGCCCCAATTAATCCCCGACCTCTTGATATTGACCTTCTGACCAAACTGACTGACCTTCTAGACTTTCCAGCGTTGGCAAGGAAAAGCGGGAATTTCTAGAAGGTTTCTTAAATTTTTCGTCCCTATCGTTAGGAGGGCGAGGCAACAAAGTGGCGGGCCACACCTCCTTCGGCAGGAGCACCATCCCGTAGGGCCCACATCCATTATCTTGAGCAAGCAGCGCGTGTAATTTTCCACCTGTAATTGGTGTAATTGAGTGCAAGTGCGGAGAAAATATTCAACATGCCAGCAATTAACATAAATTCTCCGCTACGCGTTCCAAAAATAAAATAAAAAGGAAGAAGGAGCCGCGGCCAAATGATAATGAAAGAAACGCACACACACACACATATATGTGAGAAAGGATAGGAGGAGGGTGGAGGGTGCGGAGATAAGCAAATGGCCGCCATGCTGTGGAGCGTTCATAATTGCCCGCTTTTCCTGGCGAATGTGTGAGCGTGGGTGGGTGTATAAGAGTAGGGGAGGTCGGGAAGGGTGGTCGTGACAAATGCAGCGAGTGATTTTGAAAAAGGCGGAAGAAGGGTTACGGCATACTTACATGCGCGGCGAACTGAACCGGAACTCCTTCTCCTCAGCGGAAGTAGTTTATGTTAATGACCGTCCCAGCACTTGCCGCGATTTTCCACGATTCTCTCAATTTACTCGCTTTTCCCCCATTTCCCAGCCAGAGTTCCGCAGTGTCTCACATTTTTCCCATTTGTCTCGTTGCAGGAATTATTGAGGGCTTCCAGCGATTCTCGGAGCAGCCCAAATACACGGAGGTGAACCCGGCGGAGGACACCCTGCTCACATGCAAAGTTATCGACAAGCGTGGCACGTGCTCCTGGCAAAAGGATAACAAGGTAATTATATCAGCCCAGTGAGCCCATCTATCGATGGCCTAGTTTATAAACATTTTGATTAAACTCATAACTTGGCCAGAAGTCCCTGCTACACACACACACCTTGCCAACACACGCAATCGAACTTCAAACAAATAAACGTGTCCTGGCCAAAGGAGCCTCATATCATATGCGTGGCGCGTCCTGCGGTTCAATTAAGTGTTGTTCTTTTGCCCTTCACATGTGGCGAATGTAATTTACACCCTGGCCAGGACGAGTCAATAATGAAAGTTGGCTACGGACATGGAGGCAGTGGGGGGATTTAGGAACAGGACATCAGACTGGAGCTGGACACGGGAACATGACCCCAGACAGAATTTCTTTGTTAGCCGTTGATTAGAAGGCTGGACGGCGTAACTTTTAATCGAAAGTGCGTGACAGCAGCGGGACGAGGGGCAAAGGACTCGATTGGCTCCCATGCCATGGCAAACACGAAAATGCTGTTAGTCCTTTGGCGGCATAATGGTGTTTGGCAACAAAAAAATTCTTTTGTTTTAATTAATTTGGTTTGTCTCGTAATTTTGGGGCAGAATTTTATAAATCAGGACTCTGGCAGGGGATATTCTATTAAAATACGTTTAAAGTCAAACCTAAAATGTAAATGGCAGAAAGGTCAAGCTCATTATATTTATTCAATTTTCTTGTTTTTTTTTAAAGCTGGGAATTCATTTGGCCTTTCATTTGGCACAGTTTTTTGTGTTTTTATTATAAATTTGAGTCTCTGAAATTCTGCCAACAATTTATGAATGCAAAATAGAACAGGCACCTTGAATGGGGATCCCGTTCGGGCCATTTGTTGTGGCGGAGAGCTGAGCAGGAGCCTTGGCCGCCTTCGTTTGCATACCAATCCAAAGTGGCCTCATTACGGATCAGGAGGAAAAAGCCGCTGGTGGCGGAGCTGAAGCTGGTGCTCGATGCTGATGCTGATGCTGAAGCTGTTGCCGTTTGTTATTCATTCATGGCAATTGTGTGCGTTTGGAGCACAACTTTTATTCGCCAATCCCCCGCTGGGCGCGTCTCCAGCGTCCCCAGCCTCCGGTTGTTGTGGTAGTTGCTTATGCAAATGCACGGACCCGACGCCATTGTATGACAAAAATCAGAAAGCATTTCAAATGTCCCTTTTCATATGCTGCGCATCGCAAACTCCGCAGCTCCTCTCGTCCTGCACTCGCAAGCTTGGAGGTTTGGATGTTTACATCCTTTGTGTCGGCACTCTCGCCCAAGTAGAAGGAGTTGGGCGACAAGAAGGACATGCGAAGAAAGGGACATTTGCATGCATCGGACGTTCCCAGCACAAACACAAAATCCAATGCTGATGTTGCTGTTTGGGGCTTCATTTAAAATTCTTCTTATTCCTGCATACTTATTTTCCCTCCAGTTTCCATCTCCATTTTCCTATGTGTGTTTAACGTTTCCCAATTTCCTCCACTCGGGGCGTGTATAGTTCCGTCCATATATTCTACGTGTAGTTATCATAAGAGGAGACATTCGGCTTTGGCCGGGTTGTCCATACTCCCGAGCTGCATTCTAATTTCAGGAAAACATTTAGGATAAAAAATCTTAAATTTTCTCGAGGCCCAGTCTGTGTTCTGTGTTTCTTTGCACTACACTTCCTGATAATTTCCAAGCTCAAATGGAGTATGATATCAACAACTACATACCAAGCCCACCACCAAACATTCATACTAGTATATGCAAACGTACTTTTATAACCAGGCTCAGCCATTTGAATAAATGTAATTTTTTCTCTGGGATATTGCACATTTTGACTCCCCAAAAAAATGGGCAAACAAAACGAGGCGGAGGGCTTTCCGGCAGAGTTTTCCTTCGATTTTGTTGCCTGCAGAGGAAGCCTTTGCATTCTGGAGTTGGGGAATGCGGAGAATTATGCCGATACGGATATCGATTGGAGAATGTTTTGGCAGCAGCATCAGCTCCAACGGGCCAAAGCCAAATATTTGTTCGATTTCGGTTTTTTATCTCTTGGCAAAAAATTGTTTTCCTGGCAACTTGGCATCTCGGCAGCTTGGCCTTTCATTGAGGCTCCGTCCATTGTTGCCGCAAAACCCCAAACTTAACCCTCGATGACCAACATCCAGATCTGGGGTCAATGGAGCCAAATGGCATCGAATTGCAGATTCTGACGTGTCGGCCGCAAGCGTTTTAATAATAAAACCGACGTTTCTCACAATCTGTCTGGGTCTGGCTGGGCTAAGAGGTGCTCCAGATTCCATGTCACATTTGGTTTTATCATTTTGCGACAAACAAAATGCATTTGTGGCCACTTCCGCATATTTAAACATGAAACAGCAACTAGCCAGCCGACAATTATTAGATTATGCACTCGCATTTCCTTTCATTTTCTTTCAATGCGTTTGAATGGTCGTTCCGGAAACAGGGGCAGGATACGAATTCAATGTTGCAATTAATTTAACCCATTGCGCCACGGACAAAACGGACAACAGTCGATGCCGAAATGCAATTAGGCGGCTCTGTCTCGGAAACGGAGTGGGTTTGCACCCATAAATACTTAAATGCGAACGATGCGACGCTCAGAGATCACTAATTGTAATTTAATTTCCAATTAGCAAACAAACTAATGCCAATTTACGGACAGAAACGACTGGCGAGGCGACTGAAAACGAAGCCAAATGACACGACGGTGTTGGTTCTGCTAAGGGAAACAGGGAATCTGTGGGCGGAAAATGGACTGGGGCAGGGGCAGGAATTGCGACCATTTGTCCGTGTATGTTTGTGCAAATCGGAGACCAAATTAGACGCCTGACTGCATCGAAAAGTTAAACATGCTAAACATGTAGCAGACAACGCCCAGTTCATTTCAACGCCGTCATCCATGATGGCCTTCCTCCCCGGTCCCCAGTTCATGGACCATCCTGCTTCCATGTTTTGTCCAGACACTAAACGAATCAATTTTTCTCCCCGTCCCGTTGGCAGCCCGTTGGCATCTACACGAAGAAATACGAATGGGCCTCACGTCTGCCGTCGAGCGACAATGGGAATGTCCTGCATCTGGACCTCCATCCGCCGCCGGTGCAAATTGGGGGCGACTGCTCCTTATGGATCCGCTCGGCCACCCTGGACTTTGACGACGGTCTGTGGGAGTGCCAGGTGACGGCCAGTGACTTCACCACCCAGGACGCTCTGACCAGCCAGCCAGTGCGTCTGGTTGTTCGTGGTAAGTGCGGCGACTCCTGCCTGGAGCAGCCTTGTTTGTGTCTCCATTCTATACGAATCACCGATTCCTCTAATTATTGTCCTTGTTGTTTTTCCAGTGGCGCCACAGCGGCCGAGGCTCGAGTACGAGGCAGTCCATGTGCCACCGGGACACAATATCACCGCAGATGCCGGCGCCACGGCGACGGTCAAGTGCGTCTCCCACTACGGCAATCCCCCAGCCACCCTGAAATGGTATTTGGGTAAGTGTTGCATTCCAGCATGTCAAACCTGGTTAAGCACTCAAAAAAATACACGAGTCCTTCAAGTGCCTTTTGATTTTCAGTTTCAAAATGTTTGAGCTTTTCCGCAGTTTTCTAATGATCTAAAAATAGTTAAAAGGGACCCAGGTTTAAAGGAGTATTAGAATCATTATCTGGGGTTTTCCAACTACTAATAACTATTCCAAAACCTATCCCTGTTCTTTGACATTTATTCATTTTTTTTTTTTTTTCGAGTGGAGGATTAACCGAAATTTCCCTGATTTCAGTTGTTATTCACCGGTCATTGTTATGTTAATTAATTTGCATTCCATTTCCCACTATGCAGGCGACCAGGAGATCTCACCCATCCACCCACAGACGAATGCCACCGAGCCGGATAATCCCCGCACCTGGTCGGCCACCTCGGTGGTGCAGATTTCGGCGATGCGGGAGCGGCACGGAGATATCCTGCGGTGCGCCGCCTTCCACGAGTCCTACTCGGCCAAGTCGGTGGCTGTGGAGGCCCGGCTGGATGTGAAATGTGAGTGGTGCGATAAGAATAACCAAACTGATGGCCAGCCGAGTATCCTCGACATTATTTGATTTGGCTTAAAGTCAAGGCAACCAGCCCGGAGTAGAGACAGCAACGCCGAATCAACAGCGGGGACAAAGACGATGGTCAACACAGTTTGTAACAATTAAATTAACAACAATTTGCTGCAATTTCCTGTTTTTGCTGAGCAATTCAAGAGTTTACTTGTCCTCCCAGGAGCAGGAATCCGGCTTGTTGACTTGGCTTGTTGCTGTTTCTGTTTCGGTTTAGGTTTCTGGTGCCTGACTCCGATTGCTGTTTTTGTTTTCAACGTCTACATTTTGCCATTTCTTCGTTTTCGTCCATTTTGCAGACGCGCCGAGCATTCGTCTAATTGGCTCGCCGGAAATCGACTTGGAGGAGGACAAGGATGCGCTCATCCTGCGCTGTGTGGCCGATGCCAATCCACCGGCCAGCATCGTCTGGCGACGGGCGGGTCGTTCCGAGATAGCCAGCCTGCAGGTGAGTTCTTGTCCTGGTCTCAAAGCAGCTGCTCCTCTTTCTTGTTTATGTTGTTTCCAAATTGCCACCCGTTCTGTCTCCTACCCGGCTCCGTGCTGGGTATTTATCTGGAGTGCAGCAGAAATTTGTAATTGTATTAAATTCCTCTCCTTCCGCCTCATGCCACAGGAAACGCTGCAATTGCGTCCCGTCGGACGTCGGGACGCCGGACTGTACACCTGCCAGGCGCAGAACTCGGTGGGCACCTCCGAGCAACTCTCGGTGCAGTTGGATGTTAAATGTACGTATTCCGAATGCGCTGTTTACCTTGGACAAAGTTTTCACTTGGCCTGGTCCTCCGTCCTTGTTCCTTGCCCTTCCAGATCCGCCCAAAATTGTTTCAGCTGGCCCCGACCGCCTTACCACCGCTCCGCTCTTCAGTCCCGCCGCCTTCGAGTGCCTGGCCGACGGAAATCCCATGCCATCCTTCAAATGGGTTCAGAGGTGAGTCAGATATCTGGAAATATTTGATTAACTTGTCTCCTCAGTCATATTCGTATATCAAAAAGGAGATAATTACTGCATTAGGCTTAGTGACTTTAAAGAATTACTTTAAGAAAAATTGGTTTTTAATGGGTGCACTTTGTGCAATAATTACGCAAAGCTACTGCGAGGGTTTCTTTTGATGGAGGTTTCACTGGAAAAACAACATTTTCCTTTTACGTAAGGACGTTTCCTGTTGCACATTTCCTCTGAAGGCTGCTCCAAAGTCCTTCACAGGGGTTGATGGTATTTTGCGTAATTTTAATTAGCTACTCAGCGGAAATTGTATATAACAAGAGAAAATAACACTGGTTAGGATCCATTTTATAAACAGAGTTGCAAGGATACCCTGGCTGATCCGCCCCTTAATTAAAAAAAAAAAAACTAAACTTTTAAACAAGGTTTTAAACAATGTAACATTATGATATGTATATAGTCAAAAAAAATAGAAACAATTTAAATATAATTAGGTGTTTTCAGTCGATCATGGCCCTTTTTTTTCCCAGGGTAGCATTAAGCCATTCACAATACATGCCGGATTAGGCTCCTTCCGTTTCGGCTTTGGTCCTTGATGTCGTTTTGCATTAATATGCAAAGCAGGCAAAGTCTGTGCAAAAATCCAAGCACTCCCCGTGCATATGACTGTATTCCTGTGCCTGCCACCCCCCGGAGCTCTTTGGCGCTGCCACGTAAATACGTGATTTTTGTGATTCCATTTGTTTGCACTTGCCCCCAGACAATCGGGGCAGCATAAAACAAATACGGCTCTGGCAGATCGTGATCGGGTGGATGTTGTTATGCGAAGGTGTCGCCATCTAATAACGAATGCCACATGCAACACATTGACGTGTTGACTTAATGAAGCAAGCGAGCGCGCGTGTTTATCAGAAATTAAATGTCAATTGTTGAAAACTAATTTCCACGCATGTTCTCCAAGCGGAGCACCTCCTAGGTTGCTCCCACCCTCGGCCGGGTCTAGGCCGTCGCTATGCCACCCGCGGACCACCCCCTAGACCACCCCTGGAAATTAAATGGCGCGTGCCGTGCTGAGCAAACAGTGGTAAACGCCAGCGGGGCGTCTGGTAATAAATCAATGCCACGAAGTGAGCCGCTGACAGGAGGACGTATGCTTGAGGCTTCTTATTCGCCTCCCATGTGTCCTTGCACTGTTTGAGACTGCAATCGGTGGACGGCCGACCCTCCGGCAAATGAGACACTCAAGGACATGGCACTGGACACGGACTTCTGTCACTTTGATTTACGTGATATCCCTGTTCCTGTTCCACCAGGACCCCGGCGAAGCCAAAATAAAGAGCTGTGCCAAACTTTTCCGACTTTGTCGATTTGCATTTCAATGGCTTTCTAATTTATTGCTTTTAATTGCTGGCTGCCAAATGACCTCCTACTTAAAGATCCTCGTCGCTGCTTTAAGCGCCACCAGAATAAATGTATGGGATGTCGGAGTTTTTTTCCGGCTTCACCAAAAAGGAATCTTTGTGGGACCCGGAGGAGAAAAGCCTTCTCGCAGCTTGAAAGGCATTTCTCATATTAAAAATGTATCAAATATTTCTGTGCAGCAGCTCTTTGGCCAGCCAGCCTGGTGGAAGCCTGCACCGAAAAATAACTCATACGCATACGCAATTTTCAATATTGCCAAGCAAGGATTGCACCAGCTCTCTGGGACAGATGGGAGTAGTGGGGGCTGCTGGAGCTGGGAAAGCAAGCGGAGGGGGTGACTGATAGGGATGCGAGGTGGGAATGTGGGCGGCTACATGCATCAGTTTCATTTTGTCCTACCCGGAGAGTTCAAAGAGCTAGCGGCAAAGTATGTGGCGTACATGTTCCCATAACCAAAAGAAATCCTTGCCATAGCAACGCACCATAGTAATTAATAGCTGAAGTCCGTTTTCAATAGAAAGTAGTAGTTAGCCCCCAATAGAGAAAGAAATCCCTCATAACGCTTATAAACCTTGGTACAGATATTTACTCAAATCATAAATAAAGCGTCTATTGTTTAATCCTTACATTCCAGAATCGCCCATGGCTCCAAGTATGTGGAGCGGGGCTCAGAGTCCCGATTGGTCATGGACAACGTCACCTATGAGTACCAGGGCGACTACGAGTGCCGGGCCACCAGTTATATCAATGGCCAGGAGCGGGTGGCCATATCCGATCCGGTGTCGCTGCAAGTTGTGGGTAAGTCCATAACATATCTGCGGAGCCTGTGTGGTGTGGCCATAAAAACCGCAACGCCACAAAATATGACGACAACGGCAAGTTACAAAACATGCAGCCAGCCAGGATGATGGTGCACGAACTCCCGATTCTCTCCTATCTGAGGAAGTACCAGTCAGAGAGGATGGCCAATCAACCCGGAGGACAGGGTATCTGAGGTTAAAGAACGGACTATGTTTGCGGTCATAAATCTCCATGTTCCCCTTTTTTTGTTTGCGTATTTTTTCGATGTCAATTTTTGCCCAGACTGGAATGGAAAGCAGTGTCATGGAGATGACCAGCATAGCCACAGAGAAGGTGACAACGCAACCGGAAAAAAACAAACGTATCCCTCCTCGGGCTACTCATTTAAGTCCGCCCCTCGTCCCATTCCCGTTCCCATCTCCCAGCTCCCGTGCAACTAATGCACACTTAAAACAACTAACAAAACTCCATTAAAAGCTGCAGCCGGAAAGCGCCAGCAAAACATTTTAAGCGCTTGCGTTGCCACCTCCTAGTTTTGCCGCTTTTCCGCTTTCCCGCTGGCCAATGGCCGTTGCCCGTCGCCTGCTGCCCCCTGTCCGCTGCCACACAATTTCGTGGTGGCTAGCAAGTTCCAACTGGGCAACGGACTAAACCAAAACGTAACACAAAATCAAAATGAACTTATGACCGCAGCGCCAGCGGAAAAAAGAGGAACATCTACTGCCGCGGGCTAAAAACTGGACAACCAACTAAAAAAAAAAAAAAAAAAAAAAAGAAACAGAAAGAAGGATAGAAGGACGCTGAAAAAAGAGAAGCAAGAAATATTTAAATTTAGTGCTGAATACCACAGCACGTACATAATTTATGACCAACCAAGGACACGAGCAATTTAGCAGAGTCGGCGACGAAAAAATGCACAAAATATACAAGCACACGGACAATATATATTAAACTATATAAAAAAAACTTTACTATTTGTGGATATATGTATGTACACTTTCCGGGTATATGTGATTGTGTGTCAAGCACTAACAATCCAACTAACTATCGCGGCGTGCGAAAATGTCAGCAAAAAATTAAATAAGCCCGAGTCTCTCATTATTTGACGAATGTATCTCGAATTCATTTATGCCACAGCAAGATGGCGCAATAGAAAAAATGTTCGTCAGCGTTTATTTGTCCACTTCAAATATGCCACCATGTTGCAGGTCACTTTTTTCCATTATTTGTTTAATTAAATGGATACGTAGGTTGCTTGTCCGCACCTTAAAAAATTCTACTGGAATCGTATGGACAAAGGAGTGGTTAATATTAATGAAAATATTAAATATTTGCGTAGAAAATATTTGCACAAATGCCTCTGAACTCTGTTCAGGGCCTTGACGACGAGTCCGTAAAGCAATTAAATCGTAAAAGGATGGAACAATGAACCCTTTAAGCATCTAATAAAATTATCTCCGGCAGTGCAGCTCGTCGATTGCGTTGTGCCACACCACCAGCACCACCAACTCAATTAAAATGTCATCTGGCCGGACTAAACCTGGCTCCTCCGTGCCTTTTTCACCTTGTTTCCGTTGTCTTTGCAGGTGCCCCCCAGGTGCTGCGCCTGCATCCCTCCCCGCAGACCGTCACCGTCAAGAGGGGAGAGGCGGCTGTTCTCACCATGGTCGTCTGTGCGGATCCACGCCCCCTCCGCGTCGCCTGGGAGTGGGGCTCTTTGCGTCTGGAGGCCGGCTCGGGCATCGGTGCGTATACTTATTTGATTTGATAGGCAGTTACCGTTCGGCGTTTAGCATCCGCCCCGTTGGCCGGCAAATTGTTAATGCAATTAAGGCCGCAGCCTAAGTTTTGCCTATTCGAAATTCAATTAGCGCGGCTTTGCAGCGTAGACTCGAGGGCTCATTAGATTAACCGCATCGAAAAAATATTCGGCGTGCTCGCAATTCAGGAGTTCCGCAAATCAAGACAAATTACATGACCGAACGGAGTCGAAATTTGAGATGGGAGAAGGTGCCAGTGTCATGGCCGAGCTCAGAACCATTGGGGTCGCTAGCCATTTGCAGGAGGGGATGTGGGAAAATGGGGTAGCCGCGAGCAGACTTCCCACGCCTGTCAGCCGCCGGTAATCCGAGCTGCAACAGACAGGCAACACATACCACTAGCTCGTTTTCCAGGGGAAAATCTTTTTGGCGGCGCTTCCGCCACCAGCTGCAACTGCAACTGCAACAATCCGACTCTCCGTCTCTCCTCCGTTCCCCGCTCACTTCCGCGACCCAGGAACTTGAACTGCAGTGTTGCCTGTCTAAGATCAAGAAAATCTACTTCTTTTTCCTGTTTTAATACATTTAGGGGTTCTAATCAGCTCACTAGAAGAACAGATTAATATTAAATATTAATTTTCAGTTCCCTTGAACAGAAACATTTCAAGTCCAATTTGTGTAGAGACTCCAGAAATTTTCAGCTTGGATATAAGGCCACCAGTTTGGCAGCACTGGTGCTCGGATTGCTCTGGTTCGCATTATTCTTCATTTTCAGCTTGTCTGCCCGTGTCCATCCTTGGCTGCCCTTCGTGCGTGTAATCCTGCGTGTTCTCCTGCCACTGACACAAATCAAGCGAATCACATTGCCAGCCATCCTTTAGCTCTCACTTCTGGGATTCCGTATCCAGAAGTGGGTTCCCTTGCTAGTTAGCCCATCGAGTCGAATGATTAATGTCGGACGCCGACAAATTGTGTGCAATTCTAGTGCAATTACTTAGCCAGCCGCGTAAGCCATTCACAGAGTAAGAACAATCCCTTTGCTTCCACCACCCGCAGATCGCTTCCGGGCCGACGATATGCAGCAGGACAGCCGCGAGGACTGCTACCAGTCCACCCTGAATATCCTCCACACGAACGAGCACGACTCCCGGCTCTACTATCTAGAGGTGGAGAACGAGCGGGGCACCGATCGCCACGCCATTCACCTGATTGTGGAGGGTACGTTTGCAGGTGCATAGAACTTTTTTATTTATTTTATTCACCCCATCAGCCATCATTGATAGCACCCTAACAACACCAAACCCATCAATTATACACTTAAAATAAATACTATAAATAATAAATTACAAAAAACTCTTGTGAGCCTGTATTTACTCCGGAACAATTGCAATTAATGTTGGAATATTAAAAATTATTCTCTCGCCGTTTGGCATTCAAACTTTCAATTTAATTAAATAACAGATTTGAAAATAGAAGTATTGCTGATCCTGTTTCTGAGTGTATGCAAGCTCATTTAATATTTTCATATGCATTGCATCAATTTCCATCGATTTTAATTAAAAACATTCACATTTACAAAACATAAACATATCGTAACTTGTACGTTTAAAAATGAAAATTCCCTTTAATGCTTGCAAAATCAACACGACGCCGCCACAACGACAATAACTTCAACCACATCGAATGTGAAATCATCCGCCCAATTGTGCCGGACGGACAGAACCTTACGAGATGAGCTATTTGATGGGCGTGGCCGGAGGCTGCATGGCGGCCATTCTCCTCCTGGTATGCCTCTGCATTTATGCCATAAAGAGCAAGAGATGCTGCTTCAAGGGTAAGTTTTGTGGTTAAATGGGAGGTGTGGGCTCCAGTCAGGAGCTGAACAATCATCGGGCCTGTATTAATTGCAGCGCCTGGCTGTCAAGGCCGCGACAATTAAAACTTCTCTCTTCATTACGACGCCTGTTTCTCCCCTCCCTCTGGGCACCCCATTGCCATCCCCGCTCCAACCCCTGACCGCTGTCACACTAATTGCAAAAACACAAAAACTTGCCAGAACACAAAGAAGTGAAATGCGAGAAGGCAGCCGGGGAAATGGCGGAAAAAATGGCTGCCACGATGGATACGTCTCCTTCGCTTCTTTGTGTTTGTGTGGGTGTGTGTGTGTGTATTCCTTTTTTATTTTACTTTTGTAGTAGAAACTCGAAACTCAAATAAATCTCATAAAATATTCATTAGCGTCCAACGCCTGCGGTCAGTCTCCGCTTCCTGGTTTCGCTTTGCCTCCCCTAACAAAAGGGTTAAGGGCTTCGAGCCGGCTTTTTGTTTGCTGCCTCAACATTTTTAGCTCTTCCACCGCTTTTTCCAACGCAGCCTGTGGAAAAGAACTTTAAGCTTGGGCACTGCCTAATTAGAAATCAAAACGCAGACAGAACTTTTTACAATTGTAAAACAATTTGCACAAGGAGTCGGCGACCGAGAACAAAATGGCAAAGAGGGAACTTTGCCATTGCCCAAGGACATTCGAGTTGTCTTTCGCATCGGTATCTGTAAACACTTCTAGGGCTGAGCCCCGGCACCTAATCGCAATTTTTCAGTTGTCAATCAAGCTGTCAATTCGACTGGCTGTCTGACTGGTGCAGCTGCCTTCCAGTTGTCAAATGGCGCTTGACAGATCTCTCAAGTGCGACCCGATACTCACAGATAGCACATGTGGGTATGGATTATGGGGGCCATACACGGGACCACCCCATCCAGATCCATCAAAATTTGCAACCGCCTCTGCGGGAATTTGCACGTTTCTGGCAATCAATAAGTCGCTGGCTCATTTATCACAATGTTGGTGGTAAAATTTTGCAAATATCTCTCCGTCTGTCTGCCTGTCTATCTGTCCGATTGTAAATTGCCAGCGGTATTTTCACAGCTAATTTCTACTATTTTGTAACCAGGCACAGCCAACCACACCCTTCACACAATTCCCCTCGAATAATGGACGGAATTTGTATTCCTGAATATGGCAAACTCTAATATGAAATTCTCCCCCTTTTCTTTCACGCTCCTCGCCTGGCGCCTGGCGCAGGTTCCACGGGCTATAAATCATCGGATAAAGACAGGTAAGTTGAAGCGTAATACGTACACACCCCTTTCACTCCGAAGCACACACGCTCACACACCCGCTGGGTTGCCTTTGCACTAGAGCCATAGATAAATGACCATTTTGATATATTTTTATGCAGCGACTCCGGAGCCAACAGGTGGTACTGGCGTGCCAATTTATGCGCCCCTACTGGCCGCATCCGGCAGCTCAGTAACCCATGCAGGACACTGGAACAATGAAAAATGCTTTCCCCAACTGCCTGTGCCTGTGTGCCTGTGTGTGTGTTTCGGACATAAAATATTATACATTTTTCATATATTCAATATATGCAGTGGGTGGCAGAATGCGAGTAGGTTTACCTTTTTGGCAAGCGAACTTTTTGTTTGGTCAAGAAAGCCAACAGAAATACCCTGACGTTGGCTTAAAGGGTCTCCGGGTTAAGTGGATGAGGTTGTTCTTATAGTTTTGTGTTGGAAGATATTAAATTTATTTTTCATGATAGGCCTTTCTAAACTCATTATACACCCATTCTTTTATAATTCGCATAATCCTTTAGAGTATCCGAATAATTCTTTGTGTCGAATAAAAGCAAAACAGGAAAGAGTGGAGCAGCCCATCGGTCATGGTTGCTACTGTTTGGGGGAAACACCTCCCCCTAGCATAAGTTATGAGTGGTTGTTTGGCCATTCGCCCCTCGTGGCCTCCACTGCGGCTCTTGTTTAGGAGTTTTAAATTACTAGTATTCCATCTATGTAACTATAAACCCGCCACACCACATGGATCAATATGGAAAGGAGGCCGGAAATGTATTTTGAATTTCCGTTCCAAGTCCATCGGCTATAGAACATAGACCATAGACCGTCGACCATCGACCACATTTTGCCAAAAATTCGTTTTGTATGCCACCAATGGCAGTGGGCTCATTTAGGCTGAATTTGTGCTCCAATCTCGGGCGGGGGCCTCTGCCCCCGGAGGAAAGGGGAATATCTAATTTCCTAAACCCCAAGTAAACAATTGCCAGAGGCAAAACTAAATAGATATTCAGATATGCGTGAGGGATACAATTTGCCAATCAGCGATAGCAAAGCCACCCAACCACTTAGCCGCCACCCACACAATTGTCACTTGGGCAAACAATTTTCGATAACGATTTCGTCTGGTCTGTCTCTTTATTTTTGCCGTTTCCCGTTTTCGCCCGCAGCGAGAAAGCTGATTTGAAATCCCGCTCGGATAGCACGAGTGGCCCTCAAGGAGATTCGATTTACACCACGCCCGCCGGCTTCCATCATCACCAGCAGCAGCAACAGCAGCAACAACAGGCGCAGCAGCAACAGCAGGCAGCTGCTGCGGCGGCGGCCGCCCTACACGCCGCGTCCCAGCATCCGCAGCAGCAGTATCCTGGCCATGGATCGCCGGAGGCAATGAAGGTACGCATGGCTGCAATGATATTACAACCGCCCACTAGAGTCTAGCAGGCAATTGATAGTGATACCAACGAACAGCAAACGCAACACAAACACGAACACGAACAACAGAACACACAGAACACGCAGAACGAACAGGACGAACATGACGAGCATCAACTACTGGATGACACTAACGTTATCCTGGACAACAACAACAAAAGTTCCACAACCACAACGGCACTGACCAATAGCGATAGCCAGACTAATCCCTTAGAGGTAGCCAAAAGTAGCAGCAGCAGCAACAACAGTGAGGCCAGCAGTTCGTTGGGTAGCAGGAAAGACCTCGAGAACAATATGAATAGGGAGATAAAGCCCCAGGCGGCAGCCAAGCTGCTCCATCTGAACGTAACCAGCGGGGCTGACCCCGTAGTTGGGGAGTCGGCAGGACCTCTCACTCCCGAGGAGACGCAGGTGTTGCTTCAGAAGCTGAGTATTAACAATCCGTTCTACCGCTTCCGCAAGCAGAGCAATTCCCTCAAGGAGCTCCACCGCCAGCGCAGACCGGCGTCTCACCGCTCTCGCTCCCGTTCCGAAACGGACCTGGGCCAGGTGGAGGGGCGTCTGCAGGCCACGCCGCACCCGAACCAACACAATGAAGCCAAAGTTGTAGTTGTACTAGAGAGTAAGCAGCAGGAAAGCATAGCCATAAGTAGGCCTAGGAGTAGCGTTAGCCTTAAGACTAGATCCGTAAGCAGTCTCACGCCCTCCGCCCATCAGGCGGCGACAGCAGACAGCTCTACGGTCATCACGAATCCCTTCTCCATCTTTCACGACGACGAGATTCTCACTCTGAGCGTAAACACCCGACTACGGTGTGCGGCCAATGCACGCAGTGGACGGCCCCAAGGGGGACGCCAGGGCGGACGCGGCCTCCGCCGGCTGTTTGAGTCCTCGAGACAGGGGAATCCGCCGCCGGACCACCACTACCTGCACGGAGTTCCCGTGCGCCGCTTTGAACGACAGGACTTTGTCAGTGAGTCGGAGGACCTGGCCGGAAGGAGAGGCACTGCAGGAGGCGGCAAGCCCAAGCGGTCGAAGGCCATTTTCAAGCAGCTGTCATTGCGTAAATTGCATCAGAGGGCCAACGAGGAACCGCCTTCGCTCCCCAAACTGAAGCTAAGCTATCCCAACCGGACGCAAAGTATTCAGAGCATGCGGGCCTCGGGCGGTGGAGCCTACGACATTCAGCACACCGCCTACCACCCGCGACTGAATCACCATACCAGCACCTCGCCAGCAACCAAGGCGAACTACTTCGAACGCCTGCAAGCCAAGACACGCCAGGGAATCCAAAAAATACGAGACAAGTGCCGGAATTTCAAGGCGGGCCATGGCGACAGCGGATCGATGGGTGGGTCGGAGTTCAGCGGCTTTCACACGCTGGCCAAGGACGAGAGCTTCCGCTTCATCAGCGACCGGGCACATATATCCAGCTACGAGTCCCGCTGCAAGCAGGCCACCATCTACAAGAGCTACAAGTCGGAGATTGATTTGAGCAAGAACCTGCACTACCTAGACGCATATCTGGAGCAGAATTTCGACCACCAGCTGAGCACCACCAAGCAAACGGCCCATTCGGTGGGTCGAGTGAGTGGCTCTCAGAGAAGAGCCTTGGCCAAACAGGCCAATGCGGATACGGACACCGATGTGCCGCCGGAAAAGGAGACCGCATCACCGAGACGGGTACGCCACAAGAGGAGTCAATCCCAGGCGGCCAATTATGGAGTCAATTACGAAAATCTCGGAACCCTTCCCATTGCGTCCAAATCGAAGGTCAGAAGCTCAGCCGTCAACTCGGACTCGATGAGCAGTTCCGACTACGCCTCTGTTTTCAGTGGACCCACTACCACCACAGCTACTGCTAGAAAGGAAAAAGAGGAGGAGGATCTGCGCTACGAACACCCGGACAAAATGTGCGAATACTACTTTGACAACCTAACGAGCTATGCCTTGGCTTTGGAAGAGAGCGAGGACCTGCTGCTGGCGGAAAGCGCCAAATCAGCGAGATACTTTTACGATGACGACGATGAGGATGAGGATGAGGAGGCGAAGGTCGTGCAGGATGAGGTGCGGGGCAGGACAGTGGAGGCAGCCGGAGGAAAGCCCGATTACATGGCTCGCGACGTACGCATCCGAGTCAGCGTAAACGAGTGCGAGGATGCTGATTGGCATCAGCTGAATAGTGCGGCATCCTATAATGAGAATCTGGCCGAGAGCACTTTCTACCAATCCCTCAATCAGCACTTGCAACACCAGCAGGCCGAAGACTCGCTGGAGGACCAGAGTCTCCTGGAAGGAGGCGGTAGCGTGGGCGGTGGTGAAAGCTACCTGGACCACTTTCAGCGGCAGAGAGGAAATCGTAGGGAATACCAGCGTTCCACGTCCTCCCTCTACCAGCGGGGAGAGTTCTACGGCTTTGGCAGGGCCGGAGAAGGAGACGAGCCGGAGGAGGGTGCCTACTCCTCGCGACAGCGGCGGGCAGACCTTATGGAGGCGCACTATGCCCGCAGCTATCAGGCGGGTGGCCGGGAAAGGATTCGAGGAAGGGCAGCAAGAGGTGCCAAAACCGCCTCCCGCTATGGAAATGGGCTGGAAATGGAGCAGCAGCAGCAGCAGCAGACGCAGGCTACTGCGTCAAGAGCATCCGGAACAACAGCAACAGCAACCGCAATCCAGCTACCAGCTGCAACAGGCAGTGTCATCAATTTGGCTCTGCCAGGACAGAGCACGGACGCCCTTTACGCCACCAGCAGCAAGCAGCAGATAGTCCTGCCGCTGCCGTCCACCGCAGCATCAGGACAGCCGGGATTAGGAGCAGAAACAGCAGCGGCGGTGGCAGCCGCAACAGCAGCGGCTACATCGGTTCCTGGCAGCAGCGGCAGCAGTTCAGCCGGAAATGCAAACAATCGCTACATGCTGGAGAATTTGCGCAAATACTATGCAAATCAGCAGCAGCATCCGCCTGCGCATTCCGTCAACTCCTCCTCGCTGTCAAATTCCTCCTCATCAAACTCGTCAATGTCACAGCATCAGCATCAGCAGCAACACCACCAACTAAAGCTCAATCTACAACTGCAACCCACCGGTCCCAAGCAGCAGCAGCATCATCATTTGGGGAGCAATCGGCGCAACTCCAGCACTTCGAACGCCTCCTCCACCGCGGACAACTTTGACACCTTCATCGCTCTGCGAAATTCTACAGCAAATACCAGCACGGATTATATGGCCAAGCAGCAGCAACAGCAGCCGCAGCTCCGTCGGGGCCAACAGCAGCAGCAATCCGTACCGCTCACCTCCGCTCTCAACTATTACGGCCACGGCGCGGTCACGCCCACTGCCAGTGCCACACCCATCCTGACGCCCGCCCTCGCTTACAATGGCAAATTAACGGCCACCGCAATGTTGTCGCAAGTAAATTTGAGCAGGGCAGGAGCATCCAGCAGCAGCGGGGCGACGACGGCACACCAGCAACATGCGAGGTCCTCGTCCAAGGGCGGGGAGGGGTTCATCCTGGAGTATGAGTGTTAGCGGCCAATCGATAGGTGGGGACACAATCTCACAGGATATACAGACATTGGGATGGGGGCAGTCGTCGAATTGCAAGTTGTTTCTTTCTCGTTCGGGTTTTGTTTGCCTTGCCAAAAATTACAATTACAAATTGGCACATTTGCTTCTACGCTGATTAGGACTCGGGTGTACAGCTACAGGATACAGACTTACAGATACTGAACCGTTCGAAGTGTAATATATGTGCAGTGGAAACAGGCGAGGAGGCCGAGAAGCCAATTATCCGTATCATATCAGATAACAGAAAAAAAAACATTAAGATTATAAAAGGGGGAGAAGTAAAATCGTTTGCATAGAATAATGCTTATCCAGTTGATTATGTTAGGAGGATAAATTAACGTAAACTACGACAATAATGCAACAATTCAATTAAAACCGACAAAGATTTAATGATTGCGGTAAAGAAGGAGATGCGATTCGCATTTAGCATAGAGCATAGCCTAAATTTATTAGTCACAATCTTAGCGAAGCGGCATAAATCAAATTTATAGTTAAATCAATAACTCGCATCCATGTTACGCGTTCTCCTCTCTAGTGTATGTGTATATGTATATGTGTATCCGTAAAGTGTACATTATTATTGTGCGTAAGCCACCCATATCCTTCGAGAATAGCAATAGCATTTTTCAAACTCAACTTCAATTAGCCACCCCCCACAATCCACCATCGATGTTATGTTTCTCATTTTGTGAATCAACTTGAGCAAAGTTACTACAAGTACCATAAAGTACATAACTACAACTACATACCTTTATCAAGTATCTACAATTATATATATTCGTATTTATATAAACTTCTGCAAAAGAAAACTCAACTCCTAACGGAGTTTGTTGAATTTTATAGAGGAAAATCAAGAGCACTAGAGCTTCCACTCGATAAAACGAAACGAATCGGAAAGAAACGAAAAATACACTTGCTAAGAAAACCTGTAATTATGTTAAACCAAATTGATTTGCCGAGAAAAGTTTTTAAAATTTCTGTTTGTAAATAAATGCAACTGTTAGCCGGAGCAAGCCAGGCGGGCGCCGCCATCAGCGATCGACTTTAATGAGCCCACACTGCGTATGCGCAATATTTTCTCATTACACATCCGTCCCTTTGTCCGTTCGTATTTTTGTATTTTTGTGTTTCGCAACCACATAAATATTTTCACAGTGGCCAAAAAAAGTACACACACACTCTGGAGACTAACAAACATGCTGAATGCTTTGCGGGAAGCGAAATACACTTGTATAAAAATTGCAAAAAGCTGCGAGACGCCGGGATATTGGGATACCAGGATACCGTGATACAGGGCTGTGAAAAAAAAGAAAGCATTGCTCCGTTTGTGCAATGTATTTCATTTCCATGCCACAACGCCGTCTGGGGGCCTCCATGCAATTATCTGTGTGCGCGCAATTTATCTCATTTGCGGTTGAGTTATTTCCGACTGCAGCAAATAATACTGGCAGCGACCAGGCATCGTCCAGATCGTGTTGCCTTATTTTTTTGTTGTGTTCCGCCACACTTTATCCCCCGATTCCCGTGCCAATCCGAGGCCCAAACCACCCGTTGCCGCAACACACTTTTCCGCTTAATTTACTGGCAGGCGGCAGCTGCCTTCACTGCATTCGCAGCACTGTCAGTTGACAACAGCAATTGCTGCATAATGCATGCCCAGGACTCTGTGCAAGTTCTCGTCCTGTCAACGTTCCTGTCCACTCTCCCATTCTCCGGTCTCCGTTCTCCGGTCTCCGTTCTCCACGGCATGGCCCCCCTCCGTCTCCGATTCTGTACATATATGGGCTTAATGCCCGGTGCCGCCTCAATGGCTGTTTGCTCGCCGGCAACAATAATAATTCATTGGCTGCTTTATGGCTCACCATCAACTTATCGGCAACGGCAGAGTCGCCTCGCATCCGCAGCGACATGATGCAACATATAAATTAATAAAAGTCAAATTAAAATTACATACTTTGACGATGACGATGGAATAAGCTCAGTGAGGGAGCAGTGAGGGACAGTTGATAGAGAAGCAGGTATCTTAACATTAATTTCGACCGCTGATATGGCCAACTCATTTGTCTTGCCCAGCGGCAATATGTCTCTTGCAGGCTGGAATGTCAACTATCACCATAGACCTTATCTAAATAGGTGTATAAAAATGTCCAATAGCTGTTATCTTAAGTAGGTGTGCATTTAATCAGAATATTTTGCAAACGATTTCATTGCATTTAGCTTTTCTGTCGCAAGTATAAAAAGGCCATTGAGGAAATAGTTTACATCGAAGTTTTAAGTGAGTCTGATTACCAGAGAAATGTTTTATGTACTTCAGTGATAATGTTAGAAGATATAAAAGTAATTGTAAAAACAACCACTGTTAGTTGAGCTGTATTTTTCTTAGATAACCTTGACCGGAAATGAACACAAACCAACAGATACAGATACCGAACCAGATACTGAGACAGACACACCTGCACACTCGATTTGAATATACCTGTGCCCAGGACAAGAACTGCCGCCAAGCGTGCATTTGTACAACTTGAATTTTTTCCACTTTTCTATATATTTCTATATACTTTTACACATATATACTTTAAATGCCTAAGTCCTATGTTCGTGTGTTTACGTTTGTTTACGTTTAAGTAATGCAAGATGAAGGAAAACCAAAAATGACAAAAAATCAGAGGCCAGTGGCCGAATTTATTTAAGTACGATATATACATCTATATATAGCATTTTCTACATTACACACACGTAAATACATATATTGATATATATATATATATATTTTATCTATATATATGAATATATATGGTACCTATCGATGCATACAGCGTATGTATGTATGTGTAGGTGATCTTGAACGCATTCATTATGTTTTACGTTAACATGCTAATGCTCATTTAGTTTATATTATGTATATGTATGTATAACTTATGTTAATGATGTTACTACTACTACTACTACTACAAAATACTACTACCGACATTTATTCGATTTGATTAGTTTTCCTTTTCAATATGAGATTGAGATTGATTCCCGAAGGTGCAACAACTAACTATATTGTAATACTCGAACAAAATCAAAACCATATAAAAAACAATCTACCAAAAAGTACTCTATATCACACCAAGCGGAATGTTTTTACCTTGCCCGCCCCTCAATGAACCATGTAAAGCATTAAATCAAAGCAAATAATCCAGTAATCAGTAATCCAGTAATGCTGTAATGCTGTAATCCAGTAACCAACTGTCTGTGCTCGATGCATTTTGTGCAACTCAAAACAATTCCAGTTACGTTCCCGAAAAGTTTTTGATTCGTTCCGATCTTTTTTTTTTTGGCTTTTAAGTATTCCTCTTATCCTTTTCGCTTACGTTAGTATCCTTCCATTTGTATATGTATGTGTACTTGAGTTACCATTTCCGTTTCCGTCCAGCAAACACTTGTGTATGTGACAGTCTTTAGCAGAAACATAAACATCCTGAACGAAACCAAGAGTCATGCGAGCCAGCAATGCGAATTCCATAATTAAGTTTTTATTGCCTGCTTTTTTGCGCGCGCGTGTCGAAAATATTTACACTTTCGTTTTGTCCAACATGCAACGTTAGCTTGTCGTGTGTTTGTCTGCCTGTTTGTTTGATTAACAACCTGCAACATGTTTTGGCCTTATCTTTTCTCTTAAACCACCCAAACCCACCGACAAACCTTCGTCCTTATTTTTGGTTTTCCCCTGTCCTTAGCCGAATCGCAGCCAAACTGAGAATGTAACCGCAAACGGAGAATGTGAACGTCTGTAACCAGATTTTTGTGTCCTTTCCACACATCTCTATCTCTTTCTTTGTTTACCTACATGTCTCTTTCGCATTCTCTTTCCCTATCTCTGTTTCATCGCTCACACCTTATTCGTGTTGTTATTATTGTTATGATTTTGCCTTGCTTCCTGCCTACCTCCTTTTACGATTCTTGTGATTATTTTTATTGCCGCAAGTACATACATCAGATTTTACTACTTGTTTACTACTTACAATATCCTTGAATGCCTGCGTGTGCGTATATACATGTGAGGTAATTTCGTTCGTTTGCATTTTGAATCCTTGCTCGTGTGGCATGCGTATGCGTCTGAGTGTATCCTGTTTTCTGAGTTACAATTTGATCCGAAAGTTTTCCTGCATTTTAATTAACCGCAGAGGAAAGAAAGCAGACGGATTGAAGAGCCCAGAGTAAATACCATTATATTTTGCATACTTTAACATTTGTTTGCGATCCAAGCCGAAACAAAAACAAAACTCATAAATAAAAGGCCCAGGCACGCACCACAAACTGTCAGTGCATAAATCACAAGCAACTTGCAACTTCTGGCCGACAAATGGCCCCCAGAACCAGAACCAGAATCGGGTTCATGACGTGGACCAGGACACCAGGACCAAGACCAGACTCAAGACTGGCCCGACTTAAGTTGGCCAAAAGTTTTGGCCCATCCGTCTGCTGGCGCAGACATTTCCATGCAATTTGTTAAGCGCAGCGCAATTTTCCCGAGTCAACAAAACGTTTCCATTGCATCATTTAGCAATTTTGCGCGCCTTATGCCGTTTTAACTGAAAACAAACAGATCGGGAGATGCATGCCAAGTTGAGAAATGTTTCCTGCTAATCGCATAATCCAATTAGCCTATGATACATGTAAAAACCATTTGCCAAGTTTCAAGAATCTCCTATATTCATAGTTATGCAGTGCCAAAAGGCCGAAACGAGTTGGTCGAATCCAAATCCAGTTAAGCTTTCACCTTGGCAGGTATTTGTTGCAATCCTTTGGCCTGCACACCCACCCCACCACCCACACAACCACTCAAGCAATGGCACACGCATGCTCACCCCCACACAATCAAAGCACCTTTTACACCCACAAGGATATGGCTTAGAGATACTCGGAAGAAACTAATCCTTTTTCAAAATTTGCGCAAAAACCATGCAGCATAAATTGGACTTTAAGAATTCGTAAGCTTAAATCAAAGTACCAATCAGAAGGAGATCAAGCTGGATTTTTTCGTATCCTGCGTAAATTTATAGCAAACAGTTCCTGAAGATCAACATTGTATCGAATGTATCTGTTCACATTTCACGCTCCGCCAGCTAGCACAATTTTTCTGCGGCAATTATGGCAGTTAATTACAAGCAATTAAGGACCGAGCTGAGCTCTCAAATCCATTCGAATACCACCCACTCGATCGGCCGAATAATTCGCATCAGAGCGCAAACAAATCAAAAAGCAGTGCAAATAATAACAATAATAACACCATCGCCACAACAGCAATCATCATAATGCGCAATTATAATAATTTCATTCCGCTGTCAGTCACAAAATTGGTTTGCATTCATGTCCGAGCCATAAATAAATGCGTATATTGTCGGGCGAAATTCTCTTTAAATTGTATTCGTACAGAAATTAATTAAAGTCCGAACGAAAAAGATGCGGAATAAAAACTTTGTATTTAATTAACAAAATTAATAATCACAAGAGGAGTCCAGGAGTCGGAAAAAGGACAACCATGCACTTTGTGCATATTAAAACTTTTCAATATTTTCACGGCACGCGTTATCCGATCCCAATTTCCGATTTTTTCCTCGGAGCTTTCATTCACTTTCATCCAAAATCACGTTCATTATTTGTTTGCGTGCAAAGCAAAGAGTAAAGTTGTGTCAAAGAATATTTAATTTCATTTGTTTGTCCACCTCACCTCATTTGTGTTTGGTATGATAAACGCCCCTACCATAAGTGTGTGTAACCAATTTTCGGTTTAGTGGTTCTGAGCCTGATTATTTGTTTTGATTTGTATGTTAAATGTCCATTTTGTACTGCCACACCTTTTGTATTCCCGTATTTCGTAAATTGTATTTTGTGTGTTATTTTTATACCAAATTAATGAATAAGCAAGCCTACATTTATCCTCCTTACATTTAGTTGAAGGTAAAAATATACGAAACCGAGCGTCTACAGACGCCAATTAGAATTCAAATACCGAGATCGGGCCAAGATCGGAGCGAGGCCGCGGACGAAACCGAAACTTGATCCAAGCGATACGATTTTAGTTGAATCTCCATTCAGAGCAATGTATAAATGTATGCACCTTGTATTAATTTATGTTTATGTATAATAAAATTATTAATATTAATCTGATATTTATTTTAACAAAAACAATTTATTTTCAATAAAATGAATCTGATTTTTGTAACTGTTTTATTTTTGCGTTTATTTTACTAACTTCTGCAAGTGCTGATGTTTTTGATCACCTCCGAGTTTTTCCTCCTGCACCAAGCTTTTATTTTTAGTTTGAGAACTCCTCTTTCAGATGGTGTCCTTTAGTTTAGGTATCCCTCCATGGTTTAGGTAAATCGTGGACGTCATTAACGCCATGGATTCATAGGAAATTATCATTGACCCAGTAACAGAAGTAATGTTTTTTATATGCATTCGAAACTAGTTTGAGAACATTTTCCGCAATAATAACGAACTATTTGAATATTAAAAATCTGCATTTTCTGATCAATAAGTTACTAGAAGACGTTGATTACCGTCCTTGCAGACAAAATTAGTCAAACTAGCCAAACTAGAGTACCCAATATTCCCGTTCGTACACCAGCAACACATATTCTCGTACTAGTATTAATCGATTTAGTTTTAAATATCCATTATATTCCCATTTTCGCTCTAGCTCTGTCTCGTGTTTGTGGCATTTTGTTTTATTTGTTCGTACTTTATTTATAGCAATCTTTATGGAATTGTTTAAGCAAGAAAACTGAAAACAAAAACCCTGCAAACAAATAAGTAATATAAATATTTATACAATAATTATTAATAATGCAGAGCAAGTAATTTATAGAAAAGCAAAAGAAAAAAAAAACGAAAAACAAATACAACAAAAAATCCAAGAAGAGGAAAAAGCATAAGTAACACATTATGAATGAAATTTATAACGAATAAAAACAATTTAATTGCGAATGCGTGTGTGCGTGTTAATATTAATTCATACCCGTATTCACATGTATTCAGTTTTGTGTGCCTTAATACTTTTGCAGTTGAGTTTCCCCATTAATATTGCATTGGGCATTATTATTAATATTGATTTCGTTCATTGTATTCCCACTATGCCGCTATCTGTGTGCGTCTGCGTTCGAATGCGTTCGAGTGAGTGTGTGCCATGTGCCATGCCTTGTGCAAATGTTTGGATAATTTTCTCTTTGTATGTACGGATGGATATGGAACAATAAAACATGTTTTTCGTTTTTCCATTTTTTCATTTTTTCGGTTGTGATTTATTCATGAGAGCTCTGCGCTCCCAGTCACCTCCCGCCGCTACCGCCTACCTCTTCCCACCCATGCGTTATGAATTTTTTAAAGCTCTGTGCGCCGATTTTTTACCCACCGACCACCTACCATCCACCCACCACCATCCATCACTAGACATCCTCTCGTCCATTACTGTTAGTTGATTGAAAACGATACTTTTAACACATGACATCGGCAGTGTGACTGCTGCTGAGGTAGTACAATTGGATCTTGGTTATCATAAAATGACTCAGACACCCACCTGACACACCACCCCACACCCACTCACTCACACACAGCCACCAAAAGAACACTTACCACTTTGGCATATGCTTCAATATGAATTTGAATATGACTTTGAATGCGATACCTTTTTAAGTAATGTCTGTGATTTGTGTTAACCAAACCTAGTTACTAATCATTCACCAATTTCCACGTATGAGATTCTTTCAAGCGATTCCGACCACCAACTGACCATCGCCGGAAGCAGGCAACCGGATTCAGCTAGACTGTAGATAGTAAAAGCAAGCTCATTCCAGAAAGGATGCAATGATATGAAAAAGTATAATAAAAGTGAAAACAAAAATCAGAGCAACCGAAAATTTTAATTTGAAACCGAGCGACCACCCACCCCCCAACCATTCGAAATGATTTTTGTTTCAGTGTATTTTGATTTCGATTACGTGGACTTGGTGAGCAAACCCCACCCAGCCAAAAGCCCTCGTCTTGTTCCTCTCTCTCTCACTCTCTCTGTCTCTTGTCTCTCTCTCTATATATATATATACGCATACATGTAAATTGTTTAATTATGGATTGATTGATTGACGACTGACCTTGAATATATATATAAAATCCACATACATACATATATCTTTACGATATGTACATCTTATATTAATGAATATTTATGTAAAGGATTACATTTTACTTTCTCTTTTGATGAACTTTCCATGATGTAATAATAAGCGAATGAACTGAATTGAATTTTTACTTTGATATCTATATATCCAAGCATACACTCCGTCACAGACACACCCTCAACACACATATACATATACATATATATATATATATATAATAATATGTATTTATCCTGCCGGAAGTTGCTGCCGTTCGTTCCTCGTTCGTTCGCTCGTTCGCTCGCTGATTGATGATTGATGATCGTGGTTTGCCAATTAAAATACTACCTACCTATATTATATAATCTATATTCCCCAAAAAACACTACCAGTTTCGATGAGCTGAGTCATGATTTGTTATGTGGTGCAAGCGAAATGCGAACGTTTTATTGGAGTTTTACTTTCGTCTCATTTCGTTTCGATACTTGTGTCCAATAATCTAAATAAACACCATACTCTATATATCAACAAATATTTACCCATACGATGAATTATACTACAACCTAGCCACTAGTGTACGCATCATCCAGTGCATAATGTAATTTTAACTGAATGTCTTTCTTGTGATAATCAAAGAAACTCCCCCCAAGACACTGAAACTCTAACTCAAATCACTGCTACATGTCTCCAAAACATAAGACGAAACATTCCTGCGCACATACGACATGATTTGATCCCATTTTCGAACATTTCAATCCTGATCATGGCACACATGGCGTATACTTGATATTGACCATTTGCTTAGCTGCACCACCCATCTCTTTCGGTACACCTATATTTCTCTCTCTCTCTCTCTCTTACTATTTGCACTGACACGGCACAGATGCCACTGAAAAACTCATTATAAATTAATTAAGCAAGCAATTAATAATTTCACGTTCAATTTAAGTTTGTAAATGAATTAATGTTTCCCCAGCACCATCGCCACTGCCATCATCATCATCATCACTGATACCACCAGAGACAAGAGCAAAAAACCAGCCAAAACTAGTAACACGCCTACCCAACTACCCAAGGCCACGCCCCCAATCCATCCAGCCATCCAGCCATCCCCCCACCCAAAAGCCATACATTTTTTTAAGCTTTTGTTGTCGTAGCCTCTAAGCCAAGCATAATTACCCGTGCATTTTAACACCCTTAGCCCTTAGCCCCTAGCCCTTAGAGCTTCAGATGTGCACCACCTCGTCCTGGCACCCCAAAAGTAATTTACATACGGCAACAACAAACTTCGTTTAGCTTTTTTCCAGTTGTTGCTAACTAGTTGTTGGAGAGAGAAAAAGTTTTTTAATTGTGAATACACACACATTTTTTTGTTTCGGTTAATTGCAATTTGAAATGTTTTAGCTAGCCAAAAATAATAACATAAATTGACTGAAATTAAATTATGCATTTCACCTGCAGCCACAAATAAAAATTATAATTTATATTTTATCTCTTTCTGTGTCTTTGTCTGTCGCCTGTTAGTTGTTGTGCTCCATTCCTTTTTTTTTAGTTCAACCGTTTTTTTACTTTTTAATAAGCTATTTTCTACATTGGCAAAGTTAATTTTGCTTTAATATCAGTTTCCGTACGCAAATGCACTAATTATAAGTTTTTCCAATTCAATTATGGTTTCACCCGACCTCTCAGTCTCTCTCACAGCCTCTGCACTTATATTGCACAAAATATAAAAACATAAATGCAAAGCTCGTTGCACCGGCACAACTTTGATTGAATCTTTCTAAGGTATTAAGAATTGTAACATATATTCATAAGAATTTACGCAGCGGTAAAGCGCCTTGTGAGCTCTTAAAATTGTCTGAGATCCTTGCGACAATAAATAAATAAAATAGCGTAAGTACGGCCGTAAGCCACCCCACAGAATCCCCTGAATACGGTATTCTCTTTAGCAAGCTTCTTAAAATATGGCTAAAAGTAACTGACCTGCATATGGGCCAGATATGATTTATTCCACTCGACAGTTGACTTCCGTGTCGTTGCTTTCTTAAGGCCTCGTTATTTGTGTGCCTCCTTTCAATGGCGCTTTAATGGCTCATTGCATTCGCAAATACAAGTCGCCGTGCCCGACGACACACTGACAGACAGGACGACTCGCCTCGGGAAAGAACATATAATGCCTTGGCATTAATTTTATTACATCTCTGGGCGGACTTCTCCTCCTGTTGGCCTGCTCGTGCGTGGGAAAATGTGTGGGAAACATGCAGAGAAAAGCAGAGAACCAATTTTCATTGAGGCGAAGTCATCAATGCGCTATAAAAATAGCAAATATTTTTTTATTGGCTCTCATTGGAAAATAAATCCTTTTAATCCATCTCCTTCTCAATTGCTAAAAGAAATTGAAAATGCGAATAACAATTTTCGGATTCAATTTATAAATGTTTTTATACTTTTGCTGGAACAAGTCTTTTACCATTTTCAAGAGAATATATTTAATTATTCTCTCTAAGGATATGCTAACTTCGTTACTGAGGCAAGAGTATGCAACGCCGACATTAATAAATTTTATTATTTTTATGCTTCTTTGTTTCCGTCTCAGTGGTGCTGAAGCCTCGCTGCAGCGGAGGAGCGGCATACAGAAGATTTTATTGTATTTCGTTTTAAGTTCAATGCACCATAAATTTCCAAAATGGATTTATGTTGCACCACCGACCCACTACTCCCCCATTTCCCTTTGGCGCCGCCAGTCGGAGCTGTTTTATTCGATTCTGTCCCACTCCATTTCTTGCAGCCATAATTTATTGCGTGTGCATTTCCGCTCCAAGTTCATCGAGCCAGTCGCTCCGATGCCGTCCGAGGCGTCTTAAAGAGTTTAATTTGGCCATTCGGCAAATAACGCTGTCTGAAAATCAGAAAACAATTTGAATGCTAGCAAAGTTTGCGCGGCGGCAGCGGCGGCGGCGGCAGGAAAGTTTACTTTAGGGCCAGAGGCCACGTGAACTGCGAGAGCTGCAAAACAACTGAGAGCCCATAAATTCCTGCAGCTGCTGCAACCACTCCTGAGCTGCTCCTGCTGCCTCCAGCTACCCCTGCGCCAGGAAACTAATGACAAGTCCCGCAAAATGAAGAAACAATGCGCGCATAAATTACGCTCAAGGCGGTGCCCGAAATGGCATAGCAATGGCTTGGAAGCGAAAACTAAACGCAGAGACAGGACCATAGGAAAGTGGGTAGGAAAAAAAGGATTCCCGACTGTCGCTGCAAAAGCAAACCGAGTTGGCGGGGGCGCAGTCCTGCAGTGGGATTAAGGAAAACAATGGCGCATCAAATTACAGCAAACAACAAACAGCGAGTCGAACTCGACTTGGCAGACAACTGCCACGCCCATCGACCGAACTTTGCATTGTCGTGGTTCAGTTTTTGTTTCAAAGTGCCACACGCCGTATACGCAATTTGCCGCTGTCATGTGTGTTGGTTTTTGTGTTTGTGTCTATTGTAATTTGGCGCTATTATTAAAAATCCTTTATGATGCCTGGCAACGTGGCAGCAGCGGCAGCAGCAGCCGCTCGGATTTCAGTAAACGCATTCTGTGCGCTCTAATTGCGCCATTAAAAGATGACAAACAAAAAGCCCCGGACTTCGCACTCCTGGCCCAGGACTCGGGGCTCGGGACTCAGGACTAGGGACTTCGGTTCCAGATACTAGCTGCTTGGAAGACAATGGCGACAGGCGAAAGGCATTTAATATGCTTTTTATGCGCTACCATTCTTCAGCCTTCCCTTCTCCATTTTTTTTTTTTTGTACTTTTGGTACGCGGATGTCATAAATGGCATGCTTCATGGGAAAATGGGCAAGTGTGTGTAGGTGTAAGGGTATGCTTGCCAAAGTTTCCGCCAACAGAACCACTATAAATATAATTTATGTGTGGGGGTATGTGTGTTTGCAGGTGCATTTTATTTTTTAATATGCCCCAGGCAAACACAACACATGAAATTTGCATTTTATGAGCTCCGCTTTCTATTTTTTCGCTGGCCCGCCAAGTAAAATAGTAAATATACACACGACTAGTGACCGTAAAACTAATTCAAACACGCACAGGAGAGCCCCCTTCAAAGTCCTGTTTACCTTTTCAGCATCAACGCACCTGTTCATCAGAGCTTTGCAGCTTTGTGCGCATGAATGGCTTCCAATAAAGTCATTTTTGGTCAGAGTCCCTAAGTCCCAATGAGGAATTCAATAATTAACTCTGTTCGATATCTCAGTATTTTGGAATGGGATTAAAGAGGCCGCCGACCATATTAATTGACAATAAAATCTATTTCAAGATTAAATGCTATCTTGGAAATTATGTTCCAGTTTTCCTTTTAGGGCTTATACCTATACTACTTCTTTAACATTTACTTCCCATGGAAAAACCTCAAACTGCTGGCAATAACTTAACTCAACTGGTCAAAACATAATATAAATCCCAACTTAAGGAGCCAACACCTTTCCTACGAATATAAACATAAACCAAACTAAATCATGAAATCATTTTCCTCTAAAGAGGTCTGCTGTTTTACTCTATCGTTTTCGAAGCTAAACTGCCTTGTCTTAGATCCTTTTTGCTTGGACTTCCCTTTTTCCCAATTTATGCAACCTTATTGAAAAATTAAGCTTGTAATAAAATTTAATGACTTGGCGGTTTTTAATAAAAATTCGCCAACGCCTTAACCAACAAAACCGAAAGGAAACGCCCGCAATTTAAGCGCAAATTTGTGTTCATAATCACAATTTCGGTACCTTTTTTTTTTTTGGTTTTTCTCCGTTGGTTATGCGGTAATGACCACACAGAAATTTTGGCTTACCCTCGACCTCTAACTCCGCGCCAGTGCGTGCAATAAAAAGTAACGAGGCTGTTAACATTAAGGCAAACGTTTGCCTTTAACTTTGGTCAAGAAGTCAGACGGAGGCTGAAACAAAAATACCTACAGACACTGGACGAGCGGGACGGTGTCGGGGCCAGGGATGGCGACGGCGGTGGCAATGGCGACTCATCGACGTTAAGTCGGGGCGTTAATATTTAAATTTATATTGCGGCCGGGCTCTGGTCACGGCAGTCACGGTACTGCCACTGCCACTGGCACCGGCACAGGCAGCGGCAATGGCAGCCGTACGGTCTCGTTTGGCCATCAATTCTGCGTTTAATGCCTGCGCAAATATTTGCGCAATCAGCAAACAAAACAAGCGCCGGCCAACCGCCGACTGTCGACTGTTTAAGCAAAGCAATTGACCGTTGCCCAGGACAGGCAGCAGGGAACAGGACATGGGGGCCAGGTGGGGGGTTCGATGAAAGCGACACGGCCACAACTTGTATTTCCTGTTGACCCGTGTCCGTGTGCGAGCTGGAACAGCGGAAATGCTCGCAGGTGCGGTGCCCCACCTTTTTATTTATTTTTTTTTTTATCTGACCCGGCTGCTGTCTCGTGCTGTAAATATCAGTGTTAATCATTTAATTAAACTGCACAACTGCTCGTTGCACATATTTTTCGGGCGTACATTTGGGTAATTTATGGAGCGATTTGGGTTTCGACAATTACTACTTCAATATGCTATCTTTAATGGGCCATTACTGCATATTTACAACGGGGCGTATGCGCAATAATTCTGCTTGTTTTTGCACCATCCAACTCCCTAGTTGCATTAAAAAAATAACAGCGATGGTGACACGAGAAGAAGAGAAACCGTGAATAGTTACAATTAAAATGACAGCAATATCGCTTCTTTGGGGTTCATTACAGCAAGCTGCCAACATGGCGTATGCGCAATATTATTTTCTTGGCGGTGAACAAAAACGTAGCATACTTTTTTGGGCATTCTTTTGAGCACTATTACAATTCCGTATTTTTTTCTTGTTTAAATCTGAAATAAGAAAGTGACTACCCCTCGAGCTCCCCCACGCGCGAAAATGCCAGAAGAAAGAAAAGAAAACCGTAAACATTCTTGCACTCTTGCAGCGCCAGAGCCGTAAAAGTTTTTGGTAAACGCATTTCAAACACTCGCCGAGATAGTTATTACAATTGTACACAAAGCAGCAACAATACAAGCATGCGTGAGGACACTTGCGGGGAGGAGGGTCCTGTGGAAAGTGGCAGCTGCGGGAAAACTTGTAGCATTTTTCTCAAATGAAATGCAAAACGAGCAGAGCCATCTTCCACTTCTTATTCGACAGCGGCAAAGTAATATTTACAAAAGAATATTTTTTTATTTTTTTACGTTGTCTGTGCTTTGTAGTATCGCAGTTGTACGGCAGATAGAAGCCATTTTTGAAGTGCAGTTAGCTTTGATCAGTGTGTGAGTGGAAACGCTTCACTGAAAAGAATTAAGTGTGACTATAGTATTTTTTCCTACAAATTGTAATCTCTCAACGAAGTAAACTTATTGGAATATTTTAAGATATTCACCTTGTAGGTTACATTTTTTTCCGTGTCCTGTTGACTTGCGAAACCCGAGAGGTACAAGGAGTAAGGAAGAACGGTGATTTGGGTAGCGGATGTAGCCGAGCTTAGCGGAAGCCTGGCTGCAACTGTCGTTGGCGTTGTCACTGTCCCCGTCACTGCTCCCTCTACATCTCCAACTCTATTGCCCCGTCATTGCTTCGTCCTGCTCCAACTGAACTTAACATCCGCTGGACAATTGATGAACGCCTTTGTTGTTGTATGCAGAGTGGAATCCAGTTCAACTCCAGTGCCTGTCCTCGTCCAAGTTTCGAGCAAGTTCAGTTACCATTTGCCGTGTGGAAAACTTTGTGCAGTTGACAGGCAGGGCAAGGGGAAACGGATGGGTGGGAAGCGGTGCGAGAATCGCGAGGGAGTGAAGAGGGCTCAGCCATTTTTATCCTAAAGGTCCTGTGGATCGTCGCCTGATGTTTTTCGTTTCGTTTCGCGCCAGCAGCAAAAGTGCCGAGCTCAAAGTTTTGTTTACAAAGTTTTCAAATTTTTGTGGCACTGAGTTGAACTTCCGCCGAGTGCACCCCGTGCCCGTTCCTGTTCCCGTTGGCATTCCCTTTCCCATTTTGCCATTTCCGGCTGCTGTTGATGATGTTGCTCCTGTGCTGGTCCGTGCTTTCAGTAGGGGGTGCTCTTGGCAGCAGATGGCCTGGTCTTCGATTCACAGTCATCCATCATTAGCCGACAAATGTTCGCCGCAATTATATGGCAAGTATATTAAATTTCCATCAATTTGCCCTTGTAACTAAATGATGCAGAAAATGCAGGAGCAATGCCACTGTCACTTTCCCCTGTCGTCTAAGAGAATGGAGATGCTTCTGGTTCTGTGACACTTACTTACGCGCTTATTTGCCTGCACTTGAGGGTCCGTGAAGACACATCCTGCGGCTCCTTCAAGTTGTCATTGCGCGTAAAATTATGTCAATGCTTGTCAAGTTTTCCGTTGAGCCAAGTTGCTCGACAAGTGCGCCCTGTAGTGTCTTGGAGAGTGCATTGAGTGAGCGCCTGAAAGTTTTTCCTGCCCCCATATGAAATCCCCAAGCCAAGGCCCCTACTTCCCGACTCCACCACGAATGGCTCCTGGCAATGCGTGTGTGTGCGAGTGAGTGCGTTATTGACTATGCATAAAGTGCATTTACAGTGCCTCCCCAGACAGTGGAAAACGCGACAAAGATAGAAAAAACAGTTGCTCTTACTGCCAGAAACTTTTTTAATTTAATGTAAAAATTATCTACCTCAGACTGGAAAGCTCACAGACATACGACAAACGCGAATTGGTGGTCCTCGAAAGCGACAACTTCGTTTAACTTAACTTAATGTCGACTGGATGCTCACTTTTCCCAAATTACCCCGCTTAATTAGCCGAGTGTGTGCGGGGGTGTGTAGCGGTAAATTGCAACTGAATTTAATAAGTTTCGCCAGCCAATTAGCCTGCCTGCCCCGCCCCTATGACCTCCCGCTTGCAACTGCATCAATGCATGAAATTCCCACCAAGTTCCCACCAAACTGCACCCGAAGCTATTCTAATCGTAAGTTGAACGTTTGCCCCATTGTTGTCTTGAAGCTCACAAGGCGCTAGTCATCTAGATTAATCACCCAAAATAACTGTGTAAATATCTATGTAGTGGTATTGAATTTTGATTTAACATTGTGTATGCAAACTGGTTCGATTTGAGCACTTGTACCTTGTGAATCGAAGCGTAGCTGAATGTGTAAAATATATTATATATGGACTACTATAAGCGGAGGCGAAAAGTGTCGCCAAATCCGACGAAATCCCACAACGGACGCACTTTCCCAATCCCTCCACCAAACGAAACAATATACACCACATGGTAACCACACAGAACGACACCTACGTATACTCTCTTTAGCAAAAAATATTTATATACTATGTCATACACAATTTATATGATAAGTGTCTACTCTTTTCCTTTTTCGTCTCTTTTTACGCTCTGACATTTCATTTTCCGATAACAACCAACCAACCAATGCGCATTTAACCAACCACCAACACCAATACCAACGCCACTAACACCGCACACCACAATTGTAATGTGAACTCCACTCCGCTACACCACCAACCGACAACCAACCACCCACAACAATCCCCCAACACCCACAACAAACACCACAAATCAGAGCGTGCCGGTACTTCGAACATTTGGCGGTCATCACATCGCGTAGCGCGAGCGGGAGCGGGAACTGGCAGCAGTCCCCCTTGCAGCAACGGCAACCACTTCCAGCTCACCGGCAACGACGGTGGCCTCGCCCACCGGCACGCCGCCCCTGCTGCCGCCGCTGCCGAATGCGTTCGTGGCCATCAAGACCAAGTCGGAGTGCAGTAATAGCAACAGCAACCACAGCAACAGCAACAACAGTCTGACCCTACACAGCGGCAACAGCAGCTTCAAGTCAAGCGGCAACGGAAGGAAGTCGTCGCCTCAGCCGCCGCCTCTACCGATGAAGAACGGAGCCAAGCAGCAGCAGCAGCAGCAGGAGTCGCACTACCAGCACTTGACCTATCAGCCCCACCCCGGAGCCACGCGCAACACCCTGGATCGCAAGCAGACAAGTGGCGATTACTGCACCCAGATTAACCCGCACTACCTGCAGACATTTGACAGCTTGGACCACTACAGTGTGGCCACGTTGCAGCAGCAACAGCAGCAGCGCAGCCAGTCGAAGTCTCAGATCTATAGCTACGGCAGCAGCGGCACCGCCAGCGACAATTCGAACCACCAACAGCACCAGCAACACTATCACAGCAGCAACAACCTGGCCATTGAGCACCACTACCATCCGCAGCACGGTGGCGAGCGGTACAGCCACCCACACGTGCAGCAGCAACAGCAATCGCAGCTGCCACACCAACAGCACCACAGCCTGAAGCACCCCAAGCACGGAAAGGGCCACAAGAATGGCAAGCACGGCTCGAAGGGCGGTAGCAGCAAGTCGCAGGACGATTTTAAGGCCATGCACAAACAGCAACAGCAACACCAACAGCAGCAGCAACAGCAACAGCAGCAGCAACAAAAGTGCAGCAGCAGCAACACCAAGCAGCTTAAGCGCAATGGATGCAGCAACCAGCAACTTCACCAGCAGCAGGCCCAGCAGCAGCACTACTCCAGCTCCAGTGATAGCCTACCATTTGATAATAACTACTATTAGATGCACGCACACCAACACCAACACAGCAACACTAACAATCACACAAGGAAGGCATTTCGAAGGGTGTTCCAAAGCTGCAACAGCAAAACATTAGTAGATTCATTAAATAAGTAAATTGATTATTTGGGTGTTTGCTATAATTGCAATTATTTAGCATACGCAAAAACATTGGAAACCATTTTTAATTATCAATTAAAAAGCGAGTAATTAGGAAACCAGATAAAAATATGCGAAAAACATTCATGTTAACTTCATTGTGATTTTTTCATTAAATACAAATGTCATTAAATGCCAATGTCCTGTGGAGTTTTTGGAACACCCTTTCAGTATGAAACCATAATCGTTGCACTAGACACCACACATTTGTGTTCACCAATTGGACTTTTTGATTGAATAATTCTTGATGCTGTGTCCAGGATACAGGATACAGGCTAGATGGCAGTGTGAAATTGATTTTGCGACTGCAGGACTCACACAATGCAGCTGCAATGCGACACAATTTAAAAAATACATACATATACAAGGCTTCAGTGGGAGTTAAATGTTTTAGATCAAATAATAAGTTAGGCGCTTGTTGTTTTCGAATGATATAGCCTATAAATGAATTAAATATTTACCTAGTCTATAAACTAAATTAGTTCTTAGGCATTGTCGAAGCCGAATGCAGTTGAAAGCCATTGAAATTGCAAACAGCTTATTGTTTACTGTGTACATAGAATGGTTAAGCCAACAAAACTAGTTATATCTATTGTAGACCTAAGCCAGGCCCACCAGCCCCCTGACCCCATGGCCCCCTTTAAAACGTCAACCCGAAAAGCTCACCATCCACCCCAAACTTCAGCACCGAAAGCAGATCCTGTTTCTTGGCCATCCAAAAACTCGGCTAATCTCATTTTGTTTATTTGTTTCATTAATGAATTACTTGAAATATCTGCCAAACTACACAACAACAACAACATCTACAACAACAACCACAACACAAACAACAACTACACATGATTACACGTCCAGTCGAGTACCCAGGCAAGAAGCGTTGGCCTCGACGAGCTGGGCAACCTCCTCTGGCAGCAGGACTCCTGCGAGTTCCTTGAGCAGTTTCCAGATTCCCACTGCCCCGTGCCGCCTCTCAGGCACTGCCACGCTCCCGGCCATGGACATGGCCATGCCCCCAACTCGCTGGCCAGGCGAAATGCGGATCTGTTTAGCGGTGACCTGGGCATACCGGAGATCAACACCCACGTGGGTAGTGTGGTGCACACGTTCGAGACCCTGGCCCTGCAACGTCGCCTGGCAGAGGCGGAGGAGCAGGAGAGGCAGGACCGCGATCGGGAGCTGAGTAAGTATGAAGCCAGCAGCACCCAGAGCAAGTACAGCCAGCTGAAGCGCCGCTCCCAGGAGATGCGCCAACGGTTGGTGCAGCAGATGCACCGCCAGCGATTGCAGCAACATCAGCACCAGCAACTGCAACTGCAGATGCAGCAGCAAAAGCAATTGCCACTAGCACGCTCACGAACACAGTCGCAGCCACAGCAGCAATCCATGCACGAGGGCACCCTACTGACCAATAGCTGCAGCACCCAGACCCTGGCCTCCCACTTTTGGCAGCCGTCTCAACGACGCTCCACGGAGCAACTGCCGCAGTCCACCTTCGAGGACTATCGCAAGAATCTGTTCGGCACTCTGGGTAGGCGTGGCAGCGTTGAGGAGCCTGAAGAGCTGCAGGACGAGTCCTTCATAGTGAACGCCGCCTTCGACGAGATATTCTCGCGGTACGATGACGATGGCAGCGAGGTGGCCAGGGGACAGGATCGGAGCCGCACCCATACCCATACCCAGACCAATACCGACGACCTCTTCGAAGATGAGCACATGCTGGTGAGCCTCAGCGAACTGGACGATGAGGTGTTTGCCAGTCGGGCGGCCACGGCAGCCACCACACCCACGAACAGCAAAGCAGGACGAACGCCCAAGCACAGCACTCCCGCCCTGAATGTAAATAAGTACCCGGCTCCAGCACCGCCTCGCTCGCGTACCCTCACAAACCTCTTTGAACGCCTGAAGTCGCAGGACAAACTGCAAAAGTATCCGGCGGAGGCGGCACTCAACGATGCCGGGGACTTTAACCGTGGCTCCACAGTAAGCAAGTCCTTTGTCCAGCAGATAAGGAAGCCCTCGCAAAAGCAGAAGAAGGCGCCACGGCCGCCGCCCAAGCCCCAGTCGCGATCCCAGGTGGCCATCGCCCATGTGACACCGCTGCGCAAGGCCCTGATCTTTCCCAAGCGGTCCAAGTCCTCCAGCGAGCTGCTGCTGGACGATTTGGGTATCCAAGCTCGTAAGTATCGCAGTCGAAAGGATCAGGGATCGGCACTCTAAGAAGTAAAAAAGGATAAAAGGCACCCCGTTTTGCACCTGTTTTCTCACAAGTTGACCCTCTCACTTCCTTTACCCAGATGGCTATTAAATAGCTCTTTTCCCAATTTCTGTTTACCCAGAGGCGACGCTTTTGTAGGCTAAGTGACCGAAACCCAAAAGACCCCAAACCCAGACTAAGACCCTGACCCGAACCAGAACCCGAAACTGAACCCGAAAAACAAACTGAATCGAATCAAAAACAGAATCCGATGTAGATGTGGAAGAAGTGCAGCTATCCCGCCGCCATAATGGAAGACAAAGATACGACCCGAAGCGAATCCCAAAGAGAATTGAGCCATACGTGGAAAACACCCGAAGAACTAAACTAATTTCGTGAATTACAATTAATTAAATTAAGACAAGTAAATTATTCGAAAAAAAGTGCATGAAAATCAAATCTGATGACTAACAACATTTATATATACACCCGTATATAGATATACATACTTATACATTATTGTACAAATAGGATTGGTAATACCCCACAAGTGGGTTAGATATGAAAATGAAAATCAAACGACTAATCTTGCTCTGCTCGAGTACAAGTTTGTCTCTTCAATTATAATTTAACTTCATCAAGGAATAAACCATACAATCCCGATATACATCTATATATTATACGGATATATATATATTATACATATATATATAGCAAGCATGTAACTGCGTCATTTGTTGTAACTTGTAGGATAATTGCAAAATCAAACAAAGTGTAAACCAATTACAAAATGAAGAATTACTAACTCTTACCTGCATGCAATAAACGATTTGAAAAAGTAAAATGGTTGTTAATTTATTTAATTGTTTAAGTGGATTGAAGGAATTATACCATTTACAATATTTTGGAGAAAACGAGGTCTAGTACACCGTTAGTTGTTGTTCGACGACCAATAGGGATTGGATGGGCGGAGGAGCAGTTTGAAAAGTCGAATAGCCGGGCGTCCCACTACAGGACTTTGATTAGCCTGGGAAAAGTTCCACTTTAGCAGGAAGACCAGGCTAAGTAAAAAGGACATTCATTTAAACTTATTACAACTTTGAAGCATAGATCTATACTTACAATCGTTCGGGGCCACAGATAGAGGAGCTGCAGGAGTCAAAAGCTTCCCACGAAGTACCAGCTGGCAAGCGGGCGATATCTTGTTCCCACTTCTGCCAAGAGTAGCGAGCAGTTTCCTGCTCCTGGGACCAAATAAAGTATGCCTGGGGGTTCTTAAGGACGAATCTTTCGGCCTGGTAAGTGCGCGTTGTCCGGTCAACAAACTCTATTACGGAGAGCATCTCATGGTCCCGCGAATGGGTCAATGCGTACAGTTTATCGGTGCCCAGGAAGTACTCTCCTGCCTGGATGCTATTGTACCCCTCACGGAACTCCTTGGCGGTGCGCTTGGTGCCGTTGAATCGTTGCAGCACTAATGTCCAGCCACCTTCATTCAGAGCCTGTTCGCAGAACACATCAAATGGTTGACTGTCCTTCTCCAACTGGATGCGGGTGTACCCGTACTTATCCGTAAAAGCGCAGTTGCAAGGAGTTAAATCTGTTTTGGTGGACAATTTATCCGTGGCATCAGCTAGACGGTTTAAGACTTTTGTTTGCTCGTCAATCTTATCCTTAAGACCGCGGACGGCGGCGGTCAGCGCCACATTGTTGCTAAAAAAATAATAATTAATAAACTTGTTGAGCTTGTTGAATCACTCACCTGCCGGGTAGCTTCACATGGACTCCGCGCGGTTTACGCCTTAAGGAGAAGCTTTCCTCTACCAGCAGCACTAGCAATATTATTCCAAACAAAACCCGACTGAAGTACATCTCCTTGCTTTGAGCTTATGAACGGTTCTGAGCTAAATTCCTCACCTTGGCTTCGCAAGAAGCATTAATTACCGCAGATAAGACTGCTGATAGATGAAACCTTGACCGCTGCAAAACGACATTGCCGAAATGAAGACAGCTTAAGACAGAAGCTTATCTCCCACCGGCATCATGTCGCATCTCGTGCTTTTGAAGCTTGGCTGCCATGGTACAAGTTATTTTGTAGACCTAGCATTAATGCAGCCACCCTCCAGAATGCCAAAATGCCAGAATGCGTGGATATCCAAGCTGAGAAGCCTTCTATCGCAATGCCAGCAGGATCACATATGGGGCCCACTCTTTATATCTGTATTCATATTCTTATTTTATTATAATGTCGTTAGGATTAAGAAGTGTTGTCTCCTCTGGAAACCAGCAAACCGCCCTTAGACTTCTTTTGACCTGAGACTTCGATGTGTCTAAAACGGCTTTTGGAGGAACTGGGCCATAACAATTAGCTGCTCTGCCCATTCTTGACAGAAGTGGTTTGTAAAAACCTTTTGGGTGTCCACCTAATAATGGGGAATCAGTAAAACATTTTTAATTATTATTTTTAGAAAACTCACTTTATATCTATCTGAGCAAACGGTATTGATCTAATTTGAGACTCCCCACGTGCTTATATATGTCCAAAAAAGCTCAACCTCAAGCAATCGCACTCTGCCAAGTATATCCATAAATATTAAGGCTTATTTTTAAATAATAAGAATATTTAAAAAGGTAAACAAAGAAGCATTTGATAAACAAATAATATGTGGTTGCCAGAGCGCTGAAAAATAGATCATATCGATAATTGTATATTGATAGGTCATATCGATAAATATGGTCGATTGATAGGCCGCGAAACTTAAGTCAATTTTTTTGGATGATTAAATATTCGCATCTAATAAAAGTGTTTTTAGCTTTTAAAAGCATTCCTTCACATAGAAAACCGGTGATACTTGGTGTGCAGTCTTATAAATATAGGCCATGTGGGTTTCTCCTTTTCAAGTTATGTTTATAGCAAAAACTACAACTACTTTTTTTAATCTTTATGGAGACTCGAAAGCTTATTACTATATTTTCAGATACCAACCCCCACAAATAAAGTGATTCTTTCCATTAAAACACAATCAGCAATAAATACTTTTTAAAGTCGTTTCGAATGTTTTATTATAATTAGGGAAAATCATAAATTAATACAAAATTAAAAATTAATCTATTTGATGGGACACAATAGAGCAGATTGAAAGGAAAATATGTTACCAGGACAGCGATCCATGTCTTGCAGCACTTAAATCCAATTCTTCGTTTCTAGGGACAGGTTTAATCGGAAAGTAGCTAGCAAGGATATCAGGAGCATCATCCGCTGCTTCCATTTAAAGAATATCATTTTTGGTTTTAGTTGGAGAGCCGCTGCTCTACTCGCCCGATTGTCACACTACTTAAATGCGGAGGTTGGGGTTTGTGTAGCGGACGTACTTCAGGAGGGCGTCGTTCTCCTCGCAGACAAAGGACTTCTTGTGGTGGCAGGCCACGTCGTGCCAGTTGACACCGTCGTTGTAGAACTGGTTTAGCAGGGCCAGGCAGTTCTCGGGGGCGCCGTTCTGCTTGAATTCACGGTTGTCGGGCTGGGGTAGGCCGATTCCGCCTGTAGGGGACCAGTCGCCCTGGGAACGCTCCGTGGTCGGGGCCAGTTTCTGGAGGGTGGCGGTCCAGAACCATCCGTTGATGTTGGTGGGCTGCAGGTCTGGGCGATCGCAGCCCTTGAAATCGCACAAGCGGCCACTGGTCCAGATGTATTTAACCTGAAAACGAATAATATATATTAAAATAAAATAAAAAGTTCATTGCCCTGTTCGAAATAATAAATCGGAAATACATTTTTCCAATCAGTTGCGCCTACGCAAGAAAATGCAGCGGAGTTTTGGCCATCGAATTCATAGTCATAGTAGAAATTTCAGCTGCCAACAGCTTTGGGCCTGTCACGCCCAAACAGCCATTATTATCGCTGAAAGCGAACCCATTTCATTCCCGT
Source organism: Drosophila varians (assembly GCA_018150405.1). Lineage (NCBI taxonomy): Eukaryota > Metazoa > Arthropoda > Insecta > Diptera > Drosophilidae > Drosophila > Drosophila varians. Next base: position 15,394,888 of record JAECWK010000015.1, on the reverse strand, counting down.
TCCAAGTCCGCGCCCTTTTGTAGCGGCGCACCCGAAACTGTCAACAATTTGAGGCAACCGCGCAGCCGCAGCTTTGCGTCCATCAGTCACTTTCACCCGATGGGCCATAAAAATTGTTTTGTTAAAACGGCATAAGCGATACAACAAGGCAGTCTAACAAAGATTCAGCCGGCGTGGATGGGCTGTCTGCCCTTTTGGAAAACTCCAATGAGCGTAGAGCTGAAATAAATTTATGGACATTGATTTCGGTTTTGTCGGTTGAGAGTTGGGCGCAATTTTTCCGGGCCACAAGGCCCTCTTGTAATTGTTAAACTCGGACAATGAATGCATTTGCCCCCATGGCGGAAGCCCAAATGAATTGTGCTTTGTGCACCTGTCTAAGTAAAAGGAAACTTAACTAGTTGATAAGGAAGGGGAACTCATTAGCGAAGCGGTTTGGTTGACGGAAAAGTATCTTGGAAAGTTTTGTGTTTCTATTCGGGGTTTCAAATCTACAAATTTGAGGTATGGGTTAAGAGCTGGCTCATGTGTACTTTAATTTCCGAAAATTAACATTTCCCTCTGAATAATTATTTATTTAAAAACAATCCAACGTTTCCTCATCACTAGCTTTTATCAATAATATTCCATGATATCAAACTTCTCTTTGTTTCGCCTTTAATTTCCTTTTCGATTAAATGCCAATTCAGTTTGCGTGCTTGGAGTTTGCTAATTTGTTAAGTAATTTCGTTGTAGCTTTTCCGGCCACGCTCCTTCCCACACCACTCAAAGTATAAACTTTCGTTTTCAATTTAGCATTTGCGGCTTTCCCATGTGAGACAGACATGAGGTGAGCAAAAAGTTGAGGATGGGAGATGAGCCGACCTGACCACAACTGTAAACTTGACACTTGTCCATCTCAACAGAGTTGCGCAACAACTGACATCTTCGTTCGTGTGCGAAATTGGAGAGACAACAACTGGGAAAGTTTCTGTATTTTTATGATTCGAACTTTTTAGCTCGCCGCTTTTTATGCGTAATTTCACATTGAACTTTGCAATGCGGTGTTAATGTCGAATTTCGCAATTACGTTTGGGTTTCTCTGCATCCTCAAAATTAAGGTCAATTTCAAGTTGTGTGTTGTCGGTGCTGGCACACGAAAGGCGTCAAACAGTTCATAGTCGGCTAAACAGGCGTTATTTAACATGTCAAACAAATCGATATGTGACATAATAGTATGCAAAAACCGGGGGAAAAAGCTGAGGTATAAAACTGTTAAGCCCAGATATCGTAAATTATTGGCAACCCCTTTGAAATTGCTCCGACGTCGTCGAAAAGGTGTAAAAAATTCACTTGGCATCTTGGCATCTATTTATGTTTATGAGGTGTCTGCGGTCAAAATGATACCTTTCGCTGGAAAGGTTTATAAATAACCAATGAGTTGCATATTTTTGAATATCATTGGACCATTTATAGTAAGTTCAATGCTCAAAAGTCTGATCAAACAGGTGTATATAAGCCGAGGGCAATTGAATGGCTTATATAAGGGTGTTGGGCTGTCCACAAACGATTTATTGGCTTTTGCAGTGCAAAATAAATTAGTTAATATTAGTTTTGATTGTGTGTAATTTGATTGGCACTTTGTTTATTGGTCAAAAAGTGTTTAGACGTCATAACAGAAAAGTTTTAATTGGATTAGCCCAAGTCACAGAAAAAGTTCGTTGCCTAAGTCTTTTGATATTCATGATTTTTTCAAAGAAAAGTTGTAATATTACAGTTTGGTTCAAAAAACTATTCGTGAATATATCACTTACATTCTCGCCCACAACGCGTTGCTTGATCCACTCATTCTCGAGGCTGGTCTCCAGGGAGACGGAGTCCATGCACCGCCTGCGGCAGTAGTTCCTGGCAGTCAGCCAGTCCTCCTCCACGCCCTTCAGTTGAGGGTCGCGCCACGAGAAGAAGTACCTATGGAAATATAAAGAAACCCGGATTATTGAAATAACACCGACGGATCAAGAGAGTCCAGCCAACTCACCCCTTGCCGTCGGGGGTCTTCTCGTGGATGATGCGCTGGGCGCAGAGCTGTGGGTTTGGTGGCTCCAAGCGTCCATTCTGGAACTGGGCCGAGCCGAGGCTCAGCAGGCCCAAGACACACACACCGGCGACGATGAAAGCTTTCATTTTTGTATATATTTTTAAGTCTATGCAGTTCACGCACACACACTTGCACTTTCAGTGGCTTCAATTTCTCTGGAATCGCGTCGCGCTTCTTTCCACCGACCGTTCGGCTGGCACTGATCAACTGGAATGTCAAAAACATTTGGGCACCCCGGCTTATATATGTACGCGTCGAGAGTCGTCCGGCTACGCTCGACCTGTAGAGAGGGACTTACCCGAAAGAGAGACTTTTGGATAAGTGAATAGGTGTATTTTTCGGTTAGGGTTTTGGTAAGTGTAGGTTCCACACTTGAGCCTTAAGGACAAAGATTTTGTCAATCAATATTGAGTAAATATTAGGAAATATTAGGTAATAATGAGTAAAAATTTATCTAAACTTGAAGCCTCTTATACAAATGTCTAAGCTAGATACAAGTATACTTTAAAGTAAGTCTTACAATAAATATTTATGTAAATATATATAAATACAATAACTTTTTTTGAGTGCAGGTGGAAAAATTTGCTGGCCGCTGCGCCTGGGCCAGTTTAACATGCAATCTTGAATGTTAAGTGGCCAAAAGCGATGCATAGAAAAGGGAGCAGGCCGGGTGGGTGGGGAGGGTTTTGGCGATGGGTTTTGCTCATCTTTTTTTTGCACCACTTTGGTTTGAATGGTCGTCAAATGGATTGGCCTAACTCCCATCTAATTAGCTACACAAACACGCCACAAGTCGGACCCAAATCTTTTTTGGCACAGAAATTTCGATTATCTGTTAAACGACTCCCGATACTTTGCATAAATAAATGCATTTTAAACTATTGTTTGGTATTTGTTTTGTTTCAGAAATATACATTTGCCATTGCTTTTATGGTTTGGCGCATTGCATAATCGAAGCTGAATTTTTGATAAAGATTGATTTCGATTCGATTCCGCAAGTGATACGTATAATATTTACCAAGATTAGGGACTATTGAATGGGTCAAAGGTAAATATAGACATAGAGATTATTTCCAAAACGAGTTCTGTATTTGGGATTGGGTTTTTTTAATTTAAAAAGCTCCCAAAACATTATGCAAGAAATATTCACACTCACTCGACATTGCATAAGCATAAGAAATGCAGTATTTTCTCCGCAGCTTCGGACCCAGATCAAGGTCAGGCGCGGCGAGTACGAAAATTTCACCCATCGAAAGTGAAGAGTGAGCACGAAGACCCAAACCCAATTCACGCATTTCACCATGATCGCCCCGATAAGTTGGTCTCCTCCTCGTTTTTACATCTCCACCTCACGTGCAGCTGAGCATGTCGACCCTACACAAATAAAAACACACAAAATCAGGCGGAAAAAAGCAAAGATTTGAGCCTCGGTCCCTTGTACTTAATGGCGATCGGTAAAACGGCAAAAGTTACTCGAAGGCAGGTGCCGCTCATTACCTGACATAAGTATCTCGTGGGACACTTGAGGCGGATTATGCCGAGAGCTAAGTCGTGCCACGCCTATGTTTGTGCATGATTTTGAGGAATTTCATTTCACTGTTTATAAATGTGTGAGGTTTTTAACTAAAAAGGAGATGATGCTGAGAACTAGTCATAATAATATGTTAACAAAGATTATAATAGACACTTCCCACTCTTGGCCATCATCCTAACATGAAATTGCATGTATCCCAGATGATGTAGGGAATATCCAAAAATTGCTTCATTGGGAAATGTGTGATATTACATTTCATATTCAAATTACTTTACGTGCAATTGTTTGAAAATAAAAATTAGGCAATCCATTTAAATGGTAAACACGTATTTATTTCGTCTCCGTTTTAGGCAAGCATAATTTATTTAATCTTTGTGAACTCTTTGCATTACATGACGCCCCCGGGCACTCTGGCTTGTAAACCGTCAAAATTTAACGATAATTTTTGTGGCACTATTTATGTGATAAGGAACCGGGAACTGGGTCCAACTGTCAATATATCAAGAGTCTTGGGGCCTATTCAAAAATTACCGCATCGCATACCCACATATTTACGCAATGAGTTCCCAAGCCAGGAAACCCGGGGCTGGGGGATGCGGGAGGCCCCCGAGATGGGTCTGGGGATGGGACCGAGATGAGATCCAAGTCTGGGGACTGGGCCTGGCCAATTTGTCGATGAGTTGGGTAAATATTAACGGAGAAAGTGCGGCTGTCAGTTGGACTAAAAGTTTTTGTGCTGGCGTTGTTTTTCTTTTCGGAAATATTTTTGCACAAGTTACATATTGTTTAATTATTTGCACAGAAAGAGAGTGACTTCAGTTGCAGTCGTCCCAATTTCCATAAGTGTCGATAATTTATGCAAATATGTCCGTCCACTAATAGTTATGCAAACGACAATTTAGCCCTGTTTGCTCATTTGGATTTCCCTTCGAACGATTCGGTCTCAATGTCAATTTTGGGCTGTCTGAAATTAAAAATAAAATTATCCGTCATAGCAACAACAATTGCCCAAGTAATTTATTATTTATGTCAGCTGCATATGACTGTTAAAACATTTTATAATTAAAGTTTGCTTTATGCTTCAGCCGTGATTTGCTTTCAAATATTTTCATTACGCCGATTCAAAGCCCAGTACTATTTGATATTGGACCCATGCTAATTTTTGGGTTTTCTATGGGAAGCGCTCTCAAGATCTAGGTGAATACGTTGACCGAAAGACCTTATGACTTTTTTAAATACTAATTTGAATATTTTACCAAATATATTGGGAATTGGTATCATACATTTCCACATGTCTGGATTCCAAGGCCAAGGCTCTTGAGTTCGTTTCAAAACTATTTTATATTTAATTTTGGCACCTAACCAGTAGCCGTCAATTCCAGGCGCCACTGCGTCAACATTGTTTGTTGTTTCTTGAATGTTAATGACCAGGTGACAATTTTGAATTACAAAGTTCCATAAATGAATATTTCGCCAGCCTGCATAGCTACACCTCCTATTTTTTTGGAAATCTGTGTTGTAATGCAAAGTACCAGAAGCGATTTCGCATTTTTTTTTTCTACTTTTGGTAAACTTTTGCAAGGTGTCCGTCTTGTGGCGGACGTGGCGACGTGTTTTCAGCCCATAGTTGTACATTAATTGCATTTCAAATAGCTTTCCGATTCGGCTGGCCTTGGGGCACGTGATATCCTATGCTCCGGACATATTTATGGGGCGCTCACTTGCCTGAAGTGCATTATTGCATGGATTAATTGTCAAGTTAAAAGGGAATTATCCGCAAATTCGTAATTCGAAAAAATATGCAAAAGCAACTTTGACACAAAACATTGTTAAACTGTATGTATTTTTATATTTTAACAAAAAAGTAGTAAGCTTTGCGTTTATAATTTATGAATATCAAATTTATCCTGCTTTTATATTAGTTTTCATGTGTTTAAAGTTTATTTATTTGAAAAACAAAACAAAGTTTCAATTCGAATATTTAACTCACCTCGTGGTGCAATTTTTCGATTAAAATATCGATAACTTTTGTCAATTAAAATTCTTGGAAAGACTGGTAACACTCTTTGCTCGTGTTTTGCTGAAAAATTTCGCTTCGCTTTAATTTCGTCATAAAAATAAAGTTTTCTGTGCAATTCAATAACTTTTAACCGCTTGTAACGCGTGTTATTGACGGCTAGGGAAGATAACTTTGCAAGATGGGCCGTCGCTGCTGCGTGGCCAACTGTCCTTCGACGTCTCGACTCGTGGAGCACCATGGCGTCACTTACCACTCGTTCCCCCTCGACCCTGTCATCCGGGCCATTTGGATCAAGAACTCTCGCATCAGCCTAGACCGTCAAATCACCAAAAGCGTGCTCGTCTGCTCCAGGCACTTCCGCCGACTAGACTTCAACACCATCCGCAATGGGAAGTATCTTCTGAAGCCGCGTGTCTTTCCCACGGTTTTTCCTTGGGGCAAGATGGAGGCTTCCGAGATCGAGGCCGATCACCGGGCACTGCAGCAGGCCAATGTAGAGGGTGCGGTCAATCAGGGTGCAGCCCATAGTTCAGCCAACGAGGAAGTTATCAAAGCCACAGTAAATCAGATCGTGGCCCAGATTTTGTCAGAATCAGCGGAACGCAGTGCCGCAGAAGCTACCAAAAGTGATAAAGAGAAAGAAACTCCAGCTCAGGACGCGAATCCGGACCCCAGCGACACAACCAAACATTCATCTGTAGAAGAGCCTGTTGCCGCTGTTCCGTCTTCCCCAGCCAGCGGTGCAGCTGCTTTAACTAACGCTGGCGGCTCCAGCTCCAACTCACCATTGCCAGCGTCGCCAATCAAGTACAGTAATCCCACTAACCTGACCATCGGAGCTCGGCTGGAGGCTTTGAATGCTGAAGGAAACTGGATGCCTGCCAGGATCGTGGAAGTCAATGAGACAGAACAGACTCTGCTAGTTCGCTTTGAGCGCAATCACAAGCAAAAGCCGTCGCCATCGACGAGCGGTGGTTCCCAGGAGTGGATGGCCATCAAGTCGGAGCGCCTGCGCCAGCGACTTAGCACACGCGTTTTGCCAGTTTTCGAAATAGACGAGAAGTGCATGGCCCGCTGGTCTGGGCCGCGAAAATTTCCCGGCACCGTGCGTAAGCTGCTTGGCAACGATACCTACGAGGTGCTCTTCGACGATGGATACATCAAGAATGTGCGGGCGGTGCATATGAACAAGTTGCCCAGACAGCAATTGCCACCGGAGGAAACAACCGAAAGTATAGCTGCAAAAGCAGCTGCTGCTGGTGCAGGTGGAGCTGGATCAGTACCTGTGCCTGGAACACCAACCGCGGTCCCGCCTATGGGTACCAAAAGGGCTAGTACTGGCAGCGGAAGCGTTGCCAGCGCCGCCTCCAGCAGCAAGAAAAGCAAAGTTACACCCCAGCGTAAGGACTGGCCTCTGTTGGATATGTCTAGTCTGGATTTAGGCAAGTCTTTATTCATAAATGTACTTTAAATATTTTCTAACCGAAATATTGTTTGTTGAACAGCTGCTCTGGGACTTCCAGACATACCACACGACGGAGAATGGACGTGTCACTGGGTTAATGATCAACCAATCGGAAAAGAAGGTTTCCTGATCGTTGGTGAGCACCAAAAGCCCACGGTTATTGTGGAGGACTGGCGCCTGCCTCCTGGCTGGATCAAGCACATGTACCAGCGCTCCAACGTGCTCGGAAAGTGGGACGTTATTCTGGTTTCACCCAGCGGTAAACGATTCCGCTCCAAATCGGACCTCAAGCTGTTTCTCGAGTCACAAGGTCAGATCTACAACCCGGACGTCTACGATTTCAGCATTCATCGTAGAAGAGCAAAGGATATAAATGCCTATGTGTACACCCATGACTACAATCCACAGCCGCCGCCGAAACCGAAGCCTATGGATGTTTCCCTAGACTCTACTTTAGATCCAAGCAACACCACATTATCCTCACTGCCCTCGACACCATTGCCCGTGAAGGACAGTCAGTACATGGAGACGCCCGTGGCTTCGCTAATGCCGCCGGCAGAGCTGATGTCGCCACAGGCTCAAGTCGCGGATGAGAGCAAACCCAAAACTACACCAGAACTCCTGGAGTCCATTGAAGGAAGTGCCGGCTTAAACTTAGAATGTGATCCTGCATTGGTGGAAAATGGATTTGGTAATTATGAAACCTTTTAAGATTCAGCGATGTTTTTTTTTTACCTCTTCTGTTTATCGTAGCTTTTATTGGTGGTCTAAAAGTTCAGATACAGGATAATCTATACGTATGTCCCCGCGAGGGCTGTGGAAAAACTTACCGAAAAGAAGATTTTCTGCTTATTCATATTCGCCACTACCACAAGGAATTCGCTGAGTAAGTTTGTTGGCAAAAAGGAAAAAAAAAACATCCAACTATATATTAACTTCTTTCAGGTATGTTAGCCATTGTCCAAAGATGCAGGAGTTGGCCGTGAAACGCACCCATGCCTCGTCTATTGAGCAGGGGGATGCAGCACCCAAAAACCAAATACCCAATCAGCAGTTCTTCGCCAAGATGCACCAACAGGACTTGCAGCAGGCGCGCTCGGTCAAGCGCCAGTCGCTGCCAGTTACAGTCACATCTCCTAAAGCGCCTGGTACTCCGCCTGTCGTGTCGCCCAACAAGGCCATAGTTTCCCCCAAGCTAGAGCCCTTGACTTCAGTAGCTCCCGCGACCGAGGGCACCAATATAGTCGAAAGTCAGCCCCTTGAGCCTTCTGCCAGTCTGTCGCTAAGCTCCGTCTCACGGTCTAGCAAACGAGCTCGCTATTCTCCCACAAAGCGCCCGTCTGGGTCACGCAAAAGTAATCGGCAACGCTCCCAGCGCCGCAATAATCTGACGGACAGTCCACGCCAGAATCCAAGCGAGCATGACACCGATGACACGAGGCTGTCCTTTAACACACCAACATCTGATCTTCGCACGGATTCAAAGAAGAGGCGCCTTGGTCCTGCCGGTACTCCTATTAGTTCCATTGATTCTCCGGCTACAGCGGACTCTGGATCCACGCCATCATCCAATGATCAGATTGACATTAACGCTGCTTTGGCGCCGCCTCCAGCAGAAACGCTTGGCAAGATGCCACAATACATCAAGGAGAATGGAGAACTTATTCGGATTGTCCGGATGCGGCAGGAAGAGATCATTAACTGCATCTGCGAATACGGCGAGGAAGATGGGCTGATGATCCAGTGCGAGCTGTGCCTCTGCTGGCAACACGGCGCCTGCAACGGAATTGTCAAGGAGGCCGATGTCCCGGATAAGTACGTGTGCTATATTTGCCGCAATCCGCAGCGCGGGCGGGACTCGATGCGTTTCAAGCACGACCAGGACTGGCTGTTTGAGGGCAAGCTGGCTTCGGCAGCGTACCACACATCAAATCCTCAGGCCTTTAAACAGTCTGAAATGCTAAAGCGCTCACATACACTTACTGGCAATCTTCTGGAAGCCAAACGCTCAATGCACTCGCTGCAGGTCAAGATAAATATTGCGCGAAATCGCTGTCACCCAAAGCTGTACTTGTGGGCTAAGAAGTGGGACGAGGACCACGTAGATGGCACTGCCGTGACACCAATAAAGCGCCCAAGGTCGGACAATCCACTGGATTTTCCGCACATCCCCCAACCAGAGGCAGCCATCGATCCCGAGGAATGTCAGTACCGTCTGATAGAGCACGTGAAAGTACAGCAGGCTTTAGTTTTGAACAGGCTAAATGACATTGAGGCGGAAATGGATGGTGAGTTAGTAGGAGCAAAGATACTTGTTACAAACTAATTTATTTGACCTTATGCAGAGCTTGAAAAGGACGACTGTCTCGATGATCTGAAAAACACCGACGATATCTCGACAACCAAAGAAGCTATGGCGACCTTCATCAGAGAGCTGGAAACTTTAAAGCGTCTTGCTCGCCTCAACAAAGTGACCAATTTGAAGAAGAGCCTAAAAGAACCAGTTGCCAATCCCCCGGCTTGATTCTAATTTTTTAAAAAGCATCTTAATTTTTAAGGGTTTAAGTCCAAGATGGAATGAGACAATGGATGTCATTTACTTGTTTGATACAACCTTCAAGGAAGTAATCAATTCCCTGTAATATTTACTACAGAAACTGTTGAATATTCTTTGGTTTATTTTAACATTTATATTATAGTTTAAGGCACCCATTCGTCGTAGTGTTTTGAATAAATAAAATGCCCTAAAAGCTTAAAGGCCATAAAAATACAGCACTTCTTAAGAATTACTTTGGCTTTAGTTGCATAATTATGCGACTCTAATGCAAGAAATTATAATTTCAAGGTTTTCTTTGGAAATTGTCGCCCCTCAACCACAACCAAACAATGACAGATAGGCAACGAATCTTTTGCGGAAATGTTGCGGTTGGTGTGTCTAGGCGGGATGGCTCTCTTCCTGCTAGCTATGGCTGACAATACTACTGATTCTTCGATAAATACGGATACGACCGAAAGTACCACGGAACTAATCACAGAGCCAACCACCAAAAAGCCGAAACCCATGTCGCAATATCCCTATATCGTATCAATAGGGTCCAATGAATTTGGATTCTATAAGCACCTCTGCGTGGGAGTAATCATTGGCAAGGAATTCGTCCTGACCGCGGCGCACTGCATCAAGCCACCGAATGGAAGGAGAAACAAAAAATATTTCGTGGCAGGTGGTGCAGATCGCTTAAACAGCCATCAACAAGTCCGTTTCTTTGTGGTTAGTACTTTGGCTCATCCGCAGTTCAGGGTCCTTCGGGGCCACGACATAGGCGTAGTCCGCGTGTTTCCACACTTTCCCCTGGACAACGTTCGATTCCGTGCTATTAAATTCCAATACAAGGAGAGACAGGGAGGCGGCCAAAAGGCTACACTTCTCGGTTGGGGACGTGTGGGGCTAAAAATGGTGAAGCTTTTGCATAAACTTAACTTCAAAACTATAGCCGACGAGGCTTGTCTGCATAAACACCGCTTCAAGTATTTAACCAGCTCCGAAATATGTGCCATTCACCTTAATGGATCTAGAGGAGCCTGTGATGTGAGCTCCTTTACAATTGTTTATTATTTTTTATTATTTTTTTTCAATTTTTTTTTTAAGGGCGACTCCGGAGGTCCTTTAATGAATTTGAAAACTGAACTTATATACGGAGTCCTTTCCTATAGTAGAAAAGCCTGCCAGCCTAGGATGCCATATGCCTTTACAAGGATTAGCCCTCACGTAAATTGGATTCGGGCTACCATGGCCGACATGGCAAAAATAAAAATCAATCCGGGAAACCATACCAAATGGAGGGATGTTCGGTTCTTCCTTGTTAATGGACAAAATTTAATTTAATTATCACTGGAATGAATTCTAAGCTAATGTCGCTTGTTATTATTCAATAATGAATTTATAATATGGAGCAACATTTCCTTATTAAAAAATTTTTTAAGGAAAGAAGAATGTTATTTCGTTTTCTTAGATCTATATTTCAATAAACGCATTTAAATCAACTATGGGACATGTCCTTATCCTTTTTATCGGTATTTTTCAACACTTTTTTTTAGCTTTTATCCGCTGATTTTCGGATTAAGCTTTTTAGAGATGGAACTTTTGTAGATAAATTTGTCGCCATGTGGCAACACCGTATACCGCTGTTTCTTATCGCAAATATTAAAACAAAACTTACGACTACAACAAAGTGGCGTTTGTATCAATAATTACATATAAATAAACTCAGTGGCCACGAGTTGCTATTCAGTAAGTGCCGGTCGACGTAGCCAAAATGTGGTCAAAGATTTTAAGGTATTTTCGACCCCCAAGGTACTACGACATGCCAGGAACGGAGTCACTAGCGGCTAACTGCGAGCAGGCCATCACCCAGCTTAAGAATTTTGGATACGCCTTCGATGGAGGTAGTAATTAGCACAGCAGTAACCCCTGGCAGTAATAACCACAGGCTCATCCCTCTTTACAGCTGGGGTACTGCGCAAAATTAATCCGGCCACCGGCGAACCTGGAGAGGATCCATTCTCCTACAACATCAGCGATGACGCCTCGGAGAACGAGACACATTACCAGAAACTGGCAGATGTACTTAATAAACATTAAGTAGTAAATTATGTTGAATATAGAAATAATGCTGATGAATTGGATTAATTTTTGGGCCTGTGTTAAACTTAATCTGAATCGACTAAATCTGAGTTTATTTTTCTTTTTACAGCAAATTCCGGATATCGTGTATGCCCTGCTAGAAAAGGAAGGTTTAAGACGCACCTATATTCCATTTGGAAAGCCACCAGACCAGTCCACCTTTGTGTATTCCCTGCCTGCAAAGCTTAATCAGTCCAAGAAGCTCTTAGTCCTTATCCATGGAAGTGGACAAGTCAAGGCAGGACAATGGGCCAGAAGGTATGAAGAATCAAACATTATTTTTCTGTTAGCTGTTAGTAATTATAAATCTTGAAATGGGATTACTTAGCTCTGAAGGCTTTGCTGCTTCTTGATAAGCAAAATAGGTCCCTTGGGAGGCTGACACATTTGGTTCAATTCTACAACTTAGAATATAAATATAATAAAGTTTCTTTTATCATTTTGTTAGTTTAATCATCAACAACTCATTAGACCATGGAACTCAATTGCCATATGTACGACAGGCTCAAAAGCTAGGCTATGACGTTCTCATAACCAACACAAACGATTTAAAGCGATTCTACGACGGCAAGGATAATTACATTAAGGGCGTAGATTCGCCACCTCTACACGCCAAGTATGTTTGGAAGAATATTGTGATACCCTCTAACCCAGAGAGTGTGGCGATTGTAGCTCACAGCTATGGAGGCTTTTTAGCAATGGATTTGGTAGGCATTTTATAAACAAGAGTTTTTAAAATATTGTTCATTAAAATGTACTTTTATAGGCGGAGAAGTTTATCGAATATTTTAAGGATAAAGTATTTGCAATTGCCCTGACCGATTCGGTAATGGGAACTGTCAACGACAACAAAGATTACTTCTCTGAGGTGGCGTGTGACTGGGTTACCAGCAAGACCCCGCTGGGCACACCCGTGCTAGCCTCCAAGGGTTGCATCCGAAAGGTTTCAGCTGGCCACACCAAGCACGAGTGGACCTCTTACTCGGCCATGGATTCCATATTCAAGTACATGGAGCAAAACTACGAGAAGTGGTCAAACAAGAAGTGACAACCGAATGTCAGCGTGTTGAAGAATTTTTTGTAAACCCCAAGAATATCCTTAAATTGTGAATATAAATTATGTTTTTACCGCCTCCGCACATTTGACACTGATCCCTTCTCCCCAAGGACAAACACAAACTATCGATTTGCTATGCATAAATCAAGCGAGCGGACACTGTCCGGATGTGTCAGAAGCACTTACATCAGGGCAATTTAATTTGATTTTCGGCACTTTGGCACATTCCGTTCGAGTTAATCATATTGATGGCTGATGTATTGCCCTCGATAAAACAAAAGTCTCCCACTTGGCCCATCGGCAGCGGTAAAAAATCAACGAACGTCCGAAACCAACGTTCAGGACGATATTCCCCAGTCGATGGGACGGACGGATAAGCAAGGGCTGTCATCTCCGGCAGCTGCATCGAATTCCTTGGGGCTGCCCCTGAAGAGCATTTCGCTCATGGCAGTGTTGGCTTTTTTTGGCTCTGGTCCATATCGTTTAACTAAGTGCGTCATAAAAAATGACTGGCCTTGCTCATTCCTTTCCATAAGTTAAGTAAACATGGACATATAAATGGAGTTCTTTTATGTTGATAGAAATCACTGCTGTGTCCCGATGGAACCTATTTGATATGTATAGGACTAACATCAAACATTTTGCCTTTCTTTTGTAAACAATTTAATATTTTTATACCCACAACAAAAATGCCATGTCATTAATTATGCGAGGAAACAATCATAATCCCATTGTGAAACTTTAAAGACTTTCCCTCACGTCCTTCGGAGGGATTTCTTTTGGCAAAGGCACTAAAAGTGCAACCAGTGCATGGGGAAGAGAAGGAAACGTTTGTCTTTAGCCTTAAAACGAACTTAATACCCACAAAGTGAACCGGGAGCCAAACTCAAACAGCCAACAAGGGGCGAAGGAAGGCGAAGTGGGAGGAAGCGAGGTGGCTGGATCCTGGCAACCCTACAACGGCAGCCCCAACCTCCGGAGCCGGGTTCCCGCCCTCCTGGCACAGCCCCATCCGTATACATTATCGCTGTCATGGCCGCAGTCATGGCTTCTGCTCCACCTTAGACATTTTTATATGTATTCAACATCGTTGTCGTCGTCCTATGGCAGCTTGCTATCTACACTTTGACTCCTTGCGCCCTACGCCCGCACAGATGGCGACTCAGGATTCAGGATTCGCACACACACACACCCACGCTGGCGACAAGGATGGCAGCATGCTGCTTAGAGGGAGAAAGCGGAGAGCTCGGTCGCCTTCGCCAGCTAAAAGCCGTGCACGAGTTCAGGAATGGGTCATGCGCCTGGAGCCGGAGTCTAACATATATAAAACCCGGATATATATATGCAGATAATACATACGGAAGGGCAGTAAATAAGCTGAAGTTGCCCATGTAATCGCATTGGTTGAGTAAATAAAAACAAATGCCTCGCCTTTTGTGATATTTCACTTTAAAGTCGGACCCAATTTTCACTGCAGTAGTCCTCGTGTCCTTACATCCCACAAAACAATGTCTAGCAATTACTTACAATAATCCTTTTCCTTATGGTTATTTGATCAAATCTTAAACGCACTGCATCCCTCACATGCTTTCGGGGATTTCCAAGGACTTGCCCTCCCGCATACCAAACCCTTTAACTCTTGGGTTTTCTGGCTAAGAGTATTGATTGCTTGGGATAAAGCTCCTTAAGATTTTCATTTTAGATTGCTAAGAAATTTATTTGCCAATTTGTTTTTAAAACTATTTTAGAATCTTTAAGAAGATTGTCTTTATTTAATAAAGTATTACTGCAAATATGTATAAAGATTTAACTCAATTCCAAACAACTGATTTAATGAATCTCTTCATAAATCAAATGTCTTTTTTTCACGTTTTTTAGAGAAAAAATGGTGCGCCTGCAATTTCCGGTGTAAGGAAATATTATTGTGCGTTACTTTATTGCTTGAAAAGTTCAAGCGATGTCATTCAAAAAGTCATAAATAATAATGTTTTCCAATAAATGTTCACATGTGAGTGGGCATTTGAGGGGGAGTGAGTGAATGGGTGGGGAAGGACTCAGGACTCCGAGCCATACACACAGACGCATACGTCGCGGTCGAGTGCCGGAGCAAGACCGGGACCAGGACCACGTTAAATCCCGATCCCAATTCGATGCCTTGCTGGAATGACCGTTCATCGTTGAACCTTGCCCACTTTGACTTTTCTCCCATTGAAAATTTTTTATTTCGGCGGCCAAAGGACGCCCAAACTGTGTGGGATCCAGACCCCTGTAGGTCTCATAACTTACAAGGTCATTTCATTGCACGCAACCATTAAGGACTTTTCCTTTTTCCAGCAGAGATACTCCGCCTTTTTTTGTTGTATAATTTAATTCTCGTGTGTGACGAATTTTTATGGCTGACAAATGATTGATGCGATTCTGGCACTTCCTGTAAATATCATTATAACTGCCCCCCAAGGGTGCCCTGCAAAACTTTAAAGTTGCTTCTGGTTAAAGGCGAAAAATGGCTGGAACAGGAAAAAGGGATTGTGTTGAAATGCAGGTTTAACGCAGAAATAATACCAAATAAGATTAGATAGCATTGTGTCTTGGAGCTATGTCCTTTCTGGGGTGGAGGAGGCTTAAAAGAAAAACAAATAATGTTACAAATTGCAGCGTTTGCACCCCTTTTAGCACAAGAACTGTGGGGTAGATATGGTTCCCATTCTTTTCTATTTTAATATTTTAAAATACTTATTTTAATTTTTGTTAAAGTCTATATGTTTTTCTTATAGCATATAATATTATTTTTCAGTTATTTCTTTGAAATATTTTAAAGATAGGATCCTTTTTTGGTATATAATTTCTACATTTATTTGGTTACCAATTCTTTAGGTTAACATTATTAGACTCTATTTTGAAAAATACTGTTAATTTTTTTCCCACTGTACAAAAGGGGCAGTTAAAAAAATTGTAAATTTCAAACTCTTCCGCCGCCCCGAGAAAACACAAATCACAGGGAAATGCAATAACAAAGGAACCCTCTGGCCGCTGAATGTTCAACTTATTTGCGGTTTATGTCCTTGTTGCTGCTCCTTTATTCATGTCGCTGAGGCGACAAAAAGGACCTTAAAGCCAATAAAACGATTTTTTCCTCTCTATCTATGAATTGTAAATGCTTAGCCCGAAAAGGACAATTGAAGTGGCCGCGTCCGTTGACAGCATAGGCCTCAGCTCCCCCTCCCTTCGCGATGTAAGATAATAGTATCATCAACGCCACTTCAGGACACCCTCACCCCCGTCCGTGCAGCTTCCCAGAGGGGAGATGGAGTGCGGGATTTGTCTGGGACCCAGGGTCTCAGGACTTACTTCGGAGTAGGCGTTGTTTGGGTCCTGCCCAATGGCTTCGGGATTTGTTTTCGGGCTTTGATGATAACAACTTTGGCGGCTAATTTGCATGGAATTGGTGGGTGGGAAGTCTCGGCAGGAAAACTTAAAGCTTCTTCGTTTTTTTTTTGCCACCAAGTGACAGATTTTTCACGCATATTTAAAAAACATTTAAAAAACCATTAAATGTCTTTTTCCTTACCTTTTATTATATTTTTTTGTTATTGTATCACACCCCATATTTCGTGAATTCGTCCTTTTTATGTTTTTTATTTTGCCTTTTCGGAATGGTCCATTGTGTTGTGGTTCCAGTTGCGGATGCCTTGGCGGTGCTCTCTAATCTTTTCGCCATTTATTTACACTTGATTAACACGCGACTGACATTTGTTTGACTTTTTCCTTTCTCTGTTTAAATTAAAATGCGAAACTGGCTTTGCACAAAAAATTTTCAAACAATATGGGAGATCGCACTAGCAAGTACCCTATACAGTAATATTATGTAGTAGGGGCCAAAGTTTATGATTGAATTTGATTTTTTAACCCTCTTCAATCTGTGAGTTTGAAAACTCCACACACATGGCTTGGGGGGGTAGGTAGTATTTAAGGTGGAACGCCTTCGCCATGTGCATCGCCAAATTAGATTGCCCTAAAAATTGTTTTAATATCAGGGTTGAATGGCTCTCGGGGAAACCATAATACCCAGTTGAGTTCACATTTAAAAAATATACGTTAATGCACGGTGGCGAACCTCAGTGTGACACATTTGTTGAGGGTCTGGCGCTTCGCCTTTTTGGCTTCGGTCTCATATTTTTTTGTGGCACAAAAATTATTCATTTGTGGAAAATTGTGTCCATGGCCGCAGGCCAAACTGATTAATAAAGCAAACGTCAAATGCGCACAATGGCCACGCATCACCGGAGTCAAAGTTTGAGCCGGATCCGGAGCAAGAGCCACCACCCCGTGGCATCCGGCAAAGGACCACAGCTGTCAACTGAGTGTCACACACAAATGCGACCGACGAAGAAACAGGACGAGCCGGAACATCCTTGCAAGTGCAAGGAGGCCTCCAGACGCATTGTTCTCTACTTGACTTTTTGCGTCCCGGAGTCCCGGAGATTCATGCTCCTTGTGGGTTCAGCCGGGTTCGAGGGCGTTGGCATTGTCATCTGGTGGGTCACAGTTGGTTGCCATTTGGCCAGCAAATTATTTGCATATTACAACAAAAAAAATGCTAACAATGAACACTTGATTTTCTTTATTGTGTATTTTTGTGGGAAATGGAAAAATATGGCTTTTGGTTCAAGGTCGTCACAGGATCTAAAGGGCATATTTTGTAAATATTTTTCTGCTTGAAGTATGCCAGTAAAGTTGCTCAGCTTTCCTTGTTTATAGTACTCATTAAATTTTAGTTTAAATTTAGTTTGGTTTTTCTATATAATTTTTTGCCCCCAAGGTCTCCGTTCAACTCCCTGGGCACGAATTCTGGCTTTGATTTATAAAGATTTATACGATTACAATGTCAGACGCACGCCCACATACTCAGGGCGGTAATAAAATTGATAAAAAACATATATATACTTAGCAGTTTTTTCGTGTTTTTGCTTTTATTCTGATTTGGCTTTATTAATGGGGCGACGTTTAATGGTTTTCTTTATGGAGTGTTTAGTGTTTTCTGATTCTGAATCTGTACTGGTCCCACTTGAAGTCCTTTAATGGCCAAATATCCTGCAGGCAGTATGCTGGTCAAGCATCGGGAAGCCATGACAAATTGATAAATCCGCTGTGATATGATGAGGCAGAACGATTTAAGGATCATTAATCATTTTTATAGCTACTCCTACGTATTCTGTTAGCAGAGAGAATAGTTCTTTAAGAGTAAGAGGTTTAATATTTAGATAAAATATTTTCATAGCTCTCCTGGCCTGATTCAATAATGTTTCCCAATTTTCAAATTCAATTTGTCAATCATAAATTTCACGGTCTCTTAAAATAAATTTGCTGCCAATTGAAAAATTTCAAGTGCCTGTAGCGAAAGTTGACTTTCCTTTCAATGGGCTGAAGCATTTCGACTTTTTTCGAAAAGAATTTATGGGAAAACTTCTTGGGGTTTTGGGCGGACTGTCACAGTTAAGCATCGGCCTCTGCTCTGACACATGACTTGAATGTCAATGGGCAGAGGACACACACCCCCAATGAGCCAAAAATTAGGGGAGGGACCAAATACAGAGTCCTTCGGCTCAGACAATGTCGCGTTAAATTTGCACAACTTGGCGGAAATTTTGCTACTCTGTCTATTGCAAATTGTAAACTTCTGTTTCGTTTATTTAAGTTTTCTCGGGGGGCTACGCCTTCCAGTCCTCACCCTCGTCACCACATAAATAACAAAATTTAAGGACAAAATATCAATATCCACTTTACGGGACGACAACTGCATGCGAATGAGTTTGTTTTTTGGTAGATCCGAATTGGACACCGTCTGAGCCAACATTTCGCATTTCAAATGAAATTCTGTTTCTATTTCTTACTTTCTTTTCCCTTTTTCTTTGTTATTTTTTGCATAATTTCGATTCGCTGCTGGCGACAACATATTGCAAAGAAGTTGCCAAATTGCAGATTTTCACGCTTTTAAGTTGGCGAGAATGCAAACATTTTCCAACTGAATATTTAAATAAAGAAATTTAGGTTTAGAAGAAATTTCATAAAATAATTGTGGATTTTGTTTTATATTTTGGCAGTTTATCTGCGGTAATAATTCTCTTTAATGCCTCTATAAAAGGATAATCTTTTTAGATTTTATCTCGTCTTTACCTTTCAAGCTACAGATTATTTTTTAAGGATATCCGCCCAAAAACAGAGCCATAAAATAAAAGTAGATGGTTTTCCTTTGCAAAGCTTTTGACCAGCCCGGTCCATAAGCCAAATTTAATTTGTTCATATATGACATTTACGGTCGTATTCAAATAACTCCGTTTGTCATACTCCAGTGGCTTTGATGTTCCTTCCACCCAGGGGTTGAATCTTGTCGCATAATGGAAGAGGTTTCGCTAGATTAATTTAGGGTCATGCATAAAATGTAATTTTTTATGCCAGGAGAGTGGGTGGAACAGGGGATTTCCCTTTAAACCACAATCAAGTGGCGTAAAGGAGTTTTCCCATATGAGGAATATTTATGGCTAAAGAATACTTCGAGTGTGTCTCGATGGTTTAAATCCTTTTCAGTGACGGCGGAAATATGATTTAATTTATTGCCTTCTTGCTGGGAACATCTGCTTTAACAAACTTTTCCTAATTAGGGCTAATTTATCTTAAAACTATTTGTTTTTTTGACTAGGGTGGATAAATTATTTATCACATGTAATTGTATGGCAAAGGATCTTTTTTCACGACATGATGCTCCTTCTCTTGAGGATCCTTTCTTAAAATTAAAACAATTTTCCGCTCCTTGCTGTTATCCTCTAATAGGTTCTGGCTTTTGGGTCTTAAATGTAGAATACTAAATATTCTGTGGACCAATTCTTTTTTTATACGATTTTCCGGCACACTTTGAGAATCCTCGATCTTGGGTTTCTCTGGAACGGTTCGTATCTTAATTATCCGCATAAGCCAATTATCCGACCACTTTTCCTTCAGTATTATGTGAGGCTGAGGCTTGTTTGGGGAGTTCTCAACATTGTAGAAATGTTTTTGTTGATCAATTAGAGGCAGTTCCTCAACTTGCGGGTCCTTAATCGGAACTGGACAAGTTTTTAGGTAAACGGGACCTTCTAAAAGCCGAAAAGCAAGGCTTAAACTTAGGCTGGAGACCAGCAAAAATATCCAATAGTTAAAACGCGTTGACATATTCACTGTCTTTATCGAACTGAGTGAGTGACTGGGATCCATGGGAGTATTTATATCTGCTTTTTAAGCCTTGAACTCTGAAAAGGTCGAGTAAATAAGAATGTAACAGCTGCCCATGGAGTAGCTGAAATATTTCTGGAAGTATTTACCTTTAATACAATTTTTAAAAAATGCAAATATGCATATGATGAAATATTCCTACTATGCCCGTCTAAATGTATTTCCCTCTTCATCTGTTTGGGCCCAGACCACGTAGCTGCCATTTGTGGCAAAGAGGCTGGCTGCCCCAAAACCTTTCCCCCGGGGGTCCCATCCCACAGAATCACTGTAAGTGACACGCGTGCCCCTCTCTATTCCCATTCCACTGGGGACCCACCCACGCACCACCGCACCACCGCGAATTTGTGAATTTTTGTTACCTCATGAAACTGAAACTGACACGAATTCGAAAAGCGTTTCGGGGCGAACATTAACACATTTATTTCTCCATTCCGCAGGTCTGTCCCTTGTCGCCTTTGCGTCAAGTGTGGGCTGAATAATTTTTTAAGTGACTTCTTTTATTTGCATTTAGAAGCGTTTAAAAAAGCGTCTACTGGGAGTTGCTGGTGTGTTTATATGAATACATTAAACGAACAAGACCAGAGAAAAGGTGCCAATAGATGCTGGAAAGGCGATGCTAGTGAAAGATGTATATCAAATAATTTTTTACACTTTTTCAGTTTAAAGATTTAGTTATATTTGTAAAGAAATCCGAACCTTCTCTTTTGGTCCTTAGGTGGGTTCATAAAAACTACTCGTCTCTCGCATTTCTGGAGAATAAAGGAAGTGACTACAGGAGACTTTCCATTACCCACTTAGGTGAAATTGTTTCGTGTGCACTGAACATGATTTATTATGACACATAAACAACAGCTTAACTTCCGGGTAACTCACACACACACACATGTGAGGGTGTCCTAAAAAAATGAAGAAAAATTGCGAAATGCCTGAGATATTGACTAAAAGCCCTAGCAGCAGTGGCCGCATCAATGGCACTTACCTTTTCCGCTTAAACACCCTCAACTGGGTGGCATAATGGTCACCACCTCCTCCTTCTCATCAACCTCCTCCCCCTACCGCAAGAATCAGGTTTGTTTCTGGTTTGGCCGCTCCTTCCACTTTTTATTAGCCGGCAAGTTGTTCCTTAGCAGCAAACGCTGTTTTTTATGCAATAGAATGGCCCTGGTCATGCTCACCCGTGCGTCCAGAGTGGTCATCATTTTTCTTGTCCCGTCCCTGCCTCCGGTGGAACCCCCCTTTACGTCCTAACCACGAGTAGTTCCATGTTCGGGTCCTCCTTTTTTGAGGGCGCCCCTGGCTGGAAAAGGGAAATTTATTGTTTTCGCCAGCGGTTTGAGTCAAATGTTCCGAGTGCTTCAGGTGCACTGGACAAAGGCCAAAAAGCTGGGGTAAGAGCCAGGGTGAGAGTGTCACTTTTGACATTTAAGATGCCACACAATGGCCACTTGGCAGCCCCTCAATGGTAGCTCTAATTTATACGCATCGCCTGCATGTGACACCGCCAACAAGTTTGAGGGCGCATTTGTCGTTTCCAAAAAGTTTGCCCATTTTTTGCTCTCCACATCCATCCATTTGCAATTCCAATGATTTTTATGGCCATGGCGATGGTGTCGCCTTCCCCTTGGTTTCTGGTCGGTAAAAAAACGGAAAAAACTATTGCATTGACAAATCTAATAAACAAATGACAGCCAGACAAACGGACCATTTATGTGCAATTGATCGGGGAAGACTAAAGTGCAAGCACATGGGATTGGGATAATGGAAAGGGGAGTTACTCTCCATAATTTACTTTTAGAAGTGCTTGATTTTTATTAAAGATTTCTGTAAATTAACTCTTAAGATAAATGTCTTGTACTGATATCTTATAGTAATCAATACCCTTTAAACGATCATTTCATACCATAAACGCTTATAATATCAATTATGGCCTTCTCACACGTCGCATAAGAAAATCCTTTCCCCAGCATACCCTTCGGTATCACATTTAAATGGCAAGGAGCCAAGATAAAAGGCTTGGTGCCGTGGCTGGTTTCTTGGTTAATTGCTCGCTGTACATTGTTCAATTGTTTTATGGTTCATATGCATCTCTCTTACCGCCACTCACTTTGCCTAATTGGGTCGCTCATTATAAAGAAAGGAGGCAAGGAACTGACAGTCGGGTTCAGTCTTTATCCCCATCGTGCAACGCTCCAGTTTTCGTCCTTCGCTTTTTTCTACTCTTCTTTTAATACCCTTACAATTAATTTAATTCAACATTTATAATAGCTAACTCCTTTATGGATTATTTAAAAAATGTTGTATTAATGGGAATGGCTTTAAATTTTTTCATTTAATGTATCTTAAGGGTATTCCATAAAACCCAACATGGTTTTTCCTTAGAGAATGGGTTGACGAGAAAAGACAACCATTTGACAGCTCCTTCCATGGGACTTAACTGCTTGAGGTTTTTCGGTTAAATGCATGGCCGCTTCACTGCCCCGCCCCTTACAACCACCACCATAAGCCATTAGGGATAAGTGATTTGTTGTTGTTCTCAAGCTGCGCTTAGCACCTTGCAAATTGCCAACCCAGGAGTGGGGCAGGGCGGGATGCCAACTAATTGTGCGGAAGCGCAGGACATTTTCCTTCTAGTCTGATCCAGTTTCGGTCCTTTCTGTACTTTATGTGCCCAGATATATGCATCTTCCACACATTGTTCGATGGCTCTGAGTCATCCAAGTTTGAGGCTGGCGACGGCAAAGTGTCAAAGTTTATGGAAACTCTGTGCATTCTGCATTGTTGTCGTGGTCGAAGTTTGCACAAAGTGAGCAAACTTTGCCAACCGAGATACCAAGTTTCCTTTGCATAGCTTCCTCCCTGCCATGAGTGAGGCCTTCGGATGGATATTGAACATGGTCAGGATGTGTGTACAAGAGTATAGTCACATATCTGGTCTCTGTTGGCATTCTGACACGCGTGACATTTTCCTGATGGACTGGGGGCGGCAAAAGAAAATGAAAAGTGTCACAGAAGTGTTGAAGCAAGACTCTGCTCTTCGTGGCTGATAATCGGAGGGTTGATCCATGTCTATAAAAAAAATATTGACTTCCTAATCAACCAGTTGCCCTCATTTTACCCGCCACAAAACTAATTTTGTGTTGCATCTAAGCTTCCTTCTGCAACCACCAAAGGGCAACATGCTAATTGAAAATATTTCCCTGTTATCCCCAGACAACTTTCTCTAATGTTATGCAAAAGTAAGAATTAATCAATGCTTTACAAGAACAATACGTATGCACATGTCGCAGAGGCGGCAGAGTCCACCGCAGGGCAGGGCGTGCCGGAGTCCGTCCCAATCTTGGCCCAACCCAGACCCATCTGAATGTGGCTAACACCCGCTTGTTAGAAGTTGCCAAAGCCGGTCCACCCACAGCCCAAGGCAAGCGACAGTGGAACAGGGGAAGTAGGACCTTTTGAATATTACTTAAAATTTACCAGATCAACCGATGATATGCAACCACTGTGCAGCATTTTTTGGACAAGGAGAGGTCAAGGGGCTGGTAAAACGGGGGCCGGGTATCAGGAATCTGGGTCCAGTGCAATGAGCCAGAACACAAATAAGGCGTCGGCCCTGATCCTTGTCAACCACCGACCGACCAACAATAATTCCAGGGAACGAGCCTGAGAGCTGGAGTCTGGCCACATCCCAATAACCCGGGCCGCTAATAATTCAATTAGTTGCCGCAGAAGGATGCAGACTGTGGTGGTTGCCCAGAAGTTTCCCTGCAGCTTGCAGCGGAATCAGGTCTGCGATTCGTTTTTTGGATTCGCATTCGGATTTGGCTTTGGGTATGGGTCTGGGTTCGATTCAATAATCATAATGCCGCCGGCAAAATATAGCACCAGTGCATAAATTTGGGAAGAGGGCAGAAATGTGTTGGAACTGGTAGGATTTGGAATTAGGACCTGGTGGTATTGAAGCAACGAAGAGGGATGCTGGTCTTTGATTTTATATATAAACTATACGCTTATTATGTATTAAACTTTCAGTGAAATCTCCATCTTACCAGTGAAAAATGTTTATACAATAATAAAACTTAATAAACTACACCTTTGTAACTTTAAAGGAAGGACTTTTAATGTTAAACGTTAATCTTTCAGCGCCAGACAGTCAGGAGGACAGGAGTTTACCAGTTTAAACGATATTTATACTTTTATTAAATAATTAAAACATGACTTTTATCGCGCAAACGACCTGAATATCTGGTTATTTCTATATAGAATCATTTCAAATCCCCGAATATTTATATTAGGCCAGAGTTATTTTTTGCAGATACAATTTGGCGATTTTTGCTGTTTTTAATTACGCGGACAATGACTCTGAAATCATCGTAGTCTGTAATTTAATAAAAAAAAGGGGAGGTTCCGGTTCTTAAATTCTCAAAAATACTAATTATTTGTTTACATCCGACTTTTGGGAGATGCATTTATTGTGATAAGATATATTCTAGAACATCATTAGAGTCTTTAATTGAAAATAAAATATGATTGACCTTACCAAAATTTAACTTTTAACATTTAAGCATGAACCTCCCTGTTAGACTTACAAATTTGGTAACAAGTTCCTTGTCTTAGATATAATTAATATAATAAAAAATTTGATTTTGGGCAAAACTGGATTTGAATCATTTTATAAAACCCGGCCTTCTCCCTTGAGCCAAGGTAGTGAAACAATTTGCATCGAGGTGTTCGTTTCGCGGAATAATCATGTCTACGTTTTATATTTTAATAATTGCCGGAATTTTGCTTTGGATATACTTTTTGTGGAGTCGGCGCAGGATATATGAGCTTATGCTCAAGGTGCCAGGACCAAAAGGAGTTCCTCTTCTTGGAATAGTCCCGGAATACGTAATCAACAAACGTAATTGTGACAAGTGTCTCAAGATTTTCAGTAAACTAATCAAGGCTTATTGTTAATCGGCAGTGAATATGAACCAACGAACCAAGTATATGGACACCTACGGCTCAACTATTTTAGTTTGGCTCGGTTTGATGCCAGCTATACTCTCCCGGGATCCGAATATCGTCGAAGATGTATTCACATCCTGCCACTGCATCAATAAAAACCCGCGGACAACAAAGCCTCTGATTAACATTCTTGGCATCGGATTGCTGACACTCGAAGGTATAAGAAAGTCTTCATTAAAACATCAATATAACGAATTTCAACTTTTAGAGCCAGTATGGAGTGAACGTCGCAAGCAGATGAATCCATCTTTTAAACACAACGTGCTGCTCAGCTTTTTCCCGATATTTAATTCCGAGACTTCAAATCTCGTCTCTGTATTGGACACTTTTGTGGGTCAGGGCGGAAAGGATGTGATGCCACACTTGTTCAGATGGTCCTTTAGAATAGCGCTTCGTAAGTGTTTTAAAGGCAACAATATAACTCTTGGTTGCAGCATCCTTTGACCGCAGAAACCACGATGGGTCCTGATGTGAAAGACGAGGCCAGTTTCAAGAACGACACAATTGTGGAACCTTTGCAATCGTAAGGGCATACAAGTTATATTTTTGGAGGCATACACTTTTTAAAATATTTAATTAAATTTTAGTCTTTTGGTTCTAACCGTTCTCAACGTCTTGATACCACTGCGACAAAATAAACTGATTTCCAAAGTTTCGGGCTTGGAGAAGCAGAAAACGGAGGTGCTTTCAATAGTCCACCGTCTCCTGGATAAGGTTTGTTCGAAATTGAAATTAAAGTAACAATTTTGAAACTTCGTTCCATTCCAGATAATAGACATCAAAATGAAGTCAAAGCCGGAAAATGAATCAGATTCTTCCCCGAGTTTAGTGGTCGATCAAGTAATTGATGTTCATCGAAAAGGCCAAATAGATTTTGAAGACATGAAAGGCGAGTGCTTCAATATGATTCTGGCCGCTTTCGAAACAACGGCCCTCACGGTCAACCACGCTCTTATTTTATTGGCCATGTTCCCCGAGTACCAGGACACTGTATTCGAGGAGCTGCAAGAGGTATTTCCGGCTGCAGGTCACTTTGAAGTTAGCTACGAGGACTTACAGAAATTAGTTTACTTGGATCGCGTCTTGAATGAAACGTTGCGTTTGATTCCCCCAGTGCCTCTGGTTCCTCGGCAGGTGAAGGAAGACTTTCGCTTGTCAAATGGCGTCCTCATTCCCAAAGGACTCGTAATAGCCATAGATACATTTAATGTGCACCGAAACAAGGATCACTGGGGCCCCGATGCAGACCGCTTCAATCCTGATCACTTCCTGCCCGATAATGTCCGCGAGAGGCATCCTTATGCCTTCATTCCTTTTTCAAAGGGCAAGAGAAATTGCATAGGTTTGTTGTCCTTCTTAAAAATGAAATAATTTTATAATAAATTATAATTACAGGCTGGAGATATGCGTTAATGTCGGCAAAGATTGCCTTGGCCAAGATCCTCAGGAACTACAAGGTCAGCACCAGTTTTCACTATGCAGACCTCGTCTTTGTCGATAACATAGGCATGAAGTTAAGAAAAAGTCCTTTATTAGACTTTCAGAGAAGGAGCTAGTATTTAAATAAAAATAAATGTAAAATAAATATTTTCGGAGCTACTTTAACTAAACTCCAGGAGAAATTTCCCAATTTAAACAACAATCAAGCCAAGACCCATATCCTCCTGGTTAGGTAAACAGTGTACTTCCCACTAAACCACAGCAGCAAATCGCCAAGCAAAAGCCAAGTAATTGTGAGATAAATAAAAGGAAGAATCAACATATCAAGATACAAGGCGATGGATGTTGCTGGTTGTAAGACTGGGAGGCTCGAGGGGAAGTGCGAGTTGGCACATGTAAATTGTAAAATTGTAAATAATCGTAAATAACGCAAATATCGCCCCAAGCCATTTTGGCCACAGCCGCGACAAAAGGTAAGCCATGCCAGGGATTTCGTGGATGGGGATCCGGGCTGCCGGGGAACGGTGCGAGTTATTTATCCACTCACACTTGCTGTAATCCTATAAGTCGGCGATGGATTCACTCGAAGCCGGCAAATCAGTAGCTGGGAAATGACTGAGCTGCCGCTGGCTGTATTTCTAAGGCCCCCGTCCCTCCAGAAGCTTGTAGTCGTTAGACTCTAACAGATTTATAGAGCAGACTCCGCTCCGCCACCTTCCCAGCCGGGCGACGTGCTCCACTCGACTCTGCCGCATGCAAAGTGAATTTATTGAGTTAAAATGCAAATTTCTGGCAAGCATCGGCCCACAAGGTAGTGGAAGTAATCGGGGGAGTGTGAGCCAGGGATATAAAAAACGATTTTACAAAAATTCTCCAACATAACACGATGCGTATTTCAGCTTCCTTTCCTTTGACAGATTGCCCACTGAAGTTGCTAAAAAGGGGCCCAGGAGGGCGGAGTCGAGTGACGAAGGCGCGTACTATTTATTTAAGCTGTCTGTACAAGTGTCTCGGCAATTTGTTGAAGATTAAGAGCCATCTCATGTGTTGACAATTTGTTATTCTTAGGTGAGTTGCTCCAGAGATCTCTACTCGATTCTTTGGGCATTTGATTCTTTGGAAATGGCAATATGATCCGCAGCTATGTATCCATTCGAGTAGTTAAAGTGATTTCTTTATCGTTTATATAATATCCTGAGACCCTTTACCTATACCTCAAAAGCATTTTAGATTTATCATCAATCTGGGAAAAACCTTTGTCATTAAGAATTATAAAACAGTGGAATAGAAAAGTCTTTAAAAATAAAGTGTTTGGACCTGTTTAAAGTAGTCAAGACAGGTTACCCACCTCCACCTTTAGTTGACCCCTACATACATACATGTATATCCCTGGCAAACGGGAAACCCGACGAAATAATTCATACCGAGACGGGCTTATCTTACGGTTTATCCTCGAACAAGTGGCAAAGTTTATGCTTTCGTGGGGCAAACACGAACAAAATAAACAGCGAGCGAAGGAGCGAATGCGAGTTGTTTAGTGGCAAAGTAACCTTTATTTGTTTTGTGGCAAGCAAACTCCCAAGGATATCCGCCGCTGATAAGCCAAAGTGCCGAAAAAGCCATTAAAAATCCCTTTTGTCTTTGCCCGATGTTGGGTTGTGGTGATACACTGGCAACACGATGTAAACAAATGCCATGAATGCGGCCAAGAAATTAAGCGTGTCAACATTGTGGTCGCGGCTTGTTGGCTGCCAAAAATGCCAAACTTGTGTGGATGGTAATAAAGTAGCGAGCAGAAGCCGCAAATTATAATTTTAACCTTTTTGCCGCCTGGTTGGGGACTGGCTGACACCCACTGACACACATGGGGAGTGTGTGCAACCGCCACGATAAGCGGTCTAGTCCCACGTCCTCCCAGTGCCTAATAGAATTAAAATCCGGGAACGGAAGTGCTCCCAGGCAAAGGTCGTGCTGGCTTTTTAATGGTTACGGCTCAAGCCTCAACCTCCGCTCCTTCACCCCTTGGGGCATCTGCGGCATATGAGTGAAAATAATAATAACAGTAATTTGAATGCTCAACTGGAGGCGCAGAGGTCGAAAATTCATATGCAAATGATTCGGAAGCCTGGGTGGAAAACCTCCGAAGCCCTTTTAATTGTTCCTGTGGCGAGTTGTTGGCCGCAAATTGAAAACAAACCATTAAGCATCTTTACTACTGCCAAAAATAATATTTCAGGATTAGCCTCAGCCCGTTCCTCCGATATTTGTGGCTAAGGTTAATTACGACATTTGGTCAGGTCGGTGAGAGTGCTCGTGGCCAAAAGATAAGGTAATCGCTTATGGTGGACTCTTTGGGTTATATAGAAAGAGCTTTTGTGGGGGAAACAAAATGCCATATAAAAATAACTTCTATCAAGAAAATATTACCCAGATATCTCCTTGCAAACTTTGTTTGCATAGGTTTATACAAATAAATTCCATTTTATGGTATTAACTTTTAGCTTTAGTTTCTGTGTGTCTCTTTTGATTATGACTATCTAATTTTTAATAATTTTACGACAGTACTTTCTTATAAAAGAGTGTGAAGCTCGAAAGATTGGCCACTTTCGTTTCAGTGACGGTTGCATAAACTTCTCCTAAAGATGGATTTCATCCCAGCCAACTTCTATGATCCGACTACCAAGGTATGGAGGGGTGACCAAATAAAAAACTATTTCGATCCCAGCCTGTCGATCGGGGAAATTGTGTTCCATGAAATGCGCCGGCATCCACAACTCATCGCCCAGGTATGTGTTATTGCATCGGAATGGTTAAATGTTATTTCAAAAATGTAGATTTCAGCCTCAGAAAATACAGTCTTGACGTATGATGAGCTCCTCAAGAACTCGATTCGCATTGCCTGCTATTTGAAATCGCTGGGTCTTGGACAATCCGATGTTGTGGGAATTACTGCCCGAAATACCACTCATATGGCCGCCGTGGCATATGCCTGTTTCTTTAATGGAATCGCCTTTCATGCTCTAAGCCTCTCAATTGATCGCAGTACCATCGGGAAACTATTCGCCATCACAAACCCGAAATTAATCTTCTGCGATGGGGATGAGTTCGAAAAGATTCGGCTTGTCACGGATGTGAAGATAGTCACCATGCGCAAACATCATCCTGATTCTGTCCCAATCGAGGAGGTTTTAAAGACCCCAATCGACGGTAACTTCTATCCAGTTCGCCTGGAAAAGGGAAATGATCAAACCCTGGCCATTGTGAACACGTCGGGCACTACGGGAATCCCAAAGGCCGTCACCATATCCAATAGTAAACAAATCTTTTTCGCTAATCAATAGTAAGTAAAAAGCAACTGGTATTTGTTTTAAATAATATTGTTTTCTTGTTACTTCCAGCCGCCTGACATCCGCTGATGTCCAATATACCAACAGCAATTTGGAGTGGATTAGCGGCTTGATGACCACTATCACCTCCGCCGTTTTCAGCACCACTCGGATCATAGACGATAATGCCTTCGATCCTAATATTGTGCTGAGCATCATTGAAAAGTACAAGGTGACGTGGTACGTCTGTGTGACTTCCACCTTAGCCATGTTAACCAACTGTCCGGGGTTCGGGACAGCCGACCTGTCCAGTTTGAGGTTACTCTTTTACGGAGGAACTCGACTGTCCGTGGAGATCCAGAGGCGCATGAGGAAAAAACTCAGTAGCGACTGTCTCTACTTTATGTACGGTAGCATGGAGCTTGGGAGTATGGCAACCGCGAACTTCCATTTTGACCGAAAGGCCAACTCAGTGGGCCGTTTGGTGGATGGCATGGAGCTCAAGATAGTCAACGAGCAGAATGAAAACCTTGGTCCCGGTCAGGAGGGAGAGGTCTTGATCAAAAACAATCAGAACTGGTCAGGATATTACGGCAGCCCAGAGTTGAGTCTTAAATCGCGTGATCCCCAGGGATGGTACCATACCTCGGACTTGGGGTATGTGGACAACGATGGTTTCCTCTACATACTGGATCGGAAGGACGATATGTTGAAGTACCAGACCTGCATGTACTATCCCAACGAAATCGAGGGCATCATTGCCGAGATGCCAGAGGTGGCGGAGGTGTGTGCTTTCGGAATAAACGATGAGATAAATGGCGACGAGGCAGCCGCGGTGGTGGTGAAGAGTAAGGGAAGCCAGCTCAGTGCCCAGGACGTTGTGGATTATGTCAAGAACCGGACGGAGGCCAAGTACAAGCATCTACATGGAGGAGCTCTTATTGTGGCCGATATAAAGCGCAGCTCCAACGGAAAAACTAGTCGGATAGCCAACAAAGACTACTTCCTGAAACAAATCAAAGGGCATTAAAAATAAGTAAGGGAATTTCTTTAATTAATTTGATTTCCCACCTATCTGTTGTTCAGTCATTAGCGCTATTGCAAGATGTAAACATTTTTTGAAGCAAGCTCAATCAAATTAAATGCAAATTTCGCGACTTTCGACTTGTACGCAATCAGCTGCAGCTTACTGGGCACACCGGGCTCACCCACGCAAACAAAAAGAGACCCAGTTGCCACTGCAACAACCATTGCCTTGGTGGTTTCAATCAGCCAACAATCAGCAACAACAAAAACTGTCTACGGGCACTGTTGGCTTTCCTATTTTCAGCTCCACTCCGAAATCGGTTTTGCTGGCACCGCAAATTGTTGTCAGACACATTCGGTGAATGAAACCAACAATCGGACAAACAAACAAACAACATAAAGACAGACCACAAATGCAAATAAAAGAGTTCGAGCACAGAAGCCAAAAAACAAGGAATCTAAAATGGTTACACGACATAGGTATAAACTTTTTGCAGTTATGTGGTTGCAGCCACTGATGCTGCCACTGGTAATGAAATGGGCCAACTGGCGCCAAACTAACTGAAAGAATCTCAGTTTTTGGCAATACCATTTACTTTGTGGCCAATAAAAAAAGTAGAGAGAATAGTAAAGGTTTCAGACATTCAATATGTATATGTTCCTAGGGGGTTTGTTGCTATATTAATTTCATTTGAAACATTTTAATTGCAGCAACACAAACAAAATATTCTGTAATTAATGCCATAAGACCCTCAAAGCCACAGGCAAAACTTTTCCATAATATCAATGATTTGTGAATTGAAACCTCACAAAGAGCAAAAATTATTCACGCTACATAATTAAGACAAGACGCGGCCAGGACTGAAACGAGGGTAAAGGGTTTCGTTCCGAGTCCTGACAACCTCAAAGTAACCGCAACCCCAACACCCAACCTCCATCTCCAGCTGTCTTGCCACAAAGTGTTGTCATTTGTTTTACCGAACTGGATTTAATTACACACAATTACCGGATTTCACAGGCCGATCCATTTACACAGAAGCTACAATCCGTGGCGGAGTTGCCTTCCCGGCCCAGGCAACAGGTAAGGCCCACCTCCCCCAACAAACCGGACTCCCGCTTATTAACGCCATCAGCTGCGTGGACTTTGGCAACAAATTTTATGCAAATTGTAAGCGGAAACTCCTTCAAAGGGAGTCGACGAGTGGGAGGTGGGGCAAAGGGGCAGCGAGTGGTGCAATCGTAAACCAAAGCTGCTCCCCTGGGTGTCAGTCCGTGGATTCGGCAACTCTTTCCGGCTGCTCCGTGTTAGTTGAGTTATTCTTATTGTAAATTAATTTCTGTTCATTAGATTTTATAATGTCACAAACTTTCTGCCGCGCAGCTGAGGCGAAGTGTTTTCTTTTGCTTTAATGGAGAAAGTGTAGAAGACTTCAATCTAAGTAAAAAAAAATACAAAATTTTCGAAGAAGGAACTAAATAGTTCTAATTTATTGGCCAAGACAAGCAATTTTTGTATAGACCAAGGGTCCTTTAAGTTTAAAAAGCCTACACCAGTGCATCGTACAGACATGTTCACATATGTGCACAGAGGAAACCGGTAAATAATCCTTTTTGAAATGGAGCACAAAACCAAATTAATTAATGTGCCACACAGCCGGAATTTATGGCCTGAATAGACACAGATCCCACCACGCAGGGTGCACAGATGTTACAGGTGATGTTGGGTCATGGATGGGGGCTGGCTTTCCAGTAGGGGTTGGACTCGTTGAGCTCATAATTACACCCAACATGGACAGAGCCAGGACGGGGAACATCCACCCGGACACAAATCGATGCGATTGAAACTTTCAGTACGGGAACATTGTTTTTGCATATTTTAGTTGGTAAGTTATGGCCTGAAGTTGGCTTCTAATTGAAAGTACACAGAGAATGTCAAAGGGAATGGGGATTGGGGATCGGAGGATTGGCCATTATGAACTCGAACTCATTGATTGCGCCAGCGATAAAAGAGTAGAAATTATGAAAATGAAATGTTTATTATTATCGTTGGCGCACACAGGGCTCTCCTGTCGACCGAGATGACAAAGCATAATAAATTGCAGGATCCTGCTCCGGCTTTTGCTCTTTTTCAGTGTTCGGTGCTCCGGTCCTGGCCCACGGTCGCAGTGCAGTGTTTTAATGAATTTTTAATTAGTGGCAATTAATATGGTAATTTGTTTGAGTTCCAATCGCCGAGTGTCATGGTTCCAGTGATATCATTTCACTTTTCAGTTGCGGTTTATGGAAACTATTAATGCAGCCTTTTCTTTTTGTCCACTAAAAATTTAACAAAAGTGAATGAAAGGAATAAACTATTCAATTACTTCAGTAAATTTTTTATTAAAGTAATTGCACTCCTTGATGAGCAATAATCTCAACTTAATCTTAACCATTTATTTACACTCATTCCCCGAACTGGGAATCCAAGTGCGCCCCCAAACAACTCCATCAACTGCAGCCGAAGGAATCAACCCAGAGTCTGATCCAAGTCGGGAAATTCAGCCAGCAGATTAATTGCATTAATTAATCGCCTAAAAAGGAGTACAAAAAATGAACGGCAGGCAAAGCACTAAAGCAAACAAATCTTCAGACAGACCGGTCCATCCATACAGATGTAATAGCACGCAATAACTTTTCGGGCAAAGACGGTAGGATGGCGGCAGGATGGCGGCAGGGAGGCAAGTGGATTTCCGGTTTTCATTAAGCTCCGGCCGAGTCCGAATGCAAAACATTCTTTGATATTCCTGGCTGCTGAATGATTTGTTTGGCCAGCTACCCGGAGTCCAAGGCGAAGCGCAATTTCATAATTAACATGGGGTTTCCACGATTATAATGGAACTACAACAACTGACCGAGCCCAGTCATCCGGAATGGCATGAAATTTTCGTCGTCGTTCTCCGACTTGATTGATCATTCCCGGCGGGTGGGCCACCCGTCGAACTTGTAATGTATCCTGTAATCGAGTGTAATCCTGTTGGACCTGCACAAAAGTTACTCAGCTGGAGGCCTTTGTCCTTTGTTCGAGTATCCTTGCTGCCTAACTATCCCTCGAATGCTTCCTCGTCTTCGGCTTGTGTCGGGCAGATGGATTAGCTTTTTACGCTTTTATTGGTCAATTGAAAATGCTTCTTTATTTTTTTTCTTTGTCTGAGGGAATTATTTGAGCAATTATAGTATTTTTTAATGTCATTTTTTTGTTTAATTAGAATAACAACCAATGAATAAGGAACTCTGTTTGTTAATTATTGTAATTATGATGTTTCATCTTTCATTTTAGTTAACCTGAAACAGAAAGAAGTATAAGTTTATGTTTCTGTTAAATTATATCCATCTTAATCTAAAAACCCCATGTCAAAGTGTAAAGATATGTCTTATTATTTTAATATAAATCTTCCATATAACCCTCAAATGATGAAAGCAATGCATTTTTCAGTGTATATAGATTTTGGTACTTATCCGTTGACATCAAAAGTCATCAAGCCCTATTCCATTCAACTTTATCTGCCAGGACTCCCGTTCCACCAGGAATCGGCTGTCCCATGAGGGGAAAAAATCAAAATCAAATGCCATAGCAAAGTGGATTTTCCACCCTTTTTATTAGCAATTCCTCGTTGGTGGTTCGGCCCTGCGTTCGGATGGTGGGTGGTTCGTGCCGTGTGGTGGGGTGCTTGGATAGTGGGGTGGTTGAGGTTGGTCTTTGCGGTAATCCCACAATGAGCTGCCATAATAGATGGCAAGCAAATTGAAGAGCTTTGTGGCCTGGTTGCGGTTGTCGCCGTGGTTTTTCGGCTTTTGGGTGGGTTTTGAAACGGAATTGACTTGTGTGTTGCGTTTAACATTTGCGGTTTCGCACTTTTGCAACAATCCGAACGCGACGACGTCGTCCACGTGGCATGGACATGGAAAGGGGGAGGGTCGGCCAGATCCATCCGTCCCGACTTTTGTGCCCGTGTGTCCTGCCATTGATTGTACGCAACAGGGTGGAAAGTTGAAGTGCATCCGGGAGTGGTCAGCTGGGGCCCTTGTTTGCTTGCCGGCCAAATTACCGGGCCGGCGTGGAAGCTGGATGTACTGTCATTATGCGAATTATGAGTGCGATAAAAGGCATTAAACAGTTCATCCTCTTTTTTTTCAGCTCTTAGACACCGGGTTTTAGGCTAATTGAAAATGGCCGATGGACAGGTACTGGACGCAGGTGCGCAATTCCTAAATGATGGGTCTTTTTGTCATTGGGAAGGAAGGGGTTTTTGTTTGTCATATAGTTGAGTGCTTTTCATCATCCCAGAAGTATGCCACATGAATTTCCGCCTTATTTTTTAGAATTGCCCGAAACTTGTGTCCTTTCCCCGACTATTTTTTTACCTTATCAGTGGTTTATGCTTGACATATTTCAACATGCATGCATATATATGAATTATCGGGAGTTCTTTTCCGTGCATGTCAAATTTTGTGACATTTTTTGGAATTTGAATCCTGACAGTTGATGAGGTGGCATGTGGACACACATGTGGGGGAGATCCTGCAAAGGGGAGAGTCTAGGGGTGGAGCTGGGGAGTCACCTGAATTTATGGCCGGCCTTAAAGCTCCCAACCTGGATGCTGGGGTGGAGATGCAGATGATGTAATTAAATTTGCCACAGTGACAATTTCATCTGCCCCCCGGCTTGTCCTGAAGTCACGACCAACCCTTTTGCTGTTTGGAATACCCCCACTCCTACCTTCATATATCCTCGGAGTTTTTTTTTCGCAGGGCTTGCCAAGAGGTTGAGTGTTGTTACATTATCATCGACATCAGAAAGGGCGGGCCCAGCTGCCGAGAGTGTGTGTCCTGCGAATTTCCCAACTCCTGCGGAGATCTGGCGCAACTGTTTTGTAGTCGTATTATGTGTCATTTGCTCTGAAGTGGTTTCAAATGTGCTCTTCTCCTCTCTTTTTAAGTGATTTAATGGATTCTGCATACATGAGCCGCTCTGGTAAGTTGTTAATTGCTTCAGGCGACTTCAATTAATGGCAATGCGATGATTCGGAGGATTGTCGCGCGATGTTTGGAGTGTCCTGCAAAAAGCAATCATCCGGAAGTGACTTTCTGGCAAAAACTCGACATATGCAAATTAGAGAACACACTTTAAGTGAAAGGGACCTAAAAGTTCTTTTGAGTTCCGCTAGAACTTATTGATAAGTCGTTGATTAACTTTGTGCTATATTATTTCTCCTGAGCACCCAAAAGATTGCTACAAAAGTTGAACAAACTGGATTCCATTGGAAAATGGCATACAAATTTTTATGGCTTATGCCACCACAAAATTAATCCTTTCCTGTAGTGCATTTTCGCTCTGGCGGGTAAAGCGTTTAATTGAAGAATAACAAAAGTCTAGCAAATCGACAGCCACGGAATCATTCCATCAAACTGTCAATAAGCAATTCATTTGCAAATGCGAGGCAGCACAAAGGCGAGTTGAGATAAAAAATGCTTAAAAAAGAAAACCCAAAGAAAATGTCTGCAATCGTAGGTGAGTTGGTCCATGTCATTGTTTGTCAAAAAGCCATTTGCGAGTGTATCGAATTTCATGAGAAAAAGCTGTCTCGAATGGCTAAGAATTTAAAGCAGAAACGAATGGAAAATACTCTTTAAAGGACATATTCCAAATCTCTTAGGCCATAAAAAACTTACTTCATTTCAATCGAATTTTTCATATTATTTGACCCTCTATAAGAGTATTTAAGAGCATTTAAAATTCGACTTTGCCTTTACCAGTTCCTGTGGTCCATTGGCACCCACCTCACTCTGGCCGAAGGTGGCGCTACTTCCCCTGAGAGCCCCTCAGCTCCAGGACTTTGGCAACCTATCGGGGTATCGAAGCGCCCCATCTAACCGAAGCCCTGACATTTGTGCCTCCTCACTTCATGCACAATCAACGGCTCGATTTAATGGAAAAAATGGATTTCACTCTTCTGCGCCGGCTCTCTGCGGTTTCGCCATTGTTCCCGGAACAAAGAAACTCCGGCGGACGAATGTGTGTTTGGATGCAGGCCAGAAAAAAAGTGGCAAAAATATTGGTTGGTTTGGCCATAAGAAGAGCGTTTAATGAACGTGTTTTTCTCCTCGTTTTGTTCGTTCCACTGCCTTCTATTGGCAGTGGGAATCCTCAATTTCGCACAACAAATCGAAAAGTTGTAATTGAAGCTTTTGCATTGGCAATGCGAAACTTTTTGTTGAAACGACTAGAAAAAAAACAGTCAATGAATTTTTCACAATTGTTGTGGGCCTCAAGAGCGTTCTGTTTAATTAATTGTGGTTTGAGGCTTTGAGCCCAACATATGCAGAGGGGGGAAAATCGCAAAATAAAAATTGAGATATCTGGGCTGGGCCAAACCTTGATTTAAATTTAAAATACTTGTGACAGGGAGCCGTGCCAAAAAAGGAACGACCGATTTTTTTTGCCGTATTTGGAGTACAATGCAACCGCGATAAGCAGTGTGAAGCGTATAGGAAATTAAATTTTTTCCAATCAAAAACATTTCAATGGCAGTTCACACTCGCAATTTTCGGGAGACGGGGAAAACCGGTGAAAAGCGAAGGGTGTTGGGATGGGAGACAGAGATATGCAATCAGGATTCATACTAGCCTGGTGTTGGGAATTTGTTTGCTTGGCAATTGTGTCAATAAACTGGCAAAAATACATATCAAATTGTTAAAAACTTTTTAGGGCTGTCTAATATGAAGGTGTTTAAGGGAATTAAAGCTTGGCAAAATATTTCAAAAAATAATTCTGTACTTGTTTGCCTCCTGTGAGGATTGAACTCACGACCCCTGGTTTACAAGACCAATGCTCTGCCACTGAGCTAAAGAGGCTATCTTGGAGGTGGTTCCATTCCTTCTAAGATATGTCACCTGCCATCATTGGAAAGATACATCTTTCCGAATCACTAATAGATAATATGGAATATCTTATCGAGTATCGCGAGTACATATGCTCTTGTGCTTTACAGGACTTTTACATTATATAAAATGAAATAGCTGTAGTTGAGATTGAATGGAAACAAGAATACTTTTCATGGACCAAGTTCCATTTAATTTATTTACTCTGGGGCCTTCCCAATCCTTGGGATTGCCCGGGGGGCGGCGAAAGGAAAGGCGAGGGGTGCGAAAACAATAACATTAAATCACTTAAAGTGTCAACATAGCCCTGGTCAATGTACCAAGTGCAGGTCCAGATGGCATCATTCATTATCATAATCTGCAACATCATAAAGCAATTTGGCTCTAGTGGAATGAGTTTGTTTTGCGTCTCGTCCACGGATGTGTGTGCTGGTCGCTCTTGGAAATCTTAATTACTTGCCCTCGCTATTTGGACCAGAACTTGACCCAGGACGAGTGTGGAAAGCTGTCCCTCGGCTGACCATAATGGGGGTTAATTGGTCTGTGGTGCACGACACGCATACATCTTGGTAATTAACCAGAGGAGCAAGTGAAGGAGCGCCCATTGCCCATAGCCCATAGGGCCATATGGAATGGCTTTCGAGGCGACACTCTCACTTTCACTCTAGGAACTCGAAGTGAACTTCAAAATTAATTTATGAGCCATGGCGTTAATATTAATTTCGCATGCTTTCTCCCCTAGAGCTATTACACTGCCTAGTGTCATTGGACTTTCACAATTTATCGTTTCATTATGTTAATTATTGGCAATTGCGAGGAATTTCGCCCTTAAACGAATCCAGCGATAACCCCAATGCACTTTTTTAATTCAGCAAAGTTTCTATTACCGCGAAATTTTCCATTTGCCGGCCCAGACCGGCCAACAATGGTGGACGGACCATTAGCCATTTCCGTATCCACCTGCTGGCGGACCAATCTTTCATATCCAAAATTGAAACTCATTGTTGTCCCAGCCGAAAAGAAAAACAGCCGAAATCCGCGCTGGACAATGCAAACAAAGTGCATGGAGGATAATGGAGAGGCAATGCATATATAATGAATGGATTTTGGGGTTCCCATCTCAGCGGAATTAAAGGGAAATTTCAAATCTGGTAGAACATAACTTTAAATCAGAAGAATCATTAATCAACTTGTATCACCTCCACGGACACTTTCACTCCCTCGGATTTTCATTAGCCAACTGTCAACTGTCAAATGCTGTTAACGATTTGGCTTATCCCACTGACTGAGTCCTGATTTCGAATCGTCCTCCCACTGTTTGTGGGCGTTCGAGTGTCTTGTCCTAAGGGTGCTTTGCTTGTTTGCTCTTGGGTTGCCCTTAATTGTTATTTGGACAAATTGTTTTTCGTTAACCAGCCAACGATTAATTATGTGGTCAGTTCCCTCCCTTTCTCCGGACGGAGGATAAACCATAAACCGCATCGGTTGGCTCCAAAATTTATAAGGGTTTCCGCAATTAAACCTGCACTAATTACCAACAATAAGACAATTAGAAAAATATGCCGTGAATTTGACTGGAGGAGCCAAGGAAGCTTTTCAGAATATAAAAGGAACATGCCCTCGTTGGAAAAGGGTTAATGTAATTTAAAGGAAAGGTTTCGTCGACCTAATGCAATTATGCCATTAATATTTGGGAAAGTATTTATTACAAAATTAAAGACTCCCAAAGATATAGAGAATACAACTTTACCCTTTTGCTTCCTGCCTGGCGTAGAATTCGTCATCAGTTTCATAGATTATATAGCTAAGTCGGGGCTGATCGGTCTTGACTGGTGGCGGCAGTTTCTCAATGGCGGCCGCCATGTGCTCGTTCGCATTCAGTTCGCCCAGCAGCTCGGCCATCATGGAATAGGAGACGCGCTGCAAGCGGGAGCCCTCCTCACGCCACTGGAGGAAGAGCTCATGGTTGTTGGAGAGCTCGCTATCATTACCGGAAAACAGGTACTTGAGGCGACAGCCGTGGTAGCCACGCATTCCCACATATTTTACCACCTTCGAGGGCCGCTCTCTTATTACCTTCGTCACCAAACAAGGTCGGGCGTCGACATCGTCATCGCCGGGAGTGGGGCTAAAGCTGGCACTGCTGCTGTCCGAGCAATTGACGTCGAAGTCGCTCTCGCTGCTGGACTCGTTGATGGGTCGATTCCTTGGTTTCGACTGACTCTGCCCCTCCATTGCCAGTGGGGAGCGCAGGATCTTTATCTGGCGAGTGTCTATCAGAAGTTGCAAGTAGTGCCACTGCCCATCCGGACGCAGGGCCTTCAGAAAGATCCGTGTTTTCTCCGGATTAATTGGCTCAGCATCGTGTAGCAGGCGTAGCATTAGTTGGGTGGGGGTGATGTGGCCAAACACGTCCGCAAACTTGGTGGCTGAATCGTAGCCCCTTTGGAGCAGACGCAAGGCATCCGCATACAGTTGCACGGCCACGTCGAGGCCTAGAACCTCGCCCAAGCACTGCAGGCATCGGGAGCACTGCAAGCGACGATGACCCCGCGTATAGGTGACCCCGGGTCCGATCACCTGAGGGCTCACCACCAGGTAGTTGAGTCCGTAGTACAGGTGCTCATCCCTGGGATATATTGGGACCTTGCCACGTCCGCAAAAATAGTTGTGTGGCTTTGTTGTGGTCATCGGCACCGACTTGATCTGGAGGAACTGCCTCGGGGAGATCACCTCGTTGGCACAGTTGCTGCAGTGAATGGAAGAGGTCGTGGTGGTCTTTATGTGGATTCGCAGGTCCCCCAACTGGACTTCGGGGTCCATCATACGGTGGTTTATACGGCAGAGTCCCAGGCCGAAAGTCACATTGTTCGCCTGCATCTTGCCCAGAGCATATATGGGTTCGCCGTCGTCCGTTTTCACAGCGAGGTCGAAGAACTGGTCCAGCTCGATGCGGTACTCCAGGTGCTGTTCGGTCCAGCAGATGCCATTGCTACTAACCTCAATCATCTCCGAATGGTTGAGGTCCACACTGTTTGCTTGGTAAAGATTTACCGAGCGAAACAAGACCACATTGATGGAGTTGCGATTGCGCAGGATGGAGATGACAACCTGGTCCAGTGGCATGATTTTAAATTATTTTTCTTTTCTACGAAGTCAAAAATTATGACAGCCACGTTATGTGAAAAGTTTAGAAAGGTCCCTTGACGTTTCCCTCGAATGTTCTTCGATTATTTCATAGGGTTGCCATACTCTTTTCCATTTCATTTAAATTCGAATTAATCTACCCTACCGTTGACCTTTTTCGATTAAAGCCTCGGTAATAATTTTATTTGATTGTGCCACATGAACAAATTTGGGTTCTTTGAAGTCCTGCTGCGGCTTTTGCCGTAGCACACCTTTTAAAGCCCTTTACCTAGGGCTTAACAGGGCAACTTTTTTGGCTTTGTTTTTTGATTTTCCGGCGCGTGGGTGGATGTTGTTTTTGGCGGAATGGCAGTCGAGGCCCTTTGGCTCTTTTGGACAGAAGATAACGCGATGCGCAGCGGCCGAAAAAAAGTTTTGCGTCATAATAAATAATTTCAGCGCATTCGTCTGGAAGGATTAAGTCCGCCGAAAGCCAGTTTTGGTTTACCTAGACACTTTACATTGTCATTCTAAAAGTAAATGAAAACAAGTGTTTAAAGTCATTGGAAAAACATCGATAAGAGAAGATTTTTATCTTTATATGTGAACTGTCAGATAAGTTGCAACCATGTGATATGATTCATTCAAGTACTTTTGTAGCTTAAGTTTTATAAAAAGAGTCCAGAGTCCCAGACAAGTCTCTTTAGCTCAGTGGCAGAGCACTAGTCTTGTAAACCAGGGGTCGTTAGTTCAATCCTCACAGGAGTCAAAGGATGAGGCACGTTGAGCTTCCAATATTTTACTATTTTGTTTTCCCCTTTATCCAAAATTTCAAAGTAGTCTTTTTTCATTAGCAAATCAAACTCGACCATCCAAAAGACACAAAGCCAAGAGAAAAATGTCACCCACAAATGTGTATTCAATTTTTGATAATCCCGACCCGTTGACAAAGCCAAATGGTTTAAATTTTTAATTAGAAACTCACACAGACGGCGGCAAAAATCCACCCAAGGGCAATCATGTGTGACATTATCTTTGACAGGACATCAGCATCAGCAGGACTGGCTCCTTTGACACCACCCACAAAAAAGCTTTTCGTGGTTCAAGCAAACACTGTTAACAAGAATGGTGCGATGCGTACAAGGACTTTGCCAAGGATACGCCAGCTCAGACTATTAGATGACATCGTCGAGTCATGGTAAATATTGACACAAATGTTTTTGAATAAAAATTCGACCCCACGTTGCGTGCTTTTAATTATTTGTTTATGCTAGCTGCGACTCCATAGCTTTCTTATTTGTTTATAATTAAAGCGCCGACAATTTCCTTTACGCATTTATCGCTGCCAATCGCTTTAATTTTGATTTGCATTCAACTTCTTGATTAAAAATCAACAGAGTTCAGAGTTCAGTCTGGTTAATTATTGTGGCCTCAATATTTTGTGGTGGTTATTGGTTACCTTCTTCAGCGATATTCTATCGTAATTTCTATAAAGATTTAAGAGGTGCAAGAAGATATTGATTGCTTCTATTTTATGTTTCTTACATGAAGAAATTCCTTTCGATTAGAGTTTAAGTGTTACAATCCAATCCAATTATGTTTCTGGTATCAAAGTGAAAGTGGGGCCTCAAAGTATGCTGCTACATTTCCTGTTGAGTCAGCCAAAAATTTAACTTTTTCCCTAAAATTTTTGCCTCGTGGGGGTAGAGATGGCAATTTATCATTTTAGACTGTTAAGCAAGTGTTGACTGATGAGCCCCAAAGGGGGCGGTGGGTGGTGGGCGGCAAAGGGGGTGGCCAAGTCGCCGGCGCCCCCTTTTAACTTTTGAGCTCGCCGCAACTGACAATTGGCCTTGCTGCTCGACTGCCTGGCTCCTTTGGTAATTAATTTTGATGGAGGACACATTGTGCTTAGTTGACGCAGTTCACCCACAGATGCGCCCAGGTAAGGACAACTTTTTTGGGGCACTTTGTGCCGGGCCGGGGATTAATCTGCATCTGGCCAGCAGCTGAGGCGGAGGACAGGATTTTTGGTGTTTCTGCGTTTTGGTGTTTTAATTTCAAGCGCTGGCTGTGCTTGCTGGTCCATCAATGTCTGGATGGGTCTAGCTAGAGACAAAAGCTATTAAGGGAATTAAAAATGCATGATGCTAAAAATGGGTTTTGCTCCCAGCCCTCTCAGCTGCGACTTGAAGGTGCGTGGCACTTAGTTAATTAGGGGGATGTGGACTCCGTAAGAGGCAGGGAGAGCCCCCAAAGTCTGTGGCATTTTGCTAGAGTTAAAATATTTCATAATTCATAGATTCAATTGTTTCCAGCTGAGATAAATTGCATGTTTCTTTGACTGCAATTACGCGAAGCAGAAGATCGCATTTAACTGTTTGTGCACTTTGGCTGCCACGGCAGTGGGCGTGTCCTGCACCAGCCACGCCCCCCAGTTCAATCTTACTTGTGCGATCTGCTGGCGAGCGGAGCG
This sequence comes from Drosophila varians, assembly GCA_018150405.1. NCBI lineage: Eukaryota > Metazoa > Arthropoda > Insecta > Diptera > Drosophilidae > Drosophila > Drosophila varians. Next base: position 15,351,469 of record JAECWK010000015.1, on the reverse strand, counting down.
CTTGCCCACCACCACCCGCACCCTTTTCTAATTTCTTGGGAATTAGAGTTGAGAAATTATAAGCTGGCAACTTATGCACTCACCCTGGCCCATTCATTCATTTATTTATTCATCTGGCTTAATTGCCAAAGACAATCATGATCATGAAGAGTATGCTGATGCTCGAACAAAACTCTTTAATATACTTTCTTTGAAAGCCAGTTCCGCATGCGCCCTTTATACCCTTTCGGATAGGAGTCTCTTTCAACTATAATGTATCTTATAATTTTTATATTTTCTGTATAATATTGAATGGAAAGAAGAATATTTTATGTTCGTTGTCTTGAGGCATTGTTACAATAAAGTTCGACATCTTTTTGTTGTCTCCTTCTAAGTTCTCGCTTTGTGGTTGCATTTTGCGGTTTGTGTTCATTAATTGTTCTATTAGTTTTAATTGATGGTGGCACTTGCAAATGTACAAAGTTGAATTGCTGTGGGATAGATGCGAGATGCTTTCCCAACTGAATCACAGACCATGGGGCAATGGTAGGCGGCAAGGCGGTAGCTGCCGCCTTGCGGTCTACCTTAGCATATTGGTCATCTATAGAGGTGCCACTTATTGATGCGGCCGTCGAGATAAGTTTGTGGCACAGTTGCCGGCTGTTCGGGACGTGATTATCGCTTATACCTTTTGCATGTTGGGTCAGCTGCCGATGCCAAGATGCTCAGATGCATCTGGAATGGCTCGCGACAACGGCAACGGCAGTGACGTTGCATGTTGCATGTGTGACACAAAAAGTGCTTCCTCATCCTTTGAATTCCTTGAACTTTCCAAAGTGTTGAGTGGGAATTATGGCGATAAGCGATAAACGGTATGCGATAAGCCACCCGCTGGCAGTTGACAGTGTTTCGGCTTCAAGAATTTTGCATTTACACCGAAAAAATTGAATGTTTCAACTTTTTCGAATAAGATTTGTGGGCACTCCACGGGCAGCTGTGTTGGCCCTCTCAAATTTAGCCTAAAAACCCACAAATTACGTTTTGACCAGTCTGGAAAATCGCATTATCCGCTCAGTCGGCGGTAGAGAAATCTGAATCCACCCTCATGGCCCGCAAAACTGTCTGCTAATGTCGCAATGTCGCACGCCCCTCAAAAGTCCTTTGTCCTGCGACGGTCATTGTTTCTCTAACAAATTGATTCAGCAAAAACTGGACAAAACGGAACATCTTGCAGCATCTTACAGGCTGTGATCTTGGCTCATAGATTAGCCAGAGTCCGGTCGGTTATTGTCATGGAAATTGCGTATTGCTGGCTAGCAACTGCCCCTGCAACTGCCACTGCAACTGCAACCGAAATTGCAACTGCAATCGGCCACATCGGAGGCATTTTTCGGTAGCCGGGCGGGCTGGGCTAGCCTGGGCTGGGTAGGAAACAAACGCATTGTCCTGTACCTAGGGTTTGTCTTGAATTTGTATCGCCTTTTCGAAATCTACTTAGCACACAATGGCGTTGAAATAGCCTTATTGCTTTTTGAGTGCTATTTGCGTAAGATTTATGGTTTGATTTGGATTTTGGACGTGGATTTTCGGCGTCACATTCACATATTTTTGGTATGGAGCTTTCAGCTCATTATGCGAACATTTTCACCGTTTGACTCGGGCTCAATTACCAACTGCCTGACAGATGGGTTCAACTTCGTGATTTTGCAGAATTTCCAAACTCAATTTAGGCAGGCCAGCCAGCTAGACAGCTAGACAGCCAGGCAGCCAGCCAGCCGGCCAAACGATATTCAAATGTTGTCAAAGTCGTCGAATATTCCAGGCAGAGTCTAACTACCGTTCCGGGAATGGAGCCGCACAAACAAACACCCACCTAGGCAACAAAGCCACCTCGACACCTTAAGCCCAATACCACTCGGCAGCGAGCATCCAACATCCAGCATCCATCGCACCCACTCATCCACCCAACTGGCCCGATAAATTTCACAAATCTCTCAAATCGCGAGCCGCAAGTCGCGACTCTTCAAAGATGTTTCGCTGGAAAAGCAGAAAGCTGAAAGCAGAAATTTAAGAGGAAAACTGGAAAAGAGGAGAAGATGCTGCCGCGGCAGATGCGGCAGTGACGCTGCCGTATTTATGGCATTTGCATATATTTTGCATAACGCAATCGATGGCATCGACATGGAAAATATGTTTGCCTCGCCATTGGCCTGGCTACCTACTACATACGTACTTACTAAGTAAGTAAGTATTCCCCTATTCTTAATTCGGCTCGGATACAGCGCACATTTGCATAGAGATGCGCAAAGATTTGCTGGGAAATGATTGTGCTTCTTTTTCGGCCGGGGTTTCTGTTTCGGTTTCGGTTAAGGCCCAAGATTGTGGCTTTTCCCACTGGCGAAAGTTGGCCAAAATGAGCAGAAAAAACAGCAGCGGCGACATCGGGCCGCCCTCAATAAGCTCGATCTCGAGCTAATGTATTTATGTATTCGCGAAAAATGATAATTAAGTCTACTTGTCGTCTATCTGCGAAATAAAATCTAGACAACATATTTTTCATGTTCAAAGTACAACTTTTCCGCTACAACCAAAACGTGCGCGCCCCCAAAAACCAAAAAACCAAAAATCCAAAGTAAATCCAAAGCAAAGCTGGCTAGGGCGGGGCGGGGCCCTGTCGCTAAACCCGATTCCGAGATATTAATATTTAAAATTCAGTAGCAAACTTTTGGCACGTTATTGTTTGACTTTGGAGCATTTTCTGAGACCCAGATTGTTATCAAAACAATTTCTGTTTGTTGCTCTAACTGCAGATGCCGATACGGATCCAAGAAACTAAAATAAAAGATTTTGTTGTGGGGCTCGGGCTGTTTTTTTTTTTCGGGTAAATTCAGTAGCCGGCAGTTGCTTGACCCGGCAACTGAACTCAAATTTATTTTTTTCTCCCGGCAAATTGCACTGCAGCCCGACTGATTGTCTTCGGCGGCAGCAAGAGGCAATAATCAACGACAAGCTGCAATGCCGCAGCAGCAACAAGAGCAAATAAAATAAAGTCATGTTGCGGCCGCAATTGCAAAGTTTGTTCAATTTGTTAGCCAAACAAAGTAGACATTAATTGAACCCGGAATCTGGTGGCCCACAACTAAATGAAGTAATAAGAGCTACGTTTTAAGTGCAGACCCCAAAAACTTTCCTGCAGTTCAGTGCTCCGGGACAACCTGCAACTTGCAACCTGCAGTCTGGCCTCCTCCAGAACCCCCTCCCGGGTCGCTTCCCAATCCTCCCATTTTCATCACGTAGCAAATGCCATAATTTGCAACACGTTCGCCTGACCATCATCGCGGTGCGGTATGGCACGGCACTGCCCGGCATCATCATCTTCTCGGATATCAACCTGATGGCATTTTTCAGCGGCAACATGCAAAGGAGCCAGTCTCAGGTGGGGCAATCAACACCTGTCGGCGGTGCTGCGAGCCCTTTCGAACGCATAATTTAAACTGGGCTCTATTGCACGTTGATAATCCGTGACGATCGATTGCCTGGTGATATCCTCGGCCGTGCAATTAAGTAATGCACCACAACAGTGCCCAGCCATGCAACATGCAGCATGCAACACCCCGGCCCACATCAGCGGAGCGGGGCAAATTCAAATTACATTTATTACGATCTGCTTTAATCTGGTTATTTAGTTCACTTATCGAAATCTGCCTGTGAGCCAGCAGTCGGGCAAATTTGTTAAAAAGATATTGGCATTTATGTTGTTATTAGGTTTTATTAATGGTTGCGGTTGCGGCGGGGCAGTCCGGCTCTCTGATAAGCATTGACACCGCACATCCAGGCTCTGGCCAGGGTCATTTTCACGTTGCGCAATCCCAGAATCCCATTTCCAGCTAAGAAAAACCCCAAGCCGGACTTGGTTTCTGGCTTAAATCGGTGTTAGTGATGCTGTCGTGCTTTGGGCCTTGGTTATTGGAGTTATTTTGGGAGCAGGAACTATATATTCACTTGAATCGTGTCACGACACATTGTCATTTTTCGATATTTGGCTATTGGTTTTCTGATTTTGTGGATTCTTGGCTTTTTAGTTTTTCAGCTTTCCCCCACCCGACACCAGCGGTCTCACACAGCGCGCACAATTGACGCGTGTTGGTGATTGCCATTGCTCGTACCTTTCCATTTAATGGTGTCCATATGATTCATGGCACTCCACGCCGGGACTGGGTCCAGTGCACCCATCGCACCAGAGCCTCAGCGACGACGAAAAATTCGTTAAATACAATTGGATTTTTCAGCTTTTTCTGCTGCACTGACGACGTGGCCGGGGACGTTGATGATGTGCCTCCTGCACCACCTCCTTGGTATCCCTGTGTGCCAGGGAATCGTGCAATCGCTGCGGCCTGGGCACTGGCACTGGCACTCCCCCGCGGTGTGCCCTCCTTCCGCCCGCCTCCCAGTGCCCCCTCATCGCCCTTTACAAAAACAATTGCAATTTTCAACTAATGCTTATTGCTGGAAATCAGTTTAGGAAAAGCCAAAGGAGTCTGCCTCGCCGAATATGTGTATGCACTCAACAAAATTGGCTAACCCTTTTCGAATATTGTTATGAATTTAAAGTAACTTTTATTTAATGCAAACTATATATTCTTTCTGTGTAGGATCCAGTCGCTATCGGAGGATGGAGTGGGAGCTTTTGCCGAAGCTGGAGCTGGGGCTCCGAAGTCATAGACAGAGTCACCGTCACAGTCACCTGGGCTGAACTCTGGGCGAACTCGCCTGGGCGCAGAGCACAGAGCACTGTGAAAAGGTGAGTCCAGTCCACTAACAGTCGCCCCTTTGATGAAAACTGTAAATTTACGAACTTTACTTTAATCACCGAACATGAATCGCGCACAGCATGAAGCTGCCGAGGCCCGATTCTGATACCAATCCTGCCATCCCCCCCGGTTTTCCTCCACCCTAACCCGTAACCCATTCTCGATCTCGTTCCCGGTCCTCTTCCCGTCCCTGTTCCCGTTCCCGTTCCCATCCACCTCATAATCATCATCATCTTCATCTTGGTCTTGGCTTAAGTTTTGGATTTGGCCTGGGTCTTCTGCCGCAAAGATGCTGTTGCTGGTTACTTGGTTTTGGGTGTCGAAATCTTTCGTCAGTCTGTGTGCCAGTTGCTTAACTTTTGTTGCTTTATGTAATTTAATAATTTATTTTGTAGATTAATTGGTTTTAATGAAGTAGTAACTACAAAGTCTCAGGGTTTGGATTCTAATAAATAGAAGAAAGTTAAAGCAACGATGTTGAAGAATCACAAAATAATTTAAAAAACCTCTACTCTTTCTAGATTTCTACAAATTTGTTTCGATGGGATGGGACATAAGTTCCTTCTTCTAAAATCCTTATACAATTTTTTACATCAACCACCAGCAGCTCCATAAACTAAGTTGAACAACTTTTAGCTGTTTGCATGTTTTTGAGTTTGGCCGAGTGAAAATATTTCTTGGCATTGCGACGCATGTTCAGAGTTTTGTTTGCTGTCGTTGTTTTCATGTTTTGATTTGCAACACACCGGGATCCCTTTGTCCTCTGGCCAGCAGGAGTGGCGAAGGACGATGGCACTCGGGCAGCAGGAGCAGAAGCAGGAGCAGCAGGCGATAACAGGGAGCAGGAAGGCGCTCATTGACTTTGCCCTCGAAGTTGTCATTTGGTGCGTCTGCCGTTGCTTCCGATAGCCTGGCTCCAGACAGGACACTCGAAGAAATATTTTCTACTTTATTTTAGGTGCATAAAACTACAATTATAAATACTCTCCAAAGGCTTTTTTTATAAAATACCTTTTATACTCTCGCAGAATTTCCAAATATCCCAAGTAAAATAAAGGACACATTTTGATGAGTGTAAAGTCCGTGGAACTGGGAGTTTTTGGAGTGTGCACCCAAGTCATTCCATGTCGCAGCATGTTGTCAGTGTTTATGTGTTGCTCTTTTCCATGCTTTTTGGCCATATAGTCCTGTTCCTTCTGCATTCTGGCTGCCTTTCGAGTTGTTTTGTTTGGTTTTGTTTTGGGCTGGCTTCTGATACCGATTTCAATTCTGATTCTGATTCTGGTTGTGTTTTGTTTTGGCCTTTTGTGTCGTCAATTGGTCGAGTGCGTGCTTTGTTGCCATCTCAGTCGGCCGCCTCATGTCCATCGAGTGTTTATGCCTTTGTTTTGACTTCGTCCCCGGCTCGATTTTGTATCTGATAATTTATTGCCCGGCTTGTGCCAAAAAAAGGGAAGATTTGGCCCAAAGGAAAAGGTTCGGCCTGTCGTGTGCCCGGGAGATACTTTTCAGCCCAAGGAGATATGCGGGACTCCCGATGATAGCGGGTCGTTCAGAGGCCAATGGCAACACCTTCGCACCGAGCATCTGTTACTACTTTGGTAGCCCCTGATTTTGGTCACTTTTGCAGACGTTCCTGTTGTTGCTACAACTTTGTTGTGTCCTCTGTTTATGGGATGCTCTTCGCCACTGCCACTGCCCCTGCCTTTGCCTCTGCCCACCCCGGTTCCCCCTAACCAATGACCAAATGAAAAATCCACTTCGGCTCATTGTGTCGCCTGTCACCTGGAATTAGTAACTACAAGTATGTTAAAAGGTTCATTCATGTTGCGCTTGTTTTGACTTTTCCTTCGCGCCATTTGTAGTCCTCGTTCTCCGGGACCTCGGGATTTCGTCCACAGCCCGGAATCTCCCGGGGATATCAGTTTCGCTCAGCGGCTTCACGGTGTTCCCTTGTCTGTAAATTGATAGCCAGCTAAAATAGTCTGCATATTTGCCATGCTTGACAACTGGAAAACCGAAACTGCAAATATATTGCCCAAGTAGAGGATTCTAAAGAGTTCTTTATTGGGAGTCTTTGGTATCATGAAATAAATGTTTTCAATTGTTTGTCTATATTTTTATTCTAATCTCCAAGATGATGAACTATATTCCGATATTCCCTTATAGACTGGTCGATGGTTATAATTTTTCTTGTGATGCTTCGAAAAACGATTCTCGCAGACAGTGATGGCCAAGTCCATCCTCTTTTGCGAAATGCTTAAGGTTTGGAGAAGATGTTCTATCGAATTCAGGTCAGTGGGGACCCATTCGTGAAAAGCTTCCGAAAGGATGTATATATTTTTCTCTTGGGCCTGATTAAACACAGCCACTTGGTTATTCAGGAGGGTCAGCTTGATAATGGACTCTATCGTGAGATTTTGAATCGATGGAAGATCTTTCAATGCAGCCAATGAATTAACTTGGGATACATTCAGTTGGTCAACGGATTCCTTCAACTCGAACACCTTTGGCTTGACATAACCTTGAAGGATTCGTTTCACCAGCTTCAACTTCTCATCTAATCCTTTCGAGCTACGTAGGACAGTTTCCTGTATCTGGGAAATCTTGTTAGCAAAGTCTGTTACAATATTGTTGGTGTTTTTGTTCAATTTGAGGATAATTGCAAGATTGTTGCTAGTCCGGTTGGCCACAAAGTCGATCTTATTAAGGTTATGGACAAACGCGTCGAGTAATTTGGCTTGGCTGAGGTAGGCATTCCGCCTTAAGTTTCGAAGGACCTTTTCCAGGGGATCGATAAGGTTTAGCGACATAGCTTGGAGATCCAAGTTCACATCGATGTTTAAGTATGAAGCAGATATGGAGTGTACTAGGGTAGTACTTTGGGTAAATAGTTCAGCATTTGATGTCAGTAGTGCCAGAATCTCCTCTTCTTTGGACAATGGCTGGGTGGTTGTGGAGGCAATGGTTGAGGTAGCATCAGGTGTGGTTGAAGAGATGGATGTGCTATCTGACCCCAAATTTGAAGGAGTACTAGTTGGAGATTCACCCACAGGCCTCGTGGTAGTGCCTGTAGTTATAGAACCAGGAGTTGGAACAACCCCTTCAATGTCATCAAAGTCGGGAAAGATGTTTCCGGATGCCGACGTCTGATTTGTGGTTGCATCTTGTGCACACAGAGAGGCCATTAGAGAAGCCGATAGAAGAAAAACGACGGAAAAATGCATCTTATGCTCTAGACAAAAACTTAAACGTTAAACTGACTCTTGATGGCCCTTACCCCTAGCTTAAATACGATTTACATAGCTGCCCACATACACGTTCCGGTCTCAGGTGCAGGTGTGCTATCATCACACTTTTTTCAGCCACCTCCGATTCTGTGAAGTTTTTCCCGAGTTGTGCATTTTATCGACTGCATGTTGGGCTTGTGGGTCACCGTGTTCAGCACGAGTTTGATGTTTGAAGAAGCCACCGATTCTGGTTCATTGTACTGGGAAGTGCTGGGAGACAAAGAAAGAGTGCCAGGGAGCAGCACATGGCTAGATTCCCCCGCGCGACAACCGGCGGAGATCTATCAGCAAAAGCAAACTATTAACCGCACAAAAGTCAACGCCAGCCAACATGAGGGTCACACTCAAAGTCAAATTTTAATGAAAAAGTGATTCATCATTTAAGGGGCTGCATCAATTAATAATGGCCAGCGGGGCGAGGGCGTGGACAGGGGGCTGGCTCTGGCCCAATAAGCGGGTCAAATTAGAATAAATAGTTACACAAACAAGCAGACCCCTTTGCTCTTTGCCGAGGTGTGGGGGAAATATTGCAACAAATCAAAAAATTAAAAATAAATAAAAATGAATTGAATAATTTAGGTCACCAAAGTCTCGCTAGCTCCCTGAAGTGCACAAGTCGCATGAATGAGTCGATTCAAGATGATGGTGGCTATTCAAAGTGATTGAACGGGGACTGGGTTAGTTTGGGTGTGTTCGGGTATTCATCTTTAATTAATTGCCGCATAATTCATACATAGTATATTGTTGAAAGAAATATACAATATTCGTTAAAGGCCCACAAAAATGTTAGAGAAAATATGGTTTAAAGGGGCTCAAATATATTAGAGAATGTATGACAACTTTGTGTTTTTCTCAGTGTAGATGAAAAACTTTCATTGCATAATGCATTATTCTATTGAAAAGAGGAAAATATTTTGAAAATTGGCTTTCCTTCGAGGGCCCTTTTATGCTGGTTGACATTTAAACCCGTTTCAATGATGATCAAAGGAGTGGGTGGGGCGGGTTAGGAACCACCACTGTTTGCTCGGTGGTTGGGTGGGTGAATTGGTGAATGGAGGAGCATGGCATGGCATGCAATTATGCATTCATCAAGATTATGACACGACATGCAAGTTCCTCTTGTGTCTTTAGCAGCAAATGAATTTGTACTTTGGCTGGTTCTTGGTGTTGCTGCCGCTGCTGCTGCTGCTGCTGCCGATGTTGTCGCTCTTACTGTTGCTGCTGTGTTTTGATAGAACAATTTTGCTGGGTACTGTGGCAGCACACGCGATTTGGAAGCGGCGCGTAATTAATCGTCAAATGAGTTTAATTGTTTATGTCTCCCGCTCGCGCCTGTGAACCGAACGCGGTGTCTTCAGATGCCTTCGGATAGCAAAACAGAATCAGCAGACACATCAAAATTTGGCTCACAAGTACTTAACTAAGAGTTTAACTAATGGCCGTGGCTCAAAACAAACTATATAGCGAATAACCTTACTTTTTATTTAATTTATTAATGAATTCGTGGCATTTCGGTATTTCTTGTGGTATTCTCTAATGAAAGGTAGCTTTCTCATTACAACACGCCCAACCTCCGTTGAAATCTTTCGTCGGGAGTTTTATTTCATGAATTTTAATAAAAATAGCAACTCTAAAAAATATAAAGAAAGGTAAGCTGATGACTGCCTTTTGGCCAAATTTATAGATTTTAGGCACATTTTTGTAAATAACTTATGTAATTTTCATCCGATTTGAAAAAGGAATGGCATTTATGAATGAGGAAAATATTCCGCATCGATCTGCGTCAAATGATTTCAAATGTAGAACAAAAAATATTTTTTGATTTTTGCAAATTTTTATGAAAAATTTATATAAATTATTAAAAAATATTTTTTGTTCGAATTTCAAAATTTTTTTAAGCAGATCGATAGCGAGCGAAGTCCTGATTTAAAAATGCAATTTGTAAATCGGATCAAAATTGGACAAAAGACTTGCAAAAAGGTGTCTCAAAACTCTTAGTTTTGGCCCAAAGACACTTACCGTTATTTTAGGCTAGGCTCTTGGCCAAAATTGATAAATTTAGGCCACCTTTTTGCAAATAATGTAGCTGGAATATTGAAGGAGATTAAAACTCTGATTAACCAAGCTTTCTATGACGTTTCAGAATTGTTTTAAATGTTATTCTTCATTTTGTAACGTAACATGCCGGGTGGGAAGTTCATAAGTCGCTCCATTAGCACGGAAATTAAAAATTAAAGGCTGGCGAGAAAGAAAAAATTAGAAAATTATTTCCAAAAAGATTTTGTAGAGTGGCCTGAGGCCAGGAACCCCGGCATCCTGGTCACAGGACATACGCCGGGGTTCACCATTCATCATCAGCCAAGTGCAACCAGAAAATGGGAAATCGCGCTTGTGGTGGCCCGCTGATTAAAACAAAAACAACAAAATTAACAGAAAAATTTGCATTTTAATTCAAAAATTTTGAAGCACAAGCGAAGCCAAAAAAAAAGAATATCCTTGCCAGTTTCCGATTTCCAGAGGGGGGCCTGAAACAAAAGAGGGCTAATAATTTTATCAGCGACAAACAGTTGACAAAATCAGCAGATTTTTTTCCAGCCAGGACCTGCATCCGTTTTGCCTGGAAACTTAAATTAACTGTGAAAGAGACCACGCAGCCAAGACATTTGTCTTTTCCCACTCCAGGCCCGCGAACTTTCGTCCTGCCGGGGGGTGAGGGCAGGGGCGGCCTGTCCTGGAGATTATTAATCATCTTTTGTGCGCATCTTTCAGTTTTTCGTATGCCTCATTGCAGGCAGTCCCTGACTTTTCCTCCTTTGAACTTTCTGACTGAGCTAAGTCTCTGCGCCAAAGGAAATCCTTTTCCAAGGAAATTATTTTGTCTCTGCGTTTTTTCATCGCTACTTTGTGTACTTGTTTTAGATTCTGTCTAATGAATTTCTGTTGATAAAGAACTTCATAAATTTTCAACTTAATTAACTTGCTCCGATTCAGTCAGTTGGCGGCTTAGAACGTGAGAAACACTTGCCAGCTAGTGTGTTGCCAAGACGGAAAATACTGGTGAAGATGATAATTTCAGAGAGATTGATTTACGGCTGTTCCAGGTAATTAAGACTGTTAAAATGTCAGTTATCAGAGGCTTTACGCTTGTTTAGTATTAGATGTAATCAGATAAATAAGAATTTTTATGAGAAAAGTTTTGTTTTTTAGTTGGAAAAAGATGAGAATCTACTGGTAGTTGGATAGCATAAAGCCTTGGAAAATGTCGGTTAATTACTCTTTTAAGCTATAGGAAGTGTGCCAGTTTTCGGAAAATTAATCAAGGCGAAAAGGCTCTTTCCCTGCAGCTTCAACTTTTCGGAGCTTAAAGCGTTAATTCGTAATTTATGTGTCACACAAATCGAAATTGAATGCCAAGCGAAATTATGGAATATTTATCATTTCACACGACTGCGACTTGCCGACCAGGTAAGCTACAGGCTATGGCGGATATACCATATGCAAAAATATATGTATTTTGCAGGGAACTCCAAGGCGACTGGGGCCACGGAACGTTTGTCAATTCGAATTACGAATTACGACAAAGTGCGCTTAAGTTATGTGCGTGTTTCGCCAGCCAGGATGGAGAAAGGGACCGAAACGAAACGGATCGGAGTCCGAGTTGGCCATAAAGTGGGTTTCCCTTGGGTTACCAGGACCGGGGACAGCGGGCTCTTGTTGTGGCTGCTAACCGTAAAACGCGCACAAAGAGTGAAATATTTATAACGTTTGCATTTATTCGAACAGAGAGCCGGGAAGAAAGGAATGCAACCGCCGGCGGCCCACGGCCAGTGTCCAGCGACGGGCCAATCCTGGCAGCGGTGGCAAGTGTTAATTGGAATCAATTTGATAATCTCCTCACCCAGGGACCTGGACTCGGCTATGCTCATGATAATTTCGCGGATGTGCGATTTTGATTGAAAATTGCGCTGTGGGGGGTTCCTTTTATCGCACAAAGCACATAATTCAAAGTGTATTAATTTAAATGCCAATTTATTGCCAAAATATTTCCCTTCCCCCTCTCGGTTTTGTTAAATGGAGCAGCAAAGATCCAGGTACCCGAAATAACTGTAACTCGTAGCAAGGGATTGATCATAAATAATACTTTAAATCTTGCGAATGGGTTGTAAAATTGTTTTCTTGATAAATTAGTATTGGATGTATATGAAATAAAAATTTAAGAATAATCCTTAAGAGATCAGACAGTTACCCCTCCCTGCTAAACTTCTAATTAAGCCAAAGGTGAGGGTGCACCCACGCCATTTACTCCGAAATCCCACCCATATCGCTGGCCAGGAACCCACCCGCAGCAGCAGCAACAAGCCTGACATGTGGCTGATTAACATATTATGCGACAAAATGCCACTGGACACACCACACCACACACCACACCACACACCACACCAAACACACACCCACACGGATAGGAGGGAACTGTGGCAATTCAACGCCTGTCACTGGCTGTTTGTGCAGATAATTCACGCCAACGCCAAAACAGAGCAATTCCGAGGGGCGATTCGGGCTCGAAGCCAGATTCTGATTCAGATTTGGATCGGAGAGACCACAGACACAGTGAGTCTCGGGTTTTTCGGGTAATTGAAAAAGTTACCTCGGCCTGTCTGGTGTATCTGGGCCTTGGGATCTGGCGATGACGATGACTATCGATGTCGGGCTGCCGAAGGTGAGTGAGGGATTCGGCCTGCAACCACTAAATGTCGCCCGCGTTATGGGCCAATTAAGGGTTCAACCTTTTGCATATGCAGTCGGACTGTGCGGCCCTTTGTCTGTGATTTGCATAATTTCGGGTTGCTGTATCTCTATCTGTATCTTGCATATACACATGAGTGCTGTGGCCCTGCGACGCTGGTGTCCAATTTCATTAGCAGCGTCCAATCCCCAACAAACCTTTCGAGCCTTCAGGTCCTTGTTTTGAAACGGAACTTTCAGCATACATATCTGTCAACGAAACGTGCGTGTGTGCATGTCCTTTGCCTTTTTGTCACATTACGAGCATTTACATAAAATGAAATTGAATACGCTGAACATTTTTGGACATGTGGCCAGGACGTCCACCCTTTCTCGGGCCAGCCTTTGTCATAATTTAATTAGCAAAGGTAACAAATGAATTGTGACCCCCGTCTTCGTCGCTTTGGTGCTGGCTGGAGCTGGCCAAAGGACATTGTCTGACCCCCGCTCCTTGAGGGACATAATAAATTTGCGGCATATTCGCACAAGTCATAAATTAGGCAATCGGAATTTGTTTTCCAATTACACATATTTCACACCGCATGCCAAATAATTTAGCCTCACTGTCAGACACTCGCGGAAAAATAGCCGAGGGAGAATCGAAGGCTATTTCTATTTGATAATTTATAACGCACAGCAGCCGGGCCAACAAGTACAAATTGTCAAAAGTATTTTGCATCTTGAGAGGCGACCAAGAGACCACCCAAGGTGCACCACCCCCTCTAGCATCGGCACCACTCCCCGCACCGACAGACCCAAGCTGCCACGCGTTCGTAACGAGTCACAAATTCGCATGCAATTGACCAGACTCGGCGCAGTCTCCCATCATAATTTCTCAGCCAACAATACCTTCCTGGCCAGGTCCGGTTTTGGCTGCAATCTGCCTCGGTTTCTGGGGAAGGGGAGGACCGTCGCCGAGGCAGTGCCACCCGCTTGGCCAGGCCTTGGCATTTTGTGCCACCCAACTGGTCGCTTATATTTGCGTATTAACGCGCGAAATAATATTTTATTTTGACCATCGTCAAAGGATTGAAAAATGCCCCCTAATATCTTAGGCTCTTTGTGACGGCTTTGTGTGCTCAGCAGATGGAGGAGACTGGGCCTTGGACTGGCCATGGTGGCTGGTGGATGCCACACATAAGCCTTCTCCGGGCTGCTTTAATAATTATTCTTTCTTTTCAAGCGACTTGTTGTGGGGGAAACTCTGATTGTAAAAGGTAAATGTATGGTTTCCGGGAACCTTTCATGGAGCTTTGTTTTGGTGGCTTATGGAGACTTTATTTGAGTTTAAAATTTTATGAAAAGCATAGGAGTTTTCATGGTTTTCCCCCACTAACTATTTCGCAAGCTCAATTTGTCCTCTCGAAGATTGATTAAATTAGTCTCAGCTGTGCAATGGCTTGTCTAAATAATTTAAACGCTTTAAGTTTTATGCAATTTTCTGCACAATTTTGCATAGTTCATTTACGGCATCGTAAAGACAACAATTTTGTTGTACGAAATATAGTTCACGGACACACCTCCCTCCTTGGCAAATTGCAATTCTTCAAGCCAAATTCCCACGTTCCAACACCGCAAGACATGGCAAACAAGCGCAAAGTGCGAATTCGAATGCAAATGCGGTGGATCGATCGATCGATCGATCGATCACTGGCCTAGAGGCGTACGATAATCCATCCGAGAAATAGTGGAAGCAACCGTTACCTCCTGGCCAATTGGTCACAAAATCTTAACACCTTCGCCAAGGCTGCGGGATGATCGAATGATGATGATCGCTGTCCGCTGATCACTCAGTGGCGGCCATTAAAGTCAAATCATTTTTCACATTTAGATGCCAACGAGAAGGTACAGTGCGGCCTCAACTGATGCCCAAATCCAAGTCCGAGTCCAAGTCCGAATCCGATCCATCCATCTGAAATTGCGCCGATCACGATTCGTTGCGGAGGGGGAGCAGCAAAAATATATTCACCGTCAATTGCAATCTTCTCCAGCTTTGGCTGGCACTGGTAGTGGTACTGACTGGGCCTTACATAAAAGTAATCAAATCAACACCTTCATCAACTCCTTTGGCCAAGCTCTAACCGCAAAATGCCTTCCTTATTTCGGAACCCGGTCCGGACCAATTTGAGTCTGGTAATTTTTCTCTCTTTCTCTCGAGGAGTCTGGATCGTTTCTCAATTCGGCACCTGGGATCCGATCCGTTCCAATCCGAATTGCTGGGGATCGGACTGAGCGGTGGCGATCGGCTGTCGATCAAATTGTTATTTTCGATATCTAATTTGTCATTTGGCAGCGGCAATTTAGTCGTTGCCCTGGGTCTTTCTGGCTTTAACTGGAGCTAAAGCCGGAGACGGAGAAGGAGCTGGGAGCTGGAGCTGGAGCTGAAGCTGGGGATGGCGATTGCAATGGCTACACGCTGTCTGCGGTGCACGATCCTTTAGATGGAGCTCTGGGCAAAGTAGGGAATCCCGGCGATTATCTTGTCGGCGCGTGAAATTCCCCGGCCAGAGAGCAGCGGAGGAATTGACCTGCAATTGATACCAATCCACGGCAATCCATTACAGAGGCTAAGCGCACAAGTTGCATGTCTCATTATTGGCAATTTCGGAGTAGCCCGGGTAATTGCCCCCACCACGATCGGTGGGTGCTTGGGCATGACTGGGGCATTTATTCCGACTGGGGCTACACATGATATTTTGTTGCATCACGTCCCGCTTAATGTTCACATATACATACATATATGCATGTTGGGCTTTGAGGAAGTTATAAAAGATTCGCTAGTTCAAGGGTCATCAGATGAGTGCTTCGGGATTAGGGGTCATAGTGGGTGGGGATTGAAAGGAAAAAACGGAATTTTAATGGAAAGTGCTCCACTTCTCCAATGATACTCACCCCTTTCCAATACAGACTAACCCTTTGGTTGTAATAAATGAGATTTTTATTTAACGGACACATCATTTGAATATCGAAATCATCCAAAAACGTAAAACAAACACTTTTATGCTAATCAAATACTTAAATACTTAAGTACACATTTCATTGAACGCAATTAACATTTCATGTGTGCTGCTGTTGCTCTGTTATCGATGCCATTTTTCTACTCAAATGGGTCTATAATCGGTGATACGGATATATGCATGTATGTGTATAAATATATATAATATATACATATTCAAGCACTCCCGCGCAATCACACAAGGGCTGACACTTGCATTTTAATTACAGCTGCGTCCATTATTTATTATTATCAGTAGATTTACATTATTAAATACCTCGGAATCACACTTAAAATTGTATTTACACGCGTTTACGTGATGCATTCAATGAGCGATTGTGTTCATTTTAATATTTATTTAGACTTAATTTGTATTTCATATTATTTACACGAGTTTCTCAATTGATACTCCGTTCACTGTCAATGATTTATTAATACGCAAATTTGGTTCAAGCTTAGTCGAAATGCATTCAAGTATTTTTCCTATATACAAGGTTTGGCTGCTTTGGTTGCTCAGAAATTTCTCACCTTTCGGGGAGTGGGGTCTACAATTGGGAAACCAAAAATAAAAAACAAAACACAATTGGAAATTCATTATAAACGAAAATTTTATTATTACAAAATATAGAAAACTCTTTATAGTCTATACACATAAATAAGATAATGCTTAAACTTACGAAAAAGTCGTTTAAAAACTGAAAGTTGCACTGAACAATTTGTATTTTACTCGTTTTGATTACTAAATAAAAAATTCGCTAAATTTTGGACTCATTTGTAAACGAAAAACGCCTCCCCCCTGGGCGGCATCTTTGAGATGCACTTCTCGGGGGAAGCCAATGTCGAGAATGGAGATTGATTTTAAATTTTACTTAAAGTAAAAATAAAATTGCTAAAGCACACAAAACATTGCCACACATCAAGTAAACTTTAAATAGCTTTAAATTTTTGGTATATTTCTGCAAACCACTGGGAGTAGAGCTTCTTCTATATATGTATGTATTTATTTATATATGCCAAATATTTGCATATCCTTCATTACATATATAAATATTTCAACTATCCTTATTTTTTTGTCTTTTTTCGAGGGGGTTTCTCTACCCAGAGATGGGTTCTTCTTTTTCATTTTTCTTAAACTTTTTTCCTGTTCTTTAAATTAGGTAGAACTCAGTGCCATATAATTATTATACACATTTATATATATATATATTTTTTTTATATAGACATGAACGGCCGCCGTTTCGGGATAAACTCGGGATAACTCAAACAGCTGCAGCGGCCTAGAGAAAGTTGAAATTTTCTGGGGAAAGTTATGTACAAAATTACAGCGAGAACAATATAGTGAAAATATTAGGAAATTAAGCTACGGGGCTCTTTGTTTTTTTTTTCTCTGTTTTACATTTTTGTATATATGTTTTTTTTGGGTTTTTTTGTGGGCTATTAAGGGGTGTCGGGGTATCTACAAGGTTGATTTTTTTAGCCCCATTTCTAGATGCATAAATAATTACACTACTTGACATCCACAATGAGAGGAACTTCGCTGATATCGATTAAATTTGGCGGCGATTGTTGTTGCTGTTGTTGCTGCTGCTGATGTTGCAGGGAGGCTGTTGCAGTTGCCGTTGCATTCGCTGTGGCCGTTGCTGTTGCTGTTGGCGTCGATGAGGCAGATGACAGCGATCCAGCCGAAGACGAGGAAGGTATTGCAGCCGAACTCAGATGATGATCGTTATTGCCAATGCCGATGCCGTTGCCGCCGCTGTTGCTGCTCGCCAGCAACATGCGCTGGTGGTGTTGCTGCAGGCACTGATTTGCATTGACTGCCGCAGCGGCCATCATCATGGTCGCGGCATCGCAGTAATTAGACAGCATCGTGGTAGTGTTCACCGTGGATGTTGCTGCTGTCGCCGGTGTTGCATATGTGGCCATATAGTCCGGGTTGCTGTTGCTGTTGCTGGTGGAGCTGCTGCTGCCGCCAAAGAAACTGCCTGCGCTCATATGATTGCCACTGCCACTGCTGTTGCTGCTATTGCTGATGTTGTTGCTGTTATTGTTATTGCTATAGTTGCTGATTTGCTGATTGCAATTGCTGTTGTGGCTGCTGCTGTTACTGTTGTTGTTGTTGTTGTTGTTGGTATTATTGTGGCAACTGGCGTATGTTGGCTGCATGACAGCGACATTGGCGAGCTGGTCATGACTGCCGGCGACAATGTTGTGGCTGCCACAGCTAGCGACTCCGCCGCTGCCACTGCCACTGCCTTCGGTACCGCCTGCCCCTCCCCCCGCACCGGCAACTACGCCGGGATTGATGTTGAGCGTTGCAGCCGCCACAGCTGCGGCCGATGATCAAGTCGTTGTCAATTGGCGCCACATCGTGTGTCACATCGAAGGCAGATAGGGCCAGGAGAAACTGTTGCCGCTGAGCAGCATGTCGCGTATCAGTGTTTCGATGGGTGTTTTTCCGACTAGACGCACAAAAAACAGTTGCTCGATGACCTGGCAGGAAAACAAAAACAAAATAAAATAAATTAAATTAAAATTAAAATAGGGTCGTAACAATAACAGAATAGTTTTATGCGCCTTTTAATCACTTGTATCAAAAACACGTTTGGATGACCTTTCAATTAATTGGAAAATTCAGCAAAAAGATTACAAGACAAGGAAAACTACTTTTGGAAGGCAATTAGTTTGGCTTAGAGTCACATACAAATTTTGATGTGTAAAAATATTTATAGCAAGCACAATGACATTTGTTTGAGACTCAAATATGAGAGATGTAGTTACTTACTTGTGAGGAAACAGTTCGCAGCGATGGCAATCGGAGGAGCAGCTTGCCGAATCTGGTGGGCTGATTGGGATACTGGGTCCGGCAGTACTCCTCCAGGGCGCACTGCGACTTCTCTTGCAGGGATTCAATGTGCGTCACATCGGACAGGCCGCAGGCATCTGCAACACAAGTTGAAGGAAGAAACAATGAATATCTGCAGATTGCCAAAAGATTCAATGCAAATACATGATCGATACTCTTTGAGGCAGTTCACCTGGCGCCGACACAAATTTTCCGACTCTTCGAGTGCCTGTCACGTCAAACAAATAACCGAACATGAGCCACGGCCACGCCCACTGGCAGTTCAGTTCAATTCAGTTGAACACACTAAAAAAAAAAAAAAAGCACACAGCACAACGGCAGCGTATCGATGACGAAACTGGGGGATTACGTCATTTTTTCTTGATTTATGTCCAATTGAAGTGGCTCTACTACACTGACTACAACAACATGGGTTAATTAAATTCGGGAAAATTAAGCCACAAGACAACGCCCGAATAGTTCGAATAGTCCGAGTGGTCGGAATAGCTCGGAGTAGGCTTTCCATCATGTTAGCCATGGCATTTAATTACAGCAATGCTATATTGCGCATACGCAGCGTGTGCCGCTGAGTGTTAATTGCCAGGCACCAAAAGTTTGCTTATCAATTGCTGTAAAAACATCAGCAAAGTCAGCGGTTCTTCTATTTTTTACACCGCCATATACACATATGTATATACATATATATATATTTTTTTGTGTTTGACTGTTTGAAATTCAAATTAGACATCAGCACTTGTAAATTTGCATAGCTTTAAAGCATTTTAAACGGCTATTGCCGTTAAGAATGGCGTTTCGAAATTGCATATGAAATTTTGTTTGCTTAATTAGTCACTGCACACACGAGGACTCCATTACGCAAGGCGAAGCTAAAATCGAAAACGCCAATTGCGAAAAGGCGAAAAAAATCCGAAATAGCGAAGCTCAAGTCTGCATTAACTCATTTACCGTCGAGTTAATGATTGGGTCATTTGCCAGCCGATATCATCATGATTCGGTCTCATATATCCGCTTGCCATCGCCTGGCTGGCCAGCTGTCTTTGGCTGCATGTCGTTAATGGCTCTCTGGTGGCAATATTTTTTCTTTTTTTCAAAACTTTACTGCACGCAACTTGGTCCATAAAAGACAAGTGTCAATTGAAAGCCAATACTGGGCGGAAAACGAAGCTTGTTTGTGCCGAGATTTGTCTGGGCCCAGAGATAATCCAACTGCCAAATGGTCGAAAACATATCGTATAAATTTCCTTGGCTAACCCGAAAACCCCACACAAAGCGCGTAAATCAAGTTAACTGATTTGTCGCCGGCGGCAACAGAAATTCAATTAGCCATTATTAACCATTCGGCTTCATAAACAACAACGGCCAACAACGAGCAACGAACCAACAATGAACAACCAGCAACAACTATAATAATAATCGTGAAGCCCAGGCTTAACGGATTAGACATGGTCAGTTCGGCTAGCCCGGCGAATCACTTCATTGGCCATGGCCATAATTGTCAATTGACTTTCCATTAGCTCGGACGATCCTGGGACCCCGAACGGAAAACCATATCCGCGGAGGCGAGGGCAGCGGCTGAGCGGGTGGAAATTGTGTCAGGCACAAGATTTTGGTTTCATTGAAATGCAGCCAAGATGACGAGGAGCTGGGATTCCTGCTTAGCGGAGGAGTTGCATGCTCCAAGTGAAAGACATTCCACGTCCAGGTCGGGCTCTGGAGAAATGCAGTGCTTTCTCGAGGGGTTTGCCTTTGATTTTTGTTTAGTTTGAGAGTTTTTTCCTTTTTTTATTCCATTTTGTCTTCTTTGGGGATTTTTTGTTAACCGTTTTCGGCTTGAAGTTATGTACCCTACGACGAGCCTGGCTTCGATTTGTATTTGGTTTTTCGGTTTTCAGTTTTCAGATTTCGGTTTTGGGTCGTCGCAGTTACTAACTCAGCGGAGAGATCGTGACCGCGTGTTTTAAATGCATAATGACCGTAAAGTAGTTGCTTGGCTAACCACCAGATTCAGACATATCGGAAAAGGAGCACGAGGAGCTTGGGAGTTGGCTCGGGAGGCTGGGTTTAGGCTTAGCCAATGCTTAACAAAATTATGAATTGCTGCATTATATTTTATTAGATCGGTGTTCTTTATGGCTCCAGTTCTTCTTCACGATCGCCAGAAACAGTTATAACTTTATTTAGTTTTAATAAGGACCGCCTGGCTGATCGGATCGGAGCGAATGGGATAGGAAAGGGTCGTGTGGGGTCAAATGTTGGGCTGGAGACAGTTGGGTTAAGGAGTCGCCGAATCTTGAGCAAACAGAGACGACTGTCTGAATCTGAAACCTAATATCGAAACGCGCCCTTAATGATTCTAATCAACGATCCAGAGTTACTGTTAATTGCCCAACTCTCAGGCACGTCGCTGGCAATTTTCCGGGGAAAACCAGAAAGGCAGAAAGGCAGAAAATCAGAAGAGCAGCACCAGGCTCAGACGATCAATGAGCGCCACAAAACGATTTGAGCGGCTTCGGAGGAGGCTCCATAGCTGCTCCCAGCTCTGGGGAGCTAGCGAAAAACACACACAAAATGTTGGTCAAAAAGTGTGGCCAAGACATGAAAGCTACAACTCTTAACAACTGCAGCCAACGACAGCCAGCAGGAGAGGCAGGGGACAGTGGTGGTGGAGGATGAAGCTCAGCCAGAGGAGCAGACATGTCGTCAGTGTGCCGCAGAAGATCTGGCGAGCCCGAACCCGGTACTTTACTGCCGCGATCGTGTCTGTCTCCCACAATCTAAAAGGTGGCCAGGAGAGGCCAGGTGGACCAGGGGCCGGGTGGGCCAGGGGGGAAAACGCGATTGATCGGCTGCAGTTTATGGACTCATGCAGCCAATTCAAATGCAATTGCCAGCGAGCCAAGATCGGACCACGAACTTCGAGCTCCACACACGCCCCCTCGCTGGTTGCGGCCTCGGCTTGGGCCATCTCGCACACAGCGTTTTGGAAATTGTAAAGCTATTCCGACCAAGGCCTGGACGTGGTCCACTGCTTGTAGGCAAGCGACATAAACGAGTGTTGTATTAATGTTCATAATGTGGTATCGCGACGTCAATAAACGTCGCCACAAAATCCACCAAGCGGGGCGGGGTGGATATCTCCAAGCCGAGTTTTCAAAACAATTGCGCCGCGACGTGGACTGAGCGACCCGGAAGGAAGGCGGAGGGTGGCATTCCAGAGCTGGTACTAAATCAAGGCTTAGCTTTTCCCCAAACACCAATACATAAGCTAAGCTAAACTTAATTGCAAAACTTAACTTAGTCTAAGCTCGAAATAAAGAAAATCGCTGTTCACTCTATTTGCATACAAAAATTTCTGTGATTTATTTCGCGTGGAGCCTAATTGTCTAAAAATAAGTATATATAAGGCTTTGAGGTTTTAAAAATATTTAAATTATTCGCATTTAAGCTGCCGTGATATATTTGTGTGTTTGTGTGCATTTGTGCATGTGTTAGATGTATGAGTGTGTGTGTGTAAGTAATCCCAAAGTCCAGAGTCTCGTTGCCACGTGCGGATGAGATTAAATTTTGTGTTTTTGTTTTATGGGTGCAAAGCTTTGGTTAAGAAATGAAATAAAAATGGGAGAAGATTAGTGTTAAATAAATATGAGTGTTGGAACAGGGAAAACCATAAGTTTTGGTGAAATTATAGGAATTTAAAAGTGTGACAAATTCAGCAAAAATTAAAGTTTTCCAATGGCTGTAAATAAATCAAAATATATGAGTGTACCTTTACCTGGGGTGAATCTTTGCCCAGATTTCTTAATCAGAATGAGCTCATCATTTTAAGAATCTTGGTCTTTCTATATAAATAATTGTATTTCTTGGTTTTTGCAAATATTTTTACGGAGATTAAAAATTTTTCAAGAGACTTTTTTTTAATAAAAGCTTAAGTGGTTTTGAAATCAGAATTATTAAATGAACGCAAAACCAATTGAGCTTTTTAAACATTTTTAAATGCAATGGTTAACTTCTTTTGATAATTTCGAACACATCAAAACAATTTAGTCATTGCTAAATTATTAAATAATTTTTAACGGCTGAAAATTAATTTGACATTGTTATGTTTTAAATAAATCAAAATAAACAACTAAAAAATTGTTGGTTTACGGCAACAAATACATTAAATACAAAATAGGATCCCACTCGATATTAATAAATGGTATCTAATTGGTTAGTAAAGCAATGATTAAAGTAAAACAAAGATTAGAATTAGTCAACAAGCGGTAATGTAAGCATTAGTAACAAATAATGAGTAAAAACACAGGCCAGGATTAGATTTTTTGGTTCAACAGCAACAGCTTTTGTATATTCATAAATTCTTTTCTCTCCTCCCTCATCGATTTTTGGTATTTTGGCAAAGTGAACTAGACGAGTCTAAGCTATGGATTACCACTAATGTATAAATTAACTTAGCATAAGGCAATAAATAGACAGATACTAGCAATAGGCACTAACGTAAGTACATGTACAGAGGATTGACCTAGCGGCTATATAGATACAAAGATTACGCATTTACAGGTAAGTACGGGGTGAGATCCTACAACTGCCATCTACTGCCGGCGAGGCTATAGGGCGAGTACCTGTAGCTGGGACTCCCGAAGGAACCCTGGCCCACGCCCACGCCCACGCCACCACCCACGCCCAACCCAAAGGGCGTACTGTGGTGGAACATATCGAAGGCCGATCCGAAGGGGGCGCGCGGTGGCGTTTGGTAGTGGAACAGCGTCTGATAGGCTCCACCGCTCAGCGCCGATGACGAGGATGCAGTGGAGGATGCGGTGGTGGTGGTCACCGCAGGGGCCGCTGTCGAGGCGGGAGGGGCCAGCGAAGTACTCAGAGGCGAGGCGGTTAGGTTAAGGGAGGACGAACCGCTTTGCGATTGAGTAGGAAGCGAGGCGCCCAGACCGCTGCTATTATTGTGCCCTGAGTTATCACCTCCCGAACTGGGGGGAGTGGCTTGGGCCTGGGCATACAGGCTGGCCAGAAGATCCACCTCGGAGCCGGCGCTCTTGGCCTGGCAGCTGCTGAATGCACTGCCGGCGGAGGGCACCAGGGGAGCAGCAGGAGCGGCAGAAGCAGAGGCGGCAGAAGAAGTCACTACAGCGGAGGAGGAGGCGGAGGAGGTTGTAGCCAGTTCCTGCTGCTGGTGCTGCTGCTGATTCTCGGCCTGCTGCACTGCGGCCTCGACGCCGGCCACGCTCTTCATAAAAGTAGCCAGGTGAATCGGAGCCTGTTGGGGCGCCTTGGACTCTAGCTCCAGGCGATTCAACTCATCGAGGTGTTCCCGCACCACATTCAAAATATCATCGTTCGACGCCGCGAGTCCCTTAACCAGCAGCCCTGAAACCTTGGCGAGTAGCGCCGGCACATCCTTATAAAGGATATCCAGCAACTTACCGGTGGTAAACAGCACAATGGCCTTGAGGCAGGAGTACTCCGCCGAGTCGACGTGCAGCGCCTTCAGCTTCTCGACCTGCTCCTGGAAGATGCGGATGTGGTCCATGAAGGCGACCACTCGGTCGGCGGCCATTGGGGAGGCGTGCAGTCCGGCGGCGGCCAAAAGCGGCGCCACATGCAGCGGCATGGAGCACTGGCTGGCGTTGAGGACGAACAGTTCAGACCAGACCAGTCGCAGAAGCGCCACCTGGTCGGTCACCTGCAGCTCCGGGAAAAAGGGTATGTTCTTTGCCCACTCCACAGCCGAGAAGAGGAGTCGGGCGGCCAGTTCGCAAATATTGTCGATGCCCATGATGTTGTTTGGCTGCATGCACTGGCCATATCGGGAGGTGGGATACGGCTCCGCCCGCAGGAGCAGCGAGATGTAGGAACTGAGGTACGAGTGCCCGTTGAAGCCGGCGATTCCCATGGGGTCTCCGTTGGCGATCTGGTACTGGCCGTGCATGCCGGCCAGACCGGGCTGGGTGGGCGGAACGCGGCCACGTTGAACAGCTGAAACGAGAAGATAACAAATATTTTATTAGTTTCATTTATTACTAATATAGTTTTTTTCTATTAAGAAAATTCAATGAGCACAGAGGAAGTAGACAAGCAAATCTTTGAATCCCTATGCCTGTCCAACATCCTCGCTTAGGTACAGGCATCACTCCGCTCTAAGGACTCTCGCTATTGTTGGGATTATTTTGACCGCCACATCACACGCGGCACAATGCGGGGCATTCAGCTCTGTTGGCAAAGCTGCCACAGCACACAATGCTGCTATTCGGCTATCGGCACTCGATCTCTGACGCATCTCCGGCCCAGAACTGCGTTGTTTTTCAATTCCGAGCCTTTGTCAAGTCCGAGACAACGTCATAAGATACTTTTATCCCTCGGGCTCACAGTCGAGCCACTTTCAACCCTTTGGGTTAGGACTGCCCGAGTGCGAGTGTGTTGTCTCAACTGCTTAGATATGCAAATTGAACTAAATACTTTCAACGCATCTTTCGGATACATGCCACTGTACACTGGGGGAAACTAAGGGCGAGTTTTGTGCAGATTTCAAGCAGGTTTTTGCACACAGCCCAGCTGAATATAAATATTATAATTAACAATGTAAATGCTCAAGCTAAATGGAAAGTGAAAGGCCGGAAACGGAGTTTCCCCCACAAAAGATTGACATGAACATGGACATGGATATGGATGTGGATATGGAGAGGCCTGCTTAATATCAGCCGAAAGTTAAGTCGCAGCTTAAACGCTACTAAAGCCACTTGGACACGCTCTCGAGAGCTGACATGTGAGCGGGAACTTGAGCACGTGCTGGCGGCAGATTCATTCATTAAGCAATCAGCTAAAAGGGCAAGTCGGGCCAAGTCGAAACTCAAGGCAGTACCACTTTTCTGCTGCTGTAATCTCCTTCCGATCTCGACACAAAAAACCGCAGACCTGGGCATCTTCTGCTTTCTGCTTTTGGCTTTCTTGCGGTCAGACAATATTTTCCCAGGCGCATAAATAAGGCACTGGACTGGACAAAGTGACCGCTCAACCGGTTTCCACTCATAGAACACCAAGTGCAGGACGCACTGCAGGAGGAGAAGTGGAAAATGGGCTTATAGATAGGGTCCTGCCACCCCATGGCACAATTACGCAAATGTATTGTGTAAATAAGTGTCGCTGTCCCGCTTTCTCTTCCTCGGATGGACAGTTGGACAGTGGTCATCTGGTGCAACCCCTGGCTTAATTGCTCCGGTGAGGCAATAAACAAACACCTTCGGACCCGGCTCTGAAAGGGATTTCTGATTCGGAATGCGGATTTCGGATTTCGGGATATGTGACCATTGTCCGAGCTGACCAAAAACGCTTTCGCTTCCACTACAAAAGACGTTACGTTCCTGGGCCCTGCCCGGTTCTTGCTGGAGATCCAGGTAGAGATCTGCGGATCCAGTTTCGGTTTTATTTCCACTTCCAGCTGCAGCACAATGAGCTTCGTCGATCAATAATAATAATAATAGTAGTGCCTGTGCAGTCTGGCCAATGCTTTGTTTTAGTTTGGGCTTCGAAATTCGAATTGGCCTGGCCCAAGGCTGTGATTGCGTTTTCCAGATTGCGGCTCCAACCTCTAGGTGTGCCTAGGATGTGTGAAAAAGGTGTGGAGTCGAGGTGTAAAACCTTAGCTGACCCACTTTCCTAACCAGCTCCGCTCCGAGTATCTCCGACTATTGTCTGCCCAGAAATGCGTTCGACCAAGCCCCCAAAAATATGGGCGAATGCAGGTGTTGTTGTTACTTTTCGGCTGCACCAGAGGAATTTCAACCGGGTCAGGGTTCACGAACAAGAGTTCAGCCAGTTGCAGCCCCCCTCCAAAATTTATTATAATAAATTATAATAAATTCAAAATAATTTAACTAAATTTCACTACCCCTAAAAAACCAGTTTTTCTGCGGGAAATCTTCTGACAAAACGCTGACCAGTTCATTTCCTCCACCAACTTCCCTTGACCAATTGACACTGCAATTTAATTAGAGCGACCCGGAACACCGATTTGATGTTGTTTTTCCAGGTTTTGTGAGGCTTTTTGTGCGCCAAACCCGTACAATTTCTTGACCCGGGGTCGTTCCAGGCACCACCTTTGTCCCGCTTTACAATTAAGAACTTCAAGCACCCCCCTACCCCGCCGGCCGCACAAAAAGAGGGTAAAAGCGAAGGAAACCTCCTATGCAGAACTGAGATTTTCTCACGATTTTTCAGTTTTGATAGCGAGGGACTAGTTTTACGCAGAACTTGTCATTAAAGAAATGTGACTCAAGTCCAGAATGTGGCAAAAGGTGTTGAACTCTTTTGCGTTTTATGAATGCCATACCATGCCATGCCAGCCGAGCTTTGGGGCAGCAGGCTGGCTTCCATGGCTGGGTTGGGTGGGGAATAGAGCCGGATTTAATGGGCCCAACAGGTAGATCGGTGGACCTGGGTTCGGACTGTGTCATTAGCCAAAAACTTGTCTGGCTTAGGTAAATTTGAAATGCTTTTTTCACAATCCGTCGGCGACTAAATAAATGTTTATATTCATTTAATTACAAGTGCATTGAGAGGAGGCTTGCGTAGCTGCATTTTAATTGCCCGTAGTCGCCATAAATTAACGTTTTCGTTCTTAACCCAAATCGATGTATGTACAGACATTTGTAGTCTGTCGCCGGCTATGGGTTTAGCTGTTGGGCTTAGGCTATAGCTTTAACTTTGGCTTTGACAGTTGCTGCGGCGATAGCCGTGCCGTTTGTGCCTTTGTTGCTGCTGGCTATTAGCATTTTGCGAAAAACCTGTCAATATTAGTGCAAATAATAACAGCTTAGCGTCCGCTAACTGCAGTGAGTCTCTATCTTTGTATCTGCGACTCCCTGACAGACGCTAATTGTTAATGCTGACAAGTGTAACTGGCCATTGGCCATTGGCCATTGTCAATCAGTCAGTCCGTCAGACAGTCAGTCACTTAGTCACTCAGTCAGCCTCGCAGTCAATCAGTTGGCCAGTGAGTCGATGCAGGAAAACGAGTCTCAACCGAGTATGCCAAATATTTGGCTTGGCTTGCTTACAAATTAGTTACACATTGGGCTGCATTTGATTAACTGATAAATTGCCCCTGCTCCTGCCTGCCACCAGCCGATCTCCAGTTCTCTCAGTGCACAAACTAGCGAACAAGTTTGCATTTGATCCGGCGGGGTCAAGAAGCCGCATAATTGCCTTTCAGCTAAGCGAATTTGTGCGTGGAAATGGGATAAGATATAGCCAGATACTTGACCCCATCCGAGCTGATCCGAGCTGAACCGATCTGATCCGAGCTGAACCGAGCTGATCTGTTCTGGTCGGTGGCCACATTCCCTGGGACAGTTCCTGCCACCCAAATATCTCAACTGATCCACACCGAACCGAACCCAATTGCTCGCCTCTGATCACATTCCTATATGCTATATAGCATGTGACATTTAGTCATCGCAGGCTGCTCTACTTCCGTTCTTCTGCCGTTGATTTAATTTATTTTGTTGCCTTTGGGTTTGACTTTTAATTGACCCACAACACAACCCAACACAATACAACACATCGATGCGTTGTCAGTGTCTAAATTTCTGTTTTTGAATTGCTCAATTCTATGTGAATAACAAATTTTGTTTTCGATTTTTATGTGGGGCGTAAAATGAGGTCTTACCTTCGCGTCGCATGCCCATTTTGAGGCACTTCTTCAAGCGGCAATATTGACATTGATTCCGATGGTGCTGGTCGATGGGGCAGTTTCGGCTGCCGCGGCACGAATAAGTGAGATTGCGTCGCACGGAGCGCTTGAAGAAGGACTTGCAGCCTGAAAGTAAAAGAAAAGCGAGTTTTAAAGTTAGTTTACTGGATATTTACAGCAGGAAGGTATAAGTCTAAGCCCCAAAAACATTGTTTCGGCCAGCCTGGCAGCGCTACAAATTCCTTGGCACCCCAAACTCTTCCAAAACAAAAAGAATTGTTACCACTTGTAGGAACATTGAAGAGCTCCAGCTGCACTCCATGACATCGAGTTCCTGATGCCCATGTCAATGGTCATGTTACACGTTTCATGGCTTAACGCCTCCCATAAAATTACCTTTAATGGCTTTCAATTAACAAAGTGTATCTTGGCCACGAAGATACTGCGAGGACCGGGAAGGCGAAGACTGACTAAGCTAAGGGAAAACTGGCAGCAAGTTCAAGTTCGGCTCGAATGCCACGAATTTACTGTTAAGCCAGACGGCCGGATTAGCCACGGATCGTTGTTTGGTAAGCTGCAGCCTTTGGCTCAGCTTTGGCTAAGTGCTTTGGGCCACAGTTGGGTGTTGCGGCGGTAGGACAAGCCAGCAAGTTAATGTCGCGACGCGTATCTAAACATGTGTATCACTTTGGCTTTTTCTGCATAAAGAGCTGCCAGAGGATGGGGCTGGGCGGGCCTGGGCTGGCTTCGCTTTGTGGCAGCAGCAGGCATTGTCTGGCCTCTACGCCTCCTCTTCGGCTTGGGCCAGAGAGAAAAATTTCTCACAATAACTCAAAACAATGGCATATGCTCATAAAATTCGTTTTAAGCTGTAAAATCATCATCAAACAAAATATGTAAGCACTGAGCGTTTATGCGGACCCGATCCCTCCATATAGCATGCGATCACAGGCTATAAAAGATCTTTCAATGCTTTTTGCCATTGCGATCGTGTGGCTTAGCCTCCCACCGAAATGGAAACAAAACGTGGCCAGCAAATTGAAACCGATTGAAAGTTTAGGTCGATGGCTAAATGCGCTTAAGAGGATTTTCGTTTAAATAATATCGGATTTATTTTACTTAACAAAAATGTTTATTCAACGAAGGCATATTACTAGACATGTAATCATGGATCTATTTGCTGACTGCATCTATTAGACTTCCTCGTGCACCATAGGGCATTTGGAATTCTTCGCATTCGCCCAGGTTGAGCTGAAGACCAACCCAAACATCTAGGAAATACTTGCACACAGATACGAATAACCACTCACACACTGAGAGCTTTTACACCATATGATCTACGAATAACGATATTGTACCAAGTCACGATTTCTGCCAAAACGTACCGTTGCCTTTGCCCCCGACCCGCTCCGCGCAGCTCATCTTCCGTGGTATCTGCCACAGAAAGTCGGTTGTGGGAGAAGGACAGGCGATCGACGGACAGACGGACGGACGGGTGGACGGGTGGACGGGCGGACGGACAACTTGGCCCGAACGAGCAGAGGTAAATAAAAGAACTTGCAACAGAGGCAACTGCCCATATGCGCCTATCGCAACTCTATCTAGAGCTGCGCTTCGAGCCGAGTATCTGCGGAGTATCTGTATCTGCGGCAAGGCGATCCCTGTGGACGAAAGATGCGCGTCGTTATTGATGAAGATACGAGTACAAGCCGCAGATACCGTAAACAAAATCCGCGACGGGGTGGAGTGGATATCGTGTTATATCAATAACCGAAAAAGGGTGGATCGCCCAGCGCCCAAGAGCCAAGAGTCCAAGAGCTGGATAGCCCGCGAGTGTGGGAAGTCCGGTGAAGCCCTAGAGTCTGAAATCCTTTCACCCCACTATGGTTTCGGCTTAAATGGTCTGTTTTGGCTAAGCCCCGAACCCAAAGCTTCGACCGACTTGCGGTAGTTTCAATTACCGCTTCCCCTAATTGCGGCGGGTGGAGGCGAAGGCCGCGGCGGAGCCACCAAGTGGTTGCAAGTTCGCGTGCGCTACGCGCCATAAAGCGTTCAATACAGTTAGAAGCTAGGTTCCGAGAACCCTGGCTTGGCTAACCTAAGCCCAGCTAAGCGTTTTATTAATTGAACTTCCTCAAAAGTGAGCAAAATTATCTGGCTGGTGCAACAGCATACGAGATCCCGCATTGCCGCTTGGCTGCGCAATTTAAAGCGTTAAATTAGCTGGCCCCCGAGAGTATCTGTATCTTTCGGATGGCAGATGGCCCAATCACTTTTCCCGTTCGCTATTCGCTGTTTGCTGTTCGCTGCTTGCTGTTTGCCATTTTTCATTTTCCAGCCGCGGTCAATGATCGCTTGGCCCAGTGGAAGCAAAGTCAATAGCCAAAGCCACAGACCTCGCCTTGACTTTGCCTCATTTTCTAATTATTAATGCACACAAAGCGGGGGAGTGGAGTGATGGGGTGTTGCGAGGTGGGATGGGGTGGGGTGGCCCATCATTAAGGTGGAATAATTAAATGTTAAGCTTACACGGCGCAAGCTAGTCCAAGTAATTAGCACAGCCAGCCACTCCAGAGCGGGCCCAGACAAAATATCTGGAGTACAACCGAAACATAATTACAGCCCCCGCCGGCAGACACGAAACTAACCGAGCTCATGCACTCCGAGTATCTACAAAATGCACTGATTATGACGGGGCCTCTTCAAGCTGCAGATACTAAAAAGCTGGAAACGGAACAGGTGCCCTGGTGGGTGACTGCCACAAGAAACGGATGTCCCACCGGGCCATCTCTGTCTTTTTTATTGGCATGTATATGGGTCAACTGTGAACATCAAGTACGTTGGAAATTGTCCCGGGTGATTTCTGGGGCAGTTCTAGCAAATGTCACATCCACAACCATCCGCACGTTGCAGCCCCAACTATAAGGCAGAAATGCCGCCTCAGATAAGCGATTTAGCTTTGATTTAACTGATGCTATGTGAAGTTATGTAGCTCCAAGTCTGGTCATGTACTCCAAAGCACATGGCGATAAGCGGGGCTTAGAGTCGCTTTGGGTTTTCGCGGTTCTAGAGACCCGCAAGTGCAGTCTGCGGTCTGACGTCTGCCGTCTGCTCCCCCGAAGATGCACACAAAAATACAGATATCCACAAAAAAAATAAAAGGCAGAAGAAAAAGAAAAACACAAAACGTGCCGGCCAGCAAAAGTTGCAGAATGCATTTCGCTGGGCCTGATCGATTAGACGAACTTAGTTGAAAACGAAAATTGCGCATGAAGTGGCAACAGCCAGCAGTGGAACACTGGAGCAACTGCAGCCACTTCTGGCCCAGAGCCACTTGGAGAGCCGAAGCTTAACATAATTAATTAAACCGTTACATTATAAAGCGGATCAAGTCGGTAGTTCACGATTTCTGCCTCTGAGACTCTCTTTTATTTTCGGGGGCCTTTTCGAAATCGCATCGTGTCAGGATGAATTTTTTGCGCCTCATTTTCGGTGCGCCTCAGCTGGGAGACTTCAACTGGATCTGAAAATGCAATGGGCTTGGGTTTGGGGTTTGGGGTCTGGGTTTTGGGCTTGGAACTTGGAACTTAGCCTGAACTGGCTGCTTTATTGGCTTGAACATTTCTTCTAAGTACTGCGATTTGTAGTACAAGCCAGCTTTTAATGATTACAATGTCTGCCTGGCCGGCTTTTGTTTTTTCGTTGTTTTTGCAACTGACTTGGCTGCAAGTCTGTTTGTTTGTTTCTTCTGTCCCAACAATATCGCCACAATTAAGTTTTGTTTTTGGGGGATTTTCCTTTAGACGATTTTAATGAAGGGTTCAGCTCCGGGCTCATTAATGTTGACACAGAGTTGAGAAATCGCACAAGTTCTCCTGCAACAGTCGTTAACCCGGACCGCACTCGTTCGAATTTGCCGGGGAAATCATAAAAATTTGTCAAAATAAATATTGGGGCCATAAGTTATAAGTTATGAGAGTGAAAAGGGGGAGAGCTACCGAGTTGTAAATCAAGACTGCAGACGCCAAATCGCACGGAAGTTATAAATGTTTATCAAAAGGCGATTTATGTGATAAATGGTATGGGCAAGAAATCGACTCGATGCGGCCCATTTTGGCTGGTTAAATGCAAATTTTAATACAAGCCTCGAATTTATTTGGCCTCTTGCTAATTAATAAATAAGAAATCCGTTGGCTGCGGGCGTTGGGGCCACGCCCACTACCCCCCGAAAAAAAAAACTGCAGCGTCATAAATTGCAATGCTCGGTGGGCGTTGTTAATTTTCTGCATTCGTATTTACTTTGTTGCTTTTACTTGCTTATTTTAACGTATCGAAGGTGGGGAGAGGGGCTGTATCACAGACAGCAAATTGATTTATGTTTGGCTTTTGTTTAATGCTCAAAGTGGAATGAATTTCAACGGCAAAAAATCGAGAATTTCTGCCCAGCGCCATTTAACAGATTGTCAAGAGGTGCAGAGTTAAAAGCGAAATGGTGGCCATAATAATAAAAACAAGCGTTTAAAATTAGGTTTTTCCACAATGAAAATTCAATTATTTATATCTATAGTCTGCGCATTTGAACATCATCAGAATCTGAAAAGTCTTTGACTTGTAACAAAAATTAATTCAAATTGCATTCAATATTTCCCTTTACAATTTTTTGTTGTTCGTTTCTTGCAGTTATTTATTTGCCCACATCATAATGAAGTTAATTAAAAAGCCACACATGTTGAATACAATTCCGCACAAAGGAAGAAGACGGAGGAAACAAGATTCTTCCTCTGCAGAAGATACACAGATACAAGATACAGCCGCGGTTGACCAAGCGACATGCGAGTTTTTGGACATTTTCAACCCAAAATCTTCTACAGAGTTTCGGGACTTGCTCCCTAATTGCCGAACGTGGGAATCTATTTAAATGGATAAGATGTAAGCTCGTTCGCGGAAATTGTAGCAAATGAAACGCAGAGCAGCCCGGCCGCCTGGGCCTCGGATTATTTATGCTACTCAGAGTTGACAATCTGTGGCTGGCGGGTGCACTTCACACACATTATTTGTGGCAGCTAATGGGCTTGGCTGGCGCTTAACAATTAGTTGTGATGGCAATTTTTTACAGCTCTTTATGTTCTGCCCGCTTCTGGGCCAGGCTCAATTCTGGCCTGCTCTGCTTAGCTGATGTTTGTTTTAATTAATTGCATGCCAGGTACTTAGTAGTTGCCGTAATTTTTCTCAAAATTTATTTATCAATGTCATGTGCGGAGCAAATAGATAAATTATGCTAATACACCCCTGACATGGGTGCTGAGATACTTTTCTTGTTGCCATTTGAAATTCAATAGTTTCGCAGAAACTGAGGTCCCCAGTTTTTGATATTTCCTACGCTGATTGATGACGGTTTGGGGGAAAACTCTTTGGGGCCCCTAATATCCATGACAAATAGCCAAATTAATAGGCGATACGGCAAGTTTGCCACATTAGAGCCGTGCACTCATCATTAATATTATCGAGGCGCTTTTATCAGCGCACATTTTTCAGTGAAGCCGTGACTTTTTGTGCTGGCTAAAGGTTAGAGACTCTGGCCGATCTGCTGCTGCCTTCAAATTTCACCAATCCTCGCCAGCTGTGCGCGAAATCAAACAAGTTGCCACCACCACTAGCAGCAGGAGCAAGAAGCAAGCAGTAAGGAACAGGAACCGAATCCGAATCCGAAACAGCAACAGACAACACGCATAAGCTACAATTAATCTTGCAGCTACGAGCTCTAGGAGGGCGGGGTGCCGTGGCATAAATTTCACATACTCGGCCGGTCGACCAGCCCTGGACCCTGGACCCTGGAAACTGGACATTCCGACACACAGACATGGATGGATGGACAAAAGGGACGGCAGACAGAAGGACAAGTGAGGCCAACACAAGCTCACATGGACAGGGAACGGGTTGTGAGTTTCTTTATAAAGTATCTGCACCTCGGAGTGAATCAGCTGAAAGGACGCGACCG
Organism: Drosophila varians; assembly: GCA_018150405.1. Classification (NCBI taxonomy): domain Eukaryota; kingdom Metazoa; phylum Arthropoda; class Insecta; order Diptera; family Drosophilidae; genus Drosophila; species Drosophila varians. Next base: position 15,317,048 of record JAECWK010000015.1, on the reverse strand, counting down.
GGCACAGCAAACTAACAAACACAAAAAAAGGAGAAAAAAAAAGAAACCCTGAAAACGTTTTGGCAATGATATGGGCTGTATGGGCTTTATTATGATTTTCCTACGTTTTATTTCGCCTGCATTTGAGTGAAGCTCGAGCTGTAGCTGAATGTGAAGCCAAAGCTGAAGCTGAAGCGTCTGGCGATTGCATAGAACAAAATAGATTGCTATCGTGGCAACATCATCAGGCCAACCAACAGCCCAACAGACCAACAGGCAGAACTGCCAGAGATACCCATGCACCACATACTATGCATGTTGCAGCCGAGTCCCAAAAGGGGGCAGGTGGGGAAACACCTTCAGAATGCAACGAGGCGGTCACAGAACCGCATATCTCCTGATTGTTGCTCCGTCTGTTGTCTGTTGTCTGTTGTGGGTTGCGCATGCGTACAAAATGCTCGGTGATTAATAATAATAGCAGCGCCTACAAAGCCGCAAACACCCGCCGCCAAACAGTGGGAATGTATCCGCGAGATACGGGACCGATACACCTATCTGGGAATCTGCCCGGAAAATGAGGAAAGTATCTCGCCCCACTGTGCCTGCCCAGTCATTCTTCTGCTCTGCTCCAGTGCCAGAACGTTTGAAGAGATACGAATATGACAAGTTCAACTTGAAGCTGCACTAAATGCCAGAGCGCTATCTCTCCGGCTCCATCCCGCTGTATCTCCCGAATGCAGTTGTATCTTGTATCTTCCCCCAGCGAGAGGATCGAGCGAGAAAGACAATAAAAAGGTGGGCGCTTCATTTAGCAGCCGCCGCACAATTTGCATGTTTGCACAACAATTGTTTGGCTTAGGACAAAGCACGGCCCGTATTTTATTTAGATAATAATTTTTATCTGACGATAAGCGAGATGTGGTGGAGTCGCTCTAAGGGACCGGGGGCCTGTGCGTGCCGGGGTCGCTGGAGGGGCCACATCGCTGTATATATTTCAAGAGCTCTCGTGCAGCGTCTTGGAGTGTAACGGTATGCTGACCAGCTGGGAAAGTGACTTGGGCAAATCCGGAGTGGCCGTGCCAAAAACTCTGCATATTTTTACTACCACTTAGGCCTCTAAATAAACTTTTAAAAAAATAGACAGTAAATGCTGGAAAAATGGCACGAAACAGAAGTATCTGGCTAGCCATAAATGCTTTTATGCATCTTGGGATGGATTTTGAGGCCTGGCTTTTGTGCAATCTTCCCAGGCAAATCTTCCCTTCCAGATTTGCATGGATCTGTGAACAGAATCCAAACACACTCACAATACACCCACAATACACACCTGGCCGCGTTTTATTGCCAACTCATCAAACTGCCATAATTCACCGAAACTGTCAAAAATCAGCGGCTGGCAGGCACGCTTTTGTGTCCCTGTCTCTGGCTCTGCTTTCTATTACGAAAACTGCGCATTTCTGGCTGGTCATCCCCCGTGTAAGAAATCAATTGGGGGTCACCCAACTGCAGCCCGAACGAACATCCCAACTACCAACTATCAACTACCAAATACCAAAGTTAAGTTTGACTCACCTTCGCAGGTAAACTGGCCGTAGTGCTTGCCGGAGCTCTTGTCGCCGCACACCACGCACTCGATGTTCTGCTTGCTGTCGATCTGGGATCCGCTGTTGCTGCTCTGCGAGTGGGAGCTGTTCGCCTGGGAGCTGGGCGTGGTGCTGCCGCAGCCCACCGGCTGGCCCTTGATGGTGGTGAGCATCTCCTGGCCGCCATGGCCTTTGATTAGGGGCAGCATGTCGGAGCCGTGGCCCTGGACACCGGCATTGCCGCCACCTCCCGAGTGGTGACCAGCCGCGGATCCACCGTTGGCGCTGGGCAGACTGGACAGGTCCTCCTTGATGTTGTGGTGGCCGCCGGAGCTCTGGTTCAGGCTCGAGAGGTCCTGCTTGATCACGGCCGACTGTTGGCTGGCCACGCTGCTGGGCGTGGTGCCACCGCCGGCGGTGGCCACACCGGCACTAGGGGCACCACCCGCTACAGTGGCTCCCGTGCCGGCCAGCGAACCGCCTGGACCGGCGGAGGCCGCGTGCAGGTGGCTGCCCAAGTTGGGCGGCTCGTGCCAGGCTGTGTGCGGCGGGACGCCCAGACCCATCGAGCGGGACAGGCCCAGGTCGAAGGCCGAGAGCTCCGCGCCGGACTGGGTGCGTGGGTTGAAGAAGCCGGGAGCCGTGGACGGGGAGGCGCACATGACGCCGCCACCGTACACGCTCAAGGAGTTGTGCGTAATAATTTTGGCGGCCGGGTCAGAACACGTGGAATAATTGCTGGAATACACTTTGTACGCACTCGTACCGTCCGCGACTTATTCACTGGGATGTATTTTCTTTATCCTGAGTCCTTGGCTCAGACTTGGCTAGCTCGATAGCGTTTCGAATTCTTTCAATTAATTTTTGGAATATTTTTTTGGAAAAAATATTTCGTATTTTTTTTTTTATTTAATTGCTAACATCTTAGCACGCTTCACTAAAAATCACTTGGCTTTTGGTTTATTTTGTGTTTGGTTTTGCTTTAGATTTAGAATTAGATATTTTTCCCGCTCGGCACACACGAAGAACACGAAAAGACGTTTGGACTTGAAAAAATTTCAAACTCAATCGCAAGTATCTTTGCTATTTGTATCTTTGTATCTTTGCGCGTCATCCGGAGCGGTTGAAAATCTCAGCTGTTCTCGTAAGGCTCGTAAGCCTGAATGGCAAAACATTCGTGGCAAAAGGTACACGACCCGACCCGACTCGACCGTTTCGACCTAACGACACATCACACAAATCTCTCTCAGCGGAGTGAGATACCGGGGTGTCTGGTGGGTCCTGCTGCTGCTCCGCTTGCACTTGGTGGTTTCAGCCTGTCTAGCCAGTTGAGTGAAAGTCGCCGCTCCCGCTCGCACTCTATGCTCTCTCGGCTGTGGGGCAAGACTTTCGACGCGTTTGGCTGATTTGCTTTGCTCACCCACCACCACTCAGGCCAGCAGCACCACCACCACCATTACCACCGCCAGCACCACCACCATGCCCACAACCACTCTCTTGGCTGCTTCGTTCAGTTGAAACCGCTCAGATACTTTACTCACTCTGCCGCAGATACTTTTCTCATTGGACTTGCCCGTCCAGCTAGAACCCGTTTGCACTTGGCTTATTAGCTCGCATCTGGCAGATACTTTACCGTTAAGGTTCTTATCGCCGCTTTTATTTTTGGCCTTCTACTGGTCTCCTACCAACTTTAAACGAGTCTCCACCCCAAAAAAACTGCGGTTGCTGTTTACCTTTCTTTGGCGTCCGGAGAAGTTCTTCGCTGGTTGGTTGGCGTCTTTAAAGTGCGTTCTAATTTGCCTTTCTGCGGGCTTTTCACCAATTTGGTCTTTAAGACGGTTCCTCTTATCTCCCGGGGACTACTATGCGGTAGTAATGGCCGATCTTGGCCAAATGTTTGCTTTAAAGCTGACTTTCTATTGGCTGGTGGCCAAAGAAGTGGAAGATAAGTTGGATTACCAGGATTTGTATTAACTAAAAGAATCTTAATCAAGAAATCAAGTCCACTTTTATGACTGTCTTTATAGTAACTAAATAGTTAGTAAACTAGTTTGGCCAAGTTTAAGTATCGTTAATATTTATTGACTTGGATTTTGATGATTTTCAATTAAAAAAAGTCAATAAAACGGTTGACAAGTCCAAGTAATGCCATGAATATTTAATAAATAAAGATGAAAACATTAAAGTTTTTATATACATATGTATATCTATAAATATAAACGTAACCTTGGTCTGACCTGGATCGGGCGTAACAGAAACCAGAAACCCATCAGGCACACGTATTATTAACGCTCAATATACGCGGCCTGCCCCTAAATAAAACTTAACAAGCCGCCAGCGACAGAAGCCCATTGACTGTCGTAATATAATTATAATATTATTTCTTGGCTAATTGGATCAGGCACTGGCTCTTACTTTGTTAACTTGGCCCCCTCCAAAGTGTCTTGGGGGGAGGGGAAAGCGCTGGGGAAGTGCCAAAACATGAAATCATAACCATAATTGAATTCATTCTTAACGAGGACACCTCGCCCGACTCGAAATGTCCATTTGCTGACTGTTATTTCTCGGCTGAGCATTCAATTAGTATTTGCATTTTATGGCCAGGCCATTTGCACGCAACACAACTGGCTTACTGGCTAACTGGCTAAGAGTGCGAATTTAAAATGGAAACAAAAGAGATGTAAGAGCTTAAAGTCACGCAACGGTGTCGACACTTCATTTTTCAGGGCCCCCCCTCGAGTCGAGTGTGAGTGGGGAAAATTGGAAAATATTGGAAAAGTGTCGCAGGCTGCGACGGAGTACCAAAAGTTGCAGGTCCAGTCCAAAGGGCCAAATTGTGGCCAACCTCCTTTGACCCTTCCCTGCAGTGGCTGCTGCTACTGGCGCCCTCTGGCGACGTTCCGAAGGGGTGGGAAGGTGGCGAAGGCCAGAGCGAAGTGCAAACGTACAATTGGATGATGAACGATATGCGCCAGGGTGGCTTCCAATTCCGATTCCGAGTCCACTTCCACTTCTCACTCACTCGCTCACTCCAATCGGACTGGGTCGACTCACTCGCCGAGTTTCGTTAAGTTTTGCTCGGTCTCTCGGTCTCTTTTAGAGACTTGGGTTACGCCCCCCATTGGCCCTCTCGTTCTGGCCAACTATCTGCCTCTCTTTCGCCTCCATGCCTTATCATTAACTGTATCGGAATTTTGCTGGCGTATTTTTTGTCTTTGGCCTTTTTTTTTGAAGCTCCCCATAAAAATGGAAAAAAGGAGAAAAAGCGTGTGTTTGCTTTTTATTAACACTGCTAGATGTCTCTCTCTGGCAGCCCCCAGTCGGGTCTAATTCAATTGGAAGCACCTCTCTTTCTCACCGCATAAGCCAAATGGGGGGGCTTGGGGCTGGAGGCACCCTGCGATGATCTCCCCAGCCCAGCATCCTGACAACGTCGCTGGCTTTTCTCCTTTGCTCTGGCTGTGAACCTAATCCCGAGGTTCTCGGCACCTCTTGTTAAGGCCTCGTATGTTGGGGGAGTACCCAAACCCCACCCCATCTGCTGCGGGAAGCACCCCCCGGCACTCGTTACATTGCGGAGTTCGCGCAGTCGGCCAGCACCTCCAACCCCGGTGGGTTAAATACTGACAACCCCATTTGAGCGCCTTTTTGCACTCGCTGCCACAGAGGCCCCCACTTTCCCCCAACATTTTGGCCTTTTTTCAGCTCTGCTCTTTTTCTGCTTTGGACAGTTCATTGAAAATGGGTGGTCCTGGGGGTAAATGGGAAATGAAAAACCGGGAAATGGGCTTATGCGAATGTGTGCATAGGCCCTGTCTGAACTGGCCAAGATAGTCGCAAAAGTTGAATGCTTTATTCGAATATAGTTTAGTCCTAAGGCTGATAAATAGTTTTTATATACATAAATTTGAATACATGCAGGGATAATATTACAATTTTAAAGCTGCCTTTTAAAAACCTTATACCCAGAAACCAAAAATATTTCAAAATGTTCAGTCTGACAGCCTCATGAGGATGCACAGATGCACTCGAATGAAAACTGCATCAGGTTCCAAGGACATTTTTATGCTACACAGAGATACATGCTTCTGTAAATGTATCTGTATCTGCGATGCTCCTATTCCCCTAGACAAAGGGAAAGCTGTTTGGCAGCCACTCGCAGATGGCACCCCTCGGGCCCCCTCTAAAATGGCAAACCAACTGGCATATAATTTACATTGTTGCTTGTTTCCTGCCTCCCCACCTCCACCCTCTAACACTTCCCTCCCACATTCTCCACTCCGTAAACTTTTACATTGATAAATTTTTAGTAATTCTTCTTCTCTCGGTTTTTTTTGCCTTTGTCTTCCGCTGCTCGCAAGGACTTTATGAATAAGTGCTAAAATGCCAGAGACCAGGACCGCAATGGACCGGGCCATGTCATGCTGGTTAAACTGACGAACACGCGCTCTCCCCCCTTAAACTTCCCATCACCCACTCCCAGCCCTCCATTTGCCTCCTCATTCGCCGCCATCCTTTTAGTTGCTTTTGCAAAAAAGCTCGCTTCGGTTGTTGTTTTTAGTCGGATGATTCATTGTGAAAGTGGAGCTCTGTGGTCGTGGCTGGGAAATGCTGGAAATGTATGCTCTTACCCAGAGTCGCGTACACAAATATCAAATGTCCCAGACACAGGGACACAACAAAAAAAGAACCTAAAAAAGTTTCGCTGTTAACAACTTTGTCAACCCAATATGCTTGATGAAAACTCATCTCTGGTTGACGAATGCATTGGAAAAAATTGTACAGAAAATGTGGGGATACTTCCTATTGGAATGTTACAAAAAATACACAAAAAAAAGTTTTTTATGAAGTATTATATTTTAATATTTTGATTCAGATCAAAGCAGAATGAATTCCTGATTCGTAAAAGTAAATAATTTTCGAATCGGATGATAATTGGTACATTTTTTTGAAATGTGATTTGAAATGATCAATTTTAGCCAAGATTCTACATTAAATCATGGTAAGTGTCTTTGGGCCAAAACTAAGAGTTTTTGGGCATCTTTTTGCAAGTCTTTTATCCAATTTTGATCCGATTTATAACGGGAATAGCATTTTCTAATCAGGTCTTCAATCCTCGTCGATCTGCATCAAAAGATTTTAAAATTGGAACAAAAAATATTTTTTCGATTTTTCGCAATTTAGGTAAGGGGTACCATCATTAAAATTTAAAAAAATCAAAAAAATATTTTTTGTTTTAGATTAGAAATCTTTTGACGCAGATTAAAGCGAAATTAGTTCCTGATTCATAAAGGCTATTCCTTTTTCAAATCGGATAAAAATTATATAAATTATTTGCAAAAAAGTGACCAAAATCTATAAAATTTGGCCAAAGGGCGTTCATCACGATTTTCACTTTGTTATCGAATCTTTTTCCTCAAACAATGTCATAACTTGATAAATAATAAAATAGCAGACGGCTTATAAATATATTATTTAAAAACGTAAATAAATGCAGCCCTTAGAATAAAAGTTTGGGATTTATATCCTTTTAATAATGCACAAATAAGAGATTCTATTTGATTTTGATAAACGTAAAGTAAAGTTCATCCATCGGACTTTAAAATACATATTACTTTCCATTGAACCAATTAGAACCACAGCAATTATTTTATCTTTTATTTGTTCGCTTAGAATGGCATTTGAGCCAAAACCGATTCAAAGACTACTCCTTGACATGCGAGCCACAAATCAGTTTGGGGTTCTGGGCTTGGTCCCAGAAAGGAGTAGTAACTATGTACGAATCGTATATACTTAGTACATGCCCTACACAAACAAATGGAGGGTTGGGGAATGTGGCAGGGCCCATATGCTTGGCTCCCCTCGAAATGTATTTCGAGAGCGCATGTCAAAAGGTCAGCCACTGCTCACATGAGCAGTCGAATCTGTGTGGGTGTGTGTGTAATTACGAGTGAGCCTCCCCCTTTTAATTCTTAGTACGAGCTACTACGCCCTGGCCAGTCTGGAGACAGCCTTATTTATGTGTCCGTCGAAACTCAGGCCATGAATTAAACATTCGCCATGAGAGCCTCGTGTTGGGGCTGCGAGTGAACTGAACATGTCACAAATCATTAGCACTTATTCAAATCAGTCGAAGGGAGGCGGCCCTGGCAAAAGACAACAACAAAGTCGGCCAACTGTATGCAAAGATTAATGCAAAATATTCAAATCGGAAAATGTACATATTTTTGACCCCAGAAAGTTTCCCTAATTGCGTGAGACAGGCAAAGGTCAGAGGCGCGGCGTTAACAACAATGAAGATCACTGGACCAGATGCCAGAGATGTCCTCCAGGACCAAGGATCGGCGGCAGCATCCCAGGTAGCAGCTTGAACTCGAGTTCGAGTGTCCAGCAGACGCTGACCTTTCCGATCGCTACTGCAACCCCCAAAGAATAAAATCTCCGGACATTGTCCATTTATTGTCCCTAGAAAATTTTCAGCTTGATTTTCTTAAAATTTTACACAATTTTATGGCATCGTCCAAAGGGTTCCGCTTGTCCACCCCGATTACCTGGATTCCCTCCAGATATCGCCGTGGTTTCTGGGGTTGCTTTTGGGTCGATTTTATACGCATTTCCATTTTAATTCCATCTCTGGCGTCTTGCGATTTTGCATAAGCATAGCTTGAGGATTTTCGGGTGTCCTTTCAGCGTGGGAATCACTGGTCAGCTGGTCAGCTGGGCGTCCCTTGGCCGGACTCCTGATAGCTGCACATTAATCCGATTTTAATGAAGCGCAACATTTTGCGGTCGTGATCGCATTTCCTTTGCCGTGGTCAGCTCAAAGAAAAACGAAATTTTGGCTTAGGTCAGTAAGGGACAATTAGGGAAATATGGGATTTAAAAAAGCCAGAAAAAAGGACAATAGGAAAAGCTGAAATATAACTAATTCGTTTCTATATTTTTCAAGTAACCGAAACAAGAGACACATTTTTAATAACAATTTATTTTTAAGGCTTAAGGGAAAGGGGAGTGTACTTTTCTTCATTTAATAATTTTTACAACTCGTGTCTCGTGTGGCTCCCCAGGAAGTGTCTGGTATTGCCGACCCCATCAAAATCATAATTGAGCAGTCAACTCCAGTGAACTCCAGAAACACCTCAGAAAAAAAGAAGCCTCTTCAGCAACTCCCAAATGCCTTTTTTTACGAACTGCAGGCCGCAACAATGGCAACTCATTTTACTCGGTTTAGGTTTTTGATGAATGATCTCATCAGCGAGGTGTCGACCAGAGGCACGATGATTTGGTTTCGGATTTGAAGCTAAAAGCTAGCATAACATAAGCTAGCTCCCAAAATAGCCCCCGATGAAATGGGCATCATTTGCGGCCAAGTGTAAAAATTTAAAACTTAATAATTAACAATTGTTTTTTAATTTCCCAGCAGCCAATCATCAGAGTCGGCTGCCCAAATTACTTTCCCCCTTTGGTGGCTGTCAATCCGGCGAACTGGTCCAAGAGAGATCTCTTTGTTAGGCCGTGATTAATGGTGCAAAATTATGAACTCGCTTGTTCTGACCATCCGACTGACGGACAGAGCCGCAGTCCCAGCCACAGCCCCAGTCCCAGCCCCAGTCCAGACCAGGAGTTGTAAGTAGTTTTGTAAATCGGTTAAAGAAAAATGACTTCATTAAATTCATTAGCGCCCATGTGTGAAATTCGTTCAATTGGTTTTCGATGGAGGCCTTTGGAATAACTCTATTTAAAGAACGCGCTTAATGACACCTTTCTACAATCGGATTGGATCAGATCGGATCGCTTACCCACTGATTTTTGGCGACCCAGGGCTATTTGTTGCGGCCTGGGAAAATCAATAGCCGAAACCAGAGACCAGCAATTGCCCGGGGTAATGGAGCTGAGGGAAGCCAGCCAGATAATCAAAGTGAGCTGCAGTCAAATGTGCCGCATAGATGGATGGATTTGCCAGGTCCGCCGGCCTGTCTTGGTCCGAGACTCTGGCCATAAGTCATCGGCATTGATAGCCATCAATCGCGACCGCTTTTCACGTTGCCAAGACCACAAAGCTTTCTTGAGTGGCGCGAAATCCAAGTACAATTAGTCGGGGGCCCAGAGCCTGTGGTTGAATCCGAATCTTGCCTCTGGGACTAGGCTATGGAAATCCATGCCTGTTCGTTACCGGCTATTACTCCAACGCATTTTCCAAACTTGGCCATTTTTCTTGAAGGCGGCTGCCCCGGCAACCGCTGCCTGAAGGGCGGGGGAGCAGCCAATGTACCTCCAATCCACTCCAGCTTGTGGTCAGTCACTTTGTCAGTTGGCTCCACTGGGCTCATTCGTTTGCCGGGCGATGGCGATGGCTCGTTGAACCTTTTTAACCGTTGCTTGGTCAAGAGTTGTTAACCATATTAAAGTGTTCAATGATTAATTACACGCGTCCAAGATTAATTGAAATCAATCAAAGCTGAAGTTAACTAATGGCAACACGTTTGTAATCCCCCAGTGCCAGGCCATTCTCTCTGTGTCTGTGGCTCTGTCTGTTTCTGGTATCTCTGGTATATGGAATGTCTGTGCCCTGGACTGCTACTCCTACTCTTTTTCCTATTACCACACTGCGTCTATCTTACACTCCTCCGTCGCGGCTGGGCTCCACAGAAGGCATTCGAGGCCCACTGTAATTTTATTGGCCACATTATTTGGGCTATTCGGTTTCCCATCTTTTGTGGATTCCCATGCTTAATTACAATTAGGGAATTTGTGGGCCAAACGCATTGCTTGATGGATGTGCAGTTGGGGAAAAGTAAGAGTCTCACTTGCCCTGGGAATGGAGTGGAAGGAAACTGATTTTCTCACACTAATAACTATTTATAATGTTGCAAAATCCTATCAGAAAAGAAACACAAGACCCGATTTCAGGTACATCTTCGTTTATCCTTTATTGGTAGCCATAAGCATCATAATTGTTTAACCGTAGAATCCTCCGTATCCACCATAGTGATGACGTCTGAATCCACCGTATCCACCGTATCCACCGTAGCCACCATATCCGCCATAGCCTCCGTATCCGCCATAAGGACGTCCGAAGCCACCACCATATGGTCCACCTCCATAGAAGGGTCCACCGTATCCAAAGCCAAACTGGCGCTTGGCTCTCACCTGACTGTCCACCACCTGGCCGATTTCCTGCTCCAGCGAGGACAGATCATTGGACTGCTGGGGAGAATCCTCTAAAGCCATAGCCAGGCTAAAGGCCAGGCAGGCAACCAAGCCGAAAAGAATAGCAGATCGCATTTTAATCAATGACTTCCAATAACTTTGAACTCGCAGTTTGAACTGATACTTAGTTAGTTCTGGGCAGCGCTTTTATACAAAGTCGAGACCCGGCGTTTAACGTTTCGATAATAATGTGATTCAAGATCGTCACAATGCGTTGCCAAAATGGAAAACCTGTTCCTCAATAGTGACTAAGACCAACACCAGCCCAGAATCTATTCTATTTGTTTGATTCTGTTCTAAAAACCCCTTCAAATCTTTTGTGACGTGAAGTGAGAAAAACCCAAGAGGTGTGTTTAGAATTCTTAATTTCATAAATATTTATGAATTATTATAATATTTCCATTTTACATAAAATGGAACATTCTACTAAATACATATTTGTTTTGATTTGTCAGCCGAGTGGCTGCCCAATTTAAAACTCCCTTATGGTTGTTCTTGTTTTTGATTAATTAAATAAGCCCCAAAGATGCCCAGCCTTAATTAAAATTTTCTTTTTAATGACCAGGTGACTAGGCTTGGAAGTCGTATCAATTGCCGGCCAAGTTATGGATTATGCCCCCGGGGGCCGGGCCAGGGACACCGAGTCGGATCGCTTACAGAATTACACACGTGACACAACCGGGAGGAAGTAACTTTAACCGGCGAACGGAAGCAGTCAAAGGACATGCTAAACCGCTTCCCCCTCAACCACATACACACACATACACAGACACACACATGTGGTTAATTATAATTACGCAATTTTAATATCAAAACATGCCAGCCAACTGGAAGGGGGAAGCATGTCCAAGTCCTGCTCGGATCCGTGGAGGGTTGCTTGCGTTGAAAAGGCGAAAAGTGATGAATGAAATGCGATGATTTGCAGCGGGCGAGCCACCCCCGACAGCAAGGTTGAGGTTGGACCGTCACACCTCCCACAACCCCCCCTTTGGCACGCACACTTTCAGCTTTGATTGAGCATATCCGGTGGGATTAGAGCTGGGGGATGGCCGTCGAGGTTTTGTTGTCAGTTACTCGGCTCGTCCAGCCAACCGAGAGTTATTAGCTTTCGTGATATTGATAGAAGCCGATGTCTATTGACAATTAAACAATGACAGCCCCCCACCCGCCTCAATTGAGGGCGTTCTATGATTTGGGGGTAAGTCACCGAGGTGGGCGTTCTGCTTGCCCGGACTGAAGCCCTCGAACCCGCGATAACCCTCGATGTCGGTGGTCCTTTCCGCAAATTAATATGCATTTCCGAGGGTTTTGGGTTGATTTGATCGGGATTAGTGCTTCATTGCGGCTCAGTGCCGTCTTTGGCGCATATGCTGCAAATTTGATTAGCCAGCGGCTAAACGGTTAATTGTTAACTTGATTTATGATGGGTTAAATGCAGGGGCTTGGAGGCCGGGAAATGAGTGCCACGCGCCATTTTTTGGCCAATAGTTTAATTTTTGCCAATCTGTTAATTACCAATAATTTGAAAGCCTAGAGCATTGATTCAAAAACTTAATACACCAGCCGAAAATTAGCTTAATGGACTTAATGATCTCTTAAAGTACTACGTAGCTAAAGAAGAACTGCTAACGATGCTGATCCAGAACGTATATAAGAGTCGCCCATTTCCATTTTCGGGAGTACAACTTTCTGCCATTTTAACAGAACAAAGTCCCCATAATGACGGCTAATTTATGCCAAGTTAAACCATTTGTTCAGCGCGACAGCATTTAAATATTTGCTTATTTATTTATCTTGGACAGCTCGGAGTTGCTGCAGCAGAGCCAAATAGCAGAAGCCCTCCCCGAGTCAGGGGTCCAGCTAATAAAATCTAAATGATAATTATGACATTCGTACGTGATAATTGCCGCAAACCTCGGCAAACTCCCACACATGCCCCGGCCGAGGGCCTGAGGAGCAAGGCAAAGTGCCCCAAAAGACGGCAAACAGATCGTGACAGCTCCGGGAACGTAAACAAACACACCCTCCTGGACTTATAATTAGCATGGCTATGGCTCAGGAGCGGGACCTGCGAACGCACTAATAAATAAATGGAGATCTTCTGTTATTTATTTTTAAAATATTCCCCCGCATCACCATCGCACACATTTCCATAGACGAGGTCAAGTGGGTAGATAATTTGGGACACCTCTTCAAACGGAAAGAAACAAAACGCACACTCTCTATGGTACACATTTAGTCTTTATTTATTTAGCCATAGAATCCGAAGGGGCCGCCTCCAAAGCCACCGAAAGGACCTCCGAATCCGCCGAAGGGACCTCCGAAGCCTCCGAACGGACCACCGAATCCGCCGTATCCTCCGTAGAAGGGACGTCTATATCCGAATCCACCGCCGTAGAAGGGTCTGCCGTATCCAAAGCCAAACTGTCTCTTGGCTCGCACCTCGGACTCCACAGCCTGGCCAATGTCCTTCTCCACGGAGGACAGATCGTTGGACTGGCTGGGGACATCCTCCGCAGCCAGGACCAGGCTCAAGGCCAAGCAGACAATCAGGGCCAATACAATTGCCGAACGCATTTTATTTTAATAACAATAACTTCCAATAATGTAGAACTTTCGGTTTTACTGATTCTCAGCCGGCTTTTGAAATGTGCTTTTATACCAGGCCGGGATCTGGCATTTAACGTCTCGATATTAATGGGATTCAAGAACAATCTGAACAAAATGCGTTGCCCAAATGGGGAACCTGTTCTTCAACGATGACTAAAAACAAGCATCTGCCCAGAGTCCCCATCTATCTTTGCGGTTTCTCTTATTTTGATTTTTTTGCCACAAATATTCCCAAAAGCCGGTGACGAAATAAACAAATCAATAAACTGGTTGGGGCCGACATCTCGTGAAACCTAATGAATGCAAATTTATTTTCGCATTATTTGTTGACATAATTCTGGCGTTCCCGCGGGGATTCCTTTCTACGATTCGAAAGTAATCATTTTTGTCGACGAGGCATTGGGGGGGAATAGTGTGAGCTATTATATCAAAATTCTGGCTCAATTAGATGCCCGATTTAAGCTACTTGTAAGCCCCATTCTGAAAACAAGTTTGGCCTAAGAAGAGGTGTGAAACGCTGCTTTTTGAGTTTGTAAACAAAGATTGTTTTGGGCGAAACCGGTGAGGCGGAAGACTGACTGATGGAATCGTCTCGATTTTTAAGTAGCAAAAAAAAACAAAGATATTTTATTTGTTTATTGACTGGAAATACCCCAGTGTGGTCACACGTTCAGTGATCGATGATCGGTGCTTAGCACAAGCATATAGTATTACCAGGGCATAAAGCTCTGTAGACACCCCGATTTGCTTTGATCTGCTTCTGATCTGTCTCGATTCCAGGGCCATAAATCAGTTTGTCTGATCGCATCGGTAACAGTATCATTGTCCGCCTCCCAGTGGCAGCCCCATTTCCATTTCCATTTGGCCTTCCATTCCCACTCCCAGGCCACGGGACGGATGGGGGCTCACATGTGCTGCCCAGACATTGTCATCGCATTTGCTGTTCGATTTTCGATCCGATCCGCGGTGTTGTCATGTGATTTAAGGGTTCCGTAAATCACGCTTCTTGTCTAATTTTGTCTCGCTCGAGATTCCCGACATACTTGCCAAGTCAATGGAATTATTTCTTCGTGTCAAGTGCTTCCAAAAAACGAAACAGACACAGCAACATTTGCACATGATCGCGCCACTTCGATTGTTGCAGCTGCAACATTGGCAACTGTATCTGCAACTGCATCTTCCACACCGAATCTGTATCTGTATCTGTATCTGAATCTGCCTTTCATGTCCGCTCCATGTGCAGATCTGGGGATCCTCAATCGAGCGTAGCACTTACAGACATCATTGAGTTGTCTCTGCCACTTACAAAAAAGGCTCTGCCACAGCGCATCTGGAGTTGTCTGGACCTGTCAATTTGCATGCCAAAACTAGTTTGCCATTCGGGAGTGAGATGGGTGCAGTGCCTCTTTGCCATTAAGCCATACACTGGCGCAATCGAACCCGTAATTAATTTACATATAATTGCGGCAATCAGAAACAAACATCTAGTGACACGCCGCTGTCGCCATTTACCCAAAAACCGATGACGAGTTGTAAATTTGTGATTATTGCCCCACGTACACGCCAAGCGCCACCGGCCACGCCTTCCCTACGAAGGCAGGGGGAGCAGGTAATTGGGTGGCAGGGCGATAGCTGTCCATTTGGCTGACAGGTGAAATGGACTCGGAAACAGAAACCATTTGGCGTGTCATCAAAACAATGGCCGTGGCCATCGTCACGCAATGGCCACGTTGCCGCCCCCCCAACTTTCCTAATTCGGTAATGTCACCGCTTTGAGTGACGTGCAATATGATTTAACTAACTTTTATGACACCAATTATTGTGTTTGGACTGGAACTGGACAGGTGGGTCTAGTACCATAATTCAGAGCGAAGATATTTCGTTTTTGGACAATACTCCCGCTTCCCCCTCGCCTCGTAGAACAATGACCAAAAATTTAAATTTACTTTTGCCGAAAAAAGATTTATGATTTATTCAAAGTAACCAAATTTGCACATTTCGATACGCAAATATTTGAATCCATTTCCCCATTGTGCGACGCAGCTTAATTTCGGGTGTTTCTCTGGGATTACGGGGTAGATTTTCGCACTCGCATTTGTTTGCTCCAGTTTGCACAAAAGATCTGTCCCAATCGAGATCGTGACGTGGGTCTCCCAAGCAGCTGGATATATTCTTGGGTTCGTGATCGGTGGTTGCACTCCGCATCTTTCCCTGCTTTGTCTTTTGGGTGAAAATTTACCCAAGATTTGCCTTCCTCTCCCAGCCCCATCGGCCCGGACTACATGCGAATATTTGATGATCGGTTTTCTTGTATGCAAAACATGTTTGCAAATTTTTTAAGTGTTATTTTTTGCCCGGCCTTCCCGCTGGGGTGGTAAGAATTTGTTCTATTTTTTACTGGTCTTTGTTTGATGGTCATAATAAGGCGAAACGTGTTGTAAGGTTGTTTACTTGGGAAGAAATTTATGGTCCAGGGGAGCTAAGATGAAAGTGACCTTAATTAGGAGATGTTGACCTCCTTTTTGGGAGAATTCTAAAAGACTGAAAGACTCTTGGGAACTCTATGGTAGAAATGTCTGAATCTTTATAAATTTATGTAAGATTTTTATACTGAAGTTTATATTGGGAAATGTTTTTGATTATAAATAAATGATTTTTATGGACTTGAATATCTGTAAACCCCACAAAGGAAATAACTCCTTTAATAAACTAACTTGTTCAGGCGTAACTCTCACCTTTAAAAAATATGCCTCGTCTTTTTGGTTTATTTTCTAACATTTCTTTTCCCGCCAAAACTGGAAATCTTACTGCAATCTGAGCATATTGTCAACTCAAGGTAGGAACTCTTATTCAAATCCCAAACTTCACGCCTAATCAGCGAACTGGACAATGGACAAATGCAAATGCTGAATACATTTCTCAAAAACGAAATCAGAGCATTAACGCCGGCAAAACTATAGAAATTCTTTATAGAAAATTTCCAACCCCTCCGGCTGCCGTTCCCCGGGCCAGCTCTGTCAACATTGATCTTTTGACCTTTCCGCTTGAGTTGCTCAAATCGCCAGACATGCAAAATAATGCATATGAGATTGCATTCCCTTAGGGGTGGCGACCGCTTGAAAGGCGCGCCCAACCCGAAGGACACGGAAAAGGAGGCGAATGAAAAATTGCCCAGTACTGACCGTTAATCCTAAAGGGATTGGGATTCCTCGAGACGAAGTTTTCCAGCTGTTGGAGTCATAAATGTCATATTAATTACGTTTTTCCATCAAACGATCATAAAATTGGAGTTATCAAGTTTTTGTAATTTCGAAAACCATTCGAAATGAATTGGGGATCGCAATCTCAGGTGGCAGTCGACCACTTGAGCTCTATCAAATTTACGAGCTGGAGGCATGAACCCTTTTAGGGAAATTCATTCGAGGAGCAAACCCCTCTTCTAGAGGGGCTGGAATTGTCAGCGCCAACTCAAGTGGCGATTCCTTTCCGGCTAGATGAAGATCATGCCATGCCATCCTATACCATTTCTTGGGCGATGACAGAATCGTTTTTGGGGAGAAGATGTGGGTGCGGAGCACGCGCCAAGTTGGAACTGCAGGCCGAGCCATAACTTCTCCGGTTGTCAGGCGTTTAGCTACTTAAACACTTAAGACTGGATGCGGGCTGGTTCTCTGGATGATTTGGCTGCCTTAATTGCATTTCTTCGATTCCACGCATGCCACTCAGTCAACTGCTTGGTGCTTCACTTCCCCTCCAGTCTCGAGTGTGTTAATTTTGGTATTAGTAAATTTATTTGGTTTTTGGCGGAGATTTCGTCTCCGGGAAATTTATTAGCACATTAAGATAAAATGAAGTCGTTTGTGCCTGCTCAAGATCCCGCGGCTCCCCCGTCCGCATCAAGTTTTATTGCCTTTTTTGCCCATCATCCTCCAGATTGAGCTCCTCCTCCTTCTGCTCTTCTGGTCTTGGCTGCCTGGCATTTGGGGAATCTGTAGTTTTGGTATTTTGAATAATGTCAGGCATCTTTATGGTAGATTTATTCCAGCTAAGCATCGCCCGGGGCCGCGGATTGGTGGTCTTGGGGTGTGGCAGCAGGTGCGGTCTCCTTTTTTTGGGGGCATTAAGCGTGATTAACAAGTGATGGGCATCTTTGGAATTGGTGTCTTGGAATGACTTACAAAACAGATAGATTACAAGATAGATTACAGCCTAAAATGGAGGGTGTGTGTAAGAAATTGCCAACATTGTGTTTTTTAAGTTTAAAGGTTTGAGTCAATCCTAAGCTTCAACACTACTTTGTTTAGTATCCTTTCTTGGAACAGTACTTCTTGTTTACGTTCTTACCATCCAAAATGTATTTCCCACTAAACACTTGTCCAAACAAAGTGTTTATCCTGCAATCTACTCAAAACTGGGGAAGCAATTAAAGGGTTCCAGTCACAGCACTCCACTAACTGCATCAATTAGAAGCTGCCAACGTAAACCACAAAGGACCACAGCCACAATCGCTGATTACAAACTTTGGTCCTGGTGCAGTTGCCACCCCGCGAGTCCCGGCATTCCCATGGAAGGATAATGCAGAGGGTTCCGCTTAGGAAGTCCAACTTCCTGGAGGGGAACCGCGAAAAGTGCACTTCATCAGGGCGAGCAGGAGTCGCAGGGGGTGAACTGCACCAGAGGCAGTGTCCTGGCCGCAACGAAGTGTCCTGCCACTGATTGAGTGCATGACTGACCAAGTTGACGGTCCGCCTTGTTGGCTGACTGACTTACTGACAATTAAGTGACACACAGCGGAAAATGCGTTGCATGCAACTTCAAAGCGGCTGCAGTTGTCAAAACCAAAACTGCGGCGGCCCGGCCAGCGTGTGAAGCGGTGACTGGGAGATTTCCATGCCAAACAGGAAGTGGATGTTGCCACAGGAAATGTGATTTGTAGTTTTTCCTCTGTTTTGCTCCTTTTTATTCTGATTAAAATTTGTTTGTCCTGCGACAGGTGAGGCAACACTCGGAATGCGGCACGGCTGCCAGGCAGCTTGGCAGCTGACTTTCCACATCGATTTCCTAGCAGCTTTTTAAAGTCCTTGCCAGGCCAGACGCCATTTTGATGGCTGCCAGCCAAGTCAACGATCCCGTAGCTCCAGCTTCGGCCTCCTTTGGTCCTTTTTTTTTTGCCGGCTGCTCAGGCTTTTATTTGACAACTCGTTCGGGATGTCACAAAAGCCATCCTGACATGGATACACATGAAAGTTGCGAGTCGCGAATGGATTTTTATTTCATTTTTTGTCGCTCCTCTCATTTCCTCAGATGCTTTCATTTCGCTTTTTTATCATTTTCCATTTTTTTGGCGCATGTCCTTTTGCGGGCTTGTGTGACTCAAAGGCGGAAGCAGCGGTCTCATATGTCGCCGTGTGCTGTTGTGGTTGCTACACAAATAAAAATGAGTAGTACCTTCTTATTTTATTTCATGGAATACCTTTGTTTTACTCTGTATACTTATTAACTAGAATATGAGTTTTTTAAAGAATGAAAAAGACTTCCTTGCAGTGATTTTTGGACAAATTTCTTGAAGTGTCCTGTTTGTGTAGCTGACTTTTCTTCGCTGACTGTAATCAACATTTTCGCCAGGCTTCTGTCTGCTGTCTGTTTGTTTATCAAAAGAGTCAACTGTGGCAACCTGGTGGCAGCCATCCTGTTCCGCCCCCTCTCCCCTACCCACCCCCCAGTCTGTGTTGAAATTTTCAATTTAATTTTTCCCGCTGCCATTTCATTTCTGTTTGCTTTGACTTCATTCCTCTTTTTCATTTCCAATTTTTTTGCTTTCTTTTTTTTGATGCATGACAAGACGGTTCTGACAGACGACGGCTGCACCTACACACACACCATAGCACCCATCCCACATATGGATAGACTCCTGTAGCTCCTGGCAGGATATTCGCAAGTAATGCAATGAGGAAACACACGCGCTGCTCATTTGTCTCGTGTTATGCGAGCACAAGAAATAGAAGTGTCAAAATTTCTGACACCTCCGATTGTGCCCCATGACAGATCGGGGCGAGGACGAAACGCATTAGCAGGCACACATATGCCTAGGATTAGCCTGGCCAGGATGCCCCATCAATGGGACACGTTCTAAGATCAATTGTGTGCCAAAAATAATGGAATAATGCAAAGAACATTAACTGGGAGTCAAAAATGCAAAAACCAACTTTGTATTTTAAAGAATTCAATATGTATGGAATGTTCCATCTCATTACAACACTTTGCCATCGGGGGAAAGTCGATCCAAAGGACATATTCGCCTATATCCCTAAATCGGGCAAGGGTTGCCGCCGAAGACTAGGGGTTGGGCCGAAGAAAAATTATGATTTTATGCAGATTCCCTCGTCCTGCGAGTGCTCTGTTGTGTAAGGGAGCGACAAAGATTCATTCCGTGTCATCAGTCAACTTGATGGTGTAATTATATGGCATTACAGGAACACAATGTAAGGACCAACCCGAACCAAGTTCAAGTGGCAAGCCCGTAGCCGTGAAAAGTGTTAATAATAATAATGACGATGCTGCCGAAACTGGATGCTGGAAACAGGATATTTTCGGCCGAATAATTGACTGCAGTTACGCGCCTGTTACGGTCCAGAAACTCGCTGGCAGTTTATTAATTTAAATGTCACCATCGCCGCATCGCTCCTTTCGCCTTACACCGGGAGGTACATCCTGCGCCGATGTCAAAAGGTGAAATTTCAAACCCAAACAGTATCCCGATACGAAGTGGTTTCTTTGGATAATGAATTCCAACCTACGATTTATCTTCATTAATCGGGAATTTTAACGAGCTCCGTGCTCCGATCTCCGGAAGTGGCGTGGATTTCCAAACAATTTACGGCTTAGTTCAAAGTTTAAGTCCAAAGACTCCAAAGAAGTGACAACTTCGGTGAGATCTTGTGATCTGGTTTCATGACATTAGGAAATCCAAAATTGAGTTGCAGGTGTCAACAAACTAACCAAGGTGATTCGGTCAAGTGGAGGTCGTAAAAAGAGCGTTGGGCCAGCAGTTAAAGTCCCATAAAAAGTGTTAAAAAACTTATGACTAAAGTTGAATTTGCTCCAAAAAGAAGTCTGGCCAAATACCGTTTAAATACAATTATAAAAAGTTGTTAATGGGCCACACGAGTCAACGACAAAGTTCACTGGAAGAATATATTTCTTTCTTCCATACCGGAAAAGGCAATTACTTTTTGGTAGAAAAACTATACATTTTTATAATTTTTCTGTTGCTTTCCATCTGCCTAAATTTTGTGGCGCCAAAACCTCAAAACGCTTTTGAACCACAAAACTTTCATTGAAAATTGCTTCTCGCTCAGTCCTTGCTTCAAAATGGCCACTCGTTTCAGGACTCAACACATGCGCCCTGGCCATCAACTAATGCCCTTTCGGATTGACCCCTTTGATCCAACATGAAATGTAAAAAAAAGAGTTGCTAGCAAGCAAAGTCCGAGCATGGGACATTGGCCATTTTTGTTTGGAATCATCGGGCCAATCCGGCCCGTCAGCAGGATACTTGTCCTTCCGCTAAAAGGACACTCCCCTGGGTGCTGGAGGAACTGACCAAACGAGTTGGAGCCAAGCTCATTTGAATACAAAAATCATTAAAATTCGTCGTGAAAACGTCTTAAGTTTCCCGCTGCTCGAGACTGTGAGAAGAAATGGGCAAAAGTACGGTGATGACCTCTGAACTCTGCCTATCCGGATGCGCCTGCCTGTCCCGAAGGGGTAATGTATAGGAATTACGTGCGTGACTGACCAATGCGCTGACCACTGTCCAGTTTGTAAGCCCTGACCGCATCCTTTCAGGACATCGCAGGCCACCCCGTTGAGCCCATCGCACCCGTTGTCCTTCAACTGCCTTCGGGTTGTGTCCCGTCTTGGAAATTTCAACCGCTGCCTTGCTGCCTCGCTGTCTCCTTAATGATTAATAAAGTCTAATTTATGAAAATAATCTGTTTGCTCTGCGCAGTCTTCGGTCCGGGCCCAGGTCCAGGTCCAGATCCAAGCCCAGGTGTAATCCGAGTCCACTCCGGGCACCCAGACAATCGCTTTTCGCATAGCTCCTCCGCCTCAATCTCCGGCCAACTGACAAAGCCGAACAATGCGGCCATCAATCAACGGATTTTTCGTGTTCAACAAGAGGTTGCGTTTCAGTTAAAATTCACAAATGTTTGCATAATTAGCCTAATGGGCAATCTGCGTAGCAGCGAAAGTTTTTTGTATGTTTGTAGATTAGTAAGCCTTCAATAAACATTATTTGAATTGTGCCAAAAATTGTTGTATGCAAACAGAGCAGATACGTAGAGGGTTTAAATATAATTGAATTGAGTAGGCCACTTTGAGTAAATAAAAGCACATTGTCTGGGTTAATAATACAACTTGTTTTTGTAGCAGTGTAATTGCCAATATTTATGTATTTGGGGCAGTTGGAGCCCTGCTGATAAGGTAATCTCCCTCTTTTAAGCGCTCACCCACTCTCCCTCACCTGCTCTGTTCGCTCTGGGGAGCCTCTCTTTGTTTATCATTATCATTGGCCGGCCCTATGCTCAGGGTCCGTTATCTTAGTGCTCATCAGCCAATAAAAACTAAGTAATCGAATTTCAAAGACGTTAGTTATCATTAACCGTTAACTTCGGTGCTCGCCAGCCAATTAAATTTGAGTATTGGAATTTTGAAAGTAATTCATTTGCATTGAAAGACAAAGTTCTCTTTGCCATTCCTAAACCTTTCTATAATTCCAATTCAATGTTAATTAGCCAATTGAAATTACATCCTTTTTCCTTTCCCTACCACATCTCTTTTATCTAGATCACTTAGGCACGTGCAACAAACCAAAGATGAGAGTGCAAAAGTCAAGCCGAATGAGGAGAAGTCCTCAAAGCAGCATTCGCCTGGCCCAGATCGGGATGCTCGATATACAAATATATAAATCACATCAAAGGTAAAGGGATCTCTGCAAAAAGTAAATAAAGAAAAAACAAGATCAACAAGATCAACCCTTCGATGCAAACATTTTGATCTTGGGCATTAAGAATAAAAAAGGGGCCAAACAAAAGATCCGAAGGCGAACAAAGGCCAATGGAAGCTGAGTGCCCTAATTTGTCGGAGACTCAGTTTTGTGAGTTGCGTGAGTCCGGTTACCCCGACACAAATGGGTTAAACACCCGACGAACCGCACTACTAAATGGTCCACAATGGAATGGCCTCGGAGTCTGCACGCTTCTGAAGGTTATAGATACATCCATGGGACCCTTTGCAGGAGGCAAGGCTTTCGTCCTGATCGGCTTAAGTGGCGCATTGAAAGGATTAGAATTCCGCGATCTCAGCAATTGTATCTATATCCGGATTCCGGATTTCAGCCTCCAATCCTGGCCATTGTCTGCTGTTTTGCCACTTGAGTGTTCATTGACGATTAGCATGGGCAATCCGCTTTCGGCTATGAGAGGATCTTCTCGATCTGCAACAATTGCCCTCGACCGGATTCTTTGTGATTCAACACTTTTATCCCACCATCCCGCCATGAGGGTTGTTCGAGGGTGTCCCTGAGGTGGGCGTGTGCTGACAAGTGACGACGATTTTCCCACATTAAGGGCTGGGCCCGAAAAGCAGCTCAGCGGGATTCCCCTTTTCGCACTATTGCACAAGTGCCATTCAGAAGGCGTTCAGGCGGGCAATTTCGCATGTTATTTTCGCTAAATTGCGCTAATCGCTTAAACTTTTCAGCACCCACTGTCGGGGGCTGGGGGCTTTGTAATTTGCCCGCAAACCACATTGTCTAGGGCTTAAGACTCATTTAATATGTTGTCATGGCGCAAAAGGTTTATAGCGCATTTGAATTTGGCTTTTCTCTTCCCACACAAGTCACTGGCGAACTGGGAAATGTTCCACTTAATTTTGATTCCTTTCATATTCTTTCCACACTTCCCCTCCCCACAAACGACAAAATCTGCTCAATGGCCACTCGAGGCTTTTTGTCACATCCTTTTATTCATGCCAGGACCAAATTACATATTCATGTGTAGAGAGCCGCTCTCAGATGGGTCTCAAGAGCCCATTTGCATTATCCTGGCAGTCAGTGCTGCCCAAGGAGCTGAAATATATTTTGCAAAAACCCCAAGAAGTAAAGCAAAAAGCTGACGTCCATTTTAACCCAACTAAACTATCAGGCAATGGTTAAAAATTACGGCCTTTCTAATCAACAGTTTTATGGAGAAATGCAGTCGAAGTAAATCCTTTCGGCCAGTTGACGCTGCATATTTGGGGTCCTGAAAAGGGCGGAAGGAAGCGGGTAATTCAATCGATTATGGCCACTTGGCCAGCGTCGGTTTTGTGGTCAAACAATAAAGTTACAAGAGTTATGGACCAGAAGACCCGAAAAAGCCGAAAGAATAGAATGGATTTCAATGAGAATAGGCAGCCGGCTAATATCCTTTGAGTGACTCCTTCCCCCGCTCTCTTGGGCCGGAGACGAGGATAGTCAAGCTGTGAGCGCCTCATTAAACGGTATTTTTGTGGCCATTCGTATCTCTCGGATGCATCTTGTTATCTCGTCAAGAGATGTGTGTGCTGTGTGTGTGAGTCTCGAGTCTCTGCTTGGAGACAATTTTGCGTCATTTGCGGTTGTGGATATGGGAAGATGGAAGGAGATGAAGATGGAGATGGAGGTGGAGAAGTAGATGTGAACCCATCTATCCATCCAAGCCAACAAAAGGCGCCTTTGTTTGGATCCTAAGCAGCAGCCGTCGCCGGTTGAAGTATCTTGAAGTATGTATCTGAATCTTTCAGCTTGCAGCTTGCATGTGTCGCTGCTCCTGTGAGTGGGCACCCTAATGCGATTCTAATGCCAGAGGCATACCGCATGAATATCCATCTATTGTCCACCGCCAATGGGCGTCCTTTGTCTTTGGCAGCGTGGGATTCGTAGATGTCGTAGTTCTTGGCGCTGATTAGCCGCAGCCTGCGAATTGAATGCAAATCGATGAGTTTGTACCGGCGATTGCAAAACAATTGCTGCATTATCAGAAACTACTACTCAATCGCGGTTCAACGTGAACCTAATTGAAATTGTTCACCCCAAAAATTGATGTCGCCAGAGATCAGGGAATGTGGCTGCCGCAGGACAAGAGTTCAGTAATCGCGCAACTCTCTCTCTCCAATTAAAGGCCTTTTGCGAAAACAACGAATCGCATCCTCTACGGCCTGATAACGATGCCCGGAGACTGTCCAGCGGCAGTCCGGATGGACGTAGGTTTTCTGTCAACACTCAGTATGTAAGTGCGTATGCACATACTTACTCACTAAGAGCTATTTATTTGTTAATTATAAGCGTGTGGAAGTTTTATATTCTATGCGCGGTTTGTTTACATTTTTTGCCTGAAAATTGACAGCCCGACAAAGCGAAAAAACACAGAAACGGGCCCTCGACAGGCGGATCAGAGGGGCCGAGAGTGGCGGAGGACCGAGGGTGGCAATCTCAAAAGCATTTTTTGATGAACGGACGGACGTGCACAAGTCGCTGCTTAAAAGCAGGTCAATTGACCTCGCCTCCGCCGCCGTCCCACTGGCTCTTTGAAATGGCGCTTATCAGCCATTCGAAGAAACAAAATGCTTCTTATCAGCGTCTGTCTTGAAAAACACAGACTCTGAGTGGAGCGGCCGCGAAAAAAACATCTACGAATCGGTCCACAAGACGATGGAACTGGAAGAGTCTCCCTCTCCCTGCCTGGAAATAATCATCTTTATGTGCCGACGATCAATGATTTTGTATTTTATATTTTCAATGCGAGAAAACCCGAGTGTCTGCTGATTTCAGAGCTTTAAAATATTTGTTCGATGTAGTACATATCGATTATATAAGAGATAGTGATTTATAAGTAAACATTGATGGATTGTCGACAATATACTTTGTCTAAAAATGTGAATAGATCTTTGAACTTTAAAGATACTACATTTTTGGTTTAAAGGAGTCGCTACTACCCTTCTGCTGACCAGCGTTTATCTGGTCAATTTAGTTAATTTCGAAACCAGATACAGTTACAGAACCTGGGATACACCATTAATTATCGACCTAATCCATCAGCATCCGTCAGCAACTCGGCCCCTAACCTTCAGCGTCCCACCTTTGGCTTCCTACCTACGGGGGGAGTGGCACTTTCTCACACTCGGACAGAGCTGGATATTAATTAACCATGGAAAAATAGCGAAACTGACCATTAACAGGAACGGCAGAAACTATTATCTCTCTAATAGGCGAAAACACACGCGCTGTGTCCTGTGTGTAAGGGGATACTTTCCCGGCTCCTCAGATTCCGACACAGACTTTTCGTCATTTCCACTGACCGCTGTCCGGTTGAGCAACCCTTTCGCACAGCCTGAGACTCCTTCGGAATCCTTCCGCTCTCTTTGCTTAAGCCTTTGTTTTTCTCGACATTGTCCTGGGCAGCGGGCACTTTGCATAATCAATAATCCTTGACGCTGGCCAGCCATTGTCGCGTTGACCAACACGTCTGAAAAGATAAATTATGGTTTGTAGTCAAATTGAAGGCAAACAATCCGGACAAAGGACCCTCCAAGGGAATGCAATGGCTCGGAATCGCACATCGAGTGGGGTGGGGTGGTCATCGGATAGTCCTGAAGACAGCTGCCCTGCGCTGGAAACAGGACGCTAAAAAAGGTAATGGGTTAAGGGGAGTTTGTTTTTGTTCTTGGGATTTATGTATTAATTTGATTGTTCTTTAGGTAAAATGCAAGAATAGAAAAGCAAACACAATCTGATGTAAACGCAGGATGATTTAAACAATAATCTAAACTTAACCAACTAAAAATAGAATAACCAAGCTAATCAGTTTAAGAATCCTATTCAAATATTTGAAAAAACTTAATTCATTCAATCAATCGCCTGCCAAATTTTTCGCCAAACCAAATATTTTCCTGGTTCCATTCAAATTGCAGGATAAAAGAAAGGAATGATAGTTGAAAAGGTCACTCGCAACGATGGCCAAAAGTCCCAAGACAAACGGCCAGCTGTGCAAATGTCAAGACGTAAGTGTCAAAATGCTCATTAATAACGTCATCCTTTTCGGTCGCGGGAAGTGCACAACGATGGCTTCGAGGTGGGAAGAGGTCCTTTTCCTGGGCAAAGCAAACACACACGGACGTGGAATCGATGAGAATGCAAAAACGAAAGTACAGCTAAGCCGATCAAGCAAAGTCTGGACAATGGGCAAAGTTCGTCAAAGGATGTTTGCACAAGTAAACACTGGAAAATATCCTGCTGGAGGAACGATATGAGGTGTGCCCTGGAGGAAGGAGCGGTGTTAAATTGAAAAATTATGATAAACAGCATGAATAGGATGGATGATGGAGGACTGAGGACAGTGGACGGCGGATGGAGGACTGAGGAAGTTGCCCAACAACCCAACCCACATCCCACTGAGAGAACGTCTTCTGGCACAGTGTGAGTGGTATGCAAAAGGATATTAATACCCGCGCAGGACCCGCAAGACACAAGGGTTGGGCCCAGGACAAGTCATTCCCCGAGTGAGCGAGTGTTGCCAAAGTGTGCATCGGCCCATAAAGGAAACCCATTCGCTACGGGATATCATTTACGAGGACGTGTCGTTTGACCGCCCAACGGGAATCAGGACCGCCTTAACCCCTTCGCTAGCATCCTCGGTGCGGCCAGGTCCATTGTCCTTTTACTTTGTTTATCTGCCCGGCAATAGTTCACATGAGCTTATCATCCTCCCAGCGAATGTTTGCAAAAAAAAAACCAAAAAGTTTGCCAATTTCCACGGGGGTGAAGGAAGGGGTTAGTCCTGGTCGTAACTTTGGCTTTGGTCTGGTGGGATATTCTCGGCTTAGTGGTGTAATGCCCTAATGCTTTGTCTTTGCCGGATGATTACAGGATACCAGGACTCGGATTTCTCTATTGCTTTGGGTACTTTATTCGGAGCAGGAGCAAAAGGAGCAGGAGGTTTTGGTAAGCATTTTACGTGTATGGGTTCGTCTCCGTGGAGCTTCCCTTATAGCCGCATTTTTCACGCCACTCGTTCAACTCGGTCTCCTCGATCATTGGCCGCGTGGTGACCGAGTCGATGGTGCAGACAGTGCCCTCCAGCTCCTCGCCGACTTGGTCCAACTGGTCCAGCCGGTCATAGATGATGCCCACCACGCCGTGCCGCTTTAGTTTGGTGCGGATTTCTAGATCCGTGACAGGCTCGCCCCAGACCAGGGCGTTAAGGTGGTATTGGTGGAGGAAGGCCACCGTGGATGGGCACTTTAGCAAGGTGTTCGCGTGCATGCTCATTCCAAAGAACTCCAGCGCATGGGACAGCTGAACGGCAGTCTCCAAGTGCCGGATCCTTTCGTCGGCGTATTGTGTCTCTGAGTCCGGGCTTTTGGTGAGCAGCGCCACAGGATAGATGTTCTGCTTGAAGCGAATCATGGTACAGATGTCGGCATCAAATGAAGAGAATAAAATGCGCCTCTTCCCAGCCCTCTGCAGCACAACATCCAGAATGGTGTCCACGTAGAAGTTCCGATCGAAGGTGGGCTTGAAGCTGCCCTGTTCCCAGCGCCGGGAGCTGTCTAGTTGCGGCCACTTTATTTCGATATTAAAGCCCAAGCTGGTGGGCAGCAGCTCCTCATGCTCAAAGAGCTCCGATAGCAGGGCAAAGTGACGCTGCTCGAGCAGCATCTGGGAGCAGGACAGATCGCAACCCTTCCCGCCAGCGAAGCGCAGCACCTTCGCCGCCCGGAGCTGTTCGTGGGTAAAAGCCTCCAAGGGAACAGCAATGTGATCCTTCCGTTTCGAACCGCCCATTGCCAGTAGCATCAGCCTGTTGAGCTTTTCGTGTCCGAATACGATCAGGTCCTGGTTGTCCAGCAACTCCTCGTAGCTGGGAGTGCGCTGCAGCAGGAAGCGCAGCACAAAGTCATGGAAGACCACCACCTGGGCATCTTGGGTGAGCTGCACATCGAACTCCACCATGTCGGCATTGGCTAGGGCAGCTTGCTTGAACCCATACAGGGTGTTCTCCCTCACCACATCTGTGCCTAAGCGGTAGGTATTTCCCGAGCCTCGGTGACCAATATTCATGCACATGCGTCCTCGCCGCCAGTACCGCTCGTAGGTCCTGCTCAAATTGCAGCTGAAGCTCTCCAGTGGTCGGATCATCAAATATGTTATGTTCATCTCGATCAGAGGCCGATGGGTGGAGGCGCACGTGATCTTCACCCGCGCATTGCCCTCGGAGCCCTCCAGCTGATCCGGCATCAGGGTTCCATACCCGTAGTGGTATGGCGGCTCGTCCGGTCTGGCCTTGTGGCCGTAGGTGTACAAGTCGATTTGGTACAGCGTCTCCGCCGGCAGGGCAATAGAGCAGTGGAAGAGCTGCATGTCCTCGGGTCCACAACAGACCCCGAATTTGGGTTGGAAGTTCAGGGGACGATTCCCCTTCAAGTTGACCGTCTCGACATAGGCCAGCTTTAGCTCAAGATCACTCGACTTCCAGTCTTTGGAGGCCAGGTAGTGGGACAGCCGACCCATCGTCATCCTCTTGGGCTTGTCGCCGGCACAATGCGGATCGTCGACCTCGTACATGGGCTGAACTCGGACGTAGAGCAGACGCTGGCGTTGTCCTTGCCATGTAAAAGGTGCATGGAAGACTCGCAGGTGGACTATCGTTTCGGTGGTGGCCCAGCCGCGATCCACCCGATCGCCTTCGTCCTCATGAGGATGCCCAAAGCAGTCGCATCGCTTGAGCATATTCTGGCAGGTTCGGATGACACGTGGGTGGAGCTGCGCCTCCCAGGACCGTATGTAGATCTCGTCCATCTGGGGGTCATAGGCCACCACACAGAAGCGGTATTCGACGTCAATATTTCGCGGAATCGTAACCATGGCCTCGTACTGATGGCACTTGCAAATGCAGTTGTTGCAGTCCCCCTTGGCCATAACGTACACCTCCTTTGGATTCCAGTCCCCCAAACTGTGACAGTTTCCCGAAATGGCGATGTACTCATTACCCGCCAGCTTCCGGTGATAGGTCACACAAAATGGCCACTCGGTGGTGGGCACTGGAGGCTCGGGAGAAGGTTCAACGATGCCATCGTCCCCGGAGTCTCCGGCGGGCTCTTCCAACTTCGGCTCGCACTCCTCCCGCTCGTTGGCGAAAAACCAGCGGTGCATCGATACGGATTAGAAATTTCGACAATGTCGATTAAACTCACAAAATATGGCCTGTACTTATATTTAAATTGTAATTTTGATTAAAAAATAAATAAAATCAGCAGACTATTGAATGCGTTTGACAGTTCTAAGCAAAAGTTATTTGATCTTCTGATTCCTGGTCTAAAATGACAGAACATTCTTCAAAACATATATAATATCAATATCAATATAGTTTCTGGGAATTTTTCCATGCCACACCTCTTTGTCAAAGGATATCATTAGTTTACCACAAGGACTAAATAATTGAGGGAGGAGGAGGAGGAGTTCGAAAGCAAAACTTTCCCACCAAAGCCAAACCGAGCATCCTGTCATATTCCCGGCAGGAAATGATCTTTTGATCCGGAAACTATAAAATTGGTACACCGAGCCAGGAAAAATCTCTGTGTCGCGGCAAAGGCACGCAAGCCAAGGCTTCGTCCCCTCGAACATAAAAAACCAACTCTGAAACGAGCCACCTGCGACAGGATCAAGGGGAAACAACAAGGATCGCGGACGGGACACGCTAGAATTTAGTACAGAGGGTTGTACTCTCTGCGACTAGGGAAATTGGGCGTAGTTAGAGTCAGGGGAAAATATAATTGGAGTTGGCTTTAAAATTAAATTTTAATTGTGGTCTCTACTGAAACTTCTGTTGGGGTAGCGACTGTGAGAAATTCTAAGAGTCCAAATATAGAAACGTCGCTCGGAATACGTGTGTCCGGAGTTGACAGTTGTCGGTGAAACCATTTCGAACACTTCCCAATTCGAGATCTCACCTTACCCGAATCAGGGCAGCACTTCGCTGGCTTCCAACTTTTGGGGCGATCTCGGATTTCCTTGGTGCCTAATCCGCTTGTTTGCCCAACAAATCAGCAGCGAAGGGGTGACGTGACAAGACATCAATGGGGATGGGGGTAGGTCCAAATGAGAAGAGGCCTCCAAGGAGGGGATCTGAAATTTATGCCCGTCAACAGCGATTAAACAGCAAAAGAGGCAATCAAATACCATCCAGACACATGCCAAGGAATCCAAACAAAACCGCAGATGCTGCAGCATGTTAGGAGTTTTCTCTGCAGTTGCTCTCAACCGTTTGTTTATAAACTTCCAATTAAACTGTCATTTGTCATCCAGTATTACCAAGTTGAAACCGTGACTGGTGTACAGTTTCAAGTGCCTGACCAGTATTCGGTTTAACCTCCTCCAACCCTTTTTGTGGGCACAACCACTTCACGCCTGTCGCAAGTGCGCCCTTTTCCGGGTTGGTCATCCTCCACTGACGCAGCACAAAATCCGGACACATGTTCGCTAAACCGCAGAACGAGTGCCAAAAGTGCTGTCCACCGGTCGTGTCCCTGTCCTGGCCATGTCCTGCGACAGCTGGGAATGTAATCGAAACCGGACCGACAATGCTGCGCCTGCGCACTCGAGAGCAGGTAGATGTCCTGCGGCTCCTTCCGCCTTGCGGGTTTCTGACTTCCACTTGACTCTGTTTGCTCAGATTTTTATGGGCGTGGTGCAACGTGCTGTTGCAAGTGCAATTAAATGGCAAACAAAGCGAAACCAGGAGAAACCGCAGCATGTGCCCAGGTAGACCCGAGATCAACTGTCAACCTTGGGCACAATTGCTTCGGGCACTTCCTGCTGTCTTCAGAAACTCACTCGGGAAACTCACAACAAAATCCTAATTAAGCATAAAAAGACTAATTTCCCGCTGCCCCAAGGCTGTGTGGGAAAATCGAATTGGAAATCGTTGAGCCAGCTCCCCGGTGGATAATCCACACGTTTTTCTCGCGGTCTTCAAATTACTTTCATTGCAACGAGGCCTGTGCACAGGCGCACTGGAAGATCCACAGAGGAAAGCGGAGCTGGGGGAGTACTGTGAAGAATTCGGTTTTCCTTCCTTTGTTTTCGTGTAGTTGAATATCCTTGGGAAACGAGATTTTCCTTTCCTCGGAGTTTTCTTTTGTGCGGTATGTAAATAATATTTTGTACAATGTTTACGTGATTTTGGAGCAGCCCGACGTCCTGTCGCAAATACGGATGCAGGATGTCCCCAGGATATCCCCTGGATAAACAGGTGTACGGCAATACCTTTCCCATGGACCGGCTGGGAAACAGTAGCCCCAATTGGAACTAATCCCCCTTTCTCGGAGCGGTAAACATGTCAATAAATCATCCCAGCACTTCCATGTCATCCATCCACTCGATGGAAATCAATAGGCGGAAAATGGTTTTCCAAGGCAGGCGTAAAACAAATCCAACACCGAAAACACCAGAAATCACAAATTAGCTACACAACAACTAGAGTGTGAGAACAAAACCCAACGACAGCCACGACATTTAAATACCAAAAAGAAACTCCATTGACACATGGAATCGAAGGCGACTAAACCTTATAGCAACATCTGGACAAGTATTAAAAAAACAATAACAGACCCCAAGTGCCATCCAGTGCGCCAGGATCTTTAGCGACAACTCGCCCGTGGAAGATTACAATTTATGACTGGGCCTGGGGCTGATTCTACAAATATTTAGCCAGAAGTTGGGGGGCTCGACGTGCACTTCTTAAACTCAAAGGAATTTGTTACACACCAGCCAGCAGGGATGGAAGAAACGACCACAAAAAAGTTGAAGGAATTCGAAAGATTTCCGTGAGAAACGACACAGGATGTGGGCCCATGTATGTAAATATATTAATTGGACTGAGGGGGGATATTAAAGTTATGTGTTTCATTGACTTGGAAACTTGACAAATCCTTTTACTATCAATGCTTCTCTGTGCTGATTTATTTATGAATTTTACGAGCCGTCATCTGAAACCCGATGCTAGTCTATCTGCCTTTGGCCATTTCAAAGTCTTGGCCTCCGATAAGCCTTTATCACTGCTAAGAATTACACTGAAAATTGAGCGGTTCGAATGAAATTTATGGGCCAAGATAAGCCAGTGGAGATTACATGGGATCAAAACTGCCACAAACAACTCAAATTTCACGTCCAGCCAAAGGGGAAAAAGAGGTCCAAGTTATGACTCAATAATACTTTCAATATTTATATCAATAGCCATTAAATATTATTGGTCACCAGAACCACCCTTGAACCCTTTCGCTCCTGGAAATTGGAAACCGCAGGGAGCAATCAAATTCGGTGGCGAATGTGAGAACTATTGGATTTCAGCAATTACGATCCTGGCCCAAATCGAGGGTGAGTATTGGGTGTCCCCTGTTCCGGTGTCGCAAATCCGACCAAGTGGTCACTCGGTGTTTAATTTAACTTCGATTAGCTGGCTCTAAAGGAAGTTATTAGCCGGCTGGACGGCTGAACGAAATCGTATATCAAACGATCCCGGATGTGCCCTGGCCAGCAGTTACATTTGCATAGGTTCAGGAGTTGGAAGCCCCAGATGTTTCCACATCGGAACCACCTTTATCTAGCCCCCGACTTCCGCTTCCAGTCCCCGAAACTTCGAGATCTTCCCCGGCAAAAAGTCTGGGTTCCCACCAGATAGCTCACCTGTGGAAAAATCATCCCAAGACTGAGACCGAGACCGAGACCCGACCCAGATGAAATGCAATCAACACTATTATCACGGCAAATATTTGCCTGCAGATAAAACTAGTTTGCCGGAGAACTATTCTATTCATTAGTCGGAGTTTAGTGGCTTGTTGACTTGTTACTGCATTACGCACCCTCGCACTTCCTCCTGCACCAGTGAGTCTTCTGAGTGGGTTCATTCATAAAATTAGATTCCGGCCCGGTGGCTGCTGCAATACGAATGGCATCCCGCCTATCTCTGAGGCATTCCAACAGAGAAAGCCAACAGAAATGTTGCCGCTAAGTGTAAATAAGTTTCGGGCGAATTCGTTTGCTTGCCCGCGGTTATCTCGGCGTGGTTTCTCGATAAAGGTGCTCCTCCAGAAACGCGGTGAGCAGCTGGCCATAGCCGAGACTGTTTCCCACACGGCACTACTTTCTGGCAGTAGCGGACTGGAAATATTGGCCCGTTCTGGATTTTTGGGCTAAGTTCAGAGGTCACGATCCACGATCAAATACTGTGTACCAGAAATGGAACAGAATTTGGTAGTTAAACTCGTTTTTCTATGTCCGAAATCGAGTTGGTTCCCGATTTATTTTCAAGCATTTCACCCAGCTGACCCATGAGAAGTTTTCGTCCATTTTGACCTTTGACACTGGCCGACCCGGAAACCACCACTCACCCCTAAGCAAAGTAAAGCCCGTTCGGATGGGATAGTCGGAAACTAGCGACGAAAGTAAGCTTCCACGGGGGGATTAGTGTTGCGTTCGCACAATTTGATTACGAATTACGAATAAAGGAGTCTGCGATCAGAGTTCAATTGCTCAATTAGTGGATCGGAACTCCTGGACTGGAAGCTATGAAGTTATGAATGAAGGCATGGTACGAGCTGTTCATGCAGGGAGCCCCATGGTTCCACGGCCCCGTCGCTGGCCCCACACTGGCTCTTAATCATGTTAATGGCATTAAGCAGCTCAATCGACGGCAAAGATCTAAGCTCGGCGTCGATAATCAGCCGAGACCACCCAGGAACCGAGTACAACTCCAACTGGAGTCGACTCCCAGTTCCCAGTCGTCTAATTAAAAACAAAAGTCCGCCGCCTTGTAAATGTCAAGCGATTGCCACAGATCACGAACTTCTGCCTCGTTGCAAAATCAAAATGCATTAACAGCAGCAAAAAAAAACGAAGGCAGCCACAATTAGCCGGCGGTTTGGAGTCGGCAAATGACAAACAAATGAGCTGGGCACAAAAAACAAAAACAAAAAAAGAAGTGGAGAATCATAATAAAATAATTGACGGGAACTGGGGAGCTGGACCCCTTGTATTGACATTTGCCACCGGAGGTTGACACGTTTGTCTGCCTGACATTTTAATACGAATGCCTGCAAAACGAGAGAGTTTTGGCCAGAGACTTCATGGAGGTGTACGACTTGAAAGGGGTTACGAGGCTGAACCTACATACCCCCAGAGCAGACTTTGGACTTTGGCTCTTGTAAATATTTATGTAAACCTGTCCCCGGCTATGTCCCGGCTAACTACAAGCAAATGAGTCGTAAATCTCCCTCTCCAAGGTGCCCCAAGCCATCAGCACCTTTTTGCGGCCAATTCTCACACTCCGGGGGGACATTTGTCAGAGCAGCATCTGGTCGGGCCGAAGACAATGGCCAAGTTAAAACGCCCACAAAATGACCATGAAATTGCTTACGGAAGGAAGTTCGGGTGCCACAAAAACACGGCCTAAAACAATTGCTTAGACATTTAGCACACGGCACGGGAGGACGAAGGAACGAGGGACGAAAAACTAAAATAGTTGTCCGGCATGAGAATCGAATGAATGGGCAAAGGAAGGCATGCCGACATCAAGACATAAAAGGCTAGAATGTCCATAAATATGGTCAATTATTTTGGTAGCCGGGCAAACACGGCGTAGGAGGTGGGCTCAGGTCCTTTCGTCAGCCCGTAAATCATGGGCGGGAAACAAAGGGACTCGGGTAGGTGTGTCACCTTGCCAAACAATGGCATGACACCTTCTGGGCAAGACAAAGACATCAGGAGCCGCCTGAATGACTGACTGACTGACTGGCTGACTGACTGGCTGACCAAGACTTAAACTACTTTCAATGTGGTCCACACCCACGGCAGCTGAGGATGCTGATGCGGCTAATGCGGTAATTAGATAATGCCCCTGGCCGATCTGAGCACGCGCCCCTGCCGCTTCCATTTCGACATTTTTTATGTTTGGATCTGCCTCTGGGCTGACAAATACGGGTTAAAAGATTGCAATCAGCCAGGTAATGCGATACTAGGCCAAAAAAAAAAGAAACAAACAGAGAAACTCCTCAATTGTTGCAACCCCTTTGGGCTGCAGGATCTGTATCGGTTTCGGTGACTCCGGGCATCCCTCACCGTCCTCGGAGCATCCTTTGAAATCAAAACCGCAACCCATTCTCAGCTCCGTTGTTCGGCGGCCACAATTGTAATTTTATAACCCAATTTGCGATGATTTTTTCCGGCCGGAGGCAATTAAAAAATGCCACTGGATTGCTCAACTCAATTGAACTGCTGATATTTGATACTTCGAGGTGGATGTTTTGATTAGCGG
Organism: Drosophila varians; assembly: GCA_018150405.1. NCBI lineage: Eukaryota > Metazoa > Arthropoda > Insecta > Diptera > Drosophilidae > Drosophila > Drosophila varians. Next base: position 15,281,275 of record JAECWK010000015.1, on the reverse strand, counting down.
GAAAAGCCAGTGCAGTTTCCGTTACATTTTCCAGCCTGATTGCGGCTGAACCCTTTGGCACTTCGGCTTGGGGCTGAACTCTGAGCTGGTCAACCCTTTGACCGCTGGTCAAATGTCACAGCTTCGGGAGCAGCTGCTGTCAGAGATCGACGAGATCGTTTCTCAAGATGCTGCTGCATCCCTAACTCCAGCGGAAGTCAACCCCCGGGGTTAACATCTTGTTTCGCAACTTTGTCAGACACAATTAAAAAACACACACGAAACAATAATGGAATTTTGATTGAAATGCCAGCGAAGTGTCAATCAAAGAATTAAGAGGATATTTTTCAAGGATCAAAATTCGCAAAATTGTATTGTAATATTAATTAAATGAAGTACTCGGGAAAGACAGTCAGACGGAAAAAATACAAATAAAATGGTTCACTGAGCATTGGTAGTTTTAACGTATTTCTTCGTGTATTTCGAATGCCCCTGAGAATGGGAGAAATTTCATTAAAAATACCCTTGATTTTATCCCAAAAAATTCAAGTTTTCCCTTTGAGGAAAATTATACAAATCATGCACCCAAAAAAACGGAACAAAACTCCTCAAAATTCATGATGTATGCAAATGCAGAAGCCGTTGCGGGGTCATCGGGGTCACTCTTGTCCGGCCGAAGGGTTGCTCCGTTGTTTGTCCAGGTGTGTCCCAAGAAGCTCGAAGATCTCCCAGCGCTGATTTTAATTTTCATTAGAAATCCATAAAACTGAAATCGCAAATTTCGCTGCCGGACGGCTTATTATGCGTGACAGCATTTACTGGCATGACAATCGTATCATTCGGATCCGAGGCAGATGTCCTGTGGAAGAGCCTTTACATCAGATACTTGCCGGATTCAATTAGCTCTAGATGAAGGAGTGTAAGAGGGAGGAAATCCCATACTTGGAGTCCCTCGATTTTATGATTTTATGGTGCTTATCAAATGGACAAGCTGTCTTCCAAGCCAATGGCCCTCAATTAGTTTGATATTTTCTTCTACTTTATTGAAGTGCTATAATTTCAAGAGCAGACCATACTTTGGCGGGATTTTCCAAAAATTCCATAGGTCCTTTTTCCGTTACTTTTCTCTGCTGCGAATATTTTTAAAGGCGCCAAAAATCGATCATAATCTTAATGAAAATTTGCCAAAATCCCGCTGCCCTGAATATCAAGCCAAACAAATCCAAAACAGTCCATTGTAATCTGGAGCTGTCAATAAATATTTATGAATATAATAAAGTCAACTTTGAGTCAAGGACAAAAAAAGGACCGATGCCACGCGGCTTTTCTTCTTGAATTCTACCCTCTCTCCCCTCCGCGAATGGAAATAAATTTGTTTGCTTTGAACGCCGCTGAAATATTCAAAAGAATCAAGACGGCGGTGTATGAATATGCAAAGGGAAAGCGAAAATATTTGCAGGGCCCAAGGAAGTGGGTCAAAGGTTGCTTCACACACACACATAAGCAAACAAATTCAATTTGCAATCCAGGAGATTTTCTCCAGGGTGCAGTGGCCATTCGCAAATCCGCACCAATTTTCCATGCCATCGCATATATGCAAAAATAGCAACAGTCTCCCCTCGGTTTTCCCTCCACTCACCACGTTACGCTTTGCAATTATTTTTGGGATACTTTCAATAGATTTTTCGATGATTTCCGTTTGATTCTAGAATTTTATGCGCTACCATTTTTTCGCCCATCTCCTTTTTTGGTGCATTCGACCGAATGAAAGTGCAAAAGTGTGAAAAATTTCATAGTTACCAGCATCATTAATTATTATTTTCAATTTGATGTGTGGCCGTGACTAATTCGGATTTTATATTCTCTTTGTCAACTTGCGCAAAAAGTCGGTTACACTTTTTTTTTTGAATGTAGACCAATGGCTAGTTTTGTGTATAAAAGATACATTTCCATTTTTATTATTAGGAATTCTGTTTTAAATTTTCTTGGGAACATTTGCAGAATTATGAAAGTTTCCCATGGAAATCCGGACTTTGCTCTAGTTGTAACGGTCAAACGTCCATCAGATGGCTAAAGTTCAGTGGTTTAACTGGACCAAAAGCAGCTTGTCACCTATGATCCCCGCCCCATGTCAGCAGCAATTAATGAGAAGAGTTCAAAGATTTACCCAAAAAAAACTAGAGAGGTGAAGGCACTCTTTCATTTTCGTCACTAAATGGTCGAGCATCTTTGATCTGAACCCCTCCTCAGCATCATCCCTTTACCCACTCCTTGCCCTTTCTTCCCTTTCTACTGCCTTTGATGAACTCTTTAACAGAAATTAATTTTTTTCGGGTTTTTTACACCCAAAAACCAAAAGATGAAAAATATGTTGTGTAGAAAAGGGGGAAACTAAACATCTTTGGATGTGGCAGCATCTTGGTTCAAGGGTTCAAGGGTCCTAACTTTTTACTTTTTGAAAGTAAGAAGGGTAAAGATTCGGTTGTTATTTTATTGGCAAAACATCAATTTATTAATTGGTGTAAACGGGGCCCCAGGGGCAAGCCGAAAATAGCAAAAATATTTTGGTTGAAATCGAAACTAGGCTCCGCTTGAAATTATCTCTTTGGGGTTACGTCACATGTGTTTTTGTGATGCGCTCTTTACTATACATATAATACTTTGTAGGCGCTTTAAAAAGTTTAATCAATTATTCCTATTTTTGAACGCTTCGCTGATAAGGATTCTCATGTTTTGTTCCCGGAAAAATATACATTTTTATGGCCTTCAAAAAACCGATTCGAGGAGCACTAAAGAAATTAACAATCCAAACAGTGATAAGCGGACAAGAAGTCGGCCAGATAAGCCGCACTATATAGTGTTATAGTCACATAGTCGAGGAGAATATGGAAGCGAATAATTCATCCGTATCCGTTGGATGCCCTCGATGCTTTTTTGGATGCCGCGTGCGCTCCACTTTACCGCTGCCTTTGTGGTCTCCAACTGGGAAAATCTCTTGTTCCCGGGTTTCCTTTACAAATTTCTATTTTCCCCCATCAGCCCCAGTCCCCCATTTCCCCATTTCCACGTCAGCCGTCCCGCTCACTCCTGCGATGGCCAATTGGCGGGGGGAGGTCGGAGGAGCTGGGTGTTTGATTAACAAATAAAAAAGAGCCCTGCTCTGCTCTCAATCCCACAGATACAAGCGCTCACACACACACTCAGATACTGTAGCTACAAGATATCAGTCCAAAAAGGGGCGGGGCTTCTGGCTGAGTGAGTTTGCTTTGAGTGGAAGCGAGTTTCGTTAAGAATATTTCTTATTGAGCCATACCAGTGGGAAGTTTTCCAGTTGGAGACTTAACAGTGTCTATTAGTTAACAGGACTGTTGAAATTTATAGGAAATCATGGCTTGAGTTTATGGCAACATAAAAATTTTCGTGTCTTTATCATTCAAAATTTAACAATAAATACATAAGAAACATATACAAAAGGTTAGTGTAATTGGTTCTTATAAGGTAAATAGTTTTTGTTGTTTTTTATTTTTAAAATAAGTTTACTATAAATTCAAGTATATCCCCCTAAATTACTTATAAAATTATCATAAACGAGGCGATATTCTTAAGATTTTAATCCATTAAGATGCTTCATGTTGGGCTTTTGTATTAGCATTCCATCGACACTTGAAAGAATGTCTTTAACCTTCTCTGACCATCAATCAATAAGACGTGGTGGGGCTTTTCCATACCGTTACCCTAATATACAAATCGACGGGCAGTGAAGAATGTAAAATTGCGAAATTCCTCTGCGAAAATTCCTATTAATTAAGAACCTTTTCAAGGCAGTTCAATTCTCAGCCCGAGCTTCATCCACTCCCAAGACAGCTCGCAGCTTGTGCTTCAAATAATTAATGATGTGGCGGACTGCGGCAGCGGATTCTCAACTTGGCGCTGTAGCTGTGCAAATATTAGCAAATTATTTTAGTTTTGGAAAATCCTGGCTGACTCTCGGTTGTTTGCATTGCGCCAGCCGTTTACCAGAAATGTCAATTTCCTTAAATACAACGCCCTGGCCCGACTTTGTCTTCGACTTTGTCTTTGAAGGATGAAAAGTCGGCCAGAGAGCATCCCCTTTCCCTCTTCCCAATCTTCGTTCAGGGGGGGGCACTAATGATGTCCTGGTCCTGTGTGGGTTACATTCACTCGCTCGCAGTCACCCTTCCCTTCGTCCTGCTTTCGCTCTGACAATATTTGCACTTTTCCATTTGGTTAAATGCTGTCCTGAGCTGTCCCAGTTGAACCTTAATTGTTCCTTTGTCAACTACTCGGAGTAATTAAAAACACCTTTCAACTGTCGAACCGGAGAAACTCCGAGTGAAAGATGTCCTTCTAGCATTCTGTTTGATTAGCGAATTTGTCAAATTTGCGGCAAAAATCCATTTATCAATCTCCTAATGGTTTTCTCTACTAGCTTGTAGACTCTTAACTGGCAAGAATTTCTTCAGGCATTCCAAGACATTCTCCATAATTAACATACATATTTGGGTAATTTCAGCAAAACAAAAAAATTAATTAAAACCGCAGAGGAGGGAGGAGCAACAATGGCAGCCATTAATTTTCAATTTAAGCCGCATAAACATTTTAATTGTTTGTCTGTAATTTAGCAGTCGCAACGGGGCTGAGCAAGCAAACATATGTTCCAGGATGGGGCATATCCCTTAACCATATAAGCCCATATGTACCCTGGTTCAGATTAACGCTTCGGGCACGCTCCAAGCTCCCAGATTCGGGTTGGCTCCATGAATTTCAATGCACCATGCCGGCATGCCGCCCTGCCTCTGCCCCAAAGTTGTAGCTGTATCTGGGCGGTGGGCTCATTTATGCCGCAAAGCGTAAGCAAACTTTCAAGACGGCAATAAAATCGCAGGACGCCATGTTTAACTGCCGCATAGCTTCCGTATCCACTAAATTCACATGGCGCACATCCTTCGCGTACATTTGGAATTATATTTGCATACCCGCCTGAAGGATGTGGAGTGCGGCTTCCTTGTCATATTTCCATTAGCATTTGCCATTTAACTCATCATGTGTACATATGTGTGGATAAGTGTATCATCTTGCCGTGGCGCATTTATTACCCATATTCCAGCATCCGGCTTTTATCCTTTCGCTCCACGCCACGTCCCGACACTCGCAATAATTGCTGCCTTTGGCGCTTCCTCCATTGTCACGGATGGCGAAACTTTATTATTGCCTTTGTTTGGTGGAGCTGGTGGATGTCCTGGCGTTTGTCCTGTGACGCCTAGTAAGTGTTGAATTCGGCAATAGAATATTATGGGATAAATATTCAAGTTTTCTAATTGGTTTCTCACATTTGTAAGCTATACATTTTTTAACTTTCAGATCTAAAGCCTTCTAAATCCAAAGCAAGAAACAAAACTGATGAAAATTGCATTCTATTTAACGATGAAAAGATGTTAGCCTCGAACCGGGCCACATAATCGATGCCAACTGGAGAGGCTACTGATTGTTGAACTCTTGAACTGTATCGGGACTTAATAGAAACGCAATCAAATAATTGCGCAAAGTGTGCCACAATCAAATATAGCAACAAATTAACCAAACGCCAACACCACCAGCAATTTTCCTACTGCAAATCGATAAAGCCGGTCGGGTCCGGCGATCTGCCAAGATGGACGATGGGATTGGGATGGGGGAAACCGCAGAGGGAACATTATGGCATTATCCAGCTAGTGGATGGATCGGGCAGACCGAAAAGCGATAAGTTTACAATTGCTTATGACTTCAATTAATCTGTGAAAGCGCCTACGCAGGCAGAAGAATCCCATAGGCGGACAGGGAGGGGAAAGACTGTCTAGATGTTGGAGAATTCGCCAGCACGAAAATACGAAAATAGAAATTGCAATTGAACTGGGCAAGAACTGGCTGCGGTCCAAGTCTGGTTCGGGCTCTAGGTCTGGGTCCCAGCTTCGGCTTTATATTCGGGCTTGGAGCTTGGATCGCAGACCGCAAAAAAAAACGAAAATCCAAACGCAGCCGCCGCAAGACAATTGACCTGAAATTTCATTGAAGATGTGCCCGGGGTCTGGCCCCAGAAATCTATACCCGGCAAAGAAACGGTAAATTGCTTAGTCACTGGCCAGGTCCCAGCCCCATCGACCAAGACCCATCTCCCATCGGAGCCTGATCGTGGGGATCACGATCATTATAATTATTTGGCTGTGGCATTATTATCAAAATGGAATCGCATGCATGTCCATGTCCACGTAGCTCCCTGGGTGGGTGCTTCCGCACGCATCCTTCCCCAGACAGGGCACCTAGGTGGGTGTGTGAAAATAGGGTATTTCAGTTTACAAATTCATTTCCTCCAAACGTCTTCTTCTGGCATAATTTCTGCAGGTGTTTGCATCCTTTTTTCCGCTTCATTTTCAATTTACGCAAATGGAATCCGATTCGCGGCGCAGTAGAAAATGGAAAATGATCTCCCCAAGTGGCACACACATGTATTTCGCCGCCAGGTGCTCAAATTGCCGCTGCCACAAACCGAAATTCAAAAAAATAACATCAGGAAGGGGTTAGGCGAGCAGAGTTCACGGCCAGCGGACGTGTGTGTGTTTCCATCGAGGCATCTCCATCTTCGTCTCCCCGATTGGAGCTGGACGTGCAGTTGCAGTTGCAGCTGTGCGGTAGCCACTTGGTTTTGGCCAGGCCCGCGGCCAAGTACGGATGTCATTTGGGCCACCTTTGAACTCCTCACGCGCCCACTTCAAATGATGAAAGCGCCGCACCTAATAGGAAAAGTGCCAGGCTCCATCTTGCTCGTACAGATTTTTGTTTGCTCAAGGAAAATGAGAAACTTAATTGAATATTTGCTGGAGATGGTATTGAAAGTAGTCAAAGATCACAAATACAAAACAAATACTTAAACTTTATTTTAGCTAATTATTTTTTGCCATTGTAACCCATATACATACTTGAAACAGCTGTGAAATGTGCTAATTAAAATGAAACTTTTTAGATATAAGCTAACCATACTTACTACTTTTCCTTTTATTTACTTAAGCGTTAATAATAATAACTAAGAGTTCTAAGATCTTCAGAATGTGTTGGAAAGAATGAAAACATGTCATTAGAAGTCAAGACGTAAAATAAAAGATTTGTGCCTTTTGGAGCGGCTTCCATTTGGCGAGGAGGACCCGTGTCCATGGACCATAGTACAGAAGCAGCCATAAAGAAGCTTTTACGGCCACCGGACTGAACTGGAGGCGAAAACGAAGTCCCAGTCGAGATGATAAATAGCCTACACAGGCAGTTGGCTTGTCCGACGTTTGTCGATTATTTCCCCAGCCTGGTGTCTATTTTTTTTGTGAATATTTTGCCTGAGCAGGTCGCCAACTTTTCACTGCCGACGACACTAACGGCCACCATAGATCAGATCCAACCTGGACGAGGACGCGGCGGTCTCCTCCAGATGCCAGAGGCTGGGGATTCTCTTTCCGAGCATTAGATTAGACAATTTGTTGGGGCTCCGGCCAACAGTTTGTGACCGCAAGCGCCAGGCTGCCTGGAATTTATCAGGGAACAGAGAAGCCCAGTCCCAGTCACCAATCCTCTCCTCCATGGCTTTTCCATTCGTGTTAATTGAAAATTGTACGGTAATGTTGCTTATCGCGGAGCTATCAAGCCCCAGACATGGAGCCTCCCATGGTCCGCGCCAATGGCATCTCTTCGGCCAGGGGGATTGCGTGTGCCATGGGCATGTTTGTGGGCACACCTTGGAACACCTTGAGACACATCGATTTTTGGTGTGCGGCTGTGGCGGTGAAAATTTCTAACACTTTTTGACAACTTTCCGAAAGGGGGGGACAACGCACTTAAAGACAATTTATCGCCGCTGACATTTTTTGTGGCTTTAATTGCCCCACACACGCTCCGATCGATGTTACCTGTTGGGGTTCAGCTTCTTGTCTGAAGCGTTTGAGTCTTAGCCAGGTAAGCAGCGCCTTAGACTGGTAAGCTTAATTGCTTTTTGTCCCAGTTTGGATGATGGATGTCCCCGATATTGGGGAAGGTGCCAAATGGGAAATGAAAAACAAAGATGTAAATTTCGGAAGTAAACGTTTCCAGCTTATTTTATAGTTAACTGATCGTTTTCACAGGTGAGAGTAAAATAGCATTTTAATGAAAAATTTGGTTTTTGAAAAACCCACTTTGTTCTATAAAAGCCAATGCCGTAACCCCAGACCCAACTTAGTAAACAAAACTTTGCCGAGGTGTTCGGTTCTCAAAGCAAATGTCATAATGGCCTTGTACTTTTGGTTAACGACTGTAATATTTATATGGAAATAAACGTAACAAACTTGGAGATAAACGTAAACGTACAAAAAGGACTATATCAATATATTTGAATGCAGGTGATTCACCAATAAACTCAAATCACAAACAGAAAACGATGCAGATTCCTTCATAGTTATAAACCGACTAATTGAACTTTATCAAAAAGGCGAAATGGGTTACGATGACATGAAAGGAGAGTGCAACAGCATAGTAATAGCCTCATTTGAAACAACGGCCCTTACGGTGACACATGCTCTCATCCTTCTAGCCATGTTTCCCCAGTCCCAGGACATACTTTTCGAGGAACTGAAAGATGTCTTTCGGTCTTCTGGAGAGTTTGATGTGACCAATGAAGACCTGCAGAAGCTGCCATAAATTGATCGGATTTTGAATGAAACATTTCGCCTCATACCCCCTGTTCCAGTTGTTATGCGAGAAGCAAAGAATGATTATTCGCCTCTCGAACGAAGTCCTGGTTCCGAGAGGAGTAGCCACAGTCATCGATATGTTTAGCCTTCATCGCAACAAGGACCTGTGGGGCCCACATGCCGACTCCTTCAATCCCGATCACTATCACTTTGTTCAGAATCGTGATCCATACGCCTTTATACCTTTCTCGAAGGGGCGCCGAAATTCCATAGGTTCGTGAGATCAATGAGACTTTAAATTTAGCACTCACTTTCTTTTTTCCAGGATGGAGGTATGCATTACTACCATCAAAGATCGCCCTGGCCAGGATTCTAAGGAATTACAAGTTAAGCACTAGTTTCCGATATGAAGATCTTGTTTTCATCGATAATGTGGGAATGAAGCTGGGTAAATCACCTCCACTATGCTTTCAACGAAGGACAACTTTTTCAAATTAGAAATATCAAATATATATTTCTTTAACATTTCTAAAAAATAAAGACTTTTGGTTTTAAGTCCGATGATAATATTTTAAAAGTGTTAAGTTAAGTTTGAGTATCACATGTTTTGATGATCGCTTTGGTGACTTTATGAGTAAGTGGTGTTAAAAGATAATTCAGTCAAAAAATTGTGGGTAAACTTTTTGAATAGAATATAGTGACGTTAATGGACCTATATATGGACCTTCCATATATAAAAGCCTCGACGTACAGGCAGAATCTAGTAAACAAAACATATCCGAGGTGTCCAAGTCCTGAAACCATTAATTCAGCCATCATGTTCGTCTCATCTGTATTGGCAGTCATTGGATTATTAGTGACAATACATTTTTTTTGGAGTCGGCGCAAGCTTTACAAACTAATGCTTCAGATACCAGGACCGTTGGGACTGCCTCTTCTAGGCTCTGCCCCCAAATATTGCATTAATAAATGTAAAAAAAAAAATACGCCTATGATTTCCTAAGAGGCATGTTCTACACTCTATTAACCTTTCTATTATTCAGTAAAAATAAACCAGAGAACTAAGTTTATGGACAAGTATGGCGCAACAATTTTGGGCTGGGCTGGCACTCAACCAGTTATGGCTACGCGAGATCCAAAGATCGCTGAGGATGTTTTGTCTTCTCCACTATGCCTTGATAGATGTACGCGGTTAACAAATGCCATCGATAGCAATTTTGGAGTCGGATTATTGACCCTGCAAGGTTGGAGAGAATGTGACTCATGTTCAAATTAATATAAAAATTATATTGTAGGCACTGCATGGAATGAACGCAGAAAATACCTGAATGTCAGCTTTAAACACAATGTCCTGGTCAATTTCATTCCCATTTTTAATGCCGAGACAAAAACGCTGCTGAACGAAATTGGAACTCTTGTGGGTCAAGGTGGAACGGATTTGTTGCCACATTTACACAGATGGTCTTTCAGTATAGCCCATCGTAGGTCAATGAAGGTTAAATGTATTTCAATGTTTTTCTATCACAACTTTTACTCTAGAAACCACACTGGACTTTGATGTTAAAGATGAACCCCATTTTAAAAACAATTCCCTCATAGAGTCTTGGAATTCGTAAGCTACTTATATTTATATTAAATAATAAATTTAACGTATATTTTTAGGCTCACGTTTTTTACCGTTATTAAATTAATATTGTCAATTTTTCAAAATAAAACAATTTCCAAAATTGTTGGTTTGGAAAGGATTATCAGAAATACTTATTCACAGATTGACATCTTAATTTCTAAAGTAAGTAATCATTTATTACGTTTGCATCTAAATGGAAGTAACATCCACCTCTTTACAAACTAGATTATAAACTCCAAATTAAATTCCCCACCGGGGAAGGATTCCGAGTTTTCCTCGAACATTATCAACCGAGTGATGGAACTTCATCGGATTGGCAAAATTTCTTTGGAGGATGTGAAAGGAGAGTGCAGCAACATGGTTTTTGCCGCTTTCGAGACCACAGGTCTCACAGTAAATCATACTCTGATTCTCCTGGCCATATTTCCCCAGTACCAGGAGATGGCTTTTGAAGAACTGAAAGAAGTCTTCCCAGATGGAGGAGACTTCGAAGTTGGAAACGAGGACCTGCAGAAATTGGTATATCTAGATCGAGTTTTAAATGAAACCTTGCGTCTTTTCCCAACCGTTCCGATTACTGTACGAGACTCAAGAGAGGGCCTTCGCCTGTCAAATGGTATCCTTGTACCTAAAGGAGTTTTTTTAGGAATAGACATATACAACATACACCGCAACAAAGACCTGTGGGGCCCCAACGCCGATATCTTCAATCCTGACAATTTCTTGCCAGATAATATTCGTGAGCGACATCCTTATGCCTTTATACCCTTTTCAAAGGGAAGGCGGAATTGCATAGGTTTGTAAATTGTCATGTTTATAATATTTGGTAAACATTAATTAATTAATTTCAGGCTGGAAATACGCTTTATTAGCTACAAAGATCGCCTTAGCCAAGATCATCAGAAATTACAAAATAAGCACCAGCTTCCGGTATGAAGATCTAGTTTGTGTTGACAACGTTCTGATTAAGCTGGAAAAGGCTCCCTTACTACAATTTGAAAGAAGGACCACTTAGGTCAAATTATGGGACAATGTGACTAAATAGAGATATTAAAAACCTGATATTGTCTTTGGATTTTCAATAAATAACAATGTCTAATGTCAAATGAGACATAATTTTTTAATTATTACTGGTTGAAGTTCACAGCTTCATTTTAACTTTTACTAGAGCTTCTTTTAATAGAATAGAATAATAACAAAAGTATTAAGAACACAACCATTTTAGGAAGTTTATGAAGTATTTTAAGTAACCTAAATGGAGATAAACTTTGTATAAAAACGAACGTGCACTATTACCAGTAGTTTAGTTTTGATTTACAAGTAATGTGTGTCTCACCTGTTTTGGTTATCGCGGGATTATTAGTATGGATATACTTTATATGGAGTCGACGCAGGTTTTATAAGCTGATGTTGGAGATACCCGGTCCTGTGGGCCTACCTCTTCTGGGCTCAGCACCTGAATATGTAGTAAACAAACGTTAGTGAAAAGGTCGCAAACAAATGAAATGAATCAATAATAAAATAAACCTCATCACATGCACAGTGAAAATAACACAAAGGACCAAGTACATGGACAAATATGGCTCAACAATCCTGGTTTGGTTGGGTTTGCAACCATTTGTTTTCACCCGTGATCCAAAGATTGCCGAGGACATCGTTACATCATCAGAGTGCCTTCACAGAACCGAAACGGCTACAAGGGAGATGGCTGATGTTTACGAAATTGGACTTTTGACCCTTAAAGGTACAGGGACCCAAAACTTGAATCGAGATTATAAATCCATTCATTATGAAATATTTTAGAGCCAGAATGGAGTGAGCGTCGCAAGCTAATAAATCCATCCTTCAAAAAAAGGATTCTATTGAGCTTTCTTCCCATTTTCAATGCTGAGACTAAAGCCCTCGTGGACCTGATGGGCACTTTCGTCGGTCAAGGGGAAAAGGACGTACTGCCTCACATGCTCCGATGGTCATTTAGAATAAGTAACCGTAAGTCTGCAACTTAGATACCTAAAATATACAAATAATCTATGATTTTTGTCTAGAAACAACGTTGGGTACTGATGTCAAAGAAGAAATGGATTTTAAAAACAATAAACTTATAGAGTCTTGGCAATCGTAAGAATTTCACTGAGTGAAAATTAAATTATTTATTTCTTTATTGAAAAATGTCTTAGGCTATTGAGGGTTATTATACTAAATATAGCGCTACCTTGTCGCAAGAATAAAATTCTTTCAACGATTTTCGGGTTCGGAAGACAAAAGACAGAGCCCTTCGAAAAAATTGATAGATTTATGGATAAAGTAAGTAAAAAATACAAGTTATGAAGCTACTAAACAATTTTTTCTCAGGTGATCAGTACCAAAATGCGATCCAAGTCAGAAAAGAATCCTCTGTCGGACACCGCGATAGATCGCCTTATTGAACTCTATCGAACTGGTCAAATGAAGTATATTGATGTGAAAGGAGAATGCTGTAGCATGATTATCACAGCATTTGAAACCACAGCTCTCACGGTGACACATGTTCTTATCCTTCTGGCCATGTTCCCTGAGCACCAGGATATGGTATTCGAGGAACTGAAAGAAGTCTTTCCTGCTTCGGGAGAATTCGATGTGGCCTACGAAGACCTGCAGAGATTGGAATGCTTGGACCGAGTTTTGAATGAAACCTTACGTGTAATCCCGTCAGTTCCTTTCATTTCGAGGGACACTAGGGAGAGTTTCCGTCTTTCCAATGGAGTGATAATTCCCAAAGGTGTGGCTATATTCGTCGATATCTTCAACATTCATCGCAACAAGGACCTGTGGGGCCCTAATGCCGACGCCTTCAATCCCGACAACTTCCTTCCTGAAAACGTTCATGATCGTCATCCTTACGCTTTTATACCTTTTTCGAAGGGAAAGAGAAATTGCATAGGTTCGAAATATCAGTAACTATTTACTTTTTCCAGCACTCATTGTTTCGCTTTTCAGGATGGAGATATGCCTTAATATCGTCCAAGGTCGCCCTGGTCAAGATTCTCAGGAACTACAGGATAAGCACCAGTTTTCGGTTTGAAGATCTTGTTTTCATTGACAATTTAGGAATGAAGCTTGCCGAGTCGCCACTACTCAACTTTCAAAGAAGGATGACCTAGAAAACTTATAAGATTATGTGTAATCATTACTTTTAATAATATCGCCTTTATAAATTTTATATATTAATAAACATAATATATAAATTAAAGCTGAGTTAATTATAAGACAATGACATCATCCCAAGATAATCTTCTATGCTAGATCAGAATGAGAGAGCTATAACAAATTAAACGTTAAGTGACCTGGACCTCCTGCATTTCTATAAAAACCGCAGTCTACATAACTCTCTTAATTAGAAAGTTAAACAGATACATTTTAGTCGTTTCTGGAAAGCTTAAATACCGATCGACATGCTAATCTCTCCTATCGCTGCAATATTAGTGATAATATACTTTCTATGGAGTCGACGCCGGTTTTACAAGCTTATTTTTGAGTTGCCAGGACCTTTGGGGTTGCCTCTTCTCGGCTCCGCCCCCGAATATATTTTAAACAAATGTAAGCTCTAAATATATAATACATTTATCGTAATTCAAATTATTACACTCCTCTACATGCAGTAAAATTGAGTCACAGAGCAAAGATTATGGACAAATATGGCTCAACTATTTTATTGTGGGGAGGCACTCAGCCAGTTATACTTTCTAGAGATGCGAAGATCGCTGAGGATGTCTTGACATCTCCCCAATGCCTTGATAGGAGTTCGAGGGTAAGAAAGGCAATGGAAAATGTGTTAGGGCCCGGATTGTTGTCATTGGAAGGTCTGAGATAAAGCTTCAATGGTTTGAATACTTTTTAAATAAATAATACAATCATTTTAGGTTCTGCATGGATTAAACGCCGAAAACATATGAATATTAGTTTTAAGCACAGCGTCCTGCTTAGTTTCCTTCCAGTTTTTAATACTGAGACAAGCTCCCTAGTCTCCCAAATTGGGACCTTCGTGGGACAAGGTGAAACGGATTTGATGCCACATTTACTGAAATGGTCTTTTGAAATAGCCCTTCGTAAGTTTACCAAGGGTATAATTATTATCTTAATTTATTATTTAAAATTTAATTTTTAAATCAGAAACAACATTGGGGATTAACCAAACAGCTGAATGGAGTTCAGAGTCCAAAACCGTAGAACCATGGACAGCGTAAGAAACTACTGTTAATTTACTATGAATACTTTATTTTCAAAAACAATATTTTCAGACTCGTGAATTTGATTGTCATTAAAGTGTTGGTACCTCTCTGCCGAAATAAAACGATTTCCAACATTTTAGGTTTCGAAGACACAAAAGCAAAGGTCCATGATTTTTTGGATAAAGTAAGTTGTCGAAATCAATAATAAAGACCAAAATATAACCAAACGTTAATATGTCTGTACCAGATTATTGCATCCAAATTAAATTCGCAACCTGAAAGAGATTCGACTTCTCCCTCGGAATCTGTTTTTAATAGATTGATAGAACTTTATCGGAATGGAAAAATGACTTATGAGGAGATAAAAGGAGAGTGCTGCAATCTTATTCAGGCTGCAATCGATACCACGGCAGTTACAGTAAAAAATACTCTTATTGTCCTGGCCATGTTTCCGCAGTACCAGGAGATTGCCTTTGAAGAACTAAAAGAAGTCTTTCCTGCTGGAGGAGACTTTGAAGTTGAAATCAAGGACCTTCAGAAATTAGTATATTTAGATCGGGTTTTAAATGAAACCTTGCGCCTGGTTCCGTCTGTTGCGACCATTGTAAGAGACGTAAAGGAAGACTTTCGACTCTCAAACAAAGTCCTGGTTCCCAAAGGCGTAGTCATTATCGTCGACATATTCAACATTCATCGCAACAAGGATTATTGGGGCAAAGACGCCGAAATCTTCAATCCTGATAATTTCTTGCCCGATAATATTCGCAAACGGCACCCTTATGCTTTTATACCCTTTTCAAATGGAAGGAGAAATTGCATAGGTCTGATAATTTTAAAAAAATATTATTTTCTTTAGTAATTATTCGTATTTAATTTATTTAATTTTAGGACGTACTTATGCTCTTCTTTCATCAAAAGTTGCCTTGGCTAGGATTCTAAGAAATTACAAACTGAGCACCAGCTTTCGGTTTGAAGATCTTGTTTTTATTGATGGTATAGTAACGAAGCTTGGTAAATCACCTCTATTGCAAATTGAAAGTAGAGCTTCTTAGAGAATTTATAATGGGATAAATATATATGTATGTAGATTATGTACTCATGTTTTACAATAAAAATAGCCCTGAATTTATAAGACTGGCGCATCCCAAAGCATTTGTTTATCTCTCCAAAATTTTTCTACATGTTTAAATGACCAAAGTACAAAGCCCTAAAATTTTGGATGGAAGCCTCAATTGCGTAATTTAATTAAATGGATAAACCCATTATAAGCACCATTTTATTGACCTAAAAGAGAAGGTGAGTCAAACAATGTTTTTTGGGTTAAATTTTAATAACGGGCATTATATAAAACAGCAGTCCCATCAATGTCGCTCATTTAGAAAGCGAAACGGATCCAAATTGTTGTTTTGTAGGCAGCTAAAGTCCTACTGATATAGCAATGGATACGTTAACTTCACGTTTGTTGGTTTTTGCTGGGTTTTTATTGTGGATTTATTTTTTATGGACCAGACGACACTTCTACAGGCTGACTTTTCAAATACCTGGTCCTTTAGGCCTCCCCCTGCTCGGAATAGGACCTATATATGTTTTAAACAAACGTAAGCTATCAAATAAATCCAAGTACTATACTTAATTTGATTAAATGCTCAGTAAAAATGAGCCAGAGGACACAATACATGGACAAATATGGACATACAGTCGTTTTCTGGCTTGGTTCGCATCCTCTTTTGTTTACTCGTGATCCGAAGATCGCCGAGGATATCGTAACATCATCTGAGTGCCTGCACAGAACTGAGCTGGGAGTTAAGGAGTTGGCCGAAGTTTATGAAAAAGGACTCTTAACACTTAAAGGTACGTAAAAGTACATCTATAAATCATTTATTGGTTGTCCCATTTATCCTTAAAAAAATTAAGAACCAGAATGGAGTGAACGTCGCAAGCTTATGAACGCATCCTTTAAAAAAAGAGTTCTATTGTGCTTTCTTCCCATTTTCAATTCCGAGACTCAAGCTCTGGTTGATGTGATGGATTCCTTCGTCGGCCAGGAAGAAACTGATGTAGTGCCTCATTTAATCAGATGGTCTCTTAGAATAAGTTACCGTAAGTTAAATTATTAAAAAATTTAAAATGTATGATTGAATCTATGATTTTTATCTAGAAACTACATTTGGTTCTAATATCAACGAAAAGGTGGACATTGATGTTAATAAGCTTGATGAATCTTGGCAATCGTAAGGACATTAGTAAATATTAATAATCCTTATTACTTTTCTTTTGAAAATCCTTAGGTACATAAGGGAAGTAACAATCAACATAGTGCTATCCTGCCGCAAGAACAAAATTATATCCGCAATTTTTGGGTTTGGAAAACAAAAGGCAGAGCATTTTAATAAAATAGATAACTTCCTGGATAAAGTAGGTTTAGAAAGGCAGCTTTAATTCCTTTTAAAACATTGTATTCTTAGGTAATAGGTTTCAAAATACAAAATCAGTCAGAAAAGGATCCTCCTAGGGACATCGCGATTGATCGCCTAATCGAACATTTCCAAAACGGAAAGATGAAGTATATTGACCTGAAGGGAGAGTGCTTCAGCATGATAATCACATCATTCGAAACCACAGCTCTCACGGTGACACATGCTCTTGTTTTCCTGGCCATGTTCCCCGAGCACCAGGATATGGTATTCGAGGAACTGAAAGAGGTCTTTCCTACTTCTGGAGAGTTCGATGTGACCTACGAAGACCTGCAGAGACTGGAATACTTGGACAGAGCTTTGAATGAAACCTTGCGACTAATGCCTTCAATTCCACAAGTTTCGAGGGAAACTCGGGAGAATTTCCGCCTTTCGAACGGCATACTCATTCCAAAGGGTGTCGGTATTTTTGTCGATATTTACAATATTCACCGCAACAAGGATCTGTGGGGCCCTAATGCCGACGCCTTCAATCCCGACAACTTCCTTCCTGATAACGTTCGTGATCGTCACCCTTACGCCTTTATTCCCTTTTCGAAAGGAAAAAGAAATTGCTTAGGTTCGATATATTAATAACACTTTAGTTTCCACAGCATTCATGATATTGTTTTTCAGGCTGGAGATATGCCTTAATATCGTCAAAGGTCGCCCTGGCCAAGATTCTCAGGAACTACAAGTTAAGCACCAGTTTTCCGTTTGAAGACCTCGCTGTGGTTGAAAATATAGCAATTAAGCTGAAAAAAACCCCTCTTCTAGCATTTCAAAGAAGAAACTCGGAGTAAATTGTATAAAGACTTACTTGGATCATAATAAATAAACGGAAAAACTATAAATTAATTTATACTGTAACCTTAACTAGTTTATTGTTTATAGTTTCACAGGTTTTTTAGCGTAGTTGCTAACGAAATATTGGAAATAAACTGGAAATGAGACTGCTTTGAGTATAAGCAATTTAAAGTTTTATTTTTTTATACTTAAGAAGAAAATACACATTTAATTCCAACTTGAAATTCATTTTCAAGTTACTATATCTCCAACAATGTTATTCAAAACTTTGCAAACACCAACTATGTTAAAAATACAAACTTTGCAAGCTTGTACGACAGGTTGGGGCGATAATAGCTAACAAATAATAGTTTAACATCTTTGCTAACCCCATTGATTTTCTATAAATACTGCAGCTTTAAAATTGCGAAAGTTTAAAAATCAAAGCGACTTCAAGTTGTTAGTTTCTAAGAAGCACAGCAATCATCATGATTGTTTCGAGTATTCTTACTATTTTAAGACTCCTATTCTCAATATACTTTTTATGGAGTCGAAGAAACTTCTACAAACTAATGCTGGAGCTGCCAGGACCTCTGGGGGTGCCTCTTCTCGGCTCAGCCCCCGAATACATTATAAATAGATGTGAGTCAAGTACTGGTAAACAGAGGCATCCATTTATTAAAGTTTATTCTTATGCAGTACGATGGTTCAGAGATCCAAGTACATGGACAAGTATGGCTCAACTATTTTAGTTTGGATCGAGGACCTCCAGAAATTGGTATATCTTGATCGTGTTTTTAATGAAACCTTGCGTCTGATTCCGACCGCAGGTATCACTGTAAGAAACGCAAAGGAAGATTTTTTTTCTTTCCAATGAAGTCCTTGTCCCCAGAGGTGGATAAATTTATCGTTCACCGAAACAAGGATCACTGGGGTCCAGAGGCAGACACCTACAATGCAAATATTTTTTTTCCTATTACTTTCGCGATCGACATCCTTACGCATTTTTACCCTTTTCTAAGGGAAAAAGAGATTGCATAGGGTTGAATAACATATGGTTTAATTTGTTTTCTTTCCCTAATTAATTACTTTCAGGCTGGAAGTATGGCCTAATTTTGTCCAAAATCGCCTTGGCCAGGATTTTAGGATATTATAAATTAAGTACAAGTTTTCGATACGAAGATTTGGTTTTTGTTGATAACATAGTAATAAATCTGGATAAATCTCCTCTTCTTAACTTTCAAAGAAGATAAAAAACACTAATTGAGTACAAGCTTTTTTGGTTTTATTTAAAAAAAAAAAAAATATTTAATGTATACTAATTAAATCGTTAGAGGTGTACCCCATTATAAAATTCCATTTTGATGACCTGGGAGGACAGGTGAGGAAAATAATGCATTTCAGGTCAAATCTTCGGAACTTACATTCTATAAAAACAAGAGCCGTATCCAAAACGCTAATTTAGAAAGCGAAAGTGTTTCAAGCTGTTCGTTTCTTTTAAACAAAAGTCCTGTATTTCAATCGAAATGTTAATCTATCACATATTATGCATTGCTGTGTTATTAGCCTGGATATATTTTTTATGGAGTCGGCGCAGATTCTACCGACTAGTTTTCGATATGCCAGGACAGTTGGGGCTGCCTTTTATTGGCTCAACGCTTGACCAAATGGGAAATAAATGTAAGTGCGTACGTCAGCATATATATATTTTTTTCCATTTTCCCATTTGCAGTAAAAACTCTTGAAAAAGCCCAGTTGTTTTATGGAAAGAGCTCAACTCGCTTATTTTGGTTGGGTTTACAACCCTTCGTATTAAGCCAAGATCCAAAAATTGCTAAGGATATCCTCACGTCCTCACAATGCCTGAATAGACCTGATCACATAACCAAGAAGATCGGAGAGTTTTACGATTTGGGATTGTTGACTCTTAATGGTAAAGTCAGTTAATAAGCGGAATCATTTGGCTTTTAAAAAAAGAATTAAATGTTCTCTTCAGAGCCAACCTGGAACGAACGTCGCAAGCATATAAACCCTACCTTTAAAAACAGTATTCTTTTTAATTTCCTTCCTATTTTTAACGCTGAGACCAAATCTCTTATTGGGCTGATGGACACTTTAGTGGATCAGGGGGAAAAGGATATACACTCGCTTATAGTAGGATGGGCTTTTAAAACGTCGAGTCGTAAGCAATCTTGAATATAAAAAAATTTGCCAATGGTATTATTTCATTGTTTTAGAAACTATAATGGACACTGATGTTGGGGAATTTCCCGAGTTCAAAAATAATGAAATCTTAGATGTTTTGCAAAAGTAAGAAAATGCAATTCCTAAATCCTATTGAATTTTCTACGAGACATCATTTCAGATACTCAACGATAAACCAGCTTGATATCTTGATACCTTTTCGTACAAATTTTATAATTTCGAAGGTGTTCGGTCTTAAAAAAAAAAAATCAGCGCTCTTTCAAAAGATAGATGCGTTTATTGACAAAGTAAGTAGGAATCTTTTGATCGTATTACCTTCTTCAAATTGTCTTTGGCCAGGTAATTTCCGTTAAATTGAAGTCGGAGACAGA
The DNA here is from genome assembly GCA_018150405.1 of Drosophila varians. Lineage (NCBI taxonomy): Eukaryota > Metazoa > Arthropoda > Insecta > Diptera > Drosophilidae > Drosophila > Drosophila varians. The sequence goes on along the minus strand of JAECWK010000015.1, from coordinate 15,260,941 downwards.
AAGGGATTCTGAACTCCCGTTCGTAAATGTAGGAACGCTGCTGATAGAAATGTTCAGAAATGGACAATTGAATTATGATGACTTGAAAGGAGAATGTCTTGGTATATTAAAAGCTTCCTACGATACCACCGCTTATACAGTCACACACGCTCTCATTTTCATGGCAATGTTCCCGAAGTACCAGGACATGGTATTCGAAGAGCTATTGAGTGTCTTCCCCAATGGTGGGGCATTCGATGTGACCAACGAAGATCTCCAGAAACTGGAATATTTGGATAGAGTTTTAAATGAAACCCTGCGTTTAATGCCAACTATCCCATTCATTACAAGAGAGGTAAAGCAGGAGATTCGATTGTCAAGTGGAGTCCTCATTCCCAGAGGTGTAAGTGTGTTTGTGGATGTACTAAACCTTCATCGCAACAAGGCATTGTGGGGTCCAGATGCCAACTTGTTTAATCCTGACAATTTCTTACCCCACAAAGTTCGTGATCGCAATCCCTACGACTTTATACCTTTTTCCAGAGGCAGGAGAAATTGCATAGGTATTTAAAAATCATTTTGTTATTTTTCATTAATTAATTAATTTATTTTTAGGCTCCAGATATGCCCCTTCACAGCTTAAAATTGGCTTGGCCATGATTCTCCGCAATTTTAAATTAAGCACAAATGACCGTTTCGAAAATATCGATTTAAATGTTCAAGTCCCAATATCTATTAAGAATTTACCATTGCTACATTTTCAGAGAAGGATTCCGAAATAAAACCATATTAACCTAAAATGCTGTTTAAAATGTAATGACTAACTGTTGAGGATATTGTAAGTACACATGGTACTGCTGTGGCTTTTTTTAAACTAAATGAGGAACAGGTTTTTCGTACAACTGGGAAGATGGATTAAGCCGTGACTGAGCTGAGGAGCAAAGGGAGAATGACAGTGTTTAGAAGTCTGAAAATAGAAAAACAGTATATTGTGAAAACAGGTCGTTCTTGACAACTGAATGAATTAAATGCAAATAGTCGTTTGTGATTATTACAGAAGGTTTTGTCAATCGGTCCACACCGATTTCATCGAATGGAGTGCTTCCCACAGAATAAGCAATTGTGTTCTATTCAGATTAGAGTAAGACCTAGTCGTTACCCAAGTGTCTATCCTGTAATTTAAATACGATGCTGTCTTTGCGACTGAGATTAAGACTAATTGCCCGTTGTTAGTGGGATTTATCTATAAAAACCAGAGTTCCGACTTCCGATCCAAGTTAGTAAGAAAGCAAACTCTGCGGACTTCGTTTAGAAATATAGTGAACAATTTTAATCGACATGCTCATAAGTTACCTTTTGGCCGTCCTTGGAATACTACTTTGGATTTACTTTTTATGGAGTCGTCGCAAATTTTATAAACTAATGCTTCAGATGCCTGGATTTATGGCTCTTCCACTGATCGGTATGGTGGCAGATTATGGCATTCACAAAAGTAAGACAAAGATTAAGTTAAAAAATAAAACGATGATACTAAGTGATGATACGTATGCAGTTCAAATAAAAAGGCGAACCGAGTATATGGACAAGTATGGCTCCACAATTTTAACGTGGGTGGGCCTTCTGCCAGTTATTTTGACTCGAGACCCAAAAATCGCTGAGGAAATCCTAAATTCTCGCGAGTGGGTCAATAGATGTTCGCGGGTCACTAAGGCAATGGAAAACAACTTTGGAGTCGGGTTATTGACCCATGAAGGTTTGAGATATCTCGCCTTAGCTTTTAAATATTTCTAGTATAACATTTTAGAACCGATATGGAGTAAACGCCGAAAACACCTGAACGCCAGTTTTAAGCACAATGTCCTTCTCAGTTTCGTTCCCATTTTTAATGTGGAGACAAAGGCTCTGGTCACCCAAATTGACACTTTCGTCGGTCAAGATAACACTGATTTGTTGCCTCATTGCCTAAGATGGTCTTTTCAAGTAGCTCAACGTAAGCCTAAATACCATAGCTTTCACTTCTCTTTTTTATGATTTTGTTACTTTTAGAAACAATACTCGGCACGAACGTAAAAGATGAACATAGTTCTACAAACAAATCCCTAATAGAGTCCTGGCAAACGTAAGAGACTACTCACTCATTATGCATATTATTCATATTTTCCCTTACAAAATATTGTTTCAGCCTCCTGAAACTAATTGTAATTGAAATGTTGGTGCCCCTTTGCCGAAACAAAATAATTGCCAACATTTTTGGTTTGAAAAAGAAAAGAGCACAGGGAAGCATTGAAGCTTCTCTGGATAAGGTATGTAATCGAAATGGAAATTTAAAGACAGGACAACTTACATATGTACATATCTGTATCGAAATCTTTTCCTATTAGATTATTGAATCTAAATTAAATTTAAAAGCGGAGACCACTCCGGAAGCATCTAGGCATATTGTCATCAACAGAATTATGGAACTATATCATAATGGAGAAATTGGATTAAGGGAAATAAAAGGAGAGTGCTGTAACATGATTCTGGCTACATTCGAGACCACAGCTCTAACCGTCAATCACACTCTCATTCTCCTGGCCATGTTCCCGCAGTACCAAGAGATTGTCTTCGAAGAGCTGAAAGCAGTATTCCCGGATGGGGGAGACTTCGAAGTAGGGTACGAGGATATCCAGAAATTGGCATATCTTGATCGAGTCTTAAACGAAACCCTACGTCTGATCCCGTCCCTTCCAATCACTGTAAGAGATGCAACAGGAGACTTTCTCCTTTCAAACGGAGTCCTTGTGCCCAAAGGTGTGGGCTTTGCCGTTGACATATTCAGCATTCACCGCAACAAGGATCACTGGGGTCCAGACGCCGACACCTTCAACCCTGATAATTTTCTGCCCGAAAAAGTTCAGGACCGGCATCCCTATTCCTTCATTCCCTTTGCAAAAGGAAGGAGAACTTGCATAGGTTCGATAAATGCATATTTTTACTTTAATTTGAAGTGCTCAAAATTTTATAACTTTCAGGCTGGAGATATGCTTTAATTGCGTCAAAAATTGCCTTGGCCCAAATACTCCGAAATTACAGGATAAGCACTAATTTTCGGTATGAGGACCTCGCTTTCGTTGATAATATAGGAATGCGGCTAAGAAAATCTCCACATGTACGTTTGCACCGAAGAAACATGAACTCTATATGATACAGCAGATCAACGGCATTATTTTGTGAAATATAATAACATTATTAATAATATTTTGTAGGTTGAAATGTTTCACTAACAAGTTTATTGATATAATGGAGCCCCTTTGAATTGCTCTCAGATTGAACCTCTTTTAGATCTCAGTTACTCAGAGTTTGTTGTCACCATCACCCACCACGTTCGAGAATACCCGAACAAACACATTTGACGAGTATGTAGCTTTGGCGTAACACCTTTCCAAATTCAACGTGTTTCATAATGTTGGCTCTGGCCAGAAACTGTGGGCTCGGCCAGTGCCTGCGCCGCCTGTCAGTCGCCGAAGCTAGGCGGTCGTTCGCCAAGGGATCCTCCGGGTGTAAGGATTCGGAAAAGAAGGGAAAGTACCAGATTGTGATGGTGCGACACGGAGAGTCCGAGTGGAACCAGGAGAATCTATTTTCGGGCTGGTACGATGCTAAGCTGACTGAGAAGGGCGAGCAGGAGGCTTGTGCTGCGGGCCTAGCTCTAAAGAAGGCCAAGTTTGCGTTCGACATAGCCCACACCTCGTTGTTGACCCGAGCCCGTCGAACGCTGAAGATCGTCTTGGAGTCCAGCGAGCACAAAAAGATACCCGTGTGCAAGACATGGCGACTCAACGAGCGGCACTACGGAGGACTGACAGGACTGAACAAGGCGGAGACCGCCAAGAAGTTTGGCGAGGAGAAAGTTAATATCTGGCGCCGCAGTTTCGATACCTCACCCCCGCCCATGGACAAGGACCACAAGTACTACGAGGGCATTGTCAAGGATCCGCGCTATGCCGACCAATTGAAGGAGGAGGAGTTCCCTAAGGCAGAGTCCCTGAAGCTAACCATTGAGCGCACGCTGCCCTACTGGCACGAGGTGATCGAGCCCCAGATCAAGGAGGGAAAGCTAATCCTGGTGGCAGCCCATGGCAACAGCCTGCGGGGCGTAATCAAGCACCTGGAGTGCATCTCCGATGAGGGCATCATGGGAGTCAATCTGCCCACAGGGATTCCCTTTGTGTACCAACTGGATGAGAACCTTCAGCCCATCGGCACGCTCAAGTTCCTTGGCGATCCGGAAACCGTAAGGAAGGCCATGGAAAAGGTATCCAAGCAGGGCCAGGCCAAGTAGTCAACAATCAACTCAATGCACTTGCATGCCAACGACCATGAAGACCGCGTATTAAATACTGTTCGAATCGGGAGAGATTGCGGGACCGGCCAGGCGAATGTCAAGCTGCAAATAAATTTATTTGATTTTAATTGACAATGAAAAGTAATCAGCAGAACTGCTGCTTTCGGACCCATGGTCTGGGGTCCCGATTCCGGGTCCCAGGTCCCTGGTCTCTGGTCTGGATATGGCTCCGGGTCTGGGTCTGGGTCTGAGCCAAAGTCCAGCCATATTTATATGTGTTTCCATTGGGCTCGTTTAAGAAATCAGGGAGTCGAGTGTGTCGCGTCAATTTTAATTGCCGGGGGATGAGTCTGGCATTCCGAATGGGTCGAATCTTAATTTGTTTAAATGAAATACTCATTTAGGTCTTATTGACAAACAAATTGAATTGATTGATCTAAATGAATTTATATGCTGAGCACTGACCGACTCGCAGTCGTCACTCCCTCTCCCATGCTGACTTGGATTTGGATGGTATTTCGGATGGGTATCTTTGGCTGGGCGACTAATACTTTAGTGCATTTGACCCGCAGTCGAGGCCAGATTTTGCATGTTGCCATGTTATGCTCCAAAAGCGTGGCGAGCTTTGATCTAGTAAATTGGGAGCGTGAAACGAGCTGGAAGACTCGAGATGCCTTCGGTTCTCCTCGAGGAGGAAGCCCGGCCCTCCAGCAAAGGCAAGAGCTCCACATTATTTGGACTTAATTACACAGCCGCAGTGCGAGTTAAAGCGGAGTTAAAGCCAGAGACAGAGTCGGAGTCAGAGTCAGAGTCAGAGTCAAAGTCGGCGCCCCGTTAAATCGTTTCCACTTCACATACCAAACGCAGCATAGAAACTTCAGGAACATAAAAATGTTTGCACTTCGTATTTGTCGCGCATAAAGTCTAATATCGAATTACAGGCCCGGACCAAGTCTTTCGGGTTTGTGGAGAGGAGTCTCCTTCTACAAGTGCCGGGGTGTGCGTGTCAGCTGGCGAAACTTTGTGGCAGGCATCCCACCGATGCTCCTCCTCCTCCACCTTGTCCAGAATCCAGCGGCCATAAAGAAACTGAATTGAGTTAAATGCGCGATAAATTGCTTTTTGCATTTATCATGGTCGCCGTGGCAGGCGGCAGCCGAAGTTTCTGCTGGAGTCTGGCCAAGCCTAGACCACGACGCTGGAGAGGCGACTCTGGCCGCCCCACCCGACACCTCTGCCCCTTTCTTTCCCCTCGATTGCTTGACTGTGGCGGAATATTGAACAAGATTTTTAATTAGTCGCCAAAATGCAGCAGAAAGATGCCCAAGGAGGAATCTAGCCAAGTACATTCGTTGGAGTTGCTTTATTTATGCACAATGCGAGGCTGTTTATTGGGAGAGGTCCTGGTTGATCACCTGGCTGATGTAGGGCAAAAAGCTGGACACTCGGGTATAGACGTCTGGTCTTCCCTGGGCACAGGTTGATGAGCCGTAGGACACAATCCCCACCAGGTGAGGCTGAGGTCCAGCCTTGATCAAAGGTCCTCCAGAGTCGCCCTGAAACGTAAAACATTTTCGTATTTTTCCATTTAAAGATACTGCTAGAGGATCACTTACCACACATGCTCCTTGCCCCTGAACCGCTAGGGCACATATCTCGTTCCGGGTCACCCGGAACCCCTTCTGGTTGCATTCCTCATTCGAAATGGTGCGGTAGTGCAGAGCCTGCAGCTGGTCCGGCAGCTTGGCGGAGGAGGTGGCCGAGGTGGTGGATCCCCAGCCAGTGAGCCGGACTGGCACTTTCTCGCCAATGCGGTCGGAGCCACCCAGCTGAATGGTTTCAATGTCGGCTCGCTCCAAGCGGAATGGAGGCGTTACCCGGACCAGAGCAATGTCGTTGATGATCTTTGGGCTCATGGAGTATTGGGGATGAACGTGCTTGGCCAGCACTCGGTGTCGCAGACCACCCGCCTTCCAGTTCAGAGTCCCACCCACAATACTCACATCCTCCACCTTCATCTTCTCCATGCAGTGCGCGGCAGTCAGGACATGCTGGGCACTGATGATGGAACCGCCGCAAAAATGCTGCCAGCGCCCTCGCCTCTGGAGCTGCAGAGACACTTGGAAAGGCACCGTTTCGTTCACCAGCTGCCCTCCATTAATGCGGATTGGGGATTCAGTGAAGGATGTCGGGGTTCCTTCTTCTGCTAAGGATGTGTGGAGGACTACGAATAGACTGAACAGCTTCAGGACTTTCATTTGGGTCATCACTGGTGGAATTCTGAGAATGATTGATATGCACTTGCCTGCAATGGTTTTTATACCTCCACTTTATTATTTATTTGGCAGTGCAAATGTTTCGTGATCTTGAAAAAAAAGGTAATGTGGGTTGAGTTGCAATAAACTGATCCATCTGTAAACTTTACAACTTAAAAATATACGAAATAAGAAAAATAATTTTTTTTATGGACTAGACTCCAGTTTTCCTCGTTGCGTGCTCGTTTCCCATAAGAAGGGAAACAAATCATCTTTTTGGTGTGACAGAAGCGCCTACCTGTTGTCATCAATTAGGTAACAAGCTCACGCGACCGATAAATATTAAGCCAACTCTAGCCTCGACTTCATTCGTATCTGTATCTGCCTCCGAATCTGTATCCGTGTATCTGTATCTGGGCTCTGCTCTGTGGCATGATCTCTTATCTGATTTGCAAATAAAAATCTGTTTAATTTGCCCAATGCTCGGGCCAGAGCCATTGCCGGATCGCTGCATGTGTTTCGGATTCGAGAGTCATAATTTACAAGAGCCGTGCGAGCGGGTAGGATCGGTTGGGGTACCTTGTGGTGCGAGACTGAGCAAATTAAGTACTAAAATAAACGACCAATTTACTGATTATGCAAAACACACAATTAATTTTCCACCTGGAAACGAGTGCGAAAATTAATTGCCTAGGCCAGTGGAAAACTCATTCGCCATTCCCAGTTGATCTCGTTTATTCATGGATCGGCTACAGACTTCCCGGGGAATATTTTTGAGTGGATCCCACACCTGATTCCATACTTTTTGACCTCCAATCGAGGCGGTCACTATAAATCGCTCTCGGCCGGCTACTGGACATAAAAACGCCACTACTTCCACTCCAGACAGATCATAAAACCAGCGGCTCTGCTTTATGAAGTCGGCCAATAAATCACTGCGAAGACGGCGGCGGCAAAACGACAAACAGGAAAACAAATCCCGAAAACAAAACCCATAAAAATTGCACCGAACCCGAATGCGTTCCTCCTGGCCAGTGGCCACACGCACAATTCTCCAGAAGTTGGCTGGCGAACATGGCCATGAATGGAGCAGGCAGCCGGCGAGCGGCAATCAAGCGAAATGTCATAATAATGATGGCGTTCAGTCGGCCCGGACAGGTAGAATAAACGCTTATCTTGTTAACACCGAACCGATTCCACATGCCCTCGACCATATCCTCCGGTTGGTACATACAAAGCTGATGAAATGATTAAACTGCATTTTATTAGTGAGAATTCTGGGCATCCACGGGGAGGAATTCAAGATTTACTGGAAACGACCGAATTAAATATTCGTCTGGTTAAAAATCTTACGAGACAGGGTCTCCCTGATTAGTTTGAATTTCATAATTACATTTGGCATTTCTCCATGCTAACCACATTCAATATTTCTTTTGCATAAACTTCCTTAGCTAGAACATATCCTAATGAGTTTACATGCGGATTAACCCGTCAACCTGGCTCAAAACCCCTAAAGCCCATATGCAAATTAGATTCTGGAATTAAGCATAAAAATCCACAGATAAGTCATGGCTTGACAGGGTGGTCCAATTAACAAAAGCCAAGCGAAGACGCAACACGACAGGCGCCAGAGCCGGAGTCAGACTCGGATTCAGATGCAGATGCAGATCCCCAGACACATCCTGTGGGTGGGGCTCTGGGGCCGATATAATAAAGCCATTTCGGGTTCAAATCGGTTCGCTGGCTCAGTGGTTGGACGGTGGCCACTGCATCGCGGCTCAGGACAATTAACACAGTAGTCCAAAGATCAAGACCTCAACAGCGTCCGCAACGCAATGGAATCGCCACAAAACCAAGAGGTGTGCATAATTAATTTGCGCCACTGCGCCACACACAGTCCATTCGGAGAGGAAGTCCTCTGCACTGAAAATAAAATAAAGATGAAATATAAAAAATAAATCAAAATAAATTCCCTCAGAGATTGTTTTAATAGCAAGTTATATTATTAATTTATATTTATTATTACTATTAAGTATTTCAAAAACTACTTCCATTTTTCCTTACTGCATCGTTCCAAGTCCAGCTCAGCCCCAAAGGAGCAGCAAAATGATTCATTAGCTGGCTGCAATCAGCCCCGGAACTGACACATGCAGCGCCGACTGACTTCGATTCCGAATGTGGACCAGATAGCGCTTCTGCCAGCCCGCCCAGGGATCGGGCCAAGAAGAACAAAACTCCAAGCAAGAGTAGGTTTAAAATTGAGCCAGAAATCGAAGCTGCTGCCAAGCCTGATTTGCATCGAACATGTGAGATAGCTGCTCCTTCCTGGGGCACTGCCTCCGAGGTGTCCAAGGTGTTGATTGCCAGCTGCAGGTCTCCCTGTTGCCCGATCTGCACACTGAATTAAAAGAAATGTCCGCTGCCGTCGAAGACGTGCTTGTTTAATCGGAATATTTAAATTATACTCTGATTAAAACCCAGAGACAGAACTGCTTGAAGGAAGGTGGAAGGTGCTTCTTTCCACTCTTTTCATTGTAACTGGATGGCATTCCCAGAAACTGAGGAAGTTGGGAGTATGGAATATATACGCTTTTTGTTACACTTTGAGTGTGGTTTCCTATCCCCTAAACCCCATTATATCAGTGCCCAGCGACCTTGTAACCCATTACCATTATATTGGGTGGAACGACCACCCACAGCTGCACTAGATAAAATTCAAATGAATCGAATAGAACGAAAAAACCCAATTAATTGGGGCTTAGGAAAGGTATAAAAGCCCCGGATGCACCTCCAGTTCCAAGCAAAGTATCACCATGAATGGAGCAACGCATGTCCTGCTGGTAGTGGCATCCTTTTTGGCAGTAGCCCACAGTAAGCCCATGGGCAATGTAATCGACTGTAAGTAGAGACTTCGGTAGCTCCGGTAAAAATAACTAAGTACGAAACTCCCTTAGTGGACAAGTTTTTCGAGGAGGCCGACACGAGTTCGCAGGAACGAGTCGTGGGCGGCTACGATGTCCCCGAGGATGAGTATGTGCCCTACCAGATTTCCATGCAGTTTCTTACGCGCAATGGCAAGCAACGACACTTCTGTGGCGGGTCACTCATTGCTCCGAATCGTGTCCTCACCGCCGCCCACTGTGTCAATGGCCAGAATGCCAGTCGCATCAGTGTGGTGGCTGGAATCCGGGATCTGAATGACAACTCTGGCCTCCGTTCCCAAGTGCAATCCTACGAGATGAATGAGAACTACCAGGAACTGGTGACCAGCGACATTGCCATCCTTAAGATAGATCCTCCCTTCGAGCTGGACGAGAAGCGTGTGTCCACCATTGATGTGAGTGGTGCGGACTTGGTTGGTGCCGGCCAGGAGGTTCTTCTCACCGGCTGGGGATCGGTCTTCCATTTCGGTACAGGTCCTTTCGCCAAATACCCTACGGTGCTGCAGAAATTGGAGTACAAAACCCTCAGCAATCAAAAGTGCAAGGAGACTATGACCCAACTCACCGACACGGAGATCTGTGCCCTCGAAAGATTCGGCAAAGGGGCCTGCAATGTATGATATACTTTTATTTATTTTTTTATATTTTTTATAAAATTTTCGATTTTAGGGCGACTCTGGTGGACCTTTGGTGATGCGCAGCGGGCAGACTGTCAAGCAGGTTGGCGTTGTGTCCTATGGAACTGCCTTCTGCGCTTCCAATAATCCCGATGTCTACACCCGAGTGTCCATGTTCGATGGTTGGATAAAGGAGAGAATGAGAATGGCTTAGTACGATGAAAGGAATACACTGTCAATGATTTAACAAAATAAAATACATTTAGAGCTAACTACTCGCTTTGAACTCCCAATGGAGTCAGCAAACACATTCGCGAATAGAAATTCGCGAGAAGCTAACTGGGTTACGTTACCAGCAGAACGGCTCATTATAATTTCAATTTCAAGATCAAATTTAATGGCATAACCAAGTGTCGCAACTGGGCCAGATATCCGCGATATCTATGCTAATGTCTCCCCAAATGGGGGCCAAGCTTCTATTTAAGTAGCGCGACTGATGCAAAGCCCTCGACATTAACCAAGTGACAATGGCTCCCATAGAGTGGCTGCTGATTGGACTGTTAACCATCGGAGGTGTCTTGGGGCGACTAAATTGTAAGATCAAAGGTTACACTTGAAAACAGGCACAGCTTTTACAGTTATATCCTAGCCCGCCAGCCCAGTGGATACACCCCGCACCGGATTGTGGGCGGAGCGGATGTTCCAGCGGGAGAATACGTTCCCTATCAGGTATCCCTCCAGTACCAAACCCGCGACGGCCAGATGCATTTCTGCGGAGGATCCATCATCGCCCCCAACCGCGTCCTCACAGCCGCCCACTGTTGCCAGGGCTTGAACGCCAGTCGCATGTCTGTGGTGGCGGGAATACGAAGTTTGCAGGAAAAGGGATCCCGATCCAAGGTTCTGTCCTTTGCCATTCATCCGGATTACAAGGAACTGGTCACCAGCGATCTGTCCGTGCTGTACATAGATCCTCCTCTGGATTTTGACAACACCAGCATCAGCGCCATTGACCTGCAGTCGAAGTACGTGGGCGGAGGCGTCCCAGTGACCCTCACTGGTTGGGGCTTGCGCCTTCCAGTTCCGTTTCCCTTCCTGGACAGCGTTAACTACCCGAATGTCCTGCAACGCATGAGTTATCACACCATTACGAACAGGGAGTGCAGGGACGCGGGCATGGACAGTGTCACGGACACCGAAGTCTGTGCCCGAGGACCTTTCAGAGGTGCTTGCTCGGTGGGTTTATGTTCTATATGATTTGAATGTAGCCACCAAATTAGTATGTAATCTCTCGCTCCACTTCCAGGGCGATTCTGGTGGACCCTTGGTAATGAAAACCAACGAAGGCCTCAAGCAGGTGGGCATTGTTTCCTACGGATTGGTAGTATGTGGCCTTTTCATATCCCCGGATGTCTACACCCGAGTTTCTACCTTTACTGAATGGATCCAAGGTCACCTCGGGGCTTGACCATTACAGTGCTTTTGATGGATTCGAATTATTTACTTGCCGGAAACAATAATTTAACAATAAAACGAAAAAAATAAATAAATATGAGAAATCCATTTCTACTCGACTGGCACTTCTTCAGCGGGCGGGGCTTCTTCGGCAGGTGGGGCAACCTCCTCTGCGGGTGGCGGCGCTGTTTCCTCAGCTGGTGGCGCTTCCGTGCCGGGTGGAGCTTCATCGGCGGGTGGAGCAGCCTCCGCCGGCGGAGCGTTTTCGGCAGGTGGTGCATCCGCAGGTGGTTCTCCTGCTACCGCTTCTGGAGCTGCTTCTGGGGCACCTTCGGCTGGTGCTGCACCTTCGGCATCAGCTTGTGTAGCTTCTGTCTGTTCCGGGGCTGCTCCTTCCACTGTTACATTCATATCTGATCCGCGTGCCGTGGCTGGAGCAGAAACAGGAGCAGTTCCGGGAGCAGTTCCTCCTGCAGTCCCTGCTCCAGTTCCAGGAGCTGAGTCCGGCGCAGTACTTTCTGGCTCCTTCGAGACCTCTGGTGAAGAGCTCTCCTCGTTTGTGGTAGGTGGAGATGGTTCTGCACAAGGATCCTGCACCGGCTTAGTGGCAACGCGCTGAAAAAGGAAAAAACATTTGTTTTTTTGCACCAAGAAGGAAAGGCTATCCTACCAGCATAACCTTGCGGAAGAATCGTTGAAGTACCATGGCCGCCTCGTTCCTGCGCCTTTCTTCTTCATCATCCTCTTTCTCCTGTGGAGTAAATCCAAATTAATAATCCAAATAAATAGGAAATCCCAGGTGACTAACCGCAGCACAGGTGCAGACACAGATATGTTTTGGGAACTGGGTGCGCACCCAATAGCCACGCCAGGCCGCCTGGATTGTGATGGCCGCCTGTTCCCGCATCGACTCCTGGATTCGCTTCATTTCCCGGTCGCGGAAGTACTGGTAAAGGAGCTCCGTCCCGTCGGTCCCTCTTTGGGCTGCCATGTAAGCCTCAACGAAGCGCTTGTAGGCACTCTCTATGGCAGGCCGAGAAATGGCCAGTTCCTCCTCGGAGAACCTACATTTTTGAAGCAGCTCCTCCAAGATATCTACGTCCTCAAAGTTGATTGTCTGCTTTCCCCGCCGCATCTCGCAACGGCGCTTCTCTAGGAAGTTACGGAAGGAATCCTCCAGTACTTGGCCCATCAACTCAGACTTTTCCTTAGAGAGATCGCAGACGCAAAGGTCCGATATGATGCTATCCACTTGCCGCAAAGCCCTATCCAAAATGGTTTTAGCCACTAAAAAAGAGGATGAAAATTTATATTACACCAACCACCCACCATAGCTTCATATATTACCTAATGCCTTCTCCCTGGTCACGATTACGGAGTGTAGGTAGTCAATGATGAACTGGCAGAGGCACTCCTTGGTCGGTTGGCACCTCAACACCTCCCGGGTAATGTCCGAGAGCAGCTCAGGCAATCCTTCCGGCACATTGATAGCCTGCTGGCGTACCTTCCCACGTTGAATCAAATAGTTCATGTCGTATTTCGTCTAAACAAAAGGTCTCTTGGGAAATAAGTAAATTCGATAATTTGGAAAAGTCTATGAACTGGGAGGGATTGTATGAGAATGATTTAAAAGGGCAAAGTGGCTGTTTTAAAGCAATATTCGTTTTATTTGGCCAACTAAGTTTTTAAAACGAGGGTTTGAAAATTGACTAAGCATCAAACCGCCACCTACACAGACCGTATGTGAACTACCAGTAATGAACAGCAAAGGTCTGTACAAAACTATATATTTTTTAGAGAAAATAATATTATAAGATTAATATATTGAGGAAGTATAAGCTTGAAGGCTCACTTCAATTGTATAATTAATTAATTACACAATCATTAAATAGAGAATAAAATAAATGTATAAGGTACATACTTTCAAAGTACACATTTACTTTGTAATCCGTTTAGCAATTCTGCAAGCTAATTACTTTGGACGTTCTTTAAAAAAAGTGGGTGTGTTCCAGAGATTAGCAATGCAAATTAATTTCGAATACCATATTAAGAAACTGTTTTATTGATTCGAATTTTCAGAAGCGTTGAACCTTTTTCCATTTCCTTTCGCACCTTGTCACCTTTTTCCTTTTCCAGCGCGTGGTTTTCGAAAAAAAGCTTCTCATAAACAATTTTTGAATAAAAAATTAAGGTTGCTGGCTGCATTTTAATTTTCTCATGGTTGTAGTTGTTAATAAAGGAGAAAATATAAAATAAAATAAAAATATGTAGAACTAGTTGAAACTCACAATCGTCGATCTTTGTCTAACTATTTAGTTTATTAATTCAAAACTTACTTTCTGGAAATTGTATTTTACATTATATTGAACCGATGTCATTATCATTGGGAATGCCTATTTATGTAGTCCCCTTGCCCCATTTTATGTGGCGCCCCTGGCTACGCTCTCCAAAAAGCTATTTTAAAAAGCTATTTTCATGGGGTCCATCGGTGTTTCTGTCATTGGGGGGCCATCGCTTCGGCGAGAGAAGAAAGCGAAAGCAGCTGGAACTTGAGGCTTGTGGAGTACATTTTTGTTCCCCAAGAATTTGCTCTTTTGTTGTAGCCTCCCCCAATCGGGATCGGTAACGAACCGGGTACGGATATACCGGGTAATTGGACAACAAATTCGATAAGGGAGCGGATAAATAACCCATCGAGTGGACCCCATCGGTTCGCTTTTGTTTTTAGAATCGGATTCAGACGGAGCAGACGCCATGCAGCAGCTGATAAAAGTGGTGCGAGCGCTAGGTGAGTAGAACTGGTGATTCGCAACCACGATCGGAATAAGCCGGGTGACCACCGGTTCTCATTTCCATTTTTTTAGGTCATTGCCCAGCCGGGAACTGGCATTGCCTTGGAGGAGGTGGTGGTCGGAGGGGCACCGCCTGCCTGGCAGCTCTCTCCGAGACCCATCAGATACTGCAGAGGACGTGCCGGGAGTTCGCCAACGCGGAACTGGCACCCAAGGCCCGCCATCATGATCGGGAGGAACTCTATCCCGCGGAGCAGGTTCGCCGCCTTGGGGAGCTTGGACTGCTTTCGGTGGCTATAAAGGAGGAGTACGGTAGGTTCTAACTAAGGGGACATGGTAAGACCAAGACTCATTATATTTTTTATAAAATGTTCAACTTTCATTCAGGTGGATCTGGTTTGGACTACCAAGCGTACGCTATCGGGATGGAGGAAGTGGCTCGGGGTGATGCCGCTGTTGCCATCGTGATGGGTGTGAATAACCTATTCCTGGGTGCAGTGCAGCAACACGGAAGCGAAGAGCAGAAGCGTGATTTTCTGATTCCTTACACACAAGGAGCCAACATTGCCTTCTATGCCCTCTCGGAGCCTGGAAATGGATCGGATGCAGGCGCTGCTAGCACCACAGCCAAGTTGGAGGGGGAAAGTTACCTACTCAACGGCACCAAAGCCTGGATCTCGAACTCCAAAGAGGCCAGCGGAGGCCTGGTGTTCGCGACTGTGGATAAAACTCTCAAGCATAAGGGGATCACTGCTTTTCTCACGGAAAAGGATGTTCCAGGCCTGACCATAGCCAAGAAGGAGAGCAAGATGGGCATGAGGGCCACCTCCACTTGCCAGCTGGTCCTAGAGGACGTCCAAGTACCCCGTTCTCGTGTATTAGGAATTCCCGGGGATGGCTTCAAAATTGCAATGCAGTCTTTGGATTGTGGCAGAATTGGCATCGCCTCCCAGGCCACAGGAATCGCCCAGGCGGCTCTCGAGTTGGCCGTGGACTACTCCCAGAAGCGAATGGCCTTCGGGAAACAGTTGGCCCGGATGCAGCTTATTCAGCAGAAACTGGCAGACATGGCTAGTCGGGTGGAGGCCTCCCGACTTCTCACCTGGCGCGCCGCCTGGCTAAAGGACAACGGGTTTCCCTTCACTAAGGAGGCAGCCATGGCCAAACTTCACGCCTCCGAGGCGGCCACCTATTGTAGCCACCAGTGCATCCAAGTATTGGGCGGCATGGGCTACACCACTGATCTCCCGGCTGAGCTCTACTACCGGAATTCCCGGGTAACAGAGATCTACGAGGGCACCTCTGAGATCCAGCGTATTGTGATCGCAAATGCAGTGCTGCGGGAGCTTGGTAGCGAGTGATACATATTCAGATTGTTTTTAATATGTAAGTCCAAATATTGCATTTAAAATACCTTAGTTGTAGAAGTAATGACTATTATTTCAAATGAAATTTCTATTAATAAACGCCAAATAAGATAATGTCGTTATCTGAGAAGGTTTAAGAATCATGCAAAGATCGGCAAAGATATGGCCATCGAGTATGGAACGATAAACAAACACTTTATTCAAATGGAAGTTTAAATATTCATATTTTCGTGCACTTCCGCGTTTTCCAACCCTAAATCACGGGAGTCGCAGCGTTGCCAGAGCTTCCAATTGCAAACAGCTGTTTTGATTGTTGTGTTGAAAAACATTTAAGCCCTGGTCCTAAGTTTGTTTTGAAGATTCGAATTTTCTTTAAATGACCAATAATTTGTTGAACTTAAACGTGGACACGCTGTTTGAGCAGCACAGCGTGTCCGAGATCGATGGGGTGCACAAGCGCATACAGTCGCTCGTCGAGAACAAGCGCGAGGAGCTTCGCACGCATGTTGGGTACGCAAAGAATATGATGTGGCACTTGCTGATCTGGAGTTCTTATAAATTAGACCAATTTCTTCCTCAGGGAACGGTACAGAGATCTGCTGCAAGCGGCAGACACCATTGCCGCCATGCAAACGTCAGCGGCGACGCTTATCGAGCAGGTTCAGCGGGTGCAGGCCAACTGCCGAAGTCTAAACGAGCAACAGCTTTTGGGTTTTCAGAGCTCCCCAGCTCAGAACTCATCTTCGGAGGCGGCACTGCAGCAAAGAAGTGCGAACCGCAAGCTACAGACTTACTATGGCACTTTGGCACAGATAAAACTACTCACAGCACTGCCGGAGCTAATCTGGACTCACTTGGACAACGAGAGCTTCTATGCCGCCGCCGAGTTGTTTGTGTTCAGTCGGCACATCAGCACTGGGCTTCAGCTGGACGGCCAGAGTGCCTTGATGCAAAAATTGCCGGTGGCACGCAAACAATGGGAGATCTTGCGGCCTTTCCATGTAACCATTAAGCAGGCGGTGCTGGCTGCCCTTGAACGAGAGAAACTGTCTCCCGAATTGGCAGTCGATTGTCTGCAAAGCTTGCTGCTTTTGGACAAGAGCGACTTGGCAGCCGTTCTACAGACATTCCTAGGCCTCCGCTCCGCCGCTTTCTTGGGCTGTCTGGAAAGCAGGTCTTCGGAACCGCGCCGCGTTAAGGAGCGCATTTTGGCCAGTTTGTCTGTGCTAAACAGTACAGTGGAGCTCCTCGATAAGTGTCTACTCGGTAAGTATTTATTTACGCAAGTGACTAAAGAGGAAAATAATAAGTGATGCAATTAAAACAAATACAAGAAATTCCCAAAAGAATTGGCTATGGGCAGCAGATGATGCCATTTTACGGATGTTCTCATTGGGTTCGCTGTAGTGCAGCACCGTAATCACTGCCTGAGGACTCCATTGAACCCCACAGGATGCTAAAAGATCCTCAGTGTATGACAACTGATGCGGCACGCATGTGATGTGGTCAGTTTCACCCAAAGTTACCAGAGTCGAGTCTCTATTGATCCCGTCGTAGCATTGGAACTCTGGGCCTGCTGTGGGTTGCAGTGATCGGCAGTGCCTTGTATTGTAGTTATGGAACAACACAAAGTACACGTTCGGCCGCCTGTCCAGGTTATAGACTCCATAGAGGTCGCCTGGCTGCATACGACCTTCCTGGTACTGCTCAATGAGACTTCTTGTAAATTCAGCCGTGCATAGCTGTCGAAGAACATTGGAAGTGTTCAAATCAATGCCGCACTTTCTGGCAAACTTTAGGACTGAGTCTGTCATGTTTGATTAATTGATTTTGAAATGATTGTTTACTGTATTCAAATCAAAGTTCAAAGGACTACTATTACTATTTTTTCTTTGATAAAATGTGTATTCTTTGTGTTGCAGGAGATGGTCTTCTTTACTCCCGCTTGGACGAGTGTGCCGCCTCCACCTGTCCTGCCACCATAAATCGAATGGAAAGCAGTGAGCGTCAGCTTGCTCATCTTTTGCCAGATATCATCGCAGGCTTTAGGCCGCAGTTTCAAGTAGCTCACTTACCCCCGGACCAACTTGGCGTTTCCCTGCAGCAGTGGCTGGACAAAATGAACGCACTTGCAGCTGCAAACCTGCAGCAGGTATTTGCACTGGTCAGTAGCATGCAGATCATTCAGGACATCAAAGGGGAGGCTAGGGCAAATGGCCGGCCAGACTTTGGCCGTCTGGAGCAACAGCTGCATTTAAAGCATAGCCAGCTAGACTTTTACGCCAGAAAATACATGCCTCTGATCAATGAAAGGGTTCGCGAGATAATCCGAAGTAGTTGGGCGGCTGCCATGAAGCAGACCTATGAGCACGTGCTAACGCTCATTGAGGACGGACAGCTCCAGACACCGCACCAGATATGGCGAGAGCAAAGCGATGACCTGCCTCTAAGCCTGGCAGCGGCTCTGAGTGATCAACCAAAACGATTGGCCAACCGCACCAAGGGTTACGACAATGCTACTATAGAGCTGTGCAAGAAGTTCGACACTCATCTGGCGGACATCGTGCAAGAGCTTACCGTCATGCTGCAGGAGCAAACAATGCGGGCTGAAGACAAGCTGGCTCTGATCAAGTTTTTGGGCGAGACTGCCCAGGAGCAGATCACTGAGTATTTAACCAATCTGAAAAGCCTGCAGTTGCGGGAACGTCCTGCCCTTCTACTCGCCTTACGCAATACCTTGGCCCTGGTGGAGCTGTGTCCAAACCTGAAGCTGTGCTTTTGCCAGCCACCAAGCTGGCGTCAATGGACAGGAAACCTTACTGGGGTAGGCATCGAACACTGGCAAAAAATCTGTGGTTTGATCGAGGAAGAGATGCTTAGCTTTTGGCTTCTTATTGTGGAGGATGTCTTAGCCGGTCACAGTTGCGAGGACAAACTACCGAAAACGATTAACAACGAGGTGGTTCTCACTGATTTCGCGGTAAGTTTTCAAATTAATATAAATAATTTCTTCTCTTTATTATTAACATGTTTTAATCCCTTTTTGCAGCTTTGGCAAACTTTGACTTTGGAGCAGCGCGATGAAGAGCAGGAACAGAGTGTTCAGTCAACCATTCGCATTCCCAGCCAGCCGCGTTTCTCGCTGCAAGAATACCTCCATCAGTTGATCCAAGCTCTTAATGAAGCTGTTCCCCAAACTCTGCCTTCAAAAGTGCTTCAAGCCTTCAACCACCGCCTTCTTGGGCAACTGCTTACCCACTACGAGGCATTAGCAACGGCAGATTCCACAAAATCAAGCCAGAATATTGCCCTGCAGTTGTTCTTTGATTTGAAGTTTGTGGAGCGCGTGTTCGCCATCACCCGTGAAGAGCGGGCTCTATACGATCGAATCCACGAGCAGCAGAATCAGCTGCGTGACTGCATTGATCCCTTTGACTTTGAGCTGTTTGCCGAGCACATCACTTCGCATGTGCTTCGAGCTACATCGCGTCTTCAGGGCGAGCTAGGAGTCCTTACTCCAGCAACTTCTTCTAGTCAGGGGACAGCAGGAAATAGTTCTTTGGCCCACGAATCCGACCCGAATATTTTGTGTCTTAGTTCGTCAGGGGCCACCTCGCTCTGGTTTCCGCTGTTACCAATTGTGATGCCCCAAGCAAGTGGCGAAACCAAGACCCTTGTCCCAGAACCAATTGAGAAGGTGAGTAAAGCTTTAAATCCTCTTAGCTAAGCTTCGGAATTCATTGGTAAAATAACAAAAAGTTCCTTACAAAAAATTTAAAATTGAAAGAATATTTGAAACCCGATGCCCTATTTTATGATATATTTAATCTTTGATATTGAATCTTTAAAATTGTCTGTTGTTTTCCTGTTTTCTTTCCTAGGATTTCTTTACATTGCAATCCTAAGTCTATAGTTTCATCATTTAATCAGTTCGGTAGGAGTTCAATTTAATAGATTATACATTTCGTTTTTGTTCCTCGTTTGCATGTTGCATGAACCACTAAGTTTTATTATTTTCGAGAAGTCCGCATAGCCACTTCTGGCGCATTTTGGAAATTTTGGAAACCTCTTCAACCTGAAGCAGCAGTTTAATTTAACTAATTTGGTTGGTCCAGCAATAAATAAACCAGAATGCCGCAAGACAAATTTTAATTAGGTGCAACTTTGCGTTGCCGCTCTCTCGACTCTTCGGATGCTTCTCCACTTTGCCCGCAAGTGCTTGGCAAAAGTTTCGCTTGAAACCGAACCCAAAATTTCCAAGTGGATGGCCAGGACATCGGCAGGATGATTATATGCTTACGTGTATGAGTTTGTGAGTTGATTGGTGTGGACGAGTGGGCCTTGGCTGCTAATTAATGAATCGCTGCAATTATTGAAATCAAATCGCCGGGCAAATGTTAATTTATGGCTAAGAGCACATGGCCGTTACTCGCATGTTTTGTAATTAGCTGCGATCTCCGCCGGTATAAATCGTTCCCTAATTATGCCCTAAATGTCCGCACTCGGCTTTCCGTTTGCTGCCCGCCATAAATCCTCTAGTTCAGCCGCAAATTAACAGATTAATCACACAAACTACCAATTAATAGTACTAATTAATTAATAACCTATCTCTTTATCCCTCCATCTCGTCTACTCCACCCCCAGATAACGACAACGACCCCGACGAGAAAGCCCGGCAGCACTGGGTCCCGCAAAGGGGACTCTGGAAAATCGAAATCGGGCGCAGCTTCCTTTTTCGGCATGTCCCAGGAGTGGTTTCGCTAAAGGACTCCAACCAAGTGGCCTGTAAGGCGCATCCAAGTGGAATCTGTTTCCTCGTTCAACTGAACGTTTAAATTGTTTAACCTGCCTCTTAAAAATTTGTAAATTGTAACCGCAAAAAGAGTCACACACATATAATAGAAACATATTTATTCCCTGATACGACATTTAATTTCAACTTAATTCTAAATTTGTATTTTTTAATGCGCTTTGATGTTGCCACCGTTGCTATTTCTTTCCGCCTTTCTTGCCACCGCCGGCGGCTGACTTTTGCTCTTGTCCTTTCTTGGCTCCGCCTTTGTCACCGCCTCCTCCGCCGCCTTTGTTTTTATTTCCACCGCCGCCACCTGCTCCTCCACCGCCAGCTCCTCCGCCACTGCCGCCTCCTTTTTTCTGTGGACAAGGAAGCACGGAAAGATTTTACTTTGAGCTGTGACCGAGCAAATAATGAGCTTCGCTTGTTTAAAGTTGCAGTGCAAAGTCAGGTAATGAGAAAAAGGCTAGAGTGGTCCTAGCACTCCAATAATGGAGGGTCCTTGCTCAAATGGTTAAAAAAACGTAATTAATTTGAATCTGAAAGATTAATAGAGTTTGTACTTCCTTTGCAGTTGGTCTTTGATTTTAATCAAAGGCAATTCCGGATCATTAGCTATTTTTAATCAAATAAACTGGGAGGTACTAAAACCTACCATAAGCTAATAAACCATGAAAAAGAATTCTATTTTGTATTTGATTCTTTTTTAAATTATTGCTGCATTAACTAACAATATATGATTATGACTAGTGTAATAATTATGACTAAAAGTAGTTAAACTCACAATTAGTAGAATGTTAGTTGCATAACACAAATATTGCTTACATTGCCACCGCCACCACCACCTCCTCCTCCTCCGCCACCGCCTTTATTTTTACCCATCTTAACTTTTCAGAGTGGCAATTATTTAGTTATTTAATTTATTTGGCTTAATTTTCGGCAAGAGCAAACTTTGGCCGCAGCTGGCAAATTGCAACTAATAAGCATCGCCATTGCCGCAAAGCGAAATGCATGAAATTAAATCATTTGGCCAGGAAGGAAGGCCAAAATAAACGTTGAGAGCAAAACACAAAATGCACAAGACCCCAAGGCGGAAAGCGGAAGGCAAAATGTTTTTTATTTCTGGGTGATACTGGGAGAGTGGCTGGGGGCTAAGGGATGTGGCAGCCACTAGGGGCTATGGCCAATGGCTCTTAACTGATTTAATCATCGCCCCGCCACCTCTCTGTTGGCCAGAAGGAATGCGAAAGGGAAGTGGCTCTCTCGCGGCGTCAGTTGGATTATTTTGTAGTGCTTTCCTTCCTCTTTTTGGCACTTTCATTCCCATTTTGTTTATGCTTCTGTTTCGGGTTTGGTTTCTACATTTGCATTTGGCCATGTCGGCACCACCACCCCTACCTCAATTCCCACCTGCTGGCCAAGGCCGCGGCATTGACATTGGCCACCTCTCGCGTTTCTGGTCTGGTGGCCAAGCAACTGCCTCTGAAACGGTCGCCAGTGGAAGGCAATGCGCTGATAATCCCACAGCTCAATGACGTATCCAACCGATACGAGCTGGGCAACGTATTTATAGATGCAATGGGAATCGAGGCAGATCTTTCATGGCTAAGAGAGGGATTAGAGGATTTCAATGGGGCAAGATATGATCGTATCGGACACAGGAGCTTATCAACGATAGAGGCAGCAAAACTGAATAAATTGAATGGCTTAAAAATTAAGGATGCGGAGTATTTAACTCGTTTTAGGAAGGAATCTTTCTGGTCTTCTGTCAAGGCTTAAGAATCAGTTTGCTTCCAGACTTCGTTGAGATAAATTCAAAACTGGAGAAACGTTTCGTGGGAACTGTTGTGTGAATATATTATTTATTGGTTGAGTATTCAGAAAGCTTATCAAATTTATAATCAATACAGTTGGGAGCTCTAATTTTAATAAAGTGTCAGTGGAATATCCGTTTAAACTTAGAGGTCTCCCATCGTTAGCCCTTAAGAAAACCCAGAAGATGGGTCCCTAATCAGAAACGAATATATTAAACGAAATGGAGCTTTCCACCTGCCTGCGTTGCAAAGAAAAGTGTAAGAGTCTGATTTCGCCATATGCTAATTACAGTTATCAAAAAGTTTTTTAATGCCACTGACACAGGACACTGGATACAGGACACTGGACACTGAACAGTGGACACTGGGCAGGGGAAACTCAATGCATACATAACGAGCCCTGTCCTGCTTTTCCTCGTTGTCCTTTTCCCCCATCTTATCCAGCATCTGATGTTGAATGAAAGCTGGACACGACAGAATATATATATATGTAAAGCCGGTGTCGGCTAATTAAATTAGATGGCGTGTATGGTTGGTTGGCCGGGATGAAACCGATATCGGAGGTGGCCGGGAAGTAACCGAAGATGGCTCATTCAACAAGTCGAAATCTGCACATGGCAAAGGACATGAGTGTGGTGCCAAATTAGAAGAGAAAAGTATGAAGCTCATAATATTACGTAGATACAAGCTCCTCGAGCGGAGGAGCCGGGATTGCCCCTCAAAGGCGAGGCCAACAAAGTCGCAAGTCCGGCCATGGACTGCAGGTGCGGACGGTGAAACTTGCACCTGAAAGATAAACTCAAAGAGCAGCAGAACAGTCGGACAGAAATTTTGAATTTAAACGAAATGGGACTGGCTAAGTACATATATATACTGTATATATATATATATAGTTTCCTACATAAAAGAGAAGGATATGCCAAGGGAGAGCCGAGATCGGGAGCTGGTTTTGTAAAAGTGCGAAACTTTAATTAAGTTTTGGTTCTCCCAGCTGACTGACATCTTGAATTACAAATGAAAAACTTGTGTGCAGCAGGAGTAGTAGCAGAAGCAGTAGCAGGAGCAGGAGCAGTAGCTGCAGAAGGAAAAGCGGCCAAAGGAAACGGGCCAAAAGGAAAAACCGTCAGAGAAAAAAACAGTGCATAATAACACACTGAACTGCAAGAGGTGGAGCTGCAGCAAAAAGCAGCTCCTGCACCAGAATGCGAATAAGTTGCACAGCCAGCAGTTGCAATGGGTCGTCCTTCCTTTTATAAAAAGCAGGAGCACAAAAAATTAAAGGAAAGCCAGCAAGGATGAACGGACAAACGGACAATCACTGACAAGGAAACCCAAACAACTACCTTAGCCAGCTAGTTAGCCGCCTTGAGAATGGCCGAGCTCAACTAACAACTGACTGTTACCGCGAATATCTTTCGACTGGCGGCACGAGTATCTCAAAAATTGAAAAGAGCCGCAGCGACTCAAAAGTTTTCCCCATGCCATGCCAAAAAAAATCCCCTACCGAAGGCCAAACTCTGAGATACTCTTGGATAATCCCAGGTCTTTATCAATTTCTATTTCCTCTGATTCGGGCGATACCCACTTATTGGTAACATCTTCGGCAGACAGTTGAGGCTTACCATCGCTTAGCAAAGAAACTATATCTTGGGATAAGATAGTGGGATAGTTTCTACATTGAAATCAAAGTACAATGTCTGGACTAAACTGGTAAAGAATAATTTGGTTAAACTTAAAATCCAAAGTACCAATATTCAAAGATCAATATTACAATATATGCCAAAAGGCAAGTTTTTAAATGTTAATATGCAAAAGGGCAACCGCTTGCCTCCATGGATTTCGATGCAAACGGCAACTTCATCATCGGCAACCATGCCACAGAATTGGGTTTTAGTTCACGTGCCACCGGGAACGGAAAGTTGATTTTCTCTGCCGGGTGCTGGGGCTGCTGGGATGCTGGAAAATCAGGAAACAGATGTTTGCAAATATCTTGCGAGCGAACTTTTTCGCCAAGGTATTTAAATAACGTTTTCGCTGCAGTAACTTTTTGTCAGCCGCAACAGAAAAAGGCAAATACGTATAAACTGGAATGGCAAAGAAAGCTGGGAAAGAGGAGAAAGTAGGATGATAAAAGCCCTTTCAATCCCAATGAATTAGTCAGATACTGGGGCTCTGCTCAATGGGATATCATCCTGAAAGCTAAATATAAATTTGAATAGGTATCTCCAGGTAAACCATTTCAGAGCTCGTGTCGATAATCCCCGCGGGTGTCTAATTAAAATGTTGGGAAAATTTCGCAAACTTTCCACTGGCTCTCTGGTATCACGCATTTCGGACATAATGAGCTATTCCGGGTGCAAAGTCCATGTTTCCATTAACCGAATTTCTTATCTATTTAATATTTTGAATAGCGTCACATTGTCTTGGGTTAGTGATAAAAGCAAAGGGTCCAATAAGTCACCTCATGGCATGACTACTACTTCAAAAGTGTTTGGGTAGCTCTCGTAAATAGAAATTCTCCGGATGCAATGTTTGGAAATACCCTGACGGAAGAGATATCCTTAGTTACAAAAACTAACATTACAGAAAAACCAGAATAGAATGATAGCGACCCCGAAACCCGAAACCCGGAACGAAGATAAGGAGACCCGCTGCACAGTCAATGGCCAAAATTTAATAACTTTTATCAGCGCCTTCATTAATAGCAACAGAATAATAATTTTGAATTTGTGGGCACGCGCAAGACGGACTGGCCAATGTCACTTATATCTTTCATTGATACCTTGCACTTAACCTAGTAGGTTGCTCTTATCATCCAGAAGATAAACCCTTTGGATCCGAGCCTTATAAGTAGCCCCGGCGAGCGGTCAGTCCCACAGATAGTTGCAAATCTTTCGGGCGTGAGTTTAAAACTATTACTGCAAAATGGCCAAGTTACCCTGCAGCTACGAAGCGGAAAACAAAATCTGGAAGGGGATCCCGCAGAACCCGGCCTTCAGGGAGGACGTCTCTATTGGCCGGATCATCTTCAGGACGATGAGGAACTGGTCTGCCAATGTGTGTCAGGTGAGTCATTGTCTTGAATCCAATCTAGCCTTGAGGGTAATTGTCATGTCTTTTGCTCTTGCAGATTTCGGACACCGAAGGCGTACAAGTCACTTTCCAGCAGGCTTTCACCTGGGCCGTTCGCATTGCCCAGAACCTCAAGAGTCGAGGCTTGGACCACAATGATGTCGTCGGCATCTCTGCCAAGAACACCACCTACATCATGCCCATCGCCGTGTCCTGTTTCTTCAACGGAACTCCCTTCCAGTCGGCCAATCCGATTCTCGAAGAATGTGAGTATTGGTAGCCTCTGATTTTTAGGAGTTTCCTGCTTGATTATTATTTAATTGAAAATAATTCACTTGTTGTGGAGATTTGATGCCTTAGGCTTAAGGCAATTAATTAATGTAAAAATGCATTAATAAACAACGTTTAATAATGTGAAAAATATCTGAAAATCTTTATGTATTTTTCTATTTTAGCAACCCTGAAGCACTTGTACAGCATTTCCAAGCCAAAAGTAATCTTCACTGATGCGGTTCACTATGATAAGCTGTTTTCAGCAACCAAAGACTTTAAGCCAGAGATTATCCTGACCACCGGCACCAAGGAAGGCGTTCTCAGCGTCCAGGATCTGCTGGAACCTACCAAAACGGAGGTCTTTTATCAGTGAGTACCTATCAGAGTTAAATTCTTGACTCCTAAATAACAATAAATTTCGTTCGCTGCAGGCCAACTCCTTTGAAGGAGGGACCCAAGCAAACGGTGGCCATTCTCACATCATCCGGCACCACGGGACTGCCCAAGGCAGTGTGCATCTCCAACGATATTCTGTGCCAAGAGACTTCGTAAGTTTCACTTAAAAATAAATTCGTCTGTGGGTAATAAAATTGTGTTATCCCTGACCAGATTCGTCACCTCAACGGACGTCTCTTTCGTCTCGGCCAGCCTGGACTGGATCACGGGCCTGTGGGCCACGCTTTTCAGCACTGTCAACGGATGCTGCCGCATCATTACCAGCAAGCCCTTTACTCCTGACTACTTCACCGAGCTGGTGACGAAGTACAAGATCACGTACGTCCTCATCCCGCCGGAACACTGCTGTGCGCTGCTTGAGTATTCCGGAGCCACCCAAGAAGCCATGTCCAGTATCATAAAGTTCACTTTCGGCGGCGGCCGGATGACCGCCCCCACCGTGGAGCGTCTCAAGAAACTGCTGGTCAACGCTGTCCTCAACTCCTCATATGGCATGACCGAGGTGGGATTCATAACCTTCAACTATGGCCATCAGAAGCTGACAGCGGCAGGAAATCCCCTGCCCGGCACCAGAATCAAGATTGTCGACGACGACGGCAACAAACTGGGCCCGAACCAGACGGGTGAGATCGTGGTGAGCAACGGTTTTAACTGGAACGGCTACTACGCGGACCCCAAGTCCACCAAGGCTGCTCTGGACGAGGAAGGCTTTTTCCGCACAGGCGACATGGGCTTCTTTGACGATGACGAGTACTTGTACATGACTGACCGCAAGAAGGAGGTCCTTAAATGGAAGGGACTGCAGATGTGGCCCGCCGAGGTGGAGGGGGTCATCGACGAGATGCCCGAGGTGAGGCGCGTCTGCGTCATCGGAGTCTACGAGGAGACCCAGGGTGACATGCCGGGAGCTCTGGTCGTGCGGGAGGAGAACAGCAACCTCACTGCCCAGCAGGTCATCGACTATGTGGCCAACCGACTGCCCGATGTCCAGAAGCAGCTCCGGGCCGGAGTCCAGTTCGCCGATGAGATTCCCCAGAACGCCAATGGCAAGGCGGTGCGTCGGTACGCCCGGGATCTCTTTGTGGCTCTCTCCAAGAAATAGGTCCTATTGGATGCTCCATTCCTGCTTTTGATTTTCCATAATTTAATCTTGTTTAAGTCCGTTAGGTTAGAAAAGTTTTGATTTGAATTGATACCAATATATGATTTTTTGCTGAAATAAATAAATGCTGATAAGAGAATAAAAATTGTAAATAATGGGATTGTTTCAGTCTTAATCTGTTCAATAAAGTGGTGTGTTAGTGGGTAGTAAGTGTTATCAAATCATTACTTAATGGGTATTAACTAATACCATCCAATATTGAAAGCACTTTGGAAAATACTTTAAGTACTTACACCTACAATGGCACTCGGAAAACAATTGCCACCAGCATTTGATTAACACTGTTGTGCCATCAATTCGCTTATAAAAATATTGTACGAGCCGGGGCGGAGATTTGGGCCATAACTCAAGAGGAATCGTGTCGCTGTTTGTTTATGGCTAAACACTTTCTCCGAGTAAACAAAGAATTGCCATTTTGCGTCAAGGGCCGCGACTCCTCCTCTGGCATAAAAAATCATTTTATTTAGTCATAAAAATCGCACGCATAGAATCGGGACATGGGGCAGTATCAGAGGGGGGATACGCGGGTTGGGCACCAAATCACGGGCACCGACAAAAAGAAGCTTTTCACGAAATTAAAGGTAAATAAAATGTTTATGAGTGGAGAGTGAGCGCTCATATGATTTCACATTCGATTGAATAACATTTACACACGCAACCGAGCGCCGCGCAGGATTCGCAATCTGCGCCCGGATCTGGGTCCTTTGGCACCCCATCCCATGGATTCTTCGAGGGATACCCGGGTACCCAAAGACGGGCAATAAATTCAAACATGTGCACATAAATTTTTATTTCGATTTGCTGAGCCGCTGTCAGTCCTGTCCCCCAATCCCAGCTCCTCACCCGCCACTTCCCCGCTACCCACTCGGTTTTATGAACTGTGAATATGCGCATGATGAAGTTGCCAAAGGATCTCGTCGGAAGTGAATCGTTCGGCATGCGGTTCAGGCTCTGTGCGTGAGTTTGTGCGGGGTGGATGCCACAGTGTGTCCGGTGGCATGAGGGGGCAAACGTCAACGGCATCACAAATTATTGCATCTCGGTGTGCTGGCATACGTACAATGGTGAAAGAACTTTTATTTATTGGGTAAAAATTAATGTAAATTCTGCAATAATGTTTTTTATAATTACTAATTCTTACATATAGATTAGATTCTTCTTGGGGATTCCCACTATCATTATTATTTCATAAAGTTATTAAGCCACAAGTATTACCAATTGAGTTAAATTTAATAAAAATATAAATAAGATATAAATATTAATCATATTGAAAATAAGCCACTGTAAAACGCAGCAAAGCCAAGCAACGAAATTGTTGCCGTCAGTCAATTGACTTGTCTAAGCGAGGGAATGCGAATTTGGGGCCTCGACGACGAAGGATCCCTTGCCTGCATAAGTCAAATATCAAAAATGTCAATGTTCCTGATTGAAGACCCGGCAAAGCCACGCGGCAGCAGCAGCTCAATCAAGCTTGAAATATGCGGCAATCAGCAAATAGTTTGAGGACATTCAAAAAAGACCTTAAAAAAAAATAGGGTGTTGCCTCTTGTGAGAATTGAACTCACGGCCCCTGGTTTACAAGACCAGTGCTCTGCCACTGAGCTAAAGAGGCTCACATATCGGGGGCGGCCTGGAAGTCAATTTAAACTACCTCCGTACTGCAATTAGAACGGAAACTATCTTGTAGATACAAGACATGAAAGAGTGAGCTGTGTTTAAACAGTTGTGAACTGATAACTACTCGATGCCAGAACAATGACGAAAGCTTGTGAACATCTGAAAATATACATTCATTTGAGGC
Organism: Drosophila varians; assembly: GCA_018150405.1. Taxonomy (NCBI): domain Eukaryota; kingdom Metazoa; phylum Arthropoda; class Insecta; order Diptera; family Drosophilidae; genus Drosophila; species Drosophila varians. The sequence goes on along the minus strand of JAECWK010000015.1, from coordinate 15,231,834 downwards.
AATCACCCAATGGCGTTGTCTAATTAAAACTGTACAGATGGACCCCAATTAGCAGCTGCCTCAGATACACTTTCCATTTGCCAGGCTGTCTGTCGTGCGTCTCGGTTTTTCGTTTTTCGTTTCGGTAATTGATTGACTGGTGGTGCACTGAGGCAAATATTCGTGTGCAACTCTCACTCTTGAGTCTGTTTATTTGGCAAATTGGCAAATCAATTGCCTGAACTGAATAAGCTGTCACAGCATCATCGAGCAGATGCTCCTGCTCGACAGATCTCTCACTGACTTGGCTCTCGGGCCAACCGCAAAAGTAATTGGCGCAATGAATGAAATTAATGAAACGCAACGGAATTTTGTGTGATCTTTGGCAAACACATTTGCGGTGAAAGCTGCAAAGGACAATGAAAATGGCAATGAAAATCCTTACCACAAGCTTGACGAAAATTTAACTAGCATTGCTCTTATTTATCTTCTAATTGTTAAGGGGCTTAATTGTTCTCACAAAGTTATAATATAATAATTTATGTTTATTAATTTTTCTTTGAAAGTTTTATTTTCATTTTGGCTTCTGAGAAACTGGATTTAGGCACAAACTAAAAGCATTCTGATTAAACATTTAGCGCTGTGGAAACACTAACTTTAGGCTGGCATTTAACTTTCTTCATTTTAAGCCTAAAAACAAATATTATCCAGCTGAAGAACAGCTGGAGGAGGGGAAAGCACCGTAAGAACCACTTATAAAGTGCAGAAACACGTATACGCCCCGTGGTACTATCATCCCTCCCCTGGAGAGATTATCTGGCAGCAACAGCAGCGTACTTAACAAGTATTTATCGAGTTTTTCAATATTTTTTAATGCCACTTTAAATACTTGAAGCGATTATTTTCCGCCGATTTTGCTTTGCATACAACATATACCAATGTATATATGTATATGTGAAGGTGCATGTGTATTTAACCCGAGTCTCCTTCAGGCCTTTGCTTTTTGGTTGCCGCGAAAGCAAAGTTTCAAGTGCCAAACACACGCAAACTTTTTGCTCTGTTGCAGGGGCAGCATGCAAGTTTGCTGCCACCGAGAGACACAAAACTTTTCTCGAAGTTTAATAACTGTGCGACGAATCTGGGGTGGTAGCGTGAGGGGCAGGAATGGGAGCAGGGATCTGGTGGCAGGTTTCAGCGCCGAAGAGTTGCAAGAAGCGAAAAATGATTCATTTGCCGTTCAATAAATCTCTGGACTTCCTTACTCCAGCTGGCCAACAGCACTCACTTGCTACACTCAAAAGTATAATAATTTATGACAGGACATAACTATATTAATAATATTTACAATTTAAAACATACCTGTTCTGTAGATCCCCTATTTTATATTTTAAGAGACAGTATATGACATTTCAAATTAAACAAGTAAATACTTTATTTCTTAAAAATAATCGCTATAGTCACGATAATTATCTGAAAATGTAAGTACCTAAGCTAATAATTTTTTTCAAGTTTATTTGCCAGAATTCACGCCGCTGCATTGGACAGACGCTTTAAGTAATGACCATCAACGGCTGGGTGCCGACGGCGCCAGTTTGTACATTGTTATCTGCTAAGGACTGCGGGATTATACGCCGAATCCAAGGTGCAAGGATTTGGCCCACACCGTGCTCCTTTGCCCGTTTACCCGCAGCCATTCATTATTCAAACGCATTAACAGAAGTTGTCCGGCTCGGCCGGGTTGGAGCAGGACAATTTCGTGATATCCTTGACTTGGCATAACTTTGTCCAAAGTGGCCCAGGGCCCAGGGATGCCAGGAGGGCACTGTTCCTATTCCTCTTCCTATGCCTTCCCCCTATCCCGCTGGCGTTTAAGCTGAAAGTTTTCTTGCTGCACTCGAACAATAACAGAGCCAAGTATTTAAATGCAAATTAGCCCCAAATGATGCAATCATAATGCAAGTGGCTCCTGGCTCCTGGCTCCAGGCTCCCGACTCACGGCACCAAGCTCCCAGATCCAGACCAGAAGGCTTCAGAGGGGGCTGGGTGGAAACGGTTCCTGTACTGGGTTCGCTTTTAATTTCCACTTGCCTGGGCTCATTTAGCACAATTTGGCAGGCACTCATAATTTCCACTTCTCATTTTTTTTTTGCTTTCAAATTAATTTCCACCTCTATTTTATTTTATCCTTCCTTGTGTTTTTTGTTGTGTCCCGGATGGGTTTTGCAGGACTCTCTGCTAGGGCGGAAGATAAATGCGTTTTAACACATGTTGTTGAAAGTTAATTTCCGAAAACGTTGCTCATTTATTGTTAAATGCGCATTTAGTTTCTTGGTGATTCTCATCTCTTTTTGCTTGGTGGTAATGCATTTTTGATAGTGGTAGCCGCCCGATGCAGTTGAAACGAGTCTTTGAAGTGCGACTGCCACTCGAAATTATTCAAATGCTTCCCCGCATTCCCACGAAACTATCAGAGTTCAGATGCCGATGTCGAATCCACAGCAAACTATGGCCGATGCTGCAAAAAAGGCCAAAAACTTGGCAATCGAATGGCCAACTCAGCCGCAAACACAATCAGCTTGCCCCCAAAATGAGCAACTTGAGGATTGAACAAAGAACACACGCCCAGACCGAGAGCAGGGAGAACTTTTGGCGTTATAATCTGTACCAAATTTAAGTGCTCTTGATATTGCTAATTAACACACAGACACTCGCACATGCATGGAAGCCATTTGCGAAATTGGAAAAACAAAGGCGACGGGCCACCAAAGACCAAATACTTTTTGTGCTCCGGTCGGAGAGTGTAATTGTGATTGGGTTAGTGTTGGTGTTGGCTGGCAGTTTATTATTTTGCCAGCTGCTTGGGGATCACTTCTTTCATGAAAGTTCTCGGACTGCACTTGGATTTGGATTCGTTCCAAAATATTCGCTTTTCGTTTTTAGCCACTGCAACGGGGCGTATGCGTGATGTGTGCTCTGCGACAACAATGCAAGCGAAGGCATTTCAGGCCATCTTTCCTGGTATCCATCCACTGACTGGGTTTGAGACGGAATCTGGCTGTGAACGCTTGAGAACACACTTTAAAGTCCATTAGCGTTGAGTGGCCACAATAGACGGCGGCAGCCAGGAAATTTCCAACATATAACAAAACCAAATCAAACAACTGCAAGACGCATTGCATATTTATTTATGGATATTTGGTTGTGTAACAAATGTCTGTATATTTAGTGCAATTTATTCAATTGACAAATTTGCAGTCTTTGACGTTTTGGCGAAGAGTAAAATACGAGCACCGAGAGAATGAAAATTTGTCCATTATTTGTGTTACTTTGCGGTTGTCAAAATATTGAACCCGCCATAAAGCAAAGTCGAAAAATCTTTTTCGCTTTTTATTGCTGATGCTTTATTGAAGTTTTGCGGCGAAGAAAAAGCCAAGAGATATTCCATGAAATATTGTAACTGCTGCAAATTATCGTTCTTCGTAGCTAACATAAAACTTTTACCACCACCACCATTACCATTTCTTTGCCTTCTCCTTATAGAATTCTGCGAAAACTCTATGCAAATGGCTCAGACATTTTGCAATTGATGCTACTCGGGGGAATGGCAATGCACGACTAGAAAGGGACCTTAAAGCAGTTTAAAATACGAGAAAATTCAAAGAAAACTAACTGAATTCTTCTGCATCTGAAGCTGTCGGTTAATTGCGGCCATGTGGCGAGGACATGTAATGAAAATGCTTTTTGCTTAATTCAATCGATTCCGGGCTTGGCAAATCATCGGTCGCCACCGAAACGATGTCAAACGGGTCATTATCCCTGAAATCATTGATAATGCCATATAATCTGTGGTTAGAGTTGTACAGTAGAACCACCAACAATGACAACGCCAATCAGCACTTGAGACAAGACGGGAAAAGTAACCTAGCCAGTGGCTGGAAAAGTTACCTATTTAATATTTCATATTAAACAAAACAAACTAAATAAAATGGTGAAATAATAAAAAGTCCTTACGGGTTTGTAGCTTCTAAAACTTTTGGAAATGTAAAGATTACCTCACAGAATTATCTTGCTTATCCACTGTACCTCGCTGGCAGGTTTGTGGATCTAGATTCTAGGACAATGACTCACTAACTCACTGACTGACTGAGCAAATGAGTGGGAAACTATCTCAGATCGGGTAATGGTGCTGGGGGTCTGGGGGTCTGTGAAAGGGTTTCGTGACGAGACATTGGCATTGGCCGACAGTTGGCTGGCTACAAAGTATAAAACACAGAAATAGAAACTTTTGCCATTCCTACCACCCCGAGACAAACATGACGGGAGGAACTTTCAACATTTACTGCTCGGTGGCTCTTGTAACAAAGTTACAAGTAGCATTTGAAACTTGTCCTGCCAGCACCCAGTTTCCTACTGTCGTTGTCCTCCATTGCGTATGAGTGATTTTTATGAGCAGTTCCCCAAGTCATGCGTATTTGTTTGTTTGTTGGTTGTTGTTGTTGTTGTTGTCTGCTTCCCCAGTGCCCCACATTCCCAGTCTAGTGCGACTCTATGCTATGCGCCCGAGGTAATTCGCAATTATACGAACATGACAAGCACATTGAGCCGAGGGCTCCTTTTCGGCCAGGATTGGCCTGCTAATTCTCGGTTTTCTTTGCCTGCCCTTTGTTGTGTTCGACCTTATCAAATTAAATCGCCTAATTGCATAAATTGGGCCTCAGTCCCAACGAGCAAAGATTGAAAAAGAAAAAAGTGAAAACTTTTCACTTATTAATACTCATGCACCATGACTTGTATCTCCGAGCTAATCGTGTTCATCGGCCTTCTCAATTACTCGAAGTTTTGTGGCTCACTCAAGTTCACATTAAGCCTCATGTTCTGGGAGCCAATCAATAAATTAAGTTGATACTTTGCCTTTTGCAGAAATATTAATAAAATTCCGACCTAGTTAATTAAAATCCCGCTCGGGGCCTTCTTCCAAATTCTCCATGTCCTGACTGTGATAATGAAGCTGTCAGCTTGGATTTCCAGACAAGGTCTGGGAAGATTTTACCTAACAGTGACTTTGTCGTAACTCATAACTCATGTGGCCCCTGGCTTGGGGAGCCATGTGTCAGGATATTAGCTCTGAGATGTGCATATGACAAATCTGAAAACTTTCCAGCCAAGGCGAGATTTTACTTCTTTTCGTTTACACTCTGAAAAATACTATTTATATTCATGGAATTTGATTGTTTAATACAGATTATGTCCTGTCTCTGATTTAAAAAATCCTGTCCAGTTACAATTTAATATTAATATGAAACATTGTATTTTTTTGAGTGCTACTCTAGTTTTCCATTTCCAGCGACAAAAGTTATTCATTAAAGGGGAAGCTACACTTAAAGCTGTTTGACTTTGGCTTTTCCTTTGGACAAAGGAGTCTTCTGATCCAGTTTCTGATCCACGAGTTGCTGCTCATTTTTCCCACAGCTAATTGCGCGGTGTCCCAGCCCGGAGACCCGACTAAGAAGAGCTGAGCCACTGAGCACACAGCTCCGTGGGGTGGTGGGGCGTCTGATGTCATAAATCACCATGGATATATGCATAAATTATCGCTTGAGCTCTGCGAACGGCCAGTGGCCGAAGTGGATTCCCGGCGAATGGCGAATGGCGAATGGCGAATGGCGAATGGCGAATGGGGGGTGGTGGGTGGAGGGGCGTTGTGAAGTTAAAAAACAAAGCTCACGATAAACGAAACGACATTTAAGGATTTAACGAGAAAAAATCGCTGTCACGAGGACGCATCGTTTTAATCAGTGGAAGACAGTCAGGATACTCACAGTGGTTGAATTATTTAATTTTTTTGGTAATCTTATAAATAGTTTATATTTTAATCTTTAAAAACAATTAAAGCTTTAATATAAATGTGCTTTATTTTGTGCTATTTATTTCTCTTATTTTAATACTACCTTTTGGAATATTCTTTGTCTTAAAAGAATATTTAATTATCGCCAAACCAAGGCAAGGAACTTCTGTGCCTCGGCACGTGCTCATGTCCAGTTGCCTCAGCTTCTCCGACGGCGTTGTCGGCGTCTTCAGCTCTGAAATGGTAGCAATATTTTGTCAGGCCAAAGTCAACAGCCGGCAAGCAGCAGGACACACAGGCGGCAGACCGAAGGATGCTGGAAGCGGGCTACAGACGCCAGGACCAGAAGACAAAGCCCGCACGGGATGGGCGGAAATTTACATTGGCGCTGCAAAGTATGCAACGCATATTTTTACATCCTTTCTGTTTGCCTTTCTCCCAGCAGCTTTCTCCCGCAGCTGGAAAGAAAGGAGAAATACGCCCGAGGAGTAAAGGGTTTTATACATTTAAATGTATTTATTTTTGCCGGAGCCAAAGGCAGAGCGACAGCCACAGGACAGGGCATGAATATGCCGGCTAGGTGCTGGCCAAGGATGTGCCGGAGGACATTCGGTTCGATGGTCGGGCAGGGCCTTAAATTATTATATTGATCGCTTACGGAGGGTATGGGTTAATCTGGTAATCAACTTAAGAATTTATTTGGCTAGATGCAGTTTTGGTGTGTCTGGAAGTCTCTTAGAATATAAAAGCTTAGCATTTTGGAAGAACTCCTCCAGGGAAGAGGATTTGAGGCTTAAATTTGGCTTGGTCTGGCTTATTAAATTAATATTTTTACAGGATGTGAAATGTTTGTTTAAAACAATGCCTGAAGAGAACAGACAATTAGACTTTGTCTTTGTCTTTGCGTTTGGGTCGAATAAACACTGAAAATTTATTGATAGATTTAGAAAACTAAATGAGTCCGCTCTACATGCACTTTTCACTAAACTTGGGCAATTTCTCCACCTGGACCCCCACTATGTTCAAGACCTGTTGTGAGGCAAATATGCCGGTCCGGATGCAGTAGTCGAGGGGCATATGCTGGACAAACATGGCCAAAAATCCGCCCACGAAAGCGTCCCCGCAGCCATTGGTGTCGAACACCTTTCCCTTCTCCACCTTGGGCACCGGGTATTCCAGCACCCGGTCGTTCTCCTGGAAACACAGCACCGGACACACCGCGTCAGTGATCATGACAATCCTAGGCCGGATGTTCTGCTTGGGCATGGACTGGAGCCGAGGGCCGATCTCGAAGATGTTCTTCGTCTTCCAGTCATAGGCATCGGCGAAAGCGATCGCCTCCTCTTTGTTGCAAATGATGATGTCCACATATTGGACGATGTCGTCCAGAGCCTCGCGCTGCATCGCCAGCACAAAAACGGCACTAAAGTTAAGAATCATCAGTCGGTGCGACTCGGAGCACATTTTGGCCACTAAGTGCACCACCGTGGGGCACACGGCCAGGAAAAAGCCGGTGAAGTAGAAGTATTGCGCCCGCTCCACAGCGCAGGCGTTCTCCTCCTCATCCATCCAGTCTTCGGTGAATAGGGAAGCGGCCCCCAGATTGGCTACCAGGGATCTGTTTGGTCCATTAATAAGTACAGCACAGGAACCTAGGGAAGATATGAATCGTTTATGGATTCAATGAAATGAAAGCCCTGAATACCGACCAGTTGGTAGTACGTCTTTAAGCTGGTAAAGGGTTTGAAGGCCATCGGCCCTGGCTCTTTTCGTGATTCGATCCCCCAACTTATCCTTTCCGACGGACCCGGAAAAGACTGCCCTAAAGGGGGTCTGCACAATCCACTGAAAGATGCGCATGGTGTTCTGACAAGCTCCTCCCGCCGAGTAGATCACGTTCTCCATGTTCATAAGCTCGTCGAACAGGGCATCGTGCTTTTCGTCAGCAATGATTGCGGCATTCGCTTCCAGTCCGTACTTCTCCAGAAGCGCATTGTCCTCGACGTGGCAGGTGATGTCCAGTAGGGGATTACCAAATCCCATGAGAATTCCCTCTGGTAGCTCCATGTTCGGGCAGTGGCCAGAGCGCTTCTTTGTTGTGCGTATCCAAAGCGTCCAGTTGAGCGTGCGGAAGATGGTTCTTTGCAGCAGAGGATTAGCTATTATCCCCAGGTCAAGTATTAGCTTTGACCGATAGAACATGCCCAGAATTCGGAGAGACTCATTTGAAAGGTAGGCTCAGATTCGACAAATGAAATATGTGTCCATGTTTAAAGGGAGACTTTACAAATAATTCTGGGTCCGTGTGTCGTGTGAGTGGCTTGAAACTGAGAAGGAAAGCAAAGGCAATTGTGCCGGACGGAGGCGAAAATTTATTCCCCTCGCAGTTGCTTAAAATGTTAATTACCTGCATAAATCAATCAGGACAATTAATATTGTTGTGGCCCAATTTAATGTGCTATTAATTACGTATCCATCTTCCGATGGAAGTATGTATAATTGCTCTGCAATTACGATGGTAGGATGCCGGGCAGCATCATGAGGGGGGGACTTTTATTTTTATTTTTCAGCCGGAGATGAATGAATTGAATGCAAGTGGGCTTGACAAGTTGAGGGTGGGTGGGGTAGGGGGCGAGTGCAGGCACCCAGAACGTGAATGTCCTTCCTGCGCCAAAAAAACATCATCAGCAGCCAAAGGGGGCGGTCGTTGGAGGCTGGAAAACAATGGCATTTGCAGTGCTTTGCACAAGTTGGCTGGCATAAATTTTAATTTTTATGCAACACAAAAGCTTTACCAACAGCCCAGCCTTCCGCCGCGCGTTGGAGCTCTACAAAATTGTAAAGAGGATAAGGTGAACCTACACGGAAATACCCTGGAAAAACTCCTGGCAAATCCTTGAAAAAACTTCATCTCCCCACAAGTAAATAAGACTGACATGCAAGGGACTTGGAAAATCTTAAGCTTCGGTTGTCCGTTTTATTGGGCCAACCATAATATTTTATGCAAGGACCCTTTCCAAATTTCACAATTAATTTGATTTGTACTTTTGTTTGATTAATGAGTAAGTGCCAGATTGGATTAGGTTGTACAAATGTGTTTTTAATTTCGCTTTCATTGCGATACCATGTACTTCTGGGAAGGGGTTTTGAAATAAGGATTTTTGGGGGATGTCGGCTGGTTGCTGGCGTCGTTTATCGCTCGCGAACGCCACAGAGTACGCAACGGTTTTTCACTTTGCTTCTGCCGTTGTTAGTTTTCAGTTGCTGTTGCTTTTGTTGGCCGGGTAAGTACTTACTTATGTGCCGGGGCATTATTCTTGGCTATATTCCTTTGCTAAACCGCTGCCGCTTTTTCCGACAAGCGCAGGAGCAGCAACAGCAGAAGGAGCAAGAGCAGGAGCCCGAACAGGAGAAGCAGTGCCAGATGAGATGAAGATGAGTGGGTGAAAGGGGGAGCCAGTGGGCGAAAGGGTGGCGAAGGGGCGGCGGAAAAACCGCAGCGGTGACGTGGCAATGCAGCTGCATAATGTGGCATGCGGTTTGCATTAAAAATGATATTGCAACACGAGCCGCACATCTGCAGCTGTGTGCAGTAGTTAGGTGCCGCCTGCAGTCACTGACAGCCGCATGGCAATTATAATCCACACACACTAGTCCACACCCAGGACACACCCAGCCGCACGCACACTACTCACTCACTCGTCGTGGCTTAAGTCTGCACCGGGAAAAGCTATATCCCTATGGCAGATTCAAATTCCCGATAAGTTTAGCTTTCTTTTAGGTGTCAAAATACTCGCTATAAATATAATATATATATACCTACTAGGGATAAAATTATTTTAATCATAATACTATATGATCCTGTTTTTCGCTCCGTGTGTTGAGATACAACTGCCTGGGGATCTGGAGCTGGGGCATGTAAGCAGCAGCTGCCAGTGACAGACACATCAACATGACACCCTGTCGCCCTGACAAAGCTTAGCTCAAAAGTAGCGAGAGGCAGCGGAGGTGGGAGGCAATAGGGGGTGGCACCACAGCAACCTCCAGGCCCCCATATCATTTTCCACACATCCAGGCACATTCGCACGCCCGACATGTTGCTCTACGGGGGAGTGGAGGGGGCAGGATGTCCGATTCCTTTTCGCCGCTTCTCACGTTGTTATCTAACAAGCTTTTTATGTGATTACCTTTTGCCTTCTGCTAGTTTTACTATAATTTGGCCTTTACGCTTAACGAGATTGTTGTGAGGAGGTACTTCCCCCAGCATAAGGAAACCTCTGACCAGGCCAGGCCCATTGTAGACCCAGTGCATTGTGGCGCTGTTCCTTTTCTTTCCTGATACTTGGTCCCGAACAATGGCCCTAAGCCAGCGTAATGTGAGTGGCGTCACGTCGATGTGGGACCGGGTGTGTTGTCAAGGGATAATCTGGCCCCAGTTCCCTTCCCCCAGCCCCCTGCTTCCGGTTACAATTTCTCACTGTTCAACCAACGTTTATTCGTTCGCTGCCGAAAAGATTTCATATAAAAGATAAAAGGGATCTTCACCGCCCACCGCCGACCACCAGAGTCCATTTCCGCCGGTCCTCGATCAGCACAACATGCGCAGGATGAGCGATACTATGCCCACTACGAACAGTATGATATTGAGGGTGTACCGGAAGACGGTCAGGCGATTCCACATCGCGACATTGCGGCAGCCTGGCGGGGAGCTTCATCGATACCCGTGGGTCTGGGGTCGGTGCGTCCTCCTGCGGCTGGTGACTGGAGCGACATATTCGGTAGATGTATTCCGCTCCGATGTGACTAAAAATCCGAAAACCCCTGTGTTGCTATTGTTGATTTAAACTGTGAGGACTGGCTGGTGACTCGATCAGCGACTATTTAATCAATAAGTTAATCAATTTTACGACTTTGGGCTATCATACTCGAAAAGCATTCCTAGTGGTGATGTCAAAAAGAGATTCTCATTAAATTTTTGCTTGGCTAAAAATATTTATTCACGCCTACTCAGTTTTTCTTAAAAATCTTCCACTTCTCTGGATTTCTATGGATCTCGTTGCCTTTCCATTTTTGACATTGAAGCCTTTGGCTTGTCAGTGTTCCTTCAAATTGAATTCATTTCATTGTGATCGCTTCTACGAGACTCATCGTTTATTTTCCGAAAAATTATTTTCCGCCTTTAAAAGATGGCCAGCTACGCTCCGTTCATAAAGCCGTACGTCCAGTACAACGAACATGGCTGGGGGCCATGCGAGACCCCCAACATGGACGTACCCTACCAGCCTTTCTGCAAAAGCGACCGCCTGGGCAAGATTTGCGACTGGACGGTGGCCATGCAGGAGAAAAAGTTCTCCAACAAGTATGTCTCCTCATTTGGCAACAACAGCCAGTACGCGTACTTCCACGAGGACGATGACTCCACTTTCCATTTGGTGGACAGCACCGGATCGCGAGCCCTGAAACCTTACCAGAGGGGTCGCTTCCGACCCAACGTCCGCAACAATGCCAGGGTCAAAGGACGCGGAGGGCGTGGAAACGGCATGCTGGGGTTGGCCGGAACCTCTGTGGCTGGCGGTGGAACAACCAGTGGCAGCACCAAGTATGGAAAGGGACGCGAGTCCCGGCGCAATCTAGGGCGTCGGTTTGCACGTAATGCTCCTTCCCGACTCCGCGAGAGCTCCGTTCTGGTGCGTCCCAGTTGGGTGTCGCTCGAGGAGATTGAGTTTCCGCGCTTGCTCAAGCTAGCGCTGCCAAATATCAAGGATGGCCTGGATATCGTCACCTGCGGATCCTTGGAGTATTACGATAAGCTCTACGATCGCATAAATTTGCGCAACGAGCGGCCGCTCTTGAAGATGGATCGCATTGTTCACACGGTGACCACCACTGACGATCCTGTAATTCGTCGACTCTCCAAGACAATGGGCAATGTCTTTGCCACCGACGAGATTCTGGCCACTATTATGTGCTGCACTCGCTCCAATTACTCCTGGGACGTTGTCATCGAAAAGCTGGGCACCAAAGTCTTCCTCGACAAGCGCGACAACGCCCAGTTCGATTTGTTGACTGTAAATGAGACTTCTCTGGAGCCACCCATGGATGAGGAGGGATCCATCAACTCGCCCCACAGCCTGGCCATGGAGGCCACTCTGATTAACCACAATTTCGGGCAACAGGTAGTTGAATAACACCTTCTCATAAATGCAATTCTTCAACTTTTTTTCACATAACAAGGTGCTTCGCGTGGGAGAGCAGGAGCCACGCTTCAAGTTCGAGGAGCCGAATCCTTTCGAGGAGCCAGGCGTAAAGTTGGCCTCACTGGGCTACCGTTACCGCCAATGGCAGCTGGGCAATGATTTGGTTTTGGTGGCCCGATGTAAGCATAATGGCGTCATCCAAGGACCCAACGGGGAGCTCCAGTTCCTTTCCATCAAGGCCCTAAACGAATGGGACTCGAAGGTGGCCAACAGCGTGGAGTGGCGCCAAAAGTTGGACACCCAGCGCGGGGCGGTCTTAGCCTCGGAGCTGCGTAACAATGCCTGCAAGTTGGCCCGCTGGACGGTGGAGGCGGTGCTAGCTGGGTCCGATCAGCTCAAACTTGGCTACGTGTCCCGAGTGAGTCCGAGGGATCACCTGCGCCACGTCATTCTGGGTACCCAGCAGTTCAAGCCGCAGGAATTCGCCACCCAGATCAACCTGAACATGGACAACGCCTGGGGCATCCTGCGTTGTCTGGTGGACATTGTGATGAAGCAACCGGACGGAAAATACCTGATCATGAAGGACCCCAACAAGCCAATGGTCCGGCTGTACGATATTCCGGAGAACTCGTTCGACTCGGATGCGGAGGAAGAGGAGGAGGAGGAGGAGAGCTCCAGCGATCCCTTTGCCAACTCGGCTGACAACTGAAATTTGCGTGAATTTATTTAACTAATAGTTGGTGTTCGAATAAAGGATCCGTTGACAGGCATCTGACAGATGCGATGTGTGAACACAAACGCAATTTAAATTGAGTTTTTGACCAAACACATACATATGTTATGTCCTGCGACCGCCATCTCCGGGTGGCAGCAGTTACAGTTATTTGGTGATGGCTTGGGCCACATCAATCACAGCGGTCCAAAGAAATACAAAATGAATGCCGGCTAAATAAATATGCATTGTACAAAACACCCCGCTGCCCGTTTGCCCGTTGCCTGTTGCCAGTTGCCAGTTGCCATTACCGTCTGACAATCACAATAATTGAACGGGAGGCGAATCGGAGGGGAATTGGAGAATTGAGGAATTGACGGGCCGGGCGACAAAAGATATTGTTGTTTGGGTGACAAACCTCAGGTTCAATAAATCACCCAATACAACATCAATCAATGCAAATGCTGCTGCATGCGAAGCGATTTGTGTGTAAAAATGTTTTCGCATTCAACAGCATTTAATTAAATTCATATATAGTAGATGTGCTTGAATTTCATATGCATTTGCTATACGCCTTTTTTTTTATTCGCAAATTCAATTTGGGCAGCCGGTGGGCGCAAAAGTGCAGAAATTATTCCCCAACGCAAATGCAAATCGTTCAACTAAATTACCAAAATGTTCAGCATATTTTTGTTTTTGCGTTCAACCGCCATTCTTCCTTTTTATTCTATGCCAAATTAAATTTAGTCCTATTCAATTTGCATGGATAAGTTCACACGCGACGAAGGACGAAGCTGGAGCCGGGGGGGCCGAGTGTGAATAAAGTGTGTGAAAATATTTTGCAAATTATTCGCACATCTTCAATGTTGGAATTATGCAGATTACTTTTATTTCTCGCCCACGGGCCTAATTTGTTTTACAAAAATCTGATTGACGAAATCCATCCACGTATGTAACTATTTATTCCCACAAACAAATATAAAATATCAAGAATACGCCCCGTTGTTCGACCAGAAACAGAAAGTGCCGTGCTTGAACTTGCCAGTGAGCTGCTGTGAAACACCAAAGTGTTATTCAATTAAAACATTTTGTTTGCCAAATCAACATGTAAGTGGAATGTGTGTGTTCGAGTGCAGGACCAACTTACGGAATGACTTCTGCGGAATGGTTTTTTAAAGCGTTCGCCGCAGAAAAGTTTACTCTGGCCGGTTAGATGCTCGAGTGGCTTCAGCTCCCAGCTTCCAGCTACGAACTACTGTTGCCAGCTTTAGCTTCTGGCCAGAGCTGGGAAGCTGGGTAGCTCGGTAGCTGGTAACTGGTAACTGGTAACTGGCATTTCAAGGTCTGCGCTTGGCTAACCACGCCGTTGAAAGGCGTTTAACTAACTGGCAGGGCACTTGCCAGCGGCAACAACTCCGAGCCCAGCTCAAGTGGGGCCTTAACGCAAAACTTTGTACATTTTATCGCATATGCAGGGCTGCGGGCCATGCTACATAGATGGGTGGGGCAGGGTCTGGATAGACGATGGAAGGGGGCTTGGGGCACTGAGGGCAGTAGGGGCAGGCCAAGGCATTTGCATATGCAACCACAAACACCGCCCGAGTGAAAAGTTAAACGTTGAATGAGGGCGACAAATTGCAAATTAAACTCTTTTGCATTTTCCCAGCACACACATGAGAAATTGTTGTAAATAAAACTGCCACACCCGCGTCAACTTTTTCATTCCCTTACCGCTTCCCGCGTCCCGGCTTCCCTGGCACTCCAGCGACCTCTGACTAAAATTCAATTTCATTTCAATTTGGCCAACGCGCTCTGCAGGGGAATGGGAAGCCGTCTGAGCCGCATTAGGAAACCAAATGCGACTTAAAGTTGCCGCCAAAGCGTTCAAAGCTCGAGGCCCTCTAGCCGTTTAAGCAGCGAATTTGCCATCTTTGGACATTAGTTGGGATTGGAGGATTTTCTTGGGGGCAAGTGGGGCAGTAAGGGACACTGAATGGTAGGGTGCAGAGTTTCGGAATGTTTGTTAGCCAAAAGTTTGGTGTTCTTTTGGCCGGCTCGGATTTCGCCTTGCCTTTTGGCATATTTAATTTGGCGACTTGCGTCAGTTTTTCTTTTCGTTTCGGGTATCCTGTCAATTTTGTGACATTTGCTTTGGGCACCGTTCACCGTTAACTTTTCAAATGCAGCTCATTTAAATATCAATTGTCAGGGAAAAAGTTTGCCACGAGTCAGTTAATCGAGGATAAAGCTTGGGGCAAGCCAAGGGTTGCAGCACCTCTTTCGGGTAAATCTTGGGAGATTTTCAAACCGAGAGCCCTCAAGCAAGCTACATTGTATTTTGTTAGAATAAATACGATTTTTTTGACATTTTTTCAACGGTCTTTGTACCTTTCTTCGGGACAATATATTTCGTTTGGTTAAATTCCAGTTGAACAAATTACCTTTCAGCCATCCTGTGCACCCCACGACCTTGCTCCACTTTCTCGATTGCAAATCTGTTCAGTTTCTACTTCAGAGTTTTTGTCAAATTTAATATATTTAAATTACCTTCTTTGCATTTTATATGCACGACTAGTCAGAGACAGGTCGACATTGTTGATGGTACGAAATGAGACTTGTTATCAAAGCCAACGTCACCTCCATCGGAAACAAGAAGAAAACAAATTTCACCGGCAACCATCAAATCTGCAACAATAGTGATAATTTTTTCCACTTCTTCAGCTCGTTTTGCATCGCTCTCGGTCTGTTCTGGCAGAAGTTTGTTCAAACATTTTGACAAAGTTATTTTTTCTCGGTATTTGAGCTTAAACTTTTTTGGTGGCTGTGGCGGGAATAGGAGAATAATGTCCAAAATTATGTAGATGCAATGTGGGAGGCACTGGAACAAGGGGACTAGGTCCGGGACTAAGGCCATAATTCGATGAAATGAATTGGTTGCAGCTGCAGTGGCAGCTGTTCCGAGACCGAGTTAACTGACAATTCGCCCAATGATTGCATAAAAAGTTCTCGAATCCCACAGAATTATCGCCCCACCCGGACAACGCCGGAAATCATTTTTTCTCCTTCCGGTCAGGCTCACAGTTTCAGTCCTCGATTCCTGTTCCTTCCTGTGCAGCCGCAGAAAAGAGGAATATTTTTCACGTCTCACTTGCCAGTGCTCTCCCGTGCCCAAAGCCTCATGCCCCATGCCCCATGCCCCGGAGGCTGCAAGGAAACTTCTGTTTTACACATTTCTAATTCGTTTCCTGCCTGCAGACGTCTGGCTGCTCGACTGCTCGGAGTCTGGATGCCTGGAGTTCAGAGTTACAAATCTCGAATGAAATTCATTGAATACTTGTCAAAAAAAATATTTCACTAGCCACCGTAATTGGAATCTTTCCCGTTCTTGTCAGCCCGTTTGGGCACATGTGTTCTTCTTGTGCTTTTGAATATTTTTGCCGACATTCCATTTGCATTTCAGTTAGAAGAGTTTAGAACACTTGGACTGATGCAGAATTAAGTGAAGATGGCATAATCTTTAAACAACAAAATACAAAAGACTCCCTTTTACCATAACAAATTACTTACGACCTTAAGTTTTATCATTTTTTAGTGGCTTTTTTGTTATGTAAATCAGAGAGGAGATCAAAAGCAAAACACGATCTCTGGCGGTGATTATTCCAGACAGGTTTCATTTTAAATGGGGAACGCAAGAGCCTAGAAGTGATGGCAGCTGAAACACTGATGTGGTTTAACTTCGGATCCAGGATGTGGGGTAAAAAGTAAATCAACAAGTTGGATAAACTTGGCTGTCAGACACCGATGGAATATTTTAAGCCCGACGAGCTCTTAACTGCTTTAAGTTTTCAACATAAATATCAAGTATACGCACACGACACCCACATCCCGCACTCACAAGGGGGCATAGGAGTATAGAATGATGAGCTGGAGGTAGAAGGTGAAACCGAAATCCAGGACCCGAGGAAAAAACATAAGAATGAAAACAAACGAAACAGACAACAAAGTTGGTTTACTTTTGGGTTCCTTTCAGTTCTTTTGTACATTTCGCCACAAGCATGAAAATCGATTACCTGTTTGAAATGGAAAATATTTATATATATACATATAGAATTGTCTTTGAGTGGGTAAGCTGATTGTAAGGTTCACTTTTTATGTGGAAAGGACAGACTTTGCATAACCAAATCGTAAATACAGCAGAGGGTCGGAAAACAGTGAAATTATGTCGAATGTGTTTTTCGGTTTCTAATCTCGACTGGGATCCTTGGTGCCAAAGTGAATGGCAAACTATAGCAGATGTCGAGTGGCAATTTGCAATGAATTTGCTCGATTGCTTCAGCTTCGACTCCTGCTGCACCTGCTGGTGGTGCAACAAGGAGTCGCCCCTCGCAGGCTGCCTGCCTTTCTTGCCAGCATTGCTTTTTATTTTATTTGCAACAAATTGGGTCTGGGGTGTCCAGTGTGTCCGGTGTGTCCGGAGGGTGTCGATGTTGAGGGACATCTGATGCAGCATCGATGACAACTATGTCCTTGTGTGCGAACGGCAGAAGTTTCGCACAAAATTAAATTCCTTTTGCCTCTCCCCAATAAACTGGCATTGTTGAATGGGAATCATCGAAATTTTCATCACTCACCCTACCGAAATGTGTCCAAACAAAAGGCAACCAGACGTTGGCCAGCATGTGCCATGAGGTCTCCTGGTCCTTGGCTCGGTTGCACATACTCAATCACAATCCGAGTGCGGTGGCAAGTGGCAAGAAAAGATCAAGTACCGCACTTGTGGGTGTCACAGGAAAAGAGAAAGATTACTCGCTTCGAGTTGGTATAGTTTCAAGCGAAAGCAATCAAAATTTTAAGCAAAAGGACATTTTTTATATTTTTTATTGAGCTTCTAAACGACCTTTCTTTTTCAGTATCCTTTATTTCTTTGGAATCAATTCAAGCTTTTGCTTTACATTTCCATCAGTAGATTCATAAATCCTGATACGTTAGTGATGCAAGAGAAAAACAAAAACATTTGATAATGATCTTGTACTGAGGCCGTAATAAAAAATTAGTCTTCGTAAAAAGTAATCCAAATTTTTGATTATCAAAGATAATGTCAGGAATATAAAATATTATAATAAACGAAAGGAACAGACCTATTGACCGGGGTCCTCGAATCTTGCCCTAAGTGCTATAAAATATATCTCATGTCCTGACTGCCATCTCACTAATATATCATATTTAATGTGTCTGACTTTCACGTTGTTTGTTCCCTGTGGTTTTTTTCTTGTGTCCTTTTCTTTTTGCTGCATTTTTAGTTTCATTTTCTGGGTACTTTTTTCCGGGTCGCCGTCCTTTATGCGCCACTTACTTCCGCACTTTAATGTGGCTCCATAAACTCTCCTTTATGACGGGCTCTCCACCCGAAAACAAAATGTTTTTCGTGTCCTGGCTCCGATTTTTTTTCGGCCCATCGGTAATAGCCGGCAGTATTCTGTGTGTAGATGTAAGCCTTGGGTGTCGAGTATGGTAGGCCCTTAATGAGCTGATTTGAGTTAAATTTTATGTGGTTAAGCGCATTACGAGTGCACAAACTCATTTCCAGAGTCCACAACGAATGGGGTCAACTCCCTCTCGCCATTCTCCAGGTTACCCAAGAAGCACCACGTGTGCCTCACTTGACACACATTTATGTCAAGACGTTCAGGAAAAGCAAATTAACAGCTTTTCGTGCTAATCAGAGGCACAAATTTCATTCTATGTATTTTCCCCACTTTGGACTATATATGGCGAATTTGCGCAGAACATGACTATTTGTCACCAGAAATAAACATGACATTTCGCTAATTTGCATTTAAATACTTGACACCGTCACGGAAAAAGCCACCAGTCTGGCAGGAATAAGAATCACATATCAGTTATGCGAATATCTGATACTCTTTAAAGTTTTCCTTGAAACAAATTACACAAGTATAGCTTGAGTCGTTATTTTTATTCATTTTATAGAAATTTTATGTTGCTTAAGAATACATTTTGACTCGATGATTGTAGGTCACGGAATCTGTAGGGCAAGAAATCTGGAACAACACACCAGGAGGTCACAGAAAAAAGTCCAAAAAAAAAAGGAGATACCTGCCAGAACAAGAAGATACTGAGGCGGGGCTCTGTTGTGGCGCCTATCACCTGGTGACTCACTAAATAAGAAATTATTATAAGCTTGCAGCTCCGTTGCCAGTTGCCAGTGGCCGCAGCAGCCGTTGTCGTAATCACACACGACTTACCTCCCTTCCCCATTGCCCAAAAAGGCCCCCGGTTCCCATAGCCCTCAACCTTGTTTAACTTCCGCTGAAATTCATATACACAAACAAACACTAGGACCCAGATGTTGGTCAACTTTCATAAACAGCCAAACAAAAGGACTCTATCAGGAGTAGACTTTCTAATAGCTATTCATATTGTTTTAAAATACTTAAAGATGAAGATAAACTTTATATTTCACTGGAATATATGATCTAAATAAGAAAAGGAATGTTTAGACAAATCCTTTAAGGATGCAGAGGAGTCGCTTACTCCCCTTTGGTACCCTCGAAATCACTCACCCCAAAAAAAACTTTAGCGTGCCAAAACACGAAAAGGGAAGTGACCGCTTGCTCCATATGCCCGCCTGTCTGTCTCTGCTAGCCAGTGACCACGCCCCCTACGGGCACCTCCACTGCCCACCCACATCCAGCTCCATCTCCACCTGATACCCCACACTCCCGATGCCGCCATGTTTGTGTTATTTAATGTATCCTGGATTTATTGTGCTGTTTCCTTGTAGCCTGCTGGCGTGCATTAAATGTACATAAACTTTTTTCTGTCCAGGCCTGTTTTTCTATACATTTTTTGCGAAGTTGCCGCTTCTGCTTCTGCCGCTTTTGCCGCTTTTGCTGTTTTGGTTGTTGCAGCTTGTCAGAGTCTGAGTTGGCTTCCGTTTGGTCTTGAAACCTGCAACAAAAAGAGAAGGAAGGCAAAATGCGCACACATGTGCACATGTGCATATCCTCTGGCTGCATTTTTGCAATTTACAGCAGGAAAAAGACGTCGCCCAACGCTGACATTATTATGCGGCGACGACGAGCAGCGGCGACTTTTGCCCCTTGGCCATCGTATCGTATGCGTTTCCGGACAGGGCCATCTCCCGGCCCTCCTCCGATGTTGCAGTGCACCGCCTGCAGCCACCAATGGCACTTGGCTACAGTAAACAGTGTACAAAGGGTCCCAACTTTGTTTGCCTGGAAGAGGCATGACTCCTTTGTATTTATGTATTGGTTTAACTTAAAATATTTTAATTATATAATGATGTTATTCCGAAAGTGTATCACTTAAGGTCCTTTAAAAAAATGCTGGTTATTTTAATTTGAATCCTTGTATTTTGGTTTAAAGCCCAATGTTTTCTTTTTTTTTGTGTCCTCCAACCACAGAGTGCATCTGTGTTTGATTGTGTTTTGTAGTACAAAAGTTTTTACGCAACCGAACAAAGCAAACAGGGTCTGGCCACCCCGTGGGCTTCGGATCTGGAGCTCAGGAAGCGTGCAACGGGGGTGTCACACGGGGTGGATGATTGCTCATGTTGGGCCCCAGCACTTGTTTCGCATTTACAAAGTAATATACAAGTCGGAAAAGCCATTGGAAATGTGTTCGCACTGTTTATGAAATCAATTTGAAGAGGCGGCCGAGAGAGGTTCATTTAGCTCGCTTGAAAATTTCACAATCAATGCGAACTATTCGCGTGTTTTTATTGCAATCTCAATTGCAACGCCGGCATCCGCATGTTGAAAAGCCGGACTGCTGGATGGAAGGGAAGGAGACCGTATCTCGGGTGAAGGGAGTCGTTCTATCGCATAAGCGACCGCATTACACGCTGCATTGAGGACCAGCTAAATGACCGCAATGAAACCCACACCTACCCGAGGAGGGCCGGAGGACGGGCCTCCCGCTATTGGCAGGAGTCCTAGCTCCTTTAGTTCCCCCTACATCCATCCATTCCTCGGCAACGTTCGCATCAATTTGTGTGCCCAGGCATGTGTGGAGTGTGTGTGTGCGTTGAAGTCTGCTCGAAAGCAAAGTTTACTTTCGCTTTAAGTAGTCAGGGGCAGCTGAGGCGCAGCCTGGGCGCGACTGGGGGGCTGAGCGTGGGCGGCGGAGGGGCAGCTGCTAGGCCAGCAATGAGCAGCATGCCATGGCATGTCGGCAAAGGCATCCCAAAAGCACACACTGGCATCCAAGTGCAAGTGCACACACCCACATTCCCTCCCGGGTACATTGGATCTGGAGCTCACACATTTTCCGGAATAGAATATATCCTTTTTCTCTAGCATAATCGATCTAAAATCCAACGAAAACTCTCAGATATGGATTATTTATGTGGTTTCTTTATTTCCACATAAATTGGCATCTATTAAATCTATCCTAATCTATCCCTAAACCACTGTGCACTGGCCGGATGCAGCTTGCTTGATGGGCACTCCAACTGTTTGCATTATGAGGCACTGAGCTTCCCGTTCAGCCTGGGCATCGTCATCGGAATCAGCAGTGGCAGCAGCTTCATCCGCAGCCGTCTCAGCAGTGGCTCGATCAACAGTTTCCCCCCTTTGGCCAACGCAAGCAAATTGAGCTGGCTACCCAGCCACGCCCACTAGCAGGCCTCTGCCTCAGTCTCCGGCAGGACCCCATCAGCCCTCACCCATCCCGCTACCACTTTGTGTGTGCCACTATCAATACTGGCAATGAGTAAAATGGAATTTGTCTTTCTTGCTGGTGACGGTTCGAGTGGCGTTCGGCAATTTGTTGCATTCGACCCCTGACCCAGGGTGCCGGCTAGCCTCTCCACTGCTTTGGATTGGGTAATAGTCTCAAATCACTTTCCAATCTTCTCAAATTTCGCATTTTGCGTTGAGAGCCAGGGATTATGTATTTTCGTGTGACTTACTTTCCCTTCTCAATTTAATGGTGGATCATTATATCCTTGCAGTAATTGAAGGAAAGTTTCCGAACCCCATTTTCACTCATTCTCCACATATAAATAACATTTAACGAGTTGCGTAATTTGAGGTAGAAAATGATCCAGTGTTTATTTATACATATGCCTCATTTTCGCATATTTTCAACTTTTTGTTTCGGCTTCAGGTCTTTGCGGTTTCGCCACGAACAATGTTCCGACTATTATTATGCGAAATAAATTTGAACCCTTTTCCAGTTAGCCGAGTGTGAGTAATTAAGTTTATTTTGTTGATACATGCGCATATGTAATTCTGTCTGAATTTTAATTTTAGCAGTTTAATTAGTTTAGCCGGGAATGCTAGGCGGCTGGCTGGCTAGGCGGCTGGCTGGGCGGTAGATAGGATCCATCAAAGTGATGAATAATTTGGAGGGTTTCGCCAACAGTTCCATATAAATATTTTCGTTTGCCGCCCAGCTCAGAGCACTTTCTGCAGCGTTATTGAAAATATCATATCGCTTTCGGCGTCCTATTTGTCCGGTTGGCGACCCCGCCGGAACTTGACATTGATGCGCATATCAAATCAGGGGAGTATAAACAAAGAGCCAAATGCACGACTTTCGTCAATTCATTTGCATTTATTACAGCTTCCGTTTGCCATCGCAGGGACAGGAGACAGGAGGCAGGAGGGCCATGAGCCACATGGAATGGAAGATGCCAAATGTGTGTGGTACTGGTCAGGCAGGAAAAAGGTAGCACAAAAAAAAAAAAAAAAAAAAAAAATGACAGCCCGAGACCAAACCGAAATCGTACGCTGAATAATTCATATTTTTGCAATGGCCAAAGTTTCTAGGGGAGCCGACAGTGGGTCGATTGAGGGGTGGGACGAGGGCTCTCGAAATCAGCTTAGCAAATGAAAAATCGAAATTGGGCAAAGGCAGAACGAGGAGGAGCAGCAGCCGGAGCTGGAGCAGCACCGGCTGAAAAGCAAAAGTTGCACTCATTTGTAACAATTTATTTGATTTCTAGCAAAGGAATTTCCTCAGTAGGGCTCCCATTTGTTGGTCCTTTTCCACTTCCTTTGCCGTTCAGGAGCTCAATGCAAAAGCGTTTTTTATTCAATTTTCTGCTCACGTAATATTGACAAATTATTAGCGGGGATTTTTGATAGCTGTGCTGTGGGTGGCCGACAGGAGAGTGAGGTGGAAACAGCTGGCGAAGCGATGGGAAAATTTTTTATTGTTCCCTCGGACGAAAGGTGCAGCTGGCAGAGGATTTTCGAGAGGCCAGAATGACTTTGTTTTGCATTTTTTATTGGGACCCAAAAAGGAAATAAACCGAAAAAAATAGGCATTTTTAAATTGATTATTCCCCCTGATTCCTATTCCCCCAACGAAATGAGATTTTCCTAGCTCTGACTCCTCATCTATGCGAATTTCATGGCCCCAAGCAAACAAATTGTTGCACAAATATTTGCTATTAATTTCTATAGACAACAGTTTGTACCGCCAAATGAGCAGGCGAGCTTTCAGTGGCAGCGCAAGGTTCAACCGGGGCATGCCACGCCCATCAATGGAATACCAATGAAATTTTAATACATTAATTGGCCAGCCAGCATTTAGGCAGGCCATTTGACAAGTTTCCACCTTCATGTTTTTTATTGCAAATCTCGTTACAATCACTTCTTCAGTTAACAGAAAGGCCAACAGGACCCTAACAGCTAGCGAGAGGATTGACTCCTGTTCTCACGCCTGCGTTATGAGTCCTGTTATCCTAAGGACTCTCATCTACCATTTGCTCTTTATGATTTATGAAATTCCTCGCAGCCTCTCTTTATCTTAAGCGTAAAAGGATGCGAGGACAATGGTTAGGGGCCGCCGGAATGCCATCCGATATTGGCCTATTGACATATATTCTCTAATTGGCGCTTCCGCTGCATTCGACTGGAGTTTACGTATCGATGGCAACGAAATTTTTAACCAATAAACTGTATTTTGCACCTTCAAGGACACACCATTCAAGATTCCAGATTAATTTTAATCTATAACGATAAGGGGCCCCCAATTATTCCAAAAGAGTCATTAACCAATAAGCTGAAAGAGAATTCCAATTACCAATAAATTTGGGATAAGCCCCCGGATGGGAAACCCTTTGCTTTTCGTCTATCAGAAGCCACAAACTGTGCAATTTGATGGAAATCCCTTTTCGAACTATCAGACGAATAAAGCGGAAATGAAGGAAATTAGCGAGTCAAGTATTCTAATCAGGACACGTGCCAAGCTTGGGGGCCAAGTGTTTTGGCTTTCGAGTTTCGATTGAATGCACACGGAGTCCCCAGGACATGGCCTAATGGTGCAACACACACTGGCACACCCACCACCGGCACACATCGTAAATCTTTGTGCATTTACACAAAAGGGTCGCAAAAGGTTTGGGGCTAGAACGGAGCCAATATTCTAATTAACTCATGCATAAACGAATAATAACAAACAAAAGTGCTATAAATTTCCACTTGACTTGATTGATGGCCTCTAAATTGTATTTACATGTTCACCCTAACGAATATGTTGAGCCTTTGCCAGTGCTTCTGTGAGAGTATCTGTGTTGGCCAAGGATTGACCTTTGAACATTTGACAATTCTGCGACCTTGCCCACATCCACATCCACATTTATGTTACATATTGCGGTTAATGAAACAACTTTAATATGAATTAATTTTCGGTTGACGGGTTTCCAGAGGTTTTTATTCGTAAAATTAATCAAACATATGTTTATTTACATTTGAGTGGAAAATGTAATTAAAAACGATGGCCAAATATGTTAATAAGCAAGTTCCTATATTATTTTATTAAAAATAATACACGCTCGAAGGGTTTTGCAAATAGTAATAATAATATAATGATATAGAGTTTTTTGTTAAAATTGTGCGCTCCAATAAATAAACATGCCCCTGACCAAAAAAAGAGTATTTGAAAGCATTTGAATCAAGTGCAAAGCAATTTTGAAACAGGTAAGAAAAGTCGTTCGGCCTTCGGTCAACACGTTCTACGCTGTCTGGGCACTAAATCACAATTTATGCTGTTCTCACGTAAAGCCCATTAGGGGGACATCAAAAAATTATTACTATAGCGTTTTATTTACGATTATTTGATCAAATATGGGCCAACGACAATGACGGCCATGTCTGTATGCCATTTGTGGTATGCCAACTGGGCGTATAATGTTCTGTGTGTTAAGGGTCATAAAGTTAATGCAATCCAAACACTAGCAAATAAAACAACAAACAGGATCATGGTAAAAGGACGAGGCGCACGAACTGTCTGGCCTGCTTGGCACGTCCCAAAGGTGGCCAGTAAATGCAAAATTGAAGAAAATCTAAATGGGGTCAGCAATCAGTAAACTGACAGTTTTAATGGATATTCAAGTCTTCATGTACTCGGAGACATTTTGAGTTTTTGAATAAGCAACGAAATCGGCTATTATTTGTTTAAACATGGCTCATTCATGGAGCCATATAAAGTTATATTTAACATCGTGTATAATTTTAGAACAAGTCTAGTTGAAACTATCTGAACGAAACTCGACCCAAAGCCGGTGGATGGCAGGCATCAGGTGTGTGTGCTTTCGGCCTGCTGGAAAATGTAAACACGTTTTAATTAAAATACTAAGACAACAATAATAGCTGAGGCTCTCACATGGGCCATCCAGGAAGGATGTCAAAGTCAGCAGCTGGCCAGGAGCACCATTCCGGAGCCAGTTCACATGAATTTGTGGTGGGCAGGCGGAACAGGCTGGTACAGGAACAAATCTAATCGCATTCACCGAATGCCTTTCCCAAGGATTTTGTTTGCATGCAAAGGACATAAACAACCGAAAGCTGTTTGGGATGCAAACAGTGATAAAAAAAATGGAAATACCTTTTCAATTATTGTATAAATAAATAGTTTCAACGCTTACAAGTCAGTTATTTGTACAAACTTTGAACTCAGCAAACTAAACTGGATTTCATTTGCACATAAAAGTTATGAAAATATTAGCTTTGGCTTTATAGCCAAGAGTATTATGGTTTTGTGGCGGATGCTTTTCTCCCAGTGCACGCACGTGTGCCCCAGGTTGGGGAGTCCCAGGAAGCAAGCTATGTAAGGGTGCTGGGGACTTAAAACAGAGTTCCTAGCAGACAAGTGCCTAATGGCTGCGGCTAATGAATGATGACAGCATTTAATGCCACTCCCTCCACTGCCTTGACCAGGATCATTAATAACCCGGCCGCCCAACAATGCCAGATGTCAGAGTATCAGCAGCAGCAGCAGCAGCCGCAACACCTTGACCAATAAAATCAAATTAAACAACAAAAACAGTCCGTTGACCCAGGCCGGTAAATGCTGGCTAAATTATAATTGCCAAAGTTTGAGCAACCGGCCAAAATGTTGACCACAGCCCATTAAAAACCGAAGCCGGGCTAACAATGAACTCATCAACGATGCTTGTTAGTGTTTAATCCACGGAAGTGCGATTGGATCCTGCGAGTGTGGGCTCAGTCCAGAACGCACACTTAATTACTCCTGACCCGCCGGCAGCCAAATTAATGATGCTTAAAAGTGAGAGAGCGAAATAAGAGGGGCGTAAAGGGCATGGCGCACTGCGTGCGGTGATGTGTGACCGAAGCTGACTGCATTGCTCATACGCCCCGTTGCACAATTAACTCGGTTGCGCCGAAACAGGTGAGGTAACGGTTAAGGGAATTCCAAGAGTTATTGAAGGTGAAAGGTGAACATCGCAGGCTAACGATGTTTTCCTTCACATTACCAGAGTTAAGATTTTTTGGGTCTTTCTCAGACTAATACCTTTTGTTTGCTTAATTTTTTAATTAAATTCCGTTTATTCCGGGACCTGCTAGTAGTTTTTAGCCTCTGAATACTGAAATTTTAATTAAATTTGGTTTGTTTGATCCAAGTACACCCAGCTTAAACGGCGCTTGAAAAAATGAGCAAATGTTTAGATTTGATATTTAATAATTTGCCCTTTTAACGAAAACTGAAATTGTTGGACTGACTCTGGCCCAGAAAATTGCTGCCGACATTCGCCGGGTGTTTGGCTTATATTGTTGCCATTATGGCATTACAGGTTCGATGAGGCCCTGGTGTGTTGGCTTAGTTGCGGAGCCAAAGCCAAATGGCAAACATCGGATGCATTGGCCTGGCCAAACCTCGGACCGTTCAAACAAAACCGTCCGTGTGCAGTCGACCCGGAGGGCCAAATAGTGGCCGTATACGGGTAAACGGCTTACCCGGAATGGGGGCTCTATGCCGAATATAATTGTTACATTGAAGTGGCAAATTATTATTATTTGTAGTAGCCGCATTAGAACTTTCGCAAATTGGTTTTATTTCAGCAGCAAGTATCGTGTTTTCACAGACTGCCAAACACAAGCGTACACATTCGCAGGATGTGCAGGCGTCCCCCGGGGCAGGTCAAATAATTATGCAGGCGCCGGGCCAAGCTCCAAAAAATGTTTCGCATATTTAAGTTATGCATGGGCATACATAAATACGGAAAGTGGATCCAACCCCCCAGAAAAACTGAGCATATGTGGGGGTCGTGCATAGATTTGCATTTGTTATTATCATTCCAAAGGTGATTATTGCCATTACAGGGAATTATATTTGTTGTCAGGACGATTTCAGGGTTGAGGAAATATTTACGAAACATTTTCTTCTAGAAAAATCCGTTTAATGTCGTTTTTTTATTTATAAATGTCAATTATTCTAGAAAATTACAAAAATAAACAGCAATTTGTTTTTGATTGGCTCCTGAGTTTTAGCCAAAAGGCAAGTAACAGGTAAAAATATATAGAGAGCATAAACCAATTGACCAAGGAATCCATATCCACTGACCCCAAATACCTTAAGCCCCCCTAGGGACCCATCGCTTTTCCAGCTTAAGCGAATTTTGACCAGCTTTAAGTTACCTCCGGCCATGTGGGAGGCACTTCCTGATGCTGATGTCAATGTCGGCATCGACTTGGGCAATGTTCGAGAGCTCCAACATGTGCAATAAAATTGCGAATCTCTCGAATCGACAATTTTCCATTTTATGGCACACTTCGCTGACAACGGTCTCGATTCTCTCGCTTTATCGAGTTTATTGCGGGTAAATGCGCTGCGAAAAAATCAACAATAAATGCACACAGATGCAATGTATTTAAAATTCGCATATATATACGTAAGTATTCCCTCAACTGACTTTATATGTAGCACACAATTCTGATTATTTGGTAAACATGGTGGATTTACGTATCCAAGACAACTGTAAAATGGCCAAGGGAGCAAAATGTAAAAGGATATTGGGTATGAAAAATATATGTATGTGGGGGAGGTGGGGTTGGGATTTCCTTCAACAAGTCGAATTTTATAATGTTGATTGCTTATTGTATTGATATAAATTACAAAAAATTTACCAGACAGAGCAATGAAGCTTAAGCAGAAGCTCCTGTTTATTCGTTTATTCTCGAAATTCATAAAATGTTGTTGATTTTTTCACAAAGCATCAAAGAAGGGTATAAAGTTTTTCAGATAGAATTTATACGGCATGTATTTATGGTCTCCATTTATGGAAATTCACAAACATGAAATTTTGCTACAAACAGTCGACCTCGATTTCGCACATATATAAAAATGTCCTTTTGATGGTTATTTATTATGCTTTTTTCTTTTAATAGCGGCGACGGTAGCCAAATTAAAATTTCTTCAAATAACATATGATACCAAGTGGCACTGTATTTATAAAAAAAAAACATATTCAAGGTGCATAAAAATCAAAAAACCTGAAATATTAATATATCAAAGCTTGAAAAAGGTAATAGGTTTAGAAATCTTTTAGTACAATTTTTATATGGCTGTTTTGTTCTTACAAGAGGAATTTTTCTTTAAACTGCAACAGCTGTTGCCAACATTTTTTGGCTATGAAAATAATGGTAGCAATGAACGAAACAGGCTAAGCCTCGGATAAAAACTCTTCAGCTGTGAGCCAAAACTTTCGCATAAATATTTTAGAAATGAAATATGCACCACTGCAACCATTTTGGACATTTACTATGCACACAAAAAATATCGCAAATAACTGAAAGTGCACACATTTCAGTTTATTTATAGTCCTAAAAAGTGAATGTGCGAGTACATAATTAACAATAAAGTCAGGTGTCAAAGA
The DNA here is from genome assembly GCA_018150405.1 of Drosophila varians. Taxonomy (NCBI): domain Eukaryota; kingdom Metazoa; phylum Arthropoda; class Insecta; order Diptera; family Drosophilidae; genus Drosophila; species Drosophila varians. The sequence goes on along the minus strand of JAECWK010000015.1, from coordinate 15,202,930 downwards.
GAGTATATTAAATGAAAGGACAAAGAATTTCCAAAGTATCCTCTGGAAAAGTGCATTTAGAAGCACCTGCAACATTTATTATATCCATCTCTGGAGAGGAATAGAAGACCGGGGTCTCTGATTTTGTATTTCGAAAGCGAATTGTTCTGGCCAGCTCTTTCCAACCCGAATTCCCAATTCGGCAAGGCAGTTCTAACGTTTTCATACACAAACGATCGCACGGAGATGAGGAGGGGATGGCTTCGAGGTTGGATAATGGCCACTAACAGAAGGGTTTTGAGGGTGGATGAGGGTGGCCTGGAGGAAACGCCAACAATCTAAAGCTCCACCTCAGAGCCATGCCAAAAAAAAAATCGCCCAGCAGCCGTAATCAGTGCAGCCAATGCAAAAATTGTTCACAAAATGAAAACTAATCGATGGCCGGGGGAAAGGGGTAAGAGTGCTGCGAAAACCCGCCACAATGGGTGGTGGGCGTGGGAGGTGATGGGTGGGGGGTTGTTAGCCAAAGTGGGCGTGACCGGTTTGATGGCGTTCCTTTAGGTGTTTTACACGCTGGACGTGCATAAAATTGCTCACAGCCGGCGTACGTGGCATGGGGCATAGCGGAAAAAGGGGGTCCGGAAAGTGGGGGTCTGCGTCGGATTCCCATCACGTATCGCAATTTAAATTAACACTTTGATATTTTTAGCTAAACGTGTCGCGGTTTTTTGCCCTGTTCTGAAAGAGAGTTCAACATCAGGACTCCGGGCACCGGGCTCCGGACCTTTGGCGCCGCATAATAGAGCATTTATTATTTTAATTAAGCGTTTAGTGTCTAACGAATGGGGCAAGTGAATTATATACTGACCCGACCTAATGTTTTACATATAAATCATAGCCAATCCAGAGCAATCCATTCCCGCACCCCCAACCTGGAATGGATTACCCATTTTCGATTTTCAAATTCCGTGTATTGTTGGCTGGAAAGTTTTAATGAAAACCCCAGAACCAGGATACACACAAAACGGTGGGGAAATCCCTTTTCGCATAATGGCCCAACAAATTAGTTGTTTGTTGCCGGGCAAGCAGAAAGGTGCATCGTGCAACAAGCTGGGCGAAAGCAAATGGGGCAAAGGAATGCATAATTATGGACAAAGTTCTCATTTATTTTCGCGCTGAATTAATTAAAAGTTCACTTATGCACGAAATTTGCATAAAAATTACATTTTAATTGCGCTTCATTTGCGAGGAGGACGGCGACTTGTCTTCGTCAGATCTTTGTCCTTGGCTCGGTTATGAGAGAATCCCTTCTGTTTGCAAAGGCATTGGCATCCAAGGGGGGTTCGTTCTGCCGGAAAAGTGACGGCGAAGTGCACTCCAGACAGACAAGGACACTTGGAGATCCACTACAAAGCGCACTTGCCAGTCGTAATGAAAAAACACATTTTCTCCCAGAGCCTTCGCCTTGTCCTTATACGGATGAGACGGTTAAAAAGAAGCAGAGGGAGCCGTAAATTTATGCAATTTATTGGATTTGATTTCAATGCATTCGAGATATATTATTGCAATGATTTCCGTTAATGAATGCCTGCTTATTATTGAACTATGGATAATCGAGCTTATTTTAATTTGTATATTTCTTCCATGACTAAAATACGATGGAAATCTTTTCAATCACTTGCAGCAGCTGAGTAAACTCCAAATCTCGGGTGACACTGTGACAGTAATTTTCAGTTCATCGCATTAAATGTGCCCCTATTAGCTTAACAAGTACCTGACAATTAAGTTAATTCCCGTACGCAAACATCAGCGAACATTAACGCCTTTGCCAGGACCTGTGAGATAATGGGGGCGTACGCCCAACCATCGACCAGAACGTATCCTTGAGGGATGGAAAGCTGGCAGACAACACCCCTCGGCATTTCATCAACTTGGTCCAATGCACAGAGCCAACTCAACGAGGAGGGAGATGTTGAGTGGAAGGAAGTTGGCCAAAATGTTCTCAAGTTTCGGCAGGATTTGGCCTGTTCTTGTAGCTGTTGATGATTTTTTCCGTTTGCTTTTTTCGTATTTGGGGATTTTTGTTTATTTTTTTTTTTTGCTCATTTCCGAAATACGGGCAACCTGAGGTTTGTTTTAATTTGCCGCCTCTCTATGAGGCATCCTCCAGCCAGAGCCATTGTCTTACCGAACGAAGCAAAACTTTTGCATTTTCTCATTTTCGGAAAATGTGCAAAGGGATTTGTTTTCATGTCTGCTCCTTGTGGTCCTGCTGTTCCTGTTTCTGTTTCTGGTCCTGTTCCACGCATTCGTGGGTTTATGTTGTTGCATGATATGATTTCTGCCTTTGTCCCCGTTTGCCTTTACGGTAGTAGGAGGGGAGGTGGTCGGTCGTGCTCCTTTGAGATTATTTTTGTGATGCGGCGGCACAAAAGACAACAAACGGGCCCAGCTCGGATCCTACTCTGACTCTGCCTCTACGTCTGCGTCTGCGTCTGCCTCGGCTCCCCTAACCCAACACTGCAAATAAATAAAGCCAAATACATCTGTTTTCCCATAAATTGTACGAGCATGAGCATCTGTGGATACGAGTGTACTTTTATGAACAAGTACGAGCCCCACCACCGAAATGATATCTTGCTGTGGGTTTGTTTTGCTGGAAAGTTTTCGGGATGCTGCTGCGGTTTCTTTGGCGATAATCTCAAATTATCTTTTGTGTACTCGATCCGGGGACCCGGCTTGGGGATTACAATAATGCTGAACTGTTTGCTGGAAAAATACAACGCACATCCGGATAATTATACGCTGTTTGGTCCAAAATAAGCTGTTTTTGTTTTCAAGCGTTTTGCTTTGTTTCTATTGCTAGTTCGAGAACTTTACGAGTCCGATTTCATAGATAAATCTGGGCACCAGGACCCGCCCGGTATGCCGTGTATGTTTTGTCTGTGTGTTTGTGTATCAGGATTGGTTCCTTTGTTGTCGAATATATCCTCTTGCGCCAGCTGGCGGGGGGCATTTGCCTATTAGGCCACGTTCCCGGCATCCTGTGGTAAATTACATTGTTTTATTTGAATTACGATTTGTGCTGGCCAGGACATCTCTGGAGCATCTCTGCATCTCTCTATCTGCCTGCCACCACGTGTCCCAGACATGAAAGCTGCTTTGGCGTAATTTAATTTGTCCCACTCAGAGGCAAATGCGTGTTTATGTGATTGTCCGGATGCCGGGGTGGAGAAGGGAACGTCCTGCTGTAATGGGAGACAGGATCGTTAGGGAGCTACTTGGAACGCGCGATAAGAGATTACGCACTCCAATACGCAGCCATCGCAATTGCATTATTCACGCGTGTCAAAAGTCGTGGCATGTCAGGACTCTCATTTTAATTGAATAAATCAGGAAAGCCGGCAAAAAAATCCTTCGAGCGTGGGCTGCTCGCGAAACAATTAACTCTCGGATGCCAGGAAACTTTACAATCCCCCAGCTCAAATAGACTCCATGCTGCAGTGTCCTGGACTCTTCGCTCCACTCAATTGAGACGGGTTCTTGGTGGGTCGTTTATTTTACCAGCGAACATGCTAAAAAGGATGCGCCGACAGGAAGAAAATCTCCTCTAGCTAACTCGCCGTGTCTTGTGGCACGTGGCACGCTGCGGAACTTTCGTGGCGTGAAACAAGTGCAAATACCGGCATGATGGCTCCCTCGCATTTTTCGTGGCCGGGGTAATAAATGGTCAAGGGTTGTCCTTGCACTCCTGGCTGAGCATGGCTGCCCGCAAATTGTGTCCCGACTCCGGATGTTTTCCATTTTGCGAGCCTCATCTCCTTATGCACTTCGGGGAAATTAAATTGAGGAGTTTCTTTTGGGGAAAATAAGCTGGCTACGTGTTTCACCATTGATTTTTCTAAGATATATATTTTATTTTTTCATGCTATATGAATATGCTACAGTTTTACTTTCATTATTTGAGCAAGAAGGCTCGTTAACCAAGTTAAAATAGTGGTGAGTGCCTTTTGGCCAAAATGCATAGATTTTAGTCACCTTTTTCCAAACAGTTTATTTAATTTTTATCCGATTTTAAAAAAGAATATCATTTATGAATCAGGAAATTATTCCGCTTCAATCTGCGTCAAAAGATTTTAAAAGTAAAACAAAAAATATTTTTGCGATTTTTGACATTTCTAATGAAATTTTTTGACATTTCCTAAATTGCAAAAAATTGGAAAAACATTTTTTGTTCGATTTTCAAAAACTTTTGATGCAGATCGACGAAGATTAAAGCACTGATTTACAAATGCTATTCCCTTTAAAAATCTGACCAAAATTGGGTAAACAATTTGCAAAAAAGTGACTAAAAACTCTTAATTTTGGCCCAAAGGCACTGCCCATGATTATTGGTTCGGCTCTTGGCCAAAATTGATCATTTTAATCCTGTTGACAAACCTTTATATATCTCACCAAAAATATAAAAAATCTAGAATTACTGTGTAAATAGCCAAAGGGGCGATGGCCACTCATAAGTTACAATGTGTATAAATAAGAAAATCTTATCTGAACCGAAATGGCAAAAAGCTTCAACACATTATTGATCTACTAACTAAGGCAAAAATGTGTAACAAACTCAACAAAGTTTCCCAGCCAAAGACTACAAAGTAAAAATTCGTAAAAATAATAGAGCAAAAACGCGGAAAAGACAGACGATGTCTGGGGCAGGACGACGAGGGGATTAAATGGAAAGAACTGGACGCTGGCAAGACATTAGCACTGCAGGAAAAATCCAATGCCAGGTGGAAAAAACATGCGAAAAACTTGCGAAATCGGGAATAGAAGCGACATTCACGTGTGTGTTCGTCGTTCACGTCTATCTGCTTTGTTGGAAGACATATGCTTGGCACTTAGGTGCCCTGCTCTGCTCCCAATTCCATTCTGTTCAGGTGAGTCTGCTCACCTGGCAGGGCTTTTTCCAGCTCTTGGGCAAACGCAAACGCTTTTCATGCATTAGTTTTTGCGCAACTGGCGGCGTTTTTGCAGTTTTCAGTTTTCTTCATTCTTGGTCTTTTTGGCATTTTACACCCCCCCGGCCCACCGCCCACCACCCACAGCCCTCAGCATCCGGCTTTCGTGTGTGAATGGTTTTTGTGGTAAATGTTTTTCGATTCGCTTTTCCTAACAAAAATTCTTAGCCAACGCATCGCTCGCTGTTCACGCCGCCGAAAAGTACACAAATTTAGCGTTTTATTTTGCACCTGCTCCGGCAGCCTCTCAATTCGCATTCGAAGGTGTGTGGCAGTAAGTGCTTCGAAAGGGCGGAAATAGAGCTTATTATGGCAGCCCACTTCACTACCCACTCACTCGATTTTGGCCAAGTCAAAGGCGTCGTCCAAGCCATTCAGTCAGCCGCTCGATTCGCTCATTTCGCAGTTCCCAGTTCGCAGCTGGCTTTGAATCGAGATTGAATGGAATCGGAGCGGAGCAAGTGCCATAGAAATCGCATAGAATTTCCCCTGAATGGGGACCTCGTTTACCACACATTCTCAAGAGTCATTTGTTCCCTTAACCGACCCAAAACATTTTAGCCCATTTGTGGCTTCTATTTATGAGTGGCTGGCTCTCTATTCTATTCTTGCAGGCAATGGTTTAACTGATCTGTCCCGATAAAGGGCAGTTTTAAATTTAATTCCTGATTTAATGTTGACTTTGATTTGCTTATTTTGGTAAATATGGTTTAAGTTTAAAAATAACACGACTTTTGAATTGAAAATTAAAAGTCAGTTAAGTAATTGCTTAGAATTTAATCAAAAGGAAACGAAGCATCAAAATCCCAGTAAGAGAGTCAAATAAATATGGTAATTGGTAAATAAGAGGAGTACACATCAATGCATTCAATAAAGAATCAATTGATTTCCAGTGGAGAGCTTAGAACCGGACTCGGTAGTGCAGCAGGTAAACAGGACTAGCTGTGGAGCGTGGAAAATTGTATTGTTTCCACTTAAGGATGACGAAGCAGGAGTTGCATGTGAATAAATTGAGCTATTTTTAGAAGAATTTTCTAGCCAAATGTGTTGGGGAATTTTATTGACAGAAAAAGCGAATATGTGAAAGGCAATCAATACGCACAGGTCTTGAACAAAAATGTTTTGGGCCAACTAACCGCATCAAAACAGAAAACGTTCGCTAAGAAAAATGTTTACCGAGCAATTCAAATTATGATGTGAGCAATGCAAAAAGGCTGCCATAAAACTGTTTGTAGTACACAATAGGGGACCGGCCAACGAGCATTTGTGTTAAATTAAAACCTCAGCCTCTAAAATAGAGAGATGACCTCCAAAAGAAACATGTTGGCAGGCGGACTGAGTGAAAAGTTCATAAATTGTATGCGTGCGTGCTGCTAAAATTGTCAGAACTTTTGTCAGGACCACCCCAAGTAGAATGTTTCGGAAGGTTCGGGCTGGAAGGATATTCGTTTGCTTTGAGGACGACATGTGCTGAGTGGCCACAGCCGGGTTGAGTTGTGGCCTGGTCTGCTCAACAAATGTCACTCGGCATGGATACAAATGGAACCCGAAATGGCACTGGGGTAGTCTTAAAATGATATTTCGGAGTGTCCACATCGACAAATGTAATTGACATTTCTTTAAGCGTTCATGTGTTTGCAACTTGAAAACATCCAAAAACCAGAGCCAAGACAGGAACTTTGGGTTCATCCTTGTCTCGACCACATGTCGTACTGTACTGCCGAGTCCGTGCTATTCGGTCCGAAACGTGTCTTCATTCAAGATGTGGTTTTGGTTTCGCTTCTACATAGATTTTACTATCACGATTATTACTACCCTAGAGATATTTTGGATTTTTTCCATGAACATTAACCCCAAGTAAGAGGCTACCCAGAGTTACTTTATCTGCACAGGCTATCCAGCTCCTCAGGTATCTTGTTATTTTGACAACCAGCTAAAAGACCACCAAACTTGACCAAAGAGTGACTTCTTGTTATCCTAATGGCGCAATATCCAGCCAAGGGTTTCGTTCTTTTCCCCAAAACATCAGGCCATAAAATCATAAGAATGAAGCCAAAGAAGCGGAAGAAAAGTAGTAGGGACCCCGAGCCCGGACCAAATCGAAAAAGTTTCCGCTTAGGCCCGGCATTAAAAACTTGGCAGCTTGTTAAGCCCGGGTGAAGAGCAGATGTAGTTCACAGGACCGGGGGCCAAATTAAATCCGCAAACTGTAGACAAAATGCAATAAAATAAATTGCAGCGATATCCGCAAAAACCAAAGCAGGGAACAAAGCTTAACAAAATAAAAGTTCCTTATAAATGATGCTGCTAACCTTAGTTTCGTTTTTTGCCAGCTCTCGTGTATTTGGAGTGAGTGTAATATAAATTTTCAACCAAGTCGAGCCAGGAGCCAAATGAAAGGTGACAGCTGGGATGGGGGCAGGAGCAGGAGCAGGAAGCCCAGGATAGAGGCGGGTTGTATGGCTAAACAATAGTTCTGGCAAAAAATAAGTTGAAAAAGAATGAGAAAAACTTAAGTGCCCGTTAAATTTCCCAGCGGACTAATGATAAAAGTTACGCGACTCCACGGCTACGCCCCTTAACGCCGCCACACAGCCGGCTCACGCCCCCGTTTTACCACCTTTGCCGCATCATTCCTCTTGGCTTGTCGGATTTGTTTGCTCTTTAACCCTTTCCATTCGGAGCCTGCTCATTGTTTTTACCCTTAGCCAGCTTTTCCGTTGTTTTTCCACCTTCTTGCCTGGAGAAGCGGTAAATACATTGCGGCATTCAAGTTAATTTACCACAAGAAAGGAGCCAGAAAGGAGTTACAGCGGAAAAGGAGTAGAAGCGGCTGGGAGACTGGGAAAAAATGCAATGAAAATTATGTTGAACGTGGCCAAGGGATCGTAATTAGTTTACTGCCATTTAACTCGCTACATTAGTTGCAATTACGCCGTAAATATTGTCCATTTAATGTTTAATTAATTTGAATTTCTGGAAATGTTTTTTTTCCGAGCGGGTCTTAGACTCGGTACCCTAGGCGGTCCTTTAACCACTCACAACTTTATTGAATTTCAAAGAATTATTACCAATCAAATAATTTTTCTTGCAAATGTGATTGTGAAAGCTGATTGATTTGGCGTCAAAAACCATCGAATGGCCACTTTAAATGTTTCAAGCATTTTTCAGAAATTTAATTGATGCAAATCGTTGTACGGATTTCCATTTAAATATGTATTTCACCATCCGTTGTTGATACAGTGTTCGGGCGTGCGTGCTTCTCGATTTGTGTTTGTTATGTGCTTTGCATAATTTAACACTCTGCCTTAAAAACAATCAAATTGTCAAGTGTCAAAAGGTTCTTGTCAGGTCCCCGGGCTCACCCCGCTCATCGCCGCCCCACGCAAATGTAAATAAAAATGCATTAAAAATGTAGCTGTAATTTGCACACCCACACCTCCTTTGTGGGTGGTGGGTGGAATGCGAGCTGTGCAACCGTAAGTGGGTGCTTGTGTGCAATATTTTGCATTTGCCTGCCAGTTTTTTCCGGCTTACTCCGACCACAAAGTGTTGGCCATTAACCGAGCGCAGTCTGACCCAGTGGCAGATGCAATCCCCTCCTGCCCGCACACACGCTGGGGCGCGTGTTAATTTGAATAAATTATTAAAGCACGTGATGAGCCCGACCTTTCAACCAATTGGGGCAGCCGCCGCCATGTCGACGCCCATCGGAAACGCATCCACCCACCCCCTGCCACATGCCAAGTGCAATTAAGCACGAAAAAACCAATCAAACTGGAAATAAATTGCGCCATAGTTGCAACAGTCTCACAGAGCGGCCAGGGTTTGCCATACGGCGCCGATTTTTTTATCGCCAAGCCAGCAAAAATGGCCGCCCCATCCGGGTGTTTTGGGGTTTTTGCTCTCGAAGGGGGTTTCCCTTTTTATTGTGGCCGCTGGGCGAAAATTGTTTGCATTGCATTCTCTGCTGATGCATGCGTTTCGAGAAATATTTGCAATTTAGCAAAATACACCCGGAAGCGGTTCCGGATTGAAGCCTCAGATCCCGATCCAGCTCAGCTCCTTCCCTCCCCTCGTCTGGCGCAATTCGCAATTTCGATTTTTGCATTCATATTTGTATTTGGTTTTTGCCAATCGCTTTCGGACCCTCGACTTTCAACAAGCCCGGGAGTGCGTGCCAAATGACGGCAATTAAGCTATGTATTGCTCGGATTTGTGTGCGTTTTTTCGTGCTTGTTCTTCCTTTTTACCTGAAAATCGGTTATCGGAATGGGTTAGTTGATTTAGTTTTTATTTAAAAAAGTTAAGCTTGTCAAATTGATATATTGACAAAAAAAATAAAAGCCATTTCCTTTCGCCTTATGGTCCTTTATTTAGGCTAGTTTAATATTGTAATTCCAGTTTATCTAGGACCTAATGGTATTGTTAATACCTTAATTGTTAAAAGGATAATAAAAGGGATAAGGAATCATTGCAGTGCAGCCTGTTGCACAGACTCCACTTCGCTGGGTAACAGACCAAATCAATTTTCGAGTCCAGTGATGCATCAGGGTATAAAATAAAGTATAAATACAATTTGTATGCTTGATGTAATTTCATTTCCACTTATCTTGGTATTTTCTCTGCATTTTGCTTCATGCGATTGATTTATCGCACAAGAAATAATAGGCAGCCAATGTCTGGGCGTCCTGCGGAAGGACTAGCTCCCGCCTCGGTCCTTTCTTTCCGTCGATTCAAGATTCAATCCCTGAGCCGGGTTCAGTTTATATTCAAATGCTTACGCTTAAATGTCAATAATACGTGAAATTGAACTGCCAATTCAATCTTCCCAACTACTCCGTTCGGTCTTCGGTCTTCGCTTCCACTTCTCCAGTGAAATCATTTCCATATAAGCGATTTCCCATCTCCTCTATTTATATGTACCCATATGTATGTGTGTTTCTTTTCTCCTCGCTGGGAATCTTTTTATTTTGCGAAGCAAATTCTTTCTGTTTATATGTGGAAAAACTATTTGCAAAAGTCTCAAGTGTGCTCGCTCCTCCGAATGGAAATTGGGCGGGGGGGGGCTGATGCAGGAGGAGGTGTTGGACTTTTTTAAACGACGCCTGCAAATTGTACGCAGATCACATTACACTTGCAACGGCGGACTGCCTCTGTGGATTGCTTTACATTCGGATGCACTTCCTCCCTATCGCATCCAAAAAATTGAAAGATTTATTTCTTAGTTCTTTGCGATTACATTTCCACCGAGCTAATGTGTTCCGATCCAACGGCTATGCCGTAGCAGTTTGTCAACTGTCATTGCATCAGACATTGAATGGCGACCAGCGCTGCAGCGCTGGGGGACTCTTTATTCCCGCCGCCCCACCAGGGGGGAGTGGAAGCGCCAGACTTGTCGCATTTTGTTGACAACTACATTGCAAATACGGCAAAGTAATCAGTATTGTGTAAATAACAAGTTATGTGGCTGCGAGTGCAGCTGACAATGAGAGTGGTAAGCGATATGCAATCAGGCGCAAATAAATCCTGAAAGGGAATTCAATGCAGTCGAGAATATCGAAATGTTGCTGCATACTTTCAGCGAATTGGGGGAACCACTCGGAAATAATTCAATAGTGGGTAAGGTCAGCTGCTAAGCACCTTAAATGTAATGTGAAAATAGCGCAAAAGCAGTTCAAGCGGTGCGTATTGTATGCATTCTCAATGGGCAGTTGTCAGACTTCCTCAAAATGAAGGCAACCCACCGAGAAGAGGTGAAAATGTCCAAGAAAACTTGGTCATTGGGCCAGTTTGTCGCTGCTTTTCCCATCGAGTGGTCGGTATCCGTCAACAATAATCTAATATTTCTGTGGGTATTGTTGCATAAAATAAAAAACTAAATAAGTATAACTTTTTCTGATGATGTTTGATGATGAAGTTATTTAAAATCTAAAGCTTGCTTTAGTTCGCTTTCTTTGAGTTTCAAATCAAAAGGATGTTTACAATAGAACTTTAAAGGAGTTTTAAAGACTCCCTGACTAAAATTCAAGCGCCTTTTCTTTTAGGGAATTACTTTGTTACTTTGAATCTGAATACAAAATATTATTTTGTAATATCTAGGATGTAACCAAATTAGTGTTGCCTACACTTTCCCGTCTCGACGGCGCCAGCGAAAATATTCAATCAATTTTTTGATCGATAGATTTAGAAAGAAACTATTAGAAAACAAAGGAAAAGAGAATACCCTTCTCCGTAGGGTTGGAGGCCTACCTTTGGGTTTTTTTTAAGAGACAATGACCCCATTCAAGGCTCTCACAATGTGGCTACTCACATCACGTGGTTTTCACTTTCCATTCTGTCTTTTAGCAGCAAATCTACCTCTGGCCATGAAATGCTGGTCATGAAAGTTTTCTCCGACTAATCACTGGACAAACTAAAGGCAACTGGCTGACTTTGAGAAGGATTTTAGACAGCCCGGAAGATGAATCAAGAAGCGGCAGCACCAACACCTGCTCCAGCCCCCGTGGTGCCACCTGTTGCCGCCACCCCAGCACCTGCCGCAGCGTCTCCTGCAGCAGTATCTCCGAATGTAGCTGCTGCAGCTCCTGCAGCAGTCCCTGCTCCTGCGGCAGCCGTAGTTCCTGTGACAGCCCCTGCCCCAGCGGCAGTCCCTGCTGCTGTCGTAGCCCCTTCTCCTGCCGTAGTTCCTGCTCCTCTTCCAGTAGCACCTCCAGCTGCAGCTCCTGTTGCAGCTTCTGTTGCAACTCCTTCTCCTGTCCCAACACCAGCTCCTGTAGTATCTCCAATTGCAACTCCAGCTGTGACACCTGCTCCTGTTTCAGTCAGTGCTCCTGCCGTTCCTCCTAATCCTGCATCACCTACAGTGCCTGTTGCTTTTGCTCCAGTGGCCGCTCCAGTGACGGCTCCTGTGGCTGCTCCTGTGGCTGCTCCTGTGGCTGCTCCAGTCGCTGCTCCTGTGGCTGCTCCTGTGGCTGCTTCTGTAGCTGCTCCTGTGGCTGCTTCTGTGTCCGCTTCTCCAGTGGCTGCTCCAATAGCAACTCCAGTAGCTGCTCCTGTGGCAGCCCCAGCAGCTGCTCCTGTGGCTGCAGCAGATGCTCCTGTGGCTGCCCCAGTAGCTTCTTCAGTGGCTACTCCAGCCGTTGCTCCAGCTGCTGCTCCAGTCGCTGCTCCAGCCGTTGCTCCAGCTGCTGCTCCAGTCGCTGCTCCAGCCGTTGCTCCAGCCGTTGCTCCAGCCGTTGCTCCAGCCGCTGCTCCAGTCGCTGCTCCAATCGCTTCTCCAGTGGCTACTCCAGCCGTTGCTCTAGCTGCTGCTCCAGTCGCTGCTCCAGTAGCTACACCAGTAGCTGCTCCAGCCGTTGCACCAGCTGCTGCTCCAGTAGCTACACCAGTCGCTGCTCCAATCGCTTCTCCAGTGGCTACTCCAGCCGTTGCTCTAGCTGCTGCTCCAGTCGCTGCTCCTGCCGTTGCTCCAGTTGCTGCTCCATTAGCTACACCATCCGTTGATCCAGCCGTTGCTCCAGTCGCTGCTCCAGCCGCTGCTCCAGTCGCTGCTCCAGTCGCTGCTCCAGTCGCTGCTCCAGCAGTTGCTCCAGCTGCTGCTCCAGTCGCTGCTCCAGCCGTTGCTCCAGCCGTTGCTCCAGCCGTTGCTCCAGCCGCTGCTCCAGTCGCTGCTCCAGTAGCTGCTCCAGTCGCTCCCCCTGTCGCTGCCCCAGTGGCTGCCCCTGTCCCTGCTCCAGTGGCTGCTCCTGTCGTTGCTCCAGTGGCTGCTCCTGTTGCTGCTCCAGTGGCTGCTCCAGTGGCTGCTCCAGTTGCTGCTCCAGTGGAGGCTCCAAATGATGTCCCCGTAATTCCTGAACCAGTGGCTGCCGCTTTAGAAGTTTCGATTGCCCCTTCAGTGCCGGTCCCCGCACCTGTGGTGGAACCTGTAAATGCGCCAGTTCCTTCTGCCGCACCTGTCTCTGCTACTGATCTAGAAGCTTCTCCAGCAGCTGTTCAAGAAAGTGAGGCAGCTCCAGATACACCTGCTACTGCTGAAGATGTTCCTGCTACTGCTCCTGCGGAGTCTTTAGACGCTCCAGTATCAATCAGTACTGATTCGGTTGTGGAAACTGCTGATGTCGCTGTCCCAGAAACAGTCGAGGCAACAGTTGTTATACCAGAACCACAAGCACAGGACGAGATTGCTGCTCCAGCCGCCGTTGAAGTAACAATCGCTGTAGCAGAAGCAGTTCCTGCCGTCGTTGAGGTTGCAGCATCTAATGTGGAACCTGTCCCGGAAGCTGAAGTCTCACCTGAAGCTGTGGCCGCTCCAGAGACTGCCGAAATTCCTGTAGCCGTTTCGAAGCCAGAGATTCCACCAGTACCTGCTCAAGAATCAGCTCCAGCAGCTGCAGAACCAGAACCTTTGTCAGAAGCTGAAATAACAGCGCCAGATACTGTGCCATCTCTAGAACCGCCGGCTTCACTACCGGAACCTATTGCAGAAATTCCAACGCCTGGGGAGACTGAAGCTGTGGCTGCAGAACCTAAGGTGGAGACTCCACCAACAGTCCCTGAAGCTGAAGTTGCTGTTCCGGAGCCAGTCCCGATTGAGACCCAATCTGTTGCTCCTCCCGTTGCTGAAACTGAAGTAGCACCTGCTCCACCTGCAGCTCCTGAACTCATAACAGTGGAGGAAGTATCTGTTGCAGCCGCTGCTCCGACACCTGAAGCAGTGACTGTTCCTGTTGAAGAAACTCCAACCCCAGCGCCTGAAATTGTAGCTCCTGAAACTGAGCCGGAAGCTCCTCCACCTCAGGCGGCAGCACCTGCACCTGTGCAGGCAGAACCGGAACCCGCCACATCTGCTCCAGAACCTTCTCTTAAACCTGATCCAAGTCCAGAGCCTACGGAACCTACTGCAGAAGTACCTTCTGCTGCGATCCCGGATGCCGTGGAGACTATTCCAGACGCCCCTTCGGATGCTGTACCTCCAGTTGTGGAAGCTGCCGTTGAAATACCGGAAGTTGCCAAAGTGCAAGATGCACCAGTTGCTGTTCATGCAAGCCCTGCAGTAGCTGAAGCGTCTGCAGAAACCACTGCCGATGAAACCATCAATGATAAAATTGAAGAATCTGCCCCTGAACCAGCTGCTGAAGCAGGAGATCCAAGCTCGGTTCCCGTGGCCAAAATAACACCTCTTCTCAGAGATCTGCAAACCACGGATGTCTCACTCTTGGCCATCGCCGCCACTCTGGACGCTATTGGGGAGAAGTTAAAGGACCAAAAAGCTCGCAATCAGCAGGTGATGGACAGGCTGTGTGAAATCGAGAAAATATTGGGGCCTCCAAAACCAAATTAGCTCTCAGATGTTTCTACTGGCTACTAAGAATCAATTATGTTCAAAAATAAAGTAATCCTTAAATAAAGAATAAATTCTCTTGAATTTTATCCTCCCAATTGGTAACCCTCTCAAGCAAATTAAATTATTCAAAATTCATGAAACCAAAACAAGTGTTCGCTTTTCCCTTTTTGGACAAGTTAAGGGGCCGCACAAGCTAATTTGCCAGCAAGGCGAAAATTTGCATTACAAAATGGGTGAGTTCCATAAAGTCCTTCGTGGAGGGAAAGGTAAAAGCGTGTAAATTATTTTCCAAAGTCAGCGGAACAAAAACCATAAATCTCTCTCAACGATTGCAATCAACTGCTTGCGTATTGCAATTGATAATTGAAAATTTATCATCGATTACTCTAAATAAGGGTAACGAATGACACTTATTTTATGGTGGCCTTAGTATATATGTATACATTTATAAATGTTCTTTCCAAATCAATTTGAAACGGAGCTCGGGAAAAAAAGGATTTTGTGCCCCAAAAGTCAATTGAGAGTAATAAAATGGAAACTTTTATGGGGCGAGCTGAAATTGGTGTTTATGGCCCGGCAAGTCCGGTTAAGTCACACACCTACGGCGATTATTCTAATCATTTGCATTGTTTTGACTGCCTTGGCCAACTGGTTGGGCATCCCCCAAAGCTACCCTTGACTGGGTGGCCGGGTGGTAGGACGAGGGCAGTTGAATCCAAAAGATTCCAGTAACATGTTCGACAGTTCAATCTAAATCTATAGGCTGCTCACACACACCCAATGTCGGAAAGGCTAAGCTAAAAACCAAATTCCCATTTGACCATTTTGTCTGGAAACAATAAAATGACCTCTCGCACACATACACTCATGCACACCCGCATACCCATACACAGGCACAAACAAACACACACATGCAGACAAAAACGTACGGAATCCCATAAATGTTGCAAATGGAGCAACAGAGTGAAGTTGTCATGCAGAGGATGCGATGCCTGTTTGTGGTACAGGACCAAAACAACATCTACCCAAAACTGGAAAAAAACGAATTTCCTTTTTTAGACTTTTTGGCATTTTTTGGCAGGGACCGGCAGGAGGCAGCAGATGAAGGTTACACAATCTAACCGCATTAATGCCAACCCAGAGCAGAGCAGAACAGAACAGAGCAGAGCAGTACAGGATGGAACAAGGCAGTTCTCCGGTCAGAGTCAGAGCGAAATGTGTAATTGTTGCCTGGAGGATTTGCAAAAAGATTTTCACTGTCATGTGAGCTGTGTTTAAGGCTTCATTTACTGTGCCTCTCCTGCTGTGTTTACCGCCATAAATGCTATCAAGTCTGCTTAAATGTTCCAAATTGAAATGATCTTTGCATCTGATGCGATGTAAGATATGTAGTTTTCTGCAAAACGTCGCATAATTAGCATAGTAATTGTGGTCCAGAATTAACTGAAGGACATCAGATCCTTTGAGAGAGGTACACCTAAAGTTTTTTTCTAGCAACATAACAAGTTTAAAAGTTTATTTTATGTGAGACTAGTATTTAAATCGATTTCTTTCTATTTTAATCTTTAAATTTATGAATTTATTCTGAAACCCTTTTTTTACTGCACTGAGCAGGACTTTCTGTTAGCCGCAGAAACATTCGTTTAAAATTTACCCGACTCCCAGAGCTATGGGACTCCAGAGTGTGCCAAATCAATCAGTCGGCAATGCATAAATGACACAGTCAGGACAGGACAGGCGCACACCTCGTACTCATACTTCTACATATGGACATCATCCAGCTGTCACACACGGCCGTTGCGGCTAATGTGGTCCCTTGTTGCAGTCCCGAACCACTCCACTCCACTCCTTATCCACTCTAGACCCATCAGTAGCAGCTACATGGGAATTGTACTGCCCCACCACCAACCATCCCCCCTTCAATACCCGCCCATGGAGTCACATTAGCCAGACACGATGAATGTGCCGGGCACTGGACAATGATGATGCCTTAGTGCTTGACTGGCTATAAATTTTGAATTAATTGGTGGCTGCTGAACATCCAGCCCAGAAATTTATGTTTTTCCTGACAGCCAGTACTGGAAATTCCGGGATGTGATTTTGAGCAGCTATTAGGCTGCTCAGAGAGTCACATCGGTTGACCATTTGTTTTAGTGTTGCTGCAAGGCTTTGGCATTTCTATGAAATCTAGTAATTCAGAACAAATACCTTACAAAAATTAACACACAGTTCGACAACCACCCGGCATGTAACGTTTCTGAAACCCTTCCGAAATCTTTCAATTCAAATATACTCTAAGCGATTTAATCAAAACATCAAAACAACCTTAAAATATTTTATGGTTAATTTGTGAGGAAAAAGCGCCGTTAACCAAGTTAACATGGTGGTGAGTGCCTTTGGGCCAAAATGTAAAGATTTGAGTCACCTTTTTGCAAATAATTTATCTATTTTTTAACCGCTTCGAATAAGGAATAGCATTTATAAATCAGGAACTAATTTCGCTTCGATCAGCGTCAAAAGATTTCAAATCTAAAACAAAAAATATTTTTTCGATTTTTGCAAATTTTAATTTTCCTAAATTGCAAAAAATCTAAAAAATATTTTTTGTTCTAATTTCAAAAACTTTTAATGCAAATCGACGGGGATAAGAGTTCTGATTCGTAAACGGTATTAACTTTGTAAATCGGACCAAAATTGGATAAACAATTTGCAAAAAAAGTGACTAAAAACTCTTCATTTTGGCCCAAAGACACACACCATGATTTTTGGTAGGGCTTGATCATTTTAAGTCACCTTTTTGCAAATAATTTTCATCCGATTTGAAAAAGAATAAGCTTTTACGAATCAGGAATTCATTCTGCTTTGATCTGCATGAAAAGATTGGGGTTTTGAAATGTTGTCTCTATATTTCTTAAAAAGCTGAATCAACTTAAAAACCAAAAGGGCAATCCCATTGATATAGGATAAAAGTCTTGGCAAACTCCTTTGCACACAAATAAAATTATATGTTTGCAAATAAAAGCTGCTAAAAACCTCAGACTTTCTATAAAGTTTACTCTATAAAGATATGCGCAAAAGGTCTGTGATGGAAAATCTGTTTTCGATTTTAATTTGATTGTCTTTTGTAATCGGCAGAAGCATCCGTCCAATTTAATCGAATTAATTTCACCGACCCATTTGAGAAGGCACATTATTTTTTCCAGGTCCTTTGAATAATTTTTTTAATTTTTTTGCTCACCCTTCAACAACCGTGATTAATGACTTGTAAGAAAAAAGTGAAAGGTGCGCAGAAGTGGTGTAAGGGCAAAGGACAGCTGAGGAGGAATTCATTTCCGAGGGTCTTGCATGATTGAGTTCTATTGAGAAAAGTGCAGAGCAAAGCAGAATTTTTCGCTTAATTCAAACTGGCAGGGGTAATTTGTGCGATTGTTTTTGTCTGGAATTGAAACGGAATGAAAGTGGAAGGCAGTCTTGTTTTCACCTGGTTAGTTAAAAAGCTAGTTGTTTCGATTAGTTTTAGCATATTACTTTTAAACAGATTTCGTTCACTGTTCAATGAACAGAGCACAGAGAATTTAGACACAAGTCCTTGAAAGGTTTACAATTCATTGCAACCTAATCCTGTATGCCCCCATATGCAATTTTGTAATAAACTTTTAATGTTTTGGCATTATGGACAACTATTTTGAGCTCATACCATTCAATATTTTCAGTTTGTAACACACAATTAGCTGCGGGCCCTAAAATAAAACTGCATCGAGTAAAACAAAGAAATATGTGCAAAAATCGTTTTAATTCACCAATCATTGTGTGTGCTCATGGGTGGTTCAATTATTTAACTACATAAACAATAAAAATAGTCGCAGTTGTGTGCGTATGTGGGTTATTTTAAAAAGTGAATGTGTCTTGTGCATGTGCAGCCATTGTTTTACAAGCCTTTGTGGGATGGCATTGGAATTGGTCCGAAACAGGGAGTGGGGCGTGGATGGGGCCAGACCCAGCCAGAAACTGTCAGTGACAGCACAACGTAAGTAATTTCGCGCATATGTTACGCTGAGGGAGAGGGCGGAGGTATATGGCCGAAAAGGAGTGCACTGTCGGATAAAATGTCAAAAGCTATTGAATTGCAAAAATTAATCTTTTTGTTTGGACAAAAACAGGAGTGATTGTGTTTTTTATCGGAACATTTACATAAAAACAAGTGTTGGCTGCTTTTGAAAGAATTTTGATCGACATTTGAAACATTTTATGGTTTGAAACATTAATTATTTGTAACCGCCAGGCAAATGTCAACTTCAAATAGTTACTAACAACCACTCCATAATAACTAATTACCACTGGAGTTACCACAGGTATTTATGGAATTTAAGCCGAGCTTCCTAAAATCAGACTTTTAAATTGGATTTTTTTTCACGTGTAGATGCCAGGCGCCGTCATCAGGTTCGGCTTAAAGCCGGAGTTCGGCATATTCATGGCTGCTGCACACGACAAATTGAATTTTATGCAAAAGCTTCCGTTTTTGCCACCCCTCCTTCTAATGCCCACTTGCGAAAACCCCCCACCAACATCTTCGCGGTTCCCACGACGTCTATGCCCCGTTCGTTTGCATTATAATTTGGTCTTTTGTTTTCTTTGCTGCTTCTATGCTCTTTGCCAGTCCCCGATATCCTTAGTCATCCCAGTGTTTTGCACTTTGCCACGGCATATCCGGCCAAGACGCGTTCTCAATGCGGTTTCCTCAGCCGGCAGCTGCTGTCCCACTTTCATTCGTATCCTTTTCATCCGCTTTTTTTTTCCTTCTCTCCCAATTTTTCTTTTGGCCAGGACTTTTCAGAGTATTGTGAAAAGCGCCTTTGGACCGCCATTAATGAAGAATTATGTTATCGCGCTGTTAAAATGCCATAATCGTAGGTTTTCCGGCGTCCAAACCCTTTTGGCATTTAATTGACCAGGCTTAAACGATAATGTGGGCTCGGGGGGGTCCCCAGGCTCGTTGAGACCTTCTGCTGGAATTTGCATGAAAGTCCAAATGAGTAATTCCCCAAACTGGTCAATGCATAAAACATGCCAAATAACAATAGAAGAGTTTACGCGTGTAATTGCATTTGTTTCGTTAGCATAAATGGCAGTGTTAGAATCGGCCGCAGGAATATAACATAATTCCGCTCACAGGACCTTGCTCTCTTGCTGTTAACACTTTACAGCTGTTAGTTAGAAATTACGAATATTGCGTATACGCGACCGAAACGCACCCTTCGGCTCGCCTCGGAGCCGATGGCCTTCGCCTGTTAAGGTGTCGCCATTTGGCTTAGTTTCCATTTGGCCGGTGCCAAGCGTGGTTCGCTTCTCGCTTCCAAGCCGTTGAACTTGAATGCATTCGTCTAACAGTGAGACAAATGAATTGTGTACAAAAACACAAACTAGAACGATCACAGAAAAATTGTAGTGATCAGACTTAGTGCTTGTGGCTTTGTGTATTTAAGTTACAAAAATCAAAACTAGAAAAAGGCCGAGTAAAATAAATAATAATTAAAATACCATTAGTGACTAAAAAAAAAAATATCTACTACAAAATAGTGATTAATACGAAGTGTTATTCGTTTAATAAACAGTATTGACACCCTAAAACTAAATTCATTTATTTAAAACGTAAATACTAGTAAAATAAAGTTTATAAAATGTTTTTAAACTCACAACCTGGGTCAATTCATAACCTATCACAATAACAATATGAAAATAACCATAAAAAGTAACAATTGATGGCACAGTTTCGAAATTGAACGGCAATCGAAATAAACTAAATTACAAGGCACAAGAATTCCCGCTTTCCACACCGTCGAGCAGGGTCCAAATGGTTGAGTGTGCCGGAAAGCAGATGGCTAGGACCAAGACGGACAACAGTCAGAAGTCGAGGATGCGGAATGCGAATAGAAATAGGAATTGTGTTAAATCATTTACACTTCCGCTTCTGTTTTGTTTGTGCAATCAATTTAATATTATTTGTGTTATCCTCGGCTCTGGCTCAAGGTCCAACTCCTTCTCGGCCCTAATGCATATGAGCCAGTCGTCCGGAACATTACATTTGTTTAACATTTGAGTTAACGCTTCATTGGTCTACCTACTCCGCCACCATTACTTATGTATGCCTGGCATTTCTCAGACTCAAACTCAGACTCAAACTGGCGTTCGAATCCGCACTCGCACTCACAGTCAGGGACGGACGCAAAGCCCATCTGTTGGCAAAGACAAAACAGCATTTAAATCATTATTCGCAGCCAGACTCGTTCGCCTCCGATCTGCCTCCACCTGGGCTGGCCATCGAGAATCCTTTCAATTCATCCTGCGCGTGTCCTGCATTTGTAAGTCGAAACGGTGGGCGTGTTCGCCCACTTCCTAGATGGCAGCTGGCTGGCTAGCAGGCTAGATGGCTGGCCATCCATATGTACTCCTTTTACGCCCCACTAAACACCCGCATAAATAAATTTCGTTAATGCCAAATAGTCTGGGGCGTAAAAGAAAGATGAGGTAGCACAAGCGGGGAGCAGCGGTTGGCCAAATGGGATGCCCTTGCCAAAGCTTACCCAACATGTGGTATGATTCCGGAAATCCAAATCTCCAACATAACGTAAATTAATTTTGGTTTGTCTGCTAAATGTATCTAAAATAATATTATTTTAATATTGTTTATAATTTATGTATTCAGTTTTTCTTGTTTAATATATACCTAATATTTTCACTAAAGTAAAATTGTTATATTTTTGGCTGGAGAATATAAAACTGGAAACATTGTGGTTGGATAAGTACCGCTAAGAGCGCCCACATAACTAAAACCTACCTAAAACTTACACAAACATATCAAAAACAGGACTCGGCACAAAATGCCGGCCATAAACTGGGGCACGGACTGGAGGAGCATGAGAATTTAGAATGGCTGTAAAGGAATACGAGGATGGGGGACCTTGCCCGACCGGTTAGGAATTGTGGGAATATTTAAAATTGGCCACGTGTTGTTCTTGCTGCCCAGCTTACCATACGACATTTTTCGCTTTTAGTTATTTTAGATTGCCGCGACAAGCTTACCGTGCAGTGCAATTTGAAAATATGTTAACCCTGCGATTTTGTGCGCCAAAGGACAGCCAGCAACGCGAAGGAAAGGAACATATCGCTGCATTTCGTGTCAAGGCGTATACGCGATATTAACAAGAACAACGAGCACTGCTCCTTTCTGGGGCCGCGGCAGGGATAAATTTGCAAAGGCTCCAGCGGCCCAACGCCGCCAGACGACAGCCAATGTGACCCAGTTTAAGCTAAAGGATTTAGCCGCCCAAGGACCGCGAACCAAGGAACCGAATCGCGAAACGAGAATCGCGACACGGGATACGCGAATCCCTGAACCGACACGCAGCAAGGATTATCAATTTGCTTGGCACTTTAATGGAGTTGGCCAGGATGCCGGGAAGCCTGATCCTTCTGGCCCTGCTCATCTGCTTGCCGGGTAAGCTGCGTCAAATATGAAATTATTTCTTGCGATACATTTGTCGCATATTAAATGACCCGCCGTCCTTTGCCAGAATCTTTTCTCGTGTTTTTCTCAAAAACAATTTGATATGCGCGGCTTAAAAGCATTTTGTGGGCGAATTCGGGGTATTTGCTGCCGTGTGTTTTTGGCCTTTGTGAATATTTTAGGGCAGGCTGTCTGAGGTGAAGCAAAATATGACTGAGTTTGGGGGAACAAGCGGAAGGGACTGGGCTTTGTTGGAACGAATTTTTCCTGGTTTGTCAGGGTCAATTTAAATTATCCTGGCATTTTGGCAGATTACTTTATGTAAACAGAAAGTTCACATACTTTCTTGGAAGGAAAAAACAATTTAAAAGCGTTTTCAAAAACATTTTCCTTTATTGACACACATTTAGCTGTTACAGGAAGGAATCAATTTGTTAATTTGTCGAAATTCATTTCTAAAAAGTCCAAATAGGCAGCATTTTGCCAAATACTATATTGTTCGAAATTCATTATAATATCCTTCGATGTGTAAATGTAAATCTCTGTTTAAATAGAAATCCTAATTTGTTCGTGTTTCCTTGAAAAAGGATCAAATGGGGTTTTGAATAGGTCCTTGAATTGCAGTTTTTATCGAATAAAATGAAAAAAATAGAGAAGAAAAACAAGGGAGAGAGAGAAAGGTAATTAAAATCAAAATGGCTACATGAAAGGGCACAAATTGCTATACTAAAAGTTAAGACCAAAGCATAACGAAAGTGACTCTCGACATTTTCATCAATGAACCAAACTCGATCAAACGCTGCATTCCTCCCAGCCTGCCTTCGAAGGTTTTTCTGTTTGGTTTCTCTTTTTATTTTTTTTTTTTTAATGAAAAAGTTGCAAAAGCAATGGAAAAACTGCAGCAAGGTCGAGCAATGGGGGGAAAATTCTATACGAGGGAGAGCTCAGCTTTGATGGGTGTGGCTCTGGATGCTTTAAATTGTGTTAAAAGCTTGAAACTTTGATACAGCCCCGGATATACCACTACCAGTTACCCCGTTTTCGGATGCTGTTCGATTTGTTTGGCCATGAAAGTGATGAACGAAACGCTTGAGGAGATTCAGCCAATTGAACGAGAAATAACAACAATCAAAGTAACAAGTGTGGCGGTAGGGTGGTAGGGTGGTACGGTGGAAGGGTGAAGAATGGACGAGGGAACAAAAAAAGTTTCAAAACTTTTACTTTTGTTTAATCAAATTCAGCTGCCCGCTTGAGCACCATTGAATGTTTGTAGCAAAAAGTGAAGTAACCGAGAGAGGAGCCAATCCCGAAAACGAACCCAACTCAACCTCAGATTCCGTCAGACCTTCGCTTCATTGTTGGCTTTTTGGCTGGCTGGTTTCCTAACCGGCTGGCTGGCTGGCTGACTGCCTTGCGGTAGCGATAAGTTGTTCAAGTCCTGGGTTATTCTCCCACAAGATGCCACTCGGTTAGCCGCCAAAGTGGCACGCCCGACTTAAACGCTTAACAACAATTATTACACAAAGTTACGCCCTGCTTTCGGCCGCCCTGCCTCCAACATCTTCCACACTTTGCGGCCGTCATCATTATGGGCGAAAACTAGGCTGGCATTTTGATGAGAGTGTCCGGCCGAGAGTCCTTAGCCTTGTCTTTCCCTATTGCGAAGATTACGCCGCTCCATAAATGAGGCCGAACACCCTGGGGTTAAGCCAATTTCCATCATCATCATCATCACCATAATAGTCAGCAGCAGAATTAGGCTCATCATCCCGGCAACATGCCCATCATAATTAGGAAAAGTGTCAAAATGTTGTCAGCCGAAGACGGACACAGCGGACATCAGTCAGAGTTGGTCTTCCGAGGGAGTACACTGCAATTATTTACCTGGCTCGGAATAACATTTAAAGAAAAATCTCTAAATTGTACGAGTGCGCTTTCTTTTATTTCTTTTTCCCAAATAAAACTTTGTCTTTAAAATCTTAAAATCATAAATAAGTTTTGGGACTTAAGCTTATAAAGTATTGAAAGTTTCTCTTTATTTATAATATAAAGAGGGAAAAAGCTAAAATTTAAGGTTTCAAGTTTTTTTAAAAGTCATAATTTTCATCAATATTAAAAAACCTAAAAAGTTTTTTTAAGAAACATTTTAATACTCACACAATTATAAGTAATCCGTTTCTCAGCTGCCATTTTTCGCATAGTACCATCCTGCCGACTTGGTTGTTATTATTGTTTCCATAACAATAATATAGTCAGACAAACAACAACAAGCAACTACACAAGAACAACAAAAACAGACAGAGGAGCAACTTTGACCCGAACGCGCTTTCGGCTGGGGCAAGTGGAGAGAGGCGTTTGATTAAAACACTTTCGACTAAAAATGCCCGCGGGACTTGCGAGTTCGCCTGCTCGGTTAATTTTTAGTGTAAGGATGCCGCTCAAGTTTCCTTGCAGTCCCAGCAGCCCCTCCATCCCCCTCCATCATCATCGTCCTCGTCGTGGAGAGTCAATGAAATTCTGCATGATGAGGCTCATTTTATGTGTGAGTTTCCCCGTCCGCTTTTCGCCGCCCCATCAGCCTCATTACGCAAGTTTTTCTCCATTTTCCGTCGAGTGTTCGCCTTGATTTCCTTCCTCCTTCCTCCCCTTTCCTCCCCACGTCGCAACTGTTTGTGTCTCCGGTTTTTTTATACACATATTTTTTTTTTTATTTTTTAGCTTTGCGCACAATTTGTTTTTAGAGCGGTGGTGGCAGACGGGAGGAGGGAAGGATCTGTGTTCGTGCCTGCTTTTACAACTTTTTAGTTTGCGACTTTCCTCTCTGTTTTGGCGCGGAAAGATTAAGCAAATTTTTTAAGGCCCCGCCAGTTGCCACAACTTCCCTTCCATCACCCAACCCCAATGCTTCCTTTTTTTTAGACCCCGGGTTCCCTGAACAGTCCCATCATACAGCTTTGGCCTAAATGATAATTTTTTTCTTAATAATTTGAGTTTATTATTTTGTTTTCATTTTTCCTTAGCTCCGGACTCCGGACTGCCAAGTAATTCGCCTGTTTTATTGCACTTTTTTACGCTGTTTTGATTTGTTTCATCGCTGGTCGACACGCCCTCCTTCTGTTTGCCCACTTTGTGCCACACCCAACGCCCTCCGAGATGTCTGCCGCCGAGTTCCTTGGCTTGTCTGTCAGCAGCTGTTGGTTTTTATATGTTTTGCGGGCAAATGAGTTGAAGTGCCGGACAGTGGGTTGAGATGCCACCACTGGGTGGAAATATATGCAGATTACTCACTCAGATCCTTAATGAAGATTATGTTTTAAGAAACAAGTCTGTAATTTAAAAGTAATTACATGTCTTTTTCAGAACAGATGAAATATTACGTATCCGCAGCGTTGACCTCAGATTATTTTTAGGTTAAAGGTTATTTGAAATGTAATTGTTGTGAAATGAAAACTGTAAAAGGCCTTTAATATTATTAAATATAGTGGAAATTGTAATTTCTGTTGCTTTCTCCCCACTGTACAGGCATGCTGTTGAGGGGAAATGGAATTTTTGTAACTTTATTATAATCAAGTTGGCTGCAGTGCATCATTAGTGCAGGCAATTAAAAAGTTTTTTATATGCAATCGCTTTATCTTTATTGCACGTACACGGAGCATAAACATAAAACATGATAGCGCCACCCACACCCACATAGACACACACGCACGACTTGGCCGGGACCCTTACAGGAGGCTTCCACAGTTTTGCATTTACTTTCAGCAGAACAAAATACGCTTGAACTTGATTAGAAAATGGCGGAGCCCCCATTTTGCGCCCGTTTCTATGGCGAACTTTCTCCTTTCCACTCGAGATTCAATGGGTAATGAAGAGCTCTTGATGATTGGCATGCAGGATATTTGCGGGATCACTGTTCATTAGTTAATTAAGGCAGAGTTGCCCTAGGTACTTTTTGCTGTGCATTGCCAATAAAAAATATCCGTCAATTTTAATTAAAATAATGAAAAAGGCAGCGCCATCCTTCGCTTTACTTTGCTTTCTTATCATCAGGCTGGAAACTATTTCCCGACTCTCGCACTTTCACTTTTACTTTCCCTTTGCCCGCTTCTATCTTTGACTTTTGCAAAAGTTTCTGACAAAATTTATGGCGCCAATTTGGCAACTTTACTCGCAGCTCGAATGTGTGGGGGCGAAGACTTTAATAAATGTATAAAAAATATTATACTTGAAGTAATATACATTTTTCTAGAAATTTATGGAAAGATTTTTGAAATATTTTTAATGTTTTTGGTATACTAAATACTGATTGCTTTAATATGTTTAGCCATGGCAATGTATGACGATTTCTTTCTGTGCAGCAATCTGCATCCAAGGAAGCCCCAAAAGTACTCGAATCGTATGTCAAAGGCGCATAAGTTATTACCCATTTCGTGTATATTTTATTGCGAATCCAGGTGGCCATGAATCGAAGTGTGCCATCTTACACAAACCTTGGGTTGCTAAGACGACCCCCAAAGAATTTTATTCCAATTATCAGCTTTACGGGTCGAACTTGGCTCCTTTGTTAAAGTTAGACACCCTCTCAACTTGAAGTACATGCAAATCAATTCAAGTTGGTAATTAGCTAATTAATTTCACTTTCCGTCGAAACTCAACTTAAGCCCCGGCCATTGAGAAGTAGTTGTCGAAAAATTAAGATTAATTTATTGGACCGAAATGTGGAGACCGTAAATCGTTTTAATTGTCGTAACGAGTATTTCAGATAAATGGGGATCAGAGCATTTGAAATATAAGTAAGCCGCTTTTTGGGGCAAAACAAGGGACAAACGGACAGTGAACAAAACACTAAGTCATTAATTTCCACTCACAACCTATTCATTGTTCGTTTTTGTATCTTTTTCTTGCAGAAACAAGAGCCAGCCAGCCGGAAGAGACATCAATATTAAACGGCAGCGGAACAAATGGGCGACCCCTTCAAAGGACTCAATCAAGGCGCGAGGCATTAATTCCGGCGACAACGCAAATGGCCCGGACAGCGGACAAAGCAGCCGCATTTGGGCCAACAATGGCTGTTGCAGCTTTGGCTCTGGCTTTGGATGCAGCCCAGAATCGTTCCGAGCACAATGTCGCCATTAATAACATCAGCAACAATGGCGATCAGCGCCTGACCGCTGCCCTCGAGGCGAATCTGATTATGAGCAGTCGGAATGTCCAGGAGCAGCACAGCTACAGAATCACGCACGGCGACAATGCCACACTGGCAGGACCGCCCGTGGCTGCAGCCACTCCCACCGTCACCACCACCACTGAGCCAGTTCCAACAACGACAACCACTAGGCGCACCACTCGCCGACCTGCGGCAACCACCACGCTGAAGCCACCGCCGACAATAGATGATTACCAAACAATAATTAGCCAGGCCGGCACCCACGCCTATCTGCCATGCAACGTAAGTTGAACACACACACTCGAATTGCGAAATGCGAATCAATATCTGGCACATCCCGGAGGAGGAAACTCTTTGGGTAAAGTGCTCGGGAAATTCCATGAAAATTCAATCAGTCAGGCAAACTCTTTCGGGCTTCACTGTTTACCCAACAATCCATCCATCTGGGAGAAGAAGTTTCCCGGCAATTTGTTGGCTCTGCCAATATTTACAAAGGCATTTTTATTAATCATTGATAATTTATAATAAGCAGCTGATTATACAATTCCGGCTCGGTCCAATCAGTTTTTCGCGCAGGAGGAATGGAATGGGATGGTCTCAGGATGTAGAACCCAGGGGATGTGGCATCGATTGGCACGACTTCCGTTCTCGTTTTTTTTTTACCATTTTAGAGCTTTGAACTAATTTACGCTGGCCGCTGTCGGAACTGAACGAAAACAAAACCGGAAATTGCCGATGCTGATGTCGATGCCACGCCCTGGCCAAAGGGCATACATAAGCAGTTGAGATTGCACTTGAAAAAAATTAGTTTGTTACAGAGAATATCGTATCGTATGGTACACGGTGCGTATGTGTAATATTTTATAAAAAAAAAAAATACTCATACGCCCCGTGTTTTACAAATTAGTTTGAAATACTGCAGCAAAGTTATCTTGTTTCTTATTTTCTCGTCGAATTATGGATTTTTTTCTGTGTAGACATGAAAAAAAGACGAGGGAAAACTGAAGAAGCCGAGGGAGACACATTTTTGTTTGAAGCTGCTCAAAAACGATGACCCAAATAGTTGGCTATGTACATCTATATATCCCTTCTGCACACAAGTACGTATTTATGTACGCATAAATTGGAAGGACTAAGAGAGTGAGCAACAAAATGGGAAGGACTGAGAGGGCGCAGCAGTGCTCTGGTATCCGCTAATAACTCAGTTACGCGCCCGCTGCTCCTTGGCGCTGTGCCTGCTGCATCCGCATCCGTATTCCCTTCCAGCTCCTGCATATCCGCGATTCGCATTGAAAATTATAATTGGCGCTGCTGGATGGTAGCGCTGCCAGTGCCAGAGGTGGTGGTAACTGTTTGGACAGGAAATTACGGGAGGGCCATGCAGTAGAACGACGTAGAGTTTCAGAAATAAATATTCCCTCTAACTGACGGCTGCAGACACTTTCCCCAGAGACTCTCATTCAAAGGAACTCAGCTGTGAGGAAAAGTCACCGGGGGTCGTTGGTGCCGAGTTAATTAAAAGATGCAACTGAGCAGCGGGGGCGAAAAAGGTTTTATTTACTTACCTTTTACTTGCCGCATTCTTCTTCGGAAGCGCTTTTCCGATTTTCCAATCCATTTCAGTTGTTATTTGTTTTGGTTTCGGCAAACAAAAGAGGGGAACAAATTTAACCCAAAATTGACTTAATACTTAAATTACTTTGCATAAATTGGAATCCATTTTCTTTTTTCATTCGAAATAATTTAGAGCTAACTATCGCCTGAGTACAAGGTCCTTTTCCATCTTTAGCCTCAATCCTAGCATAAATAAGTATGCAAATTTAACCAAATATCGAATATTTGCTGGAGAAACTGAGTTCCCAGGCGGCAAGATGCTTCCTCAGCCATGAGGAAGCTTCCCCCGAGCGAAAGCGAAAAACAATCTACTATAAAATATTTATCAGATAATTTGAATACATACGCCCATATACCACACTCGCTTTTGGCTGATAGCTTTTGGCTGTTGGCGAAGCGAATCGCGTCTATATTTATATGCCCGAAATAATCTTCAAATCTGCTTAAACCTAATCAATTAATAATACATTTTGCGACCGTGGGCGTCACAAAGAAGAGCAGCTGAAGGATAACGAATCGAGACGCTACAAAGGGACTCGCAAGTGTGGGGGAGTCCCGCAAAAATGCTTTGCCTGCAAGCACTTGAATATTTTTTACCCAGAATCGACAGACGTCCTTCCTGCCCCCCGAGCCACTGTCATTCTTTTCTTTTGGTTTTTTTCGGCAAAGTCAGCGAAAAGTTTTCTCTCGTTTTTGTACTTTTTCGTTATTTCCAAGCAGATATGAAAGCAGGCACTTTGAGGTGTATTGTTGTGTGAAAAGAATGAGGAAGACGCAGCTCAGAAGACAGAGGAGAATCAACAAAATAAAAGAAATTATTTGCAAACAAGTTTAGACGAAAATTCGCAATGTTATGAGCAAACTTTCCTGTCTGCTCGACTGTGATGGAAAACGATGCTCACCCGGAGCCCTAATCTGAAGCTGATGATGACGACAGCGATGACGGCGGCACAAAGCCGTATCCGGCGCGGGCTTCTGGGGACGCCAGGAGCCGCCCGGCAATGTGACACACTTTCGGGAGCTCGAACTGCAGCTAAAACTAATTAACAATATTTAAATGGCAAACATTGGGGCATCTGATAGCAGCCGACGGCCCATCACTTTATGGCGGAGTTAAACGCAATCTACACGGGAGGCGAAAAATTTAAATTAGCTAATGCCAGGCAGGTCCCGCGCCCAGACAGGCCGCACAGGGATATTTGTCAGCCGCAAGGACAAAAGACAGGACGAAGCAGCCGACTTACTTACACTTGCCACGTACTCGAAGTCCTGACTTGGCTCCCTGCCCGAGTGGATAAGCATCTTCACTTAATACCGAGTATAATGTCGATGCTCAGCCCGATAATAACGTCCTTAGAGCCGGCAGAGTCCTAGTCCTGGTGAAATTTAATAAACTCTCATACCGCACAGTGGCTTCCATCGATGGCTTTTCGATTCTGTCATAGATAGTCAAGGGAAGCATTTTATATGGAAATTTTGTCAGCTCATATCTACTGGGAAATGATTAATTAAACACGCATTAGGGCCTCCAATCGGATGTTTCTTTTATGCTAAAAAAAAATGGAAAATATAGGAAACGGGAAATTGAAAATGTAATGAAAAATTTGGCTGTCTTTTGTAAAGGACTAATGGTTGTGTGTTTTTGAACCAAATCAAAAAAATAATAACAGAGCCCTTTAAACATCGACCTATGACTCAAATGCGACCTGACAACTTAAAGCTACTGCCTGTAATTAAATTTATTGTCCAGAGTCCTTGGTTTACGGAGTTGATTTGTCTTCTAAAAGCGTAGACGTTCATATTCATTTAAAATAGATAGTTTCTGACAGCACGTGCTCAACCAGCAATAACGGAGTGAATGGATGTGGGTGGAGCTCGGGGGACATTCGTGCTCCAGTGTCTGGCACTTCCTCTTCCTTGGCGACATCCACAACAACAGCAGCAACAACAAAGACAATAATAAGAGTGGCGCGGCAACAACAAGCCCATAAAACGCAAATGATTATAGTATCTAATCATGACGTTGTCGTCATCGTCGTCGGAGATCCGGGGTCCTCGTTGTCTGGGCCCTGACACCGACAATGTATTTGATGACAGTGGTTCAAAAGACTGTCATTTGCCTCTGTCATGACGCCTCCGATTCGGCCAGTTGCTATAATAACCCGCGCTCCAAGGGTGACTAAACACCGGAAGAAACGCCAGCCATTCGAAGGTCCTGCGTTCACATCATGAATTCAAAACTGAATCTTTAATTATCGTTTTAAATATAAAATTTACAATTAAAGACTCCTCTGCAAAAGCTATTGTAATATATCTAATGCGATTATTGATTGATTTTTTCCTTTGTTTCACATCCTGTTCATTTCGCTGAACTGAACGAAATATTATAATGATTGAAAATAACATATCGCTTATGGAAGGATGAACTTCCGTTTCCACGGCCAGCTATTTAATGGGTTTTATTTTGTTTTCGCTTTTCGAAAGCTGCCTGAGCCAATTGCCACTAAATTATTATTGCCATTATTGACATAAATGAATCGTCGTTTTGTTATCCTGATTGTTTACCGCTATTCCCCTCCCCCCAAACCAAAAACTTAACCAGCGCTGAGGTAGAGAAACGTAAACAAACCAGAGCCCGCTGACGCCATCATCGTCATTGTTATCAGCATCCTTGCTCTGACCTTTCCCCCCGTGTTGGTCAGCTGGGATTTACTGTTTGTATAGCTTCCTGGTGGGGCGGGGGTGGTGGTGGATAATTGAATTAATTTTAAAAATTGAAAGCCACAATTCGAATGACTTTGCGATAATTGAAGTCAAACTTGCTGTCTCATTTGTGGCAGGTGAAGCAGCTGGTGAAGAAGCCCATATCCTGGCTGCGGATGCGCGACGGTCACATCCTCACCGTGGACCAGACCACCTTTATAGCGGATCAGCGCTTCCAGTCAGTCTTCTCGCCGAATCCCGAGCGTTGGTCGCTGCAGATTAAGTATGTGCAGGTGAAGGACGAGGGCACCTACGAGTGTCAGGTGTCCACGGAGCCCAAGGCCAGTGCCATTGTCCACTTAAGGATTGTAGGTAAGTGAGAAATGGTTTATTCATATTATTTTTTCTATTTAAGGGCTTCCTTTAATCAATATAAAGTTTTTTTTTTACAAAAATCTAAAAAGTTAATAAAGAATTTCAGAGTCAAGTAACTCAAACAGATATATCGAATGCCGAAGGCTTGTTCAGAGGAGTGTCTGGAGTAAATGCACTATCCTGTGCTCTAATTCACTGTCCAAACATTGCAATGACCTAGTGGCCTTCATCCGCCAAAGTCAAAATCAAAATCAAAACCAAAGCCAAACCCAGACCACTGACCACACCTATAAATCTGAAATGGCAGAGACAATAAATCAATGACAGTTGCACTCTCGCATCGTGCAAACTCTGCATTCGAAATCTGTGTTTGAGTTCTTGCCTCACAAACCCCATGCCTCACATGCCTCACTTTCCTCAATTGCCCCGTCTCCGTGTCTCTTTCGCCTATAGAACCGAAAACCGAATTAATTGGTGAGTCAACGCGACATGTGAAGGCCGGAAGTCAAGTGAAATTGCGTTGCATAATTAGCCAGGCTCTGGAGCCGCCGCTTTTCATTAATTGGTTTTACAATCAGAAGCAAATCTATTTGCATAATCGTCGTGGTTGGCGCACGGAAATTGAACGCATTGAATTGCCAGCGGAAGTGCCAACCACCAGCACCACTACCACTAGCACCACCACCACCACCTCCACCACCACAACTACAACACCAGCAGCGGCAACAGCATCCACCATATCCAGCAGTGGATCGACAGGAGCGTCGACATCAAAATCGGCATTGGAGGCACTTAATAGCTTGGCTACCATAACACGTTCTTACATTTTGGATGCCATATCACCGAATGATGTGGCAAGTGGCGCTGTTGCCGAGGCGACAACCGCCCAGCTGGCTGCAGATTTGGATGCAACATCTCCGACTGTGCCCCCCATCTTGGCATCCACGACAGCTGCAAATTCGGCGGCATCCGCCGGGGGTGCAACAACAGCAACGACAGCCTCCATGGCGGCGACAGGTGACTCGGCGGGAACAACAAATACCTGGCTGACGAGCTCCTCGACAGCAACAACCGCCACTGACTCCACGGAGGCAGCAACAACGACTGTGGCAGCAACAACGACAACCATGCTACCAAGCAGCAGTTTCATTAAGCAGATAACAGTAAGTGGCTTACCGCATCCGCCCACACACTCTCCCACGCCTCCAAAGGCCACGCCCCCTGTTGAGAAAATTTCCCCATTAAACGCCTTTTCATTACATAAATTGGCATGAAAGCGTGGCAGGTAAAATAATTTTTATTAAATTTTTATTGTCGTCGTTTGTCAAATTATAATATTTAATACGTCCTCACCTGATCTTGTCTGATGACTGTCTCGGCATCTGAATAATACATTCAGTGCTTATAAATGCACTGTGAAAAAAGTATTAAAGTAATACAATTTATAGATATAAATAAAGACACTCAAAGCTTTCCTATATCGCTGAATATTAAACTATAGTCGGGTATCCTTTTTAAATTTTCAAAAACTTCCCTTTTCTAAACTTTTTTTTCAAGTGAGTGTCTGATGATTTTATTATATAATTTCAGGCGGCTTCGCTCATCATTCCGGCCGTAGTCAAGCTGGATTCCGGCAACTATACATGCAGCCCCTCCAACAGTGCCCCACGCACCATTGTGCTCCACGTGCTAAATGGTGAGGAGGGTGGGATTGCGGTATAAGGTGGCTGTGCCGGATAAAGAGTGGGTGGTTCGGGGGCGGGCTTTAACTGTTTGTCTGGATGGCCCGGCAATTGAATTAAGTTTTCATTTAGCTTAATTGAATTTTATTCGGATGCGTTTGTGTTTGTTTTGACTTTTGATTTTCGCGAAATATCCGCACAGTGGATCAAGCTCAAGCTAGGGAACTAAAGTACAAAAAGGTTGATTAAATGCGCAAACGTTATTAAAGTGGAAAATAGCTGGGAATTTGAATAATTTTTTATTGCCACTTTTAATTTGTCGGAGACCACGGTTCCGGCAATTTGAGAGGTTTTTATTTTGTTTACACAATTTCCTACAATGGCAAACACAATGGCACAATCCTGAAACGAAATGAAAACCAAAACCAGACCAAAGCAAACCCGACCAAGCCAAGCCGAAAGTGCGGGGACGGGACAAGAAACGGTTGCAGTTTTATTGTTATCTCGAAATGGCCACAATTGCGTTATTTGCTCAATGTCCGCCAGGCAACTTGGACAACGAGGACCAAGGACGCTGACAACAATGACAGTGATGCCGAGGTAAATGTCCATGACGATGGGGACTGGGACGACGATGACTGACCTATAAATGTCGCTACGTAATGGTTATCCATCTGTCTGAATATCCATTTCTTCTTCCTATTTGTCTATCCGCTGTCCTACAGATAAACCAAAAATCTCCTTTCGCCTTCTAATGTAACATCATAACTCTAACGCAATTTATTCCATAATCACATCAATCAATTTATTTTATTTAAAATTTGTTCCTAATCCCCTAATTCTTAGGCCCCGTCACCTCTAGACTTTTCTTCGAGTGAAGTTGTCACAAATTTCCGTTTGTATTTAAATCGTTTGGCCAACATCCCCGCTGGTCGTTGCCTTTTCTGGTATTCCTATTCCTGATCCAGTCCTGGTCCTGGCTGTCAGCTCCGACATGTGCTCGCCTGTGTTTGCCAGCTATTTGTAGCCTGTCGTTTTCCGTTTGAAGCACGCTACTTAAAGCCACTTCACCGGCTCTGACAATATGATTCGACTCTGTCGGGTGCAAACTCACACTCAGCTGCGACAGGCGACACAACAAATGCCGGGCGATTGTGACTGATGACACCTGACGAAGGACAAGGACTCTCAGCAGGACTCGGGGCAGACAGGTACAGGTTCCGTAGGCCGGACCGGTACGATGACTGTCAAGCTACAAATAATGGCCATAAAAATGCCACCCGGGCGGCCGGGCAGCATAGGCATAGGTACGAGTATTACTGATGAGAGGTGCTTACGTCCGGGTCAGAAAAGGCAAAAAATCTCAAAGATTTTAATTTAAATTTACAATTTAATTTGCTGTGAAATGGCAGCATTGTTTTCGGGCTGAAAGCAAACATCATTTATAACAGGGAATTAATGTATTTTTAATATTCGACTAATTGACGTAGATAAAAGAAAGGCTCGCAGCCACTCGCTTTTTGTGGGCGTTAAGCCTGGCAAATGAGTGAAAACATGTTAAAGCCGAGGATAATGAAAAACAATACACCAGAGCCATGTATGCGAGTTGTTTGTATCCGTGTTGTGGGCGAAAGTCTGGCATCGTGGCTGAGTGCCACACAATAATGAAATTTCAGGCTGAAGAGCGCCATCTCCCCCGCTTACTTTGTGTTTTTTACATAATTTTAATAACATTTCTCGCGAATCGCATGAAAGTGCGAAAAGGTTAATAAACTTAATGTCATTTCTGGTTCACAATTGTTGTGGCTCGTTACAATTTTTCGTGGCATGGTGTGGCATGTGCTGCGTTGCGCTGCGTTGCGCTGCGTTGCATAATGACAAATGATTATTAATAACTTAATGATATTATCATTTATTTATTCAGGGATTTTTATTATAATTGCACTTCCCTCCGTGATTTATTAAATCAGCAAGGGCCCTAGCCGTGGTCCAGTTCCACTCTGTTTGGCATAATTAATTTGCCTACTGGCTGGCCCCCGCGTCCTTTGCCTTTTTGTGAAGTGGCTGTGAATGTCAGTGTGCGGTTGCTGCTTAAATTTATTCAAGTTTAATTATTTTAAATAAATAATTTCATGCATATTGGACATACATAGCTGATTTCACAGACCGCAGCTCATTTTAGGCTGATGTTGCGATGACTCGCATTATTTTGTTACCGTTGCCGGGGGATACACATGTACGGTGGTTATGGTAATTGATACTTGGGGGTAATGGAAAAGCTAGCACTGCGAAACTGATAATTAATTTGGCCTAATTGTGGTTAACTTGTCGGCTCTACTTGTTCGGGGCAGTGTATTATGGGCTCACTTCAGTGGAAAATTCACTGGAACTACTAAATTAGTATTGATTAAGTGATAATATCTAAACCCGGAACGAAATATACTCTCTTGACTAGAATGTGATTATAATTTATGGTTTAATTTTAAGGAATCTACCAAGAGTGGTTTGGTAGAAATATAATATTAAATTTGGATATTTACGCACACTCCTTTCCATTGTTTGCCCCTGAATAAACAATATTTAGACTCTAATGAGCTGCGTGGATAGCATCAGGGTTTATTTGCCAGGACAGTATCAGTTAATTTGGGGCCAGTGTCGATACATTTTCAATATTTGCAATGTGCGCATTTCATGCGGATGCCACAAAAATCCATCAGCCATATTAGCCATATAGGAAATTCTGTACAGGATACGCCCACATCCACTCATATGCATGTGCCCAAACCGCATCCACACACCCACTCATGTTTGCTGTTCAATTTTGCAATAGAAATATTTAATTACAATGGGCACTTTATTTATCCAATCGAGTTCAGACTAGTTGAGCCGCATTGGACTCGCGTCGGTGTAGATTTAATTTGAAGCAAAAATAAATTGATTGCGATTTTAGGGGATTGTACGGATATAGGGTTTTTGTTCTCGGGGGCTCTATGGGGGGATCTATGTTGGAAAGCGGAAACCTCAACATACAGGACCCACGGCTAACCTGTTCAATTTTGTTCTAATCGGCAGGTGAATACTCCGCCTCGGCCATTAAGTCGGGCAGTGTCAGCTGGAGCACGCTAATTGGATGTCACGGCTATTTGCACTGGCGGAATGTTTCAACGCTTTTGACACTTTTGTGGATTATTAAATGTGCCGTGGCCAGGGACATCTGCCAGCCGAATGGCGGGCAGGCCACCACCACAAGGATATGCCGGAAAGCATCGGTGGAAGGAGTACTGCCTGGAAAATCGCAAGGAGCAGCCGAAGGGCCGAAATCAAGGAGCGGCTTCATCAGAGTCAGCAGCTCAATTAGTGCCACCAAAGTGGCCGAGGACAAGACTTGAGTTGCCCCCCGGCCAAGGCAGGAAGACATGAATTTTATGCCATAAAGGAGAGGCTATCAATAAGGATTTTACTCGACATAAACATATTACCACAAAAAGGATACACACTCATCATCGAGGCAATACATAGGCAACTACATCAAAGTAATATTATTCGAAATATTCGCGATTACCAATGGTTTTCCATCTGAGTGTAAATTAATGTTTAAAGTAAACCTTAAGTTCGGGCATATCGCATTTGCAAGAATTGTGTAAATAGAATGCACAGAATTCTCCCTTCAAGGACAAAACTACATACTTTACATAAAAAACAAGAATTGGCCATGGTTGTATCATGTAAGTTAATTTAACACCTTTAACAAGGTATTGATAGAAATTTTAAAATTAAACGACTAGTTCCCTAAGAACAAATCAAAGCAAATGATAAATTCCTTAAAATTAACCTTTTTGTTCCGGTTCAATCACATTTTTTTTTATGTTTCCTTAAGATATAAATTGTAAATATGTATGTATACCTTCAGAAGTATGAATAATCCTGATTTCTTAAGACTAACAGCTAACCCTTATGCATAAATAATAAATGACAAATGGAAACCAACCAACTGTGTAAATAAGCGAGTGTTACTGCGTTCTATTCCACTAAATAATCCACGCAAGCCAAAAATGTAAACATTAGTTAGTATATAAAAGACTTACTAAAATTTTAGACGCAGCTACGCCAAATAAAAAAAAAAACTAAAACGAAATTTAATCAACTAAATAAACAAAAATGTACGGAGTTGCTCCAACGTTGCGTATACTTGATTTGCAACCACATTCTAAGGTAACTGCAATTAAAATTGAAATAAAATGGAAAATCAATCGGAATGATTTGAAGTGTTTGCAATAATTCTTAAGCCATTACAAATAAGAGAAATACAAATAAATAAAAATACAATTTCTTCAATGGAATCAATTAAATTCATGTTTCTTTTGATGTTTCAAGTTCCACAATTTGAAATCGGATCGGATGTGGAAAAGCGAAAAACATAGCCAGAATAAGGGAGGGAGTCGATTGTGCCCACAATCCAGTTTTTTGCTGAAAATATTCATACTCGACTCGACACATGATGCTGCGGCGTGGTCAGTCAACTCAAATATGCAAGCATCGCCTCAGAATTGTGGACAAGTTAGTTAAATATTCATTTGTGGCTCCACCACTTGGCACGCCCAGAGATAGCAGCAAAAACTACAACACAAAAAATAACGAAGGACACAAATTATTCTTACTAACAACGCATTAAGCTGATGCATATGAAACTAGGATCCCAGGGCAACCGACTGGATGTCAAAATATTTCCACCCATGGTGCTAGGAATTTTTCCCATGGTTATTTTCTGGCTTTGTTCGGTAGAGGGGGCGTGTCTCCGCATAAAAAAGCATTGGCAAGAGCTATAAATTGGGATACAGATAAATGAGTTTGGGTTTTGGCAACGGACTGATAGTTTTGTGAATTTTTGAATGTATTTTTCCGTATTTCATTTCAATTAAATTCATTATACAAAATGGATTAAACGGAAAAATTGTTGTGCCAGCGTAGACATAATGGGGATGTATCAAAATGTATGAGTATTTATTTGGCTCTATGATATATTTTATTTGGTCCAAATTAATTTGCCGTTTAATGTATATTTTTTTTTTATTTTTTTCTCTGATATTCCAAAATTAATTAAATTGAGAATAGTGCTTGGGGCTTAGTGTTTGCTCATTAAATATGCCCAATAGCTGACCCAGATGCGAAGGCTTAAAGAATTATCCGTCTTCAAAGTTATGCTTTCGATTTTTACTGCTCAATGGGATAGTTTGGGGTTGGGGCGGCATTTAAGGAAATGGAAACTGCAATGGGAGGGCAAATCAAAATGGAAATGAAAATCGTTGGTGGCATTGTTTCAACAAGCCCACGCAAAGTGGTTGACGAGTTGAGGAGCGGCTGATGAGGAAGAGGATTTGCGGCAGGAGGCGGCGGGTGACGGGTGAACCCTGAGCGGTGAGATGAGCAAGAATATGGCATAAATCAGACTACACATAGAGCTCCCGGCCACCCTTCGCACCCCCGCACCGCCCTCGTCAGCCAATCATAGTTTTCACACTCTAGTTAACATCATTGTCACCGGGGCTTCACTCACTCCCCGGCCTTCCACACAGACAAGTGTGGGTACAAAAAAAAAAATGGTTGACGTTTGCAGTTTGTCACCAGCCTTTCCGCACCGCACACCACCTACTGCCTCCCTATTGCCCTTGTGTTTGGTGCACAATTTTTCAACGAATTTCCATTGCCACCCGGTTTTGGATGGGATTCTGCTTTTGTCGTTTTTAAAATTTCACCAACGTTGACATTTAAGTTAATTTGCATACTGCCGCACAAAATTCGCCCGCTGGCTGGTTGGCAAGGTTGCCTATGGCGATGATTATGACAATGATGGGAACGAAATGGAGTAGCAGAGTCCTGCGTTTTGGAGGCCACAACTACGGGTATCTCCACAAACTCACCTATTCCTTTCTTTTAATTTTGTTCTGGCCCATAGACATTCCTATCTCTTCCTTTTGCGTCGGGTCGAGTATTAAAAACTAAATGTTGGCCAATTACACAAAAATTAACATACCAATCTCATTCAAAGAATTGCCCAAATTTGTTACAATCTGCATATACAGCAGGGGACATAATTAAGACTCATTTAAGTTCAAGAAACAACTTTTCAAGCCTTGCTGAAAATGTATTTTATTACAATTGTTAGGGTTAAATTGTGGCATAAGCAATGGAAATAGTATAAACTCAAAAGGGTAAAAGCTATCGTGAACTTATACGTATGTGAAGTACTGTATTAGGCCTGACATCTTGTTGTGCTTCCGGCGTAGAATTTCTATTTCTAGTTTTGTGACCCTTTCGTTGTATTTCTGTCCCAGACAGCATGTTTCTTTTATTTTTTGTTTGTGGCAAGTCATGCAAACGAATTAGAAACATAAAGTTAAGCGAAAGCATGTGGCGGCAGGGCAGAAACTTAAATTTTTAAACTCGCCTTTAAACTTTAATGCCCGTCTGGGCAAAATCTCAGCCATTTTGGGTGCAATCTACATCCGCGTAAACCTCTACTTGCCGAACTACTACGTGTACGTTGCATATTAATCAAATCCGCACCGCAGGAGCGAGTTGTTGCAATTTAGCTGGATTCAGAACACCATAAAATATGCCAGCAGAAACCAAAGAGTGCCCGCATCCACATCCGCATCCGCCTCTGCATCCACACCCCCGCAGCTAACATCCTCGTCCATATCCCGACGGCATCCGCAAGGATCACACTTGTCTATGCGCGTTTAGCACGATGGCTGCCACAAGGCTTTATGGTTGCGTTGCCACCCAGCTCGTGGCACCCAATTTCCGGTGCTTGCGTAAATACATTATGCAGCTTACAACTACTTAACTGGTGGCAAAGTGGGCGAAAAGTGCGGCAACGGGGGCAGGTGGCATAAAGTGGCGAATTCAAGGTGCAACTTTTCCCGATACAAGCTCCGGCTGCTACGGGGTGGACTCCTTCTTGAAAGGATGCAATAAAAGTGCATGGCAAAACTGTGAAAAAGGTGAAGATTACGCACTGAATAAGAATACGAGGCTTTCCGCCAAGGTGTGAATACACTTAAAAAATAAACTTACAGTGGGTTTTCTTAAAAGCTTGAAAAAATTCCTGACTGTTACCTTTTCGGGTTTTTAATAATTTCATAAAAAGGAAATCACAAAACCATGCTACCATCTTTGGACTTTTTTTTTATCTCTTGTGTTCCTTTCTTGTAGTCGGTAATTAAATCATTTAATAAACTTTACGTGACTGTTTTAGAAATGTTGTTTTTTTTTTGTCTCTGCATATGTGGTGCAAAGTTTTGTGAGCGAACTGGCACTCAACCTGAATCCAGACCTCCAGACAGACACCACTTTGAGGCAGCGCCATTCACATGACAAACATGTGTGATACGCCACTTGCACCCAGCCAGTGCGGCAGTTCCATCTGCATTCGCACAACAGTTTTGCTTTGGCGGCACCCAACCTATCCCTTCGTCCTTTTTCATCCTCTCCCGCGCGGACCTTCATCAACATGCCGCCCCCCTCCGTGGTCTCAGCCGACAAAATGCTCGTCTGGCAGCGTGGCATACTCATGAAAGTTAAGGACTTGCATAACTTCTGGCATTTATGTGCGCTTTTCACCTGCTTGCCAACAGCTTCGCCCACTTTCACCTAGCCCCCCGTGCTTTTCCATGCTTCATTACGCTAATGCCGTGTTTTTAAATTATTTTACATGCGGCTCCCTCGCCAGCCAGCCTCCTACCGCGTGGTCCTGAGTGGAATTCTTTCCGCCATTTGTTGGCGAGCGGAATGCGGAATGATTAGCATCCGATAAACTAGTTTTTCAGCAGTGACACAGTGGCTGCTTCAAGCCGTAAACATGGAATGCATATAAACCACGAAATACCACGAAACTTCAAGCTAAATTATAAACACAAGTTCCAAGCACAAAGTAATGAAAAGTTTGATGTTAATCAATAATGCCCCAAAATGTTGTGGGTAGACTTTTAAAAAGTTTTGCAACATTATCAGTGGTTTGCCAGGCCAACAAGCACCGATCCCGGCACATAAAAGCCATCTAATTAAACGCACAATAATTAAGATTGGATATCATCAAATTAATGAATGTCAAAAGCAAGACTCTGCGGCAAAGGTGATGGCCAAGGTGGGGATATAACGACAGGTTGTTTGCTTTACATAATTATTTCATTAAGTGTTTGGTGTGTGCGGCGGCTCTGGCAGGAGCCTGTTCCAGTAGCCCCAAGGACGAGATGGTCCTACTGAGGGACCTTTTCACTTTTCCACTTTGGTAATTCCAGCATTTAACAAGTCGGAAAGCTGCAGACATCCAGCAAGAGAAGCAACGCCTTGACCCCGGGCACTGCCAAAAGTGATGGGATGCGGGGATGCTCATTAACAAACATTAGTTGCAAATGTTGTGAATTACTTAAGGAATTAATATTCCATGCTTCACACACACACACACACACACAGACTCTTAGTCCCTGAAGAGGCGGCGGGGCGGAGGGCTTAGAGCTAGAGCTTAATCCCCCCAAGGGCCTCTGGCACTCTACGTCGGCAGCCAAATGAACAGGAGTCATAAGTCCTGCACACACACACACACACACACACACAGACCCAAACTCTCTGACACATTTACTTCTTAAATCCTGCTCTGCGTCTGGCGGATACACTGTGGCGTATACTTAATGCAAACTAATTCATTTCCCCCAAACACACCCACACGCGCACTCAGTCATATATCCGCTCACACTCCCAATCGGTTATCGTCGTCTTCATCATTAGGACGATGCTTGTCTGCAGGACTAGTTAATGATAGTTGACCTCCTCCGTAAGCATATTGAATTAATGAAAGCTTTTTGTCTGTTGACCAAGATATATTCACAATCTTCTCTCGCTCCCCTCTGTCCCACTCTTGTCTGCCTTTATAAATTGACTTGAAGCCATCTAATCACCATCCTTTTGTTGTCCTTACGTTGCCTGAGGGTGTTAAGTGATTAATAATTAACAACGATTTTCTTTCATCGATTTGTGGTCTGATTCATGTAATAATTGAATCGGGAATCCTGTATGGGAAGTACCCCTTATTCGTAAAAGCTTAGTTTATTAACAATCCTTGTTTGCAATCCTTGCAAGCACTGGAAATCTCACTGCTACCACACTATCCTGTGTTAGCCCCATTCTCCAGTTAAAAGGAGATTCCTTCCCTTTGTACCTTTCCTCTCCCATTTTGTTTGTCTTCTCGCATTAACAGAGACTCCGGCAGCCGAAAACTTTCAATTTTCTAGCAAGAATGCAATTCGCTTTAAGCCGCTTTCAGGCCATTCCCATTGTGCCACACCCGTTCGAATTTTCCGGGTAATTCCGGTCTGCTTAGTTTTGTTTGGGATTTTTTGAAGAACAGGCAAATGCAGATTTCGCATGAACAAAGCACGCACAACAAATTAAAACAAGTCATAAATGTGTGTGACCAAAAGCGAAAGGAGAAACGAATTTTTGTGGAACACAAACGGGAAACTCTGCACGAAAACTGGAACATTCCGCGCGTGTCCTGAATACTCTATGGCTGTTAATTATGGCGTTGTTGGGCGATATCTTTTTCTATGGGGTAAACATTGGAAATTTCCAAGATTTATTTGCCTTTAGAGGGATGGGAAATTAGCAAACGAGAATGGCAAAGAG
Source organism: Drosophila varians (assembly GCA_018150405.1). Lineage (NCBI taxonomy): Eukaryota > Metazoa > Arthropoda > Insecta > Diptera > Drosophilidae > Drosophila > Drosophila varians. The sequence continues at coordinate 15,159,867 of JAECWK010000015.1, read as the reverse complement.
GTGTGGCAGAGCGGCAGACTATGAAAAATATCTTGCGCCTTTTTATATGCAAAATATTGAAATATTATAGAGGAGATGGGCCACGGGGAGGACCTGCGACAGCGGCAAAAGGATACCCTTGGCTGGTTGGCTGGATGGCTGGCTGGCCGGACCCAAAGGATTCATCAGCGGCAACAGCTGTTGACTGCCAAAAATGTTAGCATTTTGCGATGATGTATCGTTGGCATCATTATAACAGCTGCCAGTATGGAGCCCCAGCCATCCTCCATCCCCCATCGTCCCTGCCCCGCCTCCTAAAAAACCGGGCATGAAATTTGGATGCGTTTTCACCCGAGCCCTGATGGGCCCTGAGCCCCATTTGTGCGTGCCTGGGGTACTTGTTGTTATATTTATCACAGAAATGTACTTTATCTTTGCCGGTGCCCAATGCGCGAAGTGCAGAGCTGGAGCCGGATAGCCGGGTAGATGGATACCCGGATTGCTAGCCGTGGAGGATCGGGAGGACCCGTAACCCTATACCCTTGGGCCGGGGCATTCGTCAACAGCTGCTGCGGAGGAGCGGTCCCCAGGCCCCACCAGCAATTTTGCCGTTTCCCATCTGGCTGCCCGCGGGCTTACATGCAAACTAAATTATATAAAAATACACACTTATTCGTATATATTGTTTTAAGATTAAACTTGCATTATGAACCCGCGGCCAGCGAAAGTTGTGTCGTAAAAAAAGTGAAGCAGATGTTTGATTTTCACTTTTATATATCCAAAGGATGTTGCCTGCATGTATTTTTAATACTTAAATCCAATTTGATGGATGGCAATAAAAAACTGCTTTGGGACGGCAGAGGCCAAATTTCTCTTCAACCTGATTATGATAGAGACTTGACCTGTTTTTATTTCAGCTCAGACCTCACCAGTCTTTCCATAATCTTTTCTTAGGTAGCTTATAAAATTATTTGAAACTTAAGAGTATAGCTTCTAAAATTTGACGAAATTAACGCCTCCGTATACTCCCTCTCTTCCTGTATCACTTGGTCGCATAAATTCCAAGTCAGATATGCAAATACCTGCCCGACCCCGGAATATTGATTGAAATGCAATATTCTGCGCGTGGTGCAACTCACTAATTAGCATAAGTCCATTACTGGCCAAAATGACAAACCATGAGCTTGGGCCGACCTAGCTGACCTGCATTTGACCTGATGTGAATATGTGGCCAGCTCTAATTCCATGGCATTCATGGTGACATATGCCAAAATGTGCGCCCATTTAGGCAGCTATTGTGTTGGTTAAACACAGTCTTGAATTTCGCACATAAAGCATTTAAATAGTTGATGATTTAGGGAAGTTATTTTGAGAACTTCGGCCAATTCTTCGTCTCCATTTTAATAATCTCGTTACTCCCTATTCCATAAACTTATTTTTCGTTCACAATTTTCGTTGCCATGACAAAGAGCATTTCCTGGCAACTGAGTCACTTGCAACTGGCTGCTGCTTTATTGTTTAAGAAATACAACTTCTGCAATATATGCTTGTCGAGCGGAGGACGTTTATTTAATATGAGACATGACAATATTGTCTTGGCCTTTGCCCACAGTGCTCTGTGCTTTTCTCTTCCATTTCGTTGTTACCAGACTCTGATGGCAGACATCATTATTTCTAGAGTGGTTGTTACGCCGATAAACTCGCACAGCACGGCACTCCCGCTATCCTTATTCCTGATTCCTGATTTCTGATTCCTTACTCCGCAATCCCATTCCGGGCCCAGTTAGGACAGCATCGTCATCGTCTTTGGCGTCTTTATCCTTTATGCAAAAGGGCAAAAAGTAAAACAGACAACAGAAGCGATGTTGCCTTTTCCTGGGCCACGATGCCGATAAAAAAGATGCTTACAATTTATTGATTTCATATTAGTAGACTAGCGCGCACACACATCATGATCGGAGAAAGTCCCGGCAAGGTCTTCGCATAAATTTTCCGCAGCTCGAAAGTATACCACAAAATCCCCGACTTTCTTTTCCGCCCAATTTAGATGTTGACGCTCAACTTTTTCCCGCTGCTGTCGGGCTGGTTGGTGGTTATACGAGTATTTTTTGTTAATGCCTTGATTTCAATTTGTCTACATCGCACTGCCTCCCGAGCCCGAATGTGGGTCAGCAGCGTTTTTTCCTCATTTCACTTTGGGTCTTGGGCCTTGCTAATTTGAAGACAGAATTTTTGGGCCAAAGAACTTGCTAATTGAATCAAATTGTCTCCTAATTGTTGTCGAGTTTCGATTTCTTTAAACAGAATCTCAAGAGAATAATTTGACAGAAGTAAATGTGGGAAAAGTTTCCACTTCTTTGAAAATAGGATCAAAAGTCTACACATTCTAATAAATAACCTTCCGATAAGCATAGATAATTTCAATTTAGTTTGACCCGTCGAACTAGAATATGCGTATCAAAGGAACATTTAGCAAAAATAACTATTTCAGGGTATTACTGCATCGGGAATTATCAAATAATACCACAACTGGAAAGCTGGCACAATGGAATTCTCGGCATGGGCAGTGAGTGCAATGCTCCGCAAACAATTCATCATTTATGCCAAATATTGTGTACGCAGTTCAAATTATAAACCGAACTACTGAATGCCGATTTGATAAGCTGATTTATGCTTCATGTTTAGTCTGCGGCCAACCACCCGCCACCCTTTTCAGATGACAGGGAAATCATTAGGCTAATGCGATTGAGGGCGGTGGGGTTATTATGGGGGGGGCGTGCGGTATTGGGATTGAAGCGAAGTGGATTGGAATGCCAAATGTAAACACAAATATTGGAAATGGCAAACAAAAACGAGCTGTATGGTACACATAAATTATAAGTGGAAATCAGTAATCCCGCTGATTCCGGGATACGACTGAAATGGCCCGATATGCAAAGTCAGTTGGCCCGACGATAACAAATGTGGAACAATTATGGCCGCATTAAGCATATGCTCAACTGGCCATCTCCTCCATCCATATGGCATGCTAATGCCGAGTGCATCGTCAGTCGCTCTTTGGTTGGTCTTTGGTTTTGGCAGCTGAGGATTTGCATAAATCCCACAGCATTTATTCAATAAGCACCCGCCACGTACTTGGCCACATACGGGCAGTTAGGGAATCACTTGACTCAGCTTTAAGACCACTTAATAATCCACTTGGATGGGTAGAAGGCTATCCCACGTTCGCCGGATCCACTTGCTGATTGCCCGCACAGTTGGCATTGATTTACGGGTGGACTAGCCCCAGATACCACCACCCAATCCCAATCGCCGTCCCAATCCCAATCCGAGCCCCAATCCCCATCCCAGGCCAAGACCCATTGCCATTCGCAATCCCAATCCCAGGACCAATCCAGTATGCAAATCGAATACAACTAAATGTAAACACATACAAATGCAGTCGAAGATGGCAACCTTCGTTGTCCGTACCATTTCTATTTTTCCGATTTGATTTCGCAAGGGTTCTAATGCCCTCGAACCTGATGCGGATGGTGTGGGCCGGGGTTGGCAGGAGTATTGGCCGACTGGATGTCTGGCAGACATCCTAGGCAAACTTTTCCCTCAACGGCTTAACTTTTTTGCACGTGTAGTTTGCCAGCAGGAGTTGATGGTGGCAAGAGCCCTACTTTTAGTTAAAATCTAAAAAGGAGGGACCTCCTTTGTTTCTTGGCAATCCCTTAAAATGTTTTCCCAGCCACCTTTACAGGCAGGACAGAACTTTTAAATTGCAAGGGGAAGTTCCAACATCAATTGGAGAATAATGAATTACATTGTAGTTGAATTACGGCACAAAATCGTTCGACTGATGAACTGTTCTAGTCAAGGTCCGTCGGGAACGGTTGTGCTGCACCCACAACAAGGGAAACTACCGGACATCTTTCCACATGCAAATGAGCTGAAGAACCTTGACGAAAGAAAAGATCAACCAGGTAGATCAGCACCCGGCGTCTACACCCTCTTGGGCGGCCCAGACAACAATGGGCCATAAACGCATTAACAGTAATGGTAAATAAAGCAGGCAAAAATATCGGGTAAGAAAGGTGAATCTGCGATGGCGCACCTGCGCACCAGCAGCACGAACTTGTTTGAAGCCACGAATTATGGTCGAACATGGTTGGAAGTCCGTTGCCATCGGAGCAGCCAGATTGGCCTTTATTTTAAATAAAATATTTTATAATATAGTAAAGTATATAAAGTTTTTGTCTCCCTTCAGACTTCTTGATATCAGGACCTTTTCTTACTAAAAAGAAAAAACTATGGTGAAGTAGATCCTTTTGAGAAGAGATTTTATATCGTAAAACCCTGGCCAATTTCTTCTGCTAACAAACACGTTTGTTATTTAATTTGGATAACAAAATGCAGTTTCTTCTAGAAATCATTGGAATTGGTATTTTCCATTAACCAATATTTCCCCTTACCAAGGAGGCATTTAACTTATTTTATAAATATTAAAAATGACCAAAAGGTACATGATGTCTTCTTCTGATCCGAGGCGATTGCAGTTCTTCGGGTCGCTTCGGGGCCCGTCGCGAAGGCCAGGAAATGGGTCAGGCTATAAAAGCACAAGTTCAAGGCGATCGCCGTTTCAGACAACTTCAGCAGCAGTGGCAGCAACATCGAAATACCAGCTAAGAAACCAGCCCAGAGTGCCACGTGAAATCCGAAGTCTCTCGAATTCCGATCCAAGTAAACGAAAGTTGCCATCGATCGACCATCCAAAAAAAGAGAGAGCAGATTTTCCGGTGCAATTTTTGGGTGAATTTTTAAGTGATTTGTGTGCTTGACAATCGCGTGCTGAAATTTGCAATTTTTTCTAGTGCGACGAGCCAAACGAACTGAGCAGCTGAGGGTGTAATTAAACTTCAGCTTAATTGCTTCGAACTCACCGAACTGAAAGACTGCGGATAAATAGACAGGTGAGAGAAATTACTAAATTGAAAATGTCCAGCTAGGGACTCTAATGGCTTTGAAATAGGATTAAAAGACTGGGTAAAGCGTTTTAGATACGGTCGAGTCTTACTTAAATAAGTCGATTTATTGTGGTTAATCATCACCCAGGGGAAGAAAGAGTTGAACATGACTAAGGGTTTTTTGGTGACTAAACAGGGGCTATGCTTACAAATGCGTTTTTCATATCCCTTTGGTAAATAATTAGGTCTAAGGTATTATCGGTATTAGCCAACTAATCCGCTACACGAACATACAAAAATGCGTGCAGCTAGAATCGGCCAATAGAAAGTTATTGACAGTTGATCGAATGCCACTATTTGGCCTCCAGTCGCACGTTTGTTTGTCCATCAAATTGGGGCTATATGGCAACAACCAAATATTTGGGTCAGGCCAAAAGAAATAACAGAACTCGAGGCATAAATCCAGCAATAAAAACAACAAGCATAACAGCAGCAGCAAAGCAAGCAGGCATCGGAAGAGGGGAGAATTTCTGTTAAACGAGTTAACAACTTTGCATGAAAAAGCAAACAGAAACCCATGGACTGGGCGTGAAGAGTGGAACATGTCAAAGCACCTGGAGCGGGGCGGGGCACGGGAATGCGGGAATAGGGGAATGTGGGGAGATGCGAAGGCGTGGCGTGGCTGACAAGGTGCGATGAGGCGTAAGGTGTGGCGGGACGACAGGCACGCACACATGGAAATGTGCATTGAACCAAGTTCTTTTCAGGCCGAATGTGCAGCGTGGTGGCCGCCCACTGACCCAAATGGGCGCCAAAGAATTTCGTTTTCAAGTGGCCACCGCTCTCTCACCTCCCCACGGCCACCCCATTGCTGGCGGAGGCCTTTTGGCTGTTTTGTCTGTGGCCTTGATTCGAAGGGGGTCTCTTTCTCCTCCTGCGTTTCGGAAACTCATTCGCTTGACCAATTAACGCTTGCCTTTTTGGCTAGTTCTTTTGGCCAAATTCCCAAAGAGAGTTTATTTATTTGATTGCCTGCCAGCCCAAAGGTCACGATTGCCTGGTATTTGTTTACCTAGTCCGGTCCAAGTCTTTTGCCCGCCTCGAAGCAAGTAGTTTTTTGTAACTTTCATTCATTGGTTGCTTTTGGCATTTTGCGGTTGACGTTGTTGCCGCCAGTAAGTAAGCGAGGTGAAAGTTTTTCTCTGAAGCTGTTAAGTCGTGTTTAATACATTTTATGTTTGGGCCGAGTTGCTCTGAATCTGTTTTTCTCGATTGCAACTGGGAGAATGTAAATCATTTTCACAAAACAATCAGCAGGCAGCTGGCACTTGGGGATTAACCAAAGCGAATCATGCCTTTCTTCGGCTGCAGTGACAGTTGCAATTTGGCCAACAGGCTGCCTAATAACCATAATAGCACTGGCAATTGCAGGTGCAATTTGTTCTGCTTTCTATAATTTGTCTTTTGAGGACTGCATTTTGGGGTCAGTAAAAGTTTTCGGTGGCCTTTGTTTGCTCGAATCGCAAAAGTGGATCACAGGCCTCAGATTGCATCACAAGCCTTGCTATTACCGAATAATCAACAAATGTTCACAATCTATGCAAAGGCATTAAAATGCAGCTCATTCGGCAGGCGTTTTGGCCAAGTGACAGCTAGCCAGTGGTTTTTTTCTGCAGAGGTTGCTGACCACATGGCCAATCGAAAGACTTAAGACACGAACTTGTTGGGTAGCCAGCTAGAAAGCGGCCGTGCATTTCAATTAAGGTTAAGCACTTACCTAAACACTTTTATAAATTAATTAAATTTTTATTAAATTTTTCTCAACTCGAGTCAATAAACCTTGACTTGATTCTGGCCAAAAAGAAAGTGAAACGTAAGTTTCTCTCGGCTTGAGCCCGGAAACCAGTCCGTGACTGTCCAGAAACCCGGCTAAGACTCTGACTCACGCCCTCGAAAATATTCCGCTCCCAGAAACCCAAAACGAAGAAGTGGAGAAGCATCAGCAGCAGCAGCAGCAGGCCTGCTCATTTACCGCAAATCACGAACGTTTTACCGCTTTCCCATCATTGACTTTGACCAGGGAGAACCAGTGGAGCGTGCTGCGGCACGAGACCGCAAACGAAACTGAAAATAAATATCATGAGGGACCATCGCATAAATTACTGAAATGATATTTCTCGTTTGCTGCCAAAGAACTCGGTTATTGTTACACCCCCGCCCTCGCGACTGTAAATTTTTGTTTTGTTTCTCCTTCGAAGCTGTGCGGTTTCTACACTTTCTAATTTGCGACTTTTGACCACCGGCAAGTGTAATTGCTGCTCTCTTTATTGAAGTAGTTGTACTGCCCGTTGTTTGTTAGGAGATTATTTTCTTAATTGCCATGAAAGTAAGAGTTGCGTGCAAAGTTTCCAACTTGAATTGCGTGTTTTCATTAAAAAGTATAAACGAGGAGCTCTTCAATGGCGCCTAAGGAGAACATAACGAGCATCATTAGTAGCAGCATGCCAAGGGAATTATGTCATTTTGGTCTAAGGCATTATAAAAGAGGGTCCCCACTTCGTTGGCGTGAAATCAATAAAATTTCTCTGCCACACATTCCGACTATTAGTTACCATTATCTTAACCACTAATAGCTGGATCACGCTTAACACGGCGCTTTCTAAATTTACATGCCAGCCGTAGTTTCCCCGGGAAACTGGGTCAAATTGTGTCACAAACAATCAAAGCCCCATTGGCATAACCGTGAGATGGGGATCGCGTCAATGATTAATGACCGACCCCTCGATTTACACATCAATGCGTTGACCCATTCTGGAAAGCCAGTTCTGGAGCCGGCAATTATATGGGGATCGATGCAATCTCTGCCATTGGCATTCCACGATCGCCGCTCGACTCGTTGGCTTTATTAATTGTAACGGGAACCTGTTGCATGACATCTGAGCGAAAGAACCGCTAGCTACGGGAACTGGTTCTGGGGCAGAATGATATTGTGGAACATAAAAAGAGCGATAAAAAGCGTATGAAGAGCCTCACCCAGAACATTCACATTCCCATTCTAATTTTACTCAATTGGAAATGGTTTCCGATGCTAATATCTCAAATCCAGCAAAGCTTCGATGATCGCCGGTAGGAAGCTAGCGGCTAATTGCCGTACTTGCCACCTCACCTGCGGCGGCTTTCTAACAATCACATATGTATGTTTCTCAACCTGCCACTCGGTTAATTTCCCTGCTGCAAGTGCTGCTCTTAACCCAGGGGAACAGGTTATCGCTGACCGACACCTTAATTGGGAGCAGTTAGACTAGTTTCTTGATGTTTCGGAAGCGACAGCGCCTCGAATTTAATTACAAGTCGCAACAACTTTCTTATCTGGTTTCCGTGGAAATTGTAACATATCTGAAGCATGGTCAATGGGAAAAATTTGACAATTGCATTTTGGGAAATTCTTTTTAAAGGAGTTATTTACACAATGAAGATATTAAACAATGAGTTATTTTACTATCATCTATGTAATGTCATTGACGTATCAACAAACTCTACACATTTTGAAAACGTTACAAATATCTTTAAATGGGGATAGGCGTGTGCCACTCAAATGGGTCAAAGCTGATTTCAATTCCCTACCTGTGTCGCAGTTCAGGAGACCCACTCGCACACAGTTGGGAAATGTGAAAGTGTTGTTATGCGGATGGCAATGTCCGAATAGCTCGGCTCTTGTTGAATTTCAAACAGCTTAGGCAACTTTGTCTTCGTTTTGCAGAAGTCATGTGGAATCAACGGAAAGTGCACGCCTGTCTGCTGCTCTCCATCGTGGCCAGCAACTGCCTCCTGATGACCTTCGCCTTTCCCCAGCAGGAGGTCTACCAGCGCCAGCACCAGGTGACCCAGTCACCGACCTTCCGGGATGAGAGCAACGGCAGGAAATTCGCCGTGAAGCCGAATGCATCAAAGAAGGTGGCCTTGGACGACATTGAGGACGATCTGGAGACCAATCAGATCCAGGAGAGCGTGGGCGGTCCCGGTGGCTTCACCTGGTCCAACATGCTGTCCACCGTAATGACGATGTTCTTCAATGGCGCCGTCAATGCCCCCACCAAGTCCGACGATGTGGACAACTCCATCGGTCTGGGCGGCAGCCCCTGGGCTAATGTCATCTCCATGGGTGAGTGCCAAGTCGGATGTAGCATCGCGGAATTCTCCGCTAAGTTAATTTCCCATAATCGAAACCGTATCATCTCCTTCTCCACAGGTCTTCGCATCATCAACACCTTGCTGGGCGGTGGAGCACCAAGCGATGGCATCGATAAGGTCGACAACGGCGGATCTCCCATGCAGGTAATCGATCGATCCATTAGCCCATAACATGGTGTACACTCACTGATTGCTTTTGTGCCACTTTTGTTTTGCTTTATCGTAATTCGCTGTTTGATTGTTACCGTTTTCGTTTTGTTTTATATCTTATACCTTATACTCGTACTGATACTCTGATACTGATACCGATTACTGAATACTGATTACTGATTACTGATTACTGATTCTGGTGCCTGGCTCTTCTTATTCTCTTGATTATGTTTGTTTCCCGCCTACCTCCTCTACCTCTACCTCGCTAATAATCGCACAGGGCATATTGGTGGCTGTGATGTCTGCCGTTTTAGGCACCAGAGACCCCGATCAAGTCAACTCGATGGCCAAGCAAGCTGGCGAGGTAAAACATCTTTTATGCTTTCACAAACATTAATGATTACAAAGACCACCAAACAGCAGCTGGCAACAAGATGTGGTGTTACCTTTAAAGGGTTTCTTAAACCCTTTGGTGGTGTTAAAATCGCAAAAGAAAGTTTATAATTTAATATTAATAATTCAATAATCAATAATTTACATTGCCACATCTTGCTGCCCCATGCTGGACATGTAATTAGACAAACACACACACACTCACCGAACACACAGATACACACACGGACATACACCTTTAGAATTGGCACAAGCAAATGCAACTAATTGACTAATGCTTCCTCTACCTCGCACACACACACACACACTCGCGCACCCACACACACACTCTCCACTGAACAACGTCCCCCTTCCGCATCCACAGTTCATACAGATCGTGATGAACCTGCTGGACGCCCTGAAGACCTCCTTCTCCCACCGCTCCCTGACCGCCCGCTCCCTGGGCAAGCGCGACTCCGTGAGCGACGCCGTCGTGGCGAGCATCTCCCTGATGAAGGGCTACGTCCGCACCTACCGCAACTCGGAGGACCGCTGCACCCAGAAGTACATGTGCGACGCCAACACGGAGTGCGTCCGCGAGATCGGCGGCAGCAGCATCTTCTGCCAACTTGGATCGTAAGTCAAACTATTGCTTATCCGAAACTCTTTTGATTTAACATGGTATCCGTTCCAGTTATGCCACCAGCTATGTCCTTGGACGCACCAGCGGCAGCAGTTTCGAGGATCTTTACGATGCCGGACGCAGGGGGCGATCGGGCTTCGACTGTCGCCAAATGTATCTGGAGTGCAACGAAGTCTAGACTTACACCCCCGACTGGACACTTTCTCTTTAAAATAATTTAAATTAATTTATGTACTTCCACCTAGACGTTAGCTATTTATATTATTTATTTAAAAACGCTGTATTTATGTAGACGAGTTGCTTCTTTTAAGCGGACCAACAAAAGGAAATCTTTAAAAATAAAATGCATTCCATGAAAATAGTTGTTGAAATCGGATAAAAGTTATTTGCTTTTGGAAGTAGCCAGGTTCTATAAGTCCGTGGGAAGTCTACATTTTACTGACATGTCTGATAACTCAAAAGCGCCATCTCGCGGTGCTAGTAGTAACCTCACCGCTAGATGACGCCGAAAAAAACATGGCTTTCCCAGTTATATACATGGCAACTGTAAAATGGCGGATGCCGGCCATATTGAAATTTGTTAAGGAGAATGGTTTATTTATTCTTATTAAAATTTAAGTTAAAGTTACTTAAAAAGTCTAAATTATTTAACATAATTAAAAATACGTAGTTTTAACTTTGCCAAGTCCTTTTAAATAAAATATCCAAAAAAGGGAAAAAATAACGAGTGTTCAAGTTGATAACTGGGCTTTGTTAATAACAATATACGCTTACTTTCCCAATAGTTCATCGATTAAGTATATTAACACGTTTATAGGCCAGCTTCAACAACAATTGATTGGAATCCCTTTTAAACTTTAAAAGTATTGTCAACAAACAAGACATTATTCCATGACCAGTCAAAAACATTTTCCCTATACTTTGTCCTAGATTCTAAACTAATCCAAAAACCAAGACAAAGCTGAAAGGTGTGTCCACCCAACTGTGCCCGTGCAGCTCCTGAAGCCCTCTCCCTGGGGAATGCCTGTCAGCCGCCTGCCAGAAAAGTTGCCGCCTCTTCAGAGTTGCTTTGATTTTGATGCAACTACAGCCGCCTCGGTCGTTGTCTCCCCGATTCCAATTGCTTATCAACATTCAACAGCAGGCTTGAGAGGACTTTGAATCGCAACCACGAGGGATGACCACGTGAGAAGTCGTGAGCTTGTACATGCTGGGGCGGTATGGGCCTAAAAAAGACGAGGGTTCTGGAATGCACGGCACGCTCCCAGGACTGAGGCTGTGAAACTTTCTGGCAGCCAATTTGGGCGAAAACAAACAGGAAAACTTGGCAGGACCATGCCAGAGGCAGGGACTTGTCTCTTGTCTGGTCGTGCCACTGCGCAGCTGCAGCCGTTCGCAAAGTTTTTGCCATTTTGATAAATGCCACGACACAGCTGAAATTTATTGGACAGCCGGCAACGCCGACGCAAAGAAAATTGCAGCATGCAAATGCAATGCTGCAGGGGGAAACTTGACTCAACTCGGAAGTGCATATCTGGGCGAGTGTGTGTGCGGGAGTCTAACCGGAGATGGCAACATTTTGTCCAAGATGAAGGTAATGCTCCTGCTACTGGTGCCGCTGCCACAACTACTTCTGCTGCAGTGGATGCCTCCAAAGTTATGATTAATTTGTGCGGCCAAGTTTTTGCAGCCGCCAACCCCCGAAAAAGTTGCTCTATCCACTGCCGCATCCACTGAGCTGTTTGTTTCCACTATCTGTAGGAGCCTTCTGCCAGTAATTAAAGGAGCTTTGGACCAACTGGCAGCCAGCAACTGGCGATGCATCGCTTAAAATTCCATTTAATTACGTTGAGTGTTGAATATCTTTAGTGCGCTAATTAGAACTGTGCGGAAAACTTTTCTCGGACACCGAATGCACTCGCAGGAAGCTGAAGAAGCGGCGAACAGGAAGGAAGCAGCCGAGAATTTCCTCTGCAAATGAAACAATCGAATTTGGACAACGATCTAATTTGCACCAGAACTTCCGCCCAGCAGATGCTGCCGGCTGTCTGCCCTGTCTGGGCTTGACATTTTTGTCAGTCTGCTTAAATTGTTTTACTCAAATTATAATTTACTTCCAGTTTGTTCGCGGGAATCAGATCCGCTTGTTAAAATATAGAATCGTTTTGACGAAACTTTGCGTTGCTTGATTAATTGTTGTTTTCATTTCAAACAACAGTGCACTTACGGGCGAGTTTTAATTGAATTTAATATATGTATAAAACTCATAAATCTGCACCCTCAAATCAATAAATGTACTCATTTAATTAGTGCTCTTGGCTATTTATACTCGGATTCCATACTATCACGCTCGACTGCAAATTTTACAGAATCACATCTGTGATAAATAAATGTGAAGAAATTTTTATTAAATTGCCATTGCCTGAATCCCATCGATGGTAATTTAACGCATCGCGTTTAGAACTTAATGGGCCTGGAAAGAGCACAATTATCTTTAAACTGAATGGAACTCACGGAATCCTCAATAAATCATGCCGAAATAATGATTTTTGGTCAATGGTTTTACCCTGACGTAAGCCGAAAACTATTTACGATAAATGCCAAAGGAAAACAAACCGCAAATCAACACACACAAAAATTCTTTTTGCGCCAGACTCACGTATGAACAGGTACATAAATGTCCATCAAAGTCACTGGCAATTATTTTGATATTTTCACAAGTATTTTTTGATTTGATTTCCTTGCTGGCTTTGCACGAATCAATTTATTCGAATGGCCGAAAGTGCGAAAATCTGTTTGATAACCCCAATTTAAGGTCGAAAAATGGCAGAGAACAAAAATAACAAGGCGACAAACTGTGAAATGACTAACAAAAAAATGAAAAAAGGAAAATATTGAATATGTTTTGCAAAAATATTTTTGCTATAGGCGCTGAAACAAAATTGACCTATTGAAAATTTAATGTTTGCATACAACAATTTCCTGCACAACAGAAATAACAACAACGCCAACAACGACAACGTTAACGACAACAAGAAAGGGTACGTGAATGTTCTGCTGATGCTGACAACTACAACGAGCTGCGGGCTGAACATAAAAATACAAAAAAAAAATCCAAAAAAATAAGGGAGAACTGGAAAATGAAACCCAAAACAAACCACAGCGCCAGGACGACCGGAGGATCCGCCGGAGGAGGTCGCTCGACGGGAAGCCGCGCGGGCAGTTAAATCGATACACTGAGCGTATAAACGAAACAAAACCAATACCAAGGGGCGACACACTGCCGGAATTTGCATTTGGCTTTTACCTTGCCCCCGTCATTGTCCCCGTAGTGGCCTCCGCTATTGCCTCCACCCATGCCAGCCCACATTCGCCGCACCGATCCCTTGCCGCCCCTCGGATGTCCTGTGGCAATGTGTGGGGCATGTCAGTGGTTGTCACCATCAGCATCACCATCAGAATCACCAAGCGCCGTCAGCCTCCCGATATTGGCTTTTTTTGTTTGTCTCTGGGAGGGGTAGAGGTCTTGGCTGGGTGGGGGCGTCACTCCGGAAAATCAGAAGGCGCCGTGGCATCCAGCGAACGCATCCTGGCCCATAGCATGGCGCCCCCCGCCGACCTATTCCAATTTTTGAGTTGGCCCGCCAGCTTTGCGAAGTTCGCTGGCGGCACCGTGTCGTTTGTTCTAAGGAAAATTGGTTTTCGCCAAGCATGTTTATGGTTTGTTTTATTATTTTATATGGCTTTAATGGACAAGCAGTTGCAAAAACCATTAAAATAACGAATACCTGACAAACATTTGAATAAGTCTTGTGCCATAAAATTCAGGAACAAGTTCCAGGAAATCCGTACCCTTTTTCGGGAAAATACAATTTCTTAAATGTGAATATTTTTCTGCAATAGTTTTGAACTATTTTGCCATAGTTTGTTACACTGTTTTACTGTCGGGTTTTTGTCCATCAATTGAAAAGCGATTTTCTGTTCAGTTTTAGACAAGTTGGAATTGCTAAAATTTGCAGGACATTTTTCAAAAAATCGAACCAACCACCATCGAGGGGATTCGTTCACTTTAGCTCTGACCATTTTCAGCCAACTTTCGGCATTCATTATTGAGGCTTTGAGGGCGTTTGAACTATACTTAATTATTAACACTGCAAAATATTTGAAATATTAAGGACACAGATTTTTGGCAAGTTTCCATCCTCAAATGGGCATGTTGTACCTTTTTCAGGGCGGTTGTCGCTGGTTTCCTGTTTAAGTTTTGGCCCGGAAAATATCCAAAAGTCATTTGATGATGACCGTAGGGAGGAAATTCGAGAAAGTGTGGGAAAAGGAACTCTTAGCCCTATCGACTTTTATAGTTTCCGTTGATAGCTGAAAAAAGCAAATTAGCTTCAAATATTTTAACAACTTTTATGAAATTGGTAATACTGAAAACAATTCAAACCTTGTCTATTCAATGTAAAAAAATTCTAAGAGTATTACTTTTAGCAAAACCTGAGTTCAATTACGGAGAAACACAAGCAATGTAATGACTGCAGTTAAAGTTTTAATCCGCTTTTAGTTTCAAGTGAACCCAGTTTAAAGTTCCCCAACAGAACTCGCGCTCAGCTCGAGTGAAATTCGATTCGGCCACTTTAATTACGACCGCGGAGGGCATATAGAAACTTCCACTGGTCAGAGCCAGGGCCACATCCGCCGCGTGGCGATAAGTATTTTGGCTTGTCCTATCTCCGTGCCTGAATCGGCCATCCCTCGGCCCTTCCGCTTTCTGGTTTTTCCAGCAAAACAGTTGGAAATTTGCTAGTGATATATATAGCATACATATTTGTATATATTTTGTAGTTGTATTTCGGTTCCCGACGCAAATTGCTTAAAGTGGAAAATTGCTGGCGCTGCATTTGTGTGTTCCCCACAGGATGGGGATAAAATGGGACGGAGTGTATGTGTGTGGTCCTGGGCTCACGATTCCTCTCGGGCTGTGCCTGCATTTATCTTTTATTGGCTTCTTCTATCTCTTCCGCACTTTCAGCCAGCTCCGTGACTTCCTTCCCAATCAAATCAATATTCGATTGATGCGAGCACCATTATCTTTTTATTATGAACATTTATTTGGCGTCGCCTGCTCAATTTGCCAGCTAATTTTCATGTTGCGTCAGGGCGGCAAATTAGTGCGGCTCGGCTTTGATTAATTGATGGGGCAGCTTTGAGTCCTTGTCACCACAGCGATTTGCCATAATCTATCACACATCCCAGGCCATTCCATCCGGGGGGGCGGAGGTCAACCCTTTTTTGGGCTTTTCTCCATTTCTTGCTATTTTTTTGGCCATCAACCGATTTCTTTATCGCCATCGATATAAGCCGGAGATGTTTTATGCGAAATAAATGCTCAGCGTCCTGCCTGACAGCCGGTCTGCATCATCAGCAGTTGCTGCAAAGTACGGATCGCAATCTCATAAAGCCAATTCGAATATTTGCTTAAGAATGTCATAAAAAGGGAAACAGGGATAAGCCGTAAAACCAAGTCTAGAGCGAAGGACCTACTAAACGATAGCCCCCGACATCCACGACCGAAATAATAAATATGTTCGGGCCGTAAAAAAGTTGGCCCGACTTCGTTAAGTCAATGCCCCAAGACGGATAAAAGTCCTGGCCTGTTCGACATTTTTAATTGTGCTCTTGGCCAATAATTTTTTATTGCCTTCTAAACGCCGGCCGACGTGGAGAAAATTAAAACAATTGTCGGGGTCGCCCGACACTCCTGGGCGTCGTCAATAAGTTTGGCAAATAAAACGCGAAAGCGTACCACAAAACTGTAAACAACATATAATTTGATTGTTTCTTAGACGGGTCGGGCGAAGATTTTATAATTAAAATTTGTACTACAATTGCTTTAATTAAGGCCGCAAGGTGAGTGCCAAAGTTACGACCAATACAAATTGATGTGGAATGGTATGAGTTGGTGTCGGTATAATTCGAAGTAACTTTCCAGCAGACAAAGTTTTCTTCAAATTCATACAGTTTTTTGGATGAAAATACTAATTGGCAATAGGTGGGGAGCTGCCAGCCCTCCTCTAACCCTCAAATGCCAGCCACAGTTTGGTTAACCAAATCAGAGCCACAGACAAGCACACAATTTTGTTCAACAAAAGCTTGAATGACACCTTGTCATGTGAAAAATGTATTTATGTTTATATTTTGGGCACAGGTGGATAAAGAAACGAGGATGTCAAACAAACTAGACTTTAAACGAAGGGGAAAATAAATAATGACGGGGCGTATGAGCTCTGAACTATACTTGCTTAAATGATTCGGGCAAGTAATATTCAGCTCCATTCAAGAGCATGTTTCCATCGGCTTGAACAACTTTTTGAAATACTTTTCTCCCACTTCGACATGACGAAAGAAATTTGCTGTGAAGACAAACTTGTTGTTTGCTCCTCAACTTGGTGGGTTATCTCAAGGCGAACATCATCATCAGCAGCCCATCAGGGCAGCATAGCAGCGTCATCAGCATCATTGGTATCCCTCCCCATCGCCATAGCCGCCATCATCATAATTTTCTGGCTTCGCTTATCGAACTCAAAAAAGTTAAGAATAATGTACACTTCAACATTTGTGCCATAGTTTGAAAAGAAAAAATCTGCAAGAGATTGCGGAAGGCAATGGTCTGATGGCAGTGACAGTGGCGGGGTAAACAAAGGCTTCTCCCGAAATAGGAAACATAACATAACTTGGCCCAACAATTTCCGCCATAGTAAAATTTTTTAGCCTCTTTGTTTGGCTTGTTACTAAGGAAGCCCCATTCTATATAGAGTCCACCTTTTTTTTTGGCAATATAATTTTATATAGTAAGGAACTAGTCCTTAAAGTTTGAGCTTTAATGAAATGATCCTGAAAGATATTTAAGCCAAACAATATTACCAATTCAAACAACCAATTGCAGTCTTTTTTATTGGGATATCAATTAGATTATTTGATTTACACAAGCTAGTATAGGAAATTAATTACTCATGCGCCATGTTGGTTGTAAGTAATTCTTAAATTGTTTATTGTTTTTGTCTAACATTAGCCATTAGCCATTGTTCAAATTCGACCACTGTATTTTCGAGAGCGACGTTGCCTGTGTACTCGCGAGTGCTTTCGTAATGCAAATGAAATGAGTTCTTGTTGGCCAACGAGGTATTCATTAAAGCCCACCGATTCGGAGGGCCGCAAATTGCACTCGCCAATGGGCAGCCATACTGCGAAATGTGCAAATATTTATAACTGCAAACTGCGCGCCGAATTCATCAGGCCTAATAGCCTGCCTGATGGCTAGTCGGCCAGTTGGCCAAAGACGGAAACAATGTGTGGTTGCCGGCCACCGATAGTGGACCCATTCAGAATCCATTCGGCTACCCTGCCCCGCATGGATCTCCTTTTCCATGGCAATGTTGTTGATAATGATTTGCATTAACGCGCATTACAGCAAACCCATTTCAGGAATGAATGAATGGCTGGGAGAGGAGGTAGATACGCTAATGCGAAATGATTGGAATTCTTTGGACAGATATTGCTGGCGCAAACGCAATTTATCTTCCTCAAATTGAACTGTTCCAGAGATGTATGTCCGATAAAGGCTCTGACGTCTGTCGGCGGCTGAAAGTTTCACAAAAAATATTCTGATCGCCCTTAACTTTTGCCTTAATGCCGGGAGGGCAACACCATACTTTTCCAGCAATTTGTTGACTCCGACAATTGCTCGGCTATTTGGCTGATTCAATACAATTATCTAAAGATTTTTACTGATTTATTTACTTGGGACTTATTTATTTTTGGGACACGATTTAGGGACTTGGGCTTTTTACTTCTCTACTCTTCGCTTCGACTTGTTTACTGTTTACAGAAATATGATGCTCATCTCAAACAGAAGTCGGAAAAAACGTGAGCCAAAAAAGATATTTTACCAACGAAACTTAAGTGCTTCAAGAACAAGGACCAAAAAAAAAAAAAAGGTTAAAAGACAGGTCAAGGAAGTTAAACGAAATTCCAACTGATGCAAGGGAAAGTAGAAGGCCAACTTCGGACATCAAAGGATCATAAAACGCACTCGCACTCCCCCACTGGAGAATAGAGTAAAAAAGGGGTCCTGTCTCAGAGCTAATACAATTATCTGGGCGAGGACCAGGAAAATTGTTACACGACAAATGGTCAAGTCTGGACCTGATGTCATTTGCTGCACTTGCCTCTGTTTTTCATGTAGTCCTCTGGTCATTACAGTTGAAGAACGTAGAAAAAACCAAATTAAGTTTTACAAGAGAAAAAATAATAGAAAAGCTGCAGAAAATTGAAACAACTTAAAGGTATGGTCTTTAAATTATTTTACATTATTATTTTTTTTTGTTCTTATATCTTTTAAGTGGAATTTTCGGAGGAGGTGCTATGCTCGAGAAAGATATGGCCAAAAGGAGGGGAAATATTAAACTAATCAAGTTTATGATTTTCCCTAGTCAGTCCTAATCGAATGATGCACCTTTTAGTGTGAAATAGAGATGGCATATCGAATATTGATTATAAATCTACTTAGCCAAGGAATATGTATTATATTTTAGCTGCTGGAAGAAACTGTCACTTGGAAAGTGTTCATTTTACTTTCGCTTTCACTTTCTCCTTATTTTTTGTAGCTTATCTTAAAGTTTTATTTTTTTGTTTTTCTTGATGTTGCCTTTCCGATTTTATTTTTCCTGGCGAGCTGGCGTCGTCGAGTAAGGACATTTTCAACTGGCTTCATCTTGTTTGACTTTTCCTGCCTTGACGCGGGTCCTGCTGAGTTGTTGGACTTAAGCCAGCGGGGATTCCCTTCGGTTCCCCTCAAGCTCCTCCCAAGTTCCCGGCTGTCGTCAGGCGAGTCAGTCATCAGCATCAGTAGCAACATAGTGAAAAATATTTACTGCTGCTCGTCCTTTCGTCCCTGTCGCCCCATCCTTTTCCCGTTCTGCTGCTTTGTGTTTCTTGTAAATTGCTTCGCTTACGTCCATCCCGCTCGCTACGGCTTTTCCTACTTGACAGGACAACGACAAATTTTACGTGTTGTTTCTTATTTTTACTCCTCCTTTTTACTCCGATTCCTCGTTGTTTGTTTTATCCCAGCCCTGTTTTTTATTCGCCCGTTCCCTGGCAAGACGGAGATGTGATTTCCGCTGCAATAAAATAGACTGGCTACCTTAAAGGCTTTATGACCCCTGGAATTCGCCAGTTTATGGCTTGTGTTATTTTTATGCACTCTACTTGGCCTCCTCCACTCGGCAGGGCCATAAGTGTTGGAGCATTTTTGTTTTCCTTTCGTCACTTTGATGTCCTCAAACGGGTCCGGGGCCTGGGGTTGGCTTGAGTTGGAGCCGAAGTCGAAGCTGGAGCCAAATTACCATAAAATATTAAATTATTTATGCATATCCCCATCAAGAAAATTTCTTTGCTGGTCCCCCTTTTTTTTATTGGCTACACCATCGGAGGGTCAGCCAAGAATAAGTTCCCGAAATGTGGGTCTCAATTTGGCTTACTTCGGGTTACTAGGGGATAATGTAGTCAAAAGCGACTCGGGGTCCATTAATGCTAAAGCCAAGTTAACGCTTTTTACTTAAACGGAAAAGGTGACCCGAAAAATGGGGAAAATAAAGGATATTTAATCTATTTTGACGCGCCACATTTGGTGAGTCGCATAAGGTAATGTTATATTTTATCAATTAAAACGACTTTATTTGTGAAAATTATTGAAATATGATTTATGAATCCCCCGAACGATTATTAATAATTTTTCAGGCTTTTTGAAAGTTTTAATCAACGATTCGCCGGAGAATACTAATTCATGCAAACCAATTTGTTAAGCATGATAACATTCATAAATGATTTACCATTCTGATGAGCCAGGCCAAAAATACAGAGAAAGCACAGACGAATTTCCATAAATTTTCACATGATTTATTGAATGCCTTTTATTTGTGATGAATTTTCAATGGCTGTATATTTTTATTTATTTCATAACTTCCTTGCGACAATAATCTAATTATTGATTCGATTTCACAACTTGAAATGGAGTCTATGTGTTAAATTGAATGTACATTAGATTGAATCAAGTGCGGGGGAGTATGTGAGACACGCAGACATGAGAGTTATGGTAACATTTAACCTAATTAGGGAGCCGTCAATCCGGATCCGACTCCTGCCGCTATTTACAAGGCCGACTTTAATTAATCTCTAACCTAAGTTACGTAACTGCAGATGGCGCGAAAGCTTACAAATAATTGGAAGTCGGACGCGCGAGCCAGGTCAGCGTTCAATAGGCCAGTCACGTCCGGGGCTGCATTGCCCGCAGGAGTCCGAGGACACCCAGGAGTCCGAGCATCGACTCGAACGTGCTCCTTTCGCCAGTCCTTGTCCTTGTCCTCGCCGCCGCCGACATGATGGCCGATGCGGAGTATTCACCTGTTGGCCATAGTAATTCGTCGACCGACGACAGTTGCGATTAATACGAATCATTCATTTCGCCCCACATAGAAATAGTAATGGAAATGGGATGCGACAGGCCGGAGTCCCCCAACTTACCGCTCAGCACGTGCAGGTCCACGGATACGGAAACGCTGTTCGACGGCTGGCACGTATAATTGCCGGAGTCCTCTTTCCGCACGAGCGGTATTATCAACGAACCGATCTGCAATAACCGTTTACAGTTTACCGTTTATGTTCAATCCTCCAAGGCCGTAAACACTCCACTTACCGTATTTTGATTATCGCCCACAGTTCCAAAGATATTCCGATCCAGTTGGGTGTACCATCCGGTCCGCTCGTCGCTCTCGCTGATCTTCTTCTGGCCCCGGAACCAGATGATGTACTTTGGGCGGGTCCAGGGTGCCCCGGACGATGCAGTGGAGCGCCACCTTGCTGCCCGCCTTTACGAAGCGGCTCTGATCCCCAATCAGTTCAGTCTTGGGTGCTGTAGAATATTATCTTCTCAGAAAAAGCCTTCATTGAATAATCTTTGAACACTCACTGACTATTTGCAAGTGCACCTTGGCACTCAGCTTGGGTTCCGTGGCCATTTGGCACTCGTACCAGCCGGCATCGCCCGGCTGGACGTATTTGATCTGCAGGGACCAGGTGTAGTCGTGATCCTCCTGGAAAATCGACTGAAAGCGCTCATCGGCAATGAAAGTCGTTTCGTCCACACTTATGATGTGATTGTCCCGGATTCGCACCCAGGATACGGGTTTGTCGGACAAGCGATGGATCTGAAAATGAAACGGGGAACAAATTAAACAAAACCGTGACTCAATCAAACTTAAAATTAGGGGTAGAGTACTTTATTCTCTTAAAGCTCAAGCAAGCAGCATTTACATAACTATTATTATGTAAATATTTGGCAATCTGCTGCTAATGAGCTTTCACATTACACAGATTGCATTCGATGTTGGACTAATCCATACATGAATAATTACCCCGGAGCCAGAGAGCTAAAATAATCCGGCCACGTCCTGCCTGTCGTTTCGGCGTTAAGTTGCAAAAAATCTGATGGCTCAAACGAATCCACGGGCGTAAAATCTCAGATCTCGTCCAGGAAATGGAAATGAGGAAGCAGATGATGGCGGATTCTGGGCCAACTTAAAGCTAAAATATTCTCACAGTTCTGTCCATTTCGCTTTGGCCGTGTATTCGCCGGCCGTGCCGGCTCCTGTTTTGGCCCTGTTGTGGTCCAGGCACAGATCAGCATAATTTCATTTGCATATCAACAATTCATTCTGTTTACGTTTATTTTTTATGACGCAAACAACCGCCCATGCTTCTATTTACAGTTTACAATTCCGCACAATTTTTACATAGATATACATATATATATGCTTTTATTTTATATATAATATGTGTATATATTTCAGTTTCATCCCGCCCTTTCACGGTCCCCTCTTCTTTCGCTTTTGTTCGAGTCTATTTTACAGATATGGCCAAGAACACCTACGTACGCATGTAAATTTGATGTCTGTTGTAGCTTTTGTACACTTTGCAATATGTATGCATGCAAATAAGTGTTTTGCTTCCTTCCATCTGTATCTATATCTTTGTATCTGTATCTTTGCCCGACTGTGAATCTGTATCCTTGTCCGACTCGGCGAATGTGTGAACGCGTGTCTGTGTGCGATATGTAAATGCTAGTTTTATCTCCGGTCCGTCGAAATTAAAAAGGAATTCGAAAGCAAAAGTAGCACAAATGGGCACTGAGTCAGTCAGTCTGTCTCTGGCTTGTCTTCGTTTCCTGGAATTTTCTTCTAGTGGTCTTTAAAATTAAGCTAATCCCTTTAAGTCTGCCCAATAAGTTTATTATTTCCTTCTCTTGGTTATAATAAAAAAGGCTTGTTTTTGGCAACAGCTTTTGGTTGGGAATCGAGTATGTGGTGCAAGAGGCTTAGCCTTAACAAGTTCAACAATTCAAGCTAAAATAAATGCATTTAGAAACCATTTTCAAAATTCCTTTTTTATGTGGTCTTTACATTGAGCTTACTCCTTCGCCATTTTGGACATGTGTCTGATTAATTCCTTTTTTTGTGAATCGTTAAGCAGCTTAACCGGTAGGTTGCTATTTATGACACGTGACATTTAATTCAAATTTAATATTCGCAATTAAACGTAATCTCTGATTAAGAACCCTTTCGCAGCAAACCTTTAAGGATTACCCCCCTTACAAAGCCCAATTTGCGCGACCTCAAGCCCAACCCAATTCGAATACATAAAACATGGAAAAAATAAATTCTTTAAATATTTTATATAATTCCTTCATATTCTGTAAGCTGGCAATTAAATTAAACAATTATTCATTAATTGGATGCCTCTTTATCAGTTCATCATCTGATCACGTCATCACTATCTTATTAGGCAACATTTTTTCCAGTGCACTCACCTGACATGGCATGTAGGCGTGGTTTCCCATCTGGGCGGTGATGTTCAGCACTGGCATTGTTAGGTTGCGACGCAACCCCGTGCCCTCGGTCCCAGCCCCACGGTTGGCGGCCAAGTACGATTGTTGCTCTTTATACGTTAGCCGACGCTGCTCCTCCGGCGAAATGGTAACCGCTTCGGAGGATGCGGCTGCTGCTTTGGCGGCCTCTGCCTCTGCCAATGCCGCAGCTGCTGCCCTGGCTGCCGCATCGGCGGCGGCGCGGTAAGCAGGCAGATCCGCTGCCGCAAACACGGGAAACGGCGGCAGGAAAGTGGGAATGGAGAAGCCCTTGGTCAGTGAATCGGCGACACCCGGATGCGCCTCCACCTCCGCCACGGCCTCCGCCGGCAGCCTTTCAATGGAGCTGCGACCATCCGTTTCCGCAGATGCCGGATAAATTGTTGATATGAGCATCTCCGATGTTGCTGCTGCCGCCTGTGCTGCTGTTGCTCTTGCTGTTGCTGTTGCTGTTGTCAGAGCTTCTGTTTGCTTCTCCGTGGACTGAGTAGTTAGCCCAATTTGTGCTGACTGTGTCGTTGGTATCGTTGTCCCAGCCATTTCTGCTGATGACATGCCCTGGGCTACGGCCGTGCTCCACAGACTCGATGTGGCCGCTGCTTTTGCTGCTGCCTCAGTTGTTGCTGGTTGCTGTGGCAGCTTTTTTGCTGTCGTCAAGCTGCCGGCTGTCGTAATTAGATCGTTTTGTGTTGTCATTGGCCTATCTGGCAAAGTGGATCTTGTGCCTGTCGTAGGTCTGAGTCCCTCAGCCGGCTCAGGCTCCAGGCCTCGTGTAAGTACCACCGGCAATGGGGCTTTCGTCTCCTGAGGACTGCAGGTGACAAGTTCTGTGGACGTAGACAAAAAGAAAGGTTGTCTACAGACTATTTTCAGTGGCCACCAATTAAAAATGGGCATTCGTGTTTAAAAGGAGAGTTAAAACAAATAATGAAAAGGCTTCTTTTAAAATTATGATTATGCCAAAAAAAAATGGTAGATGTGATTTGAACTTTAGCCACCATATGCCTCTAATTTGCACCATCAACCGATTAATATATCTCTCTGCTAATGTAATTTGCTGCTTAATTTAAAGGAGAGAATCCTAAACAAATAAGTTTAATAAATGTTTGTGGCGCACATCAAAGCGTTTGGAAATTAAGAAAAATTATTGCAATCGGCTTATGGAAGGCGAATGAATTAAAATACCAGGGAAACAAATGGAATTTTCCCCCACATTTTTCCCAGGACGAATGTGCGAGTGTGGGCCCGGCACACACACACACACACACACCCAGAGGCGTGTGTATTTCGTTTCAGTTAATTTTCAATTACGCTTTTATGCTAATTAAAATCATAAAAATTTGCCGCTTAATGTCACTGCCTGTGGTGGCTTTCACTGCGTTTTGTTCGCTCTTTCCTTTTTCAGTTTTAAAATTTTTTTTTTTGCGAGTACGCTTTCTACTGCTAAAAGTTGTTTGTTTTTATTTTGTTTTTTTTTTTTTTTTTTTGTAGCTTTGGCTGCCTTTTCCTTTTTACCATTGCCGGTTTGGGTTTCCCTTTTAAACTTTTCCTTTTTATGTTTTCGACTTTGTGCCCTAGAGGAGAACTCGACATAAAAAATAAATGGTAACTTCGGCCTCATAATGATTTCATATACACGTGTAGCCAACATCCTCGGACGAGGGAAATCAAATCATGAGACCATTTTTCCCCTCACCTGTCCTCGCACCTCGTCCTAATTAATCAAATGAAACGCAGCCAGGCTAAATAAATACATTTTTATTTACATTTGAGATTTTTCCGTGGCCTGTAATCGTATTTTATTTATTTGCTGAACACAAATGTGTCATTTATCACGAATATCGCATAAATATATTATTTGCCCAGTTGATAGCCGAAAAAAGGTATTTATTTTTTTTTCGGGAGCAAATAAAGTTCCATCAATTTGTGCAAAACTTTATTAAAAGATTACAAAGCTAATAACTTTAGGCAATAAATTTATAAAAAAAATGAAATGAAAGGCCATCCGAAAGACTAGGCAAAATGCCGCAACATTGATTAGCTCAACACCCCAACCAAAAGGAAACTTATTTTGAACAACTTTCTGCCCCTAACACGCTGAAAAGGACATGCCGGCCTCAGGGCTAGGCACCAACTAAATTGAGGGGGCGAGAAGGACAAGGCGGAGGCGTGAACTTGGCAGTCGAAGTCATTCAAGGGAAAAGTTTTGAGCAAACCGCAAAAACGGGAAGGAAGAAAATGAACATGTTGGTGTGCACTTGAAATTGTTTGATTTCAATATTTCTGGGAAATTTAAGTTTTCAACTTAATAAAATATTGAAAAAGTTTACAAAAGTTTTTTTTTAGGATTTCTTATGCTTTTCGAGGGAATCCTTTTAATTATTTCTTTGACTATCCGACCGAAAAAAGTGACCCCATGACCTTTTGTGCGAAACATACTTCATTACATTTTTATGTGAGTTGATAGCCGAGTATATTTTCTTTATCCAATATCTAAAGATAAGTAAACAATGCCAAAATAAAACCAGTTTGATAAACCATCAATTCTTTGTTTTGGAATTATACTTTGCAAAGGTATTCGGGGGGGAAAACCAACTTATTGGTGGCAAACTTTCCACCCACAACCAGTCGGCCCAATGCTCAGTAAAAATGGGCCAAGAGACGAAACCTGGAATTGAGCACTGATTTTCAGGGCCAAGATCTCACTGAGCTGATAGCGAAAAATTTGCATTTTTAAATTATTTCATTTCACGTGCTTGTCAGGGCCTTGATTTAGGTAGAGCAAGAAATTTCAGTCGGTCTCGTTACCTTTCAGCTGCCCAAAAAGCTCTACGTGTCTCGAGGAAGAATGGCCACAAAAAATGGGAGCAAGTGCAAAAAAAGAGAATCCACAGGGCAACCGCATAAATTTCCCCACGAAATCATTTCGAACGAATGCGTGTGATTTGGCTCTGTTGATAAGGTCCACCCCAAAGGTCGAATCCCGGCCCGGCAAAAAGGTTGCAAGCCATTTTTTCTTTCTTTTTTTTTTGTTTTTTTTTTTTTTTGTTGAAATGCAAATTGAAAATTTCACTCACAGAAAAATAGTAAATTTAAACCGCAATGCAGAGTAGAATATTTTTTTTTTTTCCCTCCGATTCGTTTTCGCTTTGTTTGGTATGTCAAGATGGAAAGTCCCAGGGGGGGTTCGAATTGGGAAGAGAAAAGCAAAGCCAGAATCGGTTGCTTAAGGCAGAGTTTGCATTTTCAATTAAAACCGATTTAGCCGGCAATCAAATCGGTTTTGATTTCCCCACAAAGAAAAATGCCTGCTCAAACAAAAAGCCGGAAAAATGGAAATTTATTTTTGTGGTACATTCAGTATTTGTAATTGGAACAGTCTTTTAGTTGGAAAGAAGGCAAATTGTCAGAGGCCCGAAAACTCCCCAAAAACTATTCCCCCAAAGCCGATTAGTTTTCCGTGTTTCTTCCGTGTCCCTCGGCCTTCTTACTTTTGGTTAGCCAGGAAGAGGTGTGATCCGGCCATTTAGAGCACTTGACGACAGTCAGGAACACACAACAAACACACCCATCATACTCGAATACCCACAGTCACACACTCGAGAGGCTGAAGAGTGAAACGTGCAATAAGACTCGAATTGTTTTCTTGTTTTCCTTCACCAGAATTGGCCGCAGTCATGGCAATGGCCCACATTCCCCTATCCGCACCCCAGATCCAGGTCCCAGATCCGGACTGAAGTTCATATTTTAAGCCGGCTCTAGCCGGAATGCCTGCGGAATAGTAATGCTTGCAAATAAGGCAAACGGCTGACGCAAAAATTACTCAAATTGGCATTCACTCGACCGGTGCCAGACAGAAACAGCCAACAAACTGGGCTAATGAAAATCTAGGAACTGGCTAAGTCGACTACAAAATGAGACATTGCGTCGGGATCAGGGGCTTTTAGAAAAAAACCTTTAGCATTTGGAGTAATTGGATTTAAGTTCGACATTTGTTTAATGACGAGCTACTTGCTACTAAGCCAGTATTGGCGAAAATACTCACCTTCGTACCCTTTTCAGGCATCGTTAGCTTAATAATATCAAAAACAATCCCATTTTCCTGTACTAGACAACTGACGAATACAAAGTGGTATCTAGGCACGTTGAGTAATTAAAAGAATGCCTTGAATATCCCAAAATTTCAACTATCACAGAGGCTTAGATGAGCCGTAGAGAGCTATTCCATTTGAATGCCCTCAAAAGTGGCTGAGGCCGCCCATGGTGTAACTGCCTGCCATGTGGCATGCTTTATTTCGTGTGCTGTAGTCCAGGATACCAATGAGGCACTCACCTGAGTGGGGGCTAAAGAGGGGATCTTGTCCAGACTGGCCCATATGGTGTACTTGTCCTGGCACTTTGACCCCTTAGTTAATATTTCATGGAGTTTACCTTTTATGATGCTGCACAAAATCGTGAGAGAAAGTGATAGGAGAGATACAGAAAGCAGCACAAAGAAAAATGGGCGTGGATTTAGTTGAAAGCTAAACTGTTTTTTTCCAGCAAAAAAAGTAGACTTTTATTAAAGCTAATACTTAGATGGAAAAAATGCTTTTGGTTTAATACTTTTTTAAAAATATTTTTTCACTGGCCATAATCAAATCAATATAATTACCATTATTATGTTTCAGTTCCATAATCAAATGTAAACAAATATAAAATTTATGATATGAAAAATCATCTACTGGGAGTTCAGTAAACAAATATTCAGGTTTTTCTCCGACCAAGTTGAAGAGGTCATAATTCGCGCAATCTTCGTGGCACGTGCATCATTAGCGTAGCATCCGCGCACTCGCATCAGCTTTGGCCAAATGCGGCAACTTTCCGGCTCTTCATAATTATAAAAAAAATGCGTGGGCCCAAAAGCCTAAAAAAAAAAAAGAAAACCACGCAATAATTACATGTCCAATAAAAAGTCATGGCTGTTTCGCAAGGACAAAATGACGGCGATGGCATCGCGGCCATAATTAAAACGTCGAGCGCTTGTGGCCAAAAGAAGACAGAGGGCCACTTGACTCGTGGCCATCCGCAGTACCATCCGCACCTGTAACCTAAGCCGAATCCATGCCCGTTTCCGACCCGCATCCGCCAGTTGGTGTTTATGAGGAGAGCATGCAAAGGAGCAGCCGACACATATACTCACTGGCATAAAACCAGAAAACTTTTCACCGGGGAGCACTTTGGATTATAGCCGCCTCGAGTGCACATAAAACACGAGTCCGAGGACTCGGATTGCTGCATCTATCTGGCCTGCCTGCCAGATGGGGCTGCGGGGAGGCGGAATTGGAGGCTGATAGTTGTGTCCCCGGATTTGAGTTCCTCTGGCTGCTGGTTGGCAATCTTAATGAGTCCCCTTTGGGAACCGCCGGAGCAATTAAAGTTCAAATGGGCTAAATTACTTGTTGGGAATCCCATCAAGTAGAGAGTCTCGGGGCCAAATATAAACAGAAATTAGATGTGGAGCAAGCTTACAGCTTGGAATTAAAATGAAATTATAAAATAGAAAGTCTTAAGTCCCCAGAATGTACTATTCTTTATATCATTTTGGCCCAAAAGAAACATAATAATATTGGTTGGCACTTAAAAGTGACTATACTTTAGTGAAGCGACCCTTTTCAATCCCACTTTAAAAATTACATTTGCCAAAATGTATGTTAAAAAAAAAAAAAACAAAAAAAGCAGTTGCCTCAGCACGCCCATTAACAAGTTTATTTTAGCTCAAGGCCCGCAGCACGCACCGCACAACAGACATCTGGGTACAAACTATACAACAGTGCGTATACGCAACGCTGGGCAATGCTCCAATTTCAATTTACTGCGAAACTGAAACTGAAACTGAAATGAACCTCAAAGGGGGCCCTGCAAAGGAAGGAAAGAATGAAAGAGTGGAGCTGCCGTTTCACTTTTGCCGCCTGTTTGTTGGAAACACGTAGACCGGAGAACACGATGCCATAAAAATAAATTGAGCCCGTGCACAGTCACCGACAAAAGTGGGTGTACCGACAAAGAGCCAAGTGAGCAGAAGTGAAAGAAGGCTCTAGGCAGCAGGGCAGCAGAGCAGCAGGACAGCTGGGTAGCCCACATGGGTAGCCCCATGCCCATACCATTCAACGTGTATGGCGAACATGGCGTGTATAATTTTCACAGTGACACCCAACATATGTTTCAGTTTTTGAATGAATCCTCGGATAATGGCGGCAGAGAGCAATTTAACACTAAACACAAACATCTCCGTTCGGCGGAAGCCACTCGAACGAGTGGGAGCAGGCTATCACCCACTCAACACCCCCGCATTCCACTGGCAAACACATGCAAATGTATCTTTAATGCGTAGACATCGCTGCGTGTTTTCCCCAAAAACACACAAAGATGCCAGGATACTTGTGCACATATTGGTACAATTTCTATAAGATTTCATGGCTATCCTCTCTGTGCAAGAGCTATTTATTTATTTATTTTGGAAGAATACGCCCTACCGTCGCCGTCGCCGTCGCCTTAGCTTTCGGTAATTGTTTATTGATCGATTTGATAAATGCCACTTTAAATACAATTTTACCCTCCCCATTGTTTGATTTTTCACTCAAATATTTATGGGAATGCCAAGCACTTGTGATCAAATGTCATCACAATGTGCATAAACATAAATAATTTATGATACGAAAGGTTCAAGTTGATGAAGATGAATCCGTTTGCTGGGGAAGGGGATGATAAGTGAGCTGTGGTCGAACCAAACTCTAGAGTCTAGAGTCTGGAGGGAAATTAAATGCCAAAAAATGGAAAGTCTAAACTTAAATGGATTTTAGATGGATGGTCTCATTGCCTCATTGTCGACATAAAAAGTTGTTTATAAATGGAAAAGCTAAGCTTTTTGGCAATATTTAATTCAATATTTAGGAATATATTAAGCCAGAATAATTCTGAGACCTCTGATTCCAAGAAATATATTTAAATTTAACTTATGCAAAATTTGAAATTGAATGTCATGTATCCTGGCAGGGCTGTTGGTGAGAAAACCTTAAATTTTATTAGCTTGTGACATCATTTAATAGGAATTTTAATGGTTCCAACGCAAATATTTTGGTGGCTTGGGGACAAATTCACAAAATTATCTCAAATGAAAATATATTACGTCGCCTGCTTTTCATATATTTTGGTTTCATTAAAGCCTTGCTCTTTTCCGCCTTCCCAAAATATAAATCAACCGAAATAATTATGCGAAATCTCAACGTTATACGAATATCTCTCATGACTCCTCTGTTATCTTCTTGATTTTTATGGCTTCCAGGCAAAATATTTAGCTAGCCAACTGGAGGAGATTGCTGGCGAAGAAAGTTGAGGAGAAGAAGGCTTGCCGGCAGCCATAAATAAGTAGGCAAACGTTGACCAGAAATAAAACAATTTTTCATGGGGTATCCTGGCTGGAAGGAGTGTGTTCGGCATCCAGTTTTTCCCCTCCCCAGACCCCCTGCGGCGATTCATAAATTTTCGCATTTTTGGCCAAGAGGCTCTTTCCTTTGTATCCTTGTTTTTCCCTATTTTTTTTTCTTGGGCTGTTTGTCTTGTTCTTTTCACACTTCGCCAAGAAATGAAGACAAGGCTCGTTGACTGTCGCTGCACTTTGTCATTTGTGGGTCATTTCTGGCTGTGTCTTTTATCTCCCCTCGCCCTGCCTGCCCTCTCAGGGTTTTTCTCCTCCTGTGGGCCATTCTCTGAGCAATTAAATGCCCCATACACTTACTCACTTGTTGTCGTCTTTGATTGCCCAAAGCGTCGGGGCTGCTGCACTCGCCTCTGACCCTCTGAATAATTTAAGCCACATTTTGCGAGCCAAAAGCGCATCAAGGCCATTCCGCTTACATTGTCGGCGTGATTGTGTGTATGGTAACAGGAAATTGTTAGTTGCATGGGGAATGTGAGACAGTGGGCGGCTATTAACCACAGAAATCACTCGTCCGCCACGTGGCACCATTAAATGGTTGCACACATAAAGTTGCCCAACGTAAGTCTTTGGGCTTTCAGATTTAAGTCACCAAAAATCTTTATAAGGGGATCTTTATATTGAGATCTTTCTGACAAATATTAAAATCCTTGCATAAAATTCTCACACACTAAAGTAGTGTCCCGAAAATTTGAGTTGGGCTTTTCCATCAAAAGTGTCATCGATTTTTTTTTGGTCCTCTAAAGTGATCAAATTTGTTCGCCTGGCAGTAAACACATCAGTTACAATTTGTCCCACCGTGGGATACTTTGTTGACCTGTGGCACTGTCATGTGCTGGTGGCCCGGCCCAGGCAGCTTCCAACCCATTGCCAACTTTGCTTGTGTTACAATATTTTCCGTCATCACAGGACACGCCAGGCTGGGGTCAACTGACAATGTGGGCTTGTGTGTGTCACACACTCCAGCCGCCTAAGGGTCGCTGTTGTTGTCGTGGTTGTGCTGTTGTTTTGCTCTCTCCGCAAACCCATTTATAATTTATGAAGGTAAGCAAACACTTTTGGCCCTGGCACACACGCCAGGGTGTGAGAGGTCGGGCCAAGTCAATCTGTAGGCCGCTTTGATTCGAACACAATAACTTTGTCGACACATTCCCAAAATTAGCAGGAACCCGACAGAGTGCAGGGCCACTCAACCTGTTCCTTCTCAAATCCCCGACACAAATTTTCCAAAATTTGAGTCGTGGAAGAGCTTTTTCCACCGAACAATAGATGCAACAGCAGTCAAACTTTGGCCGTATTATAAATTTTTGACTGTTCTGGGGAGGTCTCAAAAATAGTTGGAAAGGGCTGGCAAAGTTGGCTTGCATCTGCTTTGTTTGGACCATTCTGTATTTTGCCATAACGAGTTGCACTCAAACTTTTCGAAAGCGCATTTTGCCAAGCGGGGAGGGGAACACGTTCAGGGGATTTGGGCAAATGGGAAGATGCCCTCTGGCCATCACACCCCAAAGCGCCTGTGAAAATGTGTTTATTAAACATTTTTTGGCAAGTTTTCAATTTTGTTAATGCTTTCCCCCCAGCAATTGTTCAACAGAGAAAGGGTGACTCAAAGGTTTGAACTCGGTTGGCAAAGAAAGAGAAATTTATTGTTTTATTTTCGCCTTGATTATGGGGCAGTTGAATAGCAGCAGAGCAGCTGCTACCTCTGGCAGAAGGAGCATTGGGGTTAAGGACCTTGCGCAAACTATTTTTCATCCTGATGCTTTTCGGAAGCAGCCGAGAAACTTTTCAGCTTAGTAGTGCGGATAATTGTTCATAAATTGTAAAAAGTTCCTTAACATTCAAATATTCTTTTGTATACGATGAGCCAATTAAGGCAATTCTATATATTAAAGTTGCAAACAGTATTTCCCATATTTTTGGAAATAATTCTAAGTTAAAGCGTCAGACCACCTATTAGTACTTCGAAGCCTTACATCAATATTTTCCTTCCTCTTCATTATTTTTGCAATATTTCATTTGTCTAATTAAAATAAATTACCCTCAAACCTCAGCCGAATTATCCGCATTCAGTGTCTAAGTTCTTGGTAATTGAAACCACTTCTCGCCAAATTAGAAAGCATCGAAATTTACGCGAAACTAAAGCCACCCAATTAAAGGGAAATTGTTGAAATTGATGTCTTTTCAAACGGATGCGAATAAGTTAAAGAAAGTGAATGCAGTTTTCTGTTCAAGGATTATTTAATTATAATCTTAAATGAAATTAAATACAAATTTCATAAGGTAGCAGCGATGGGGCTTAACTTTTCTCTTCCAGTGCCACTTTTTATCAATTCTTATATACCATTTTTTTTTTGTTTTACTGACCCCGTGGCTTCTTCTAATCTAATTTCGGCAAATCAAATGAAACAAAAGGACCCACACAATTGCCAAGGACAACTTTCGCAAAAGACAATTGGCTTTGGCCCCTCATCCCCTGCTGATCCAGAATCACTAAAATAATTTGCCAGCAGCCATGTCGCGTCTTTCGGGACACGCTTACGAGTGCTATTATCCTAGAGTGTGTGTACACTAAGAAAAACAAATAGTGATGCCTAGAAAATCGTAACACACTGTCTAGATTGCTTGCTAGTTTCTTAATTTCAATTTTTTTATTCAAATTAAAAGGTGCTTTTGTAATTTAGAAACTTAACATACAAATATTGTACAGAAAGGTGGGGATTTCAGTGTGATGTGGGAGTGGGCGACACGAATGCGTTAAATTAAATCAAAAATGTATGAAAGTCACCCAAGCAGGATGGGAGGGAAACCCCCGAGCTGTACTTACGCATCCCAAGGACGAGACTTGCCGTCGAGAGTATAAGAAACAAGGATGCTGGTGGGGATGTTAGAAGCAAGGGGCGACACCCACGCTGCCCCGCTGCTTCCCTTTTTCCAGCTGCTAATGATTCTCCTGTCATCTCTGTAGTTGTCAACGTGGCTAGTCCTGATTCTACTGCTACTTCTGCGTTGTGCTAGTCGTAGTCCTGCGTGGCAGTCCCTGTGGCCCAGTTCCTGGCTGCAATGACACTTACAGCGCCTTTTGTGCGCTCATTGTCCGCCTGGCTCCAATTGGGACTCGTTTGCGGCATCGAATCTGGCTGCTTTGGCTGCTCTGGCTCCTTGGATTCGGATTGGGAACCAGGACCTGCTGATTGCACTGCGCCGTTTTGGCTGGCAAACTTTGTCGCATCCTCCGTTCCGCTCTGCTCCTCCCGAGAAATCCCAGTCCAAGTCACAGATAAATAGGTTTATTGAATTAATACGCTGGAGGCTAGGTCCATGGCTTTCTCCGTTTGGGGCTGCTGCTCTTACCTCCTCGATTTTATTTCATTCGATTTGATTTCTATTTTATTTCTATTTTCCACAAAAAGAGATTGCAACTCTTCTTTATGGCTTTACCGCAAGTTTTTCGTTGCGTTTTCGTTTACTCAACCGATTTTCTTGCAGTTTCATTGTTTAGTCCACAGCTCTAGTGTCCTTTTGGCTTGCACTATTTTTACTTTGCTTGATTTATATATTTATTTAAGTGTTTTCGGCTTTGTTGAGTGGTAAACTTTTATTGGCGCTGCAGTGGCTACACAAATAAACAAATAAACTGGCTTCACAACTTGACTGTGTTTCCTATGGAAATCCAATTTAAATGTTTGGCTTTTAATTCTTTTACAAAAGCTGCTTGCTGAAGCAAATCCTTATAATCCTTGGTATGCATGCATAATATTTAATTAATGTTTCCTTCAATTTGACTTAAGAAATTGCTATTTAGGAAACCAATTGTTAAAAGATACGGATTAAGTCGAATCGATTTAAGCCAAGAAGATTGATTTTGAAATCCCAATTAATGAAAAAATAAAGAAGTGAGAAGAATATATCAAAAAGCCAACATCTTTCAACTTACATCTTCATAATCGTTTGGCAATTAATAACATTTTCTACTTCACACTTTCCCAACCCGTCGGCCAAAAGTTAATAAATAGAACAGTTTCCATGCAAAACTATCACCCGATCACCCAATGTTCTCAATGACTAATGGGAAAAAGTTTTAACATGGCCCGAAAAACTTGAAGAACTTTCACCATTTATAGTGTTTAAGAACTTTTACGTAGCCGTTCGTTAAATTTTAACAGTTCTTGGTAATAAGTTACAATAACCTTATGGCCAAACCTGGGAACAATTGCGGTTTTAAAACTTTCAGCTGGGCCGGCTTATATTTAACGATTTAACACGTGTGAAAACATTTACACTTCAGTAACAATTTATCGCATAATCCGACTCGAGAATATTTCCTCCTTCGCCTTTATTCCTTTTGTTTTGCTTTTTTTTCGTTATAATTTTTTTTGGTGCCCGAAATGATGCACAATAATCCCTTTTTACGTTACGACGGACGCTTACGCATCCTTGGAGAAATCCTCTTCTGTTTGTTTCGGTTTGTCCTGTTTTTGCTTCTTGGGTTTCTTAAATTTTTTTTGCTTTTTTCTTGCTTCAGCGCGGCGTTCTAATATCCATTTGAATGCGACGAAAGCAAACAAATTTTAAAAGTGATTTCGGCAAAAGACACTTGACAGGCGGCACTGCAGGACAGAAAACACAGGACACAGCACACCCAAGGGGACATCAAGTGGTTTAAAGTTGTCTTAATTTTTCCTTTCTCTCTCGCTTTTTTCCACTTTGCATATTTTTTTCGTCTTTATTTTCACTGTTTATCGTTTCGGCGTAAAGTCTTGAGCGGACATCGCGGAAAATTGGCTTCTTATCGAGTTATTCCTTTTCCATCCGAGTCACGTCCGCGCGAACAGGATGCAAATTTTCTACTAAAACGCGTGCAGTCAACGTCAGGACCATCCCACCCAGGATCTTACATTCCGGAGCACTTCGTTCCCAATCGGCCGAATGTTCTACGGACGCGTTTCCCCCTGTTTCATTCCGTTCGGAATGTTCAGATTAAGGTTCCTTTCGACTTTCCCCAGCCGGAATTTTGGTCCTCGGAACACCCAAGCCCCTTACAAGTCGCCGGCTGTTTGTTTGCGGCTGCGCTTTCGGCCGATTTCCTAAGTCGGACCAAAGCAGATTCCAAATTTATTTGTTTATGGCTCGGTTGCTATTTGCAGCTGACCAACAATACATATGTTCCCGGAAAACAGTCCTACGCATTTGTCGCATATGAATTTCGGTATTTGAGACTCAAACAATATTCTTAGCGCCTTATTGACTATTGAATATTGACTGCGTTTTGATATTTGGCTACAAGGCTTTCAGCTATAAAATGCTTAAAAACATGGATTAGATAATTAACTTTAATTCAGAAAACCTTTCATGGACAACCTGTAAACGTGATTCCTCGTAAACCGCATGGTTTACGAAACAATAAGCAAACCATATTAAAATATTAACAACAAAACAAGCTTTCAACACGGCTTAATAAGTTTCTCCATTTTTTACATGACTTCATTAAACACACTTTTGAAAAGTACATTAACACGCAAATGGACGGTCATTTGGATCTGCTTTAATCATTTTTAAATCTTTCATTCATTTCAAGTGGGTTAAGTTAAGATTAACTTGTTTCCAGCCATTCTATGTATTTCCTTTGAGGTTAAAGCCACACAAGCCAGTGGCGGATAATTGGCATCCTGCAAATGGTGACCCAGTAAATCACGGGGCTGACCGCGTTGGCATTCGGTCACTAAATTAGCTTTTTGGTGTCTTTTGAAAAATCATCGCCTTTAGTGGCCGAAATTTACTGCCAAGCGAAGAGTCTCAGCTATTGTGTGACAATGCGCCCTTATGTAAGAGGTCCTTGGAATTTTTCTGCGCCCAATATGCGCGGCTTGATAAACGACGGCCTAGAACTGAGGGTAATCTTGTGTGCTTTGTTGTCAAAGAGCAAGTAACAAATAAATATTATTGAACTTTTAAGTCCCCAGAGGGTGGCCAACATGCAATTGACGCCCCACCGCGATAAGGGGGGGCTTTGGGGTAGATAGGGGCAGGGCTCCTCTCAAAGTGCCAACATAAATTCTTGCACAGTTCAATTTATTGTGTATTGACACAGCTTACGGAGAAACAAATAAAAATGTTTACTAAAGTGCGGGTGCCAGGCAAGCGTCCTGGCCGTCCCTGCCCTATGTCGAAACTCTCTCAAAGGCTCCAGGAATGCGGATGGGTCCCGGTCCCTTGCCACACCGCTTTCTTTCTCACGGAGTCAAGGACCTTGTTGGCATCCAGGCAGCCATTGTTATTACCTCTTTGTTGTGTTTACACGCCATTTGCGGTATTTCGCTCACTTCCATGTGGCTCACCTCGGCGGCGGACTCGGAAGGAAGATATTACAGGATGCGGGAGGTGTCGGTCGGCATGCGGGCGGCAGGCAAGAGACTGTCGTAAAAGTATATTCGAAATGCAAATGCCAGAGGGCCTTAAAATACTCAACTTTGAGCTCGCGAAATAATCAAAATATACTTTATGTCGTATTTTGAGCCTGTAAAAACAGTTAGTAGTCGAGTTATCGCCGCCGAAAGCCAGACTACAAAAGCAGAAACAAGACCTAAAGCCGCCCAAAGCCATGAATCGGGTGTTGCGGAATAAAACAAAAGATCAACATGTTAATGTGCAGTAAACTGACTTCAAAACACTTGAAAAATAAAGCGATTTTATATAGCCGATGTGGTACTTGTATTTTTACTTCAATCAACAAAAGTAGCAAAGGTATTTGCTGAATAATAAACACTATAATTTTTTAGTTCAATTATGAAAAGTTTTAAATCAAGAATAAATAACAAAGTGTGCTCCCTTAACACTAGCTCTCAAGTTTATTTTTTTCCTTTATGAATTGTAAATAATTTTGTTGGTTTTTCGTACGCACTATTATTTGTGTAAAACTTGAAACAATCGGAACTTTCAAACTGGGGCTAGAGGTTGATGGAGGGAATTGGCTGGCACATTTCGACAAGCAAACTCTAAAGTTGGTCCTCGCACAATATTTCAATATTTACTTCATGATTGCTTTTCCCAATTTTACCAGATTTCTTCAGACTTCAATTTATATAGAAATATTTTTCTAGCTGCTCCTCCCCTCATGCTCATGCTCGTTTTTGGCCGAGTGCCCTGCTGTACGTTCTGAATATGCGAATTTCCATTGACATGCTAGACAAATTTCTGATAGATTTACTTGCAATCACATATGAGAAAATCTGGTTCGATTTTTTCGCAGCAGCCACGGCAACAACAGTTTTAAACGCATCTACGATATTAAATATTTGCCATGGCGTCTGAGAGTGCATGAAGATGACCCGGAAAAATGCCAATAATACGAATGTTGCGCCAATTTATGAAACATTTGCTCACTTGGGTTGGGCAATACACGATATTCCACAAAATTATGTACTAAGGATTTAAGTTGGCCAGAGGTTTTAAAAGAGTTTCCTATTTAAAAGGATCAAACGCCAAATCCAAAATGAAAGCCAAAAAGGGGGAATAATCAAAAATAAATTAATATTTAAATCGTGGAAGTAAGAAAATCTTAGAAACATGGCTTAAAGCTAACTTTCCTTTAAGCCACGCCAGAAATGCGCTTTACCACTGCGCTTGGTGGCCTACTTTCAGGAGTAGATGGGTAATTCGCTAAGCGCATTTCGCCCTGAAAGCGCTTTGAGGCTATCAGGCTCTGAGAAAAGTGAAGCTGCGGCAGCCCCATTGTGCCCAGTTCCCTTGCATTTGCCACTGGAAACGCGACAACAATTTATGCAGCTGTGGTGCGAGCAGCTTTAGCCGTGTTCATTTGCTCAGCCAACCAGTAAAAGTTCGAGAATCAATTGGTTTCGAGTGCTGGCTGCCGCACTGGGTTCCTCTGTTCGAGCAATCAAACCCGAACGCACTTTACGCCGCACGCTTTTCATTTCGAATGCCACTGTCGGGAGGCAAAGGGACTGCGCTGGGTGGGGAGGGGAAGGGGATACCGGAGTGGCAGAAGCGATTGCAACAAAATACAAACTGCTAAGTAAAACGGATGAGTGTTGCAATTAAAGACAAACAAAACGCGTAATCGAATGCTATGTAAATGCTTTCCATCCAGAGTTGGGAAGAGAGACAGCAATCGAGTTGGGGATAGAGACGGGTATACGAGTGGGTGGCAGATTTGGTTGCGGAGAGAAGTTAATGGAAACCGCCGTAACCCCGTTTTAACACCAACCACTGCCGATCCACTAACGCTCTTTGTTGCAACTTTTTTTTCGCCCTCCTCTGTTGGCCGCTTCCCTTTTGTGGCGAATCAGGATTAACGGTAAATATAATTACTGCACCCTTTGCCAATGGACGGACAAATAGAGGGTTAACTGCGGAGAGGTGGAAAGGGTCCAAAGGACAAAGCGACGTGACGTTAATGATATTGTCGGTTTGGGGTTGCGGGGCCCTCTGATTGCGACCCCTTGGCTAATTTGTTCTATGTTCGACTTGTGTCTAATTAATGAAGATTGTCTCGCATAATCGTAAAGGTTAAATTTATATTAATTGTTTGCGGGTTTGTCTCGACTTCTTAAGTGGTAGCCCTCTCATTTCTTCTTCTTTTTTAAGCCCCCTTTTCATGGGGTTTTTTAATAGGCTTATGAATAATTAAAATGTAGGTAAAATATACCTAAGATCTAAAGAGAACATGGCTTTTATAAATTTTAAGTTGGACCGAAAACAAGGAAACTTCTTCCTAAGATGTAAAGGATATTTGGATTAATAATAATCCCCCTAAATGCAGTAACTACGAAACTATATGATAGTCAAAAGTCATGGGGAATTCCCCATTGGAGCTTCCAAGCTTGAAACCCCATTTTTTGGTTCACCTGAACCCTAGCTCACCTGGGTCTAGGTTTTCCACCTATAGCTTTTCCCCACGACCCCAAAAGTTGGCAACAAGCGTTGGCAACACAAGTAACCGCTTATCAGTGGTAACAAGAGCTCCACCGGCTACAAAGCTCCCCATGCGTCTATGGGCGAGCGGAGAACGTAAGACTCGGTTTCTCCCCATTTCGTCCACTACAAATAGAGACTCTCAGTTGGTATTACGCTGCCGACAGTTCGCCGCAGTTAAAATAGAGGCT
Organism: Drosophila varians; assembly: GCA_018150405.1. Lineage (NCBI taxonomy): Eukaryota > Metazoa > Arthropoda > Insecta > Diptera > Drosophilidae > Drosophila > Drosophila varians. The sequence continues at coordinate 15,119,996 of JAECWK010000015.1, read as the reverse complement.
TTAGACGAAACGGTCGTGCGCTCGGCGATACAAATAAAAAATATATCAAACACCCATTAAATCGGCAGAAAATATCACAGTTCTTGGGAATCGAGCGGGTCCAATTCCGGAGTTTCGTTTAGTTTTTAGTTTGATTAATTTTTTTCGGTTTGCTCGTCGGCTCGTGTTTCACTGAAATATTTCCGCCATCACGTCGTCGCCGAACTTGCCTCGAGTGCAACAAAGTAAACACAGAGCACATGCAACAGCTGCAGAATTAGTGGCGGCAACAATACAAAAAAATCCGTCCGGCAAACGGCGGCAATTCAAAAGCTTTGCCGGGTCGCATTAGAGCCCCAAGCTCGGCTTCAACGCCCGCCAACTCCGACACCCTCCCGCCCACAAACTACTGTCGGGTGAGTTTCCGTCGATTATTTTGAGTGACTTATAAACAGCTGGCGCAATATGCACAATCTTCCCCAAGCCCCCAATGAAGCCCCCTCGTGCCATGCCAAAAAACAGCCACCTGACAAAGTTCGGTTTCTTGGAAAATTTGCAAACTTGGCTTAGATACGGGGATCGAGCTAATCGGTTGCAATCTCCGTTTCAATCTATGCTAAGTTCTCCGTGTAAAACAATCCTACGGATAAGTTTATGGGGGTGTATAGCGTACTTAGGCGGCTTGGATTTTAGCCAGTCATGCAGGTAGTCGCAGCCACAGTTCTGATATTATCTCAGATCTTGGTCATTGACTTTAGCCAGACCCGGGGCAATAGTCTGGCTTAAGCCAATTGTAGGTCCTAGGGAGCTCTAACCTACGAAAGGATAAAGCCTTAGAATTACATTTTCATACTCTTTTATTTATCTATAGACAGAAAACCTACAAAAGTTTATGTTAGATCCCAAACAACAAGAACGACGTCATTGTCTTGGGATGAGTTCAAAAGTTATTAGGGGACCGGGGCTTCCCATTCAAGCCAATCTTTGGCGCTGTCTTCAGTTTGATTTGACTATGGTTGGCTAGCTTTAAGCCAACTTTGAGTGTGGATAACTCATACAAATGGCATTTGTGGCCAAAATAACAGTGGGGAGTGTAAAACGAAAATTCCATGTTGCGAAAGGCAGACACGTGTGTACTGACTGTTTCACTCTCTGATCTTTTGGCAACTTGGTTTTCTGAAGTGATGTCATCCTCATGACTCGAATCAGCACTCGAAATAAACATTTTGAGTCGAAAGAAGTCAAAGCAGAAACTAATTTCTATGCTCGTTTCCCTTTTCATTCAAAAGCGGTGTTTCTAATTGTTTTTATCAGTTCCTTTTTTTAACTTTGCTTGCCGGCAGTTAACCCCCGACATCTAATAATAATTACTAACGAAACTTTTTGTTGCAAAACTGTTTAATTTCTTGACTCCGTTTGGTCCATGAAATTTGTTTTTCTTTGTCAAAGTTGCGATAAGCAGAGCGAAAAAAACCTTCGAGATAAACCATATTCTAGTTCTCTAAATCAGTTTAATCACAAAATACGCAAGTGTTTATTAAAAGAGGAAAAAGTGAGTTATTTTGAAATCATATACTGGTATATATCTTGGTTCGTAAGCTCCTCACTTAATATGTTAAAGATAAATAATTTAAAATTGGGTTTGCTAACTTGACTCATTCGAAGTGCGGAGATATTTAGAGCCCCCTCAACATCCGAGACAAAGATAAGGCATTGAGAGATACAAAATTGTTGTCCCCACAGGTGAGATAAGTGCAGAGAACAATGAAAACAAAGCCGGCCAAGGTAAACAAATTACTTGGATAGCAAAGACACGCATATTGAAAAAAAAACCAAAACTTAAATCTATCTTAAAAAATTAAAGTGGAAATAAATCAAAGTTTGTAAAATCGAATGGGAATAAAGTTATTACTTAAGTAGAAATTAAACTACACTTGAAAAGTTTTCAATAAAAACTAATAAATACATATATAATAAAACTCGGGAATTTATTGCCCGTGATTTTCTGTTTCCACCCATCTCCTACGAAACTCTCCAACGACCTTGTGTGCACTTCTGCCATTGCTATCTTACCCGATATCGATACACATTGGAGACACTTGTGGCACTTTTGATTGACACACTTGGCACTACAACTCAATTTTTGAGAGAGCTCTGTCGCACAGCAGACCCACGGTTATCTATTTCTCAAAGCGGGTACAGCCACGGTCAAGCCGGGGCAGGACCGTGGTTGTTTGGGTGCCGCAGGCCACCAGCTCTCCTGTGGTGCACCCTCCACCTTGCCTCGCCTGCGGTGGACAATGGACAATCGGTCAGTCAGCCATAAGTGCACGACACACGCCAACACAATCCTCAGTACAGGCAACCACCGACGAGGACGACGACCACGACGACGGTCACTGTCAAAGGCAATAGACGAACACGCAAAAGGACGCGGGCGAGGACGAGGACGAAGTGCAGGTGAAAGTGGGCTGCTAGAGGGAGTTGTGGTGGCCACAAAAAAATACAACAAACAACAATATAATCGGTGTGGTCGATTTTTTTAATGCTTCAGATTTTTTGCTACCCTAATACTTTCTCTTCCACAAAGCCAGGCGTTTCAAATATATAAAATCTTTAAAAACACTCCTAAAAAACTTCCTTAATATGGTTAAAATTCCTGCTAAACTTTAAAATTACTATAAAACTTGTAAAACTCGGGAGTTCTAAGCCATAGGTATAACAGATTCAACTACTAATACTCCCTGAGGGGATGGGCATAGATATGGAAATCGGCTTTGAAATTTTTCCACTCATCAATCCAATTTGCCAGGAAAGAATATAAAAAAAAACGGCATGACAGTATTTTCAGCAAATTCGGGACACTGTACACTATTGGCCCCATCAAATTATAGTGGCTTTATGCCGATATATGTACATACAGGTATGGAGGTGAGTGTATGGTGTATATCCGAAGCATGTGGCAAAAAATATTGTGAGGAAATTGTTAAGCATTGAATTGATTTACCTCAACTCCCAATGCATTCGGCGTACATATGTATGTAGGGTCTCCCCAACGGCTCTGCCGTGTTTGCCAGCTAAAAAAGCGAGAGGGTAAAAGTAAGAGTGAAAGTAACAGATAGAAGTTGAGATACAGTGGTGGAAAGGTAGTACCAATACGCCCACATGGGTATGCCGTCCCATTAACATTGCGGCAAATTAGCTGGACAAGGTCTCCGTCACGAATTGTCCGGTGTATTGGGGGGCAAAGAGGAGATGGTCGGAGAAGGAGTTCCTCCTAACACGTTCACAATCAGTACTGTCCGGCGTCGCTAATGGATTGTTTTGAGTTATAGTTACAGAAACGTTGATCTGATTAACAGGAATCAAGTAAACACAACTTTAAACGAAGTATACAGAAGGGGTAGATGATATGGTGGTTACACATTCTGAAACATCTTTCGTTTCGGAACTACAATTGCCTAAAATAGACTAGATTATTTCATTTTTTCAATCCCCCCTGCTCTTTTGAAAGCCAACACCCGCATATTATTTTGCATTTCTAGCAGCCGTTTGGCTTTCTGGAATTGCTATAGACACTTTCCTCCCACCTTACCCGGGTTGGAATACATAGTCTCGATATCTGTCGATGGGAATCATGCGAAGGTAAATTGGGGAAGGTGTTCCCATCACGCAATTGCCCGTACACGCACAGCCCAGCTGGGATAACCCAAATTCTCCGTTTACCACTCCGTCGGAGGTGACAACGGGGTCCCAAGACAAGCTGAGTGATCGTGAAACGACAGCCAGATGTTCCCACATAGAGGGGATTTTTTGTTTCAACAAGTCGGGTGGGATTCAAGACGGTTCTAAACGTGATGGAGGCAGGATGGGCCATCCATAGTGGGACACGTGTCACCGGGACCTGGTTTTTCACTAGCCCATCAATTTTTAACGCCACACAGAGAGCACGCACTCCCACGCTTTGTCAGGATTAGTGGCCAATGCATGGTAATTATCTGCGATGAGTCCTTTCTCAAACCCCGCTGGAGAGGGTGCAAGGAGGTCGCCGGCAACAACGGCTAAATTATTGATTGTCAATCTAAGGTTGACGGAATGTGCTACACATAAAGTAGCTAAGCTAAAGATGAGGTTCATAGGGCCTAGTTAATGGATCCATGATTATTTATGGATTTATTAGGACCTCAAATCAGTTCCGTAAATGGAACAAGTGTTTATAGTATGTGGAAGAAGAAATAATGAAGGAAACTAATACCCCTAATTTATGAATTTAATTTTATTGTTTTTATTTTAACGGTTATTTACGTGTTGCCTGTGCTTGCCGGCTGTTGGTCAGTCTGCATTTTAAAAGCAACTAATAATTGCCAAAGTTCTAATTTGGCTCTTATCGCGAAATTGGCAAAGCTGAAGGTATTTTCGGTTGGTAATGGTAATACGGGCGCTCGAAAGAACTAATGGAGCGCTGTGCGTCGGGCTTGGGGTTGGTGTGCCATCCGGGTTGGGAAATGGCGTGCGATGGCGTGGGGAAAACATTGACCTTGATTGCAGGTTTTCATTCAGAAACGCTCGGTTCCTCAACGGTCGTGGCATTTAGAGAGTATGAATGCAAGTTAAATAATTTATGCATCTTTTATGGAACGAAACAGGCCGAAACAGGGGCGACCGCCGCCCGCTGCCGTCGCACATGAGTCTGTCCCAGTCTCTATTTAATTTGCACGTGGGTCACTCTTCTCCCCTGACCATCCCTCCGGAGACCGTTTTGCTCGTGTTGTAATTGCGCCAAATCAATTGAAATTGATGCTCCACCATTCAATTGCATTGATTGGCTTCCATTTGCAGTTTTCGAATGGGTGGCCAAGTATCTTAGCGATTTTGCATTTAGACAATCGTAGGCATTCTTTCCCAGAGATTTTCCGCATTTGTTTATAATCTATGTATATCACTCGGCCATATGTATGAATGACTGACGTGTATTTATCTGCCTCGGCATGCCATATTAATTATTCCGAAATGATGGATTTGAAATTAATTGATCTGAGATAACACAAACTCATTCGATTATAGCCAACTGTGAAGTTTTCAAAGCAACATTAATTTATTTAATATTTAACGTCATCAAGTAAAGCCTATTAGGGTAATAATTTCGTCACCCATCCTTAATTGATTTTAATGACAGCCTAAGGTATAGTCTGATGGTCCTTGCCTGGACTATTTAGTCCAAGGCTTCATGACTTCAAACTTTTCGATGGGATACAGTTTCAATTTTGGATAACCAAATGGTAATGATCCATAAATAGGCCAAAAATATGGGTGGTAATCTATATTTTTAGAATATACTCTATGGATGATTATAATTACACATAATTTATGTATCGCCCATCCATAATGACTTCTGTGGGTACTCGGCCATCGGGGGTTACATATTTAAGGGCGTTTTGGGTTATTTTCGCTTTTTTTCTTGACTTTCGGGGTTTGAGAGGGCACTAGTACTTTTTGTGATTATGGTTCCGTGAGCTTGTTGATTATAATCGCAAAATGTTTAGGCTTTGGCGCAAGGAAATTGTTGAAAAACTACATTTGAGGAGTCCCCCTATTTCGTTGGGTGCTATAGCGACTTAAATAAATAAAAAATTATTTAAAGACTCCGCTTTCAGCACTACTGTTGGCCATTATCGTCTCGACCAGCTGCAATTCAAGTCAGCTGGGTTTTTGTCACTTAGTCACCTTAAAACTCGCTGGCAAAAGGAAAAAAATGCGAAAACCAAACGATCGGGAATGGATCCAATTGTATGACCTATAGAGGCCGGCGATCAGCACACAAAACGGGCGTTTGTTTATTATTCATGAATGGACTGCGATTATTCGCAATTAGCATATGGTCAATACTGGCTATCGGGTATATCAAAGGAACAATTTCCTGCCTTAAAGTAATTTGTGTTTCTATTACTTCAGCTAAAGGCTTTTCAAAATCTTGACAACCGAAAGCTTAAAAAGAATTAGGCTTTGACAATTATTTTATTCGTTTCTTATTATAGACTGGCATTATAAAGATTATGTTTAAAAAGATCTTTTCATTTTCATGGTTTACAATCAAACATTTTCTAGGGCATTACTGATTCGATCCGAACTTGGGTCGCTGGTGTGCCGGGTACACTCGCACTCGCAACGCTTCCATCTGCCTTTTGTGCTTCATTTTCCGCTTTGTTTACGGCCAAGCTCAAAGCTCCCCGATTCTCCCGGCTTCCAAGTGACTCACATTAGCTAAATCGTTTTTTTTTTATGGCCGTATTTATTTTGGTTCTGTTTTGTTTGTCCAGCTCTGTAATTGCTTTTATTAATTTTCGATCAGTAGTTTGTCGTTGTTTTAGTGCATCCGGTTGCCAATGAATTATGAAATATTACGCCAGCACTTAGAGGGAAACTCCACCCAAATGCAATTAATTCGGGCAAATTACGTATACGCCGTGGTGCAGTCCTTGCAAGTCTTTTTCGACTATACAAATTGTCAAGGCTAATATCCTGGAGCGCGAAGGGGCGTTTTTAGTTTATAAAACTATTACATTGTGGTGACAGCTGCTAATGGATACATCGCCCAGACCCACACCCCCCAAACAGCCGCAAATCAGCTCCATCGTGTGACAATTAGCATGTGAACGCATCAAAATTTAAATAGTCCAGCCAAGACCGTGCCCAGGCCCAAGTTCATTTGTTTTGAAAACTTTCCTTCCAGCTGGGTTCCCGGCAATCCTTTCCCACATCCACTGCCCCAGTGGCAAAGTCCGACCTTCTGCGCCACCAGCTGACAGCATTTAAAAAAGCTTTACGAGCCCCATTAAAAATTCAACAGAGAAATCTAGAAAAACGCAAAACTTTCCCCGATGACGAATCATTTGAATGCTTACTGACTTCAGTTATCCTCTTTCGTCCCCCGCAGCCATCGGCGGCGCGCCAAGGCCGACACATGGCGGCGGTTTGTGGCCGCCCAGCGCCAGCCGAGACGTCAACAGTACCGCCAGTCCTCCAGCCGGAGTCCCAATTACAGTCTCAGCCACAGTCGTATTCTCGGACGGGTCCGGGACCGGAACCGCACTCGGAGACGGAGTCGCGCCGCCTCGGATGCCGCCATCAGATCGCAGTCACCTGCTAAGGACACACATGCCCAAGTGGCTCCATCACAATGGGCACAAAGACGCAACCACAATTGGCCAGAGGTGAGTTCATTTTTTTGCTGGGAAAGACTTCCAGCTCAAGTGAAAAATAAGAAATACAAATAATGTGAATACATTTGAATTAAACTTTCAAAGTTAAAACATTAATCGCCTTTAAGTATAAAGTGTAAATAAGAATACCATCACAATATATTTTGTTTTTGATTTGGATATAAAGTGATAACAATTTTCCCCTTTCTATGTTGGGGTGGCAGAAAGTTTACCAGGTACTAACGATTTTGGGCAGATAGTGACCCAGTTCTTGGGCGTCGCTGAACCAATTGCATCGAAAACTAACGCCAAACTTTAACAAAAGCCACTCCACGGTTGTTTCTGGCCCTGACACTATTCCGCCAAGGCACCATTAACCAATTGCAACTGTGTGCGTGTGCGGGGGAGTCAAAGTCCACTGGCAAGTGTCTCAGTGTGCGTGAACGCCTTGAGCTTGGCCAGAGCTCCACTTCGATTTATTACGCGCCTCGTTCAGTCCCTCAATGAATGAAATTCATGAATGCCAATTGTAAGCATGCGAGTTCTGTTTTTGTCTGCGTGTACAGGGCAGTTCCTTTAAGGACATCGAGAATCAAAAAAACATATCCCTCAATATTCTGTTTTAGGTTGTCACTTTTTATTTATTAAATTTTCCTATATAGAGGTCCTTCTGTACTTTAGGGTGACACAAGTCCTAGCCGAAAGTAAACAACCTTTACTGGAATAGAAAAGTTTCCTTTAAGTGCACTTGTCTCACATTTTTTTAATTTTAGACAACCATGCTTTTCGGTTAATTAAAGTTTTGTTTTGCCAGGTTTATGGGTAAAAATACTACATACGCACCTGTTGAAATGTTCAAAGGAATTCCCGGAATGCAATTTCTCTTTTAGCTACAGCCATCGCAAAATAAAATTCTTTGATCAATTTTCTGTATCCAAAAATGATTGCTTTTTGAAAAATTGCTTTATACTTTTGGCGTTTACTGCTACACTAATTGAGTTTTTTGCCCTTTTTAACAAAAAAAGAGACGAAAGCAATGCTATGGGGCCCGTCCCCTGGCACCCCTGGCACCCCAATCATTCATTAACCCATATGCGCCACTTCTTCAAATGCCGACAACAAAAAAAAATTATTCTATTCAGTCTGACATTGACATTGCTTATTTGAATGTAAAGAGAGGGGGCGAGAAGGCGATTGAGAAAGCAAAACATTTCCCTCGCTCTCTCTTGTTTGTTTGATTCACGTGCAATGGCCGCTGAAAATACGTACGAGGGAGCAAGAGCGCCTCATTTGTTTGCCGCTGTGCTCTTCGCTTTTTTGCCTTCTTGGGGTGGCTTACGAAATTTTCTCATTTTCATGCTTCACAAACTAGAGAATTCTGGCCCACTTTTGGCCCAGTCGAACTGAGGAATGCACTAACAATGTATTTATACTTTCCCTAACCATGCGCTGATCTTTCCAACTCTGGCCAAATGCATCAAGGGACACGGTGGCGTATACTCGATTATTACATTACCTTCAGGAAATCATATAACAAAAACTTTTTAATTCAAAAACGTCTGCAGCACATATACACATACATTCCTTAAGAAATTTTTCTTTAAAACTCTTATAACTTGCAAAAATCTTACGAAAAATACAACGTTGCGTATACGTGATATTTGCATGTGCATCACGCATACGCAGTGTTGACCTTGGAATGCTACATTGGCGTTTACGCTTTTTTCAATATGTATTGCCTTAATAGGTTTTACTGAAAATGAACTTAGTTAGAGCTACTAATGCTAATATGTTAGTTAATATACCCTTGATTAAGTTTATAAAAATATAATATAAGCAAAGGTTTTATGCAAGCTCCCACATTTATTGTTTGTTATCCGAAAGTTAATCCCTTATTTGGAACTGTCTCCACCTACTGGCCTTTGACCCAGTGATCATCGAACAACGTTCAATTGCATGTGTATGTATTAACCGGTTAAAGCTTTCCGATTGCTCTCTCGTTTGGACCAAGCTCTCGTGTATTTCTTGGTGTTGTTTAAGCCAAATAACCGATTCAGTTTTGTTTGAATTCCGTTGCTAGGCCGTAACCCGGTTGCCTTGGCGGCCGATTTGTTGTTGGCTGCGTCGCAGCGCTGCCCCAGTCTGGGGCACTCTCCCCATGCGCTCATTTTTCGCAACGCTGACGCCACTGCCTCTGCCACTGGCGTTGGCGCTCATTTCGGCCACAGTTCGCTCGGAAGTTGGACGTTTGGCGCTGCCTTTTGGTGCTTTGTTTATCGCGTAGCGCCTCGGAAATAGCCCCAAAAATCGCTGCGCCTCGATAAACTGGATTAGCTGTTGTGGGGGCAGTGCAAAGTGAATCGTCCTTGTGTGTCCCGGAAAGTTTCTGGCCGAATAGACCTGCGACCTACGAATAATTGTCAAGAGTCTGGCAAGAACACAACGCAATCGGTGCAAAAACAGTGCAAGAAATGTGCTAAAAATGTACGAAACTGGGCGCTAGAGGGAGCAGAGAAGTGCAGATGATGATGCATTTGGCACCTGGCACTGAAACATTTACGCCCCAGCCGCCCCTTCGCGCCGCAATCGCTTTGTTTTTTCCGGGGTCTCAGCATAATTATTGAGCCTTCATCGATTCTTTCGCCGTGCCGTGGCCTTTTCTTGTAGTTAATTTGTTTTACCGCCCATTCGCCCCACGTTTAGCCCCTGGTGGAGTGACGCATGCGAGCAAAATGAAAGGAAGGCACTCGAAAAGGCGAAAGCAGCAACAAAAACCCAAGAAAACTGAATTAAAATGAGAGCAAGGAGCATATTTACATTCACATGCATGACTCATATTCGCAGCAGGATATCGTGGGGAGGATACAAGAGAGAGCTAAGCCGGCTTTGTTGTTGCCGCAACGAGAGACATTTCGGGAGAGAGCGGGTGTCAAAGAGAAAGCGTGCCAATCAGCTGTGCCTCCTGAGTCCTTGACTTGTAAAAACGAAAAAAAAAAAACATTTGTTTAAGGAGCAAAGTGAATTGGAATCGTGGGAAAATGCGGCTTAACTTTTTCCGCTTCCTTTTGTACCTTGGCAAACTTTAGTCTGAACTTCCGGATACTGCTTTCCGTTTTAGGTTGGTCTCTCATATTTTCGCTGCAGCCATCGTGTCCTTGACAACAATTTTGACATTGACACGGAGAAGGAGAGAGGAATTTCCTTTGCTGCAGCTTCCTTGCCATTGTTGGTTTGTGTGGGTTTTCTTCTCCGCCTTTGGCAATGGCTCTGCCACCTGTTGAGTCCTGATTGTTTACACTGGACTTAAGTTCTTAGTAAAGTTTTACAAAATTGACCATAAAGAACTGATGTAAACAACATGAGTTATGTACACATATGTAATAAGGAGTGTCTATTTAAAGTTTAAACACAGAGAGAAGTTCCTAAAAAAACAGCAATAAAAAAGGCTACCTTAAACTTTGCCCATCTTTATCAATTTTATCAAAAACACCATTTAGCCAAACGTAAATGCTTATTTTAAGTAAAGAAATATATTTTTTTTAATGTAAACACCAGTACCACATTTTTAAATACACCATTTTAAATACTCCTGAGACACACCTTTCCCAGCCTAAGCCCACCTACTCTGTATTCGAAATCAAAGAAGAATTTGTTTATTTATTTATGGCCCAGACGAACGCGTACAAACATTCGCACTTTGATGGGAATCGTTTCCAGCTGTCGGGGGCCTTTGAGCGTGGAAAAGGGATGTGCGAGGGGCGATGTCTATAAAAATGATGGATGATACAGTTCCATGGGGCTGACACCCCCAGCAAAGTTTTGCCTGGTGCCAATGGGTTTTCAATTGCATTTTAATCTCCCGGGAGTTGGCAACACATAAAGTTTTTACTTCCACACCTGAACAGCACAGAATGAAGGGAAGTGAAGAGCCGGGATAGCTGCACCGAAGCTGGTCATGATTGGGGGCAGGCGATGCAGCGAAGCCTCCCGAAGGCTCCGCCAGCGCCCGGACCATCTGGAGTTGGCCGTGATGGACCGCCAGGAGGACGAAGAGGTGGACTATCGGTTAGCCGCAGAGGAAGCTAGAACTGGAGATACCACTGCTGTTTCATCATCAGCATCAGGTCGGAGAACCCGTTGGTTCCAGTTTGCGAGGAGCTCGAAAAATCGAAGAAAACGGCTGCACTGCGAGGACGATGGCGAGGGAGAGGGTTCAGCGGAGAAGAATTCCGAGGAAGAGATTGGTCGAAGGGCCTGTCTTGCCCAACCAGAGGGCATGAATATTGGAAGTTCCACGCAGACCATTGCCACGCCTCTAATGACAGGGGACAGCTTTTACAGCCTAGCCACAGGCGCAGCGAATCCCTCAGTTGCCAAGTCCGAGGATCTGGAGCAGTACAAGCAGAGGGATCCCTCCGTGGTCTCGGAATCCAAGTCGGCGCGCAGCTTGAGGCGTCTTTCCCAGATGAGGCGACGCCGCAGCTCATATTACTTTTCGGGTAAAAGGCTTTGCCATTTTGCTTCCAATGTAAAGTTTTTGGGCTAAACATAATGGAATTAGAGAATGTGCATTTCAAAATAGTAAACTAGTTTCGAACAGCTTCTAAGATTACTTTTGAAGCAGAGATTATCATTATACTAACGTTTTAACAATATCCTTTTCAGACAACGAACGCAGAATCCGCGCCAACGATAAAGAATTCAATTCGCAATTTAAATATCATGTAAGGCTTTAAACTAATATTCCTTTACTACTCTAATGCCTTTTAAATTTCAGAACAACTACATAAAAACCTCAAAGTATTCGCTATTTACCTTTCTGCCCTTCAATCTGCTGGAGCAGTTCCAGCGATTGGCCAACTTTTATTTTCTGTGCCTTTTGGTCCTGCAGCTGATACCCGCGATCTCCTCCCTCACGCCCGTGACCACAGCCATTCCCCTGATAGGAGTACTCACGCTGACAGCAGTCAAGGATGCCTACGATGACATAGTAATATATAATTTTATGGTATTATTTTCCTTGGTTAAACATAAATTTTTTCCAATTATTCCAGCAACGCCATCTGTCGGACTCCCAGGTCAACAATCGCAAGTCAAAAACGCTGCGCAATGGCAAGCTGGTGGAGGCCAAGTGGTCGGAGGTGCAGGTGGGCGATGTCATCCGGCTGGACAACAACCAATTCGTGGCCGCCGATATCCTGCTGCTGTCCACCTCGGAGCCAAATGGTCTGTGCTTCATCGAGACCGCCGAGCTGGACGGGGAGACGAATCTCAAGGCCAAGCAGTGCCTGACAGAGACCATCGAGCTGGGCGACCGCAACGATTACCTTTGGAACTTCAACGGGGAGATTATTTGCGAGCGACCCAACAATTTGCTAAACAAGTTTGACGGCACACTGATGTGGCGGGGACAGCGCTTTGCCCTGGACAATGAAAAGATCCTGCTGCGAGGATGTGTGCTTCGGAACACGCAGTGGTGCTACGGGGTGGTGGTCTTTGCCGGAGTGGACACGAAGCTGATGCAGAATTCCGGAAAAACACAGTTCAAGAGCACAGGTGTTGATCGCCTGCTCAACTTCATCATCATTGGGGTAGGTCCTGAATTCCACACTAATTATCAAAAAGCTTATTTTATTTCCTAAACCTCAGATTGTCCTCTTTCTGGTGTCCATTTGTGCCTTCTTTGCAATCGGGTGTTCCGTTTGGGAGGGCTTCATTGGCCAACACTTTCAGGCATATCTGCCCTGGGAGCACATCATACCCAAGGACTACATACCCACGGGGGCCACCGTCATTGGCCTGTTGGTGTTCTTTTCGTATGCCATAGTCTTAAACACAGTTGTGCCAATCTCTCTCTACGTTTCAGTAGAGGCAGGTTTCAGTCTATCTAGGGCTTAACATCAGATATTAACGAGTGTTCCCCTAGGTCATCCGCTTTGTACAATCGTTCCTCATCAATTGGGATGAGGAGATGTACTACGCGACCACCAATACCTATGCCAAAGCCCGCACCACCACGCTGAACGAGGAGCTGGGCCAGATTCAATACATCTTCTCGGACAAGACGGGCACCCTGACGCAAAACATAATGACGTTCAACAAGTGCAGCATCAATGGTCGCACTTATGGCGATGTAATCGACCTGCGAACTGGCGAGCTCATCGAAATAACCGAGGTAAGTCCCGGGTTTGAGAGGGCCTTGGTTTTGGGTCTGCTAGGCTACTTTAGTCAAGTTTAACCTCTAACCTGGTTGCGGGAGTGTTGTCTTGTGTGTCTCGGTGTCCGTCTTTTTTTTTTTTTTGCACTGTCTGCCAAATCAGATTTCCAGCCATCTCAAACTTGAGTGGGACACTGTGTGTTTGTTTACCTAATTGTGCCTAGCGTCTAGCAAGAGAAGAAAGAGAAAACAAAAACTCACATTACTCGTTATAGCAGCAAACAATTTTCCAAAATAGCAACACCGGCCCCCCAGTAGGTGGACCCGCAGCCACAGCTGCGTCAGCACAATCCCCACCCATCATCCTGGTGCACAAGGCCGAGGTGCATGCCAAGAAGAGTTCTGTAGTGGTGACGGCATCGGGTGAAACACAGCCCATCCCCGCCAGATCGGAGCTTTCGAGGAAACAAGTGCGCTACTCTGCGCCCAGCCGAAGCCAAGAGGATGACCCCGGCGGCTTGACACCCAAGACAAGCGGCGGCCTTTCCCCAGCCAGCTGCCATGAGGATCAGAGACGGAGCAGCTTGGGAGCAGGGTTGGGAGGCTGCTTCAAGCGGAGCGGTCCCGTCCGCCAACTGTCCCGCACTAGCAGTTGCGACAAAGTAAAGATCTTGCATGCCTCCGAATCAGAAACTATAGAATTTGTCACAGAAACACAAGACACAACCCACCCACAAACCCGCACAGCACAAGCACAGCACCATCGCAAGCGGCTGGTCAAGCTCCGGTTCAAGAAAGCCCCCTCGGCATTCGATGAAGGCGACTGGAGCACCGCCAACCAGCAGCACAGCCACCAAATCCTGCACCACCACCAAAACGCATTCGTCACCAATTGGAGTTCGTCGCCTCAGAGAGTGCACGTATGCATGTTGCATGTCCTTCTTTCATAACCAAAATTTGTATTGTACTGCTATCTGAAGCTTAATCACTTATATCCTTGTAACTATCCATTCATCATATGGCAAAAGATTTCTGCTAAGAGTTACTTTAATAAATATTTTTTGAATAAGAGTGGTAATATATAATACTTGTGTTTGTTGAATTCTGTTTTAAAACCTTACCTGTAAAATAAGTAACACACAAAAAAAAAAGAACTTGTTTCATCACAGCTTTTTATCACTATGAGAACACTGTTTAATCGGAATATTAGTCTGTTTAAAGCAATACAAGTTGTGTATCCACTGTTACTAACAAATAATTTATGAAAGCCTCAAATAAATTATAGCATTTACAAAGTAACTTTGGGACTAATATTGTTAAATAAAACGCATTTCGCTTAAAATCGTATACAGCCAACGCTTTACTTACAGATTTACTAAAAGTATTGTTTTTGTATTAACGTAAATTTTAAGTTTGTAAAATATTTAACTAATATTTACTTCGCAGGCCGTACAAAGCGTCGACTTCTCGGCGAATCCCCACCACGAAAGTGATTTCCGGTGGTATGATCGCACACTTCTGGATGCCGTTCGCTCTGACGAGGAGCACTCCCATGTGTTCTTCCGTCTGCTGGCCCTCTGTCATACTGTTATGGCCGAGACGGTGGACGGTAAACTGGAGTACCAAGCCCAAAGTCCCGATGAGGCTGCCCTCGTTTCGGCTGCCCGGAATTTTGGCTTTGTCTTTCGCACACGAACACCAAATAGTATTACCATCGAGGTGATGGGTCGCACGGAGGTCAGTATAAACCACTCTGTTATCATATTTAAATAATCATTTTCGTTTAAATTTTCTAGGAATATGAGCTCCTAAACATCCTAGACTTTAACAACGTTCGCAAACGAATGTCTGTGATCCTGCGCCGCGGCGATTCTGTGGTCCTTTACTGCAAAGGAGCGGACAATGTGATATACGATCGACTGCACGGAGGCCAGGAAGACCTTAAGGCACGAACACAGGATCACCTCAATGTAAGCTGCTCAGAAACTTAGTTAATATGAATACTAATGATTCGTTACCATTTACTTTACAGAAATTTGCCGGAGAAGGCCTTCGTACTTTGGTTTTGGCCGAAAGACGCTTGACCGAACAATACTACAATGATTGGCGAATGCGCCAACAGGAAGCTGCCCTTTCCCTGGACTCCAGGGAACAGAAACTTAATGCCATTTACGAGGAGATCGAGAGCGACATGCAGCTAGTGGGCGTGACGGCCATCGAGGATAAATTACAAGACGGTGTTCCCAAATCCATTGCCAACCTGCAGAATGCGGGCATCAAGATCTGGGTCTTAACAGGTGACAAGCAGGGTAAGTAATTAACCTTAAAGCCATTTTTTTTGCAATTTCCTATATAAAATACTTGCAAAATCTCAGAAACGGCCATAAATATCGGATATTCGTGCCAACTTCTGACGGATGAGCTGGCGGATGTCTTTATAGTGGACGGAAATTCTGTGGAAGAGGTGGAGAAGCAACTCCGACAGTTCAAAGAATCAATCAAAATATACAACCGGTTTCGACCAGGAGGTAACAGTTCTTGTTAAAAATGCATTGCTTTTATAAAACGCAATATTTGTAGGAGTTGAGGGACTGGATCGGTTCAACAGTGACAGCACCATGGATCCGCTGAGCGTGACCATGACACAAACTTCGGCCTTCATGCAGGAAACAAATCTGCCGCCCACGCCGCCTCCACCGCCTGCCATATCCGTGGTTACGTTTAGGTGGGATGACAAAATTAAGGATAATAAGGGCGGACCGGACAGGTAGAGGGAAATCCTAAAAACTAAACTCAATAGTCTTAGTCCTTTAAATTGAAAAATTACAATAATTTTCTAGCTGAACTTGAATTTAAACAACGTATAACCCGTTTAGAAGAGCTAGAAATTCTACTTTAGCTAACTGTCCTAAACTTAACAGTTCTCTGTTGTATCTAAAATGTTTTATTTTCCTTTTATATTTATTAAGTTTTATGAGTTTATTTAAACTTTGAAGTAATCTAACTATCTTAGACAACTTTTCCTATACTTTTAGCGTAGACTTTCGTTATTTTGATTCCGTGAACAACATTCAGCTTTGAGCATAGAGTGAATATTTATTATTATTTTGTTTTCATTGATGGATTTCGTGTGTAAAGTTACGGAATAGAAAAAGGTAACCTCTAGTACTACCCACCAAAGGATGTAACCCTCTATTGGTGCTTGTTCCGCCCGTCAAGTAAACTATATACTATATTTTTTGTAAAAAAAAAAAACCAAATAATGTCGTTCTTCAATTAAAACACCAAGCATTTGTTTGAGTTCTGTTCTGTTTCTCATGCCCTGAACAAATACGAAACTTCAGATTCCGATTCAATACCAAACAAACAATTCAAAACCATAAATAAACAAACAGTCATAGTCCTCTGGCTCATTTTTAAAAAGCTTTTCCCGTTCGTTTGTCATTGAAAGTAGTGGCTTTTCTAATTCTCTGTACATATAACTCATTAACTTGTATTTACCAATCTTTAACCCAACTTTGCCTGTCTTCATTTCCATGATTAATGTTTAAAATATTCGAAATACTTGTATTCTAATTGAGATTTCTGTGTATTTACACAGTGCTGAGTGCAATGATTTGTTCGGCGATGAAAAGAAGAGTGAGGGCGGAGGCACTGCCTCAATAATGATCGATGAAAACACAGGCTTTGCCCTGGTGGTTAATGGCCACTCCCTGGTGCATTGCCTTTCGCCGGAGCTGGAGAACAAGTGGGTTTCAGCCAAGTGGATTTTATGAGTGTAGCTGTATTTATGTTATTACCCTTTTTAGGTTTCTGGACATAGCGTCGCAATGCAAGGCTGTGATTTGTTGCCGGGTCACTCCTTTGCAGAAGGCGCTGGTCGTCGAGCTAATCAAGCGTGCCAAAAATGCAGTCACCTTGGCCATTGGCGATGGAGCTAATGATGTGTCCATGATCAAGGGTAAGTATAAAAAACCAACAAATTACCTGGATGAAGAGTATGTATGGAAACATCATAAACATTTTCCCTCAGCTGCCCACATTGGCGTTGGCATTTCTGGGCAGGAGGGCCTGCAGGCTGTCCTCTCCAGTGACTATGCCATTGCCCAGTTCCGGTATTTGGAGCGACTGCTACTCGTCCATGGCCGGTGGTCCTACTACCGAATGTGCAAGTTCCTGCGATACTTTTTCTACAAGAACTTTGCATTTACCTTGTGCCACTGCTGGTATTCGCTCTTCTGCGGGTTCAGTGCTCAGGTGAATTTTTGTGCATTTAAAAATATTTCTCTAAATAATTCAACGTCCACCAATTGCAGACTGTGTTTGACCCAATGTTTATTTCGGTCTACAATCTGTTCTACACATCCCTGCCTGTTTTGGCGCTGGGCGTCTTTGAGCAGGATGTCTCGGACAAGAACAGTTTGGAGTTCCCGCGCCTTTACACTCCTGGTCTGAAGAGTGAACTGTTCAATATACGAGAGTTTATTTACAGTGTTCTGCATGGAGCCTTCACTTCGCTGATCTTGTTCCTTATTCCTTACGGAGTCTACAAGGATGGTGTCTCACAGCACGGCTTCATCGTGAGCGATCACATGACTCTGGGTGCGGTGGTGGCTACCATACTGATAGTGGACAACACGGCACAGGTTAGTAGCTTGCAATCGGTCCTTGCATTTCTTTTTCAAAATTGATTTTCCTTCCCAGATATCCTTGTATACCTCATATTGGACAGTTGTCAATCATGTGACCATTTGGGGCAGCTTGATTTGGTATTTTGTGCTGGATTACTTCTACAACTATGTGATTGGGGGCCCGTATGTGGGGTCCTTGACCCAGGCCATGAAGGACATGACCTTCTGGTTCACCATGCTGATCACTGTGATGATGTTGGTCTCTCCAGTATTGGCCTACAAGTTCTATTTGCTGGATGTGCACCCCAGTCTTTCGGATAAGGTGAGTTTGGTTATTTTTATGAATATTTTTAATGCTTTTAGTTATCTCTTCAGATCCGACAAAAGTCCCTGAAGAAGATTCATTCGAGGGCGTCCAGTGATGTCAGACGCACGGCATCTTCTCGTCGCGGGCGGCGATCAGTGCGATCGGGCTACGCCTTTGCCCACCAAGTTAGTATAACTCTACTTTCAAACTAAACTAAACTACTTTTTACAAATGAAATGTACTTCCAGGAGGGCTTTGGTCGTCTGATCACCTCTGGCAAGATAATGCACAAGCTGCCCCAGGACTTTGCCTTTCCTCTGGGATTGGGCACCAAGAAAACTCAGGCGCTTCACAATAATCTGAGCTCCGCCGAAGGCCCCGCTTCAAAAACAAATCACATCTCGGGCCAGCACATGGCCAACAATAACAATACGAATCTGAGACACAATCAGAACCAGAACCAAAATCACTCTTCGATGGCGGATATAACTGGGGATGGGCGTGGCAGTGGGGGTGAGGGTGGCCGTGGTAGTGGGGGCTCGGACGACATGAGTCCTCGTGCGCCTTGCCAGGACCTAGATACGATTAATCTTTAAGCTTTAGACGCGGGTGCTGGGTAGGAAGAGGGTTCCGTAACAAACACCAAAAACTGTAAAGAATTTAAGTCAACGAAGTTAGGTTTAAGTTACGACTTTTAGAATTCAGAATAGAGTTCTAGAATTTAAAGCGAGTGATTTTGAGTAAATGTGTGTCCCCGAGAACTAGAAACAAGTATTAGTCCCAATTTGATTTTGGTTCAAAATAAATTAAACATTTATTTACCTTTTCGAATCGAAAGTATTTTCAGATCGCTTCATATCGTACCTCCCATCTTTTAACGACACCCAAATATTTCTTTGAAGACTTATTTATTTCATTGTTGGCTGCATTTAAAGAAGTGATCCTCTCCTGGGTGAATGATGAATTTTAGGATATCTATAGGTTAGATTTTAGGATTAGGCTTGGAAAACTGAAAGTGTACTTAATTGCTTAATGTCGTGCTGTGTGCTTAGCCAATAATAGCTTACCAACCTTAAGCTTAACGAAATCTCGTCTCAAAGTCCATAGCTATATTCTTTGTACTCCCCCAAACCGAGATCCACACACCAAAATACACACTTCTGTGTTCCTAACTAGAATTTTAAAGCCTGCACATGCCTTAGGGAGTCCCTAGAGTTAAGTCCTTTTAGTCATTAGTACTCAGCGAATATCTCCGACGTTGAGTCCTTAGAGATTGGAAAATATAGTAGAATTAGTGGGCTGTGGGTTTGAGCAGTTACAAAGGTCTAAAGTGATTTATTATTAGCGAGTGTGGGTAGAAAAAACTAAGTACTTAAATGTGGCTTTTTATATTTAATATAGGAAAGAGTTCTGCTATATAGAACCCAGAGTGTTTTCGGTACATTTTTTGGCATGACAAGTAACTTTAACAGTTGCAAATTGTTGGCATAAACTTTAACATTAATCTGCAAATTGTTGGCATACAAAAACCTAAATGAAAAAACACAATTCAACTAAATTAGAAGTAAATAGACTATTTTTATCTACATTTTAGTCAATAGAAGAAAAGTTTGCAAAAAGTACACTTTTGAATGATTCAATAAATGCGGAATATTTTCATTAAAACAATAACTCGACTTTTAAATAATTCTTCAAACTATATGTTGTTTGTTTTATTTGTAAGCCTTTCACAGATCAATTACTTATAATCTGAATTGATTCATAAATCGATTTCATCTCCATTTCATTGCACAAATAAACAAGAATGGGATTGTGCTCAATTTGCGTAACAAATTACATTTAATTTATTAAAAGAAAAGTTGAGAGCACGCCCCAAGCCAGAACCGTGACTTTGATACGCCTCATTAGCTGGACATTAAGATTATGCATTTTTATGAACTTTTGGGTCGAATTTAACAGGCGACTTGGCCGGAACTTTGTAATTAAATCTGTTAAAATCAAATTGCTTGCCCTTTTGTCTGCCCCAAACACTTTTTTGTTTCGCTTTATCTTTAAAAACAAGTTCAGGGTCCAAGACGTTGGAATTAAGTCAACTTAATGTCGCCTGAACATCCATTTCGGTGAGTGGGATGAGGATAAAAGAGATGAGGCACAACAGAAAAAATGTGGGGGAAAAAATGTGATGCCATTTATTTTAATTTGCGAGTCAAAATGTCGAGACTGAGAGTGGGGCACAACCACAAAGACGTAGCTAAAAGTTGCCACAATGACGCAACTGCCTTCAAGTTTAAGGGTCAAACAATTTAATTGACTGACTTATGCAGAGTCGATGGGAAATGCGTAAAAAACTCATCCTAAAATAGGCAATTTTATTTAGGTAACCTAAACTTTGCCCAACCTAATCAAGGCGAATCGGTTCTCAAAGCAGTTCAAAATCTTAACATTCAGATAAATAACTGGAAATGCCAAAAGGGATCAAGGCGAATGGTTCCCCAGAGGCAAGTAGAGTACACAGGATATGGCCATAAAACCAAATTGATGCGTATCCAAGTAGCCCTAGCCAAAGGTCGAAAAAATAAAGAAATCCAATAATCATACAAGTTATTTATGGACTATCGGATTTATTATTCAAATGCTTCAAATATGCGAAAGGTAAATATTAATGGTAATTCTTAGATTGAATATATTTTTAAAGCATTCCCAACCACATACTAACGTTCAAAGCTTCAAAGAATTCCACCTGAAGAATAGCTCTCATTGAAATAAAATTTCGCCCAGTTTGTGGAGTAATCAGGGCAGGAGAAGTCATCAGTCTGAAAGTTCTCGTTGGGCTACTTTAGGTATGTTGAGTAATGTGAGTGCTTCCGGTTCCGCCTGTCTGTGGCGCTGTGTATGTGTGTGTGAGAGTACGTGTGCACCACTTCCGGCTGCCTTCGTTTTCCCTTTTGCGCTGCGTTTTTCTTTTATTTTACAAAAATTTCAAAATACTTAATACTCAATTTGGCCCACAGATCCACAACGAAATAATATTGCAGACGAGGGCCAAAACGTTTGAAGAGTGGGGCTTCTGGGTGGAGTACATGTGTGTTGTGTTAACTACTCACCACTTGGCCGCATTTCCTTCTCGAAGGAGAAGTCTGTGTGGCAACTGCGAGATAAAAGCGTCTTTAACAAGTTGAATAACTTGTTGGTTCTTCATACCAGAACAGAGAAAATAAATGCTACTGTAATATTTTTTTTTAAATTAAAAAGAGTAGAAAGCAATTAAAGATTTGGTAAATAAAGGTGTATAGACCGATAGGACTCGTAAAATTTAAAATGTATAAAGCTTGCTACTGTATCCTTTTTTTCGGTGCCTTTCGACTTGCCAGTAGCAAACACTTGCAGACCAAATGGTGCTTGAATGTGTTTCACTTTGATTTGCTTTTATTTTTAAAGAAATCCATTCAACTCTCGGTTGGAGGCGGTCTGTGCTTGGCATAAATCTGCAGAAATACAGATGGAGGAACGGAACTCGAGCCCTTTTATGCGCGGCACTTAACTGCTTAATTACTCATTATGCTCGAGTTTATCCAGCCATTTAATCAGTCACTCAATGCCGGCAAGGCAAGGTAGCGGCGCAGTTAAATGAATAATTGAGCCAAACGGCAATAAAACATTTAATAACAATCTCGGCTCCCAACAAGCCACTCTCGAGTGTAATTTACGAGCAACATTGATTCCGGATGCGGGCCTGCCCTTCCAGACAGCCTCGAGTGCAAATATGCTCCACATTAATGGCAATATTTCCCGCGAATAAACACTTTTTCAATCATAAACAGCAGAGTGCATGCGGTGGAATAAAAAGCTGAGGCTGATAATAAAATAATGAAATATTTCCACAGTCAAACACTCGAGAGCTAAGCGAAGCGTTTTATTGACCTACGTTTTTAAGGCATATGCATAAATTTTTAATTGGTGTAGGTTTTAAATTAATTATTAAATAAGTGCATAGCGCAACTTCATATTTGAATGGACTTCTACATATATTCCTGTATCCTGAATCCCCTGACCTTTAAGATGGACACGTGCGGGCTGTCGATTTGTCAGAATCAACGACTCACCGTGACCTCAGCACGTTGCAGCCAAAAAATAAGAGGAAAGAAAGGAAAATCGAACTGAAACTCGTAACAGGTCCAACGTGATGTCAACAAAAGCCAACCAATATCAACCTAAGCGAAAACTACTTGACTTTCACTCGCATACACACGTATGTGGGTGAACTTTCATTAGTGGAAACGTCAAAGTTCGGGAAGATGCATGTCGAGTCCTTACTGGCACAGCTCTCCTCCTCTTTTAACACTGAAAAAGGACTAATGGAAATAAAAAACATAAATGTCAATAAAAATATATCATACTTGTATGTTTTATTAATGAAACATATTAATATATACACCTTGTTTATTTGTTAGGATTACGGCGAATACTCTTCCTATTTCTTTTAGTGCCTTAAAGTGAAGCGGACCCAAGGATTGAGTTACTCGGAGCAAATAAGAAATTGAAGACAGGGGGAAAAAGTATTGTAATTGCATTTGCATATGGCATTCCGTTAAACTTCAAGAAATCTTCATCACACTGACATCTCTTACCAGAAATTTTTCTTCTAACTTTCACAACTTTAACCGAAGCAAATGTAAATAAGCCTTTGAATAGAAACCCAGGGCGTTGCTTCTTGTCCACTTTGACTTTTTAGAGTTTCCGTATTTCGTGCTTTTTGGTGAGCAACCAAGTTAATAAAATGATTTTAAACTTGGCTGCCATGGATACGACACTTTCTATTATGCATTAAGGCAACAAAATTGTTTCCAACCTTGCGCCCCATATTTTTTTCCTTTGCCTGCAACTTTGCCCATGATGCAACTATGCAGGACATAGAAAAAACAAGGGCCCCACAGGGGCAAGGATCGAGGATGGGCCGAGTGAGATAGATACCGTTGCTGACAGCTGCTTAAGTGCGAAATTCGATTTCGCATTCAAGGGCTTTTGCGTTTCGAAGGCAGGAGGCAGGACTAAAGGCGGAGAACAAAAAGCGTGCGGCGCGCTGCGAAAGGAATTTATTTAAACTTGTAATGAAGCAAACACCAAAGCGGCAGCGAAAAAAATCCAAGTCTCTGAAATACTCGAGTATAAAGGACATAAAAGGCAAGGACTTTAAAAGAACTGGAACGATAAGCATCGCCACTTGGGAAAAATGTAGTTTTTATTTATATATTTATGTTATTATGCACAAATCTCAAAAGCAGGAGACGGAAACCATTCAAGGTTCATCACTAAAGACTATTTATCAAATCAAAATTATAAATTCACTTCTATATAATTTTGTTTAGTGTCTGGCAAACAAAATTGAAAAGCCTCTAAGGGAAACCTCCTTAGCAAAGAGATAAAACTAAGACCATCAGCAAAAAAAATTTGTATTTTATGGAAAAACTTTGCATCTGCAAAATAGGATTTATTTTTCTAACTGAATAGCTGGCTTTTAAAAATTTTGTGAATGGCTTAAATGCCACTCAAACAGCCAGGCCGCAGTAGTTTTCGCTAATTGAATGTTAATTAATAAAATGAATTATTTATGCTGGTAAAAAAATGGAGAAGAGCCTAAAGTCAAAGTGGAATACTTGTTATCTGAATGGCCATTTACGGGTCCCTGGCTAAAGGAGGGTAAAAAAAGAAGCGATAAAGTTTTAAATTCCATTTGATGGCTGTTAGTGAAGCAATGCGAAAATATTTTTGTATTTATATGCTTTTTCCATCGTTGTGTGTATGTAAAATATGTTTTAATTAAAAGCAAAGTTGTATGTATGTAGTTTTTGTCCGCTGATTGCCGCAAAGCTGGTCAAAATCTGAACGACAAACAAGTTTAAATTTGTTGAGCAGCAGTCATGATGGCAAAAACCAAATAATTCCCCAAAGTGCCACTGAATGGGCCATGGTAATGGGCCATGGAATGAAAAACGCTGCCAAACTACCAAACTAGCAACTCCACTCACTCATTCGCACGCATTTGCCCCTGGTTTCTAATATTTGAAGTTACGGTGGGGCTCCCCATTGAATTAAACAACAAATAGATATTTAATTTTTCCGTTTTTACACGGAGTTTTCCCAACTGAGAGCGAAAGTGAGGGCCCCGTTTTGGTGCCACACAAATGGGTCAAAAATTTTGTTAAGAGGCCAACAGACATGAATTAATTTTGTTTGCAGGATAAAGTTGGACCTCTGACAAAAGCTTCAGGCTGTGGGCCAGGATTCCACCGATAAAAAATACGTCATAAATTTTTATGAATTGATTCTTTTTGCAGCAAATTATAATGTAACATCGTTTCCTTAGACAAAAATGTAAGGTGACAATCAAAGAGGCAGGGTAGGAAGTTTCAGTTCTATTTCCTCATCTAGTACAAACACATATAAACACATTTTCATCTAAATTCCAATTTTAATTCTAATTTCTTTACATATTTTCCCTTTTAAACCATCGTTTTACTATCTTTCCGCCATGAAAAATAGTAGAGTTCTGCATAGTTACCTTAAAAATTCCAAGGTACTGCATAATTTTCTCCAATCAACTATACGTTTTAATAAAATAATTTTCTGTAGTTGATTTTAATTCGATCGTATGCCGATTGCAAAAAAGGCGATGGGATAAAGGCCAAATTGGCCAAGAAAATTCCAGAGGAGCGCGACTATTTTTTGGGTATCAAATGTTTGCACGGAAAAAAGAATATTGGCCAAATCCCAGTTTCAAGTGTCATGGGCGGAATGAGGGGCCTGCCGCTGCTCATTTGTCTCACTTCAAGGTAACATTTCTTGACCTAAATGAAAAGTTTGAAAGTATTTAATATCAAATTTCCTTTACTTTTTTGTTGACAGCTTGGATCCTGTAAAAGGTATCTTCTACCGAGGTATGCCAATAAAAGAAGTCTGCCAAAAGCTTCCGCGAGTGATGAAAGGATCAAAGGAAGGCACGCCCGAGGGCGCCTTCTTCCTTCTGACCACCGGAAATATACCCACCAAAGAGGAGGCTGACGGCGTCACCAAGGAGTGGAACAAACGCGGCAAGGTGCCTAGCTACTGCCTGAAGTTGCTCGATGCCCTGGATCCGAAGATTCATCCCATGGCCCAGCTAGTTGCTGCCTCGGCTTGTCTGAATCAAAAAAGCAAGTTCGTGGAGGCGTATAGCAAGGGAGCCCGGCGGGCCGACTACTGGAAGTATGCATACGAGGATTCAATGAACCTGTGCGCAATGCTGCCCACGGTGGCGGCGGTCATCTACAACAACGTCTTTAAGGGGGGCAAAGGCGACCGGGAACTGTGCAAGGAACAGGACTGGTCTGGCAATTACAGCCGCATGCTCGGGATTCCGGATGACAAGTTCATCGACCTGATGCGACTATACTTGGTTATTCACGCCGACCACGAGAGCGGTAATGTGTCAGCACACGCTTCTCACCTGGTGGGATCTGCCCTGGCCGATCCGTACCTCTGCTACTCTGCCAGCATGTGCGGCCTGGCTGGGCCACTTCATGGCTTGGCCAACCAGGAGGTTCTTATCTGGCTGACCAAGATGCGGAAGGCCATTGGTGACGAGCCCTCGGACGACGATATTAAAAAGTTCATTGATGACACTTTAAAAGCCGGTCAGGTAAGTATCCAGACAATTATCCAAAGTAAAGTGGGCTATTCAATTTTTTAATTAACTCTATTACAGGTAATTCCCGGCTATGGTCACGCCGTGTTGCGGGACACTGATCCACGTTTCACCCTGCAAAACGAATTCGCCATGAAGAACTGCAAGGACGACCCAGGCGTAAAACTGGTGACTCGCCTTTGGAAAATCGTCCCCGATGTGTTGAAAAAACTGGGAAAGGTGGCCAATCCTTATCCCAATGTGGATGCCCACTCCGGAGTGCTGCTCCAACACTACTGTATGATGGAAATGAATTATTACACGGTTCTGTTTGGCGTCTCACGGGCTATCGGCGTGCTCGCCCAACTCATTTGGGCCCGGGCTCTGGGTTATCCCATCGAGAGGCCAAAGTCAATTTCCTCGTCCGAACTCTGCGCTTTTATTCAAAAGTCAGACAAGGATAAGAAGAAAAAGTGTTGACGATTTCGACTTTAAATGATGGAAAAATCAATTACAAGTTGAAAACCATATGAATAATATGTTCCAAATATATGCAAGCTTACAATCTGCTTAATAATTATCATTAGCATATCCGTGTGTTTGGCATTTCGTAATTGGTTTTTCTGGCTGTCATTCATTGGGTTATGTATTCCAACATCACTTTGATATTCCAATGCTAGTACTAATTATGGCATGGGATAATATAAATCCCATTTCCATGGCTTTGATGTCTGCAGCCAGGGAACAGCATCCAATTTCCATTTCTCAAGATGCCTTTCAGACCATAAATCAGAGGTGTAATTCGACCTCCAAAAAGGACTTTAATTATTGGTTCTGTAGTGACGGAAAAATGAGTAAAGAGTTAAACCAATACAAAATTTACCAATTTGGACTCAAAAATAGTATTAATGTATGCTTTGAATATTCCCGCCCCTACTTTCGACGAATGTATTGTAATTTTTTTAAAAGCATTCCATCAACTGATTGATTTCTGTTCAAGTTGCTGCTTTTGTTTGGCTTTGGCTCATCTCATTCTGATTTCGAATTTGTTCCGCATTTTTGTTTCATTGGCATGAACGGTTATTTCTATAAGTGATATTTTATTGTTATTTTAGCATTTCCATCACTGTGGGTCCATGGTCCCTGGTGTTGGCTAAAACGCGTCCCCAGCTTCCACTCACTTCAATATTATTCTAGTTTTTCCAAGGGAACGCTTGCTGCCCCACATAGCAAGTGACCCAGTAAAGGAAAATGAAATCCAAAGGGGTTTCCCAATGGGAAATGGGAAACATTCGAATAATAAAATGGGTTTTTGTTTCCCCATTTTTGATTATTGATATATTAATTGTATTTTTTGCATAATTTTAGCCCCACATAAATGTTCCTCATAATTTTATGACCATAATAATACGATCATCAAGCACTTTTTCCCCGGTTCCTAACTTATTATTAATTGCTCTGAGCACGAGAGGTTTTCAGGAGGGTGGGGGGAAAAGGGAGCCGGGAGTGTAAATGATAAAAGTTGAAATATGTTTACACAAGTTGGTGGGAAAAATAAGCTGAAAAACGTTTTAATGAAAGTATTTAATATTTTCCTGCGCAGCGATTTTATTGTTGAGGGAATCACGAAAAATTTTTATATTCCAATCCGGAGCACTGCTTTCTTTCTCCATTTTTTTTTTTTTACGTTTTTGGACGAGTGCTATACCATTTTTGTTTTTTTTTTTAACATAATTTGAAATTGTTTTGGATGAGCCAAATGCAGAGGCACGCTCTAGCATTGCTGCAGCTTCTGTGGCCTTGGATGCCAGAAAAGGGAAAGCGGATTCCCAACTTTCACCCTAGCCCCCTCGTCCTTGCCCCCATATCCGCACAACCACACACACTTACTCCTCCTATATGGGTTTATACACGCACAAATTCACCCACTTGAGCACGCACACATCCGAAGAGGATGGGTGGTTATAAAGCACATCCGCATCAACCATGTCCTGTCCGTGTGACCGCTGCTGTCCCGCCGCTTGCCCAGACCTAAAAAAAAATAAATAAATAAAACAATAGATGACTTTCGTGTATATATAAGGGTGTGTGTGTGTGCGTGTGTGTGTGTGTGGCAGCAGTCATATAAAATGTTCGCACATATGCCAAGCTGCTTTCATCCATTTGCTGCAATATTAAAACAAAAGTAATGCGAAAGTGCTTTCCAACCCATCGCCCAGCGCTGCCACCCAGAGCTCCTCCATTTCCCTCGAATAAAAACAAAATCGTAGATTAAAAACTGTGCAAAGTTGTGTCTGGCATGCAACTATGTACGAATAATTTAAAACTGACCAGAGTAAGGCATAGTTCTACCCTATTTAAACCTACATGGAACTGGGTATACAGACTAAAAATGTGTTTTTGGTACAAGGTATTAAAAGTATATACATAGATAGTTTCAAGGCGTATTATGAACTGGAATTAGGTTCATCGTTGTAATTCTCAGGTAAAATATTTTGGAAAAACTCCTCAACAGCAATAGTTTTCAAATAATGCACTTTTTATACTTTAAAAAGGGAAAGCCATAATGGAAACCCCAGACGGCAGTTGCGAAATTTTATTAATTTGACTACAAAGATATGTTTTGAAATGCTTTGGTCATGCTGTGGGTTATTCCATTAACTTCCGGCCAAATTGCAAAAGGACAACTTGAGTGACTTCCCCAAGGACGGCTTTGAGTAGTTCATATCTCGACGAGGACGAAGCTTAAATTTCGGGGGGTTTTCTTTGTGTAGGAAATGCGAATTTTTCTGTTGGCCGCAAAGGAAACGAAGGCAGGGCAGGGGGAGTGCAATAACTTCCTTATAGACCGAAAACTTTATGGCTCCGACAGCAGCTGCACTCGAGTCGCTATCAAGCCATGTCTTCAAGCCCCAATCTCAGCCCCAACCCTAACTTATTCCCTCGGCCCGGCGTTTCCTCCCCTATCCCAATGTTATTGTATTATAATGGTCTCTGGCGCGGGCTGAGGCTGAGGCAGAGGACGAGGACGAGGTGGCCTGGGCCATTTGCGTATGTTCTATTTTTTAAGATATGCAAAATAAGTTGCAGTTGCTCTCGACAAAAGCAACTCGCAGACAAACACATCAGACATTGTGGAATATAACTATGCACATATACTCCACATTCATATATCTTGGTGTGTTGTGCTGAGTGAAAAGTTTGCCGGGTACGCAGGAAAATTATAATTCTTCCTGCCTAAACAAAGACTGGCCCAAGGAGGCAGGACAAAGTGGAAGGAGTGACAGCAGTAACCGACTGAGTGGCAGTAACTGTTGGCTTCTATTTGACAGTTTGCCGGAAGTTTTTCCCATCCGCCCGATACTCAAACAAATTGCAGTTTTCTTATTCACAACGCACACGAGATTTTTCGCTTTAAGGGAAAATATTGCATTTTATTCTAATGGCTTCAATGAGTGATTGTGATCCTGGCATTCGGGTCAAATTAAATGAGCATAATCGAAAGCCCATTTGATTATTTATGTAGCATGTTCCATGGCTAGTTGTTTGAATTAATTGTTTAATTATTTGCATTTGGGGTTGCGTATTTATTGGCCCATTCAATGCAATGAACACGTGTTAAATTAAGCCCATTCAATTATAGGTTAATTAAAAACAATGCCTTCTACATCCAGTTGCTCCCATATCTTGTGTAATTGCTAATGAGAGTCGGACCATTTGGCAAATTTTTCCCGCTTAATGTTTATTTAATTCGAGATGCCTGATTATGCTACATAATCATTTCGACAGTTCTACTTGTATTGTAAAGGACATAACCTAAATTATATTACATCCCAACTTACAAATATTATATACCCTTTGTTTAACTATCCTTGGCTGTCCTATCCTTCCCTGTAGTTTTCGGTATTCCATTTTCCAGTCGAAGGAATATTCGCACATAGTTGAATGTGGTGGAATGTGCTAAAAGTGCCGGCAGGTAAAAATAATTGCGATTATACACGTTATTTTTCCGCACCAAAAGGGCCAACTCCAGAGGGAGTTTTCCTAACTCCAGATTCCCGACTCCCAACCAACAGACTCGCAGACAGAAGATGGAGTGAATAGTTTCCACACTCCACCTCCTGACGCTTTTCATTCAGAGAGCCTTTTCCCACGTTTTGTCTTGGGGCGCTTTTATTTTGTTTTATTTCCATTCTGTTTGTCTACATTTTGCTTTCTGCAAACGTGAAACCTCAAAAGTTCTTCAAACTTATCTGTTCTTTATTTACTAAGGCACTCTTAGGAGCCCGAAATTTTAGTAATAGAGCCAAGGCTGTTTAAAGCTATTTGCCAAAAAGTTAAAGGCAGTCCCACGCGGCGTATGCGCAATCTCAGCAGCCATTGCAGTGGAATTATCGAAAAGTATCTCCACTCAAAAATCCCTGCGTTACATTTGATTTGTCCCTTTGTCTGATTACTCTTGTGCCTTAATTACGAGGAGGACAAGTTAGCAGGATTGTTTGCTATTTGGTAAGCCATTTTTCCCTTCGCCAACATCATCATCCTCGTGCCCATCTGGCAGAGATCTGTTCGTGTTCTGGGCCATTGTTCGCTGAATTAGGTTTTTGGTGAATGGACTGCAGTTGTCGCTTATCCCTATCTGATGCTTATCCTTATAATTATCTACGGAGGACGAAGGTGTCCTCCCTCTCCACTCTGGGCCTTTGTTTTCGGTGAGTCAAATCGCGAATTATGCTTTCCACTTGGCTTAACGTGGTCAGATTGCAGATAAGTCTGTCCGGGGAGGGGGAAACTTCATCCTGGCTGCTAGCTGGGACTTTAAGGACATGAAACTCTACACTCACTTTAATTGAGACTTCGCATTCGCATTTGTGGCACGTGCTGCTGGCCCTTTCTTGGCCGCTACTCGAGTTAATTAATTTATTATTGTTCTGGCATTCGTTTAGCAAACAAATTTTGACACAATACAACTGCCGGCACACAATAAATTTCTTTCAGCACTGACCTCCTGCTGTTCTTTTTGGGGTTTCATTAATAATTCAGCTCATACAAAACTAAGCCAAACTGCTGAATTGAGTAACCGAAACTGGGCAAATTAAGTTTATCCAACACCATCAGATGTAACATCTGCTTGTATGGGGCCTTGCTCCTTTTACTTCACCATCACCGAGACGAAAATCAATACATTTGGCATTTGTCTGATATATCTTTGACTATTTGTTTCAATTTGTCAGTCAAGATGACACACCCGTCCCGAAAAACAAATCGAAAATTGAAATTAAAAACATTCAGACAGTCTTGATCAAGAAAAATGTCTCACCACCAATCTGGAAAAATCTTACTGACTTTTGATTTTGAATGGATGCTGCTTTTGCAATCCTTATAAATGGCTTTAGAGATGTGATTTGAGGGTTTTGAGAGTTTGTTGAACTTTGGCTTCCTGTTTGGCGTCAAAATATTATTTAATAGAAATCAATCAACTCTACCCCCACTTTAATTGTGTTTAAATAGAAAGTCATCAACAACAACTAAACACCTATTTAGAAAATTTTAAAAAGGAAATGTGTTCTGCCTCCCCATGACCTAAATAAAACACTTTCCCCCATTAGAGCACAACTTTTAACTCGCTCTAATTGAATATTCCACAATGCCAGAACTCTGAAATATATTTAAATTACATATTATAGTTAAAACTTTAGCCCGACTGTCATCTGCCCATCAACATACATACGGAAATACAGCAGATAACTATTGCGAACTAAAAACTGAAATGCTCATAAAAAGTTTCACAATAAATCAGGAAATTTGGAAAGCATTACACACCCTACACCCAACACCCAACACCCTCACACACAGGGCACAGATTTTGTGAAATTGTTCAGTACCAAATGGAAATTTGTTTACCAAGCTGTTGATGCTGCCGCCTGTGTTGCTGTGGCAACAATTTACTTTATTTTAGTCGCATAATTTCGTACACACTCGGGTTCCTGTGACTAAAATTGCATGGTGAAAATTAGGGCTTTATATTTTTTTTTTGTACAGGTCCTTTTTTATTAAACTTGGTGGGATTTCCAACAATTACTTAAAGGAAGCAACTTCTTTCAACTGGTAATAGCAATCAAAGTCCGTGACGAATGAACGCTTTAACGATTATGGCGACAAAGAGATTTATCGGCGAACAAATCAACGGAAATAATACAAACACGCAACCCCAACTCCGGGTCATCCGGTCTTTGCTCGGGCAAGGAGGTGTGGAAAGGACTGGCGTGTGTTTTATTGAGCACTTGATTGCACTCTCTTGTGGGAGTGATTGAAATCGATTCAATCCATGCCAGGCATAAATCAGCAAGCCCAAATCTTTGTCCCACCCAGATTCTGTTGGCGAAGGTCAAGACATCATTTTATCCAGACAAGTGATGGATGACAAAATATCCAAATGTATCTGGATGACTGTATTTATCCACGACTTTGTGTAGCCTTTTTGGTGACAGTTTGCGATTTTATGGATCGAATTGAGCGGAGTAGTTCCATCCATCATTTCTCCCAGCAGAACCAAAAAATTGTGTTTGCCAACAACTTTTATTCAGTTTGGGGTGATGAAGGGCCTTTTAAATGCAAATATTTTATTTATATTGCATTCAAATGAAAAGAGGAAAGGCGTCGTATTGATTTTTCCTATTGTAGAACTTGTGAACATCGAATCGACAGAAAACAAACAGTCTGTCAAAAGAAGCGGCGAATGTATAAAAATTATTTAACACCCCAGATAAATATTTGTGTTAAGGCTTCTATACCGAAAAAATCATGAAACCGTCCAATTCTTAAATATCTTAGAAATAGGAAAAGGATTGCATTTTCTTTAATAATTCATAATAAACTTTATTATCGGTATAGTTAAAGGAGATAAAGGAGATTTAAAGATCCTTTACGTTCATATTGCCAACTTTAAGATTATCCTTCGCCAGCTGCTTTCTCTTTATTGCTTTCTCCTCAGTCACATAAGGAAAATATGATTATGACCCCACTAAGTGGAAAAATCCTTCGCTTGTTGCATTCCATTCAACTGCAGTCGCTTTTCCGGCTTCAGCTCCATCTGAGCTCTAGTCGCGTCCGTCCATAAATATTCATGGGACCTAATCGGTTTATGACTGGCATAATCGCCTGCACTTCGCACGTCCTTTGGTCATGAGGTTGCATTTGCTTCTTTACTATTTGCAGGGGATATTATGATTTAGTTGTAAACTGAGAAAAGAAGCATCTACATTACTGCAACGCATAATAGGACCTTTGGATAAGAATCAGGGTTTCAATTATCGTTGATCTAAAGATTGGGAATTTCTACAACTGCATCTAGAAAGTCCAGTGGTCACTAAAATGATTATAAAAATTACTTAATCAGTGAAATGTAAGAAGCACATGTGGCAAAAATGCAAACTTTCTTTAACTGTTTAATCATTAAATGAATAAAGACCAAGCCTATAATAAACCCTGTTAATCTGTTCAAATTGGTTTATGTGAATGTGATTTGCTAAGATTTATTTAACGTTTTTTATTCGCACAGAAAAAAAAGCAAGGACGTTCAACTCTTTGAAATGTGGCTCACGGAACCGCGAACTTCGTTTCGAATAAAAAATATTCAATAAAAATTGTATACATGGGGTGGCATCTGGTCCTAGCCAAATGTCAACATACAAAAAAATGCGACATATTTACGACGTTTTAAATGAAAGCACGTGTTTAGCAAGTCAAACGAGGACAAACGACGGCACTGATGCCTCAAATATCGCACCTAAAACTCACTTTCACAAGCAGGAGCATAAGAATCATCAGTGGTACACTGTCAAAAAAGAGTTTAGTCCCTACTTACTACCTTTTAGTATAAACTCCCTCATTTTCTCTCTCTGCAACGAGGCTAAGCAACCTGAAACGAGACCATAAAATGGCAAACGCTGGCAATAAAAACTAGAACAACTGCCAGTGCTCCACCGGCGCAGAGGAATAGAACGGTGGGTCGGGTGGTGGCAAGTGGGCGGAGAAAGCTGGAGTGGCTAGGTGGGGGCAGGCCAGCAGCGAACGCGGGCAGGTGGAGCGCATTACTTTGAAAGTACATTGAGCTTGAAAATGGCTTTGTAAATGGCGCTCGACAAATATTTTATTACTAGGGAACAGCAACAATTTACTTTGTTTTCCCTCGCCCAGTCTTTTTGGGTCCATGTTGCTGCCACTTCGCCACTCTTTTGCAGCTTTCATTGCCTCAAAGTTACACTTTAATTTTAGACACTACCTTCTATAAAAAAGCTGCAACGTTCACATCACAAAAAGAAAACAAATATATGTTTAGAATCCTTTTAATAATAAGGCCACAAAAATAAAACACAAATTCCTGCAGGTTATTCCATAATCCATAATATTCCACTATATTTAAAATAAACTTTGACACAACAAATTAATGGCATGCATAAATCAGAGCTTAATTGATTCTATTTGCAATCGATGCCAATGCAAATTTTATAATCAATGGCAGCGAAAATCCGGTTTAAATCCTGGTTTATTGGCCAAAATTCGCCGTTGAGCGCAAGGCCTGCTGGGAAAATTTCATTAAAAATGATCAAGTTAATTTAACAAATTTTTTGTTGCACTAGAATTACGCTGCCCAGGGAGCTGGGGGTGGGGTTTAACTGCTGGGTGGAGGGATACACCCACTAGGAAGGACTAGGGTGGCAGCTAGAGTTATGGAATGTTGCCAAAACGCCTGGGGTTTAGACCTGCGGTTGTGGTTTTTCCCGCTCCGGTGCTGGAACTAGACCAGGTCCTGCTCTTCTGAGTTCCTGGCTTTGAGTTATCCTTTTCGCGGTTACCTTTTGTCGCCATCCATTGTTTAGGCAGCGCCATTGTTTTGAGTCCTGAGGATAACGGGGAATTCCTGGGGCCAGGGCGGAATTTTTTTGCTCGGCGGCCATTGTTTTGGTCCTGGCTGAGGTTGAATTTTTTTCAAGAGAGCCCTGCCCTGTTTGCACTTGTTGGAGTGTTGACTTTGACGTGGTCAATGGTTGGGTGCCGAAACAACTTCATTACCACGCCCAGTTTCCCAGTTGATTACAATTCACAAAATTAACGCCCATGTTGAGATTTCTCCTAAATGGCTTGCCAAAGGCTATATCCTATATACCCGGCATCGGCTCATCCTCGCCGGAGGCTCATCCTTGGGCTGGAACGCGTAGTTTGCATTAATTTCGCGTTAATTTCACGCGATAATCGTATTTCTTGACATAATAGTCTGCGAAAGGAGCCTGGACGGAGGCTGCCATATTGCTTTAATGGCGGCTAAAATGCTCTTAACGGCATCTATTTGAGATTTTATTTATGCACTTGGAAATCTCATTGAATCCTGGCCCTTCCACTTTCTTGCTTGCCGGATTGAATGAGAAAGCTTGCGGATGATTTTCATAAAATATGAAAAAGGATTTATCCGGTAATTCAGTTTTGTTACAATTGAAAGGAAAAAGAGTAACATAAACTTTTTAAGGACTTCGGTCTGGTTTAAAATAAAAATATTCTCATTGTAATGAATTTAAAACGCGTTTATTGTACTGACGCCACACCATGAATCGGTTAACTGAACACAGACATAGATTATTGAGAATTTTGTTTGCTGATACCAAACTCCATTTCGGATACACAATGTACATACTATAACGTATATAGAATAGAATGTAGAAACCGAAATTTGAAGCGCTTTTTTGTTGTTATACTAAATCGCTTTTGTTTGATTTGCTGTCCATGGCCAGCAGATTAAAAGTCGCATGAATTGGCCCCAACAAACAGTGGCTGCGTGTTTGAGAGGGGTACATATTTGGGACGGGGGCGGGGGCTGGTAGAAGGGTGGGGCAATGAGCAATGGACCTTCAACAAAATTCTAATTATTCATTGTCGACGCGCCGCTCGCTGACAGCGAAAACAATGAGCGCACTCAACTGTGAAAACTGCAAAAGAGCGCATTCCAAATCCAGGCAAAAAAAAAAAAAAAAGATGGAGCGCATGGAGCGGGCGCAAAGGATCCTGGGATGCAGAATAGAAAGGGATATAAAGATAGATAGAGACAGTTGCTGGCAGAGGGATGGGGAGTGACGCATTTACTGTCGCACTAAAAATAAAGCTTCAGGGCAAAGGATTCCGCCAGCAATGAGAAACATTGTCAACATTTTTTACAATTTTCTAGTCGTTATTTACCATTGTTTTAGCTACGGCCATTGTAGTAGTAGTAGCAGATACAGAGATAAAGATACGCAGCTACAGATACAATCTCCATTCGCATACATTGGCCGTTGCACAAGCGGACTGTTGGTTATGGCAGCAATTTGCAGCATTTAGACCCGAGTCCATTTAACTTTAATGCACTGACTCTGGCTGGCTCTTGGTCTGCCATTCAAGTTATCACGGCTTCCGTTATGGATGAGGACATCAGGCGATCTTTGATTTATGGCCAGCAATCCTAAATGCATTTAGCTCGCAGTCACCCCTCCTACTACGTCCTCCCTGGTGCCCAATTACAAGCAGTTGGCAAGACGGCCAAGAGCTCTCCCCAGCCATCTGACCCACGCTCAATTAATGAATACTCGGCCCAGAGCCAAAATCCGTTTAGACGCAATGCGACACGGCTAAAACCCGGGAGGAAGAAAGTCGGAATTGGGTAAATACAATAAATAAGTCCTATTTTATTGTCTGTAAAATTAGGGTTTAGTTTCTGGGTCAACTGGAAACTATAGAATTGATAGTAATTGCTTGCTTGGCCAGGGAAAGATTACTTCAAAGACGAAAATAGTTAATATTCCAAGTAGCTACCAAAAACATATAGCAGGCCATGAATTAAAAGTAAATGTGGATCGTTTCTTCGCTTTGGCGGCGGGCTTATATTTGTAGAAAATTTCAATGAAAAAATAACA
This sequence comes from Drosophila varians, assembly GCA_018150405.1. Lineage (NCBI taxonomy): Eukaryota > Metazoa > Arthropoda > Insecta > Diptera > Drosophilidae > Drosophila > Drosophila varians. The sequence continues at coordinate 15,083,120 of JAECWK010000015.1, read as the reverse complement.
AAATTCTGGTTTCATTTTATGTGTAAGTAAAAATAATAAAACCAATATAGGACCAATACTTCTTTAATAATCTCCCCTACAAAATATGTATTAGATGAATAATTTTGAAGGTACCTCTGTGTAGCAGACGAGTGCACTCAAAATCGCAGTAGTTCCTTAGGGGAGACAGCAGCGGATCCGATGGCCAACGTGGTTGTGAACACAACGTCGCCGATGGCCGGGCGGCGCCTCCACAGGGACGTGAACCGGCTGCTGGCCTCCGGCTACCACACCACCGTGGATGAGGACATGGCCAATCTGGACGTGCGCTTCGAGGGGCCGCTTGGCACCGCCTACGAAGGTGGCGTTTGGACTGTAAACGTGGCCATGCCGCAGGAATATCCCTTGAAGGCCCCGCGCGTCCGCTTTGTCACCAAGATCCTGCACCCGAACATTGACTTCACCACTGGCCTGGTTTGCATGAATGTCTTCAAGCAGGCCTGGTCCTCCAGCTATGACCTGGTCAACATCTTTGATACCTTCCTGCCGCAGCTGCTGCGCCTCCCAAACCCCCACGACCCCCTCAACCATCGTGCCGCCTCCATCATGAAGGACTCGGAGCAGCTGTTCCACGAGCATGTCGTCCTTTGCGTAAGAATGTACGCCCTGCCCCCCGCCATCAAGCCACAATCACAGACGGACGATAGCCTGGAGAAGCGCTCCTCAGACCTCAGTCTCTCCGATCTCCTCTCCGACGATGAAGAGACCGGCGTTGCATATGCCAATACATCTACAAGAGATGGCACAGATGCGGCAGGACCTGGTGCTGGTGCAGATCCTGTTGGTGACGATTAATTATTTGGCTGGTTTTTGTTGTGTCTTTGTAGAGAAATCAATTTGTATCTGGACAAATTTATCTAAATTGGAAATATGAGTAATGGTCAAAAAACATGTACATTCCATACTTGTGTTATTTCTATTTGTTTTTTTTTTGTACTCTGACGCATGTTTTGATATTTACACTTTAATAATTTTTATTTTTTTCGCTGCGTGAGTTTACCAAAAACAAAATAATTGCAAAATGTATACAAAGTATAAGAAACCATTTAATGAAAATGTTACCTTTCATTTTTTATTAGAAAAAATCGTTCAAAAGGATGCACGAAGACAATCCGTAATGGCTGTCCCCAGTGGTATTCAAATTTAAAACCATTTTAAATTCATGATTCGTAAACAATTCAACATTTTATTGCATGTCGAATGTACCGACGGGATAATGGCCATTAAATTGTGGGCCTTAATTGTGCCAAACAAGATGAAGCCATATTGCCGTAATGATCCGATAAGAAATTAATTTCACTCCATTAGGGATAATTACAAATTTACTGTCCATAATTGAAAGTGATGTCAACTCCACTCGACACTCTCCATCCAGCCTGCCTTGGAGCAGGTGATTCCTTATTAGTCAAAAGTTGGAATGGAGGTGGCTCAGAGCCACTCAAAAGTTCAGAAAGTTGAATGGTATTTTCTCAATTTGTCGGTCAAACAATGGGAAATGAGAGCAGCCATGTGCAAAATACGATTATAATTCAAACACAATTGTTTTAGATGGCCACCATGGGGATGGTGCTGTTGAATGGCAGGAGATATGCTAGATTCAACTACCAAAAGACAAATCCTTGATAAATCGTTTTAGATATGCCTGTGGTATTTGCGGATCTAAATATCTCTGGCTTTCCAATTAATTAATTATATTTGGGTTATCCTACAAGTGGCTTTCACTTTGAATTTACACCTCACCCAAAATATGGTTTTCTGGGAGATTGGAATTCGTCTGCAGGCAGACAAATCAATAAGCTCGTAAAAAAAAATGGGCCAGCGATAATTTGGCAAACAGGACGAAATGAAATCGTCTGCCTGTCCCCGAAATTGGTTTAAAAGGAGGGGTTTTTCCACGAGAATTCGGTCTTATTGACGCCTTCTGCTTGGACTGACTGACTGACTGACTTGCCTCCTTCCTTCCTTGCCTCTCTGCCAATGCCAATGCCAATGAGAGTGCACTGTTCCAGACAGATGCGCAGACAATCCTGGCGAAGGATGTCCTGGCCCAGGTCAGATGGCTGCCTGTCTGCGTGTCCTGCTGCCATCGAATTAGAATACCATTCCCACCTCTCTCGGCACGAATTTATGCAATAGTCGTTGCCGTTTTCGACTCTGAATGGTCTCACCTCCAATTTGCCACATCGAAATGATGTCTTTAGTGAGGCATTGGATGGAAACCAGGAGTTGGGGGATAGGGCAGACTTGTAGATTGTAGGACGCATCCTGATGTATAGATTTTCCATCTCTGCAGAGGCTTTTTAGTCCCCAAAAGTGTAAAATAGATGACATAATGGTTTTGCATAGAATCTATAATGGAAGTATTTAACACCCAGATGTTTGCCTCGAAAATAACAATTTATTGACCATTCAAACAAAATAATAAACAAATGTCCTCGTGACAATAAAAACTACTTTACCGAAGCAGAGATAAAAGCACTTATTGTTAAATATTTTCCTCTTTCCAAGTACATCCAAACTCATCGTCTATAAAAGCTTTAAGATTGCGACTTTTGTCTAGACAAAAATTCCTAGGGCCACATGAAATGGTAAATATTTGTGCAAAGCACTCGGGACAATTTTCAATGGGAAGCCATTCCGGCCGGGTCAATATACGGCTAAAGCCAACTGTCCCGGCTTTGAGCCTGCATTGCTGGCGTTAATTTATTCAAGTCAATTGACTCCCGGCGAAGTGGAGTTTCGCAACGCACCGTAATGCCATGAACACCCCGGAGGCAAAGGAGGCCTCATTAGCATATTCTAATTAATTTATATTATTCCAAAATGCACAAAACTTAATTGGTATGGACCACTTAGTTAATGAAATTGAAGTTCCCACGAAGCTGAGACATCTTTCTTTATTTTCCCCCTTCTCCTGTTTTTCAAGCAACATTTTTAGCTGTTGACAATTTGGCATGACTCGTAATAAAAGCCAGGCGAAGTACTCTGCGTACTCTTGACGGAAAGTTTCAACAGTACAGTACAGAGTTGAGAGCATTACGTAACATTTTGTGGGTCCACCGGCAACAACAAGATGGACCCCATCCTCTCATTAAGAACCAGCTTCTGGGCTCGAGACTTTCTATATTGTTGGCAAACAAATTTGAGTCGCCGTCTTGGGCGAGTTAGTAATGACTGGCAACTTTCTGGCACAGAATTTGCATTTGGTTTTCCCCCTATTCAGGCTTGAGTATTATGTTGGTTATTTTTGTTTTCCTTGGCCCTGTTTGACAACCCAAGGACATGTGTTCCAGCTTCTTCTGGGGGATTTCGTTTCCATTTGCCGGCTAATTTATGTTACCACAGGGGTGTGTCAGGGAAGCGAACACGATTTCCGGGAGCACACCTTTGTGTGTGTCTCCGCATAAATGTCTTGTTAATTTCCACAAACCCAAGTCAGCTCCCATTCCTCAGACGGCCGCAGGATTTCGACATTCCTTCAGCCACCACCTTGAAACTTGAGGGTCCTTCCCGCCGCTGCCATTTCCGACATGATCTTTGTTTGGCCTACACAATTGCGGGGTCCACCACCACTCCTTCGATGCCAGGACACCGCTCAGACTCTCTGGCAGGGAATGTGCAATGTCAGGATTGGCGTCGTCTTTGGACATGTGCCCAACAATGCAGCTTCAATTACCAGGCAGCTTACAGCTTGTTTAGTCGGGAGGAGCCTTTTTGTTTGGCTGTCGATTGTCAGGTAGGCCCAAGGAAGCTCATTCCCACTGCCAATTAAGGGCAGTGCATTGTAGGTGGATTGTTTGCCAAAGACACCATTTGTGGAGGGGCAACCACAACACCTTGGAATGAAGAAGCCTGCTGAGGTTGGATGATTTATCAAGCTATACGATGAGCTGCTTGTAAAGTAGTAGCATTTAAGTTTGCAAGCAGGTCTTTAAGAGGCATTTTAAGAAATATCTGGAAAAATGGTACTGGTTAGGAATTTCTGTTCATCAGAAGAAAGGGCTCTGGTTCGTATTGCTTAGGCAATTGAAATATCTGTCTCACTAGCAAGATAAAAACCATCAATCAACTTTCAATCGAAGCCTGAGCGGATGTATTACAACCTGAACCAGCCTTTGAAAATCTTATTCAACCTTGAACTGGAATGTGAATGATAAAGTAAGGCACTGAATGCCACACAGGTCCGGCTCTGCCCAATTCAAATGGCTGGACATTAAACGGATGTCGATAAATGAGATTGACAATGACAAACATGAAAGCGGAAAAGTAGCCAGAAAGAAGAGCGTCGAGTCAATAAAATCCCCAAAAAGCAAAATCCCGCCTCTGAGGTCGTAGGGATAAACTAAAAAAGAAAATGCTTAAACCAAAGCCGAGCCCCAACTGAGTGACAGCTGAACCCCTGGTTTCCCTTGGTCTTCCCCCCTTTTTTTCTGGACTTTCCATGGGCTAACAGATGGCAGAACATTTACGGTCACAGTGCCACATATGTCAGCCGGAGCGAGCCCGGATGATTGCAGGGCCAGTGCCAGTACACGCTGCAAAAAAAGGGGGTTTTCCTTTATTGTTTAGTTTTCAAGGATAAGAGTTAAAGCTAATAGTTTAAAAAGGATTTATTGTATTAAACTAGGGGTATAAAAATTAATTATATAATAGAGATAGAAACGAATATATATTTTCTTTAGTGTAAGAATAGGAGACAAAAAGTGTTCAACTGAAATGAACAAATGTCAAGTGCAAGCCAAAGGCATGAAAAGAAAAACAATCCAAGTCCGAATGCAGGGCCGGTATTTGCAATCGGTTTGTTTAAATGTAAATTAAAGAATCTGCTCTCGGGAATAAGAGTTTGGAATTTGGCAGAACCCTCACATATGCATACATGGAGATTGCTTATTTGGCTGCCGACTGTTGGCCACTTGGCGGGAATGGCAAGTGCAAACAGCGGCTCCCAGCGCCACTTGCTGCTGCTGCTGCCGGTGCTGCCGGTGCTGCTGCTACGGCATGCTGCTACTGCATGTGCCATTTGCATAAATCAAATTTGAATTTGGATTGCTGTCTGCAACGAGCAGTTGCAGTATGTGCAAAAGAGATGGGGCTGCACTAACAACAGCTGCCGAGTCGGAACTCAAAGCTGGATAAACACGTGGAAAAAGGGGACACGTGGCAAGGCAAGGGCAGTTCAGTGGCAGTGGCAAAGACAGGTGTGCAGCTCCACCAGCCTCGAAGAGCGTGCTCGAACACGCACAAGCCAATGAGCACGCAGCCAAACTTACGCACGCTCGCCCACAACGCAAACACAAAAGCAAACACTGCCAGCTACAAAACAGCGCCCAGGCCTCGTCCAGCCGACAAAAGTCGAGCAAACGATATGCCATAAACAATGAAAATGGTCCTGAAAGTCCTTGCAAATGGTATATCACGACATAACTGCAGTCCGTTTGAAAACCTAAAATTCATAGCATACAATTCAGGGCACTGCATCCTTAGAAAAGTAACGCATACGACCCGTTGGCCATATTGACAGTATGGTAACCCCTTTGAAAAACCAAAAGTCATACTTTTCCAAGACAAAAATCAGACATACGACGCGTTGGAAATACAATTCAATCTAAATGACTGATCCTTTCACAATTGTTAAACACAATAATTAATTTGTAATATTAATAAAACAAATATAACGGACGCAAGCGTTGGTGAGCGGCTTCATCGTCAGACCTGCCGTTGCTTTGGTTTCTTTGCAATTTCTTGCACATTAGCTGAACAACTTTCGTTGCTAATTTACGGTAAGCATACAAGTACATGAACACGTCCGCACACACACACACACGTCCACAGCCATGCATTAACATCCTGCCACGCCCAGTGCTCTCCTTCGGGCCAACTTTTCGTCTTGTGCAAATTAAATAATAAATGTGCAAAGTTGATCCAATTTATAATGTTAAACCAAAAATTGTTGAGTGACTTTTGAGTACAATTTTTTGCCGTCTGTGTTAATTCCAATTTAATTGTGTGCTCCTGGCAATTTCTGATGGGATTTGAAAAATAATTGAATTAATTTTTGCAGAATGAAGATGACTTATACAATCCTTCTAAACTTTAATCCACAATTCATTATTTACGATTGGGGTACAAAAGTTGGATGATGAAAAGGCTAAACCATATTTTACACCGTCATTGAAGTATCGACTCGAAAACTTCCAATTTATTAATGGAGATAAATTGCCACCCGGGGATTCCATTCTTACCGCTAGTGAAAAGTGCCAAATATTCGGCTATTTTTTATCGTGCTAAAAAAAGGCAAGGAGGCCATTGAATGGCAGTGTCAATGTCGCTCCGGTGGATAAAGAACGAGGACGAGGATAATGCCCTTCAATCAAGTTTGTGGCCCCATCGGCTGACGTGACTGTTGCTCATTTCACGCTTGGCCTTCCCATTGTCCTGCTGCCAGGAGGCTGCCAGCCCACCAGCTGATTACCAACGAGTTCGAAGGAAGTCCCGATAAGATAGCAGGTCCATAAACGCCAGTCGCCGCCCCGAACCTGAAAATTTGTAGAAAATGTTTAGGTAGAATGACCTTTTTTTGGAGAAAAGCCATCACATACTTGGTGGCTGGGAAATACTTCTAGTTGGGATGTTGGTGGTCTCTGAACACTCCCTGTAAGGGACAAAGTCTGAAAAATATGTAAATATTTATGTTTGAGGTATGTATGCAATTTCTTTTGCTTAAAACACTTAAAACGTACTCCTTCTGATTGGTTCAATGTTCACAGAAACATCTAAGTGATAAATAGTAATTAGTTTAAATGTTTTGTTTTATAGAAAACTATACATACAGGTAGGCCGCTCATTGGAATCTCCTTCAGGTTGTGCTTCATCTAAGTTAATTCTTTTCAAATGCCATTGTTTTGTTTAAAATTGTTTTGAACTTACTGCTTGTTCCAGGATTGGAAGGACCAGGAATATCGGTTTCATGGGATTTCATAGGCTGCGAGTCCGATTGAAATCTATTGCCACCAAAAACCATATTAGACATGATATTAATTTGTTTAGGGGCGCCCAGAGCAGAGCGCCAGCTGTAACTAGAGTCATCAGGACTACTCCCTCCGCCAGTTTCTTTCGCTCCGCCTGCAACAGGGTCTTTGGCAGGCCCTTCATCTAATGTTTTTGTAACATCGACTCCACCTTTGTCATCCCCACCATTTCCACCATCACCTTTCTCTCCTTCCTTCATAAATGGCTCCATAATCTCCAAGGGAATGGGGTAAATAATTCGTACCCGTCTTTCTGTAGCGATCGACGATAGAATTTGTAGATGTCTTAGCTGGGAATATGGGAAAGGTAGACGTTAGGACTTTAAATAAATTATTAAGAGACTCACTTGCAAAGTAATCTTATTCTCTGACATTACATCGGAGGCCTCTTTAAGGGCTTTGGAGGCTTTCAGCTCGCCTTCGGCCAAAATAATCTTGGCCCGTGCTTCCCTTACAGCCTCCGCCTCGCTGGCCAAGGATCGCTCCAAGCTTGGGGGCAAAGTAATGTCCATCCTGAAATATTAATATTAACATTGCTATCTATGTTTTTAAGTGCTATCATCGTAAGTGGAAATTTGATAAATTGTTTCATTAATTGACCCATCAATTGCTTATGAATTAAATTTCAATTACTGCAATTATTTATGCTATTAAATTTTACGCATTTATGTATAAATACGTTATCAATCAAAGCCCATTTTTTTGTAACAGGAGTAGGCGACTTACACATCCACCCGCTCCACTCGAACTCCCCATCGCGATGTGATTCCAGCCACTGCCACCTGGATTTCCCGTGAAAGTGCCTGCCGTGAAGTGAGCAGGACATTTAGAGTCTTGGAACCGACCACATTTCGAAGAGTTACTTGGGCAATCATTTGCGTGGCCTGCCGGACATCATCGACTTGGATAATCGAGTCAATGGGATTGTAAATGCAATAATAAACGACCGCGTTCACGGTTATTGTCACAGAATCCTTGGTGAGCACGTCCTGCGGCCTCACATTGGTCACAAAGGTGCGGAGGTCGATAGTGTTCAGCATATCGATGCAGGGCAGGTAAAAAATTAGCCCAGGTCCGCGTAGGCCCTTCCTGTTGGGGTATTAGAGCAGGATTTTAATTAATAGAGAAAGTACATAAGCCGAGGACTCAACTTGAGGCGCCCCAGCCGGAGGACAACAATTCTATCGTTTTCGGGCACAACTCTGAGGCAAAAGAAAAGGGAGAAGGGAAATGTCACGACCACCAGTATCCAGCAAATAACAACAGCGACCTTTTCAACTTTCGAATCCTTCTTGGCCTCGGCTGAAAAAAAGCATAGAAATCGTATGGAAAGCAACAAAGTGGAATCGTATTTTTTACTGGTTTTTATGTATCGGCTGGATGTCACCTTGGTTCCATCTCCGTCAGCAGAAGGTCTGCGAAACGTTTGCTGTTGAGGTTCATCGGCTTCATCTTCTAATGGCTTGTGATCAACAGTTTCTATATTCATGACGAAAATTTCTAAATAATTTTAATAAAATATACAAATGTAAATATACATATACTGGAACGATTACTATGAGTGAGTATAGTATCCTCTTCTATTGCTTTATTCGAAGGGCTCAACATTAACATCACTTTGCCAGGACTTTGTCTAAAACAAAACTATTTTCTCTCATGAATTTTCGCATTTCGTTCCCTCGGAAAGCTCTGAAAATGTGTGAAATAGGACGAGGGGAGCTGGAGTGCTCAGAACCCGCAAGTGCTCATAAATTTCCCTTTTGCAGCTAGAAAAGCTCAACTGCATCCCATTCCCTGTCAACCCACAAAAACCACAAAAGTGCACATTACTCTACTTATAAGCAAGCCACTTTTTTTTGTACCTTTTTTTAGGGGATGACTCGTAAGGTGGCAGAAATGTTTTCCCTACAAAATTTATGAAATTACCTTCCTTGAAATTCTTAAAAAGGGGAGACTGTAAACGCATTTCTGTATTGAGTTTGTTTGTGGTTTTCTTTTTGAAAATTACTCGACAGTCACACGTCTAATTTATAGGCATATTATATAAAATAATCTTTCGCGGTTTTGCCAGCGTGACCTACATTTTCCATATGGCTTCGAAACGCACTGTACCATAGGCCACGGCTGTCCTCGCTGAAGTGTCAAAATCTGACATGGAAAAATGAACCTGACACGGAGAGCTCCTAATTTCAGTTACAAAAGCCGGTTGGCGGGCTTCTTGCCATCGCGTCGCCTTTGCAAAGGCTTTGGAAGCCTTCAGAAGGAGTCATCCAAAAAAGGGAAAACGCCACGAAAAGGGGGAGAACCGGGTGCAAAGGATGCGGCGGCGGATGGAGACAGAAAGTGCTGGCGGGCGGGAGGCACTCTACCGATGATAGTACCTGCGGGGTGGCAACGTGACGATGACTGACACGATAACATTGAAATATTGCCGAAGGAGATTCCGGCAGCCATAGCCATAGCCGTAGCGGGCAATTATAATTAGATGTGACTGACGGTCGGGGCTCAATTAAAAGCCACGTGGGTGGGCGAACACCGAAAATTGGGTTAAAACGTGCAACATGGTCGCCTGACCCGTTTGCGAATGTGCAGCGCCTGAAACCCAAACCGAAAACCGCTCAAAATTGTTTCTATTTCAATTTGCCAACATGATCCCGCTACGAAAGGGTGCGGAAGCGTGACATTTTGGCTGTATTGAAATTTATGCCTTCCCGGCTCAAATTCCACACATTTACACAACTTTCGGTCAGGCCAAGGGCGTGGTGCAGAGTTTCCGTTTTCGTTTTCATGCCAAATTTTCGGCACACCCACCCGAACATCCGCGTCTGCGGTTAGCCAAAGCCCCGAATACCGCCGGATACATCCACCGACCGACCGGAGAGTCGCCGGCCGGAAGCCTTCTCCGAATGCGACATTGGGAAATTGGTTTATTTTATTCACATCGACAGTTTACTGGGCGGCCATTGGCAGTGGGTAGTGGTCCGACGATTTCGGGAATTTTCAAATTAACATGAAATACGATTTAGCCATTTGGCTCTACAAAAATCTAATTAAGAAAAAACAATTTCCGATTTCAATCTGATTTTTTCTCGCCCAATTGCCAAAAATAATTAGAGCGGCATTAGTTGTGCGGCATTTGACGTTTGTTTTGCTCTATTTTTTGGTTTTATTTTAGCAAACCGCAGCCGCTTTAAGCCTGCAAATTGACTGGTTCAGCCTGGTTTTTCCGTCGACTGTCAGGCCACCCGGAAAGTGGCCTCCGTCTGGGCAACCGCTAATGAAAACGAGCGCCAAATGAAGTTGTAAGTGCCATGGCTGATGGCGATAACTAGGCCAAAACAGGCAGAGGGCGGGATTTTTGGCGAAAGTGGAAGCTGAAATGCGTTAGGATCCTGAAATAAGTAAGGACATAATTAAGAGTCGAATATGTTGAATAAATTAATCTAAAGGCAAAGATAGAACAATTTTTAAAAGTATATGGTTTGCGTTAATTATAGTGCTATCTTTTCACTCATTCAATAGATGCAAGCAAGTTTTTTAACTGTCTCATTGAGAAATCAAAATGCTTTCACTTTCGGCAAGGGTATGCAAGGGTCATTGACTGCAAAAGTGAGCCCTTTTAGAAACTCCTCCACTGTGCCACATGCAGCTGGAAATGCATTTGGAGTATGTGACCGCCGAAACACCAAAAACCGAAACCGAAACTCAAAAACGAGTGAAATGGAGCGCCCCAAAAAACGCAAGAATGAATGAAGTGGAAGACATGAATGGGAGCTGGCGAAACAAGGATGTAGGACCACAGAAAAAAATGGCAAAAAAGATATGTAAGCAGAATTGCAGACTAAATGTGCTCGTTAGTGGTTGGCTGGCTGACTTTTCCCCCGACTATTGTCCGTATGTCCCTTTTTGCGAATCCCCCAGATCGTATCCGTGTCCGTATCCGTATCGCATAAATTGCGTCTGCGGCATCCTTGGATGGGGTTTTCTTTTAGCAAAAGTTGGCCATGTTTTTACTTTAAGCAAATTCAACACGCAATTTAAATAACAATTGGAGCTTCTTCGTGGCAGTGGGCCTGGGTGGCGGATGAGTGTCATTAGCAAGACATTTATACGCCTCAGTTGAGCACCCAACACATGTTTATCCATATCAGAGACCTTCTGCCGAGCATAAATTAAGTCAAGGCCAGGACTTTGCTGACAAGGCAAAACATTTTGCCAAACATGTGTCGCTCAATGTTCACCAAATTCTGTCTAAGATTTGGGTCTTCCTCGTGCTAGGGTGGCATTATTTACATTGTGCGTCTATTGTAATCGCAGCAGGAGAAAGGACTATTTAAAGAAAGGGGAATCGTTGTTTCAGTTGGTTGGCTAAGCCGATTTAACTTGACTGCACTTTACTTTTGCAGTTGCTTGAAAAAATATGGAAAAAATATGGGGTTGCATGGGTGAAGGGGTATCCACTGTAATATATTTTCCAGAGAATCAAAATTATATTATAGTTAGCAAGTAAGTAGTAGAAAGTAAACTGACGTTGAATAAATGTTTTACAAGTCAGAAGTGTATAGGAATTATATGGGAATTATGTATGGGGGAACTGCCGCCAGGATCCGGGCAGTCCGGTCACCTGAACGACTTCTCTGCTCCTCCATTCTGCACATTCGCTCTTATCCTCTTTACATTTCCGTTTTATCTAAGCCCAGCTTTGGCATTGTTAATGCCAACACATTTTCGCATTTTTACCCACTTGGCAAATTTACGTATTTTTCCGCCCGGCCCCTCTGCTGTCACGACACTTGTACTTTCCTGCACTTTAGTGAGCTCGCAAATCCGTTCGAGAAACGCAAAGAAAAAAGGAGATTTTATCTTTTAGCCGCTTGTTGCGCCCGGCTTCTTGAAGGACTCCGTCCGGATATTTCCGGCTGGAAACGTGGACTTATCGCATGTCCAAATACACAAAAAATTCAGTTTCTGATTCTGGTTATAGGAATTAACAGCTCCGCTCTTTCGCAACTGTAATTTATGGCTCGAATTGCGGGCAAAAACAGCTTCGACATGATTAAATTTATACGAAATATTCGATGGCCGACAGGCTATTGAGTATTGAATGTCCCTTTTTTCCAATGCCAAGTCATCTGTGTTGATTTCCATGGCGGCTCTTCGTTTTGTTTTCGCACCATTCATTGTCGCCGGCGAACAATGAATCCAAAAAAATGAAACCGAAAGTGGGAGAAAGCGTGTGCAAAAAGACAAATTTAATGAAATTTCAAATTGCCATTCGCCTTCTGTCGAGATCTCAGGATGTCGGGGTCTCCTTTCGAATAGGGACGTTCTGGATTTCATCAGAAACTGATATTAGCATCCTTTTCACCATTTTTGGATAAAAAAAAACTTTTTGATAAATCTTTTAGTGGGATTACTATTTTATTTAAAGATATACGTAAAATCTAATTTTTAGTAAAATGGAGAGTCTGGCAGCCGGAACAGACTCCGTGAGTCCTTGTTCTCCATTCTCTGTCTCAGTCCTTGGCTTTGCATGTCCGACAGGACTCGACTCGAGTCGTTCGTTCAGAGTCTCTTTTGTGCCGCTGTGACAGCTGCTCATTTCACGCTTGGTAATTTCAATGAATTTTTGGGGAGATCCTGGAGAATGGCAGGACATACCACACCACGAATGCCACGGCACGCTATCCGCTTATTTGTATGCCGCTCATTAATTAAATTTTGTCATTTTTACTGAATACGTATAGTTTGGCTAGAATAGTTACTCTTAAGATTCATAGTTTTCTATTTTTATAATTTTATTACCGTCTTAATTGGAAATAAATCTTTAATTCCAAAATAAGGAAGAATTTTAATGGTTTACCATTTATTAAATCCTTAGCATACAGACATATCTTGTGGTTAAAACATATATTTTTATATAAACTTTAAAAATTATTAATAAATTATTTAAAAAGGTAACATTAAATTTTGAAACTACAAATTTTGTCTAAAATCAAAAGGGAAAGGCTTTATGTCCTGCGCATCCTATGCCAACATGTCCGCGTAACGGACGGGAAGGTACGCATAGAAGGTGTTTATCATGGAGGCCTCCTTGGCCAAATGTGGTACCATGGCCATCCAGCATGTTCGAGCCTTGCTCAGGATGCCGTTGTTGAACATGACACGGTAGTCTGTCTTGATCTTGTGGGCCAGTTTGGTTAGGCGGTTCACTTCGTCGTAGGTATCCTCGGGAGTGAAGCCCACAGGATTCGGACTGGGAGGATTGGTCAGCCCACCGACCACATAGTGGAACGTTGGCAATCCCTTCCTAACCAACCTGCCGATCTCCTTGTGGGAGTAGGTCTTTCCATACCGCCGCTTTATCCACTCAGACATCACGAAGGACCTGTGCGAGTTCGGGAAGCTGGCGTAGACGCAGCGAGGATCCTTTCGAAGTTCCGAAAACCCATCTTTCAACAGGCGATCCATTAGTGGTTTGTTGTCAGGATCGAAATGAGTAATGTTCTTGGCCCAATCTAGTGCTCCTTCTACTTCCCTGGCACAAGGATTTAAAGGATTGTTATCCTCTTTTTGTTGACTTTGTCTGTTACTCTCTAGTGATCCGAACCACATTTTCTCCACACATTCCACAATGGCAGCCACCACCTGGTCACGAGGATTCAGGCGACAGTTGTAGACGTTGTCGCTGGAGCAGGACATTTCGGAGTCTGGATCGCGAAGAATCCGAACGGCCTCATTGCAAATCACGTCCAGGGGCGCCGGATTGTCCTCCGAAGGAGCAATCTCGTGGTAGTGAAACATAAAAGGCAAATTCGGACGCGGGCTTTCGAAAAAGCGTCCTTGCCTCGTGACCTTCTGGCAAGGCTCGACGTCTTTGTCACCTCCAACCATCTGGGTCTGCGTCACCACTCGCTTGGATGCTTTCTTACGACCTAGGATCTGAGGTGGACACGTGACCAGCTTCCTCTCAGTAGGGTTCATGGGGCAAACGGCATCGTCTTCCGGATCCGAAACCTTGACCGTTTGCAGCACACTGACATCTCCATGTCCTTTGATAACGTGCACTCCGAAAGTGGGGGTTGGGGTCAGCTTTGCAATATCCGACTCCTCGAAGAGGTGTTTCATTCGACCGGACTGCACTGCCGTGGGAACCTTGTCCAGGGAACACAATTGGACTTCATTGTAGTCTTGCAGCAACATGACGTCCGTGTGTTGGCGATGCCGAAGCCGCTTCCAGCGTTGAGTGCAATCCTCGATGTCCTTGTCCAGCATGGCTATGATTTGTTTCTGGCGAGCTAGATTCTTTCGCGTATCGAGATCCATCAGAGCCAGACACCTATCCCTGGCCTTGACCGTCGCCTCGTCCTGGATGAGCTGGGCTTGCCGGATTGCCTCCTTGTGTAACTCGCACCTAGGCTCCAAGTCGGCACCTCCCAAGCCCTGCCAGTATTGTTCCATGATTTCGCCCACTAAATCAAGAAGCATCCTCTTCACCGGCTCGAAGCGATAGGTGGCGAACCATCTGCTCTGCTCGTTGACCTTGTAGTTCGGGTTCTCGCCCGCTGGCCAAAACGGAAAGGTGACCACGTGTTTTGGTCGATGGGTGGTAAATTTGCTGGAAAAGTTAGCCGGGGACTTGGGCTTGGGCAGTGGCATAAAGTAGGGCGACCGAGTGCTCCGCTTTTTTAGGCTTCCAGCCTCGAGGGTCAAACGCGGCGGCGTTGGTATGGAATTCCTGAGAAGCTGCACGCCCGGAGGCAGAATCTTGTCCAACTCCCTCATGGTCATCTCTAGGTCCAAGTACATGATGCCGCCCATCAGGATGCGAGCACTGTAGCTATATTCCGGACTCTTGTAGCAGGCCTCCATTAAAAAGAACAAGAAGGCCAGGTCGCTGCACCGACTCATGGCAATTAATTGGCGCAGCAACCGGGTGTGCACCATGGGTGTTACTCCCAACCGGGAGAGACAAAACTGAGTCCGGTACACCGAGTCCTCGGCGCTATCGTCTCGCAGCGCCACAAGGAGGCCATCGACGGCCTGGACCTGGAAGTCGGAAAGACTGGTGAACCAGGAGGCGCCCACGTGTGCCTTCTTAACCCTCATGGCTTCAGAATTTATTTTTTTAAATTATATTTTGTACTATACTTAGAATTTTGTTTCCATTGGCGTAAATGCTTGTTTTGAATTAAACTGAAGTTAAAAGTTTCTTTGAAGGAAGCCTCATCCGCCAACTATTTTATATTTAAAGCTTTCAAGCGGCAACTTTTCCAAGAATCGAAAATTCAACTTTAATCCAAACATTTAAAACTCCTCTCCGGCTACAGTAATCCTCTTTTGAATAATCCAAAGCTGTTGTTCTTTAATTTCAATCTTCTTCAAAAAATATCCACGTTGGGGGAATACGCGTTGGGAATCTTTGAAGCCATCTGCCTGGGACTGACAGACACGGCGCTTATCGCTCGCCAATCACTGATGATTGAGGCAATTGCTGCGGAATCGGAGAGTGCATGAAAATGCCATTAATTTGCCACCTTTTCTGTTGGCAACAGGTTGCACACTGGGTCATGTGTCTGTTGCAGTTCTCTCCTCGTTTTTTTTTTTTTAGTTTCTACCATACGAGGATCCCATTTCCCGCACTGACAAGTGACAATGATGGATTAGTTTATCAGGGCGAGTCGGAACATCCATTCGCTCTTTGTTTCGCAGCTCAGCCGGCAGGTCCTCACTCCGCACACTGCTGGCCCAGCTCCAGCCTCTGTTCCTTGGGGACTAATAACTTTATCCGTCATCAGAGCGAAATATAATAGAGTAATTTTCTATGTGACGCGCCAGGATAATTGGCTCGACTCGGTCTCGAATGCGGACTCTCCGGCATGACCATATGTCGCTGCACTTGCAATCAGATATATTGTGGCAAGAGGTGACCGGTCGACCGGTCTGGGACAGGCAGTCAGCGAGGCAGGGGTCACCAGAAGAATGGGCAAATCACATAAATTACTTTATGATGGCGACCGGGCCATGAATCTGGCGTGGAAGGAAAACTTTCTTCCAGGCCCGGCACATGTGGTCACGGAGTGGCAAAAAAAATAAGGAGAAACATAATAAAAATAGTAGCAACTTCTACAGTCTGCCGCAAGGAAGCAACAAAAGTCATTTCGAAGTTATTACCCCTCGCCCTCCCAAAACCAAAAGTAAACCCAAACCCTGGTCGGTCAGTTCCCATTTGTTTGTCGCTTCATAAAAAAAAAAGCCAAGAAGGCGAGAAAACAAAAGTTTTCCTTCTTTGGCTCCATGAACTTTTTGTCAGCTTCGTTCTGTGATAAAGTTTTTCCCTTCTATTTCATTTTCCTCAAATTTTTATGTTTTTGAATGGACTCGCCCGTTGAGCGACACGTTCTACAATTTTTGACCATTCCGCACATTTTTCTGTATTTTTAGCTTATTTTTCCAGCAGCCGGACAAAAAGTTTTCCATTCAGCAAAGTTGCATGAAAATGCAATTCGAAATAAAACTTAACTTATGCAGTTACTTTCGCTAGCACAGTATGGAAATTATTAAATTTAAAAATCTTTGGCTTCTGGGACCTGCAACAAAGTGCGAAAAAAATGTGCATTGTGATGTTTGGCTCTGGTTAAGTGGGTCAAAACAAAACTAAATTAGTATTAACATAGAATAAACAAAAATATTTCATCACATTTGAAGCAAACTTCAGATTAGTCTCACGATGCTTGGAAAATTCTATGTGACGCGCAAATCAAATGAAAATAAGCAAGAGGACATTAATTTAGAGGAGATTAAGGACGAAAATAAAAACAGTAGATCCTCGAATACTTTAAAAAACGAATGGTTTCTCCTTTTTTTTTTCTTTATAGATGCAAATAATTTAGGCTTTGAGAAAATCGCAGTGTTTCTGTCGTGGGCTTTAGTGATTATCCTTTTACCCTTTTCCTTGATCCTTATTATTTCTGTGGCCTATGAGTTCGAGCGTTTCGTTATCTTTCGTCTGGGACGCGTCCGGTAAATGGCCTGCTTGTTCCTTCTTTCCTTCCTGATCCTGTATTGTCCTTTTCAGAAAACGTATCTATGGCCCAGGAATTGTGTACAATCTTCCCTGCGTCGATGAGGTCGCTTCCGTGGATCTTCGAACCGATGTGGTCAGTATCGATCGGCAGGACCTGATCACCAAGGACTCCGTTTCCATTAATGTGAATGCGGTTGTTTATTACTGCGTCGTAAATCCCATCAATGCCTTAATCAAGGTCGAAAACTACAGCCAGGCCACGGAGACGATTGCCCAGGTGGCCCTGCGCAACGTGATTGGCTCGAAGCAGCTCCACGTATTGCTGACCTCCAGGCAGCTGCTCTCTCTGGAGATCCAAAAGGCTGTGGCTGAACTCACCGGAAAGTGGGGTGTCCGTGTGGAGAGAGTGGACATGTAAGTTGGTCTTGGTCACCTCAATCTCTACCAGCTAACAATAAAAATCTAATCAGAATGGATATCAAGCTGCCAGAGAACTTAGAACGATCCTTGGCCAGCGAGGCGGAGGCTAGCCGGGAGGCTCGTGCCAAAGTTATCCTAGCCGAGGGCGAAGCCAAAGCCTCCCAAGCTCTTAAAGATGCCTCCGAAGTAATGTCCCAAAACCAAATAACTCTGCAGGTAGATTACATACAAGGCTCTCCTCTCTATGTTTATCCTTCAACATTTTACCTTAGCTGAGGCATCTGCAACTCCTTCCATTAATAGCTAGGGAGCGCCGTTTGAACATACTCTTCCCCTTCCCCTTGGAACTGGTGGCTCCATATATGGATAAGGAGCAACCCACTCCAAAGGCAAAGCAAATTGATGATTTCCTTACTCCAAAAGTTATTTTTAGTGGAGCGGCACCGGAGGGCTTTCCAGCTGAAGATCCTCAAAGCCTTGTCCAGCGCATGAAATTATTTTTCAGTCATTTACAGCCATCTCATCCGACAAGAGATCGGAAATCGGATGAGGACGTTTATCCTCTTCTATCTACTCCAGCAACTCCTAAGCAAAACTTGCCTCCTATTCCTCCACCCCCTCCTCGACCTCTTCTTCCTCCTATTCCACCTCATCCGAAAATGCCACCGATTCCCAATCGTCCAACTCCCCCTGGAAGATCTTCATCCGTGCCAAAACCTAACCAACGTTGGAAAAGCTTTTAAAGTTTTTATTAACCTATATTTTCATGTCACTACTGAAAACATTTCAAATACATGCCTTTTGTTTTACAAATGCTTCAAATTGTGGAAATTTCTTAAACATGGATCAGAAAATCTTCCCAGAGAAAACGCAGGAACCAGATGCGTGTCACTCCCGTCTGGAGCCTAAAAAAATGGCAGAGGATATTGCCAAGCGAGTTGTGAGCAAAATGATCACTTCCCAGGAATGCTTGCAATTAAAACGCGACCTGGAGGCCGAAAGTGTCAATGAGTTTGAAGTTAGTCCGGCTGTCCTTTGCCTGATACTAACTTTTGTGGTGTTTGTGATTGCCTTTTGGATTTGGCTAATTTCAAAAAGTTGCGTCTTTGCCCAGTCGGACGACTCAAAGATTAACAAGCGCCTTCAAGGAGGTGAAATGTCTCACTCGGAATCGGATTCGAGGTCAGGTTCAGGATCTGGATCAGGATCAGGCTCAGGAACAGAACCGGGGCCAGGTTCAGCGTCTGAAACAGGATCATCATCAAAGTATGAGTTGGGATCCGGTGCTAGGAAATGCGAGGGACACTTTTTGAGCCGTCCTGGCCTTTGCGGAGTCTGTTCCACAACCAGACTTCAAAATAAAAGCTCCGATATGTTGCCTGGAATTGCTGCACCTTCTCGTCCTTGGCGAAGCTGTCCCATTAGCCTATGCCGGCAGGACCCCTCTCTTCCCAATTCCACTACAGCTTATTCGAGAACATACAACACAGAATATTCAACACTCACGGAAATGGAATCACCAGCCGCAGCCACGTCACCTACTAAAACGGAATCATCCCCCAAAGAAGCTACCAAAAGCAGCCAGGACCCATTTTGTCAAGCTGGGGAAAAGGAAGTTCTGTCCAGTCGAGCCGTGGCTGGATCACCTTCCCCCGGCTATCTGCTGCCCTCCTGCTTCGAAAGGGAAAACCATTTGCCCACAAAGAAGTATCGAGTACGATGGTCGAGATTTCTCAAACTGGGTCAGACGAATAAGTCAACCAGCCAAATACCCAACTAAATAGTTAAGCCAAGTTAACAAAAAAAATTAAATATTGCCCTTACTTATTCATCTGGTTTGGATTTTAAATTCAAAAAACATTTGTCAAAAAAAAAGCAGTCGATTGAAAATATAAATTGACACAAAAAGTTGCAATCCCCACTGGATAAAATGAATCCTGCCTGCAAGCTAAGTTTGGAAAGCCCCGAGTGCCAGAACTGGATGAGCGAGGTCTGCGCTCACTGCAGTCACCTGCTGCCAGATGCCAGGCAGGCCGAGCTCTGGGACACCTGGTGGCCGGATGAGCCGCCGGCGCCCTACAAGCCTCGGGTTAGCTTGATGTCGGCCTACGACTGCCACAAGCTGCGCAAGGAGGTGGCCCGGGAAGTGGCGAAGCGGGAAGATCTGGACGAGCACGATCACGGCTTGGGAAGAGGTGACCATCCAGTTGAGTGGACCCTCTGCCGGATCATCCTGGTAATCATCGTGCTGGTCACCGTGCTCATCGCCATGATTTGTGCTTTTCGAATGCTTATTGCTAGCTTTCGGCGATGGAGACCGCTTCCAAATTGTGATCCTCCCGTGTCATCAAGTACAGAAGAAAAGCCCAAGACACCGCCTCCAACAGCCGATGTGGAGAGCCCGAAGCCTCCGCCGAAGGAGTCCTCAAAGCCCTCAAAGCCTCCAAAGTCCTCAAAGCCATCAAAGTCCTCAAAGAAGCCTAAGCACCCCAGGTATTGTTGTGGAAAATAATTAACTTTAAAAAATATTTTTTGTTTAATCCACTTTTATGCCTAATACCTAATACTAATATTGAAACAATGACAAAAAGAATTAAGTCAATTATGTAAATTATGGAACACGCAAAGTATTCAATAGCCAGATCTTGATTTAATAGCTAATACATTTTTTTCATGTTAAATGTCAATTCGAATAATATATTTAATTCAAAATTAAAAAATTTATATCACCAGAATATTTATTGAAGATAAAAACACTATGTGTGCCGTAAACCATTGCTTATATTATACATTTAAAATGTAATCATTCAAGAAATTCTTTTTAAATCGTTTTAATAAATATATTCAATTTGACCAAACCCTTAGGTCATTTATATCCTTTGTCCGGAGCTCCGATCCACGCACCCGTTATGGCCCTTACAGTAACCAGAAGCTATTTTCCACCGCCTCCGTGCCGGAACACCAGCATCCGCCTTGGACTTCCACTAGGCCAGAGCCAAGGGCTCAGGCACAGACAGCTCCAGCAGCCGGGTCCGCCGCACGACAGGAGCACGTCGAATGGCAATCGCCGGGTAACAAATCGGCCACAAAATAACCGTCGAGGGATCCGGATTCCGGGCCCGGCCAAAAAATCTACAACAAATTCAAAGGATGTCGGAGCCGTGCGCTCAATCGCGGATAAGATTTATGAAATGTGTTCCTCCCCGATTTGTTCTCTTTTGCCCGGATCGCTTCTAGTTATTTTGGTTTCCTTTTTTACGCAACACACCAGTGCAGTGGCGAAACACAAAAACAAATAAATATTCAAAGGGACAGTGGTTGAAAATGCCCAAATCAATCTGTAAATGTCTTATATCTGTTTTAATCAGTGAATGAATATATATATTATACGAACAAAATTTGGTTTTAATCCAATCAGTAAGTAATTTTGATTTCACTTTAAATTTCTGAATCTTTAAAGTCGAAACTCTTGCTCTGGTATATGGAGCGTATACGCAATTAATTACTCATACGCAGCGTGGACCCGCAGACGCTGAACCCGCGGCCACGGTAACAGGACTCTTGCCCAAATAACATGCATACTCTTGGCCTGCATGACCTCACAGAAGTGGCTGGCCGGCCAAGTGTTGTTCCTGGCAGCGTATCAACATTTTGCCTATAAATACGGCGGATGTCGTTAATCTCAAATACAAGCAATTTTTAAAATGCATGGGGTATTGTTTATCGCACATCCTGCCCGACGCTAGACGGGAGAGGAAAGGAGACTGAGGGCGGCAAGGAGTCGGAATCCTGGGAAGAGTGAGTGAGTGCCAGTGTGCATGCGATTGGCAATAAAAGAACAATTGAATTTAATTTCAATTGAATGCAAACACTCGAATTGAAATTGTAGCAAACAATTTAGACAAAATGCATTTGTATTTATGTTATGTCTAAATGATTGCTCAAATTATGGCTGCCAGTTGAAATTTATGTGCTCGCCCCCACAGCTCCCCTTTTTTTATTCCTTTTTTGTTCAATGAATTTATTTGCGGATCGAGAGTTGAATATATATTCCGGGCCGGGGTGTCGCAGCAGTTGTGGCACTTAAATCACGGCCGCAACTGTAGCGAAATTGAAAACTTTTGCTATATTGTACGTTTGTTTGACCGTTCTCCGGATTGTTTGTTTGTTGTTCGTTTGTTTGCTGGTGCGTTGGTACTTTTAATTCATTCCACACTGCAGCTGGCAGGGGAAAAATGAGGGACTTGGGGGGCAACAAAAGGGACACGGATGACTTTGATTTATTTGCCGGTCCCGCTGCCCAAATGGAATTAAAAAGTTCAACAGTTTTGCAGGGCGCTTTAGTGCTTTAAAAACGCATTGATTGCCATTGACAAATTGATTTTCTTTCCTGCCATAATGCCAGTTTCAGTTTCGATTACCATTCCTCGCCCTCCTGGCTGTATTAACAAGTGCCATTGCGACATTATGACAGACTGTCGTCGTAAATCAGCAGCCGCAGACCACAAAACGAGCTGAGGCCCCTGTTTCAGTTTCTGTTGCTGGCAATGTAAACCCTTTTGGCCAGTTATTTTCCATTAAACGCCTGACAGGCGTACATTTAATTACCACAAACAGTCGACCGTATAAGTGGGTGAGTGTCGAACATTCTGTCAAGTATTTGCCATAATTAAACTTCAAAACTCGCTAAAAGTTCGTCACATATGAGATTTCCAATTGCTTGTATTATTTGTTTATATTTAAACACCCTTATCATAATTAATTATCAGCTATAGAAGACAAAATCTAATTAAATAAAAAATTGCAAATTTTATGAATAAGAAGCATTAGTAAAATATTGAAAGATTTAGTTTAAAATAAACTTGGAATTTGCATATCCATGGAGATGCATTAACTATGGAGAAGTTAGGCATGAAAATATTTGCATTTCTCACATATTTGCACCGACTTGTGCTAAATTAGTTTTCGATTTGCTTGTGCAACAAATTTATTTATCGTTTCAATCACCGACCCATTGATTGAGGCTCGTTCACAAATTATTTAGCCACATTGATTTGTCCCTTTGGGCTGCACCGCTGCCCAGCTGCCACATTGTTTTCTCTTTGAAGTGAAATTGATGAAGCAATGTTTTTGAGGCTCTACACTTTGCGGCGTCTCTCATTGTTGGCTCCCCCAGTCCGTAGACCAAACCAAAGTCCGGAGTCCAGAGTCCGGAGGACGGAGTACGGGATGGGGGCACTTCCTGCACCAAGCGGCATTTGTAAGCAGGAAGGCACACATCCATTCCATAGACCGACGACAGCTGGTGGTCACGAGAATGGAAAGTGGGTGGGTGGGTCGTCGGTGGTGCAGGCATATTAGAATTTGATAAATGTGCAGCCCGAAACCAGAGTGAAATGCAGTGGAATATACGTTGCACAGCCAAAATTTGTGAGCTTCAAAAAGTTAAACAAAAAAATGGATATATCCTGTTTGCGTAATTAACTTTTGTTTGGTTTTGGTTAAATCCAATTAAGAAATGACTTCAAGCAGATTTGCGGAAACTAACGAGAAAATGGTTAAGTTCAAATATGAAAATTACACTTTAAATATATTTCGGCAACTTTTTTTGAAAACAAGCTTTGGATTTTGGATTTCTCCAGGTGTAGTGCAGGCTATTGCCAGGGTTCAGTTTCATTCTTTACACGATTTAACTCGTTGATTTTGTGGCTTACACTCATTAAGCCGGCCAGCCTGGCCTTATTGCCATTGTTTGTATATGAGAGCTGGCTGGTTGGATGGCTGGCGTGTTGAGAATGGGGAAAACTTCGACCCTGGACATCCGTAGAATTCCTCGTACTTGAAGCATTTAAGCAAGCCGTTGCCACAACCAGCTCTTTGTTTGATTGAGACTCCGGCCCAGAGTTGGAATCGCATGTGAAAGGACCAGATGGAAACCCCAGCCCTTCATCACTAAAAATGTGGTCCGACGCTGATTTTTATTCTCGGTCTCATTGTGAGGGTCTAGGTCCCCTTGGCTTGATTTATTCCACTGCTCCTGCGCCCTTTGCCGGCTGCAATCCTCGGATGGCCCATTGTGCTGGCCAGCGCCAGGGGGGAATCTCACTTTTCAAGAAGTCAAACAAAGTATTAAAACGCACAAAAGCGATATGGAAAATATTAATAATCTTTGGCCACAGTCTCGGAATTTACGATGGGGCCATCGCTGATTTATTCCGCCCACGACCGCGCCCCCACAGTTTGACCTCATTACGTATGCAGGGGTCAGGCGATTCGGTTTTAAAGAGTGTTGTACATCAACATTGGCCTTGCGGATTGTTGTACTAATTTTCCTTCGAGTTTATCTCACGCATCCATAAATACTGCATAATTCAACGGATTTGGTCCGGATCCATCGGTGGAGTCCTGTTGGCCATTTCGAGAGCTGGAAGTATCAATTCCGGACGCATAATGTGGCAATCGAGAAGCGAACATCGGTAAATATGAATTTTTGATTTGATTGAATTTGAATTACATGCTTCTAAAGCAGTATGTGTGTGTTTTTGGAAACATAAGCTGCCATTTGACATGATTAAACAGCGATATCAATGCATTTGATTTCCATTTATTGGGGGTAAGTGTTTCAATTCTCCATTGTACTTGCCGAGAACCACAAATCGAAATACTTTTAAACCTGTACTACGTAAATGAAAAATTCCCTTTGAGTTTGAGTTTCCGTTTGCGCTTCAATTTATTCATGATAATTTATTTCGCATGGACTCGAATGCATCAACTGTCAAAACAAACCAAAGGTAACTTTGTATATTATTAATTATTTGGATCAGTGATTAAATGTAGACACCTTTAATTGTTGATAATTAAATGGATTTTACGCAGAGTCACGACGCTTTTGTAAACGTCGTCTGCCACAATTAATCCCTGAAATCGAGAAAAGTACAGCAGTCAGGGCAGGGCAGGGCAGGGCAGAGAGAATATACAGGGCAGGGCAGAGAGAATAATTAAACAATTTAATGATAGTTAATAATCAGGCCTTGTGACAACCTTAACCTCAATTATGCTGCTCTGAGGGCGGGCAGCATATGTAGCCTCTTTGATTATGTGCAAATCAGTTTTCACAGCAAATTAGGCAGCCACACATTAAAACTTTGACAGACAGGTCCAACCCCCATGGGTGTCCTCGACCGCAGAGTCCCCTTAAAACCCTTTCCTTACGGGGAGCAACCCCCCCAGTCCTTGGCCTAGCCGAGCGGGAAAAGTTCACCCGGCGGCTCTTAAAAGTACACATGTAGCATATGTATGAAGAGCATCAAAAGTTTTAAAGCAGCTGCCACCGTAGGCCAATGGCACTGGCATCGTCAACGAAACGGGGTAATCTTCGCACCAAAACCCATCCAGCAACCCACTCAAAAATACACACAAAAGTCACACACAGACACAGACCATCGGAGGAAGAAAGGTAAACTTTTTGCGGCCGCAGGACCATTAAAGACCTAAGAAAATTCAAACAAAATGCAACAACTTCCATTGTATCCTTTTTATTTCGCGCCACCCGCTGAAAAAGTTTTCCTTTTTGTCATTACTTTTTTCGTCCGAAAGGCATTCAAACACTTGCCCTGTAATTTATCGGATTGCAGTGAAAATACCCATTATGGAGAAAATCAAGGTTTTCATAGAATTGCAATTGGAAACGATTAAAACCTAAACGAAGATCCAAAAAAATATTTGAAACGTTTTACCAGCGACCATGGCAATGGTCAATGCGGTTTTCTGTATTATGAATTTACCTTTACAGTGGTCATTTGAATTTTATTTTATAGCTTTTATTGGAAAATATATTTTTGATTAATAATAAATATTCCAGGAAATATATATTTCAAGGAAATAGTGGTTGAAATATCACATAGCAAAAACAAATCTATACAAAGGACTATCTGGTTGTCGTGTTTAAATTTAATGCATTCATAATTTGATTGGGGTACAAAATTCAAGCAAAAACCTACAATGCAATTATTTTCATTTGCTTCCACAGTTTAAAACAGAAAGTAAACCATTATCTGATTATCTCTGTAATATTTTGGCTTGCCCTTTTACGACCTCAAAAAAAAAAAAGAAGCCAAACCAAAACCAGCACTTTCTGTAGTCTGTCCTAAGCCGTTGGAAGTCCTTGGCTTTCTTTTCGCCATCCCACGAAATTCATTCAAATTTTCGATGGGTCATGTCTCTGGCAAAAAAAAGCAGACAACGTGCATTCAAAGGACTCTCTGGCCCACCAGTTCGGGTCCTGTCCTCACCTCCGGTCACATCTCATTTCAATGCCTGATGATGTAACCAGCAGCCTTTGGATGGGAATGGTTCGTTTCACGTTTCAAGCCTAGAACTCGGGGTGTATTCCGTTTTCACTTGTAACTGTTTCCACTTTTAAGGAGTAGTGTCCTTTACTAACTTGTTGAATGCCCTTCCCAGGCCATACTGCGCATGTCTGTTACCAATTTCATCTCTGTTAACCGATTGAAGTAGAACAAAATGTTCCCAGTTTTTCAAAACTGTTCATGTTCTTTTCGTTTAACTTATTGTAAATTATATAAATCCGTTTTAAAATGTTTTAAGGACAATTCAATTCTCGTATTCTTATTTAAAATATTAAATATTCTATAAATTATTTCAGTTCCTTTACTTTGCTTGTTAAATAAACAAAGTTTACTTGATAAATGTACTAATAGTAATAAGCATTATCTAGTTCCATTACCTAGACTCCCATTCCACAGTCAAAATCAAGTTTTCAATTTTCATTAACCTTTAAGCTAATTAAATCGTTGTTGAGTAAAAGTAGGTCAAGTATTTTGATATTTCGCCCAATATATAATTGCTAGTGCCACTTTACTAATTAAATGAAGACAATTTTCTTCGTTCTCACACCTCGAATCACGGCCTGTCCTGTCATCCACCTGCGTGCATAAATACACTGACACACACTATTACAGGCACTTACCCTCAAACTCATGTGCCGGAGTGTCCTGACCATGAAAACTGGGCTAAGGAGTGACAATGAGACGAGAAGGGCCCCGGGTTGTGTTCAGAAGGACTTGGGCAACAAGGGCGATGGTGGACGGGAGAGTGGAGACGGGGGTCAGTCCTTTGGAGGCGTCTAATCTCATTCATTTTGAATAAGACCAGCTCCAACGTATTTAGGCCTGAGTACTTGTGTCAACACAATTCAAGTCGGTTTCAAATTAAAAGGCCGTGTAATATGCTACTCTCTGAGACTGTTTTTGTTTTGGTTATACCATCCTCCGAGCCCCGCCATCCTCGCATCCACGCATCTGTCAATGGTGTCTCGGAGCCTGGCATTGGGACAAATTGCCTTGGGCTGACGTCAGCAACTTTTCGCAAAAGTGAAAGTAATTAAAAAAGTTCAGCCGAACGGATTCTCAAAAATATCTAATTGCTAAGTCAAGAGAATTACTGTTCTTGCAAGGATAAAAACGGACACCAGAACGAACTAGAAAATATGTATAAAAAGTAAAAATTTAAGAAATTTACTTTAATATGGTTTATAAAGCTCGAAAGGATGGTTTAAGAATTTTCTGGGATTTGACTTTACTTCAAATACAGATTCTTCTTGTTCAAATGTACTTAAACAAAAATTAATCTCATTTAAATATTGAGATCCCTTTGGCATAATGGGCCATGTCGAAGTTATCTGCGTTTATTATTTGCTCTCCTTTTTTGTTTCTTTAAGAGAAGTTGAAGGCAACTCCCTGATCTGGTTTGGGGCATATTGACTTTACCCTGCCTGAAATTGGCTACGTGACTTGACAATACGAAGAAATGACGATGGCGGAGCGATGGCGAGCTCATGGATGATGATGATGATGGCGCTGACGGGGACGAAGATGCGAAGAGCCGCATGAAATGCAAATTTGGTAACATTAAGAGTGAGAGTGGCGGAATAAAAAGGGGCCAGGACCAGAGCCCGCAGGTTGGGTGGAAAAGAAACAAGTTGTTGGCTTAATTTCGTCACAGGCAGCTTGTTTTCATTAACTGGCCATCCAGGAGCTTTTGACTTGGGGCGCTCCGCTCGTTAGGCGTATGAGCAATCGATTAAGAGTAATGTGCCGTTGGATTTACAGTTGCAGCATCGAAGCAATCAACATTAAGCGTTTAGGGGGATGCCGGCTCCTGGGGAGCGGAGCAAGGATGTGGTATATAGGATACAGAGTCCGGGAAGCCAAAGAACTCAGGGCACGACGCCAGAATTTCCAACGCTTTCGTCTTTCGCTTGTCATACACATAAAAAAAACTTTAAATTTTTTAAAAGCAATTAAAAGGAAAAGAAAGACTTCATATTTTTAATTATTTACGGATTTTTGGATGTATTTTCATTCAAAAATGTTAATACACAATCACCACAAATGCTATATAACGATTACTTCTTTTTTCATAGCATACATTTAAGGGCTATGTCCTTAGAGAAACTGAATACCAATGATTGAAGGATTTAGCACTGATTATCTACAATTAATTATTCAGTTTCTTTTAGTTATGTAAAAGTTTTTATACATTTACACTTGATACAGGACCCACAATTGTTTTTAAGACCCAGTTCAATATTTTTCTCTGTGCTCAGGCGCGAAGGGAAAACCCGTCAGGAGATGAAGTTGCAGTGAAAGCTGCACTTCTTTATCCTTATGCCCCTGGTCCTGTCCGCATACCACACACATTTGTATGCACACCAGGAAGTTGATTATTAAGTGCGTTCGCGAGCTGCTTCTCTTAATGCCTTTTTGCTGGATTCCCGCCCTGCTGCAGCATCCTTTTTGCCTTTGTTGTAGATTATGTATGAATGTATATGTGGCACAGAAATTCGCGATTCTGTCCCTGTTTCGCACGTGTGACTGTGACTGTCGGCAATTTCTTTATTGCGCTTTTATTTATCTGTCGGTGCCACTTTCAACATCGTTTACGGTTCCAATTTATCGAATCCATATTACGACGGTGCAGTGGCCAGTTTGTGTGGGAGTTCTCCGGCTATCTGTGTACTTGCAACAATAACCAGAAACCCCATTACATTTATGGAATGTCCCATCGGAATGATTGGTAAACATTTTAAATAAACAGGTAAACCATATATATTTTTATTGGACCTCTGTATCTACAATTCCATTTAAAGGACTCGTCGTATCGTATCTAATTTTTTTCATATAACGTGTAAGCCCTTTCGGCAAATAACGTTTCAGAAACCTTTATGAAATCTTTCAATTGAAATCTTTCATGATTGTCGTTATTAATCAAGCTATGGCATTATTTGAGGAAAAAGGCCCATTAACCAAGTCAAAATCGTGGTGAGTGCCTTTTTGCCAAAATTTATGGATTTTGGTCACCTTTTTGCACATAATTTATCTAATTTTGGTCAGATTTTAAAACGGATTACCATTTATGAATCTGGAACCAATTTCGCTTTGATCTGCTTCAAAAGAATTTAAAAGTAGAACAAAAAATATTTTTTCGATTTTCGAAAATTTTAATGATGGTACCCCTTTCCTAAATTGCGAAAAATCGAAAAAATATTTTTTGCTCGACTTTTAAAAACTTTTGATGCAGATCGATGGGGATTAAAGCCCTGATTCGTAAATGGTATTCCCTTTGTAAATCGGATAAAAATTGCACAAAAAAATTGCAAAAAGGTTATTAAAATCTCTTTGTTTTGGCCCAAAGGCACTTACCATAACTTTGGGTTGGGCTCTTGGGAAAAATTCATACTTTAGTCTCTTTTTTGTAAATAATGTATGTAATTTTCATCCGACTAGAAAAGAGAATTTAAGTGGTTAACATTATGTTAATGCCAATTTATATAACATACACAGGTATATAGCTTTATTCATAAATTATTATATATACTTGTATTTAAAACTTATATGCGAATAAAAATTTACTTTAAAATGTGTTAAAATCGATGAGCATTGATTCCATTTTGTTAAATTAGGAACGATGGTAATAATAATAACAATAAAAGCTAAAAGTACATTAAATGGCAAGAAAACTGCGACGAAAATCAATATCGCAGGAATTGCGATATCTTCCGATTTTGCGACTGCTCATTTGCCGAAAACGCCTCATGGCCTCGTGGATTTCCGGTACGCTGATAGGCTTTACGACCTCCATACCGCGACCCTGGGTAACCTCGGGACAAACATGCATCATAGCTGGACTCCCGCCAGCAGAGGTAACGCGACTGTAAGGTTCTGTGGCACGATTGTCCGAATTGAGCCGGGTCAGGATCGAATAATCGACGATGGCGGCAATAGTTTCGTGGGCGAGATATGCCAGGATGTTCATGGTGGGTGTGGGGATGCGCAGATCAGCCGGCAGATCCAAAAAGCGGCGGAACTTGTTCTTGATCTTTTCGCCGTGGCGGCAATAGAATGAAGTCTTTCGGGCCTCGTTGAACTCTAGGTACTGTTGGCCAGTAAGAATCTGGGAAATGCGGTCTGCTCTGAACAAGCGGCGCATACGATCTTCGTCATGCAACTCATGCACATCAATGGCCAGTTCTTCGTCTTCGTCCTGCTGCTCCAGGTCATCCATAAAGTCCTGGGGCCGCCCAGTGCGAATGCTAAGAAATCGCTTGAGAATTCGCATATCTTTAAGATGTTTTCGCATACGGGCAATTTTGACCGGATGGTTGCGCATGAGAAACTCAAAGTCCGCCTGCGATGGACACGGATTCTGCTTGCGACGCATGGCCACCAGCGAGGCCTCGTTAAAGATTCCACGCAGCTGCTGTTGCAGGATCTGCTCCACCAGCTTCACGCTTGCCATGCGGGGCTGATCACTGTCCCCAAAACTCCGCATTATGTCTGCTATTTCTGTTAGCAAGGAAACGGGGGCATCATCGGGAATATTGGCGCCGGCAGAGCTGCCTCCTGGATTCTGTGCATTTATGTTCACGTGCTGCTGCTGCTGTTGTTGTTGAACAGGACTGGCCTGAGCTATGCCTCCTCCCTGAAGAAGGATAACTTGGCGTTGAACATGAATGGGCTTAATTTCATCCGTGGTCTGCAACTGGGGAGTTCCTGGCGTCGAAGGGGTTGCGGGTCCGATCATTATCGGCGAAGAAGCCAAGTCAGGGGCCGCAATGCACACCGAATTTTGTCGCATAACCCGCTTAGCATTGTAATTCATTTTATAAGCAATCAAAAATGTATCAGCTGACAAGGAACTGTACAGACATCGATTGCAATAGGGATGGACTTTTGGTTATCGCGATACCGAGTGCAATATTAATTTATACGATTTTTGCATTATTCACGGTAAAACCTTTAATAATTTTGTATTTAAAAAAGGAAAAAGACTTATATTTTAGTTTAATAAAGCTATACAACGAGTTAAGTTCTTTAAATCGGCACTTAAGGGCCATTAATATATCGATAGCACTTGGAAATACCAGGAACCAGTTGGAACCAATAGTTCCAGGTTAATCTTTGCACCACCATTTTTGTTTGTAAAATGGAATAAGTAATAAAGCACTGGCAAAGGCTACAAACAAGGCTCATAAAAACGCCCCAAGATGTTCAATGGCATGGTGAGAACCATTCGCGACAGCGTCGTGGGCACATACCCATCCTGTCACGCCAACTCGCGCCTGGAAGAGCGCAGGGCGAAGCAACGGGCGATGCGCCAGGAGCGCCGACGAAAGCCGGACAAACCAGACGACTTTGTCACGTACGAGGACTCGGGCAGCGACGAGGAGACACCCCAGCAGCAGGAGGAGGTACTCAACACGTCGTATAACCTGTGCGACTATCTTCGCAGCCGTGAGAGTGGTCTCCGAGATGTGGGTGCAGCTGGTTGTCCAGTTAAACTTTGTCCAACGTAGTTTGAGTAGTTTTTAACATTCCCTATGTATTCCACAGCGACGCAGCGTTAATGTGGAGTACACAAGTCGTTATGTTCTTACCCACGACATGCTGAGGGAAACGCAAATCAGTCTAGGCTACATAAACAAGGTATTCTGTTCCAAGTGGCTCAGCAGTCGCCAGGTTGTTTTCGGGACCAAGTGCAACAAGCTACTTGTCTACGATGTCAATATGCGCCGCGTGGATGCTATTCCTACATTGTCCAATAACCGGGCTAATCATCCGGAAGTCCAAGGCGGACTGCACGCTATCGAGCTGTCTCCCAGCCGCTCCTTCCTGGCCACCGGAGCCCGAAACTCCTCCGATATCGCTGTGTACCGGTTGCCCACACTGGATCCTGTTTGCGTGGGTGAAGGCGGTCACCGTGACCTTATTATGGGCATGTGCTGGCTAGACGATCAGTTCCTTGTTTCCGGCTCAAAGGATTCACGCATGGCACTGTGGCGCATCAACGAAGACCACATGGAATTCCCGGACGGTGGAGAGGAGGCGTGTCCCACCTTTGCCACGATACATCCACTTAGCGTTAAAGAAGTTCGCACTGCCCAGAGGGTAAGAATGCAGTTTAATAGGATTTCCCTTTTCATTTATAACTTTCCCTTCTTTATTTATAGATACGATCTCTCTGTTTCAACAAAGAGTTCAAAGAGATTGCCGCCCTCTCGCTCAACGGATACATTCACATATTTAACGCCGAGACTTTCAAACAGACTCTCTCCAGAAAGCTGCCAAACTGCCAGGATAATGTCAGCATTGCCTACCATAGCGATGGACTCTATGCTGTTGGGTGTCGTTCGTACACCATTCTTCTGGATGCGCGCACTCTGCAGACTATCAAGAAGATAACCTCTCGTTACAGCGGGTGCGGCATTCGAGCTACGTCATTTGAGGGAAATCTGCTGACTGTGGGAACAGGATTAGGTATGCTTCTCTTTTATGATATTCGTGCTGGCAAATATCTGGAGAGCAGTGTCAATGCCTCGCGCACTGTAGCCCTAAAATGCAGTAAGGGAATTGTGGTAAGTTTTTTTTATTTCCACACCCGAAACTATTAAGTCACATTTCAAATGCCATGTTTTGAATTTCAGTACCCAGAGGACGAGATGGACGGTTTCCAGCAAGTGAAGTACGTTCCAGCCATCTACACGCACTGCTACGACAGCACCAGAATGCGTCTTTTTGCGGCGGGAGGTCCGCTCCCGGCCACGCTGGTGGGAAACTATGCGGGAGTTTGGCAATAGATCAGCAAGCAAGGGCTCATACAACTGATTAGGCTTTAAGGGATTTGTCAACTTGTGATCTTTGATTTTTGGCATGCTTTACCAATTTTTTTAATCAGTTTTTTAATTTGAATCTTTCACCTGCGAATGTATTTACACATATTTTAGTTTTGATTTAATTTTTATTTGATTTATCCGATTTGGTTTTAATTTACCTTGTTAAGTATAAATTATATTTTTAGTGTGATGGTACACACTTAGTAAATGTAAATGTATGCATAATTAACGATCCTATTTATATATAGTTCATATATATAGTACATACACAATACAATTAATGGAACACTAAGTTATAGACAACGCTAGAATTGATTTATAGTCTGATCTATATGGTAATAGAATTTCCAATTAAACAAACCATTGCAAAACTGATTGTTTTAAGTAAATGTGTAAATAAAAGTGCACATAGCACTGGGTGTATATTGCTGGAAGAGTGCTGTATAGGGCGCTCAAAATAATAGACGTTAACATACAAATATGGGGGGGTGTACAAAGTACGATGTGCCAAAACAGCAACGGGTAATTTTAAAATACATTATTATAAAAGATAATTGTACAAGATTTACAGAACAAATGGGTACCCGACTGGCCAACGGCAGGAATATCTCCACATGTACACAACATCCAATAATACCAGCGATAATATAAATCCGTTACTACTTCTAATTCCCGTTATTGTTATTTCCTCCCCACGCTGTGAGAAATCCCGTCCAGCTGCGACTGCTGCCATCGTGGGACACTAAAAGCAAAACGAAGGTTAGTTAATTAAAGCTTTAAAGTTGGCTTTGTAATACTAACCCTTTTGACCCTTTGCCACGCAATTCAGCATCTCCATCTCGTTGCGACTTAGCCGGAGAATGGTATTCAGCACGGGAACCAAACGCTGACGCTCATCCGCGTTGTTTAATGTAAGGAACTAAGACAACAAATTTCCATTTCCAATTTCCAAGAGTTTATTATATAGTTACCTTTATAAAGACGTTCTTCAAGTATTCCGAGTTGTGCATATGCTGCTCCCGCTCCTCAGATCGCTCCTGCCGGCGCAGTTCCTCCTTGAGCATATCGTTCATCTGAGTTAATTTGGCCAAGTCCTGCTCGTTTTCGGCCAGTAGAGCAGTCAAGTGCTTTACTCGACTCTCCTGTATTCCCAGGCGCTCTTTGGTGGCTTGCAGCTGTGCACTCTGAACAGCATAATCTCCAGTATCGTCCTCCTCCGGCTGGGAAACACTGCGTCCGAAATTGGAGATGGTGGTCACTGTGTCGCTGGCTATTTGGTTCATGGACGTGTTAAGCAGTTCATCCAGTGGCATGAAATCGTGGGATCGACGCGAGGCAGTGGAAATTTTGCGCTGAGCCGCCAGTTGAGCAAGTGAGACATCGGCTGCTGTGGCCTCCAAACTTGTGTCATGATCCTGCAGCAGATATTCGATCTTAGCCTGCTCCGGACTCGGCTCGCCACTCAAGCCGGAAACGTTGCTGTGCTGTGAAACATTAGATTGCAGCTGCTGTGTTTCCTCCAATTGCTTATTCAACATCTTTACTTTCGTCTGGTGCTCGGCTTCCAGCTGGTCCACCTGCTGGCGATGCTTCTGCATCAGATCCTGCTGAAACTGCATTTGCCGTTGGTTTTCTAGCGTGAGTAGGTCGTTTTGTTGGCGCAGTTCGTCAACCAATGATAGGAGTTCTTTGCTTCGCTTTTGCAATGCAGCGTTGTCCTGCTGGAGAGCCTCAAGTTGCCCGTCGAGCTGAGCAAGTCGCGCCGCCCTGCCATCGTTGCTGTCTCTAAGCCTCCGCTCGCTTTCCCTCAAAGAACTGAGTTCTTCCTCCAGCTCCTGTTCCCGATTCGAGCCCTTACTCTGGTTTTTGCGCAGTACCGCTTGCGCTTTTAACTTGTATTCGGTGTACTCTACCCGCATATCCTCTTGAGCTCTCTCCGCGTTCCGCAGAGCGGTTTCCAATTCGTTGTAAGCCGCCAAGTGAGCTTCTAGCTCCTCCGTTCGGGTGTCCAGCAGCTGGGTAGCTTTGCTCAACTTTGATTCGTATTGCTGGGCGCTCTTCGCCAACTGCAAACGCAGTTGTTCCGCATCCATTTTGGTCTTTTCTACAGCTTGTTCCAGTTCCTTGCTCTGCCTAAGAGCCTGCTGCTTGCCATGAACAGCATCCTTTACCTGCACCTGCATTCGGT
Source organism: Drosophila varians (assembly GCA_018150405.1). Classification (NCBI taxonomy): domain Eukaryota; kingdom Metazoa; phylum Arthropoda; class Insecta; order Diptera; family Drosophilidae; genus Drosophila; species Drosophila varians. Next base: position 15,048,225 of record JAECWK010000015.1, on the reverse strand, counting down.
CAATCTGCTCCTTCAGTTGACGGGAATGCTCGGCCTCCCCGTTCTTGGCCTCTTCAAGAATGGCGATCTCCTTGCGCAGTTGTGTGACAGTGTTCTCCCTGCTGGTCAGCGATTCCTTGACGGCATCTAGCTCGTTCGACTTTACAGCAAGCTTAGCACTGACTTCGGCTAGGGACTTTTCGGCAGCTTCAATTTCCAGGTTAAGAACATTGTTTGAATGCGAATGCTTTGCCTTCTCCTTGGACCGCAGTTTTTGGTTCTCGGCACGGGCTGCGTTGAGGTCCTGCTGTAGCTGAACCTGAGCCATTTTGACGGCCTCCAGTTCCTGCTTCAGGGCTCCCCCGTTGTCCATCTCCTGGAGCTGTTGCGTCTGGTCCTGCAATTTTTTCTTAAGTTTGGCGGCCAGGGCGCGTAGTTTATGATACTTTTCCTCGTAACCGTCTTCAAGTTCCCGCAGGCGACTTAGTTCTTCGGCCCGTGATATCGTGGATGTCGAAAGTACATCACTCTGGGCATCCGCATTGGCCTGTTCCAGTTCGTCGATTCTGCCCTGAAGCTGATCTATCCTCTGTGACTTTTCCAGCATCGCTTGCTGAGAGGTCGACAGTTGTTCCTCCAGTTCATGTTCTCGCTTCGCCTGCGCATCGTGTTGCTCCTGAAGTCGCGAGATAGCATCTCCTCGTCCTTTTAACGCTTCGTTCAGTTCTCGCATTTCAGCAAGCAATTCATCGTTTTCTTTTTCTTTAAGGCCGAATCGAGCCAGCAAATCTTCGTTGTGTTGCCGCAATTCGACGCATATGGCCTCAAGATCTTGAATTTTAATCTGTTGGCTATTACACTCCTTTTCGAGGGTTTCGATAAAATCTTGTAGTTCCCCATTCTTTTCCTGGAGGAAGCTTAAGTCTGGTGCATTAGGCTGTGGATCCGAATGCTGTTGGTCCCGGAGCTCTTTATTTACATTCTGCTGATCTTTGACTATTGCTGCCAGTTTTTCAATGGTATTCAGCTTTTTAAGTACACGTTCCACATCCAATTGACTTTTGGGAAGCTCCGGCTGTTGCTGTTTCACAATCTTTGCCAGCCGCTCCAGATCGTGAATCCTCAACAGCAAGCGCTTTCTGTCGAGCCCATTACCAGACGATTCCGTGCACTTTTTTAGTTTCTCGTTTTCCGCTTGCAATGACGTCATCTTACTGCAGAGTAACTGCGAAGCTTTGATGATCTCTACTTGCCATTTTGATACGGAGGCGGCATATTCGTGTTGCGTCTCTAAAAGCACGCATTTGCACTCCTTCAGACCTTTCAGTTTACGGTGGACATCAATAAAGCGATCCTTCAAGGAGTTAAACTTTTTGCGCTGTTCAGAGTTTATCTCCTTTAGGCCCTGGTACTTCTCCTGGAGCAAGCCAGTCTCCTCGGATATTGTAACAAGTTGTTGGCGTAGATTTGGCGTTTTCCGCTTCGGCTTCCTTGAGCTTTCCAATGTCCGTTTCCAACAGCTCCAAGTTCTTTCGCTGCTCGTTGCCTATGAGATTTACCTGGTGCATAGCCTGCTCCATGCGTTCCACGTCCGCCAGAAGCTCATCATTTTCATCGCTCAGCCTGCCTATTTGTCGCTTCAGACTCTCGTTCTCAATCTCCAGTTGTCCCATACGCGCACCATCCTCTTTGTTCTTAACTTTCAAAGCATTTAGCTGTTCTGTAAGGATAAGATTCTTGTCGGTAAAGTCCTGCAGCATCTCTTGCATAGCTGGCAAGCTATTCTGCTTTTCCGCTGCCCGTTTAAGAGCCTCCTTCAACAGGCGATTCTCCTCAGTCAGTTCTGAAATGGGGACAGAGTTCACGATGAATCCTTCCAGAAGCTTTTAACTGGACCGCCTTACCATCTTTCGCCTGCTTTGCTTTTTTGGCAATGTTCAGTAGGCCCTTGTATTTGTTGATGATTTCATCTTTGCTCAACGCCTCAATGGGATTCGGGGTCTTCTGCAAATTCAAATAAGCAGTTGAGACGTCATCATCAATTTTAGTGACACTGTTTTCCTGACCTGGCCCTCTCTCGGTGGTGCTGTATCCATTTTAGCTTCTTATTTCTTCCTAAACATCTAGTCGTTTGCCAGTCATCTACGGTCCGGTGAGGGCGGATTTCAGTCTCCTCTTCCAGCCAGCAAACGAGATTTTCGAGAAAATGTAATGCAAATTAACCTGGTTGAAGAAAACACTGAGGTGCCACTTTATCAGCTGTTAGAGTTCCCAGGCGCACAGTAATAATAAGAGATGCGAAATAAGCTTTAAAATTTAAAATATTTGTAAGGGACAAACTAAACTTTCACTTTAAAACAAACAAAGGTGTAATAATCTTCGATTAAAAAAAAATTAAAAAGTTTTCGCGTATTGAGAAAGTTTGAAGTTTAAATTATATAAGTTATCGATTTTTATATCGCCATAGTCCCATACCTAACTAGGCTTAAAAGAAAACAACTCTTGGCATCTCTGATTGCGTCCCTTATCATTTTTCTTCATCCGCGGAAGTGATGGATTTGAGTGAGAGCAGCCAGCTGGAGGACCCGTATTTCGTCTACAAACATGAACAGTTGTTCGGAGATAGTTTTCCCCTCTTCAAGGAGATCCGGCGAATGGGCAAACTCTGTGACGTGACCCTGAAGGTTGTTTGCGTGCAGTCACCCCTCTGTTTGAATGCATTATCTGGGATTCTAATTATAAATCACTCTTTATTCGTATTGCAGGTGGAAGATCAGACCTTCTCCGCCCACCGCGTCGTGCTGGCAGCCACAATTCCATACTTCTATGCAATGTTCACCAATAACATGGCCGAGAGTCGGATCAAAGAGATCACCATGAAGGAGAGTGCCATCGAGCCAAGCGCCTTGGAGAGCCTCATCAATTACGTGTACAGCGGCCAAGTGCGAATTGACAACCAGAATGTGCAGAGCCTGATGGTGGGAGCGTCATTCCTGCAGCTTTCCAATGTGCGCGACGCTTGTGCCAGTTTCCTCATCTCCCGCTTCCATCCGCACAATGTCCTAGGCATCCGCACCTTTGCCGACTCAATGATCTGCCGACAGCTGATTGACGCCGCCGATAAGTACATTGACCAGAACTTTGCCAAAGTGGCTCAGTCGGAGGAATTCCTTGCCCTGGACTGCGACCAGCTGCTGGAGCTGATGCGACGAGATGAACTGAACGTTCGAACTGAGGAGGTCATTTTCGAGGCGTGCATGAAATGGGTGAAGTACGCAGACAAGCGTGCTGAGCTTTTTCCCCAAGTATTGGCCGCTGTTCGTCTGCCTCTGCTCTCGCCTCAATTCCTTGCAGACCGAGTGGCCCGTGAAGAGCTTATCCGGTCCTCGCACCAGTGCCGAGACCTTCTGGACGAGGCCAAAGACTTTCATCTAATGCCTGAACGTCGGGGACTGCTGCAGAGCTTCCGTACTCGCCAGCGATGCGGTGAGTTTTTCACGGGACAAATATATGCTGTGGGAGGCCTGGCCAGTACTGGGGAGTCGGTAAGCACCGTGGAAATCTACGATCCCCTTACCAAAAAGTGGAAAATGGGAGAGCAAATGTCAATGATGAGGTATTATTTCATTATTGAATACACTCTGAACATAATTGTTTAATGGTTTCTCAATTAGATCTCGCGTAGGCGTCGCTGTATTAGAAGGCAAGCTTTACGCCTTTGGCGGTTTTAATGGAACTGAACGATTGTCCACTGTCGAAGTCTATGATCCCCGCAAGAACAAGTGGTCACAGGGCTGTGCGATGCTCTGTAAACGCAGCGCTGTAGGCGTCGCTGCGCTGGACGACTGTATCTACGTGTGCGGCGGTTATGATGGCGTCACATCACTCAATACCGTGGAGGTGTACTACCCAAAGACCAATACCTGGAAGACGGTGAGTCATTGATGGTGGATAAATGAGAATTAAACTGATCTGGTAAACTTCATAGGTGGCTCAAATGATGAAGTACCGCTCGGCGGGTGGTGTAACGCAACTGAACGGCTATGTTTATGCTTTGGGCGGGCATGACGGACTCTCCATATTTGATTCGGTGGAACGGTATGATGCGAACGAGGATGTTTGGGTGAAGATGGCACCGATGTTGAACCGGCGGTGTCGATTGGGTGTGGCTACTCTGAATGGAAAGATATACGTATGCGGCGGTTACTGTGGCAATTCCTTCCTCCGATCCGTCGAGTGCTACGACCCGCAGACGGACACCTGGAAGCTTGTAACGCCCATGAATTGCAAGCGATCGCGAGTGGCTCTGGCCGCCAACATGGGAAAATTATGGGCCATTGGCGGCTACGACGGTGAGTCAAACTTGTCCACCGTGGAGGTGTACGATCCAGAGACGGACAAGTGGACATTTATGCCTCCCATGTGCGCCCACAGCGGTGGCGTCGGAGCAGGAGTCATTCGGATCGAGTAATCAAGCCAAAACCATTTTCTAGCCACAGTTTTTATAGGTAAATTATGTAAATTGAATCGAAAGCGATATAGTATAGCACACACACGGTTTTTTTGAGAGTAACCAAGCTTTAGCGGCCTCAGCTTCTTCAACTCTAACAAAATTGTTCATGTACTGCTCACAATTCTTTAGTGTTATCATTCCAGTTGTGTAATTATATAGTTTTATGCCTAGCCTTAAATACTCACTAAATTTATAATCACGTAATCCTTAATATAATTAGACATCTTTTAAAATAAATACATTGAAATGTATGTTTAAATCCTTGCGTAAAGTTTAAAATAAGGTGTGAGTTTCAGGACTTTGTCTAAAATATTTAATGGTTTTTTATAAAGAAATATTTCATGGCTTGTTCCTTATATTTTTATTGTTTTTTATCGTCCCTTTGCCTTTTTATAACGAATTTCGCTCTTGGCATAAATCAATTGCGTTTGTGCCATCCATATGGGCGTAAAATACGTTTTATTTGTTCAGCAATAAATGATTGTCAAACAACGAAGGAATCCAAGTGATAGCAAAAAGAGAAATTTTGCGAGGGCGGATGAATACTATGGAATATATTAATTTCTATACACTATCAATATACACTTTAGAAATGTTAGAAAAATTACTTAGAAGACATTTACGTCCTTTCAATTTGTATAATGTATCAAAATTTAATAAAAGAAAAGTCTCATCTCCCCTCGGTTTTGGCCCAGCAGGGCGTGTCAGAATATCTCCTCCCTTGCCATATTCGAGATTCGCTCCATGCGGAATGCAATTTTAAATTGGATTTGCACCACCTGCTGCAACCCGCACCCGGACAAAGCCAGCAAAAAAGTTGGCGAGCAACAGGTGGGAATACCGCAACCAAAAATAGATACAAACGGAACCGATTCGCTGTTTATCATTGACCCATAAAATGTCATCCGCTGTAAAGGGTCATAATCCAATTAAACGCACACTTACCGTCTATATTCCGCATTTATCAGCTGGTTCCAGCTGGATTGCGGCCGATGGCGCTGTGGAGGACCTTATCTGGCCGAGTCCTATCCCCGTTTCACAGCCGGGTCTATTGACACAAGCAAAAGGGCTTTGCGGCGGCATTATTTGATTTTGATAATCAAATCACAAATTGCTTGTCTATCGACGGGCCATTTTATTTTAATTAAATGCTAATTATGTTTACCAATGATTGCTGCAAATATTTGTTGCGTCACCAGGGGCAATTGAAACAATAGTGGAAGTTTATGGTCGAATTGGCGGATGACTCAGTTGGGTGGCAACTCAACTAATTGCCGCAACCAGTGCCGAAATCTGTTGCAATTTAAATGCAAATTTTCGCATCTGCAGGATGCGAAGGCGTTAGTCGGAAGGATGCGCGATATGCTGATGCCAGCAGGAAGCCGCGAGCTTCCATGTTTAATTTTAGCCAAAAAAAACACAAAACTGGCATCATGAATGTTGCAACTTGCAACAAGCATCCATAATAGCTATGCAGGCACTGGGCCCCGGATGTGTGCGGCATCCACTTGGCCTTTATGACTGGCGAGTGCCAAGCGGATGGTGAGTCGGACGGTGGGTGGCTCGTGGGAAGTGTCTTATCTTGACTGCCACGCCTCGACCTTGCCTCAAGAGCATTGTTGTTGCTGGGGCAGGAGCAAGATATATTTTGGCTGGGGTTTATTGTGCGTCGTTTGTGCCGCGTTATAATTGACCCGACCTCTTTAAAATTATTTGTTTTAACGCTATTGTTATACAGACATGGTTAAAATAATAGGGTATTGACTTTATTAGCAAAGATAGAATTTATATTCAATAAACAACAAAACAATAAATCATATGGAAAATATAAATCCTCAACTATAAAGTTTTCCTATTTGTTTAAATAAGCCTAAAAGATTGTCAAAAATCATTTAATTTTTCATGACTATTTGTTTGTTTTCGATGTAAAATGGTTTTGTTTGTTTAATGGAACGCTTGGGAAATAATTGTAATTTCCAAGTTTGTTTTTAAAACAAATATTTTTATTTCATGAACATGCGTGCGTCAAAGTAAATCATAAATATTAAAATATACGAAAAACAACGAAATATAAATTAATTTACCGTCATACCCCTGGATTCACAAGTTGGCCAGTTGGTGTACCCCATATCTACTTTTTTCACTTTGCCCATTTTCAGTTTTTTGCCTTTTCGCATTTTCCTACTTTTTTTTTTTTTTGTTTTTTGCATATGTTTTATTCACATATGCAAACAGAATTTCCGTTCAATTCAATTGCCCGGCGAAGAGGCAATTTTTTGTGTGCCATCACGGAGTGGCGTCCGTATAAAGGAGCACACCAATGCCTATGGAGGTGGCACACACACAAATGTCCTCCCACACTGAAATTCTATTCGACCAATTGTTGATATCCACGAACGGAGGAGGACGTTGGGCTCGGCTCCACTTCGGCCCCAGTCGGTCGAACTTCCTGTTTCGGTTTTGTGGCTCTGCTTCTTCCATAAAGTCCTCTGGTTTTATAAAAGTCCGCTGACGTTTCGATCTGTCGCTCAGTTGTTGCATATATCTCGGCGTGTTCGTTACTCGATAAGCTAAAAAGCCAAAAACATATTTAAAATTAAGTGAAAGTACCTTTAACCGCAACATTTGTAAGTGAATTTTTAGTTGAATGTCCTTGTAAATGCCTTGTGGATAATCTAAAAATAATTGTGAATTTTATTGAGTAAACTTTAGTTTATTGTACAATTTTTAAATCCTTTTGAAATTAGTGCTAAAAATGTATATTTTATTTTTAAAATAAGGTGTATATTTCATTAGAAAAGGATGTTCATGTAAATTTAAAGAAATTCGGGCATTTTGGAAGATAGGAACACAATTTTTACGTCTTTTTTAAGACCTTCTTTTTATTTGCATGTGATTTAAAAGAACTATAATGACATTCCACCATTAACAAGAAATATTCAAAATCTTATTACCAATTTAATGTGACATTTGATCCCAGGGGCCAGTTTAATATAATTTTTGATGTGAAGAAATTTTACTATTTGCCCATAAAAAATTCCCGACAACTTTCACCCAATTTAAAGAACATAAAAAGGACAATGTTCCTCAAGGCAAGTAAATTGAAGCGTATAATGGGATCTTTGGCTGGATGGAAGACAAGAAAAATCGACTAGATAATTGTATTAAGTAAATCCCGGATGACTTGGGCCGACAATGTGTAAATTCCCCTGATTAACTGATGAGATCCTCGTTACAATTGGGTGCTAAGAACACATGACAAACTTCTTGTAATTTGAAGAAGGCAAGTTCCTTTGTTTTACATCTTTTTGCACAAACATTGTTTATGGCGGAGATGGCCTCCGTCAATTGACAGCCGGCGGCAAGAGCTAATAAAAAGCAACATCAATGCTGGGGACCGGGACCGGGACCAGATTCCGATTCCGCTCCGGATTGGGATTGACATGGCACACATCCGGTGGCGGCACGCAACGTGGGGCCATTAGGGGAGCACTCTCCCGAAAAGATGCCACCGGTGCGTCACGAGGTGCCGCTTTAAAACTGCCCCAGGGTCTTAACTTGTTTTATGTCAACTCGGACAACGAGAACACGGCAATTACAGTATGTGAGGCTCTGGCTTGGCAAATACTTGAGTTGCAGCAGCGCCTAAAAGATGCTTTAAAATGTAAGCGAATGTGTAGGTGGATGGGCAACGGGGCGTATGAGTGTCCGCACTAATTAACCCGAGGAGCAACTGTAGCTGCCGGACTCATTACAGAAAGGAGAGATGGCCACGTGGGGAGTGATTGTGGGTCTCTAAATACTCAGAATGATGTGAGGACCAGAAAATAGTTTCATTCTAGTAAGTTTTAAAAGAATATTTTATTACGGCCTGTTAATTGTTTGGAGATTGTTACTTTGTTTAAACCCTAAAATGCATATTTTAAAAGGATATTTAATGCGTATCATGATTAAAGGCCTAAGAAATGTTTCCAAGTTAAGAATCTAAAAATATACAACCCCTAGACCCCAAGTTAGGAGCTAAGTGAAACAAATGTGTAGAGGGTTTCGAGAGCAGCCACCAAGGCCATAAAAAACTTTTGGCTACCTAAAAATCAACGAACCAAGACGCGACACTTTGACTTGGAATTCATCATCAGCGCATTTCTGTGGATTTCAATTTCAATCATTTGGGATTAATTTGGCCAAGGCACAAAGGTCACACATGCCAGGCCAGCCCCTCCCACTCTCTCAGAGCCTCACCCATCTTTAATGAGTCTTTTACAAAAAAAGGATAACGAGGCAGACAAGACACAAAGTCCTTGCTCCCCGGATCCGCTTTAATGCTTCCACAAAGAACTTAAACCGCATAAATTTACATTTAAATCTACATTAACGAATGATGCATGATGTATGTATGTTGTTTTGTTTTGAATAGCGAAGGATGTGTGCTTCCCCTAGCCGGTCCTTGCGTTCAAAATGGGGGTGTCCCGGAAGTGCAGCTCCAGAGATGTGGGCGTCTGTTGGTACTCCACCACCACGATGCGGTTGGAGCCCACCTTCAGAAGCGGCGACGGAACGTACAGGGTGATCTGGGGTCCCACCAGGGGCCAGTACCTTCCGAGATTTTCACCGTTCACAAAGACAATGCCCTTGCCCCATCCCGACATGTCCAGATACGTATCCGCAATGTTCGCCTGGGTTTGAATTTCCAGTTGACCATAATAAATGGTGGGTCCTGACCGCAAAAGTGTTCTCAGCTTTCTTGGCTCTGGGACATCCTGACGAGCTGCTCTTTTTGATTGGGAGATCAGCTGCTCCAGGCTATCGTAGGATTCCAGAGGGAACTTGGTCATGTTCCAATTGCTCAGAACTTGCTTGTCCAGGCGCACATCTCGCAGGATACCCTTGAAGTCGTTGATCTGGCGACCGTAATTTAGGCGTCCCTGATTCTCAACAAAAATCTGAAGCCTTCGCCCGGCACTTGCACTGATAGGTAGATCAAAAACGGGTATTTCCCGGGCCAGCTGACCCACGTACTCCCCATCCACGTACACATAGCCACGGTCCGCTAAGCCCGGTACGCTCAGGATGCTGGGATCACGCTTGAAACTGGGCAGACGGGTTTCGTACAAAACCAGACCAGAGTATTGGTTTAGCGCTTCGAAGCTTTGGGGCTTGGCGGATTGGACAAATCCTGTGGACAGGCGCTGTCGTGCCTCCGCGGAGAGTAAATTGCAACAACTGGTCAGACGAACGGATCCGTAGTTTCTCTTTGGCACAGGACCGGGAACGGGGACGTTTGGCAAAGGCAAATACCTTCCAATAATGCGACGCAGAGCCTGGTACTTGGACGTGGGATCGCCGGCTTCCGTCATTGGTGCATCGTAGTCGTAGGAAGTGATGTCTGCCAGATACATTCCAGGTCCATTGTCGTTGGCGCCGGCGGTGAAGCCAAAATTGGTGCCTCCGTAAAACATGTAGAAGTTCACACTGGCTCCACTATCCAGCATGTCACTGAAAAAAAAATTAAAACATGTTATTATATTTATAAAAAAATGTTTCCACAAAGCACCGGATATAAACAATGAATATAAACATTTTCAATGCCAATAAGTCTGTTTAAACAAAGCGATTCACTTTTGAGAAAAACCCTAGAGCTCTATAAAACATAAAAGAGGTTGTTCTTTGTTTAAACATTTCAAAACTTTCCTTTGTTTAAAAGAAGATTCATTAAAGTTGTTGTTAATAAAACTTACACAAAAGTCCCTGTAATAGAATCCGTGCTCACATTGGCCATTGGCTCTGTCCAGTGGGTCAGCCAACCCGGATAGTATTCAGCATTGACCAGCGGTCCCTTGGCCTGATAGCGTCTTAGCTTGGCCCAGATGGGCTTGAGGTCAGCTGTAGCCCCAAAGTCCATGGTGGCCAGGACATTTTGGATCTTTCCGCAGCGCAGAACGCTGGGGCCATCGTTGGTGAAGAGCACTGCCTTACCCTTGACATGACTCTCAGTCTCATCCCGCAGCCAATTTCGGTAGTTGAGATCGCAGGCAAAGTAGGAACCGTACTCGTTCTCCACCTGAACCATTATAATGGGGCCTCCGTTACCGTACAGATAGGGGGCTATCCTTCTGAAGAGTTGGTTATACCAAATGCGAACCTCGCTCAGGTAATCTGGAAAAAGAGATACAAATAAAATCCGCTGTTGGAAACAATCCTTTAGAATCCTTTTCTACTTACTGACATCTGCAGTGCGAAGTTGAATTCCAGGGTATTTGTGGAGCAACCAATAGGGAAAGCCGCCCATGTCGCGTTCTGCACAGATGTATGGGCCTGGACGCAGAATAACTAGTAGATCCTCTCCGATTGCCAGTCGTATAAAATGCTCTAGATCCGCTATTTTGTCCCACACATAAACACCATCCTTTGGATTGTGCAAAGACCATTCCACATAGCTTTTAAAGAAATAAGGAAGTGCTTTAATATGGGATTTCTTTTAACAAACTGATTTTTAAATCTTACGTGGTCACTGCATTTAGGCCAGCGGCTCTCATTGTGCGAAGATGCCTCTGCCAGGTGTCGGGATGGGCACGGAAATAGTGGAAGGATCCCGCAATGAAGCGGAAGGGCTTGCCATCCTTCAGGAATCGATCGTTTTCGTAGTCCACTGTGAAAGTGCGATTGGCTGACACTGTTCCCAGCAGCGAGAGCAAACCCAAAACGGCCAGCAAACAGATCTTCATCCTTGAAGAATTATAAATGAACAAACAAACGTAACTTTTATTTTACAAACTCTAGAAGAAACAGGTTCTTCAATACGTTATTTGAATTCCATAAAAAAAGTCACAAAATATAATGTAAAGTATTTCTGAACTGTGTCATTTGTAAGCCACACAATAAAGTTAATTTAAAAATTTAGTCGAATTACTTGGAGATTTATTTTAGGTGATTTTTGAATAAATCGTTGCCATTAAGAATCAATTGAAGATGCATTATTTACGATTGTTTACGTCGAGTGCAAAGTCAACTTTAGGAGAAGGCTTCCCACGTGTGGGGAAAGTAAACCCACAGCCCGAGAGAAATTAATTTCTCAATTGTATTCCTACACGGAATGTGTCTTCCGGCTAGTCCGGATTCCCAACCCGTTCCGCTTCCTAGTAAACCAAACTAAATCATCTCAGTCCAGCTTAGCCGAGTTCAAATCGGTGCACAGACACTGGGAGGCTTCAATTGAAGTTCACGGCTCAATTGCTTAGTGACAACAAAACGATTTAATCTTTTTTGGTTTTGCTTATGAATTTGTTGGAAATTAATTCCATTTAGTCGAAAACTTTTTGGGGCGCACACTGTTGAATATTTCATATTTGGATTCGGCAATTAATGCAAACTCAGCCCAAGCCCCAATGTTTACACTTTATTTTTGGCGCATTATTTTGGAGTATTATTTCGCTTTGCTTGATTGCCGTTCCAGAGCAGCTGCTTTTGTCAATTATGATTGACGTCTTTCACTTCCCCCAAGTAGTCGGACACTTTTTTATAGATTCATTCTTATCGCCGCAAATTTTTTCTTCATTTTATGCGATTTGACAAATGTATGCTACGTGTGTTTGTGTTGTATTTTATTTTGTTGTCCAGATTATATTCGAATTTTTTTCCAGGCATATATGATCTTTGTTATGAATTAAGGCACAGCTTTATGATTCAGACACAACTAATGCTTGGACCTCATATTTTTTGGGCAATTTCCCGCTTGACGAACTTTACCTCTCATTAAGGTGGAATGGCTTTTACATTATAATTGTTTATTTATTAAATATCAATGATTAAACATTTCAAAATCTATTTTCACAATCTGTGTATTAAATCCGAGGGTTTTTGTTTTTACTATTCACTTTTATTGCCCATTTTTCATTATTTTTGTTTGATTTTTTTTTTTACCGCAAACATGAAAGTAATCAATACTTAATAATAATTCTTGATCTTCTGATTGCAAAATATAATTCCCTGTTAAATGTAAAATTATTATTGCAAATAAATATAATACTTAGCCTTGATAACACAAATTCTGAATAAAACCCTGAACTTTGATTTAACCTTTTAATGGAAATCATTTCCACGAAATAAACTCCCCGGAATGGGGAGTCCGATTAAAAGTTATGGAACTGAACCGCGTAGGAACAACGAGTAGGGCCCGTGTTGGGCCCTGTTTATTTTAAATATTTGACCCAATTCAATTATTTGCATGCCCCAAGCCCACCGATCATTCCGATTGCCCCCGCTGTGAGTTCCCTTTAGCTATGCTGATTCTGGGGCAAGAAAGTATGACTTTTGCCCATTGTTTCATGCTCAGGTGGGTGGGTGGCTGAGCGCTGCTGATAATATTCCAACAATACTCACCTCTCGATTCCAATGATTCGAAACTATCAGCGTATATGTTGTGTTTATTTAGTTTGGATCTAGGGCACAACACAAAACAATACAGCAATGCGATCGCGATCGTTAGAGTATTTTACAAGGTAATTGCTGTTCTAGGCGTTCCACCTGATCTGATCGTTACTTTTCGACTTGTTGGGATTTGAGTTCGGTGGTCTGGTTTATATCCGTGCCCACACCACCATCCATTTACCCGATTCGTCCAACGTAACCGGTTCGTACATCAGAGAGCGAAAACGCTGAGAACCCAGAATGATTGTATGTTGTCCAGAATTCCCGATTAAATGCAGAACCGAAGACGACACTGCACACTGGAATTGATTGCTACATTTTGAGCTTAATATTCTGGGAATTTAATAATATATTATCATAAAAAAATGTTTCCTCTAAATCCCATTTACTGCTACTCTTAGTTATAGCCCTAACTCTAAACTTTTTAACTCGAATAGTTAAAAAATTTGGCCGATGTTTCCAAAATTGTATTAAGGCCAACGGTGCACCGGCAACATGAGGCCAGAAGAATTGCAATCTCTCAAAAGAACGCAACATGTTGCCGAAAGAATCGTAACTACTAACATGATTAATTTAAATACTTTCAAACACGAATTAAAAGATATCAAAATTAAACATCAGTAATTAAACCTATTTGCATGTAAGTCAATATTGATTAAAATTGCATTTAAATTATTTTATAAAACATTACAATATTGGCGGTTGGTTGCCAGTAGAAACCTTCAGTTGGACAATATTTGCCGGGAGAATTGGGGAGTTGATTCAAAAGTACAGTCACGGTTCATCTTTTATGCATTAAGTGTGTTTGTTTTTGGCCTCTGAACTTTGGCCTGTTGGCATGCAAAAAGGGTGACACGGAGCCTCATGGAGCCTCAGCCGCAGGCAATTGGCCAGAAAGTGAATTTTCTATGTTGTTTTATTATTAATTTCATACGTTTCTGCCGGGCTTCAGTTTGGTATCCTCGGTTCCCCATCTGTTGCTGGGTCACATACAGTTAGCCTTCCAGCTGAGCTAATATTCGCATATTCCTTTCCACATCCTCCCGCCCAAAAGCCACACACACACACAAACAAACAATGGGCAGGAAGCCAAGAACACAATGTTTTGCCCAAAATGTAAATCTAGGCGAGGGAGGCCTTGACACGTCTTTAATCTCACACGCCTGTCGGCAGTTTAAAGTGTCCTTTGGGATGCCGCCTCACACCGACACACGTATCCTGAAAACTGTGAAACTACAACAGATACACGTTAGGGGTTAGAGAGAGAGTCCTACATAGACAATTAGACAACAGACATGGCCAAGTTAACAGCTTAGGCGCATTAAGGCAGTCGTGGGAGTAGGACTCCGGCCGGACTCGCTGTCATTCCAGTGGCAGGACGTGGCTTGACGAGCCGGTAGCTCGGCAGCAGGTACCTCGAAACCCGGAAGCCAGCCGGCTGTCTGTTAATTTCGCAGTAGAAGGAAATCCAGTGGCATTAGTTGGATGGCATTAGCTGGACGGTGTACAATGGCAAGGCAAGGGTTTCGAGTAAGTAAAAAAGTGATAATGGACCAGTAATACATGACCCAAGCACCAAAAATGATTGGGAATCCTATAGAATCTAAAGCTTAATACAATTTAGATTTCATTTTATATTTACGAATTTCTGAAGATCTTTCATTAGGAATCCCATCGTCTGGTGGCAGTTTGACATTTTGCCTACTGGCATAAAATAATTTATCCTGAAAAAGGACACCTTTGGTCCCCTTTTGCACTTAAGTGTAAAGTTCAACTTTGACTCTAAGCAAACAGAATTTTATGGAGGCGTCACTGATGGGGCTTAAGTGCTTCGGCAACCTGTTGATTCAATTCAAATGCATTTCGTTAAGTTCAATTGAATTGCTCCAGTGCCCCCCGCATCCGCATGTCCCCCGTTTCCAAATCTGTGGCAATGTTTGCTTGTTTGCGGTAGACGCCGCCGGTGGCAATCAATTGAATTACATGTTTGTTGTTTCCTGTGCGCGCATCGTTAGACATTGCCACAGTTTTTACATTCATTGCTCCTGCCGCTGCTCCTGCTGCTGCATCTCCTCCAGCTTTTATGGTTGCTGTTGCAGCTTTGACACCACTTTTTTTTACTCTTATCTATCCGGGGGAATTTGCATGGCAATTTGACTTAACAAGGCGTGGCTGTGACGACAGCAAACCAGCATAATCATGGGTGGCTCCAACTGGTGAGATGCACTTTAAAATATGTGGAAGTACTAGGGCGTTGGAAGCAAAATACTAATCATTAAGAGATTCTATATGGCAAATGCATGCTACATTATTAGCCCCTGCCTCTAAAATATGTTCTTTTTTTTTTTAATTTCAATTGATAAATTATTTTTTTTGAGTACATTTTTCCTTGCAACTATAAATTGCAACAGCAGCAACCGTTACACTCTGCCTCAATTGCATCGCGCCACAGAGCGAGCAATGTTTGCATATGCAGGCTAGAAGCATTCGCATCTTCTTGTAATTCCTCCCCAAAACCCACTTCCTCCTAGTCCTGCCCCCCAACCAAACCGCAAAAAGGTCAAGTAGGAGCCGCCGCGGGGCATTTGGAAGTCTAAGTGCACTACAGAAAATATATGCAAAATGAAATGGAAATAAAAACAAACAAAACCGGAAATGAAATGGAAAAACCTTTTCTAGAGGATTTAGTGGCCTGTATTTTCTGTATTTGTAAATGTTAAATACATTAATTTAACCTTTGGGCATAAGAAATAAATAAAATCGTTAAAAATACGGTTAAGGTTTGTTGCAATCTTTTATGATTAAAGTGAGGTCACTTCTCGACATATATTTATAAATTCAAGAATATTTAATTTATTTATATTGTGATAAAATTAAAAAATTAAAAAACTGTAGTTTTTATTAATAATTATAATTATTTATGTTTCAATTGCAGAAAACCTTTCCAATTTATCTTGAATTTCGACGCCCGCCTAAAAGCTCGCACCATTAAATGCGCAGTCAGAGCGGAAAGATCGCGGTGGCGGTGTTGCTGCTGCTCCTCCTGACAGCGGCGTCCACTGCAGCGGAAGCGGAGCTAAATGGGTCAGGGGACTCCACCGGAGCCAGTACTCTGCCTCCGGGGGCCGAGCAGCTGCGCCGTGTGGTGAAACGGGCACCAACCTCCAGTTTTATCGGGATGCGCGGCAAGAAGGACGAGGAACAGGACACAGAGTCCTCGGATATGTCAGAGGGCAACTGGTTGGGGAACGGACCCGATCCTCTGGACTATGCTGATCTGGACAGCTACTACTCCGAGAACGGACGGCGGCTGAAGAAGGCGCCGCTGGCCTTCGTGGGCATGCGTGGCAAGAAGTTCATTCCGATGAGCATTCGGTTGTCTGGTGTCCTCCAGCATATGGAGGAGGAGCGGCTAAGGGAGAACCTTCTGCAGGATTTTCTAAGCCACCTGACGTCGGACGACAATGGAGCTGGCGATGTGGATAAGCGGGCACCCACCGGATTCAATGGCATGCGGGGCAAGCGCCCGTCCCTCAACGGGGACGATGGCGAGGAGGAGGAGGCCATGGAGCTGCTGCAGAAACGGGCGCCCGTAAACTCCTTTGTGGGCGTGCGCGGCAAAAAGGATGTCTCTCACCAGCACTACAAGCGAGCAGCACTTTCAGAGGTAAGTTCCATTTTTATATTGAAGAACTGTAAATTTAAGACCCTTTAATGGAGAATCTAATCGCCTCCAGTTCTGGCACACTTTCTTTAAAAAGGCGTACGATGTAAGGGGAAAGAAGCAACGATTCGCGGACTTCAACAGCAAATTCGTGGCGGTCAGAGGAAAGAAAAGCGAGCAAGACGGCAACGGCAACGGAAACGGAAATTGGGAGGCTATTGGGCAGGAGCAATACCTGGTGCATCCTTGGCTCAATGTGTGGGGCGACAAGCGAGCTCCCAATGGCTTTTTGGGAATGCGAGGCAAGCGTCCAGGTGAGGTCCTTCATTACTAAGCTTTAATAAAAGCCTCTTTTTATATTTTAATCTTTTTATCCTACAGCATTATTTGAATAAATGGTGCTTAATAAAATCAAACGATCGTGATGGAAGTTCCTCTTAGAGCTACATACATAACTAGGCAAGGCAAAAAGGATAAGGGATCGGATCGGAAGGAAAGAGACGCATTCAAGAAGGACTAAAGAGTGTTTCAAATAATCACAGGGCTGGGGATTATTTAAAACGCGAATACACGAACACACCAACGCACACAAAACAATGCTAAGATTTAATCTGTTAGATGACATTGAATATCAACATAATGCCAATTACGTAATGTAAATGTAAATGTAATTCAAGTTGACAGAAACTTTACCAATTCAACTATTTGCATATCTAAGTGTAAACTCTTAATCAAAATTTCAAGAATCTTAAACTGCACAAGGAAAAGGACAAAAAGAAACGGGGAAACATTAATTTATTTAATTTCATTGTGGTTATTCAGCGTGTACAAGAGAAATATACATAGACACTACACATATAGCACCAATTAATATTGTAAATATTGTATGGTAAATAATGAATAAATATTTATTTCAAAAACTGAAAATGCATCTTTTGGAAATTACTATGTTTCAGGTGAATTTTTACCCGACAAGTCAACAAAACAAATAGCAATTAAACGGAACTGAATCATTTAATAGTCTTCTCACAATTCCCAGAAACACAAAATTCAATTTCATCTACACATGTTTCCTACAAGGTGGCATCTTGTTCACACAAAATACAATAAAAACAACGGAACGGTTTCAAAATATGAGCAGACTCCTAATAGGCTGCTCAGACCCACAGCCGTATAGAAACATCAGTGATTGATGGGTGCCAGAGGTTACGGGAATGCCCAAAAATTCCGAATGCGCAATTAAAACGAAAAACAAGTTCAGGTAAGATCACAGGTCCCCTACAACAACAGGTCCTTACGTTGTTCTAGGTAGGAGATAAATTTTTCAAAAATTTAAAACTGTTTGATGTCCCTTTTCACCTCGTGTGAAAATTATTTACATTATTTGCAAAAAGGTGACCAAAAACTATCAGTTTTGGCTAAGGACCTCATCCAAAAATAAGGATATTTCCTTGGGCCAAAAATAACAGTTTTACGCCACCTATTTTGCAATTTTTCCTTCAATTGATAAAGGGAATAGCATTTATGAATCAGGGCGTTAATACGCGTCGATTTGCATCAAAAATTTTTAAAAGTCTAAAAAAAAAAATATTTTTTCAAATTTTTGAAATTTAGGAAAGGGGTACCATTAAAATTTGCGAAAATCGAAAAAATATTTTTTTTTCTACTTTTAAAATCTTTTGACGCAGATCAAAGCGGAATTGGTTCCAGATTCATAAATGGTAGTCCGTTTTAAAATCGGATCAAAATTATATAAATTATTTGCAAAAAGGCGACCAAAATCCATAAATTTTGGCCAAAAGGAACTTCCCACGATTTTGACAAGTTAACGTGTCTTTTGCCTCAATGGTGGACATTTATATATAGAAAAATATAATTTATCAGGTATCTCTTTCGTTTAATGTTAAAAGAAAGAAAATTACTTGTTGTAGAGTGTTAAACACTTATCACAGCTCACACTTTCACAAATCGTACACGATTTTGGCATTTTCCATTCTCCTGCCACCCGCACATTCAATATTCGGATCGAACCTCGCGAACGCCACCGAAAGTTCTCTTTCTCTGGGGGATCTCTAAGCTCCGCTCCGGCAACGTCGTCGACGTTGGCAGCGACAGCGACAGCGACAGCGGCGGTGGCGGCGTCGGCAGCTTATAAATACCAGCCGCAAGCCGTTCTTGGGCAGATAGTTAAAAAAAGCGGCTCAGAGCGGCAACATCGTCGAATCTGCAATCCAAGAGATACAAAACCGAGTGCCTACAACCACATCGTGAGTGCCTGCGTGCAAGTGTTGAAGATATTTTTGCTGTTTTTTGGGTGGCTGGAGCCAGGAGACTTTGGTTAATTAATTGTGTACGTGTGCCAATTTGTGCAAGGCAAGACAATTGACAATAATTACATGTGCGACGAGGACTACATATTCGCAATTAATGCGTGAAGACAGTGGAAAAGTTTCAACCCATCCAGTAGCCAGTCCAGCCGACGCAACGGTCGGTCCCATCACCTACATACGCGAGTGCAGCGCGGCGTGGCAAACCTGTATTTTCTGGCCTGAGCCAGCTGATTGGCGGCTCAGTGAAATTTCCTCGAGCCATCCAACCAACAACCGAGCCACTCTTGTGATTACAGCCACTTTCAGCTAGACTCATTTGGTTTCTCCTGTCTTTAGCTCAACATTGTGATACCAAACATGACACGGCTGTGGGCTTGCCTGCTCCTGCTGGGAGTGGGCCTACTGGCAACCAGATCCATCCAGGCGGTGCCCTTCTATGGCGAGTGAGTATCTTTGACCATTTTACCATCAAATTGTAGTGTTTGTTTCATGCACATTTCACTTTGTAGTTTGAGATTGGTTTCTAACAAACATTGGCATCCTCTGATAAGGCATGAACTTAGTGTTTGATGTTATCGGAATGAGACACTAAACTTTGAATAGTAAATTGCTTGAGCACAGTTCTCATGTCCCCTTGCGGATCCATCAAAGCACTTAGAAGTAATTAGGAATTTTCTAGAATCAACCAATCATTAGTTGCTAACTAATCCTAACTATACCCCCAAAAAACCATTTAAAAGTAGAAGGCGAACTCTTTTAAGTGGTTTCCTTTCATTATTAATCTAATGTCTCAGAGTAATAAAACATTTATAAGACGTGGTTGCCACGATGTAGAACTTGTTAACCGGTTTCATCATTCAATTGATTCAATCTCCCATATTCATGGCCTTTTGGACTCTAAAATTGATATTTGCAATCATAAATCAGCGATTCTTAACATTTTCATATATTTGATATTTTTATTAATTAAATATTTTCATTATATAAACATCAAGTTCATAATGTGTAGTACAAATAATAGATCGTCTATGAGATCCTACTCTTTAAGAAAGTATAACATTTCAGTTCAATCAGCGAAGCAGATTCTGAGTCGGAGGATTCACCGGAGTCCTCCCCCGAGTCCTCAGATAAGTCCAGGTGAACTATCCAAGATCCCCCACACCCCGAAGCTTATGGCCACAACGCCTTCATTCCACAGTAGACTAATAGTTGACAACTACTTATCAAAACACACAAAAGACGTTGACATGGGAAACACCTTAAACAATCTTTTCGAGTTTCAATATTTATGAGTGTAAGCAAGATTAATGTTCTTTGGCCAACACCCCATAAAACCTGGCTAATACCCGGGTTGAGTCTTTTTTACGACACTTCCCAGCCCGGCTCAGACAGCCCTGTTTGTTCTGGGAGAAATTTCGCCCGCTAAAAGAAACTGCAAATAAAGTTGACCGAAATGTTTATGGCACTGGATGAGGGGGAGGAGCGAAAGAGGGCTGGAAGAGCTAAAAGTTCCCCCAGAAAGAAAGTACCAGGCCCGGCGAGAATTGACCCAAATTGATAAACCTTAAACTGAAACTGTTGAGGCCACGAAAGACAATCTCTTGGGTTTTGAAAGCCATCGAATTTGGTTTTGGGAACACCACCAATCGAGCTTAACCCTGCAGTTCAAACGGATCTCGGCCGTTGCATTTATCTTATTTTGCAAAAGATATTGCATTGCCGGCAGAAAACAATGTGCAACCAAAGTGGGGCAACACCGCGGGACTTGGGTAATCCAGCTTAAGAGATGATGTAGATGCTACAGCAGTGCCACAGATCTCTTCCTCCGATCTCTGCCACACTTGGCTGACTTTGCCGAGTTCAACCTTTGAGTTCAGGCCGCCTAAGGGCTCATCTTTGACACAATTCTCCAACGGTTTTGGCCCTGAAAGCAATTGACATTTGACACCTCATAAAGTGCCACTTTGTAGCCAGGTAATATTCCCAAAAAGTTTATAATCTGCCCTCGAACTGGGTCACCCACAATTTGTTTTCGTTTTCGCCTTTTCCCCCTTTACGCTCTCTAAATGTTTTGATTCTGCCTGCCACGGCTGCGCTTTAATTAAATCAAGCAGCCATTCGGTTGGATCCCTCCCAGCCCCTCGTCCCGACCATTTCCCTGGAAGCCTCTGATTCCACTGCCCTGTGGCCAATGACTTTCGCTTTGGCTCCAGGCGGACAAAATCTAGTTTGTTTACATATTTTATTTGTTTTCTGCATTAGCTATGCATTCCATAAAATGAATATTCGGAGTGAATCATTTAGAAATGAGTTGGAGGAAACCAAAAAATCCCCTAAAGTTAAGTTGGAGCTACAAAACAGGCTTTTAAATAGGTGTGGGGGCGTCTATAATGACTTGAAATTCTACCTTTATTTTCAACGAACAAGAATCATTTTAAGCTCAAGTTCTACAAAGTATCTATTTGAACTATGATCAAATAGACAGAAGTGATATAAAATGCATTTGACACAGATACATTCTGGTTCTGCTGAGCTCAGAAAGACAATTATTGGGCCAATGACCAAGCCTCGAATCGCATTGTCGGCTTAAAAAGCCGGAGTCTACGTCGAAGATCGGCTAAGCCGCTTTAAGCCCTACCACGTCCCATCTGGATGAGTCATATTATAATAAAAAAAAAGCCCCGCACTCCAAGCTGAAAAAAATGAAACCCTCTGGGCAGAAGAGCCCCAAGCCAGAAAGCCAACAAACGAATAAATTGTTTACGTTTTGCCTTTTCGAGTATTATAGTTTTATTATTTATTTCCCGACAGTCTCGTTTTTTCTGTTTGTTTTTTAGCACTTATTATAAGCTTATTTTTAATTAGCTTCCGCGGTGCGAATTTTAATGACCCGCAGCCAAAATGATTTAGAAACACAAGTCATAGAAAGTGGAGTGTGAGTCAATCGGACATATTCCGCGTACACCCTAGACTGGATTTGGAATGCAACAAGAGATCAAAATTCGTTGACATAAATCTCAGTTGATGGATGACCAGTGCAGGAACATTTCTCAAGATTTGTTGTGATTTTTTTTCTTGGACCATTGTTTCGGGCACTTAAAAAGTTATATTCATTTGATTCTACATTGAGTTGGACCAAGAGGCACTTAATATGCGGCTCAGGCAAATGCTGCGCAAAAACCAAGCTAAACAATGAGCACGATCAGCATATATAGTACACATACTCGGTTCTACCTAGTTATAGAGTTGAGCTTCTTTTTATGTGAGGGAACAACGAAAGCATATGAATTATTGGGCCTGGGTTCCGTTCCGTTTCGTTCGCTGGGGGTTCCGTTCACCATGGAATTTGCATGAAAAGACACACAGAAACACACAAGCATACAAAACACTAACCACAACACTCTACGCCCCCTCCCAACAACCCATCGATTTGCAGCTTTATGCCACACTTAACCCACCCATTGCCGCTGCATCGCACCCTGTTCGCACCACTTGCCCCGCTCGAACCGCTGGCTCCGCTTGAGCCACTGCATGCCCAGGCCTCGCAGCGTGTGGCAAGTGTCTGGCCCGCCCCCGCACCTGCCCCCGTTCCATTGGCCCCCCAGCGCCAATCCTCTCACCTGTTGCCCATCTTCAGCAGCAGCTATGACACCGAGTTCGTGCCACTGGAACATCAGCAACCGCCGCCGCAAGGACGACAGGATGTGGGCAGCCCTCCGCCCGTTCAGGCTCCAAGTGGAGTAGACCAAAAGCCATTCAGTAAGTGTAGCTTTTCTAAAATATTTATTTTGTAACTACACAAAATATATTAAACTTTTTTTATTTTATAGATGTGGATGCCATCACCACAGATGTGAATGCCCCGAATCCGGCCATATTCTTCCAGCAGTCGTTCCCCTTCTTCGGCAATGAGTTCTTCAATTCCTTCGGTGGATTCGGCTTTGGAGCTGCCCAGGAGCCTTGGTGGAAGGGGTGAGTTAAAAGTCGGATCCGGAACCACTTTCCGGCTCCCCTTGATCGCCAAAAAAGCCAAAGTTATGGTCAGTAAAGTCGCTTCTTTCCTAATCGCCGCACACGAGTGATTCTGCGTCTGGGTTGGCTGTTCTTGGCACTCGACCATTAGGAGAGCACAATGTCAAGTTCATTCGAGCTATTAAAAATGATTGGATTTTTCCTCAATACCATTTTTTTTTAATTTTGTAAAGTTTGTTGGCTTATCGCCCATGTAGCGTCCAATCGAGCATATCAATTATAATACATTGATGTACTTAAATCATTTTCAGTTGAAGATTGCTCCCAAGCGAATGGGAATATTAACAGTAGGTTTAATTGTAATGTTATTTAATTGTCCAGACACCTGGGCTTTTGTATCTATATACGGAAAGTTAACGAATATATATATAGTGCTTACTATATAAATTGGGTAGGCGAATGACGAGCTTGCACTTTTCTAAATTGTGAAATCGACTTGTCAACGTTTTCACTATATGCGATGCGAGTTGTACGAAACGAAAGTCCGAGATGTGGCAAATTGAAAAATTAGCTGCATAAAGGCCCATGTATCTAGATATATGTACATATATACCGAGGGATATACATATATACGAAAATCTACGGTTCAGTGAGAACTTTCTGAAAACTACGCACACAATGAGTTTGCATTCAGAAACAGAAGTACGAACATTTCCATATTTGAATTGATGGGCTGGCAAAGCTGTTAAGCAAACACACTACTTTACTTATATACAGATATATATCTCTATATACGTAATATGTGAAGTATATAAAATATAACTATGCCTTTTATGAGATATCATTGTGCAAATCCATTCAGCAAACACTCGTGTAGTGACTGATAAATGCCTTGGTTTAGCTTTGATTGGATATTTATTCGGAGATATATATCCACAATTTATATAGGGCGTGGAGCAGAGTGATGGGGGTACATTGACATTGCGATTTGCATGTCGTATATATGACTAATTTATTAGCGTTAAGAATCTAGCTTTGCCACATAATCAATTTGAAAAAGAAATTCTAAAAAAAAAATTATCAACCACGTAAAAATTAGTACTTGGATACAAATATCACATTTACATCAGGTCGTGTTTAGTTAATTATTAAATATTTTTGGGTCAGAGAATCATAGACAAAGCTCCTTAAAGATGGATCTGCTTAACCATAAATAGTTCATTACAAATCAAGCAATAGCAATATTAGCAAATATATAACTCCATTTACAGTCCCAACGTGTGCACCGAAAAGGAGGAAGACGAGACTGTGGCCACCGAGACGGAGGGTGAGGAAACCGTGGACACCTTTGGCCAGGAACGTGATGGTGTCAGCAGCGTGGTGCGATCACCCCTCTTCGGCCAATTCCAATTCAGTGTTAACTCCTGTGCCGAGAAACCCAACAAACACGTCTGCACCAAGATGTAAGTGGCACTGGAGGGAAACGAAAACAAAAAGTGTAAATGAATCTTCATTTCAGTGTGAATCAAAATGGCAAGAAAAAGACTCTGACTCTGACCCGGCAGTGTTGCTATGGATATGGCCGACCCAGAAACGCCGACTTTACCACTCCTTGCGAGAAGATCGACATCAAGGATGTGGAGATGACCGCCGCCGAAATGGGTGCCAAGCAGTTCTTGGAGAGCGCTCGTAGCTCCGGCGAATTGAGCGAGATGCTGGGCGGTGGCAATGGCAAGAAGGTGACCCTCTTTGTGCCCAACGATGCGGCATTTGTGGAATACCGAGGACAACAGCAGCAGGACAATGTGAGCAAGACTGAACATTCTATATCACAACGATTATATTATCTTTTTCAATTCATAGAATGTGGAGGATGCCAAGGCTGAGGCTTCCAACCCAACCAAGTCCGTTTACAAGCTCCACGCCGTGCTGGGAGAAGTGCAACTAGAGGATGTACCCAATGAGCAGCTGCTCCAGACCGAGCTGCCGGACCAGAAGATCCGCATCAATAGCTACCAGCTACCAGTAGCCCTGGGCCTGGAGCCTTATCGATACGCCGCCAACTGTGTGCCCATCGAGAAGCACGACAAGCTGTCCGAGCAGGCTCTTGTCCACACCCTGGGCGGAGTACTCAAGCCCCTTACCAAGAATGTTATGGATTTGATCAGGGAACGCGCCGACATGTCCATTATGCGCACCGTTCTGGAGAAGACCAATCTGAGTGCCATGCTGGAGGGAGAGAAGCCTGTTACCATCTTTGTGCCCACTGACGCCGCCTTTGAGAAGCTGGAGCCGCATCTGCGACGTGCCCTCAAGGAAGGACGTGGTTGTGCCTCAAGTGAGTTGACAACTTTCCTGAATGTATCCCATAATTTGATAAAAAAATCTTCAATCTGCAGACATTCTGAAGAACCACATGCTGGACCTAACCTTCTGTTCCCTGGCCACCGTTCCTGGAGCCAAGACTACGGCCTATAATCTGCTGGGAGAGCCCCTGTTGCTCAATCGCACCCAAGCTAATGTAAACCAGACCGCACCTTCTGCCATTTCCATCAACAATGTGGCCAAGATTGTGGAGGCCGACATTATGGGCACCAATGGAGTTCTGCACGTTATTGACACTATTCTGCCTACGGAATCAGCCCTGCCCATGACCTCGCTGATGGCCCAGAAGAACCTGACCATCTTCCAGCGTTTGCTGGAGGCCTCTGGATACGATGACCAGTTCGATGACCTGGACAATGTCACCATCTTCGCTCCCACCGACAAGGCCCTGCAAAACAGCGAGTGGGCTCGCATGCTGAAGGAACAGCCAGAGCTATTGAAGCACAACCTGGACCTACTAGAGTTCCTGAACTACCACGTTGTCAAGCCAATGATCAAGACCTGTGACCTGTCCGAGAAGTCGCTGCCCACGGTGGCCGGTGCCAGTGTCCGGTTGAACCTCTACTCCACCCACGCCCTCTTCTCCGACGTTATGAACAGGGCCACCGTCAACTGTGCCCGCCTGGTCCACTTTGATGACGAAAGCTGTGGATCCGTGCTCCACCAGGTGGATCGTCCTCTGTCGCCGCCCAAGAATGTAAGTTTCTTTTATAGTCTTCTACATTTTAACTAAAATACATTTCCCCTTTTTTATAGAACATGCTGAAACTCTTGGAGGCCAACCCCAACTATAGCAAGTTCCTGGAGCTGGTGCGCAAGGCCAATCTCACCCAGCTACTCTCCAATGACTCCCGCAGCTTGACCCTGCTGGTGCCCAAGAACGATGTCTTCGAGGAGTTAACCGAGTCCGGCGAAAGCGCAAGGCCTATGGATGCCGCGGCGCTGGTCAAGACTCACGTCGTGGAGGATGTTGTGTGTTGTGCCGGCATCATCCCCACCAACTGGCCCTTCGTCCGCTCCATTGAGTCCATTTCGGGCCAGCATCTGCGCATTACCCGCGACCGTCGGCCCAAGATCGAGAACGCCGGCGTCACCAAGTGCGATGTGGTGGCCACCAATGGCATTTTGCACGAGATCAACGACATCATTGTGCCCCGGCCGCCACGCAACCAGCAGCGACCCCAGCTGATCCCGCCCGGCGCCGGCTATCAGCCACAAGGCGACTTCGACGTCTTCTTCTGAGGACCACCCGCTATCTCAATCGCATGATATATACAGCACATATTTATACTTACTCTTAACGATTTGTCAACTGATTGGAAGCCTAAACAAGCTTTGGTTTCTCTCTGATGAATAAATTAAAATAAATAGTATTAAAAAAATATATTTTTTTTTGTCTGAGGTATTGGAGGGCTCTTTTTTGATTCATATCTGACTCTTATGCTCATGTTTCCAGTGATTATACTATATATTTCTTATAAGTTTCATTTTGGAAGTATTCGTATTGTCATTTTTTTATCGTCTATATTATAGATCGGACCTAACGTAGAACCGTCTCAGTTTTATAAAGAGCGACAGGTACACGCCCAGACCCAAGGAAAGAGAGATTGAAAAGCTCAAAGAATCTTCGAAGATTCTCTTCCATAAATGTTTTTGAAAAAAAATCATCGACTAAACTCGCTCCTGAGAGCAATTCTTATCGCAGAACTCAGACAAAAACCTGTCAAGCTGGGCCTTTAAAAGCGGGTTCCGCCAGAGAAGGAAAGTCATTTTCTGATTCTGATTTGAGAAAACAACATGTCTGGATCTTTGCCTGCAACATTTGTCAAGGGCTTTCACGATGAAGAGCAAGTGCGTCGCATGGAGTACCGCGAGCTGGGCTCCACAGGTCTCCGGGTGTCCACGCTAGCCCTCGGCGGAGCCACCCTCTCCAACCTATTTGACAATGACTTTGACCGCGAGGAGGGCATTCGAACGGTGCACGAGGCTATCAAGAGTGGCATCAACTACATAGACACGGCGCCCTTCTACGGAAAGTCAGAGGAGTTGCTTGGAGAGGCATTGAAGGATGTGCCCAGGGAGGCCTACTACATTGCCACCAAAGTGGCTCGTTATGAAAGGGATCCGGCCAAGATGTTTAACTACACAGGCGAAAAGGCAAGGGAGAGTGTAAAGAGAAGCTTAAATCTCTTGGGCCTAGACGCTGTGGATGTCCTGCAAGTTCACGACGTGGATGCCGCTCCTAGCTTGGACATTGTGTTGAACGAAACCATTCCGGCACTCGAGGAGTACGTAAAGGCTGGAAAGGCCCGTTTTATTGGAGTTACTGGCTACGATGTGGACGTCTTGAAGGAGTGCGCGGAACGGGGCAAGGGTCGCATCCAGTTGGTGCTCAGCTACGCCCGCTACACCCTGGTTGACAATACGCTGCTGCGCCACATGAAGGCCTTCCGGGAGCTGGGAGTGGGCGTGATCTGTGCCGCCGCCCATTCTCTGGGTCTGCTTACCAACCGCGGACCGGCGGCATGGCATCCGGGCAGCCCGGAGCTTCTGGAAGTTGGCAAAAGGGGAGCGGAGATCTGCCGCCAGAGGGGCGTCGAGCTGGGCAAGCTGGCCATGTACTACACCATGCAACTGGAAGGGGCCAGCACATTCCTCATCGGTATCCCCAACCGTGAGCTGCTGCGGATCAATCTGGACGCCGTTTTGGACGGGCTCACTTCGAACGAGCAGGAGGTCTTGATGTACCTGCGGGAAAAGTAAGTCGAATTTGGGCACAAACTTGGCCCCTTAACTCGCCTTTAGTTCAGATTAACATGCATTCCCTTTTCTGTCTTTATTGCAGCGTCTTCACCAAATCCTGGAGCTGGTGCTCCACACTGGAGACTGTTAACATGTTTAAGTGATTGGATTGAAACATAAATAATATAGTCAAGGACTAATGGATCCTACTATCCACATCAAACTATAGCAAACACATTCCATTCATTAATTAAATTTATATAAAATTGTAACACAGGAAATACAATACGCAACTATTTAATAAATGAAAATATAAATTTTAAATGAAAATTGTTTAAATATGTAGTTACATTGCCACCAAGAGAGCTTGGGAATGATTTCATTTACAATAATAATTATTCAAATACAATTGCATTTTTGAATATAACAGTTGTTGAAATTAATGTTAATGCTAGCTTATCAGGCGCCTATCAATGGACCCCGAACTCCGCTCCTGTAATGTTTTGATGATAAGAAGGCCGTTCTATGTGAGAGCAATGCAATACTATCCTCTAACTAAAAACGAATTTCAACACAATACGAAACTGGTTAAACTGTATTGAAAATTTCTGGAATATTACCGGAGAGTAATCTTTTTCTTATCTTTTGTAATCGTTTTGCAGGATCCAGGAAAGGTCCAATTACACTCGACTTGCACCTTATCAATAGAATTAATTAAACCAGAGAGATAAGATTTTATAAATTCTCTCCTATGCGTTATTGGAAAATCCTCTCTGCCGTTAAGCCAGTGAGAGAAAGTTATGGGAAAAAAATAGAAAATCAAAATGATCTATTTATAATGGTTTATAAATCACAATATTTTAATGCTTCAACTAACGGTAATTTTTTCTTTTAAATTATGCGCTATGCTTTGTACTATCGATAAACCAAAAACAAAGTGGTGCTTGAGTGGAATATTTGCCAACACTTTTTGGTTTGTGTCTGGGCTATGGCTCCATTTAAAATGGCCGAAATAACTTTATTTTTCTTTAAAATGATTATGGAAGGATATACATGGATATATGGATGCATATGCAAGGACAGAAGACGGCCTGGCGGCCTGTACTTGCTTCGCAATTTATGTTTCCGGCATCTTGGAGAAGGAAGAGCTCGACGGAGGCCTTCAGACTAATTGCGCGCCATTGTGGACCTCTAATCCCTCCTTAAACTCTGGTTCTCTCCGGCAGTTTCAAGTGATACGTATCCTTCACCTGCTGCTTCGGCACAGGCTGTCGTAAAGAACTCTGCCTCATTGGCGTCCATTGTTTTGTTTATTTATTTTCGCTTTGCATTTGATTTGGGTATCTGTGCTCCTTGGCATTGTCTGTGGCGCCGTTTTATGTTTCTGTTGCCTACCTGTGGCACTACCTGTTGGGGAACTAGTCTGCCGGGTCCAGGATCAAGTGTTAGGTCCTTTTTGGGGTAGGTCGCGTTAGTTTATCAGTTAGTTTTGCCCTCCCAAGGTAGAAACGCCATTTTATTTTGATTTTAAACATAGTCACTATGCAAGTTTTAATAATATAATGTATATATTTATGTATGTATAGAATTAATTACGTATTAAGTTGAGTCAAATATCCAAGAGTTGTACATATGTATGTGTAAGGTTCCTTTTGACCCTGCAGAAAAGTGAATAGTTATCGAAACTTTCGAAATTGTTTGTCGTCCTGGTGACCCAAGGACATAGATAAGTGCAAGGGCCCTTCGTTCGGTGCTACCGAAGATATGTTAGGTATGTGCTCGCGTATTTAATTCACTTTACCATCCTCTGTTCTCTTCTAGCCTAACTTTCATTTCTACTTTTGATATGGGGGCCTTCCACCCCAATCGACTTATGCTAAGATGCTTAACGGAAACTTCCCAAAAGACCAGGGAAACAAAATGCTTTGAACCACTTATATGGCACAGTACAAGTATAGGGAAAATAGGACCGTAGGTAAAATGCCTCACGTCAGGAGCGATTGAAGTGCTAGAGGAAACAAACATTTAGTTACGTAGTCTAGGAAGGGGTTTAAACCAAGTTACATTACATGCATTCACTAGTCCTAAGTATTTGCCACAGCATATTCCCCCAAAATGTGGATGGCTCCATATTCGTACCTTTTTTAGTGTATTTTGAACTCTCCAACAGCGGCCTGCTGGAACCTAACGACTTGTTTCGAGTTCCTAAAACTAAAACGGCAAACGTGATGCGTTCAGGATATTCAGGCATTGATTATGTCCTGTAACACCCAGTAGGGGTGCGCGGAAGAGCGGAAAAGGTTACGCGTCGATATGCCTAAATCTTTTAAATAAATTCCGTTTTTATATATTGTCATGAATCTTTTGTGCGATCTCTGCGTCAGCTTGGCCTCCTCTAAGCAGCTCCCCCGTAGTACCGATGGGGCAGACTGTAGCGACGATATTGGCCATTTAGGACCAGTTGGTTTCCACTGTAGTCACTGTACTCGTCGGTCTCCTCCGTGTCCTCGATGTAGACGCTCTTCAGCGAGCCGGGAAACGGGGTGACCATCTCCGAGGAGTACGAGTTGTCCACATCCACGTCGGTGGCATCGAATGGATCCACCGACACGTACGAGGCCGAGAAGCCCTTCATCGGCACTGATCCGTCTGTCTTGAAGCGAACCAGGAGAGAGTTGGTCATCGAGATGATGTCCGCAGGAAGCTGCAAAAAACAACAATAGTATTTGGAGCTCTTTTTATATTATTGTTAAGAATATTCCTACCAAGTTGCCGCAGTACTGCCCATACATGGGTCCGCTGGTGTCCTCCATATTGGATACCACCTGCACATAGTCGTAGGTGCAGTTCTCGCTGCTCTCAATGTCAAAGGTGAGGAATATGAGCTGAACGTTTCGGTTCGGAGGCGCCTCGATGGTCCACTCGCAGTCCATGTCATCGTCGTAGGGCATGTGCCCAAAGCTGGCGTGCGAGTAGAATTGTTGGACCTGGTAGTTGGCACGCAGGAAACCTCCACAGGCTGTCGCAAAAATTATAAACAGATTAATGAGGTCCCTCATGTGTTGATTATAAGGACATCTTACAGGTGGAGTGCATGGCCGTGAATCCATTGAGCTGTTTGTTCTTGTCGGTCTTCAGCACCATATACATTTGGTTGGTGGAGGAGGAGATCGGAAAGGGAATCTTGTCGCCACAGAAGCGACCCAGCACCGAACTGGACTCGGATTCGCCATCATAGATGGCTACATTATCATAAGTGCATTCCTGAAAAATAATTAAAACATTATTAGATAATGTAATTATACACTAATGTTTCCCTTACCTGATGCATTTCCACGTTGAACTCGTTAAAGATGAGCTTGATGCGGTGTCCCGGGGTGGTGATGAAGTGCCAAACACAGTCCGCATTCGGCGGATACGAGTCCGGATAGTTGGGGCTGTAGATTCTGCCAAAGGGGGCCGAGATCTCGTACTTGCACTCCCCCTCCTTGCAGTCATGCCCGTTCTCGTGCAGCGAGTATCCATTGTGGCACAAACAGATGTAGGAGCCAATGGTATTACGGCACTCGTGCTGACAGCCCCCATTGTTCACGGCACACTCGTCGACATCCGTAAAGAAGACGGCCGCGAATCCGGACCGCTGGATGGACTTGTCGGAATGGAACTCCACCCTCAGTGCATTGCCCTCCGAGGTGGCAGTGGGCGGAATGGCGCTTCCGCAGAAGGTTCCAATCCGCTTTAGCCGGTTCTCGGTCAGCTTGGAATAGATGGTCACAGAATCGTATCCGCAGTCCGACTGCTGATGCGCCGTGCCCTCGAGGTCGAAGTGGGTGAAATTAAGCGAAATTTTATGCGTTGGCGGGGCAACAATCTCCCAAATACACTCCTTCAGCACCGGATACATTTCAGGGAAAGAGGGCGAAGTAATTGTCCCATTCGGGTACTCGATTACACCGCCGCAGGCATCTAAATGGACAAGGGGATGCAGAAAGAGTCATTAGGACCAAAAGTACATCAGAAGAAAAGTTTAAGAGTTCTAAAAATCAAATATTTAAATTAAATTACAAAAAACTTTGTTAAAGCTGTAACTATTTATGGATTTCATAATTTATTTAAATAAAATAAAATTCGAGTTCCTACCTTCGCAGTGCTTCTTGTCGCTGTGCAACTCGTAGCCGATGTGGCAGCTACACTCGTAGCCTCCAAGTGTGTTGATGCACTCGTGCTCGCAGCCATGGTTCTGGGTCTCGCACTCGTCCACCTCCTTCATGAACACGGCGGAGAAGCCTGCCTTCTGCACCGATGTGTCGGACACGAATTTCACGTACATCGAATTGCCACTTGACCTGAAAGGGGCGCCGAACAAAAGGAAGAGGTGGTCGTGAGCCGGGAATGGGCATGGGCATGGGCATGGAAGAGGGTCCTTCTTTTCAGTGATATACTCACTTCATGTTTGGCGGCGGCTTGTAGCCACAGAAAACGCCAATTAGTGGCGCATCCTGGGCAGGACCGTCCCGTATCTCAACGTAGTCGTACACACAGCTGTCGTGGTTCTCCACCTCGAAGGACTGGAATTTGAGCGCCACTTGGTAGCCCTTGGGCACGGTTATTTTCCAAACGCATTCCTTGTTGGGCAGATAGTCCAGCGGGTAGTTGGGCGACTCCAAA
The DNA here is from genome assembly GCA_018150405.1 of Drosophila varians. Taxonomy (NCBI): domain Eukaryota; kingdom Metazoa; phylum Arthropoda; class Insecta; order Diptera; family Drosophilidae; genus Drosophila; species Drosophila varians. The sequence goes on along the minus strand of JAECWK010000015.1, from coordinate 15,015,545 downwards.
CGGCCCTCGGCATCGTCCACTGACATCTCTCCGCCGCAAACAACTGCCCAAATGGAATTCCATGAACTCACAGTGATCCCCCGGCATTCCCACTTTGTCACTCACCATCGAATTCGGCCTTGAATCCCCGGAATCCCTCACTGCGATGGGCATTGACATAGGTGAGCAGCATACGACTGGACTCGGTGCGGATGACATCGTTGGCCACCTTGCCACAGAAGCGTCCGATAAGAGGCGACTTGGCGAAGTATCCATCCCGGATCTCCAGGTAGTCTGTTTCGCAGTTGTTTGACTTGAAAATGTTCTGGGAAATACAAATAAATTTTAAGTATTTTAAAGAATAATGAACGGATTGTGGGTACCATGTTTTCCAGTTTAAGGACCACTCGCTCTCCATGCGTGGCCGTTATCCGCCACTCGCAATGCTCCGTCTCGTTGGTCAATGCCCCGGCCGTATAGTAAGATGGAGCGGCGAAGATGCCCGTGCTCTCCTGGAAGGTCCGCCCACACTTGGGACACTTGTAGAGCCGATTGGCCTGCGCAATATCCCCTTGACTGAGACGCAACCTCTGACCGATCTCGGGCCGCTTTCGGTCCTTCATCTCTATGGGCAGAATGGTGTCCAGGTAGGTGCCCTTGGAGAAAGTGTTTCGCGCATAATGCATAATAGAATCGTAGTCATAGGCCATCCCCAGCGAGTCCACCTCGTCTGGAGATAGCATGTTAAAGTTATACTCCTGGCCCTTCATTATATTGTTATGTTCGATCATGACATGCTTCTCCCGATCCGGACGGGTGTGCTCGTGCCAGAATCCAACAACATGGCCCAACTCATGGACCACAATTCCGAACTTATCGCAATTACGACCAATGGAGATGGCCTGGGGCCCATTGCCGCGCTTTCCCACAAAGGAGCAGCAACTAAAAATAGTAACAGCGATTAAGGTAAAAGCCTAAGACCTGGAAAGGATACTAAAAAAGTTAAGAAACTCACCCGCAGCTGCGCACTGTGAAGACAATGTAGTTGGGATGGATCTCCGGATTGCGCTCCACAAACTTAATGCACGTCGAGTTCTCCCAGTGGCGCATGGCCTGCTTGAAGAGGGCCTTGTGCATGCCACTGAAGTTGCCATCAATTTCATAGGGAATCACACCGTAGTCCCAAATACGCTCCTTTTTAGCGGTGACAGCCCGAGCCACCCGATGGCGATGCTGCTCCTCCGCCGCCCCATCTTTGGGTGGTGGGCTGTAAAGTGAGAGTGGCAAGTGTTAGGTGCGGATGATTCTGTAGCAAGTGGGAGTGGGTTCTGGGGTAAAACTTTCCACGTGGCGTATGCGTAATTTTAATTGCCAACAGTTTTCCATACATTTTTCACTGTTGTTGTTCGGCACAACTTTTGGCACGCGAATTTCTATTAAAATTCATAACTTTTAACATGCACAAGTACACCCACACACAGAGTGCTATTTAAGTGTGGGTGTGTGTCTGTGGGGCTTGCCAAAATGGCTGCTGTTTGTTTAAAGTTTATGCCAAAAAAACAGAAAAACAAGAAAAGCTTGAATGAAAATGGCCAGCAATTTACAGCGGGCCAGGAAATGGCAACGGAAACGGATGTGGCCGTGGCTTTTCACAGGGCGTGGGAGGCAAGCCAGGGTTCGGTGGGGATTAACAAACTTACTGCGCTTTTGGCAAATCCATTTCGGGCCCGGAGTGCTGGGCCGATTGATTGAATCCTGACGGGGGCGCATGGTTCACATAATGCGTTGTGCCTTGGCCCCTGCGCCGGTGCTGCCGATGCGAGCGGTGCTTCTTGCGTTGCTGGTTCTGTTGGTGATGATGTTGTGGCAACTGCTGGGTGTGGTGGTTCTGGTTCTGGTTCTGGTGCTGGCGATGGTGGTGCCCCTCCCCCACCGGCTGGCTTAGCTCCTCGCGCAACCGTTGCAGCTTGGCTTCGTACTCGGCGAGATGGTTGCTGCGTCTGGGATTGGGAATTGCCATTCCATTATTGCATTTTAAACACTTGCAACGCAATTTACTGTAATAAAGGATTACAGTTTCTCACCTCTGCTTGGGGCCCCTCCGGTGGCGTCTCCTCACGACGCCCCGCGAATGCAAGAAGTCCACCTCCTCGTCGATTTGCATGCCATTGCCCCCCGCATTGCTGAACACATTGGGCAGGGTGGAGCGCTGCTCCGGCAGCGAGGTGGGGACTATCTGCGAGGGGCGACGTTCTGACACAAAGTTGTTGCCCGAGTCGTCCTCAATGTCCTTGTTGTCCGATTGAATCTTGCGCAGGTCGACGTTGCGATGGTAGATCTGTGTCTTGTTGCTGGACTTGTCGCTAATCTCGGCCAGTGTCAGCCTGGCCGGCTTGGGCGGATTGTGACGCCGCTCCAACGGTGGGATCACCTCGTTCTTGTAGCTGGCAGGCTGGGCGTAATCCGAGGGCGACTGGGATCCGGGCTTCACTGGTTCATTAGCACTCTGGGGATTAAATCAAGAGCTCTTGCATCAGATGTAAAGTGCTCGTTCGAATATAATATAAACATATTTCTCTAGTGGCTGTAATAGTGCCAATTAGTAAATGAAGCTCGTGTTTTAGTAATTTAAATATTAGAAAATGTTTTCCCGGAATATGCATTTGTTTGTGAAGAGTAAACAAAGGTAGTAAGCAAATTCTTTGGAAACTCCGAAGTTTGTAACATGACTACAACTCCAAATATGGATTTCAAAAGAAAGAAAATAAATAAATATAACAAAAATTCGTTTCTTCACTGACCTGACTTTGCGGTTGACCCGGTCCGGCCGTCAGATTCACTGGACTGGCACTGGGCAGCTTGGTCTTTTTGCGGATAATGTCGGTGAGGCCCTCCTCCTCCACTTGCAAGCCCTCGTGGTAAACCTCCTGCTTAAGCTTCTCCAGATCCAGCTGGAAGGTGGCATTGAACTTGACCGGGCCACGAACTGGGGCGGACGGTGGTCCTGGAGCCGGAGCATCTGCCAGCAGCTGCTCGACGTCCTGGCGCTCTTTCTCCTCGTCGTCGACGGGTGTGTGGGCTACCACCGGGACGGACTCGCCCTCCGGCAGGGCAATGTCACCCATGAAACCGCCTGGAAGCACACAGATAAAGCAGCTTAAATTAGGGGCATTATGGGCAGCAGCAGGAGCCATAACTTACAAATTGTTTTTAATTATAGGCGACAAGGCGAAAAGCGTATAAATTTTTATTTTAATTGAAATTTCATGTGGCTGTAAGCGCCCAGACTTGGTTGGTTGGTTAGCTGGCAGGATGATGCTCCCTGGTGGTAATTTATAATTCGCACTGACAACGTCCCCCGGTCATGGACATGGAGATATAAAGCCATGCCCGTGGCCTGTTGCCCTGACAGTTATTTCGCCAGGCGGTTGGATAGACACACTCTGCATATCCATTTAATCAGTGCATCAACGCGCAAAGGACAACGGATACCGGACGACCGGACTTTCGGACAGATGATGCTTTTGTTTTCCCAAGCTCCCAAACTTGCCCAACGCGGCGTATACGCAATGTAAGAGCGAATGTGTGGCATATGGGAGTGTGTGTCCATGGCCCACATGTGGCCACTGGCCGGCCGGAGCAGCAGGACCAGCAACAATAACAGTTAACAAGCAAAATATGAAATTGTTTCCCTGTCTGCCTCAGACATGTTAAACAAAATTAATTAAGTGCGTTTGCACATTGCAAAAAAAAAAAAAAAAAAGAAAATAAAAGCAAACCAAATAGACATTTAATTCAGGAACCGAAGACCACAGACTCTATCCTAGCCGGAGTGAATGTTTTAAATGAATCATTTTAGACCATCTCCGGGAAGGATAAACATCAATCTCTATTTTTCATGGCAAAACTCTGACAGGCGAAACACTGGTAGCTCAGCCATGGCTGGAGCAATTCATTTACCTATAAAAACTGTCTGAGTGCCGGAGCTTGGATGGTTGGATGGTCGGAGAGCCGAGCTTAATTCAAACATAAATAAAATAAAATTGCATTCGTGCTATTTACACGGCAGAGGCCCAGTGAAGCCCACTCGAGTGGATCAGGGCAGCCAGTCCGTGATAGGGCGGCATTAATGTTAACGCCTTTTGACTTCTCGAGCCCGCTCACCGTGCCCCACATTCCCATCGGTAGATGCTTCCGTTTTCGCCTTCACTTATTCCAACTCTGACTCCCAATCCGGGTACGAATCCCCAAGTTCCGGGTGAGCTGAGGGAAAGGTAGCTGGCATATACGGTAGCTGGCAATTCGATTATTACAACTGCAGGAACGGACCCAATCATCTTTGGATGCTGCTAACTTGTTGGCAAGTAGGTCAGAACAAGTGGGAAAGGCCGTAAAATCCATATACACTTGGCCAACACAGCCCTCTGGGTAATAATCATGGATATGTGTGTCACTTGAAGAAGTAATTAAAAAAATACGTAAGTTTTAAAGTGGCATCATTTTTGTTTTTAGTGGCTTTCGAATTGTTGCTTTTTTCCCCTTTTTGTGGCTTTTTGGGGGGTGCACTAGTCTTTTGTATAAAATAGGAAATTAAATATGAACTGGCAGAGGTTGTCAATCATTGAATTCCATAAAAAAAGGAAAATATTTCGGTATTCGATATTTCAATCGTTGGCAAACGCAATCCGAACGCCATAAAGTCATTTGCCAAAACAACAAAAGCAAACCATGAACTGTCATCTGAATGAAATGCAATCGAGTATCCAAAAAATATCAAACTATGGTTACAAAGCTGAAATTTTCCACTATACATGGAAAATTATCTACGAAGACGTCATCTGCTCAAAACCCAGTACCACACATCAAATATTAAAGCTACGACAACGATTCGAATTTAAAATTTGAATTAAATCATACGTCAGGATGAATCTCGGATTTTTTATCTTATCCCTTTATACAAATGCCACCGCCTTTGGCCCGTTTCCCTTTTGTTTTTGCTGCAATTGCTGCATGTTGACTTTGAAAATATATCGTATTTACATTTGATTTAACAGTCAAACAAATTTCTAGAATTGCGCAAATATTTACATACCCAATCTGAAAATCTGCACAACAGTGCGAACACGTGTGCCCTGTTGTGGATTAAAAATATATACATTTGTACATATGTGCTGTGTTGTAGCCTCGTCTTGCTTGCTCTGCACATATGAAATTTAAATTTAAATAAAACACAGCAGCCCGCGCACGCCCCACATGGCGTATGATTGATTCAGCCGTGAGTCGCCTCGAAGGCAGGGATTTAAACTAAAACTGGATGAAAGCCAGCCAAGCAGTCCACGTACTCCGTTGGCATTTAATTCCGTTAACACTCACCCAGCTGCTAGAGCAAATAGAGCAAATGGTGGCAGCAATAAAAAGACGCTGCACTTTGCGAGGCACAGCAGGCGAGCAGCCGAGAAAACTTGCCGCATAATGCGTCACAAAGCCGACGCAGGAGGCCAAAGCTGCCACCGGATTGTCCGCCCACACAAGAGAAGTGCTAACAGGTCAAAGGAGACTAAAACGGAGTGGAAATGGCAATGGGAATGAGAATGAGAATGGGAATGAAAAGGAAAGCATCCAATGTGCGTAGAGGTTCGTCTGAAATTTCATTACATTTACGTTAAATGCCTTTGGCCGGTCGTCCGTTTCATTCAGTCTGACTGGCAGACAAACAGTTGGCACAAGTGAAAGTAATTAAATTTTTGAACGTTGCCAGCTCCGCAGACGCTGCATCCTCGGTCCAAGCCGGCCACCCACGGTTTAAGTCCACCTACCTTATCCCCTTCCTCATCTTCATCCGCATCCTCATCCTCATCATTCACACTAACGAACTGACACACGAAACGTGCTGTTTTAGAGGGGATTTCGGGTTTGAAAACTGTGCTGCTTCCAGCACTGACCAGTCGCTGGGGCCCGTAACCCTTTAATGGCGGCCACAAAAATGTTGGGTTGCACTCGTCCCGTCTAAATTCGTGCCGCCCATGCGGCGTATGCGTAATGTGGCAACAAGGATGCCCACTTTATGAGCTTCGCCCGGATCCGCGCTCGCTCTGTGAATACCAGTTTAATTAAAAATAAAACCCAACTAACTCCAGCTCCACCTCCTTGGGTACATCTGATTATTCGCTTTGGGGCAGAGCTTTATACGTGCGACACAGAAACAACACAAAAACGGCGGCAACAGCAACCGCAGCAGACACGGGGAGGCTAGTTGCCACACTTAACGCATTGCCAGCAACATGGTCCGAGGATGGAGGATGGACGATGGATGGGACGATGGAAGCTGGACCATTTTGTGGGTCAAAAGCAAATAATTGAAGAGAGCACGTTGCGCTGCCCGTCAACTGATTGCCATTGTTGGGGTCAGGCGGGTCACTCGCATTCATTTCACCTTTTTTTCTGCCCTCCCCCCGATTCCAGCCCAAGTCCTCTGTATATTTTAGGTTTTTTTTTGTTATTTATGGTTTCTGTGCTCTTTTGCGGATGTCAATACAGAGCCGGCTGCTGTGTCATAAAATAAAATACGAGTATGTGAGCAAATAAAACACAAGCGATTAAACAACAAAATGTATGTGAGGCACAAAAAGGTTTTTGGTTCGCCGATTATACGAGAAAAAAACACTAATTGGTCTACGCTTTTTGGGTTTTATAAACTCGGCTTTCAACTTGGCAAATCTTAAACTGTTTCCTTTGTTTGTGGAAAGTCCGTGTCTTTAATATTAAATATTGTGTGCAATTTTGTGGAAACAACTGAATAAGTAATTGTAATTCACTTGAAACAAATAAACAAAACTTGAGATTACTTGGGATTAATATTTTAGTTTCGGAAAGGACGAAACTCAATCTGCAATCTGTATATTAGGTTTGCAGCCATTAAATAAAAACAAATAAGCTTCTTTGTAAAAGAAAGAAATATGCTTTCATGTGGGGTTTATCCGGAGGGCACATGACCCAGTCTCGAACTATTGGCCTTGTCGGACTAACTGGCTGACTGGCTAACATCTTTGGCTTTTAAATCGCTGGCAGCGTTTTGAATATCGCTGTAATTATGCATAATCTGCTGTGGCTGTGGGCATGTTTACTGAACTTATGGAGCATGCAGGAACCGGAAATGCACACATATACACACACTGCAAAGTGTGTGTGGGGGATTCCCCTTTTCGCATTCGCATTCGCATGGGGGGTGGGTGCGTATTAATTACCGTAGCCATAACAATGAAATTCAATTTGTTGGCTACGCCCCGCGGCCATGTTAAATGGGCGGACACACACAAATTCATCAGGCCGGGAATTATGTTTTGATAGGCGGCCGACGAGCAAACAGGACGTAAACCGAAGGATATTCAGGCGTTGCTTAAATTAAAGATGAAATCAGGGCAAATAAAGGCAGACAAATAAACCAGACATCCAAAAACCCCCACACAAACACCAAAACATAAGATGAATCGCATACGGATGCGGATGCAGAGGAGCAGACAAACAGCCGGACAAACGGAACGGAAGGAAGGATGAGCAAAGGATAGGGATAGGGGTAAGGGTAATGGGTAAGGGAGCGACGAATAGGAATACATATATGGTTGGACAAACTAATCCGGCAGCAGCAGAGATTGCATGAAGACCTCAGCCATTAGCCCGCCTGGCCAAAAGCAGCATTGCGAATTCTACTACGAATAGTTCCGGCGCTTTTGGCCCAAAACTGACTGGCCGTGATGGTGACGAGTGACCCGGCAAGCGATTTCGGATTTGTGCACGATTTAGGCTCCGGCTTTGTTTGCTTTTTATGGGAGCGTGTCTCCTGTGAGTGGGATTTTTGTTTGTTTATTTATACTGGCCATGTGCAGGATTTCCCCATCCCTCCCCATCCGTCCAAACACGGTACGCTTCATTGGAGTGGCAAAACATTTGATAAACGAATCAAAAATCGATGTCAATTGTATCTATAATGTGAGTGGTAATCACCAGTCGGGGGAAAACAAGCGAATTAAAAATGGAGTCTAATGAAATGGAAGTGTTTTCGGAATTGGTTATATTTGATTTCTATTTGAAACTTCATTATCAAATATACTTCTGATAGCTAAGATGAAGCTTAGACCATCTGAATGGCCCAGAGTCTTTGTTTTTAGTGTATCCTGCATCCGGTGCATGGTCCAGACTCGGCTTATAAAACCACTGACGGTCGTGTGCTCTCATGTCCATGGCCCTAAGTGCCCTGGCCCCTGCCATCAGAGTTGCTCAATTCCCTCAGATCCTCTTAGCGGGCCAAAATCGCAGATAGAACTTTGGGGCAAAACAATAGAGGGCCAATGTTTGAGTTCCCGCAACAGATTTATGATGGACAACTGCGTCGAAATATTTATGCAGCTGGATGTGGCTCCGGATTCCGCACTCTCAGCCACTGCCACTTTTCACCTACGGCTGCGATATCTGTGTGTATATACATATATGCATCTATAAAAACTATTTTCCATTGCAGCCGTACAAATAGAGGAGCGAAAAAAATGCGGTGAACATGCTCGGACATTGCAGCTCGTTGGCAAAAAGAATTTTTAGAAAAACTTTTGGCTTGGAGCGCGGAATGGGAGATAGAAATACACACATACTCCTATATATATTTTTGGGAGTGTGGTTTTTCAATTGGAGACGTGGCCCCATCACACACAAAGTGAACAACAACACCACCAGCGGCCATATTTGTATGATGTGTGAATCCGGGAATTGAATGTGCAGTTCACCTACTCAACTCTGGCTGGCGCTTTATTGCCGCTGAAAGTCTGCTGCCTGCAGTTCAATAAACTCTCAAAGCACCCACTCCACCCAGGCCACACTAGACCCTATCCCCCTTGCCTTTCACTTAGATGCGTTTTGTTCACCCAGGAGCAGCGCCATTCCAAGCGACAGCTTCCGTCCCGGCGTTTGGCAGTTGCATCTGATAATTGTGCCATCAGCAGTGCCACCGTAGAAGTTGTGTCGGTGTCGCGTTTATTTTCGTACATTTTCGTATATTTTCGCACATCCCAAATAAATGATGCCAAATTAAATGCAGGCAGTTTGTTGCAGAAAAGTCTGCTCCAAATATACATAGAGAGTTGTCTCATATAGCAACCTTATGTTTTCCATAACATTTAAAAACGTTTAAGGACCCCCAACCGAATTCTTCATCAAAACAATTCCACAACAATCTAAAATTAATTATATTATTTATATGTTTTCGCATTCGTATCTCGTTTTAAATCTGGGAATCGAATTGGTAACCAACTTTATGATATATTTTGTCTGCTCATGTGCATGCACTCATAATACTAATGAAAAAATATTTCCCCAAAATACATAGAAAATCGTATAAAGGACTGAACCGCTGCAAATGAAGCTCTATGCACGCTTGGCTGGGTTTTTCCTCAATTGGGTTTTGCTTTGGCATATGAATTGAATATTGGATTCTTGGCATTTGCTTTGTTGTATGACCCTGCAAAAAATGGTTGGAGCCACAAAAAAAAAGTAAACAAAAAACGGAGAACGCATCCAATTTGTCTTTGGTCTGTCGCTTTGGCCCCAAAGCTCATGCTGAGAAGAGCTCAGCCCAGCAGGGAGCTTCAAGAATATGGAAACTGAAATGCCAATCACAAATTGAACCTATGTACATCCTGATTGGGGGTCACTGGGAACTGGTGTATCTGGGACAATCGCTTCGCTGGCTAAACAATTAAAATCACATTTACAAATTTAAAATGCGATTTGCATAAATTACGCCGCTCCCACAGCTGCAGGCGCTCACAGGAACACATATGGAACACGGAACACATAGTACATATGTACATTTTTGTTATGTATGGCCAAAATTTATGTATGTGGCGAAACATAAGCTCCATTTTGTGGCATTATCTGAGCAGCTTTTGAGCTTGTTTGCGTTGCCTGCTTATTTATGCCAATTTGCATAAACAATGATTGCAGCATCCAGCACACAGCATACACCAGACAGCCCAGCCCGTCGACGATAACAAATTCTGGCAAACAGGTTGCTCAGACACATGGCAATTGTTTGTGCTCTGTTTGTATGACGGCATCCAGAATCTTGCTCTGCTGTTTGTTTAACCCATCAGGATACACCCACACACCCTGCCAGCGCTGAGAAGTATGCTGCAAAAAGTTTTTGAATGCAGCTGAGCCTTTTTGAGCGCGCCATTTTGCAACACACACATGCCATGCCGCACTCACACACACATAATTCCCCTTTCGGGCGCCCTGTCACTCTTGTTGGCATTAATTAATTATGTAAACAGTTTAAATGCAAGTTTATTTTATTTACACGTGTTTCTGGTTGTTGTCAGGCCGGGCCGGGCCAGGCCGGCCATTCCATGCCGTTTCAATAAATGCAATTTAATGCAGCTGAAAATGCAATGGTATCAGTCGCAATTTGTAAATGCCAGCTACGGCGAGTGCAATATAACTGTCAGGTGGACAAAATCCTGGTAGAGCCAGTCTTACTGGCGCAGTCGATTGCTTCGAAAATCCCCTGCGTTGAGTTTCGGACCAAACACGAGTCTCAGACTCAGCTGCAGCCTCTTACTGTCGGCACTTCCGATTTGCTAACATTTCCTCTTCTCTTCCGCTCCTTTCGATTTTTCCTGCAAAGGATTTGCCTTTTCAAATCCGCCAACAGTAGAGACCATTTCGAGTCTGTCATCGGACGCACAATGGAGCGGGTTTTATAAAGCGTTTACAAATCTATTGTCATCATTCGAATTCCAGGAAAACTGACAGCTGAAATAAGGTCAATGACTGGGCAAATGCCAACAAATTAATTTACAAAACACAAACGAAACGTATCCCTTTGGCGGGGGATGACAGGAAATTAAATTAATTTATGATCATACATATTTAAACGGGTTTAAAGCAAAGTTAAGCGTTAAATAGATGCGGTTTTTAATTAAGGGCATACAAAGCTCCGTTGCCGAAAAGTTTGCCATCCCCCTGGTACTGGTTTTATGTGGCTTTGTAAGCAGATCCTGTTGGCTGGGCTGCGGCAAGCATCCCAAAAATCCACTCCCACTCCAGCACATCCCTTCAGAAATAGGAAAGCAAGCACAACAGCAGCAGGAGCAGCAGGAGCAACAAACTAACTCAATTCGTCTGCACACAATGCCGCCGAAAGTGCGAATTGTAAATAGTTTCAGGCATCAGGATCTGGCTTAGCGATGGACTTTTTAAGGAGCCTGCAGGGCACTAAGCAGGTGTAAGGAAAGCCAAGTCTAAGGATTATTTCCGACTATTCAATGCACTGACGGAAATGCACATAAAAGGCTTAGGTTGGTCTGATTTTAAAGGACTCCCTATTTGATACTTCTTTGTTCCTAGTGTACTTTATATCTTCATAGCTTGAGCTGAAAGCTTAGCCTCCGCATCTTTACTCTGCCTGTTTATCATGCACTCATTCTTTTTTTTAGGGATAACTTGCAGCTCCTGGGTAGCACGACCCGAGTTCCATCTCTATGTTGGCCTAGCATCCTGGCGAAATGCATGCAATGCCTTCGGAAAGCCTTTTTATTCCAGAACGGCGTTAGGTTGTTGCCGTTTCAGCCTTGCCACCGCAGAATCAATGTGTGCAGGGGGAGGTTGCACGGTGGGAAATTATTTGCAGTCACTTGGGCAGGTTGTTGGAGTTTGTCGGCATTGTGCCTTCCAGGCCACTTGAAGCCGTCGCGCCTCCAACTACGGCTGACATTTTGGTCGCTCCGGCTTTGCGGTTGTTATTGTGATGCTGTTGTCATCATTACTGTCGTCATCTTTGCTGCTAGTTGGCTGCTTTACGGCACTCCACTACGGTCTCCTCTGACTTGGTTTGGCTGGGTTTGGTTTGGCTTGGTGCACCCCATTTGCAGTGCCATTTGCGGTTTGATTTCTTGTGTTCAGCCGCAGTCACGCCTCGCCGAGCTCGCTCCTGCCCATGACCCACCATTGTTATCGCTTTGACGAAGCTTTTGTGCATTTTGTCTTTGCTAATTAATTACCGAGACTCTGCACAAAAGCCATTCCATTCTGGAGTACTCCCTCGCATGTGAGTGGTAAATTGTCGAAACGCATTATGACACTATCCTGAACTTCCATTCCTAAATGCATACTTATGGGCTAGGACTTAATTAACTTCCGAGCATTTGCCAGACACTCCAGTAGTTCTGCTATTTAGGAAATTGTTTTGGTAATGCGAGTATGTGTGTGCTCCACGGGCAGGGATTTCCATCTGCATTGAACAGAACCCTTTCGGTAAATTAAATTTTAGGGAGTTTCAAATTGCAGCAACCTCATTCGAAAGTTGATTAACTTCCTTATAGCCGAAATTTGATCTCTCTGCGAAATTCATAGAATTTAGTTTGAAAAATGGTTTGTTTTTTTACTCTTCCTGTTTTGGAGTGATGCGTGCATTTGCATCCATTAGGAAATCACTCTGCTTTGACCCACTTTTTTGGGGCCAGGCTGCGAAATGCAAACAATTCATTAATTGTCGCAGCGAAAGCCCCCGAGGCAGTCATGATTGATTGCGAAATTATGGAGCTACTTGCTCGCAGGCACGTATGCTGATTGGTGAAATATAGGGGAGTGTGACTTATCTGACGACTGGAGACCCAGCCACGGACCGCAGGACACTATCAGTTGGCTTACAAAACAATTTCATAAAAATTAATATAGGAAACATTTTAATGCTATCAACATATAATTTATGGCTTTGCCGTGTGTAGTATAAAAGCAGATACCAACATTGGCTTTTTAATATGAAAATAAATTAAAAGCTTTAAATTTATGTGGCAGAGTGGCCCACAAACTGGACAAGAGTTTAAGGATACTTTACGAAGGGATTGCTTATTTATGATCCATGAATATTTATACAAGCCCTGGACACCCAAGTTTAAGTTCTCCAATGCATTCCCCAGTCAAACACTTGACAACACATTGGCAATGATAGTTAAGGCGGAAGTCGTTTGCTCTTCAATATACGCATACTTTGACGAGTATTTGGCCCGAGGTATGTACATTTCTATGTCCCGTGCCATATTTGAGAAAGTGGGATGGGTGGGGGGAGGCTGTGGGGACGTACATATAACTTTTTGACAATTGATGTGAACAAATACTTATAGATAGACCCGCAGATAAACTTGCCAGCTCCTACAGCGAGGCAGACAAATTGCAATCGAACTCGACTCAAGCTCAGACACGGATCCGGATACGAATCCTACAAGCCCAGAAGACAGCCATTGATACGTCCTCAGACGCATTGCTCGGCAGTCAATTTCCTTACATTTTTTCCCTTGGTTTTGTTTTATTATTTTCACTTTTTTTTCGCAAACTAAGGTAAATTCAATTGATTCGAACATGCGGATGGGGCGAGGAGGATGCGAAGGGATCTTGATCGAAGGCGAAGCCAAGGAAGCTAAGCGCCGAGCATGCCACAATAGCGCTTAATTTTCAACGCTACAACAAGCGGCTGACGGGGGCTGAGCGGGCTGGGGGGAGGCTGATTGTAGGTGGTGGCAGGTGGCCATAAATAATGTCGAGTGTGGGGGTGGTCCCACCCTTGGCAAGTTGAGCGGCTTTCACGTGTGTGTGCCAGTCTCGAGTTAACAAGACTTTTCGCTTTTACTCAAACTGGCAGTCTAACACAATTTTCAAAGCTTTTGTCTTCCCGGCACTCGGCAGGGGTATCGGAAAATCTCATATAGATATACACTAAGAAAAAATGCCTACCAACATATAATTTATTCTTACAGAATAAACCATAATAAACAAATATTTCTCTCAGTGTGTAAATATTCCTGCCTTAGATATTGGCTTTCAAACGTTAAATCAACGCCGAAGCATGGCAAAAAGGGAACCCATTTCCGTGACCCGCGATATACATCCCATACATCTTTATATCCGTACTCACCGGCCTTGCAGGGATCCATGTCAATGTCTCCGGATACCTTTGGTGACACTTGCAGGCGCATCAGCTCCTCGATGGTATACTTGCTGCGGTAGGGGCGTCGCAGTCGTCGAATTGTGCCCAGATACTCGTCGAACAGGCGCCGTCGATGGTGGTGCATGGCCCTTGCCTCCTCGTCACCGCCTACATCCTCTTTGGACTGGCCCCCCAGCTGCTGTAGGTCCTGCCTGGGGGAAGATGGGACGGCGGCATCGGCAGCATCCGCTGGCACCACACCCTGGTCGCCGTGGGACCCACTGGGCCGGGGACTCTTGGCATGCACCGAGATGAGCACCAGGAGGCCGGTGGCCACCAGCAGGGCACAGTTTGTGTAGCTTACGCCCGGGTTCATGCCACGCCTCCTACGCATCGCAGAAGGTTTTAAGTTTACGTTTGTCTTTACGTTTTTTCCTCTTCCCGCTTCAGATGCTCTTTGTGTGTTTTTTTGTTAGCTTTCAACACGCTCCGTGACCAGCGGGTCTTCGGATTTGGATTGCTGTAGTGCCTATCAGTGTGCACTTAGTATAATTTCTGCATTTTCGCTTAGCACGTGCCCGGCCTGGAATGGAAGTGGAAATGGAAATCGAAATGAGGGGGTTAACAATGGCTTAATGGAGCAACAGCGCAAAAACAATGATTAGATTGCGGAATTCGCTGAAAACAGCTTCATTCAGGCTTACACTGGCCCAACCATCCAATGTGTGGAATTGTTTTTATTTACTCAATGTGATTTCACTCAATTTTTGCCTATGTGTGTTCCCAAGCTCTTTGACCCCCGATAACCCATTGTTCCCTGAGCGGAAATTTCGCGCGATAGAACCCCCAGTTGACCCTGAGACTGTCCCAGTATTTACCTTCAATGGAGATTAAGTTTTGATTTAATCATTCCTACTAATCTATGGCAAGGTATCTCCGCTATGAATCGATTTCCAGGCACTACTTTTCATTTATTACTTTACGTTCCCAAGCTGACCAGACCAGAGATAACCCCGTGTCCTCTGGAACTACACTTTCGAATGTGCACATTGATTGTGAAAATATTTAGTTTGTTCTCCCGTTTTTTCGTGGCTGGAAAAGGTTGAACATTCACACATATTGATGGGTGCAAACTAAAGCCGACATTGCAGCGAGATACGTGAATGCATTGGGGACTTAATCGTAAAAATGCAGATCAAATGGCTTGCCACATTACCATTCCCGAGTGACAGGCAATCCACTTATGCATTCCCAGTCGGGAATATCATGGCTCTTATTTGCAATTGGAATATTGAACGGCTGGCAAATGTCAACGGAGCGGATTCATTTGTTAATCCTGCCCTGAGCGGAGCTGAACTGAGATGCAGACGCAATCGATACAGCTGCCGGGCAATCGGCAAAATCGTAGGCGGATTATGCAGCTCCGACCCGGCAGCAAACATCAAGCTGTGCGGCTCATCGAGATTGAGATGTTTGTTCGAAATATCTTTGGGGACGCCCATCCAGGCGCAGTGCATTGTCGTATGGGCTCATTCCGAAGCAATCTATGCACCGGGGGATTCTCATTTGCATTCGTACCCACAGTAGGGGCTACGACTTCAATGGAACGCCCCATTCAAGATGCTCAAAGATTCAAATAAAGTCGGAATAATTCTATGTAGCCAAGCATATTTACCTTCTAAGTATTTGAGGGCCCTTATGAATTGTCGGGAGTCTAAGGCAATTAATTATTCGAGACCTCGGCTGCTATTATTTTGACAGCAACTGTAGCAACAGGCTCATACAGATGTCGGCTCATATACGTCTTCTTTGCAATGTGTGTCCATGTTCACATCTGTGCCCTGGGCAATCATAAAAACTCTGGTAGCTGGCATGCAACATTAAAAACAAAAGAGGTGTAAAATCTAAACGAAGCCCAACAGATGGCAAAGGAGGCTGCCAGCCATATAGGGATTGGGTGGGTGCATGGCAAAGTGAAGGAAGTCGATTTAATGGAAACGGGCAGGCAGTAAACTCTCACTCCAGGTAAAGGAACCAACTGCACTGTTGGCTGCCATCAACTTAGCACTCAATTAATTTCGAGTCGAAGGAATCAGGCAGCGGGAGGACTGGCGGGCTGGCGTTCTGGCAGGATGCCTCCTGAAAGGCAGGCACCTCGTGGCCTATGCACAATAACAGGTAATTAAAAATCGCTTAGCTCCGGCCCAGAGCCGGAGCAATTCACAAAACCTTTTCAATTAACTTGAATGTTTGGCCAAAGCCATTGTCATCAGGCCGTGTTTCCAGTCCTGCTGTTGCTCCGGCTCCTGCTGCTGTTTCTGTATTTCTCCCCAGCAATTGTGGCAATTTCATTAAATCATTTCATTTCCGGCTCCACCAGCACACACAGCCACACAAACAAAACAAATCAAGGACTCGCCTGGCTTTTTATGGCAAATTAAGTTGCCTTTTGTGTGGTGGTGTGGTGCGGTGTGGGGCTGTCGTGGTGGCAGTGGTGATGCGGCAATTCAAGCAAAGCAGCCAACTAACAAATAAAGCCAAACACCACGCAGACAATTTCACCGGCAAACCTCGGACAAAACTTTCTGCAGTCGGAGGCGAGGCAGAGGCAGAGGCAGATTCACAAATGGCGAAAGGAGTGCAACATATTTTCTTAATTTCATTTCGTTTAATTTCACCCACAGCCCAGGCAGGAGCCGAAACAGTGGCAGGATTCGTTATTGGGGGTGTGGGGCAGCCATTTCCATAATCCGCACTCGCATAATTACGTATACGCCACTTGGGACCGGGGCGGGGGACAAGAATGCTGATGTTGAATAACGCTGGAGATGATTATGATGATGCTGCACGGTTCGCGTTTAAGCAAAATTAAAAATTCAATTGATAAATTCCAAACTAAATAAGCATAGGAAGGAGAGTAGAGACGGGGCAAAAGTTACTTCAAATGTACGAGTAATTTTTCAACATCTCCTGCCCCACCGCACCGCCATCTCACCGCCATTTCCTTGTGATTTTTTCTCTTTTGTTGCCACGTCTCTGGCAGCAAATTGAAAATCGTTGAAAAGTATGTTAATTGGCTCAAGCCAAAGTTGCCGGGACCGCCCACCGCCCACCGCCCAATGATTTTCCTTTTGCAGCCACTTTGCTCATTATGAAATTTATGCAGTCCCCGGCCGTAGTTCCACCCGGCTAGGCTCTCCCACCCTGCCCTGCCCTGCTTCACATGTTTGTGGGTCGTCGTTATCGCACCCACATGGAAATACGAGTGCTCCACTTATCAGTGGCATCCCAGAGCTCTGGGTCTGGGTCAATTCCCGCCACGATCGGCCGGCGTAAACAAAATCCCTACTACGTAATCATTAAATCAAGCTGTTTGTCATTCGATTTTTGTGGCAGTGGAAGTGCTCTTTGGATCCATTAAAACGCAGCCAATTTGGACTTCGAAACGGACGGTCGATGCAGAAACGGACACTCGAAAGCTTTAAGATGCCATTTCCAAATGGCACGCGCCATTTACTTTTAGTTTAATTAGATGCGATAAGCGCTGGCTATATCCAGATATCGCATCCTCTAGCTCCTGCTCTTGCGCCTGCTCCAGCCCCCGCTCCGATCCATTTAGGGCCATCAATCAGGCTTGTCAAGTGCTCGCAACTTTTCCAACTACAGGAGCTGACAATGACAAGCGTCAAGTGACTGGGGAATCGTTGTTCTTAAACGGGGGCGGTTCCGCATTCGCATCCGTATCTGTGTCTCTGACTCTGGCTCGCAGTTCTGCTCCTTTGGCAGAGGGTGGAACTAAGCTAGGACTTGACTGGCCCATTCCCACACCCATGGTCCTTGTCGTTTTTAGTGTTTTACAAGAGAAAATCCTGACAGAGCACTCGGCGTACGCAGCCATCCAAAGCTCTTTGTTTGCCTAATTTTGATTTCCTCCGTTTGACAGTTGACATTTGCAGTTGCAAACTAGCCGGAGTCAAAGATATGAATTAAAATGGCGCTCGAATGTATCGCAAAGAGAGTCATTTAAAATGAAAGCAAGGATTGAAATATAACGACGAGGAAGGAGGAAGTCACTGCCGCCATGGCCCAAGTTTCCCAGCCAACGACTTGTTTAGCGCATTTCGGTAGCATTTTTCGACTTTTCGCATTTTGTGACAATTTTCGTTGCACTCAAGGACATCGAAATGCAGTGCACAGCATCAGGCCATGACTTGGCTAACAAGTGGAAGTAGGAGGAGCAGAAGCCAGGCCCAAGCAGGAGCAGGAGCCGAAGCAGGAGCCGGGAGGCTCTGCCTCAATTTGGAAACAACTTAATTTCAATTACCGACGCAAAGACTGGCAGGCCATTGCCCACCCACAAACGGGACAGCTGAGATGGTATAATGAATCCGGCGAACACTACTCCAGCATCCAGCACCCAGCATCCAGGCGAGGGAGGAGGTTTGGCCGACTGTGGCCGACTTTTATGCGATTTAAAATGCTTTACAAGCGCAAAATGCAACCAGGCGGCTGAACTAACAGCCAACAAGCAAGCAAACAAACAGAGCGACAGATAGACACACAGCCCACAGGGGATCAGGCCAGAGGGCAGGGATCGGTAGCAGGAGCAGAAGCAGGAGATGAAGCCACGGGGGAGGGATACGGCTGGGCCTGGAGCCAGAACGAATCCAAAGCCAACGGCAAATAATTAAACTTGGCTGCCCGGCACCTGTGGCCCTTGTCCGCACGGGTCAGGCCATGGCCAAAGGCACCCAACCAAACAGGCCCCCGAACCGAACCGAATCCCCACCCTGACTCGAGCCTGGTGTCTCTGTGCAACTGTGGCAGAAACGAAATGAGTGGGAGCGAGTCCTGATTATTTAGCAGCTCGGCATGTGAATGTAAATAAAGTCCTAAAACAGCCATAAAACACCACGTAGACAGATAGTCGGGCACCCAGCCAGGCCAAGCAGGCCATCCACTGCCGGGGTCGCATCCTCATTGCCATAATCTGCAACAGAAGCCGGGGAACCCGAGGCGATGCAAATAACCACAGGGTCGGATAAAAGCCAAGAGACTGGACACTGCACTGGGAAACATTTTGGGAAGAGTTTTTATATTTTATATAAAAAGATTATATATTTTATTATTCATGTACAACAGGATTGAACAAGATTGAATATTTTGCCCCTGAACAAAAATATCAGAATAGCACCAGCGGATATTCCTTTTTCTATGTGCAGGATACTGGCCAGCTCCCAGTTCGGTTCATAAAGAAATTGCGATTTATTTATAAACTTGGCTTGCAGCTACGATTTTGACTACCGGGTCCGGCACTAAAGTTAAGAAATAATTAATACTAACAACGACGAATGACGAGCGCTCTGTGGTCTGGGAATTGGGGCCGACATGGCCCATTGGAGAATGCCAGGAGGATGCTGGGATTCGGGGCTGCCAGGCTGTGAGGCTTTCAGGATGCGCACCTTTGCATCCCGGATGCCACCGTGCTGGCGCCCCTGTTGTTTCGGGTCATGAATAACAATTGCCGGGTAGCCAAGATGGGAGCAGAGAACGGAGAACAGAGAACAGGCTGGAAAAATATGGCGGCAAAGATTTCTTTTTATGGTGATTGCGTGGGAAAATTGTCGGCAGCCGGACGGCGATGCCTGCCAGGCCGGCGATAAAATATGAAAAGAATAAAAAAGTTGAAACAGCCCCAATGCAAATATGAAAGGCGAGTAAAATCCTTTTAATTTGGCAAATAAAAGTGATGGCAGTGCAGGGCAGGGCAAGGCAACCGATGAACAAATTTCAGCAGAAGCCGAACCCCCGTGGAGTCGGTGAAAAGCTGGCGAAAAATAAACCGTAGGATAAAAAGGGAGAATGTTTTGCGGGGAATTGGCGACTTAACTTTTGGCATGTAAATGCGTGCAAGTGAAAACGATCTCAAAGCTTGTCGGAAAGTGAAAAGTTTACGGACCAACTTAAGCTGGCCAACTACAAATTGCCAAAACCACGGCGGGCCAATCGAAGCCATCGGATAAATTTCGGTCTAGGGGCAATTTGTGGGCTATCTGAAATACTTTCCAGGGCATGCAATAAGTTTTCAAATGTGCAGCCTCCCCCCAAGCAGGCCAATTAAGTTACCATGCTGGCAGGGCAATATAGGGATAATAATTACAAGAAGAAATATGACAAACAGCAGAACTCTACATAAATTAGTCTGGAATCGGGCCAAGTAAGTGAAATATAAAATCTGCTTAGACCCTAATTAATTACACATGGTGCGAGCGGAGATGGGGGCCTCGGGCAGGACAGGATCCAACCGAGGGGAAGTGGAAATGAAAGGGCACTTGTTCGCAAACAAGCACTTGCGACATATCATTAACTTTGCTTTATAGGAACGAAACATTTTGGGGGGCCCCTCAGAGGGGTTTCAAAGCACTGCCTTGGCGCAGGATGTGGAGTAAAAGAAGGAAAAGAAATAACTCGTGGAGTTTGTGATGATACTAGGGGGGTGCTTCCAAGGAAAATGAAGAGTATGAGTGGCGGTTTCAAGGATGTCGGGGATGTGTTGCCGACAGCAGGACCAAGGCGTCAGCTGTAACGCCTTCACAAGGCAAACAAAAACACCCACCCATCCTACACAAACCCCAAATCCTGTATTCAAACCTGATAAACATTCAAGACACTCTCTAATAACCATAAAATAACTCAAATCTCTGTGCCAGATTCATTTCCTGCCTGCTACCTGCGGTCTACCCGACCTTAGGTGTAGTTACCTTCAACGCTGGCCTGGTGAAATCCACTCGAAACCCTCCTTTCGTCTTCAGCTCGGTCAGAACTTAATTCGCTTTTAATTTTTGGCATGCTACGACAGCAAAAAATTCGAAAAAAAATTCCCCATTTACCATGACGAAAAGTGGAAAAACAGAGCCGAAAATACAGCAGAAATTTGTTAAGCACGCGCTATCAGACTGAAAAAGAAGAAGGGGAGAAAAAGGACGCTGGAGAAGCGAATTGAAAGGATCCAAAAGGAAGGAAGCAGGGAGCACAAGGATGGCGGCAGGGACATCCAAATGAATTCTATTCAAAGCGTCGCTGTCAGAAAGTATGAAATGAAATGTTGTCGCTGGGGAGAATCCGGAGTCCAGAGTCCGGCGACGAGAAATATTGTTAAGAAATGCATACGCGGGCAATTTTTATTATTCCCTGCTCTCCTCGGTGTCCTTGCTGTCCTGGCTGTTGCTTTGGCACTGGGAGGCGAGACAGGAGCACGGGTTGGAGCTACGGTTACGGATGCCATTGGTGCTTAAACACGAAATGCTTAATGGCAAAGTTGCCACAAAATGTTTGCCAGACAAGGGACGCAGGACAGTCACCGAAGCAAAAATGAAATGCGTTTTCTAGCTGCTAAAGTCCTTTTCCACTCTCGTCGGTGTTTGTGAGTCTGTGAGTATGCTTATTGGGGCGTAAGCAACCTGGGCAACAATATCAATATGCGTCTTTTGTGCTCCCAAGACACCCGCCATCCTCCGACGCCCATCCCCTCCAACAATTGTCCGCCGCCGGAAGTTGATATTCTGGCAAGCGGAAGTGTTGCAGCATCTTGAGACAAGGGGGTAACTTACCCGAATTTCATATTTTCCATTTCATTTTGCCCGCCCGCCCATCTCCCCATGCATAAATTTCCATTTAGCAGACGTTCCCGCACCCAAAAAAAAAAAAACATAAAACGAAGAGAAGAGACTCGAAGCATATGAAAAAGTTTTGTGGCAATCTGGCCAAGACACTCCACTGGCGCAGAAATCAAAGCCAATTAAGTCGGAGCCGGGCTTGTGGACCCTTTCGGATTGCTCGGACGAGGATCGTTGCCCAAAAACGAAGCGAAGACGTCAATAAAGGAAACCATAAATAAATAAAGTGCCAAGGGAGGGATGCGATCCCAACGAGTTCGTTGCTACCAGGAGGAATCTGCTTCTATTTCGCGTCTTTATCGTGGGCACCTTGACTCTTGCTGGTTCCGTATTGCAGTGGCTACCTACACACGGGGAATCTCAGAGATTACAGGCACGCACACATCGAGCAAACAAAGCGAAATCTGAAAGATTCTATTTTAATTATACCGGCGGCCTTTAGATTGGCAATTGACGATCTGCGCTGAGTTTTTTCCTTTTGAGTTTCAGTTTTTTGTTTTCGGTTTTCTGTTTACTGTTTACGGTTTATGTTTGTGCGCAGCCACAGATGTGGGAAATGAAAAGCGGAAAAGTGGAAACCGCAAGTCGTCACAGGGGACACAGATAGTAAATACGCAAAACACCCACAACGGGACAGAAGAGAACGCAACGCAATGCCATGGCATGGCATGCCTTGCCATGCGATGCGATGCCATGCTGGTGGCCACTCCGAGACGATGTCCGGAGGCGGGGGCGGATGCTGGGTAGCTGGCGAGCCGCGGGGGAGGTAACAGCTACATCATTGATACAGGCACTGCACACACAGTAACAGATTTAGTCGAAGCAGCCGCCGCGTGCCATTTTTTATTTATAGCCATTTAACGCTGCGCTTCTGTATCAGCAACACTGCGACAAAGTCGGCGGCAACATCAACACAAAAGGCTACAGCAACACAATATTAACGCAAAAAACAAAGACCAGACCAGCATATAACAGGCTCCCACTGATAACATATTCAATTCACAAAAACTTCTATAATTAAGTTAATTTTTAAAGGAAGATGGCACAAAAATACTATCAAATCGCCTTTCACTACATAATGGTTGCTACCACGCGGTTGCACTTGTTGAATAAAAGAAGTTCTAAATCTGCTGCCAACCATTTAGATTCAGAGTCAGAGTCAGTATCCTTCGCGGATACACATTTTTTTTAAAAACATATAGTATATATCTCACTCTCGGCACCTCGAGACACTCACTTAGCAGCACAAATTTTATCCTTTTGCCCTTTGTTGTTGATATTTGTGTTTGGCCATTTGATTAAAACGAGTTTGTTGCCAATATTCTTTCGTTTCGCGTCGCGGTTCAAATAGTCCGTTGCACGTCCGTGATTACGTCCGTTCTCGACCGAAGTTGCTCACGTTTTGAGAATATAAACAGAGCAGATATTTGTCTCGCAGCGAGGGCATGCGCCGAGAACAAGAGCAGCATGCGGTGTTTGAATCAACTCGAAATTCTGAATAAAAAGACGAATAAGACAACCAGACAAGACGGTGTGGGGGCAGTGTCCTTGACAAGATCAATGGCCAGGATAGGTTTGTCATTATATTTAATCATGAAAAGTTCCTTCTTTTTAAAGCTCTGAGGGCTAAGTTTAATTAACGTGTTCTTGAGTAAAATTGAAATATAATAGAATAGTTTTTAAGCAAGACTTTTATTCTTTTAAACCCCTAAATCCTTTGAAACCTCAAATTTTAAAAAAAATGTCTACATTTTAGAGGAAATTGGAAATTAAGCTTTTACATTTTAAGAGAAATTTAAACACAATTTCAAAAATTACTTCAGTGTTGTAAAACATCGACGAAAAAATACCAAAAAATCGATAGACCTCAAAAATAGTTTTAGTCGAAGTTCCTCCGCCTCTAGGTGGACACATTTCTTTATTAATTCCGAGCTTTCTTCCTAAAAAAGGCAAAAAAGAAATAAAGGATGACTCAAATATGCGAGACGACCAACTGCGGCAAGGAGGCCACTCTCCAGTGTCCCACCTGCTTGAAGTTAGGCATCAAGACCTCGTTCTTTTGCTCGCAAACGTGCTTCAAAGGGTTTTGGAAAGAGCACAAAGTCATTCATGCCCTGGCAGGTACGTTCGAAAGATCAATCTATTTTAGGATATTATAATTTGACATGTGGGATTTTTTACGTAAAGGAGGCACCCAATCGGCCTCCACCGATGGGGCCTACAATCCGTGGCCGCAGTTTCGTTTTAGCGGCAAGCTTCGGCCGTTTCCACAGACCCCAAAGCGGCCGGTTCCAGAGGCCATCCAACGCCCGGACTACGCCAACCACCCGGCTGGACGCTCTCTCTCCGAGGAGGCGCTTCGAGGCACCAGCATCAAGGTTCTGGACGATGACGAGATCGAGGCCATGCGCGTAGCTGGGCGATTAGGCAGAGAGTGTCTGGATGAAGGAGCAAAGGCAGTGGAGGTGGGAATCACTACGGATGAACTCGATCGTCTCGTCCACGAGGCTGCCATCGAGCGCGACTGCTATCCGTCGCCCCTCAACTACTACAATTTCCCCAAGTCCTGCTGCACCTCGGTGAATGAGGTTATCTGCCATGGTATTCCCGACCAGAGGCCTCTGCAGGATGGCGACATTTGCAACATCGACGTGACTGTGTACCACCACGGCTTCCACGGTGACCTCAACGAGACTATGTTCGTGGGAAACGTGTCGGAGAAGCATAAGAAGTTGGTCAAGATCACCCACGAAGCCCTCAGCAAGGCCATAGAGTTTGTGCGTCCAGGAGAGAAGTACCGCGACATCGGCAACGTTATCCAGAAGTATGTTACTCCGCATGGATTCAGCGTGGTTCGCAGCTACTGCGGCCATGGCATTCACCGTGTCTTCCACACAGCTCCCAATGTGCCTCATTATGCCAGTAAGTTTGAGGTCTTATTTGATGTTAACATCCAAAATACCTTTACCTTCATTTCACAGAAAACTCAGCTGTCGGTGTGATGGCCCCGGGCCACTGCTTTACCATTGAGCCTATGATCTCTGTGGGCGTTCAGAAGGCTGAAACCTGGCCGGACGATTGGACTGCAGTCACTGCCGACGGCCTGTACTCGGCCCAGTTTGAGCAGACTCTCTTGGTGACTGAAAATGGCTGCGAGATCCTGACTCGCCGCCGTGAGAAGGACGGCCAGCCATGGTTTATGGATAAAATGTGAATGATCACTGCCGATTTGGGTTAACATATAGATTCTAGGGCTTATAAGTCAGTTATCTGGTTGCATGAAGCTTTAATTTGTAATTTTACAATAAATCTAGAGTTTATTCCCGAGTCCCATATTGATTTACTCCCACGTCCATGTTCACTTTTCGAGGGGAGCGTAATTTAGAAGTTTCTCGATAAGATCCACATGACCGAGCAGCATGCGCCGGCAGCAGTATCGCTTAAGACCCAGGGCGTCAAGAGCATCTCTGTAAGTTTTTTAATACAAATAATATTAACATTTCCCTGAGCTGGCAGCGTGACCTACCCTTCTGTGTATTCTGCCTGGAGCAAGCCCAGATACGACTCCCACTTGTTGCCAATTACTTTGCCGCAGGTAAAACAACGAATTGGAATAATCATATTGTCTTAAAATCGTGTACTTCGCCAGATAATCTTAAATATTATGTAGTTTATAGCAAAATTGCGCACAATGTGTTTTTGGTTTGACTAGCGATGGTAAATAAATCGAAAAAGAAGAAGAAACAAAACACAAAATATCGATGATTTTATCGATTGAAGCGGCTTAAATCGATATTGTAAATTCAAATAAATAAATAAGTCTTTTAATTATATTATTTAACTCAACAATAACAACACTATTTATGAATAGAATTTATATTATTCACTGCCCCAGAAAATGTCTGTACATATTAAAACATAAACTATCTCCCACATTGATTAGTAAATTAAAGATTTAAACATTGAATAAATACAAACGACAATTTTTGAATAAATTAAAGATTTTATTTATTAAACTACCGACTGCTCGCTATATGAATGCGTTTTTACAAATGAGTGTGTAAATAAATATTTTTGAACAGCGTCGAAGACTAAATGTGCGGTAACTAATTACTGCTGCCCGCGACTTCGACGGAGGTGGACACCTCGAACAAATCTTTGGCTGACTCTGCCTCGTTGTCGCCCGTGCTGACCACGTCTTGAACTGTGCCCTTCTTCAGGTTATCCGACCGTTTTTGCAGGCGCTGTGCAAATACAAAAAAAATATAATATACTTCACATCTCTACATGAATAAAAACTCACTGATTCGGAAGTGGATTCTTCGTCGGGAACAAAGATTCGGAGTGGGGTATTGCTGCCCAGTTGCTGCTGGACCAGTCGCTGATGCTCCTCGAAGGCAGCAGCTGCTGGGTCCTGTGCCACAGGCGCCGGATGCTGTTGCACGGGCTGCTGCAGCTGTTGTTTCTGAGCCTGCAACTGCAATAGTTGCAACTGTTGCTGATGTTGTTGGTGTTGCAAGTGCTGCTCCTGTGCCTGCGCCTTGAGCTCTTCGAACTGGTGATGTTGCTGTTGCTGGTATTGGGCCTGTGCCCGCAATTCCTCCAGATGCAGCTGATGTTGCTGCTGCTGCTCCTGGGCTTGGGCCTTCAGTTCTTCGAGATGCAATTGCTGTTGCTTCTGCAGCTCGATGGCAGCCTGTTCTGTCTCAAGTTGCTGCCGGCGAGCTTCCTCCTCGGCGTAAGCCTGCAGCAGCTGCGAGGAGTCATGGGCATGGCCGTAATAATTGGACACCACAAAACCACCCTCCGGGGTGGCTGAAGTTACAGCCGATGCCACATTGGGCAGGTGGAACGAAGCAGTTTCGTAGGCACTCTCAATCGGCTCACCCAAAGCAGGGGCAGCAATCAGGGCAGCGTACTGCGGTGGAGAGTCCAGAACAGGATGAATATTGTGGTGGGGATCCTTGGCTGCCTGCAGAATCTGCCCGTTGCTGGCCACTTCCTGGGTGAGATCCGCGTTCACATAGCCCGTTTCCACTACATGCTCCGTGCTGGGCTTGAAGAGCTGCTGTTTGTGCTGGGTATAAAGCTGGTTGGACTGCGTCACCAGGTACGTGGGATTGTAGATGGGAATATGGGCTGCCGGAATGGCTGCAGCAATGAAGGGCTGCAGCTGGGCGGCTGGCTGGGCGTACTGGATGGGATAGATCTCGGGTGCAGTTTGGGCCGCCGCCTGGGCACCCACAATCTGGACCAGTGGCTGGGCGGGCAGGTGATTGCTCTGCACGTCGGCGGGAAGCGGTTTGTTGTTGCTCGGCGTATTGAAGGATTCAGTGGCCGGGCGGATCTTGGTGGTAGGCAGCGAGGGATCCGGATCTGGGGCAAAGAGTTTCTGCGAACCGGAAATGGGATCGCGAATGGTTTGGTCATTGGTCTCGTCCTCATGGACACTGTAGTTGGGTGGCAAATATGTCTGGGGGCGGGCGGACGCAGGAGAGGACGTGTGTTGGGGAGGAAGGTAGGCTGTGTCTAGGTGTCCCTCTTCCAGATCCAAGTGGTTGCCGTGCACGGATAGATTCGGTGCGGGGACCGTATAAATGGGTGCAAAATGCTCTGTGTTAAAGTTGTTGTGCGTGTCCAGCTGTGGGGGGTTTTGGCATGTACGGATTCATGTAATATGTAATTATGTAGGTTTTTTGAGTGGCGTAGACTAATTCCTACAAATATCCAAGATCTCAATGTTTGGAAATTGAATTTATAGGTCCAAACCTTGAGGAATAGGGATAATATTTTATTTGAAACTTACCGGCAGATTCTGGAGTTCGCTGTAACTCACAGCGGATGGCTTCTCGTATTTGAAGGGCTTGTCGTATCCAAAGGTTGGCTTCGCCTTGGGCTTGGAACTGTTTAGCTTAATCTTTAGGGGTTTTCGAATGGCTGCAGCGGGCTTTAAGTAGACCGGAGCACTCAGCTTGATGGGTCGAGGCGCACGCAAATGCTGATGTTGCGGCACGTGGATCAAAGGATGGGCATGGAGATGGGCATGTGAGTGATGCGGCAGGACATGGGGATGCACAGCATGGGGGTGGGCTAGGTGGGCAGCATGTGAGTGGGCATGGCCCGGGCGACCTTTGAGGACCAACGGCACTGGCTGATCGCTGCGAATCTGAACGACCAGAGTGCGTTGCTTTCCCGGAAGTCCAGCAGCTCCTGCGGCAGGTCGGACCTGCTGTTTAGAGCTCTTTGGTGGCCAATTGGTGAAGACGAGTGGACGCGGTTTGGCTGCCGGAGGTTCGCAGTTGGCGACCGCCAAGAGCAGAGCGAATAGCAGAAAAGGCTGGTGGGGAAAAGGGGCGGAGAAAAAGTCAAAAGCATTAAATAAAAATAATAATTATTTTACGGGGGAATCGAAGAAAAAAACTTTCTAAGCCCAGCGGGTCGGGGGAAATGGGGAGGGTCGTGTAATCGCTGGACAGCAACAAAACTGTAATGGCCTTAATTTGAACAAATTGGCGGTTTTCTAAAATTTTATCACGTCGCCTGCCACTGGCTACTTAAGCAAAGCTGCTTAAACAAACGAGCCAACAAAGTACGGGACACATGTGTGTGTCTTCAGATGTCCGAGTGCATATTTATATGAGCCACTGTATGCCATAATACTTTGCCCATTTTCCCCGCTCTGCTGCCTGATTAAACTTTCAGTCCGCAATGCCGTAGAATGAAAGTGAAAAGTCGAATATCGAAACGTCTTCGTTCTGTAATTGCTACTTTAATGATGTTTACCATTTCTACCGAAGAGTATTATGGCTGGTTGACTCTGTTCGTCACACTTCAATAGGGGTTTGTATGGATTTTCGAAGAAGTATCAGGGATTACGGATCCAATCGATAGAAATTCATGAAATTGAGGACTTAGATCTTTAAAGATTATGAAAACTACAGTCTTGGTTAAGAGGTACTTGGCTTATTGGGATCTTAACCGATCAAAGTGGAAGGGGGTAATTGGAGACCAGCAACTGGACACAGCAATTTCACTTGGGCCGCTCCACCGATTCGGCGGCAATGACAATGACAATGCGGTGTCCCGTTAGCCAGACGTCAATCATGAGGTGAAATGCCTAGCCGAGTCCAATATGTATAGTTATTGATTACGTGCTGCGTTTGCTTAATCGCAACAGAGACGAATTGTTCAAAGGCAGTGACAACTGCAATTGCGGCTGCAAAAGTCCGGACAGACGTGGGTAATTGGTGCCAATTTGGTGGCTCATTGTTTATGGAGTGGTTAGTTAGTTTGTCGCCTTTACCATATGCATAATCATATGCAAAATGCCTGCGAATGCCGCCGAGTGGTGAATGAACTCCCAGGAGACGGATGTCAAGTAGGCGAGGGAATTGCCCGAGGCAACTCGTCCAACGAAAGTCAAAATATCACAACGCTTGGCAACGCCTGGAATGCATTTAATTTCGGGTTTCCTTTGGGCTCGGCCAAGACCAATGAACTTGACAAAGGATTTGCCTAGCCGCTAGACGGAACTATTAAGCAGCGGCCTGTCGCCGCGTCGACGGCCATAAACAACGCTGTGGTTAACCCAAATTGCAACTCGAAATGCAACTTTTATTTTAGCGGTAAACATTTTATTTTCAAGCCGCTGCACATTGAGGCAAAAGCAGCCAGTGTAATTGGTGCACGTAAAGCTATCCATTGTCTAGCTCTGGAGCTGGAGCTGTAAACTACAGCGAAACCTGGTGAATCAAGTGCTCTCATTGCAAATGAAAGTGCTCGCTTTGCCGGCCACATTACAATTTGTCAAATATTCAGAGGAGCGATCTCAGCGATCGCAATTCAATTGAAGATGCGGCGGCATTGTCTTCGCATTGCCACAGGTTGGTAATTGGAATTGAAGGTGAAGGTGAACAATCTCCGCCGGCTAAATAAGTGCCACTGCCTATGCATATTCGAATTAAAGCCAATCTATTATTTTACATGTGCCGCTGTGCTGCTCTGTGAGAGATATCTTTAATAACCACTAATTGTGGCCAACAAACTCGGGATCGCGGCGTGATTCACTTACCCTCATATTGTTGGGAACTGAGATGCTTTGCGTTGCTGGTCGGTTGGTGGTAATGAAGATGCTTTAATTTTTATAGTGTTGGGTTTTAGAAAGCTCCTGGGCAATAGTTGAGCGACTTTTGGCTTCTTCTAGACTGCCACTACTCAAGCAGCAGGTAGATGAAGATCAAAATAGCAATTAAGTAGATAATCACATCAATTAACTTCATGTCAGCGTGCGCCGCGGCGCTTTCTTCAGTTCAGTTAAGTTTTGTTTAGTATGATTTAGTTCACGCACAGAGGCGAATTCGAGGCAGCGAAAAGCAACGTCCGCACCTGTTCAAGTCGCGTAGACAACTGAGTGGCAGTTGGTCGGCGGGCCCGGACTAAAACCAAGCAACGACCCATTCCACACCGGCCGATCCAATCCGATCCCAGCCGATCCGATTCACTGAAGTTCCACTGGAAGTCCACTTAGCGGCAATGCGACGCATTGGAAATGCCTGGTGCGGCAGGCAAAGAAAGTGGTCGGATTTTCTTGCGCTGCTGAGTGGCGCCGCCGAAAACTTGTTTGCAACGACAAAAGGCTCAGCACGCGACCGACGGCCACATGAATTGCCAGCAAGTGCCCGTTTAATCGCACATAGCCCCATAAAACAAACAACAAGCACACAATGGAAGCATAAGCGAAAGTGTTTTGCCATTGACTGTTCTTGGTCAGCGAGAGAAAGAAAAGGCAGCACATGTTGCGGATCGAAAAGAAGAGAAATACAAAAGACTTAGGCAACGAACTTGTTGTCGTTCGCCAGTATGTTGGTCTTTACCTTAAAAAGCAATGTGGACCAGGCGCACATGAACAGGAGATGGCTTTTATGTTTCATTGCTTCGATGCCACCTGTTGCTGCAACAAACAGGAGCAAAGCCAGCGATTGACATTGCGAAATGTGGCAGGTACTGTGAGCACTACTGCCAGGCGTTGCAAGCCTGTTAAACTTCTTTAGTTTCTTAAAACGTTTTCGAATCGATTAACCCACTTCTTCGGATGCATTTTCCATTTCTAATAGGAAGGCCTTTTAAAAAGGGCCTATCTCGGGCATTACAGTTTATACGTGCCGGACCCTTTGGTAATATGGAGTTGGGCTTATGAAACGCGCCCATGTGTAATTTGTCGCATTTTATGCGGGGCGCGATGCCCAATTTCTAAACGCAATTGGTCATTGGAATTTGATTGTGGCCGGGCCGCCATATGTGGGTCAATATTGCCTTTTGGCCAACCCGAAACCTTTGGGCCATAAATCAAAATTTCACTTTCATAAAGCAGCCAAAATTTTGGTTGGTAATTTCTTTGCGATTTTTTCCGTATTTATATTTTATTTTGAAATATTATTTTTAACAAGGTTTTTTAAACATTAACAACATAATATTATTATTATACCTTTTATTTCATATATTTATAATTTCATTTCGTGTTACTTTTGCTTTTTTAGACAAATCTTTAAAATATGCATTATTAGCTCTTTTAATTTTTTGTTATTTAAAATTTTGTTTATTTTCTGGTTGTTTTGCTTTTGCCATTATGAAGCTTCTTTAAACTAAACTAGTTTGTCATTTAATGCTTTCTGCTCTGAATTTTGTTTATTTTAATCTGCTTCGTATTTAAATTAATGATTTTTATCGCTTTTTAGATTCATTTATGTCTACGCTTACGTTTTCCGTTGTGTAAATATACTTCATATAAATACCGAGTAAAAACTAAAAAAATGTAACTACAATAATGTTTTCAATAATATGATTTGCATTTTTTTGTTTGATTTTTTTTTTTGGTTTGCATTATTTATACAATTTTTTTAGCACACCGTGTATTAATGTGCGTGTGCGGGTATCTTGTGAAAGTGCTGCGAAATTATAAAAAATATTTTCGTTTTTCTGTTTTTGGATTTAGTTGCTATTTTTATATTATGAAATTATTATTATATTACTCCTTAAAAAATGAACATTCCTCCTGTTGCTTAATCTTGTAAAATTTTTATTTTCTTTTTTTTTTTTGTCTTTTTGGTTTTTAGCTGCGAACGTTGATTCTATACAAAAAATCTAACTACAGTAAAATGCTGCATAGCTTCACATTTACGAGTATGATAATATATTTTTATATTTTTTCATTTTTATTGACGAGTTTTCTACAAAAACGTTGCACTTACATTAGTTTATACGGCATTGAGTAGTTTTATGCGACATAATTCATATATATGCATATATGTATATATTTATTTTGTTTATTTGTGAACAAAGCTGCTCCAAAGATTAAGTAAATGTGAATGATAAAAATTCTCAAAGTTACTTTAAATTGGGAATGTTATTTAAGCAGCTTTGTCAGCATGTTTTTCTCTCTAAATTTTTGGTTTCATTTTTGGTTTTTGTTCGTTTTAAAGAAGCGTTTACTCAGATAGTTTATGTTTGTTTGGTTGAGTATGTATTTAATTTGCGTTCGTTCTTATTTCTTTTATGTAGATCGGCTATAGCGTAAACATGATTTTATCAAGTTTCACAACATCGAGAGTTCATTATGTTCTTTTTGTTGGGGTCATCGCTGTTCGAGTTCGAGTGTGGATGTGTGAGTATTCGTGTGTGAGAGAGTGTCTATAAATTTATTAACTATTTTAATCATTTAAAAATTATGTTTAACTTTTGGGATTTTCCTACGCCTTTTCTCTGCCTGTTTTTTTTTCGTTTTCGTATTATTTTAGGATTGCAAATGCGTTTTGTTGTTTTTTAAGTTTATCATTAACAATATATGAACTGTTTTTACGCGATATCTAGTCGTCTTATCGTTTATGCTAAGCTATGCTATGCTCTCCTTTCATTAACATTTACACTTGACTATTTACGTTTACCATGGGCTTTATTTTTTTACTTTTAATGGAGCTTAAATGTTTCTCACATTGCACGGCTACATACACGTTTACATCAATTTCGAAGGCGCATAATATTCACATATTTTTGTTTTTAATTTACGTTCTGGGTAAGCCTAGGCTACACAAAATTTCACTACAAATCAAATACAAAAGGAATTGTAATTTGCTCTTCTTTATTTTTCGCTTTCACTTATAAATCGTTAGATTATACTCATCGTTTCTCCATTTTTGGTTTTGTTTGTCCTTTAAATTTTAAAAGCTCGAATTCATTTTATTTAAATTTGTTATTTACTAATATTTGTGAAAACAAACAAACTCATTTAGTACGGTCATCTGTGCCATTTTCTTGTTACGTTTTTCTCCATTTTTTTTTTTTCGGTTATCCCATTATTGAATGAATGCGGCCTGCTTTTGGTTTGGTTTTGGTTTGATCTACATTTAATGTGATTTCTATACGCTTTGGCAGTGTTTATCATTTGAACAAATTACAATTGTGTACCGAAAATTTTTTTAAACCACTAAACGGAACAGCACAAGATACACGAGTTAAACAAGTTGAACTGGTAACATATTCGAGATAGGTTCTAGTTTCTTATCGTATTTACATTGCTATGTACAAAAGACAGAGCGTTGCCCTTAGCCGGATCGAGCGCAAGTGCGTGAAGAATGTGGGTTAGAATATTCGTAGAGAATGTAGAAAGGATATAGCAAGACGTACATACGTAGAAGGGAAATATAACTTTTCGCCGTTCGGTTACCGATTGTATCTATCAAAAATTGTTTAGAACACCACAGTTGCTGCTCGTAAATCGCTGGTAAAAAGCGCACACATTCACATACACTAAAAAATATTACTAACTACATTTTCATCAGCTATTCATCGCACTTTATATTCCGATTTAGGTGTTACTCTATATCTATATTGAATAATGATTCGAATGCGCTACTTGCAGTACATATTTTTCCCTTATTTCTTTTTTATCTGAGAGCTACGGGTCTCACTGTTTCGGAGGAATGTCTGTAGAGTTGTTAATGTAAGAAGTATTTCAATTTAGAATTAGCAAAATAAAAGTCACGGCACATGGCTCTGACTTGTGACGATTGAAAAAGCTGAGATTCCTCTAGTTAAGTGTAATTCTTGCTTAAGCTTTTAGCCTTCCAGTCACCTGAGCTGGCGACCCTCGGCTGAAGCAACCATACGTACATTCTCTGGCCTTTCGTCCTTTGCTGTTTTATAAAAGATCGAGATCAAGTTTTGTATTGGCTTTAGGTGTACGAATTAGGTAGCAGATTGTTAGCTCTTAAGTGTCGTTAATATTTGTGTTTAGTTTACTTTAAAAGTTTAATGATTACAATATGCTCTGCTCTATATAAATCGTTTTGCGCATGCTCAGAAACTTCTAAATGCAGTTTTTGAAAGTGTATGCTTTTAGCCTCTTTGCCTTGTATCTCTATCTGTGTATCTGTATCTCATGTCCTCGAAGCTGCATCTACGCTCACACAAAAGCAATCTCGCAAACATGTTCCGTGGCTTTAATGAGTGGTTTTTTTTTCAATATAAATTGTTGCGTAGTGTTTGCTGCATTAGATTTCTAAGCGGCAGCTTAGAGAAATATTTAGAGACATGAAAGTACTTAAGAGTGCACATGTGTGTGGGTTACGGTGCTTCGATTAGCACTAGACTTAGTTGTAGTTGTTTAGTTTTAGTATTAGTTGTTAGTTGTCTTTGCTTGGTTTGATTTGCTTTTCCTTGTTTAATGTGTAGCTTACCTCACTAATGGTTCCCAATTGCTTACGTCACACCATTGAGATGGATTTCATTTAGAATTGTTCAATTTCTATGCAATATGCAATGATAGCGCCATGAAGTGAACTCAAAATGTAAACGAATATGAATTGATAAAATTAGTGATAAACGAATCTTAAATATAAATGATTTCTGAACGCACTCATACATGAATACATACCCATAACGTATAATAACTAATGATTGTTGCCAGAATAACTAAAATCAGGAGATCAGAGAAATAACAAAATATTTTATTGGGGAATCGGGAGTAAAATACAAAATAAAAGATACAAGGAAAGATAAACAAGACAAGATAAACCAATGTATACAGATAAAGATTAAAATTAAAAGTATATAGAATATGATAATTTCAAGGTTCTAAAAAGGCATACGGAATGATGTGGGAAGCAATCAGTTGGCAATTGAACGATGGATTTTGGGACGACAGTTCTTGATTCGCCCGAACTGAATCGGTCTTTTATATATGTGGAGAGAGGCGGCGTGGCCCTTGACGTTGCAGTTGCACTTGCAGTTTACGTTGCGGTTGCTGTTCTGATCGTCTGTGGTACGTGGCTGTCTCTTGATTGTTGGCTGGGATGGACACAATTCACCAAAATTTCGCCTGCCTCCACACATATAAAAGGACAGAGCAGCACACTTTCTGGCACGCAGTGTTCGTATCTCTAACTAATTTACGCTTTTGATTTCCATTTTGTACACCTTACAATCGATTATACATACAAATATGTCTTTTTTCTTTAGCTCTTGCCGATTTGCTAGCGGTAATCTTATAGGTAGCCAATAGGTAGGGGATGCTGTGCCATAAATGCGATGCTCTGCCTCTAATTAACTTCTCCATCGTTCAAATGTACGAATAAGGACCATCAGTTAAGGCGCTACACAGTAACAATCAAGAGTTATCATCCTTGTTGGAGCCGCCCCCACCGACCCCGGAGCCCTGTGTGTTGGTGCCGCGTCCGCCGGCGGGTGCTCGCACCGCTGGCGGCTTGTACTCCAGGCCCGGATCGAATTGCATTAAAACGAATACCTGGAAATTATAATAATATAATTATAGAATAAATAACAAATATCTTAAAAACCTAATCGAAAGCTAACCTGATCTGTTGGCAGTAGTGAAAAGTCATCGGGTGGGTTGGTTATTACATATCGTTTGCTGCTCGCATCACAGCTAGAGCTGGTGTCCCTAAATCTGTACAAGCCGATGCACAGCATTCCGTACGATTTCAGGGCAGCCACGAACAAATCTCCATACTTTCCGCACTCCCCAAACTGAGCCAGAGGTCCGTCGTAGAGTGATATTTGTCCCACTCGACACCTTGTCATGGACAATACATTAAGAATTGGGTATACACTTGGGTTAAAGCTTACCTGTCCCGATTGCTCAGACTCTCCACGGTGCTGTAGCCTCCTCGGAGGCCCGCACCTTCTGCCAGGATCAGTTCCAGCTCTGGCGTGGCACCGCCCGTTATCAATGAGCGGATCAGCGTTAAGGCGTTTTGATTGAAGTAGGTCTGTGCCGGCGAAAATCAATTAACGTTAAAATACTTGTTGTTTCCCGAAATGTAAAAGGGAAACCCTTGAAAGTGCGTATTGAAACTGGACTTTACCGTGGACATCAGCGAGTCTAACACACTCACAGCGAAGGCTGTGCCGCAGGCGAAAGGCTGCGTCAGATATAGTTCTGTGTCTGGATCGTCGTCGTCGTCTTGATCGAGAAACTGCACGTTACTATCATTGACCAGTTCTTTAAACGACAACCAACATTTTAAGTATTAGTAGAGCACACACCTCGGAGCGGAGGGGCGGAAATGGACGAGGCTGGCCAGAACATTCCGTGGAACATCAAAGTAACAAAAATAAATGATAAGGAAACGAGTGCACAAGTTCCACAATGTCCTGGCCAGTCCCACTTCCGTTCGGTCGTTCGCAAACTCGGCCAACCTAGTGCGATGCAGTTTACCTGTTATCATGGGCACATTGGCGCCATAGACTGAGCCACGCCGCTGGAGCACAATGGGGCTACCGGCGGTGGCGCTCAGGTTGTCGAACTCCGGGCCACGCTGACTTAGCACACCGATCGTGTCGTCGAAGGTCATGGCCTTGATGTTTAGCGATGCGAGGATCGCCTCCTTGTCGGCCAGCGTCGGGTCGTCGTTGCTAGGAACTTTGGCCGACAATATGCAGCACATATCACACAGATTGACGTTGACCGCTCGCAGATCGGCGCGGCTCAACGGTGAGCCGTTCAGCACCGAGATCTTGGGCAGGTTCTGCAGCATCTTCCACTCCCGGCGAATGTAGTCCACCGAACCTACGATCACCACATGCTTCAGCTCGTGGTAGTGAAAGTTCGACGCCCGCAACGGCATCACCAGGTTCCTCAGCCCGATTAGCGGCGAGTCGGGATCGGCGAACAGACAGACGACCACATGGCCGTTTAGCACCGTCATGGCCGCCTGGTTGCGATCCTGCACAGAAATTATCAATGAAAGTAATATGATTTAAGAAAAATGGTAAAACGTATTTCTTTAAAACATTGGATTGCCCAAAATAAAGCGCTACTTACCAGTATGCAGTCTTCTAAGCTCTTTGCCGGACTCCAGTGGAACATGCCCGTCGAGTCATACTTCATTTCGGTCTTCTCGAAATCAAAGTCCTTCGACTGGTCGTCCGCAATCCCGGCGGGCAATGAAACTCCGCCGTTTTGATTCTGTGTACCCGTGCCGGAGCTGCGACTCGTCGGCCTAGACACAATTAGAGCGATAGAAAAGTGTTAGCCATGGGCGGTCTGTGCTGGAGCTTGGTATTCGATTCGTTCATAATGGGGTTTATTCGATGTTTAACTTTTGACTTGCATATGCAGATTATCAACCAATTCAAAAACAAACGCTACATCCAAATGCAAAGTGTTCATCGTAAACGCTACGAGTACGTGTGTCTTTCAAAAACATATGTATGTAAATACTTGAATACTTCAATACGAGTACGTGGAGCATATTGAATTTAAAATGTGTTCTCAATACGATAGATAACGATATTAAAAAAGAGTTTACGCTTACAAAGATAGATATACGAATTGAAAAGTATAGATTTTGAGATAGAGAAGATTATGTGCTAATTAAAAAAATATTTAAATGAATGCGAACAAGAGTTTGAGTCGAAACTTAATAGTTCTTCACTACGCAAAATACTTTGTCTGCCATCCAAATTTGTTAGGGAGGGAGGTTTTCTTTTCTATGACTTTTGTGTTGCATGCGTGAGGACATTGCCTCTTCCCAATCCCCTCCTTAACCATTGGGCGTGGCATTCATGATCTACAAATACTGAAAGTTTTTGTAATTTAAAAGAAAAAGAGATGTTAAGTATATGGTACACAAGTGCAGATTTTGGCACAAAGATGAACACAGAAAAACACACACAACAAATAGATTGCAATTTAAGTTCAAACGATTCAGAGAAATAGAGAGAAAATGCAGGAGAAAAATGGGCGAATGTATGCTTCTTGGGGTCTAAGACCAAAGGATACGGCAATTCTTCAATTAAAAAAATATATATTCATATTAGGATCTATTTATTAAGCAGACACTTGGCCTGCCCTGAAATGTATGCTATACTTTTAGAAAAACTTTCCTCAAGGATTTCATGTAGAATTGCTAGGATTATCCGATATCGAATAGTTTATTTATATATTATATAAAATTATTAGAATCCGTAACAAATAATGTATACAAATCAGTCGGAAAAATGCTATAAGTTTTTATAGTTACAATTTTACATAGTTATCGTACACGGCTTAAAATGAGGACTTTTATGGAGGGATTATTCACAAATCGCTGGGTGATGTTAGTAGAAAGTAATTACAATTAGAGGCAGAATACATTTATCTGGCATTTCTTCGCCATATGGTTTATGTTAGTAGATAGATGATCGAAAATGTTGTAGAAATGTTAGTTTTTGAAGGCGGATCGATCGCACACGCATTTACACGGCCATTTACAAAACGCCATCACCCACACATACCTATACACACACACAAACATGGACACAAACACAGATACAGATACAGATACAGGTATAGATGCAGGACACAGATACAGAAGACAGCGACATGACAATTAACGCACAGGTTTGGTTAAGTTTCGTTTTAGTTTCGTACGCGTTTTTGATGAAATGGCATAGCTTTCGATCAATCAATATCAATATCAATATATGTGTGTCAAACAAAATGCGCATAAAATGTATTTAGATAAGTAACGAATACTAAGTTATAGTTTAAAAAA
Organism: Drosophila varians; assembly: GCA_018150405.1. NCBI lineage: Eukaryota > Metazoa > Arthropoda > Insecta > Diptera > Drosophilidae > Drosophila > Drosophila varians. The sequence goes on along the minus strand of JAECWK010000015.1, from coordinate 14,976,870 downwards.
GGCTTTTGGCTTTTTGATAGATTTCGTAAGTTAAAATTCTAGGAAATTATGGACGCATACATGAGCTTTTTAACTTCGTAAGCAAGTTGATAGCCCGCATAAGGGTTAGCATCATTCTCTGGTGGCCTGAAACAAAATGTTTTTCGTTTTTATACATTTAGACTGGTTAAAAGTAATTAATTGATGTGGTTGTTGGTTGATTGGTTTTTGTTTCGTATTTCTTGAGTGGATGAGTGAGTGAGTGGCTGGGTGAGTTGGCTGAGTGACAAGTGGGTGAGACAGTTAGTTGAGGTGTTAGAATTAGTTGGTTAAAGAGCATTTACATATGTACGTGGAACCTAGAACCTAGAAGACCTCCTAGCTTCTATTCGATGGCTCACTCTTCGCTGTCGCTGTCGGTTGGTGTTGTGTAAAATGAAACATAAACACAATATTCATAACGAAGTGTTTGGTTTTTAGTTCTTTTGGTGTTTGGTTTTGTTGTTTAACGGAGGCAAAGAAAAAGTGATGCAACTGCAAACAGAATAGGCCAAAACAGTGTGTATTCATTGAGTTTTTAACTTGAGTTTGCTCTTGCTCCATTACCGACTTTGCTTTGCTATTTGTAACTCAACAGAGTGCCGTTGTATGTGATTAATATCAATATCTATAGTTATAGATAGAGCCTCATGTTCAACCGCCCTTCGATTAGATATATACATACACCCCCCGGGGACGACATTTGGAAAGCACTCACCTATTGTACTGTGAGGGTGATATCACCTGGCCTTCCACCTGCCGGCTGACATTCACCGTGGGCTTCACCTTGTTCACCTGCTTCCCGGCCGCAGCTGCCGCAGCCGCCGCAGCGGCAGTGTTGTTCATGTGGTGCATGGCACCTGTACCGTTGCCAGTGCCATTCGGACGGCGCAGATTGCGATTGAGTACTGCAAGTAAATAGAAAAGGGATATGCAACGTAAATTGGTTGTCCTGGCTAACATGGCTAAAACTTACGATTGGTATCTTCTCTGTCACGTGTGATATCACCTGTGGCAGATCGATTGGCAGTTGCGATGGCGGTTGCAGTAGCAATAGCAATGTTGGCAGACACGAGTTCAAAGATCAGAGAACAAGAGCAGAGGTCATTCGATTAGTAAGTGCGCCCACAACCGGACTCGCTGGTCAGAGTGTTGAAGAGATACTCATTGGATACTCAAGTATTAGTCAAAGTTAGTCAAGAAAGGTATTTTTGAGCCGCGTGTTGCATTGGTTTTAGGGTTTCGTGGTTTAATGGTTGTGTGATTTATCGAGTGTGTGTGGTTTGCGACAGTAATAAACAAAGTTGGTAACAAGCAGATCGATTATGCAATTAAAAACGAAGGTCACACAAGGTGGTGTGTACAAATAAGTAAAGTAAGGAATGCTTTCAATAGACATCAATATGGTTTTCGAGTAATTAGGTTTAATTATGAGATACAGGATATATGTATATAGCAGTTCTTTAGTTTAGTTAGATTATATCAACGAGTTACATTAGCAGAGAAACGAATTCTGTTCAAGAATCAACGGAAAAACATATTTATGCAAACGAATATCTAAACAATTATCATGAGTTTTTAATTGGATTGGACACATTTTATTGTTTGTTTGTTTGTTTGTTCGACGATTCAAACTGAGGCGAAAAGCAAATCAAGGCTTAAGGAAACAAAACACAAACTGATACTGATCGGATAATGTGTGCGAGATTTGAGTGGGCGACAAGATGTGCTATCCACCGCCTATCGACTGGCGGCCTGGCGTTCAAAATAACCTTTCCGGGGCAGTTGCAACCTGGATTGTGTTGAATTGCAACTGCACCATTCATTTTCTGACTTATACCGCATTGAGTGGTCTATGGTCTAGTGGTCTAGTGGTCTGGGATTCGATTCAGAGACGAGACTTTACCCGATACAGATCCACGCACATGCACCCGCTTGGGTAGCTCTGGTGGCGTAAATGTGGGTGCAGGATGGTGTTCATCTGTAAAATATTTTTGTTTCGTTATCGCACAGCTTCGGTAAATCAGATTCATTGTGTATGCATTTAATTTGTTTTTTTTAGTTTTGTTTTTTTTTTAAGTGTATTTATATGGTCAAGCTTTGTATGTGAAGCTTATAATTGCTTTTTGGAATATACAAAAAATCTCTTTTGTTTTGGTTCTGTTTTAGGGGGGTTGTGTATTGGTTTTTGTAAGAACTAAAACGTAATAGTTTTGGCTTGTTTGTCAAATAAACACGAAACTTGAGAGAAAATCATAGAAAAATCAGTCTGACTCTTGGGAGAACCTAGGAAAACCGGACCAACTAAAAAAAGAAACCGAAGACACCGGCTTTTGCCGAAATAGAACGAAAGGTGTTCAAGATGGTCGGGGGATGGTTTATTGGGATTCATTTAAGGATATTTGCTTTACGTAATATCGAACAAAACATGCAAATAAATATGAGTTTGAACAGAACTTGTGATTGGTTATAATACATTTATACATACGGGAACAAAACAGTATATATAGTTGTAAATATTTTGATATTTATAGTATAATACAATCAAGTCTAAGCAAGCGTTGGTTTATTTTGTTTTGGGTTACAAACCAAATTGTTAAAAGCTTGAAGCATTTCTTAAGCAACACGCTGACTAAGTGCGGAGTACAAGCTGGGTAGCAAGATTGGTAATTATTTGGCAGACTATCTAGATTTTTATTGTGGACTTTAGACTCGGTGGAATTGGATTATTGAAGCATTTAATACTTAGACTTCTAGAACTGCTAACACCCACTTAAAGAACATTTTCAAACGATCTCTCCAACTACGAGTTGCACTATCTAAGTAAACCCCTTGCTTAGTAACAGGGCTGTTTTAGGGATTTCTGTTATCGATTCTTTATAGCAATTAAACTGCATCGAATTTGGAATTTTTCGACATCTAATTCATCCTTTCCCCCTCTCCTGTTTTCTCCCGGGCAGGGTGATGTAGTGCGCGGGGAAAGGAGCAGGCGCTTTATGGTTCGGGTGGGTTGTGATCGAATTGTGGCTCTAATCATTGGCTTCAGTTGCTTTGCTTTTCACAGGTCATTTGCATTTATTCATGTTGGTTTATGTATGATCAAATCATAACTTAGACTATACTTAAAGAACGGTCTTTTGTTTAAGAACCCAAAGGGGAACAAATAATAATGTAACACAAGATCACGATTTACGAATAAAAACGTGCACTGGCACACCGTAGAAAGAATATGAGCGAATCTCTCCAAAAATCTAATCAACTAAAATAAATGATATATTTTTGTTTAAGACGAGTACAAATGCGATTTAATTATAGTATTTCTTGTGGTTTTCATGTAGTTTGGAGTTAGTTCGACTTACTTGACAACGAGTATTCATCGTCTTCTACACACACACACAGAGACATATAAATACGAGTATTGTAGTTGTAGTAGTTGTGGGTAGGGGGAGGGAGTACAATAGAAAGATGATAGGTTTACATATTTAGATACATTATTGAAAGGATCAATTGCAGACGCAGAAGATTGGGTTTTGTTTAAATATTTTACAGAGAATGAGTGTCTGTGACGGATGCCTGGCGAATGTAGTGTTCAGAATTCAGGTCCTGAATGGTGGATCCTGTATGGTGTTTCGTGTTCAGAGTGTGTGTGTCTTAATAACCACTTAGTATAGCGGAAACAGAGAGTATTTTATCCTAAGATACGTGAACAGGTAGAAATTGAGAAGTATGTATCACCAATTAACTACACGACATTATGCGATGCGATAGATACGATAGATACGGTACAGTACACAATATATGAAGTTAACGTTTGTACAATATAGTTTACGATTTACGAATATACGAGTACGATTATTATTATTATTATGTAGAGTATGAGGCATAAAGTTTTTACTATGAAGACACCGACTCGACATGTGGGTGCTCGGTTACACAAAAAGTATATTATACTTATATGGTATGGAGTACATACGAAAACACAACGGCAGAATTGAGTATGAGTATTTATTGGAATATGTAGTATTGCTTTCGAAATTCGAATAATTCAATTGACTCAGAACGAAGTTCGGTTTTTGTTTCGTTGACTTTACTACACACTCACACGCACACTAAGGTTAAAGTTGATTACGAAAAAGTACACAATTACTAGAACGAACGAGTAGAAACGAAACATGGGTGTTTGTTGTGGGGTGGGTGTGTAGCATTTTGGGTGTATGTGTGCAGTTGGGGGTGGTCGGGGCGTTATTGAAGAGGTGGGGTCGTCTAGGGGGTCAAGGTCTGTGTTTTTTGTGTTTGAGTCTGTGTTTGTGTGTGTTCATTTTTTCGAGTTTGAACTGACAAAGATTGATTGATTTTCGATTGTTTGGCTGCCTGATTGATTGGCCGAGTTTTGATTGGTTTGGCTGAATTGCAAATACAGCTGAACAATAGCAATTAGAGTTAGTTGGCAAGTTAGTTGGCGTTTATAAACAAAGTTAGCAAAAGTCTCGAGTAATTTCAATGATTTTAAAATTTTGAAATTGCCAATTGAAAATCATGATGATTGGTTGTCGAGTTTTTGGGGTTTCTTGTCTGGTTATGAAATGTATGTTTCGTATGCTTATTTGGTTACAGTAGAGACAGAGACAGGATATAGAGAGAGAGAGAGAGATAGAGAGAGAGAGAGAGAGAGAGTGAGATAGAGTAAGTTATACGTACTTGCACGCCCAACCATTTGTACGGCTCGGACGCCTTTCCGGAAGGTGGCCACTGTTTTTGTTTCATGAAAACAGAATTTTATAGGATTCGTGTGAATAGGTAAATGATGGCAAGGTAATGATTGTTGATTTTCAATATTATTTTAAACTTCTTCATCGCAATCTTCATCTGCTTATCATTTTGAACATCATTCAACAAATTATGGTAAAATATACGAAATAAAATACTCTATTAAATAAATCAAAAGTAAATCACACGGCACACGTTGTACTTGAACTCCCATTAAAAAGTATGTAGATATATTCATATGCGGTATGTCTTTTATGATTATAGTTAGTTATATGTAATGTTAAAAGGGAATATATACTAAATATGCGCGCATCGTAGACGAACCAAACCAGAAATCGTTCCAAACTAATTTATTTCTATATAGGATAATGTTTTATTTATACTGAGTACGATTGATAGAACGATAGAGCGATTGAAGGATCAGGGCTTCGATACAACAGAAGTGTTTCCTCTTGTTCCCTAAAAACAATTTACCCTTTTCTTCCCAACCTCAAAATCGATTTTCCATTTTCTAGTCATAATATGCAGGGGGTTTCGGTTCTGGACGGGATTCTTTGGCATTTAGCGGCTAAGAGCTTTCATGGATTTTAGCATTAACTATAGCACAAGACGCTCACGTACATCAATTTAGTATGGTTTGTTTTTTTAGGTTTCCAAGTTCAATTAGTTATTAAGGAATCGGTTTTATTTAATACCAATTTGGCTTACCAAATTTCGGAAGCGCATATCAAAGGTTTTTAGGCCGAAGCTGCTATACTTCTGGCAAATAACTGGGAATTCGACTAATGGGAGTAATTAATTCAAAATCTGGCTTAAAAACCTTTGAATTAGCGCTTTCTTTTTAGATCGGTTAGATTAGAAGTAGCAGAAACAAATAAATCTTTGGCTTCGGTAAAATATATACGAATATTAATAATGGATAGAGCGCCGCAAATCGCAAATTAATTAATTAATTTTCGTTTTTTTTCGGTTTTGGTTTGTGGAACTGGATTTGAAAGCGTACCCTCCATTGTATTCATCACCGATGTGATGCCTTGGTTGACCATTCCCGTCTGCATCATAATCATGCCCACATCTGCAAGATGGTTACGTTTTGGTATTCAAGTTGACACTCGCACATACACACATAGATTGGTTTAAAGAGTTTATATAACAGGTCCGGAGATTTGGGATCGGATCTGGGAGTGGATTACAAACTTAAGCTCTAGGTACTACTGATTTGTCGAACTGCTTTTCCATATCATATCATACAGCCGCATCATGGAGCCCGTTTCGCCATTTTGTTTTGTTTTTTTTTTTTTTTTTTGAAAGCCATAACACAGGCAACGCAAACTCGGCAAACTTACTAACTACTTGAGAACATTTGCAGCTAATAGTAAGATGGGTGTTTACAGATTAAGATTTAGATTCGTAGAGTATAAGCAAAGTTATATTTAGGTGTTACGCTACATAGAAACCAAAGACATAAACGTTAGTTGTTCTCTCGGTAACTCTCGGTTAACATCTGAAAGTAACCTGCTCTAAAGTTATTTACACATTTTGCTTCAGGTAGTCGCTGTAGCTACTCTCGATTATATACAATCGCAATTCGAATATAAACGTATATATTAGATTAATATAAACAGAGCTCTGGTGAGTGAGGTGAGTGCCACGCCAAGAACACAAATTAATGAAAAAGTGTTGGGAGGAGAATTCGTGAAGACGGCGTCGCATTTCATTAACTTAACTCTACCGGTAAGTATTTTAAAATAATTTAATCGTAAGTATAAGTATTAGGAAGAGTATTAAAATTAGAGCTGGATGCTGTAAAAGTGAGTTATTGAAAATTTATAGAAATTTGAGCTTATGGTCTCGTATTAACATTTTTTTTTTGTATGGTGATGGAGTGATAAAATGTAAATTGATTTCTGTGCTCGTTTCCATGCACTTATTATTGGGTTCTTGTATTATTATTCTCAACACATAAGTATAAAGTACAAAGAGTAAGAGGGAGTTACAGAGACAGAAAATTAGAGAGCAAGAGCGAGGATTAGCGAGATAGACTGTTAAAAAAATTGTGCAGTTTTTCATTTGGAATATAATTCAATTATCAAAAGATTTGGCAAAGGTACAAAATGTATCAAAATACAGATGTTGAATGCTTTCATGCCATTTGAATGAAATACAAAGCAATAAATCGATTGGCAAAGAAAAGTTTAGTTTTATGAAACGCATTCAAAATTGAGAAGTCTTCTCCGTCTAGAAGATCACCACTTGATATCCTTTGTATTTCACTTTGGGCTCACTTTTCATCGGGCTAAGCGCACATCATGAAAAAATTGCGCAAACGCCCCGTAAAACAAAAACGAGACTCGAAAACTCAAACGTGTTATGACTATTATGGGGTTGTGATGGCCAAAACAAAAGCTATGGGTGAGTTGAACATTTCTTGCTGGTTGACTGTTGCTGTATTATTGGTATTGGTATCAAAGAACTGGGGTTGCATATCGCACAAACATATTTACAACGTCAATGGCACGTTATGTTTTGATTGGTCTGGTTATCCTTGGAAGCCATCGGACGGGGGGATATATGCTTATATAGGTATGGGAATATATATATTCAATCGTTACAAATGTGAGTGTAATTAACTGTTACTTCGTGGGTTACAAAGAGGCGCATGTCAAAACAAACAGTGACCAAAATAGAACTGCACAAGGGCAAGATAAACGGGCAGGACGGTTCAGGATGGTTCAGTTTTTCTTAAATATTTATTATATAGGTTGGTAATAAATATTATATGCTAGTGAATGGTTATGATATCGGTAACGGAAACGAAAACGGTGACGGTGACGGTCGGGCTCTGAGCACACTCCAAAATGGCCAATGCTTTCGGTTTGCAAAATTGTATCAAAAACTAAAGACAAACAATCAAAATCAAAGGAAAGTACTTGATTTTGTTGTGCTCTCGATTGATTGGTGGTGAGGTGCTCGGTGAAATTAGTTTGGTTTGGGTCTGGGAATCGGGTCTGGGTGACCTTCAGCTGGTTGTATTCAATGAATAGTCAAAAGAAAACGGGAATATATATGGATAATGTACTTTATACAAAAGTTTTGAATTGTATTTGGAATCGGTATTGGATAAAACTTCAAAACTGAGAAGTGTTGGTGTGGTGGTATCGTGTTTTGGGTTTTTTTCTTTTTTTTCTTGTGGGAAAAGTTAATGTGTTCTTTTTCTTATTCATTGGATTATTCGTTTTGTTGCTTGATTTACCTAAGTCATCGAATTTGCTCCTGGGCTGAACAGTCACTGTGGGACAAAGTTATGGCATTGGATTGTATTATTTGGTATTGAATTCGATTCGATTTGGATTTAATTGGTTGTATTCGGTTATGTCGCGTTGCAAGTGCAGGGCACACAGACGCACACGGACACGGACACGGTGGGTGGGAGGACGTGGCCGTGGGCGTGTAGTGCCCCCGACAGATGCAGCCGCGTCAATGAATATTGTTGATTCGATTCGGTTATACATAGTTAGTTGTTGTGGTTGTTGCAGTATTTGGTTTAGATTTCATTGAGAGCGAGGGCCACACGCGCCAACACACATACATAATAAATATATAATAAAAACATGGATATTTTGTATAAAAATATTTAGAAATATAGTTTACGAATAGGTATCGAGGTAAAGATTGAAAAAATATGTAAATATTCATAAGAGTTGGAAACTTTGCGACTTAAATCTAGAATCTGCCTGAACGAACGCTCGCTAGGGATTGCTCACAAACTATAATCGATTCCTATTATTTCTGTTTTGGCTTTATTCGACTCTGGCTGTCCTCATACCGTTCGATACACGAAACGAAACATTCAAATCAAAGGCATATCGAAATAAAAATGGATAAGTTAAATTAAATCCATGGATACATAAGATACTCTAAGAGTTAACTGGGAGGGGAGTCGGTACAAAGGAATGCTTACAGTTTTTGCATTTGCATTTCTTGATCAGCGTCTCGTCCTTGATGTCCTCGTGGCAGGCTTTGCAATAGAACCAGGCACTATCCAACGAATTCGATATTTTATCAATAAATATTATTTTAATAGATTTGATGTCTTACCGCTTCACCTCGTCGGCGCTTTGTGCTATGAAGAATCCTTGCGTGTTGGCCTGGATTTTGGCTCCACGCGGATTGATGGAAATCTTGCTGTCCGCCCCCTCCTCGGCCCCCTTGATCTCGATGGCCAATAGCAGGAGCTTCAGCTTGGAGAAACATAGTCTAAACGGCGGGAAGGGGGAGTCCAGTTAGTACCCAATCGGCCAACTTAGCTTCCACTTAGTCTAGATTGCTTTACAAGTCATTGAACCTAGTTTAGTATGCTACAAAAGTGTAGTTGAACTCTTTCAAAAAACGAGCATGCATATTGTGTGTGTGTTAGTGAGTTTGTAAGTGTGTGTGAAAGTTCTGGGTGTGAGTGAGGTTTTTCTATGTGTCCTGGTGTTCTTGAGTGCCCTCAAAGCGTACACTGTAAAAAATCAAATCAATTGACGATTCAAAAATTGGCATGCTGGGCAAAATGCTTAGTTGGTAAACTAGAGGAGAAAAATTTGTTGACTTAAAAAGATTTATAAAAATCGTAACAAAATCAAAAACTACAGATCAAAGTCATCTGCGGTCTATGGTCGACTAGGATGCACTCTAAAAAACGGTGGGACAATAACTTTACATTCTGGACATGCAATGAGTTCGGGGGTTCGGCGAAAGTGGAGTCACAAAGTGGAGCTGTTCTGGGGTGAAGGAAAGTCTCTAAGAATTAATTGCAGTGTACGTGTGTTTCTGACTGGGCTACTAGGCTACGAATCACGAATCGCAGCAAGTTGAGTTCGGTTAGCAGGCGATTGTGGCGATCGGATGCGGTTACGGTTACGGTTACGGATACTTTTGCTAATACGGTAAGGAATGCAGTTTTAGCCAATTGTTATGAGTGTTGGTTGAAATATACAGGTGGCTCAATGCGTTCGCCCTCAAGTAATTTGATATCTATGGGCTATTTGGACTAGAGCTTGAATTGGAGGGTTCGAGATATACATATGTATGTTTATGTGGCCAAAAAGGTGGGAGGCTTGGGAGAGGCGACAAACGGTTGTTTAGTTGTTTAGTTGGTATTATGAGGAAGGAGAGTAAATCAAACAAGAATCGAATTCAAGTTGGTAAATAATAGGAAAAAGAATTGGTAAACAAACTTATTTGTACAATGCAAAAAGTTGTAGTAGTAGAAGTAGTAGTAGTAGTAGTAGTAGTAGTATTTTTTATACAGTTTGCATATAACGTTTTTATTTTTTATATTTTGGTTTCGCTAATTTCTCATTTTTGAGTCTTACTCGCTGGCTTGTGGGAATGTCATGCCGGTAAATGAAGGTGATAGGGTTTCGGTGTACATCTCACACCCTGTACCTTGAAGATAATCATTTTGCCAGGCCTGTGTGTCTGGTGACTGAAAGTTAGAAAATGGTTTTGTTGTGGTTTGCATTTAGTAAGTTCGCTAAAGTAACTACGTGGCACATAGTCGGTTTGTTTATTGTCTGTACTGCCTGTTCTGTATTTGTATTTATTATTTTATGTCGTGTGGCAGGTGAAGTTTTCTAGCAGAGACTGGAGTGTCAGGGAGCAGATACATATATCATACATTGAATATATTGGCTCGCTGGGACTGGGACACATCCTACGCATCTCATGGCTGGGACTTGACTGGTTTCTGGGCTGGATTCTATGGCACACATTTCAATAGCTGGCGAGTACTAAGAGTGCGAAGAGAGTGTTGTGCATGTTTTTCTGGTTCAGGCATTGCATTTGGCTTATACTTTGGATTTTGGTAATGGCTTTGGCTTTGGCATTGGCTTTGGCTTTGGCTTTGGCATAGAAATACTGCTTCGATTCTCTGGTTGTTGGTTGGGCATTCGGTCTGTACACTTTCTGGCGAACTTTATAGCATTGAAGAAGGCACGAGCATTTTGGGTGGCATCAAGACTCAACCGAACCGAACGTGTGTCAAATGAGAAGAAATCAACAAATCCAACTGATATCATCAATTAACTCAATACAAATGAAAAATCCAACTCAAAACAAAAATGCACGCTGCAAAACTTAGAACTGTATTTTTTTTATAGAGACATAGAGAGATAGAGATGTTCTGAGCATTCAGCTCACACAGATACCAACAATTAGCGAGTGTGTATGTGTTTGTGTCTTTATGTGTTGGTGTTTTTGTATGTGGGCATGTGTGGGTGTTCGTTTGTCCTTAGATAAGGAGTCAAAAGAACTGTCTTGGCAGTTTGAAGTTTGCTTTTTGGATAACGAAAGAATAGAAACCGTATTTTATATTTGCAAACACTGAAGGCATTTTGAACATTTAGAACACTCAATTACACAAAGAATTTGCTTGAAACAACGACTAATTTTCACAGTGTAAATGTATTTTCGGTGTATATACGTGTTTTGGTTTTTCTTTTTTTTGAGTGTATTTTCATTGGAAAATCAAAAAACTAGATTCGTTGGCAGGCACATTTACACGTTGCAACATTTAGATCGGTGTAAACGTGCCGGAGTCCTCGTTTGAGAATAATGTTAAATAAAATTAACTCAAAATTTATTACAACGACGACGATCAGAACTGAGTGAAACAAATAACGTGTTTTTTGTGGTGTGTGTGAGAGTTGAGATGTGTTTTTCTGGCTTCAAGGAAAAAAAAACTCAATTGTGATTCAAAACTTTCTTCCGAATCACATTTAAGCTTTTGATTCGAGTCAGACATGGTGTATAATTTTTGTTCAACGCTGCACGATTAACAAGTAGTAGAATAGAGTAGGTAGTAGTAGATACGATATAGTATTTTTAATTATTTTGTTTTTCTTTGTATTTTGCTGGTACGAGTATTACGATATAGCTTATGGTTGGAAAATTGGAAAACTGCCTGCTGCGTGACTTACTCAGTGGCCTGAGCAAATGGTATTCCAATAAATGTGGGACTCAATGTTTCAGTGTACATTTCCATGCCAGTGCCGCGCAGGTAATCATTTGTCCAAGACTGCATGTCTGGCGACTATGGGTTAAAGACGTAATATAGAGACATTTGATTTGATATATATGGTACACCCGCATATTGATTGCCCCCTTGGCGGCGCATCTTAGCAATACAACATATTTGTCTGCGTAAATCTGTAAATCTGTAAAATATCTAACACTTTTCCGGCCTGCTTTTAGGTAACGCCAGTTGTGTGATCGTGTCTGGTATATCGTTGGTGAGTGGGCCAAAACTCTGGGCCAAAAACCGTACTTACCGTCTTGAACGATCGCATGGCAAACAGATTGGCCATCATCGTCGAGAAGCCAGGGGCCAGACAGCTCTGGGCTATGAAGCCCAGCTTCAACTCGGCCAGGCAGATGACATCGTCGCCCTGTTTCCAGTCCCACGAAGGTATGTTCAGCAAGTAGGCCTAAAAAAGGGAATTAAATCAAAATAATTAGAATACATTTGTTAGATAGTAATGCCCACCTTATTGTGGTATTGCATCAGCTGGATGATGACTCGAATGTCGTCGCTGTAGTTTTTGATCGAGATTACTCTCATGATGTTGGCAGCATCTTCTGCGTCGGGATCTTGGCAATATTTGTTAGCTAGCACCAGGCAGGCATCGGCTTCGTGTACCTTCGATAGTCGAATGGGGTTACGCCGGAGGTGAGATTGAAAAGTTACCGATTAGAATTGGGACTTAAAAGTTCAAAATTGTGGTTTATGGTCAGACTATGTCTATGGGCATTTGATGTTTGTCTCATGTGAGTTAGTTTTGTTATGTTGAACTGTTCAAAGTAGTTTGTTATGGTTCAGTGATTGTTATTGTTACTGTAACTGTGAAGATATATTGCAGAGGTGTCACGTTTAGAGCATTGTCCACAATATTAACAATTAGTAAGCGGTTTACACGCACATTGACTGGACAACTATGGTACGAGTATGAGTACTTAAAATGCCACAACTGATGTGTTTTATTTTTGGATTATGTTGTTAGTGGCCGGATCTGTCTCAGATCGTGGCCAGATATCTTGCATATACATTGCGTACGTAGTTGGTATCTTTAAGGTACGGTTATTCATTAGCATTGCCCATTGGGGGCGGTTAGGGGAGATAGTAAGCAGTTTTTTTCAGTTGCTGGGTGGGTTCTGGGTGGGTTGCTGGACACAGTCTTTTGGTTTCAACTTCAAACTAAGGACACACTAAGAAATCATAAGGCGAACGCTCGGTGCATAGCTGTGGGTGGCAACTTGTGGGATAATTATAAAGTACAAGTGACACAGACGGGTAGAAGTGATCGGTGTAGTGAAGGAACTTAATCAGATCTCAACGACCGTACAACTAAAGAGCAAAATTAAGTGGGTATTGGACAATAGATACAAGCACTTTGATTATATTATACAAATATAGTATGCACATGCATCGGCTCACATGCAGTAGATATGCATTCAAAGACTTTGGCGAACCCAACCAAGATTATTTATCTTTATTTCTCAAGGACAATCGCTGACGGCAGCGAGGGCTTCTCAAGAGTCTTTGTCCGACGAAAATCGATTATGCTGATATATACACGAACTTAATATCCCCACGAAAAAAATTATTTCATCGATTGAAATGTACATTAAAACATTATTGGATCTTTGAAAAGATTACTTGAAACTGGATGTTAACCCATACTATACAGTAACTTAACAATTACATTAATATACTTAGCACATACGTAAATACGAGATTACATTAACGTTAATGATTGTAAATAAAGAACGCTTAAACTAAGGATTAATTAAAATAATCAATATTTTCGTATTTTTACACAAACGTCAACAGCAATATACGGTATTGGTATTTGTGTTCTGTAAGTGTTTTCTCTGAATTCCAGTTGATTTATGTATTTTTTAATTTGTTAGTCGAGTGCGGGGCCAAAACGATACAGGAGTACTAATGGAAACGACGATGCTATTGTACACTAAACTAAAACCAGGGAATGCATTATGGGTCACATACATTACATACATATGTGTTGCGCGAGTGTCGCTTGTACATGTAGGCTAGTACATACACCAACACACAGACATGGACATACATATACAATATACATAGGTTAATTAATAGGCAGGATTTAATTACAGTTGAGCGTTCGTTACTTTACATAAATAGGTACAAACTTAAAGTCTATGTATGGAAGCTTTGGTTAATTCATAATTAAATCAAAGCTCAGCTCAGATTGACATACAAAAAGGAAAGTCGGGAAACAGAACAGAACGGAAAGAAAGCAAACGAACAAACATATAGAACGAATAAAATGAAAATACATTTTCGTTTTACCTTAACCCTCTGCAGATCAATCGGATTCATAATGGTTCCTTGGAAGAATTCCACGGTGGTAAAATGACGTTTGAACAAACCCTCAAGTTCCAAATCGGGTGGTTTACTTTATAATTTTTGTTTTGTTTATTTTCAGTTTTGATTGTTTTTTTATTTTTTTTTGGTTGTTGTTTTTGTGGAAAAATAATACAAAGTTTTTAGAGTTTTCAATGATTCCAATGTACACATGGGTTACATGGATTGTTTTCAAGGCAACAGAAGAATATCGTTGCAGGTGAGTGCGTTGGTGGGCGTATTCGAAACACAACAAACAATATACAAATATATATGGTTATTGTGCAGTTTATTGAGTCCGCAAATATGCAAATGAAAATAGAAAGAAAAACAAACAATGCAGACAATTGTTGAAAGAAAGAAAGAGCATCTTCAAGCCGTAGGTGCAACAAAATCAAGTGTGATTCATTATAACTAAACTAAACTAAAAGTAATAAAATTCAGAAATTGTTAACTCTCCTTACTTACAATAAATCGATACTCTAGACAAAAATTCTTCTTAGTAAACTAGTTAACATTACTTATCTAGGCTCAAGACTCAAAGAACTCTATGGGTGAATAAAAATTGCACGAATATTTTACAAGAGGTTGGTTTTAATTGAAATTTAGATTACTACGATGTCAAATATTAAAAAAAAAACGAAGGTCGTGTAATATTTGTAGCTTAATTGGTTGGCTTTCAGCTCGATTTGAATAAGAAGAAACTTGAAAAAAATCAGCTAAGGAGGTCATTCCATTAAGCAGGTTAAATACATTAAGGCAACGAAAAAAAATTACCGAAAAAAGTACAAAGTGAAAAGGTGTTACGGGATTCTTAAATAAAATCTATCTAAATTTAATTGTAACATCACTTGTGGTTGGGAGCCACGGGGAAAACGATTTTTGAGTTTCCTCAAAAGCCCCAACAGCAGCAACCGGAAACCATTAATAATAATGCTATAATAAAGCTATAAAATTGCAATAAAAATAAACATAATTCCATTGTTCAAGTTCAAAGTGAGAGCGAGCATAGATAGATGGCATATATATTCGATATATATATATATATGGAGATCAGGGGAAAGGGCGTGTCGTTTTCGATTGCTTTAGTTATCAGAGTTATTGGAGGATTAACAGAGTGAAGTTAGCAATTGGAGATCTAAGTTGTGGCCACAGTCACAAAAACATTCACAAGTATGAGTTGCATGTGAAATGTTCGCTGATTAACTATCATTTTTGCTGTTTTTGATGCTGGGATTCCTAACCATTGGGGCTCGAGTAGAGATCGTTTCTGTAGATCGGTGTGTCTTCATGTTTGCTGACTGGTTTGTATTAAGTAGTTTATTTGTAGGTGTTCGAGTGTCTGGTGTGTCTGAGTGATGTTTGGCGTATTGTTGGCGTTTTGTGTGGTTTTGTTTCTTTGGCGACTTGGTGTGTGTTTGTGTACCTTGACTCGCTCCAGGTCGACTGCGTTCATCATAGTGCCCTGAAAAAAGGCCACTGTTGTATAGTGACGCTTCAGCAGTCCCTCTAGCTCCAGATCAGGTTCTTTGCTATTTGATTGTTCGACGTACGGTTTACATTACATAACATGATATGGCATATATATATTAAGTTGAGTTGGGGAATTAACAAGTATGAAAAATAATGAAAAACATTAAAATCAAAATTCAATTTCAACTGTCAGTGTGTGTTTACCTACTAGTTGTAAGGTCTAAGTTAATGCAAATACTTAAAATAGTGCCTTGGACTAACTTAACTGACTGGGAGTCTTCACTCCATCTAGCGAGTTGGCGACCAGAAAATGGCGGAAGAGACTTGTAACAAAATCATAGCCTACTTTCCAGCGCAGCCGCTGACCACCAACTCTTATCTGCGGATCTGCTTAGATACTGGGCTAATTTGTTCTTTTGCTGCTGATTGTAATTTAAAATCAATCGAATATACATTTATGAAACAATAAATCAAATTAACAACGACACAACGAATTGGCAATACGGTTGTAAACAGGTTTTTCTTCTGCTCAAAGTTTGAAAGAGTGTTCGGGATGGACTTACCGATGGAGAAAGACCACTTCGACATCGACATCCTCCCGATCTTCGTGGAGAAAGTCCTTAAGGAAATGCGACACGGACTCGTACGTTATATGACCGCACACCACAATATGTCTGGCGGATTTGGCAGGTTGATTGTTGGTTGGAGAAAAAAAGAATGCATTAGACTCCTTGAATTTGAAGGCGGGCAGACGAGTAATGCAACAATTAGTCTTAAATCTAGAGTGGAATGCACTGAAGCTCTGTACAAGTGTGGCGTATGTAGATGTTTGGTATGAAGTGTGTTTGTGCTTGTTACAGTGTATCAGTATTAGTGTGCGATTAAAGCATTAGAATGACAATAGGCTAAGGAAGGTGAATCTAATTGACTTGATTAAATTAGATTAACTTTCCAGGCCCTGCTGTGGATGAGTAATTCATCCTAGATTTAATCACATGGCATGAATCCGTCATGAAGCCAAATCAATATTACATATGTATGCTGTCAGTGTCCTTGTTGGTGTAGGTGTGAGTGTGGGTGTTCGTGAGTGCTTTGAATATGTTTGAATGAGTGCATGTTCTTTGGTGAGTTTATTTATACGAGTATTTTCATTGTTTTGTATTTCTGTATATTTATTTATATTGATTATGATTTGATATGTTTATATTATTTATCGACTGCTTGTCGTTGCCATGTTATTGTTATCTTTATAGCTTGTCAGTATTATTTGGTGGTAAAGTATAAATACTTTGCATCTTCTTAGAAAACAAACATTTATCAAAAATTATACAAAATACACGAACTCATAATTGGAAACTAAACACTAAAATGATAATTGCAAAATGCATGAATTTAGTCTGCTACCCCAGGGGCGTGTACACAACTTAATTAAATTGTAAGAAATAATAATAAATAATCAAAATGAGCATATTTGTCGCTGCAGTTGCATCAATCAGCCGCAACTGCAGGTCGCCAATCGAAATGAAAATTATTTTTAAGTACACTAAAAAATCAATACGGTTCCAGGTAGAGGCATAAATGTAGCTACGCACACCATTCCTCGGTATTAATCAACTTACATGCATCAAGTAAAGCATCAAAAGTAGTCAGCCACTGGCCAACGCACTTGTATTCTATGTACACATTGTATAATACACTACGCTCAATCAGAATATATAGGGATACATATTTATAGGGGAACTGCTACGGGTGCTACGTACTACTTGGTGGTAAAAGATTATTTTTGGCTTGGCTTTGGAGTATTTACTGTTATCACAGTCATGCAATCGGGCAGTCAGGCAAACCAGGCAGGCATTCTTCCCAAAATCCAAGTACTTTTGGGGTGTGTCAGTGCCACAAACTACACATGCATACTTCTACTACTTCGGTGGGTATGAATTTGATGTTTGAGATTGTCGGTGTGTTGTGGAAAATCACATAACTTTATTTTACAGACCATTATACGCAAAAGGTCTATGGGCTGTCAAATCATACAAAAAATAATAATCCAAGATTAAACATTTTTTTCGTTCAGAAAATTAAATAGTTCGAATCGAGTCACTTATAGTATTGGTCCTCGTCGTGGTTGTGTTCTTAATGATATCCAGATGCAATTCTATACAAGTGCCAACTGTTTACCTCTGGTGTGGCATTAAAAATTGTGCTTGTCTAGATCGCTAAAACAAAAGAAGAACTTCAATTTGCATTTTAACGAACAAACAAACAAAAAGAAACATTCTACATTCGATTACTCTCGAGTTGCTGTTTTTGATTTAAATATTGTTGCAGCTAAGAAAACGAATTGGTGACATATTTGAAATTGAATTGATATTTGGTTTTTTAGAGTTTGTTTTTAAATGATGTAAATATAGTGAAAAGGTTTTATAATTGATGCCTGGCCACGCATTTTCATCGTTTTTCTTTCATATAAATTTACTGCTCATTTCTTGAACATGGTCATGAATAAAAAAAAATATAAAAATATCTTTATGTTTGTTCTGCAGATGCGCCAAATCTCAAATCACTCGGAAATGTGCAATGAATGTGAGTGAGTTTTGAAGGAAATCATAAGCTTTGGATAGGAGAGATCTTGAAAGAGAGACAGAGCGAAAGTGGAGATAGATGTTTGTGTATGCAGAGAGAGAGATTGGAAGGATACTCGGATACGGATACGATTGTGGAATCGGGTTAAGTTACGATTATGATTACGGTTAGGAAATTGTATTGTCACCATTTTCGAAGTATCGATCCCTTAGCTAGGCAAAAAAAAAAAGGTGTAGTGTGCTCGAGGGGGCCACTTCAAGAATACAACGATGCAAGTCACCTCAGGATTCTTTTCCTACCTGGGCAAAGGTAAATCAAATGGTAACGCCGAGCTCATCCATATACAACACTGAGTTACGACAATTGGGTGAAGTGGAGCTTTACTTTGATCCGATTACATTATCCGATACATTCGTTTCATATTCTATGGGTTTCGTGTGTATATCTTGTTGATTAAGATTGTTTATGTTTTATAGGTTTATTATACCGTTTATATTCGAATGTTTGTCAAAACAGAAGCTCACAAAGTAGAGGAAAATATGAAAATTAAAAATCATTACCAATATAATAGTGGAGTAAGTGTGAGTGTTTTCATGTAAGTATGTAGCATAGGGTATATAAAAGTTGTCCAAGAACTACAACACGGATAGTAGCCGATAACTTATTGAAGGATTTGTAGAGAAAGAGTTAGATATACATGTATAAAGACAGTGAGAGAGAAAGAGAGAGAGAGCGTAATAATAAAATATATGTTTGAAGGATATATGAGTTTATTGCTTGATTGTTTTATTCATTTGCTTTACACACACATAGATGATTCCGTTACGTTTTGTTTCTCAGGGGGTAGATGACAGATGACAGTTTCCTGTTGTCAAGGTGTCACAAGATGGCACCTTTAAGCTGTTTTCTAGTAATAAGTATTTTACATTTCTAGCCAAAAATATTCAGCAAATTGAAGTCTTCCGTGAAAATTGCTTATTATATACAAATTGCTGTCTGTACTTGGGGAGAGAAAGTCTATGGAGAGTGGTCCTCCTTTATTTACCGAGATACTTATGCATGTGTGTGTGTACATTTTGAATTATATGGATTCTAACATTTACGGTATACAATCGAATCAATAATGTTATTATTGTACGAGTATTTAGTATGCATTATTATCGTTCAATGTTAAATCGTTTAAAATGGGATATACATACATGTACGCATGTATATTTATTTATGTATATAGATATATATATACGAGTTACGACTTCGATATCAAGGACTATATAGACAATTACGATAATGTAACACAATAATAAACACCAATCACTGATTCACTTCAAGGGCTAATACAAATGCAAAAAGAGGCTAGGATGATATGGCATACAGAAAAGATTAAAACTAAAGAATGTACGCATAACGCTTATTGAATTTCGATTAATGCCAATCATCAGCTCTGACTTCACTCGCTTGATCGAAGGATCTACCGCTCGACCTGCAAATCATTGCAAATTACACGAATCCAAATTATTTCTAAAATTTTAAGTGAATCAAGAGGGTAATCAAACTAAAAAGGAAACCCAAAAGATCAACGCGATCCAGCCGCATCGCGATCACAACTGAAGTTGGAACAGAAGGCAAACGTGCAAATAAAACGATAAAATAGGATCTAAAGAATTTAGGTACAAGATCAGGATGTACGAATACGATATAGAGAGTAGAAAGTAGCAGAAGAGTAAGTTGATAATTTTGGCGTTCAAATTCAGGATGTAGTATGGAAACTCACAACAAGATAGCATTTGGTAGTTAAGAGTACGCACATGATATAGTAGATACACTCAGAACAGAATTTTTAAGTACGAAACAATTGATTTTTTATGTGGTACGATTCTCAAATACGATATCTGCAAAATGCCAATTCAAAGAAAACAAGAATCAAAACTGGCAAATCAAAACTCAAATTGATGGACGAAACTTAATGTAAACTCAATGAAACTAATGCATAATCCGCCACGCCACGCCACGCCCACGCCCTCCTCCACCTCCTCTTTGTGGGGGGCGGAGGGCGGCGGTCGGTCGATATCTTACTTTTTGTGGCGTCTTAAGGTACGTTTAGGTAATTACGTAATGAACTACGTAGACACGCTTAGGTCGCAAATAAAATCCAAATCAACTGAAAGGCCACAAACGAAAAATGAGTAGTTCGAGAACTAAATATATATTTTGGTTGTTGTTTCTATTCATATAGTAAGCAATATGAGTATTTTAGTTAAATTTTCTTTTTGATTTTGCTTGATATTCAATTGTTGAGTGTGGGTGTTTTTGGTTCTGTTTCTGTGACTGTTTCTGTTGCATTTGTTGTTCCTGTTGTTGTGGTGAGAGTTTGATCGATTAAATGTTTTGAAAAAGTCTGTGTGTTTGATTGATTGATTGGCTGATTGGTTGATTGATTGATTGATTGATGGCCTGGATAGTTCAAATGTACAAATGTAGTGTTGTATTTGTTGTTAGCATTAGTAGTGGCCAGAGCATCGTTGGCGCCTGCCAAACGGTCCCACAGGTCGTATGAATTGTGTTCTCTGATAATGATTACTGTGATTGGTAGATTGGTCGATTGTTCGATTGGTTATGGCCATGTTTGTGGTGGCTTTCGACGTTTCGGGATGTACGTATGTTGGTATTTGGTATTATGGCATGTGTTAGGCTTGTGTTTATCTATAAAGTTTTTTGGTTGTAGAATCAAAATCAAATTTCGGCTACTTTACCACACTCGTAAAACGTTTGGCATGAATGAAGCGCAAACTAAAAGTAAATTCTGTCAATAATATATACTCGACTGCATTTGGCAGAAATTTCATTTTGATTTGGTGTTTATTTTGGAAACATAAATACTCTCTGTTGGTTAGTTACAAAATTTTTTTTTGGTGACTTTAGTTTTGTTGTTGACTTAAATTTATGATTGGTATTTTATTTTTGTGGTAGTAGTCTTATGGTAGTTGTTGTTGTAGTATTATTTTAATATTTCTTAATCAGATTGTTGATTAATTTATTTTGAATTGATTGAAAGAAAATTTGGTTTGTCTCACCTTCGCCCTTTTTCATTTTTTAATGTGCCCCCATATTTGGCTCTTGTTCCAATCAAGTCTATAATCTCAGGTATACAACTTGCAAAAATCGCCTGTTTACAGTATGAAAGATAATGATGACAGTGAAGTATTTCGTTTTTCTATTTTTTTTTTTTTTGATTTTTGGTTAAACTTAAATAAAAAGCAAGATACAAATTTCGTATGACACACGTGGAGACAGAGAGAAGGATCAACAGAGAAGCACACAGATGGGAGGACAGAAAGAGAGCAAGTAGGATGAGGGGTCAGATCCGAAGAAAGACTCCTGAAAGGACCCCTAGAGTTAACGGCACACGTGTGGATCGTATCGGATCCAAGACTGCTGTTACAATATTTTCTGGGGTCATTGCCGTTGGTGGTTCTTGTTTAAATCCGTTGCGGTTGTAGTGGCCTGTGTTGTGATCAGACCCGGCGTCTTTGTTTGAAAATGTTTCGAACTTATTAGTGGAAAGAAAACAAGAAAATCATAAACTCATACGAGATAAGATAAACAAACAGAAGGCATATAAGTTATCTTATTATCTTTTATAAATCGAGAACTGCTTCAACAGTTTGCAGCTAGTTTTTTATGGCTCTAATGGTTTCTTGGGGATACGTGTTGTGTGGTTATGTAACAATACAAATATTAAACACATTTACAATTATAGAAATATTCAAAGGCTATGTGGAGAGAATAACCCTAAGGATATTTTGGTGCCAAGTACACACGCACACACATCGACCGAGAATCATTGACTTTGGACTTCATCTTTGGTGTTGGGTTTCAGTGCCTATACTTCAACTTCATCAACAAGTTCATCTACTAATTGTAAGTACTAGGTACTAATTGCAAGATTTCTTTCTCTATAAGACTAAGCCGCGATTTTGTGAGAAATGTGTGGGTGTATTTCGGGTGGGAATTTCGGTTCGGTACGGGAAAGAGTTACAAATAATGTGAAGACATGATGCTGATACTGAATACGATATTAAAAGATACTGCAACTCGTTACTGATTACAAGAATGAAAGAATAATTTTTCCTCTAAACGATGATCGTCGCAAAAATATACGAGTATATTTTTTTAGCGCCCAGTGGCGCTGGTTTCGTACTGTTTTTGTTTCGTTTCGGTTTTAAGTTCAAGTTTTAATATTTTATGCGTGGCTGCGGCATACAAAGTGGGTGCAAGCAAATTAACAACTTTGAAATAGAGATGAGTAGATTGATTGGTTAGGTAAGTTTGGAATTAGTTTCGCATTGGTATTGGTATTGGTATTGGTATGGTAAGTAAATTACAAGTTAATTTAATATAGTATGTTGGATAAATTGAAATTGCAAAAATTGTAACTACTTCAACTTTATTTATGTATGTATCGCATATAGAAACAATTGGAAAAATATATGAAAATCGTATCCGTAAATGAAAACTCTATGCAGGAACCAAAGCAGCAACTGGGTGTGTATGTGTTCTAACAAAATAATATACAATGAAACCAACACACAAACAAACAACTCAATAAAAATGCATTTTGATCAATTAAGAAGAAGCCATTTAAAAGAATAAGAATGCTTACATATGTATATTGATTCAGCGCTAGTTTTTGGGGCTTAAACCGTTCAAACTCAAAATCAATGACGCAGCTGAAGTTGCATAAAAACACGCAAAAGTGGCTTTGGTCTATGTACGGTAACAATCAAAATCCAAAAACAAAACTAATCAGAAACCAAAGGTGAAATCAAAAAGTACACACTTCAAATATATAGCGAGTCTACCTCTTTCGATATTTCGAGAATTTTTCTGTTCGGGATACTCCTTCAAATACTTCTGTAACCTATTTCGCCAAAAATATTGTGACTGGTCGAAAAATGATTGAATGTTTAGCTTTGTTTGTTTGATTGGTTGACTACCAAGTTTTGAACAAGCATGCTTCAACTTCAACACAACAAATGAGAGAACCCATCAACATAGCTCTGTTTAATTAGCAAAAAAACGCCATTAAAAGTTACATTTAAATTTAGTTGAAGGGAAAATACGACCCATAAAATTCAATGTGTCATGTCCCCGGGCATCGAAATGAAGAGATAAAATGAAAAATAGAGAAAATCTTAGAGAAGTTTGTCTATATTTTGTTGCTTTCTAAGAAGGTCTGAAGCATTTTATGAATCTGACACTTAGTTATTTACTTACAAAAAGCGGAATGAAACGCACGCAAAAATGAAGCCATTGAA
Source organism: Drosophila varians (assembly GCA_018150405.1). NCBI lineage: Eukaryota > Metazoa > Arthropoda > Insecta > Diptera > Drosophilidae > Drosophila > Drosophila varians. The sequence continues at coordinate 14,953,287 of JAECWK010000015.1, read as the reverse complement.
ATCAACAATTTTAAGGAATGTATATGTGAGTATTATAAACGACATCAAGATTTACAGAAGGATTTGACAAGTAAATTACATAAATTATATTTCTCGACTGCAATCCCTTTAATCCGTAAACTTTTGTGTAATTTTTGAATGATTTTTCGATGTGTTTCCTTTAAAGTTTTGTTGGTAAACTAAATACAGACACATGCCGCCAAGAAACCAATGCCTTTCAAGTCCTAATTTAATATCATCTTTTCATTTTTGTTCATTGTGCTTAGCTTTATGAAAAGAACGAAACAATGAAATGCTTAAATCAATTAAAACACAAACTCTGGCAAAAGTTTTCCTCCTGCCCAGTAGCCAAAGAATGTATGGCATTTTTATGCAATTCCAGGTGACGTCAGACAAAAAATTAAACACAAAGTTAGGAAATCAAAAAAGGAACAAAATAATACTTAAGCTGTTGGTTTATTGCCTGAGGTTTAGTAAAGAAAATGTTGTAATTCAAATAGAATTCAGATCTTGGATTGCTGCGGTGTTTTTGGTAATTGTTTGCATTTATAATCATTTCTTGTTTATCTTATTATTTTTGTGTTGTATTGTTTTTTTTTTTTTCTCTTAGCGGTACAGCCAGCAACGTGTTCGTGTACCTTTTTCTAGGATCCTTGCTATATGTTCCACCATATTTGCTTCTTTGGGCAGCCAGTTCAGTGATTTCTGGTATCCAACTAGCGAAAACGGCCTAAATTCAACAACACACATACACATTTAGATTGATTGAGAAGTGCCAAAAGAGGATTCATAATGGTTGTTTATTTTTTTTACATAATTTTTTTGTTTTCGTTGGGTTGGTTCTGTTCTGTTCTGTTGAGCTAACAAATTTATTGTGTTATGTTAGTGTTATGTTTAAAAAGAAATTGACAAAATTATTATTCGACGTTGACGCTGACGACGTAGAACAGTGCAGAATGGATACCGCTCCGGCTCACACTCTTACTCACAGTTAGACTCAGACTTAGACTCAGACTCGCTTGCAATCATTCAGGACATTCACGCCTTTTATTTACACTGGCCCAGACATTCACAACATTGCAATAACGCTCGCACAAAATACTTTAAGGCTAATTGTACATTACTTTACACAAATTTCTTTGCCAAGAGTCCGCTTGTTATCAAACGGAAACTATGTATTTACGGTACTTGATTACATCTAATAATTTACATATTGTAGTTTACAGTACACAAAAGTGCTGGGGCTGCCTAGACAGAGACAATTTCCAGGACACCGTCCGCGAGGAGGAGATGTTTCGTAGCCCATTTGGGGATTGTTGTAGTGCGCTAAGTTTTTATTACGCTATAAAAGATACCGTACTTTGTACAATCCTAGTTGCAATTTTCTAATGGTATTTCAAAAGATACACTTGCTGATTCCTCAGATACAATACGTTAGTAGGGTGATGGGAAAGCAAAACTTCGGTTCGCCGAAATTCAAAGGCCATTTCCCATCCTAAGATCCGGCAAATGACTTTCTGGTGAACTTGGTTTTGGTTTTATTCAATGGATCAGCGAAACTGACAAATGTACTTTTATTTAGGAGGAGAAAATAGGAAATATGAATCGAAAAATACATACTGCAAAAATATATTGCTTGAATTTGCTCTCTTCAAAGTTGAAATTATTTGATAAACGTGTTAGGAATTTGGATAATTTAATTACTTTTATCAATGCGTGACCGATTCTAATTGAGGTTCGTGTATTTGTAAATGTATGTTAGTGGGGCTCTATAGATCTGTGTGGGATGTGTTACAATAATGCGCCTAAATAGATTGCACAAATGCTTTAAGATATCGAATTAAATATGTATATATGAGAACCTTGAACTATTGCAAATTGATAAACGCAATCTCTTATTATAACTCTGGTGTTAATACGGAACGTTTAAAGCATGGCAAAGTATAAAGTGTTAAACCATAATATTTTATATCCGAATGGGTGTTCTGAAAATCAAAATACTCGTACAAAAGTAAAATGAGCTAAGATGAACTCACGCTTGGCTACAAAGTGATTTATATGATAGACATTGCCAACGAGTTCAATAAAATCGTTTAACAGAACGAAATAAATCAAAGAAAACACAAATGCCAACAAAAATAAACAAATAAAACTTGAATATAAAACCCAAGTTAATGGAACATTTAAAAATGACTTGTATAAACAGATCAACGAATTTTCGAATTTTCTGAGTTGTCTCTGAGTCGAGCCATAAATAAAAGTCTATTTAATTGAATAAACTCAAAAACCAAAATGAAACATGTAACTTGTAACTGATAATAACAAAAATGTACTTTACTTTTATTACTTGCTTGATGAATTATCAAATGTCATATCTGTTTCGGGCTTTGAAATACTTAGTTTTCAAGGAACAAAATAGTTAAGAAACGGACGACTCGAGAGTCGGCTGAACTACTTTTTGATGCGGGTAAGTCAACTTTATATGCGATATATAGATATACAATGAAATTAGGGAAAGAAAGTGAAAGGGTAACAGACTAATTAATGTACCGACTTTAATCAATATTTAGAAATTGTGATTTATCTAATTGGATTTTCATTTTACCCTATGTGGGCTTAAAAAACGGGTGTGTTCTTTACAAAAGTATTTATTTGTATTTTTAGCGACCCTAATTCTCAAAAACTTTTGTTGGACCTAAAATTCTTGTAGGTCCCATAGGTCCTAAACTGAAAACAAATCCTCATTAAAAGCTTAGTCAATATTTATTTCTATTTCATAAGTTATACTTTGAAATTTGTTGACGTTTATAACTTTATGTGGATTATTTTTAAAATGTAGCTTGGTGTTTTTCACATAAAATGCGATATTTATGTTTTTTTTTTTTTGTAGTTTTTTATTAAGGTTTTTATAGACTACCTCTTTCCGTGTTCTCTTTTCAGTTCACCGCCATACTTATTGCCACTACCGACGAGTTCAATTATCTCCGGTATACTGCTGGCAAACATTGCCTAAAATATTCCATTGTACACGAAATTAACAAAAATCAATTGAGCAAAAATATATGTTCTGGTTAGGTATATATTGTGAATGTGTCTTAGCTTAGCCTAGTTGTTTAAATTATACTTTAGTTACTTGCAGTTAGGCACAAAAAAATTAGTTATAGGGTAAGAAGTCAGGGCAGGACATTGGCACCCATGGGATGGCTATAACCTAAAAGCGTTTTGGTTCGGAATAGTCTGGTTTGGAATTGGTCCATTTGTTACACAAATATGCGGCAGCCAGCATTAAAGCATGCAAAAAACATTGATTTGTTGGATATACATATATTAAAATGGATGTATTGAGCTCCTCTTCTCTACGCAAGAGATCCCTATATTGTCCCTAACCCTGGGCTGTGTGTTGTGTTATCGGGTATCTGGTATCGGGTATTAGGTATCTACGAATCGTTCATTACAAAAACCAAAGCAAATCGAAAACTTGAACCGAAAAGTGATAAGGTAAACTGCATGCATAAGTATTGAATATGGGTAAAAAATATCGAATGGGCTGCGTGATCGAATGAAAATCGAGGGCCACAGCCGCGTGTGGGCGCTCGTGTTTACCGGATATCCCTCGGATATGGCCGGGCAGGTGTGGGCGTGTGGTGGTGTGACTAGTTGTCGTATACTGTTACGGTAACGGTAAAGATAAAGGTAAAGAAAAGGTAAACGCGTTAAGCTTTGGTGATGAGTTAAGCTAACGAAACTTTTGGGAGGATAAACGCAAATACGAAACTCAGCCGCAAGGCCTCAAATAAACTTCCATAATTCAAAACTTGTGCAGCGGTATTATTATGTATGTCGTTCTATGTATTTACATAAACGTGGCATGTACATACATACAAAATGTTGTATAAATGCATTTAACAAATGTTTTGAGTATTAGGTCTATTGTTACGTAATAGAGAGATAGAGAGAGGGGGCAACGGATCAAGGGGGTCAACGCATGGTTACGCTATGGTTACATCTAAGATATTCGAATTCAGTATCATTTATCGAGAGTGCTACACTCTGGCTAGTACCTACTAGTACTGGTACTTGTACTGGTACTTGTACTGGTACTGGTTTGCTTTGGCTACTCAACTATAATTTCTGAGCACAACTGTACTATAATGTAGTAAGTAGTAGATTAGGCGGCAACCAAAACTTAAATCATTCACACACTTCAGCACTTCCAACCCCGCTGAGGCTTGGCCTAAACTCAATAGGGCGTCGAGGCAGACAGAGGTTTTAATACATATATAGAGAGAGAAACGTATGGCTACATCTGTATAATATTCTCTATATTCGGTTAAAACTAAAAGAAAGCTTAGATTTATCTGTATGTCTGGTGTGTGTTCAGACGAGTATTTGTTGAATTAAATCTGTGGTTTGCACGGGTGCACATGTTTGCGAACTTACCAAGCCGACGAGCAGAAAGAACACGAGAAATGTTCTTCCCAGGACAGTCTCACAGTAAACGTCACCATATCCTACCGTTGACATGGTCACAATTAGGAAATAGACACAGGTCCAATACGATAAACGATGAGCATTATTAAAATCCAGCGGATCGCCAGAGTTCTCCAGCTAAATTTTAAGTAAATGCAAAGGAATCATTTCTCAACTCATCGCTACTATTGGACACTCCAAATACACATCCGTATTCACAAAATAAATATACAAATTAATATAAACATGAAGTGTAGGGTGTCAGGCGTGCCCTGTCTCAGACTTTGTAGCGGCGTGCTACGTGGCGTATGCGTAATATATCTGGACTGGCTCTTGCCGCTCACGGGGCACAAACGGCCACAAAGTTGGACTCAGGCACACCGGATCCCGAGTGTGCGGGTGTATTCGAGTGTTTCTACATACCAGATGTATAATGCCCGCTGCTGTTAACCACACGGATATAAAAATTGATACTAGTTGAGCCAAGCGTATGGAGCTCGATGTTTTTAGTACGTTTAAGTATTGTAAAATATCTGGAACAGTCATGAGACGTAGCGCTCGAAGAAATCGAAGACCTGTTCGCGATAGTACACAATGTATTTACACAATTGCATATACACATACGTTGATATTTCATTTAGAGTAAGGCACATTGCATGCATACAAATCGATCGGGACACTGGACACCTGTTGCTCTGCGTGTCACTCTAGGTGGGTGTGGGTGTTACTTGATTTAATTATTGTTGTGTGAGCGTGTGTGTAAGTGGGACTTGGGGGATTGAGGGTATCTCTGATTGCAATTCAATCTTCAATCCAACACCGATTTGTATGCATATAATATTTTTGGAATTTTCATTATCTTTTAGTTTAGGATAATTTAATAGGGAGTTTTTCGCTTACCGATCCATGTTCGATCTAAATATATTGATACGAAGGACGGGGGTATTGTAAAATAATCTACAAAACTGTACATTTCTAACATAAACCAAAGCTTATCGGACGCCGCTATGAACTGTAAGAAGATTGTCAGATTGAAAGAACAAAATAATGTTTAAGAATTTCTCATATAAATCAAAATCATCAAATCATCATCGCTCCAAACCAATTGATTCAAATTAATTGTTAAATCAACTCAGTGTGTGCGCTGGTGTTGTCAATATGTCAGTGTTGCGGTGTATTTGTTTTTTTCGCATCTCCTGTCCAACTTACTCGTATAAAAAAGTAAACCATAAAAAATATATTGAATGCGAGATCGATCTGTTGAGTAATGTTATTACTCCATTTTTGGCATCTTTCGACTTCTTCGCTAGATGCATCAACAAAGTATATAATGAGGGATGCAATGCTGAGTATAAATACGAGTACGACCTGAAAAGAAGATTTATAAAAAGGGCATTACATAGTATCATTCCATTTTCCCCCATAAACGGTACTTAATTCAACTCATAAATTTATGGCTAGGCCTCCCAATCTCAACAGCTGCTACAATTCAATTCCATAAATCACGGCCTTGTCAGATGACAACCACATTCGAACGCTTCATTGAACCTCCAGCTTCGCCAGCTTCCCACTCCCCGAAAAAGGAACAATCGAAACCCGGGGCAGCGAAAGGAAAAGGCGACCGCAGTAATGTGCATTTTTAATTGCACACTCTGGCCCCGGACTGCGGATACCGGACTCGAAATTGGACTCGGATCTGGCTCTCACGGATCATTTGATTCATGGGACACGGCGACGTCCGGACTGGGAGCCTGCGGCTGCTGTGGCAATTAGTCGAGGCGCCCCGCTGATAAATCTGCGGCGGTCATGAAAGTTTTACAAGGTAATTTCGGATGCGCCCGGCTACCAAAATGCAATCGGACGGCGGCAGACGGTGGCTTAAATGTCAGGGCTGGTTGCCAACGAACGCCTTTATTGGACCAATCGAGGTAGTTCAACTTCGGCCGGCTGCACTTTACGGCTTGTTACCTAGGTATGAGTATGTTTCTGGCTATGTACTCAGTGCCAATGTAATTGTAATTGCTGTCGCTATCGTTTCGTAATTACTCGGATAATCGAAAGTAAAGAACATACAGAAAGGAAAAGGAAAAACTAAATTTGGCACGGGCCGGGCACGCAAGCTATTTACTTAGGGTCATAAATTGAAATGTCTCGGCCCGGGGCCCGAGCTGTTTACTCATTACTCTTCCGCTGCGGCTTATTGTCGGCATGCAAATTACACACACATCCCATACCTACCCACAGCCCACAATCTCCTTAGAAAGTTGTTAGTTGCGCAATAAAGTTTTTTGGCAGCACACAAACTTTGCTAATATCTGAAGCCAGACAAGAATTCTCAAGTAAATGGCAAAGAATTCTCAACGTCTCCGGGATTGCGTATACGTCATGTGGTGTCAGTCGACTGACATTTTCATTAGCCGTCCTCCTGATCCCCACGAACCCGAGACCAAAACCCTAATGAAACTGACGTCACAGCCAGGCCCCGATGACTGCAGTGGGCAATAAATGTTGGGGGCAATATGGCGACAACCTATTCGGGATGTCTTCACTTTCGCCGCTGTGAAAACTGGGTCAATCACTTAGAATTCAGATCCGAGCAGACTCTTCCCGGCGAGTAGGCAAGCACTTAAGCCCTGCTGCCACCAAATTGCATCAGCGTGAACTTTAAATCTGGGTCACGACGCGAGGAAACACGTGTCCCACTCATAACATTTTCAATTCAATTTGTTTGCCCCTCTTCGAGCGGGCCCCAATATGATTTGTTCTCGCCACTTCCATGGCCATAATTCCCCGAATACAGTCATCAAATTTAAGAGCCAGCAGTTTAATGTCCGAAACACTTGAAAATTTAAGACCTGCTCTATTTTTTGCCTCCAGTCGCATTTATGGCGTGACCAAGTGCAATCGGATGTGGGCGGAGTGGACTTAAATGCTGGCTTAAAGCTCTTGCAGGCGACTTCCGCGTCGGAGTGGCGTTGGGAATACCAAAGCCAATTAGTGTCAGCAGCAGGGCTTCAATCCGATTAGAGTTTCGCAGATAGTGCAATAAAATCAGTTCACGCTATGATTACGTTTGGAGTTATTTTTATAAATTCTGAGTGGGAGACTATGAAACCAAATAAATGTAAAGCCCGAGGACCAGTCAACCATTATATGACAGGCTAAAGGGAAAGTGAAATGGCAGAACAGCAGGCACGAATTGTGTAATATCCAAATGGCAAGCCATTTATTTTGGCAGCCACAATAACAACAGCTAATACAACAGCGCCAACAAAAAGGATAAACAACGCAAAAAGAGGCCGAAAGGACTTTCCGAAACAGCTGCAGAAACGAAAACGGAGTGTCTGCCAAACAGCAGAGCCAATTGGCTGCCAAAGGCTGGCGCTCCACTATGAAAAAATGGGAAAAAACGAATACCAATACCAGAAGCCAGCTAGTAGGCTTGGTAATAAACATTCGCAATCTCCTGGCACCACCCACGCCACCCCCAGACCCAGTACCAGACCCGTGTTCGGGCGAAAGTCAAAATGTGCGCCGCGTTTCATCGATTTTCCTGGCTGGGTGGCTGACGGTGTAGCCTTTTAGAGCATTTCCTTTTAAGCGGCTGCTATCCTGGCATTTGCCATATTATTTACTGTTATTTGTTGTGGTTCCATCGGCACCCCCCTCACTTTTCCTCACACAAACATATGCATACATCATTTCTTGGGGCTCGTTTCCCGTTATTAGCTAAAAGCAAGACGGGAGACAGCACGGGAGGACGAAACTATCGATAAATGTGCCAGACACAGGGAACCACTCAGCGGGCGGGCGGCCTTTTTCGGGGGAGGGTGGGTCCTGGGCACAGTGTAGTACATGCGAGCATGGTAATATTCGTTCATCGACTGCTGTGCAATTGTCTGCCATTGTTGTCGCTTTTGTTGGTGTCCCTGTCAGGAGGCAGCATTGAAACTGCCAGGCGTTGATAGTGCGTGGTCTAAGGATATGGATTGCCAGCATTTGACCCCATGCACCCGGCCAGGGCTTGTCAGGCTGTGGCCTTGACAGCCAAAGATTGGTTTTTGCTCTGGCTTACAAGCTGGCATTCAGAGTTTCCATGTAACCAAGATTACCACACAGAGGAAAATTACAGTTCATTGAAAATGGATTTCTCCCTTGACAACATGATCCTTAAACATGCAAATAAGTTCTAAGGTACAGTCCGAAACTAACATATAACTTGACCTAAATTATTTGTAAATGCAAATTAGTAATTGTTTGCTTGAAAACATTCCCCTGCCAGCGATAATATCCCATAGATAAGGTCGGCAAGTTTAAATTAAAATTCTTATCGATAACATTACCTCAAATACCCAATAATACCCACTAAATAGCCACTGAGCTCCTTTGAGTAATTAACCAACGCCCCTTAATGGATGGGCGGTACAACATGACGTATGCGTAATATTTGAACAAAACTGATTTGAATCGGACTTGGGCGTGAGGCGTGAGCAAGCCTGGGAAGCCTTCATGTTAATTCCTTCGCAGTCAGTACGAATTAGAAAGGCCACCCACTCCTCCCACTTCCAGCCATGTCAATTTGTGTTCATGTATTTATTGTACATGGAAATGGCACATTTACTTTGCTGCTTCCGCTGTTGACACGAAATGGTTCTCCCACTCCCTCGACTTCCCCTCGAAATAAAGCAATGGCTAACAATTTATACACGCAAGTGGGAGCCAGCAAATGTTCAGCGAAAACTTTTTCAAATGCATTGGGATGGCACTCTGTTTTCTGGCGAACTTTTGCCAGCTGCAGCCATGGACAAGGACACGTCAACTTTGTATCAATATGGCCAGCAATAATTACACCAGGATATCTGAATAATTTATTGGTTTTCGAGAACCACTGAACCACACTGAAGAAAAAAAACCGAGCTTTATTGCCATATGTTTCATCCAGAAAGGCAAAGCCCCGCTCAAACAAAGGAGTTTCATAAATTATAAATAATAGAATAAATGGTAGGAGATAGCCTGGAATACACTGGCCTGGAATACTTACCAAAATTCGACCAGTTGTTGTTTGACCCGAGATAAGCTCTCCAGCCCAGTCTTTTGCTTCTGTCATAAAGGTGCCCTCGAACTCCTGTTTGTTGCGGGAGGCCTTCTGCTCCTTCTGCTTGGGGTCGTTGGGCCCCAGGTCGGGCTCCTTGCGGCAGCAGATGAACGCGAAGGCTCGCCATAGCAGCACCACGAGCAGGCCAGCAAGGAATGTAAAGATGCTGGACAGCAGAAAGCACCAGTACTTGCGCACCTTGAGACAATCATCGGCATCGAATGGTGAATCTGTTGGATCATCGGCCAATGATTCGACAGTGCTTTGATCACACCCCGACATTCCCTGAAAATGTGGAAAAGTATGAAACCAATTAGCTTCCGCGGCTGGCAATTAGTTAACTAAATTTAGCATTAGTCCATACGATAACTGGCGGCGGACACATTGTTTACGTCATACACTTGACATTTAGAATCATCGGGAATGGTCATAATACTTATACGTGGCACTCGAGGTGCAGTACATATAGGATATGTATATTCCTCAACTTGGCGACGCTGGCAAATGTAAACAAAATGTGCCTGGCCAAGGGTATGAAAACTTAGCGCAAAATGAGTTTATAAATAATAGTCTTGGGATTATTTAGCCAAAAAGTTTTCATATATGCACCGAAAAAAAAAAAACAAAATCAGACCAAGAGCATGTGTATGTTAGAGTCTTGTTAATTGAGATCTTAAGAAATGCCAAATGCTAATGGGTGTAGAAAAATGTTTTAAATAGAGAATTTAAAGGATATAATAACTTTGCGAGACACATGCATGCTCCTTACATTTGTCAATGTGCTGGTGAAATTTGTGCCGATCAAATCGCTTGCCATTTTGGCTGTTTACATTGCGAAAATAAAACAAACACACGCGCACAAATTAATTTTGTTGTGATATTCGAATGGCTTTTTCAAGTGCATACGAGTACTAGAGAACAGCGGAATCCGAAAACCAAATTTCGAAAACTGAACGTTACGCCAAAAGCCTCACGAAAACTTGGCCCGCCTTTTAAAAATAGCATCAAACAAATCTGTTATTTTTAAAGTGATCTTCTCCTCCGCGACACGCACAGCGACACGAGCGACGACAAAAATTCTCATAACATTTTCCCATCAAGCACTCAACACCGATCCCTAGGCACTGGGCAAAGGCCATCTACTTGGGCATTGATTCCTCGGATCGGTATCTGTATCTGTATCTGATCCACCCACTTATTAGCTGGTTAACCGAGAATTGCATTCACTTTGAATTTATTGGGACAAGCACAGAACTCTGAGCCAAAGGCCAACGCACTCGCTGAATCACTGCACATAGGCATGTGTATTTGCAATTTATATGCTATAGCCTATATGTATTCGCATATATTATTATTATATTATGTGGATGTCACACACGACGCGCCACGCACGCCACCCGAATCCGGCCAAATGAAAAGGAGCCACCGAGCGAACCGCACAACTGGCGTCCACCAACTGAACGAGCCGTTTTCCAATTGCCATTGCCCCGCCGGCGGTTCCAACGATTACGGCGTGGGCCTCTATCTATATCTCCTGGCTCAGGCCCACACTCACACTCTCCCCATTGCTCTATCTGGCTCACCCACTCTCCGGGTGGCTCGGTGTACCTCACTCTCCGCCGGATAGCACCTCTCCGGGCGACCGCGAAAAGTGTCAGGGCAGGCGACAAACTTGAATTTAATTAAAAGGCAACGCGACGACAAAGAAAATTGAATTGGGTATTGGGATAAAGAGGATATACCCTAACCGAAACAAAGCGCTTTGGGTACTAGAGATCCATGCTTTAAGGATTGGCTTAAAGGACTTTTTTGGCATTGGGTTAATCCTGTATTTATAAACACATTTAATATTTTTGTGGGATTTCCTTCTAAAAATTGATAGTAGTATTTTGTAAATGTAGCTTCCCTGTTTTAGTGTTCAGATGTCCTTTAACTTTTCGTGTCTCTTTATGAATATTGGTAGTACCCTTGGCTAGGGCAGCCAGCATACATATAATAGAAAAGCTAGCATGTGTGAGTGGTGCCTACAATGAATTATTGTTACAACAAGAAAAAACAACGCCAGGCCGAATATAAATAAATAAATTATGAGTTCGTTTCTATACATTTTTGTTTTGTCTCTCGTTTGGTCTTCTGCGCCTATACACACACTTTTTGCATTCCTTTTTGTGACCCCACGGGCCCCGGGCAGCACTTGGCCCCAAATGGGTGAGTGGGCGACTGGGGCAGATGGTAGAGGGTAGTGGGTCCACCCACCGCCAGCAGGTTAACGGGAACGTGAACGTTAACGTTACTGCTACAGTTAACTCGGGCGAGTCACGCCATGCCGCCAGTTAGCTGTCGTTTCATAATTTACGCGCTTTGTTTGCTATTTCCTGCGGGGGCAGCCGTGGTAACAAGTTGGCCCAGTTTGTTTGCACATGCCACTATTTCCACTGGCCATAATTGCTCATCATCCCTTAAAGCTTACCCCCTCCCGCACCTGCCGCCACAAATCTGCATTATCCCCGCTCGGCATCACCATCATCATCAAAAGCCAACGGCGTGCATTTTATTTATAGTTCTCATATTCAGATTAATTTTTCTCTATTTTTTTGCGATGCTTGGGCGGTTAGGTTCTCCGCTTCATTGCATTTACGCAATTATAAATAGAGAAGGAGAAAAATTGTTATTCAATTTAATTTGGCTTACTATTTTTGAGCACCATTAACCTTGAATCTTTCCGCTCGGTGGCGTATACGCAATATTTTTATTATCGAATCAAATACAAAAAAAAAACTAAATGTTTTAAACCTTTTAAACAATTTTCTGAATTAAATATTATAATATTTTCTGAAATCATTATTTTAATGAATGAAATGCATTTAAAGATTTAATCTCCATTTATCAGCATTGAATCCTGATGCTTAAAACGATTTAACGCCTTGATAGGTTTGAGGAAATTGAATTGAATGAATTCCTGATACATAAAAGCCGGTATATACATTATATGCAAAAAGGTGGCTTAAAATTATCAATTTTGGCCGAAAATCATGTCTTTGGGCCAATATTAAGAGGATTTAGTCACTTTTTTTCCAACTGCTTGTCCAATTTTGATCCGATTTAGAAAAGGAATGGCATTTATAAATCAGGACTTTAATCTCCCTCTACATGCAGCAAAAGTTTTGGAAAATCAAACAAAAAATATTTTTTCGATTTTTCAAAATTTAGGAAAGGGGTACCATCATTAAAATTTGCAAAAATCGAAAAAATATTTTTTTTCTACTTTTAAAATCTTTTGACGCAGATCTCAGCGGAATTAGTTTCTGATTAATAAATGATATCCCTTTTTCAAATCGGATAAAAATTAGATAAATTATTCGCAAAAAGGTGACTTAAATTTATAGATTTTGGCCAAAAGGCACTCACCACGATTTGAACTTGGTTAACGAGGCCTTTTCATGAAATAAAAAGGTTTGTAATGAAGATATTAACTAAATTATTTTTCAACAACAACTTGTAAACACCATTGACTTTAAATATTTTAATATTAACTTTTAATTGGCTAATTTTATTTGCACAATCTAAATTTGATTGAATTCTTGAAATTTTTTTCCTGGAATTTCGACTTTGCTTGTCTTTTTTTGTATTACTTTTCAGAGCTCTGTCATCGATCCGGGCTAGAAAGTGCAGTTTACCGTCGTGTAATGTATTATTTATAACATGGCCGACACCGGCTTAAACTTTGGGGCCAGATGGGGAATATTTTTCGGTTGAGTCGCCTTAACTGGCCCTAAGACACTGTGTGCCAAGTCAGCAGAATCAGGCGCCTACATAGCAGCTGCGCCTAATGAATGCGGGTGGAATAGATAGCGAACGATATAAATTATGCCGCCAGAGTGAACCGCAGAGGCGATTTTTCTGTCATTTGACACGGGGGGAGGGGCTGGAAGGGTGGAAAGGTGGAAAGGTGTGGCTTAAAGGGGCTCTGAATGCGGACACCAAACCAATCTAACGGATGAAGTCACACGACTGCCACTGGATTGATAATAATTTACATTGCGAACTATCGATTTTCGTGTCGGCGTGGGTGAGGGCGAGGGCGATCCCCTGACCGCCTCTATCTTGACGCATGTCCGTCAAAGCGAAACGCTCGAAAGGCAAAGGCAAAAGGCAAAAGGCCCAGAAAAAGACACACTGACAGAGACAAAGACAAAGACAGACAACTGACGAAGCTGACAAATACCCTTCGACTTTTTGAGCAATTTATGGCCAGCACTTGGCCCGCTGATTGGGGCCGTTGATTGCTGGCCACCGTTCATTGGACATTGTCCAAGGCCAAAGGGCTTACGCTGCACTTGGTCAGTGAGTGGCCAGTGTGCGGTGTGCGGGGGGTCTCTGTGTGCCACATTCTCAAAGGTCACGCGAGCCCCTGCATACGAAGGGGGTCTATGCCACAGGGGACCCGAGTGATGGAAATCCCATTTATTAAATGAAGCGAAACGAATTCGAAATGGAGAGTAAAACGCTTCTTAAGGCATTGGGGTAATCACTTGTAAAATGTGATTCAGGATCATACAATCCAATTTATTTCGAATAAATAATGTGTATGAATTGATGTCAGATTTCAATGGAGTCTTATAGAAAAAGTATAATAAATAACTTTGAAATAGCAATAGGTGATAAGGACAATTCAAAATCTATCATTAAAATGAGTTCTATATGCAAATCGGACTGATAAGAACAGAACTACTATAATAATCAACTTTTCTTGTTACACTGCGATGAGAACTATCATCAACTGATTGATTGATTGATAACTGATAACATGAAGCCTATGCGTTGCGAGGTCTATGGGTCTCTGGAGCACCGATAAGGTGAGCTCTACGATTTGGATGGTCTTTTCGGAAGCGCTGCGATTTTACGGGTATTTTCTGATTCACGTAAGACTTAAAGGGCTTTACCTTTGGCATGATGGGCGGATAGAACGGTGGCAGTTCGTGACAATTTGGACACCAGCTGGCCATTTTTGATGGATCGGCGCGACCACGGCTTTTCCAATTAGAGCCCTCAGTGTTGTCGTTGTGGTACTTTCGATGGATTTCAATGTGGTTTTGGTTTTGGTTGTGATTGGTATTCGTGTTCCCTCCGTTTTCATATTCGCTTTCTTTTGGGTAAAGTGTTTTCGGTTGGTGTGGTCGTGCGAATCGTAAATGTGTGTATTGTGGATGGGTGGGTGGTGGTGGTGGGCTTTGGTGCAGAGTGGGCGGAGTACTCACCTAGTACAGGCTAAACCACCGAGGCAGGGCTCCAGGGCTGCCAACATTCACACGCTCAAATCGCACATCAATAGACGATTTGTGTTGTTGCAGCTGCGACTTGGCCTCGCAAATGTTGCACGTGGAAATTTTCGAGCTTTTCACGTATTCCGTTTTCGCTATAGACACTTCTTGGCTGGTTATTTCATAGTTGCATTTCAATTTTGTTTACTTCTTCATTATTTAATAGTTGTGATTTGAATATTTAGATTGGTGTTATCAGATTTGTTAACATTATCAGGTTCATTGTGCGTTTGTTTGTTTCTTTCTTTGTAGTTTTGATCGATAGTTTCTATTGTGTTTTAATTAGAAATCCGTTTAGTCACATTGCTCATGTTTCCTTCAAAAATTTTTGTTTGTTTTGCCTACGATATTTCTCCTTCTCTGTTAAGCTGCAAGAGATTTATTGGTTTGAGCGATATATATGAAATATTATTTAAATTGGCATACACCCGGCGACCGCGGTAATTAATTATATTTTTTAGTTATGCTGTCATCGTTATTTCCTCAGCGCTTTTCTTTTAATTTGTTTATGACCGCCGAAATTTGTCAAAATTTTTAAAAATATATAGACTTTTCTCTTTTGTTCGCTGCCAGATGACATTTACAATGTCTTGTTTTAGTGTTTTTATTTTAAGTTCATTTTTCCGTCTGTCGGAAAAGCAGGAAAAGCGAGGCGGCCAAGTAAATAAATAAATAAAGACGCGAAACAAACTTCAAAGCAAAATCAGCAGCTGAGCGTCGGTTTGGGAGAAGCTCCGCCGCTTTTCACGATTTTCCTCACTTTCCAGCTCTCGCCAGCCGCTTTCTCTCCTCTTGGAGGATTGCGGAATGGCGTCTGCGCCCTTAAACGAATCCGAAAACTCGCTTGGGAAAGCTTTGTCCTTGCCTGCCAACGTCGCAAATTAATTTTGATTAAGCATCCGCCATGTAGGCCCACAAAATTATTCAATTAAATCTTAACTTTAATTTAAAAAATAAGTAATACTTGAGTTTCTTCTAATATGAGTGTGTGTATTTATATTTTTCAATCACTTCTTAGCTAAGCGAATCTCTGCTGTCGTGGGGCTTCGTCCTGTTCCTTGCGGCCTGTCGTCGAAACGGAAACACACTGCCCTAGTTTTTAGTTTCCTTCGTGTCGCACACACACACACACACACACACAGAGCACAAACCTCGACGCCCACTCACACATATGCATTTAACAAGCTGCTTAACGTGACTTCCAACAATGGGAGCAGGACGAAAATCGAGTCAAATGAAAGTTGCATTTTCATAATAAATAAGCGAGCGACACAATTTCCCCAGCACGCAAACGAGCTCTGATTGCAATTTGTGTGTGTGGTGTGTGGTGTGTTGAGTGGGTGTGGGTGTGGGTGGATATGGGAGGTGAACAGTGAGCGGTACCGAAGGGGAAATGTAAACAGAGCTGAGCTCTCGTCCTGGCCGCGCATTGAACTCACTGGATTGGGACTTTGCTGCCTGGCTTTGTAGGTATCTGTATCTACTCCCTGACACGGACACAGTTAAGTGTACAGATACAGATACGCACACAGGCTACGGCTTTCGGCCAGTGACTGACTGACACACATATACCAAGAAAGGCGCCCCACGAAGGCAACGAACATCAAACGGACAACGAGTAGGAAACAACAAAAATAACATTGACGATGGCGACGATGGCAACGACGAGGACGAGCGGAAGGACGGGCAAAAAGGGAGCACGAAGCAGCAAACGATACAACTGTATCTCCGGACTATATCATCGGGTCCTTTCGTTTTGGGGACTTGTGGTGTGCTCGTGCGTTCGCATGTGAAAGAAAAACTGGCTCACTGTGCCGTATCTATGACTGTAAGTGTGCGCATGTGTGTGTGTGTTCCCTTAAAACCAATGTATCCTTTTAATGAAAACCTGCAGCACAGCCCTCGGAAATAAAAACCTAACTTTCAATTATATTTGATTGTTACACATTTTTCAGTTAATGGTTGAAACATAAAGTTTTTTGAACTTATTTTAATCACAATTTGCATTTAAAGGCACACGGGCTAACACGCACACCTCTCGGTCATGCTATTTTAATTGAATTTCCTGTGTGTATGTGTGTCGCACATTTTCACATTCACTGAGCCCGTTTTCAACGGATACTGAATTTTGCAGGATTACAGTTTCCCATTATGGCTTCGATAGTTGATAAAATTTGCGTTAGGTCTTTGATTCTCATTCAATTTTCTCGTAATTAGCAATCGTAGCTTGAAAATTTTTCACTTTCTTGTGTGGGTGTGTGTATAAGTCCGTATACATATATGCGAAAGGCACTTTTCCACACAGCCCCACTAACACACACTCGAAACCCAGACGCGACGCGCTCCGGTCTAAAAACCAACCTTTCTCGTCAGCAGCGTATACAATTCTGCGCGATGTGAACTCCGACGACTTGCAACTCGGTGGCAGGGACCGATGCGGACTCAAGCTCGAGCCCGAGCTTTTCGGAGTGCCGCGGTTGCACGGCAATGGACCCTATGTTCGATTCATCAAAATAGGCGCCAAAACCCATTCACTATGAATGAGCGTAAGCCATAAGTGTGCGTGTCCTGTCTTTGTGCCATTAGTTGCGATGCACACGTGGCGTATGAGCAATATTCTTAAGAAACATGGGCATTCTTTACGGATAAATGCGGTTTGGTGACATTTAATGTGCTTTTTTCAATATTTTACGATTACCTTAACAATTATTCTTATAGAATGGCTGCCTTTGTGTCATTAGTTGCGATGCACACGTAGCGTATGTGGAATATTCTCCAGAATCTACTGCATACTTCAAGGATGAAGTGTGAGTCCTGTTAACATTTGATGGAGTTATCATATATTTTTAAACGCTATAACTATAATTATTTTAGTATTTGTATGGAAAAGAGAGAAACAATCTTTCTTTTTATCTAAAAATAAAGTTAAATATTGGACAATGTTATAAATATTAATGAAAAACATATGTTTTAAAACGGACAAAGGATTGCCCACTAATAAATTTCTATTGAAACCGATAAGAATTAGTTTCGTAGCTTGGACTTGAATGGTTTGTTCTTTATTCATTATCCTGCAATATTTTAAAAGTAAATCAATGTAAAATCATTGTAAATTAATTTGTACTACACAAGTTCACTTTCGATATACGTTATCGGTGTTAGAGATGGGCCTCTAAAATACAGTTGCCCTATCTTAATGTCGGATTTGCTAATAAACAAATGGACATTTTTAATAAATTTAAAGGATTTCTGGTTTTTTTATTCCAATTTCTGGGTACCTTTCTTTAACTAATATTCATAAAATTGTACTTTGCCGGGAGCTAGATACCGCCATAAAGAAGCTACAAAGACAACACTGCCCGACGTAACCGGCTTTGAGTTTGCCGTTCGTGTTTATCATTCTAACTCCGTATCAGGAATTTAAAGACCATGACGACGGCTGTGCTGGGCGGCGGACTAAGCGGTCTTTCCGCCGGCTACTATCTTTTGCGCCGGTTTGGAAAACCGCTAACCATCTACGAAGCGGCGCCGAGAGTCGGAGGATGGGTGAGATCCGAGTTCCGTAAGGATCGGGGCTTTATCTTTGAGAGTGGACCTCGCACTATTCGACCGGTTGGTATTCCCGGTGCCAACACTTTGGAGCTAGTAGAGGAGCTGAAGTTAGAGGTAAAGCCTATCAGCCGTAGTCATGTGGCAGCCCGCAATCGAATGCTGTACGCCAAAGGCAAGCTCTGCCTGTTACCCAATAGCGCCAAAGGCCTCTTCGGTGTCATGCCGCCCTTCACAAAGCCCCTGTACAAGGCGCTTCTCCGGGACCTGGTCACCCGGAGCACGCCGGCCAAATTGGAGGATGAATCCATATACAGCTTTGCGGAACGCCGGTTTGGAAAGGAAATCGCGGACTACGCCATCAGCCCAATGATCTGTGGAATATGTGCTGGCGATGCTCGTCAGATCAGCGTACGATTCCTAATGGAAGGACTCTTCGAGAAAGAGCAAAAATATGGTGGTGTTTTAAAAGGATCGCTTATCGCGCGATTTAAAGGCAAGGTGGACGACGGAAAAGAGGGTCTGTTTGCAGAAGCCCAGCCAAAGCTTTATACTCAAGCCCTGCATGAAAAATGGGCTATGTACGGACTGCATGGAGGCTTGGAAATACTGCCCCGGGCAATGAGGAAGTACCTAGGTGAGAGAGACGTTAACGTACAGCTAAGTAGCGAGTGCAAGAACTTGACCTTTGGAAAGTCTGGCGTTCGGATGACTATCAAGGACGCCGATGTACCTGTGGATCACATTATCTGCTCCTTACCCACCCACAAATTGGCACCCTTAGTGAAGATACAACACCCTTCACTTTCCGCGCAACTATTGGAAATTCCCTACGTCGACGTAGTGGTAGTAAACATGCAATTCCAGGGACAGCTCCTCAAACAAGATGGGTTCGGTCTGCTGGTTCCCCCCGTGGAAAAACTGCCAATCCTCGGAGTGATCTTTGACAGCTGCTGCTTCGACATGGAAGGCAATACAGTGCTCACTGTGATGATGGGCGGCCACTGGTTTGACAAGTGGTTCGGTGATCAGCCCAGTCAAAAGCAAATTCTGGATATGGCCACTCATCATGTTCAGAAGATCCTGGGAATCCAAGAGGAACCAAAGTTCAGTCGAGTGCACACACTCCACAAGTGCATACCACAGTATACGGTGGGGCACAAGCGAAGAGTGGACGGCATCCGAAAATACGTAAAGACTTACAAGCTGCCTTTGTCCCTCTGCGGAGCTGCGTACGATGGAGTAGGGATTAACGATGTCATCCTATCTGCCCGCCGTCAGGTGGAGGCTCTGCAGCTGGCCTGAATGAAGACCATTCCCCAAAAATAACCCCTGTATATTCCATTGGTGATTTTGTTATATTTGTGTAAGATGCCTTTGTGTATAGTAAAGTATTTCCTTTGTACATGATCTGTGTTACTTTCCGTGGCCACCCATACAAGGCGGACTCTTTTCTGGCTCCTGCTCCGGCTCCCACTGCTTCGGTGTCTTAGCCTCGATGGAAAGAGCATGCATAAATTCAAAACCAGCCTCTTTGAGAGCATTTTTAATAGTATCGTTGACCAAACGATGTCGCTAAAATAAAATGCAAATGAGTTATGCATCTAAATCCTTAGAGATACAAACAAACCTTGATCAGAGTCAGATCATTAAACTTTTCTGAGACCACAAACACCCGAAAGTGGGATTCTGAGTACTTGGGAACGTTGTGCTGAGGTGATTCGTTGATGACCTCTAGGTATACCGGCTTTAGCTCGGAGTTAAGAGCCTTTCGCATCGCCGTCTCGATTGGTGGATACTGTGCTGCGTCTTGGGACATGGTTGCTCTGGGGTAGATGTGACTTATGCCAGTAACTGCGGGTGTCAGTTGATTCAGGTTTCGCAAGGAAACTCTAGCGAAGAGGCGAATAGTTGAATTTAACATGTTTCCAGTCGCACAGCTGTTTATAATTACATAAACATCTGCCTGTCAGGGCTGTCTAATAATTTTAAAAGACAGAGTTGCCATTTGATTTATTTATAACGGGAATTTACATTTTTAAAATTATATATATTATATTATATAAATTATATATATATCTATATATATAACAGTGTTACTTCCAATAAAAGTTAAAAGTTTTTAGGTATAGATTTAAAAAACAGGTAGTTGAACTCACCTCGTGTTTCATTTATTCAAAACATTGTGAAAATAAAAAATATAAATTTAATTAAAACAATTATGGTGATAAAGGCTTAATGCGATAAATCTTAAGATACTTTATTGGGTGCCAAAATCAACAGACAACGCAGCTCATGCTCTTAATAAGATTCCTATGCTTACAAATAATCAAGCAAATATCATGTGTATAATCAAATCATAGAAGGGCGTTTCTCATTTACAAATTTTGGGTCAGTAGTCGACTAGTTTCTTGAGCTTCGGAGGAGCTGAAATAACCACGCGTCCCCGATTTGAAGTACCACTGTTGCCACTGCCTCCATGACTGAACTCTGCCTCCCTGTCCCGATCGCGTCCCCGCGTATGCTGAGGCTGATGTTGATGTTGATATTGATGCTGATACTGCTGTCTATATCTATCGCGATTCCTGTCCATACTGCGGTCCCTTTGTCGTCTGCGTCTCGACTGGCTCCTCCGACTACGGGAACGCCGTCGATCTCGACTTCCACTGCGCCGACGGCTATGGGATCGTCGCTTTCGTTCACCACGACTACCACTCCTCGACCGGGATCTTTGTCGCCGATTATATCTCGGACTAGGTGTCCTAGATCGTCGCCTTCTCTCTGTGCGGCTGTTGCTGCGTCTGCTATGCTCATCCGGCGGAGGACTTCTTCGGCGACTATGCGACCGACTGTGACTACGTCTTGACGAAGATTTGATCATCAGACTTTCCGAGGCCACAGATTCCGCTTCACTACCAGATAGCTTTCCGCTGGAAGGCGTACCGTATTTGTGCCGCAACTCCCGACGCCTGTGAATATGGAGATGTGAGAGGACTGGCCATGTTAAAAGCCACCCACATCCACTATACTCACCTTCGACGTAACTTGAGCGCCAGTTCGCGCATCTCATCTTCTCGTTCCTGTTGTTGCTGTCGCTCCCGTTCCGTCTTTTCAATCTCTGCCCGCTTATCAGCTTTATCTGCAATATAATCGATTTTAATATTGTCTTTTTAGGATTTTAGGACAATATTGGTGAACATCACACTACAATCCAATTGGCTTACATTGCCGATTTAGTAAATTTTGCATTTTTCGTTTAAGCCGCTCGCGCAGATTGGGCCGTCCAGCTCCTGAACCGCCACCACTGGTGTGTCCAATACCCTGTAATTGTCACAGATTAGTTATTCAATAAAACCTCTTTTTTTAAGTCTATTAAGGGAGCAGGGAGTCAAAAGTGTCGGGTTAGGGGTTCCGTCGAGGTGCCCAGGAATTTCAGTCAGTTTTCTAATAACTGTTAATATTTAAGAAAAGGGAAAGCAAGCTTCGGCTCCCGAAACTTTATATGCCTATGCAGGGGTTATTTAAAAGCATATTATTTTAAGATAAATAGGAAATTTTTTAACTGAATAAATAGATAAAATAATAATTCACCCATGGCATAGCAACAGATTAACGGAACAACTGACAAACAAAAAGGAAATCAAAATATGTAAATGCATTTAAAAGGGTGGAAAATGGTTGACGGACCGCGATGCAGTCTGGATTGCTTGTGCAGCGGAAGTTCATATTCGCATTAGCAAGACCCGCTGCATCGACAACGAAAAAGGACTACAAGTAAACAATGAATCAACGATGGGACGGGCAGGGATGATCACTTGGTAGCTTGGTTGGGGTTGGAAACAGAACACGGTGCTGCCTGCTCGGGTCCGAAAGTTGCTCATTGGTTTGGATGGGAGGCTGAGACGTGAATTTTGTGGTGTACTCCAGTTTGGTGGGGCATTGGACATGTGGCTTTGCTTACTGACTTTGGTTTCGGTAGCAGAACTATATTTGCCTGTTTGATTACCCGTGCTGGTCGATGACATGGCCGGTTGAAGAGCGTGGGAACGCTCTGACCTGAAATAAAAGTTAGTTCACAATAAGTTGAAGCTCAGTTTAAAAAGATAGGAAGTTATTCTTTGGCTGTTTTACTTTACCACTCGCTGCAGCAATAACTTACGCAGTATCCACGTCCACATCGTCAGAATCGTCCGCTCGCTTGACGGCCTGTGACTGCTGTTGATCGTCGTTATCGCTGGGCTCGCTATTCTCTGCTGCCGACGAAGATGATGAGGTGTCGTTTGCCCTTTTCCGGCCGTAATAACGTTTAAGCGGCGGCGGAGGAGGCTCCACTACTTGCGGCTGCACTACAGCAGAAGCGGATTGGTTTAACAATCGTGAAGGTAGAGGATAGCTAATCATTGGTGGAGCAGCTTTTGGTTGTTGCTGTTGTAGAAGCTTTACCGCAGTCAGAGTGGATGTAGTCGTAGTGGTTGTTGTGCTCAGACAATAGCTACCAGCTGCCGATTGTGCTGGAGGCGATTGCTTCTTTTTCGGTCGACTCCGAGAACGGGAGCGACTCCTTCGCCTGTAAGAGCTGGCACTTGAGCTACGTGAGGAGTAAGAGTAGCGTTTCCTTGACCTTTTGTAGCTGGGACTACGCGACTTATACCGCTTCCAGGAGCCAGAACGCGACCGAGACCGAGACCTGGAACTTGATCTCCTGCGAGACCTCGACCTTGATCTGGATTTTGAATAATACCGCCTTCGGCGCCGAGAACGGGTCCTACTTCTGCTCCGTCTGTGATAGCTTCTGCTACGGCGATTTCTTCTACGACTTCCACTACGACTCCTGGACCCAGAAGCACTTCGAGAACGTGAGCGGGAGCGAGAACGGGAGTGCCTTCTGCTGCGCTTGGCTGATTCATTCATCAGTTTAAGTTTGTCCAGATTGTCTTTGACCTTTTGTGCATAGGAAACTGAAGAAGCTCCAGCAGCGGCCCCTGCTGCTCCGCTACTAGCTTTGATGCAGGACTCACCCAATGTCAATCCCGGCTTAGAAAGGCTGATGGTGATCTTAGAGTGCGGTTGCATTTCGTCCTCGCCGCCGAATGAGGTAATGTAAGTGATCTTCTCGGGACCCGCCTCGGAAGGCGATGGCGATCTTGAATCGCTGTCCTCCTCCTTTTCCTTGTCATTGCCCTTGCCACTACTTTTTTTATCCTTGTCCTCTTTGGCAGCGTAACTGGGAGGACTAAATGGGCGATTTGCGATTCTCCGCTCCTTTTGCGCCCTTCTTTCTCGCCGAGATTTACGACCACTTAATAACATCTTCTCCTGCTCCTCCTCGCGGGCGATTCGCAAGGCGTCTGCCTCGTCCGCATCCTTGGTCAAATGCGAGAAAAAATCATTGCTCTTCATACCGTAGTTTCGGCCACATGCGTTTAGTTCATGCGCTTGAGCAGTGTCCAGTTTTCCAATGTCAATGGATACATCCATATCTATATCAGAGTCTGATTCGTCGGACCCTTCTCCTTTTTCGCCACTTTTTGAGGGCACTCCGGCAATAGCCGTAGATGTAGAGCTGGCAGCACCAAACGGTTGCGGGCCAATAGCGGCCGCATCGCCAGCGTCATCATAGGAATAGCCAATAGTAGCTCCCCCTGTTTTCTGCTTCTTCTTGGCCAAATTTCGTTCCGCTTCTAGTTGAGCGTTTGCTCCAAACTGCTCTTCCAGGTAAAGCTGATGCAGAAACTTATCCTCACTGACGTTGAGAAAGTCATTCTGGGCCAGAATTCGATATCTTTCATAGTTCAGCTGCCGCTCCTCGGCGGTTAAATCAGAGTCTGGATCTCCAGACTCACCACTGATCTTTGTTACTGGGGGGATGTGATCCAGGTGAGCACGTACGTCAAAACGGTCAATTAGATTGTCCTGCTGCCCTTGCCACGGCACACTGAAAAAGGAACCACTAGTTAGTTCTACACCCACCGAAAGGTAAGTCAAAAAAGAGTGTTTCAAACTCAAACTCAATATCACTTGCATGATAGCGGCTCCATCGCCAGCTGCAGCAACAGCGGGGTCCAAATAGATTTTACTTCGGCGGCCATGCAGCTGCAAGAACTGGGTGGGATCCGCTTGTATCTTGTCGTAAAAGTACTGCCTCCGCTCCGCCCGCTTGCGGTAATCCACGATCAGGCCGCGGATCTTCCGCTCCTGCTTGCGCGCCTCGTGCCACATGGTATCTGTGTTCTCACTGCGCTTGCCGGTTGCCAAATGATCAGGATGCACCTAAATATCCTGTCACGCCCGGCGTTTTAATTTGACTCCTATACTTGTTTTCGCCCTCGCTTTACAACACATTTGGTAGAAATTAGTGTTGGGAAACTACAAAACGCAGATTTTTTAAAGTTGTCGATATCAGTTGAATAACGATATATTTTGAGTTTTTGTAACTTTTAAAACAATTTTTTTTTTTTTTTCAAATAGTTTAGAACTTTAAATATTAGTTAAATTTATTTATTGATTAATTAATACATTATATTTATTAATACATTAATTAATACGTACATTCAAAATCGAATTTAATCGAATCGAATTTTAGAATCCTTGACCGTTATTTCTTGGCATTCTGGCAACACATTCAAGCCTGCGCCCTGCAATTCTTCGGTGGTGGAATGAAAAGGAAACAACAAAAGGATAATAAATAACTGGCTAAACTGGAATGGGCCACAACACAACAATTGACGCTCATCGCTTTTTGCGGCATCGATTTTAAAGGGGAACAGGATACATCCACAGCTACATCCAAAGGAAAAGGATACATCCACAGGATATAAGCACACGGCTAGGCTCACACCCACGGGGATTCATAGGCAAAACGAGTAAAGCTCGTTTGTGGATCTAGTTTTGATGTCCTCGAGTAGACGCTACTACTTCACGTCAGAGCTGGAGGACAATGAAGGGGCCGTGGAGAACAACAACAATGAAACGGATGTGGAAGCAGACAAGGATCCAGACAACGATCCAGAGGATGCGGAATTCCTTCAGGAAGTGCCCTACTCGTCGAGTAGCATCGACCGCAGCTCGGTGGGCTCTATTCCCTGGGCGGACGATGCCATCAAGAAGAACCTATTGGCCTGGGAGCGGGTGGAGCGCTTGCTGAGTGGTGAAGATTCCCTTGAAGATGAAAAGGAACCGGAGCTGCGTAATGAAATTGCCGACTGGCAACGAAAGTTTCCCAGTTTACTTGGTCGAAAGACCCGCTATATGCGACACCATAGCTTTGACAGCCAGGCCCGCGAGGATATTGACTCGATTTCCAATCTCAGCCTGAACTCCCTGGACGACGAGGAAGACGATGAGGTGGAGGATGGGTTCCTTACCCCCACCGCCGAGCGTCACCATCAGCCTTTAACATACCAGCGATCCGGCCAAAAACTGGTAGACCTCTTGGACAGGGATCTGCGAGTAACCTCTATTTCTGTAAAACTGCTTAAACGCCAGAGATCCCATCAGACTGAAATGCCAATCTCAGCATCTCATACCCAATCGTCGGCAAACCGATTAAGGATGCCTCCCATTCTCAACGTGCTGGACACCAATCGCCGCTTCAGGGGATTATTGAATAACCGAAGCTTTGTGCAACTAACCCAGGTTCAGCAGCAGAAGCATCAGCAGCACCAAGCCAAGTCGGCCGTTTTAACTCACCAAGGCAGTCGATCATCCTGGCACATGCCCATGGCGGCCAATCGTTTCTTCAACAACAAAAACGCTGTTGTTTTGCCATCGTTAAAACTGGGAAGGCATAGGGAATTGACTACAACGACCGCCACATCTAGTCAGAGCAACTCCAGTGGAGGCGGCGGACACAACAGTAATGGTCACAGCAACAGTTCCTCCAACCGGTCTACACGCCAGTTGCCACCTTTTGGACTGGGAATGAGTTTGGGCAGCGTCTCTAGCAACACGCCATCCACGGGGCGTTCCATATCGGCTGCAGTTCATCATCCACGATCTGAATTCGTCTCGAGCAGCGCCTTCTATATACCATATAGTGCCTCAAAATTTAAAGCCTTCAAGTAACCTCAAAACAATAAAACGGAACCTAAAGGTCCTTAAGTTTTTTCTTATTCAATGGAATTAACACTAATAAAAAAAAGAGGTGTGGGAAATCTAATAAAGCTATAAATTGGGAAGAAAATATTTTGAAATAATCAGGGTTTAAAAAATTCATGAAGAAGTTATCTTTTAGGTGTTTTAGAAAACATTTTATTTTTTTTAGGTCCCGAACATTCTTAATTCGCCCCTTAAATTTTATTTCTATTATTATCCGCTCTTAGCTCGTAAATATTTTAAAGTTATTTATTAACCTAAATAGTCAGCCCGAAAGCCAGTCAGACATTAAAGACTCGAATTGTCCAGACGCAAACGACCATCATGCTCTGTGAGGTAGAGAGTGTCCGCTAGACACTGCTCCGTTATTAGTTCCTCCACGCGATCATGCATCTGGAATTAAATCAGTTGAGTCACAATGAAACCCCTTTCATAAATATACTTGATAAAGCTCACCCCCTTGGCTTTGTGTTCAGCAAGAACTTCGGGATATTTAAAGGCGGGGCCGAAGTTTACGCTGACCGTAGCACTTTTGTAGATTGAAATCGCTGGAAAGTAGCTGCCGGCGTAAATGTCCTCGAAAGCCACTCCCTGCGATTGACCGTTTTTAAAGAACTCGATACGGCTTCCCTGCAGGATGTGCATATTCTTCAGCGTCTCGCTCATCTTGTCCTTGTCCTCATAGTAAAGATGTGACTTGAACTTGACCAGAGGCTGTAGGAGAATTATCAGCGAGATTGCCAATTAGGGGGTAAAATTCAAAATCCATTCAGGGCTAAGGCTATGGAATGAGACTCTTCTAGATTCTATTCTACGAATGTGGGTTAACAAGTTTTCTATTCAAGCTTTCTATAACAAGCTGTTTTAAATTAAGAGTCAGAAATATTAATAAAAAAAACTCACTCTATCCTTAAAAGTGTTGGGCAAGTAATCGGTGCCCTTTTCTTCTGGCAGCTCAATAAGAAATCCCAGAGTGTCGCCCTCAACGTAAGCGTTGGTGTAGTGCTTTCCATGACTTTCGGTGAACTTGGTTCCCTTGCGGGAGCGCCAGGAATAACCAAATTTGTCGTAGCCAAGGGGAGCCTGCAAGTTTCCATATGCCCTGCCCCAACCTAAACGTGTTGCTGCACCTTCAGGCATCTCCTCGATGGTTACCTCAAAGTACCAGGATCCCCTGTTTACAGCTAAATGTAAAGGTTTAATATGTGTAAGGGCATTTTTAGGCATTTTTCTTACAATGTGTGGCACGGACCATGCAGTAGCCTCTTTCTCCAGTGACCGCCAATCGATCCTCGCTGATCTTTAGTTGCGGTGCCCGATCATGGAGTGCCAAGAGGACGGTATGCGGCACCAGGGTCCGGTACAACCACCCCGGAATGGGTTTGCCGGCCCAGTCGGAGCTCTCGTCGAACTCCTGGCGGAACGGAGCATGAGGATCGGGCTCCGCTAATATATATCTGTAACCGTCCTTGTTAAAGGGGTGCTCCATGGGATATCCATGTGGTGGCAACTTCACATTGGCCGTAATATCTGAGCTGGGACGACCTTTCTTTCCCGTGGGACCCGAATCCGTACCCGGGAACTTGCGCTTTTGTCTGTTGTTCTTGGAAAGAGCTGTTAAGGGAATATGGGAAAAAAAAAGGGAGTGTTAACTATGTGACTGGGTAAAGTTCAATACGGTGGTTTCCCAATCTCCATCTTACACTCCTCCTCCGGGAACGATGACGCCATGGCAGGACAGCGGAATGCCCGGAGACTTTTAATTGCGAAGCGCTCAAAATCAAATTCAATAAAATTCAAAATCAATTCACGCACACAGGCAACAGAGAAAATAAATAAAAAAAAAAATACAAAAGCAACTAAAGCGTAACTATTTATTTATTTATAATGAATGAGAATGAGCCGAGTTGTGTTGAGCGCTTCTGCCAACACCACCCCACACTACCCCACCCGCAATCTCTGGCTACGTGGGGCTACTCAAAGTGTCTCTCGCGCTCTGCCCCACTCACTGTTCACTTGTGTGGGTAAGCGTTTTCCTCTCACGTGCTTTTGTGTGAGTTTGCCAAAACTACCCGAGAAACTACGATCTTTCCAAAAGCCATGCGAAAAAGTTATCCCCAACTGAGAGCGCTGGAATTGTTTGGTTTTCCAATGCCATGCAAAACAAATGCGACTCTGAGCAGAGACACATTTACAAATCCAAGTAATAGACTTCCGATTGGGCACGAGCCCAACAAATAGCGCCCCACTGTGCAGGTATCAGCTGGGAGGCCAGTGTTGCCAATTTGGGCCCCATCGGATTTGTATACCCTTGGAGGCCGTGTCATGTTTACATTCAGAAGTTAGCGACTTACTTTGTGTGTAGCCATCGTCGGTAAGTTTTAGGGCTCCACTCTTGCTCATGCTTTCATAGTTCGGTTTGATGACTCGCAGATCCTGGTAGATCAAACCATACATGGCTCCATGCTCCGAGTGCTCTTCGTAGGTGAACAGCGTCTGCACGTCCTTCACAAGCGAGCGTTGTACGGTGCTATACCATGATTGAGTCAGTCTTCGGGGCATTGTGGTCATGGCTTCCCAGTACTGCTCGATGTACGGGATGATTTCCTTATCCTTGCTGAATTGGATCTGACGCTTGCCTTCTCTGGAGGCCGTCTGCTGCATGTTAGCAATGGCACAGTGGCACATTTGAGAAATGGCTAAAAGGGAATGACGGTTATGAATGGGTAGACACTGGAGGGCAACTACTTACTGGCCTGACTCTTGCGGAAACTCTCCATGCCGGTGGCGGAGCAGATCTTGCACACGAAAACATAGTTGGTTATGAACGGCAGCAGCTTTCCCTTCCCCAGTTGATAGGATAGGCAGGACTCATGTACCCATCGTGAACACGTGGCGCAAAGTAGCTCAACAATGTTGAGATTTCGTTCTTTTCCGCTAAAAAGTTGCAATTGTCATTAATTGCACAAACCAAACAATGCAACCGGGTTACCAATAACAAATGCCGGCGGGCGTACGATTTTCCTGGGGCTTCTCATCCTCCGGATTGAAGTTGACTTCGGAACTAGACTCCGCCGGGGAGCTGGTCTCCATCGGTACCTCTTCCATAGCAGACAGTCTTACTTTTTAGTCAAAAAACGGGCCAGTAAACCAATTTTTTGACAAGAGAGTGTGACCGTCGGATTTTCAGCTGTTCCCGCTAAAACGCTGGCCCGTAGGACCTCCGCTCCTCTCTTTAGTAAGCAGCCAGATTTTTTTTCGGACGTATGGGCACGCTAATCGATAAACGATAACACACCTGCCCACAGCCTGACAACTCTGACCCTGCCTCTTGCTCGTTTGTAATTGTATATTGTATATATATACATATATATTTCTACATATATATGTCCGAGTCCGAGTGTGGAATTATCATTTTTTTTGTTGCCGAAAAACATATTCCGTGGAGAGAGCTCGCGGCATCCTAAATGGCATTGCACCATCGCCGGGAGCGAGACGAGCGACGAATACCAACGAATACTAGCGTCCCGTATCCAAGATTCTGCGTCTTGCTCCCCGATTCTCGATTTCCAGCTCGCGACTAGTAAGGCGGCTTTCCAGTTCTGGCCGCCAGATCAGCCAGAGCGGCCCGATCCACCATGTGCGAGGTGTGCGCGGACTTCCAGAATCTCCTCGAACTGTGTAAGCCAGCCAAAATACCGCCCGCAACCCGCAACCCCTTTTTTCACCCACTTCTCTACCACCCCCCGTTTTCCTTACAGACGAGGTGCGCGTGGCCAGCTCGGAGCTAAAGTTCCAGTTGCTGCTGAAAAGCGAGATTGAGACGAGCTTCAACTACATCCAGTCGTGGCCGCAGCGCCAGTGCATGTGCCTGTATCGGGACACCAAGAACTATGACCGCTTCAACCTGGTGGTGCAGTCGCTTATTTGCCTTACGGTACAGCATTTAAAACACATCGACCAGCTTATCGACAACTACAAGCGGCTGACTGCCAGCGCCGCCCAAGTGGTGGCCCAGGCACAGGCCCAGCAAAGAGAGCAGAGGGATCAGCATCGGGAGGATCGGGAGGATAACCCAACAGACAGCAAGGACTCTGCTCCTTCCAGCGAAGAGACTAAAAAGGAGGAGCATGGTGATAGCGCTGCCTCTGGCGATGGGCCGGCGAAAAAAGTCGGTCCCAGCACACCTCCTCCGCCGACACCACCGCCACAGTCGGCTCAGCACAAATCCCACCTGCAGTACACAGAGGAACCCTGGATCCTGCCCGAAGTCGAGAAGCTATTGGTACTTGTTTCAAAGGTTTTCCTGCTCAACTTTCCGCTTTACATCGCCCACAAGCATGGGATGCACTCGCGACTGGACGATTTGCAGGCAGAGGAGGCTCACCATCTAGCCCTCATCTGCGACCTGCACGACAATGACCTGCCCATATATCTGCTCCGAAACGTGAGCCTCTTCTGCAACTCTGGTGGTTTCGGGGCAATGTCGCTGTGCTTCGAGCATCCGGACCTACCGGTGTCTACAGCTCACTCCATGACAGCTGCCGTCTCGAATGTGAAGCTTTGGCTTAATTATCACTGCAACACACAGCTGTTCGTGCCGCTGCGCAGCCGCATTCTGCAGTACATGTGCAAGCTCTCCGACCAGAGTCTACGCTCTGCAGCAACTCGCGCCATGGCCGACTTTGTGTGGTCCTCAATGCGGGATCCCCTGGACGTGGCGGTCAACTTTGACACAGAGGGTTTGGCCCTGGCCTTCAAGTACTTTACTTCTACTACTCTAACAATGCGGCTAGCAGGTGAGAAATAATAATATTATAAATAAGGCCAACCTTTAATTTTCACAGCTCTTTTTTTTTTTAAAAAGTAATTTTAACGTCTGGGACTTCAAATGTACATATACTTCCATGATTGACACTTTGCTTCTTTACAGGAATGGCTCAAATAAATGCGCACATTAACTTGTTCAACGAAATCTGCACCACGGAGACGGTCAATGAAGTCGAACTCTTTGGACAAAGGATAGCCAACTGGCTCACAGAAAACCATATTGTGCAGCATTTATTCGGCCCGAACCTGCACGTGGAAATCGTAAAGCAAGCCCATGTGCTACTAAATTTCCTAGCAGTTGAAAATCAGATTTCCGAGGAAGACATCAAGCTTATCTGGCAGGCTACCCAGCTAAAACACTGCTCGAAAACCATCTTTGACATTCTTCCTTCGCTGGTCAAGAATCTGGCTCCGCGTCCTGCGATGCATCTATACTCGCTTCTCTGCCGCATGGATCCAAAGGAGCACACCGAGCAGAGCATTTACATTGCCTCTGCCCTGACAAAGTTGCTTTGGACACGTGACTGTTCCCGCAGCCAAATAAACCTAATGCAGGATCACTTACTGGGCTCGAATGTCACGGCCTCCAGTTCCGACAGCGGAAGCATCGAAGGAAGCAACACAGAGGACGACCATGTGGGTGCCGACGATAGTAGTATCGCCAGCGGAGGAGTCGGCGGAGGCGCAGGCCACAAAAGCCCGATTGACGGTGTCACTCCCTGCAAGCAGGCGAGGCACCGGCGGCACATTTGCGACCCAACCACTGAGAAGGGAAAGCAACTGAGCCCAGACGATATGGCAAAAGTAGATATAGTGTAAGTTAACAAATATAAGGTTGTTAAAATTTTAACGTATCTTTAACTTGTTTTATCTGATTCTTTCAGAAACAATCGCATCGTAAATATCATTGACAATACGAGCAGTGAGGAGGAATTGCAATCGCGGGCCGCTTTGGAGCTGCAACTTCATCGCAGCCGAAAGAAAACGACAAACAAACGGCGTCGCCAAAAGGCTAGCAAACAGATGCTTATGCCTCACGAGCTAGTGGAGATCTGGGATGGAGCCGAGGACGTTCCCAGCAGCGACGAGCCAGACGCAGACGGCGATGGCGATGGGGACGGAGATGCTGAAGGCGAAGGTGAGCTCTTGGCTGATAGCGACGAGTGCAGCGATGGGGCAACCAGCCAGCTGGTACCCGCCGCCGTACTAAAGCACCTCCAGGGCGAAGGACCCTACATCCGGGCCATCGAAACAAATATCAGCGAGTTGCTAAGCGGAGCAGAAAACGATGGCAGTTATTCCTCACCTATGAGCAATAAGTCAGAGAAAAACCTGGCCGATTTTGATGATGAAGATGTGTCACCTTGCGAAGAGGAACTGGCACAGTTGGTCAGCTCCCGGGCAAACTGTCGGGAGGTTCCGCCTGCCTTTGCCGCTGCTGCCGCAGCTATGATGGTGGCTCAGTCGGCAATGGCCATGCAGAAATCGGGAGAGACTAATGTGGCCGCAGCAGCAGCTGCTGTGGCCGCCGCCGCTGCTGCCACTGGAAATGCCCAGCAGCAGCTGGTGGCCATGAACAGACATGCAACTGCAGCCGCGGCGGCTGCGGCTGCCGCCAAAGCCAAGTCGGACTCGGATGTGGATCTACTTGAGGTTGCAGCTGCCGGGAAACAGCACCACTCGCCCAAGGCGAGTAGCTCTGGCGGTGCCGCCTCCATGCAGCCTTCCTTCAAACTCAACGACGTCTGTCAGCCGGGAAATACATTGCTATGGGATCTGCTTCAGGACGATAAGATCGTAAGTTACAATTTGTAGAATTATTTCTTTGATTTAAAAATATCATTTTTAAGGGTCAACTGGGTGAGTCGCTGGCTTTGGAGGCTGAGAAGGCCTTGGCCACCCTGCTGTGCTTCAGCATGGACCGTCAGCTAAGGACCAAGTTCATCGAAGGATGCTTGTACAATGTGGCCAACAACCGAAGCGTCATAGTGAGCCTGCGCTTGCTGCCAAAGCTTTTCGCATCATTTCAGCAATTCCGCCCATCGGACACCCATTCTATGACCCTTTGGGCAGAGCGCAATCACCGAATGATGCACTGTTTCTTCAACAACATCCGTTACTATGCCCGTCGACATGCTGAGCAGCTTGTAACCCAAAATGGAGAGCACCAATCACAGCAGCAGCATCAACTCTATACGCACAAGACACAAGTCTCCGTACGGCTACAGTTTCTTTCTTCGATCTTTTCAACGGTTGGCTCGCCGAAGAGTTTCCGTCTGACGCTCGAACAGCTGGACTCTCTGTGGGAGTGGCTGGCCCACGATCCGGAGTGCGCCGATTGCTATTTCTCGTGGCTTCAGGCCCAGGCCAAAGGCGGTGACCAGCACGCTTTGGGCATTGATGCCCTTCAGCATTTGTATCTGAAGAAACTGCCCGAGCTGCGACCGGAGGAGTTCTCCATGGTGGCGCTGGGGTTGTTCCAACAGCTCTGCAGTTTCGCTCGCATCGCAATGGCCGAGTACGATAAGCATAGCGAACAGATCTCGTCCAGTGCCAGCGCCGTGGGCATGTATCACCTATGGAAGATAGCGCTGCGAGCCCAGAGTAATGAGGTGTCGCTTGCGGCCATCCAGTACATTAATATGTACTACATGGGTCAACAGCTACGGCTGGAAAAGGAGTTTGTTTCCCAGTGCATGGACAACCTGGTCCAGGCAGCCACGGCCCTTGAAAGGTTAGTTATTTATAGTAATTAATTAAAGTGGAAAATATTTAATATGACATTTACACGCCTCTTGTAGCATCGATGACGAAAATGCCCTTATGCGGGTTCAACGCGGACTCCTGTTGCTAAACACCCACCTGGACACTTTCCGGCGTCGCTATGCTTTCCACTTGCGTCGCTGGGCCATTGAGGGTAAGGGCATCGGTTCGCATAGTAACCTTAAAAACGAAGGAGCCGGACCTCCGCTGCGGATCGTTCTTCAACAGGCTGGGCTCTCTGAGAAAAGCCTGCTGCAGATGCACGCCTGCGATCTGATTGCGGACCTCAAGGCGGAGGTATCCAAGTGGTGGGAAAGCCTACAGACTGGGCTGACTGCGCCTGTACTCGGCCTGCTCCTAAGCGACGGTCCTCTGCGCATTATAACTCAGGGACAAGAACTGACCTCAGACTATGACGAGCGAAGTCTGGGAGATGCCGGATTCAAGGATAATCAGATTGTATACGTATCCCTGGGAGGAAGGGGAGCCCGCAGAAAGGAATCTAATCTAGAGCACCCGTCCATGCTGCCACCCCCTCCCAAGGAGTGTCTGCCCACGGTACTTCTGCTGCAGCCCAAGTACTTTGAAAAGCTTTTCTGTTTGATGCAAACCCTCGGAGACATGAAGCCGCAAGCCTCGACCCCGAATCTGCAGCACCATACCAAGGCACAACTACTGTCGCGTCGAGTTTGGGACATCCTGGCAATGCTTCCCACAAATCCGCATATACTGGATGCTTTTAAGAGCTTGGTGGCGGACCTCGCTGAAATGGAGCACCTCGACGCCAGTGGCGAAGACGAACCGCTAGCCGCTAAGCGCAAGCAGATAAAGCAAAAGTTTCGGGATCTTCTTGATCCTAACAACCTTCAAAAGTTCATGTATTCGCTGCACATTGTGGAAAGCTTGGCCTTAAGTTCCAGCTCCAGGCGCCTAGAATCCAACGGGAATCCGGAACAGATACGAATCAAGAAATCTTCTGTGGGTCGCAGGAGAAACAGCAACGAACCTCCTGCTCTGGAAGCCAAGCAAGTCAAGGAACAGTTGTGCGAGCTGGAGGGCCCACTGACGCCCACACCGAATCCTGGCCAACAGGATGGAGAAACGGAGGCCAGTAGCAGTAGTGGCGGCGACAAAGAGAATCAGCCCAAGCAGCACAGCAAACGGCAAAAAAAGAGCGACGCCATTGAGCATGAAAAGGAGCGTCCGCTGGGTTGCTCTACTCCACCTTCTCCAGCGCCTCCTCTAGCCGCGTTATCTGGCATAGACCGATCCGATAATAAATGGAGCGAGGCATTTGTTAAGTGCGGTGGCCTGCGGCATCTGTACGAGATCTTCAGCGGCGGACAGCTGCAGCAGAGTGCCCATCCCAAGGAGTTGGCATTAAACGAGTGGCGCCACGACTGCCTCGCCAGTTTACTTAGAATTTTGTGGCTCCTGGGCTTCGAAGAGCTACAGTCGCCGGATGTTCATGTGCTAATGTCGCGCCCACATCCTTTCATGCTGCAACTCATGGATGTTCCGGAGTGTCTGGCTCGTCTTTCCTCGATTTTGAATGACGAAGTGCACCAACAACAACATCCAGTGACTTCAGCCAGCTCGCTGGTGTTCCCCTATCAGTTCCACCAGCTGCGTACGGGATTCTGGGGACGGGCTCAGCTTATCCAGTTCGCCATGAATATCCTGGTGAGTTTTGTACACGCGTCGGCGGAAGCCAGGCGACTTCTCTGGGCGCAGTCGGACACGGACCACTGCCGCTGGCTGCAGAAGTTCATCCTTGAGGACCCTGAGCCGGCCGTACGACGAGAGATATGCGCAGGACTTTATCGAATCTGCTTGGGAAACGCACATAGCTACCGCCTGCTGCTCGCTCCACTCCTGCACAAGTTGATTGCTCTGCTACCTTTGGCTGAACAGATGAGCTCTGCCACCCAGCACACGCAGTTCCTGCTTTCCGAAGAAGGCAAGGAGCCGTACGGACCGGCCTGCCGTGATTACTTCTGGCTATTAGCCCGTCTGGTGGACACTCTCTCGCCCGAAATGGTTGCCGAAGAACATATCGATATTGAAGTGCTGTGCGAAAGCATTTCCCAGAGCATCCTTACTAGAGAGTACTTTGAGCTTCGCCATGGATTCCAGGACGACGGCTTGGTTGGTTTACTGAACCTCATGTCTAATCTCATCAAATACGACACCAGCTTCAAGTATACTCCCAAGGCTTTGTCGTTTATTGAGCAGCTCATTGGCTTCCTGTTTGACATGCCTTCCCCGGCGGACCGACAGAAGCCCAAGTGCAAGTCAGGGACTTCTAGAGCCGCCGCCTATGATCTTTTGGTGGAGCTCTGCCGCGGATGTGCCACAAATTACGGATATCTCCACGGAAGACTTTTGGCACAGCATAAATCCGGCCCCAAGCAACCGTATCCATGGGATTATTGGCCGAGGGACGAGGGCAGATCAGAATGCGGCTATGTGGGACTTACAAACTTGGGTGCAACCTGCTATATGGCGTCCTGCATCCAGCACTTGTACATGATGCCTCAGGCCCGGGCAGCGGTACTAAGAATTCCACCAGCCGGTGCTCAAAAGCATGGACCCACACTAATGGAGCTCCAAAGAATGTTCGCATATCTTCTGGAATCCGAACGAAAAGCCTACAATCCTCGCAGTTTTTGCCGGGTTTATCAGATGGACCACCAGCCGCTTAACACTGGGGAGCAAAAGGACATGGCCGAGTTCTTCATTGATCTGGTGTCCAAACTGGAGGAGATGACTCCGGATCTAAAGCACCTGGTGAAGCGGCTTTTTTGCGGCACTCTGAGCAACAACGTGGTTTCCCTGGATTGTGGCCACGTCTCTCGCACAGCTGAGGAGTTCTACACGGTTCGTTGCCAGGTCGCGGATATGAGAAACCTTCAAGAGTCCCTGGACGAGGTCACCGTCAAGGATACCCTGGAAGGAGACAACATGTACACCTGCTCGCAGTGCGGAAAAAAGGTGCGCGCTGAAAAGCGGGCCTGCTTTAAGAAGCTTCCTCAGATTTTGTGCTTCAATACCATGCGCTACACGTTCAATATGGTGACGATGCTCAAGGAGAAGGTCAACACGCACTTTTCCTTTCCCCTGCGATTGAACATGTGCCACTACGTAGAGAAGACACTCATGCCGCAGCAGTACAAGGAGGACCGGGAGAAGCGTCAGCGGGAAAAGGAGAAAGAGAGGGCTGATCCAGGAAGTGATGAGAATGACAACGAGAAAGCAGAAGCCACTTTGGACGCCGACATAGAAGAGTGCTATGAGTGAGTGTTTCTGGAGATTAATAATATTATTTGGTTATATATAATTTATCTGATACAGGTATGAGCTTGTTGGTGTAACCGTGCACACGGGCACTGCCGATGGCGGGCATTACTACAGCTTTATAAAGGAGCGCACGAAGAGCAGTTATCATCCCCACGAGCGATGGTTCCTGTTCAACGATGCCGAGGTGAAACCCTTCGATCCCTCCCAGATAGCGGCCGAATGCTTTGGTGGCGAGATGACGGTAAGAATTATAAATGAAGGTGAAAAGTTATCCATCAAATTTAACGGTTGTTTTCACTTTCCAGAGTAAGACCTACGATTCGGTTACAGAGAAGTATTTGGACTTTAGTTTCGAGAAGACAAACTCCGCATACATGCTCTTTTATGAACGCCGTCTGCCGGAGCACCTTCAACGCCGCCACTCCGAGTTGTTGTGCACCCCGACGCCGAGCCCGACCATAGAGGAAAAGTCCGAGCCGGAGGAGCCCAGTAAAATGGAGACTAGCACTGAAAGCAAGGTGGACGTGGATGTGGAGGGCGATGGAGATGACAAGGGAGTGGAGAAGGAGCAACCGGTTAAGGACGAAAAAAAGCCAACAGTTGTAGTTGGAAAGGACGGCACTGAGACCAAACCTGTAGAGATGGAGGTAGAAAAAAAGGAGGATGTTGAGCCTTCATCTCAAGGCTCGAATAGATGCGAAGCTGAAAATCGAAAAATTGAGTCAACGAATGAGAAGGATAAAGTGGAGGTAGAATCCCCAACAACCAATTGTGATAACCATAAGCCAAGCAACAATAGCCAGAACAAAGCCAGCAACGACTCCCAGCCATCCACGTCGAAGG
Source organism: Drosophila varians (assembly GCA_018150405.1). Taxonomy (NCBI): domain Eukaryota; kingdom Metazoa; phylum Arthropoda; class Insecta; order Diptera; family Drosophilidae; genus Drosophila; species Drosophila varians. The sequence goes on along the minus strand of JAECWK010000015.1, from coordinate 14,915,022 downwards.
CAGCCCAAAAGTTGCTTCTATTTCGTCCTTTGTTGAACAAGGAGCTTGAGGATTGGATCTGGCAAGACAACAGGCAGTTCCTTCAAGATCGAAACATCTTCGAGCACACCTATTTCAAGTACGTTTTTTGAAATTATTACATTTCCGATTTTTAATAATCGATTGCTACAGTTTCATGTGGCAAATCTGTGGCCACATACCACAATCGTTGATCTCGGAGACGGACGTTACCTGCATGGCAGCCAAATTGTCGGTGTCATTTTTCATCGAGACCTTCATTCATGCCAAGGAAAAGGTAAGTAGTCTGGTCTTGAAGAGTATTGCTAGATATTTTTACTTGTGCTGTGTTTAGCCCACCATGGTGCCCTGGGTGGAGCTGCTGACAAAACAGTTTAATGCCAGTCAGGAGGCCTGCGAGTGGTTCTTGTCGCACATGTCCTTGGAGCCATTCTGGCCGGTCCAGGTACTCATTCAGTGTCCCAATCAAATGGTGCGGCAGATGTTCCAGCGCTTAGTCATTCACGTCATCCAGCGGCTACGGTAATTTCATTCAAAATATTGTTTAGTGATCATTTTAGCTTATATATTTCCCTTGTCAGTGCCTCCCATGCGGATCTGTATTTAGATGTTGAAACGGACGACGATGACAAGGAGCTAATAGGCCAGGCGTCATGCGTTACCCGGTTCATTGGGTCGCTCATTTCGCTTTTGGAACATGGGGCGCGTTCCCATCTGCGCCACTTGTCCGAATATTTTGGTCTTTTGTGCGAGTTCTCGCGCATGGGAGACGAGGAGGCCATGTTCCTGCTGCGCATTGGAATTCTTAAGAGCCTGGTTGACTTTTATTTGGGTCACAAGCAATCGGACAGCGTTAGTTGATTAAAAGTTTAACGGGTTTTAAGTGTTTTGATGTATTATTGTCAACCATCAGATCGACATTAGCTCGGACAACGAAGACAACTCCTCGGATGAGGCCCTTTCGGTAGAGAAGATGCGTCCTGCCTCGTTGGATAAGATGATCGCGCTGTGCGCCAGCTTGGTGGAACGATCCCGGGGACCAGACTTCCGGCTGCGGCTGTCTCCAAAAGACTTCAACGCCATTGCCGGCGGCAAGGTGATACTCAAAAAGCTGGAAAGCGTTGTCTATTCCATTTAACCATTTCACCAATCAAGCACCTCACCAATCCACCAGCACTTACCCGAATCCCAAAAAAGTCAAGATAAACGATTCCATAACCCAATGTGTTTCCTCTGTTTATTTTTCATTGAATTCATGTTAAATGTTTTGCATATATTTCGTAGGGATTTCCATTTTTGTACCAACAAATAAAGGACGGCATTAATCCGCACCAGACCAAGCATTTAATCCATGCCCTCTGCCGTTGGGATGAACGTCTGGCCACTCAGATCATCGGCATGCTCTTCGCTTCGGCGACCAAGCATACCGAGTTGTGTGCCCCCTTCTTTAAACTCCTCACCCTGCTGACAGAGACGCAGGGCGGTCCTGTGGGCCTGCCTTGCTTCACCCAGCTCATCCTGCCGCGCATGTGGGACGCCGCAGAGTACTGTCCGCAGTCGGTGCTCGACTGGCTCTCGCTGCAAGCAACCAAGAACAAAATCGCCCATGCCTGGATCCTCCAGTCCGCGGAACAGTGGCTCGAGCAGTTCCTCCTGGCCCACGACAACACACGAGTTCGAAATGGTAAGATTATGAAAGGTACGGCTTAGTTAAACGACTTTAAAACTGGTATTTTTTGGAACAGCTGCTGCCTTTCTGCTAGTGGCTCTGGTACCCTCCCAGCCCTTCAGGGCCAACTTTCGGGCCCACTCTCAGCACAAACTGTTGGCTCTCAATCCGCACAGCTATCGGTACGTGATGTTATAAAGTTTTTGTGAATTTTGGTTTATACTTAAAAAAAATCCTCTTAAAGGGACATCAACAGTGATGCCCAGACGGTCCTGCACCAGGTTATAAACCTGCTTCTGAGACTGCTGCGGCCTGCAAGAGTCTATGCAGACATTGGAGCTCATGGTACCACCAAGTTAACCGCCTATTTCAACCTGCTCAGCTACTGTATGGTTTCAAAGACTGAAAAACTAATGGCAAGTTTGACAGCATAGCAAATTATTCCATTAGAATTTGACTTAATATGCATTGGTTTCTTGTGTATTTGCAGATAGGACCATTCATGCGCTCCCTGTGGGAGCTGTTCCATCCTCGCCTCTCGGAGCCAAGCGTTCCAGCCCATCACAACAAGCACGCACTTCTGACATTCTGGCACCATTCGTTGGTGGATTGTCCGGAGAATGCTGCCCAAGTAGCCAACTGTCCGGAAATCACGCGCAACATTGCATTTAACTATATTCTGTATGGAAAAGAAAAAATGTATTAAAAAGTATTTTAATTACAAGCCTATTCTTCCATCAGGGCCGACCATGACGATGCGGAAATAGTTACCTATAACCGATCTATGCTGCCCGCCTACTACGGATTACTGCGATTGTGCTGCGAGCAGAGCCGAGCTTTGACACGCCAGTTGTCTCAGCATCAGAACCTGCAGTGGGCCTTTAAAAATATTACACCACATCCCACCCAATACGCGTCTGCAGTGGACGAGCTTTTTAAATTAATGGCTCTTTTTGCCACCCGCCATCCGGATGCTAGTGAACAGGAGAAGCTCGATGTTACCCAATTTAGAAGGGCTGTAATAGTGGCGTACACCAGCAGTCTAGACGCTCGAGTTTCCTGGTCAACCCTGATCAATGCTCTAAAGATACTTGGTTAGTGTAACCCTCAAACGATGACTAGATCGATTAATGATATGATTAATGTGTTGTTAATTTTGCAGTGGACAACGAGGAGGACCGTATGTTGGTGATATTTAATGGTGGCATCGAAATGTGCTTCGAGGCACTACACACGTTGCATTCCATGCACCATGAGGCTACTGCCTGCCACGTGGCCGGAGACCTCTTCGACTTGCTGGGCGAAATGCTGCTTCTGCTTGCGACTCTGCGCACGCGCACCGACAGTCCTGCCCAGAAGAAGCAACAACAACAACAGCTAGAGCATCAGTTGCAGTTGCAACAGCAACAGATGTTGCAGAAACAACAGCAGCAGGCACAGTCGCAGTCCCAAGCACCTCAGACGCCTCAGCAGAAAGAGAAGCAGTTGCAGCAGCAGATGCAGCAGCACCTGCAATTGCAACAGTTGCAACAGATGCAGCTCCAGCAGCAGCATTATCTTCGCCAGCAACATCAACACTCCGCTTTGGCCAAGGCTTTGCCGGATGCGGTGAAACGGTTGGCGACGCTCTTAAATACATTTAACTCGCCAGAGATAAGCCGCATGGCGCTGGAAGTGCTAAAGGAACTTGTGCGCAACACCAGTCTAGAAACGACAAGCATTTTGGCGCCCATCCTGATCAACTGCCATCTCTCTGTCGCGAACGCCCCCAATGTCATTGGCCCCTTGGGACCCTATTTTCCACGTCGCGGGGCAAAGCACTCGCCGTGGCCACTGGGGGCAAAGAACTCGCCAAGACCACCGCGTCCGATGGTCCAGATGTGTATAGCTCTGGGTGAACTGACTCCACGAGGCTTGGATGCGGACTATGATGCCCAGGTGGAGGCTTGCTATAAGCCGTATCATGACTTTATCGACGTTATGATGCGAATGTGTGTCAACACGGGCACCTTAAACGATACCCTGGTGAAGTTGCATTGCTTGGTGGCCATTGAGTCGACACCGCTGCACTTTAACTTCTTCCCAAAGTTTTGGGTGGGCATTCACAACAACGCAATCACGCACAAGTAATTAATCATTTGGTTGGACTTTAAGAATTATAACTAATTCATAATCCATTTTAGATACGTCGAACTGCTGGTGAAGAACCAGCTCTTGGTGGAATACTTACACAATGTTCTGCGCGATGAGCGCAGCATGCTGAAGGATGCCTGTGTTCGCGAGTTTCTGGAACTTTATTACCACAAGGTGGCCTCCCAACTCCCCGTAGCTAGGATGATCTACACGATTAACTATGGCATGCACTCCAAAGACGAAATAGACGAGTTGTGTGGCGACCTGTTCGCAATTCGTATCATTGCTCAAGCTACTGGAGTACCGGCATCAGTGCGTAAGGAACTTCGTGGTTCCCTGAGAGCTCTACAAAATAAGAGCGAGCGTTTCAGAAAGGATGCAGAGCGAGGTAATCCGAACTTTCAGAGCCACATCTAAATAAGCTTCCTAATTCCCAGTGCTTTTTGCAGATCCATTTCCCAACAAAAAGCAGAAGCGTGATCCCCTAAAAGATAAAGAGAAGGAGAAAGATCAGGTGCAATCTGAAGGTGAAAATTCAGATAAGCCGGCAGACGTATCTATGGAAGAACCCAGTGGCAGTAACAACCAGCCAAATACAGAAGCTAACGTCAAGCCGCCCACGCCGGCCGGAAGCGAAGATGAGCAGATGGAAAAGACTTCAGTTCCTTCTTCGGACGACGAAACAGAGCTGGAGGATGAGCTGGAACCAACGCCGAAGCGTAATAAGAAGGCGTCCAACAAAAAGACTGCGCAGGATCGCCTTAATGAGGATCGGGAAAAGCGTTTGCTGACACTGACCACCATGGAATCTTATATTCAGAGCATTTTTGCTATTCTGAAACGCGATTCAAGTGTGCCGGGTGCAGGTTTGAGTAAAGACGCCAGCGAGGAGACATCAAGCGAGGCATCAACATCAGCAGCAGCAGCAGCAAAGACAGTAGTTCGTCCGAAAGGGGCCTCCACTCCGCCAGAGCCGTTGCCGGAGACAAGGATCTCCAACATGGAGACGGAAAATGAGGCGACACCAAATGGAAGCCAGCCAAACGAGTCTCCGGCATCGAATAGTGGGGATGGCTCAGCAGCGGCACCATCGCAGGCCTCCTCGGCAGCTGTTGCATCCACGTCCCAGGCAACGAGTCCGACACAGATTTAGTTGTCATTCAACGATTTGCTCAGCATTTTGTTCTTCGGCAAGCCATTGGACTGATAATGGGTTCCTGGGGCTGAGGAAGGCTGAGCTCCTAATCTGTAGGAATTTGTGGCCAAAGGTCAATGTTAGGTACTGTTAGGCAACCCAAGGTTGGTGCTAATGGTTGACTTGGGGGGCAAATCCAATCCCACATCCACACAGACAGACTAATAAGCGATACAAGCTATTTAGCCCTGATTATGAGTTCCCTCTGGCTTGGGGCTGATAGAAACTTAGTTAAGCTAAGCCTTGCAGCATCTTACAAAACAAAACAAATAAGAAATAGCTCTGTAACACAATCCCATTCAACATACCCGACCGATACATATATTCAATATATAGCGATAAATGTATTTAATGTAAGACTTCCGAGCACGCAACTATCCCACAGACAAGCTACCGTAAAGGATCCCTTTCGAAACAAAACTAAACGACAAAAAACGAGAATCGGTGACCATGTGAATTAGAGGCATTATAAATACAGATAACCGTGTTTAAGCAGAGCAGTTGAAGAAGATCAATGAAACGGCTTACCAGACGCTAATATCCATATATGTTGTATTAGATTCATTAAGTATCATTTGTAAAACGATGCTAAGAACTCTTGCTTACTTACTTTTTTCACGCCCATTTCCATTTCTATTACCATTTCCATTTCCTCCCCCAACGCACCATCAACGATATGTTAGAAGTGAACAGATATTATTATAATAGAAACTAATAAAACTTTTTAAATATTGGATGTGTTAAAAATATGTCATAATCATTTTCAATGTAAATCGCATTAACGCAACCAATTGATCAGTTTTTAGTTCAAGTCCAATAGGGATAAAATGTAATTTTTAGTGCTTAAGGAGTGTAGAGAGTTGTTGTCCCAGGTGAAACACAACAGGACAAAAATGATAAAATTAAATTAAATAAAGTAACTGGCCAGCGGCGAGGAGGGTCGCGTATATTGATAGTTATAAGCACTCACCCTACCAGTAAAGATGGAGAACCACGGAATGTAATGTTGAAAAACAAAATCAGTTTAAACCCCAAAAATAAAATGCAACACACACAAATCATGAAAATAATAAGTTTAAATAATATGTAATTAAAAATGTTTGAATTTTATTGGTGCTATTTGGGGATTCCTTCATCCACCTGTTGCATTCTGGGTTGGAAGTGTTGTACTCCGGAGTTCGGGTCGTTAAAGACGCATGCGCTGGATTAAATGTCACATTCCTTACAAGTGACACCCCTTAAAAATAGTGAGTCTGATTAGAATTACGCATACGGACGTTTTTGAAGGAAAGACTTTTGTCTGTGAAAAGAAATGCCGTGCGTAGGTTGTGAAAAAGGTAATATATCCGAGGCTTAGTTTATAAAAAGATACACATACATTTTAAATAAAACACCTAACAGCTGTTTATGTGATTTTCATCTTTAATGATTTGTAATCCGTCTGGTTTTTTGCATTATTTGAATTGAATTAATCACTGACTAAGATTATGCACATATCATTTCCAGAATGCAAATGCACCCCAGAAAAGTGCTGCGAAAATTGCAAGTGCCAGACGCCCGGAAAATGTGGTTGCAATCAATCGACCGGGTCATCCCCAGGCGGATGTTGCAAGACGGGAAGCTCCGCAGGAGAGGGTGAATCCAAGGAAAAGTGCTGCGGCCACAAAAACTAAAATCCCCATTCTCCATTCATCGTCAAGGAAAAGAAATGCATTTTCGCACCGTTTATTTATCGATGGCAACAACTGCTAGTGAGCTGCTATCATATACAAAGATTTATTGTTTAGTCAAAACAAAACCAAGACTTTACATTTACTGCACAAGATAAACTAATCACCTATACCAGCATTGAGCTTGTGTTTAACTTTCATGGGTGGCAATGATTTCTTTCAATTAAAAATTTCGTGTAACTAAATTTAATAACAAAATGTGGCAAAATGAGGCGTTTCGCAAACCAGCCAACAACAATGTGCATTCCGTTTATACATAGATTGCTTATGGAATTCTATACCAAAAAGGTGACAGGGTGAAAAGACAGGGGTTAGAAGAGGAATTAAACAAATTAAATTCGTTAGCAATTTTTTGTTTATATTACAGCGTTAGTTTCATTATATGTATGTATATGTAAAAAAACAATTAAAAATTCACTTCTCAACAGCTACGAGCCACTTACTAATGATGCACTTACTCTTAAGTATATGTAATATAGACCAACTGCACTTTAAATAATGCAGTATAAAAACAACTTCCTTTTAGGGCAATTAATAGCTAGATGTTTGTGATTCTGGTTTTCACACTATAGAAAGTTTTTCGGTTTATACAAATAAGAAGGGGCGAAGTCCTTAAAAAATGGACATTATTCTACTGGCCCGTGGACGCTTAGTTGCGCTTCGGTTTGCGCTTTTTGCGACTGTTGGGCGCCTGGGAAATGGATGTGGGATTGGCTTTGGCCTTTGTCTCGCTGCTGCCGCTCAACTTTCGCCAGATGTTATGACAGAAACCCGGTGCTTCATTGGTGTTGCCATTTCGGTTTGATTTGTATGCCACATTGTTGTTATTATAGTTGTTGTTGTTGTGAATTGCCGGCGACTGCACCTGCTGTTGTGTCTTGTGCTGCGCTCCATTGGCGTATTCTCATGAACGCTTCACCTTGCCGTTGCTCGCATTCACAGATGTCTGAGTCCGGTAGGCGGCAGCTCCACCGCCGCCCGCGGCCATCTCGGCGGCATGCGTTGCCACGTGTTGGATGCCCTTCTCCATGCAGCCCTGATATATGGGACGCATAAACTGCAATTCAAATGTTTAATTAGGCCTCTAGGAATAGAATGATAGGAAAACACTTACCCTCTCCCACATCAGCGATGCAAACTCGTCCAACTTTCCGCCAAAGTCGCTCAACTCGCCACTGTACCTGTAATGGATAAATTAATTAGTAACTTTCTGCAGAGGCTTGCAACTTAACATACCGGATGTACGCCCAGAGAACTAGAGTAAGCAACGCCACGCCCATGACGAGGTTGCAGAAATTGGCAAATGTGTAAAGACCTACCAGGCCAAAGATACCACTGAGGATGTACATGACCACCGCACAGGCGAAATAAACTGCAGGTGTGCGGGCCGCTTTGAAAATGTTCTTGCCCTCGTTGTGCGCACGGTAATTATTGAACACCTCCTCGAGATCATCCTCCAGTTGCTGCCGGAACTTCTCGGTGAACTCTTCGCTGCCCATCTTTCGTTTCGCAGCAAACTGGAAGAGGGCCTTGTCCTTGACACGCAGGTGCTCTACCTCTAGATGGGCTGTGCTTAAGTACGGCCGCGTGCCGCCGCAAACCTCCTCCATAAGTTGCTGATACAGTTCTTTAGCAGCGGCCACGGCAGTCAGGTGGTTCGCCTCGGCGGTGGCCACCAGCATGCTTTTCGGCTCAGGCAGTTCGTCACCCTTGTAGATGTTCATGTACGACTGGAAGTACTGGATGAGATCGCGTGCACGCACCCGCTGGCCGCTGATCTCCTTGTAAACCAGGTTGTCAGGCGCCAGCAGCATTGGCACCAGGGTGCGCAGGCTGTTCTTGAACTCGGGCGTTATGTCAGTAAGTCTGCCGTCGAACTGTGGATTGGTTGCCACGTTAAGGCCCGGGTGGGGCATCAGGAAGCAGGCCACTTCGGTGAAGCATGACAATATGTGGCGGCGCAGCGATTGCAGCTCCGGGTGTTGCTTGTCGGTAACCTCTAGCCGTCGCTTCAAGATCTTATCACCACCGAGTGCTCCGTACTCCGCTTCGTAGGGGAAGCTCCAATCACGGACAAGGAATTGAAGGCGCTGGAAGGGCTTCTTGCCGGTGTCTGCCAGTGCAAGGCGGCCGTACTCTGTGAAGAGTTGTAGGTGCTGGAGGTCATCCTCCTGGATGTTCTGTGACAGATTGTATATTTGCACGGAGGAGAGCATCGTGCTTAGCGCAAACACCGTCGCGCAATCCCGCACTGTGCTCTGGCTGTCGAATGCTCCCTGTGTGTCCAGCAGTATGATGGCTATCTTATCTCCGTTAGGGTAATCGTGCAGGAATATATCGGACCACATTAGAATTCCAGTGGTGTCGCGCTCAGATCCTCCTCGCCACGAAAAGCCGGACAAAGGTGCGGCTTCATCGCCCAGCCAATCCGTCGCGTCTTGATGGACATACTGGAAAAGAAAAGTATTTTTAACCAAAAGAATGGGATTTGAAATTAAAGATTATACCTTTGAGTACATGTATCGGAGAAAGAAGTCCAGAAGAAAGCTCTTGCCTTTCCGGAAAGCTCCAGCCACGGAGACGACGCAGACGTACCGGTCCTTCACTTCCTCGCGCATCAGCACCTCGCTCAGAGCCTCCTCATTGAGCACGAAGGTGTGCTCGTCGGAGGCATTGATCACTTGCACTGCCGAGCCAACCATTCTGGAATCCTCGTGTCCCCAGTGTTCTGGTGTCTTTGTTTGGGTAAAGTGCTGCGTTTGGATTTGAATATCTTTCCAATGTGGTACTTTTTTAGGATTTCGGGTTATAAACTGAAAGAAAAGTGACACGAATATTAAAAAAACACAAAATACGGTTTACTGAGCTTTCCGGAAAATTTTCCATTTCCGGAATAAGGGAAGAGCAGGGACTGTGCTAACGGTTAATTGCGCAAGCTGCTGCCACTCGGCGAGTTCATTTAATTTTGGCCCAGCCAGGAGACACGAGCGGCGGCCTGCAATTATGAGAGGCGGCCAAAAATAAATTCTACCCATGCGCTGCTCCGCGATTTCTGCGGGATCAGCATCCGCGGCATGTAATCGAATTTTGCAGGTGCGTGGGGCTATATATGTGAATTATTTAAAACGTGGGCATTTACCAATAGTAAAATGGGGAGAATTTTGAGAATATTGTATTTGAGAAATATTGAAATTCAAAAAAACAAAATCTATTGAAAGATTTTTGAAAAAACCTGCTAGAAGGTAAAAGGTATTCCAAAATGCCCCCGATTGGGTAATCTTTGTTCTATGCCCTTTTAAAGCGTAAAAAACTATATATGTATCTTTCCCGAAGGGTTCCCAAATAGGGTTAACACAATTCAACACAATTGAAAGTATATTCGCGGCACATTAAAATTAATTTCCTTAGCTGTGCTGTGATGACGTCGACAACTTTTGTCGCGATACGCAGTTGACCACGGGTGACTGGAATTCTAATTGGAAGCGCAGCCAAATCAAAGAGGAGCACCACCATCCACGTACCAAGTAGCAATGCCAGCCGGGACGGAGGGGGACCAGCCTGAATCAGAATAATGTCCGACACGCGATTATCGCCCGAGAAAGGTAAACTATTTGGCTCAATGTGCTGCCTTTAATTGAAATGAATTGGATTCGGAACCAGCAGCAGCGACACGACCAGCGACCAGCGCGACTGTCAACCAAATCAAACTGCACAAACAACAACCAAGTCACCTCTGGCTTAGTCAATGGAGGAGAGAACTGAGTGCTGATCGTACCGGCGGGCAAGATAGAGAGTCAAGTTCCAGGGCCGGATTTAGTACACAATTTGAGGTTTATTGTAACAATTGTTCTTTATGAGGAAATCCTCCGCTTTCTTTTGTAGTCCACACGGCATTAAAAATCTATGAGGTACATTTTTGTATCTCACTTTCGTAGATACAGAAGCAGCTGTCGGATGCAGCCACGTTAGAAAGTCGCGTCTGGCCAATTAACACAGTGCCACACAATTAAATTGGACATTTCGGCCGAGGGCTCTCGGCACGATGGTTTGGCGCGCTGAATCAGAGATTTCAAATTTGAGACTACCTGAGCTACCTGGCAATGCCGCCTGGTGTCTACCTGAGAGCTCCGAGCTCGGCTTGTCGGACAGGTGTGAGAGCAGTGCGGTGATATAGCCCCGATCGGGAGATAATGCCAGTACACCAGTGGCCCTGCTTGCTCCCAATATGCCTCGCCTTGGTGGGCGATGTAAACAAGCAGACTGGAGAGTAACAGCAACAGTTGTGGGGTCGATTAGTCAACTGGAAACCGTTGCCGAGAGCAACTGCAACAACAAAGCGGTGGTGGAATGAACGTATCGAAGAAGACTCGCCAGCACATTTTGTTCTGAGCTGTTCTGAGCGCTTGAAAAAATGCTAACCGGGATAAAAGAATAAATGTTTAATTTGCCTAAATTGGGTGCCCGTGAAAAAGTGTTTAATTAGCCCCAATCGAGGCGGATGCCGTCTGCCCATCCAGGAGGGATTCTGTTCTTCACTCGCCATTCGAACGCCATGCAGATTGGAGCGCGCGGTTTGGGAAGCGGACACCGCCCAGTTCCGCCAAGCAAGTGGTTAACTTGCCTCGTGGCTTTAGCTTGTATTGCTCCAATAGTTGTTTCGGTTCCTCAAGAAAACCCTGTCTACTACTACGTGGGATGCTACACTGCCCGCACGGATCTGCTCCACGAGTCCGTCTACGCCAAGGAGCCCCAGACCTGCATCGAGATCTGCGAGCACCAAGACCACCGATACGCTGTGCTGGCCTCGGAGAAATGCTTCTGTGCCAATGTCCTCGAGCCGAATGAACTGCAGGACGAGGGACTTTGCAACACTCGCTGTTTGGCCAATAAGGCTCAGTACTGCGGCGGAGTGGGAGTCCACTCGTACTACTCCACCACACTGGCAAAGCAGCCCGCGCCGCACCACCTACGGGTGGCTAATCGGAGCGAGAACAGCATAACCGTCGCTTGGGATGCATACGAATCCAGGAAACTCCTCCTCGCCGGAGCTGCGGAGGCTGTGTTGCCCGAGAAGAAACTGTCAAACTTTCTGATACGCGCAGATGTTGTCAGGACATACTCATCATTGCCAGCTTTTCCGCAGCCGGAGTTTATGGTACAGAGCACGGAGACCCAGTTCGAGGTCACGGATCTGCATCCGGCCACGCTTTACAACATTTCGGTTCGAGCAATTTGTCGCGAACAGCAGCAGGATCAGACGGAATGCGGACAGGCCTCCTTAGAAGCCAATACGGAGGTAAACCTATATTCATAGTCATTTAAATGTATTCTAAATAACTTCTCCGTTGTGTTTTTAGGTGGGTCTCCCCAGTCCTGCTCCTTTGCAACCAAAAATTCTCAGCCGCACTGATAGGACACTGACCGTGGAAATTTCGCCCATTCGGAATGACAATGGTCCCTTGACCCAACTACTGATCATCGTGGAGTATGTGGATAATTCGCTGAGCCAGCCTTTTGACTCCCAGCTTTTGGGAAGCTGGCAGCAAGCACAGCAGGATGGAGTGCCCTATTATATAGCCGCGGAGTTGGATTATGACCGACCAGAAGACAATCGCACTCGGCGCTTTATAATCGGCGACGGCAAAAGATACGGACGCTACCAAAATGCACCCCTGGAGCAGGCCGGAGCCCATGTCCACATAAGCCTGGGAGTGGTAACTATCGAACTATCCTTTTTTTTAAAGTAATTTACTATTTGATCTCCAGGTGAGCACGCTGGATGGGATTACCAAGACGCTGTATACCCGAGGAACCCACGATCAGCACGTTACCTCGCTAGACGATTTTAGCTATGCTACCTTCGACAAGGGTCAATCCTCGGTGGTGGCCCTGGCTGTCACCTGCGTGGTATTTGGAACATGCTTGCTACTCAGTCTCATTGCCTACTTCTATCTGCGTTACAAGACCTGCCGGGGAAGAAGGCTTACAGGCAGGAATACCCACGAGATGACTCTGCAAACTCCAATTATTGAGAGGGAGAATAATGGATACTTGGTTGAGGACGAACCAATGCCCCACTCGCCAGAAAAATTCAAGCAGCAGCTTCAACAGATTGTGGAGGGGTTTGAGAGAATTCCAAGAAACGCACTTCGATTAAATGTCAACGATGTGATCGGAGATGGTCGCTTTGGAGAGATTATTACTGGAAAGGTTCTATCGAACGACACAGCAAGGGAATGCGCCCTGCACGTACTCTCCTTGGATGAACTAAATGGAACTACTCAAGCTCAATTGTTGAGGGAACTGCGGCAGCTATCGTACCTCAAGCGCCAGGAACACCTACTAGACTTTTACGGAATCTCAGCCAGTCCCGACTGGTTCTACCTTGTGTTCGAGCATCAGCGAGTGAGCCTCAAGCGAAGGTTGGTGGAAAGTCGATTGATGGCACCATCACTACGTCTAACATCTCTATCAGAGCTGCTGGTGCTGCAGTGGATTTATGAACTTGCCAGCGCCATGTCCTATCTGTTCAACTGCCAGGTGGTACATCGACAGCTTTGCTCGCATAGTGTCTTCGTAACAAGTGAATCGAAGCTGAAACTAAGCGTCTTTGGACCACTTCAATACGTGAACAGCAACCGCCAACAAGTGGATCACAGTAGATGGCTAGCTCCGGAGGTGCTTCGCCAGCAACAGGCCCATTCTGTGCGATCTGATGTCTGGTCGCTGGCCTGTGTGGCATGGGAGTGCTGCTCCCTAGGTGGAACGCCCTATGGCAACGTTGTAGCCAGTAACCATCAGCTGCTGGAGGCCATCCGGGCTTCAGTGCGTCCAGCCCAGCCAGCGTATGTCTACGGAGATCTCTACCAGCTTTTACTTAACTGCTGGCAGTTGGAACCAAGTGAGAGAAGCAGTTACGAGGACGTGGCCTTCGGAGCACGTCAGCTTATGACCTCACCTCGCCATGCACTCAGCTTTGATCGGGTTGCGGGAGGATTAGAAACCCTGCCTCCATATCTGCCGCAGCTGGAAACCATTTCGATGGTGGGATAAGTCGCAGGCGAATGGAAATAAGCTTTAGTCAAAGAGACATTACTCGAATACAGTGGAATGCTGCAGTGAGTCACTGAGAGAATCTCTCCTCCGTTTAGGAATTTGTTTATTTTGATTTTAAAAGTGCTCACATGAAATATACTTTGGGCTCTCCGAATTCACTTGGGCAGTCTTCTATTTATTTTAATTAGTTACTCTATAAACTATACTCGTTAGAGACAACATAGGAAGCACCAATGCAAGCATTTCTTTAGATAACTAACTATGCATACAGACTAATCCTATTTTATTGTTAATTTAAGTCGCAAAATCTACTTATGTAAATATTTACAAGACATCCATTAACGTTTGGAGCAAATAAAACATTTTTCCTGTCACAGCTGATCGATTCTATATGGGAAGCTTATCTATGGCCTGTGACGATGGAAGCGAAGACTTTCCCCAACCAAAGCAAAGTTCAATCGAAGGTGCTCAATAAAGAGCGAGGGACACGAGACTGACCGGAAAAGTGTGGATATTGTGTAATACAAATTTAAGTCCACGTTGGTCGTGAATCCCCGCCGAGTGTTACACAAACTGAGGAGCAAAAACAACTGAAAGAAACAAGCTAAAACAAAAGGCAGAAATTAGAAATCAGAGAAAAAGGAGAAACAACGATGTATGCGAAACTTTGATCGCCGGCGAGCAACAATTAATAATAGAAATTATTTACATCTGCACTTGTGTGAGTGGATCAAAATTGACGATTAATCAGTTTAAAGGTCTTGCACCCAGGGGTACTCTATTGCATCCATTGTTAGGTTGTTTGTGAATTAATTAGGCAGACTCGAGAATGGGGAAAACTTGGCACAGTTCGAGATGCTGGGATTATTAGTCATATATGTATGTTGTGTATTTATAATAAATTTGTTTGGTTTGTAAGGTAAACTGAACTGTTTCGCTTATCGTTGGGAGTCCAACAGTGGCTGATAAGCCATCGATAGCTTTATAATTGTCTTGTCGACGTGTTATGTGTGTGGGACCCACAGGGAACTAATAAAAGTATCAGAACCTCCTGCTTGACTAAATCGAAATATGAAACGAAGGTATGCTTATCTAACTCGAACTTTCTTCCCTATATCATTTCCTTCGGCAATAGATGGCATTATCACGCAATGTACTAGTTATTGGAAACCTATTGAATATCCTATGGAATCATTGCCTTCTGCACATCCTGTTAAAATTGCGTTGTGAGCATGACAAAATCAGTATCTAAATATGCAATAGAAATAAAAAATATTTTCTGAATTAAGGATAGTTTTTGTTATGGAAATCATACTGTATATACAGTTACCTATCCCATAGCATCAGCGCCGCAAATGAAGCGTGATGAGATCCACTCCGAAAATGACTTTTGGTCGCTTACCTTGCCCGGATTCAAGGTGAATGACGTTGGCGCACGACGACAACAATTGAGGCCCCAATACACACCGCCCCGTTTAGACTTGGGCAACAATTATTAATAAATCAAGCTGTTGGCTGGCGCTGGCCAACGTAATCGGAAATCGGCTGCGGATGATGCTTCGGAATTGACCAACTCGAAGAGTTTTGCATTGCGTGTGCAAAATTGTTATTGTTTTCATTACATATACACACATGGAGAATTGGAATCTCCGGAGCGCAAAGTCAGCCAAGGAAACTGGTTGCTCACACACGAGTACCAACGCGCACCCGAGCACCCACACGCTGGCAGATTCTGGAAACTCGAATTCTAACTGCGCAAATGTGCGGAACACTTCTTCCTCCAATATTACTCACTTTATTTAACCATTTACATTGAATATTTCCTTCAGCAACGTTGGCTTCGACTCTATCTTTAAAACTTTGCTTTGGATTTTTGTTGTGAAGATTGTTTGTTGTGCCCAGCGGGTGTGACCATAACTCACCAGATTAAAGTATTTTCCCACATCGATTTTTGTTTAATCGGTTTGATAATGCCGACCTGGTTTAAAAACTTGACAAATAAATGAAATACATCAGCAAGTCTAATAAATAAAAATTGGAACCAATATCAATTTAAACTCGTAAAGGAATCGATAGTTTTCGATATTGGAAAAAGTACGGCAACGCCGGAAATGGCGGCCATTTTTTTCAGGGGTGGAACAATTTGAATAATTTTGCGACCAGCGGAACTGATTATTTATAAATATAAGTAAACAGACATTCAGTTTTTAATAATATTTTATTCGCTTTCAATATATTACATAAACAGTCATATGGAAAACAATTATGCTGTTAGTTTGTAGGAGTAGTTCAAATATATACGAAGAAATCGAGTCTGCGACTATTCAGGAAATTTTTTAATATGTACACATTTTTATTATGTAAACAATTATAAAAGCAATGGACTTGAGTAATTGACACCCTTAATTATCTTGAAGTTTCTTGTAAGCAAGTTGACAGTTTACAAAAATTCAAATATTTACTTTTATGCTATCGAAATTATCATAGCATACTTTTTTGGAACCCAAAAACGAAGGAACAAGAAAAGTCTCGAAACTTTTTAAACCAGGTTTTCTGTATTTATGTGAAACTTTGATAAACAAGTTATTTATTATTTTTACCCGCCCCTAAGTTGATGCTTAATTTAATTGTTGCTCTCTAAAGTGAGAATAATACAGTGAGTCCTAAAGATCCAGCAGATCCTTTCTGATATTAGCGAGGACGTCTTGTCATGCCCCTATCCGCACACATACTCCGTTCGCTGAGGCAGGAGGCATAGCCGAGGGCGTGGGGGATAAAGTGCTGCTCATACACGCCGGAAAAGAGCTGGGCGTAGGGTCCGCTGGCGAAGACAGCCACATCATCGCCACCGTGGGTCTCCGACTCCAAGGGAACAGTGCTGGGGAACATAAAGTCCTTGTTCTTCATGTTGATGGAACGCAGGTTCTTTCGCTTGACAGCTCCTCCTTCCCTTAAGTAGTTGCTATCGTAGCCAGGTCCGTTGGCATAGCTTAAGGTGGCATATGGAAGATCATCTGCCGCCAGCTGGCCGTCGTTGATTCCGAAGATGTCATTCTTCCGACTGGAGTATCCCGCCAGAGACATGGTGTGCGAGTGATCCGAGCTTACAACGATTAGGGTATCCTCGGTGCTGGTATGGCTCCTGGCGTACTTGACTGCCTTGTCAAACTCCGCCGTTTCGTCGATGGCCCGGAGGGCCAAGGTGTCATGGTGTCCATGATCTATACGCCCTCCTTCCACGAACAGAAAGTAGCCTCGTCCACCACTCTGGCGCTCTAGGACGTCCATGGCCACTTGAACCATCTCCTCTAGTGTGGGCTGCTCGGTTGGATTGGCGTCCAGATGATAGGCCATGTGGTAGGGGGCAAACAAACCCAAGACTCGGGAGGTGCGGTTGGAAAGATTCAGTAGCTGCTTTCGTTTTTCAACGTAATGGGCACTGTTGGTGTGTTGGCTCTTCCACTCATCGATTAGATTGCGTCCGTCCATCCTGCGACCAGGCGACCCTCCGGCATCTCTCACACTCTTGGGCAGGAAATTTTCTCGACCTCCGCCTAGGATAACATTCAGCTTTTGACCCACGGGACTGTTGATTAGCTGGAAGGCTGCGTCCGGGCAAATAGTTGGGTCTCCGTTATCGGCAAGAACCTCGGCATCGTTCTCCCAGTTGCGGTTGGCAATGTGAGCGTAGACTCCAGCAGGAGAAGCATGGGTAACAGATGTAGTTGTTACCAAGCCGGTGGCCATTCCCTGACTCTGAGCCCAGGCCGCGATGGAGGCTACACGATTGGCAGGTTGCGCCTGAGCCTGGCAATCCTTGAACTGCACAGCCGCACTCACGCCCACCGTTCCGTAGTTGGCCTTGACTCCACCCAGATAGGCGGTGGCGGTGCAGGCGGAATCGGCTACCTGCATGTTGGCGCAGTATGTTTTACTGAGACCCACGTAAGGGAACTGCTCGAAGGCGAACTGCTTCTCCTCGCCACCGAGGTACACCCTTCCGGCCGTGATCGTGGGTATTGACATACCGTCTCCAATGAAGAGCATCACATTCCTTGCCAACTGGGTGTTTAAACGGGACTTGGTCTCCAGCTGCTGCTCCAGGGTTTCACCGGCCAATCCCTGCCAGTACTCGGCATAGCGCTCCTCTGTATTTAAAGCATTAAACACGATCTGGGGCATGGCCCGCCTGAACCGGGTGGGAAGGGCTCCTGCCAAGGCGATGACTGGATGCATACGCCTCTCGGAATCATGTGTGGCTTCTGTCGAAGATATAGACGGTACAGTTTTTATTAGTATTGTAGTAGAATCTATTACCTAACTCTATGATTATTTACCACCGCCACTGACTAAGGCGCTCAGGCCGAGAAAAAACAAAAACTGCAGCTTCGTTGTCATCGTGAGTTTCTAAATCCGTCTGCCAGAGCTGGCTGTACGTTGCCCGGCACGTTTCCTAGGCTTCTGATAGTGGGTAGCACGAGACCTGCGGTATTTATAGCGTTTCGCCGGCAGGTCCGAGATTTCAAAACGACCCTCCGCCATCGACCTGACCGCCGGCTGATAAAGGAAAACCCGAGCTGCCTTGGGTGTTCTTAGATTTGTTCTGCCTCTATGGACAGTAGGACCTACGTAAATACGAAAGAAGGTTTTTTTTTATTAGATATTGTTGCGTGTTT
Organism: Drosophila varians; assembly: GCA_018150405.1. Classification (NCBI taxonomy): domain Eukaryota; kingdom Metazoa; phylum Arthropoda; class Insecta; order Diptera; family Drosophilidae; genus Drosophila; species Drosophila varians. The sequence goes on along the minus strand of JAECWK010000015.1, from coordinate 14,896,545 downwards.
AATATTTAAATAAATTTTGTCAGGTGTCACTAATGATGTAAACATGATAATTTAATACAAAAGAAGTATTTTAAGCCTCAAAAAAGTTTAAAGTTTTAAAAATCTCATGATTATAAACTCCAACTAATCAGAAACTATTGAACATTGGCTAAGCCAGACCTTACTGCAATTGTTATTCAAAAAACTGATGTTTTTCAGCCTGGGGCGTTATCATCATGCGTCGGCGGCGTCTGCCTGCCCAACCACCCGCCTGTACCTTCTAGGGAGGCGATTGTCTTGCCTGCCTGCAGCATCCGCCTGGGCTACTTCACGTGCTTCACGTGATCGTAGTTGTTGCTGTGCCGGGTTCAGGCTTCCAGTTAAGTCATAAATGGGTAATTAACGCAAGATTTGGAAAAAGATGATTCGAAAACACGCGCCAGCATCGTCTGTGAGTGGCAGATCTCTGGCTGGTACAGTTCGGGTCTGGCAATGCCCCGAAAGATGGAAATTGCGCAAGCGCCAGCGCCAGCATCAAAACATTGGAACAGGAGCCAGCCGATGGTACTCACATCTCGCTTGCACCCAGCATCCGTGGGATGCTGCGCCGAGTATCTCTGAGTGCGAGTATATCGGCATCCACATCTGAGCATCTCTCGACATCCATCGGCATCCGTCGGCCGTTCGGTTGGATGCTGGGGAGAGCTTCTGCTTTGGCAGCGCGCACTTGGCCAAAATAGTTGTTGGTTCGCATGCAAAACGTTAAAATCGCATTAGCTGAAAGACATTTTTATACCAACGGCGCGTTTTTAATTTTTTCTACACTCTACCTACAACAACACTAAATAGACTCAAGTAGATGGCAAGAGCAAAGCTAAACTAAACTTTTAACGTTCAAAATTCGATGCTTATTCATTGGTATAAATAAATAAGCGCGTGTATATATCTCTACACCACATAATAAATGATATTTCAATAATTTTCGAACAACAAAAGGTACGAAAGAAGCGTCGTGGTGTTTAAAATCCGAGAAAAGTGACAGTGACTCGTGTTGGGGAATATTCAATACATACCTATATGTGTAACAAACGAAACCAAATAATCCAATAAACGAGATACAATACCAGATACGAGAATCAAGAAGTGAACGGTTACTCCCGCATTGATTTTTGAAAAATTTTCCTTCTTGGCCAAATATTTGACAGCAAAAGTTGAATGCGAAAGTCGAAAGTTGAAAGAAATTGTTAAGTTGCGAGCATTCTGTGCATTCGTGTGTATAACTGTATATAAAGTGCACGGCAAGGACTCTGGGCTGCCATTTTGTTCGGAATATCAGGATCAGGAAACGGGAATATTAAAAAACATAGAAGATGTAATGCCACACACGAAAATTCATACATAATACAATACAGTAAATTGCTAACTGTGTTTCGTTTCGCTCGCTCTCCTTTTCCTGTAATGTTTTTGTGTGAGTGCGAGTGTGTGTGTGTTCGCCAGGATTATGTGACTCTGCGTGTATATATCTACCATGTTGGGTGGTATAAAAGGATATATATATCCGTTTGGCAAGTTGGACGCCCAGCTGGCTGCCAGAGCGACATCCCCAACACAGTTTCACGTTTGACAAATGTCCTGGTGGCATTGGGGGCATAGAAAGGAGGATCCTGTGCTGAGCCCCTGAAACATACCCGATTCCCCCGCTTAAAGCCATGCCGAAGAATACAGTTTAAAGGACATTCTTTGTATGGGGTTTGGGAACAAGGACTTGCCAACAATCTGGCAACTTTCAATTGCTTTCATTGACAGTTAAAACGAACGTTATCAAATACAGGAATAACCAGAGAAGTTGCCAACGATAATGGCCAAAAAGCAACAAAAGCAGCAGGAGGAACTTAGCATCTCAGAAGTCAAATACGAGACACTCCGCCAACAACACAAACACAATTAAATAACAGGAAAAAAATAAAAGTAGCCAAAAACTTTGCCAGGACATACACACCCACAATCATGCAGACAACAAAAAAATCATCTTTTATTTCGAATTGATTATCATAATTTTCTTGTATTGTCCTTCATATTCAACTTATTTTTAAAATTTTTTAAAAGGGCAATTTTTAAGATTGTTTTTAAAATTTTGTATATATATTGTATACATTTTCCCTTTGTGCTCTGGCACACAAACAAGTTGCCGTTGTTTGTGAGGACGCGGGGAAAGTTGCGGATGCTTGGATCAGAGTTCGAGAGGCGGGGGGTCGGGGTTGGGAAGGATGTGTACGGGGAAACAAACTTTTAACATAGTAGCCCACATCCACACACACACATACGGAAAACCGTAAATTTTCGCACAAAAAAGAAATGAGGAAACACAGAAAGCAGCAAAGAGAAAAGGAATCGATGCGAAGGATGGATATGGTAGGAGGATGGCGGGGCTGTGAATGGCAAAAGGACGACTGCACACTGTGTCAATTCTGTAACAACATCGGATTGTTATAATGGAATGTACCCGTATCTGATAATGCCACTACAATGTACCAATAATGAGTTGTCTGTTCGTGGGGGAGTGTTCTCTTCAATGTTCGTCTGTACAGTGGTTTCCATTATTAATGCATAGGTCCTGAAAAGTTTATAGTTTGAAATGGAATTGAAATACAAAATGGAGTTTTAATGTGAAAGAGTTCTTGATATGTCAGCTAAGTAGAGGTGGTGTTCGTGAGAGATTTCTCCCCTTGTTTTCTAAAATATATACAGTTTTTGTGAATAAGGATAATTGAAACAAAGCTGGCTCATTTAAAAGGATACAACAAAGTATTACTAAATGTAATTGAAAATTTGTTTTCTAAGAATATTACTCATATCGTATTTAACGAAAAACTAAGAACGGTTATTAAAGATACTTTCCAACCTTTTTAATGTATGGTTTTTGCTGGCCCCCTATTTATCCTTTAAAGCTTAAGCTCTCTGTCCCCTTTGACCATTTGATTTTGTGAATTAGTAGCTCCTGCCCATTGTACATCATCAGCTAGCATTGTTGCCAGAGAGTTGAGTGGGAAAAAGGATGCGCGATGCGGGACGCACGAACGGATGGCACACGAACGCACGAACAGGACCGTGCGGCACGAGTGCTTTCTCCCTATCCTTTTAATGCTTTCTCTCTCCAACCGCTGGCCATTTGGTCCATCTCTCTTGCTCCTGCTTGCCACACCCCCGCCCCCAGCGGGCGCTCCAGCAGCGAGTTAACTTTGACGTTATGCTGTAAGCGTTGGGTGCTTCGTTTAAATGAGTGCTCGTTGAATGTGTGAGTAATTGGAGGGATGCTGGCCCAGGGGGCTGCAGGAGGACGATGGGTAGTGGGTGGTTAGTTGGGGGGCTGGGTGTTGGGGGTTTGGGGGATTGCTCGGAATGGAAAAGCAAGCGACAACAAGCAAAACATTGATGTTACTGAAGGAGGTTGCCAGCAGACGCTGGCTGGCTTTTATAGTTCGCCAAAGGAGTGAAATGGCGCCAGCTGAAGATTTATGCATGTATTTGTATCCGCGTGTGTATGTGTATTTGTATGGGAAATTATGAAAGCATTTGTGTTTGAGTTTGGGTAAACATGACCACTGGGAAGGCACTCCGGAGGGATGGGGGTTGTTTTGGCTGCCTGGCATGGCATGGCCCGGAATGGGATGGCCTGGCCCACACTGCGTATGTGTGTTTTTGCGCCAGTACATATTTGTGTTCGTATTTGTGTTTGTATTTGCGGTGGCTCCCATGTATCTGTATCTGTATCTGTATCTGTCCAGGATGTATGTATTTTGTTGGACTGTTTGCTTACCTTCGCTGCAGTTGCTGATTTTGAGGCCGCCGCATATTGTTAATGGCCTCCACATCCACATCCTCCATGCGCCTCCTTCATTTCCCCAACGACGATGATGATGGAGGCCATCCAGCGCTGGCAGGCAGTGCAACTATGACCTTCACCCATTTAACGATACTTAACCAGTGGCAAACCGACCGAAAGTTGAATGTCATCGCAATTCATTTGCTATTTTTAGCATTTCAGTTCTGAAACTTGCCTTTCGAGGTAAAGGATCCATATTGTATACTGTAAGGATTTCATAAAAACCCAAAAAAGAATAACACAATAACCACATTGGCTTTAATTTTTTAATGATAATTTCATAAAAGCCCAAAAAAGAATAACACAATAACCACATTGGCTTTAATTTTTTAATGGGCATCTCTGATGATTTTCTTTGACCTCTTAAAACAGGGATGAGCAGGATGCTGAGCTCGGTCTAATTTTAGAATTGCATATGGGCTGAACAAACCCCCTCTTCGGGGTTATTACCATGACAACAGTTCGCTGCATCCGGAATGGGGAGCCCTTATCCGTTTCCCCTTATCCGTGTCCTAAGGGCTAATTATATAGAGGAACAGGTAGTGATTAATAAGCCTGAAGGTTACTTAAAAGCTTGCATTTGTTAATAAATACCGAATAAAATTAAATTTCTATTAAAAGCTGTAAGGAATAAGGCGCATGCCAGAACGAGAAAATAAATAGAACTGCCATTCCAATTTTTATATTATGGCCAATAGGAAATTTTAATATCATCCGCGAGCTGGCAAAATTGCTGTCGTTAAAATATTTTACAACATCCTACAAAGATTGAAAATAAATCAAGCGAACATCCATAAGTGAGCTGGTGGATGTGTGTGTGTGGATGTTTTTGACTGTTTGGGTTTATGATTGTGAGGTGGGTGGGTGGTAGGTGTGCCTTTTTGGGGCAGGGCAGTCCCCGTGTCATAGAATATTCAGTTATTGGCAAAGAAATGGGAAATTTGCAGGTTGTTTATTTACATTGTTGGCGCTGTAAAAGCCAAATGGGAAAAGCCAACCAAATCTATACGGATATGCATCGTACAACGTATCGCGTGTGTAATTAGAGGCCATCAATTGCCAGATTGAAAGTGCCTGTCGTTTCAGAGATTTGTGAATCTTGAAAAATATGAAGGATTTGTGTGTTTACATTAAAGGAATGCGCTCTTTAATTCTTTTGGATAAACAAAACCCCAAAACGACGAACGCAAAATTCTTGGGAAAAGCGCCAAAAATTTACTCCAAAGATCCTTTAATTCCCCAGAAGCCGGAAAAAGTTTTTAATTTCCAGGCACTTTACCCTCGCCGCTTTCACCTGGTTCAGTTCCATTGACATTTAAAGCAATTAAAAAGTCACACACAAAATACCCGCCCACACACCCGAGTCTTTTGCTTAATTTAGCAACAAAGTGAATAACAATTTAAAACACCTCCTCTTCAAAAAGTGGCTGTGACAGACAGCTGTTACATGGAAATGAGCAGACAACTTGGCCAGAATTTCATTTCATCCATAGAAATATTGTTGTTTTGCTTGTTTTGGTTCTCCTTTTCGTCGCTGTCGGTCGTTTTTGTCCTTTTTTGGGTTACTTGGCAAGTTATTGAACCCGTAAAACTTTTTAATTAAAATTCAAATTAGACAAATTAAATTGCCTGCTAGGTGGCTGATAGGTGGCTGCTAGGTGGATTGCCATTCGAATGGGAATCGCATTTTTATGACTAACAGAAATCCTGGTGAATACGAGATCCTGGGGTACGTGCGTTAAATTTTAATTGATTTTTCCCACAACAAAATGTTGGAGTTGCTTCCCAAACAGACATACATATATACGGACAAAAATACATACCTGCTTACTCGCAAAGTAAACGAAGTGAAGCGAGGATGTGGAAACAGAAATGTGGAGTACAGAACATCAGGCACAGATACAGATACTCCTACATTTACAGATACAGATACATATACAGATACAGTTACGGATACACTCATACTGGCAGAACGATTGCGAACTGGCAGACTTTCAGGCGTGCGAATAAACGCACACACTCACACTTAAACCCATACAAACAAACAAAATATTCACGAACGGGGCTCGGCACTCGCATTCGTATTCGAATTCGTACTCGGCCTGCCTATGAATGAGAAGCTGGCTGGTCGGAGGGGGCTGGGCCGGTGGCTGGGGCTGGGGGGTGGCACTGTGGGTGTGGGTGGCTTGGGAGGCGTCCCGTTGAAAGGACAATTCAAGGAGGCAAACGAAAAACATTTTACTCGGCTCCTGTTGTTGTTGTTTTTGTTGTTGGTGTTGATGCTGGTGCTGTCGACCGTAGGCTGTTTATAGTCCTTGTTGTTGGGCTGACGCTGATGCTGTGTATCTATGTAGAATTTATCGATTTATTTTGACTTCTCTTTATGTGCTCCGCCTCTAATACATACAAGCGTATTATTTAATACAGGACGAGCGATAACAGCCAACAACATGGCTACACAGGAAAAAAGGACTCCATAACTGACTTTAATGGGGTTATCAAGTATTACTGGAGTATTGTGTCAAGAGTTTATGCTTCTCATTAAACTTCCTTTAAACAAATACCAAATTTTCTCCGTAATTCCAAGAGTCAAAGTCTTAACTTCCGACATCAATCCTAGTCTTCAAGTCCCCTAATCCTTATAAGGATATGCTTATGTATGTTTGTATGCGTTATGTATGCGTTGTATTTAAAACATCACATCCTCAAACCATCAAAGTTGTTTCTTTTTGTGCACAAACTCGGTTAGCAAGGAGCTAGCCCACTTTAGGACGCTTCTGGGCCTCAGCTCCTTTTTCCTTTGCTCCCTGTTTTTTCTCGCTTTACTTTTTCCTTAGCTTAATGCGCCAATTCTGACAACAGCCAAGGCGAAAGGCAAAAAATGTAAAGGGCTGGGGCAGATAGAAGGCAAGTCGGCAACGACCCAAAGTCAAATTGAGTAAAACGCATTGAAAACTTAAGTAATTTCCCAAGAACGGCCCACAGTTCTTAAAAGCTTTTTTTTCTTGCTTTTGTTCTAAACGAGGAGCCCGAAGCAAGTGTTTCTGCCGTTTTTTTTTATTATTATTTTTCGTTTTGCTCCCTCGGTCTTGTTATTGCAGATGGCCAAAGTTGTTGGCCAAGTATAAAAATGTGTTTTATATTGTAATAACGAAGAATGCACTGAAGTCGAAACTCGAGACAAGCCACACAAAAATTCATAAACTGTTTAATGAAGCAGAGCAATTACATAAAGCCGAAACCCGCAGCAATATTGGAAAGTGCAACACAGAATGGCAGCCCAGAGAAATGCCAAAAAGCGATAATAAAGCCAATTAGATGCCAGATAACTTTAAAGGCCAAGAAGAAGAAGGGGGACGCCGACTCTGAGATAATTCTGAAACGATATTGATTTTGTTTTCGCAGTAAGATGTTCAGATGTAATCGAAATGAAAGCGTGTCATGCCGTCCTCTTTACAATGAATCAACCCTAAACTAAACTAAAGTAAAAGACGACGTTTTTTTTTTAATAATACTCCTTAAAAAGGTATAAACGATAGTAGAGTAGAAGTTGAAGAACAAGGCGTGACTTGTGTGTGTACATAAAGATGGAAAGCATGTGAAACTGAGGCACGAAAATGCCTCTGGCCCACCTTTTGTGTCCGTGTGCGTGGAATAAAACAAAAAAGAAATCAACGAGGGGCGAGCATTAGCAGCACCAGCAATCGGCAGTGGAATAGCGATTCAATGTCACAGTCAGTGAGCCACGTCTATGTACAAACACCCCCACACGCTGGCGGCACCTATGTATACCGCTCACGTACATAGGGGGCGCAAATAAACCAACAACAACCACAGGGAAAAAAAGGAAAAAACCATTGCCGCAGATTAGTGAGCCAGCCTGCTCAAGGAGCTGATATCGAGAAAGTGAAAGCGACGGCAGCGACGGCAGCAACGGCAGCGACGACGACGACAATCAACATTCATCATACGCACCGTGGGACGCGGCGGTAAACGCAAATGCAGCCTCCGATTGATCGGTAAGTCGCAAAGCCAATAAACCTCCATTGTTTCGAAGTCCTCCCTCCACACCTTCCTCGAGTTTGATTTGGTCTTTTGATTTGATTTGATTGGATTGAAGTTTCCCTGGTTTTGTGTCCTTACTTTTTTTTATTTTTGTACTAACCCCGACTAACTAACAACTAAGTAGGATAAGCTATAAAATCGCGCCGTTCGATCGCTGCTAAAGCGATGACTCCGCTTGAGAGTGTCCCTCCTCTTTGTCCACCTTTGATGAACGTCCCAATTTATTTATGGCTGGTATTAACAAGCATCTAAAATATGTGCTGACACAAAAACACTCACACCCCAAACTAAACCAGCACTCCCACACATGCGTTTGCTATTGGCACTGGGGCTTTGTGATACATTCACGCGGCGGAAACGTGCTGCCAAAAAAAACAAGAAATCGCTGTACTCTGCACCGACACAAAAACAACAACAAAAACATAAACAACAACAGCAGCAACATTGGCAACTAACACCCCAAAATCCAATGGACAAAGTTCGATGACGCTGGGCCATCGTCACCTAGGCTAGTTGCCTTTCCAATTGATGGAATTTGTACATCATTTTTTCCTGGCTTCGTTTCCCTAGAACTTAATGGAAATCCCAATATTTCTGGAATTTTTTCTCCGAAAAAACGTTTAAAATTTAAATTGAGTTGAAAAGTTCTGGGAATTTGTTGTTGACCATAAAGGTAGAAACTTTTCCGATTGCATTGAAAACATTTTTATGTTGGTATTGTGAAAAAAAAAAAACTATTTTAAGATATTTGATATTTAACTAATACAAATATTCTCAGGAAACTTTGTTTTGAATGTTCTAAGAAGCTATACTATTATTAATATTACCATTATAGTTATTTTTTTAAACTCTTTAACGGGAACAGAAGTTTGAAAGACTAATCCCAGCTTACATCTAGAATGAATATTTGGAAATAATAGTTCCTCAACATCTCCTTGAAGCAAATTATCTTTTCAAAAATATAGCGCCACGTCTTCCTCATTTTACGATCAGCCTACCAGTTTGTGGCTTGGCTCCTGGCCCGGCCACCCGCGCCTAATGACGGCGATTCCTTTGGTGACCAATGGCTGCCAGTCAAATTTATGACTAAAACGAAATAATAGACAATTGACGTCACCGTAAAATCGGTATAGGAATTTCTTATTTATTTATTATACTTTTATTTGGCCTTTACGTGGATGTCTTTTTTAGTATACGGCGTATGCGGTAACACTTTCCTCGTTGCGTCAAAAGAAAATCGAGGAAAAAAGTGGACGATGCGAAAGTGAACGATCTGCTCTGCACATATGACTTATGGAGGACGCGGCGTTGATCTATTGCTGATAAAGTGAAAGTCAAGTTATGTTAGAAATGTAATTATTCATGTCTGGCCGAGGCCAGCAAACAAACAAAGAATCCGGCCAGATTCTGTTGCTGTTCTCTATATTGTTTTGTGAAGAACACGCTGAATGTAGTCGCGGAAGGGAAGAGGCGCGCCACGAGGGGCACCATCCGAGGAATGTCAATGGGCAGAAGCGCCTTTTTGGAAAATACTAAGCATCTATAGCGCCTTGTGTCCAATGGTTTGGTTTGTTTTGCCTTCGCGTCTGGCGTCTCAACGGGCGATGGCCGTCGCGTCATTTATCTGTCAGCGTTTGCCACCGCTTGATGAACTATTAATTTCTGGTTGCCGAGCCAGGAATTTATTTTCGTCAACTGTGGCACGTGTGCCGCGAACATCACTTCAGATCTGATGCGGCTGCCGATGCTTTGGCTCTTCATAAAAAATAATTCGAATAAATTCGCTGCGATGAGCCCAGATAGGATACCATACAGTGACAAATCCCTGCCGTAAAATATGTGGAAATAAATACGATATACAAAATTTGTTGAATATTTATCAGGCAGGCAGCAAACATTTGAATACATAAAAAGAATCCGTATATAAAATTTTGATGGTCTTGAACCTAAATTGCAAAATACATGGCTGAGCGCACTGTAATCCGATTTGCTGGACACAAACAACAAATTTATATTTTACATTTACGGCCTTCGATTTAACCACAAATTCATTAATTATAATCTGATGGCAAATCCTTTTGGCCTGCCATTCGGAATTCTGAATGTATTATGGCCAATAGATAAATGTTTTGTTGAAGAACTATCTCGGAAGTTGATTGAATTTTAGTTAGGGACCATTGCATTGGGTTGTGTTGGGCGCAACTTTGTTGAACATAATTGGGCAGCGTCGTCTGGCGGCGCATCAGATATTTGCCAAATCAAATCAGACAGGGACAAAGGCAGCCCTCTACAGACAACGACAGGTGGTCGGTCGGCCATATACTGGGGCGATAAAGCGCAGCATCCACAACAACAGGAACAGAGCTGAACGGCCAGAGGAGCCAGTAGTTGCGGCCTACACGGCGTATGAGCGATGAGATGATCGCACAGGTTTCGCTTTATTCTGGCTCTTGTTAATGCCTATGTATATGTAGGCAGGAGCGAGAGGTATGTCCATTAGCTGATTTAATGAAATCGTAAATCAAATGAGCAGATTGCTAAAAATATAACTGGCGCGTATTTTATGTTTTTTGAAGTGGAACTTATGCCACAGCAACGAGTACAACAGCAACAAAAGCGAACAATAGATGAAACGTGGACGATTGTGGCAAAGTACGGCTATGGGCCAGACCTTTTCAGGCAGATGCATATAAAGTACACTGGAAGAATTGTTTGTTAAGAAGTGACAATATTCTTAAAAGAGGTATGGTTAAAAGTAAATGCCGAAAAAATGTATACTAAAGTTTCTTTGGAGAAATATTTGAAACTTGTTTATTAATTTTTGAACCATTTTATAGAGAAACTTTTGTCCAGTGTATGAATTTATATGTTGCTTTTAATGATGAGCACATGTAATGCTTCGTATTGCAAAACTTGGCGTTTTATTTCGACATTTCTTGCCGTGAATAATGCATGCGATTCCTTGGTCGCCTTTCGTGCTGGTCTGCATGGGTTGGACTGGGTCGGATTGGGTTGGGCTTGGTTCTGGCTTTGGTGTTGTTGGTTTTTGCCAAAAATGCAGCATTGTCGCCGTTGCCGTTGCCGTTGCCGTCGCCGTCGCCGTCTCCGTCCGTCTCTCACAAGGCGTGTCCGCTGTGGCCAAGATTTCGCTTGGCTGGCCGGCGTCACAGTTTTCGCGTCTGCGTCTGCACTTTCCCATGTTTCCCACGTCCCCACCCCGCCCATTGGCATCCAATGAGTGTGCGCATCTTTATTTAATTAACATATTTTATTTGCCGCACATACATACACTGGCGACTACGGGCGTTGTGATTTATGCCTGGCGTTTTGTGCACTTTATGCCGCCTTTCAGTCACCGATTGCCATCTCTAAGTAGCTACTAGCCACGTCGCAGTACCAGATCCCTCCTCCTTCCTTCGGCATCCCATGGGCCCATATTAATTGTGTGCATTAGTCAACTTTCAGGCCTCTGGCCGTGTTTAGTTCCCTATTGTTGGCACTGGCCGTGTGACTAATTTGATTACACACACCAGCTGAAAAAAAATTATATATTTTGAATTTGATTTTATTTTGAGGCATTTTTCTGTTAGTATTATCCGCCTGTAAACTGTCAACTTTCTGCATTAAATTAATGCTCACTTACTGTGCCAGCCAACTTATGTTATTTATACAGCAAATCAAATGCATTCGGTGGGTGCAGCGCGGGACCTGTATCTGTCGGATACCGCCGCTCGTATCCGTGAAAATTCCTCAAATGATATGTCATCAAAATGTGATTAATTTAATTTCTTTAACTCGGATTCAGTAAAGGATTTCTAATATTAGCCTGTCAACAAATATTTTCCCTCGGCATTCGTATACTATCCGCATACATTTTTAATCAACAAGAAAACAAAGGCTGGCGTTCTTAGGACCTGCATTTGATTGATATTCAATTATTTGTTCAATTATATGGCTCTTGATAAATTAAATGCAGTTATTGTAGTACTTTTATTTAATTAGAGCCAATAATTACACTGAAGTTGCTATTAGCAAAGGCTCTCAATAAATTCCAGGCCACCGCAGTCGATAAATTAATTTTTTGCAATTAATTCAATTGATTTTGAACAATTTCTGAACAAAGACACATTTTGTGCGTATATTATAAATATATTAAAACAATGGCAGGATTCAAATTAAAAAAAATAGGCAGTAAATAAAAATATGGCAAAGTAAGCGAAAACTTTTTTTATGGCTACTCATTCCAAAATGTTAGTCGAAAGTAAAAGAAATTAAAAGTTTTTATTTGGCGCAATAAAAGCAAAGCCAAACAATAGAAAACACACACACAGGGCACTGGCTATTAACCCAATTCATCGAGGAGTACAAAAGAAAATGCAACTCTCAAAGGCCATTTAAGCATTATGTGCAATAAAAATTATAAATAAAGACCAGAAATACAGAAGGCAAGAGTGGAAACCGCTGGGAGGGCCACTGAGCCGGGCCACTCCATGCGGCATGGTCTCGGGGCTGAGGGGCAGCTGTTTATGGGTGGCGGCGCGTTCTCATTAGGCAAAGTGTTCGATAATTAAATAGAAATGTAAATCACAGGGTTCCCCTCTGCACGTGTGGCAATTAGCGAGCGATCAACGCGCAGCTGTTTAATTGGCACCAAAGCAAAGTTTGAAGTATTCCCTCCATATGCAGCACACAACCACCCACCCACCCACTCAGCCACTCGCCCACCACACGGTCAGCGGTGGGTTATTGTCCACTCGCGGCGAATCAAACAGCCAGAAATTAGCTTATACACAAACAAACAACAACATTAAATTAAGTATACATCTTTATTGGGGGATATACGATAAATATATCCATAATATGCAGGAACATATTGAAGCGGATATGCGATAACAAAGAAGTGGGCGAGAGTCCAGTCCATCCGCACCGCCCCCGGCGCCTATGGCTCTGTTTATTTTCGGTGCGCGCGAATGATTTTAATTGGATTTTGATTTCAAGCTTGATATGATATATCAACCACCACCTGATCTCCATGGGGCCTCCATATCGTCTCACCTTGGCAGAGGCAGAGGCCTGCCGCTTTCAATCTGTCTTTAATGCTTTACACGCAAATATTTTTAGTCCGTGGTCTAACATTGAAAATGTTTATATGTTTGCTGTCTAATTTCGCGCATAGTTATTAATATTATTTTTATGAGAATTTCTTCTGTTTGGATGATGCTGTTGTTGACACGTACAGCGGGGCGTATGCGTGATTTTTTTCCCCATTTTCATAATCAAGTGGGAAAAATTCATAAAAAAAAAACCAAGAATTAGGGAAGCCAATCTGGGCAATATAAACATTGAAATAAAATAAACAAAATTCTAGATGAAAATTATAGAAAGCTATCATGGAATCCAATGGTCTCTGTTATTTTTTTTTTCATGCTGCTTATTTTTTTTGTTGTTAATGGTGTTGTTGGTTGTGTGCCGCCTTGGCTCTCCTCGTCAGTGTGTTTTAGTGGGCGCCTTGCCAACGATTTTCCGAAACAAATTGTCGTCGCGCTCGACAACATTCCGCACGCTTACGGCCCATGCCCATTCGGTCGAGGGGAGTGTGTCTGATTCTGATTCTGAATCTGTATCTGAATCTGAATCCGAGTCCACAGCTGAGGCGACACACTGTGCCAGTGTACCACTGTGCAACATGCAACGTGCAATCTGCAATCTGCAATGTGCACACATCGTTCATACGTATTTTTAATTAAAATCAACAAGCACTCGGCTTCTTGTCGGCTCGTCTGGCCTCAGCTCGTCTCCTCCTCAGCTTCTCAGAGATATTGGGATACTTTGACTTGGCCATCACATTTACCAGCCGCTGTCGAAGTTGCTTAGGAACTGCAATGCGAGCTGCCTGCAATATCCAAAAGCCACAAGACCAATACCAGAATGCATATGCAGATGCTCGAGGCATCTGATGCATTTGGCATCCCCTCCTCTTGCCTGTTGGCCTGTTGCGTTTTGAGTACAATCTTTCCTTTCGTCTTGGTGGTGTCTGCCTCTGAGTGTGCTGGGCTGTGCTGTGTGTTTGTGAAGGAGCAGCGTCAGATGCCGAAAACATGTGTATAAACCGTGTGGCGCCCCGGCCCGTCCCAGGTGCCCCCTTCGATCCAACTTTACAAGTTCCCTTGGCCAACTGCGCCTTTGGCCCGATGCTTTGACGACGCTCGTGTGTCTCTGTCTCTTTTTCAGAATCTCTGCCTCTGATTTCGCAATCGTTTTCGAAATGCTCTGCAATCTACCCCGAATATCTTGATTTCGTCATACGCTTTGTCACACCACCAGAACCTTGCCCTTTCAGGTTATCATTATTCTTAAATCTTACTTTTTCGCGTGGACCTTCAAACGAATAATAGTCTAAAAATAAGCCAGTGCTCCGAATATTATAAAGATTGTATAATATTTAAGCTTTTTTTTTAAAAGGGATATAATAAAATCAAAGAGTATTTAATCGGAGCAGAATGCCCGATAAAGATTTGTCACCATTGCCAATCTTTTTGCACAGCTTTTTGTGGCATTTGTGGCGCATGTTTTGCCAAGCGTTGCCAAAACGGGTGGGACGTAAGAGAAACATGAATTAAATTAAAAATAAAACTATAGAAAATTGTAATTAAATAACTAAAACAAAAATAAGCATGCACGCTGACAGACAAAGACTATTGTGTACCAAAATAAAAATTCATGAGACAGTACAGCGACACTGACAACGACAATTACAACGAAACCTACATGGTACATCGACATCGAAGGCGGTGCAGGAAAAAATGGAAGAAATAAAATAAAACAGATACAGATGCAATCGATAGAGGGAAAAATCGCCAGAAATGTGTAAGCGCAGCAAGTGCATAAAATAATTGAAATTTTCAATGCTGCAACAGAGCTAAGAAACGTAAAGTGAGAACGATGAAAAATATGGTACTTTGTGTTTTGGGAATCAAATCCTTGGCTGGTGCTGGTGCTGGTGCCGAGGGATTAGTGGGAAAGTCTCTAAGAAGAGGCACTTGACTATATTTCAATGTCATCGCCAATCTTGGCGACAGTTAAATCCCCTAAGGCGACCGATCAACTGGTCAATTGGTCAGCGAGCGAGTCAGTCAGTCAACCAGTCACTCAGCCAGTCAGTCAGTCAGTCAGTCAACCAGTCAGTCAGTCAGTCAATCATCACATTGTTCAGACAAAAAAAAAAGAATCAGACTAACCCAATCCAAAGCCATCTTCAACCACCGCCCACCGCCCCGAAGCGTTTCTATCATACTTTTGATTGTGTTCTGCATCTCAACATGAACATCCCATGTATGCTTATCGCGAATTCGAATATCTTTGCCAATTTGTCGCCTTCCGTATGTGCATGTGTTTGATTTCTTTATTTCACTGAGTTTTATGCGCACATTTTTATGCATAAATTTTTAGTGTTTTGTTTGGTTTGGTTTCTCGTTTCTTGTTTCTCGTCGCTTTCTTGCTTTTTTGTTCAATTTATGTCACCAAAGCGAAAAAGGAAAATCGAAAATGAAAAAAAAGGAAAATAAGAAATTCGAATATGTTCAATCATACAAAACTTTTTTCAGATTTTTGATTTTGTATCCCCATCATCACCACCACCACTACCACCACAACTACAACAACAACAATAATAAGTACAACCACCAACAAAATCAACAACAAGTACAACCAGAATATCATCGACGGCGTCAATTGCGACGATGGCTGCCATAAATACGGTAAGTACGCGACATCGACATCCAAATACAACAAAACCGAAAAAAAATATAAAAAATAAAATAAAGCCAAACAGAAAAGTAAATCAACGCCAGCGGAACAATTATGGGGGCTGGGGCTCACAACGAACGATTGTGTGCAATCAATCATAAGGAAAAATAATTTATGGCATATGCCAATATATTTATTAACATTTACAGCCATGCAATTTGTAGCTGACATGACCAAAGATTCTTTTATTTGTGCATGAAAGGGACATCTCGTAGGTGACTGGCTATCCACGATATAAATACGATCATAAATCTTTCTGAATACTTGTCTAGTAATTTCGAAAAGTGCCATAAAACGTTTTAATAGCTAGCCCTATTACGATATTGCGCATACGACACGTTGAACGCCGTTGTATGAGGCCAACGTCTTTGTAGACCCAATCATAAGGCAAATTGAAAATTGAAAAAGACAGAGCTGCGGACAGATTTGCGGCAATAGGACCGAGTTACCCGATGATGAATCTCTTCAACCGATGATGACGGCGGGGTCTTTTCCCGGCCCTTGCACATGTGTGCCTACTCAGCCGCCCGAACATGTGTTTCAGCTCATTTTACTAATAAGCAAGAGCCGCCGCAAGAACAACATGATAGGGAGCTGTGGGAAAAATGAAAAACCCGATGACAAATTGCCGCCCAGCATATTCAATTTTCCGCTGACATCATCATCGAAATTTTCATTAACGAATCGGAAGAATAGACGGGACGGACGGGACCCGAGACCTTGCCAAATTCAAATCAGTCTGGCATCAAACTTGGATGCCGGAGTCCGGCGTCTGGCTGCAGTGTAAATATGATTTTGGCAGCCCCCAAAACTTTCCCTGCTGCATAGAGTGGAGACCAGGTAGTCAGTCTAGTCAGTCATTCGGGTTCGTTCATTCATTCATTCTTAGCTCCTTCTTTTTTGAACACCAAAGCGTCGACTTTTGGGTTGTTTTTTGGAGTGACATTGACATTTGATTGACACGTGAATCACGCCGTAAAAATATGTGTATGTACACCCACACTTGGATCCGTTCAAGAGTGGTCCAGGTAGGGCTCTGCGGGGGCTGGGTACTGGGTGTCGCAACAGGATATGTATGTCCTCCTGCCGCCCCCTCCGTTCGCACCTCTCGCCGAGATATGACAGGCGCTCCTTTTATGGCAGACATGGGGTTTTCTAACAGCCAAGGCTCATAAATCTTTCGGCTTGTGCCATCGAGAGAGGAGAAAACCAAACATATAATTACTTGATACCTGAATTGATTTGGCGTGAACATAATTTATGGAGCGATTTGATTCGAAGATACTGGCAACGATTGAAATGGTTTTATGTGATTTGCGCATTGTTTTCCTTAAGGTAAGAGGAACATCTTGCGAGTTTGAAAGCGATTCCGAGAATGGAATATCCAGCCCAGGCTCGTTCCGGATTTGATTACCTAAGGCCTTTCAAAGCAGCGACAAGGTTATCAAAACAATTGATAAACATAAATCTAATTTACTTCTTCTAATAGCACCGGCCCCATATATATCTCATAGCCCGGTGGCATATTTAAATAAACAATTCCTGCTACACAGAACATTAACGCGGATGATGGCGATTCGGCGGGCCACTTGTGGCTCCATTTCCAGTTCAGATCATTCAGGGAACTTTTTCATTTGGCTGGCCGGGCGCTGTTTTTTTTGCCCACAACTTAAACAATAATAAAATGGTTGTTTATTTATTTTACGTGAAATTTTATGCGCCCGAAACAAATGTCTTCGTTTTGCTATCCTGAATCTCAGATTCAGCGAATCTGCATTTGTGTCTGTGCTTGTGTTTTTGTTTTGTTTCGGTTTTTTTTTTTTTTTTTTTTTTGTTAATTGTGGTCAGCGTCGCAGGCACTTTTGGAAATTTATGCTCTGATATTTTATTTATTTTTATTCGCATTTCGTTTTGTGGTTATGGGCAATTGCAGGCCACATTAATTGGGCATCGGTTGCGGTTTATAAAGCATTAATTGCCCCATCTAACATCTAGCCGCGTCTCCTCGCCACCGCCGTCGACCCATTTTCCCCTTTGTCCGTTTCGGTTGCCAATTTATGGCTGCACTTTTATTGCATTTAAATTAATATTCGCCGAGGGGCTGCCAAGAATATCAAAAGCAAGAAGAAAAACACCAAAAATTACTAACTAAAAATACAGCATTGTTCCGCGGATGCCAAACACCATGGCGAGGAGGCGAGGCCACACGGCGTATGCTCGACGTGCTTCCGTACTTACTGTTCAGGGAAGTGGTTGGGATAGGATGGGTCTGGTATCCTGGGGGGAAGATACATACATACATACATATGTAGTTGTTGGGAAGCAAAGTGAAATGCATTTAAATTCAATTAATTATGCCGCGCGTCGTCCATTAGGCGACAGTTGCTCTGAATTATCAATAATCTCGACTAATCTCGCCTGACAGCCATTGCTGCTGTTGCTGTCGCGCCTTTTGGCAGCAATTTCGAATATGTACAATATTCTACAAAATACATGTCCCTGCCCCCCTCACAATCACAATCACACACGCACACGTAGACAGACACACAGGGTGCGACACGCGGCTACTATTATGTTTTTAGCGGATGAATTATCAGCCATTGAGATGCCGTTCTGCATTTTGCATTGCCCGCAGGTACCTAAGAGCATACACCTGCCACTGACAAGTCTCAGCAGCGCGCCGCGCGTGTTGATGTGCAGCGCCTCCGTGGGCACCGAGGGATCCGTAACTCTGCAACTAAGAGATGCAAATGCAGCAACAGCAACAGCAGCAGCCACAGTCCCAGTCGCAACATCAATCGCCACATCAACGTCAGCGTCGGCAACAAATGGCGTGGCAGCGCTTGCCACCTCTGCTGCAAATGCGTCAGCGTCGACGCTAGAGAATGCGCTGACAATTGGCTATCCGGATCCGGAAATGTTGGCAGATGTCTTGGGCACCATTCAGACAGCCTGTAAGTAAACTGCAACAATTGCTTATGTGAAATATAGGATTATGATGATATTCTATTTGTTCCAATTAAAACAAAGCATCGAATTCATGATTTAATAAATCAAAACCAAAAGAAACTTTATTATGTACCAACTAAGAGTATGTTTCCTTTACATTCTCCTTTTGCAGCTCTTAAAAACAACGGCAACAGTAGCAGCAACTCAGTCTCAACAGCAACCTCAAGCAATAGCTCAAGCAAATCGAATAGCAGCAATCAATTGGGTAATTCCAATAAAATAACCATAACAAGGAGGAGCGTTCAGTCGGTGAGCACATCCACCAACACGAGCATCAGCAGCAGCAACAGCAACAGCAGCAGCAACAGCATCAGCAGTGGCAAGACAAACACCAGCTACATAAAAAACTGCTTGATACGCAGCAGCAGCTGCAGCAACGCGGTCACAAATGTCACGACGCTGGCGCAGATTATGAGCAACAGCAGCACCAGCAGCGCGGCAAGTTTACTCAATCAGCATAACAACAACAGCAACTGCAGCAACAGCAGCAACTTCAGCACCGCATCCTCCGTGGGCAGCAGCATCAGCATCGGGAGCAACAGCAGCAGCAACAGCAACAGCAATAGCAACGACAGCAACAGCAGCAGCGGCGGCACCCACGGCGGTTTGAGCTTCAAGGGCACCGGCAGACATGTTCCCGGATCAGCGAACGGAGTGAGCTCATCGGTTGGAGCATCCTGCCACAACGGTGTCACCGGGGTCAGTGGGATCATCAGCGTCGAAGCGCCGCGCAAGCACCGACCCAAATTATCCTCGCCAACGCGACACGGACCGCAACAGTGCCAGGTGCGTATCCAGTGCGGTTTATGCGGTTTCCCCTTTAACTCCCAAATGCAGTATGTCTGTGGCCTAATCGCTAATTTATCGTCGGACATTTTGAGCCATGCCAAAACGTCCGACAGTTGGACTGGCACTTGGCATGCAATATTTATAAACAGACATTAAGGTCGTCTCGGCCAAGTGGCAGGTGAGACACACACACCTGCACCCATCCACCCGCACCATCCTGACACTCGTAAAAGTCCGCCGGATTGCCACTTGGAACTAATATTATGGCCGTAGTCGGGTGTGTTTATACACGGCGCTAATTGAGCGTAGAGCCCCTCTAGTTAAGATGCCGCAGATGAGGGCAGGTCCATCGGTTTGGCGATTGCCTGAGTTGGTTATTGCGGAATCGAGGGAAACCATCAAAGACCAGAAATCATGTTCACGGAACTCTTTGAACACGTTGCACTGTACGGACCAGAAAGCAAGATGCAATCTCTCAAATTAAATCAAGAGACTGGTTTACACATCAAAGACATGACCAGATTCTTCGTTATGAAAATTGAGTTATTTCACTTTCTGTGAATTTGGTTTCTATTCAATTTCATTTCCAGACATAGCAACTTCTTTATTAGAAAATGCAGATATTTTGGTTAATTACAAGATTGTTACCCTTTGGTTTATGGGGTTCAAATCATTTTGAAATTCTAATTTCGCAATCTTTCGTACCATCTGTGGAATCCAAGCCAAAGGAGACTTTTCCGCTGACTTGTCGAACAACTCTCGCCCGGGGGCATTCAACACGATTCGACGTCTGTCAGGAAAACTGACAGTTGCTCAAAGTGAGGACTTGAAGCCCTCATTTTTGGTCTTTTTTCGGGCTTTTTTGCGCGTCTGGCACTGCTAGTAAAGTAAATTTTATGACACGTTTTACGATACTGCAGATGCCGGGAGGAAATGTTTGGTCAGCAGCGGCGACCGCATCTGGGAATTCCATTACTGCGGCCCAAATGCTGTGTTGCACGCAAACATATCTATGTTGCACACGTGTCTGTTGATAGTTTAGAGTGTAATGCGGCCTGGCTTTTTGGGATAGTTTTGGTTTGGCTCAGTTCGGTTTGGAATTCGCTGGCCGTAATTAGCGTGCGGTGTGGTGTTTAGATGTATGACGGCAAGGTGGCCGAGAAAAAAACAACATTACGTATACGCAATGTGGCTCATTAAAATGTTCGAACAGCGAACGACGACGACCGAAATGCTTTCAATTATCTAGAGGGCAACCGACTGGCAGCGCTAATTACATTTCCCTGCTTCTCTGGTTCTCTGGCTCTCTGGCCTTTTTATAGATTTGTTGCAAGATCTTTGGAAATGCCTCGGCGCTGGCCAAGCACAAACTGACGCACAGCGACGAACGGAAATACATTTGTGCGCTCTGCTCGAAGGCATTCAAGCGGCAAGATCACTTGTAAGTAAATGACGCTCGTCCCACTGAGACACTGAACCACTGACCCAAACTCTCCATATCTTCTCCCATCCGATCCCTGACAGAAACGGACACATGATGACTCATCGGAACAAGAAGCCTTACGAATGTAAGGCGGATGGCTGTGGGAAGTCCTACTGCGACGCCCGATCCCTGCGCCGCCACTCGGAGAACCACCACGCAGGTGGCGTGGCCACGCCCACCACCAGCCAGTCCCTGTCGCCCACCGCCAGCTCCAGCGGAGCGAGCAGCAGCAGCAGTAGCAGCAGCAGCGGCAGTGTCAGCGGCAGCGGAGTGGGTGTGGCCACCAGCACGCTCAGCCTCTCGCCGGCCACAGCCAGCGGGGATGCTAGCTCTCCGGACGGAGCCACCTGCATACGCACCTACATTTCTACTGGCAACTCGGTGGTGGATGCGGCCACCGGCATAGCTCTGTCGGATGAGCAGATCAAGGCCATGAACCTGCCGATCAAGACGGGCGTCACCCTGCTCTCGCCCACCACCTCAACTTCCTCGAACGCCTCCTCCACGGCCAGCAGCTCCGGCAGTTCCGGTTCGTCGTCTGCCGCATCCGTGGGAACAGCCTTGTCGGCGGCTAGCCAGAGTGCGGTGATAGCCACCACCAGCTCCCCCACTATAACGCTCAGCGACGGGGTGAGTCTCGAGGGCGAGGGCCTGACCCGGGAGCAGCTGGATCTCATCAGCAAGATCATGCAGCAGACAAAGCAGACGAGTGCCCAGGTCACCGTCTCCTCGCCCACCAGTGTCAGCTCCTACAAGATCAACACCAACTCGGCGTCGACCCAGTCGAGACCGCGCACCTGGAACATGCAATTGGTAAGCTTTAAATAAAATTATTATTTTTATTTTCCTAATTGGATTTCTACTTCAATTCTCAGCTCAATAATTCCCAGAATGTGACCGTCACCGTTGAGGATAATACCGACATGGTGGCTGCCTCTTCCAGCTCCCCCGTGGAGATCAAGGAGGAGGAGCTGAACCAACAGATAGTGGCCGCCATCAATCCCCACCTGCTCAACATCGTCAAGCTCGACAAGCCGGTCGAGTGCAATCTCTGTCACCGTAAGTTCAAAAACATACCCGCCCTCAATGGGCACATGCGCCTCCATGGCGGCTACTTCAAAAAGGATCCAGAAACCAGGCGCAGCGAGAAAAAGGATTCGAGTGGTCCGCCGCTGCAAACGGCCAGTATTGGTGTCCGTGCTCTGATCGAGGAGAAGATAATAAGCAAACGCAAGGACATTACAAAGGTGAGTTTAATCTCTATTTTTCACTATAAAAGGGTCTATGGCTAGAAAATACTGCCAAAGAAGGATTGCTTTTGGAATGAAAAACTGTGTTGCCTACATTTGAGGGCTAATTGAGATTCATTGCTAGTTCCATGAACTTTGTTTTAATGATCCTTGACATAATTTTATTTCTGCTTTTGCCAAGTTCTTAAACACAAATTAAACACAAACATTTTTCAGGGCTCCTTTGTGGTTCCCGCCCCACCGCACAGCAGTGGCACCACCACCCCTCTGAGGCGTTCCATTAGCGACCTGGAGAGCTTCCTCAATCCCAAGAGTAGCTCGAGTGGACATACCCAGACTTTGGCAACCAGCACGGGAACCACCACGGCCGTTCTCCCGGCAGCCACCACCATCAAGAGCAGCAACGGGCTGAGTATCCAGCAGATTGGCCTACCGCAGAGCATCGAGATCTTCAGCGGCGGCCAGAAGCAGGCCAAGACCCTGAACTTGGGCAGTGGCACCAACACCATCACCATAACCACCAACAACGTGCCCACCACCACTACAATGAGTGCTCTGACCGCTTTGAAAGCCGGCGGAACAATCAGCGGCATTTCCACGGCCACTAACACCGATCCCAAGGACTCCACTCTGATAGAGCTCCTGAAGCGGGGCACTCGCATTGCGGTGACCTCGAAGAAAGCCCAGTCCCAGACCCAAACAGGGTCCAGTGTCCTGATGACCTCAAGCGGTACAGCAGCGAGTGCCATGACTGAATTGACCACCATTGGTGGCAACAGTCTTCAGACGGTTGGACGCCAGATTATTACGAACAACAACCGCACGGTCATCATACCCTCAGATGTCCAGGTGGTGTCCACCAAGAACAAGCTAAGCACTTTGAGCAGCCTGGTTAAAAGCAGCAGCACCACCTCCACAGTCTCAAACAGCACCTCAAACACCACCTGCTCGACGGGAAACATTTCCCTGGCCGACGGCACGCCGCTCTCGCTGACCATCACCCCCAACCAGGATATGGCCAGTGGCGGCACTTCCTCGGGTGGAGTCATCACAAGCGGCGGGGGAGGAGTTTACACAGTGACCTACACTAGCGACGGCACCGATCTGTTTGACGATGCAGAAGTCTACAATGTCACAGATACAGAGATGCTGCTGCAAACGGTGGACTCCATGGAGTTGCTTAATGACGACGAGGACGAGACACAGATCAAGAGCGAACATTCCGAGGACTTTGCCCTGCTGAGCGATGCCGGCGACAGTGTGCACACCCAGCTGGTGAAGCTGGACACGGAGAACATATCCGGATCGGGTAACACTGGAAACAGCAACACCGCCACCAACAACGCCACCACCACACCGCTGCCCACCTTCCAACAATTCCATTCCAAGGAACTGATCATGCAAAACAGTTCGCAGATCCAGGCAATAGCCAGCATGCGGAGCAGTAGCGGTGTCCTGGCCTCGCCGCTTCACTCGCCCCTGGCATATCCCACGCCGCCTTCCAGCCACGAGAACATGGCTCAGAGCTCCCCATTTATCGAGGATGCAGCTGCCCAGTTCGTGGATGCCAGCAACACGTTCTTCGGCGACAAAACGGACTTCTCGCACATTTACTTCAAGACGGACGATGGCCAGGCTACCATGGAACAGCTGGATGAGCAGGACAACGAGAAGATCCTGAAACTGAAGTCTGTGCTGGAGGAGAGCAGCTTTGATCCCTCCATCAAGGTGGAGGACCTTCTGAACGGCACCGACGACGACACCGAGTGTGACCTGCGGGAGTTTGCCGAGACGAATCTTTCGTTTCTGGATGAGGACCAGGAGTTCCTCAACGATTCCCGCAATGCCACGTCCCCACTTTCGGAGTCCTTCTTCACGAGCGGCATCGGTTCGGCGGAGGATGTGAAACAGGTCTTGCGAGAAGTCCTGCCGGATGAGAACATGCAGTTGCAAATGAGCAGCGAGCAGCAGGGCGAGAATATAATCGATCTCTACTATCTGCCTGGCCTGGGCTTACAATCGCAGATGATGCCCAATTCGGAGGATCCTTTGTTGTCCTCCTCGCCTAGGGAATTTGGCCAGCAAAGGCAGCAGGCGGGCTTGCAACAGCAACAACAACAGCAACAGCCCCTGGAGCAGCAACTTCAGAGCAGCAATAACCTGTACCAGCAGCCCCAGCAGGAGCAGCATCAGCCGTCGCAGCAGGAGGCCCAACAGCAGCAGCTCCAGCAGCAGCAATTGTTGCTGCCACAGCAACAGCTGAATCAATCGGAGACCCTCCCTGTGGCCAGCAATCAGCAGGCCGATTTTATATTGCCCCTGGTGGGCGGTCATGGCTTTGCGTCCCTGCCTAATCAAAACCAATTCCTGGACAATAGCCAGGGGGGCGGAATGGGACTGCAGCCCCTAAACAGCCTGCTCCAGCCCCTGCTCTTTAGTGGCAGTGGATCCGGTTCGAATGGCAATTTGGTTGCGGGCAACGATACCCATCTCACCGCCGATTGCCAAATGAATACAAATCAGACAACGCAGCTCGATGGAAGTTTGATGTTTGCCTGCGGCTCGGCGGTAACAACGGGCAACAAGGCCGTGCTGCCGGCCATACCGACTCCAGTGACCAATTTGCAGCCGCTGTCGAACCAAACCAATTCCATTCTGAAGCGCCGACTGCGCTCGAACGCGCCCCAGGAAACGCACAAGTTCTCCAAGTTCCACACTCTATCGCCGCATCGCTCCAAGCTGCGCAAGCCCTCCCGCACTCACTACACCCCCGCCCCCATCCTGAACCCGGACCGCAAGGGAACCGGTCTCTACTGCAATGTCCGGAAGCAGCTGGGCCAGGGCCTGTTCGATGCCTTCGACGATGACTTTGGGGATCCGGTGGGCCTGGTTGACTTCTCCGACGAGTCGAAGGTCAACCTGGGCTCCGCCTACCAGGCGCAGATTCCCAGCTGCAGGCCGCACGAGGAGGTGGCACGGGAGGATATGGGCGCCGAGATGATGTGGAATCCCGAGGTGCAGGAGGACGAAAAGATCCTTATGCGCTACATAGATCTCAGCAAGTCATCGGCTGTGCCCATGGGCAGTCATTCCGAGGAGGTGGCCCTCCACACGCTGCTCAAGGCCCGCGGGAACTCGGCGGCAGCGGTATTGAATCTGCTGCAGACCCAGTCCGGCGCCTTCCAGATGAAGTGGAGCTCCCACGAGCTGGAGCAGTTCCTGCGAGGTCTGGAGAAGCATGGCAAGGACTTTGGCAAGATTGCGAATACCGTAAGAGTTCATTATTCTGCCTACTTGATTATTTATTATTAAAAAATCAATCATTTGTTTTTAGTTACTGACAAAATCCTTTGGAGAATGCGTGCAGATGTATTACTTCTGGAAGAAGCTGTGCGTGGACTACAAGGTGTCGCACCTGAAGATGGAACCCGTGGCCGTGGTGACGCCGCCCGTGGAGAAGCCCTATGTGTGCGAGATCCCCGACTGCTCAGCGGTAAGTTGTAGGCCTTGGATGCGACAGCATGTCCTCAGAACGAGCACGAAGCCACAGCTCTCTAACCCGCGACCCCGCCCCTTTGTCACCCCACAATCACAACGCCCCACCTCACCTCACCGGCTCTCTTTCCTTTTATTTTCTTTTTTGTACATAACCCTGCCTGCCTCCGAATGTAGAGCTTCAGTTCGAAAGCGGCACTGCACGGCCATGTCCGCATACACGCTTATGGCCGTAGTGCCAGCAGCAGCAACACCAACAACAACAATGGAAGCAACAGCATCAGTAACCAGAATGCGGTGGCAAATAGTGCCAGCAATAGTAACAGCAACAGCGGATACGTTTGTGCAACTCTCGCAAGTGCCAGCGGCCATAACCTCAACAACAATGCAACATCATCAGCAGCAGCAGCAACAGTTGCAACGTCTCATGCCATGAGCAACAGTGGCAACTGCAATCTTAATTCGAATAGCAACGCGACGACGGCGACAATCTTGGCCACTTCTAAGTTGGAATCGGGTATTGGTAACAGCAACACAAATGGCAATGGCAATGGCAACGTGAGCGGCACCACCAATATCCCGAATGCCAAGGACGGCGAATTCCCCTGCAAGGTGTGCGGCAAGTAAGATTCCCCCAAAGCAATTTCTACCACAATCCAAAACATGCCACAACACACTATCGTGCCGTTTCCAAGAAACAATTCGAAAAATCCGCAAGCGATTTGAGTGCCCGTATTGACTTGAGTTGAGATCGTAAAGCACGTTGTACCGTAAAATACATCCCCGAGTATCCGAGTATTTGGTTTCTAGATTTTGAGTTTTGCCAAAGTATTCCTCAGTTCCTTATAGTTTCCCCTTTCTTTTTGTTTGATTCAGTTTCCGCTATTTGCCACCCACTCTCTCTTTTACGTCTTTCTATGCTCCAAATATGTTTTGTAGACACTCCTTTGGATCTTTTGTTTCATTATTCGTATGTCAGTTTCGGACTTCTATGCCATTTAGTTAGCGTTTTCGTCAAGCGATATTAACTGTTGTTATTGTTGTTGTATTGTATTGTTCCATGATGCGAAACCCAAAAACAATTGAAAAAAAAAAAACCCAAAATCCAAATACCAAATCCAATACGAATTACGAATACAATCAATAAATCGAAATTGCAATTTTAAAGCGAAGAGTCACAACTCGCAAATAGACGTAACCGTAACTGATATCAGCATCACAAGCTCACACAAACGACGCGACTTAAATCGCCAGGCAGCCGCTGGCAAACCGCTCGGTAAGTAGAAAGCCTTCGTTTTCTGTTTTCTGTTTTCACTTTTCATTTTGTTTCAATTCAATTAGAAGTTCGAGCTTCGAGCTTTGAACTTCGAACCGATTTGAATTCAATTCGATTCGATATCCCTCCTTTGTTCTCACTGGACTCATTCTACTCGATCTCTGTTCTCTGATTTCGTGTTTAATTGTAATTTGATTATTTCCTTTTTTCGTAAACTAAAACTTAAACACTGCGCTAAATGCTTTCTGCATTTAAAAACTTTTGTAAATATTTTTTATTGACAATCCTACGCGAGGAAAGTTCACCTCCAAAGCCACTTCAATCCTCCATCTGTAAATTGGAAGCAGCCCGCCTACGGTGTGATCTATGTATGTATACTGGATCTGGCTATTAGTCTATGATTGGACCAAAAAAATATGATCACTCACCAGGGCGGCTGCGAAACTATAATCCTGCTATCATTAAAGCGCACACGAGTCTCTTAATTCTACCATTTCTCTTCCACAAAATATTACTATATATGTATTTTATTACTAATTTGATTTGGTTTTGTGTTCCTAAACATAACTCTCTATTTTCCATAGTTATTATTAACAACAAAGCAAATTTTAACTCCACACAAGGCTGAGTAAGAAGAAGTAAACCGACAACCAAATTGAAATCAAACCCAAGCTAAAAGTCTATTTCGTATCTCTGCATGCCCCTCTACTTACCACATTCTGCACGAGCTCTACCCAATTCAAAATATATATGATAATCGCTGACTACTCTATGTGCTTCACTATATCTAAATGTCCAATTAATCCGCCTAGCCTGCATCCTAGATGGTAGTGATCGGCGCTGCAGCCCTAGATTTGTGTATTCTCATGGTGCCTTGTCTTCTGCTCTTTTCTCCTGCCCAGAGTCTTCAATAAGGTGAAGAGTCGCAGTGCGCACATGAAAACCCATCGGGTCCAGGAGCCGGATCAGTCCGCCAAGCACCAGCAGCACCAGCAGCAACATCAAGCCAACGTCGCGACAGGATCTGGCCAGGGCACTCTCGTCTCGACGTCAGCGACATAGGAGCGAGGGACGGCGGATAGTCCAGTGGGCTGAAAGGACAACAACCTACACTAAGAACAAAAATCGATTGACAATCGCATTAAGCAAGCAGCAAGCATTGTTTACCACTGTTAGAATTTATGCTTAGACGAATTTGAGTCTAAAAATCAAAGTCACATGTACGTAGTAGTTAAAGGCATTTCTTCACTAGGTCTATCCTTTATCTCCCTCCCCAAAACTTTTCTGTCTCTCGGTCACTTTCACTCTAACTATCCTCTAAGTAGAAGACACTTCGACTCGCTGTAGGATGTAAGTCTAGCCAAGGATTGGTAAAAGTTCAAATTGAATTGTTATTGACTATTGTAGTAGGCAAGTGCAATATTTATGTTGACCTAATTCGAATACGAATACGAATACGGATACGAATATGTAAATGTAAATGTATACCCAACCGTTTTTTATATACACATAGTAGCCGTTTATTCTGCTCGACTCGACTGTAGGTGTAACTCTTTAACTAAATATTAATAACTGTAGCTAAAGCTAAAGCTAGAAAGCGAAATCCCGATCTATGATAAATATTAGTGCATAACTAACTGTTAACTACAAGTTTTTTCTACTCAAAAATACTCAAAAATCTCGTACATAGTTGCAACACACTACACTGATACTTTATTAGGTCGATAAATGTTTAGGGCATAAGAGAATCTCTATATATACATATATACATACATACATACTGGAGGGCATGCCTGCACAGGAGTACCATGTATGCGATATATGATTGTTGTTCTAGTTTTAACGACGCAAGTCACCAACTCAAAGTAGTTGAAGTTTTACTTAGATCGTATGTACTTATATACATAAATATATACCTACAAAACCCTACAAACTATTGTACTATGGCTTAAGAACCTGAAGCCCAAGGAAAAATCTAGTGAAATCAAGTGATATTGAGTGAGATCAAAATCGATTTTAGCTAAACGTGAAACCAAGTTCAACTCTAACACACAAAACACACACGCACACCTCTTGTAATTACATAATGAAGTTGAGACAAGTTTTAACTTTTAACGCAAAGATCTAGGCTGTAAGAAGTCCACTGTAAATAAGAGTATAGGTGACTACAACTAAACGATAAGGAAGGATTTCTTTCAAATTTCTCCAAAACGCATAAAAGACATTATTCTATTGATAATTCTAGATCCCCCAACCCAGTTCCCCACCCCCTCGAGTACACTAAACACACGATACGAGAACACTAAAGAGGCGACTGCCTTTGACATAGACAGTGCAGTTTTATATAGGCATATAGGATATACATAGTAGTTATATACAAGCATATATTAAATTAAATGGTACAACAGTAAATCTGCCAGTAATTTGAACAACAACAAGAATCACACGTTTTCCATTTGGACAGTGGGCGAATGTACTACAACAAATTGATCAATTGATTCAAAGTTTTTGAGGCCAGTGGTTTGAGCCGGGTGGTATATTATTGACAATGGCGTAAATTAATCTAGTTTAACGTAAACCAAAGCAAGCAAACCAAAACCAAAACCAAAACGAAAACCAAATTAAATATTCATGTTTAGTCTAATGTCTTCTGACCCCCTAACAAAAATTGTCCACTTGTCACTTGTCCCACAGACCCAGACATGGATGTGAAAAACTATTAGCAATTCTTATGGTTGTATTTGCCAGTTATCGTACAATACACTAAACACTAAGGTGTCAGGTGCTGTAAATAGCCAATTCAGATCACCACTCATCACCATACATTGGAAGGAGTCGGATAATAATGGCCATCTGGCCAGGCTTATTTTTGGCTTCATCTCCATCCCAAAGCGGCGCAATAACCATAACAATAGTCATAGATTTAGTTGACGGACAACACATGATTCATTCATATTTTTCGGTGTTATATACAATAAGTGTAAGCAGATATACGGACATAGATACAAACACAACTACAACTACAGCAACAGCAACAGCAAACCCACCACAAAGCACCTTCGGAGAACCCTTGATGAGGGCCTTTCACAGCCGTTCCAGGACTTTTTCAAAGACTTTCGCGTACAAGGATAGCTATTTTTGTACTGCACTCACTCTGACGAAACACAAGCCAAATGAAAACCCAAGTCCACCTAAGACATGAATATATATTTGTTGTGTGCATTTTCTCTACACGTCTCTCTCTAGTCTCAAATCCTCAGTCTTCCGTTTCCGTTTCCATTTCAGCTTCCGTTTTCACTCAAATTTCATCGAGCTATTCTGTTCCATTCTGTTCTATGCTCAAATGCCTTCAAGCGTAAGTCTTAAGTATTATTAAATAAAGTATCTACAAATGAGTGTTTATCGTTAAGTAAGTGTTCAAACTTAGGATTAAAGTTAGCTTAAGTTACATGTGCGTGCACTTTGTTGCTTTTCAAAAAAGTTTCCTAAAGACAAAGAAATGATAAATGTGAAGCTAAGTATCTGCTTAATAGTCTAGTCAAATGCAGTAGCTTTATCGCCTAATTTATTTGTATTTTATAATTTGTTTTAAGTTTCATTTACTGTGTCAACATGTTTATCGTTTACCAATTAAATGATTTCAACTGTTTCTTTTTTCATGCGATCTTGCGTTTTTATTTTTTGTCTGACAAGACCGCAACACAAAAACAAAGGGACAATCCGTGACATTGAGTGCGTTTTCCATTAAGTATTTAACTTTTAATCAACAACCGGACATAGATTACTTCAAGAGACATCTGCAGAACTCAGCGACAACGGCTCCTCCCCACTCACCTTATTCGAATACTCTGCGTTGTGATTGTTCATTAAGCGAATGTAAAGATAAACTGTATTTATGCAATACAAATACGTATATGAATATATAGCCTGTACATAAACCAAACGGCAGCCCATGCACGGCTGCACCTGCTCCATCAGAATCCAAACTAATTCTAGCTCAAGAATCATTATTATATACATTTTGCATTCCGATTCCATGACATTCCATACATAGATACGTAGGTGCATGGCGAGTGGCTCACTTTCACTCGGCATCTGTTTGCAATATTTTGTAAAACGTACGAATACACATACTACCATAAATATCATACCGAGTGTGGTAAGAACCGAATATTAATATTAGAAGACGAAACAGAATTACTTCGAAATACAATACAAAACCTTTTGAAATTGAAAACGATTGATAATAGCTATTAGACATATCAATTTTATTTAAAACCGAATCGGGAGATCCATTCAAATATATATATATATATATATATATATATATATATATATCTTATATGTGCATGTTTGCATTCCTGTTTAGCCATTAAGAGGACATTTAAATCGAGAACTCAGCCAGTGCAGAGCAAGCATTAGGGTGTAATCTAAAATAGGAGCTACAGTATCTTCTGCCAGGCACCACTTTTGAATCTTTGCTTTCTACGCGAAATCTCAGAGTATTTAGACTGAAGAGTAATAAAACAATACGAAATTATGAGATATTATTGCAACTTTCGATGCATTCCACACATATTTTTTGTTTCTGTGCCGAAATGGAAGAATAGATTACGATCCGAATCTGAATCTGACCTATAAATACGCTATGCATTGTGAGACAAACTTTACCGCTCAGTATTAATTCGAAAGGCCCGACCCTGCGATTTGGTGAAAGGGTGTCGGGCGGATCGGCCCTGCTATGATTAAGTACCATATACAAAGAACTACCATACACAAATCTACGATGTAAGTTTTAACTGTATAACGCAAATGAAGACACTTTTATAAAGATGCAAAACTGTTACTTTATGGCATTTAGTTGAGATGCTGTAACCTCTTGTTGAACGTAAATTGTACGTAGCATGTAAATCTATTTAACTCGCAATACGCAGACACATACACTCAAAAATATACCATATAATAATTATGAATGTATTTATATACAGTGCTAATATTAATATTCTGATATGAACGAATATTTTATGGTACATCTATATATGTACAGAAATAAGAGTAACGTAAATGTAAACGTAAATGTTTTCATGGTTGTAAACTGATGATCAAAATAGATGTAAACAATTTTAAATGCTTTTATTTGAACGCGGAATTACTTTGACTTTGCTTTACACTTTTTTGTACCTAATAATATTAAATTAAACAACAACGGCACGCAAATTGCATTTCTTTCAACGAAACCCGATAGCGGTATGGATAATCTAATTTGTTTTAAACTCATCGATTTTTTTGTAACTCACTTACGATCTCATAGACGATCTAATAAACGAGGAAGTGAAAACGAAATATTTTCTGAGAATAACTCACTTTGATAAAAGCGCAAAAAAAAAAAAAAAAAAAAACACAAATAAATGATCAGTGTAAACGATATTTGAAAACAAAAAACAAAAAAAAAATCATGAATATTCCCTCCAAATAATTTTTAAAAAATTATGTATTTGCTATAGAAGTCAAATCTCTGATAACTGTAATGGAATGAGGCAGATCGATGGGAAAGCGATCGGATGGATGAGATGGGACGCTGTCTATAAGGGAGGAATTATGTATTTAGCATGATGTTACCAGTTACATTAAACATAATTACAATTACAATGATTATTGTGTATTGCATGTGTATGTGAAATGTATGTAATTACCATGTAAACTCTCAAAACAAAAAAAAACATAAAAAACAAAAGGAAAATGAAAACGAGGAAAAAGAAAATTAAAAAGGATAAAAAAAAAAGAAAATGGAAACTATGGCACACTTTTGCCATTTAATAGTAGTCAATTCTTCAAACGCATTAGTATAAGTGTGAAGACAGCTGCTTTCACAGCAGGCCGCAGGATGTGGCGTATTGAGACGATGATGATGATGATATATGGACACTATTTTCTAAACGTATTACAACAATAATTTATGAATTTGTTGGTAATTTTATACATATATATACACAGTTACTTTTGTTAGCTAGCAAAACGACAACGACAACTTAGGTAGCGCCGAGGTAGATAAACTTTATGAATGTTGTACCCAAAACGCCCACGCCCCGAACACCCGCGAGAGCACACTGTACAGGCACGAACCTCACGGCCGGACAGACCGCCCAGATTTTCTGGGGGGTCGGTCCCCATATATCCTACCAAGCTAGTTAGGTCCGCGTCCCTCACGTTTTCTCCTCATAAACACTCCTACTAACAAACACACACACTCTCTCTCACACGCAACCACACACACACACACACTACTCACTAATTAGAGTCTCTGTTGGATTTGTTGTACTCTGCCATTTTTGGTGTGATATTCTATTGGTTGTGGCGGTCATTTTTAAGCCGTTTTACACATTGTTGCATTTCTACTAATCTACTAAACTGACCTAAACTGGGTCAAATCATGAGACAAAAACCAAAAACTAAAATGAAGTACATAAAAGTATTACAAAAACGGAAAATAAGAAATATATAACTTTTCAATTTCCTGTTGTTGTTTTCGTTATACACGTATATATTCGTAATGAGTTTTTGAATTCGTTTTTACTAACTATAACTGATTGCCAAACTTTGTTAACTATTTTAGTCCATACATACGTACATACATACTTTTAGGTTTAAGCACTTGTAATTTAATCGAACATGATTTGAGCAAATTTAATGAAAATGAACTAACTTACAAAAACACAAACGAAAATAAAGTGGTGGTCGTAACTAAGATGATTGTTTTTCATTGGGATTAGTTTTATTTTTTGTTTTGATGCCTTTCGTTATTGTTCAGATTTAGTAATGGTACTCCTCGGATAGGAAATGAAAAAAATTTTCGAAAAACCTAGGTATAAACAAGATAAAAGGACACCTGGGCGTATACGTAATATTTGAAACCATGCCTAGGTATTCGTAACGAAACGGGCACGCTTGCGATACGTGATATTTATAGCGTATGCACCTCGATTGATTTTAGGGAACTTTAGCCTCATGCATTTAACAAGATCCTGATCAAGGATATAAACATTATATGCGTCAAAAGTAACAAAAACCTCTGCAACGTAAAAAAAAACAAAGGATTTTTGTTTTTAGTCGAGACACGAACCGAAAAGCTTTTTAAATAAGAATTCTTCTCAATAATTTAGCAGCTGTACTGGTTTCTCTGACTTTCTCTCTGTGTTCTACTCTCTGTGCCCTTTTCGCATTGTCCTTCCTCTCACCTTCTGTCAATCTTATACACACACACATACATAAATTGCCTTTTGTCATTGTCCTTTTTGGAGTTTGCTTTTGCTTTCGCTTTCGCACTCGTTTATTTAGTTCAGTGTGTTCAGTTGCGATTCGGCTTCATATCCTGTCGCTGTCCTTTAGCGCTTGCCCAAGCCGTTTTAGTTTGAGGTTTTGAGTGCATTTGAGCGGCTGCAAATAAAAACAGAACTGTGTGTGCGCAAAAACAAACCATAAATTTTTGGATGTGGTCTTGTGAAAAACATATATAAACAATAAACTGTGCAGGATATAGGGCTTATATCCTTTAAACAACCGTCGCACCTAAGCTAACCGGCAAGGAGGAATATAATTATTTGACTCTTCATCGGGGTGTGCATTTGCACTGAACGGCTTCAACATTAACTACTCAAAGTACCACCACAACGCTATGTCCCTTTCGGCCATAGCCAAGGTAAGAAAATCGGATGGATGGCGGACGGATGTGAATCCCAGCCAGGCCAGGCAGCGTCATTGGCGCCCTGGTTAGCAATTGGCCGTTGGTAGTTGGCAAAAGTCCATTCCATTCCCTCAATAATCACTCATACCCCGCGGCCAGCAGCAATCTCTGACTTCAGTTTTTTGGTCAGGGCTTCACTCATACCCCTCCGGCTACATCTAAAATTCGATTGTGCGCAGAACCCAGAGCTTTCCTCCCTCGCGTACACATATACGACAAAGTTTCGCTAACAGGGTTGTCGAACGGCCCACTTCCTGGGTGTAAAATGATACTGGTGTATTGCAAAGGGACGAAATTTGGCAAGGATTCGAGGAAGTGGCAACCCTGCAGCAGGCTTTTGACTCAAACTCCGAACACAGGACTCAACTTGCAACCCCTAACAATAAAAAGCACACCCTCTGCCAAACTTCTGAGCCAATTCTCTCCGGCTCTTGAGCAGGGGTCTTCGGTGTCCTTGGCGCTGCCTTCGCGCTTCGCTCAGGACAACGACAACTTTATTAAGGTTAATGCCCCTAGCCGACCTTGGGGTGCGACACACATCGGGACTTCGGGGCTCGGGATCTACCGCGCCTCGGACCCAGTCGGACCCCACGGTTCGGGCCTCACTTTCCCATGGGTTCATTGAACTTTCAGGGAACTTATTATGCTTTCCATGTACACATGTGGCCGATGTGGACAATGTGGCCGAGGAGGCCGATGTGGGTGGCCGCCGCCGATAGGCTCTGCTGGGTTGATTGGCCATGCTAGGCCGGAACAGTCGGCCATATCCGATGTGTGTATATCATTTTAGGGCTCGTCCTCGTCCTCGGTAGCGGCCATTGCCACTCGCCGCACCCCACCATTTCCATACCCTTCCCTCGGCTCCACTGTTGCTCTGCAGCTGTTGTCGGGCGCTATTTTTGGTGCAAGTCGAACTTGACGCTGTGCTTTTTGTCGGCCGGCCCATCAGTCTGTCTCCAGCTCTGCTCCTGTCTGCACACCATGAATCATGTGGGTATCCACAGTACTGGGTATACACATATATATTTATCGGAATCTGAGAAAATCTGTCTTATCTGTGAATGGCAAAGTGATAAGTGCGTAATTGAGGGCTCTTGTTTATCGCGCCACCGACTAACTAAAAACAAATGCAAATGATAAAACCAGTTTGACTAGATGAGAACTTCAGATTTCAGAAAAATAGTAGTGGCTTGTTTTCTGTCTCGTGTTTTGCTGGCAACTCGTTATCAGTGGGCACAACCTGTTCTGTGCAAATTAGAATAAATAGATTTCGTAATAGAGTTTGTGGGCCGGACCCAGTCATTTGGCCGACGGTTATGGTTGTGTTAAAATGTCTACTAATCCAAATTCCTCCGTTTCCGATTCCCCCACCGACGCACAGCCAATACTCTACTCGTATTGGCGCAGCTCGTGCTCCTGGCGCGTGCGCATTGCGATGAACCTGAAGGAGATACCCTACGACATCAAGCCGATCAGTCTGATCAAGTCCGGTGGCGAGCAGCATTGTAATGAGTATCGCGAAGTGAATCCCATGGAGCAGGTTCCGGCCTTACAGATTGGTGGGTATTTACTAATAATATCTTATTGAGAAACTTTCATAATACTTATATATGTATATGGAATAGATGGACACACCCTCATTGAATCGGTGGCCATTATGCATTACCTCGAGGAGACTCGTCCGCAACGACCACTCTTGCCACAGGACGTCCACAAGCGGGCCAAGGTGCGCGAGATCGTGGAGATCATTTGCTCTGGCATCCAGCCTCTTCAGAACCTCATCGTTCTCATCCACGTGGGCGAGGAGAAGAAGAAGGAGTGGGCCCAGCACTGGATCACACGGGGCTTCCGGGCAGTGGAGAAGGCGTTGTCTACCTCGGCTGGAAAATACTGTGTTGGGGATGAGATCTCCATGGCCGATTGCTGCCTCGTACCTCAGGTGTTCAATGCCAGAAGGTAAAACCAAAACATTTATACGGATAACTATTATTTAAAAAATTGTCTTCAAACTCTTAGATTCCACGTGGACTTGCGTCCCTATCCCATCATACTGCGCATCGACCGCGAACTGGAGAGCAATCCGGCGTTCCGAGCCGCCCACCCCTCCAATCAACCGGACTGTCCGCCGGAGCTGCCCAACAAATAGAATTTTCCGACGCCAACTGCAAAGCGCCGTAAAACGAAAAAGTGAATTGCAGTTCGACACCGAAGACAGGACAAACTAAAAACTTAACTCTGATCAGTGGGCAGGATGCGTGTGGAGGACTAGGAACGGGATGGAAAATGTGGCTAAGCTGGCGAGGATTCTATTAAGCAGAAACAGTCGGATGTGATTTATAAAAATTGCTAACAGCATTTAAAAACATAAACATATGCATAAATGCATAAAAATACTATCTATAGTATAACGAAATTCCATTCATGAAATTCAAATAAGAAGCTTCGATCGTGAAATTCTCAAAAAAAAAAACGGAACAAAAACTTTTGAATAATAAATTCTTCGAATTCCCTTAGTTTGTCATTGTGAACATGATCTAAAAGATGAACTCATATATATTAAATGTAACTTATTTTTATGCATTTTATTTAGGCTAACAAAAACATAACAAATTCAAGAAAAACTCATGACGAAAAGCAAAATTCAATTCAGGGATCTAAATACAAAAGTATAAAAAGTTTAAAAACTAAAAACCAAATCAAGTGCACATGAGTGCGGTTGAAAACTATCGAAAATATACAAATCTATGTATAAGTACTTTATGTCAAAGTTGGGCAAATGCTAAACAAATCGTTCGCAAAGTACAAAACGTCAGTCAACAAATATGAAACAAATACCAACAGACAAACTATACATTAAATCGAATAACTCATAAGTAATTTACAAAGAACTATTCAACCGATGGGTTGGAGCACCTATTTAATGGCTCTGAATGTAGCAATGCCTCTTTGATACCACTCAAAAAAGTAACTAAAAGTAATCAATTATTTCTCTCAAACTCAATGCACATAGACGAATGATATAAAGCCAACAAATTAAGTGCACCCTAATTTTAATAGCAAGTTGATGTAAATTGAATAGTGAGGATTTGTTCACAACCCTTGTACGAGTAGTTGTAAGCCTGCCATTGACAAGACCATACTTACTGTCCTGTATGAAAGTACAATGCCAGAATCGGACTCAAAATCGAAGGACGAACGCCGATAGTCACATCATACAAGAATATATATAGAAAGAGCTGCGCATTTTCGCATACGAAACCAAACGAAAACCAAATTGAATACGAAACCAACTAATATGCATAAATTCCGAAATATTGTAACAGTTCCATACATAATTAATAAATAAACTTCAACTAAAAAATGGAATTTTATATATCATTTATTAAGTAACTAAACTAATGTTATATATAATTGAAACTATATATTTTTTGTCTACAGATTCTACATCACCTTTTTCAAAAACGTTGCCTACTTATGGGAGCCGGTGGAAACTAAAAGCTCATATCGATAGTTATTGTTTCTAATCAGACCAGCTGTAAAGTACGTACTATCACTATTAATTAATATCAGTGGCTTTGCTGCAGAGAAATGGCTGCTCTTAGACAATTTGGCCTCAAGGCTCTTCAATTGCCACAAATTTGTAAGCCTTTCGGATCCATCACCCTGATTCGAAACTTGTCACAAGAGGCTACTAAACCAGTACTGTATTCCTTTTGGAGTAGTTCATGTTCTTGGCGTGTCCGCATAGCTTTGACCTTGAAGGACATACATTATGAAATAAGAGCAACTGACTTGCTCAAGGAGAAAAAGGATCATGTCTATACGGAGGAGTACTTAAAAATAAATCCCATGCAAACTGTTCCGGCTTTGTACATTGGTAGGTGACAATGACTATGAAACAAAACCGGGAATGATTTGTTTATTCAATAACACCAATAGATGGAAACACCCTTTGTGATTCGGTGGCCATAATGCATTACTTGGAGGAAACTCGCCCACAGGCCGCTTTGTTACCCCAAGATGCAGTTAAAAGGGCCAAAGTCCGGGAAATAGTGGAGCTTGTTTGCTCGGCCATCCAGCCATTGCAGAATCGATTGGTCCTGGAAACCATCGGGAAGGATAAAAGCTTGGACTGGGCTCAGCATTGGATATCGCGAGGATTTCGGGGCCTGGAGAGAGTGCTTGCCCAGTCGGCGGGGAAATTCTGCGTGGGAGATGAGATTTCCATGGCTGATGTCTGCCTTGTGCCCCAGGTCTTTAATGCCATTAGATACAAAACTGACTTGACACCATATCCAACAATTGTCAGACTAAACCAAGAGCTCCTGAAACTGGAATCCTTTAAGTCGTCGCATCCTTACGTACAGCCCGATTGTCCCCCAAAGCTTGCTAAGAAAGCCTAATCAATGTGTTAACTACCATTTTATTGCATTTAGTTGATTTTAAGAGTAAATAAACCCCAATATTTTGATAACCCAAAACCAGTTGAAGAGAAACTCTATTGAATTATAATATAATTTTTATTAGTTTCGTCATTTTTATATAATCGTTCTTAAATGTGTAATGTGTAATTCACGTAATTCATTTATGTACCGTCCTAACTTTGCATTTATAATTCTCCATCCTATCCTGGATGCGGATGTGGATGCGGATCTTTGTATTGTATCTGTGTATGTACTTAATATGCTTTGTTGGCGTTCCGGTTTGGAGTGAGTCAGTGAATGGGTGTCCTGGTGTCTGCATGTGAATATATGTATGTATTCAACAAATTTTA
Source organism: Drosophila varians (assembly GCA_018150405.1). Lineage (NCBI taxonomy): Eukaryota > Metazoa > Arthropoda > Insecta > Diptera > Drosophilidae > Drosophila > Drosophila varians. The sequence continues at coordinate 14,856,995 of JAECWK010000015.1, read as the reverse complement.
CTATAATTACTATTACATACAGATGCGTCAGACGCATTTCATAACGTTACCATTACATTCGATATACATGCATGATCTGTACTGTATCTAACATCGGTTCCGATCGATTGCCTACCTAGCTTAGCTTTCATTTTATTGTTGGCCATTTTAGTTAGCCATTTACCATAAAGTTCTAGTCGCAATCTGCATCCTTTTTGTGTTCGAGTATGATTCATTTAGGGTTATATAGCTATGTATATATATATATATATATATGTAGAGAGGAGTAACTGTTTTGCATACTTTTTTCTTTCGCAATTGTACAAGTTTTCTTATCGTTTTAATTTTTTTTTTTTTGTTTGTTTAATTGCAAAAATTATGTTTTCGATTTGTTAAAACTTGAATGAGCTACTTTTAAAGAATCTTCTTGTAGGGATACTTTTTGATTTAATTGTTTTAGTATTTCGCTAGACTATTTCTGGTATTTACTATCTTTTGGATTTGCATTTATTTGGTTTTCCGAATCTATGCTTTGTAAAATGAAATTGGGAAATAAAAAAGTCTACTCTATTCCATGGCTATGTGTGGATGATCTTTTATTGCGATTTCAAATGCTAAATGAATAATTCTATAAAATCGTTTGCATTGCTAGTTGATTCTTTAAAAAACTTCAATTGATTATACTTTGTAAATAGATCATAACTAAATATCGTTGATTTCATTTTGCCTTTAGTTCGTATTATCATTTCATTCAACAAGGACCTCGCACTTCTCGTTAACTGGGAATCATTTGCTCTCAAAAAGGGATTTGTTTTGCTAAAATTTTATTTAAATATTTTGCTATAAGTATAAGTAAAACTTGTTTCTCATCGCCATGTTATCGCTACTTAAACACATAATTTCCTACATGTCCTTGTCCGGATTTAAGTCCAGAATGGCCGCCGCAAATCGAATGGCCTGGATTTTGGATTTGATCGCGGTTTGCGGTTTTAAGCTTTCGGTTGGAGCCCTCATGTGTTCGCACCTAGGTTAATAATATTACATTTTCTCTGCCTAAATAGGCTGCATTGTATTTACATACATTTTAAATACTCTATATACGTTTTATCTGTTTACATTTTCCGACTTTATTTCTCATTTTGTCATTATTATTATCACAGTCAAATCATAAAAGATTTAGTACTTTTACTTTTGAATGAGTTTCCATGATGTTTGGTTGTTTGCTAAATGTTCCGGCCATCCCCAATGACCATCGATCAATGTCGAATTCACAAATTTGCTTCGATATTCATTTATTTTTCTAAATATGTAACTATTGAGAGATCGAAAAAGGTTGCTTGCTGTTCGTTACTTCTAATAGTGCGCAACGAAATTTTTGACATTGAGTGAAGAGTGTGCTAGTGTTGCCGAAATATCCTGGTTTTTCTTGATTTATTGACTCCTCCTCCTAAGAAACGTTCAGAAATCCGCAAAGTAATATATTGATTAAATTAGTTTATTTAGAGCGTCGGCTATGATTAGATCTAATCGTATGTGTAAAATAAATCCTACATGTTGAGCGAAATGTTGGACTTCTGAGGACCTGCGGCTGATATTGGCCAGGCAATAATATCTATTTAACTTTTGTTTTTGTTTGTTTTATTTTCTTCTAAGGTACTCACGTATGCAACTTCGTCATAGGTTAGTTTGGTTGACAATTGAGAAAAGTTTCTATTTGGAGAATATTCGATTTCTTTTTTTATTTATTTTTTTTTTTTTTGTATGATTAATTCTTGATGACCTATTTGTACACTGAATCATTCTTCGTCCTTCCTTCAGATCTCTTCTCGGTGTCTGTGATGCCATTTCATGCGCTATTTCTTAGGCTACGATCATTTAACGATATTATATCTACTGTTTTCCCAGATACTGCACATTATCTAATGTCATTATTATTGTTTGTTTAAAAATTTTTAGGCTACTATACAACTTGTTTGATGTAGACCATGTGCCGAATGAACTGTGCCGAAGTGGAAACGAAGTTAAACTAAGTAAATAAATAGTTTGGGGGCTCATGCCGGGCTGCACTTTTCGATCCTTTCGATCGGGAAGGTGAGGCCCTGCACGACCCTTTCGGGTTCTCCGAGTTCTTTGTTTCAATCGTTAAACCGTTTTATTTGCTTGAATTAATTAATATTAATTTTATTTATCACACTAACGACTACTTTTTTATACTTTTACTTTTAGTGTATGCGTATATATATATATGTATATATATATATATATATATATATATATATGTATGTATGTATATATAGTTTTTAATATTTTACTAATGTTGTATGCTTCTGCTGTGGTTGCTGAATGAACTTCTCCGGATCCGGTTCGACTCGCTGCCAATCCGATAGATCTATACATACAATGCTATAATGAGGTTATATAATGATTCAGTTAGTCCTTCGATCCTGCCGTCGCATCATAACAAGCAATGCAATTGCTTTCAAACATTATTTCTGATCTGCTCGACTTCAAGGTGTGTGTTTCGATTTAATATATGCGTACATACAAGTATTATGTTTATGGGCGTGTGTGTACATTTATATATAATGCATACGCATCCGTAATGTTTAATTGTTCTAATAACAGTGTGGGTGGCAACGCATAACAAAATTATAATTAAAGTTTCTCTTTCATCCATCCATCTTTCCGTTTCATCGTTTTCATCTTTTCTTTTGCTTTAAGAGTATGTCTCTATGTAATATTTGTTTGTATGTCCTATACGAGATTTGATTGATAAATTGAACTCCTCCTTACATATTTGTATTTTAGCAAATTACGGATTTTTAAGAGCAAACTCTCGCTACATCTTATTGTGTTTGTTTTCCTTTCATTTGTTGGTTTGGTTTTCCATTAATGCTCAAAGTCGAATTCGAATTACTTTAGATATATTTATGTACTGTATGTATATATTTTAATAAAAGTTGCTTGTATGCTTACTACTTTAACACTAATAGACTCTGTCGTTGAAATAACATCTGTATTACTTTCCTCTACCGTCATACACATCCTTCCTATTAAATTCTCTCTCTCTCTCTCTCTTTCTTTCTATTGTTATTGTTATAGATGCCTTTCAATAATGATTTAATTTAATAAAACCTCTGATGAAGAAACTCAATGCGCACGTCTATCCAAAGATTCCTAGTTTCATGTGATTGCTGTGGTAAGTTGGTGTGGTAAGTTGAAAAAGGGCGGTTCTGGGGTTTTGTGGCGACTTTGGGGGCATGAGTTGGCATGACAAATGTGTCTGATAAGTGGGTCGAGTGCTTGGCATTACGGTTTTGTGGATGGTAAGCACAAAGCAATCATGCAGCCGATTGGTGCAACTTGGATTTAGCCAGACTGCGCTAAGACCGCCTACTAACTTAGTGGGGCGGCGTTTTATGGCGAGAAGCTTCAATTTGTACAGCAAATAACAAACGCATTTAAACAATAAAATTCAAACAAGCATAAACACGTCGAAAGCGGGTCGCAGGACATCCGAATCCTGTGACCTGCGTCGCATACCTTCCAAATAGTTCCCTTCTTTCGTCACACGCTCGGAAGTGCTCGGAAGTGACAGTCGTCGGTTCGGTTGGATCACAAATCGGACAATTTAATTGGAGAAACAGAGTGAAAATTGGCAAAAGGACGTTTGTTTTTTGACCGAATACGTATGCATATGGAGTGGGGAGTTGGACATGTGGTCCCTGGAATATCCTGGACTGCCCATGCATCGATGAATTGAGAACTTGATTTCGGGGAGATTTGGCTTTTCAAGTAAAGCTTTTCATTTCTCTTAGTTGTCTCATTAAAAAATTAATTATTTAATAATTAATTTCAAGTATCTTTTGACTTCTCTTATTTTTTGTTTAATAAATATATTTTTTCTTTGTTTTGTTGTTTTTTAAATACATATCACAGATCCAGTACAAATATAAGTATATATATATTTGTGTTTATTTCCTCCTTCCTTCCTCTACTATGTTTAGTTATTTTATATAAAACTCATATCTTTAACATAACTCAGTGAGCACGCGCATATGATACTGATATTTAGTACGAATGTGTGAATGTATGGGTGGTGTGATTCTATGTGTGTGTCTGTGTGTATGTGTGTGTTTGTGTGGTAGTAGGTGTATCAATAAAGTGGGTGGTGCGGGGCGAGATGGGGGCAAAATAGAGTTTGTGCTTCGATTCTGAATGGCCTGACAGATTTCTTTCATTTTGACGCAAGGCGAAGAAGACGAAATGTCATTTGTTGTTGGATAGGTAGGTTGATTGGTTGACTGATTGATTGATTGATTGATTGATTGACTGACTGACTGATTGGTTGGTGGACGAAAGGGGGATCTGTGTATTTATGCTTGTTATGATTTTGGTTGTTTCTGTTTGTTAAGCTACGTTGCATCATTATTCTGGAATTCTGCTTTCCTTTGCCTGGAATACTTCCTAGCTTAGACGGTCTATTGCATTTGCTTTATTGCATTATCTTTTTAGAATATATTCTACGTTCTGCCGATGACACTGTTCATTTTTCTGACTCCTCATTGTGGTGATTGATTGTTAAGCAAAAAATTTAAATAAAATACCAACATCGTTTCATCATCATTCCTTCCCCTTACGTTTTCGATTTGTTTCTTTTGGATGTTAATGCATATTTCAAGGCACACTAGCATTTACGACTGTACTTTCAAATTTACTTTCATTTTGTTTCCGTTTTTTGTTTTCTCTTTTTTGTTTGCTTATTGATTTGGTTCGTATTATAATTCTCTCTCTTTTGTTTTTCATTTGATTTAATATTTTTAATCGTATTATATAAATATTGCACAAATAAGAACAATTGTAGGTAAGTTTTAACAACAATAGCAAAAATTAATAAGAACAACTTGTAACTTAAATATAGAGGCTTAGCTTAGGATTGGTTGCTGTTGTTTTTTGTTTTTTCTTTCTTGTTTTTAGCTTGTTTTTTGTTTATAATTTCTCTGTCGCTACATTGATGAGCGTTCTCAGTGATTGAACTGAAGTTGAATCTGATTGAAATCGATCTGAGCAAAGAAGTGGTTGATTGACTGACTGGTTGTTGAGTTTTGATATTTTGATATTGTTCATGATAATGTTGTAGACTGGTTTTTTTTTCTTGGTGGGGATACGTTTTTGGGTGTTAGTGGTGGTGCGGCGCTTGTGAGCTATGGTTGAATGGTGGTTGTGGTGGGTGTTGGATGCGCAGGACGCTTCAAATTAAACACGAAATAAACGTTGCAGGTTTTCATTGTTTTGTAATCAATTTTTATTGAAATTTTGTTTCATCTTTGTTTATTAATCAAAAAGAAATGTTAAACTTAATTATGTGTAAGGAATAAAGTAAATAAGAAAATGTTCATTACAAGTAAGGCATTTCTCTCTTTTTGTAAGGTGATCGTGGGTTCGTATGGGTATTCTTGTCTTTGCGTAATATGATGAATAATATGAACAAAGGAAATTTTTAAATGTGATGTTAACATCTTTTGTCTTTACATTGCGTTTCTAGATAGATATGTACATAGAATTTGTTGTGAAATGTTTGTTGAAAATGTTTAATAATTGCACAATACTTAAAATTAACAAGAGAATTTGTTTGGTGGATCATTCCTTTCTGACGTATGAAGAAACCCCTAAATGAATGCGTCAATATGAATATTTTACAAAGAATTATTTAATTTTTTTTTTGTGGTTGTGTATTTTCACTATAAAGATATTGTGATGCATTAAGTGACAGAAAATGTAAGACTTAAAATTAGTATGTAAGAAACAAATGTGCTAAATTTACCAAAGGAAATGTAGTTAACGAACGCAAAATGACAAAAAAATAATTGGTGCAATTCTCTAACTGGCAACTAATAAATCGCAGTGTTTATTTATTTTGTATTTTTTTTTTTTTTTTTTTTGTTTTGTATAAATATAAATAAAACAAAAGTTATAAGGAGTAACAAATCGGGAGCACAAAATCAAAACCAAAAGGAGACTCACGTGCGCGCGCAACACATTAACACCACTCGATCCGACAGGATCGTCTTTAAAACTAAACAACATTATCATGGTCAACATCAACTGGTTTGGAAGGTTTGGAAAGTGTTCATATACATAGAGGTCGGGCTATGGAACCGGAGGGTGAATATATTAACAGCGATAAGCAATAGTTATGAAAAGGGGGCCAACAACATATAAAAACAGAAAACGGTAACGAAAGTACATAAAATGTCAACAAAGTCACTATATTTTGCTGTAGTATCTTTTTCATTTTCACTAGCCTGTCAGCAATTGTTGGGATTATCCTTTTTTTTTTTTTTTTTTTTTTTTGTTTTTGGATTAATATAGCATTTGGGTGCGTTTCTTATTGGTTTTCTTGTTGCTGTGTGGGTGGGTGGTATTTGTAAAATATTTACCTTATTTCGAGAGTAAGAATCATCTGAAGTTTTCACTGAAAACGCTCGATCATTGCACAGATTTTCAGATTTTTGAATCGATTTTTCGATTTAGCTCAACATAATTGCTAATATTTAATGTGTTTATGTGTGTGTTTAGGTGTAGTTGTTGGGGTGGCATATGCACATATATATATGTATATATGTATATGTATAGGCATGTGGGTAGATAATATATGTATATGTTTAAACAAGACTCAACAACTGTGTACATATACATATGTACAATATACATATACATATATGCCCCATGTATCTTATAGGTTTGTCGGAAGTACCAAAAACAAAACACGCAACGCAAACATACGCATCACAAACAAAAACCCAAACAGTTTTCCTTTGCATCTAAATAACTGGCAATAACTAACTTTCATTTTTCAATTTTCAATTTTAGGCTGTTTTCGAGTGTGACAAACAAATGCAACCATTTATATAATAGAAGGTAGTAGGTAGTACATAGTATTATACAATTTTAACTATTTTTTCATCTCGTATTTGTGTTACTTTTTTTTTTTTAAATGTATCTTTAAAAGGGCGTTAGTTAAAGCAAATTTCTTGAGTTGAAGGCCTTGAACAGTTTACTCATAAAGTGTAATGGGAGTTTTTGCAATACATAATAATTATTTATTAATCTCTTAACCTTTAGCTGCACGCATAACAATTGGTGTTATCCCTTCATCTCAATTAAATATCTCTTTTAAAATTTTCTCTTTCTTTTTTTTTTGTTTATGTTTAAGAAATTAACAAATGTTTAGACAAAAAAGTTGCTTATGTAGGGAGATTTTGTAGGGTTGTTTGGTTGTTGTTGTTTTGCTTTTTTTGCCTGCTTGTTGTTCTGTTAGATTTGCTTTGATTTGTTGATTTTTATACTTGGATATTAATTCACAACAGTGGTTAATGGAATTTGTCGCGCCCTCTTTGTCTCCTCGTCGTTGATTTTCTGTTCAATTAGATATTGCGCTTTGGCAATGGCACTCGGCTGACCAGTTATGGTTACAATGCGATTTCTAGTGCCAGGTGCGAATATGCCCTTTTTGGAAATTTGCACATTTGCGCCAGAAACATGTTGAATTTCAACTAAACTACGACCGTTCGGACCTGGAATATTTGCATCAGATTTATGTTATTACTCTTTCATAATAATAAAATGACAAATAAGTATGGGTAGGTAGTATATATAGTGTTATATATAGATATGGATATTGGTATAATTATATATTATGTGTGTGCATGTATAGCAGGCCCACAGACCTATTCGATCGAATCGAATCGGGCCAAAAAATAAAAATAAACCAAAGAAACGAAAATCAATAGCCATTTCAATATGCTGTGGGGGGTGGTCAAAGTGCCTAACCTAATGACCTAACGACCTAACAACTGACACTGAGGTATAACTGCGCAACAACGAAAATGTAAATCCAACAATGTAATATTATTTTACGCATGGTTACCCAAAAATAAATTGCACTAGCCGACTGGACTGGTTGTGCCCAGCTTCACGTAAGTATATGAATAAGACACAAATTCGTCGTTATGATTAATCATTAATCATTAAGAAATGGGAAATGTGAAAGTTTCAACCTACAACCTACCGCTAAACGTACTGTCTACTTGTTCACTTAAAACATATTCTATCGGATGTTTCCTTTCCGGATGCTTGCTGCTGCTCCTGTGCGAATTTTCAGTGGGGTGCTGAGCTGTTTTTGGATTTAACTGGAATTGCATGGGGATCATGGACTCATGGGCTGGCGGATGTGTGAGAGGCAAGAACTTGACTAGAAATTTCGCTAAAGTTTCAATGAATTGGAATAGGAAACTGCCATTTGAGAATGTATATTTCGGAATGTATCGTATGCAAGGAATAGAGTAACTACCTAGATCCTTCGCTCTCTATGGAATGAAATCTGGAATGAAGCGCCTGCCTTCGGTTTGGCTATCTCTCTACGTCTAAGATAACTATGGCAAATTAAAAATGTGCGATGCTTGTGCTATGGGGAAACGTAAATGTAAACGGTTGCGGGAACTCTTCTGCCTTCTGGACTTTTTTCTCAGCTTCTCGGAGGGGCTAGGGGTTTGGGGATTGTTTACTAAAGGAAAGCGGGGGTACTTTTTTTTTGGGAGGGGGGAAAGAAATTGCGGTGTTGTTGGTTCTCTGTTGGTTGCTGTTTTTTTTTTTTTTTTTTTTTTTTCTGCAATTTAGTAGGGATAATAGTAAGGGCGCGCACCTAGAATAGCGCCGATAATCACTTCCGGCACCTCGACGTTCTTCGAGTCCTTGGAACTCAGGTCACCCGGGGTGGGGCTCTTGCTGAGTCCGCCCAGCTGTGCCGTGGTCGCCGTGCCCGTGGCGGCCGTCAGCCCGAAGCTGTTGTTGTTCAACGAAACAGGCGTTGTGGCCGGCGCCGTGGCCGAGCCCAGATGGCGGAATGGATCGAATTGGACCGCAGCAGCGTCCAGTTGCGTCTGCGTTGGTCGGGTCGCGGCAGCGGCAGCGGCCGCTGCTGCGGCATACTGCTCCAGGTTCACCTGGCCGACGGCCCCGAACACGTTGCTGGCGGTGGCCGCGGATGCGGCGGCCGCAGTCTGCTGGTCCAGTGTCGTTACCCCAAGGAAATTTCCCAGCGTCGAGTGGGCACCGTTGGTGTGCGGCACTCCCACGCCCATGGCCAGAACGCCGTACTTGGCCAGCACGCCCAAGGCGGCGCAGACTTCAGTGGTGACGGTCTCCGAGTAGCCAGAGCCGCGCATGGCAACCTGTGAACACAATGAATATCAAATGTTAAGTATACGACATGTGGGCAATAAACGTACAAAACACATTTGCTTTGCTTACCTTAATATGCTCAAGAAGTTGGGTGGCAACCGCTAGATTGGGCGCCGGATTGGGGGCGCCCAAGTTGATAGACAAGTTGATGCCGGTGCCGTTGACTAGCAGGCTGGCAGCAGAGCTGGTGCCGCCGATCGTTGTGCCCAGCGTGGAGTTGAGCGAGGCGGTGCTCGAGTTAATGGCATTCTGGTTGGTGGCATACGGAGAACCGGTCGGATTGAAGTTGGCCACCGGACCACTGACATCCGCGTACGAGACGTTAAGGCAGGTGCCCGACTGCGGATCCTCGACAATCTTCGAGAGAATCATTTTGCAGGCGTTCTTGTTGTTCTCCTTGTCGCCAATGATGGTGATGCAGCGCTCCTGCAGCGATACATCCTTGGGCTTCTGCGAGATCTGGACATAGGAGCCGCTCTCCTCCTTAATTTGTTTAATGAAGGCACCTCCCTTGCCGATTATCATGCCGGCAGTCGAATTGGGCACCAGGATCTTAACTTGCTTGTCGCGCTCCTGGGTCTGTTTCGACTCGGCATCGATAATCTTTGTGGTTAGGTCCGGCTTCTCACGGATTTTGTCCATGATGAAGTCCAAAACGAACATGATGGCCTCGGTGGAACCGGTAATCAGGCACACACGTTCAGTAGTGCCTGAAAAATTGGACAATAATGGATGAGTTAAAGAGTCTGACAAGGATAATTTATATAACTTACCCGGGTAGAAGTCATGGGATTTTGACATCTTAACCCTAGCACCCGTCTCCTTCTGCAGGGAGGCGATCGTCTCGCCCCCTTTGCCAATGATGGCCCCGGAGGCCACCGCGGGCACCAATATTTTCATGTGATACGTTGTCTCGCCTGCAAGCATAAAATCGAAACGGGTTCACAGAGCGACCGATGGATTAGTCTTGGGGGGTCTTCTTTTCGGAATTGAATTTGATTGGTTTTGTCAATAGATTAAAGGTTCTTGTACTGGTTAGTCTTTGCCCTTGGCGTTTGCATACAATCTAGTTTTGGTTATTGTTATTGTTAGTTGGATATCTAGTTTAGTATCTAGCATTATACTATAGCCCATACAATAGGTTACAAATTAAAAATAATAACAGCATTTCAGCAGTTTCGATCGCTTGTTCGTTCGGCTGGGCGCTCGCAACGACATAGAGATCTACTTGGTGCTAAGTTTGGTTTTAGTTTCAAATACAGATTGAGTTTTAGTTGGTTTTTTTATCACATGGTTTCTCTTTTTTTTTTTTTGTTGTTTTTTTTGGGCATGGACAGGTGGGCGAGCAGTTGGTTATGTGGTGCAGGCGTGGTGTTCGACTGTTGTCTGTTTTTGTGGGTTGCTTTGGCTGTTGTCATGAGAGAGATATGCGCTCGGATGAGATGGAACAGACAAAATGCTGGCGACACACGAAACACATGAAACGTAGACCGTTTTCAACTCCGCCGGAGGAAGGTCAGCAGCATGGCCAAGAAAAACGAGTCCCACCAATTTACCAGAGACATTCTTTGACCCTCTGGGGGGCAGCTCGCAATGGCGAAACGAGAAAATTACGAACGAATAACAAAGTTTTTGTGAAAAATGTAAGTCAAAGAAATAAGTTGGTCTTAGGTTCGAAGGTTAATGTGCTCGGCTGCAGTGGCTGTCCGGTCAAGAGTCGGGTCAAAATCAGTTGGCGTCCGTTGGCAATCCAAAGTCAAGCTCAAAGCGGGCTCGCAACCGAAATGGGAAACCAAAAGGCGGCTAAACAGACAGAAAGATGCAGAAAACGATAGATAGATAGATGGAGAGTCTAACGCTTTTGGAGCTTTGCTTAGTAATCGTTTAGTTAGTCGATCTTTTTGGCTAGACAAAGATGGATTTAATGGTATTTAATGAAAGTGTGACAAAGCTTACCATGATGAATATGATTATTGTTATTATTTTCAATTTCAACCTCAATTCCAGAACAAACTGACTCACCTGAAACGGGAAGAGAAAAACAGAAATACAGATTATAAGTTTGGGATTGTACATATGGTATATTGGCAGTGGTATGGTCAGAGCGAACACGTCAATTACACAACTAGGTGATGTAAGATGTCGGTAGCAAAGAGGTTCGATTTGAATGAACGACACCGACTCATGGATGCAGTGGAGCCGCTGACGATGGTCGGATGGGAGCGCAGTATGGAATGATATCATCTTCGCCTCGGCCAGGTCCCGCTGTACGTCATACAGCTTCAAGTCACCAGCCATGGCCGGGCCAGTAAACAAACAAATTTCAATTAATAAAATGTGTCAAGCGGAGACGCTCTATTACACAAATGCAGCAGCAGTGGCGGCAAATGCAACAACAGAATGATCTAAGCGCGTTGCACCTGACTGGTTTGTAGTTCTGTCTGTCTGTCTGTCTGTCTGCCTGACGGTCTGGCGGCATGGCAGTCTTTCGACTTGACTCGAGGCAGCACAAGACGTTGCCGCTGCCACTTGGCACTCGCCTTGTTTAAATTTAGCTCCACCTCTCCCATGTTGCCCATGTTGACTCATGTTCCCCCATAAAGCCCCCACTGGTCCCTGCTGAAATGTATGCCAGGCGTTGACGTCGTCTTGGTCTCGTTGCCACTCAGAGACAAAGCGTCCTTCAAAAGTATTTCTCTAATTAGATACACCACACACATGTGCCACAATGACATTGCAGGGGAAGGGTGGGGGCGCTTTGGGTTGTGGGCTGTGGGAAATGGGAGATATTGGACCATTTGCCCTGATTTGCATGCCTGTGTGAAAATGCGATTTGCAAAGAATTTGCAAAAGTGCGATGCGCGGCAACGAAAGCGAAATGAGCGTCTAAAGAGCAGAACAGAGCCATTCAGCCCACATATTTAGCACCATGCTGCCCGATTTCCGCTTCAGAGTTGCGAAGCATACAAATAATTGAAATTGCTTCAAGTGCTCCGGAGTCCGGACGCATCTGTCAGCTATCTATCGTTTATCCGTATAGATAAAATGTCGTGGGCAAAAATTCGGAAAATTCGGAATTTTCTAGCAAAATATACAATGAATTTATGGGATGGAGAAATCCTCCTAAATAAGAAAGAACTGCAAAATGCATGGTAAATAATATGCAGGAAGAAACAACAAAACAACAAAGTTGGCCATTTGCTTAGCATTTTATGGGCCACAAAGGACCCAGGGTCCAAGAAGAACGACGCTGTGAAGCTGCTGCGTTGCTGTTGACACTGTGCAGCGGCTTAAATTATGTGACTGTCATAAATAACACTTGCAGCACATTGGCCAAACCACCCGGAGAGCAGGGTGGCAGGCAGACTGGAGACTAATTTCGTATGCATTGTGTGGAGGATTGGTCGCGAAACTAGGCTAACGACAAGCTAGCACACAGAACGACCCTCCGGCCCACAAACCACAATAAATGCCGAGTAAAAAAAAAAACAGAACACCTCCACGGAGTAATCTGCAACACGCGAATTGTTAAAGCAAAGTAGCGTACCACGCTGCGTATGAGTAATGTGTCACGCGAATAAGCGATTGAAAAGGAACATGTCCTTTAAGGAGCGCATAAGAACAATCAAAATTTATTGAAATCAAAATTCCAATCATCACCCTGCCTTCCCCCTAATGTTTGGTTTCTTTAATCCGGCGAAAATTCCGAGCGAAATCTTTCACATGCCGTAAATTTTTATGCAACACACATGAATGACTAGGGCCGCATGCTAAAGGAAAGTCGTATGTATACATAAAAGCATAAGACATAATATTTTAAAGCACATTCAAAATTAAAATGGACGCCCACATTAAAGCGTACGATTAGCATATGAGATTTTATATAGTCGATTGTGGTTGTTTGCTTGTTTGTTTGTTGTTTTTGCTGCTGAGTTTTCTATGAGTGTTTGCTGACATTATAGTTTTTTGGTTTCTTTGATATTTTTTGTGTATCTGATGTTGTGTGCTGGATGTTGGTGATATTTGGATTATTTTCTTTTGAAACTTTCAACGCAATGTTAATGGACAACTCATTTATAGCTTCTGGCTTTTAAGGTGACGTTCGGTTCGGTTTGACTTTTTTGAGCCCATTCGATATACATGTTTAGATCATTTTTTGTTTAAGTTGCTGGCGGCATTTAGAATGAGGCGACGTGGTGATTGATGCTGTTGCTGTTGTTGGTTGGTTGGTTGTAGCGAGCTCGATAGTTATATAGATATAAAGAAGTGGTGTACATTTTATGTATGGTGTAGTAGAGGAAGTTGTGCGCAACTTTTTGATAGTTCTATGCTGATGCTGATTGCTTGTTTCTTAATCAAACAACTCACCGTAACACCAACAGGAGGCAGTCTTATAGTTGCCAGCATGATTGCCCATCGGCAATTGCTGTGGTTGTGATGTTGCAGTTGCTGATGGTGATGCTGTTGCTGTTGCTGTTGCCGTTCCTGCCGCAACAGCTGCCGATGTTGCTGTCGCTGCTGTGGCTGCCAATGTTGCCGCCGATATTGCTGTTGCGATTGCGGGCGGCGTGTTGGCGCCCGGCGAGGCATTCGGCGACCCATTCTCACTCAGGGGCGTCTGCTGCAGTTCCATCTGGTAGTGCGGAATATGACTGGGATTAACTGGGCTGTGTTGCTGAAGGTGCTGCTGCTTATAGCAATGAACGGCTAATGAGTATGCAGCGCTGCTATGGGTGCTGTGATTGCTGTTGTTGCTGATGTAGGTATTGCTGCTGATGTTGCTGCTGCTGCTGCTGCTGCTACTGCCGCTGGCCAGCGAATGTGTTGATGAGGGCGACGACGTGGTTGTGGAATGTCGTGGCTGATATTTACAAGCTAATTGCTGCATATATGTAGGCGTTGATTGCTGATATTGGTATGTATAATGTTTTTGTTCTTGTTCTTGTTGTTGCTGCTGCTGCTGCTGCGGCAGACTCTGTTGCCATTGATGTTGCGGCAGTCGCGGTTGCTGCTGCGCCTGTTGCGCCTCATGCTGTCCAGGCGACTCTTGTGGATAATAGTTAAAGCCAAACTGCTGCATCAGCTGCTCGGCAGCCCTGTCCACGGCGCTCTTCATAATACTCGTACTTTCCATACTGTGGAATTGCTGGCGTTCCCGTTCAGTCTTCAGATTGCTTGCGACGGAATTGATTCTGCCTTGAATCGATTTTACTTGTTTGGCTCCTTAACCGACTTATTTGTTTGTTGTTCTTTATTTATTTACTTTTATTTTTTATACTTTTACTGTTTGCCTTGAGTGTGTTCGCTCCTATTTGATAGGTTTTGTGGCGGTTGCTCTGTTTCGATTAACTCTACGCGCTTTCCAATTATTAAACTTGTTCAATAAACGAAAGAAAAAGAAATGGAAAATTTGTTTAAATTAAGCTTGCATCAAAGATTGACTTGGGCACACTGGAAACAACTGACTGCGTTTACACAAGGCTCATGAATGGATGGGTGAGAGACTGCAGAGGGGCGAGAGATAAAGCCGCGAAAAGCTTACGTCAAGGCCGCCATTCTATCGCTCGCCCCCCTTCTCGTTCCATCGATATTTGATTTGTATCTTCTTTATTGAATAGATTGAAGTTAATGACAGTTTTAAGGCTTTTTGTTTTGTCTGTGCATTTGTTTCATTATTTTTCTGATTTTTCTGTTTTTTATTTTTTTTTTCTAAATAATGCTCTTCATGATGATGCGGTGGCTTTAAGTTAACATATATAAAGATCGGGTTGATAGAGTGGTGACATCGCTGAGGTTTAGTAGTAGGTTGGTTGGTCGACTTCCGGATGACTAGGATTATTTCGATTTGATTCGATAGCTGACGTTTGAGTTCGAGTTCGAGTTGATTAGATTGGTGTTCTTGGAATGACGATTTTAGTGTTGTTCTGTTGGTGCGTGGCATTTGGCTTTATCATTTCGATTCGTTTGAATGGTTCTGGTTAGATATATTGTAGGTAGGCGACAACGATAACAACAACAACAATTACGATGCGATTGATAAAAAGTTTTAAAGTTTGGTTCGCTTTTTTTTGTAAGATGCGCACAATAAAGAGAGAAAGGGGTATTTGAGTGATAAGAGGAGAGAGACAGAGAAAGCGGCAGCAGCAAGCTTCAGCAAAGGTGTTGTATTCAATCTTTTTCGATTGATTCATTCACAATTAAATTCATTGATTTTCTGAGATGACAGGTAACTAGTATCCTTCGAATCGGAACAATAATATTCATTTATAAAGACATTTATAGGCATTTAGAAAGTTGGATGATATTTGGTGCTATGACGATATAGAAAGTATGTCCATGTAGAATGGCAGTTGTTAATGACGATAATTACACAACATCCAAAAAAGGCTATGGAAAACATTTAGAAATTAATGCCAAAGGGCTTTACCATTCAGCGGTAGAGTTGAGTTCTGTTGAATCGAGGATTGCAGCCTGAAGGAGCAGGAGTTCAAAGCTTGGCTCGATGGCAGGACGACGATCTTTTCAGATGATTTTGATTCAGTTGTTGCTGCTGGTGCGTCGAGATGTGTTGCATTTGGTTTATATTTTGTGTAGTTTTCAGTCGTTTTCTAGTTGGTTAATTACCTCTTGGTTTGTATTTTGTTTTATAACTTTTTCGTAACTTTATCACAACATACTATAGTTTGTTTTAGTTTTTTGAGAATATCACATTTGAGTTGAGTTTCATTGGTTTTGTGGGAATGCTGCAGCGTTGGAGGACATTTCAAATTATTTATATTTATATTTTATGATTATTTATACTATTATTGCTAGTCGCACGCTTAATGTCAGCGTCTATTCGTTTTAAAGTGGAATCAACAACAAAAACAACCGTTCGTGATTATTGAAAATGTTCTCTTTTATACTTTGTGTTTTTTTTCCCATTTTGAACTTTATCGTTCTGCTGTGTGGCATGCACATCAATTTATTTTTTACATTTTGTGGATTATCTATAATTATATTGTATTTGCGCTATGGTTTGCGTTCGATAATTACAAGCACATTTATATGCATGGACGGTAATGGGTAGATAATAAAAAAAAAAAAAGAAACACAGAAACGAAAAATAAAAACGATATATGTAATATAGTATGGATGTATTCAAAGCTGTAACAAATATCATGGTCAAATGACAGAGAATTCAAAAGCATTTAATTGATGGAACAGCGGAAGTTTGATGATAAGGTTCGGCGATGATTGGGGACCAAAAATAAAAAATGATTCCAAAATATATGTAAGGGGGGTGGGGGTTGGTCGAGTCCTAACTGGCTGGTCAATATCACAAGGTCCAATAAATCTAGTGCCGTGAATTGTTCACCATATAGCACCATATGCTAAAACCTTGACTCCATTCGTATGAACAGATTACACAAAATCCACACAAGCATTAAACGATGGGATTACCAGGCCAAGCACAAAAATATTAGACTGTTTAAAAATAACATTTTAATGATACAACACAGAGCAATTTCGACTAATCATGAGAAGGAATAAATTAATGACTGGATTGAAATTATTAAAAAATGTGTACAAAAACAAATAATGTCATCGATTGGAATTACGCCTTGAAACGGAAATAGAAATGTAAAAAACAAGATGGGTGGGCGTTTGTTGGATGGCATGCCTTAGTGAGATCATCTTTCAGGTCTCTCACTCTAAAACCCTTTCAGCACTTAAAATTGATTTATTGGGCCTACCACTGAGAAGTCTCACAAAAGTTTGAAGCAGAAGCCGAAAGGTAGAAGACGAAGACGAAGCTGAAGCTGAAGGCTGAAATGAAATGCGTGTTCAATGGCCAAACACCTGCCCGGGACTGTTGCCAAATGGCAGCCAAATTAACAACTGGTTGGCAATAGCCAAACTCCGATTACACAATGAAACTAAGGCTAAGACCGAAGACAGAGCGAAAGCCAGAGCTGGGCTACTGATACTGGATGTTCGAGACTTGGGCAGCTGAAAAATGCGAAAATGTGGCACGCATAAAAAACAAATTTTTGGAGCACTGAGCTCTGTCTTCTGCTAAAGACATTTTTGACAAATGGCAAACAGACAACAAATAAAGAGTAAGAAGACTTTGCCAAGAAAAATAAAAGTAAAATGCCCGCACGTCTTTGGAGCGGCTTGGGGATATTCGTATTTTGTTTTGTGTATTGTGTATTTTTATATTTTATTTCTATTTTTCGGTTTGGTGTTGCCTTTTTCTTCTTGATTTTGATTTTATTTCGTTTTGGGTAGAGTCGGGGCAACATGAGCAGTTTGGGCATGGCTATATGAGTGTCTCAACTTATTTTTGGCTTTTTCAAGCACACACACACACACCCCTGGACGAGTATATCTACGAGTATATGGCCGAAAAGATAGAGTGAGACATGTTTGCCCACATTCAAATCATTTTTCAAGGTTAAGTTTTGCCGCCGTTTGCTTCCCGCATTCGAAGTCGACATTATTTTCGGTTCGGACCCTAAGTACTTGAATAGCCCCCGGGCCAAAGAAGCGGGGGGCAAGAAGTGCGGCTCTCGAGTTAATTACTGTAAACACGGACAACACGGACAACATTTATTTGAAATTGATTTTGAGAATGAACTGATAAAGCCCAAGCCGAAGCTTATAGCCAAAGCTGAGGTCAAACTTCAGGCTTCATGTCGAGTTGTCGTTAGTGTCCAAGTTTCTAGTCTTTCCATTTTGAATAATCATTATTGCTGGCATTGAACTGAATGTGCCGCTGTGTGGGTTTAGTATTTTCTGCGATTAGCAAATGCTAATATTCATTGAAAAGTGTTTTGAGTCGAAACTTCAATTCGTTCACTTGTTCGTTATTCGTTAAAGAGAGAACAACAAACGTCGACCTTGAAATGCTAGATAAACGAAGTTGACAAGACGTTAATTGCCGCGTTGCTAAATATTAATATCGAAATATTACGCATACGCAGTGTGTACACGTTGGAAAGTTTCTCAACGTGTGTGTATGTGTGTTTCTTTTAGCTCAGGTGTAGCTGAGGAACAATTAACAAAGCTCGTGGCAAATAGAGAATGAGATAAACCTTATAATTACAATGCGAGTTGCATACGCTAATAGCCAAGGTCAACAAAACAAAACAAAATTAGATACTCTTAGGATTTTTGTGGCCAAGTCGCACTTTAAACGTACAGAAGCTCTGCTGCAGCTGAAACGATGCCTGCTGTTGGAGTTGATGAGGATGCTGTGGCGTCTCCTGCTGCATCATGGTGGGTGTCGATGTTGTTCTGGCAAACAACATGCTGATGACTGGCGAACCAAACCAAAATCTCTGGCAAAATGGCTGCGCGGGAGCTGGAAAGCGTGTGATCGTGGGACTCGTGGAGCGACTACGTGCGAGCGGAGCGACCAAGCGAACGCACGAAACAACCGACAAAACCGCACTGAAGAATTCCGAAGACGGGGCCCAGACTCAAGCACAGAGTTGGCTGAGAGCCGGACGGAGAAGAGGCGTTGCGGCCTAGTGGGAGAGACTGGGAGAGTCCGCAGCCAGAAGACCGGAGACCGGAGAGTGGGTTCATGAGTCAGAGTGTACGATCACGCAAACCGAGGTCCGTGGTCTGCGGTACGAGCTTCGGGGGCAGATGATGTCTCCCTGTCCCTGTCCCGGTCCCGATCCCGGTCCCTGTCGATGTCTGTGTGCATATGATCTAATGGTGCCTCGCGATGATTGCCTCACTCCATGTCCACGTCCACGTCCGTGTCAGTCAGTTCATTATCAGCGGCGTGAAAAATGAGAAACAGAGAGCTATTGGAGCATGTGTGGGGGAGAGCGATGCGGAGAGTCAATAAGGGGGGCGTGTGTCGAAAATAGAAACTGCTGTGGCAACATGTGATACCAATATCATGTATATGTATACGAAATGATCCAACGTGATAAGCCAGCGGGCGGAAAGAGTAAACGTGTTACGTTTTCAGTCCCCACACTGATTGCCGTCCAATTCCCATTCAATGGGCAGTTCATTGCCTGTCAGACCAATTAAAATTTATCCAAACGATCCATAAATGTCGCATTCGCTTCGACGACTGTTCAAATTCTTGGCCCACCCGGCGTATGCGTAATTTCTGACTCGGGGGCGACCCACCAGATGACCCAAATAGTGTGAGAAACAAAGGAAAACTCTGCAAATCTGGGCCTGCTCCCACATTCTTATTTTTGTTTTAGCCCTAATCACTACTGGCCGAAAGGGTAGTGGCTCTCGAGTTATTAGTAGGCCACTCGAGATGCTCTACAAGTGCAACAACACACCGATGGGCCAAATAGCTGGCCACTTGAGCCGCAACAATAGAATGCACCTAAGAATAAGGTAACCCAAAAACACGCCAGGGAGATACTGGCTCAGATTGTGGCCAAAACAGAGAAGCAGAGAGACTGAACGAGAAAGAGACGAGAGAAGAAAAGCTGGTTGGGGCGCAACCCTCGGGCAGTAAACGCACTTGAGATGCAGGGGGCAAAAAGCAACCCACCTCGCCACCTTGCCACCTCGCCACTCAAGGACGCTGGCTCGGCTAGTTCGCTGATGTGGCTGCTGCCCCTGGGTGGCTAGCTGGGTGGGCCGTCGCTGCTGCGGCTGCTGTGGCTGGTGTGGCGGCTGCAATGGCGCCAAATGCTGCAGTGCAGCAGCTGAGTGGGCCTCGAGTCTTCCGATGGCGTGGCGGCCACTGCGCAGGACTTTTCCTAGGCAAGACACTCATACACACCAGGGCCGAGCACACGCATACTTCGCACCCGCATTGTCATCAAAGTAGGTCAACCGCTTGCCATGCTGTCAACGTTTTCTGAGAGCAGCTCACATTGCTCTCCGCGCTTCCGTGTCTCCGTGGCACTCTCGCTAGCTCTCTTCCTCTCTGATTCCCTCGGTCAACTGCCACATGCCACATGCCACCCACCCACCTACACAGTATAATTTTCCAGCTGCCCTGCTGCCTTGCCAGCATTGATTACATAAGCCCAGACCCAGGCTCCAGCTCTGGCTGCAGTACCACCACTACTATCACCTCTACCAAGCCGTACTCCATACCACCTAGCTTTTGGCCCCGACACTTTGACCCGCCGCCCCGTTTTCCACATTTTTACTGCATTTCCTTTGCAGCAGCAGCCTTAGCGGCTGACGCATTTGTATCTACTGCTGCTGCTGCGACATTGCAACCTGCTCATTTGTTTTCCTTTCTAACTAAAGTTTTAAACTTTAGCCATGACAGCTCATACAAACAATAGCAAAGACAACCGAAAAAAAAAACTGAAAAAAAATAATAAATATATAAATGAATGACTGTCAAGGCAGCTAAGCAAATAAGCTATTTGAAAACTAATAAATTACGCTTGAGTGTTTGGTTGTGTAAATACCCAAACCGAACCCATATGACATGGACCTGTTCTACGTCCAGCAAACAACAAGACAGCCCATACAAAGACTTCAATGCTGGCTAATTAATAACAAATGCCCAGCTGTTTATACACCCAATGTATTGATATTGATGTCTCTGCTCATCCGTTCAACGATGGAGCCTGGACAACCAGCTGATAATATTATTTCACTTTAAAGCTAACATATTCTTTAAGAAAACCCACATCTACCAGCAGTAGCATCGAAAAAAATGTCAGCCCTACGCCCATCCACTAATACGACCAAAAATATAGTAAATATTCATAATTACCTATCCGACGAACTTGAAAACTTACTCGAACAGAATTTCCGCATTCCAATTAACGAAGTAAAACTTAAAAATTTTGATGCAACATTAAGACAAGAAGCTCTTCTCTTTTTGATAGTAAAACACATGAATTTGGGTGGCAATTTACTTGGTTTAAGTTGTGCGGCGAACGTATTTGTCCTTGCCAACTTGGATTAAATAAAAACCGAAACTATAATGTCAAAAGGGCTGGGATCGATCCTTCCGATTCGATTCGAGTTTCACCCATTTGACAATAACAAAAAAAAAAAATTAAGAAACCTGAAAACGTGTTTCTTGCCTCAGGTGGCGAAGCTCACACGACAGACCCGACCACAAAGTATCTATATATATACCCGTTTATCTATCTATCTGTCTAAATATCAAAAGGTAGGCATGGCCGCGACAAGCGGGGGCGACAAGCCGACTCTAACATTTACACTTTGCTATTTTCGTGGTATGACGAGAGCCCACCAGCCAAAAGAGTCGCCGTCGACAGGTACTTCGATTGCGTCGTGGCTCACCTTGGAGCTTGGGGCTTGGAGCTTGGAGCTACCAGCCAGCTGGTTTTTGAGCCGAACAAATCATGCAAAGCAACTAGTTAATAAGTTAGCTTGTGGCTAAGTTTGGGCTTGGGCCGGGGCCGGGGCTGGGGCTGGGGCTGGGGTGTTTGGCAATGGAGCTTCTTTTTTGAATGCACGCTAATCTCCATATGAATTTGTGACCCACTGCGGGTCACATCGGCTCTGGTGTAGCAGCTCGAATGTCACTCATTACGATGCCGTAGAGCTCAGGGACGGGCTTGCACTTGCGAATTGCGGATTGCAGGCGGAGGTCGTTGGGAAAATGGGTCAAACTGGGCCCGCAACGTCTCGGCGCCAAATCCTGCGCAAAGAATCTACCGGCCAGATGCCAGATGCCAGTTGTCATATTCTACATACAGCGGACGTCCATGGGTCCTCGGGGCGTATACGCAATATCTAACTTAATTACAAATCAAAGTCTGCCAGTCGATTGGTTACAAAATTGACATCGCCCCGAAACGGAACCGAACGCCACGGAACGGGGGCAAACTGCAAATGAATTTATCGTGCTGATTAATTGAAACTTAACAAAACACCAACAAATAGTGACAACAACGACAAAAAGCTACAAACGCATAGATACGAAAAGGGTTGCCAGGTTGCCGGGGAAGGGAGTTTGGATCGGCGCGCGGGTATATCATGGGGTATATTGCAAAAACAACATGACCATTTAACAAAGAAGGGAAACGCACGATCGACAAAAAGTTAGGCAAACAAATTGAATGAGTTATTTATACGCTTCGGAGATAAAGAGCAGTGGATAGATAGATATAGATAACGAACGAGATATAGAAAGACGGATATATATTTTGAAAAAGATAGAAAGAGAGAGATAGCACGATAATGGGATATGCAAGAGCGATTGAGATACTTTCTGTTTCTTCTGCTTTTGAAATGGATTGGGATACGATTCGATTTGGATTTTGATTTTGATTTGGATTTTGGTCAACTTACCGGAACTGAAATGTGAGCGTTTAGTTTGTTCATTTTCCGGATCGGAATCGAGTGGCCTTTTGCGTGAATCGCCGATTTCAGGACTTGGACATGTCTCCATGGTAGCGTCTTCGGCCATTTTTAACTGAATGTTGCTGGTTTTGGTTATCAACTTTGACTGATGATTGCTTTAGCTTTTGCTTTGGGTTTCTGTTACTGTTTCAGTGTCTCGTTGGAGTATTTTTTTCTTGTTTTTTCTTTTTGGATTTAATTTGCTTGAATTGGATTGGATTGAATTGGATTGGATTTGTTTTGATTTACTTTGATTCTATTCGATTCGACTCGCTTCTGGTCTTTGTTGAACGACAACGAAGCGATCGATGTTTTGGTAATGAGGCTTCAGTTTAGCTTTTAATTATTTGGTTTTGGCTTGCTTGGTATTGTTTCTTGTAAACTGTTTGGTTTTGGTGCGTGCGA
The DNA here is from genome assembly GCA_018150405.1 of Drosophila varians. Classification (NCBI taxonomy): domain Eukaryota; kingdom Metazoa; phylum Arthropoda; class Insecta; order Diptera; family Drosophilidae; genus Drosophila; species Drosophila varians. The sequence continues at coordinate 14,834,051 of JAECWK010000015.1, read as the reverse complement.
GCGAAAGGGCAAAAATAGAGCCAGCGAAACGAGCGCAGGATGCGTATCGGTCAGTATCTGTCAGTATTCTTCGGATACAGTCCCTCCTACAGTCCGTCCTCGTCGTTGCGTTGGATGCGATGCGATGCGATGCCTTATCGGGGGGATGGATCCGCCACTGGCATCTGAAAGAGTAGTGATGGGCTATATATGTAGCTATATGATGTCCTTCGTCCTTAGGTGCGCTACCACAAACACACGCTCAGCGGCTCGGATCGGAGATATATGCGGCATATGCAGCGATTGAAAGTAACAGGTATCGATCGCTCTCAGTGACAGTGACAGTTCGTGATCGTCGCTATATGTTGTATATGCAAGTGCACATATACAAACGTATTAATTGGATTTGTTTATGATCCTTCTGGGTTGTCAATGCAATTTTTTCGTATTGGTTTTGTTTCATTTTTTATTTTTATTGATTTTTTGTTGGTGGTTTTGTGGTGGAATGTGCGAGTTTGTTTTTTTTGTAAACGTTTATATGAAAAAAAGAAAAAGAAAAAAATATTTATGAGTGAATTATGCAGCAATAATAAATATACATACATACAGTAAACATTTAGGCATATATAGGTATGTACTTCGGCAATAAACTTGTAGATATAGATACAGTTGCCAGAGTTGCAATGCATTTCTCAAGTAGTAAACACACAAGTGAGTAACATTTAGATAGGTACAAATATTTTAGATGAATCGTTGTTGGTTTCGACAATAAAACTTCTATTTACAAAATGGGCGAGGCATTTTGCGAGAGCATTTGGGAGTTAGGGGCAGGATTTTAGGGACCGGACCGGAGAGGGTCGTCTAAAAGCGTGGGATTGAAAGTGTTGTTGTGGCATTCACATATCAAAACTGTTCTGGGGCAGGCAAATATGATAGAGATAAGAAAGATAAACTAAATTCTTAACCAAGCTTCGTGAACGTTGAACATGTGGAATGATTGAAAGCAGACGACTGCATGAATTACTGGAATCCATAGAAACGTTATTGAATAGCGGGCCCCTATTTTTGAAAAGGCTCCCTCCCGTATGGGGGAAAAAAACTGAGAAATCTCTGCGCACTGTAACTAAATGTACATTTTCAAAATCAATATCTTATATTAAGCTAACGTAACATAACAAAAGCTTGTGCCATCTAACGATCTATATTTCTGCGTAGCTACGTATCTTTGTATCTTTATATCCACCTTCTCCCCCTTGGTCTGTTTTTTTTTCGTTAAATACCTGAGCAAGTTTTTTGTGGACGCGGCAATGAAAACCCAACTTGCAACTCAATTATGCATGAGCTGTGTTATTTTATTATGATTTGATTGCTAATTAAAAATGCGCCGACACAAAAACCAAAGCGAGACCAACAACGTCGGGCACATTAAAAAAAAAACAGAAAAAGCAACAAAAAATCTGCACCAGCGTTAAGCGACAGACAACGCGCATTTATTTGTTTAAAATGGCGTTTAATTATACAAACATTTTTATATTTTATTTCGGTTGGTAGTGCTGATGTTGATGTTGATGTTGACGTTGGAATACCACTCGGTCGTCGTAAGCACGCCAAGTGTGTGCTTTGGTGTTAGTGGGGGGATTCGATTTGACTGCAAACGACCTTGACCATTGAATAAGTTTTTTCGTGCCCGCTTAGCTGCGACCGCAAAGCAAAATGAGCAATAAATCGAAGAGATGGCAAAAGCCACAGCCAAGCAGCGCAACGTTCAATGCTAACCGTTCAGATAAATGCATACATAGATACAAAAAGCGAACTATAGTATAACACAAAACAATACAACAGTAGCGAATGCGTACCATCAGATACATATGTATGTATGTATGAACATATAGCGGATGATTTGCAATTGTGTTGCATTGTCGCTATTCTATAGCTCGGCCCCTGTCGTCAGACCCAGACAAAATAAAACAGGTAAGTCGCACAAATTTGCATTTGCTTATGAAATTAGTGGGCAACAAATACGTTAAATCAAGAAACTAAAGATCAATTTTAACAGTCGCAGGAGATGCTGCCGCCGTAGAACGAGTTTTCGAATTCCGATTGATCATTGAGAACCAGTTGGTTTTGCGCCTCGGCTTGGCATTTCAGTTTTTCAATTAATTCACCTAATACTTTCGGTTACGTTATTTTACTTTATTTTTTTTTTTTTTTTTTTTTTTTATACCAGCTCGCAGAAGAATTCCCATTCAAAATGGTGCCAATCGAAGTCTAAGCAAAAGCCTCACAATAAATACGTCAACTTGGCATTCAAATTTTGTGCTGCCACTGCAGTTGCGCCACAAATCTCAGAGAAGTGCAGCCGAAAGTCCCCAGAGATGATACCCAGTCGCTGCTTGCCACATGCCACACCACACACGCCCCTTTTCTCAGCCCAGACACGCAAAGTGCTCAACATTTTTCACTTTGTGTGTCCTTGAATATGTATCGGGCCAAATGGGATTGGGAAAAATGCAGCGAAACTGCATGCAAGGAAACCTTTTTTTTTGCAGACGATTAGAATAAAATTGCTGATGACGAAGCCGCCGGGGCAGAAGCAACAAAAGCGAAAACGTCATTGATGCACTCAAGCCGAAAATGTGTTAATGGTGATGAATTGGAAGCAGCTGCCGACTTGCTTTCTTTCAAAACAAAATGCACTCTCCAATCAGCCCAAGGATATTCAGCCATTACATTCAAATTTATTCGAATATAAAAAGTGGGTGGACAAGTTGGTGGAATGCCTCGAATTGGAAACAGGTTGCCTTCAAATGCAGACACTTTCGTTTAATGTATATAAGTTCAAACATCTTTTTATAACAAACAAGAGGCTTTTTGTAATCTATTGCAGATCGCTGTAAATGTGTTTTTAATTTTTCAATAAGAGACTTTTGCAGAAATCTCTGTACCATTTCCTTTGCTTACTAAAATAAACCCTTGCAAGAACCGTCCACTTCCCGGTTTATCACAGAGTTTTTTTATATGGAAAAACAAAAAAATATATGTACGTAAATATAAATCAGGCACAACCCGAGCAAATGGAAAATATTCCATTTACTCAGGCACTTATGAGGCAGGCGATTTGTACATAGGGCCAACTTATCTCCCTGTCGGACTCGCAGTTATCACTCGAGCTGAGACGACAGCGATAAGGTTTATTTTCGTTGCTTTTCGGTTTGTCGATAAGACGTCCCGAGACATGGGATAGTGAGGCACTACGGTAGGGTTTCCTCCCATCTATTGCCCCTGTTAAAAACTAGAAGCCCCGCCACTGTGGAAGCCAGGGAACTAAGACCATATGATGAATATTCGTGAACAACTTGTTTGCAGTCGAATGGGGAACGAACGAAAAGTCTGAATTAAATGACATCAGAAGTTTGGGACGAAGTTTGAAAAGTTTCAGGCTTCAAGTTCGTACTAGAGCTGGGTGGTTTTGGGTGTTTTGGGGGGGAGCTACACGCGACCCGCATTCGATGCCGCTACATATTAGTTGTCAGAGCTCAAGATTTATGCTTTGTTGCTTAATTGAAAGGCTTGGTTGTTTGCTTGGTAAGCGGTTCTTGAGCGTTTTGAGAAATGTTCCAGCTTGGGCGCCACCAAACAGAACAGAGCACAGCACAGCACCGAACATCAAAGCACGAAATACTTATTTTTTTTGTGATGGGGAGACCGAGACCGAGGCCAAGGCCCCAACCACTTCGTGGAGCTCTCAAATAACAAATTGTCAGTGGCTATGATTCCCAGCACTTAACGGCACGACACTCACTTGAGACCTGAACGTTTCCGAATTGAAAGTTTTAAAAAAATACACTTTATTATTTTCCAATGAGGAGGTGAAGGAGGCGACGACAGTGCGCGAGTACGTGGAAATCAAATACAACTAAATTCAAAAACTGAAAACAATTAAAAACGAAATGGGTTCCGAGACGGCCAGGCCAAAGTATCTACGAGATTCAAACACTTGCCAGAGGGAGAGACCGGAGTGGGAGAGCAGCCGCAGGAGAGAGCCTGGCGCGGCAGAATGCGGGAGAGTGAGAGTAGTTGTATCTGGTAGATACTTTATCTACACACTGGCGAGTGCCTTCGCTGCGTTTGCAACTGTTTGCTCAGCTGCTTTGCTTTCAGCGCTCTCCCATTTATATGGGAGTGGATTCGTTTGTGTCAGTGTATTTATATTCTTATCAGTAAATAGTTTATGTTATGTACTGCACTTTGCTCTGCCCCACGTCCGATGCCAGCGCCTAATTGTTTTGTTTTTGTTGATACTGTTTCTGCCACAGACGCTTCGACGCTGATAAAACCAAAAGTTTGGCAATATTTAGGGCTCCAAGTGGATCAGCCACAAGTGTGGGCGATAACCTCTTTCGAGGACCGAACATCTCCGGCTCGTTTGTGAGGACCTCCTCTTTGTTTGCCCATTTCAGACTCATTTATCGTCTTTTCATAGGCTCAACACAAATCTGCTGACAGCAAAGCGGCTGTTGCTGTTCCTGTTTTTATGTATCTACATATGTGGCTGTGGATGCGTGTGCTTGGGTAGTATCTTTATCTCTATGTTTTGACAAATATCATGTGCGATAAATCTTGGCCTGCCTGCCGCCTAACCAACAAAAAAAGGGACACACGAACAAACACAGGCATCCTCATTTTTTGATGACAAAGGCTGATGGCAATTTATCCCGACATTTCCGAAGCAGCATTGACACTGCTAATCTGAAAATGTTTCATTTGTTTGACTTGTCAGCGGCATTACTTATAATATGTCAGCGGGACACCGTGTGGGATCTGTCTCACAGAGGGGAACCAAAACTAAAACGTATGTGCCACCGTTAAGGTGAGTAATAACCCTAGAAACCATGGTGGGGAGTGGGGCCTAGAATTGGGATCGTCCACGAGAAGTAGCGATGCAAATTCTGTGAGTCACACTCAAAACCGGACCTGGTTGGTCCGTGACTGGATTCTGGATATCATGGAGCGGCGTTTATAGCAGTCTCTCGCTAATGATGATCTCAAACTTTTGCCAAACTTGGAAAATCAACCCTACACGACCAACCTAATAGCACTTGACACAGCGTTTCGTATGTATTCATAAATCAATATTGCTGTTATCTGATATAGCGACATGACACTTGCTTAAGTCCGAAGCACAGTATCTTTCCTAGTTTTGAGTAAGCCCCACAAAGTCCCCTAATCATTTCGGGCAACTCTTTGCCCAAATCAAAGCCGCAATGGAACCATCCGAGCGTACTCCGTACAATTGCCCCAAATTCATAATTGCAGTCGGGCAAATGGCTTGACAACGACATGGAGACCAAAAGAGTACTATATATGGAACACCGCCCACCTCCACCCTCCGCCAAATTACAAAGGGAAGGAAAAAGCACCGAAATATGGGGCAACAAAAATAAAATCAACGTGCCCGGCAAAATGAACAATGGCAGGAGCCAGCTGAGTGCGGATAACTGGCGATTGTAGGTCAGCCCGGCAGTTGATAACTGTCCGGAGTCCGGACTCCGGAGTAAAGTGCCCGGAGTCACTGAGCTTTACCACGGGTACTCAGGAAGAGGGCTTAGCATTAGGGGAAGTTGACAAAAGAGCCAAAATGACGGCAACATCGACACGAATGCAAATACAACAAAAGCGCAAATGTCATAAGTCATCAAAAAAGGGGAAATGGGGAGAAGGAAATGGGGTAGGGTGTAGGTGAGCAGGCTCGGAGCGAGAGAAAAACTCCTTAGCCAGCGGACTTGTTATGCTTGACTTTATTATGAGCTCGCACCAGGGTTTTAAAGCCAGTGCCGGCGGCAAGGACATCGCTGCAAAAAGGTAAACACGGCGCACACTTAACCAGATGGCGATGTGAATGAGGACGTCGTGGATGAAAGGCTGATGCCAACTGAAAACTGAATGCCCGGGGCAAGGCAAACTCAAAAGAGGGGCAAAACGCGGTGGCCCGGGTTGGGGAGAGGTGGAAAAGTGGGTGAGGTGCGACCTCATTGACTTTGGCGGCACGTTCTCGGATGTCTTATGTCAAATGAGTTTTTCCCGCATGTTTGCCCCTGTCCCATGTTCCCTGTCCCCTGTCCAGTGCGTTCTTTACCAAACTAGCCCACCTCTTTTCCGCAAGAAAAATGAGAAACTTCGGCCGCATATGTAAGCAGGCGCTGTGTGTGTACAATTATTGGTTGTTGCTCTGCTTGTTCTACTGTTCCTGTTCCTGTTGCCTCGCATGCCACATGAAAAATGAAAGCGAAAATCAATAACGAGGCACGCGATGCGAAAAGCCTCCCGCTGACCCCCACAACATGGAGGGGCAACAAAAGCGCCCAACGGGAAAGACGAGGAGCAGCCAAAAAATAAAAGGGTTTCCCATTGTTGGCTTACACAAACAGGCGATCAAGCTAGCACGTCCGAGACAAATATTTACGATAAGTGCACAGGGAACAATATTGATATTTGGTTTTAAGCCTAATAAAAAATAATACAACTTCTGCTCTCGAATTAAACATTCGTCACTCTAATTGAGTAATTCTTAGGCCAATGTAATCACAGCAAACCATAAAAAAACCTAAAATATACAATAAGAGTTGCCCTTTATACAGTTTATTTGCAGACTAGGCTTTATTTTTGCATGTAGCCTGGCATCAGGGAGCTTCAGTTGTCTATTCGGGCAGGATAAGTGCCCAAGTGCCAAAGACCAGGAAGAGTGGATCCGAGCCGAGTGTTTGGCATGACTGTCGTTGGCGCCTGGGCCCCCCGCCCGACTCCACAGCGGCTTGCCTTTGTGCGCATAATTTATGCTCATTGCGAACCAGACCCCCCTTCCCCAGTCCCTTGTCCCTTTCCCCAAGCCAACCATCAAGCCAAGCCAGCCCATATTTGCTGGCTTTTTTATGAGCCACATTCTTCGAGGGTAGCTTTGAGGATGTCACAGAGGCTGGCGCTGGTGTGTGCCGCATCGGCCCCTGAAAGGGTATGGAGGCTTCGGTTAAACGCAACTATACTTCCTGTAGACGTCGAGTCGAGTAAGCTGCTTTGGATTTTGGCTTTGGATTTCGTTGACTCGGCTCAGAGCGCTCCTTTGTTTAGCATGTATTTGATATGTACGAGTTGATGATGAGTGCCCGTGTGTCCATGTGTGTTTGTTATAAATATCAGACGAGCGTCTATTTGTGTCGAGTCAACAGAAAATCCGGCAGGAGCTAAGGCTGGAGGAAGAGCCCAGCACAGCGCACGGCACAGCTGGTTGGTGGTTCACGTTATTGTTGCGCCCTGTTTGTTTTTTGCGGTGGCTGGCAGCGTAATTATAATTATTAATGAGTACACCAAATGAAATTAGAATTTCACATTAACGCTGATTATGTGCGTTGCATAATGGAGCTGTGACGACCACATTGCGTATACGCAACGTGTTTCCAACCCTACCACTGCCACCGCACACTGCAACTGCTGTCGAGTGGGCCGTCTAAAAATATGAAAATGTCTGTATACCAAGTGCGAGGCATTCACACGGCCATAAATACTCCAAAAACACCTAGCTAGCTTTTCCCTTTTCCATTCGGCTTCTTTCATTTTTCACTCGCCTCGTGTTGGATATTTCGGTGGCAGAAATGGGTGAAGGTTAAACAACGTAATATGGCCGAATATAAATACACAGCAGCAACTTTATGGCCCTACGAAAACATATCAGAGAAAAAAGAGGAAACACATTCAAGGTATGTATGGAAAATATGCAGCAATGCTGAGCTAGCGAAATCCGCAGAGACCCCCCCAACAAAAAAAAAAAAAGACAACAGAGAGGGAACAGAGAATGCGGGGCTTCCCATGAAACAAAATCAAAAGCTCACAATTAGGCCAAGCGAACAGAAACAACAACAGAAGCGGCAACAACGGCAACAACAGCAGCAGCAGCAACATACATGCAGCCATGCACATGTGTGGGTGTGTATCTGTGTGTGTTTGTATGTAAATTACTTGGGGGCAGCGAAGCCAAACTGCGAAACTATGTCGCTAGGTCGCCTGTCAATACAGCCCGGGGAGGGGGCCGCCGATGGGGGCACCGATTCCAATCAAATCGAATTCGTGTTTGCAGGTGCCTGAGCCAAGGTGCGTCTGTGAATTATCCATAAATAAAGGCGAAGGCAGTCAAATGGCAACACGACAGCCGACGAGCACAGAGGCAGCAACAACCAGTACCGACGAAGACTAACTCAAACACAAAGAACTTATGGCAAGTCGAAGTAAACAAGGGGGCCAGCCCAGGTCGATTGGGGAGGCACTCCTCCCCTGCCTGTCTATCCCTTTTCTCAGGTGCTCTGGCGTGCTGAAGTATTCTGACCTGACGTTACGATAGCCTGGTTTGTAGATGTATCTGGCATAAACTTGTCACTAGATTCCCTCGCTAATACGGAGGATATTTAAAGTTTCGAAAGTATCAGCAAAAGTTACTTTAAATTTAGGAAAATCTGAATTCTTGTCCTGTCAATATCTATTGAAAACATTCAGTTTAGTTTAATTTACTTTTTCCCTTCCTCAACGTGTGTTTTAAAATGAGAAATCTTTATTTAGAAGACCTGGTTTTTTGGCCTCGAGTCAAATATTGAGCAGCCTCTTCGCCTTCCTTGGCGAAGGAAGCCCCATTTACCCCATCGGCGATTACTTTTCAATCTCAATATGGCACAACTCAAGGGGAAATATTAAATCAAATTACTTGACAACCCTAGCTGACAATGAAACAAATATCTGTCTGTGTGCTTTATTTTTGGCATTTTAATTAAAAGATGCCCCAGTTGTCGTACAGCCCGGCGACAATCTGGTACTGCTGCACTTGGACCAGGCCACTAGCGATTGCTGCAGAAGCTCTTTTGGCAGCCAGCTTCGTAGACAGAGAGAAAGGCTGCGGTGGAAAGCCAGAGAGGCGAACAAGGGACAGCGGCAGTGCCCCAATTTAGCCAAAATCGATGCTGGCCTGGCGACAGCGTAATTCATTTACCAACCTACACCGTCCCTTAGCTATTTGGCCCATTTATGGATAGCACACTTCCATTCCAAACCAAACTTTTGGCTTGCTAGAATCGGTAGCCCTATTGTAGTGATAAAGTTACTTTAAATTGTATTTTATATTGCAAACTTTTTAACTTGCATGAAGAAAACAGTCCATTCCAAGACCCCCTGAATGGATTTGCTCACCTGCTAGACCCGCTTTGGGTTTTGCTCTCTATTCGAATATTCGTTTTCTGGTCGAGTCTAATTATGGGTATTATATATTGTGCTTGGCAAAGAAACAATTTAGCTTTGTGCTTGGGGTTTTTGTTTAGCCCTTCTTTGGGTTTCCCATTCCCTCTTTATTTTTCAGATTTTTCTTTGCCCAAAAAAACTGTTACAACACTTACAGAGTGTTGTGTTGACATTTCATGAGAAGTAATTGAATTGAACGCCGAACAAGTAAAAATACTTATTTTTTCCATAATTACTAATGCAAGTAATTTGTTATGGAAGCGTTTTTTGCTTTTGGTTTTACTTGATGACGCTGTGAACTTGAACGGCGTCCAGCCGATGGGTAATTGTAATTATTGTTTGCTGTTTGCTGATGATTTTTTATTGTTTTTGATGCGGCTTTACCTCTAACAACATTCAATTGATGCAGTCAATTAACTGTGACTGCAATTACAGCCAAGAAGGAGGCAACTGAAGCGTTAGCTATAGGCATTTACGCCAATTAAAAAATCGTTGAATATTTATAGGCAAGGCATGACAAGGTCGCAAAGGCGGGGGGATTACTGGTTTCCAGACTACCCACAGGTGGATTAAAGATAATTATCTCAGCTTAGTCAGATTCACAACTCAGGTCTGTCACAATCCACTGATTAATGAGAGAAAAATTGTGAATTAAAATACCTATACCCTATAAAACTATGCAAGAAAATGTATCCACTTAATTGGCACATTCTCTCTTTCAAAACAAAAATAGTTGGAGATATTTTTCTTTAAATTTTACCTTTCACGAAGTGGTCAAAGAATGGAAACTTCTCAATGGGTTAAACACAATGGGAATCCCTGTTAAAGCTTTAGCATTCCCATCGGTTCTAAAGAACCCCTCGACCTAATGAAACCCGTCATGCATTTTTTCTTTGACAAACTCTATATGGGAAACTTTTGCTGACCATTTGGTTTTCAACCCTTCGGAATTACGATGTCTCGGTCTTTGATCTCGAAGTGATTCATTCAACCATTTTTAGCGAGGCAATTTACGAAGCTTGAACATTTCCCTAGAACATCGGGCACTTTAATTTACCGCCAAGTTTGCAGTTTTGCACTTCAGCTATAATCGACTGGTCGGCTTACTGTATGGGGCTTAGTGTTGGACTCTCGGCTTATTAGCCGAGCCGAGAGAGTAGAGTAGAGTCTCCGGGTCGAAATCACCGCCGTAACCACTACGCCAAATAGGTTAACAGCAGTTTCGTGCCTTTTGCATGAACACGGCCCTCTCTGCGTCAATGTGTGTTGTGTGTTTGTGTGTCAGGCGGCTGGCAGTGTGTGCTTGTTTACATAAACCTTTTCTCGTTTCGTTTTGGGTTAATTTTTTCTTAGTTATTTTGTCCCCTCGTCGCTTCTGCTGCACTTCCTCTACATCCTCTTATACTCTCAGAAAGGGCATTTAAATTTTGGTAACACTTAAGCTCCTTGAAGTATGCTCTACTTTTTGGAAACGGATGCACCGCAACCGCCATTTTGTTTAAAGCCGCAGATGGCTTGATTGCTATTTAGTGCGAAAGTTTACAAATTAGAGTACAACTTTCTTCGGCGTTGCCTTATTAGATTCCCGTCTCATTTTGTTTTTCAGCTTTCAGTGGTGCAGCAACAGCAGCAGCAGCAGCCGCGGCAGCAGTTTAACCCACATACGAACTGCCCCTCCAAATTGCGCAACGGGTGAAGGGGCAATGGTGGGTTAAGGGGGAGTGGGCGAGTGGGAGGCACTGGGGGACAGCGGTGTGAATGCAAATGAAACGAAACGACACACAAGCGGACAATTTAATGCCTATTTGCATTTAACGGTGGCAGGGGGAGACGTTGAAAATAAAAAACTAGAATCAAGTGTCGGGTTAGGCTATGAAACGAGCAAATTGATGAGCAGATAAACGGAAAAGGAAAGACCCAAAAGAGGAGCCGAGGAAGAGGGGTTGAAAGAGCAGATGGAAAAGGGGCGGATGATGGGGGGTTTCGGAGGCTGAGATGAGAAGCTGACTTTGCTAGCATGCCATGTAGATAGATAGAATGGAATAGAGCGAGAAATAGGGAGAGATAGATCGACTCAGATACTGGTTAATCAGCAGCTCATATTCGTTCTTATATATATGTATATAGTTATGGATTCCCTCTCCTCACCAGAATTATCAGCTGTATAAGCTGTACCAATCAATATAGAAACTTAAGCTTGGTCTTCCACAACTGATTTTTCAAAACCCTTTTAAAAGTGATTCAAAAGATTCCTCTTATGGAGTATATTACAATCCCTAAACCTGGATTACAGGTTTTACAATCCCTACAATCCCTGGACCTGCACCTGCCTTAATCTAAGCTATTCTTAATTCCAATCTTATGACTAGTTTCAAGTATATTCACCTTTCTGCAAGGAGTCGTGCATTCAGCTGCAATTATTTGAGTGGGAGGTCAGACAAAGAAGAACTCTATTTGGGGTATTGTGAACGCTAGTGCCTCCTTGACTGGCTTACTCAGTACTTGTTTGATTCGTAATGCGTTTTTTCGTTATTTTTGTTAATGCAATTATTCAATTATTGTTTCATTCAGTGACGCGACAGTTGTTTTTGTTGTTGTTACTCCTGTGATTAAGGTTTATATTGTAGTTTTATGTTTCGTTTTGTTCTCTAATTTGGCCTTGTTGTTGCTATTGTTGATTCAGATTTTGGCTTATGTGATTGGTTATATAAAAACAAACAAGCACAAACACACACAGATACGCACTAATTTGCAGCGAAGGTTGATTATGGCGAAAAACTATCGACGACGACTACGACTACGACGACGACGCGATTTAGAATTAGTAGCAGCACCTAAACAGGCCAATTTGCTTAGCCGCCCCTGCTATCCTCGCCCCTATTCGCTGTTGCTTTTCCGTTCAGTTTCGCGGCGTCTTCGTCTTGCGTGCTCGTTGAGGTTTGATTCTAACAAAATGTCGCGTTTGCTTGGCCCGCGAAGCTCCCGTCAAGCTTGCTCTCTGCTGCAAACGGCTGTCTAAACCTGGCTCTCTCTCGCGAGTATCTGTGTGCCACGTACACGTGCCCGTCCGATCACATTTCTATCTAACAGTTCGGCAGAGTGTACCCTCTATCTGTATCTGTGTTGGTGAGTATCTGAGAGTGGTTCTCCTCGTTTCTTTGTCCGCTAGCGCGCATTGTTTGTTTTAAAGTTGATTCGGAATCCGAATCCGAATGCGGGAAACGAATCGGCTGCAAGCTTTTCCACTCGGGCGGACGGGCTCTCACTCAGCTTAATAGGGCACTAGGTTTCATGCAAACCATGTTGGAAAATGGCTGCACGTTCACACAAACACGACGCACACCAGCGCAGAACGACATTTTTGGAACAAGATACTTTTGCATTTCCTGTGCAAGTGCCAAAAGCTTCAACTAGGGCTGCAAGTCTTGGCCAGAAATATTGCCTTGAACGAATTGAACTTCTCGGATGAATCGGACGAACATTTGCCATTCAAGTTGTTTATGACATAATAATTGAGAAACAGCAGGCCATATGTTTGGCTAACGAATGGTGGAGCAGCGCCGAGGCATAGAATAACGAGAAAAACTCGTTGGCCAAGCCAAGAGCCAAACAAACGAAAAACATTCAAATAAAATATATAAATTATGTATACGCGGTGTGTGCGTTTTATCAGCTTGCACGCTAATCGAACAAAAGAGAGTCATGGGTCGAAGAAGGGGGGAGGGGGAGGCAGTGGGTGGGGGGCTGAGAGAAAAAGCTTTGCCCACACAGCCGCAGAACAGTGGCAGTGTGTGCGTGAGCTGCTTTGACACACTTTTATATGACGTCGTTGATTTTAATTTCGTTGGCCCATTCCAACGTTTTTTGTGTTCTTGGTTCTGTTTCAGTTTCAGATGGGAGTATCTTTAAGTTTCATGAAGTATCTTGGCCCCAAGGAACAGAGTTTTGGGAAGATTGCGGGCACAAAAGAGTAAAGTGGGAAACCGCAGGAATGTTTGTTGATAACATCCAGGCAGCCTCTGATAAATTAGCACATATTCCGGACCACTGTTGGTGTGCTTGGGATGGGGATTCGGCGACGTTCCAGTTGGAATTTGGAAGGTTTGCCAGTTAGGTCTGGGTTGTTAATTAAATTTGGTCCGAATGTAGCGCGTTACAATTTGAGTTTCAGTTTTTCCTTCAGCCCAGCTGCGGGCTGGTGTGAGTGTGTATTTATGTAACCAGCATGCCAGGCAAGGCAGCCAGCGAGAGCAGGCGAGAGATAGCAGGCGAAGCGCACATGCCAGGGCATAGATACTTTTTGGCATTGAAACAAAACGTAGTTCACAAAAAGCACACAAACACACACAGACGCACGAACAAACACACGCAAGCACGCATTCAAAACCTCGCACACAGATACTCGACGAAAAAAAGAACTTAGAACACAGCACCGAAGCAAAAGAAACTGAAGAACGTAGAACGCAGCTTAGAGATACACTCAACCACACTCGCACCAACTCTCTGTATTCGCCTTAGAACGCATGTGTGCGCATTATTTAATTTAATTTAATTAAATTTCAGTCCGCTTCCATTAGAAAAGCGACCACAACGAATAGCAACAACTACAGCAGCCACTCCGGAATTTAAATTTGAAAAGTACTTTTTTAATTGGTGGCTCGAAGCACTTTTGTTTAGATTCCTCGATTCGTTAGATTGTTGTTTTCGGATTGCAGAACTTTGCGCTTAGGCGTCAGTATGTATGCCGTGTGCCATAAACATATAAACAAACTCACTGGCGACGACGTATCTGAAACTGACGTATCTGAATCTGTGACTGAAATCCAACTGAACTGCTCGAAAACTTGCTCGAAAACAGCTCGCGGTTGAGCTCTCTTTCGACTCGTGCCGAGATTTCTGTACAGAAATTCCGATGGTCGTCGGGCGGACGGTCAGTGGTTGCGAGAGAACAACTGTGCAGCTGAGTATCTCACAGATACAATTCGGTTTTGCTTTCGTTGCTCGTTTCGTATTGGAAAAAGAGAGTAAGCTGCGCGGCCTTTCTCCTGCTCTCTCCAAAACCAACCACTTTACGCTCAGTTCGGATTCAATCTGGATTTCCATTTCCATTATGCATTTTCCAAGCAGAAGCGCGTGGTCCTCCGCCTCCTTTCGGCTCTCCCCCAACCCGTTTTCCCGAGAGAATCTCTATAGGTCATGCAGGTAACAAGAATACCGTACAGTCGGTAATCACAAACTGATAAGAATATCAAGATTGGTTGTTTTTTTTTGTTGTTTGAATAATCCAGAAGCTATCACGTGACTTAAATGAGACTCAGTTTATTCAATTCGTTATACATGTAGAGATTAATATCATTGCCGGTGCAATTACGTCATTATAACTAAACCTACATTACAGTTAAAGTACGATTCATTGTTTAGACGATATCCAGAATGGAATACCTAAGACAGACAAGGATTGCTTACTGTGGAACTGGAGGGATATCACAAAAACGTAAAAACCTATGCGAAAACGAAATAAAATGTGGTAGTTACGCAGCAGCGGGAAAACCCTGATGCGTAATAGGATTCAAAAACCCCTGTGAGGAAGCTTAAACAAATAATTATACGTAGTTTCAAATTACGTATGTATGTAAGTCAGTGCTTAGGTTGAATAAAACTGAGAGTTCCTGTGTTGCAGTGGGTTAATATCCGAGATTCATAAATTCTTTCCTATTACTCCGACTGACCTCCTTCGACTTGTCCAAGATCAGCTCGTGTGGCTGCTGACAAATGCCGCAGTCTCCATGGGACACACTTCCGGTGCCACAATTGGCTCCAACTGCTCCAGGATCTGCAGGAAAGTTAGAGTGGTGCGTTCGCACTTGGCAGTGTTCGGCAGCAGTTGACAAACATTAATCTGCAAAAAGAAGAAATGTAATTTGATTATATAAAGTTGGAAATACAAAAGTATCTTCTCACCTTCTGCGGCAATTGATTCTCCGCCCCACATTGCATCAGATTGGTGCGATGCAAAACGTATCCTACACGTTGTGTCTTTGCAGAGCTCTTGGTTAGGCGTCGCATGACAGGCACGTCGATATCTTCGCGAACGGAAACATGGTCCCCACCGAACTGTGCCTGCACTCCGATCCATTCATTCTCCGCGAATATAAATTTATCCAGCGGATCCAGCAGAGATTGCGACGCTTTATGGGCCACGCTGGTGAGGTAGCCTGCCGGGTGCTGTTCTGACGGCCGTTGGCAGCTGTTAATTCTTTCCAGCACCAACCGATAGATGTGTAGTACGGGTTTATTGTCTAAAACTCCTTGGCCAAGACCCCGTTCATCATCGCTGGCCAACCGTCTATCCTGCATAATCTCCAGCTCACCGGAAGCCAGTGAGGATCCCCCCAGCGGCTGACCCGTGAGGAGACTAAGTCGCATATTTGCATCCTCTATAAACATTGCCGAGGGAACCGGATAGTAGTTCGCTTGGAGGGGAAGTTTTTCGAGACGGCGTCGCTTTATAATCTGGAGGCCATTGAGGTCTGTGTAGAATATGCTGCCACTGTCGATATGAGTTTGCAGACGCATCACGATTTCTGTGTTGTCGAGCACTCCAATGTCAACCAAATTGCGGATCTCAGGGGCTCCACCGCGCAGAATTGTTTGGTGCACCACATTCGGCAGTCCCACACTCACCGAGGACTCCAGCTTGCCTTCACTGACCAACACAACCGGGTTAGTAACTCGGAAAGGAGTGGCTGGACCGTTTGGTAGAAATAGATAGGCTCCGGACCTATCTCCATGCTGACGTGTACCGTACTTCAGGAATTTTAGATGTACTGGCACATGAGGACTATCCTGGGAAAGCTGCATGGACTTGAGTAGACCGTCTTCCGAAAAGGCCAGGGTGGGACCACTTCCCACCCTCAAAGAGATTTCTCGATGCTCGCCAAACTTTACTTCCTCCGGATACGGGCCCAGAGGAACAGCAAAAGAGTTGGAGCGCATGAGCAGGTTTGAGGCATATGAAGTATGTCTGTGGGTTATATCAAAATATTTTGTATAATGATAACAGAACAGGAAACACCTAATGTAAGATTGTTGTTTAGGGTGTGGAGAACCATTTTGTAGCTCCATAAATTAACAACTTATGTACATTAAAGTGACACTATTTGTTTCGAATTAACAAACCAACTAACATTAAAAGGCTATTAAAATTATCACTTACTGTGATTTGGATTCCGAAACAGTCAGGATGTAGGTTGAGAGTCCCATGGGCGGCACGCGAGCCATGAATATAATGCGGAACTTGGTGGTCGATCCTTGCGGATGGATTGTCTTCGTCAGCGTGTCGTCATGCCAGCTCCATACAGGCGATACCTGAGCCTCCACCGGATTGTTGGTAAGGTCGCTGACGCTAATGAACGGGCTGGATACATAGAAGTCCACCAACTGCTCTCGCCAATGAGGCAAAGTATTATGCAAAACCACATGTTTTGTGGGCAGCTCTTCGCCAAGAATTATTGTAGTACGGCTATCTTCGACGCCTGATCCCGGCCAGCGCGAATCGTCAAGCGTAAAATACGAAAAGCTATATTCTGGGCTATATATTGATGGCTTGGTTAGAAGACGGTAGACAGACTGCTGCATCACCGCCTGGCACGCTTTCAACGCCTCTTGCATGCGTTCTTCATAGTCTCTTACGACATGGGTTTTCGCTGTACCGGTGATGCCATCGTGATGCTGAAATAGCGACAACTCCCGGCGAGCCAGCTCCAGGCGCTCCTCTATTCTTGCCATTCCGTCCCATGAATGCCAAGCGGAAAGCATTTCTGCAGAACGTACGTAGTGCATCAGCACTCGATCCATTCTTTTGTGGTAAGGCCGGGAGGTGTAGTAGCCACTCCAGTAGTTATCCGTACGATCAGCGTAAGTAAAGAAATCTCCACTTAGTGAGGGGAATCCGGTCTGACCCAGGCTTTCCGCGTGGTGCACTGCTTTAAAGTACTCCTGAAGGGTTCCAAACTGCGCCTCTACATTAAAGTGCGCCTGGCTATTGATATGCTCAAAGAGCTTTTCATAGTTGACCCTTTGTACATCCCATTCGGTGCTCTGCTTGAATCGGAAGTCATCCCCTAAAGGAACTAAAAGCACGTTGGTGCGATATAGTTCAGCCTTTTTCTTCCATTGATCCACTAGCATATCCGATCGAGCTGCAACATTGCCATCGACGATGGCGCTAGGTGGTACCCTCCATGGGCAGCTAATACCAAATGCGCCCAGGCGCTTGAAGTCGAACTGACAACACACCTTGGGATCTGGACCGCAAGTGTGAGGAATGTCATAAGAATAAAAGGGCATCATGTGTGTAAAAAGGGCTGTGTCGCCCTGGCTGTCCCAAATCTGACGCCAGTGAAACTCCAAATTTCGTTGCTGGGCCAGCTCCTTTTTCACCGA
This sequence comes from Drosophila varians, assembly GCA_018150405.1. Lineage (NCBI taxonomy): Eukaryota > Metazoa > Arthropoda > Insecta > Diptera > Drosophilidae > Drosophila > Drosophila varians. The sequence goes on along the minus strand of JAECWK010000015.1, from coordinate 14,816,354 downwards.
ATAATGGGTCCTCTGAATGAGCAGGTCCTTGAAACCGCTCTTCTTTAGTATGTAAGGCAAGGAAGGACTGTGTCCAAATGGATCGATGGCCCAGGATGCGGTGGGAGTTACGTTAAAATTCTGTTTCAACCAGGTCTGGCCTTCGGTGAGCTGAAGCAACACGTTGCGCCAGTGCGAGTTGGCTTCGTCGGGCATTACCCATCCTCCAGTGACAAATTCCAGCTGACCGCTTTTAACAATTCTAAAAAAAATTGTAGGAAACAATTAACAACAGTGCCAGTTGGATTGCTCAGAAAACTTTTCTGTTTAATGAGCTTCACGCTTAAATAACTTTTAAATGTGGTTATATTGGGATAGTGGCAACTGTTTAAGCAAAAAGCGAAACCGTTTAATAAGGTTTCACGTGTGTATAATGCTAAAAGTACTTCCTACAGTTACAGGTAATTGTGCTTACGATTTCATCTGAAGCTTTTTGTTTTCGCCCAAGTCGTGGAAAAAGCGAGAAAAATACGAAATCTCTGCCCAAATAAACTTCATGTCGGGGTTCTCGTGCAGGTGTCGCAGGGCGTTGGACAATATGTGCTTTGTATCGTGCTGGTAATATTCCTCGAAGGTTTGGATCCAACCAGGATCGTTGTGTGAGTGCGGCACCACGAATACCTTCAGCTTATGGTGGGCGTTGTACTTCAACGGATCGTAATTAATATTCCAACCCTGCTTCCACACACCTCCATCGACATCCTTGAACGACATGCGCTCGTACAGCTCTAGCATCTGCACTTCCACATCAGGAACTTTTTGGACCACATCCTGGCACTGGCCAGGAACCAATCGGTGCACTTTTGGCGGGGCAACCAGAGGTTCATTTCTGACTTTGGAAATACGCGCCTGCAAGTTTTTCATCTCCTCGCCATGCTCCTGCAAACCGTTTTCTAGTTGGCGCAGCTTGTCCTCGATAGCCACGAAGTTGGGCTGCACAATAATATACAATTTATTATTAATTCGCTTTATTAGAAAGTTTATTTACCTTTTTTTGGGTGACTGCCGGTGCTGCAAGGTTGAGGATCACATAGAGGCTGAGGAAGACTAGCAGGCAGGCGGTGCATATCACCAGCGCAAAACGTCGACGTATGCGCAGCATTATTGCGTTTAATTTGTCATGGAAACGTCCACCACAGAAGCCTTCTTCACTCCAACAGAGTTCCTCTTGCGTGGAATTACTATAATTTTTGCATAAACAAATTTTATCTTCAGCGTTGCCAGTTGGTTGCGGTGGAAGCGGCCTGCCAACTTGTTGTTAAATGCAATGTTGTAAAGCGCGTATTATTAATGTTTAACCATTTTCTGGTTAATTTTAAAAAAAATTATTATAAATTAGCAATTAGCAACGCCAAAAAGTGGGAAATAAAAATTCTTTGTAACTTACAGTTACAAATAAAAAAAAGTTAAACAAGAAATTGTTTTTAAAATTTTAACATCCACTTAGTTTAAAGGATCTATTTTAAAAGATTAAATTCCTTTAAGAATAAAAATTAAATATGTTTACTAAGCGAGATAAACAATTATTTTTTTATTTTTTTGTAAATACAATGGTTTTTGCCTGGCGCCAAAGCAACGGTCACTCCGAAAGGATGCGTTAACGGTATTGTCCAGCAAGGATTAATCTCGTGGGTTTCTAAGCTTTCTTTACTTTTGAAGCTATTTATATTCAAAAAATAGTATACACTTAAGGCTAAAATTGGAAAAAGGAGGTGTGCCGCTTTAGCCGGTTGAAATATTTCGTGGATGCTGTAGTTTCTTACCTGCCGAATATCGATTTTATCAGGCGCAGCATCAGTTACATCCAAAACAGTAATTTTAAAAATAAGTCAAATTTTGGATATAATATCCAAGTAAAACGATGAAGCGCCAAAACGTTAGAACTTTATCTCTTGTGGTTTGTACATTTACCTACCTTTTAATTGGCGCCGCGGTTTTCGACTCCTTGGAGTCACCAACGGAGGCTAAGCGGTGGGAATTTCTTCAAGGTATGAGGATTCTTTTCCAAATTTTAACCCCCTCAAAGGTTAATAATATTATTTTAGCTGTTAAAAACAACTTTGTGAAGAAATACAACGTCAGTGATGAGGACTTTCGAGTAATGGAAATCGTTATAATTGAAAATAAACCCCACAAAGCAGGACCCCAGTGGAAGTTTGCGGGAGCTTTTTATTTTAGCACCGTAGTCTTGGCCATGATTGGTAATTGGATAAATAAATTTATTAATTCCAATAACAAATAAAACCTATTTATACTTTCATATAGGATATGGTCATTCTACTCCAGTTACCATTCCAGGAAAAGCTTTTTGTATGGGATATGCCATGGTAAATGATAATCAGGACAATCTAGTTTTTCCATTTATTTAATTATTTAATAATTTATTTATAGGTGGGAATCCCCCTGGGCCTGGTGATGTTCCAGTCGATTGGTGAACGTCTGAACAAATTCGCTTCGGTTATTATAAGGAGAGCAAAGAGGGCCAGCGGTGCCAGGTGTACGGATGCCACCGAAATGAATCTTATGTTGGCCACTGGGATGCTGTCCTCCATAATTATTACCACGGGAGCAGCGGTATTCTCCCGTTATGAAGGTTGGAGCTACTTCGATAGCTTCTACTATTGCTTCGTCACACTGACCACAATAGGATTCGGGGACTATGTGGCGCTGCAAAATGACCAGGCTCTTACGAATAAGCCAGGCTATGTGGCCCTTAGTTTGGTTTTTATCCTTTTCGGCTTGGCTGTTGTTGCCGCCAGCATAAACTTGTTGGTCCTTCGATTCATGACCATGTAAGATATTCTATTTTCTCCATTATATTGTATGTATTAAAAACTATATCCTTCTAGGCAAGCGGAGGATGCCAAGAGGGATGAGCAGGATGCCCAGAACTTGGCGGGTAATGCCCAACCGGTTACCTTCGATGACGAGTCCACCTACAATATGCATGGAAAGCTCCTGGAGAACAACTATACCACAGAGAATGATGAGACGGCCTCGCTTTGCTCCTGCACCTGTATGGGAGGCACTCGATGCCTAAATCACGAACAGTTTGTGGATCCGGACTTCCAGCCCACGGACATTATCGAGAGCACGTTGTGCCTAAAGCGGGCCTCCGTCTGATATCCGTACAACAAGCTCCGACACGCATCCTCTTGGGAAGCAGAGCCTAGACCAAAGAATATCCTCGAATCGGGGAACGCCAAAATGTAGATGTATCCCGTAGATACCCAACCACCTGACCTAAACGATGGTTGTTAGATAATCCTACCCCAAACCGATATTTACACAAATGTGGATCTTTTAACTTGGTCGAAAGTCTTAGAAGTACTCAAAAAAGTTCTAGAAATCAACAGATCCCTAAAGCTACAGACTTCAACGTTTATTGAACCCATTGTAGTCGATCCACCATATTATACACTCGTTTACAAAGGAGAAAAGCTCCAAACATTCATTCCAATATCATCTATATAACCTGGCTCAAAGCCTGTTTTGGCTCCATGGTCAAATCATCCTCATCCCATCTAAAAACTTAGCCATGTAATGTTTTAACTAAGAACTATTAAATACATTGTTTAAAAACCAAGTAGCCCCAGTATACTTTTTTTTGGGGTAGAAAAGTTGTTTGAAAATAGGGAACAGAGTAGGCGAAATTGTCAACCTAGCAGTTCGTGTTTCCTATCCAGAGCCAGTCCACCTCCGCATCAGCTAGCTAGCACACGTAAAAAATATAAACCTGAAAAATTGTTCGTAAAAAAATCAGTCGATCTTCGGTTTTGTGCCTTCATCAAATCTCATTGAAAACGAGCGAATTTTCTGAATTATTTTCCGTGTGAAATATATTCGATTTCGTTTGCGAACTTTGATTCAAAACCGTCAAGATGCGTGAGATTGTGCACATTCAGGCTGGTCAGTGCGGCAACCAGATCGGTGGCAAGTTCTGGGAGGTGATTTCCGATGAGCACTGCATTGACGCTACTGGTACGTATTACGGAGACAGCGATCTGCAATTGGAGCGTATCAATGTCTACTACAACGAGGCCACCGGGGCCAAGTATGTGCCACGAGCCATCCTGGTCGACCTAGAGCCCGGCACCATGGACTCTGTCCGCTCCGGTGCTTTCGGCCAGATCTTCCGCCCTGACAACTTTGTGTTTGGTCAGTCTGGAGCCGGCAACAACTGGGCCAAGGGTCACTACACCGAGGGTGCCGAGCTGGTTGACTCTGTCTTAGACGTAGTCCGCAAGGAGTCTGAGGGCTGCGATTGCCTCCAGGTATGTTTTCATCAAGATTATCCTTAAAGAATATTTTAATTTTTTTTTTATTTTACTTACTTTATTCAAAAATCTTAATAGGGCTTCCAGCTCACCCATTCCCTGGGTGGCGGCACTGGCTCCGGCATGGGCACTCTGCTCATCTCAAAGATCCGTGAGGAATACCCCGACCGTATCATGAATACCTTCTCGGTAGTGCCATCGCCGAAGGTGTCAGATACTGTTGTGGAGCCGTACAATGCCACCCTAAGTGTGCACCAGCTGGTGGAGAACACGGACGAGACCTACTGCATCGACAACGAAGCACTGTATGACATCTGTTTCCGCACGTTGAAGCTCACAACGCCCACGTATGGAGACCTGAACCACTTGGTCTCGGCCACCATGTCTGGGGTAACCACCTGCCTGCGTTTCCCCGGCCAGCTAAACGCCGATCTGCGCAAGCTGGCTGTGAATATGGTGCCCTTCCCGCGGCTACACTTCTTCATGCCCGGGTTTGCTCCACTCACATCCCGCGGCTCCCAGCAGTACCGAGCTCTGACCGTGCCCGAGCTAACCCAGCAGATGTTTGATGCCAAGAACATGATGGCAGCCTGTGACCCCCGTCACGGCCGCTACCTAACGGTGGCTGCCATTTTCCGTGGACGCATGTCCATGAAGGAGGTGGACGAGCAGATGCTCAACATTCAAAACAAAAATAGCAGCTTCTTCGTCGAGTGGATCCCGAACAATTGCAAGACAGCGGTGTGCGACATTCCGCCCCGTGGTCTGAAGATGTCTGCTACCTTTATCGGGAACTCGACTGCCATCCAGGAGCTGTTCAAGCGCGTGTCCGAGCAGTTCACTGCCATGTTCCGGCGCAAGGCTTTCCTCCACTGGTACACCGGCGAGGGCATGGACGAGATGGAGTTCACCGAGGCCGAGAGCAACATGAATGACCTGGTGTCAGAGTACCAGCAATACCAGGAGGCCACCGCCGACGAGGAGGGCGAATTCGATGAAGATGAGGAGGGTGGCGGCGATGAATAATAAATAACAAGCCACATACTAATTAACACACCCAACACACCCACCAGGCCAACACGGATGCTAGCGGAGAACGAGCGCAGCCCTTAATGGATGACACTGAACCCAAACCAAATCAAAACACATTACATCATTTAAAGTCGATTGTACATATTTCCAATGTTGGTCTTTGTGAGATCGTGAGCCACACAACAATTTACACATCTTGTTTGGTTAGAAATGCTGTGTATTGTTGGTCTCCAAATGAATACATTTGTTGGGGACCAAAAATAAATGTTAATTATCGCAATAATAAATTTTGGAATTATTGTCCTTTTCAATATTCGATATGACAAACCTTTTCTTGGGTAGGGTTTCATAACAATATTTTTATAGGACAGGAAGTAATTTCAGGAATGGCAATACTTAAAAGTGACATTTCCGGACCCTGTCAAATTTTTTTTCATGACTAAAACAACGAAGAATTGCACTCAAAGCATACTAAGTAGAAATATGGACTCACCAACTACCCCGGTGACCTCCCGAAGTGGCTATTTACGTGGAAGAAAACGCATACACGTACATCCAATTGCGGAACTCCGCAAACGGGAACTTCCTGATGAACGGCTGGACGTCGAAGCTACATCTAAGAGCTCCGAAGGGCTCTCAAAAGAGACAAAGACTTCACCTGAATCAAAATCAATGCCAATAGGTAGCAGTACTGACAAGAAAACAGAAAATTATAAGCCAAGGCGATATCCCCATCGAAAAATGAAAAAAAAAGAAAATGCTAGGGATCCTCCTTTCTAGTGGTTTATTCAATCGAACAGTGTACATTGGAGTGAAGGAACAGGAGCAGCAGTGGCAACGGAAATACTAAAGCAAGACTACGCATTTACTACGGGACATTGAGATACTTGTTTACCATATTTGTTTAAATAAACGCATCCTTTTTTCGAGCCTAGACGTCGTCGAAGAGACCCCTGGGTGGCGGGCCGACTATGCGGCGATCGTGCTCCGCCTCATAGTCAGGATCTCGGAATCCCACTTGAACTTGAGTGCTTACACCGAACCGGTCATTAATCTCCTCCGACAGAGATCTTGGCACGCCCAAAGCCGAGGACGAAGCCACTGCGGCATAGTCGAAGCTGCCGTCGCCATCGCGTAGCAGCCCATCTGCCGGGGTGCGACTACTGGTTAGGGCATTGGCTCCGCTACTTCGGTATTTGCTAAGATAATCGCTTCCGCTACTTAAGATTGGATCAGGTCGTCCGAAATCGCGGCGCCTGGCCATCGCTTCCTCGGCTCGCTGCCGGCGACGTTTTTCGCGTGCTATCAGATCCTTTCCTTCCTGTACCAGCTCAGTGGCAATCGTTTCATTCTGCAAAAATTGTTGGAATCCAAGGGCATTTAAAGCTCGGCTGCCGACGCTGAACCATGTGGCCAAGCAGAAGGCCAGCATGCACATGGGAAAGTATATGTTGAAGCCTTTGGATATGATTCCAATAACGTTCATGTGGCCCATGATCTGTGTGTAGTAGGTTTCCATAAAACGCTGTTAAAAGACAAAGGTGATTTAAAATTTGCAGATTTAAGAGACTAAAAGATATTTACGTCAGGAACATCCATATGAATCAGACCCAGGAAGTTGAGGCACATGGGTGGCGTCAACCGACAGAGAAGCATGCCGCTAAAAATTAGACTATGCTCGTTCGTCTGGTGATGCGGAGCCAGATAGTAAAGGTTCAGAAAGCGAATCCTCAGAATGGTGGAATAGGTGCAGTAGAAGAAATAGCATAGAACTATCATAGAAAAGATCTCGATGGTCAAGAAGTCGTCGCTTTCCTTGGCCACGTAGATCACGTTGGCAAATACAGAGAGTACTGGCTTGCGGCTAAAGAAAGTCAGCTCACTCCAGACCACTATGGCCGACATGGATGCTGTAAGGACACACAAGCTCTTGAGGAACGGGGCCTTGAGCAAGCATTCCCAATACCACTGCAGAGTTGCACTGTAGAAAACCCTTTCTACTTGTGAGCGTTGTCGTGAAAATTCCGTTTTGAAACGTCGCTCAGAGGAATGGATGTTCCGGGCCACATCTTCCAAGTGTAGTACCGTCTGGACCTGGACGCTCCAAAGTGCCTCGGTTCGCTGTAGCGTCTGCAAGGACTTTATCACCTGTTTGTGGATGCGAATGAGAGCCTTCTCTGATGGCAAGATTGTGGAACTAGTGGCTCCCATGCCACTGCCTCCGGTGCGTGCGAAATTCCGACTAGCACGCTCCTGCAGTTCGATTGGTACCTTTCGCAGAATCGTCTCAAGGCAAGGCCGCAATTCGTGATTGTTGGGAATCACACGACTGATGCACTGAAGTGACTCTAAGATGTCGTCCACGTGCTCCTCAGCCTCCGCCTTCTCCGTACTCAGCTTTGCTGCTTTGAAATAAGCGTATTGCAGTGCGAATCCAGGCTTCGCGTTGTTCCAGAGCGATCGGGGAACCTCCACGAGGGAATAGCCCAAAAGAAGGATAAGAAGAAACAGACCCCAGGTGTTCGATGCCGACGATGCAATTGCTTTTAGTTTTTGCCAATCTAAAGACTCTCCTTTCACGGCGATGTAAATAAGCAAAATGCCGCAGATGAACAGGTAAGATCCATAGTATATCGCGTTTTCAATCAACGCCGACTTAAGCTTTCCCTTCACCGTAAAGTCACCAGCCTTGAGGTAAGACTGCATTAGAGGCATGATCAACCAGGTAAGGAATTGAGAGCTCCAGTAGATGATGCGCCAAAGGTTAGGAAATACGGTCGGCGGATTCATACCCCACGGTTCCTGGCACTCTGGGGGCTGAAAAGGCGTCGGTGTTACATTTGTGGTCGATGTGTTGGTTGTATTTGTTCGGTGCTCTTCCACGCATTGGCGATAAAGCGTCTGTAATGGTAATTGTGGGAGGTTTGTATTATTTATATATTTTATACATATAAAAGGAACATTGAATTTTATGAGTTTAACAAATCAATGAGTTTTAAATCATTTTAAATGTGGATTCATAGATGATTCACCCTTAAGATAAGACATTTTCTGAAATTAGTTTGACTTTTTATCGATAATGGTGCTCCAAGGCTTTAGATAAAATTGAAAGCTAAACACATCTAAAATATAGATATCTATATTCTCTTTTTGTGGGCCATATGTCTAAAGCAATACTATATCTTGGTACTTAATTACTAATGGATACTTTTAATATTGTTTTGTAAACTATCCACCCATTTGCGCACATACCGAGGTGACATCGAGTGGTATTGTGAAGACAATCAGGAACGAGAAACACCAGGCTGTCAGCACGGAGAGGGTGACCAGGATATGCTGACGTGGTATGTTTCCATACCGGTACAATGAGATGCTGGCCAGGAAGAGGGCAGCTATAATGCCGAACGTCAGCAAGTAGGCCATTATTTGATTAGAAACTAAGTCCGAGTCCCAAAAGAGTGCGAGTGCTGTTGAGGTTGTTGTGCTTCGAGTGTAAGTGCTCTATGACTATAGTCCTTCTCCAGGGACTAGTTCATTGCGAGCCTGCGGGCTCGCTGACTTTTTTGTGGGTGCTGCTGGTGCTGCGTTTTTTTTGCAGTTGGCGCGCAGTTTCGCGATGCATTTCCTCAAGACGTTCCAGCGCCTGCGTCTTCAGCGGCATCAGGTGCGGCCGGCAGAAGACCAGCTCCGCTTTGTGCTCGAAAAACAATTTTCCGGTGGTGGGCTCAATCAGATCGATTTTCTCATTCACTTTCCTCAGCACCTCGGCCTCCACAGCGGACATGCTGCGTCCTTCGACAGCAAAAGATGGAAGGGGATCTGCAATTTGAGATGAAGGAACTCAAGATGCTGCTTAACCCTTTATTGACTTGTCTTTTTATTTATTTGTTTTATTTAAACCGTCAATCATCGACTTTATCAAAAAGTGTGAACACACAAGATTATACGAAAATATCCACCTACTTTCTAGTGGCAACACTTAAATGATGCTGCCAGATCGAGGCTTATGGATTGTGCATTGATCCGGCAGCTCTGATCCACTGTTTTTGTTTTGCTGGCACAGCCAGAGAAATTCTTTATTTGATTTTAGTTAATTAGGCCTCTGGCTTTGCCAAGACTGTCAAACAATGGAGGCGGAAGGCGTGGCTTCAAGATTGGACAAGTCCCCGGACTGTCGCACCAGCGGAGACGGAATGGAACAGCCAGAAAACAGTGGAGTGACCAAACAGGAAAGTGAAATCGACCAAATTGGTGACTCGGCGGTCAGGAGGTCACAAGTCAAGAGGCCTCAGCTGTCACGAAAGGACAGCACTGTCGTGCAGGAGACGGTCATGGGAAGGAAGGCATCCACAGGCAGCTGCAATGGGTCCAACTTACCTTTGCCAGGACTGCACACTCTATATAGACGCCCAGAGATTGTCACAAGGAGTCTGGCTCCGGCAATGCCCAAGGGAGAACTGGTGCAGATGAGGCCCCGATTGGTATCAACACATCACGACTTGCTTTCCGAGCACAAGAAAAGCAAGGCCCCCAAGTTCGTCCCCTTTGAGCCATATCCGGGTGCAGTGAATCCCATGACTACTGCTCCTGTAAACAAACATAAAATCCATCGAGATAAAAACAACCTGGATATTGGGGTGCTGGTGGATCAGGTTTCCACACTTCGTACCCAAGAACTGGATGCCGAGTCCAAGGGCAACACCAGCACGGAGCTCGGCAGCCAGGAATTGGCTGCTCTTAAGGAGGAACTGGCCAAGATGCGGGAGGAAAGGGATTACTTTCAGGCCCAGTACAAGTTCCAAACTCAAGTCAACAGTGAGCTGAAAAGCCTTTTGGTAGCTTCCGTGGGCGAGGATCTTCAAACCCGAGTTAACGTTCTTACCGAGGATAAACTTCAGCTGGCTCGGGCACTCTTGGACACAGCTAACAACTTGACCACTCATACCGAGCAGATCGAGTTCCTCGCCGGTCAGTGTGAGGTGTGGCGCTCCAAGTTTCTGGCCAGTAGTGTTATGGTAGAGGAGCTGGCCCGCTGGAAGGCTGATCTGACCCAGAAAAATCAACTGTTAAACGAGTCCACCAAACAACTTCTTCATGCCACCCACCAAATCCGAGAAATGCAACTGGAAATGCTTAAGCAGCTCAAGTTCCTGGCAAAGATCCGCTATCTAAACCTACCCGCGACTGACGTTATAAGCCTCAGTGCTGAGAACCTCAACATCCTGCAACGCATGGTTCTACACACGGGCGTGGGTATTCCCGAGGAGACTATTAAGCTTTCCAGTGCTAGCACTAGTCCGCTTTGTGAGGCAGAAAAGTATGCAGTCAGGGTGAGTTAAACAAACTATATCCATACAATTAGGATTTTCATTAATTGGTTTCCATCATAGGCTCTGGAGTTTATTAGCCAACCTCTCATGGCCACCGACGAGGCAATACGCGCCCTTTTCGACCAGGCCCAGCGACCCCACTACGTGCAATCTCCTGGCTCTGAGGAGGCTTCCAGCGATAAGCCACAACCAGAGCAATAACAGCAATAATTAGTCCTCGTAAGAAATGTTGTGTAAAGTGTGTTTAGGTCTAATAAAATTTATGTATATAAAAACAGTGTATGTAAATGCATAGTTAATTATCCATTACTTTGACTTCTTTTCGGTGCCATACAGGTCTAGACGACGCTGGCCAAAAACGGGGATTTGCTGACGCACTTGATCCACCAGGGAGAAATCAATGTCCGCCACAACGGTCTCCTCCACGTCACCGGCACTTTGCTGCACCTTGGCCCAGGGATCGACGACCATGGAGTGCCCATAAGCCACATACTCGGAGCTGGTATCCCTCGCCGGAGAAGTGGTTACCACAAAGAGCTGGTTGTCGTTGGCTCGACTTCGTTGCAGCAGCTCCCAGTGGAGTGGACCCGTGGTCATGTTGAAAGCAGCCGGATAGATGATCATCTTGCACCCTTCATTGCGATAGAGACGCGCCATCTCCTCGAAACGGATGTCGTAGCAGATGCCAATACCGATCTTGTGCCCGTCCACTTCAATGGTGGTGAAATCATTCCCAGCGGACAGAGTCTCCGATTCTTTGAACCGGATTCCCCCCTTTACGTCGATGTCGAACAAATGCATCTTGCGGTGCTTGGCAATGAGATCGCCTGTGGGAGACCACACGGTGCAGGTGTTGTAGATGGCATCGTTTTCCCCAAGCTCTGGAATGGTTCCTCCCACGATGTAGACCTGATGCTTCTTGGCGGTGCTGGATAACTGCTGAGAGGTGAAGCCGTCCGGAATCCTCTCCGAGTACTCCCTAAAGTATTTGGTTCCGTATGGAGCATTAAAACACTCGGGCAGGGTGATTAAACGGGGCTGGTGCTCCTTGACCGCAGCCTCTATTTTACTGACGGCATTTTGGACATTGGCCGCTTTGTCCTTGGAGCCCTTCAGCTGCAGCAGCACGAGACGCATGACTGGGTGATGGAGAGGATAATTCTTGTAATCACCTACGTCTGGATATTACTTACTATTGCCTGCTTTGCTCATAATGCTGCAATTAATTGTTATCTCTTTGTTTTCGGTGTGATAACAATTCGCACAATAACAACAAACAGGTGTTTGCATGGGTGTAGAAAAGGGGATCAAACAACAGGCAAAGCATGGGAATAATAAAGACTGAAATTACATTGTTTAATTTTAAAATCATTTGTATTATATCTGTTTCTAGAACAATCCATCTATTTTAATAAATAAGTTCCCTATAATTTAAATAAAGCTACCCTACTAATAGTGCTTAAAACATGTGAAAAGTGTTGGATAACGGCGAAAAGCACTAAGCGCAGCCAAGTTCAAGTCACACAGGGGCAGAGTTGCCACCTCTCTTTCTTGTTTCGTCTCTTTTGAGGTATGCACGTGTTCATTTTTAAGTTTCTAAAAATTAACTGAAATTGGTCGAAAAACCAATAAGAAAATAGATTGAAATTCAGTTCTACCTGCGGGTACCGGTGTGCGGCGAGTAACTTATCATGGTTTCATTTATTTTTGCATATTCCTTCGATGGTTCGCGACGACCTGTAGCAACAACAACAAAATGGTTCAACGTCTGACGCTAAGGAGACGCCTGTCCTACAACACACGTTCCAACAGGAGGCGCATGTAATTAATAACAAAATAAATTCTTCCCGGCTTTAAGCTCATTCGCGGATCTTTTATCTTTCAGTGTGCGCACTCCCGGCGGACGTCTGGTTTACCAGTACGTCAAGAAGAACAAAACCGTTCCTCGTTGTGGCCAGTGCAAGGAGAAGCTTAAGGGCATCACCCCCTCTCGTCCCAGCGAGCGCCCACGCCTGTCCAAGCGTCACAAGACCGTGTCGCGCACCTACGGCGGTGTCCTCTGCCACGGTTGCCTGCGCGAGCGCATCGTCCGCGCCTTCCTTATCGAAGAGCAGAAGATCGTCAAGGCCCTGAAGAGTCAGCGCGAGGCCCTCGTCAAGCCTGTAAAGGCCCCCAAGGCCAAGCCCGATCCCAAGAAGAAGCCCGCCGCCAAGGCCACCAAGGCCGGAGCCGGTAAGGTCACCAAGGGAGGTGCTGGCGGCAAAGGACCCGCAGGCAAGAAGCCCGGCCAGAAGCCCGCTGCCGGTGGCAAGCCCAGGAAGTAAACCCGCGATGCGCAGAGTTGACTAAATGATAACTTCAAAAATAAATGATTTTTTTCCCATGAAATTGTATTGTTTTTAAAGTTTATAAATTAAAACCATTTATGGGGCGACTCTTTCAACGAATTTCTGGTAAACGTTGCTCTTTGCCGGGTTTCATATACCTCTGATCTTTTTCTTGTTATTTTATTAAATCAAAATATTAAAAAGCTTATTTCAAATTGAGGGTCCGGATAAGGGTTAGGAGCTTTTCCATTTGGAGGTTACTAAACGGCTGTAGGAGAATCTGGCCAGTCTGGCAACTCTTCCAAAATCAGCTGGACTGTTAAGAAAATCACGTAAGAAATATTCATTTGTTTTTATTTATTTTAAAAGTAATTTAACGAAGTTGTTTGGCTTAGGATGACGGCAACTAAGGTTTTACGCTCCCTTCTGCACGAGTTGCGCCAGGCCTCACCCAATGGCTGCATCAAGAATTCCTTAGCTGCCCGTTACATACTCGCCCAGTACAAGAAGTTCGAGACCACGGACCAGCAATTGTGCAAACGCCGCGACGAGGCGCTCTTCCTGGGTCAGGCTTACCTTACCTACTTGAGCAGCCAACGCAAGTACACGGAGCTGTACAAGGAATACCATGGGAGAGGCGAACGATCCGTGAGGGACACTGCAGACCTTGTGGGCTTCAAGCTGCCCACAGATCCTAAGTGAAGTTCTAGATAGGTTATCAACCTAAGGTTGATTTTTGTAAGCTCTTAGTGTGATTAAAGCGGCTAATGTCAAGATTGTTTAGTAAATTGTATAGAATCTACTGAATCATCTGTCGCAGCATGGCTATAGCCCGGTAAATAACGCTCATTAGCTGGAAGGGATTAGGCTAATAAGAAAATTGGTATTTTTAGGCCACGTGCACTTGCCTGTTTAAAAGTGTCCAGCGATATAGACAAGTATCCCATTGCATTCAATTCCAGGGGTTTTTGGGAACGAATAATGATTATGAGAAGGTATTTCTTATGGGACAGGGAGGCATTGTGAAAATTGTGATTGTAAACAGCATTGGAGATGTATGCGCTCTGAAAAGGATTAAGGTCATAACCCAAATCAACTGGAAGTAAGGAAAACCCACCAAGTCTAGAACCTGCTGTCCATGATAACAAACCATATACATCTGCACCACAGACGTGCCAATAAAAATTACATAGGATACGCCCTCCAAGGTTAGGCCCTGTATCAAAGTATACACGGAGACGGTACAGAGAACTGAAGCAGTGCTAAGCAGGCTTAGGAGTAGGGAACTGCCGAAAATTGCATTCAGGTCCTTTTGTAAGCTGAGTTTAATAGTGTTAAGGTACAAAAATACGAAAAAATTGCCAAGAAAACCTTACCCTGCCAGATACTCCTGCTTGTCCACTATCTTCGCCAAAAACATACGATCGGCGACATCGTTTTCCAAGCTGGGCTGGTACTCCTCAATGGAGTGTATCATGGCTCTGAAGTGCATGCAAATCTGAACCTGAAAGCAGATTAGCCAAATATCTGTGGCCATGTTGGAGACAACCATCTGGGTGCTGTGCAGCCACTCCAAAGCATAGATGACAAAGTAGATCCATAGTGAGTGCTTCTCCGGATCGAATATAAAGTAGGGATAGCAATGCAGGTATAGAAATTGGTCCTGGAAGTAATAGGACCATAATGATGTTAAGATCGGTCCAATGACCACCATTATCGAAGATCCTATGTAGAAAATGACGAGGGACATTAAAATGCGGGACCAGAAGTGATCATTTACGCGGTAGTATATCCTATCCAGGGTGGTCTTCGGATACAGGTCGGCTAACTTTTGGTTGAGACTCTGGATGGACCGTCTCTGGAGAACGGTGCCGTATTTGGTATCCGAGTTAACCACGTATGTTACCAAAGTGGCGTAGCGCATAATCAGCGAAATGCTGTCGATTGTTTTCATCTCAATCATACGGAAACACATGAATCCTAGGCAAATGCCGTGGCTGCCAAGGCACATGAAACGGTACAGTTTCATCAGTATCGTTTGGGAGCGAGTCCTTGGTGTTTTTAGCATGTCGTAGCCCATCAGGCGGAACAACGAGCTGGGCATCTCGGCAAAGTCCTCGTAACTATGCTGCACGGGTTGCATGGCGATTACTTTCTAACGACCATTTCGAATTGGAAGCCATATTTATAAAGACTGGATACTTCAAGAATGGTTTGCGGTTTTGTACTTTTATTTTAAGATTCTATTAAGCCATTCTGTATTACCTTCGTGTTAACTATTTGCCAAAGTGTCAGAATAACTAAATAATTTATATTGAGGTTTTATTAATAAATAATTTTCCACCTACAATCTAAATATTTTATTTACCTTTTTAGCTTTTCAAAAGGTGACACAAATAGTTCCCTATTTAAATTTGTTAATATTATTTTATTTATAGTATTACTCAGCATATTTTACTTAAATTAATTGACAGAATAGAGAAAATGGGAATTAAAAGTAACATTAATTAAGAGCAATTGAAAAATGCGTCGAATCAAAGTTGCAATCACCAAGGTCAATCAGGTTATATAGTGTTTTATGGGTATTTGTACAATAATTATAAAAAGGCTCCACAATTCTGATATCTTGGGTATTTCCTTTAATGGGCAAAGGAAAATTTCAAGGCTAGTAAATGGGAAGGTCCTGTGGTTAAACACCTTGAGCGTTTGAACTTTGAGGTGATAATTAAAGACATTAAATCCCTTACCAAAGTCTGGATATATGTGTTTAGCGTATTCTGATTTAATTTTCTATACTCATTAAAGTAGATTTTTTTTAATTATAACATTGTTGCTATCGCCAGTTGCTCTGCTCACTCTGGCAGTTATCCATAAAAATATTTATGCATAATAATGCTTTTAAAAAGAAGGGGTCACCGTCTGCACTTAATAATTTCCATAAATGAGCTCCCCAGTTCTCTTGGGTTTACTTACCGATTCTTTGTTGCTGTCGTTGCACTTGTCTCTGAGGTTGCTGTTGTTGTTGACATAAATGAAATTCCTGCACACAGCAACACATGGCTGCTATTGGGTCCCCCATATAGACTGGAGTTCTATTCGGCTTCTGACTGGAATGCCAAGCAGCTAAAAGGTGTCACTGCAACCAGACTTTCAACCTGAAAATATTGCCAAAACTTAAATTCAAGATTATAGATAATAAATACATTTGTTTTGGTTTTCTTGCTCAATTGCCGGCCATCGTCTAGTCATTTGTTGTTGTCATAGTATTGCAACATTTCCAAGTCGGTCAGCGCCATTGTTTGTCAAGTTCCCATTACCGAACGATTCCGAAAGACCAAGACGTCCGTCCGTATATACAATATACTCTGGGGTTCCGACCCATCTTGAACTTCTCTCATCAATTGTACTGTCTTACACTGCATATGTACGTTATTTATTCATTAGTCTCAATTGGCAGCCAACTGTTGCCTTTCCATTTCCATCGCTCTTTGAATATAGTGATGCCCTATATCCGCTAAAAATTGCACTAGCTCTCTATGTTAGATCCCGAGCGTTAATGGGACGTTTGAATAGATTTATGTGCGGCAAGTATGCGTCACAATTCTGCATGTCTGCTTAAATTAGATGCAAATATTTAGGCCGTCTCCCCACTTCTGTGTACATAGCTGCCCCATTTATTCGGCGAGAGTCGGGGAGAAGAATTCGAAGAGGATGCCGCTCAGATCTATTGGTTATCCGCAAACAGAAAAGAGAAATCCTGCCGCGTCATGAGGACACCGGAAAGTGGCTGGTGTCGGAGTCGCTATCTCACTAAATACTTTATGAGTCTGAGGCGCCTGCATTATTCTTTTTTTTCTGCGTCTAGTTTGAACAAAAATAAACACAGCAGACCCGGACCCATGCCCGGACCCAGGCCCGGACCCGGACCGGATCTGTAGCCGGTGCATAGACAACGGCAAACACCCCAAAAGCCAGAAGAAAACACGACAGGAAAAACAACAACAGAAGCAGCAGCACCAGCAGGAGAGATGAATGGCCGGTGGAACAAAGAGCTAGCAGAGAGTCAGACATGGGCAACAGGCTGACCTGGGGGATGTCTGGGGATGGGCCAGGAGAATGGGTGGCAATCAAATCAATGGTCAGGGGTTTTGTCCACCAACACGGCAACATTAATCGGCATAAAGTACAATTTCTCACACCCCCTTTGCAAAAGTACCGATGGATTTCAATATCCATTATTCCGCCAGGGGGATGGGTCGTCGAAGCGAGATGGACTTGGCGGTGTTTGCATTATGCGCTGCCAGTATCCCATTAAACCACAAGGACAACAAAGGACACGGGCTGCAGGAAAGCTGATGTGGCTGCGCTTTTCACTTTCCCATTTATTAATGAATTTATTGGCCCGACTGCATTTGACGAGCAAATGCATTTTCCCATTTATCAGGTTTGGAAGGGGACGAAAATGGTAATAGCAGATGTCTGAGGCGGCGTGGGTGGGTGATCGGACTGGGAAGAGTTCAAGGGTAGATCCACGCATAACATTTATCAAAGCTTTTGTTTTGGTTACATTTCAGCTGCTTCCGTTGCCAGGACGAATGTTTTGGTGGGTGGTATTGCCGGGGTGGTGCTGCTAATGGCCAGGACTGTCTCCTGATTCCGGCAGCTGTCGCACGAAAGTGCTGAGCCTGTGTAATTAATAGTGCGGAAATTTGGTAATTCCAGGATAACAAAGGTCATTGCCAACTAACAGTTTCAATGTCATTGAAGTACTATTTTAGGACATTTATAGAAATGGAAAAATCAAAGAGTTAGGCTTTCACTTAGCACAGAATGGGTGGTAGTGGTACCTTAAAGGGTCTTTTATCTCCAAATGTTGAACGTGGTGATTCAATGTTACCAATTTAGAAGTAGAGTCTCCACTAATTCTGTTTAATATTTTCAATCTGGTAAGAAATTATAGTATCTACAGATATTATCCCTCAAAAAAGTCAACTGTCATATGAATGAAAGAGGGTGGCAGCAATGACCCGACAGAAATAAACAAAACAAACAGGACTAATCCTTGGAAAACCTTTTGTATTAAAGTCAGTCTGTCCAATGACTGGGAAATGTTTGCTGGGTTGGCGGAAACCGGTTTCCCTTCCTGCCATCTCTCTTGGGCTCTCGGCAGTATCTCCGTATCTCACATTGCTCATTCGCCGCATGGGCTGCCTCGGCTGCTTCGGTTGCTTTGGCTGCTCTGGGGCGACTTTTTGAGGCACTCATTTTTATCCGAGAGTCGAACGACTGGACGACTCTCCCAATGAACCGACCAAGTCGGATGACACGAAGAACCACGAACCAGCGATACTCGAAAAGCAGAAACAGAAACGAATCAACACTCAACACGGCCGGTCGCGGAGGCTCTCGGTTTGGGCCAGGTTTTAAATACGATTCGAAACTGTTCACTTGGTGATTCGTTTTTCGCGCTGCGGCTGTGGCCATGTGAAGTGCTAAGGCATCTCGATATCGGAGAAGGCCTTCTTTTTAAAGAATATTCACCCTCGTGGCAGGCGCCGTCGCCTGCGCCCACGCCATCGTCTCGGCCTATAATAGTGCTCTGATAAAGCCTTTGATACGATAACGATCTATATATAATTATGATTGTGCAGAGAATTGTGCTCTGATTACGCAAATTGCAAGTGACAACCGTCGGAAGAGAGATTCTGCGGTAAATGTAGTTCCCCTTTGCGTGACGGCGAAGATCCCCTCCCAAAAATATTTAACCATGCACCACCTTATGTTATAGCGGATCTCCGGCCACTAAAAATTGTTATTTACATTTTTAATTTATATAACGGTGGTGTTAGTGCTGTTCTGGTTCTGATTGCCGATCTGGGGATGCTCCCCCAGTTGTGGTTGTTGCTGCTGTCTAACCCGTTTATGCTTTACTCGACTCGGCCTGGCCAAGTGCAGATGGGAAGTGGATGTGGAGTGGAGGGAACGCACATACAAAAACAATGCATCAAGTTGTTGTTCTGATGCATCCATGTATCTGTAAGATACACGTACTTGCCGCACACACCTTCTGCTATGTTTCCTTATTGACTTCGCCTCTGTCCCTCGACTCCGACTCCGACTCCGACTCTGTCTCCGCCTCCGTTCCCCTTCCCTTCGTCTTGGGGCAATGTTTATTTTTGTTTGCTCGCCCAGCAAGCGGGAAAAACAAGTTTTTTTCTTTGAAACCAAAACAGCAACAGCCACAGCAACCACTGAGCACCAGCACCGCACCAGCACCACTGGCAGGAGCAACAACTGCGCCGCAGTTTGGCTCGCTTTGCTTCGGGAAAATACTTTGTAAAAAGTTCAAGTGAAGACAACTGTTGCATTCAAAATATCAAAAAATAAATGTATATATACATTAACCATGTCTCCAATAGTGGTTTAGTGAGCTGGAGCGGAGAAATATGCGTTAATTAGCGGCCATTGCCAGTGACTCTCGAATGAAGTCGTTAATCAAAAGCCGGGATGTAATTAGCAAATGTCGCGCCACACATATGCTGGCCAAGCACTAAAAACCTCACCAACAAGAAATGTCAACGCATGTGAAAGTCCGAAGTACTGCAGCCAAAAAAATATAAAATAAAAAGTACAAAAACCGAGTGTGTGACATAAATAATTGATTTCGGTGAGGCGTTAAGGAGCAACGCCACAAATATTTGCATGCAACAAGTGTTTGCCATATGTCCGGCCGTGTCGGTTTTCCCTTGTGCGTATTTTTTCATGTGTTTGTTGTGCAATTCACTTAAGTGACTCCATCCATCCCCATGGACTTTCCCCTCAACTCTTTGCCCCACAATCCGCATCTGGACTACCCTTTGAATGCAACGATAACACCAAGTCTGAATCATTTCGTATATCCCGCAGAGGGCAAGACAACGAAAAGGGTGTTTCGCAAACAGAAGGAACCCGGCACCATGGGCTTCTCATCGGCCCTGCAGAGTCGAGCCGCCCACGAGGCTCTGATCGTGCGCCAGGACGCCGAGCTCCGCCTGATGGAGACCATGAAACGGTCCATCCAGATGAAGGCCAAGTGCGATAAGGAGTACGCGACCCAACTGACAGCCGTGGCCCAGCAGGGTCTCAAAATCGATCGGGCTGACGAGATGCAAGGTAAGGTTCGAGTTGGATTGACATTTACCAATCACAGTATCGATAAGATAAGAAATTCAGCAAATTGGTCAATGAAATTTTAGGGAGTGCACTGACCGCCTTGTCTTTTAGCATGGCACCTGTTCTACCTCCAACGTTTCAGTCACCTCTAAAAATATAAACTGATTAGGATACCTATTATAAGTAATCTTGGTAGTTCATGGATTTCGAAACACTTGTTTAGATGGTAAATTTCAGGGGTTATTGCTCTCATTTAAATGAAACCGTTTAGATAAGCCTCGACTCTGTTGTAGGCCAGTGCTGGCCAAATATATTGCCATATCCCGTCCTGTGCTTGATTGCGATGGCGGATGGTGTGAATTTTGGCAGACTGCAGGCCGGAGAACATCGCCAGGGGCAATCGCGTGACTTGATCGCATTTCGAAAAGAATAATACGCGCAGGGTTTTATTTCAAACGATTGGAGATAATCGCCAGACAAGCAAATTGTTTTCAACTACCGGGCTCTGTGTGGCATCATCATCAGTCTATCCGCCGGACAGGACAGGACAGGACTCCGCCTCGTGTGTGTGTCGTGGTAATTGCCCGGCCGTTGCAAAACGTTCTGCCATTCTGGCAGTATCTCAAAGATACTTAGATACTTGGATACTAACTGCGACGACTGCACAACTTGCCAGCTGAGCTCATCAAAGTGTCGACAAAGTGCAGCTGCCCGATGCCCGACACAGTGCCCGATCGCCCTCCCCCTTGGCGAATTTTTTTTTTTGTTTTGCTATTACCAGATAGAACATCCATGCGAGGTACACATGAAATTGCTATAATTTCCAGTCAGTGTCAGTTTTTGGCTTGGGAAATGTTTTCGTTGCTGTTTACATTGCCAAACAAACGTATCCGCTGGATGCGAGCGCTGGATCCGAGGCACGCACACACAAGCTATATAACCCACCATGGCGAAGCCAAATGATTTAGTTCAGGCCATTTGATAGTTCCACGGACTGCGGACTGCGGACTGCGGACTGTGATTTGCCTCTCTCACCTTGACCATGAACTTGAGGCGCCCGATTTGACTGCAACGAACGAACTGGAGTTTCTTCTATCAACAGACTTGGCCAAGCGCAAATTTCATATAATTTTTTCCCCAAAAAACAGACACTGGTATTATGTTTCCGTTTGGCTCAGAAAACAGATAAACATGCGCTGGGGATTTTGACTCACATTGAAGTGAGTGTGAGTCTGGCTTGGAATTAATGACTCACTGGAGTTTCTTACGCCAGCAATGCTATCAATAATTAAGGGAAATTAAAATTAATTTCAAATTCGCAATGAATCAGAGTCTGTGGTTTTATTCTTTCCAAGTGTATAAAAGATATTGTTGAGCGGTTTATTAGGCATCTAAATATCCGCAGTATCTCACAATTGCCTTGTTTTGTCTCTGCAGGTAGCCTAATCACCAAATCCTGGCGCTCCTACATGGATGAACTGGACCAGCAGGCCAAGCAATTCAAATACAACGCCGAGCAGCTGGAAGTTGTTTGCGACAAACTCGCACATCTCTCGCAGGATAAGCGAAAGGCCCGGAAGGCCTACCAGGAAGAGCATGCCAAAATTGCGGCACGTCTGAATCATGTGAGTGTCGCACCCAAAATATTCATTAAAAACGTGGATACATAAGTCGCACCCCGACACTGGGAATTACAATAGTTTGATTTGGGAAAAGTTTTCACACAAAAATAATCTTTGAAGAGCTTCAGAAGTATGGAAAAGTATTAAATGGGCGTCTATCTATGGCCACCCGATTTCCGGCCATTCAGTCAAATGTTTATTTACTGATTATATTATTTTTTCGAGTGTTTAAATTCATTTATTTATGATTACCACTGAAGAGTCAATAACAGCGACAGCAGCAACAATAACAATCACTTCGGGCTTGGGGCTCCACGAGCCTGGATCTCCGCCCACAGGGGCCTTTTGTTATTCGGCGGCCTATTGTTCGGCATTCTTTTATATACATTTAATACTTCTATAATTAAAATAAATATTACGCTGTTGCGCGGAAAAGAAGAAACAACTTTGGGGCATAGTTAAGCGGCTTAAGAGCCTTGTAAACACTCTGCCAAAAATGAACGAGAACACCGACTGCCTTTGTGGCTCCAGTCGGTGTACTAAATCAATAGAAGTGTTTATTTATGAGCCGGGTCGTGAGGCAACAAGTTTATTAACCCACGGGGCAGAATATTAGGGCAAAAACAAGCATAATGGCTGGCAACACCGGCATAAGGAAGGGTCAACAAATTGCTAATATTCACGGGTGCTGACAGCAAATTAGCATTTGACAGCCACGGAGAACAGGCCAAGTACGAAAAGGTTGACTATGAAAAATGTTGTATATTTATTTTCGGCAAACTTGCGACATGTTGCCAGCTTCCACTGCCAAAATGGCCGTTCTCGGTGACCCCAAAAAGTGTTTTGTTTTGCGATTTTGACACAGAATTCCGCCGCTACTGGTTTGTATCTTCCTGCGCCCTTTGTCACATCGAAACAAAAGTCTTGTTCGCCAGCGATGCACCGATCAATAGCTTACTGTAGTATTATTTATTTATTTATTTATTTAGCAAGATACCTATCTGTTTGTGTTGCCGTTTTGTTTTTGCGCCGCAATTTCAACGATGCCAAACCAAATTGAATGGCAAACTTAGACCGAGTAGTGCCCAGAGATTGCCAATCAAAAATTGAACAATTTGTCGGGTCTTCCCATCGTTAAACAATCTCTAATATCTGGAATTGTTTATGGCAGTTCAAAAGTTTAATGGTTTTGATGAGATGTTCGCCAAAGCTTAAGACAATTTATTCTCAAACAAACAAAAAAAAATCCGGGCGCTCCTCCATTCGACTTGAACGCCAATAAAGTGTAATCAAATAAGCAGCAAAGTTTGCTGCAAAAAAAAGGGTAAAAGCTGGCAACAGCACATGCTCCAAACTTGCGCCAAGCTCGGAGTCAATTGACAACAATTTAGTGAAATAGCAATAAAAATTACAAAGCAGACAACAGCAGCACCAGCAGCAGCAAAAAACGATACAAAATTCTGGGTAAGACTCTCCAGAAGAAGATGTATGTATCTCGCCTTTGGCTGTGGCTTGAATTCAGTTCTTCAATCCCCTCCTTAGATCTCTACAGAGAAAAAAATTAAAGGAATTGCTGAATATTTAATAAGTATGCATAGCCAAAAGAATCAATCATAAGGATACAACAGCCCATATTTTTATTCAAATATTTACAAGACTTTAATAGTTTCCAGACTCCCCTTTAAAAATAATAATTCCCCGTGTAGCTCTCCTTGGTTTTTTCTGAATTTCTTTATTGGACTTTGAGTTTGTAATATTTGCGCAATGAATTGAATAGAGCAGCCATAACAGCGACCACAATAGCAACAAAAACTTGAGTTATTGTCGATAGAGCGGGGCCAGAACCCATCGGAGAATTGTTGCTCTGCTGTTGATTTAATAAGTGTCTAGAAATGGGTCGCCAAGTCGGATACTAACCGACTCGGCGCTACGACGACTCTGCGCTGTGGACGTCATGGAGGTAGGAATTGATTCTACATCGTGTTGATGGATTCAATTGCAATATGGTGTTGATAGATTGGCGTTAGATTATTGGGAGCAGGCAAACAAGCCACTCGCCTAAGATTGAAGAAAATTGATTAACACGCTGAGCTGGGAATTAGAAAGCCTTTCAGTCCATTCTTCGCAGACCATAATAGCTGTTTACCCACTTATTTAGCATACAATGTACTTTAATTAGCTGATTGTTTGGACGTTTTTTACATGCATATTTAAGTTCATAACTTGGCTGCGTTTATTAGCAGCAAACCCAACTATCTCAGACTAACTGATGTAATAAAATTCCTTATCGAGTTTACGGTTTCCTGGAAAAGCGCCTGTTTGCCAATGTAACTTGTCGGCGAACTAATAAAGATGTCAGCTTAAACGGGCCCTTTGTATGTGGGGGGGACTGCAAAAAAAAACCAATCACTTAGTCAAAGCTGTCACCGAAATATTTGGGAAAACATTTTGTATAACTGCGAGTTTGGTTATTAATTGAAAACACTTAAGGGCGTCGGGAACGCCCCAGCAGCACCACTCCGACCACCACCCTGCGCTGGCCCGTACCGCAGCTAATGGATATGGAATTGCCTTTAATGTATCTTTGTATCTTGGGGCCTGTCAAATGTGCTGCACACACGCCCCCACAGATGCGGGAGTGGGCGAGCTAGAAACGCATTAGGGCTAGCACTGCGATTTAACTTCCGGGTGGGTTTTCCACCGCTTTTCCACACATGCCAGCGTTAGTGGGGCTTCGCATATTTCTCGCCCAGCAGGCTGGCTATCTTTTGTATTGATAAACCGCAGAAGGCATGCTAAAAGGCCCCAGACCCGTTCTGCAGCCCGAGATACATTTCAATCTGGTGGCATTGAAAATACTGCGCCGATACGTACTTGTGCTCGTATTAATTACAATAAGTTCAATTCAAGTATCTTTATGGCATGACCGGCCGAGGCAAAGGCAAAGGCAAAGCCAACTACAATCGGTCGTCTGTCTGATCGTCGTCTCTGGTATGTCAGATAAGCCGATAAGATATGGCTTATGGGGGAGGTCTGCGGGAGAATGGGGTCCCAGCAGGCAAACAAACAAGCGAGGAGCAGCAACAAAGAGCAACTCAACTGCAAGCGATAGCTCCGGTAGCCACATCAAATGTATCTTTCAGCTTCAGCTGCACATGGCCAGTGCAGGGGCAGGGGCAGGGAGTTGGTCGCACTTGAAGATACTTAACGAATGGCATGCAAAAGCCAGCGCTTGATTGAAATTCCCCATTAAGCTCATACAAATCGAGTCTAATGCCCAATGGGGGAGGTTTTTGTGTTCCTATTACTCCAGAGACGGCGCCAAAGTTTTATATTTTTCCATCCTAAGTCCCCACACCATGGACCCACATTGGCGTCCTTTCAGTTGCCTCAATTGGTTCAGCACACAAAAGCCTCTTGGACAAGCCATTTAATTGAGCTGCATTGACCTGTGCCCGGCAGTTCTCAAGTGTCTACAAAGTTTTCCCTCCTGCATAATTGTCACAAGCCGGAGATGGGATGATGTATGGGATTTGAAAAAGATACACATTCCAAAATTTGCTACAAATAAAAACATTTCTCTCTGAATCCAATGCAACCATTTTCTCCATGTGTAATTATGCGGATGTCTTTGACTGACTTAAGTTAATGCCGAACTAAAGTTGGGAAATGACTTTTGGGTAATCTCGGAGGAAACTGAAACAATGCTATCGTGTGGCAGCCCTGGGAAAGAGTTTCGCACCACAAGATAAATTGAGACCCAAAACTGAGCCAAGTACAGGGTCACAAATGCGTTTCGTATATTACCATTTCTGGCCATAAATTCTGGATGTCTTGATCCCTAAATGCTATGCACATAAAATGCCAAAACAACTTAACTGTTTGCCGTCTGCGTGGGGGTTTCCGGGGTGGCAGCCGGGTTAGAAGCTGGGGGGGGATCCCAGGGACTGGGGACTGGAGCGACAACAGTTTCTTGACATTGCGACAAAAGCTGCACAAATTGCAGCCAGACAAGACAAGGCACACACATGCTATTCGGCGACGAACGGGGACAACTTGTGGATACTTTGGTATCTGTTTATCTGCTAGTCACTGCCATAAGTCGCCTGACATGTATGTAAGCCCAGTGATTTCCAACTTTGCTGTTGGAGCTGTGCAGCTGCGAGCCCCGAACTCCAAAACTCTGAAACTCCCAAACTGCACGCAGCGTAAAAATTAGAGCCGATATTTGTTGACAACAAACATGTGGCAAAGTTTGTTTTCGAGTCGCCACGAGGGGGTGGCATTGGATTGGATAACGATTACTTCACCAGGGGGGTTACCCCCATGAAGTTGTTAAAACGAAACTTGCGGTTGCCGGACGACGACGTCATGGCGTGCGTCTGGCGTCAAGCGCCGAGGGTTGCTTTCCCAATCCGTGCTGCCCCAAAATTGGAGGGTTGCAAGCATAATTGCCACATAATGGTGCTCCGGCTGAGGCGCCACTTCTTTAAGCATTTATGGGGGCAAGTTCCGTGCCGACTGCAGTTCTCTGACTCATCTGAAACTTTCGTTTTTGGTCAGGTCCCAGAGTCGCTTGTTTGCTGAACTATTAACCCGCCATCCGATCGCAATGACATGGTCTGGCCAACTCAAATGCAATGCACTGAAAATAAAATTACAGGTATAAGAAACTACAAATTCCATTTAATATTATAAAACGAATTTGTTCCTAACACTATTATTATTTTTTGTACCTGTATATCCCCCATGTGAGCCATGTGTTTGCCAAACCCAAACTTTTCGCACCAACCTTTGATGATGATTACTTCCGTCAAGCCATGACATTTTCCACGTGGCAGCGGTTTTCCCGGCGTAGTGCCATCGCAGGGCACTTGGACAGCCTCAAATCTGTCTATAGTCTTTGTGTGTCCCAGACCACATTATCTTCACTGTCACGGTTAAGTTTTCCGCAGCATCGGAAGTAAAGGCGAATGCTTCAGCGGAAATGCTAAAATAAATGTGTTTGCGTTTGAGGTCATAACCTTGTCCACCAATAAATTTTCTTTTAAGAGTAGGAAATGTTTTTTATAGTGTCTTGTTCCCATTAGCTTCTTTTAATCGCACAATTATATAGGCGAATTAAAATACTTTTTCATTCGGTTATTTATTTACCTCATTATTGGATTTTGCCGTAATTCATTCCCTTTTTTTTTTTTTGTCGAAAATATCATCAATTATGTTTGTTGATTCTGCCAACCGAGCTGGACTCATTGCTTTTGTAGTTTTTTGTTTATGGGAGAAGGTGCGGTATCATCTCAGTTTTTTCGCCTTCATTACTTTCCCGATGCTGGGCAAATTATAATCTAGAAGCGACTGGGAGGGTCGCCCCTGGGTCTGGTTTTCTCGCCCACGCCTTCATTTGATCGTATCGGAATCGGAACAGCAGCAGCCAACAAATTGTTTACTTATAGACCAAAAAAGAATACTTGTTTATTTATAAACACAAATATCTGGTGCGTTTTCGCTGCGAGCTAAATGACGACAAATTAAAGCTATTTCATAGCCGCTAATTTTCTAAAGAAATGAATACAAATTGGAGCTGACTATACCTTTGCCAATTTTCATCCAATTCTTAAAGGAAACTACCTTTAAATAATGGAATATATAAGCAACAAAATCCATGAATGCTTTTGATTTAATTCCGTGAGCTTCCCTTTCTAGTTGCCCCCGACTTTTTCCCTGCACGTTTGCATTTTAATTTCGGGAAGTCCAATGTGGTGGCAAATTGAGTTAAGCCCGCTGGTCAACCGCAAAAATGGCAAAAATACGGAAGGGAAAGCTGTGCTTAGGTTGGGGTGGTTGGTATTCAGTGACAGACCGACGGACAGGCTGGGGGAACGGACTGACTGACAAACGGCCGAAGTGAACCAGAGTGTGCAATGTCAAGTATCAGGGGTGACAGGCCACGTGAATGGCAGGCAGACAGGACAAGCCCGATGAGATCCGCTCTGGATGACAACAATGCATAAAAGTCCTTCTGTCGAGTCCTGCCTGAAATTCTAATAAAGCCGAAAAATGTCAACAAGCTACAATGGGTCGATCGCTAAAAGAAAATGTGAAGAAGCCTTTACTTAGAGGGAAAATGTATATTTTATTACCCCAACTTATTGGGAATTTAACAATGCCATGAAAAACTTTAACAATAAAAGTTACGATGTGTAATGATTTTTAATTGAATACTTAAAAATAGTTGCTGTCTTAAGTATGCTATAAATTACCAATAACTACTTCATAAATAATTTAAAACCCGAAACAATATGCATGTGAAAAAGACAATATATTTGATTACCTAAATGAGTACCTTTGCCTTTTTAAATGTTCTCTGTTATTAGCTCTTATTAGCCAACTGCCTTTCTATATTTGTTTAGTTTCAAGTCGATAATTGGCGTCATTGCAGATTAAATTTAAATTTGTAAGCTCTAATAGTTTTTTTTCGGCTTAAGCGAACTACTGTAATCTGGCCAGGCCAGTTGTTACAACCGCCCACCGCTGCAGTCTGCGGGCAATTTGTTTTTCAGCCCCGGAGCTCAGCCAAGTGCCAACAAATTTCGGTTCGTGTCATGTGGCCCCATGTCCATGGTTACGGCCTGGCCCTTAACTCTCCGGCTTTCGTTTGCCCAGACACGAGGGAGGATGGCCACGATGCAGACACAGGGCCAGACTTATGCCAACATTTGCCCAGTGCAACAAAATGGCAAAAATTTTCATTTATACACATGGGGTGTGGATGCATTGAAAATCATTGAGCAAAGATTCAAGTCGCTGAACCGTTTTTGATTAAACTAATGGGACCATAAATCATGCCGACATGCCATCCATTGGCGGCAGCTTTAATCAAATTTAATGTTGAGATGGTGGCACCCCCGAAAAAAATAAAAACTAAAAGAATAAAGTGCCGTCACCGATGGAGCACGGCAAACAATTAAATTGGCGGAGCCGTAATCATGGGCATTTTACGCCGCATAGACACTGGCTCTAATGGGCAAAGTTGGGCCAGGCCCAGGCTAGACGACTCGGACCTGGAGGAATGGGGTTGTCTGGGCCAAAGAGTCTAGGATTGTGGGGCCCTGATAATGGCAACGCCGCCGCCATTAACAAAACGCATTATTGTTCGTAATTTCTGTCAAACTGTTGTTCTGGTTGTTGTTTTTGTTGGTTACTGCGAAGGAAGGGGAGGGGAGGGGAGGGGAGTGGAGAAGCAATTTTGCGAAACGGTCTGACGGCAATCAACCAAACTCCAACAGACACGCCCCCACAAACGTCGCCGGCATTCCGTTTTCCAGCGAAAACGCATTCAGATTCCTTCTTTGCAAAAATATTCACGTTTCCTTTTGGCCAAACAACACCCCTGCTTCCGCCGCCACCCATTTCCCACTAATTTTCACTGACTTGGTAATATTTTTCGGGTTTTTACGATCCCGAAGCGAGAACAAGGAACGCAACGAAGATGTTGTCGGCGGTGTTGTTGACGTTGCCCAGCGGCAATGGCTTTTAACGCTTCCCTTGCTCATTGCTCATACGCAGCGTTGGCTCTGGCAGTTTTCATGTCCTCATGTCCTCACCCCCTCCCAGAATGCCGAGAATATAGTGGAAAATTGAAAATCAACGAGAGATAGAGGCTGGCGATGGGAGGGGCGTGGCGGACGGTTGACTGTGTCTGTGTTAATTCAGTTTCGCTAATTTGGAATGGCGCCAAATTGAAAATAAAAACTTTGCTAACTTGAAAAAAAAAACACACACACACACCTCTCGTGGCTAGATACAGTATACAATCGATAATTTAGCTAATTGAAACGATTTTTCCAAACAAGCGGTGGTGGGGCTGATAAAGGGAAAAATAAATAAATAGAAATGTGGCTGCAGAATTTCAATTTAAACCTTTTAAGGCGTTAAAAGTGGCTTTGGGGGGTTTGACTCCCGCAGGCCTGGTATTTTTTTTTTTTACGTTTCTCGGCTGATGTTCTTGAACGAATATGTAGTCTGGCCAGAAGCCAGGCGAACATACCGTCTCAAACATCGACAAAGGCACACATATCTTAAAGGATGATGTGCGCCTCGAGAATGCAAATTTAAATTTGGAGATATCCTCCACCTTAATTTCGGCTTTTGTTTTGGCTTTGATATAAGCCGAGATATCGATCTCTGAAGTGTCAGGGGCAAGCCGTGAAACAAATATTTGTTTCTTTGGAGGAACAACCTTTAGGGGCTTTGGTCTCGCAGCTTGTAAGACTGCGATACCAGTCGGTGCCGGGGGTCCGGACCTAATGTTCCCAGTGGGTTTTGCAGGGGTATGCATCAATTGGGGCTGTGGCGTCACTGGTAGTGATGCCATAGGGGACAAATCCGAAAGTTGCACACGATCACTGACGCATTCGGTATCCGAATTTTTATCAGTCCTGACTCTTGGAGTTGTCAGGGTGATCAGGGGTTGAGTGATAGTCGGCAGTGCGGGCAGAGGATTAGCTGGTGCACACGGCTCCACTAGGGTGGATTTATTGCGCTTCGGAGACTCTATTAGTAGCTGAAGGTTACTAAATTGAGAATCAAGCGCATTGAATTGATCGCTGATTTTGCGAAAACCAGCTTTCAATTCGTTAAATCCATTCCTTGTGTGCCGCATGAACGCTCTCATCTCGCTCTGCACGGCACGACAGTCGCTGCAACAAAAGTGCAAGCCAGAGCTCCGGGACACTCCGTCCGACACTGAGGCTGTGAAACCGGCACATTTGGCATGTACCATGTTGTCACACAGCCAACAGGGGAGGCTTGGCTGGGATGCAGTTATTGTCTTATTGCAAGACTTAATTGCGCAGACTACTTTAAATTCCATATTTATTTATTAAATATTATATTTACTTTTACCACTGTACCAAAAGAAAATTAGAACAAGAGAACAGTTTGAAAGTTAGTATAAGAGTTAGAGGTTAGGCTTAGAGGTAGAGATAAGAAACTCAAAGGGGAATACCGAAAAGAGCAACAACAAAAAAGTAAAGCAAAGCAGAGCTATGCTTGGATTTAAATTAATAAATATTAATTCTCACCAAATATATCACTGCACACGCGTCTTTGTTCCTTTTCACTTAGTCTTAGTCTTAGTCTTTGTTCCTTTTCACTTTCTGTCATTCGGAAAATTTGCTTGTTCTCGCTACTCACAAGACTGAAAATTTATGTTTACGATTCTAGCTAATTTATGTTGCACAAATACGGCCAGAAAAATAAATATTATACACTTCAAACAGTGCATTGTTTGGCATCAGGAATAGAAAATTACGTAGCCGCCGCGTGTGCCGCCTGAAGCGATATTTTTGGGTAAAGTGCAATGGGAAATGCGACAGCTGCAAGTAGAAAATTAATACCGGCACAATTGTGTTTGATTTTTCGCAAAATGCACCAGAAGCCGAAGCCGAAAACGAGAAGAGATTTTATAGCTGCCTCCTAAAAATAAAAATGGCGCAGTGCACGCCCAGACGCCAGCCAGTGAGTCAGATGGGTATATCCGAATTTGCCAATTGAATCGGTTAGCCAAGCCGAAAGCCAAGGTACATATACTTTCATCATCATGAGCCACCGCTGGAAGCCCCAAAAGTGTGGGCATAGGTCATGTCGACTGGTGGCGTGTGCTGTGCTGAGACCTTATGTTCTCGAATCAATCGATTTCCTTTTGAGAAAGAAATCACCTTGAAAGCGTGCTTGGGCGCTTGGGCAAGGGGGCAAGGGTGGGCAAAAGGACAACGAATTTGTTTTGTTTGTGCTCATTAAAGTGTACTTGAACAGCCAGCCAAGTGTTGACATCGTTGGGCCCGGCTGGAAACCCCACAGATCGAAGGTAACGCAAAGTGCAACGAAGAGTGAAAATGACAGCCAAGCAAAAAAGGCAAAAAAAAGGGCAAATCATTTTGATTTGATTTATGCTGAACCCAGCGAGGGTTGCTACTAAACTTTTCCAAATGTTAAATGGAATCACTAAAAACGTGTAAACTCTGTGAGTTGACGAATGTGCTAATTTATGAATGGAAAGGGCGAAAGTTACGTGAGCAACCATGAAAGTAAGACAAAATGAGATGAAATATGAGTCAACCTTAAATCGTTTAAAATAAGTGGAACGGAAAGCGTGCAAAAATAACTTAAACCGAGAGATGAAGAAGTCATCTAAAAATGTTTTTAGAATAGCTTAAAATAAGCTTGTAAAAATAATAACTTTAAAGCGAAAGTAAAAAATAAATAAGTATTAGGCCATTTAGAAAACAACTATCAGTAGTAGTAGAGGCCATTTAACAATAGTTATTAGGTATCAAAGTGACCCATTTAATTACAAATCTTAAACCCAACCCATTTTCGTAATTGCCACACCATTTTCCATTATTTGTTTTGCGATTACTTTGGTAATTAAAATTAACCTAATAGGGAGCAAGACCCAATGCCGCAACAAAACAGGCTGGCAGAGAAAGGGAAACCATAACACCAATATGACATTGAACTCTGGCCACAATATTGAAAGACCTCTGGGCACTTTTGGCCCACCCTCCCCAAATTGGTCAAGGCGAGTGTATTTGAACTCGGACTGGGACTCGGAGGGGGCACAAATCAAAAGACACAAAATAGTGACAGAGTGCCACTAGAAACTGAACGGACCGCACACAACGACGAGACCGCTGGGAAGTCTCACTTATGGCTACGATTATTTATGGCCAACAAAGCGGGCTGTGTCAATGGCCAACAACGGCCGATTGCCAACTGCCAATGGCCAACGGTCAGCAGTGAAGCCGGGAAACGTGCCAAAATATGAAGTAACAATAACTTTTGTATTTACTGCTAATTTTTATTAAGGTCATCCGAAATGGGTTTTCGCAGCTCTTGCCGCTTTCGGGGTATTTCTGATCTGGAACTGGAAGTGCGACTGTGGCAGGGGCTGGGTTGGTTTTTCCACGCGGCCCATTTGGCGACTTTTTGCAGTGATGTTGATTGTCAGCTGAACTTGTTTCGTTTGCGGATTTACCATGCACCACATCCGCATCCGTGTCATCCGTATCCAGCTGAAAGTGGAGCAGAAAACCTGAAACACACAACCTGTGCAAATAAGAAGAAAAAATTCAAACCGAAAAGAAGAAGTCGGGCTGTGGGTTTATTTCTGGTTCTCGGCGTGCATCTCTTGTCGCGTTTCACGTTTCGCATTCGCAAATACTTAATTGAAGAGATTTGGAGTCAATTATTGCGAAAGAGAAATTCTTAAGCGAAAACTTTCGAGCGTGAAAGTCGACTTTGTCTAATTTGTGCTGGAAAGCCGACAATCGGACAAGGCTTGTTGGCTTTCCGATTGCGATCCAGCAAATGATTATGATTTGATGTGCATTTTGGCATTGCATTAACACTAATAAGAGGAAAATTGGCCGCTAAATGAGAACACGCCCACAGACACCACACTACTCAATCCCATTTCGTATAACAATCTCATAATTGCCATCTAAATGAAACAAATTGCAAAAGTCAAGACAAATCAAACTATCGATACGGGGAGCTGTTCCTAATTGGCAATTTATGTAATGAGGCTTTGATTATCAGGTAATTACCTCGAGAAGTGGAGCAGTACGTAAGAAAGTCTGATGACGTTAAATCAATGGATATATGTATGTATACAAGGTATGGGCTATATACTTTCGCATTGTATATTTATGTATTTCCGATAAACCGGTTAATGCGCACTTGACTCAAAAAGGTCTGTTTTTCCACTTAGTATATTCAAAAGAATTCATTTTAATTTACGGTCAAAGTAATCACAAGACTGGCGAGCCGAGCAAAGTTGATCGCCCTCGCTCTGGCTCTGACTCTGGCTGGTACGAGAAATGCCAAAAACAATAATGAACCAAACCAGACCAAAACCAAAAACCAGCAAAATAAAAAGGAAGAGAACAGCTCTAACAAGGCCATAAACAATTAAAAGAAGTGACAGACTATGTATGACAATAAATACTAGAAAACATCAGCAGTTGCGACGTCAAGCTCACGTAGTTGAAACGATTTTTATCTTCTGTGTGAACTTTTGTTTTTCTCCGTTCTCTTACCATTTTTTTCCATTTTTTTTTTGACTTTGGACTCCGGACCATTCCGTGAAATTAAGTTGCTGCCGCCAAATCAAGTTGGGATTCCTGCAAAAACAAAAACTGACTAAAAATAAACAATATTAACAAAATCTCCATGGAGGTGGCGCTTGTTCTGTTTGAACTTTTCAACCCATACTCGAAGATACAAACATTTAGGTTTATGGTCATTCCTCACTATGGTCTTGGACCAATTTGGCTAATGATTCTGGCTCAGGCGTTACGTTTATTGAATACTAATCCGTTTGCTTTGATTTCGGGTAGGAACAAGTCCCCCCGCCTGAAACCACTCGATCGTTCAAGTGTTAACATATCGTGTTATATTTCAGTAACCCTTGGAGCCCATAAATTCACGGCTTAAGCCTTCTGTTTGGGCCGCACTTCGTCTCAGATTGCACGAATTCTAATTGGAGTTGCGGCTTAGCCAGGCGCAATAAAAATTAAGTTGCCGGTTCGAACGGAGCGCGTTAAAAAGGTTTCTAACACGCCATCAGCCAACGAACTGTCTGCTAACCTTTTTTTTTGGGTTTTGCCAGCCATTCTGTGCCTTTATCTCATTTTAATCTACGCGCATGTGCGGCACATTCGTATCTCTTCAGTCATTTTCAAGTACACTCTGCCCTCAGATGCAGGCCGAGATGATTCGAGTTGGGTTAAAGAATACAAACTCAGTCCTACACTCTAAAGAAATTCTGAACCAAAACGGGATTTACGACAATGCTCCTAAATTATCCCCAAGACAAACAAAATTTTTACCCTTTTATTGTATTAATGTTTGTCACAGTGTAGACAAAGGCACAGAACGAGGGGAGAAGGGGAAGAGTCAACGGCAAACAAGCGCAGACAACGTTTGTCGGTCAAAATCAAAATCAGCCCCAGCCTTTGTTCCTTCAATTCCGAGAATCGTGGACCAGTTATGAAACAAGTCTGCAACATGCACACCAACACAGACGCCACACGGCCCTCGGAAAGGGGGACCGAAGACTGGGGTATGGTGTGCCAAGGTACAGAGAAAACAATAAAGAACCCAACCCGAGGGCTAAAACGTATTGGACCCGAATCTGGGCTTCAGTCCGGGACCCCGACTCGGACTCGATAGCTGCGCCTGCGCGGCAGAACGAAGTACTTTATGGATCGAAGACAAACTCGAGGCTTTTGTACCTGCCACTTGGCTTGGGGCTGAGCAGCGGCTGCGGTTACGACTGCGACTGAGTCTGCGCCAGTAACTGCAACTTAATTTCTGGCTCGCTGGTGCTGCAGCGTTGCAAGTACTTCATCATGTTTGGGGGAGCAGTAAAAATAAATTAACAAAAGACAGCCAGCCAGTCGGCCAGCCCAAGCCAAGCGAAGCCATTCACCACTTCCCGGCTGCGACTGGTCTAGCTCAATATGAGACGTAATAACTTGGCCGAGAGCCGTGCGAACAGAGTGTGCTCCTTGACATCAAAAGCGCAGCTGGGCCTGGAATCAAGTTCAGCCATCGGTTTTGGCCAGCCAACTGCAGCGACAGATAAAAGAGTTAAATAAAAATAAGGCGGATTTGGGAAAGAGAAAATGGAAACATACTTTAACAAAATTACTCAATAGGTTAAAAAATATTAATACCCAATAATTATTAGTATTACAATAAATTGATTTTTCTAATTTTACCAAACTTTTATAATAATTTTATTAAAGAACTTAATACTAATGGCTTTGCATGAAAATGAAAAAAAAAAATTAAATTAACAAAAACAGCAGCCACAAAACACCCACGGCACCAAAACGTAATAACCTTGACAAAAAGGCCGATAAGTTACAGTTTTTTAAAAAAAAATAAGGGGGAAAAAAAAAGAGTTAAATAAAAAAATTAAAATACTAATAAAAAAATATTAATACCCAAAATTATTAGTATTACAATAATTGATTTTTCTAATTTTACCAAATTTTTATAATAATTTATTAAAGAACTTAATACTAATGGCTTTGCATGTATTAGGGTAATGAAAACCTAAAGTTGTTAACCATTTTTAATGATCTGCTCGGCTTTTAAAATTTATGCTCGTTCTCTGGAACGATCTGCAAAATCTACTGGCGCTGCTGAAGGATTGTGTGTATCTGTGGGTATGCAAAACAAGTTGCAAGCGACACGTAGGTGGCTTTGAATATTGAAAAGTCGTTCTGCAGCCTCTCCGGCTCCTCCTGCTCCGGCTTCTGCTCCGATTGAGACCTCCCGGAACGGCAGAGCGGCAGTGGCAATGCTGCTGGCAGTCCCCAAAAAAACGAAAGACTTAGGCAACGAACTTGGCCGAAACTGGCTCGCGGTAGTTTTTGGTCATTGCGAAGGCACTTTCACTGCGATCGTCAATTTTGCCATTCTATTCTTTTGTCCAATTTTGTTCGGCGTGCTTTCGTTGCGACGGCACTCGACTGAAATAGAAAGTGCTGGCAGCCACGAATATCGCCGAAAATAACATTTGCAGATACAATTTAAATTCAGACTTTTCGTCATGCTTCTTTCACTTGGCACGCATGCAAATTTTTGCAAAACAAATACAAAAGAAACACCCAACAACAGCAGGGGCAGCAATAAAAATGTGAATAAACTTGGCAAATGTTATTCACGAAATGGCCAGAAACTATGGCAATGAAAGTGAAGATATTGCGTGGCAATTATGTTTGTGACTGATTTTTAATTGTCTGAGCGATGGATTCAACAGAAGCCAAAACTGCTGTGGACCGATTACTGTTAAAACCATCAAAACGGGTTGGTCGCTGATATTAGCGTGTTCATTGTTGGGCTGGCCGGCGGTTCATTGACCAGGCCCAGGCACGAACCACGACCACCATTGCGACCACGACAAGTCCGGCCAGGCCGGGGCGGGCCGGGCTCTAGGAAATTATTCGAAAAACCCTGCCCGGTCCATGGAAACTCGTGTATTGACCAACGGTCATAAATTTGCATAATTTGCAATTGCAGACTAAACGCCAGTGTTTAAACTATCCCGAATGTTTCATAAAACATCATTATTACGAGTCTTTTTGTCAACACTGTCGTCGCTTATGCAACATCTTGTGGTGCCTTAAACACAAAACGGATTGTTCGGCCCGATGGCGTTTAGTTATTGAAAACTCCCCGACAATCAGCTGCATTGATTTCCCCACCATAACCACAACAAAGGAAAATCCCGAGCGCGTGTGGCATTTCCTATCGTTTCATTTCCATGTCTGTTGTCACAGCTGCTGCCAGGCAGTTTCATATTCAAATTTTTCTGCCCAAGAAAAACTCTCACGCGCTGACTAAAAAAAAAAATGAAAAAAAATAAACCGTCTAGGGTTTTAGTTTTTGATTTGTTTTCCATTTTTCCATCTGACGGGTTACTTGATTCGGTCTCTTTTTATTGCATCACGATTCCGCAATACATTTGACAAATTTATTTTGATTAAAGGCAATTTCTTTGGAAGTGTAGACATGAATTGAATTTCGCTTGATTGAGCTGTGGCTTTTTATTGTTATGGACTTTATGGGGAATCACATGGAGGAATCGTGTTTGTGAGCCACATTCTACAGATGTTGGGGAGATATTATTATTATATTATAGAAATGGTTAGTAAACAATACACAGATTAAATAATAAGAATAGCGGTCTAAAAGCCATTTCTGATTTGTCACAAGAACCTCAAATTTTATATAGATTGTCGTGTTTTTTTCTGTGAATTTTGATTCAGTGACAGCTTGCAGCTTAATTTATCACAATTAGAAGGCAGACGTTTTCCGCTTGATTTTGTGTCCAATGAAAACAGAATTCGTTTGGCAAAAGCAGAAAAAAAATTAGAAACAGAAGCAGAAAATCGAATCGCCAAAGTCGAACAAAAAGAATGAGACTGATTAATGCAAAACGTGGAACCAGCTGGCACAACTTGTCACAGTTTCCATTAGGTCATCGCCACATTTACATATGGATTTGAAATTTTTAAACTGTGCGTTGTTCCCACTACGATGTCGGATGGAGAATCTAACGAAATCGTGGTGGTCCCAGTCCAGCTGGGGGAAATGGCGTGAGAAAATCGAGAAAGTTTCGCTGGTTTCGTGCAGGTGGCAGATTATCAACTTTCCTTGGATGGTTTCGGTGGTTTCGTTGGATTCAGCGTAGCGTTCTGGCTCTGGCTCTGGCTCTGGCTGAGCACAACAAAAAATTGGCAATCATTTGTAAACAATGTGTGGGGCGAGGTCCGCCGGGGGCCAAAGCGGCGGGGTAGCCAAAATGCTATTGACTGTTTAGCAGCCGAGAAGTAAGAAAAACGGCGCGCATGACCCACTTTCGAGCCATGTTTATTTCTTTTACTTGCGGCTGCCGCTCGCCTCTCGGGCTCTCTCTTTCTAAACAACTTTTTAGGCAAATTAGCAGCTGCAAAGGCATTGAAAGTTGCTTAACCACTTGCCGAAAAACTCACACACATATGTACATACTTCGACACACTCTAAGCCATTTCCAGAACCTTACAGAATCGGTTATTACGTAGCCGCTGGCAGGAGGGAACAACAATGGCAACAAGTTGTCTAGATTGCAGCAAATTCTAAGATAACTCTCGACAATACACTTTCAATGCCAAATAACCAAAACTGGGTCAACAGCTTATATATATATTCTATTAAACGCATGAAATCAAATGGCTTTTTGCTAGCCTCGCCATTTTCTAGCGATTTCCATTTTCCATTTAAGCAAATTCTTCCCGCGATTGTCGTTTAAAGTTTGCGTGATCATTCAATTAGTTAATTCATCTCCTCGGCTGTCTTCCGCGTTTAGTGAAAAAGTGCAAAACTGTCTGCAATTAATATGCACCGTCAACTGCACAACAGCAACATCAACAAAAAGCGGCTCAAGTTGCAGACTTTGGCCGCTGTCTTTTCGCCTCAAAACTGTGGAATGGGATGGGTTTAGGTTTAGGTTTGAGTTCGGGGTTTTGGGGCTTGGTGACTAATAAATTTCAACAAGTACATGTATGCAAATATTTCTCAGAACCCTTTTAAATTATATAACCCATGAAATGAGTATTGGATAAAGTGCAATTTAAAGCAATTTTTAAACTTGATGAAAGGTATCTATATTTATAATTGAACCCAATATTTTCTTTACTTTTTTGAGTTTAAAGCTTAGTATATCGAACCAGTATTTAACTATTTATGAGCAACACCCACTGTGCATCTATGCAACCTTAACTCAGCAACTTTGCAGCTGCTTGACTAACTGCACTTTGTAGCCCGACTTGGGACTCCAGTCCCAAAGTCCCCGGAGTCCCCACGTTGTTGATTTTGTTGACACTGCTAACGGATGCTGGCTGGGATGTTGGCTCAGCTGCATAATGCAATCCTTTTGCCCAGTCACTTATCAGTCATTTGCGAGAGCTGCTGGCTGGTGGCTTGTTGCTGTTTTTGTGGCTGGACGTGTACCTTGCATAATATCCAAACGTGAGAAAATGTTTAGCAAAGAAAGTGTGAGAGATACTCATTGGAGCGGATAGGTGTCGGCGGTGGCGGAATAAGTATCGGGGGCTGGAG
This sequence comes from Drosophila varians, assembly GCA_018150405.1. Taxonomy (NCBI): domain Eukaryota; kingdom Metazoa; phylum Arthropoda; class Insecta; order Diptera; family Drosophilidae; genus Drosophila; species Drosophila varians. Next base: position 14,776,899 of record JAECWK010000015.1, on the reverse strand, counting down.
TGGGCTTTATTATGCGATTGCTTGCATGTGGAGCACATCGAAGACGGACACGTCGTGATGACGCTACCGATAATCATGATGTAATGAGCTTAGGTTTGTTTTTTGGGAAAGTGCCCTAATGGCACCGATCGGTCACAATGGCCAACCACATTGAAGCCCCAAACCCTAAGCCAGCTCTTCTTTTTTTTTTCCAGCTCACCGACGAGGTGGTTCGCAAGAAAACCGAATATCAGAAACATTTGGAAGGCTACAAGGCTCTGCGCACGCGCTTCGAGGAGCACTATATCAAGGGTAACTAAATTTTGAACCAGATCCTAAAAGGGACATACAACATATATGTATTATTCCACATTCAGCTCCTGGACGCAGTGGCCGCAAACTGGACGATGTCCGGGACAAGTATCAGAAGGCCTGCCGCAAACTGCATCTCACACACAACGAGTACGTGCTATCCATCACGGAGGCCATCGAAGTGGAGAAGGATTTCCGCACAGTTCTGCTGCCAGGACTCCTCGAGCACCAGCAGTCCGTCCAAGAGAGCTTCATCCTGCTGTGGCGCAACATCCTGCAGGAGGCCGCCCAGTACGGAGATCTCACAGCCGACAAGTACAAGGAGATACAGAAACGCATCGACACTGTGATAGGCAACATTAATCCGACCGAGGAATACGGCGAGTTCACTGAGAAACACAAGTAGGTCCCTTCATATTTTAATTGATTATTTAATAATGTAATAATCCTTTTCCCCAGAACCTCCCCCACAACGCCGCTCATTTTCCAGTTCGACGAAACGCTCATCGAGGATATACCCGGAAAACTTCAGTCTAGCACTTTGACAGTCGACAACCTGACGGTGGACTGGCTGAGAAACCGACTCCTTGAACTGGAGGGAGCGGTAAAGGACTGCCAGGAGAGGCAGCTAAAGATGATCGAGCATGTGAATGGAGGTTCGCCCGTGGCCAATGGCAGCATCATTTCCAACGGCAGCAACAACTCCAATGGCATTCAATCCAACAAGGATAGTCTCTGGTTAGGAGCTTAACAAATTTGTTTTAAACTCTCACAATAAATGATTTTGTTTCCAGCCGACAATCTAAGGACCTTAATGCTCTGCGTTGCCAGGAAAAGCAAAAGCAAAAACTGGTGGACATGATTAAGTGTGCCCTGAATCGAGGTGGGTTGCGAAGAGCTGCCCTCCGGCTGCGACGATCACCTGACTCTGGAGCAGAACTTCATCGAGAATGGCTACAACAACGAACAGCAGGTTGGTCTCTTTTCAAGTAAATCCTTTGGGTTTCGGTTACTTTTAATCTGTAGGACTTTGGTAATGGTGATCACTAATAAACTGTAACGAAAACATTTCTTTCTCTCTGGATGCTGCCCTCCGACATACCATATACTACATCCAAAACCCATAAACCCCATTTATACATTCAAACCCTAACTCATTTGCCAACGGAGCAGCGCTCCAACTCCACCAGCTCTCCAGGTCTGGGCATCATGAACGAGCTGATGCGGCGTGGTGGGGTACTGACCCTTCTGCGTGGTAGGGGCCGCCACTTTAAAAGGAAGTCCACGCCCCAACCAGCCACACCGATGACCCGATCCCGGCAAGGACGCTTCAACAAGATGCAGCCACGCTCCCAAAGCCTCGGATCCTTGTCGGTAATTAGGAACGGGGATGCGCAAAGTCCTGCACGTTACGAGACTATTACTAACCATCCCTTGCGACTGGCGGCCAGTGTCCATTACTTAGGCGAGGAGATACCGCTGAGTACCTCGCCTCCCGCCCTGCCACGCCTCCGTCGTACCCAGTGTTCCATGTTGTGTTTGGGCGAGGATGAAGAACCTCTGCCGGATTCTGAGCCTGCTGCTGTTGTTGTTTCCTCGCCCGCTCCGCTCTCCAAGCTAACCGCCGCTTTTCTTACTAACACTAACAACAACCACATCTACGCGGATCTGGAGCTGGGTAGGAAGATGCAGGCCACTCCCGAAAGCGACGACGAGGAAGCGCAGGAAAAGTCGCCGGCCAAAAGCGAGCAGGTTCAGATAGAAATCAACCAGCCGGTTCCACAGAACTCCATCGATGCGCATCTGGACAGGATCGATGAGCTCAATCGCATGCTGGACGATCGTTTGAAGCGGAACCTCCACCCAGGCGATGATGTGAATGCCATCGAGAGTGCCGAGGAAGATCCGGTGCAAAAGCGTAACCTGGCCAAGGATACAGACACCCAAACCAAGCGCAGTTCCAGCTCCAGCTCGGAGTGTCGCTCCTCCCAGCTGAGCGCCAAGGAGATGGGTCACTCAAAGAAGCGGTCCCTCTCCTTCACCCAGAAATCAATCAGCAATATTCTCAGCAACCTCAAGGAGTTCTCCAAAAGCCCGCTGGTGCGGATGAGCAAGGCTACGGCCCTGAATGAGGAACAGGATGCGGATAAGCATCAGCCCAGCCAGCATTCCAGCAGCAGTGACTGCCAAGCCAATACCAGCAGCTCCAGTAGTCAGACGTCGAGCAATAACAATAATAATAATACCAGTAACAATAGCAATCACAACGCCTCCCAGTCCACGATCATCACGAGCACCATTACCACCACCATAACAACCACGACAACGACAGCGACGCCGTCCAAGGAAACCTCAAGACTGAAATTCAAAGTACCGAAGATCCAGAAGAAATCGAAAGCAATTCGGAACACATTCCGCTCCAAGCTGCTTAACTTCCAGCTAAAGAGATCTAAGCCCTGCAAGCAGTGCACCAAGAGGCGACGCATCCATCCCAGCAAGAGCGTCTTCGACTTTGCCCGAGAGTTCGACATGGATAATCCCGAGGGATCGGGCCCCAATGATGAGCAATTTTGCAACTGTCCGCCACCTGCGCCAAAGGTTAAGCACTCCGTCCAAATAAGCGGCCACAAGGAGCGACCGTTCGAGTCCAGTTCCGGGGAGGTGGAGGAGCATGAGGACAACGATCCGGATAACGATGATTCCGGCAGCGATGATGTCCTCAGCATGAAGGATCACTGCTACTGTGTGCCCAGCCTGGCGGCCAGTGTGAGTTCCTCGAATCCGCATCCGTATCCGTATCCGTATCCGTATCCGAGAAGCTATATAAGAATACAGCACCCCACTGCATCGAGCAACCGTATCTAAGCGAAGTGGGCGCCATGTGGCGCCGCCCCACAGAAAGTGCATCTCATTGCTTGCCTCTTCAGTTTGCATGTTTGATTGATTGTGCATGTTCTCATTCAATATTGAAAGCATGCTGTTGTGGAAAGAGCTTTTTATCAAGGGATCCAAAAATAGCCCAGGGTGGCCTTTTAATGAGATCTATGGTGGGGTATCTCGGGGGCTCAAATGGATTTATCCAATTACTTTTTTTTATTACCTGGTTTGCACCATGGTCTATCATAGGCAAAAGGCTAATACTTGTTTAAAACAAACTTTCAGGCACCAAACATTTCGAATAATCCTTGATAGTGTATTCGCATATGGACTTTTCGAAAAAGACTTTCACCCTTCCAAATGCTATATTTACTTACGCGTACCAAAGAGACGGAGAACACATCCGCGAGATACAAGTTCATCCGAGAGCACAAAGCGATTATATCTTTTGGTTCTCCCCGATCGGTCGAGTGGTTTGGAAAGCGAGCATCAGTTGCCATTAATCTCGTTCATTGAAATGTTTGGCGTCTTTGCGGCCAGGGACCAGTTGGAAGTCATATTTGTGTTTATTTCCAAAGACAATTGCGCAAGTTTAATTAGATTTTGTGGGTGGTTGAGAAGCACCTAACATGAGTAGCACCACTTCCGGACACAGCAGCAACTACGCCAAAGCCGAGGGCGGGGGCATCTTTGAGACAATTGTCTTTGCCGGTCGCCCTGTTCCGCCGGCCCGAAAGAAGCGGCCCAAATCCAAAGTCTTTGTGAGTCACTCGACGCGACAACCTTGAACGTTGAGCAATGATCCATATTTTTCACATCGGTGTAGTAACAGCCATGTATAAACATATCATAATTTTATAAGCCTTTATTTACATTATTTAATTTATAATTTGCCCGTGTATCTTGTTTGTGAGGATATTGCAATTCCATCAGAGCCGACTGCACCCACGCATTTCCGTTTCCCATTTTGGAAATGGGAGAATGGCGTGTTAACCGATTCGCTTCTGTTTTATTTTCCCACATTTCACCAGCTTGTCTTTCTGCATGCCTCCACTAATCTTTCGGCTAAGAGAGGAGAATAGATGGGCTAATTGTCTCGACTCTTGCAGATATCGCTCTCCACGAATCGGCCGCTCTACGAGGAGGAATGGTTCCACGGTGTTCTGCCGCGCGAGGAAGTTGTCCGGCTCTTGAACAACGACGGCGACTTCCTGGTCCGCGAAACCATCCGCAACGAGGAGAGCCAAATCGTGCTGAGTGTCTGTTGGAATGGCCACAAACACTTCATCGTCCAGACCACCGGGGAGGGTAATTTCCGCTTCGAAGGTCCGCCCTTTGCCAGCATCCAGGAGCTGATCATGCACCAGTATCACTCCGAGCTGCCAGTCACCGTCAAGTCCGGAGCCATTCTCCGGCGACCAGTTTGTCGGGAACGCTGGGAGCTCAGCAACGACGATGTGGTCTTGCTGGAAAGAATTGGCAGGGTAAGTTTGTCTCTCTAAAATCCAAAACTAAATTGATTAATATGTCTTTATTTTTAGGGCAACTTTGGGGACGTTTACAAGGCCAAGCTAAAATCCACAAAGCTGGATGTGGCAGTAAAAACATGCAGGATGACCTTGCCTGACGAGCAGAAACGGAAGTTCCTTCAGGAGGGTCGCATCCTGAAGCAATACGATCATCCCAATATCGTCAAACTAATCGGCATTTGTGTACAGAAGCAGCCCATAATGATTGTCATGGAACTGGTGCTGGGTGAGATTCTAAAATATATTTAATCCTATGATTTATTTTTTATAAAAAAAAAATGGGATTTTTTCAGGTGGTTCCCTACTTACCTATTTGCGTAAGAACTCCAATGGCCTTTCCACCCGCCAACAGATGGGCATGTGCAGAGATGCTGCTGCTGGTATGTTGGATTACACCCCATTTAAAAGTCCTCAACTAAAGATAAAATGTCTTAATCCTTAGGCATGCGATATCTGGAGTCCAAGAACTGCATTCACCGAGATCTGGCGGCGAGAAATTGCCTGGTGGACCTGGAGCACAGTGTCAAGATTTCAGATTTTGGAATGTCCCGCGAGGAAGAGGAATACATAGGTACATGCGTTAATTCCTCCTTTGAGAAATTTATTAAATATATAATTTTTCCAACAGTTTCCGATGGCATGAAACAAATACCCGTGAAATGGACGGCTCCAGAGGCTTTGAATTTCGGAAAGTACACATCTCTGTGCGATGTTTGGTCCTATGGGATATTGATGTGGGAGATCTTCTCCAAGGGTGACACACCCTACTCCGGCATGAGCAACTCAAGGGCCAGGGAGCGCATTGACACGGGTAAGGATGACTTTATAATATTCCAAAAATTAATTTATATTGGGAATTCGTATCAGAAGGATATCGCATGCCAACGCCGGAAAATACGCCGCCGGAAATGTACAGGCTGATGCTTAAATGCTGGGCCGCCGATGCCGAATCCCGGCCGCATTTCGATGAAATCTACAATGTGGTCGATGCACTCATCCTGCGCCTGGACAACAGCCACTGAGATCCTGTGCATTGGCAGCCACATATGTTGTATATCTGCGACATTTAGCATACTCAACGTAGGTTTAGTCAGCGCTTTTAAAGTACGTCACGTCCGAGGACTTCACAACGAGATGCCTGTATTTATGAGATACCATTTACTTATATACATTTTACCACATAAACGATATTTATATAGAACCATATACATACATATATATTTTCTAGCCATGTAAATGTAAATTTCGATAGAATATGATATGTACTGTGTGTGTATGCTTGACTGAAAGTTTGTAACGAATCCTTAATGTGCCAAAAACCGCGAGAAGATCTTAAAAAAATGAAGGAAACTGAAAAGAATTATATTGTGTGTCTGCTTGAAGAACTGCATCGTAGCCTAAGCTCATGAATTTATACTTTTAGTTGCTTATACTTTAGTTATCGGAGCGTGAAGCTCGTGTATTTGTAAAATATTAAATCCTTACGTTGGTCAATTTGTTTTCTAGCATCTGTATTTTATGTATATTTATTTACGCCTAATTTACATTTCTACTGCGACTACGATTATGTTTACACCATAAGTTAAAGCTTTAAGTTATGCTGCGCTGCTGAAGTGAATAAAATCATATGTGTACTATATACAAGGTGTCCAACAATGTCTATGAGTCGTCTCCGTTGGCCAGGGCCAGCGGAACGTCGGAAAAATTCACTTTCGTGTAGAACTTCTTGAGCTCGTTCTTCAGCTCCAGGCTGTGGGTCCAGTCCACGGTCTCACAAACCACTTTCACCTCCACGGTGTACACATCCCGGAGCCAGGCCCTCTCGTGCATAATATCCTTGATGGAAACCCCAACGCGGACCAGCAGGGCGCACAGGTCGTTGATGCCGCCAGGACGATCGCTGACCTCAACGTTGAACTTCACCAGGCGACCCACGGCGGCCAGGCCTCGCTCCAGGCAACGTCCAAACACGGTAGTGTCTATATTGCCTCCACAGAGTAACACCACAACTCTTTTTAGGAGAAAATAAAATAATTTTTCTTTTTAAATTAAAAGGATCGTAAAGATCTTCACTCACTTCTTGCCCTTCAGTTCTTCCAGATGTCCTGCCAAAATGGCCGCTAGTCCTGCTCCTCCAGCACCTTCCACCACACACTTCTCCTCCTCCACCAGGCGGAGAATGGCTACGGCTATCCACTCCTCCTTGACCACCACCATACGATCGATCAGGGGCTTGGCAGTGGCAAAGGCATTGTAACCCACTTTGGGGACAGCCAGGCCATCGGCCAGGGTATTTTTAATGGGTGTGCTAATGGGGCCATTGTTTTCCATGGCTCTGGTGAAGCTGGCGCACTTCTCCGACTCCACGCCCTGTAAAGACGGGACTATAGTATCTGCCAATTATGAAATATAGTTCGATACTCACTATAATCTTGGTCTTGGGGGATAAAGCCTTCACTGCCGTGGCAATGCCAGCTATTAGGCCACCACCGCCCACTGGAACAATCACGGCATCTGGATCGGAAACTTGCTCGAGAATCTCCAGACCTATGGTTCCCTGCCCAGCCATTATGTGGGGGTGATCGTAGCCATTCACATAGAGTAGTCCCTCCTCCCGGGACATGCGCATGGCCAGGGACTTGGCCTCTCCCATGTCATTGCCCTCGACTATGACGCGGGCCTTGTAGTTCCTGCACTTCTGGATCTTCATGATGGGCGCCGCCTTGGGCATCACCACGGTCACTGGTATGTTCAGCTTCCAGCCGTGGTAGGACAGGGCCTGGGCATGATTGCCCAGGGAGGCACTGATCACACCAGTTCGCTTTTGCTCCTCGGTCAACGAAAGGAGGGCATAGCGAGCTCCACGCTCCTTGAAGCTGTCGGGCGAATGAATGGATTATGTCGGTCACATGTCAACCACGAAATTAAATATCAATTAGCAACAGTTATTAATTAGCACCATCGAACCATATCAGCCCAATAAAGGCTTATCTTATCGGATTACTTTCTGCCAAATTTATCACCGAAATTTTGTCGTGATAATAGAAACTTAGCGCCAATAAAAAATTATTTAACTGTCAACAAACAGCGTCGTAGAAAAGGCAAAGATTACAAGATTCTTAATCAGTAGACGGAAATTTTGTCTCCCAGACAATATTAATTGATATGTAGTATACTTTATAATAAATAAATCATTACAAATAATAATATTGCCGATATGGAGAATGCACTTTGTACTTGTAAACGCTTTTGTTTATAAATAAAAGAGGATGTACAAAATATACTAATTACGAAAAGTATGTTTAGTTATACATTTAAACATTTTTATCATCGTCATAACCCAATCGTTTTTTCACCTTCACTAAATTTTGTCAACTAACCTGCCTGTGTACTGTAGGAAATCCTTTTTCAAATACAATTCCATGCCATAAAGGTCCGACGACGTGGATTTCTGTTAATATTTTAAAACATTATTAAAAAACACTTTTAAAAGTATCAACAATTAAAATACCGGGCAAGGGGTACGTTCCACTCCGCCTTTAATTAAAAACGCAGCAGAGGTGACGTCGTGGAAAGAGATGCGCTGGGGTCGCTCCGGATCGCAGAAAGGATCCACGATTTCCTCAACGCCACCGGAAACATGTCTGGGTCGCTTCAGGGCCTCCAACTTGGCGTTGACGGCGGTGCCATTTGACTTTGGAACTGGTAGACTGGGGTTTCCCGAGCCATTTGTGGCTTCCTTGGGCACTTCCGTCTTCGTAGACTGAGACATAGTTAGTTAAATACAATCCTTCCGGTGCTCCTGGAACTGCTGTCGATCACTGCTCGCCAAATACTGTTAGGTGCGCCGAATGTCGGAACTGCTATTTATAGGAGAGTCGATCAGGAGACTCTATTAACGAACTGGGAGTCGTAAAAACGGCACCTCTGCGCTATAATTGCGGCCTGGTCACTTTATGGGGCCTAGCCTTACGACGGCCTGATAAGAGTCGCTCTACTAACAGTAAGTTAAACAATAACAACGATAACGCTTCGTTTGTACTTGTACCTCTCCTTTTTTTGGCAACATCATGGGACTTATCTATCACGTTTTGAAAACTCCGTAGAAAAACCTCTTCTATATCGAATGCGGGTCATTGATAAAAGATTAGAGGGCGTAGAATGGAAAAGTTCTAGATTCTACAACTTATTTTAAAAGTAAACAAATATTTAATACTTAAATTAACTTTTATTATACATATACTGATAAATGCTTTCTTTACAATCCGTTTAATATTAAACAAAATCTTTGAAGAACTTTGGAACATCCCGCACGAGCCCCCAAAAGTTGTCGTTGGGGTAATTAACATAGCGATAAGGAGGCTATATGTGTTTGTAGGTAGACCCAATAATTATTGCCAAAATAACAAGCCTTATCTTATCGACGGTGAAACAAATGATAAGGGATGCCAGTGCCAAAACAACACAAAAGGATCTAGGGATTAAAGGCCAGCCAGTTGGCCGGATTGGTCACTGTCATTTGCTCCACTTGCTCCAACGTGACTCCGCGAGCAAACATCCGTGGCAGGATATTGGTGTAGATATGATGGTAACCATGACCGCCGTAGGATGTCTAAAAATAAAGAGATATTTTAAAAAACAATGTATATTATGAAGCTAATTTTGGACAAACCAATCGGTGTTTTGTGTGAATGTCGTGGGACATAAGCAACTTATCCACTAGTCCCTCGTTGATGAGCTTCATTAGATTGTCGATGCGCTGTCCATCGGAGAGCATATCCACACTGGTGTTTAGTTGATAGAAGGAGCATTCAGTTCCAAAAAGGTCGTACTGGATATAGCAGCCCAGCTTGGCAAACTCCAGCAGCTCATCAACGTCGAAAATGGTGCCTTGGATTAAAAAGAATATAAGTTTTTATAGAGAATACGAGTATTACAATTTACTTACGATCCAAATGGGACATTACACACTTCTCAGCACGCCCACCCGCCTCCAGATAAAGTCTCATGATCTCAAAGGGCGCCTTGGTCACGCGGTGTGGATGCATGGAGACTCCACAGCCCAGAACCTCCTGAATCTCCCCAGCAGCCTTGATGCAATGTTTCTCAAAATCTTAATTAATTAAAGATAATATATAATTATGAAATATATAATTAATATTTACCATGTATGGGATAAACACTGGCCACTTCGCCAATGAAGCCGCACTTGACCATTTTGCCATTGACGTCGAGGCCAGTGATGATGTCCTTGGAGTACAAATCACTCAACTGCTCCACAGTCAAGCTGGCGTTCCTAGCATCCTGCATAGCATGAATGTAGTGCCCAGTTCCAGCAATAAAATGGACACCAGTACTCTTGGCCAGCTCAACAATGAATTCCAGGTTACGCTTCAGACCATAGCTGCTATTTTCCACAATGCTGCCACCGCCATGCTTTTTGTAGAGAAGAATGTCCTTTTTGGCCGCCTCGAGGGCCTCCTCGTCGTAGAAGCGGACATTCTCCTTGCTGGAGTAGGGATATAATCGCACGTAGCCCAGAGTGGACATACTGATCTTGGCTTTCAGCTCGCTCTCGAAATCCGCAGGAGGCGGGCGGTAAAAGTGCTCGAAATCGAGAGCCACATGCTCGTGGGTCAAAGTGCGACCCAAAAGGTTAGGGGTAATAGGCCCCAGAACTAAGTGGAACAAAAACCAGTGGAAAATTTTATTTAAGTCCAGCTGAGATAATGCCAAGATTCGCCTTATCTTCTTCTGAATCTCGAATAAACTCACCGGTCTGTACGGTTGACATGTTTGCAAAGTGGGTCAAGTTTTGAATTTTTTATATATTGTTTCCTAGCACTCGGCAGTCGATGCTATCGCCTCCAAAGCCAGTGGACAACTGATCTTGGAGTGCCAAGAACCGGGTTTATTGTGGAGTTTACGGGCAAGAGATAAATGTTTATAGACGTTGGGCTTGGATCCCCTCGGGTTCTTTATCTAGAAAGTATTTTATTGCATTTGCCGAGGGATGCATTACCAGTTGCTTGTATTTTTTGATCGCTTCCATTAGCTTCAATTCAAAGCTAAAATTAAAGTCAATTCCCAATTGCTAAATAGAAGCATGTGACCCCAGCAGCCGAAGAAATCTTCATCAAAAAGCGCATTCTTATATTTCTCAGAATAATTCTCTTTATTAGTTCCATTTCTTTCCGTGTTTTGTATTTTCTTTTTTAATTTTACTTAGGTTTAGGTTTATCAGTTTTAGCGATTTCTCATTTATCAGATACACATATGCGTGTATACATATAGTCTATATATATACTCATTTAACTTAAGATACATTTTTATCTTTTATTTTTACGACATTGCTGCTTTTCTCATTAAACTTTTATATTTTGTATATATATATATATTTTCTGTTCAATTTCTTAGATCTAAGCATTCATCATAGATTTACCATTCGCGAAGAATCTGCCAAATATTGTAATTATTCATTTTTATATCGACGTCTGTTGGGTTTACAATTCGTTTTCAGAGAGTTTTGCAGTTTAAATTGTCGATTGATCAAAATATTATTATTGGTTTGCGTTTGCGATCATTATAAATTGATTAAATATTTTCTTTTAAAATTATCATAACGAAAAAGCACACAAAAATCTTTATTATTTACTTGTTGTGTTTAGGTAGTTACTGAGTTTTACTTTTGAACACTTGCTGTGACTTTCATTAGGTTATAACTATTGCGTGAAGAGCGAACAAACCATTTCGAAACAGATCCCAAAATCATTTGATAAACCATTAACGCCCTTCAACTTTTCTATACTAATTAGCACCTTGGCTTGGCTGGGGCTTCGAATGGGACTCATCGGTTTCACAAAGCAAACAAACTAATCTGCGAAAAGTTCTCCAAGCAAATAATCAAAAAATAAAACATACAATTGTTTTTAAAAACTATCAATCGCCTTTTATTGAACATTATCCAGTTATCCAGTTAGATATATAAATTTTGAAGTTTATATTGTTCTCTTCGTTACGTGTCTCTTTGAAATTTGTTGTGGTTGCTCTTGTATCTTCTATTTGTTTATGCATTTGTTTAAGTTTAATTAAAATAGTTGTTGCTCTTATATACGCCCAGATCTGAGGCTCATATATAGGTATATGTATATCTATTTCTATTTAGATTTTCTAGCTTTACCATTTCTGTGTTAAATATATGTTCACTGTTTCCCACTTATTCATCATCCCACATCATCATCTGGCTGCAAATATCCTTTCGACGCTTTTAATTACAATTACACATTAGTACAATATTTATATATGCATAGGGTTTTAGATATATTGGATGCATTCATATTCAAGTTCAGTATATCCCATTCATACTCTTACATCGACTAATTTCGTTTCGTTTCCATTTCTGATTTTAACAAAACACTTTACATTACATATCCAAAGTAAGAATCAAACAAACATCGAAATTCGGCTAGCAATAGCAAATCAATTAATTAACACAAATCAATTTAAGCGGAGAAAGATCTGGGAAGGGATTATACTTTTGTTTTGGGGGAGGAGGAGGAGGATAAGGAGGAGGAGAAGGTCTAGAGACTGGTACTGTGTGTGTTTGTTGTTGTTTGTTAAGCTTATAAGCGCAAAAGTGACTAAGAGGTGCACACAACAAAAATAATATTTATTTTGGTAATATTAGTAGAATTACTAGAATTAAGGCTGCTGGTTATTACTCATAAAAGCTTATTCAGCTTAATTATACTTATTATTTGCCTTTTCACTTTTTATTCGTTCTTTAAATATATTTATGTATAAACAAAATTTCAACTAAAAGCACACTAAAGCATTTTAAATTATCGTTAAAAGAAAACTACAACTATGCAAACGAATAATGAACTTATTTGCATTGGATCGAAGTATGTTTTTAAATCAATTTAAACTGTATTTTATTTTTCTTAACCAACATTCGTGCTTATAAAGATAAAGATATTAAAATCAGTTTTTTTTTTGAAGTTTTAAACCTTATTAAACTTTTCCATATATTTTAAATTTTTCCCATTTGCTGTGTGGTTGGTTGTGTGTGTGTGTGTGTGCATACAATTTTACTAATTAATTTGTAAGTTTTTAATGAATTAAATTATGATATACGTATATGTAAAGATTTAATTTATGCATTATTGTGGAAAATTAAAATTAAAATGACATTTTTGCTGTTCTTGTTTTGTTTTTTGTTAAAGATTAAATTGTTGCAGTTGCAGATTTATATTCCTCTCTGTACATTAGTTCGCTTCTCTTCAATTACAAATTATATTGAAGTTCATTAGAGGTTTCATTTTTCGTCTCTGATTTTGTACAGTTCAATTGTTTTGACTAAACACACCCTATTGTTGGACTTTGACTATTGTGGGATTGCCTTGCTCACTGCCTGCTGTCAAGAATCGCACGTGGACATTGAGCGTCGCTAATCAGTGACCCTCGCATTGCCCCAGAGATTCCGATGATCAACTGGTAAGTAGAAATGCCACCAGGAATCAGGGGCATTCCTAGTTAGTGTTGATCCGCCGCAAAACCATCTCCCTCCCAGGACAACCGCCAGCCGCATCTGATTGATAGAAAGGAAGGCGATTGGTTGGTTGGTTAAAGGCGAGTTTAATGTCGGCTTTTATTTGCACCTGCTGCGAAACGATTTTTTTCAGTTCTGTGCCAAATATGCATATAGGATTTGTTGGTCGTATGAACATTTTAATAATAGAATCAAAATTTATTGCAATATTTCCTTTTGGTTATAGATAAGTTTAGTTTTACTTAAATTTTTGTTATTTTTGTTTGATTTTTTTGTTAATTGTTTTTTTTTTTTTGTATATTTTGTTAACAACACAATTTATGTCTACATTTAAATTTATTTGCATAGATGTACTCGGTTTGAATAAAAGTTTAAATTATGTACTAAAAAATGAAGAAAGCAAAATTAAAAGGTTTTTTGTTTTGTTGTGTACGCATGTGTTTTTTTTTTTTTTATACAAACAAAGAAAAACTAAATAACGCTTAAAGCAATAAAAATCTAAAGACGAACCATATATATTTATTGTATTTTTTGCATTTTTTTGTTGCCATTTTTATTAAATTTTCTTTCGTTATCCCTATATATATATAGAATATGCTTTATTTAATCTGGTTTTATGGTTTTTTTTCTCTGCTCTCCTTTATGTGCATATTACCCAAAGAAAATGATACGAGTGTGTATGCGGCACACCATTTACATATCCTACCATATATAGACGAAGATTTAGTTAATATTACTCATATATATATATATAATTCATCGAAAATCAAAAATCAAAATCAATTCAATTTTATGTTAGACGGGACAGGTAGGAGCAAATATTAAACGAGGAAGAAACGCCGCTTGCACTGCATTCGCCTGCTTTGATTCACTAATTAATCATAATTATATTTATATTTCTATGTATAGGGAGCTTTCTGCTCCAAGTTGTTTTACACTACACGCGCTGCTCTCTCTCTCCCTCTAAACTGTTTTCCCTCTCGCTCGGAACTCGCCCTTTTTTAAGAGTGGTCGTGGGTGGTCTTAGCAAACTGTTTTAAGGAGCTCTACTACACAACTGCGTTATTCTCGGTTTCATTTCTTAATGTTTTTTATCGTTTTTTACATTTTTTTGTGGTGAGGGCTTTGTTTTTTTACGCTTAATTTTGCATATTTTTTTTTGTTGTTTTTTCTTTTAATACATATACATAATTAATTAATATATATTTGTTTTTTGTTTTTACTTTCATTAGTAGCTGATAATTAAGAATTGAGAAAGAGTTGGTTTCTTGGTTTTGTGTGTGAATTTGGGCTTGTTAAATTTCTTATCCATTTCTTGGTTTTTTTAGCATTAATTTTCATATATATTTCTTTTTCGTTTATTTAATACACTCCAACATATTACAAAAACAAATGACACACATCGTCTTACTTAAAAGTTGTTGCGTTGTATGTAACTTGAAACAATGGTTTTTGTTGTGTGCTTGTTGTCGTTGTAATTGTGGCGGCGTGTGTTGGGAGTGTTTTCCTTTTAGCTGCTGAATACAAACAATTTTTAATTGTATTTTGGAATAACAAAATATTTCAACGTTAATCGATGAATGGCGGTTCGCTTCGAAACTTTTACTACTTCGCCCAGCTCAGCTGCTTGCTATGGATGTTGCTGATGTTGTTGCGGGGTGTTGTTGCTTCTGCATCTGCTGTTGTTGATGTAATTGTTGTTTCACTTGCTAACGCTGTTACGCGTCTGGTTCAAGATGGTGCCAAAAGTTGCTGCTCCATGCCATAGCTTTCCGCATATGCATGTTGCAAGTTGCATACTGCGTGTTGCTGCTTCCTCTGGGCGTTGCTGAGTTAGCTCGCTGACGTTGTTGAGCATCGAAATTGTGTTGTTCCAGTGTTGTTGCTGTATTTTTGCTGGGGTTTTTGGTTATCGTTTCTCTGTACTATTGTTGCTTGTTTTTGCTGTTTACATTATAATTACATTACAATTACAGTTCATATCGATTTATAGTATTACTCTGTGTTTTGTGTATGAGTGTGTAGTGTGTGTGTGGTGTTTACGCTACTTTGTTGTTGGTTGTTGATTTCTTGTTAGCGTAGCATTTATATACTCTTATGATGTGTAGTTGGTTATTATCATTCTACGGCTACTGTTACTGTTACTGGCACAATATCGAAATTCAAATCTTTTGAATCTTCTCGCCAACGACAACAGGATTGTTGCGTCGGATTTCTTGTGCGCCATGCTCTCTGTAATCGAATGTGCAGTTATGTTTATCAGAATAACGGTGCACGGCGCAGTACAGACCGCCGCAGCGACACTGGAAACCTATGGAAGCAAATAATTTAATTAGAAAAATTTTAATTTAATTTATATCGGGAATATCAATCACTTACCAGTCAGTCCAACCTTCTTGCGGCATTCACCACATCGGTTTTTCTTCTTTTTGGCATCCTTATCGTCTTCCTTGTCCTTGTCCTCCTCCTCGTTGGCGGAGGCGGCTGCTTGTGTGGAAGTGTTTGGACCGGTCGCCGATGTGATGGCTTCGCTATTGACTTTGGCAGCAGCGGCGGCTTCTTCGGTGATTTTCTGCGGAAATGGGTAGAAAAAACATACACATTTTAGTCACATGCCACATGACATCAAAGGCCATTTCATATTCCCGTCTACGAGATTGCACAGATGCGATCAAAAATAAGACAAAAATGTGAAGAATTTTATAATTCTTCTCATATACTATCCTTTTACCATCCCCAAACAACATAAAATCTGTTATTAAATCTATTTTAGAATAGATTTTGGTCTCTACCATTTCGAACGCAACTGTACATTCTCGTCCTCCTCCTCGAACTGCATTCAAAAGCCTTGAAGGTATTTTTCTATAGTTTATGTATTTCTTTTTTTTTTATTAGAGAAAATGACTTCGACTGTATCATCAAGAGGCTCGGCGGTGTTCGCTGTGGTGCTGGTGTGGTGGTGCTGAGTTGAGTTTGTCTTTTTGACGGTTGCAGGCAGCCTCAACCACACTCGCCTCTAATGTGCGGTGGTTTCGTCTGGGCGAACCGCCAAAAATTCCCAGCCAATAGCCGAGAGTGAAGGTAGATGGATCTAATTTGTGGCTCAGTGATTCTGTGGACGGAGGGAGAAGGACAACGATAGTGTTGCAATGTGTTGTATTTTTTTGCTGAAAATGTTTACCCGCTTCTTGACTGCCGACCCATCAGCAGTTGCACCACCTTCCTTCGCCTGGTTAGATACCCCTCCTTCGTCACCTCCATCAGCCAACACCTTTGGGATTGGCGACTCAAGGCGTCGTTTGTCACACTGTCGTTGATCCTTTTCGCCGGGATTCTCTGGCTGATCACCGCCTTCAGCTTCTGACTTTTCCATGGCTTCGACGCCCATGGACCTGTGTCGGGGCTACAGAGTTAGCTGTTCGTTTCTTAGTCAGCCCTGCTTTCTTGCGTGGAGTTATCACCGCGGCGTTAGATCGGTCCACTAAATGGGAGCTAGAAGCACTGTCCCCTGCCTTGATAACCGGCTTTTTCTTGGCCTTGACACTCTTGGCTGGGCGATTGATCGGTCCGCTTTTAGGAGGCTTTTCCGCCACCACGGGATTGGGTTTAGTAAACGACCTGCTGGCCTTGCGGCGAAGAGCTTCGGCTAGACAAGATTTGCCCGTTACTTTGGCGGGCTTTCCCACAACGTTAAGGCGCAGGATGCGGGTAGTTTTCGGTGCATCCACCACGCCCTCGATAAGGCCTTCCTTTAGATTCTCCTGCGGATTGCTTGGTAAGTCGTTACCAGCCCCCAAAACAGGTCCGCCGCCCTCCCTGCGCGATCGAATCCGCTTCAGCTTCTTAGTGCGCTTCTTTAACTGTAGTTCGCCTATTCGAGCCGATTTCTTGGTGCTGCTAGTCGAGGGATATGTGTGCACATTCGTCGAGAACTTGACGCGTCGCTTGATGCTGCTGGATTCTGCAGCCTTGCCACCGCCCAACTTGCGTGATGCCAGCGAGCTTTTCTTGAGGGCGGAGGGAAAGGAGGAATAGCCAGTGCCCGTTATTGATCCTGACCCTGCCTCTGAAACAGCAGAAACTGCTGACGCGGCAGTAGACGCCTTGGCAGCAAGTCCAGTAGCGGCTGCGACGGAGGCTGAGGTCTTCCGAAGGGTACGGGACGGCGGCACCGCGTGAGGCTGGACTGGGGCTCCTGTTTGAGCTGCAACATTGCATCAAAGTGGAGGAGAGAGGTGTAGGTGGGAAAGGAGGTTAGTGCGCCTGGGCGACGCCGGTAAACCCAGTAAGAGCAATCAGTACCCTTCGACGCCATCCCAGTGATCAGACCGAGACCCAGATGACCGGACACCGGTCCGCCCAACGTGGTCAATGCGCCTGCGGCCGCACGCTTGGCTCCGCCAGCGACCGAAGTTCGCTTCCGCTTGGTGCGGACCGCTACCACGGGCCCAGAGTCATTGGCCGGTGGTTCGTTTCGACTCTTTGCAATAGCTGAGACGCGGCCCGATATCTTTTGCGACGTCGCACTATATAGGACCATTTCGGCGAACTACGAATTTGAAATTTGGAATATTTTGACCAGAAATTTGGATCTGAGCCGAATGGTTTGTCTAACTAATGCCGAATAAGATTGTCAGATGAGTGACACAAAACTGAAACGGTAGGTTGATGGATTAGGGATACAGGGGTGGCTTAGAGAGAGGCTTTCCAATAGTATATAGAGACATGAATTCTAATTGGCAATTTTGGCAAGTCTCTAAGAAATCCCAGTATCCCCCTTACTGGGGGCATTCGTGTTTTGTGAAACATGAACTTTACCTTCTTTACAGATGCAACAGTCTAACCAATGAAGAGTACATCAGGTCAACACACAAATCAACAATGACACAATATACACAGAGTATACTAATCGAATCCGAAAGCGCAGGCCAACTCCTCCGACTCCCCTACTTTTCACACACACAACGAATTGATTCTACAATTTCACTTAAGATTACACTGAATTTATGTCCGAAAAACAAAAGAAATTGTGACTGATTGAGCTAAGGCAAACCCTGAAGTGAGCACAAAACGCTCAGGCTATCTAGATTCCATTTTTTTGGGTTCCCTGGCAGTTTATAGCAGTCGAGGAAGGATACACTTTTCTAGCCAAGAGATCAATAACTCCGTCATATACCTCTTTGACATCATTGTGTGGCTGTTGTAAGCTGGTGACTGTGGGCTGTGCGGTGTTGGTGATTGCAATGGCCGGACTGAATGTAGGGCTAGGTTGTGGGCTTGGAACGGAGACAGGTGTGCTGCTCACAGGTGGCTGTTGCTTTTTCCTAAGCGAGTCCTGTTAATAAGAGTATGTTACATTAAAGTTTGAACTTTTCGCGATAGTAATTCACGCCACTAACCTTATAACATACGGAGCAGAGACCATCTGTGGCTGGGTTACCATAGAAGCCGCAACCAGAGCGGCACATGGGTTGCATTGGGTTGGATTCACGTTCCATGGCTAAGGCGCCTGTGTTTTGTGTGTGTGTGCGGTTTCTTTGTTTGATACGCGATTCGCGATTTGCGATTTGCTTATCCGCGCTTTTACTTTCGCCCAGCGAAGTTTCGTCTGCTTCCTGCAGTGGCGACTCCTTTCCTTCCTGCTATTTCAGTCGTGGAAGCGTGCAATCGACAACGTGCAACGCTCAACTTGCAACCAGCGACCAGAAACTATCAACTGTTGATCCGCCGTTGTTTTAACTGTTGTTTAATCAGTTCGTCCAATTATTAAGCTATGCTTGTGTTTCGCTTCGTGACTGCAGCAAATGATTGGCGGAGCACGCTAGAAAAAAGAGCAACGAAAAAGAGGGCAAGTTAGTAATGTCTCAAAACTGTATTCAATATTTATTTTAAAGGATAATCCCGGCTACAAAAATCTTACTTATTATTAGAAAAAATTAATGTACAATTTGGATATTATTTATTTATTTATTAAGTACGGTTAGTTTACGACGCAGAAAAAATATGTTGCAACAAAAAATGACAAAATGACAAGTAAAACTATGTTGTTTTTTTTTGTCTCTGCTTACTCTCTTCAAGGCTGTCAAGCATATCACAAACAAACAAACACAGCCACAGATGCAGATACATTGGCGAGAGAGAGCCCACAAGTCGGGCCTAAACCAGTTTTCCCACCAAGCAGAATCCGTGAGTAGTGGCTGTAGTAAGAGGTAGTAACCCAAACGAGTTTGGTTTTATGTTTAATGAATTTAAAGCAGTCACACCTAACGGTTTCCAATAATAATGTATATTCCCCGAATATCCAATTGTTTTTATGTCAATCGATTAAGCTCGAAATACAAAGTCTGAACCGATATGTATCGAGATCAGTTGATTTACTTTCCCAAAAGCCGAAATTCGACGTGTTGAACTGCACATTCATCAGAGGGAGTTATGGGCGAAATTTAATATTAGTAAATATTTCTGTACGTATTTATATTATGTACGTTAAAATTCAGGAAAAAGTGGCCAAGAAATATTAATTTTTAGATCTTATTAATATTTTTAGATTGACATGCCTCTTCTGTCATACTTTTGCATCGCCTCAAGTGCGTAAATTTCTCCGCGTGTAAAAGCAAGACCAAAGCGTAATGGCAAAATGGTAAAAGCCATCCACCAACAGTACAAAAAGCACGAAGGTGGAGATTGAACCATCAGTTACATGGCCAGCCGAGAAGAAGAAGAAGGAGGAAAGGAAAAGGGCAAGAGAGAAAAGAAGAACAAACACAATAACATTTACTGTTATTTTCAATGCGACGGTAGAGCTTGGCGCTTGGGGCTTGGGGCCGAATCAAAATGGGCACACGAGGCTTACCATACATGTACATGTGTGTTTGTGTTTGTGTGCTTGTGCGTTCTGTAATAAAAATTTGACCTTAGTGGTGGAAAACTAAGCTGCGCTCTAGCTGTTAAGCCAACCTGGCTAATGGCTAATGTTTGGAGGGGGTTCTCCCCATTGCACAACTGTAGCTTACAGCCTACACCACTAAACTTTTACCCAATACAGAGGCAATTAGAAAAAAGCAGCACCAATGGCCCCAACGACTTTTACATTTACAACGTAGCATGGGGAGTTTTTTTTTCTGTTCAGCAGAGAGCACAACATGGGGCTGTGGTGAGTTTTCTTGACTTACAGGACGGTGGGGGCCAAATGGGGGGCACAAGTTGACATATGGAGGCGAGGCGAGGCGTCGCTGTCGCGTCGCAGTTGCTGCATGTGTTTACATTGGCATTGCATTTACAAACGAATATACATTTCAGTTGGTATGTATGTATATGGGATTGTACTTTTGTACGCCCTGCTACGAGTTTTTTGTTTGTGGGGAGCCAGTGCCAGCCAGCAATAAATAATTTTTGCTTTTCCTTTTTCTACGCAAATTGTTCAAGTTTTGGCCAGCGCATAAAATTTATTTTGATTTATAGAGCCAACCACACAAAGAAACCCAAGTGCAATGTACAAATCGTGTTTGTGTGAATGTTTGGTGGATTTCCTGCTGTTGTCATTTAATTGCGAAGCCAAAACAGCTGTCTGTCACTCTGGCATCCCGAGACCCCGCCTCCCACCACCCAGTCGCGCTCTCACCTCTGCCTCTCGACCACATAGGAGGTGGGCTAATCAAAATGTCAACAACAAAAGAAAAAATTCCCCACACAACAATTGGCAGCCAAACCAAGGAGCAAGTGAGAGGCTCTGTATTTGGCTCTCTCTGTGGCAAAGTACATATATATTTGCACATAAATTTATACATATATATATATGTGTCCATATTATATATATACGTACGTCAACAAGCACGCGCGGCTGCTGTGCCAAAGGTTTTTTTTCAATTTCTACGAAATAAACAAGAATAAAAGCTGTGCATATGTATAGAGAGTTTATTTATTTTGTTTTGTGTCCGCCTCTTCTCCCCCCATCCGGCCCATCCGCCCATCCGACGACCTCTGCTATTTTTAAGCGATTTCGTTTTGTTATCTGGCGAGCGTGTGTTTTCGTACGTTAAAGTGTTGGCTGGCCATTAAAGCAAATAGGAAATCATATGATTCGGGCTAACTTTATGACGACATCAGTCAAGCGCGTGACGTCATGGCTTCAGTCAGCTTTCTCGACAATTCTCCCCGGCCTAAGGACCGAAGAATGCTAAGTTTCAGGCAAAATGCGCACTTGTATGAGTTGCATAAGCACTAAGTACAACAAAAACATATAAGAAAAAAAATTGCAGTGCTAAGTGCGAAACAATTAGCAACAAAGAAAAAATTGGCGCGTGGTTGCCATTGCAAAAGCAAAGGCATGATTATGCAAGTCTAGGGCGATAACAGAAACAGAACCAGCTTAAATAAAAATTCCTTGTATTATGCATATTCATTGAGTAACTAAAACACATTTTACACTAAATACAACTTAATATAGAACTATATATTCATTTCATTCATAAAATTCAATTGTTTTTCGGTCAAAAGATATCGTTTGAATCCATGAGATGTCTAGGTACCAGAACGTCGACTACCTTTCACCCTTCGTTAGTCACAGAAACCGATATTAAAATTGATAAAATGGACAACAGTAAACAAATTACACTCGCATACAGACATACAGGTTAATGTGCTGTTGACCTGCATTGAAATACTGAAGTTTACAACAGGAAGGCAGGCCCGAAGCAGAGATGATGATGATGGGTAGCATAAAAGGTAGGGAAGGTAAAAAACGAGAACAACAACAACCACAAGAGACAAACCGCTCTGACTCACATTTGCATATTAATGAGCGAAGTTAAGCGGGTAACAGCGATAAAGGAACAACCAGCACAACAACATATGCTGATGAAATGCAACAAAGAGACAACATCAGAGTCTCGTCGCGCATTGAATTATTAAACTTTATTAAAATGTGAGCGAAAGGAGCAGAGGGACAAAGCACATAGAGGTAGAGAGGGCGAGCGAGAAGATGCCAAGATGGCTGCTCGGGTTGAGCCGGGCTTGAGCTTGAAAATGACGTCGTCTTCTGAAGAATGCGCAAAGCTTCCGGTCACTCAGCCACTGAGAACTTGAAGTTTATGGCCAGAAAGGATGCTAGCAAATGTATCTAAAGATATTTAAGCTTTAAATAAAGATACTTTTTTGGATAATCCATCTTGTGGATACACTCTCAGAAGACAGGGTATATGCCAATTGGTTTAAAATTAGAGTTGAAGGCAAAAAAAATAAATAAATAAACCTAACGGCACAGTACGAAGAAAGAGTAGAAGAAGCAAGCTGAGTCGTTGCCGCCCATCATTAATCAAAATAAATTACAAACTATGAACGGGCGAGAATCATATGACGACTACATTTGAGCAGAACTCTCGTTCCAATCAGAGGAGTGTTATTTTCCTCATAATAAATGATCTTGAGAGTGGACCAGACGACGTTGGCCTCTTGTTTCCGGCGATTTGGTTGCGAAAATTATTAAAAACCTGAAAAACAACGCCCCCCGAAAACAAAAATGCAAAAAAAAATCGAGTTGAAAATAAAACAATATAGGGCTGATCCCAGACATCGGGGCTGGGCCAGCAGCAACCTAGGATTAAAGAGTGTATGTGAGCACATCCGACAAACAAACCGCAACCTGAAAAAATCGAATGAAGCGCTGGGAAACACCTGTTCAAAATTACACAGGCCCAGGCCAGGAGGGAACCGAGCAACGAAATGTGGCCGCAGCTCAACGGTGTGCGATAGGTCAAAAAACTCGGGATACGGATACACATGGTGGAGATCTGGATGTGCTGTGAGTACAAGTTCGAAAAGGAGGGTTGAAACCCATCTATTGATTTGTTTATTTTTCGTAGCCTGCCCGCCCCGAGGGTTAAAAAAAAAAAGAAAGTATCTTCAGCAAAAATCGATATACATTATATACATTAAATGTCAGATTTTTCTACTTTCGTAAAAGACTTAGCTAGATTCGTTGTAAGGATGTCCGACTGTAAACTGAACCCATGCTTGGCAGGATACGAACAATCAACCGAAACGGCAGCAGGAGACGACAGGCTGCCCTGCGGACTTGAACTGATTTCACCTTGAACCCTGGTTCTTTTTCCCCGAGACAAAGCCAGAAAAAAGCTGAAAAGCAAAGGAGAACCACAGAAGTCAACAACAATGGTGGACGTTTAGGTTAGGACGGGGGCACACAAATATACACACGAAACCAAAAACGAAACGAAGCAGTCGGCAAATGGCAGCAATAAACAGATTGTCACATTTAAGTGTAGACCGACAAGGAGAATCGTTATCGAAGAGACTGCCAGGCCAGTATTTACCTATCGTGTCGGTTTTGGTCCCCCATCTCACTTTCGATCTCCAACCATGCACCTTTGTTCGGGATGGCTCACAAAAATCAATAATGGAAAGGAGTTGAAGACAAAGAAACGACCAAGTCATTAGTCCCCGAGGAACAAAAGCCAGGCGCATTTTGAGTCAGTCTGAGTAATTTCCTCGAAAACAATTTCAAAAACTTTCAAACAATGGACCGTTTGTTCATGTTTCTAGAAAATAGTTTTCACTGACGTTTGCTTCTTTTAATAGTAAATACGTGAGGTCATTTTGAGTATATGCTTTGCACCGTTTATGAAAAACTGAAAGACAACCTTGAAATACTATTTTTTTAAAGCTTAACTATTATTTGCTTTGAGTTTTAATTATTTTGTTATTTTTTGCATTAGGTTAAACATTGAATATTGGTTATATCAAACCCGATCTTGGCCAAAAACTATTTATCTTTGTTGCCCTGAATTATGGACATTGATTGGAACTCATTTTCCCAGACTGATTAATTAACACGAGTACACTCAGTAAGCCAAATTGCATTCTACCAGAACGAACTCGTTTTTTCCTCCTCTCACAAGAACAGTACTAGTGGTCATATATTTAAAAAAAAAATATATATATATTCATTTATAAGAATTTACGAGCGCCAATAATTCACTTGAGCCGTACGAACACACAGCAGACCACTTTTTATGAATTATGCGCAAGTAAGTGTGCAGCAACAGCAGCCAAAGGCCATAAAAATAAAAGGAGCAGGCGTTGGCCCGAAAGGAGAAAGAAGCAGGAGGCAAGAACAACATACAGAAGAAAGGCAGGCAGGCAGGCAGGCAGGGGAGCTTTGGGCCCAAGCGAAGTGTGCAAAACTCCACTCTTCGAATAGGGAAAGTCACCACAACTTTTGCTCTCTTTCCTTCCTTTCCGAGGCTCCTCTTTTTGTCTTCCATTGCGTCTCCTACTTCCTCCTTTTTTTACACTCTGCCTGCTACAGGTAAAAAAGAAAATAAATAAATAAATAACACAAATGGCAAGGTGTGCAGTTACAATGCCCGTCAGTCGGCGGCGGTTTCAGTATATCCACTTCCTTTCTACCCCTCCCATAAGCCCTAAATTGTTAAAAAGTAGTTTTTTCAGTTTGCACTCATACGCACGCACTTGAAGATTAATGAAAATCGCCTGGGAAAATGAAATATGAAACTCTCCAGATGAGCAAGTTCGTCCCCACATGAGTAGCTATTGCTCTCATGCTGTGGAGCTACATGGAAAGAAATGATTAATACTTTTCCATTTTAAGAAATATAGCTTTTATCTTGTGTTTATTTGTAGTTTAATTGCACTCAGTTTATCGAGCCTGATAATATTTTGATCTATTTTTAGTTAAGAAAACCCAAAGAAACCGACCACCACACTGAGGAGCCTTACATGGGGGCTGCTCAACTCTGCAGGGGACCTCAAAATATCAGATGAAAATTGAGGGGACCGAGAAGGGGATGAGTTAATATTAGTCAACGTGTGAAGTGGAAAAAATTGGCAAAGTGATGTAAACTCAAAAACATTAAATAATATTTAACTTTATTGACACGCAAGTAGTTCCTTCAAGTTTTAGTTATTTTATCTTCTAGATATTGTATCTTCCAGGTACTGTATCTTCTAGATTGTATCTTTTGTATACCATCAATTCGATTTAATGCAACATTTTCACTTTACTTACATTGAATGTCAACCTATTGTTCCACCAATTATTGTTAGGGTGTGAAAAATGCGGGCAAAATAATATATGAAACGAGGAAAACCATAGGGGAAATTGCAGCGGATGTTGTGCAAGCAGTGAGAATGAATGACGAAACAAATGAGTGAATTAGTAAACAAAACCTGAACTCCAAGTGTGTTGTTCACTGTACCTCGAAGTCGCAGCTTTATGGGCTAATCAAATCACTGAAGCAGACACAGGCACTTGAAGAGCCTCTGTGGAATACAGCCCGAGTGAAGTTCGTAGCTGCGATGTTATGGCCGCGATTCAACAATCCGCACACATCGCCGAAATGAAACCAGTTTTATAGAATTCACAAAAAGTAAGTGCACAAAGGAGCAAAACAAACAAAAATAAGGCAAGATATTCGAGACAAAAAAGAGAGAGATCTGGCTTAAAGTGTAGAAACCAACAGAAACCGAAGGCCGTTCAAAGACTTTACTTTTATTTCTTCTGCCTAGCTCGATGAGCTTTGAAAATCTGCTCTCGAGTCTTGACTGTGGTCATTTGAATGACTGACATGGCAGGCTGACGGAAAATGCGAAACAAAAGCAAAACAATGACAGATGCGGAAGCCTTCAGATGGATCTACATAAGCTAGTTGAAAGTACAGTGAAGCTGCACTATATAATATATATATATATATATATATATATATATATATATATAATAATATATATGAAATATATATTATATATATATATATATATATATATATATATATTATAATATGGTATATCCTTTAAAAATGAGTATGTAGGTCCAAAACTTTTATTCAGATTTAATTGATAAAAATATAATACACAGAGATTTCACTGTAATATGCAGAGTATATTATTTTAACTGCCATTCTGTGCTATTGAACTTTGCCTTTGGCGCTTGAACTTTGCCAGTTGGACTGAGAGAACATTTCGCGTCGAGATGAAGGCTGGAGCTGAGTCAGAGTCAAAGTTAAGATGATGACTTTGTTTTGGGCGGTGTCGGTGGCGGTGGCTTTTACACTAAGAGCCAGAGTGCTTCGTTGATTTTATTGATTTATGCATTACAAATTCGGCGCTGCTGTTGCTTTCCTTTCTTGGCTGCATCTCATCTTTTCTTCTGCCAGGAAAGGCAATGAACTGGAGTCCAAGACGAGAAGACAAAGAAGTCAATAGCAAGCCAACAGGGCGAGGCAGCCGCCAAGGAAGCACAAGGAAGGAAACACAAAAGAAAAGGCTGGGCCAGGCAAAAGTTTCGCTTTTCATTTTGTCTGGCTAACGGTTGTGGACGGTATTCGAAGCGGGGGGATTGAGGCCCGAGTTAACGGTCGCCATGGTTGCCAGATGTGGTGAATATGCGCGCCTCTGCCCGTTTTGGGGTTTAGATAAAAACAAAAAAA
The DNA here is from genome assembly GCA_018150405.1 of Drosophila varians. Classification (NCBI taxonomy): domain Eukaryota; kingdom Metazoa; phylum Arthropoda; class Insecta; order Diptera; family Drosophilidae; genus Drosophila; species Drosophila varians. Next base: position 14,750,191 of record JAECWK010000015.1, on the reverse strand, counting down.
AAAAAAAAAAAAAAAAAAACAAGTTTTATGAATTTAATATATAAAAATTATTTTCCTTAAAATGAACTATTTAATTTGTCTCTGTGGATTTAAGTTGCTGGTCAAAACTTTTTTTTCAGGCACATCTTTAAATCGTGGGTGGAGGAACCCACCCAATCGAGCTCCTAAATCGATTCCCACAACAAAAAAGCTGTACAGAAAATCGGAGAAAATTGAAAATAAAAAATACAAGCCAGGAGGAACAGATAACAAATGTTTGGGTGCATGAATGTGTGGGGTAAAGAAATGTTAGTCGGTGCAATGGGAAAATCGATGTTGGAAGGAAAATTTGTGGCTCGACCGCAAGGTGAGCCAGTTGGTGGCTTTTATTTTGTCTCTTCTCTTTGTGGTTCGATTATGTTTTTGTTTTTTATTTTTTTTATTTGCTTGTTTATTCGTTTTTGTGGTTTCCTCAATGGCCGAGCCAGGAAATTGAAATTATATTAAATTTTAACATTTCTGCAATAAAAAATATATTCCAACTTTGGCTTGGAAGGACACCATTTGGGGTTTAAATTTTGGATAAATTATATGAAAAGGCTTTAATAATATATCCATTGGCTTAGTATTTTGACCCAAATACAAAGGCATTATATTTATTGAGCTATTTTCGTTTGTTTTTCTGCCAGAAAATAAACAAAAAATCCGAATCACCGGAAAGAATTTGAAGAAGATTTGGTCTCAGATACAAAAACATCCAGAAAATTTTATTCATGTACGTATACAAGATTTCTTTTGAATTAGATAAAGAAAATTCTGGGGATTAAATATGCATCGGTCAATGAAGTGATTGATGAATCCTGTGAATGATCCAATTTGTGTGGCCATTCATTTACATATTTACATTCCGGGATCTGCCGCCCGCATTCATCAAGATAATTGTGCGTCTTGTCCGAAATGGACCGAGGTTCAATTGATATATGTGCATACTTGATGCCAAACATATTCAATGGTATCGAGACGAGGTACAGTCTGTCCCTATGAATGGAGCTCACATGAGCGACAACAAAAAATTGCATAACTTAAAAAAAAAAAAAAGACAGATACAAGAGACAAGAGAGAAAACGACAACAGACAAAAAGAAGATCAAGTATAGAGGATTAGGAGTACTAAAAATAGCGCTCTGCTCCACACAAAACATTTCGAAAACGGCAACAAAAGATAATGAAAAGGCCCGAAAAACGAACGAACCCGAAAAGCCGAAGCTTCGATCGCTGGGCGATCGCGGGGCCATATGGTGGGTGGATGGTTGGGCAGCGGGTAGCGGGGCGGCACCGGGGTGGGTTGATGGGTGGGTGGTACTACTGAGGCATCCATTTACACGCGACCTATAAACAAACCGAATACAAACGGAAAATGAGGCCGCGGCCGTTCACGCGTCCAACGTCAGACGGCGACGTCTCGCTTATCAGCCTCAGTTGTTTATATAAAAGCATTTACCACAACAAAAAATAGAGAAAAAAAAAACACGCAGACGTTGAGTGAAATAAAAGGCGTAGCAAAGGGGTATCGAATACAGCAGAAGTCCAATAAATAGTATTCTAAACATTTATTATATACGGAATTTTAATTAAATAAATTTTTTATTAATTCAAACCTGTTGCAAACACTTCAATTTAATATCAATCTATAAAATAAAAACGAACTAAACGCTAAAATAATGAACCCAGCTGTATGTGTGAGCTGATGATGGAAACAATTTGTTTGTTTTTATGTTTATTAACTTAACTCAGTTTCCCCCAGTCATCAAAACAAAAATCTGACTAAAAAAAACTGGCTTAAACGTGTTTGTCTTTTTATTTTTGCTAAAAATTAAGATTTTTTGCATAATTTTAGAAATTATCGACAACGACACGTGTTGTTGTTTGTTTAGTAAAAACCGAATTAGTCATTCGATTCGGGAAAGTTTTCAATCATTCACGACAAACAGTTTTCCGTAATCACTTTTGATTCGAATTAAAATCGTTTATAGGCTGTCCATGAATCACTTGCGTGATAAAACGCTGGGAAGCTATGAACTCCGTGGCCAAGTATCAATTGCCAATTTCAGTTTTCTGCCTTGAACGCGGATCAGCTCAAATGTACTCAAGTGTTTCCTGCTATTTGGCTTTTTGACTCATTCAAAAACATGTTTGTTTGTCCGGACAATCAAATATAATTAGCGCTGGAAACGTTTCTGTCTCGCTTATCTCTGCCAATTCGAACCGAAAATGGCGAAATGGGCCGTATAAATTTCAAGAACTTGGACACAAACAAGGGACTCTTCGTTTTATTTAAGTACGGGGTACTTATTCTCATAAGCATAAGCGACAGCGAGTGTCGACGTGTGGAAATGTACTATGTGCATGGCACAAAACGTGCCTGGCAGAGATAAAAACGAGAGCGGACTTTGGCTATATGCGAAACAAACTCCCGATTAGCCTCCAAATAAAAGTGACACGTGTGGGATGCAAAAATAAAAGTGGAAAAACAATCAGCAATTGTTACAAGGTGAGCTGGAGTTTTGCTAAGCAAAAACAAATACCTTGATGACTCACCAAGAAAATGCAAAGGAGACAATCCACGCTAAAAGAAAAAATATCAGCTGAGCCGCCCTTATACTTGATTAGGCAGGGTTGTCACCCTACCTGCGCCCCTATGCAGCTGCCGATAAGAATCTCAGTCCGCAGATAATTCATATATTCTATAATATACGGGTTTGCGATTGGCCGTGAGTCATTCCAACTATGAGCAAGCGAAAAAATCCAGTCACGCACTGCAGGCAAAAAGCAAAAGTCGTGGACTGCAGATAAAGAAATAATTTCAGTCGGCGCGATAATGCGGAAAATGTTATTTAAATTATGCGATAGCAGAGTATCTCTCAGTGAGGGTGCGCTATCAGTATTTTCCGTTTCACTTATCAGCAGCAACGTCCTTCACTATGGTTGGATTTGGCAAGTCGTTTCGACAACTGCACATAACGGAAAGTTATTGATATTTTTAATAACGTCAAGGGTATTTCTAATTCTGTACACATTTCAATTTTTTTCTAACTCATATTTATTTGTTTTTCCTTTATATTTCGTACTTCTCGCGACATGGCAACGCTCATCGAGCAAACACACACACACGCACGCACATGTGACGTAGGCATGTTGTGTGTATGGGTGCAGTGGTGAAGAGTGCCGTGGGGAGTTGCAATGTGGTGAAAAAGCAACGTAGGCGAAGGGGAAAATGAAATAATTTATTTTTTCCTCAATTTTGTTCATAATTCACTTACTTTTCCGTTTTTATGATGAAAATTTAACGGGTTTCAAACAAAAACTCAGAGTTTGGAATCACAGTTGTTGAAATTTTTCGATGGCTTCCGCAGAAACCAATTGCTAGTAATTATTTTAACTTTAGAGAATTGCACAGGGAGGGGGCAAATAATATATCACAAAATGGTGCACGACGCAGTTGTTTTTCCAAGGCTTTTTTCTTTATATGCGGTTAATCGGTTTGTGGATTCGACCAGGACTTGGTTTTTCCTTACACACACGACGCGCAGTGCAGTATCTGCGTCCTGCGATTTCCCAGCTTCGAAATGCTGGCAAATTTCCTTTTTTCAAATTATTTATCGCGGCACACACACACCGACGAACAATATAACGAGCGGTCGAGAGAGAGGGAGGGGAGCGCGTGTCGATTAATTTATTTTTTTATTTAGCAAGTCGCTGACGGAATAAACGTGGATCTGATCCTCCAAACGCGAAGTGAAGTCTCCAAGCACAGAAAATTAAGTGAGACCACCAAGTCCCAATCGAGTGTTTCCAACCGAGAGTTTTTCAAACGAACAGACGAGTCCAAGCGCAATTACACGAAGCAGAGGCAAAATTTTCGTGGCGTTGTTCGTTTGCACCCGAGGTGAGTTTGGAAAACCAGCTCTGTTAGCTGTGTGGTGAGAGCGTTTGCAGACCGTTTTGGCTGGGACGGGGGTGCGGATGAGGGTTTAAAAAGAAATCGCTAACGAACAGAAAGAGAGAAAATGGGTATCAAAAGTAGGAAATAAATTAAGCGAGAAACAGCAGATTGTCGAAATGCGTATTTCCACCAAAATGTTAAATAACAGTCGAGAATACAGAGACGGTGCAAAGTGCACACAATAAGAGGGTTGGGAAATAAGACCAGACCAATGCAACGCCCAAGGGGGGTCCGTTCGGTGTTTCCTGCCAAAACCGTCAATGTTTCTGCTTACAACGCGATTTGCAGCGGCCCTTGGAGCTTTATGGTTTACTCGTGCGATTTTAAATTAGACGACGACACACATTTCAATGAAAAAATGGCGTCGGAGCGTTGAAAGAGATAGAAAATAACAGAGTCAGAGAGCGCTGCGCTGCGTCATCACTGCTAACTGCGCATTTAAGAAAAAAGTTTCTACTTTAAATTAATTGATACACTAAAACATATCATACGTTGACATCGAACTCTGTGGCATATTGGAAATAACGCACATGCTAATTTCTTTGTTTTCCATAAACCCAATAATTACATTTAACAGTAACATATTGTGAAATTGGTGTGGTGAGTTTCTTGGAGGTTAACAGGCCTACACTCTGCCTTAAGGTATTTATGGTTTCTCGTGCTTTTTGAATTAAATAAATAATAATTAATTTATTTTATTTAAAATTAATCACAACAATTCATTGCTATGCACATATAATATAAGAATAATATAAGATGAAGATTCAATCTAAAAAATATCTTGTATGGTTCTAATAAGTCAAGCCCATTGTTTTAATTAGTGGAATCTGCAAAAACCTTGCCGCCCCTACTCCCGCTGATAAACATATATTAAGAAATTTAAATGCCAGCCATAAAAGAACCCCAATGTTAACGAACTTTATAAACTTAAGGCAAGGTTACAGCAACCAGAAAAGCTTCAAAAAGTACGAGACGTAAAAAAGGCAAACGATATGTAGTATTAAGTCGCACAACGATAAAAATAAAATATCAGCACGCCACGGGCTGCCAGGAATTTTCTATAGAAAACAAAAATTATTTCCTGTTTTCAGCAATAACAACTGAGGTGAGAAATACATGTACATTGTTCTGCGAGATAACATAGTGCGTTTGTTTAAAGCGGGGGTGTTACAGCTCAGCAAAAGATCAGTGACGTAGCCAAATGATAATTTTTTCTTAACTTGATAAAACTAAGAAATAAATTTTGCACTCGTACATAATTTATAAATTTCCTATCTAACTTTGCTTAGATTTCCCTTAAAATCCGTCGACGTACGCCCCTGCTATCAATAACAGAGGGTGGTGAATTATGATAAGGCGAGAACAATCAGAAGATACGGATACTGATTTGCATTTTTTTTACCGTTACCCCGTTACACCTTTCCCAAATAAAACGGCGCAGTAGTCAGGCCAGAAGCAGGGAGAGTGTGAACAATGCGTAAAAAAGTAATTGATAAGGTGCGCCTTGTAATAAGTTTACAACGACGTAGATCCCTTTTTTCTAAGCTTTGTAAACTGAATTTATTATCAGAAATCGAATCTATGTAAGAGCCAGTGTAACTATTTAAATGTATAAGTTTTTTAGTAAAGAACTTTGTTTTGAAATTAATCTGTTTAACACAATAACATGACATCAACCGCAACTCATGCTTTCGATGACTGTTTATAATTGGAGCTACAAATAGAGGGTGAATGCATTGCATATGTTTATCATTTAATATGTATGAACGTAGTTTTTCTTTTCTAGTTTGCTGCAAACACATTAAGATATCCAATTTAATGACTAAAATTGGAAAAAGGATAAAAAAATGTTGCATGGAGCAGAGCGTTTCTAAATGGCTAAAAGAGGAAACACCAGGCTTCGTGTATTTTCGTAACATCCCTTGCCCCCTTTCCGCCCACTCGTCATTTGTTTATTTCACTTCGCTTTGGTGCATTCAACCTGTGTGGAGAGGAGAGACAGGTGCACCAACGACGGCGGCAATTACCGATTCCCGAGATCAACAGCTGTGCGATGGATAGCGTTTGCGAGAGAGAAATACTCAGGACGTGGAGACAACGCAATTTGTTGAACTTTAATGCGTAGCAAAGCAAATCGAAACTGCAGTAAAAAATGAAAACGTTGCTAACAGCGCTTCCACGCCCGTTTCGCCACCCCACTCCCATTCCATTTCTCCACGCTTTGTTATTGTTGGCCTGGCTTATAGGGGGATGTTATTGCTGCGTAGCTTTTTTTTTTTTTTGCTGGATAAGCCAATGGCGCATGCAACAAATTGCGTTCTGACCACATGAAGGAAGAAAAGTTTTCGATGACACGCAAAACTTGCAACAAAGAGGATCTGAGGATTCGTTTTGAGTATATAAAAAAATTAAATTCAAAGACAATAAGGTAACCGTTCCAGAAGTAACTAAGACGAAGTAACAAACGAAAAAAAAATGTTCTAAAGAATCTTAACTTAATGACGTACATAGTTTGTTTTCCAGCTGAATTCCAATTGCAATTGTTCAAATTACCCCACTTGAATATCACAAAGAAAACCAGAATGCGTCTTTCACAACGAGAAAAGACTGCGGAGTAAGAAGCCACCACCAACATTGACACCCCTACGGAATAGCCGAAGTTGTCGTCACCCATGGAGTGATTAACAAAAGCGGTTGATTGAACTTTGTTTGGCCTCCACTCATCCTACATTGGCTGTTTGTATTTGTGCCAAGTTCGTAGGTGTTTGTATATGGATGAGTTTGTACTTGAACTGCCCCACATTGCCGTGTGGTGCTCATAATTTCGGGTGTTAATGACCAGACGACTGACTTTGAACATTGCATACATACAAGTCCGGCAAATGTATCCTAAAAATTAATTTATATTAAGTGCTTGCACTGTTGGGGATTCCAGATGTTCAGGGAAATCCATCATTACGGATTTAATATTCCTGAATTATTTAGTATCGCCGTTAAGGGGAGATCCATATACCTAAAATCAACCAATTATCAGTGTTATTCAAAGAGTTCGACTCTTCAACAAATTTTCTTTTAGAAAACATTTCAGTTGACGCAGACCAAAAGACGAATAGCTGCCATCAGTGGGCGTCTTGGTTAACGCCCGGAAAATGGTCCCCAGAGAAGTGTCATTAGACTTGTATTTCGATTTGTATATTGCTCTGATCGCTTATTATTTTAGATACATAGCTACAATTCAGGTTGTACATCTATATATATGCATAAAAAAAACACGATATGTTGACATACATAAAGGCAGAGATTTTTCAACAGTAAAAACACATGTGATTGGACGGAATAAAACTTACAACTAATTACGAAGAGTCGTGTATAAAATTTGTAGTAAGGCACTAAACTGGTGGATGGAATGTTTATGGGAGAAGCATCGGGTATAACTTGTGCTGCTTTCGGACGTTCTTGATTGTGCAATTTCGTTGTGAGCTCTCTTTTGTTTGGAAAATACTTCTTTCTTCAGCCCACAGGCATGGTGGAGACAGTGCTGTGAGGAGTGGTGGGTCGCGATCCAGCCAGCGAGTTGGCGGTGGAGGCGTGCAGCGAGGCCATTGTACCCATCTTTAAAAGGACAAATATGTATTAAATATTTACGTTTTTATACTCAAAGAAAAACCTACGCGTAAATGAGCCAGATCCTCCAGCTTGGTAAGATCTACCAGCTCCAGGAAAAGCGAATACACAACGGCCCAGCCGTATATGGACACCAAACAGAAAATACTCCACAGCAGCACCATAATCACGTTGTAGGCAAAGTAAAGATCGTTGACAATGGCAAAGAAAATGAGAGCCAAAGCCCGCCACACTGTGAAAATAGCAAACGTCCACAGCCAGGGCATTACTTTCCGCTCATATTCCTAAGAGGGAAAAGAATACAATTTTAATTAATATTTCGATTTCACAAGATGCAAATTCTGCCAATAGAATGGTTTTATTATGTGCTAATTTAGGGTCCATGAAAGTGCAGGATGGATTGGTTACCCTTCTGCTCAGTAAGCGTTTCTGTGCTCCCAGCTTTTCTTGCTTGGTGGTCAATAAGAAATGTAAATGAATGGCATGCTTAGGTAGTTCTTTGCGAACCCTAACTTACCTTACGCAAGGCCACACAGAGGAGGACACTGGTCACAAAGTTAACAAGCGCCATGATTAGCGAAAATAGAGCAAAGACAATCAGCATATTGCGGACTGAAAAAAAGATAATATAAGCAAAAAGATTTGGCGAATTTATCTTATTAGTTGGCATATTATGAAATCCTATCTTTTGTTTTATTTCTTTCCACAACTTGACAGTCGTGAATTTTTCAAATACATACCATGCTTGTTTCCCACATAGACAAATTCGTAGGAAATAATGTAGTATCCATAATGTGTGGATCCTGGCGCCGCCATTGCGTAGCAATAAAGATCAAAGATGCTAGTGGCAATAGTGAACATGGAAAGGAACTAGAAATGGAAAAACCGTAACCGTTAAAGACTAATTGAACTCCTCTAACACCCTTTCGTATATGGAGGATACAAAAAGGAATTGATGGGGATTTTAGAAACCTACAATGGCAAACAAGCCGATGAGCATGGCACCCTTCTGGATATCGATGTACTGGTTGTTTTTTAGCAGTGGTCGCTGGTACCAGGGAATCCTTACTGACCTCGTCGATCGGGACATCTTGGAGTGCAAATTTGTCGACGACCTGAAAGTACATAGACCATTGAATTAAAATATCCAATCCAGGCTAGCTTACATACCGTCCCGTCGCATGGGAGTACACCGACGGATTGGAGCGATATGTGGAGGGCGTTTTCCTGCCGTAATTCATCTTGAAGCCTTGCAAGTGACGTCACGTGCAGAAATGGTGGAGCTCCTTGCAGAATCCTTAAAGCACTGAAATTGGATGTTAAGTGAAAATAGTGAAAACTTATACTTTTAATATTTTGTAAGTGAGCCAGGGCGTGTTTGCTTAATTTCTTATTTTGGGTGTGTCAAGCTGGGCTTGAAAGTATCACAAACTTTAATGACTAATACGATTGGCTTAACTGGATTGGAATGCAAAAATGCAACTTTTTGGCTAATGTAGCGTTCTTTAAGCTTCAAGTTAACTATTAAAATGTGGTCTTTGCATTTATTTACCTTTATAAAACGAAAAATTAATTACTTCGCAACGCATCAAAAACAAAACGAACGCCAATGTGGCCAGTTGAATTAGTTAAATAAGAAATCTGGCAGCACTGGGGATAACAATAGCGCAACAAGTTCTATCGGTAAGTTCGATAATTTATTAGGTTGCCGCGAAACTTCAAAATCTACTATATATTGTAAACACCATAATAAACATTGTCATATTTTGATTAGAAAAAAGTTTCTAGAGATAAAAATTCATTTGAAAATCAATTCGGGAAAATACTACATATTCGTTTATATTTTGGATTTCCCGACCGAAAAGTTAAATTAGTTTAGTTGTTAAACTAATTATTATTATTTGGGTTGGGAGTGGTATATTAGCCTATTATATTATTAAAATTAAATTTCAATTAAAAACGATTGCGATAAACTTTTAATTTTATTCAATGAATATCGATATATTTTTGTTATGGTACATTATCAACAACCCTAGAGCAGGAGCAGCTAAAAACCAAAATAAAAGCAGAAACACCGATGACCAAAACAAACATTGAACTTTAAAAACGCATTATAGGATTAAATGACCGCCTGCACATGTCACTGCCGCGCATCACAGACTTTGAAATCCTCGAAAAACTCGGAGCGGGCAGCTATGCCACCGTCTATAAAGCGCGACACAAAGTGGGACATCTGCAGAAATTGATTATGTACCCATTGGGGCTAATATTTCGGTTTTATCTTTACAGAAACAGCGCACTTTTCATGCCATCAAATATGTGGAAATGTCAACGCTATCGCAAACCTCGCGGGAGAACCTAATTACCGAAATCCGCCTCCTGCGGGATTTGAAACACAAGTACATTGTGACTCTTCAGGACTTTTTTTGGGACGACAAGTAAAGCGTTTATTTTTAAATCCAGGGTTGCTAATAGTTTAATTTAAGAGTAAAGAAGTCAGCAAATCCAACTAAAAAATCAATATTTTTATTCATTTTTAGACTCGTTCTTTTTCAAGCACTATCACAATCTATTAGAAGTACTCCAAGGCACGCTAGTGTATGACTAATACCTTTTGACCTTTCCAGGAATATTTATATCGTGCTAGAGTACTGTAATGCTGGTAATCTTTCTGCATTTATACGAACAAAAAAGGCTTTGCCTGAAAGCACGTGTCGGTACTTTTTACGGCAACTGGCAGCGGCCGTTCAGTACATGAGGGCAAATGATGTGTCCCATTTTGATTTAAAACCGCAGAACCTGTTGCTAACCCGAGGAGCTAATAATGTTTCCCTCAAGGTGGCCGATTTTGGGTAGCTTTTGTACAACATACGTTTGAATATATATAAAAGTTACATTTGTCCTTGCAGTTTTGCCCAGCATTTAAAACTGGGCGAGATCAACCAGCAGTTGAAGGGTTCTCCTCTTTACATGGCTCCAGAGATTGTACGAAAGCATCAGTATGACGCAAAAGCGGATCTTTGGAGCATCGGTGTAATCCTGTACGAGTGTCTTTTCGGAAAGGCGCCATACAGCTCCAGGACTATTGAGGAGCTGTTGCTGCGCATCCGCACTGCCGAACCAATCACACTGCCACCAAACGCTCGCATCAGCAACGAATGCCACGATCTCTTGCAACGCCTTCTTGCCCATGAGCCCACGGAGCGCATTTCCTTTGAGGATTTTTTTGCCCACCCGTTTCTGGATCTTAAGACGTTTCCCACGGAGCATACCCTTGAAAAAGCTATCAACTTGGTTACACAGGCGTGCTCCTATGATGAAAAAAGAAACTACAAGGAAGCCTACTACTTATACTGCAGTGCCTTGCAGTATTTCGTGCCTCTTATCACGGAGGAGACGGACGCAACTAAACGGCAGGCGTTGCGCAATCGCGCCTTGACTTACATGAAGCGCGCCGAGGAGATAAAGAATTGCATCATCGAGGATGAGTATAGGATGCTGGCTGAGCGGCAGAAACGCGCTGCTGCGTCCTCATCTGTTTCATCTGCGCAAGCTACGGAGGCTCCTGCGACTGCCCAGTCGGATGATCCGCAGCCTAACAGTTCACGGATGACCGAAATGTTGGAACCAGATGCGCGCTACAAGCAGCTATGTAAGGTCTTGTTTGTTGACATTGACTGGATTTAAATGAGGTTTTATTCACGTCGTCTTAGTTGCCTTGTCGAACTCAAGTCCGTCCTTAAAGGCTGGCCTGGAAATCGGACGAAAGGGAGAGCTGTATTTGTATGAACGAAAGCTGGATGCCGCCCTGGAGTCATACACAACAGCGCTTGGTGTGCTGGTTCCATTTGTTAACAACGAACCCAAGGGGGAGCGACGTAATTTATTACTGCAACAGGTGAGCAAAATACTTTATATTCCGGGAGCCCCAAATAACAAATAAATTCCTATTGAAGCTGGAGTTCTGGATGAAGGAAGCCGAGAGCATTAAGAGCATTCTGAATGCCAAGCACATGGACGAGGAGGAGCAGAAATTGTCCACGGTACGCAGTTGCAGCATTCAGTAGACAACCAAAATGATACAAATTAGAATTCGAAAAGCAATTTTCGGCGCCTGGAGCGCTCTTGTTAGAGTATTTTTGTAGACATAGTCATGTAGCCTTCTATGAACTTATATACGATATACTTATATACATATATGTATGTTAAAATTAGTATTGCTTTCTACGTATAGCAGAACCAAGACAGCTTTTTCTAAGGCTCCACGAACTCTATTCTACGCAATCTAATTAGTTTTATGTATCTTGTAAAAGTCCCTAAACTAATGACCTTCCAACTTCATCCTATGTATACTGACCCACTTGTTTGTGGTTGTAAACTGTTGTTAAGTTTCAAAGCCTATGATTGTCTATTTTAAGCAACCCTCAATGAGAACTCTCACATTCCCGGGCTGGTCAAGACGGACACATTTGTATTTGATTCTATTCATTGTGTTTTATTTGATTAAAATGGTTTAAAGAGCAAGAGTCGTTTGATATTGGCTGTGATAAGGAAATAGTGGCGCTCTCATGTAATCTTCAGGTGCAATCAGGTATTATCGTTTGCCGTAAATAATCGTAATCTACCTGAATCGGCAATGTCAGAAAACTTATAAAAGCTGCCGGCAGCCATTGAGCACGCAGGTTTAGCCAAAAGATGTTGCCGAATCAAGAACTGTGCCTTGTGGGACTCGCCCTCCTGGCTTTTGTAGGTGTTTCCCAAGCAGCTCCGTCGCCAACTGGCCGCGTGGTAAACGGCACGGATGCCAGTGTGGAGAACTACCCTTTCGTGGTAAATCAAAAGTCAATAAGGATCAGGATAAGGATTCTCGCTACTGAGAAGTCCTTGTGAGAGAATGCTTTTAAAAATCGTTTAATCTTCAGATTTCTATGCGTGGTGCCTCAGGCTCCCATTCCTGCGGGGGCTCCATTGTTTCCAAACAATTTGCTATGACTGCTGCCCATTGCACAGCCGGACGCACTGCCTCGCAGATTTCCGTTCAATATGGAGTGACCACGATCAATGCCACCGGTCCGAATGTGGTCCGTGTCAAGAAAATTATTCAGCACGAGGGCTATAATCCCAACAATAACTACGCCAACGATATTTCCCTGCTAATGGTGGAAGAGCCCTTCCCCATTGATGGCAAGACTGTGGCAATCGTCCAGTTGCCCGAACTCGCTTATGCCACTCCCCAAACTGATGCCGGCGGTGCAGGTGTCCTTGTTGGATGGGGTCTCAATGAGGTAAGCTATTTTTATTTGTTTTCGTTCGGATAGTGACTAAAATTATACCCTTTCAGACTGGTGGCTACATTCAGAACACACTGCAGCAGGTCGATCTGAAGGTCTACTCGGACGAGGAATGCACCGCCCGTCATAATGGAAAAACGGATCCTAGATACCATATTTGCGGCGGCGTGGATGAGGGCGGAAAGGGTCAGTGCAGCGGCGACTCCGGCGGTCCGCTTATCTTCAATGGTGTGCAGGTTGGAATCGTGTCCTGGAGTGTCAAGCCTTGCACCGTGGCTCCCTATCCTGGTGTCTACTGCAAAGTCAGTCAGTATGTGGACTGGATCAAGAAGAACCTTATTATTTTGGCTTAGTCATGAAATTAACTTTGGCGATTTTAAAATCAATTAAATGCAATAAATTAAACTGATAAATTGGCATTTTTAAACTAAGCTGATTAACTTGGACTGGGTATTGGTTGTTATAAATCTTTGTCCTTAGTGGAAAACCAAGCTTTTTTAATGGCTAGGGATGTTATCAATGACAATGACAATAGCTCTTGATTATAAAGCTTAAAAGTTGTAGGGATTCTTGAATTGATATATTTTTATAGTCCTTATGGGATCAAAAGAAATAATAAACTTTTGATCTATTTAGGTATCAATTAAATACTTGGTTACTCCCCAATAAAATTATGAATTATTTTGTAGTTACCATGTTTGATAACAGGCCAAGAATCGCGTTGCTGATTTTATTTAAATTATTTAGTGAAAGCCTGAGAAGTGCTTCATTATATCAATGACGCCAGATTTAATCCTCGCCTATCTGAAACCGTAAATAATCCTTATCAGGCAGTATCGGCACTGACCGAACGCATATAAAAGCGGTGCAAGTCGCAGGGGACCAAGTTTAAATTATGTCGCGGAACCAAGATCTTTGCTTGGCGGTAGTTGTTGGCCTGGCTATGGCTGCTTTTGGCCGAGCGGCTCCTCCAACGGGAAGAGTGGTCAACGGAACCGATACCAGTGTCCAAAAATATCCCTTTGTGGTAGGTAGACTCTTCTTAAAAGGATTTCCAGTCTTAATTTCAAACCATAATATATTTAGATATCCCTTCGATGCTATGATGGCGCCCATTCCTGCGGGGGCTCCATTATTTCCCAGCTCTTTGTGATGACAGCAGCTCATTGTACGAATGGACGCAGTGCCGAGTCACTTTCCGTCCAATTCGGAGTAACCGACATTAGTGTCAACGGTCCAAATGTGGTGGGCGTGAGGAAAATCATTCAACACGAGGCCTTCGATCCCACACATCAAAATGCCAACGATATATCCTTGCTGATGATGGAAGTACCGTTTGTGTTTGATGGAATCACGGTGGCACCTGTAAAGCTGCCAACGGTGTCCTTTGCCACTCCCCAGTTGGATGCTGGAGTCGAGGGTGTCCTCGTCGGCTGGGGTCTCAACCAGGTTTGCCTGATTAATTTATTTTTTGTTTGCTAATGAAATGCTAATTTATTTGATACACCTTCAGACCGGTGGCAGCGTGCAGGATACTTTGCAGGAGGTATCTCTGAAGATTTACTCGGACGAGGAGTGCACTATTCGGCATTCCGGAAATACGGATCCTAAATACCACATCTGCGGTGGTGTGGATGAGGCGGAAAGGGTCAGTGCAGCGGCGACTCCGGTGGTCCCCTCATCTACAACGGTGAGCAGGTGGGAATCGTGTCCTGGAGCGTCAAGCCCTGCGCCGTGGCTCCCTATCCGGGGGTCTACTGTAAGGTTAGCCAGTACATTGACTGGATCAGGAACAATCAAATTGTGTAGACTCTTTCACTAAAAAGAAATTGTTCAATAAATTGAAAAGGCATATCATTATGAACCGCATTATAAATAATTGTATTCCAATCTCTTTTCGGTTCGTGGGAGCCGATAAGCTAATTATCTGAAACAAGTGTCGCTTACCAATAAATTAAGTAAATTATTGTTTTAACCAATAAATTTAGGCACATTACCATTTGATAATGGAAATTTTGAGTTTTATTTTGGTCAAATCTGGGCGATCCCATTGAACACATTGGAAAAAATCAAGGTCGAAATATAACCAGATTATTCGCTGTACTCAAATTTTCATAATAATCTTGGGTGGAGACTAGGGATTTGTGGACAGATCCTGTAAGGGAATTGTCCAACTATTTTATTAAAAATTTTACCCTAATTTAAGCTTTAAATAATAATATTTCGGTAACAATCTAGCAAAAACCGGACAACAGCACTGAAACGAAGAATACAGTTCGAGAAGCACTGGCAAAATGGACCAATACGAAGGCAAGCCGACATCAAGTATCCGCCCCGTCGGCTGCTGCTGCCACGTCTGCTCTGCTTCGTGCTGATGGCACAGCTTCTTTATGATGCTTGTGGCACAGTCAGTATTTTCAACTCAGACGGAACGCACGGTTAGGCGGAAAAGTTCAAATAGTTCAAAAAGTGAGGCTGCCGTTGCTTTTGTGATCGAATTCAGAGTGTGAAGAAAAAAAACTCAAATACAAACTCTCAAGTAACTCTAATTTACCAAGAAAACATTTGAGCTTATGAATAAGAGAAGAAAGCTTTGTTTTATTGTTGTGTTACTCAATGTGTTTCCAAAGATCATGTCGACGATGTGGCCGAGTGGCCTTTGGTTTTGTTACATTTGCCATTGAAATTGCTGAAATGAGAAAAACATATTTCATTAGCCCCTGCAGAATGCGGAAGGTCGTCCATTATGATGGGCAGAATTCGTTGCATTCATTCGTTTAATTAAAATACAGAACGAAATAGAGCACAAACAAAAAAAAACCAAGAGTAGAAATGAATCGTTAATTGGCTGCTGCCAGGGCTTGAAATTCGTAAAAAAAAAAAAAAAAAAAAAAGTGTGAAACAAAAAATTGCAAGCAGGCCACAGATTGATCCACCCGAACGCCCCTCGCACCCTGGTACACTGGCATCCTAACATTCACGCATCATACATATTTTACCAAATCAAATCAAAGCTCAAAAGTAGGCAGCCAAAGTACACAATGAGAGCTCGTAATACGATTTCGGGTGGCTCTTGCTGCTCCTCAAAGTATTTTCGGAAAAATTCTTGGAAACACTCAATGCTGAACGCATAGAAAAGAACTTTTCAACACACACCCCCGCCAATCCACAATCCTTTTGGCTACCCTCGCACACCCACACACACACTCACTCTAGGACACTTACACTCGCGCATTTAACTAACAACAAAAGCAATTTGAAAACAATTTTTCGAGTTTCGAGCAAAACGTGTGGCCCTGTGCGGTCGTGGCCTACATGCTTATGGCTCAGCTCCCGGCCTGAAAACAGGGCGTGGCAGCTCCTAGCAATTTGTAACATTTCATTTGAAGCATTTCTATGCTGTGCTGCATTGCCAGGGTGCACAAACAAAAGGTGCATGTAGCCAAAGTTCCAGCTGCATCGACAGCCATTGTGATTTATAAAGTGTCATGAACTCCCAAATAGATAAAAGGACATTGTTGCAAGGAGCTAAATTTGGCATTGGAACTCTCCGAAAGTTCATGGGGCTATCCATGTGGAGTTTTGAGTTTAAAAGGAATCAATAATAATATGTTTAAGTCTTCTGGGAACTGTAAAACTATTCCCAAAATAGATTATTGATTAACAATTTGTTCTCTTGATCACATCGTTTTCCTTTGGCAGCAGTTTCTTAATCTCCAGACCAAAAAAATAAGTAACAACGAATATAAATAAATACATCTATTCATCAAATAACCACAACAGAAACAAAGGCTTCCAAAAAAGGAAAAACCGAGAAACTCAACGATTCCAGTGAGAGGAACAAAGCGAAATTGCAATTTCCGTGAGTGCACGCGTCCTGCCAGTCACTGTTTCAGTTCGTCAGTGTGCCAGTAGTGGCAGTAGCACCTTTGTGTCCGCGTGTGTCCGTGCTAGTGAAAGCGAACTCTGTGTGCCAAAGGTCAGAACTCATATATGACAATGTCGTGTGCCAACCAAGAAGCAATGTCAACAAAAGCCGCTGTCACCGCCGTCGACGAAAGCAAGGCCTCGTCAAAATATCCATCAGCCTCTGGGGCCACGGACTCGGGATCGATTTCGGCTAGATGCTCCAATCTAAGGGCTAGTCCGACAACCATAGCCATGGCCCTCCTGGTGGCCATCGTCTTGTGCAGCGGCAGTCTCGGTTTCGCCGACGGCCTCAAGTGCCACATGTGCGGCCAGTACAACGAGGGCGTGGGCTCCATTACGCCATGCACCAACTACACCAAGGACATTGCCCATCTCTACCTGAAGGAGTGCACCAAGAAGAGCGAGAAGTACTGCGTGGTGAGTCTTCAAATCCCCGAAAAGTTTTATCGAAAAAGTTCAAATTTCAATCTTTGATTTATAGTTTTACCTCCAAGTCCAGCGAATATTTCTCACATTCCATAAATCAAATAAACTTTATATATTTTTTCAGTGATTTGAGAAAACATTTCTTAAATAAAACTGTTTTGTATCCTGTTTCCTGTTTGTATTTCTTTTTCCCTGATATTATTCAGTAATTCCACTTGACATATCCTTCGCTCCGCTTATATTTGGACCGTTGTCCTGGCAATCGATCTGAAATGGAAACGTTGCATTTATTTATTTATAGACTCATTCATTTTGGTTCATTGCTACTCATTGTTGTCATTGTCCGGACAAGTTAAAAGCCAAACCAAGAGCAGCCGGCGATAGCTTCTCTTCCATCCTCCACTGATGACTTATCGAGTTGATGTTTCCATTTTATTGTTTTTCGCCAGTACCCACATTGAGTGTGTGTCCCTGTTTGTTTTATCTCCTTATTGGCCATGTATATGTATTTTTATTGTTTTCGAAGTAAAGTCGTTGGCAGTTCTGCTGTTGTCACATTTTTGTTTTCAGTGCCCTTCGAAAAAAAATGTAACGAAATAGAGATAAATGGCTTTTAGAAACAAAGTAAATCATTTGCTTCACTTATAAGAAGTTGTGTTGAAAAAAATATATGAAAGGGAAGCTTTCTATTAATCTAAAAAAATCTATAAGAAGAGTTTTGAAAACTAAGAACTTCCAATTTGCGGAGTAGATGGCCATTGTTTCCAGCAAGGACATCAGCTTGGGGAAATCACGCAACTGCCTCTTTACCTCATCTCCCCCCCACTGAATGCACTCCCCACCCATCCTGGGATGGAAGGTAAACTAATGCTGGCAAACCTGGCTGGCTGGCAATTTCAATTAGTTCTGCGGTCGTCGAGCGGTTCGCCTTGCATCGCCCGTCGACGATCTCTGACAAGCGGCACGTGTCCCCGCCTTCAGTACTTGCCTTGATTGTGGGCGTGGCAGCCCAATTGTGCGCATAAATTGCGGCATATTGTATGCACTCTATCCTCCAGTATCCTCCAGTGTGTGCCGGAGTGGGTGAGAGACCCAGACCCGGGCCGGGAGTATGTGTGTGCGGAGCACTTAACGAATTGCAGCGGCAGCAGGGACTAGAGTTGGAGCCTGGAGCCTGGGCGTGGGATCCCCCAGCAGATAGAGCTGCCTGGTTGTTTGCGCTTTGGTAATCATTAAATATTTAACACCTACTTGCCATGCACAGCTGCCAACTGGCTGCCGATTGCAGGCCCATCTACCCCGGATTTCGCTCCAAAAACGAAGCACCATAAATTGTTATTTTCTGCGGTGCTCGGTGCTAACACGTCCCACTCATTTCATCGGGCCCGCCCACTCCTGATCGCATTTCCGCCCCCTGGGCATAATTTAGTTTCCCGAACGGTTTCTCCCCCGGTTTCGTTTGAACTCGACATTTCACGTTTATTTTCGAAAGTCTATAGCCATGGCTCTCGGTTGAAATTAAAGGAAATAAGGAAAACGATTTTTCTCACATTTCGCAGCTCTCATAGTTGGTGAAATGTTGCCACATAAGTGGCCGTGGCAAACGGGTTGAATACCATTTTATCTGCTCTTTTTTGTGGCGCGTTTACTGTCACTATGCCATTAAATTTGATTTCCTCCGCTTGTCCCCAGCGCATCTTTTTTCCAGCCGCGGACAAATTGCATTTAATTGCAATTGGCAGCTCAATGCAACGACTAAATGATATGAAATTTATGGCAACAGTGCGGCTTTTCCACATTCCCCCAAAGTGTGTCTTTATTTCAAATTTTCATACGCATTTAATGAGTTATTTTTTAATTTAATAGTGTCACATTATATTTATTTATGAGCTCAATTTGGCACATGTGACCATTTTTTAGCCGCATTAGTAGATTAATATTTATTGTGATTTTAAATAGTTGGTTGGTAGTTGTTGGTTTTCATGGGAGAGTCAACAAAAAGTGAACAAACGAAGGATTTTAGCTGTCCTGATTTATTTGTATTTATTGAAAAAATAAATGTTTTATAACGGTATGCTGTATTACATTTATTTATGAATTCCTAAGCCCATGTTTTAATTTATGCAAGGATTTGAATTGTTAAAAAGGCAAAACTACTCGTAGTGAAGCAAAAGGGAAAAAACGAATATTTTTCCCATTTTAATTGGAATGAAAAAATCGATTTCTGATTCATCTTTTTTCTCCAAAAACATTGTCCGAATGTCACATCCGATAAGTTGAGAAGGAGCTGCCATTTTGGTCCTGGGAAATGGAGCTGAAAATGACGAGGAAAAACACAAAAGCAAACAATACTTGACAGCGATTTACCCGCCAGGACTCCCGAGTATTTCTATTTAGCTTTTATCTTTCCTTTTTGGCGCCTTTCTGATAATTGCCATTCATTTTGTTATTAACAGCTTCACAGGCACTTAATTAGCGTCATAATTTATGCCAAGCCGCAAAAGTAAAGAGCCCCAGGAATGCCAAGATGGTGATGATGATGATGATGATGATTGGGCCATGTCCTCCAGTGGGCAGAGCCCGAAAAGCGGTCAGGACGGGAAAAATGTGTTCCAACTCGGAAAGCGGCGTAAAAACAAAAAAGAAAAACAACTTTTGTTTAAATATTAACCAACGGCATAAAGACCGTGCCGGTGCTTCCGTCCACTCCGCTCTGCTCCTCGGATCTTGGCCATAAAAGTTGAAGTGCTTGTGCCACAGTTGCCGGTCGGTGTTGTTCTTGCGGTTGCTGTCTTGACTGCTTGACCTGATGGCTCCTTGTTTGGGCCAAGTAGTTGCTGTTTTTGCTGATTATTTGCTTTATGTTTCATGTTAGTTGGGCTGCTGGGGCTGGGGCCTTCCCATTCCCCGGAAAACAAGTTACTGGCCCTGGCGCCGTCTGCCGGGCCTCGTCTTATATATATTTATGAGTTAAATTTATATTCAAATTAGCTGGGCTCCCCGTTTTGGGTGGCCAGTGCGTTGAATGCATAATTCATAATTTCAATAATAAGTACCAGGAAAGCAAGGACCTCTTATTCACACATATAATCTACATCTTGCCCTCTCCTTAGGGGGGAAGGCATTCGCCGAACAAAAACAATGGAGGTCTATTGTGAAAGGGGGTCGGGTCGGGCACAGAAAACAAATACGGCCTGCATCTATGCATGAGAGTGTATACTTAACCCTTGACCTCATGGAGAACAAAAAGAAACTGGGATGCAAGCGGAAAGTGGGAGATATGGGAAGCAACTAACTAGGCACCAAATTAATTTCTTGTTTTTTGTTATTTCGAACAAAAAACCAAACGATTCATTGGTTTTTAACAATAACACAAGTCCAGGCAAAAATCAAGCAACAATAACCAGAGTCCTTGCCAGGATATTGCAGTATCAATTCCCAGTTAGACTGCAAGAGGTATAAACAAGGTCCTTTTGTTGTTTTTGCGGCTACGTGCCTGCTGGAAGTAACAGAAAATGCCCAAAATGGCGAAAAACAAACACGAATATAGGGCCAAGTCCGTCCAGCCACGCCCCTTCAACTGTGGCAGCCGAATGCCCGGAAAAACGGAATGCAAATATTTTGTCTTCATTTTGGTTGTCGTACATTCCTCCTGGCCTGACATTGTTGTTGCAATTAGGAATGTTTACATTGCCCCGCCCCGGGCAAACACGCCCCAAAATCACTTAAAACTTGGCATTTTGCCTTCATTAATATTTGTAATGTTTCGCAAAGTGGCACGCTTTAAGGCTGTAGCTATATTACTTTTATAAAGTTTATATTATATTATCCTTATTTTGGCATAAATATTCGTGACTCTATTCCTGATCTTGGAGGTTTTTAAAGTTGTAATGCATCTCGTAGAAGCTAAACACCATTTGTGGAATTTCCACATAAGCTACTCTGGCAGGCACCGATTGCGGTTGGTCAATGTCCTTGAATTTGATCAAAAAGGATATTTCTCCGTGGTCGATGAAACCCTCCACTATGTACTTTGCCTCAAAGTCCAAGCTGAAGGGATTGTCCATAACCAAGTCCGGGTCCAGCTTCAGACGTTTCGCCTTGTTTCTGTAATAGGCATTCAATTGTTGGCCAATCTGAAGGCTGCGACGCCTTTCAAAGGAAATAATGAGCGCCTCACAGTTCAGTTTGTTGCCCTTTTCCCAGGTGTTGTCATCATCAGGATAATTCTGCCAATGGACCAGATATTCCACTTGGTCTTTGAAGTTGATTCTTCTATCTAGAATCCTATCAACAACGAAATCTTCGATGTCATCTAGATCATCAAGAAAGTGTTCAGAATCGTAAGGATCTCCGTTTTTCGACATTTTTTATAATTAAAATATATATTTTGACAGCTAAGGAAAAGCTATCCAAGATGGTTGCTAGTTTTCCCATCCCTCAAAGCTGGCAACTCATTTCAATAGAAGATTATCATAAAAATGTGGCAACAAATCCAAGAGGAAAAAGTTAACAAAAAGTTGCCTCAGTCTTAATATCCACAGCTTAGGGAAACGGCATTAATAAAAGCCAATCCAATATAGGGAATTGAATAAAATTGTTTGCCCGGAAATCTATTAAAGATCCTCGGATGCCGGGAAAGTCCTCACTCAGACAACAATAACAACGCTACGAAGGCAAAACTGCGGAAAAATATCGTAAAAAATTATGCGTAAACTTGGCAGAAAAGTTTGAGATACTCGTGCTACCAACTTTTCTGAGGTTTGCCTTCGGGTATCACGATGTTTAATGAAGAAAAACTTGTTTTTTAAAGCCGCAACTTTTCTTGGCATCCATATCGATGATGGATCACTTGACATGAATATGCAGAGGCCGCCTTACATAAAGGTAAATTAAAAAAAAAGCTTGAATCAGAATAAAAAGTGTCCAGGGAGCGTCCTGTCAAACGCAGATATCCGTTTTATGATTTCATTTCTTGGGCAAAGCCGCCACGTAACTTGTATTAAATCGACAAAGTTTTATTGGCCGAAATTAAAAGGCCGATTATGCGTGTTGACGTGGGCCAGATTCGGGGGATTGGGTGACTTTTTAGGAGCCGGGATTTACATGGCGTGGCGGCAATCAAAGTGTGCAGTGAGTGTTACGTGTACGGAATAAATCAGCAGTTCACGGCTGAGGCGGATGGAATTTTTGGGGCGGATGGTGTGGGAAAAGTCAATGCAAATACATAATAAAATGTTCGGAGACCTCAAGTGCAGCAGAAGTGGCAGAAGGGGGCCTGTGTAATAAAGCCATAAACGGGGGCAGGCAATTTCCGTGCGGCGAGTTGTGAAATCAGCGCCAATCGTGGCAAGCGGAAGCGGAAGAGTGGAAGGATAAAAGTCGAAGTGACTGCCTAGGCCATCATTTCCGGCAGCCATTGATTGGGACGACAAATGGTCCTGGAAGGGGGTAAGTAGTCCAGCCCGGGGTGCCTGCCTGGGCAAATTCAATGTAATTGATAAGGCGGCAGATAGGCGGCAATGACTGGAGTCCTCTGCCCCACTCACGTAAAGTCAACGACTTTAAGCAAACACACTGGCACACATGCTGACACACTAATAGAAGTATCTTTGCCCCTCCCCCCATATGGAGGCACTCAATTAAGAAAACAATGGCGGCTCAGTTTGTGCGGCAATTGAGTTTTTTGCCATCTGCTTTAGTCTTCTTTGTTTTGATTTCGGCTTTGGGATGGGGGAAGGGGTCCTCTGATTACCCCATCTCTTTGGGCCACTAAGACGCTTAGTCTCGCCACAAGCCCATTTCGGCTCCTGACGGCTCTCGTATTTGACTAGACCCGGGCCAAACCACCAACGTTATCCTTTGCGCTGCCTTTTAACCAACTCCAAGGATTCGCGTTTGCTTTATCTGGTGCTCATTAGCCGTTGTCTTTGCGGCAATTCGGCTTTCATTTTTTGTCGAGTGAGTAGTTCCTTTGTTCGCTCCAGGGCCATTTCTAGTTCTATTTGATCATCGCTATAATTATTGTATGTTTTTCGCAGTATTACAGTCATAATGAGTTGGAATCCTGCGCAGCCCAAATAAGTAGGCAATATATTTTTAATGCGCGTTTTTATCACAAAAGTGAAAATGAAAGTTTGACAATATCAAACAAAACATTTTAATAACCGAAAGGGCTTTAAGATTATTCTGGCTCCGACTACGTAAAACTTGCCATTTCCTGTCTCTGATTGTTTCAATTTGGTTATTAAGTATTTAAGAGTTTTCTCCCTGGTTGAGTTCCATTAACAGCTCACACATGCTGCACCGAAAGTTTTTCAACACCACGAACAATAATTCATTTATTTCAGCCACTGCTCACACCCAGACTATATACAAAACACCCATACAGAGACCAGCCAGGATGAATGTATTTTTCGGTATTCCCAGCTGGGCCTGGCAACTATCTGTTGGCTCCTCTGGTCTTCGCCATACAGTTTGAGGCATTGTAAGCGATTTAAAATGTTGTGCCACACACACACATCCAGAAAATATGGCAACTGGCAGTTGGCACATGGGAATAGTGTCGACCTCCATGGCCGAAAGGATGTTGTTGTTGCGCATATAAATGATTTTGATAACGCGCACTGACATTTTGTGACTTCATTATTCTAAAATTCAAATTATTCCAACGAACAATGGAATTTCGCAAACACAAACCGAAAAACAGAACAGAACAGAATAGAACAGAACACCAGGCAACAAAATGGAATGGAAAAGTGGGTCAGACTGTGGCTGACAATAAGTTTTATTAGCTCTCTAGACGGCCGAAACGTTCCATGTGCGTTATTCGTTCATATTACGTATACGCCGGGTATGCAAATCTGAGAGTGCCTTCCCCCCTGGACCCTGTTTGGCCTGTCAAATAAAGAATGTTGGGTTGCGACTGACGAACCTCTGCGCTGCGTTGATAAAGGTCCAGGGCGGCGCAAGGATATCACAGGCTGGATTAAGTAATGTGACTGAGCCACTTCCCCAGTTCATCGGCCAGGCTAGCATAATTTATGACTCGAAATTTATATCATTTCTTTTGAGACAGACAATTGCCAAGGCACTAATAAAATTTATTTCTTGTATATAACTTATGAAAGGCAATATGGCGCGAAAACTTAATGAAAAATGGTTGCTCTGCAGTGACTGAGACGTGTTTTGGCCTTCCTGCCTCCTGCCGCCTGCCGCCTGCCTGTTTTTGGAAAAGCCTTCTGGGCAAGCAGCTGTGACCAACTAATAACCAGGGGGCGTGGCTAAACGTGCACGAAAAAACTTTTTACATAATTTTTCTCCACTCATTTCTTGCTTTTCGTTTTGGATGCGGGTGTGTGTGTCAAAACATCCACTGAAATTTTTATAAAGCTGATGCCGAGCTTACGGACCAAAGCCAAAACGGAAATCCTTAGTTTCCTTATGACAACGACATCCTGGCACAAACCAAAAAAATGTCAGCCAGCAAAATGGAGGGGGGGTTGGGGGGACAAAAACTGAGAAAACCGAAAACACAGCGAAACTTTTGCCAAGCGGGAAAGCTGCGGAGAGAAAGTGGCAAATTTTTTATTAGATTTCGCTGCAGTCACTTAAAGCGTCGGATGGCAGTCGCGTCTCAACTGGCCCTTGGCAAATTGCTGGCTTCCGCTGAAAGCATTTACACTTTTCAGCGGAAACGATGGCATATTGGCCATCGGTATAGCATCTTGGGTTATTAATTGACAAGCTTACTCTTGGCTATTGGATTGCATTCCTCTCGATTCACGGTTCTCGATGCCCAACAGCCCAGCCATTTATATTAATCAAGTGAAAAGTCAAAATGAAAATTTCCGACACCATCAATCAAGTTCTGGCAAACTTTCCAACTTTTCGGTGAAACCAAACAATATGCGAATATAGTAGTTTTGCATCCTTGGGGAGTGAAAATCAAAATGTTGACTGGAACTCAGTTTTCCGAAAAGTTATCAATAAACACACACAACAGCCAGAGAAACTAAAGGATAAATCAAACCAGAGGGTTTTAAATATATCCCTAAATCGAAGCCTTAAATACACTATCTTTAAATTATTTCCTTGTAACTTATATTTCTATATTTTGGAATTGAAAACAAGATTATTTTATGTAAAGGTAGGGGTGAACTTTTCCAGTAATATTAATTTTCTTGGCAAACTTTCGAGAGTACCTGGAAAGAGAAACCGCCAGAATATGAAATTTCTTGATGAAACTTTCATCACAAAACAAAAATCCACATCGGTCCTTCGGCTGCCCTTTTCCTGGCTTAAGCCCAATGTTGGTCTCAAAACAATTTCGTGTATTTTACCCAAGTGAATAATGTAATTTGGTTTCACTTCGGAACTGTGACAAGTTGCGGAATTTCATAACATCGATATAAATTTCTTTGACTTTTCCCATCCGCCTATCTGGGCCATGTGGGTCATAAACGAAGGGCCATCGACGTTGCAAGTCATTGGAAATGGTTAAAGGCCACATGGTGGCCGGTGGTCGGAGGTCGGAGATGGCCCTTAGCCCATAATAAAACCCATAAAAAGGATCTGTGAAAATGGGAAATTCTGTTGCAGTTTTTATATGGCCATCTCTCTGTCGCATTGCAATTTGGGGGCATTGTCTTTCCATCTGGGGCTCAGTGCTTCATTAGGCGCAAAATGGCGCTGCAAGTTCCTTTTTTATTGCAACGACTACTTGAGAGTGAGGCTTGAGGGTCCTCATGGCCCGGCGTCGTAAAAGCCATTAATATTAATCATACTAAAGTTGCTTAACTTATTCAAAAAGTCATTCCCACAACTGTAAACTATGATTACTACACTTCTTCTACGAAGGCATTTTAAGTTGGGTTTCTGAGCCATTCCGGGATATTCTTGTTAGCCTAATGCGATTTCCTAGGGTCAGTTCACCTGGGATGCGGCTTACTGAGTTGGGTCAGGTCATTTGTATTCTTCCCGTAAATTCACTAAAGTGAAAAAGAATTTAATCTAAAATGAAAATTATTCTGTAAGTGACTTGCAAGGGCTGCGTTGTTTTTTATTTTAGGGATTTCTGAGGTAATAGATGGACATTATTATAACAAAACTAAAAGCAATTAAATTGATTCAAGTGAATACTAAAGATACAACCTAGGAGTGTTTAACCCTATTCACTTTTTAACCCACTAACAACCCGACGATAGGCAACAGTGCATGACAGGAGTGCGAAACCACTCGTAAATGTTGAACATTTTCAACAGGCAAACCGTTTTAATGCCGCTTGGGTGCACTTGCATTCCGGCATTGGGGAACATATTTAGGATTTGTGAAAAATAAACACCCAAGCTTCCAGGAATCGAGATTTAAACTCAAAACCATTCTCCAGAACGTCAAGGAAAATGGCTTTAAGCCTTGAAAGATAAAGTTAGAGATGAATTATTAGTGGCTTAGGTGTTGTCTGCCTTCGCATAATTCTCAAAGTCCTTTCATCGCATCCTGATCTTGTAGTCCTTTCGGCGCCATACTTTGCACATGCTTGTGAATGACATTTCGGCATATTTTCGCATTTTATATGCCTGGCCCAGTTTGTTCTGGTCTTGGCTTTAAGGAAACAGCTGCCAACGGCGTTTCGCATTCATTCGGAGCAAGTTTGAGGGATGTGAAAGGAGAGCGGATAGTTGCCGGATAAAGGGGATAATGGAGGTGGGCTGTAGGGTTGGTGGGCTAGTGGGCTAGTGGGGACCCCAGGATGGCTGTGGTTCTTGGCCGGCTTTTGAATTGTGGGCCAGAATTTCAACTATGTGTTTGACTGGCTAACAGCACCATCACTTGGCCCGGCTGGCCAAAGGCTGCATGCGGCATGGCAGCATGGCGGCACGTGTGCCGATGAGTGGCTCTGGCAGTTGCCGGGTGGGCCAGACCCTGGGATGTCTGGGTGGGGTTGGTTTTGGTCCATCTGCTATCTGCTGGGGATATCCGTGTGTGTGTTTGCCTTTTCAGCGACTGATGCTGATATGCAGCAGCCCGGCTATACTCACACATGCAGGGAACAATCAAAGTCATGTTGACGTTCAATTTAGCCGCCGTTGATTTGTGTCGTAGGAATTTTCTGTTTTCTGTTTCTGTTTCGGTTTTTTTTTTGTGGCTCTGTTTCGGCTTTTTTCCTCCCCATCCTGACCTCGTTCTTGGCCCCTTGTCCAGTGTTACGCAACTAGAGTATGTTTTTACACTTTTTGTTGCGAGCTCGCTTTTCCTCCTCCCGGAGAAAAAAAATTGTTTATCCGTGATTTATGGCGCGGAATTTGTGCTTACGTGGCAACTGCACCGGCGTACCAACCAAGTGGCCCTCCGGCTCCTCCTCACCTGGGCCAGCTCCAGAGCACTTTAGCCCGTCGTCATGTCAGAGATCCGCTAATGCCTTCAGCCGTAAGTCTGTGAGAAATTTCCGGACGCAGCTTTGTTCCCCCGATCATCTGTTACGGCTAAAGCTTTTCATTTCATTGCCCACTTGGCATTTTCCGGGAGCTCATCCATCATCCCCCCAAACGGGAATTTGTACCTTTGGACATATATTTATCAAAACACAGCTAAATTGTAATCTAAGCAAAGGGCTTTATTGTTTTAAATGTGTGTGGCCGCCGCAAATTAATTAAATAATGCAGTGAAAGCCTTTGAAAGCAAATTTAATTATTTTAGGAAAATAGTGCAGCTTTCGTGTGAGTTTGGTAAAATAAATTAATTTATACCGCCACTGCGCTGATATTACAAAACCAATTCATTTGGAGTGGATTGCCTTTCTAATGCGAGCTTATGCAGGCGATGGGATTTATGGACCTCAACCGAGCCGGCGATTATCATATTTCATTGTTTGGCCAAATAGCAGGCACAAATGTTTATAGCCAGGCCAACTGGCATCATTTATCAGCTGCAAGCCAAAGCCACTTAATGGCAGTGGCTGACACGCCCTTTCCCCCACCACCCCCCCCACTCGCCCCATTTCGATTCAAAAGTCAAACCGCAGAAAACGCCCAAGATTTGAGCATATAAAACAGAGCATTATTCGCAGGCGGTAACAGCTAATGCAGGATTTTCGGTGATGGGCGGCCAATAGTTGGGATGGGAGCGAGGCGGCCCATAAGTATCCCCTTCATAAATCTGGGCGAAGCACATTAAAATATTTCAAAGATTTGGGCAACGGCAAGCTAAGCGGCTGAGGCTGCATTTGAAATAAAACGCTGAGCCGGCTGCCTGGCCTGGCTTGGCACTGGCACGGGCACTGGCACGGGCACTGGAAAAATGTAAAAGAAATACACAAGATAATAGAAATGCAATGCTCTGGAAAAAAACTGGGGGCCCACAAAAAAGAGCAGACGCCAGCAGTGAAAAATGAAACCCAAAAATGTGGAGGAAGTGGTGGAAAAAGTCGGGAAACTACATTTCGTCCTGATAAAAGGAAAATAGCGAAAATAACTTTGTTGGGAGTGCATGAACTATGCATTCCCAGGCTCCTTTCACAACATGAATGGCGAATCATTTAGGAAATCATGGAGTCCCTTAGACTTAAAGTCCAGTGTATGGCACCATTTTGATTTCAGGATGATTTATGCGCTCGCACAAACCCTTAGCCGCGAATAATTTGAATGGCGGCTTCTGGCAAACAATGGCGTCGTCGTGTGGCAGTTGCAACAACAAGAATAATTGACAGCATTTCAGGGCCCAGCCCCACTCAAAATATCTGGCTACAGTGGCAGCTCATTAGGGCAACATTCATGTGGTTTCTGGCTGATTTGTTCACCGCAAACAATGTTCACTGTAAATGCGAAAGGACATCTGCGACATGCATATGGAATTTAGAATCGCTTAAGTGTCAACTGCCTGGCAGTATTTTGAGGACCATATCGTTTGTCTTTTTTTTTTTGCCTGGAGGCCCCTAAAAACGCAGAATAACTTGGTTATTCCATTCAGAATTCTGCACGTATTTGACAAGTTTATGGGAGCGGCGTGAGTGTGTGGCACCTAAGGAGTATGCAGCATAAATTGTGCAAATTACAATAAATTGCCACATTCAGGAGCTTGAGTGTATGCGAATAATAATGCCATAAAATGTTGGCATTTTGTGGCCATGACATGGAAACGTTGAACGTGGCAAGATCCAGGCTGTCTGATGAGAAGAAACCACTCTTCCTGATGACGACTCTCGATGCACATGCAGATGGGTTGCGGATGCGGTTTCTGGTCATATAAGCCGACTAATTGCGGCTTCTGGTTGGCAAATCTTGGAACAGGATTATTTCTTTGAAAGTTGAATTTCTTTTTATTAGATTTTATATATATTTGCAACATTCTTCTCATCTAATTAGGTTGTAATCCATTTGGATTTATCTTTCCTACTGATGGACCTTTTTCAAAATGGGAAGATGAATCTCTTAAAGCACGTAATTAATGATCAAGCGGATGGCAGTTCGGGGCATTTTATAGGGGCCATTCTTTACCAGCATTCATATTTCTGGTTAATGAAAAAATTTATGCAAGGTTAATTAATTTTAACGAGCCTGCAGCAGCCGAAGCAGCAGCAGGAGCAGCAGCAGCAGGAGAAGGAGCAGTAAGGACTTTCGCTTCGCCTCGCAGCAAGGCTGACAAACGACAAGCAATAACAGCAACAATATGAAGTAATAAAAATGTGGCGAACAAATGCTTGTATATAGTAATTACCAAGTGGTTTTCCATGTTCCAGGCGACCTTTAATGGTGGGGACCGAAAAAAAAAATAAATAAAAGTAGCGAAGGAAAAACAGGCGAAAAAGAGGGGAAACCCAAACAAAAATGGCTGCCAGCTGGAGTTGAAAATTTGATGTCATAAATCACACACGTAAATGGTGGCACTCGTTAATTTTAACGCTCGAATGTCACTCGCCTGGCACCCGCTGTGCCAAGTGTCTGGCATTTGTCAAAGGATCCGCTTTAAATGTGCGTCTCCAGCTAATCTACGACGATTTAAACTTTTTTAATCGTTCCAATTAAACACGAGGCCCAGGATAACCAAACAAAACACATTAAATTGTATCAAATTGCATTTTCAGGTGTGTGCTCAGTTTTGGGAATCAGAAAAACCAGGGAAAGAACTTAAATTAATTAGCAGCCAAAGAGTGACGCAAACTTTCGCCCCTTCTTCGTGGGAAATGGTTCAAAAGTTTTCACCCCAAATGAAAAGTGTGGGTTATGTAACCGACAACAAAAACTATAAATAACGAAGTACCTGCAGGTATCTCGCGAAATTTCATTATAACATTTTCTTCTTCCAAAACGACAAAAAATTGTCGTGAAAGTTTCGCAAAATAGCAAAACCTCTGGCCCTCCTTCCTGCCAAAAATAAAAAACAAACCACATTGTCTGTGAGGAGTTTTGTGCACTTTCTGTTTCGAAGGTTAAGAAGGGCATCTGACGTGACCCAAAAAGATAATTCTACTTAAATTAACACTTTAATTTCATTTAACGCTATGCAGCAACAATCAATCAGTGACTCCCCTCCCCATAAGGGAGAAGAAAGTTGAAGGAACCTCTTAGGCTCCTGCAACCTTTGTCCCATGTGGAGATTGATGGTCTAATTGATTGATTGACTCGATATATGTCCGCTGCCCAGGGGTGTGATAATGTCCATTTAAAGTCTATATTTGTATTGTATGCAAATTTGATGGAAATGTTTTTACTGTCTGCGCTTTGCATGAGAAATGATGCGAAATGTGCAAACAAACTGAGCTGATGATTGCGCGGACGTTATATAACTAACTAATAACCATTTACAAATATTACGCCAGTTATTCAATAAACACAACAAACACACATAAATAATTGCACGTGCATTTGCGCCAGAATTTTATGGAAAATAGACACAAATACAAAGTCGGATTGGCATGAAAGCCAATATTGACAATGGCAAGGATGTTTTATGTGAAATTTGTGATGTGTCAGGCTTGAATTTACTAGCTAATCCCCAATTAGGATGTTATTGTTTTCCATTTTTGAACACAACACATTGATGTTGTGCTATTTTTGTGGTGCAGTCCTTTCAATGAAAATCAGAATCCTTGTAAGCCAGGTAAGCCAGTGAAAAGTCCTTCGGCTTCGGCCAGGGTTGTGTATTTAATGCAGTAATTAAAAAACAATTAAGCCCCATAAATCTGTTTTGAAATTTAAATGGTCTGCAGTGAAGGGCCGCTTATTGAGCTGGGTGGACCACATGTCGTATACGCAATATGCAGGAATTCCTATTTTCTCGGCACACTTTGCGGCGTTCCGTTTGTAATTAATTGCCGTTTCCTCTTCCTTTCGCTCCGCAATTCATGTGGAAAAAGGCTCCGTCCCCTGTGCCGCATAAACACCGACATTAATCAAGTTTTGTTGCAAATTAATTTGCCAAAGGTTTCTTCTTTTCGGCCAGGGCGTGTCGCCTCCTGGGCAGCAGCCATAAATTAGGTGTCCCACCACAGCTCCGAAAGGAGCTCATAAACCTTGAGGCCTGGCGTAATTGTCAACGTGCTCAGTGCGTCAACAGCCCGGCGAAATTAGCACAATCGAATCGAATCAAAGCCAATCGCAGATCATTTACACTTGACCAGTTTCCAAGAATCAGTTTGCCAGCTGGCTCAAAGCCAGTCGGCTGCCAGCTGAGGCGTTTCAGTGGGGGCGGTGGATGGAGGTATGGAGGTTGCTGTGGCTGTGGGTTCGTTGGGCTGTATTGGAGGTCAGAGCGCCGTCATTTATCAAATTTAATTACAGTAGGTGCCATGGCTGGGGCTTGACTTCGTCCTAGTCCTCGTCCTAGTCGCGTGCTCTGCTTTCGCCGGCTGCTGACTGCCGGTTGGCCATTTCGCTGAACTTTGGCAACGCTCGAAATTAACGCAAATTAATGCAAGTAAAGTTTGTCGTTTTTGCTCACGTAGGCAAACTTGGCGACGTGAAGTTTATGGAGCTAAATGTGCTTATTGAATTCTTACATCGCCATCTATGAATATTTTACTTACATTTTCCCTTTTTTTTTTGGATTATTCAATGAGAAATTCCAAACTATTTTACTAATGAATTGGAGCTAAAGTTGGAGCGAAGAAATAGGATTTAATTGCAAGGCAAAGCATTGCTTTATGTGAGGTCTTAGGAATATCCAAACTGACTGAGACTAACATTTGGAAGCACTATGTCTTATTTCCCCTCCGTCCATCCAGGGGCACTCCTTGTATCCTGGCACTGTCGGTTTTGGTGTCAATTACTGCTTGCTGACATGCCAGCAACTGTCCTTCCATATGGGGTTTCCATGTTGCCATTCCGAAGATGTGGCAGCAAGTTTAGTTGCTCCTTTACAAGACCACGACATAACTTAAATGACGGGATTTAGTTCTTTAAAGTCATGTAACAAATCTGTATGCATCAACCAATCGATAATAGTTTGAACAAGATATGCGAAAGGCGTATTTATTTATCCCAACCATGTCTATGCCTTATGCCATTTAGTTTTTATCGCCCGTACAAGTATTGGCTTCCTGCAGCTGCTGTGTGTGTACATTTAACACTACACTTGCCACATTGCATCTGAGCGTTGCAGTTGCCACTGCAGTTGCAGCTGCCATTGTTTGCTGAAAGCTTTCAAGTATCGACTGCAACATAATGGCCGGACGATAAGTGTGTCGGACAGTCGCAGCTTTGCACACGCCTTGCGATCCTGTGTCGTCGTAAATAAATGACAATACATCCGGCTTCCGGCTGTCGGTCGGGCCTGACCATTATGTGTTCCACAACAACAACAACAAAAAAAAAAAAAACGAAAATGCATTTGTAGTTGCTATCGCTGGACACACATAGGCTGTTGCGGCAGAACGTCAGTCTGAACTTATGGCCTGACACACAAATCGAGTTTTCATGCCTAATCGAATAGGCCCTAAAGAAATTTGCATTCCAGATTATCTCTGGTTTTCGGCTAAAAATGGTCTTTAAATTATTCTTTCATTGTCAATTTCAAATTGGATTTTAATGACAGAAATTTGTGTCCCTATAGTGGAAGGTTTAAATTCTTGGAAGTTCTAAATAAAAATTGTAATATTCCTTAGAGAGGAAAAACTTTTTAAGAATCGACACCGATGCTTGTGGCACGTTTGTATTGCAAACTCATCAACATTTGCCCTTTTCGTCTATGTGGCAGAAACGATGTGGGTCAACTGCTCTCACTTGGCCAAAAGGTGAACCTGACAATGATGAGGGCAATCTCATGCAACCAATTGAATATTAGCCAAGATGGGGGCGTCGTCTTTTGAGTTGGGACCGGCCTCGGCGATGTGACACTTAGATGGACCCATTTGAACTTTAACTGGAAATTATTCCATCTCACGCTTATCTAAAATGGTTCTTTTAAATTTATATTCCCCACGTCTCAACCCCTCACCATTTTTATGGCCTTTGTTTTTATTATTTTGGGACAGAAAACAAATTTTTCAGTCATTGGGTAATTGAGCTAGAAGTCATAAAAATTTTTGATGAGTCTGCATATTTACTGAATGGCCTTATGTTTTATGGTTGTTATATGTAGGCTAAATAATATACAAAGTAATAACAAAATAATTGTCGAGAGCTGTAGGCTTTACTAAATAAAAGAATAAATGGTATTTTGAACACTAAAAGCTCTTCTATTCTAAAGTTTCTCCCGATAATGAAAATTAAAATGCCAAAATGAATCTGTGGCCTTGTTTTATATTTATATTGCATTACGTATACGACTCGTGGTCAGGAATATATGCCAATATACAAATACCTCCAAATAGAAATAGATTTTAATGTGTGTATATTTCGTGGATAAACCTCGTTTTATACAAAACTCCCGACCTGACCCGTGGCAGGCATGGTGCACTCTGTGAACAATGTACTTGGAATAAGTGCTTCAAGTACCAAACACTTATTTCTCTATTTATTTAATAGCTCTTTAAATAATTTTATAATTTCTCGGGAGCTCTATCATGTATGTTTATCGCCAATAAATCACCAAGAATAAAAACAAAAGTGTGGCTTTAAATTTTTTTCCGTGTCCTTTCGCTTCTTGCTGGTCTGGCAAACATTTTCGGGGTCCTCCTATTTTGGACAGGGACTGAGGAGAGTTATGGGGGCTTTACACTGAGCCACTGCTGAAAGCTGATGCCTGAATGGCAGAGTGCATCGTTCGCTCTTAGAGGCAAAATCAAATTTCAGACATTTTAACATTTTTTGTTGTTGGCCGGATTTTTTGAGGTCTCAAAGCCAGCATTGATGAAATTGCATTTTGATAATGGAGCGGCACCAGCACCAGGCAGGAGCGGCAGCAGGAGCTGAAGCCAGGAGCTGGCAGAAGGCAAGGATGCACACTGAATAACGTAGAGTAAGTTTCTGTGCTCATTCAATGTGGCAACTGAAGCGAGAGCTCAAGGCTCAACCAGGATGTTGGGATGGGATGGGATGGAAAAGGATTGCTTTGCGCCTGTCACAACACCTGGGCACAATTCGGCTTTAATAATTGAAGGGCAACGCTCAGCAAATGCATATGAGGACAAGTCGTTTTGTGCCCAAAAACTTTGAGAGTCCTCTTTGATTTCATTCAACCAAAACTATCTCATTGCACTTTTGCTCGACACTGTTTTTTGGAAGCGTTTTGTGTATCCGCCTCATTGGGTTCCTTTGCACATTCACTTAACTGAACGCAGAGGAATCTCTCACTTTCGTTATTGTCTTGAAATTTCATTAAGAAATTGAATTAAAGAGATTTCCCCATCAACATTTTCGAACGTAGAACAGCTTGAATTATTCATTTGCCGGCGACTTTGGGGCACATCCGGTTGAAATTATTTTAATGCCGATGTCGCTGGCCATTTGATAAGTCACGATTCTGTAATTAATGTTGCAACTGTGGCGCCTCTAAAAATGTTTGAGTGGATTTCAGAATTGAGTTCGTGACCTGGTTCGATGATGAAGGGCAGTGGGTTGTTTGCTGAAAGGATTTATTGAGATTGCGAAATAAATGTCAAAACGCGACTATTAAATCAGGAATTTAATAGACGAACTGCTGCCATTTTGAAGTCCTTATTTGCAATTTAAAACCCATTTAGTCGCCTCCATATTATAACTTAAAGATATTGCTCTCACCCGTCTTGAGTCCGACAAATTGAGTTATTAGGTTGCAATCATTCCAGTGAATGCTTGGGCATTAACATGCATTAGGAGATTCCCCCAGTTCGCCATTTCGCCATTCCGCCAGTCACATGCAGGACTCACACACGATTTGCCTGGCAAATCATCATCTTCCTTGGCAAGATTAAGATGCCAGCGTCTTGCCCTCTGCCGCCTCGAACACTTGAAATTTTCATAAATGGCTTAAGGACGTTGCCAAGTTGATGTGAATGCAGCCTGAAACCTGTCTGTGCCCCAACACACACATGCACACGGCTCAGCGCTGCCATTGCCACTGATGACGTTGTGGCTCGTTTCTTGCCCCATCAGCCATCTTTTTCAACGTTTGCGCATCCATTTCCATTTTATTCCCTTCGAAAGGGCATGCTGGAATAATGATAGCAACCTTTTAAGACACTTTTATTAGGGAAGAGTAAGAAATATTGGTTTAAAACCTATCAGGGCAATAATTCCACTTCAGATGCATCGAGTTTTATCTATTTAATGTTCGAAGGGTATCTTAGCCATCAATTTTTATTCGCTTTTTGCAATGGCAGTACTTTTGCTGCCATTACCACTTTTCTCCCGCTTTTTGCAAGTTGCTTCTTTTAGTTTTTTACAGGTTTTTTTCCCCCATTTTGGCTCATTTTTGCTGTCACTCGCATGCAAAATTGAAATCATCAACGTCGTCATCAGTTGCCAGAGTTGGCTGGCAGGGTAGCTGGCACTGGGGATAGGGGTTCCTTCGCTCGTCCAAATCACAACTAAGCAGAGATGATATAACTGGCTTAAGTGAAAGTAGCACAGATACAACAAAAACAGAACAGAAACAGCCCGAAGCTAGAACTTTCCCCCAGAACTGCCTTAAACTCGACTCCTTGTCTGTCTCAAGATTATTGCTCTGCTCAACGGTTTTCGTGTTTTCCTTTGGTCCAACTTTTGCCCTAACAACCAAATAACATGCCGAGCTGCATTTCGCCCGACGTGCTCGACAGACCATAGCCACGCCCACTGCCTCCACATCCTCCTGGTCCTGCCAGGCCATTTTTTTGTTCGCATTTCATTTTTAAACTAGGCCAAATGCATAAATCTTTGCAGGCTGCATCTGCAAGTGAGTTACTGAAGATAGTAATATGAAAAGCTTGGCTTGAGGAACGGCAAGGAAATTAAGTTTTCCTCCATTTCTGTGGTAAATCAGTTGATTGCATAAGAAATGATGGAGATTTCGTTTTTATTTGTGATTCTGCCCCAGCCTCCAACCTCCTCCATCAAAAATGCAAAACAGCTTCCACATAATCAGGGAGGTTGGCTGCGTATGTATAAGACGTGTGCCTGTCCCCAGTGATTATCCCCACATTATCTGTATTAGCCACATTACTTAACCCCCATCCTTTGTGGCACACACAGGAACAGTAGACGCATTTTGCGGCATCGCATAATATAATGAGCTTACCCTTTTGCCGTCCCTAACTAGGCTAATACGGTTGCCTACACAAGGAAAAACTATATAGGGGTATCAGGAAAGGACGAAAGGATGTGCTACAATAGTACCAATTAAATCTTCCTCAGTGTAACAAAGCAAACACAAGGAGCACAAATTATGCACAAACAGTGCCAGAGTAAAGGCAAAGTGTGCCTGTTTGGATGCCACAAATACGTATACGTATCGTATTTACAATATGGTAGGTGTCATCTCATTTTAATAGGACCGAAATGGGACTAATAAATGGGCCAGAGAGCAGAGATGAGGGTCCATGAAAGAGGTCACTATCGCCGGACCTGCTACATAAACAATGAGCTGCCAATGGGCTGCGGTTGGGCCACTGGCAACTGCAGATGTCATGGAATTGCAGCAACGAATGGCCGATAAGCACGCCAAGTCGTTAAGTGCTGCGGAATGGCTTAGCCGGGTTCTGGACTCGGATTGTTGCACATTGTCTGCCCTGGCGCTTCGCCACCTCGCGGCGCCATCGATTAAGCGGTTTAAGTGCCCCATAAGCCGCCTCGGCTGACTGCCTTCCGCACCAAGGATGATGCCTGATGCACAGCAAAAAGTTGTATTGTCCTACTGAAAGGGGTTCTCCATTATATTTTCTGATTTTCCACAGTGTGCCTTGTATTCTTATAGCCTCCTGCTGTTGTGAACACGTGTTTTGTATTGCCTATCCCAGGGCGTAGTTCGTGGCAGGTGGCAGGATGCAGGTCGCAGGTTGTAGGTTGCTAGCTGCAGGTGCATTGTTGCAGGTTTGCGGCCAAAGTACAATACTCGCACACGTTGCACATTCCGGGGGTAATTATTGAACATGTTTATTATTTGCTTAATGGACCGCAAAGCTCTGGAGCGCCACTACTTAGGGGCGCCTCGTTTTTCAATTTACTTGCGAGTTTAAAAGAGATTTACAATGGAGCTGAGGTCCTTGAACATTTTATAACCACACTGCAGGACCCCCTGACTATCTCCGGCATGTGTGTTTGTGTTTGTTTAGTGTCCCCATGCTTATGTTATCGTAAACTTTAATGTCGGCCATATGTAAAAAGCAGCTTGTGCAGTGGCTGTTGCAAGTATATTACGAAGTCGTTGTACGATGTGTTTTATGTTTATTTATCGTAGCGTAGCCCGGCCTTCGGGGAGAGCTCATCGTTGGCTCACGAAACCGTCGTTAAACGAGCATCAAAAGTGGTTTAGACTACAATAAGCAAACCCCAAATGGTTGTGGTCGTGGCCGTGTGTGAGTGTGAGTGAGAGTGAAATATATAATTCCTTTAGAATCACCTAGACATCAAAGGAGCAAGCTTTTTAGGATTTGATTGAAATCTGCGTGGGTCAGCGGTAGAGCTCTCCAGATAACCTACTTATGACCTACTTACCAAGCTAACCACTCATATTGACTAACTTTATTGCCAACATCCTCGACCTTTGCCCTGTCCCAGAAGGTTGTTTTGTTTCTTCGGGTTTTTAATCCTCTTTCGCCATCCGAATGGCGGCCATAAAAATGTTTATGTTTTAGCCCATAAATGTTTGGGCTTTCTTTATTTTTCGTCTACTAGCCAGGACCCCTAGTACATTAAAAATTAAATAACATTATCCTTTAGCTGTAATTAATTCTCCCCGAAAGTGTACATTTCACGTATTTATTTTCGTAAATGTTGACTTTCTGGCGTTCATGGTGTTTATTTGCATAACGAGTCTTTAAATAAACTGAAAAATTGATAACATATTTCAAATTAATGCATATTTTGGTCGACATTCAATGCGGAATTAATGTCATTCATGTGCCACTGTTTACATTGAATATGGAGTTGGACTTGGCTTAATCAGAATTATGGAAATGTGCATCGAAATGCCTCAATTAAAATGCATTTATTATTTTCTGTTTTTATTTATAGAAATATGTGAGTGAGCTCTCGACCGTACGCGATTGTGCCACCGAATGCCAGGAGAAGGGTAAGCATTTGTAACCAACTAATATCAAATTAGTGACATAGAGTTCATAGTTAATCAGTCATGGATAAATAGGCCGTCATGAATTTCAGCCAAAAATTAAATTTCATTTTCACCTCTTCCGGATTGTTTTGACCTCAGCTAATTGTTACAAATTTTGTCTGATTATTTGATTAGAAATCTGGGAGACACAAACATATTGCTGCACCGAGGATGGTTGCAATTCCGGCACCCAGTTGGCCTATTCCGTGATCCTTTTGACCCTGCCATTCCTTTCAATGGCCTGGTCAAGTGTCCTCGACCTTTGGAATGCGCGGCGTTAAGTGATTATTAACGAACAAAAACGAGATGTTCTTCTATTATTTTTTCCATTTCCTTCAGTTGGGTTTTTTTGGCAAGAAAAATGTAAAAATTACAACGTTTAATCTTGTTTTCTAGCTTACAAAATAAATCAAGACAAAATTGTGTGAACGGGACCTAATCAAACTAAAAAAGAGTAAACGGAAAATTGCATACAAATTCTCCACTTGAATTATGAATTATATGTGTTTATTGTTGTCATATTTTGAGGCTTTGTATTTCTAACTGTCTTCCCAAAAACAAAACAAACAAACAAAGGAAAACCAAAGAAACAACATTAACAAATATAACGAACGATGTGAACGCATCCAAGAGATAAACTATTTCATATTCGCATCAGAAAACATTTGCAATGCCAAATTACTACTTAAATCGTGTTAAAATTAAAACTAAAACTAAAATCAAAGATTAAACAATGAAAATGTAAGATGTAAGAATATGCCAGCTGTCACAAGTACATAAGAGATCGCAATCATAATATGAATTATATGAATATCACCGAATTCGTGTTGAATGCATTTCATAATCATACTAAAGTACACCTAAGGTTTACGTAGAAATAAATTACACCTGAGCGGAATTCCAGCAAAGCTTGAACAAAAAATAATTAATTGAAATAGAGTTTCTCCTATCATTTCCACAAAATATCCACAAATATTACGCAAATGTCAAAGTCACAGTGAGTTTATTTTGGGGTCTGTGATTTTGCACTTTGGAGCTGTAATATTTGGCGGAGAGGTCTATCAATTATTTGTTGTTCCTTAAGCCTAACGCTAATTAGTATCTAAAATATAATGAGCAAATGTTAATTAAATGGAAAAATAAAGTTTATTAGGGTTAAGGTGATACGGATTACTATAATAGAAACGAACACTAACGGAAATCGAAACAAATTGTCACTCCACTGCTCATGAAATTCTAAATTAAATATTAAAATTAAAACAAATATCAATTGATATTCACGAAACCAAATATTTGTAGCGCAGATAGAGAATTTCGGCATAAAGTAGGTAACAAGAATAAAACAAAACAAAACAATGAAAAAAAAAAAATAATTAATAGAATTATTTAGAATTATTGAGAGTTTAGTGATCCCAAGGAATTACCATGAAAGTTCTTAACGATTTTCTTATAGAGCACTTACGCGATTCCATTTTTAATTATTTACAATAATAATATTTTAAAAGATAAATACTTACACATATAAACAGATAGAGAAAAAACACACACAATTCATAAAAGATATATACAAAACCTAGCAATTAGGTTAAGGGCTTTCACTATATTAAAGCTAAAAAAACATGTGAAATATGCGAAAAAAAACTAAAACCAAAACCAAAAAATGTAAAACGATTATACATGATGCAAAAAGTTAAATGTTAGTTCCTCGATACCAGAGAGCAGCTTGTGTATTTGTATTTAATGCTCACAGTCAAATAATTTGCATATGATTAAAATTCCCACTTAATAAAATAAGTAAATGGTATTTTCGTTTAATTATATTAGCATGAGAAGAGACCCTCTGACATTTTGCCAATAAAAGTGTCAACTATTTTGCCTACTTTGGCTACGTTTAATGCAAGTTGTTTCATAATTTGTCACTCTCATACACAAAGAATGCTATACAAGAGCGAAAGAATTCCAATTGCAATTCCAAAAACCACTAATAATAATTGTATGTATATGGTATATGTATTTCCAATAAAATTTTAATTTACATTTTTAGTAATAAACTTCAATAAACCAAAAGCAAAAAAGAAACCAATTTAGTTTTCCTTCCTTCAGCTGCCAAACAATTGAATTAATGAGAGCCATTCCTCAGGGCCAACTAGGACGAAGTGCCTCTGACAAACTGGAGCAAAAAAGAGTAATGGCCAAGTTAAGCCTTGCCCGAGAAATATTTCGGAGTTCAACAGGGCAATAAATATTTGTCTCCCCGGGAGTCTATTGTTAGAATTGCGCACTTTTTTGGGCTCCGCAACAACACTAAGAGAAACATTTAAAACTATTTTATTTTATCAGCCTTTAAATTTTAAATCATTTGTGGTAATCTGTTTAAATTCTGCTATTTTTGGTGAACCCAAAATAGAAAAAATGCATATGTCGTACAAACGAGGGAGCTGGGCTAGGCTAATGTTTGTGGGACTCAACATTCGGTAATCCGGATAAGCCACGCATTTTACATATCGTTGTGACAAACATAAAATGTTTTTCTGCCACCGAGGGGGTCGCTTTTTTGAAGGCCGCACGCCCGATGGCCAAGGGAACGAGCTTAGGGCCAAGCTTAACAAACAATTTCGTGATGTAACAATGGACATTTTGTGTCAGCAAAGGATTTGCTGCAATTACGCGGCGCAGCGAGTGAAAAAAGAGTCGGCCATAAATATCAAAATTAATTCCAGCCTTGGCGATGTCAAAGGGATTAATCCGGAGTGGCGCTTCAAAATTTCCAACTTAAATTGGAATGCGCTTGATTAAAAGGGCCAGCCTCCATTAGTGACTAACCACCGCGGATAAGCAGTTGCTCGCAGTAAGCTCGTTCAAGTATCCTTTGAAGTTCAGATATTTCCCAGCAGGACCTGCGGGACCATCACGACCACCCGACCCGACCCAATGCCAAGCAATAAAATCGTTTCAAGGATTTTTGGCCGCAGCTGTCTGAGGCATTTCGTTACAGTTCATCAGACTGCCAGGATATAAGGATATATATCCGGTGTCAGTGGCATCAGAATCCACTTGAGCATCATTCGCATCCTCGAGCTTCACTCAAGCCCTTTCCTTCTCGGTGCAGCTTCGGTTCCTCAAACGTCTACTCCACGTCCATTTCATTAAGTTGACTTCCAGTAAGTGCGCTAAGTGAGTATTCCCCGATTTCTTAAAAGTTTCTTTCTCTTAAGTGGCTGCAACTTATCCTATCAGGATTTGATTATTTCATCATTTAACCTACGATAATGGATTAAATCAAGTGAATATTCCAATTATTTATCTTTGATTGTGTGACTTGTAAGCTCCTTAAGAGCATCCTTAAAGACAAAACTCATATCTGGCGAGTAATGTCTGCTGTAAATATTTGTTAATTCATTTTATGCTTCAACGCAGCTGAAAATGAAATAATGTTGACAATTTTTGCAAACAAAATCAGGGCAGCGAACAAAAGGCAGCATCCTAGCACACCCACACAGAATTAATTTATGACACTTTGTGTGCTGGGCAAACAAAAACAAATATAACACAAACACTTGCACACATGCAAGGATCTAGGATCCAGGATACTGTGGGCGTGTTTGCCTGCAGAAGCTCTCTTCTGCTTTCTTTGTCCTTGAGGGCAGCAGCATAATAAATGCCAGGTTCGAAACGGACCAAGTCGAGCCGAACAAAATTAAACCAATTGTAAGCGAAGCCGGGCTTCTGCCAAAGAAAACAAAGCCATAATGAATCCTTCTGCTGCCAAGAGCTTGTTGACCAGCAAATGCAACTGGAATCGAGGGTTTCAAATTCTCTGCAGCTGATGTAAAATATCCGAAAGATGAGGACCCAACCAAGGAAACCTGGTCTATGCCAATAAGAGCCATCTAATTAATGAACGTCACATGGATATGGAAAAATGGATGCGGCATCCATGGAGAAACTTTGGGCGATTTTCGATTTTGTTTTCCGACTAATGAGAAAACTTCTGCGATGAGAAGTTCAACTGCCCAAGGCCTTTAAAAGTAAACCAAATCAGCCAATTATGAGGCTTTTTTATTGTAGGAGTTATAGAAAAGAAATAATCAAAGGGACAGGGCCCTATCGTATGTTTTAAATACATTTAACATTAAAGTACATTTGAAACCATTTAATCCTAATGATGTTTTCATTAAAAGTGTATCAGAAAGCGATATTGATTAAAGCAATGACCATTATCATGGTTATCCCACCATTTAGCAATTAACAGCTTCTAGAGGAAGCACTTGGAGAGTCTGAAAGAAAAAACAATTAAGTTTCTTTTGTGGCACAAGTCAAGCTATAAGTGAACTGGCGGACCCAGAAGTCGGTCAATGCAGGCGCTGGGTCCTGCGGAGCATCTGTCGATTCACACCTCCTCCCTGCGTCCCCGAGCTTCCGGATCCGCCTCCTTTTCGCCGGAATCCTACTCTCAGATGCCGTTTCGTTTCGTTTCGGAGATGGCCTTTAAGCAGCTGGCTGCTTAATTGCTTGTTGGCTTTCTACTGGGCCATATCAGCGTCAGTTGCAGGCGTCGACAGCCAGCAGCTTTATCCTTTATGCTCCGCCTGTTTGGCTTTTTATGTCATTAACATCGGAAGGACAAAGGCAGCGCCTTGCGATGCGGACTTGCTTGCATTCCTCGTGTTTTATCGCTCGATCGCCCTGTTGGGCTGCAAGCACTTGGCTTTTTCATGCAATTCATATTTTAATTTAATTCATTTTCATTTCATGCTTTTTCCGCCCTTTTCGCACTTTGCCTGTTTGCCTTAATGTTTTCTTTAAATTGAAAATTGGCCAACACATTAATCCGACGCCAGTTGCCGTTGATGGCTTGACGCCTTAATGAAAACTGATTGGTGGTGATTTCTTTTAAACATATAATTTGCGGCATTCGGTACACACGACTCCTGACCTTTTCGTCCTGCAGCCATTAAATTATTCAAACACACATTACGCATACGCCGCGTGGCCACTGGCCAGCGACTGTCCGCCGTCGAACATTTGTCGGGACTCACAGGCCGCCAGTCGGAATGGATGAAATCAATTAGACAAGACCCATTAATGCCCGAACAGACCGAGCCGTCTGGGAAGCTGTTAATTAATCAAACCGTGGCCAACACTCTGTGCTCTGATCCTCATACGCCCTGTTGGCCGGCCAGTGGCCACTTACCGTGCAGTGTTTCCCTTTTGAAAGGACCCTTCACTGGCATGTCAGTGCATACTTCGCGGTTCGTTGAGCAATGAAAGTTCCTAAAAAAAGAATTCATGCAGCATGCAACTTAATTGGCTTATTCCAGTTAA
This sequence comes from Drosophila varians, assembly GCA_018150405.1. Classification (NCBI taxonomy): domain Eukaryota; kingdom Metazoa; phylum Arthropoda; class Insecta; order Diptera; family Drosophilidae; genus Drosophila; species Drosophila varians. Next base: position 14,705,951 of record JAECWK010000015.1, on the reverse strand, counting down.
TTTCAAGTTCTAAGAAATCATTCACCCCGGCAGTTCTATTAAAAATTCATTGGGCCAAAGGTCAGGGGCGAACCAAATGGGGTAGTGGGAGTATTGATTTAAGTTATTTGTCTTTTTACTAAACGACTAATTGGAAATATAATCAATTGGGCCTACCAAAAATACATATTGGCTGTTCATTATGTTAATTGAAGGCCATAATGCGGCCGTGGGAGTACATTTCCAAGTAATTGCAATGGAAACAGGAAGAAATCTGGAAATAAAACCTCAGCAATGACATCGCAATGCAATGACTTACTCAAGTCGGCGCAAATTGAATTTATTGAAAGCCAAGGAGACGCGCCTCAATTCGCCAACGGCTCACGAAAAAGGAAACCACAAAAATAGGATGAGAAAAATGGACCAAATTTGAGGATATTCTCGACTTTAGTTTGGGATTTATTTGCTGTCTGCGAGACGAGCCATTGCCATGCCAAGCCCGGCCAGACACATCGGCAAACTAATTTTATAATTTATGTTATCGACCGACTCGGACTGATTTGAAATTTATTGCCGAGAAAGTCTTGGGCATCGGGGTGACGATGGGCATTGATTTGCCTGGGTATATGGCTTTTGGATTGGCTTCTCCCAAATGGAATCGATTGGAGTTCATCGGGTCGTTGCCGGAGATTGAGAGTGCCGACCTGGGGGACTGCCATGTGCATGTGTCTCTAATGAATTTTTAAGCTACCAACTAGCCGCACACAATTCAATTATTTGATTTCGTTACATTCGTTTCTATTTTTTGCCAGCAGCACGAGACTGGAATTTAATTTGTGTCTGAGGTTCACACCGATGCCAGCAATCTGTCAGGTTGGCCCAGAGCAAAAGTCACCATTCCCCATCAGCGTCACAGTCACAGTCGCAGCATCCAAATGGCCTTAATAATGAAAACGGACAGCCCGGCAATGGCAATGGCTTTGGCAATGGCTATGCCTCATAGAATGGCCAATGTGAAAGCGAAAGGGGCAGCACCACTAACAGTGGCAGTGGCAGTGGCAGTGGCCAACAATGGCTACTTGGAATTGGCGAAATTGAATTTCACACCTCTCTGCACAGGATCTGGATAATGCGCTGCCGGCGGGCTGCTGGCTTTGTTTATTCCATATTAGAGAGCAACTAAATGTAGCCACAAAAAGACCACCGCATTGTTGCGCCCTAGATGGCGATGGCTAGCAGCCAGCCTTCCGTTTCAAGGTCCTGTCCGACAAGGTAACAAAAGGCACGGCATAATGTTAGCACATCCTGTGGCTTCTAACAATAACGAAAATATTGCCTACCTTTGGCGACATTGGAGTATATTGTGTATTGGCTTTATTTCCGCATCGCGAAGCAAACTACATATAACTTGGCATTCCCCACAGCACATTTCTCGCATGAAGCGTTCATTTTTTGTGACATTATATAGTCCTTACCTGCGAAGAGAAGACTCCGTAAAAAAGTTGTTTACTGAAGCGTATAGCAAATGTTTATTAGAAACTCTACCAAATAGTAAAGGAAATTGTTTGCATTTTCAAGGGAATGAATTTGTTCATTTGGGAATGAACAACAGCAGCTTAATGGGTGTCCTTTAATTTTCATCATCTTTAATATTGAACCCTTTAAAATTGGCTTGACTTGAGTGTCAGCTGTCTTCCCTGTTTTTTGGACTCCTGGGAAGGGTGTTCCCTTATTTTTTGTGTGAAAAGTCAACATAAATTCAGGCGCCAAGTCATCTCGGAACCACAGCAGGGCCTTGTTAAATGACGAACATTTTTCTTGAATTATTCCAGCGTAAATAATTCAAGTGGTAATTTGTATTTTTTTTTTCCTTTTGTCTGGAATTGGAGAACAATCTTTGTATCTGGTGCTGTTTGCTGTTTATTGTTGGTGGCTTGAGGTTTGCGTGGGTTTGTCTTTTTGCCATTTGCCTTCTGTTTGTTGAAGGCACCACACTCCATATCCCCTATCGCACATTATTTTCCGGTTGTCTTTTGGCTGCCGCTCGTATTTGTTTGTCCTCCAGCCCGGCCGAGCACAATTTGTTTCCCTTTCATTGATTCTTTTTGTCTTGTCCTTGTGTTTTATGTGCTTATATATTTTTCCTGTGACCTGCCAGTACTTCAGGTTAATGCGGCACTTGAACTTTGAATTGCTCTTTCGAATCGTTTGGTGATAGAGCCATTCACCAAGTTTCCAAGCTGCTTAAAGTCCTTTTGTGACAGGATGTTGTTTTGAACTAGTTTTTAGGAGGTTTGCAGTAAATTAACTTTATAGGGAAATTAAAACTATTAAAACTATGCCCCCGGAATGCAAGAGCCACCAAAAATGCATTTATGTCAAAAATCCCGCAGTGTTTGGACTTTAGTACAATCTGGCCTGTCCCGGCAAGAATTTTAGTATATGTATTAGAGCAAAGGCACCTGATCTCGACCACGAAACATAACTTTGGTTTTATGGGCCGCAATCAAAATTTATATGCTGCGATGTGAGAGGTGCCGGCTCGAGTCCTGGCAAGCGGGAAACGGGTCAGGATGTATCGCATCGACTATTAATAACAATTCTGGCAGAGCTAGCCGCATAAATTCTGCACGGCCCCAAAAATGTTTCGGTGTCGCCTGTGTGGGCGGCCGAAGCCAAAGCGGCCAAACAAAATAACTAACTGGGCCCATACCTGGGCTCCCAGCTAAACCGGACTGTGTCAACTGCAGCACCAAAGGCTGTGCAGGAGCCCCAAAAACCAGGTGCCGGAGGACCCGTAGCCGCAGGCCCAGTTTTGTGGCTGCGCCCGGCCCAAAGGAATCCAAGGCATAACCGGAAGTGAACCAAAGTGTTGGTGCCCCAAAGTAAAATGGGTAAATAATATGTGCATAGAAAAGGGAGTATAGTACTGGCTTGGTTAAAGACCAGCCTCTGGTAGTCATTGCCATTTCCAACCAGCAGCTTTTGATCCTTTGAGGCAGCCCGCAGATGTGCACCGCAGGATATGGATATATTTATGTGCAAACACATTTAAACAAAGCAGATGTCACATTGGGAGTTAGTTTTTGAATTTGATATTAAATGCACTTAAGCCCGAATTGGGTTTCCAAGTAATTCAATTTTGTTTTGAAATGAAACAGCACGACGGGGTAAAATTTTAAATTATTTCACACGCAAACATCTGCGAAATGTATTTATGTTTACCAATATCGAAAGCAATATCAACAGCAATAAAAATCTTTGTTTTTTCCACCGCACTCGTGCATAAACAAATCATTTCGTGTGATACCTGAAAAAATGCGATAACTTTTTTGCTGCAGATGAGGAGTGACATCTGGTTTTTATGGAACACCGAAGGAATGGATTTATGCTTCTTGGTGAACCCCCAACAAAAATATAGTGAGTACACTTGGTGTGCTTATCCTGGCCAGAAATCATTCGATTCTCGAGAGGAGTAGTTTACCCATGGTATGGAAATATTTCCACCTATGTCCCTGAAAGCCAAACTGCGATGGGTGCCCGGCTGGTGCTGGGCGACAGGACATGTGTTCAAATATAGAAACATCCAGGGGATATCACAGATAAGTACATGTAGGCAGATATGTCCTCTGCTTGTTATATGCTAATCCAAACATCGGGCCAACATTTGCGTTTGACAGCCCCAGGCGTTAGTTGGCTTTCACCGCTTGATGAGACAGTGACCGGAGAACGGAGACCGAAGACCGAAGACCGGTGCCGGGAGACCAGGGGAATGAGAGTCCAGGGACTAGAGCCTTAAAATGGAAACGGAACCTGGTCAACGGTCCAATCTCGGCCTTTATGCTGGGGATGATAAATTGTTGCTCTCGCCGGACTGATATATTTTTCGGGGTCTTAAGCAGGCAGTGAAAACAAAAGCCACCGACACTGTTGGTCTTGAGACGGTCAAAGGAAACTGACAAACTATATTAGATATTCACAAACACATACTCTCGCCCCCAAAACCAAAACCAGAGGCATAGTAAGTTCCTGGCAAGTTTGGTTTATATTCCGAGGCATTAATAATGCAGAGGCCGGCTACTGTGGGTTGGCCAGGATCAAATAAAGAAAACACATAACTAGCAGGCTAGAAATATAGAAATAGGAAACCTCCTTTAGGAGTTTGGTTACTTAATTTTTTTTAACTAAATCTGAAATGAAACTTTTTCCACAGTGCCGGGGTTACGCTGGGGTCTTTGGCGTTACCACAACGTCCCGTGTCCGGTGCAGGCAGATGCTTTGATTTATTCCTTTATAATATTTCCCATTCGGGCCTTCCTTCTTTTCGTTAAGGCCCCCGCATCTGCCAGCAATCCAAAGGCAGCGCTTAAAGTGTCCTCCGAGTCCTGCTCATTGTGATGACATAAATTGAGGCAAAGCCCGCTCGGCATTGCAGCCGACATATTTCGTAGCTGTTCTGGGCTTTATTTGGTCCTTTCACCGCCGCCGGCCCTTCTTTTGGTCTCCGCATCTCGCCCCCTCTCGTGGGTCGGCAACAAATTTGGCTCGATGCCAGAAACTCGCTGGCTATCCGGCTCCTCGCACTGACATCGCTTGTAATTTCTGTCGCTTTTGCGAGTTTATTAAAAAATATAAAAATGCAATGAAATAAAAAGCGCGAAATGTGGCCATCAATAACATGGCCAGACTATATCGTTGTACGAATAGTTGCATGCTGACTATGAAAAAATAACGCCAGCACTAAGTTTCCAGAAGCTTTTAGTTTCCAATGCAGTAAGTTGCTGGTCGGAATGATGGTGTAATATTTGTTTATTGCTCATGATTATTTGAGCGAAATTGATATGTTTGGAATGTTTCAATTATGTCAGCAAGCAAGCAGATAAAGCCGCCAATGAAATATTCATTTGCAACAGTCGCTTCGTTGCGAATTCATGGTTTATAACGTTGCTGCTTTTTAATTGCTAGTTTTAAAATGCAATAACCTCTGGCAGATGACAATGCCGGAATGACATTTGTCAACCAAAACCAAAGCGGTGTAGGCCTACATCCATCTGCTGCCACTGCGGAAATGTAGGCCGACAACCGAAAACCGCAGCACACGCAGTGCCTGTCATCGGGAGGTCCTTTTAAACAACGGCCCAGTTGCCAGAAGCGAATAAATTTGGCCTAAAAATTCCGAAAATCGAACATACCATCGGGCATAAATTCGGGAACTGCAGTATCAGTGGCAGTGACTTAAAAGCCAATAATGAAAGGGGCCGGGAGCAGTAGGCTCTGGAAATTGGCTCGCCGAAAAAAATGTTCTTTTACTTAAAATGAAGACTAATTGGAAATTCGTGTAGCCTGGCTGGCTTCCCCCGCATCAACTCCCGCCCCTGTTCCAGGCCATCCTTGTCGGTGGCTGGGAAACGTGTTTAGGCCAATGTCAACTACTTAGATAGGGCATCCAAGGCAGCCCTAAAAGCCTCCAAGCCTCCTTTGAGGACGCCCCTTCTCGTCGTCATTCGCATTTTGAACTCAATAAAGGCGTCAACATTTGCCATTTTGGGTTTGCAGAGCTCCTTACAAGTGTGTCGTCGCAGAAATACATTTTTTTCCTCTCAGCCAGCTTCCAGCTTGGCTTCCTTTGGGTTGTGGCGCTGGCACTGGCACTGGCACTGATTATAAATTTTATTTACACTGGCGTCGAGCATCGGGAATTCGCGTTTATGGTCCGTATAACGAAATTGTCTACAAATTGCGGGGGGCCGAGCCAAGTTGCTTATGCAAAGGACATCAGCCAGGAATTGTGTGCGTTAACTGGGTTTATAGTTACTGTCGGCAGCTCAGTGGCGGGATTTTAGTGGGCCAGTGTGTCAGGGAAGTTGAGGGCCGAGTACCCTGTTTGAGAAGTGTCCTGCTCCGAATTCTCTACCCGTAGAACTAAATTTTTAATTGTATCTTAAAGTTTTGAATAGTATTTATGGTTTTTTTTTCTAGCTTATGTTGGTATCAATATTGTCCAAGTTAGATTCGAAATTTGGTTGCCACAACCAAGTTAATCCCCGACGCACCATCCACAAATTTGGGGCCACAAATCACCTGCCCTTTGATGCACTGCAGCAGTCTGCAATCCGCAGGTGATGGTGATGGCAGTGAGATAGTGGACTTAATGCTATTATGCCACCGCTCGTTGGCCGACGTGTCCAGAGTTCCATCCTGCGGACACTCTACAAGGCCCCTGGCAATTCAAAAGCCAAAAGAACTCGACACCGGGGGGGAGGTGGGCTGGCGGGGAGATGCTTTCAACGAACTGTTGAGATTTTGATGCAATTAACCGGCGCGGTCATCTGTGTGGGTGTGGGTGTGGTTGGGGGTTGGGGTGCGGGTGCGGGTGTAATTACACTTTGACCACTCCCCCGAGTAGCCTTAACTGTGTTTACCTCTTCAGGTTTCATTAAACTCGCAAAAATTTTTGCGCAGGGCACAAAAATACAAATACAAATACATGCCTATAAAGTACAAACAAACAAAAAAACGTCGGATAGCGTTGGCTTTGGCATTCAGTTAACGTCACGGATAACGCAGAACTGGAGCCCCATCGGGGCAGCAGGACAGCGGGACAACGGGGCGGTTGCGCGATTTCCCTTTTCCATTTTCCGCTGGGCCCTCAAGTGCTTAACTCGTTTTAACCTCGTTTCGCTGATGTTGGCCGGCATTGTTGCTGGTGTTTCTGCAGGTGCTTAAGCCTGTTTTGGGTTGATTTTTTTTTTTCCATTCATTCATTTTATTTCCGCGCTGGATGCTTCATTTGCTTCTCCGTTTTACTGCCGCCACCCCAGAATAAAGTCCGGTCTTCAATTATAGGGGCGCCCAAAAGAAAATTGTTAAAGGCCAAAGATCCAAAAAAGCAGCAGCCATTGAATTTAGATTGAAATTACTGGCTGGTCCGCTTGTTTCCTGTGTCTTGGCCCCAAAGGCTTTTGACCACGAAAGCTGTCAGATTCACAAATACATCGATTTGAAACTTACTTTATATATTCCTGTGTAGTATATGGAGATGACTGCTACGTGCTCAGTCAATCGAGAGCCTACGTCATTAGTCGGGGCGAGAACTTTCGCCACAGTTTTCTATTTGCCAAAACCATGAATTCATTGATTTTCGGGCCCCTTTCCCGAGTACGGCGGTGGAAATGAAATTTTTTTTTTCTCCAAGGGCTGCAGGTTGCAACTTGCAGCTTGCACCGCCCACCTGTCGGTCCCATTTGTGGCAGCAAATCAACAAACCAGAACCGAAAGTGGGGGGCAAGGAGTAAAGGGGACAAAGGGCTGGGAGTCGAGGGACATGGCAGAAGGCTGCGATGCGGAAAAACCGTTGGATCAGCATTCGCACTTGTTTTTGGGGTTTCGAGAGTGGCAAGTTGGGGGCGGTCGGTGGCTGTTGGGGAGATTCGGGTGGCCGCAATGCCAAACTGCAGCTTGCTAATGTCGATGTGGTCGCCACTTGGTACGCACTTTGGTCGCCATTACCAGCTACTCGTCCATCCGACCGGCCATGCCACGCCGCCCTTCGCGTTTGTCTAATGCAAATTTTGTGTCGCTTTCGATTTGGTGGTGCGGTGTTTATGCCCCGTCACCCATTTGCTTCCTCTAAGTGGGGTATATGTGGTTCCTGGAAATAATGGACTCCCCGGGAAGAAGGTTTCTATCACTTACTCAAAGCTTACTATACCAAAATCGTTATCCTTGCCCCTTGAAAGCCCCTAACTTACTGCCAGGTATCTGCAGTTCGATTCCAGGAAAAAACGCATAATTACAGCGTTTTTGTTTGTTTTTTTTGTTTGCTGCCCCTGTTGGTCCGGCATTTAATTTGTAATTTATGCATGATGTGTGGTGGCAGTAGGTTTGCCACCTACGCGTTAAACCAATTTGCGGTTAGACTGTTCTAGGTCCTTCTGATCCTTTGCCGAATTGGCAGTTGCGATTCCTGGTTTCGGTAATCATCGCCCGCTTGTTCTGCCAGCTCGGTGGCTTTGATTGATGCTCTCTATTCGCTAGTTGAGGTTTGCTACTAACTCAATCTTGATCGATTGATTGACGGCATTGATTGATTGACTGGCAGCAGTTCAAAGGGGAAGAAATTGAATTTTTGTTCCCCGAAGCTGTTCTTAATACATTAATTAATTGTATCAGTGGTTACTGCTCGAGTCGCGACGGACTGTTCAATAATTATGTGTGGCTTTGGGCAAATAATGCATTTAATATGTATGTGCCATTGATGATTAAATGGGCTGACTTACAATGCCATTTAATTACAAATTGTTTGCTGTGAACACAACAGTCGTGTTTTATTCGAACTGCATGCGGCTTGCCGCAAGCGGTGGCACATCTTAAAGTGGTCAGGCAGCAGAGTGCCAGTGAGTCAGAGTTTGATAAATAAATAAACAATTTCTATATAAAATATATAAAATAAAAGCATTCAACAATAATTTAATTTATCCTTAGATAATCAAACCACTTCCTGAATATTGAATCTGTGGCCTAATTTCGCAGTTTCTGTTTATTAATTTTTAATACATCCCTTGGCTAAGCCATATTTATTGATAATTATCTGAAGCAAATGTTAAATAAACGAAAAATCGAAATATTACTTAAAGTCTTGCTAAGGACGTGGTCCTTCGTGGCTGGATGGCAAGTGTTAATGATGGCGCCCTTGGAGCACACAGCAGGCTCTGACTTCCCACATTACTTCCGTATGGCATTTATAATTCAGATGCCGCGACTTCAATGGGCAGGACGTGCTCACATTAAGCCGGTACGGTAATTATTAAACGTCGAGTGAACCGTAACAGCTACGGAAACAAAAATATGATTAAAAATTAAAATGCCATCTCGATTTGAAATGCAAATCAAATACGAGTATGAAACCAAACACGCAAAACGAATCCTCGCTAACGCATGGATGTGCCAAGTGCCAAATGAAAGTATAAATTTTTAACTTGTTCGTTCGGGAAAAGTTGCTCAGCAAAGGTGAGGTTGCCAGCCGCTGCCGGCAGGCTGCCAGGCTATCGGCGGGTATAAGGATCCGGCCAAGGACCAGACAAATCGCTGGTAACAATATTAATGGCGGCACACGGCACAGGTGCACGAATTTGTGGGAGTCGTGCGATAAAGTGTGCGGCATTCCATCGCAATTAATATCCCACGAAATGGGTGCACATTTCCACAATTAGGCTATCAGTCCTTGGATTGTCCTTCCACTTGCCTCATTAACAAATTCATTTTGATTTAAAATACGATTTGTTTAATCATTCGACTCTGGAGAATGAAGGGGCTTCCAAGGCAAAAGGACTTTTGTAAAGCTTAATTAAATGAAATATTAATCCAATGAAACCTCAGACTGCAGTGTGGGCGAAACTTTTGGTGCACCTTTGACGTGCGCCCACCATCTTGTTTTGGCCAAATGTCTGGGCTTCTGGGCCGCCTGACGAGCTTGTCAGTGGCAAACACACTATACACATGTCGGGCCACCCAAAAAGGATACACAGCAACACCCAACCAGTATGCCAAATGTGCAACAAGGCAAATAGTCAAGGCAAACAAATTATGAAAAAAGCAACTAAGAAATGAGTGGGCCAAAAAAAAAGTGAAAATACAGAAATATGCAGATGTGAACGTTAATGTGGCAAAAGCTTTGCAGGCACAAAAAAAAAATTCAAAATCTCTTCTAGTTTTTTTTTTTTGTAAACTTTCTCTGCTGCAAAATGTTGCAATGAAGGTCACTTGGGGACGGAGAGTGTGCCACATGAGGCAGTGACGTCATCGCTCTGCTGCTAATGCAAATGGCCGCCGGCAGCCGGAAATCTTAAAAGTGAGGCAGCGATGTCAAAGGACTTTTGCATCTGTGTGCCTCCATATGTGTGCCTTGCAATGCTAATGCAATTTGCCACGTTAGCAGTCGAAAAATGGCAAAAAGGTGTTCAAGGGTGTCGGCAAAGGAAGTCTTCCGTAATTGCCAAATGCTTTAAGATATCTGCAGCATGTAGTGAGTCCTTAAATCCTCAACAAAAGCAGGAGGCGTGGGTGACGGGACATGGCTCGTGCTGATTAGCAAAAGCCCTGCGCTCGGTTTTAGCGTCAATCTTCATTAAAGCCTGGCCCGCAGCGATTTCATTTTCATTGCAGCTGCTTTGTCATTTTCTGAATTCTTGTTCTATTTTTGTACATTTTTGTCCTGCAGGGGTAACTGTGTTTCTGTTTGCCCATTTTGGAACGGGTCCAAGAAATGTTTATGATTTCTCCCAACAACTCAACAACCCAACAATTACCGTCTCGACTTGGCGCATCTTTTTCATTTCGGCAAGGATTGTGCTTAGTTGTTTCGGGAAAATTAGCATCTTTCTTGCAAGTTGTCAGCTCAGATCTGCTGCTTTGTTTAATTTTAGTGATCCGTCTAGTCGCGGAACATCGCTTGAATTTCAGTTACAAATTACACATTCCGTTCCTCGTTGAGCACTTTCTTTCGGCTGATAAGAAAGACTTTCACATCCATATGCATATATTTTCACACACTTTGAGCCAACTGCTCTTTGGGGGCGACACGCTTTTAATGCATTTCCTGCACAAGCCAGCCCTCGCAAATGTCCTGGGAAAGCAATCTCACTAAAGGCGGTATGGCTGACACACACAGACAGACACACACACACACGTACAGCTACAACCACAGCCATGCACACGGACGCTCTCACCATATCCTTTTGAGAGCGTGCCAGGCAACGAGCTCATTTCGTGTCACAGATTTTTGTTTATTTACCGGTTTAAACAGCGCTCCGTCTTCTTTTCGTGTTTGTCGCTGGGGGCAAGCTTAAAGGAATTCTCCGAGCACGTGAGGCATAATGTTGCAACCAGGTGTGCTCCGTACTTTAATACAGCCACTGACGTATGCAAATACAGCATCCATAATCATGCATCACATGCCATGGGAGTCGGGCAAGGAGATCTGCGAGTCAATTTCTTTGCTGGCAGAGAAAAATGGCTGATACTTTGGTGGCAAATTGAAATGCTAAAGGATTGTTACGATACTTTATTTATAGATTTACAAGATTCCAATTTATTTCCCTCCGCACTTATCCTTGCCACAATTTACTTCATCTTGTTTGCCCTTTAGTCTCCATAATTTGACTTTAATTAATTTCTCACAAAAGCACAAACTTCTCGCACAAATTCCAGAAAATTGTTTCTGCCCTGATGCTGCGGTTAGTAGTTTAAACAATTGGCCAAGTTCACTTGGACTTGGCCGGCTGCTTTTCTCAAAACTTTCCATTGTTAATCAAATTGACTCCCATGGAAAGTTTTTTGTGCAAATTAACATTCCCATAACAAATTAGGAGCCAGCCGTTTCTCCATAGCCTCAGGTTGTTTCCATCTTTAGTTTATTTTCATGAACTAATTAATGTCCTGGCCAGAGACTTGCCGGCGAAGTATGTGGCAATGAATGCTGGTGTGGCTAACGGAAAAGGATTTCATTTTTAAAAGAACATCAAAGTAAATCTCGTCCTTCTGTGTCAAAGGAACACCATAAAAGGTACACAGCGTCAGTTGTGGAGAGGATTTGTCTTGCATATAGAAAAATACGCATAAAACTAATAAAGGACTATATATTTCTGTTATTAGTATTCCTCAACACAAAGATTACTAACTTTTACGAATTTTCTAATACCGTTTTGGTCAATAAACGCTTGCATATCCTTTCCAACTACACCTCACTATTTAAAGCCTTGAGACCCTCAATTCCGGATTGGGCCAGGGCTGTGGGGGTTGGTTGGGCCGGGCCGACTCGGTCGGTCTGTCAAAGTCGTGGCAATCGGCTGGGCGAAGGACATGGCAAGAACAAGGTGCTGTGGCTGCTGCCATTGACGTAAACACAGCAGGAGCTGCATTATTTTGTAAGCGAGCAGGTTTAAGGACATGTAAACACATGTAACACGACACATCCAGCCGAGCACCGGGAGATGGACGAAGATGAAGAAAAATAAAACGCAAACTACCAAAAATAAATTTATGTATCATACATAATACGTACTTGGGTGTTTTTTCCAGCGAGTCCTGTGTGATGATTGTGAGAGTCAAGTTGCATCTGGGTTGGCCATAAAGCCAACTATAATTGCGTAGCAACGCTTACAGTATCACATGCACTCTTGTATGTAAGAAGCAATTTGTGTCTGGCCTTTGCATAAAGTGGGCAAAATAAAGAAACAGGTTAACAAAAACACAAGCCCCACTTGCAGAGCGTCGGCCGCAAGCTGTGAAGTATGTATTGCACATAAATAATTAAATAATACCACAAGCCTGTTGATGGGTGTCTGAGGCTGCTGCGGTGGAGAGGTCCAGTTTGCTCGTAATGTACAAACAAGTGGCCGAGAATTAGTTTATTGCCTTGCTAAGGTCGGAAAAACTGCAGAGCAATTTAAAATTCATAAGCGGCTTGGCTTATTTTGTGAAACAGTAAATTATTTAAAGCGGACAAGCATATTATGAAATTTAATCCTTATTGATCTGATAAGACTTGCAAATATATACTGCTATTTTAAGCTATTTAAACAAGCCATGCTTAGAGCTTGACGTCAACATAAATATATGAAGTATGACCCATTTATCAGTCACTTATCGCTGGGTCATCCATCCTGCCACCCACAGTCTGCTCCACCCCCAGTCTGCTCCGTAACTAACGTGCAACACGAACTGAGCGAGCATTCGGGTGCGTGGGTGTGTTTTGTATGCCAATTCAGACACGTCATCGATACTAATTCAATAAACAATGCAAAACGTTTGCCATTGTTAGACTGCCAATGGGGCAATGGCTGTTGCTGTATGTTTTCCTGAGCAAACAGAAAAAAAATGGAAATTACGTTAAAATGCAAACATCTCTACAAATCAGCATATTCTCGTATATTTGAAGATGTTGTTGGCGGAGCTTCTAGGGGATAACATTCGATTTTCGATTTGAATTTATCATCTTTGTTGTGGCTTTAGTGGCTTTAGCATAAATCGCGTCGAGACCTTGTTTTTTGCATGTGACAAATGCAAATTCCGAAAAGGTATGCTACAGTTTATTGAAAAGCTGATTATGCTGCTCACCGAAGCACAAAAAGAGTTACACCTACACCGACTCAGACAAATCAGGTTTGTGGGTTTCCTTTTTTTTTTTTTTTTTAGAATATTTTGTTGTTTATTTTGCTAATGGAAGACAAACGTTATCGGTATCAAGCACCAACCAACTGACGCCGGAAGGCATTGCAAACTAAATACAAATAAACTGTATTAGTTTAACGTTTTGTTATCCCCAAATTCAATTTGCATGTTATGTACGATGTTGGAAAAGGAATTGAATTTTTCTTCTTTATTGTTAGCCTAAAGGTCTCGTCAAACTCATCGTTGCTTGCACAGTTAATCCACAGACATCATCCCGAGGAACTATTAAAGTTGGCAAAAAATGTTGGCCAAATATTTGATTCGGACACTGACGTTGTTGGCTCACCAAATGTCACCGTTGTGGGGCTCTACGAATGTCCTTGGAGACAAATTGCAAAGCAAATAGTCTTTTTGCATAAATTTAATCGAACATGGAAAATATATTTAGAGCCTTTAATAGTGTTCAGTGCTTCGTTGTCTTGCTAATGAGAAAACCCTTTGGAAATCAATTCCTATTAATGTCCAAAATGTTGAGCAAATATTGAATCAAGAGCTAAATGGTATACGCTATGGTAAATGATTTACACCTGACTTATTCCAGGACTTCAATGTATGGCATTAAGTTTGCGTTGACCAACTCGCACGCCCAACGATGGCCCCTATACTTGTGTTTTCTACTGGAGTTTCCTTTTACAGATAATCAGCTAATTGAAAGAAAACCATTTTCCTCGTTCAAATTGGTCCTAATTATATGGAAGACGTTGCCAGGAACCTGCTGATGGGCGTTGGTTGCAAAAGACAATGCTTGATTGCAACAATATTGGTGGTTTAATTAGTCAGGCTTGTAGCAAGCCTATAATTATCACTTCATTTGGCAGCAAAATAAATGTCATTGGCATTTAATGGAAGCTTCCTTCTGATTTGATTGAATGACAGCCATTTTAGTTTTTGCAAGAACTTTAAAGACATAAAACTGAGGACCTAAATCTGTATACTGCAATCCGTTTTCGCCATTTTTTTGGGGCATGGAGCCAACATCAAAGAGCACGCGGCTTATTCCTTATACGCAGATTTTTACGGGTTTTTCAGCCGTTGAGTTTTTTCCGTGCGTGAAGAGCGTCAAATACACACATCGCCTGAAAGATGGCCACAGAGGCCCAGGGCTAAGAGTTCGGGTTTGTTTTTTCACCGTATACGCAAATATTTTCTTGATTTTTCTGCCGTTTTTGCTTGGTAAGCTTGATTCACGTCTATTTTCCAACTCGTTGAGGTCGAAAGTCGTCATCATTAGCCCTAGAAGGGAATAGGAGAAGGTAAGGGTACCGCCGACGCGTGTTTCTGTAATTAGTGGGAATGTGCGAATGGTGGAAATCTTAATGCCAAAATTTCTTACTCCACCGCAGGAAACAACCAGAAAAAACTGGCGACGGGCACTTTAATTTTGCGGCGAGAGACGTCGAGAATTTCCTTCGTTTTTTAATTAAAACATAATCTATTTATTTGGCGGCTGGCAGAAAAGTTAAAGAAACAATTTCGTTTAATTAGGCTCTGGCGAAAGTACGAATTTGGCCAACCTTGAAATGGGGTTGTGCTCCCATTTTGGGCGAAGTTTAATTGCAAAATGCAATCAAATTAGTCGGCAACCGTGTTTTATGATGTTATTACAACTGTTTTCGCCAATTAAAACTAATCCAGATAAAAGGAGAGCCATAAAGTAATGTAATGTGGTGGGATGGGAGTGCTAGCAGGGGAAGGTTTCCATTTTTAACATACTTTAAGCTTAAAACTCTGGCACGACTGTCAGCCACGTAACTAGGCTCATATTTACCCATCCTCGGTCTGAGCACATATCATGTGTTGTTATATATCCCCTGGGAAAATATAAAACTAAAATAATAAATGACGCGAACGTGACTCAACATCAGCAGCGTCTGTCAAATTTTTTTAAGAAAAAAAAAAATGAATTCTTAGGCAAATGGTGGTGGAGTTTAAAGCGTTTGCGTTGTATTCACAGTGATTTCCATAGTCAACAGTTGTGGGGCCATTGTTCAATGCTTAGACAGTTTGAGAGCCACTGTTGCAAGGAAGCAAATGTAGGATTCATGTAATATGTTTTGTATCTTGGCCAATAATCCTCCGGTTCTTGAGCGGAATACCCTATATGACTCAAGATTCATACCGCTGCAAATATGGCCACTTGCAAGGGGTATAGTTTGGCGAAAAATAATCAAAATCATTATCGGACTACATTAAACGTGGTCGAAGATACATGTATTTTATTGCACAGTTTTATTTACAACTTATTATTTTCTTAATATCTACATTTATTGATTAAATATTATATAACTAAACCCCTTAAGTTCTCTCATTACTCTTGAATATAATAAAAAGAAAATAGAGATTGAAAAATTAAATGAATTTAGTCTTTTAAAAGGTCATCCGTTTGAATAAAAACTTTTAGTTATCCTAGGTATTTAGTATCTAAAAAACTAACTAAATTTAGTTCAACGATTTTCTTTCTTACCTTTGAACCGTTTTTTATTTTTTTCCCAACTTCTTTTTCCTTCGAAACCCAAGTGACTTATTTGAAACTTTGGTCAACTTACTAGACGCGGCAAGTTGGCAAAATTCTCTTTCAGGATTGATGTAGGAATGGTAAAGTTTTCTATTCATCTAAACTGATTGGTTACTCTACAGGATACAGGATGCAGGATGCAGGACCTTGGCATCGATTGATTTCTGAGCAGATGATGTGCAGCACACAAACTACGAGCCGAGTAAAGCCGACGTGGAGGAAGCGATATGTGTCCATAAATCCATAAAGTGGATACTCTTTCGGGGATTTAGGAGGACTCGCTGGCCCCGTAGAGAAGATTGTCCAGTTTTAATTTGTTGATCTTATCGCCGCGTGCTCCGTGTCCCGGTCGTCCCCAGAATGTTTCAAAGGTATCGAAGTGCTGGTTGCACAAATCCCTGTCCAGCTGCTTGGAAACGGAAACGGAGCGCCGCTTCTGGGACATTTGGACATTCAAATCGTGCAGATATCGCATGTCGGCGGCCGTTTGGATCCTGTACGTGGAAGTCGTTGAAGGTAATGATGTTTGTTTGTTTGTTGGTTCGTTGGTGGCCGGCAATGTTTGTTATTTTTTCATTTATGCATTTTTTCGATTGGGTTTTTTGTTAGCAATGTTTTTTTTTCGGTTCAGTTCAGTTCGTTTTGCACGGGGATACATAGAAGATTGGTATTATGATTTTGATTTTTTTTCAGTTTTAGTTTTTTTTGTTTTTGGTGAGATTGGTATTGATATTGGTTTGGTTTTGGTTTGCTCTTTTGGTTGCTATACTTTCACTTGTATTACAATGGATATTTTCTTGCTGAATGAGCCGAGAAGAAGTGGGGGTAGAGAAACAATTAACAAGGCAAAACGATAGGCACAAATCATGGGACTGGGGAAATGGAAAGCGGATTGGTTTTCTTAACTTTTCTTATGGCGCAGAGCAAGCAAATGAGAAACGGACTAGGTGGACTGGTGGTGGTGAGGATTACAGGACAGGGAAGGGGACATTGGTAATTTGCAAATAAATGAAAGATTGGAATGGTTTGAGAGTCTAAGCCTGGCGAATGTGCAGAGTGAGCCGCTTGAGGCAGCAGCCCGTGGAGACGGCCGTGGGGCAATCGCAACTGCAACACTGCAGCTTGCAGTTTAAATTCTTGGGCAGCCGCTTCATGTGGCTGATGTTCTTGATGATGCTGTTGATGCACTTGATTTTGGCCTGCTGGCAGTTCTTTTGCTTGTGCTTGGATGCGTACCTATCGTGCGAGGGCGTCCTCTTGGTCACATCCGTGCTGGAGAGGCTGATGGGTCGGTGCATGCCGCGCCTTCGGGCCAGCAGCGGCACCAGCTCCACGCCGCCGCCCTCGCCTCCCGGTCCGCCTCCGTTTCCGGCCGTACTGACATCCGGTGTGGCCGTACTGGTGCTGCCAGGGCAGTGTCCGCGGCCCATTCGCGGACAGATCTTGATGGGCTTGCAGTCCTGCGGCTTAAGGTGGTGCAGGATCTTGGGTGGGGCAGGCGGTGGCGGACACTTCTTTCCGGGCGGTATTGGAGGTGGTGGTCCCTTCATCGGGCTGCCATTCATGGCGGGGCAGTTGCAGGTGCACATGTCGCAGCACCTCTGTGGCTTTGGAGGCTTGCAGGGACGCGATTTTCGGAAGGTGTTCTTCTCCGCCGGAGTCACTGGATTGTCTTGGTCCAGCTCCTTCAGCATTTCCTTATTTGTCCATCCCTATGATGATTAAACATGTATATTATAAAAAAAGATAATAAAAACTAAGTGGTACCTACCAGTGATTTCATAAATGTATTGCCAACTTCCTTGGGACTTCGCCAGGGCTTGCCGCCAGGACCTGCCTTGCCCCATGGCTCCTTGCATGGCTGAAAGGAGAAAAAAGGATATCAAGGATTAGTAAGGTCACGCTCCTGGGGCGTAATAAATGCCGCTCACCGCCTTTTCCAGCTTGGCCTGTAGCCGCTTTTTCTGCGTGGCCAGCTTCTCCTGGAGCGGACAGCTCCTCTGCTTGCTTTCGCTGACCACGATCTTGTCCAGAAGCGGCTTACCCTTGCACGGGGGCGAAGGCTTGTAGCGCAGCTCGATGTCCACATGCCCTTTATTGCGAAACGACATTGAGGGGTGCTCTTTCAGCTGGATGTGGAGGCTCTCACCATTGGCGTTCTTGGCCAGGCCCACGCCCACCCCGGCACCGGGCTTGTGAGGGATCTCTCGCTCGCAAATCGTCACTGTGCTGCTCCTGGGGCCGCTCTCCTGCAGGTGGTGCACAGAGTGGGCGTGCGGCAGGCGTCCGCCCGGCGGCTGGGGCGGGGCATGGTGGTGGTGGTGGTGATAAGCGGCTAGCGGATTGTTGTGGCATTTATTCTTCATCGAGAAGAAGTCGTTGTAGCGGCATGGCTGCAGGGAATTGATCCGGTGGGCGGTGGTCTAAACGTTGCCAAATATTATTTAAAGATTCTTTGATTTCGGGTTTCTCAGAGATTTCTCACCACAGTGGGTGTGGAGTGAAGGCCAACGGCTGTGATGTCCTTGCGGCGCACCTCTACGTTGGGTGCTCCACCCCCGGGTCGACCCCAAGGACAATGCTGTACAAACAGGTCGTAATACTAAAAGTGAAAAGTGAATCGAAAAGTGCCAATTAAAAAGTATAAATTATTTCGTTTCCCAAAAGGAAATTTTGAAATATTTATAACAAAAGTAAACAAATTAGGGAAGCCCTACAGAGGACTAACTTCTTTAACCCGAATTAAAGGTAATAAATTCCGGAGTCTATCTTGTCGCGTTTATAGTCAGTGCTGCCGCAGCATGATTACAAAACCGAGTTATGCCTTATCGATTTCGTGGCAGCCTATTTATTGGTCCCAGACACAACGCACCCTAGTGCCCCAACCCCGGACTTCTTAAACCCTTCGCACCGTGTCACTCGCGGAGCGTGCCGCTGTTTGTTTACGGAAATTGGCAAATTCCCTAGACTCCTTACCCCGCACTTCCAGCCTGGGAACTTTGTTTGTAGGTTGTTGTTATAGTTGCAGCTAGCCGCGATTTGCATTTCACTCATTTTTTTCACCCACATTTCGGTTGGCTGTGATATAGGCAAATAATCAGCCAGGGCTCAAGTCACGCAAGGACTCGTTGGAGTGCTTAACTTGCTTTTAGTTGGGCACCTCTTTTTCGCTGCCTGGAGAGGTGATTTGATTACTAGAGTCTGAATTGTCAAAGGGTTTGTTGAACCAAATCCAAGGAAACTGAACTGATGTATTACATGTTGCTTGGGAAAGGTCTTTGAACTGGGCACAAAGTTTTCGCCATCGCGTGGGTGAAGGTTCGAGACATTTTTTGATTGCCATAGGTTCGTTCTGGAAGTTTATCTTTGTGGTTTTTGTTTAAGAACATCTAAGGGGTCTTTTTGTTTGTTTGTTAGTGACTTAAGAGTCTTGCATAAGTAAATCATACATTTTTCTAATAGATTCTCAATTAAAATTAAAAGATTATTCTCAGAATTACGAATTAAAAAAAAATACTCATACGCACTGTTGAAAACCGTTCGATTCTTTTAGAGGATATTCAATAATTAAAATTTTATATATTAATTTTTTAAAAATATTGAAAATAAACGCCATATTTTAAACCTAAAAGCAAATGAAGAATATCACGTATTCGCACTGTTGCCACAAACTCAAGCAAAAAACTTGGGGATAAATTATAATAACACCACCAACCAATAAGATTGCCACCAACCTCTTGTTTATCCTTCTCCTTGCGAGCACACTCCTCTGCCTTGCGTCGCCGCCACATCCGAAGACTTTCTTCGGCGTTCTTCCGCTCGACGAGACGCTTCTTCTCGTCGCACCACATCAGCGGATGTTGGATGTGGTCATGGCAAAAGTTGCCGCCCATGCCCATCTCATCGCTGGTCGTCATTGTGTCCTGCTGTTATTTTCTCACTAGATATCGGTATCCTTTGGCAGATTCCGGCTGCTGGTGGATGGGAGAACGGAAGTAGCGCTGCGTTCAGCAAACGCCGCGTTACTGAAACAGTCTCGTGCTTGCCCCAAACCGTTTAACCGCCGATTTGGCGGCACTGATCCGTGCCAGGCACTGCTGGGCCACCGAAGATGGGCCGACTTTTGGGCCAAACCACTTTGGTTGTCTAGGCAGCGCGCCGTAGGCTAACTATTTATAGCCTAGGTTAAGGCGCACTTGGGTTTGGGTTGGGGCACCGACTCCGGACTCCGGACGTAGCACGTGAGCGTCGGGCGTCTGTCCTTGAAGTTGTTCTTGGGTTTGTCGAGTTAAGCCAGTCTGTGTGTCTATTGGGCGTAAGGCAGGGCCGGGATGGCAATCCGGCTGCGTAATCGCCGCTAATTTCATTTCGGCCATTTAAATATTTTGCCAGTTAGGCACGCTTCAACTTGGCCCTGCTCCGGTGTTTGCCAGCTCGCGGCTTCCTTGCGCTTGTTTGCCTGGCTAACGAGGCTTGGACATAAAATATATTTACATTATATTGCGCGGAAAATTGTGCCACGGCTGCCTTAACTTAACCCGATTCGTGCCGTTTTGTCCTAATAACACAGAAACTTTTGCAGCCATCAAATCGATGATGGCCGGAGGAGAGGTGGCCACTTGAGCTAAGTTAAATCTGCTGGAGGATTGCGTGCCATTAAATCCGAAACTTGTTGATGTTTTAAACTGGAATTCTCTCACGAGTTCAACAAGGGCTTGCATTGCCCATACGCCCCATGTGCCACTCGCTTCTGGCAGCCACACACTCACTCAAATATATTTGTTTGCCCCAATTTCGATATCAGCCATGCCCATCGCAACATACAGCACTTTGGCTATGTCCAAAACTATTTCACTGGGTCGTCCCTGTTGTCCTTGTTGTTTCTGATTCGACTTTTTGGCCAATATGTTGCCTTAGGGCCATGACATGTGTGTAATGCCACTTTGATAGCCCGATATCTCGGCATTAAAAATCCAAAACTGAAGCTTTAAGCATTCACATCTTGTTTTACAAAATCGAATTTTTATTCATTTCTTCAAGTGTACAAATATCGTAATTACATTTATCAATATCAACATCATTATCATAACTATTCATCCCTTTTTTTTATAACTTGTGGGTCAATCATCTCCAGCACCATTTTAAATTGATGTCTAGTCAGGATTGGTAACTTTCGGTCTTTTCTTTATAGTTGAATTGCCTTTTCCTCAGTGTAGAGCAGGCTGTATAGGAGCCCTTTAGTTTGTTATTATTATCAAAAATTTACACCAACAAAAAAATAAAAAAACTGTGTTTCTGACTGACTTATTTGAGGTTGTCTTTATAAATAAAAATAAAAGCTTAATTTTTAATCGCCGAAATGATTTTGATCGCAAACGATTGAGCGATCTTTGCGTTAAAAGTTTGATTTAAAATTAAGACTGGGCAGCAGTAGAATATACATATTATAATTGCATTTCATGCGCGAATGGCTCAAACTGTTCTTATTGAATCCAACTATATTACAGATTTAGAACTTTAAATTAATTATTTGTGCTGTCGGAAGGGATTTTGAAAGAGTGCAAACAATGACCATTGAACCATTTAGGCATGAAATACTCTAATCAATATTTAAAATAAAATAAACCATGTATATTTTTATTATTTTCTGTTTTATAAATATCGTTTACACACTGGGTTGCTTTGTTGCATTGACTATAAACCTTTTTTTATAGTATTCGTCCTCATTCTTAGTTTGTTTAAAGTTGCTCAGGCTTGCAACTTTAAACATTTTCGTTTTGGCATTGACCACTTTCATGAAATATTTGTACAATTTTCTTCTGTTTAATTATTGTTGTCTGCTATCGCATGCTTATGTATTTTTGTTTATTTTTATTTATATTTTTTTTTTTTGCTATATATAAATAAAGTTTCCCAAAACATTTCATATAAAATTTGGTTAAAATTCATTGAACATCTCGTATTTATGTACAGCGTAGGTTGCCGTTTTAGCATGTTGATTGGTTTTGTTTTTATGCAATTATTTACAGTGTCAACAACAAATGCCTTAAAACTAAATAATAAATCGTGTTTACAATTTTACGTTTTACGTTACGCTCGCTTGCTGACAAAACTTAACCGAAACATCAAGTGTGGCCTACATAATATTGTTAATATTATTTTTATTATTGCATTAGGTGTATTATTGTTTTTATGTGTTAGGGTGTGTGTGTTAGGCCTGGACTATGGTCTATTTCATGCGGTTGATGACTAAATCCGCAACGACCTGCAGGCCCTTCTGGTAGGGCGACTCCGTCAGCTCCTGGGCCAGCCGTATCGCCTCGTTGCAGTGCTTCTTGGCCAGGAAACGGGTCTGCTCCAGGCCATGCGACTTGTGCACCAGCTCAAAGGCGCGCTCCACATCGCCGGGCTCGCTGAAGCGCCGCATGACCATCGGATTCAGCTCGGGGTACTGAAAAAGGCGGAAAAGGCTAAGTAAAAAACATCTCAATTATGCAAGGCATTTAAGTGGGTGGGTCTAGTGGTTGGTTCCACTTGTATCGCCAACAACCCATCTCCCCAGCACTGGCACTGGGTTTACCTCCCTGCTTTGAACGCACTGCACGCGTGCGCCATTCGCGGACTGCATTGCAAATGGAAATTGCTTCGCCGGCAGGCGCTAAGCGCTGTCTGGCAATTGAGTTACAAACGCATCTGTCCAGATAACCACCACCCACCCATCCATCTATCCATTCCGCCCATGATATCATCACCTCAACCGACGCCACCATGAATATACAACACGTTGCTGCGTAGTCAGATAGTCGCTTTGGATGCAAAATTTAAAACACATCTTGGCAAATGGCCATTTCTTACTGAATCTTTAATGCACAGAAAAAAAAGTAGTATCCCCCTAGATTAATTAGTTTCAAAGCTAATAAGGAAATACTCAAGATAGTCCCCAAGTATACAGCCTCTCACTTACCTTTTCGCAAGCAAAAAGAACCGGGGCTGTAGCCAGTCCAAGTTTCAGATCCGCCGCCGTTGGCTTGCCCATCTGCTCGGTGGATGAGACAAAGTCCAGCATGTCGTCGACCAGTTGAAAGGCCAGGCCAATGTTGCGTCCGTACTGGAAGGCCAGCTCGGCCACGTTGTCATCGGCCTGGGCAATCACGGCAGTCTGTAGGGGTTCAAAAACCAAAGGGGGTTTAAAGTCAACTGGGATTGGGAACAATGGCACGGGCATGCGTGCAAACTAATTGCCGAATTAAGCGCTTAACTTTGCTAAATGCGTAATGCCAAGAGGCAAATGCTAACTGCCAAGTGCAGCTTTTGGCTTGCATGCCGATAACGAGTACTTACCGCCTTCAGTGCGTTGGCAATCAGCGACGCGGTCTTCCTGTATGTCTTGGTCAGGTAATGAGCGAAGCGTTCGTTCTCCGTTTCCCTTGAGCCGAGCTGCATAAATTCGCCTTGGACCAAATCGGTCAAGATCTGCAAGAGAGATACAACATTTAGGCAAGACAATTAGCAATTGCAGACACAATGCGTCATAAAAGTGTCACCGTAAGCTTGGCTTATGGTTATTGCATCCTGTTCGAATCGATTGTTCTGCAACCTGAATTTCCCACTCGAAGGTGAATGAATGGATTACGCAACTCACGGATGACACTTTGTTTACCTGGCTATGCTGGCCGACCAGCCCCACCCCTAGATCCACCTACTGCCCCTTCTACGACAATCCAATATCCATATAAGCCGATTTCATATGGCCCCTCTGGGGTGTGCGTAACTTCCGCATGGCTGAAACTTCAAATGCAAATGGCAAATACAATTGTGCCAAATTGATTTAGCAAATAAGATTTCATTCAGAGCTCAATGAGAAGTCGGATACATGATGCTACCCGAATTATTTTGGCTATTGGCCCGTTTGTTTGCTCCCGAAATTGTTTGGCACGCCCTTCGCCAGCGACTCGCTTTCGATAGGCATTTTCATTCATTGGCCAAAGAAACTCGCAGACACTTGTCAAAATCATTGGCAAACAATCCGCTGCCTCTGTGGGATCTAATCCCAAGGAGCTCAAGGTGAGGCGGGCCATAACCTGCGGATAGTTTTTGGCCAAACAGCGTGGCAAAATTCTAAAAGCCCCTCTGGACTTTCAATGTTAATTAACACGAGTGGCTCGCAGCACAAGCGAGTGCCTAATTTTTAACAAGTTGGACAACAAATGCATTTGGAGCCACAAAAATTAACACAATGTCTCTTTTTGGCAGTCGGATAGAGCCAGGGGCTTGGCCGCATTTTTTCCTTTGGCCACAAAG
Organism: Drosophila varians; assembly: GCA_018150405.1. NCBI lineage: Eukaryota > Metazoa > Arthropoda > Insecta > Diptera > Drosophilidae > Drosophila > Drosophila varians. The sequence continues at coordinate 14,681,926 of JAECWK010000015.1, read as the reverse complement.
TGTCAGTGCATTTTGTGAGCATTGTGGATTGACAAAGAAAAATGGTTAGCCTCCCAGCCAAATTTCTGAGGCACGTACGCGGGTATTTTCATTTGAAAGAAAAAACAGCTTCCGCCAAGGGGAATAGCTCTTGCCCCAAGAAGAATGTATTTTTGTTTACTTGCGTGTCCTTATAGAAATAATACGAATAGTTTAGTATAATTACCAAAAGCCCACTTCAACTATTTAAGATTATATCAATTTCCTATTGCGTGGGCCTTTCCAAACAATTCTTAACGGCCTGGTTTAACCCAAAAAAAACATTCAGATAATCATAAATTCACTTGATTGAAAGGCAGACGTCCAATCTGCTCATTTTTCTAATGCCATCAACGTCTGAAAAGCCGTTGAAATTATTCAAACACGTGTATGGCATATTAAATACAAAAATTTTGACAAACCTAAGGCGGCGACTGTAGATTGTCGGAGATGAAAGAAACAGACTGCCACTATAAAAAGGCTAAAATGTTTCGGAAAAATACAATAGATTCTAGTTTGGATGGATTAAAACATGATTTAATTAGCATAAAAACTTTTTCAAAATTCAAAAACACTTTCCAAATGCAACATGCTACATTTTATGTTTATAATTTGTCAATATCGTGTAACTTTACACATAGTTTATTATGTTTGGAAATTAATTTCTAGAGAAAAGCTTAGCTTTGTAGTATTTTACATAGTTTTCACATATTTAAATAAAAGATAGATGGGAACTAGTTAGGCTGCGCTGGCTTTAGAACTAGTTTCAAAGCGTAAAAGTTAATCTGCGTCTCCGTGACCTCACGATCGCGAAGAAAGTTTCGACTTGATGGGGTCAACATGTTAGAGATATGCTAATGAGCCTGATTATGGGACAGATCCACAAGCCTGATGCGGCTCAGATCAACGTTAACATAAGCAAATGATATAAACAAATAGGGGGAGATAAGTGTCTAGGCCGCACCTTGGATCCATCTTAGAGCCAATCCTCTTCAGGTGTTACGCATGTTTCGCGAATTGAGAAAACCCATCGAGACAGAGAATGTGTAACCAAAAAACGTAGGCAAGTTTATTGTGTTTGCCTTGGCTATTAACTCGGTTCGCTCGATTGTGTAAATATGCAGAGAGGTCCGGTGGAGAGATGCGGCCAAAGATGATACGGAGCCACCTCAGTTTCCAAGCCAACAGATCTAGTTTCACTCTCGCGCGGCCGAAAGTGAAATTGGCAGGTGTGACTAATTTTGAATTTATAGAAACTACGTGATGCATGGCCAGGCTATGAAATATATCTGCGGAATTTCCATTCAAATCAGCAACGCCAGTTCCAGTTGGAGTTGCAGTTGCAAGGCCAAGGATGCACAGAAAGAACAACAATAAAAAAAAAAAGTGGCATCGAAACATTAAAAGTGAATGCCGGCTCAAAGTTGCACGAACTCTGGCGAAGGGCGAACCTTGGGCAACTCCCAGGGACGCAGGAAGTAGCTGGCCGAATGATTTGTACCACCATTAAATTCACGACTGGTTTTTCAGTCCCACAAACAGACCCATCCGGGCAACTTTCATAATTTTAAGGAAATCGCTTACAAGACGGCTTTCTGTCCCATTTATTTGCCGAACGATTGTGCGAAATTTGACACTTATTCTGATTACGAACTTAAATAGGTACAGGCATATCCGATTCTTGTTGTCAGAGTTTTGAATCCGGGATTTTTGGCAAATGATTGATTCTCGGTAGTAGCTGAGCAAATGGCTTTTATTTTTTGTTTGCCTTGACAATTAACTGGGAGCATACAGTGTGCGAGGTACTTGGACTCTCAACTAACAAACTAAACTCCATGCCTGTCTACGGTTCTGCTTACTGTTTTTTGTGCGGTTGGGTTTTTTGGTTTAAACACTAATATAACCTTATTGTAAGGGACTCAGAATCAATATGCAAGCATTAGTCATATCCTTTTAAAAACTTTTCCTTACCTGACTCAGCACGATCGTCACATCATCGCTGCGCAGACGGGCTATCATAATCGAGGCCACCGATAAGATATAATCACCGGCCATTGTGACCTGTAAATGCGATGAGATTGGTTTTAAAATCAAGCCACTATAATACAATGAAGTACAGTTTTAAATGTTGCAACAGTGAACCGCCAAAGGCTATTCGGCCATCGGAAAAAAACATCTTCAGCTACATGACTAAGACGAGCGGTGTTTCAATCAAAGACAAGAAAACTATAATTCGCTTGAAGCGCTTTGACGCTTTTACAACATTGAATTAATTTATGCATTTCGATTTAGAGAGATGTCGAAAGGGAAACTGCAGCTCATTCATGCAAAGATCGGATCGAGGTGTGTGGGATTGTCCGACTTGACTATTATTAAATTTAATGAAGAGGCAACTGATTTTTTGAGGCCTTTCAAATGATGCAAGAGCCGGAGATGTTGACAAAGTCAATAAACACTTCAAATCGAAATACGCAACAAATTGATGTCAAAGTCAGACTTGGTTAGCTGCAGTTGTTTGATTGCCCGTTTGGCTTGGTCTGTTTGCCTTTTGCAAATACCACTGGCACCCATGTCTGGCATGATCGCAGATCCTTACCTTTTTATGATTCCATAGAGCGTTCACGCTGGGCTTGCCGCGTCGGAAGTCCGACTGGTCGATGACATCGTCGTGCACTAAGCTGGCCGAGTGTACCATCTCCGAGAAGAGGGCGATCTGTCGTTGTTTGTGTACTAATTGGCTGTCAAGGCGATTGGCAAAATAATGAAATGATCGTTGAGAAAAACTATATGTAAATCTATGCCGGTGTATGTTGGTTTAATTTCGCAAAGCTATGCTAACCATTTACACTCTGCTACCCGACTACCAGACAAGTTAGGACCTAATACTCACTGTGACTCTTTGTTGAGGTGATAGTTTATCGCCTTGGCCATCAGCATGGTAACCATGGGTCGCAGTGCCTTGCCCTGGCCATCAAAGTAATAGCTGGCAATGGTGTCCAACTCTGGCTGGGATGTCCCCGATTGCAGCATCTGGGAAAAATTACTCATTTCGTTACTAGTTTGTTTTGGTCAAGCTTTAGCCTAAATTAGCAAATATTTGTGTTCTGGACCCGAGCTAAAAAATCCCCATTTGGAATCGAGGAAAAAACCCTCTAATCAATGACGTCTAACTGAACGGAACTTCTGGTAGATATTTTGATCGATTTGTGGTTTGAGATCATTTGTTTACGGATTGTTAGCCATAAAAAAAAATAAACATTTTATGGGACATAATTCTGTTTTATTACAAATCTACAAACTAAGAAGAAGGTCTAAAAAGTAATATCAATAAACATTTCAAACTGATTGAAAATATTTGCAGTTAATTAGTATTTAAATAAGATTTTAACAAGTGTTTTGAGGAAGGAATTACTTAAAGAAAAAAACCTGACCTTGTTTCTTAAACCGACTATTCAGTACTTACATCTCTCACATCATCGTAGAAGTATTTGAGCTCGTCGTCGAGGATGATGTATGGATCGATTTGGATTTCCCGGACGGGGCCAGCCGGCTGTTGTGTGTGCACCGAACTGTGCTGGCGCAGATTCGTCTTGGAGCACTGGGAGTAGCTCAGGTTGTGGCGGCAATTTTGTGGATTCTGCTGCGGGGGAGAACAGAAAAAGACGGCCGATTAGAACGGTTAGCTATTTCGGATAAATGGCCGCAAATGCTGCAATTAATAACAAAGTGTGAATAATGAAGGGGCAAACAAGTCACTTAACAACTTTCAATTGCGGGCCTGCCACGACTAACAAGTTTTGCCTTGCCCGCCAGCGGCTTTTCTGTTTTCGGCCGTTATTTCATATAAATACATATTTCTTTTTTAAGTGCGGCAGTAGCCAAAAATTAATAACTGGAAAATTGCACTGGCACTGGTACTGGTACTGGCTCTGACTCTGGCCTGGAGCTGTGCGACACTAACCGCAGTAAATGGCCAACTAATTGAAGCCGATTGTCGACGCCCTCGCGCGACTCTTGACCTTGTCGCCAAACCTCGATTGTGTAGGCAAATCCTTTTGTTGTGGTTTCGGAAACAATACAACAAGAGAGCGCAACACGCGCCACTAAACTGTAGGGTAGCATGTTGTTGCCACAAAAAGTAGAGGCCTAAAATGCCATAAGCCACAGATCCATAAGCTCCTGGGTCTTTGGCAATTCTTGAAACCATTTCAATCATCCCATTACTATGAATTTGTATTTCTTTGGTTGAATTTTATGTGCAATTATGCAATTCGAATGCAGTGGCGAGCTGGCTTCAGGTGCAGCCTGTCAACTAGTCAGCCAGTGAAGCAGTCAGCCACTCAGGCTGTCAATAAGGCCGCACATGCAAGACCCCGATAACATGTAAATTCGATGTTGCCAACTGACAGCCACCGTTGCTAACTTTTACAATATCAAATATTTGGCTATGACGGAACGAACGGACTGGGCGTGAACGAATTACGCATTTGCGGCGCTGTGTTGACCCACTTGTGCGGATGGGATCCTGCCAAACCATGGCAGTCAATGACCATAGCAACCATTTAACGCCCTTGGCAAACGATCGACAGCCGCATCTTCGACATGATCGTTAAAATCATCGTCTTTGATTGGTCATCCATCGGGCCCACACGTGTGGACCCAAACTGGTTCGATGATGGTCCGTTTTCATTGATGGTCGGTTGGGGGCATCTCAGCATCTCGGCATCTCACAACAGCATCGTAAAGTAACCAAACAAATTGTTGACCATCGCCAGCCATCACCCCGCCGATCCCGCTACCGCTGCCAGTTCATTGAAAAGAGCTTGTAATGACCCAGTTTCATATTTAATATATGTCATAAACATCGGCCGGGACTTGTCTTTTGGATTTTGGCTTTTGGCGTAGAGTAGAAAGCGACTTATTACAAAATCGACGCATCACAATTACAACAGCAGCAGCAGCCGGAAGAAATCCAATTAAATTCGAGTCGTGGAAACTTTCATTTTCAATATGTGCGCCAAATTAAAATTAGTTGATAATATTTGCAAAAGCCAAAAATCCTCAACGAAGCCACGATACAAAAATTACATTTCCATTTCTTTGTGGAACGTGCAGAAATGCATTTAATTGTGGCTATTTTGAGTTGGCCGCATACGTTGAATGACTTTTAAGCGTTTTTAAATGGTTTTTATGGCTAGCCATCCGCTTCACCGGAGTCTTCGGGGCCTTCCGAGGGCCTTTATTATTTATTTTTAACGTCAGCAGGTGCCCACGAAAGCCGAACGAATCTTAAGTGTCTCTAAAACGGATGAACTTATTGCCTTTGGCCATTTAGGCATGGATGCAACATAAACGGATCCTATGGCTTTCATATGCCAGGTCAACGCTCTACATTTAATTCTGGTTTATTGGTGAATATGCTTCGCGAATTAACTTTGCATTTATCAGACTCGTTGCGTGCACAAAACAAAAACAGAAACATCAAAATAAATACATAGGAAGCCAGAGTTTGCCGTTGCACTTGGTTGCTGAAGATGAACCGAGGACTTTGACTCACTTTTTACAATGTGGTTTGGTCTCTTGTGCAATCAAACAATGAACAGTCTAGAAAAGCCAAGTCCGTTCATAAGGAAATCGACTGGTTAAGATATTTAAATGGAAAATGTTTTGAATCATTTGAAAAAGAATCAAATATTCAATGAATTCCTCTTGATTAAGCCGGCGAGGGTTAACCGCAGTTGGCCTGGCTAAATCCAATACTGAAATTTATCCAGTTTAACCTCCTTTCGCAAAGCATCCAATGCCACAAAAGAGGAGCCGCAACAATTGGCAGGCCAACTTTCACATTGATTTTAAAAAAGAAAAAATAATAATGATCACCGCCATCAACAAAGCGGCAAATGATTTTAAACTTTTGACTTGCGGCACCTCTGCCTCCGCCTCTGCCAATTTTCATTTAAATACGCTCCTCTTTTAAAGTGATTAATTTAATTGTGAAACAAATTACGGGGAATGTACGCAGCGATCAAAGAAATTGCAGCATTTAAAATCTGCAAATTGACAAGACAAGTGCAAAAACCCAAACAAATTAAACAAAGCCGAAATTTTCGCCACAGGGCGCTCCCACGACATAATCCCAGCCCACTTCGGCGTTGAAGACCATTGATGGAGCGGCCTCAGCTCAAGTTGCAAGTGAAGATGAAGACAATTAAGCATGAGACGCGGCGCTGAAAGTATTTAAGCATTTCCAAGTGCCAGCATCTCGCATTGATCGGTGTCAGTTTGATTGAAAGCCATTGCAACATTTGCAACATCTTGCAAATGTTATTGATTGTTTTATGACTTAGTTATTGTGTCGGGCCGCATTGTTATGATTTGCTCTTGTTCGCCACGGAATTCACTCAGAGTCGGGGTTTTTTTTTTTAAGGCAATTTGTATGCCGAATAGTGGATATCATAAGCAATATGTGAGTTTTTGTATTGCGCTGAATGGTCCACCACCCGACAATTGCCTTTGCATGTCGCTATTTTTATGGAGGTCGGTTATAAGTATGAAAATAGTTAACACCTGAGACTTTGTTGTGTGCAGCGATTCGAAGACTAAACCGGCTAAAATTATTTAATTATAGCAATCAAATAAAACAGATTAATGGTTACAAAGCGTGTCTGAATAAATGCATTAATTACAAAGTTTTTGAAAAGGATAAAAAGAGCAAACTTTGGCAATCAAATACAACAATAATTAAGGGCCCTAATAACATCCGATTGAACATTTTTTAGTCCCTTTTTTTTTATATATATATATTTTGAAGAAATTTTAATTGCTTCTTGTTGCCAAAAAGAAATGCCCCTGCCGCGATCGAACATGATAGGCCAAGCAAGGTAGCGGAAGCGGCCAAAAGCAAAAGCAATGTAGATATTGGCCAAAAGCCGAGCCAGAGAAACAGAAACGGCCAAGAGCCAAGAAAGTAAGCAACAACCGCCTCTCTTCGACTGAGGGCCGTGAACGAAGCCAAAGACGAGGCTTTGGACTTACTTTCCCTTTTTGTCATCGCCGCACTCGTATAGGTATTGGTTTGGCTGGCTGACATAACCAAGACTCGGCTGGATGAGTAAATCGCAGAAGAAGGTGGAGTGGAAGTGGTGGGGCAGGGTGAGGGCAGCGATTGGCTACATAAATCGCCCGCCATGGTCGCTTTGTAATTTCTCTGTTCGATTTTAACCGCCAGAGTCCGAGCCAAGGCATTTGCTACGTTACTACGTCTTCTTCATTAGCCATATAGTGTCTGCTGGCAAGTGGTTAACATGCGTGTTAACAACCCAGCCGCACTGCGGGCAGCAGCTCGATTGAGTGTGAATGCCGGAGACGGAGTGTTTGTCTCAAAACTGGGCAATTTGTATTTGACAAAGTGTGCTTCGCTTTGCGACATTGAGAACGCTTCTGTGCAACTCGAGTTGCACACGACTGGAGCCAGTAGCATTTGCTATTTGCAGTAGCCAACATAATCTATTGACATTACTTGCTGATGTCTCAATTGCAATGGCAATGCGTCACGGCTCCATTGCGTTTAAAATTAAGCTCATCAGTAACTGCGACATCGGGCAATCGATTGACCAATTGGGGTCTTCCAATCACCGGCCCAAAGGAAAAAGCAAAAACATTTGGGAGGACCACTTGGGGATTGCCTGCAGGTAGCATTACCAATTCGAGGATTTTCTTCCTTGTTGCATTTTAATACGAGAGTGCGTAAGAAATGGGAGTCCATTGTCGAAGTAATGAACGATTTTTCATTATTAATTGGCGTAAACTAGATTTCCGTTCCAGTTTCGGTTACAGTTTTCCGCAGTCATATATCAGCAATCGTATCACTCGGAATTCCAGTGTCACATTGGATGTTGCGCAACCAGTGCGTCTGACAATTGAAATTAGTGCGTGCCTGGCCAACGGGGCGGCTGCATGATATTTGACTATGTGGACAAATTAAACGCTTCGACCGCCGAGAAGGCGAATGCAGTTTTATTGCCAAAAATATTTATTGCCCACCACAATTATTTGGGTGAACAGACATTGGGTAATTATAACAATCTGTCAAAAAGTAAATCGCTAACCAAAAGAAACCAAAAATAAGGCAGCACAAAAACGAAAATAAAATGGAAAACCAAAATATTTTTGCAGACAAATTGGAAACCTGTTGGTGGTGGAAAACCTGAAAATTCAAGTTTATCCTGCATTGGCGGGCTTTAACTGTAAATCAACTAGGTCTCCCAACACCCGAAAAATTACATAAAAATCGCATACAGGAAAAAAACAAACTCCAACTCCAAAATGCAGATTGCAAATGCGACGCGTGCTGCCAATGAACGCAAATTTAAGGCTCGCCTCGTCTAATTTTTTCACATTAATTTCTGGTCATTCGGCAAGCGATTGGCATTGCCGCCTGTGCGATTTCGAAATACGAAATCATAAAATGTCGACAAACATTTAACCAAATTCCAATGTTAATTAGGAGAAACCCTTGGCCATATTAAAGCCAGGCTAATGATGATTGGAACTCAGAATGTTAAGCAAACAGTTCATTGATGGTGGGCCATAGCCCATAATGCACCGAACAAACAAAGGGGCAATCAGTGTGGGAAACATGCTCCACGGCGGATAGTCAAATTTATGATAATTATTGATAAAGCATCAAAAATGTAAAACGTACGCCCAAGAGGCAGGAAAAAGACGGACAGTGGTCGAACATGAGCGACATTGATGAAATGTGGGGCTGGCGGCCCAAAATGCTGCCTGACTTGGTAGGTTTGGCCAGGTTATGCAACTTCTTTTGGGCCAAACTTGCTCCATAATTTTCTGTGGCTGTGGTGGCGGCAGAGGCTGAGGCAGTGGCAGGGCAGCAGTGGCGGTGGCGGAGGCGGCGGTGTAGCTTCTTTTTCGGCTTTCAAATCGAAATCCGAAATATTTTGTTGTTAAGGAAAACAACGCTGAAATCATTAACAGTTAACAGTCTTGGCCGACGCCGCCAATCACGGGAGTGAAGGAGAGAGCAGCCGCCGAATTCGAAGCCGAAACCAGTTTAGGACAACACCAAACCAAAACGCATGCGTCTTTCTGGAATTGGGTCAGCAAGTACGGGCCGAAAAATACCAAAGGCAAAGCTGGCCTGGCCTGCTCTGGCCAGCAAACGATCAAAGAGACCATTGCAGGTGTAGGACAGGTTGAATGAAAGTCAAGCCAAAGCCGCTTAGGCATGCCCTCAACCGATTTCAGCTTCGATTCCCTCCTCCTCCTCCTCCCAGCCCTTCTTGAACCTCGTCCAAGAGGCCAATTAAACCATAACTGCATATTAAGCATATTTAATGTTCACTGATGGAGAATATTTTGTCAGCTCATCCTCGTGAAGATTTCTGGCAGGGGCTTTTTGGCTTTGGCTCTTTCGGTCTTTAAGGTTGGCAATTTGGAACTTTGGTCAGTGTGAGGCGAGTGAAAGTGTTTTTGGTTTTGCAGAAATAAAGATACATCCACGGAGACAAAGATTTACGATATGACCATCTCGTGCATACAACAGATGTATCTTTTAGCATATTTGCTACTTTTGTATCTTTCCTTGGTTTTTACAAGCTGATGGCTTTCGCACATGGGGTTGACCAAAAGAAATGTGAGTGATTGTGAAATATTATTTAAGGTATGCCAGTTGAAAAATTGTAATTAGGAAATTTCTATGTGCTTGCGCATACACAAATTATGATTATGATCAAGCATCCCATGGTACCATCTATCTTTTTAGTAATTCTGTGTAAAATATGCCATTTTATTGACTACCAAGTTCGTGTCCGAAGTTTCTAAATTGTTAAACGAAAACAGGTCGAGATTTGGTTTCACTTTCACAAGACCAAACCCTCGCATTCAAATTAAGCACACCCATAGAAAAAGGCGGAGAATCAACAAAAATCAATCAACATCTAACTGTAGTCGGACTCTCTAATCTAATTGAAAAGTCGCCACCTTGAGACTGAGAGTATCAACCCATCAAATTCACACGCTGGCGTTAAAACTCTTGGCCCAAACTCTTGGACCTTGGCGCGGGACCATCGCAGCTCGACTCTATTTAACGCATTTGCAATGAAAGTGAAAAGTTTATAAATATCCGTTCGGCCGTCGAGGGGAAAGGCATCGGCAGGGTTGCGGAAGAGCCGTGCCATTTATGTACGAAAATGATTTGGAAACTAATTCGAGTCAAAGATGTACTGACCAGCGATAACGGCCACTAAGAGCTGGTCAATCAGTTTTTTGCCAAAATCGTGGTGTGCATAGATAAAGCCAGAAACTGTTTTTTTTTTTTTTGGTTTTTTTTACTGGTTTCTTTTGGCCAAAACAATGCCAATGGCTGGAATGGTCAGAGGGGTGGGCAGCGGCGGAGCTACTTGGCAAATGAAATGAAGAAGAAAGTCAAAGAAACCGTTAAAAGTGAATTTCTTCTAGGGCTATGTGGTTGGCTCACTTGTTTTTCTTGCTATTGTTGCTTCTGCCATTGCCGACTATTATTAGTTGGCGTCTTTTTTATTTTTTCTTTCATTTTTTTTAAGTTTTTGACTTTTTGGCCAGCAGCAGAGCGGCCAGCGACTCAGTCGCTGCGACGTGCGCTTTCTATTTGCGTTTTGTTTATTGTTTACCTATGATAGATGAACGTATCAGTTTCCAGGTGCCTTTGTGCCAGCGTTGGTGTGGATGTGAGTTGGGCATAAAACCAATTTGGCGTTGAATGAATTTTTATTCGGCTCGAAACGAAACACAAAAAGTCCTAAACAACTAAAATGCATAAATAACGCGATAACGACAACTGCATACACAATTTTTTACTTTTTCCAATAGGCGTCGCTCCTATGAAGTAACACCAAACGGAGTCCATTCAATTTGTTTCAAACAGAAACGTTATAATAATACATTTCATAGACACTTAATTTTATGAGTAAATAGCAGTAGCCTAACCTCCCAGATCAGGGCCATTTGGAGTGTCAAAAGATTGAGTTTAATGAGCAATTAACTTTTTTTTATATGTACGTAAATATATTTACCAAATACCCACTGACTAATATTTGCTCCAAGGCTCCGAGATCAAACAACGACCAATGGCCAATGCAAAGGCTACAAAACTGCATTCAATTTCAATTTATTGCATTTGCAATGCTAAAGCAATTAAATCATAGCCATCCCCAGTCACTAAAATAGGCTGACTTAAATGGCGTGCCATAAAACAATAAACTAAAAAGCCAATGTGAGAAACCAATTCACTAATTGTGGCTTACATAGTCAAGGCAGTAACTCAGCCATTAATTCGAAGGCGAATGCTTCACTAGCAATGCTTTGCAGTTCCTCAGAACATAAAATCGTCATTTTCCCTAAGGAAAACTAAACAAAACAATGGCGATATCTCTCAGAACAGCAGTCTCCTTGGCTGCGCGAAAGGAGAACAAACAATGCCAATAAAAACTAATAGAAAAGCATTTTATGGCCCTTCTGGTTCTGGTACGTCACTCATAAAATGCATTAAAAAACCAGATGCTGATTACATGAATCCTAATCTAAAAGCTAGGTGCTAGCAATCGCCAGTAAAATTAAATGAAATTGACGTGTTATCAATTGTTCGCAGCACTTTAGCCAAAGCTGATAAGGAAACAGCGATTCATGTGTTTGACATAACACACAAAACAAAAGGGGAACAGAATACACTTTAAATCTCGTCACCGGATATTGCGTATACGCCCCGGGTTACAGTTTTAGAACAAAATGGCGTACAGTTTGATAGTCACTGACTCCCATTAGATGTTGATTGGAAAAGTAAATACCGCGAAAATAAACAATGCTATCTATAACTATTGCTAAATACGATCAATAAACAATAATATCTGAATGTGCAACTAGTTAAATTGCATAACAATGAAAGAAAATAGGGAAAAATTAGCTTAAAAAAAGCAAAAGGAAGAAAAACATAACTGACTTGTCAACGATACGTAAAAAATAATGATAAACTGCAGGCAGACTAGAAAGAGACACAATTACTGCAGCCAGTTAGAGAAAGAAGGAGCCAGAAAAAATACTTCACCTTGCAAATATGCGAGGAAAAACAGTGAAAAACAGCAAAGTTGCAATGGTGTTCGGAAAATGGAAAAAAAGCAAACATAATAATAAATAAATGCGGCAGCTTCCGCCAACAACATTGCTACAACACTAAAGCTGAGACGGTGGGCGCTGTAAGTTGTTGTCCATGTTGTATTTGTGGCTGTTGTTGTCTTCGGCCTTTGCTTTTTTTCACGCTACTTGCACAAAAGCATCGGCCAACAACTGGCAGGCCCAAGCGACCAATTTCACTTTCATTTTCTTTTTGGCTTTGCAGCGAAATGAAACGAAAATGAAAAGCGGACAGGCAAAAGCCAAAGTCACGCAGACGCATTAGCGGCAAACACTTTGCGCATGCGCAGCAGCCAATGCACTCTTGGCCAGCCAGCCACCAACCACCAGCCGCCAGCCGCCAGCCTAACGGGTTGGTATGGTCATGGTTCCGTCTTGGCCAGTTGGCGGGTAAACCCACCTGGCAATAAACTCACCAGTAGATCGCGGTAATCCTTCCCGATATTAAAGCTTAATCCATGAAAAGGTCGTATCGCCTGCTGCAGCTGCAGCTGCTGTGTTCTATGCAGTCCTGGCAGATTAGCTCCAGTTCCGGATCCTGACGTATATCCTGGCCGAGAGCCAAAGAGTTGGTAAAATAGCTTGTGCGTCTGCTGGCGACGCGAACCGCACACAACGCGACCGGAAGTGCTCAAGCAGGCCATTTTGTGGTTTAAGTTGTACTATTTTTTGTAAAGGTATTTTTGGGCTGAGGAAGAGGTTGATGGAGGCAGGTGCAAGTGCAAGTGCTTTTGATTGAAAGCTTTTAACGGGCACACACACATACACCGAATTTAAGATGAGCCACTCATTGGCAGCATTATTTTGAAGTTTTAGTTCTGTGTATTCTTTTTAGTTAGTAGTCGCAGGACCTGCGAACTTGATCGCGATGTTCGGACGTTTTCGAGACGGTTTCGAGGCGGCGGCGAAGCGCTTTGCTTGCGTCTGGCTCCAGCAGCTCCAGCGAAGTGTTTTAGCCAGCCGTCTGTTTTTGGACCGATGCGCGTGCGCGCCGCCAGGTGTGGTGAGTACCGGCCAGGTGGGTTGGGTGGTGAATCCGAAGGAATAACCGAGTCGGGGGCCGATCTAAGCTCGGCTTGAACTTGACGCTGAGCGGATATTGGGACGCACGTTTTCTGTTGCACATCCGCCGCACAGTTTTGGCGTCACTTGCTTGCTAGAGTCAGTCGGGGCTAAAGCCCCACGTTATATTTCAACTATATACAGGTGCTCTTGCCGACTTGTAACGCCGCTCAGCTTGGCAGCCCCTAACTTCCACCTGCCGCCAGTGTCCTCATGGTCTGGATGCGCTCAAGAACTTAAAGAGGGCGCCTCTCACCCGTTCTCAGCACTTGTCAATAGTTTTTATTTAATTCAAAGGGAATTTGCACCTTTTCACAACTTTATTTTGACGTAACTTGTGGGAAACAGCTGTTGACCCAGCTGTGAGTCAGCTGATATAGTGTCCAAAAAATACTACAAAATACTAAAATGTTTCACCGCCAGCTCACTTCCTTCCCTAAAACAAGTGCCATCTCCAAAAAGTGTCATAACTTCCGCAACATGTCCAGAAATTTGTTTTTATCAATTACAAACTTCATTAAAAATGTGGAGCGCATTTTTCTACCCTTCGGAGGACACCCCCCAGGTGAGTAAATGGAACAGCTAATGATATAATCCCCATTCACCAAGTACCTCACACAGGTTTAGCGCTGGCCGGGTTTCAACACGAGCACAGCGGATATGCAGCCGAGAAAAAATCTGAATTCAGCCTAAAGGAATTAATTGGAGACGGCATGCTATGGGCCGTGCCCAAGCATAGAAGATCTGTGGAGAAGCGCCTGAACAGAAAGTTTGGCTACCCGGAATACGTGTGGAAGCCACTCAAGGAAAAGAGACACCTCCGCTCGTGCCTGCAGTGTGGTCATGACTACGAAATGGGAACGCTGTGTCGTAGGTTTCTTTAAAATACCTTTTATAATGATTACACTAACGTATTTGTTTTTAGCGTTCTGCTACCAGAAAGTCTTAAAAGAGACAGAGCTTATGCAAGAGAAGATCCAGGACGAACTTGGACTGGACCCTGTTGAAAAGGAGGTTATTGTCCTATACGAGGGCGAGAAGGCCGAAAAATCTGCTGATGAACTGAAAAGCAAACGCATTGTTGAAATGAAGAAGCCCCGTCCCATGTGGTTTACCAAGAACCTGCTACAGAAATCTACGCAGCCATTGTCAGAAACCAAGGAGGTGAAGCCTTCTGATTTGGCTTAAATATTAAGAAACATTGTGCATTAAAACTCCAACATTGTTAACATCCACAAAGTTTATTGTCTTCAAATCGCAAGGATCTCGCTTGTTTAAGAAAACCGTTGTTAAAGTCCTGCGCACTCATGGGTTTTCGTCCTTCGATGCGTAACTGAAGCACTTCTAAATGACTATCTTCAGCACATCCGATCAGCAGGGTCTTCCGCTTGCGATGGTAGCTAAAATGGCCAGGTTTGTGGAGAGGCAGCCTCTCGTTTGATAATCTGATATCCAGCAGTTGTACATGCTTTTCCAAAAATGTGGTAGTAAGGTTTTTGTAACCAAATAAGGCTCGATGACGGGCATATATTTGTAAAGCTGTTAGCTTGGACCAAATAACATCTGTTATTTCTGCCGAGATCTTGGGAGCTGTCGAATCCATATGATTAATTAAGTTTCACGATAATGTTATAAATATTTTACCATGACTAGCAACTGTATTATCCTGGGGCGTGGCATTATTTAGCCTTTCCGTTAAGTTATTAATAGTATCCACCAGTAAATCTGCTCCCAATAAGGCAAGTGAGGTATGCAGCTCTGGCATATAAACATCTGGCTTAATGACCACTTCTCTCTGAGCTAAAATCTTTAGGAAATGCTTTAGAAATACCGAAATTACTGGGTTGTGATCCACTTACGTCGCCTATATCAAACCGGTGTGGTTCGATTTTCATGATGGAAACACCGGTACTGGCGTCGCCGCTCATGATGGCGTATATAATGGGAGCTGCTCCTCGCCAGCGGGGCAGCAAACTGGCATGCACGTTGATCATACCAAAGGGAAAAGCACCAATAATATTAGCAGGTATCAGGTGACCAAAGGAGACCACAACTCCCAGGTCGTAGCCGGCGCACTGAGCCGGATTAATGGGCCATTTTTGGAGCCGTATTTTCTGTTGTTCCGCGTAGCTGCGTACACAGTTTGCGGGGCTCTTAAAAGAGGTAACCACACCCAAGCCGTCACTGGGTATAAGAAAAAGTTATCCACTTAATCGTTAAATGCAAGCCTATGTACCTACCTGCAGTTTCTGTGAAGAGCTTGCAAACTAGGCAAAGAGAAATTGTCGGTGCCAAAAAACAAAATATTCGGTGGATGGCAGGTTGCATTATAGCGCTTAGTTATGGTGTGAGCATTGTGATAAACTTTTCTCTTATATTTATAGAAATAATTAACTAAACTCTTGCCGAAAAACATTGGAAAATGTGTTGAATAATAGTAAACAAAATCAGCTGTTCAAAAACATGAGGATTTTGTTATCGATATCTAGCCATTTTAATCGACTTTAGTCCACCACTTAACTCAAAAGAAATCACAAAGAAAACATTATAAAGTCCAAAATTGGGATTTTCTGATGATAATAGCGCCGAGACGAAGGTGACTTGTAATGGAGGCCACCGCTACTAAGAACGCGCAATCCGCGACTTCCGCAACCGGCGAAAAAATGAATTACGCACTCCAAGTTGCACTGCAGACGATCAAAGAGCGCTGCATTCAGTTGCAGCGCCGCGTGACCAGCATGGAGGAAGAGAACCAACGACTGCGCGAGGCCTCCGCCAGGTCGGGAAGTGTGGCACCAGGTACTGGAGGAGGCCCTGGAGACGTCACCTCATTACGTGCCCAGGTGGGCGAATTGCAGCGACAGAAGGATCAGTTGGAGGAGCACATAAGCATGGTGTCCAACGAAAACAGGAGACTCTGGTCACGTCTATCTCAGCTCTCTAAAGACCAACAGCTGCAGCAACCTGCTCCCCCATCGCCAGACTCTCGTGCCAATCTTAACCAGAACCTTGTGCGCTCCAAGACTTTCACTCAGCACTCTCCCAATCCGCACCTCCGCCAGAAGATGCTGTCTGACGGAATAAGGGATCTTAGCCTTGAAGAGATTGCCCTGGACGACTTTGGAGCTAGTGACTCCGAGCTGGGCTATCCATATGGGCTGCCCGTGGAGGATACCTCCGCCAGTGAATCGGATGCCAACGTGGATGCCAAACGATGTATGGACGGGCTGCAGGAGATGCGGCGAGAAGCGATGAAACAGCAGCAGGAACTTAGTTCGGCGCTGACCCTCTTAGAGAGACGCATTGGTAAGGAATCATCGTTTCTTTTTTACAAAAATCCATCTTTAATCACTATCTTATCGCAGCACTGCAGCCCTGCCCAGACTGCGCCCAAAAGTCGGCAAAGAAGCCGGAAATGGCCGACAAAAGCCTTGAGACGGATGAGAGTCTTGGAAATGAAACAAAGCACAACGGACACAATGTGACGCCTCCGCCCGTCCAGCGAATAAACATAATACAGGAAAAGATAAAGGCGGATGCGGCCGATGCCTTGGAGAAGACCTGTCCCATGTGCGGCAAGATCTATTCCAGCCAGGTGTCATTTAACGCTTTCCGAGAACACGTGGAGATGCATTTCATCGACGATTCCCTGGAGCTGGAAGTGGAGAATGGTGTTGAACGGCAATTCGAGTTCGTATCGCATACTGTGGGCGACTTCTGACCCAATAGGCGCATCTACTTTGCCACCGAGCTCTGATGTTTGTTAAAAAACGTGCTGCAGTTTAAGAGCCCAAATCGACGTGCTTGTTTAGCTGGACATTGTTGTTTCCATTTATTAGGCATATAAGAAACATATATCAAAATCTGTTTACATTATCATTATTTTTCCATAAACCATGAGTGTGCATGAATACGTAGTTACTAGTTAAAGAATACGAAATACAGTTTAAATATAAAGACTAAAAAATGTTACGCTACTTTCTTGTGGCGCCTGAGCCGGAGATGATTGAAAAGTGAAACCAGCTTGCCCAACATAATTGCGAACCGACAACCAATGCCAACAAATGATGTTACCACAGCTTGTGGCTATTGTCCATCCTAATTGAATGGCTCTTGTGTGAGTCACCAACATTATACGAATTGTGGAACATTCGAAGAAGTTATGGTAAAATTAATTATTCTGTAACTGGTCAGAGGGTTTCCCTGATCTGTGGATGTGACGTAGCTGGAACCTGTCTAGCAACTTGAGCCAAACTTAACTGATTCAAAGGTGAATAAACGAATTGGCTAAAAGTTTGTTAAAATATTTGTTTTTAATAATAGGGATGCAAATTTTATGATAGTTTTCTTTACATTAAGTTTATAAGCAGCACGGAATTAGTGAATTAGATAATTCAATATTGTTTTATAATTTATGCAATATGCGTTGCGAATTTTAATTCATTTTGGATATTATCTCCCGCTGGCTATTACATGGAAATAAAAATTATTTGGAAACTAAAATATTTTAATCGTTTTATAAAACAAAATCCCCTTAAGAGGGAAAGCTTATTCAACGTTGAAGCTTTTAACCCATTGCTATTAGATAAGTTTTAAGGGATGCTAAAAAGGATAATGAGAGCTCAAAGTTTGTTTTCAAAAATGGCGGTTGAACTAATGGAAACCAAGGAAAAATGAATCTATGCCCCCATTCACCAATTTAAACCAATTTGAACCAAACTTGAACCGACTTTTCCGCATTTCCACCAATTTTCTGAACATTTATGATTTTTCTTATGCCATTTTATTATACATATTGCGTATGGACTAAGAGACCAATAGATCATTTATCATTTCGTAAACAAACAGCTGCAATTAGACAGACACTTGTTGCTACTGTTTGCCGCTAATCACGCCCCACTTGGGTTTCGAATTTAGATCCGATTCGATTCCACTCCAATTTCGATTCCCCAGACGCAGACCCACCGGTGGCACCACTAACCCACTATAAAAGTTAAAGGGGTATTTCCGAGCTGTTTCAGTTGTACGACGTTCGCCGGAGCAGCACCAGCAGCAGCATTGCCACCGTTAACATATCTTCCGTCTATTATGTAAAATCGGTGAGGTCTCGGGAGAAAAGATAAAGACAACGCGCTGGCTAGAATCAATTGAATAATCATAAACGGAACAATCACAACTTACGAATTGCAACAATGCAATCACCGAGTGTTTTTCACAAGCTTTTACTATTGCTCCCGCTGGCCTATCAGCATACATCAAATGGTAATAGAAATCCCAGAACCTATATGGGTGGTATCCACTTCGGGAACTAATAAAAAGTGCAATAACTTTGTGGGAAATAAACTGAAATATGCCACAATTAAGTAATTTGAATAATTAAGTTATTTAATAGTTATCAACCGAGGGCCAAACTGAACTCTTTGTACCATTCATGGTCCATAATTAATCATTCTGCCAAATCGAGTAAGCCCCAACGCCTTGTTTGGGGCCCTGAAATGAGAGAGTCGCTGTGGATTCCGGCAAATCAAGCAGAAGTGAATTTATTCACGGTATTGGCTAATAGGATTACCTGATGCTTAGTGGCTGAAAGAAAGTGAAACTCTTCATTGAATCGACTCAGACTTTGTTTTTGCTTCAATTTCAAACTACAGATGCCGAGAAACAGGTGACACATTGGAACTACGAGCTGCACGGCGAGAATTGGGGCAGCACCTGTTCCTCCGGAGTGAGACAGTCCCCCCTGCAGTTGGCTGTTCAAAAGGTGAGTTACATCAGATAGATAAACTAAATAATAATTACCCTTCTTCTGCTTTGCTAAAAATGGTAATACATTTTGCTATTCGTTTTTAAAAATTTTTAAAATAAAAATTCGTATCCCATTTGTATAAAATATGTATCATCTGCGATGAATTAATTATGCAAGCAAAGCAGACGCCACTATTTTGGATGCGCATCTATTAGGTTGGATTTGTTTCAGAGAGTTTCTAGTCATAAAAAACTTCTGTAGATTTACTTTACTTATTCATTTCACAACCTAGCTAGGGTGGTGGTAAAAAAGACAATAATGTTACCACATACCATATAATTTATGGTCTTTATGGCTTTAAAGGCTAAACGAAACCAGCAGACATTGACAGCTAATTTGATAAGCAAGTACCGAGTTTCAGTACAAATT
Organism: Drosophila varians; assembly: GCA_018150405.1. Lineage (NCBI taxonomy): Eukaryota > Metazoa > Arthropoda > Insecta > Diptera > Drosophilidae > Drosophila > Drosophila varians. Next base: position 14,662,485 of record JAECWK010000015.1, on the reverse strand, counting down.
GCTTCCGAATTGAAAACTCATAATACGCCAATTTATGCATTACCAGGGGTAATGATTTGGCCAAAGGTGGTGCAGGGAGTGATACGGAAAATGGTGACTTTCATTTCATTATTTTTGCCAGTCGCTCATCGTGCCATTACCCCGTATCGTATTTGGAAACTATGACGTGAAACTTAAAGCGCCGCTAACCCTGGAAAACAATGGACATTCGGGTAGGTCAGGTGTGAATATGAGCAAAGGTAAATGTAGCAATGTCAGTTCGTTTTCACAGCTCACATGGACATACCGGAAACCCTAAACGGGAAGAAACCCTTCATTACCGGAGGCATTCTGAATGGTCGGTTCATTGCTGAGGGCTTCCACTTCCATTGGGGATCCATCAATCAGCGGGGATCGGAGCACTCCATCAACAAGCAGCGTTTCGATGTGGAGATGCACATCGTCCATCGGAATTCTAGATATTCCAATCTCAAAGAGGCTGTCAAACACAAGGATGGAGTTGCAGTTCTCGGAGTAATGTTCAAAATTGTCAAGGCAAGTTCAAAACATTATAAAAATGTACATAGTTTTGTCGGAATGGAAAAGTAAAACTTTTAGTTAAGTGCCAGACAGTTCCTTTTATTTATATTCTATATAAAATATATTTATTGACATTGATGCTCTCGTTTTATAGAATCCCAATCGCTTCTTCCCGGGCATTAACAAAGTTCTTTCCGAATTGCCCAAGATTACGAACTACAAACAGAAGGCAACTATTCCGGGAAGCATAAGTCTGGGTCAGATGCTTGGGGACTTAAATCCCCGTGATTTTTTCACATATCGAGGATCTCTGACGACCCCCGAGTGTGAGGAGGGCGTTACCTGGACCGTGTTCTCTCATGTCCTGCCAATATCCCTGTCTTTAGTAACCAAGTTTTGGAGGTTACGCGACTCTGAGGGTCACAAACTGATCAATAACTACCGGTTCACACAACCGCGAAATGGTCGACCCGTCTACTACAGAGCTGGCAAGGACCTAAGTGGAGCCTACTTGGGAAAGTGATATCGTTGTTATTAAGTTTAAATTATGAAACTATTTATTTTAGGTGCCTAAGAATCAATTAATTGTTTTAATAAAAAGTGTTATTCTTTATCTGAATCTATCAGCGCATTTTGTAATCGAAGATTATGAAACTATGTATTGGAACAACTGAAAACATAAAGCGTAAGTCGGTTACCATTTCTTAAATTAAAGATTGCCATGGCAGCTGTTCAATTTCTAATTGCATGAAAAAGAAAAATAGCCCAAAAGACATTAAATTAAGTACATCTAATATTTTTTATAAACCATTAAACCATAAACGTTGTGAATGAAAAGGGTTTATGGGCTGTCAACAAAATTAATATTTAAATTGTTACCCAAGATCAGGGCAATGCCTTTGTTAAACTAACAGATAAGCCATTAATGGGTTTACCTTTAATAGAGACATTTTCCAGACGGCAGTAAAGCTATAATTTTATTGCTTTTATAGCTTTATAATTTTAGATCCGAATGGAAATGATTGAATTGTGATTCGATAAATGGTATTGAAGTGTTTTGGTTGCTTTTAATCTACTAAAAAAAATATGACTGCATCCAAATGTGCACTTGTCAGTTAGAAAAAGTTATAGGCAATGAAAGCACGTTTTCCAGACACTGAAAAATCGTTCAGGGATCGACGTTGTTGGGGGACTAGCCATTGCCATCATTCAAGTGATTTGATGATACACCTCCGTTCAATATTCAATTTAATTCTGATTCAGACCAATACAGGATTTCGTGCTCTAATCCCTAAAGTAAAAGCAATTACCTAGAGTAAGAGAGAGGCTCTGAGACATAGAACAGGATTTTTCTGCCTTCATTAATTACCCGAATGGGTGTTGCGGCCAAAGTCAATTATCTTGGATGGTTTGGCAACAGTAAAAACTGTAAAGCTATTTGCAACTTCTATGTTAATTGTGCCCATAGGCTGAGCTAAGCTGGGTTGAGTAGGGCTGGAACTGCGACGACGACTGGGTGTGATTGTGCTTATCAGGCGGTTGGTTATGCACATCCATTTGAAAATTATTGCAGTTTGCCAGTATAAATAGTCCTGCTCGGTTCTGAGCACTTCACAGTCTTGCTTCAATCTCCATCGGGATCGGAACTAAAATCAGAATCAGAATTACAGAATGTTTGCGTCCAGTTTTTGGTGGCTTCTAACCATTCTTGGCAGCACAGTTGCCTACATAGGTAAGTTATCTCTATACTTTCAAAAAAAAAAACAGATTTTTCTTAAACAAACTCTTTTAGAAATCCCTGAAGAGTATCTAACTGCCATAAGGCAAGATGCGGCGGACGATCAGGCCGCTGGTGAATATAACTACGACGAGCAGGGAGATGACTGGACAGGAACATGCCAGACGGGAGCATCCCAGTCCCCCATAGACCTAATTTTCTCTGATGCAAAGATCGTTTCCATTCCCCGGCTGCGATTCAACTACTACAACCAATCGCTACGTGCTCCTTTGGTGATCACAAATAATGGCCACACAGGTGAGAAATCTAAAGACTAAAGAGGAGGATCTTAGCATTGATTTGTTCCAACATGGTAGCCAACATGGTCATTCCCCAGACTAAGGATGGACAGCGTCCATACATAAATGGGGGTCTCCTGCCTGGGGACTACGAAGTCCAGAGCGTGCACTTCCATTGGGGATCTAGGAACAGCAAGGGATCCGAGCACGCCATTAACTATGAGCGCTTCGATGTGGAAATGCATATTGTGCACAAGAATACAAAATATCCCAATATGGGCGACGCTACATTGCATCCGGATGGCCTGGCCGTCCTTGGAGTTATGATGAGGGCGGTCAACCGACTCAGCACTCGGAATTACGGACTTAACAAGATCTTCAACCAGCTGCCCCGCATCGTGGAGTACAACTCGAATGCCACCATCACTGGAACTTTGAATGTGGGCCAGTTGTTGGGGAACATCGTGACCGGGGAGTTTTATACATATAATGGTGAGTAAATTTAAAAAGACATGGATCCTTTGATTCTATTTCCATCAATTTTTAGGGTCTTTGACTACACCTGACTGCGCCGAGGCTGTGACTTGGAATGTCTTCAGCGACATCCTCGAATTTCCACATCGTCAGATTGCCAAACTGTGGAATCTTCAGGATTCACGGAAAAGACCTTTGGTTAATAATTATCGAAGCATACAAGACACGAATGGTAGAGATGTCTATTATCGGGCTTTGAACTTTTGAACTAAATTAATTAAATCCTAATTTCTATGATTAATCTCATTTATACAATAAAATAAAGAATACTTTACAACTAAAAAACTTATAGACGTTTTTAAAATTAGTAGAAGGGATAAGGTATATTTTGAAAGTCTTACGGGAAAAGCTTTTGTAAAAGCGAGGAAACAAAGAAAGGGACCCCAATGAAGTCTAAAATTTAAATACTTTCACATATATAATACGGCAGATAATACTTTTCCTGGATTATATAAGTTTTTTACTCGATTTTTAACATTTAATTAAGTAATTTTCTTATCGTAATTAGTAATCAGCTTGCTTGAGAACAAGTTTTCTACATCTTAAGTTAAGGAAGTTCCACTCATTTCAGTCATGTTTATATGAAAGATCTTATTATTTGTAAGGCTTTTAATTGAGGTCGCAATATTATGTAATAAAATTAGCTTAATAAATCATTTCTTTTGAATAAAATCGGAGCTTGTTAGGCTTGCGCCACAGAAATGGTAACGTAGCAATCACCTTTTGGCGGATACAACGAAAGTATGCCTATAAGCATGCTATTTATTTAAATGTTTAAATAAAGTTGTAGTTTATTTCGATTTACTGTAGTTTCTAAACAATTTGCAACGAAAAGCATTATTTAAAACACAAATTTTATATGAATAAATAGCTTGGAATTAAAATTATAGGTTTATTTTTAATGCAAAAGCTATGAAGCGTTGCCCAACTGTGAAAAAAAGAAAATCCAAAGCTTTTGATTAAAAATTTTTCAAATGTTTCCGTTTATTCCTTTTTTTAATAGGTCTCTTTAATTTTATATTAAACCGACTGCTTATTGTAATTTATTTTAAATAAAACCAATTTTGTGACTATTTGGGAACAAGAAAAGATTTATATTTATATGACATACAGTTTATTAATTTAGCCAAGGTCCTTTTGTGGGGAATGCCCCGGCCAGAGTCAATCTGATTTTCCGATCCGGAACTGTGTAGACAGAGTGGGAGAGTGGGAACAGCATACGCTTGGATTGAGCCTTTGTCTGGATATGACAGATTTACTACGCAATATAATCCCGCCAAGAGATATGGCAAACTATTGGCGCCGGAATCAGCGCTGCAGGACGTGGATGGGGCGAAGAAAAAGGTGAGTGCGAGATAAAAGGCAAGTCGGCATCGATGTTACTCATACGCAGTGTGCACCAGAAGCCACGCCTCGCACACGCACTCGTATCAGTTCCATAGACAATTTGCATTCGCAATTTTCGCTGCAGTGCCTGACGGGTATTACTCCCCCACCTCGGCCCACCTTTGTTTTCCCTCCTCCTCACCTGTTTTCCCCTCCGGTGCCCATTGACTGTCGTTTTTCGCGTCTCGCTGCGCACTGCATTTTTCACATTTTTCATTTCCGTTTCCGTTCCTACCTCAAAAAGAGAAGAGGATAACCCCACCCTCGCCCGCATCGTTCACTTGCGATTCCCTGCGCTTTGTGCGTTTATCTTGGCCGACTGTTTCCTCCCAATCCACCAACATAGCCTGTCGCCTGCTTATTTGCAGATTAATTTGGCCGCTGCCAGCGGTGGTGGTGGCGACGGTGTCTCCACTCACCTGGGGAGCAATTTGTCGCACAATCCTTTGCCGTCAATCCGAGGAAGAGCACATCGAAAATGTGCCATTTCCGTTCGTGTCAATATGTTTCACAAATCTTATTTTCAGTATTAATTTATTAAGGGATGTCGATGGATTCCCACTCCTTGTTAACTAATTTAAGAACCTTAAAGCACTTAATTAACCAAATCTCCATATTCGTCCTTCATTTACCTACGCATCTCATAATCTCGAGGAGTGTGGGTAAGCAATTTTGTTTTTTGTTTGGTTTCGGTGGCTTGGGGGCTAGGAACAAGGACAAAAGCTTGTTCCTGCTGCTGCTGATGATGATGATGTTTCCGCTGGCTGACACTTAACGCGCATTTAATTAATTTCATTTTAAATTGTTGACAATTAAGGAAAATTGCCAAGACGAATCGAGAACAGGTCCAATGCCTACTTGAACGCCAGCCAGTCGCCTGGCTTGGTCCTCCTGCCCCGGCGGCGGAGCCAACAAACACCACGTGCCATGTCGCAGTTAATTTGTTGGCAATAAGTTGGAGCACCAGGCCTAATTACAACAACACGCACGACATGACTGCGAAATTTTCATTAAAATCAGCCCTTGCCGGGACGAGGACAATGCTGCCCTTGGACCAACAGTTGCAGTCACACCGTGGACGTGGATTCATGGATCGACAAGAGCAGGAGCAGCTGCCCGTTCGCCTGGCAGTGGGACGGGCTGCCTGGTGGATTCCCAATCCCGGAAAAAAGAAACCCTCCTCCCTGCTCAAACTGCGTCACGCACCTGTGATTGCCGCCGCGACTTCCGCCGAGGATACGCGAAAAATGTCATTTGCCGCCGCTTTAAAGGATTTGCTGGAGAACCTGTCTTTTCATTGTTACGGCAAATTAGTGGAGCACGGTCGCCGGATTCAAGAGCGGTGAGTGGTCTGTGCGCTGTGGTCAGCGGCTGGTATAGTTAATTCCCACATCCGGACTCCGGAGTGGTGGCCTTTTTCAATTAGCATTAGCCATTACCGAAACGGTTAACCACCCGCAGTTTCTTCTGGCTCGTTTTCCACATAACCGCTTTGAGCGTCCTAATTGCGTTCCTCTGGGGCACCTACACCAATGAGCAGGAAGCCCTGGTAACCACCATGTATCACCCGATGTATCCCATTTGGAAGGTGGAATTTCCGGCCATATCCATCTGCACTCTGAACCGCATATCCCGACGGGCAGCCTGGCGTTATGCCCAGGAATTGTAAGTTTCCTGGACAATGCCCATCCTAATTTTAAGGTTTATTTATACCAGGAGCTCCAAAGATCCCAAACAACACAATGCCAGCTTTTTTTACAACAAGCTCAAGGCTTTCTTGTACATGTACTATGATCCTACCGACCTCAAGGATATTGACAGTGCCCTGGTGTTCCAAAGTTTCCTGGATCGATTCGATACTGAGGCCCACGAGTTATTTTTTAACACGAGGAAGCGGATGCACGTTTTGACGCCAAATTGCAGCGACATTTTCGTGTCCTGCAGGATTGCAGGACGTCTTTTTAATTGTTTCGAGCAGTTTGAAGAGACCTTGACCAGTCATGGCTACTGCTGCACTTTTAATTATGACGGAAGGTATGTTGGACCCTAGATACAAGTAACTTTAACCTATTTTTTTTTGTATCTTAAAGATATGTCAATAAAAGGGACTTTCGTCAGCGATATTTTGGACCCGACATGGGCTTGGTATTGACTCTCAAAACACAGTCGGATGACAGTTTCTACAAGATTAATGGACACAATGGCTTTTTGGTAAAATACTTATTCAGTTCGGATATCTAATATGTTGAAAACTCCACAGATTTCAATTTATGAACCTCATGCCTATCCGGATCCTTTTTCTGGCGGCGTGGCCGAAAGAATGGCGGAGGTGGGCTTCAACACCTTACTGCCAGTGAGGGCTAAGATCTTCGAGACTCTTCCCGAGGCACGTCGAATGAGTCAGTCGGTGGTGGGAAGAATTTATTTATGCGATTGTAATTAAATTAATTATGAGTTTATTTAATTTAGCGCAAGTGCCTGTTCGAGAACGAAATGCCTTGGGTGTTTGCCCGCCACTACACCTTCAGCAAGTGCATATCCGCCTGTCGGGCCCAGAGTGTCGTCAGTTTGTGCGAGTGCGTCCCCTTTAGCCTGCCGCACCGCTACATCGATGGCAACGAGAAGCGCATCTACTGCACTCTGCAGCACATGGCCTGTCTAAAGCGTTACGAATGTGAGTGTCCTGAGGAGTTAATCGCGAATTCATTGAAATAAACGTCTACTTTTCCCGGTTCCCGGCTCCCTGTCCAGTCAAGTGGCTGAACGTCATCACCAGTCGCGAGAATGTGACGGGTCTGGAGCATGAGATGCAGGACGCACTCTTCTGTCCTTCGTGCTTGCCGTCCTGCACGGAGACCCGGTACAGTGTGAGGGGCGCCATGACCCTAGGCCTGCCCACCCCCAGTCTGGCCAAGAGTCCGCCGTAAGTCCATGGGAAAAGGCGGATTCACTGCGGTGGAAATTGCGACTCGTGCGAGTCTTCGATTTCCCCCATCCGTTTTCTGTTTTCTTTTCAATTTCCATATGGAGTCAGTCGATGGCCCCTTTCTCTCTTAAAATGGCGTTGGTACAGTGCTGCCAGTTTGGCTATAAGTATCCTGGATATAATATAATTCAATAATAGCTTCTGCGACTATAAAACTTCCTACACTTTTACAGGATTTAATTATATCCTTATGTGATATCCAGCCCTTTGTGACCCCTATTTGTAGCATCACTGTAGAGGGTTCCCCGACTCCTTGCAACCGTAAAAGATTTTCATTTTGCAGGCGAAGCAGTCCCGGACCGCGTGCCAATAACAGTTACAGTTCCGGCTCTGGCTCTGGCTCCATCTCCGGCTACGGATACGGGAAAGGCTATAGCAACGGCTCATCCTCCCCCGCCGAGTTGGCCGTTGTTCGTATTTATTTTGCCGAAACGCACATTCAATACTTTCGCCAGATTATTAAGAGCGCCTGGTACGAGACCTTCAGTAAGTGTGCAGATGTGTCCGGGAACGGGAAGGGGAGGTAATTCTACTTGTACGATTTTGCATATCTCACCCACCATTATCCTTCTGCCAGGTACAATTGGCAACATCTGCGGCATTATAGCGGGCTTCTCGCTGATTGGCATCTGCGAGCTCTTGTTTTTTCTAGCCAAACAATTATGGCTGGCATGCCGGGCGGAAATCAAAGCCGAGCTCTGCCACATCCAAGAGCGGACCCACCTCCAACGGGACACCAAGAGGGAGCAGACGCCGGAACCGGATCCGGATACGGGATCGGAAGCAGAGCGGCCGATGAAGTTGTTTATACTGCCGTAATTGAGCGAAATGCATCGTTAATTTTAAAGCTCACTGATTTTTATGCACATGCCTTCCACCCAGTCCATGCCACTCCACCCTGGCCCAGTCCAGTCCAATTCAGTTGCCACGAAGAAGGTCCAACTCAAGTGCACTTACTTTGCATTGTGTCACATAAAAATAAACAGAACTCACGTACGGTTGCCAATTGGTGGACTGGGACTGGCCAAGGGGTCGCCAAAGAGCAGGAGTTGCCAAAAAGGCCCAGACGGTGACATTAGCGCCAGTGGATGTTGTTTTTTGTTGGCCCGTTCCCATGGCTGGACGGCTGCCCGGTCACTCGACCAGTTATGGACCGGACCACAGCGGATCCGCCCAGCACTTACAATCAGCATTATCTTTTATTTGTCGTATGCAGAGTTGGCAAAAAATAAAAGAAACCCGAACACACACCATCTGCTCGAAATCAATGTGCCACAATTGAGTCTAAAGTCGATGAGGCAACACAGTTGGAGTGGAGTCCACTCCATCGTTTGCGACAATTACCATTTCAATTATTCTTCTCGAATTACTTTTATCTGGCGAATAATTTATTGCCAGCTCAGGAGCTCCGTGAAGCAAATTTTCTGTTTACTTATTCAGCAGTGGAAAATTTATTTGTTATTTTGCCGAATCGATGGAATGGAAACCCTCCGTATGGCATAGACAAGTAATTTGAGGCTTCATTAAAGCTTTACCTCAATGAAATCTTTGACGGGTTGTGGCCTAACCAGGCCGTGGATGGGGGGTGCAAAAGGAATCAAATATGCATACATACAAATATACAAACATCCTGGCAAATAAACAGAGTGAAACAAACCCGACCGACAGACAGACATATGCAAATTTTCGGGAAATTGAAATGATTTCCCATTGAATTTGTTCGACAGTTGTTGACTTTGCCAAGCATAAAACTGCCTAAAAAGTGAAAAAAAATTTAAACGAACGTATATGGAAGAACGGAGCGGGATCTGGAAAGCATTGTTAAACAAAACACAAGGTGCGGGCGGGGAAAGCGGAAAAATAAAGAAAGAAAACTCCAGTTTGGAAAATGTCTATGGGCACGGACTGAGTTTCCGTTTTCAGTTCCGGTTTTGAATAGTGCACAGTAAGAAAAGTATTTATTTTCAAACCAAAATCTCCCATTTAGAAGATATCTCTCATTGTGGATATGCAATATATCATATTGATTCCGCTGGAAATTAAAGCTATTTCCCAAATGATTGACAACTTAACGAGATATTTTCGCTATGTGAAGACCCACCTCTGGTGAGGCGTATTATCGCACAATACAATATGTATATTGGATTATTTCGTTTGTGCGGGTCGGCCAGGGATACCGAGCCCAGAGCTCCTGCTCCTTTTCGTGGAACTGAAGCTCGAAGCTCCCACCTGGTGTGAGGCACTAATCCCCCTCCTGGAGAGATTGGAGGTGCGGTGCGGGTGGCTTTTGCATAGCTATCAGCTTGTATAGAATTTCTGCCAATAACAAAAATATGCGAACAAAATCAAAAATACTTCTATGATTTTTTTTACCCCTCAATCCCTATTTTCACTTTTCCCCAGTGCGGTACAGAAAGCTGAAGTTTTTAATTGAATTTTGTATGGAGAGCGGAGTTTGGTGCTTCACTGCTTTTTGTAAGTTTTATGCCAAGTAACTGCATCAAAAGTGGAAAAAGTTGAAATTGAATGAGCAGGTGAGGTGGGGACGCCTGTGGCCGATTAAAGGAAAGGCGTTCTAATAAGAAAATTCAGTGGCTTGTCTCAGGAAAGACTCTTTGGAGTTCCTAAGAATGTGTTGAAGAAATCCGTACAATAAGTCTTATGGGCGATGCAGCTAATAATACATGTTACATTGGCAACTCCGTTAGGGTACCATTTTAAAATCCCTTCCAAGTGGAAAACCAAAGGATTCGTATGGTCGAGAAGATGCGTCTTAAATCAGAAACGAACTTTATTCCCCTAGTGCATAATCCATGAGCACTCTGAGCCCCCACCCACTTAATTCCATTTCCACTTTACCATTTTCGACACATAAATAAAGCTAAACATCTTTTGTGGCCTTATGGGGTTAAGCCAAAAGGATAACCCCCCGACGAAAGCCAATGAGCGAAGGACCCTCGGAGCACCCTACCCTCTACTCCAAGCCATGTGTTCCCAAAATCCTGCAACCCATTTAAAGCACTTTGCCTCTGCTCTATTCCGACGTGGTATCCTTGCTTCCGTCCTGTTTTTTGTTGCTCGCTTTTCAGCGCTGCCGGAGATGTCAACCTCCACCATTCTGGCCGTTTAAGTTTTCAATTTCGCTGCTGGTTTTGTACACTTGTGGTTGAAATAATATGCCACAAGTCCGGGTCATTTATAGAATTTAATGGTAGGACCTTCATAAATAATTGAATAGAGCTTAAAATGAAGTTTGCAGTTCGCTTTTCCATTTTTTCAATCTATTTCAAGACCTCTGTAGCACTTATTGTATTTTCCCCCCTACTTGTTTGCTATTTTTTTGACCATATCTGCTTGGAGTTTGGGCCAAAGTGCTGAATTATTTAAACCGTGAGTGTCAACGCGAGGGGGCAAAAAAATGAAGGGTGTGTTTGAGATTCTAACTCGCCGTTTTTCGAGCGTTTCGCATTCGCATTGTTCAAGTGCGTGTGCCAGAGTTGTATTTTATTTTATTTTTTTTTTTTGGTTCGTGAATGTAAGGCAGTATTTATTTTTCGTCTACACTTTGTCTGCTGCTTGTGCCATGCCATCATGAATAAACATGGAAACAAATTACTATACTCGACAAACCCAAACAAAGGCAAAGCTCACGCTTGCAAATTTAGCACCTGCGAACAGAGTTTTTGTTTAAGCATAACAATGAAATGTATGCTAAGATTTTAATAGCAATTTTTTATGGGTTCGTTTTTTCATTTTCCAACATTTTTCAGGGCGCCTCCGTTCATAACAAAACATGGCAGCGGTACTTACTGGGGGACTGGGTAATCTCTTTCAGCATGGAAGCTGCACATGCTCCATTGCATTTCTAAGCGTGTCTAATGCTCGCTTGAATGGCTGGCTCAGTAGCTTCTTTTAAATCCCATCACTTGGGCTTGCATTGGTAAGAAAAACTCACTCAAGCATTTTCGACCCAAGGAAACAGTGGCTTAAAGCTCAAATAAATTTAAGCTCATCATATAGTAGAAGGAAATTTTTCGGACATTTGAAATGGAAACCACTGTGGCCATCGATGAAAGCTGAAATTTAAAATTCGTAGCTGTCAAAAATATGTGAAATGTTCTTAATGCCAAACTCCAGCCCACAGCCAATCACTTTCTTCCCTCTCTGCCTCTTCAGCAACGTTTCCAGCTGCCCCTTTCCCCGTCTAGACATCAATCAACACCTTCAACAATTTGATTGACAGCAGCAGAACGACAGCATGAAAAATAAATCTGTCATTTGCATTTTAAGTTTCGTTTTGAAATCAATATGAATATGGGAGGTACTTGAAAATTGTTCTTGTTGACGATGTTTTTTTCTGATTTCCTTGTTATTACTCTTATTATTATTATTATTTATGTTATGGCTGGCAAAGTCAATTTGTCAAAAACACAGGCCCCACCTCCCACAACAGATGCTTGTCAAAGCATTTCATTACGTTCCATTGCATTTTCTGTTTTCACTGCGGTCACAGCACAAAGAAACACACAATCCAAAAAAAAAAAGAAAAAAATTAATATTGGGGGAAATCCCTCAGTGTTTTCTTTCCATTTGTTTGGACTGCAGCTTAAAAACAGATTTTCCCCGCTACCCGCACTCAATGAATATAAATATGGGAATGTGCATGATTTAAATGTATATATTAAAACCGCATATTTAATTAATATAAAATAAATGATCGGGAAATAAATTACGATTTTGGGCTGGGACCCGGGACAAGGGCATGGCCCATTGGGCGTCGGATGCACCAGACCTGAAATGGTTGTGTGAAAAATGTTTGCTCATGGTTTGGCTTTAATGTTAACGCATGTCTCACTCCCGGCCCAAACGGACATGGCTTCCCGGCCAGACTATTTGTTTAAATCATTCGAAAGGCATATTTGTTGTGCCGGTTAAACGCTTCTGCGATTCTTTTATCTCTTTGCAAAACAGAGTCTCGCCGGTTAATTATTTTAAGCTTCTTCATTACAATAAGCTGACGATTCATGGCCATGAATGGATGAAGGGTTGGCCATGGTCCATGTCGGGAAAGATGGCGTCGGCAAGCGGACGCCACGCTTTGTATCCTGCGTACATTTTATCTGCGAGTGCATGGATTCAATTATTTTGGCTGTGTAAATCTCTCTTGGCTGAGTTCCAGAAATATTTCCGTTTAATTAATGGAAAAGTGCAATTAAAAAACTAAAGTGTAGGTGGAAAATATGACTTACAATCTGCTATAACATATCGGGAGTTTGAGGAAAAAGAACCGTTAACCCAGTCAAAATCGAGGTGAGTGCCTTTGGGCCAAAATTTATAGATTTTGGTCACCTTTTTGCCAATAATTTATCTAATTTTTATCCGATTCAAAGAAGGAATACCATTTATGAATCAGGAACTCATTCCGCTTTGATCTGCGTCAAAAGATTTCAAAAGGAAAACAAAAAAAATTTTTAGGATTTTTGCAAATTTTAATGATGGTACCCCTTACCTAAATTGCGAAAAATCGAAAAAATATTTTTTGTTTGACTTTTAGAAACTTTTGATGCAGATCGACGAGGATTGAAGCCCTGATTCAAAAATGGTATTCCTTTTCTGAATCGGATCACAATTGTACAAAAAACTTGCAAAAAGGAGACCAAAAAGTCTGAATTTTGGCCCAAAGATTCTCACCACGTTTTTAGGCCAAAATTGCCAATTTGAAGTCACTTTTTTGCAAACAATTTATTTAATTTGCGTCCGAATTGAAAAAGGATTACCTTTTATGAATCGGGTGTTCATTCTTCTTCGATAAGCATCGAAAGATTTCAAAAGTAGAGCAAACAAATTTTTTCGATTTTTCTCAATTTAGGAAATCATTAAAATATGCGAAAATAGGGTCAGATTTTCGATGGCCAGGTTTTGATGGAAATTGATGCTACTGGAAAATGCAAGATCGCGATGGTATAACATTCTTCGATGGAATGCGTAAAACCAAAGTTATGGACAATTTCCTCAAATCTATGAAGGCGTAAAATCGCTTCAAACATCAGGATTCAATGCTGATTAAAGCTCCGTTTTATCAGTTTGTTAATGAATTTTATTCGAAACATTGCATATGTAACTTTTCAGAAATATTTCAGAAATGTTTCATCGAATTTTTTGTGTGCTACATACTCACATATACTTGGGAAAACCAACTCAGACACATTGAGGCTGTAATTTCGTTGCAGAGAATCTGGGCGAAAAATATCCTGCAGCTGATTTTTAATTACGAAAACACAAAAAAGGATGCTGTTGCGACTTGGTGTACGTAAACACCAATACCAACACAAGCCGCCACACACTTATGGACACACTCTCAGCCCTCTGCCGACATTCCTAGACCCCAATGAAGCCATCGTATCCTGGCCCCGTCTGGGTGTGTGCGTATGTATGTGTGAGCCAACAGATTTCAATTTTTGTGTGTTAATTACATTGCCGGCATAAGTTCAGGCCCTTGCTGGGCTGATGGGTGAGTGGGCGTGGGAAAGGACGTGGCAAAGAGGCTGGAGGGGATCGGAGCCTTCCGAAGTAGGACCCGACCCACTTGACTCTGCTTGTGTTAAGCATTTTGGCGCTTGTGAATGTTTAATTATCAAAAATTTGCACTTGATCCTTGTTTTTGGTGTACTTTTTCCTTTATAGTCCTAGCGTATGTGTGTGTGTGTGCGAGTGGGGCTTATGGTAATTGCATGTCCTGGGTGTGTTAGTGTGCTTAATGTTTGCACAAGTGCGCTCTTTATCTATGCTGTGTAAGCTGAAATTTGATTTGCTCGTGTTTTGTTCCCAGTTTGCATAATTCAGGGCAACCGAGTGCCCCGGGCCGGCGGATTTCATAGTTGCCCTCTTGCCTATTTATTTATTAATGTACTCCAAAAGCGAACTCCACAAACAAAACCGAAAAAAAAATAAACAGGCGAAATTATTTATAATTACCAAAGCAAGACAACACCGAAGAAACACCAAAACCAAATGGGGGCCAATAGGGGATAAATAAGCGGGGGCGAAAAACAAGGCTAAGTCGCCGCACATTTTTCATTTTTATGTCGGCGCGTTTTTTTGGGGTCCCGGGTCCAGGAGGCAGAGAATAAAAATGAAAAGCAACAATATCAAGATAATTTAATGCCTTTAAAACAGCAAAATGCCGTTAAAACCAACAAAGGAAAAACGCTTTCGTTGGGACTCCTGCCTTTGTGTTATTATCCCGTTGTCGCCTGACAAATAAACACATACAGCGAGTCTCTCCTCTAAAAGCGGATGCAACAACAAGAACATTAAATTAAATACATAAATCATATCTTTTTTTTTTTTTTTGGTGATAAGGTGTGGGCGTTTAAGGGGGGCGCCGCCGAAACTTTAAGGCGCCCCAAGAGCGAATGCCAACAGGAAGTAATGTTTGTTCCTTTTTTTGTTGTAATTAAAATTGTCTACCAGTTGCAGACAGTGTTTATCATTTCCTTTTTTTCGGGGACATTGGCCGACTGGATTAAAGGATATACTAGAACAAACAAATTCTCTCCGCACTCGAATTTAATGTTTTAAAAGCTTTTAGCAGTTCACTAACGAATAATCTGTTAAACCACTTCCACAAATAATTAATAGGCACTAGATCAAGCCACGCCCACGCTTTGAGCCACAGGACCATCAAACAATGTATCTGCATAATTAATTGTTAATCATGAAGAGGTGGAATTAACCATCCCCCCGTCGATTCACTTTATTAATTTATATGAACCGTACCGATTTAAAATTAATTTAATATTATTGACCAAATCAACTGTAAAAACGATAAATTAATAGATCAAAAAAGTCACACACACAAAAGTATAGACAAATAAATTATGTTGGCGTTAATCAAATACTCACATAAATGAATCTTTTTTTTTTAGAAAAAGTTGTTTGAATTGAATCACACACCTTCAGGGGTTTTTCATTTTATAAATTTAGTCTCATCAAGTTTAATTTCTTGCTTAAAACATTTCTTATGGAAGCCCCTTAAAGTAAAAAAAAAAACAGTTTACCATTTCAAAAAAATATATTTTTATTAGTTTTTTAAGTTACAGGATGAAAAACTTTATAATTTATTGGTTTCACTCTTTTATTAATAGGATGCGAAAGGTGCTGATCCTGTGATATCCTGCGATAGATCCCTGACGTGTAGGTGCAGACTGAGGAGGAGGAGGAGAATGAGCGTGTGGGAGCAGCAGTTTAAGGCGAAACACCGGTGGAGTATCCTGTGGCCATGGCGCAATTATTAGTAGTATCCGCTGTCCTGGGAATTCTGCTTCTAGAGTAAGTCAATTGAAAGTAAGAAATTGAAAGTTTATAACTAAAAATATGGAATAATTGTCTGAGACATTTATGTAAAAACAATAAAGTGTAATAAACAAGAAAGATTTGGTGTTTTGAATTGGTATTAGGGGTAGAAAGGTAAACTTCGTTGCAAAATCAGAAGCGAACTAGCAAAAAAAGAAATTTAAATATGGAAAGGAGAGCAGGGCCCATGATGGGGTCCTTTTTAAGACAGGATTTATAGGTTATCCTGGGAAATCGAAGCCACTGAGGCTGCTGCTGTCGGCACAAGGGCAGAAGTGGTTGCCTAAAAAAATTCACAAATCGGTTTAGTCCAAAGTTTCTGGTTGGGTTTTCATGGGCTGTTTGTCTTTTTTACGAGCTTGGTTTGTTAATGCAAAAGTTCCTCGACGAAAGGGTGTTAAAAGTGCTTAGCCCCGCCCCCTGACTTTTCACAGCCACCCTTTTTTTTGCCAGGTTAACTAAGCAGCTTGGCATAAATTTGTCCTTGGCTTTCAAATATTTGGCTTGCGTTTAATTTTGATGAACAAATTTTTGTAATACTTTTTCTTTAGCTGCGGCTACCGAGTTTGTTGTCACTTTTAATTGTTGCATATTTAATATCCACACCGTAGCTCATTACTTGGCTCAGTTTTATGGCCTTTTGACGACAACATTCTCCCCCCTGGTTGCCAACAAATTTTCCCTACCGCTTCCGTTGCATATTTTAGTTTACTGTTTGGTTGTGTAATGCCCGGGATTCCTTTCCCTCTTTGCTTAATTTTAATATACTCTTTCAAAGGCTATATGAAGATTCGCTAATACTCTTGAGCATCAAAAAGGCATTTCTAAGATCACACCTTAAAGAACAAATGAAAGTACAAAATTGTACAAGTCCTTCCTGACCTTTTCAATATTCCAAGAGGAGTATAAACTCTTCGGATTCTTTGAAAAGCAAGAATCCCATCTAGTTTTTTTTCAAGGGTTATATTTTATATTTTGGTTGCTTAACAATCTCCATTACAGCGTTCCGGGTCCCCACATAATTTCTATGTGCAGTGCAGTAAAAATTGCATAAAATAAATGTGCACCAAAAACCTGCAATAATAATAAAAATAATAATTTGCGTTGCCAACGCAATGACCAGAGCTTCAAGGGTCACAGCTGGGAATTTGCCTTTTGCCGCCGCTACTGGGGGTCATTCGTTTGTTCGTTTCGTTCGTTTGCGCTTTTCTGCTTCATTTTAAACGATGATACTTAAATTTCCATTAAAGCACTTGCCGGGGCCATCAATAAACGTGGCCAGCACGGGGCTGGGGTGGTGGTCAGCAGGCGGCGGAAAGCGTAGTTTTTTTCCCAACCAAAGTCAAGCATACTCTGCGGTAGCCCCTTCCCAGCCCACTTCCACCCGCTTGTAGCCATGGCAAAAGCGTGGGTGGTCCGCACCAAATATTTACAGTGCACAACTTTTGCAAGTATATAATAAGTTTGTATTGGCTAGAGATGCACAAATTATACCCGACTTGGCGTTAAGCCCTGGCAAAGGACACTATAATTTAAATGTAAATTTCGAGTACATTGTCCCCAGTAAAGTTTGTTGTATTAATAGTTCAGTAAACTATACTTTTTTTAAAAACAAAAGCTAGCTACCCATTCTTTAGATACAATTCTTAGATTTATTGTTTTAAATATTATTAATTCGAGACGAGATGAAAACTAATCTCGCATCGCTGATTCGCACTTTCTTCTAGGCCGCCCAATGCCATACAATCGTGTATATATTTATGCTATATAATTTATATGTAAAGTGAGTGCCGCAATGACGAGTGCCACACAATTTCATTACTGGTTTCTGTGTGGGCTGATGGATGCGTATTTCATTTCATTTTTTCGCCCAGTTTTTCCCATTTAAGCAACTGGCCAGGCCAGGCCGCAAATATTTGCACTTTAAAATGAAATTCACGCAAAGGCACAAAGGCTGCCATGCTGCTAGGCTGCTAGGCTGTATGCGTTTTGCCACTTTAGCTGCTGGCCTACAAATGTTGCATCAGGAGCCGACGCAGCAAGATGAAGAGCTACCACCTGCGGCAGGAGCAGCAAACCAGAAACAACAACCTCTGCATGTACGCACTCAGGCGATGTTCAATCCAATCCATGGCAAAATAATTATATAATGTTGCCAGCTGGAAATATATTTATGAGCTTAGAGGGCCCAGAAGGAACCAATTGGCATTTCAATGTTGACTCTCTAATTCGTAGGTTCATGGCCCAGGGACTTGGCCCGTCTGATAATGATAACTTTTGGCCCGGCAGCCCGGCAGCCTGCCAGCCTGGCATCCTTAATAATAATGATAATGTGTCATAAGGCAATTATTCAGTTGCAAAAGTTTGCTGAAGGGAAGCGCAGCCGCATAAATAAATATCCCGCAGTTATTTGGCGTGTGTGTTGACAGCGAAATTGATTGCAATTAATGGGGAGTAATGGAGTAATGGGGCAATGGAGGGAGTTTTCTGAATCTGGGCCGGTGTCTGGGCCATGTTAATGTGGTATGTGTACATGTATGCATCTTCATATCTCCACTTGCCCGAAGCTGCGATTCCTTAGCCGGGTTTGAAGTGCAACAGTTTGCGCCTGAGTGCCTCAACTCAAAAGATGTTAATGGACAAAGCAAACAGAAACTGCAACAGCAACAGCAACAGCAATAGCAACAGAAACCGAAACTCACCCAGCCTCGCCACGCAGGACGAGCCGAGTAAAGTGAAGTCGAGTCTTGAGTCAAGACGCCTTGAGATGCCTTTGCATGGCTTATCAATTAGGCAAATTAGTTGTTTATGCTTGAAACTGCATAACTGCATCTTAGTGTGCCAAGGCTCTGGAATACTTACTAAGTTGTTTAAACAGAGACGACATAACTTAAAGATGCTGTGGAAACATTTGAAAAACAATTATGGTCTGGTAGGCTTTGCCATAGAATCCCTGAAAGAAAAAAGGAATTTCTTTTTTCTTTTGCAATTAAATGAGTGTCATTAAAGCCAATTCGGGGAGGTATAATTTAAGCTAAGCCATGACTAAGCTGTATAAATTTTTTCTGTGCAGCAAAGCCAATTTGACTTTGTCAATAAAAGGACATGAAAGAATGCTAGCCCGGGGGACCCCACTCGGAACTGGGACCAGCTAGCATGTAAATATTCAAATCAAAAGCGCAATTGAATGTGCGAGTAAATGTCATCGTATCTTGCATTCAAATCTTTGATTGCCAGCCATTCAGGATGGAAGGTTTATTGCACTACACTTGGCATTCAGCCAGACCGAAGGAGACTCGCATCCACTCCCATTCACCTGCTCTTCCACGTTTCCAGTTCTCGAGCTCTCCAGTTCAGCAGTTCAGCAGTTCGAATGACACCCAGACACGGTGCCGGGAATTGACACAGAATAGCTGCCAAATGCCAGGGCACAAAGCGAAATGAGGAAGTGTTTAAGTTAAAAAAAAATAAAAAGAAAAAGTAAAGGAATAAGGAGACCTGCCTGTGCCTGGCCAGATCTCTTTCTCACCCAAGATACGATGTGTCTGTGGCTTGCATTGTGTCCATATAGGGTAGTAGTGGTTGTTGCAACAGGAAGTTGGCACAGGCAGCGTGGAGTGGCATTGATCTTAGCATTGGACATGGCTGAATGCTAAATGCTAAATTCTGAATGCCGATGCCGATGCCAAAACCGACGCCGAAGCCGAAGTTGAGACTGAGGTTTAGTCGCCTGCAGGTCAGTCATACTTAATTCCAAGTGGGTTTCGAGTTGCCAACTTGATATTGAATCATGGAAGGGCTTTCGTTTGGAGTGCTGGCTAGTTCGTTGAACCGCTCGAGTGGATGGCGCTGGAGAGGGTCGCTTGAGTATTTAATGGGCCACTGGGATTAAGCCCGAGTGGGGCTTTGAGAGCTTAAGTGAAGTGAAAACTGCAGGTAGCCCATGGCCATATCGCATTCAGTAATTCCATATTATTCGTCAACTATCGTTAATTATATACAAATTAAAGTGAAGATATTATTATGTTAAGCCAATAACTCTGCCCCAGGTGAGGCAATCGTCTGTGTGGTTTTCATTTCTAAAACCATCATCATGGCCCCTTGGCCGCCCAGGCTTGCACAATCAATTAGCACCACATTGCGTATGATTGATTTAGTGTTGAGTAGATGTACTAATGGGCACAGCTAAAGGTTCGTTTGTTGGCCAAGCACAGGCCAAGCAATGCTTTCGTTTGCATTTATGGGGCAGCCAAAGTGACTTGCAATAGCTAATAAATATTTGTGCAACGTTGCGTATGACTAATGCGTGGCTGTGTGTTTGTGCATAAATTAAATGCCAGCCCATTCAAATAACAGATCAGCAGGCGGCATGTGCAGTTTGTTTGCATTGCGTTTAAATTCATTAAAATTTAATACGCTTTGAAAATTAATTAAAAAGCCACTCAAAGTGTTGGATTGTTTTAGCCGCAGGCCGCTTGATTTGTACATTCGATTATGGCCAGTTAGCAAAAAAAAAGGGCAATTAAAACTTGAACCAGCGCCAATGGCAATTAAAAGTGCATAATAATTGACAATTTTTTTTCTCCACCGTTTTTTAATGCACAAATTCAAATATGAAACGTGAGCCACAAAAGGTTGCCAGGCACTTTTCATTTCTATTGTCATCCGGCACATGCCATGGGGAAATTAAAAGGCAACTCTACTCCTGCCCCCAGTAGCAGGGAAACGAGTAGCGCGGGGGCGTGGCAATTGCGAGGCTTCAGACTTTTGTCTAAATGTGTTTTTCTTGCCTCTCAGCCGCCAGCTTGAGTTCCGATCCCGGCCCAGGAGTACGGCTGTAGCTATACACGTACATGGAGATGACTTCACCGGCATTGGCATTAAGTTGTCCGTGTGTGTTGGAGTGTTTGCGGGGCACACTGTGCTTGCCGTTCCACTTGAGGTGTCTTTAAATGCGACGAAATCTTTATGGAGTTGCCTATGCGCCGTCTTACAGCTCAGCATCCTCGGCTAAGCTATAAGCAGCGGTATCTCTCAATGCCGGAGCATCTTGGGGCTATGTAAGTATCTGCGATGCGTAACGCGGCTTCAATGCTTTTAAGGTTTCGCAAACACAGTTCCCTGCTAGAAGCCTTGCACATGGCCACATGTTTATAGGATAAATGCTGAATATTGAATTTTATTAGATTTTTATTAAAAAGTTGGATACTGGCTTCTTAAAATTCATGTAAAAATTTTCCAGTTAATTTGCAACCAACAAAAAGTTGTAAGTTCTAGAGTATTCCGAGTTCTCCAAGTAAGAACTTTTCCTCCTTGATGTTCTGAATGCATTTATACATTTATGCTAATCGCGCTGGTGCGTTGTAATGCCGCTACTTTAAGGCTTTTGGATTTTAAAGCTGGCAAAAAGGCAACAACAACGACAACGGCAACGCAGCTGCCAATCCCAATCCGAGTCCCAATCCCAAGCCGTGATGGAGTCCCTGTTCAGTGTTTCTTTGCCGGTTACATTTGGGAGGGAGTGCTGAAGCCGGAGCCCACCTATGTATGGGTCGGACTTTGTGTGTTTGCTGTGGGGATTTCGGCGAACATTTTCTCAGCATCCTTTCCGCAGCATACACATTCACAGCTTCCTTGTCGTCGGCGGCGGCGGCTCTCACAATGCGCTTTGTGTTCGACTTGTTTGAAAAACTATTTTACATTTAAGCGCGAAATTCCACACTATGAATGAATTTTTCATGAGCCCGCGGACAGGGGGCACTTGACTGGAGTGGAGTGCCATAGCCGTAGCCGTAGCCGTAGCCCGTCTCACCTTTGGCCAAGCCACATCAGCTCAGCCCGCCCTATGGAGCGCCGATGTCGAAGCCTTCATCATTATCATCATCGCCTTCTGGTCTGGAAATCCTCGTTGGGGAGCCGGTCGAACCCTTTGGTCAGTTGCATGGCATTTTAATTGAATTGATTATTTCAGTGGTCGGGTGCGATGTTGATGTTTGTACTCTCAACTGGACCCAACTCTGCAGAGTTTAGTGTGGCTTGGTGGAGTCCAGTCGGGGCACGTAGAAATAATAATGATTTGCTTCTAACTCTGCAGCCCCCAACGGACGACTCCTTTGCATGCGAATCGGAGTCGGGGCCTCGAGCTGAATTGTATTTTATCTGGTGCAATTTAACCCAAATTCCAACGCTTGGAAATTGCATTTGGAGCAACGCTTTTAGTTGGCAAAAGTGCAGCAAACAATGCGGGCGTGTCCAGGTAAGGCCGAGAACAGAGGAGTACTACAGGAACTAAAAGAGACCACCACAAGCCAGGACAAGACCAAATAGGCCCCGGGCCCAGCAATGTAAATTGTTTGTAATTTGGTTCTGGTTTCTATTTTTGCCCGGCTCTGTGCTTTCTTTAGCCGTCTTTGGCCAGAGGTGGAGGTGGTAGTGGAGAGCTGGTAAGTGCTTTTGGCATTCTAACAAAATGATTATTGATCACTTAATAAGAATTTTTCATACAATGGCGCCAGAGAAAGACCCTGCCAAATCTGGCCTTTGTCTGCGTCTCGCAGCTAGCCGGGACAAGGTCCTTCGTTGTGGGCCCTGCCTTACGGCCGTCAGTCACAAAGGCATTTATAATGAGCTACCCACGCAACGGTGCACTTTAATGCAAAATAAATATAGCTGGCAAATTTACGGAGACATGTCAAAGGGAAAGTATCCATTACCCGACGACAACTTCCACACTGCAATTTCGCAGTTAGCGTCTCGGAAGCCAGAAATGAAAGGCAGCTCCCCATCCACAGCCACATCCACCTCCGCCAATTCAATTCCATTCCATTCAATTCAATTCATTCAGCGCAATTTCAGCAATTCCTTCTGCGATAAGAGAGCATGAAGTCGGGAACGCTACGCCAGATACTTGTCCTGAATTTTTTTACGTGCCCGTAATGATGCCGACGAAATGCCATGGCAATTGAAGGCAACCTTCGGCCCGATAAGATATTTTCAAAGACAGATAGATAGAGTACATAGTGCTGCTGCCCTTGTGGCAAACGATGTTGCTACATTTCAGAGCTGCTGCTGCTGCTGCTGCTGCTGCTGCTGCTGCGGCTGACATCTTGAGACGAGATAATTTGCTACTTGAATGCAAACGATACGTCGATGGGAAATCAAAGCAAATTTGGACAGTTGAGAGCCTCGGTTAGTCATGGGGGGCTCTGGGCTGGTCCAACCTCATCGTCGATAGCTGGGCAAATTAATTAACGAGTTGGCAAATCGCATTCAATTATAATTGAAAACAAATTGGCAGCAGCTTAGCCCCAATGGGAGTCGTGACTTTTGCCAAATCGATTTAATTTATTTGCAGATTTATCATAAAATGACTTCACGCAAAACAATTCATTACGCTCGAAGCCACAAAAACTTCAGATAGCTTTTTGGCCTGCGATTTATGCTTTCGTTTCATCAAAGGTTGTCAAATCAATGATTCGAAATGGAAGCCAGCATGTGACTTTCGCAGCAGGAGTTTTTCCATTTATGCCAAAAGCTAATTGCCTTTGCAGGCCTTGCCAGGCAGTGGAGAACTTTAAGTGGCGCCACAGATTTTTCCGCCCCGACAAGACTGACCCATTTCTGGTCCACTTCCAATCTTCCAATCAAAAGTGAAAGAACTTACCTTCAACTGCAGCGCGATAGACATCTCGATGCAGTCCCCGTATTTGCCCAAGTCGGAAAAAGTAACTCATGGCTTCGCTTTGGTGTCGGTGTCGGTGTCGGTGTCTGTAGTCGCCGTGTAAGTATTCTCCATGGAGATTGTCACTCGCGATAAGCATATGACTGCGAGGCCCAATCTAAATGAAATCCAGATACATTTGTATCTGCGACCCAGTTTTCATTCACATAATGAAAGCAAAAACTGAACCGACAGAAACAGAGAGGGATGGGATAGATAGATAGAGCGCCTCTTCTGTAAATTGACTCATAGGCAAATTTTACTTTTTTCTGGGGTTTTTTACTTTTTATCTTTCGCCCGCTGGCGCGCTAGTGTTTTGGTTTTTATCGTTTGCCATTGAAATTGCTATACTTCAATTGAGGCTCATAAATTTTTACAGTCTGACATTTTGTTTATTTATCTAGGCATTCGAGCGTGTCTATTTTTAAATGGCCTGACTAACTTTCGCACCCCGTCATTGCAGCTAAGAAGAAATTAACCCGCCCACTGCCCACTTGCTCACTTGCCCATTGCCACCCCACGGAGTTGGCAATTAAGTGACATTTGCCAGACGCCAAGACAAACAATGACAATTACATTTACAATTGCTAAAATGTAATAAATATCCAGAGGGTTGTTCTCTAAATTCCGGGTTTTCTGGGTGGGCTAGTGGGTGGTGCGGTGGCTGATGGCTTCTTGGCAACGGCCAACGCCCTCCAGCGAGCTATTAATTTCCTCACTGGGAAATTTTTATTGTTCAAACAAAGAGTCGCATAAAGTTTATTACACACTTAGCTTTACTCAAATTGAAGTTTCGCCAGTGGGAGTTACTAAAGCTGACGCCTCCACGGGTTGGCTGGGTTTTCCAGCAGAAATTACCATTCAATTGCCATTCAGCCATGTTCCATTCATTGTCCGCAATTAATCATTATTATAACGATTGCAACTTAAATGGAATTTGTTTATCAATATTTTAATTAGGCTGTGACAGCGGAAAGTGCTTATCAAGATAATTCACAATATATATTCAACAAATTCTAATTTATCCAAATGCGTTTTTAATATGACGGCTATTTTGATAAATTAGCATGGGCTGTTAATTGATTGAATCTATTATTTGTTAGCCAAAGGGCTTTATTAGAATTTAAATATAATAGTAGATTAGACCTTGGTTTAGATATATGTTTTCCCTATGGAGAGTGTATATCAGTCATATTGTGCAATAAATTACACTGAAAGGTGCAGCGTTTAGTAAGGCCCTGACTAATATTTTAGGCTTCAACTAATCAATCAATCACATACGCCCCTTGCTTGCAAGACAACACTGACAATTAATTAATGCTTCGATAGCTGCTATCAGTGGCAGATAGACCTCCGTTGAAATATTTCTGTTTTACATTCACAAACAATGCCTGCTAATTGGTAAAATATTCATGTGATCCATCTGCACAATTCGAGCAATTTATATTGCAAATTCCAGATGCACATTCTGCTCCAAAAAGTCCGCAGAGCAGCAAGAAAATGAAAAGAAATCGTTTGCTAAGCAAGCAAAGGGCCAACATATCCGGCCCCTTGGCCTCTGAGCTGCCCCCCCACCCAGAGATTCTAAATGTTTGGCGCGCCATCCAACAAATATCCGTTCCATATAAAACTTGGGGCATACATCGTACAGCGTATCCATCGGGAGAGGAGCACATGGCCGGGCTCCTTTGGGAGCAACTGGGTTGAAAATGACACACCATGAAATTACATTTATGCCTGCAGTGCAAATACTTTACAGTTATGAACATGTCGCTTTCTGCCACCGAAGTGGGCTGGGCGCCGCATCCTGGGCTTCTCTACGCTTCTCCACGAGACTGTGTCTAATACACTTGAAACTTTGTTGCCTGGCGTCTCAATGGGTCGACACCGCCAACAGAGTCTGCGAATTGAGGTCCCCACTCCCCATGTGCGTCCCCAGTCAAATGTCACTCTTGCCACTTGCTGCAATTGCAGAATGTGCTGCAAAATATTTATATAGTTGCCACGGCAACTCATGCACATTGCTCATACGCAACGTATGACTATTTGATTAAATTAGTAGGAAAATACTCTTGATGTTTGTGCCGGGGCAGATGCATAGGTACTGTACATTTTGTAGGGCAGGGCAGAGTGACAGAAACATGTTAATAATTAAGCTGACAAATTACTTCCTGCGGGATGGCTCATGGGTTAGCTGGAAAGTTGTGCAAATATTTTGCTCGCCCAACAAATAACTGTGTCAACTTCTTGGTCGGCTGCCGGCATTTCTGGGCAGCACTTGAAATGGCGACTGCCGTTGGCTTAATTAAAAGCGAACTGCAAGCGAAATTCTATCAAATTGCAAATTGTTTCCGCCCGTAACCCGAGCCCAAGTCCGGGCTCCTGCATTTCTTTAGTTTGGGTGCTGGGGTGCGGCCAGTCAGCTAAATAAACAAGCCGAATAAACGAATAAACGAGACTAAAAAGGGACCAAATAGCTGGCCAGATATATAAGCTTGCAACACCTCATTTAAGCGCTTTGTGTTGCAAATTTTTTGCGTATTAAATTACAATTTGGCTCGGCTTGTTTGTTGTTGTTGTTGTTGTTGTTGTTGATGTTGCGGGAGCAGCAGCACCAAACCAAAGCAAACAGTTCGGCGTCAAAAGTGGGATGGACAGTGGGGGCGACCGGAGGGAAGCCAACTGAGGCGACCAGCCCTGAAACTGAAACACAATGCCAGCTAAATAAACAAACAAACAGATGCAATAAACGAATGCGATTCGGTAACCATATCCCGCAGAGTTTATGCACTCTGTGTACAGACAGCAGATTGAAATGTATCTATAAGTGGTGAGCCCAACCCCAATTCCAATCCCCATCCCAATCCCAACCCAATGCCAATGCCAACGGCGATGTGGAGTAAATTTTAATCTTCATCGGCTGACAAAAGGACTGGCTGTAATCAATTACCATCCTGCGAAGTCACACACTTAATTTCCATAGTCGGATGTCCGCCTTCGCATATTAAAATGTATTCGCCTTCAAAAAACAAATGAAAAATATTGCATTACTCGAAATGAAGCTAAATGCAATTAAAGGTAATTGCATATCAATGGCAATGTGTTGTTCCTTGGAATGTCGACTACGTCGAGAAATAAAAAAAGCAAACAAATTATGAGTGGGTGTGGGAAAAAAATCCAAGCCTTCCTCTATCCCCAAAACTGTTATTCTGCATCTTTGGTTAAAGCGGTAAACCCGCATCATGACCAGAATATCCAGCTGCAGCTTCAACTACACCGAATGCACCATAAAAATCCAAAAAAAAATAAAATGCAAATTTTGAACGGCAGTGAATTTTTCTTTTGTTTTCGCTGTACTGCAACTTCCGCATTGTTGACCATGAATAAAAACTTAAGTTCTTATTGTTGGGGACACAAGGCACGTGGGCTGGGAAGCCCCGTCCAGCAAATAAACAAACACTGCCTGCCCATGTTTGCCTCCTACGCCCACAGAAAAGAACTTGTGCTTCATTGATTTTGCGGCTTCTTCTCCTTCAAACCCTCAAAACAACAAAAAAAAAAAAACCAACAAAAAAAAAAAAAGGAGAGGAAAAATATAAAAACTAAAAAGCAAAGACCAACTCTCGGGGTCAAGTGAAGCGTTGAGGGGCTCTGAATTCTGCGGGATTCTCTCGGTTCCTAGACTTTCTAAATCCAGGACGCCATTAATCTACCAAGTGTCCAGCAGTATGACTAAATTAATTTTTGTTCTGGTAGCCGGCGAACAAGGCTGGAGAACTTGTACTCCGGTCGTGATTTATAGAGCACTCATTTAGAAAGTTGCTCAACAAGCGGCGATGGCGATGGCGATTCAGTTGCCTGTTGCACATTGTTTGGCCAGAACAGTTCCTTGTTACAGTTTTGTCGTGCCTGCCCCCCTGGCTGCCTGGCTGCCTGCCTGCCACAGTTGTTGTTCCTATTGGTGTTGCTTTTCCTGGTTGTGCCTTGGGGCCACTTTTCGGCCTGGCTCGTTCTGTCTGGGCCTTAATGAATGACATTTGCTGCTCCAACAGAGTTTGATTGAGTTGTTTTTGACTAGCCATGATGGGCAATTGGCGGTGGACGATGCCCCCGTTGCTGCCCGTTGCTGCCCGGTGGTGCCCGATGCCCGGATCCACGATAGGCGATTGCAACTGTCAACTGGTTAATTGGAAATCACATTAATCGATCGGCCATCGAGCTCTTTTACTACACCAATTAATAGCCACAAAATAACCTGTTGAGGCGCGGGCCAGGGTCTATTCATTCATAAATTTGAGTGTGTAAATCATGATTTATAAATGGTCAACTGGCCCTCACTCTATGGCTTGTTTCTTTTTATCAGCCCTCATAAATTATTAAATGCGCTTAAACGTTTTATCGCACTTTAAAGGGAATGCCTCCCCGAGTCTTTATGACAATATTTTTGGCAGCAACAATATTTTATGTAGTACATGCCTCGGATGTACGTATGTATCGTGCCCTATCCCCAACTCCTATTGGCAAGTGGCCAAAGTGGCAGCAAAATATTTTTGTATTTTATGAGGCTCTTCGGCTAAAAGCGAGTTTTTATGGCTTTGTTGGCGCTTCGAAGCGCCACAACATTTTAAGGGTCAGCCGAGAGCATGTGACAAGCTCCATCAGCATCAAGAGCCGGAGTCATCATAAATGTTGTCACATTATATGGGATCATGTTTGGTGCATCACGAGCTGCAGTGGCGTTATGGAAAGCTTTGATGTGATATGAGATTGGATAGCTACATTTCTTTTGGTGTAAAGTCCTTTTTGAAATCACGTATTCGGCTCAACTATTAATACCTTTTGTAGCTTTCAAATAGGGAGTAACTGGAAACTATCTATCATCCACCTAAGCAATTAGTTTTATTTTTTCTCACTCAAAATACAGACATCCCGTATATAACGTATTTCCAACCGACTTTTGAAGCCATTTATCAACTTTTCTCGCAAACTTTTCGTTTTTTCAACACCAAAGCTGAATTAATTGTTTCTGGCCCCGACTCTGCCCCTGGCCATGTCCTTCATAAGCCCCAAAGGATTCCTGGATGGCCTGCCAGTGCTCGACTAAAGCAAATAAATTGAGTTTTGAGCCGGCCATTGAGTGGGAGACAAAGGATGTCCGGCTGCAGGCGCATTGATGTGGCTTTAAGTGTCAGCAATCATAATGAAATATTGGCATTGCTGGCCAACGGTAACCAAAGAAGGTAGCTGGCCAGGAGGAGGCTGGGGGCTCGAAGCTTGGGGCTGCGCATCTGCACAAAGGGACATGCCACTCGGGGAACAGGATACGCAATACTGCAGGGGCATGCCCAGGATATGGCGAAAACCCCACTCAAAGGCTCAAAGCAAACAGCATCAGCAGCAGCAAAGAATTCGTTTCATCAACTCGATGCAGTAAACCAACATTGGCAGCAACAGCAGCCACAGCAGCAAAAAACTATGTACGCAATTCGTGATAAGTGTCAGGAGTGTGGAAATTGGAATGCTCCAAAGGATGCAATAGTCCGGCCGAGTATCTGCATCTGTGACGAGTGCGGATCCTTGTTTGTGCTTGTTTGCCGGGGCACATGTTACAACATTCGATATGCCTTTTGTGACCCAGTTGACAGGCAGTGGCGTGGCCAATAACCATATCGCCACCTGAGTGGCGACAAAACAATGGCAACAAAGTGTTGCACAGCCGAGAAAATAAAACGAAACGAGTCGGGCTTTGTTGTCATTTGTGGCACGTTTGCACGCTGATTTGTTGTTACTTTCAAATTGGATAATTGCTAAATTCTTGCTTATTTTATTGTAATGGCCGGGACGATAAATGTAATAGCAGTCATTAGGAGCTGCAACCGGAGCCGAAGCAGCCGCAACAGCAGCAGCAACTGCAACAGCTTCCGTGCTACGTAGGAGACCCAGCAAAACCCAACTCCGCAGTGCAACTCGTTTGCCTGGCCAAGATCCCATGTCTTGGCAACAAGGTCCCAGGTCTGAGGTTTGCTTTGCATGCTGCCACTCATTAATATTGCGCCCCTGGGGCGAGCGACCAAATTGCAGTTACGTGTGGATGTTGCTGAGGCTGCAATATCGTCGTCATGATGCGAGTACACTTTTATGGCTTCGATTGCAATCTGCTGCGAAATTGAAATCGAATTCAATTGGCAGATTGGTGATTGATAAACTCCGGGGGGCCATTGACACACTTGCCATAAACAATTTGACATCGAATTCTTGTCACTCGCCTAAGCGGGCGCGTTGTATTCCACGCCTTGATGGATTGATGGACTGACTGCCCGAACTGTCAGATGGCCGTACACCGGCTAAAATTTATAGAGCCAAAGGTATACGTTAATGATAGCGACATGTCCACGCCCAGTCGAGCGGAAAATGGCCTTATTAACTTAAAAGGTTCCACTACCACCGAGAATTACACGGCCATCCGCAAACTTTGCAGCCGCAAACAAATACGAAAAAGATAAAAGTGCAGGCTTATTGAAAAAGTTTTGCGACAACTTGCACTGACAACTGGCAGACAAGTGTAAGACAAACTCTGGCCCAGGAGCGACAGTTTCACTTTGGCCTTTATAAGTCATGCTGCGAGGACTTTTCTAGCGAAAAGTCGATGTAATATTTAAATTATTGGAGAAGGTCTTGGGACCTCAACAAGTAAACAGTAGAAGCTGGTTACAAACAAGCTGATTGCTACTAATTCATGTTGTTGCAACCTAAGATAAAGCACTTATTTTTAAGCATTTCCCAGCCAATCTAGAGCATTCTCTGCTTCGGGTATCTCCAAGATACACAGACACTACACTCCCTTTGAAGTTCATCACTTGAGCCGAACTTTGGAGACAAGTGGCACGCCTGGCATTTCAATTTCTCTTCACCGAAATAAATGTCCCCTCAGCCGAGCTCCATTAAACAAATGTTGGCGGGATGTGGGGCGGAGGATGACAGCGGGTCGCATGATTAATTTTAAAGCTTTGTAGTGATTACAAGGCGGCGTTCTACTTAATTCGGTGCGAGCATCATTAACGAGGCGCACTGCTCCAGTTTCGCCTGACTTTTGTGCTCTTTCTAATGAAATTATTTAGCACACTTTCCCAGCAGAGCCTCATTACTCGACTCGGCTCAATTGAAACTCTTGCCGGGCCAGGCCAGGCCGGGCCACCACCCACTTGGCGGCATTTGACTTCCGCTTGAATTGAAATGCAGCTTCTGAATGCAGCCAAAGAAATGCCGCAGCACACACATGCGGTGTGTGTGTGGAAGCACTTCACAGATACAGACATTCCGAGAAGCACCACTTAATTCGCTTGATTTGTCTGAAATGCTCCCTTACAGTCGGAAGCCGGCAGAAGATAAGGTGCAAAGTCCCCCCCAGGCGCCTCTTCATTTGATAAATTCATTATTTTTCCTCTTTGGCCTGATTTTATTTTTGCTCGAAGCTCGCATTCGCATATATCTCCCAGAATCTGGTTGGTTTTTTTGGGGTTTTCATGCCATGCCATGCCAGCCTTGACAACTGTTGCCATTAACAACTTGAGCACAAATCGAGAATGTACCAGCACGTATCACGTGCCACATGCCACGTGCTTCACGCTCCTAATGCGTCTCCATGGTCTCGTTGGGTGAGTGTTAGCTTCTCTGGTTTGACAGACTTTTTGGCCATTTACGAGCATGTACATGGTATATATTCATGGTTGGCGGAATCGGTGGTTTTCGAGGTGGCTCTGCCCTTGTCTGTGGGGTAAATCAAATGAGATCTGCCCGAGATACATTTAAATGCCAGCCCTAAATGTTGTGGAAAAGTGGAAAGCCCGGCTCCATTCGCTCCAAATTCAAATAGAAACCGAAAAGTGCCAGCTCGCAGACAGAAAAGTTTCGATTCGGCCCAAGTGCAAACAAACAATGCTCTCGGCAGACTAATTATTTTAGCTGCCGGCCAGGAGTGCGACGAAGTCAGTCACAAACTAATCAAAATATTTTCGCAACTTTCCATTATAAAGTGGGGAAAAGTTGAAGACCAAGACGCTGAAGCCGAACCGAGGCAGACACTGCTCCTGTCTACGTTTGCATTTGCATTTGGATGAACAATGAAAGGCAAATATTTTGCTGCTATTGACATTCATCTAGAGAGCAGCCGACAAAGTCTTGCCCCAGCCCACATTTTATCCCCTTGCCTCCCCCCAGGGCATTCAATTAAGACAAATTATGAGCGCGTCCTTTCGCAATTCAAGAACATCCGCTGGAACAGAGAGAAAATAGTAATAACTATCTACTACTTTTTAGCTTGTATATATGAATTACTTCACTTTTTGTTAAAATAGGATTTTTTACCATAAATTTAAATTAATTTTATTTAATTTTATTATAATTATATTTATAATGTTTATGATTTTTTCTCTGTGCTCCAGCATCTGGTCAAAGTCAAAGTCAATGATGAAGATGACAAAGATGATGTCTGCCTGACAATCTGCAAAGTGGTCCTTGGACCATTCGGATTATATTTTTATGAACAAGTTTCAAAGATGCGCTCGCGTATAGTTATTTTCCAGTTTTTGAATTGTGTGTATTTCAACGTTGAGCCTCGCCTTGGCTCCCTGGCTCCCTGGCTCCACGTTGCTGGTGATTTATGAATTTAATTAAAAACGCCAAGACGACGACACGGAGAGCACTTTCCGTTTGTGTGTCCGCGACCTGCAGACAAAGCTCCGTCTTTGTGCCAAAATAAGACGCCCAATGGCCACAATGTCTCCTCCGCAACCCTCCGCAATGTATTTATGATGGAAAATACGAGTAACGTTGGGTAGTCCGAATACCACGAGCTTTGGGTTTGAGTTATGTGGGTACGTGTTTGTATTTAATTAGCCGCGGTCATGCATCTTCACAAATGTGCGTTTGCTCTGCTATTTGGCCATATTTAAAATGCGCCTTTTAGGCAATTATTTTGGTCCAACGGCCATTGTGCTACTCTAGGTGCTCAGTTCAGCTCAGCTCAGCTTTATTTTGGAAGCTTGGCTAACAAGATGCGGCAACAAAGTTGCCTAGAATGTATCTATATGCAGTCTGAGGAGGGGGCTATGCGGCAAGTATCTTATTTTGGCTGCTGCTGCTGCTGTTGCGGATGCTGCTGCTTTTACTGTACCCACATAATCAAGACAAAGCCAAAAGCAGCACGACAGACTAAACGCCCCTTCAGAGCATCCCCCACCCATGTACCATGCCCCATGCCCATGGCCCTTTCTGCCTTTTGGCTTTGTCTGCGCGCTTTTGGCGTGCCATGTTTATCTTTTAACTAATTTTTTTCCATGTTGCTTTTTGGCCCGCGTACTTAACTTTTGTGAGCGCGTGTGTGCCCGGGCTCTGATGCTGAATATCTTTAGTGGAAGTAATGGCCAAGTCGCCAAGTTGCATGCTGCAAAAGTTTGTTTAGTCTGCCTCGTTTGTGGCAAGCGAACCAAACTGCCAGAAGCCCAGAAACTCTGCCGCCAAGACGGTGCAGCGTCTTTATCAGCGATGAGACTACCCGAGAATCTGAATCATTCACAAATGAGTTTCAAATTGAATAGAAGTTTATTTAAGAACGGGAATATTAAATACACAAAATTGGGGTGTTTATTTTGCTACGAATTCTTCCCATTTGCAGCAAAACATAAACGCGTGACTTCCTTTTAAACGCAAAAGATTTAAGCTGGCTAGGTTATTATTTTCCATGAGAAACTTTATACCTCAACGTACGAGTCATCATTAGCGTGATACTCGGAAAGTGGTAAATGATTTACCCTCCAGACAGTCCCAGTCATGACTGTTTGTCTCTGCAGACTGTTAAGGGAGCAGCTAAGCGCACTTGGCGCGATAACCGCGACAGGTTGATGCCGTACTTGATTACCATTTGACAATGTGGCTGGAGAGGAGTCGCGGTTGCAACTTTGGTGGCGCCAGGCTGAGGCAACACCACCGATATCGTGTTTAATTAAAACCGACTTGCGGCGAATCAATTTGTGGAATGGCCCGAAAGCATGTCACAGCCGCAAATTAGAATGGCGTAGGTCTGGGCCAAGTTAGAGGCTTTTTTTCTTCTGTTCTTGATGCTCAAATAGGTAGTCCGGCAGTGGGCCATAAAAAGCGGATAAGTGCCAGCAAATTCAGCTGGTTTAACCCACAATTCTGGCGACTTAGCTCCAGTTCAGATAGTGTCACACAGTGAGCGAAACGTTTCGATAAGATCGGGCCACGTTAACATTGTTGTCGTCTCCATTTCTGCGAGGCGCACCCCCGCCTTATATAGTCTAGGATAGCCTAGTATTAAAGCGAAGTGTGCTCGGATACCTTTTTCTTGTCCACATATCTATGACAAATGTACAAGTTGAGTGCCCCAAAGATAAGCAGTTACTAATTAAGTTACTAATTAATAACCGCTGCCCCATGGCAAAGTCTATGGTGAAATGGAGAGGTGGTGTACGTCACATGGCTACTGGCAAAAAGTATTTTGCAAAAGAGTTCCCATCTAAACAATCGATCGTACCTGGCCCTGGGGCGTGGCATGTCTCAAAACTAGTTTCATTTACATGTGAAAAAACTCCTATTTGATAACTACTTTTAGGGGAATCCGGCTGTGCTTTACTATCACAATTTTTCCACATCATGACACCTCGTGTGATATTCTATTATCTGCCTAGGCTCGTGTCCAACTCTATTTTGGGAATTAAAATATCAAAAATCATAAATTTCTGTTGATAAAAAGTCCACCTAATTCCCCTTTCCAGACACAATGAAATTTTTTGTAAGTGCACTGGCAATTTTCATTAATTATGACCGCAGGACGGAGCAGGGGCGCCCCTGCTTCGTTTTGCAGCTTCATTGGAAAAACGTGCAAAACGTTTGGCGCTCCGGGCGATTCCAAGGCTTTAGCCAAGTGAATGATTCAAATCTCTGTATGGTGTATGGGGTATGGTGGCGGTGCAGCTTAGGCGCCACCGGTGCCACGGCAGCTGTGGTTGCATGCACCTAATCGCCCGGCGCCATCGTCATAGTTCGCCAAAGATTATCATGGGTCAAGGCAGCGACGTCTGGAAGCCTGTCCGCTGCGGAAATCTGATGGCGGAACCTGCGCATCAACGGACTTCGTTCGCATTCCATTAAATTAGCCGCAAAGGCAACTCCTTATTAGCACCATAATTTAGAATGCACGCCCCCAGTCCAGAGTCGTCCACGTAGCAGGGCTGCGGCGGCACCAAAATGGGCGGCTACTGTGCGGTCGCCAGTTTTGTTTGCAATTTGTTAATAGGTTGTGGCATGCAGCATGTTAATACCTAATGTCGTGGACCAAGACATGGCCGAGCACCAGGAGCCAAAGCTGGATGCTAGAAGTTGTGGATGCATGTGGACGTGGCACAAAGCTGCAGCAGCATTCTCATTAGCCATGCGGTTTGCCGGGACAACTGGCCGACCGGCTGGCAACTTAATCCTCGGGACTAGCGCTTATGCTAATGCCCCGGCCATGATGTGCATTAAATTTGCACACGGCTATGGCCAAATTAGCCAGAATTGGCCAGTTATTTAAGGCATCTATTAGTCATAAAATCGATTGCCTCGGAGTCTGTGCCTATGTCCATGTCTATGTCTGTCTGTCTGTCTGTCCGTCTCTGTATCGGGGCTTGGGCTCATTCGCACGCCTCGGCCAAGTGGACGACAATGGCCCGTACTTGACTTCTGAACCAGCGCCCACCGAGCGTGACTGGACTGGAAATGCTGGCTGAAATGGAGCCGCACCAAACCAAACCCAAACCCAAACCCATACCCAAACCCAGACCAAAACCCCAAAACGCCCGAACGAAAGACAGGCTTCAAACACGGCCTAAGACAACACAACATGGCACAGAAATTGGCTAACCAAAACTAACAACAATAAGCACTGCTCCCCTTCTTGTTGTTCTGTCCAGATAGCCGATCTAAGTTGAGCGCGCTGTTTGAAATAGAATTTTTCCCACCATCTAAAAATAAACTGACTAATGCAATGAGTGTTTACATGGGGGTTGCATCTGGTCCACGACTATATAATGCTCTCCAAACATAGTTCTTAAAATCTTCGAAAGTGCAAGATAAATGGGATATTTGTCGTTTATTTGTAAGCAAGATGGGCACACATTTATCTTTGACTTAAGTAGCCTACGGAGTCTTAGATTTAAAAATAAATGAAGTAAAAAAGTGGGAAAAAGTTCTTCCCTGGTGTTGCAAGGCAAACAGTATTATCCAGGATGCTTCTCCCAATAAAAATATTTATTTTAGATGGAAACAATGTTTAATATTCGTATCCTCAAGTCGCTGTTATCGGTTTCCTATAGCCAATGCCACAAGTACCACCATTGCCACTCCGAGTTCAAAGTCTAAGCAACGCATTACAATAATTCTGGCCTTCGTGTTGGTTCTTTTGTTCTGTTTGGATGTTTATTAATTTACCCACTTATATAAAGTTTTTGCCCGCTTGCGGTTAATGTTGGAGCTGGCATTTATTTCATGGTTCAGAGATGTGGGGACGTGTGGGAGCCTCCGAGCGGTCGCAAGTGACTGCAAATTATACGGCCGGACCACATAATAATAAATGAAAATGTCTGTAATTCTCATGTGCAAAAGCAGAAGCCCGGGGAGCTTGATCTGGGCAAAAAGGAAGGAAAAACAAACGGACTGAAGCACTCGCTTATTATGCAGCTCATTTGCGAAGAGGAGCCGGCGATTCCCGCGGTCTACAATACTCTACTCCCTGTCTTTTTCTCAGAGCCTCAGACCCTCAGTCCCAATCCCAGTCCCAGTTCCAGTCCCAGTCCCAGTCTGGGGAATCGGAAGTTAAGCTAAACAAATAAGCGGCGTGTAAATGAACTCTGCAAGGGGTTGGCTACTGGGCTGACCCATTATTGTCCGCCTGCCTGCTCTCAATCGATAAAGAAAAGTGCTGTTGAGGGAGTTCAGCCTGCTTGGGTATGGGTGTTTGGGTTTTTTAGCACCTAAAACCCA
The DNA here is from genome assembly GCA_018150405.1 of Drosophila varians. Lineage (NCBI taxonomy): Eukaryota > Metazoa > Arthropoda > Insecta > Diptera > Drosophilidae > Drosophila > Drosophila varians. Next base: position 14,625,931 of record JAECWK010000015.1, on the reverse strand, counting down.
AGACCGGGAGCCGTTTGATAAGTCCACAATGGACAGCTGTTCGGGCATCTATCATATGGCAGGGCTTACCGTATGACATGGGAACATCCGGTGGCTGGAACCCCACGATCAGCCCTCGCCCTCGCCAGGGGTTCAATAAACTTGTTGAGCCTCAAAAGTTCCAGCAGTGAACGAATTTTTTAACTTGCCTCCTCCGAAAAGGGAGGTGGGCAAAAAAAAAAAGGCTAACAAATCGAAAATTGTGAGTGGCCAGTGGCCACTGGCCAGTCTGGAGTCTGGAGTCCCTCACCGTGGGCCAGCGATACACTTAATTTTGACAGATTACATCTCATTATGTACACCTCGGGGGCAAAATGCAAGGCAGGCGGTTAAACAAGTTCGACTTGAGGACCGAACACTCTGAGATTGATGGCCAGATATTCGGTTTGCATAGTAATGCGGCCTGCCACAGCATCAAATCGAATCGATCCAAGTTACGGACATTGGAAATTAATTCCCGTTCTCACCGAAACGGCGAAGGAGGCGAAATTATTTGGCATCTAGCCATCCATGATTGCAATAAAAGAACTAGCTTTTCACATTGTTTATTGCAGAGCGAATTGGAGTTCATTTATAAGGCAATTTAAAATCAATTTACGTGTTGCATGTGCCGTTAATTTATCAAGAGCAACCAGTCCCTGGCAGAGCCGTGGCTCTAGCTGGGATCCCGAAGAGATGTAGTCGAGGAGCAGTCGAGGAGACCGCGACTTTCAACAGTCCCATCATGGGCAATTAATTAAAAATCGAGCAGACAGTGGAAACGCTTCACGAAGTGGAGGGGCGTGCTGGCATTATGATTTTTTCATTGATACAAATATCGCGGGATGTCTGCTTCTGGTTGCCCCATCAGCGCCGCCAACTTGTTGCCCCACAATGGACTCCCTTTCCCACTCTCAGGCCCATTCCTAGTCCCGCCTCCGATTTTTATTGCCCGCCTGCTTCTAATAGGAACAAATTTATCAGCTCTGTACGTGCGTTCGACTTAAGTTGAGTTAAGTCGAGTTGGGAGGTGTGGAAGAAACTCAACACGGCGCATATCAAAATATGTATATAATATATAATTTATTAGAAACAAATACAGACTACATAACACGTACGCCCCGACCGGAGGAGGGAGTATCTACCACCTGTCGGGGCTTTTTTAGGCTGACTAATGCTAATGAGGCATAGGATGAGGATGCTCCAGGATCACAGAATCGCTCTAAGGCTGGTCGCTTCTTAGAGGCAGTAGACCAAGGTCCAGAACAGGGCATTGAACACGATGAATGCCAGTGGGAAGACGAATCGCATCTTCCGGTCGATCCACAGGGAGACCTCCTTGGGCGTCATGGTGGCGAAGGTCTGTGGGGGCTTGTCCTTTGGCGACTCCCCCGATGTGCTGCTGGAGCTCTCGTCCTGCTCGTCCAAGCTGATGGCAGAGTCCTCCCGACTGAGGCTGCCACCAATAATAATGGGGGTCTCAATGGTTATCACTGTGTTATTGGGACCACCGCAGGACTTGTCCATGCTAGTGGTGCTCATGGTGCTATCGGTGCGCCTGTATCCATGGCGGCGATGCTTTTTGATGTGAGGGACGAATGTGGACTTCACAATGTACTTTGTGCTGCGCTTCTTCAACTCCAGATTGTTGTTTCTCCGAAAGATGGTGTTCACAAAGGCAAATTCCACTAGGCTGCCGAATATGAAGATGGTACAGACCAGGAACCACACCTCCGACATCGTGACGTAGCCTGTCTTTGAGAGATTGGCCTCCTGGGAGAGCGACAAGGTGATGAAGGACAAAAGGGTGGTGCAGCCCAAAGTGGTTCGAGCTGGGGTTTGATCGGCCTGCAGCCAGAAGGACACCCATGAGATGCAAACTATCATTATGGAGGGCAGGAAGTAGTCGATCACATAGTAGCCCACTTCCCTGGTCAGCAAGATACTGAACCGGATGGTACTGTAGTTGCCCACCAAGGCGCCATGGCTCATGTGGCTGCCATTGGATATGCGGATGGACTCGTTGGTCAGAGAACCAATCAGATTATATTCCGCTAGCTGCAGCTCGGTATCGAAAGTCACTGCATTCTCGGTCTCCCAGCGAAGTTGCACCAGCGTTGTGTTATACATCCAGCTTTCCAAGATCGTGGTGCAGGTCTGATCGTCGAACGGAAACTTGGCGAAGTTCATCCAACAGTACAAAGTGGCCTGTAGCCGAGTGGATATCAGAACCGTGCCGTTTGGATAGATGGTGGTTAGCTCGTCAGGGGAGCTCGTTCCCAGGACACTGGAGGTCTGTTCGTTGGTGAGGAATATGTGCGGCACCCAAATCATATCCTTCAGGGCAGTCTCTCCCATAATCGGCTGGATTCGGTTGGGAACGAGACTGGAAAAAGCCAGTCGAGGGTCCTGGTAACGCAACTGCAGCAGGCCTTGGACCATGAACTGCAGATTACTCGACTCCACGTTCTTCATCACGTAGATATAGAAGCGGGTGTACACTCCCAGGGGCTCCTCCTCGCCATCCTTGTTGTAGGACGTGGGAGGATTCAAATTATCGTACCGACAAGAGTCGGTTAGTCGCTTTATTAGCTCCATTTGCGACAAGGACTCTGCATTGCTCAGCGAAGGACAATCACTACTGCTGGACTCGCTCAGATTAATGGACAAACTGTAGGTGTTGGCGCTGTTCGAAGGGGCCAACAATACGGATCCATTGGCCGCTGAAAATACATTGGAAAATAATAAAATTATTAGAAATAAAAATACAAAATATGCAACGGGAATCGTTAAAAGTTGCAAAGTTCTACATTTCTAAAAGCAGTTAAAAATATTTCATAACTTTCATAATATAGCTTAAAGAATTTTCTAATATTGCGTAATTAAATTATTTTTATATTTAAAAACTAATCAGAAATGTGTGGATGTATTTTTTTACAAAAAAATGTTTTAGCTTAAAAAAAGGATAGTCTAAGGCTTAGAGGGATGTAAGAATTCATCGTGTTTATTATGCCTCCAGAAACCTGAACTCCTCGTTGACTTTAAAGGAAGTGCCAGGACCTTCACACCTACCCATATTCAAACCAGCATCGCTCAAGTTAAGAAGTCCTGCTGTGGTTAATCCAATACAGCTGAATAGTGTCAAGAATCCCGGTATATCCATTTTCCACTTAGTCATATCTTGCACCGAACTCCGGCCGAATCACGGGACTTAATTAGCGATTTCCTTGGAGTGCGATTCGATTTCCGACGATTTTCTTTTAGGCGCTACGATTTCACGGCCAGCCGCCTGGCGTTTTCTCGATGAACTATTTGGCGACAAGTTTGCGGCCGCTTGTCCAGTCCAAAATCGGATGTCGGACGGGTTCGGTTTGGGGTTCGGGCCCGTGGAGCGATTCGTTCTACGTAATATCTATTACTAACTTATTTATTTTAATTGCGAGCGGCTTTTAATTCTTTTGCCACTCATGACAGCTTGTTCGGGCAATTATTGTTCGGCCTTTGTGCCGGTGGCAGTGACAATGGCTCCGTGGCTCCTCCTCCCATTTCTCTTATCATTTTTGGCCAAAATCGGCTGTAAGTAGAATGGGGCTTTTTCCTCAGCCGCCGTGTAATGCCCTTAATTGTGGCTATCACGGCTGCGGGAGAGCGAGCGAGAGCTGGCTGGGAATACGAAATGTTTGCTCATGTCTCGGCCTTTTGATTAAGTGGCCAACGCCGGCGAATTGGCCAACAACAAAATAAATACAGCAAGTGACTTGTCGAAGCGATTTTATTTCTATACGAATTTATGGTATAGTATAGCCCAAAGATATACGCTGTCGTACTCCAGTTAACGGAGGCGATCGAATAATTGATGATGACCCGATGTCAGAAGCGATTCGCTGGCGATTTATTTTTGGCACAAGAATTTTCGCAATTGTCCAGCAACAACTGGGACTGATTTGATTAGCCAGCGTTGGTTATCCATTATCCACGATGTTGACGCGTGCTTTAGTCTAGCTTGATTTTTAGAAAAATTTGGAACCCGAAAGAAAAAGTGGAGTTGATTTTCGCTTTTACGCAGCATCTCAAGCATTTCTTTTGGCAGATCCTCCCATCCTCAGCTCCTGCCTGGAATTCCCGTAATGCCAGCCCCTCATCAGCACTTTAATCAAGCGTTCCCAGCCGTTCCCGCCCACTTTTACCGAGAACAACAACATAGCCGCCCGCTGTTTTGTTCATGATACCCATAAACATTTATGGCCACAAAACAGATACAGATACAGATACAGGAGCAGACAAAACTACGTCGGAGTGCATTACGCATGACTGCATCCACACCTCTCCCCGGGATGTCGCCCTCCCAAGTATTTTGGTCGTTAATGCACTCGGAAGATGTTACTTCTTCGAGAGGCACGTGGCACGTGTGCTCTCAGGCCCATGTCGTCGAAGATAGCTGCCAAATCAGCACGGATTGGACTCTTTAGCTCTTTAAAGGATGGCTACATCAAGTGTTTACCCGTTTTATCAAATGGCTGATGGTTTGGACTCATCGTAGAGGTTAAAGGGACAAGTGGCTACTCTGTTACTCCAGGCCTATGTAATTGCCTTTACAACATAGCAGATGTGCCGCGATCTGCAGAGTATCCAACCAATTGACTTGCAAACTACCTGAGCACTAACAAGGCAAATTAAAAATGTTTACAATCACATTTTCACAACACTTTACTGTGATTTTGCTGAAAGTGGGCGTGAAAGTGGCGTTGATTAGATAGTCCAACTCCAACGACTGCCAATGATTTATGGCTGTGGGACGGGGCGGAGTAGTAGTTGGCCTCTTCAAATCAATTAAAATCACTCACTGTCCCGCATCGAGCAGCAGGCCATGTAAGTGCAGAAAATCCCTTCAACAATTTAATCACCTTTTTCGTTACTTCCGCAGTACCCCGACCCTCGAAGCACTCAGCTCTGCCGCCCCCGCGTTCATATTTCATTTTTTGTGTACCATGCTTTTTATTTTGTTTGGCAAAGTCCATGCTGGCGCATTAATTTAAGCCGCCTGGAACATAAAAGCTGCTCGCAAAACTAAGCCGATTTAAGAGCACATTTGAATTCAAATGCCGCCCGGCGAAATAAAAACTAAACGGATGGATCCCTTAACCCCCCATTCCCTCGTCCGCCACCTGAAGCTAACCAATGCGAGTTTAAATGGCACAAAAACCGTCTGCAAAGTTTGCGTCTGAAGTTTTTAGTTTTGGGCAAATGCAAAATTATAATCCTTTAAACGGCAATCGAGCGTTTTCCGCCGCCCCGAAGATTAAGCCCGAGAAGTGCTTTGTAATTATGCCCTGTAATTGGGAATAAATGTGGATTCAGGATCTTTAAGCCACTGAAAAAGACATTACGGTGATTTCATTAACTTGTGTCTTGAATTTTTGTATTGATTAAAACTTTAAAAATAAAAGATTAGCAATTCCAGGTACTTGCTTCACCTTACTGGACGTTGCAAGTAATTCCAGGTAACAACTTACCTCACTTTTGGGCCTTATGGCTTCTCATTTGTAGTGGGTATTACCGCGTCGAGCAGCTTTGGTGAAAGAGGTGAGTAAAAGTCGCTTTTGTAATTGTTTTAGGGGGCGGGGAAAACCGCCATACCAATTAAGCCTGGCCAGACGAGCAGCAGACGATGCTGGACCAGGTTGACACTGGACATTGGATGCTGGACAACGGCATATAAATCACACGACTCGCCGAGCAAGGACACCGGGTCCTGACATCTTGCGAAATGGTTTGGGGGCTTGTCATGCATTTGATTCTGGGAGGTCGTTTATTTCCAGTTGCTCAGCTTTTTACAACTGTTTCAGCTGGTGTTTTTCTGATTCCATTTCATTTTATTATTTCTGCAGATTCTCGCTGCTTTTATCGGTTTTTGTGTGTGCAAGCCGCGGAAGCCGGCAGCGCTACTTTCCGCTTTTCCTCTTGGCCTTTTTTGGCCCTCCTACACTTCGATTTGGCTTTCTTTGTTTCTGGCCGGTCCTCCATTATTGTTTCCTTTGATTTATTTTCGGTTTCAAGTGATTTCCGCCAGCATTCAACACTTTATGTTTGCTCTCTGCGTTGTTTTTGACGGTTTTCCACTTTTTTTCCCAACTCATTTTCCTTTTTTTCTGGCGCTTTTCTTGTTGCATTTTAAGCAAAACTCAGTGCCAACATTTGTCATTTGGGGGTTTGTGTTGGATTTCCATTGGTTTCTGGGGTCTCCGGTTTACGGTTTTTTGGTTTTTGGTATTTGGTATTTGGTCTTTGGGGTTTCCTTTTGCACTTTTGCTTGGCTTTTGATTTGCGGTGCTTAATCGTTTGCAACGTCTGCGGATTTCGCTTGGTGTTTTTAAATGCAGATCTTGAACGCCAGCTTTCTGGCCATAAATTTGTTGGCCCTGTTTGGATTTTTTTGGTAGCCAGCACACGTAATTGAAAGCAGCAGGGCGGCAGTGGATTCGGCTAATGGCCATTTCAGTGAGCCAGTTTGCATTTTCGGTCCAAATTCACCTTGGTTCAATGGCATCACGGCATCGCCTGCACAGAGGCTATTGATTAAGGTCCTGTCTTTCGCTCACGGCTGGTGGCTTACCAAAAACTGGCCTCGGGCCTCTTCGCCTGCCTTGTAATCTGTCAAAATTGGCAGCATTCTGCTAAGCGGAAGTTTGCACAAAAAAATGTGCCACACTAAACTGGTTATTTAATGGTATACTCTTCTGCCCAGATCCCAGCTCACATCTCCCAGTTCAATGTCCTCACTGGGCGTGTCGATTGCCTTTGAAGTCGGCCTGACTCCCCGGGCTTTTTGCGTTTTGGCATGGGAATGGCCTAAACTGGCACTTGAATGAAGCCAGTCTCACACACTAATCTTACAGATGAGAGCATTTGAAACCGAAAGTTTTAGGCCCGGTCTGGCAAACAATAATTATTATAATCAACTTTCACACAGAGTCAACGACATTACATGCCACTTAGTCGCGTTGCAGCTGTAATTGATCGCGGGACGACAAATATTTATACACAAAACCGAGTCCCAGACAGACAGCAGTATCTCTAAGCTGCACAAATAAACACCGAGAGCAGCAAATTCGTATTAAGCGATCAATAATCATTGTAAATACGCCAATGTGACGCCGGCGGCGATAAGGCCAGAAATATTAACGCACCAAAGGAAGGCAGAAGGAGTTGGAGGAGGTAGGACCACAGACATGGATATTCGAGCAGAGGACAAGACTGGTTTGGGCCTGGCTTGTTGCAGATAAACAATAGAAAAGCATAGACGGAAGGGTCAAACGCTTGGGGCTGTGGAAACCCAAGATATCGGTCCAAGGCGTTCAGTGCAACAGAAACCACAGAGATGGGCAGGAGGATGGCCATTGCCGATGCCCAATGATGATGATGATGAGCATAGCAAATACAAATTATGGTAGAAAAGCGCTACGTAAATACTGCAATCATTTTAATAGACCAAAAACGGCGGCGCATAAGCCATAAACCAAACGCCAGCGCCCCGACCACAGAGCTTGGACCTCAGACGGAGTCTCGGCTTCGGAGTAAGTGGCCAAAAGCGGACAGCCGAAAGTTTCTATGACCAGTGATGGGGAAGGTACACTAATTTTCTGGAACATTACACTTACGTATTTGGTTTTTAAACTTATATTTTAAATTTTGACTAAGAAGTTTAGCGAAACTACTACTTAATTTTTTAAGTCGCGGAAATATTTGAAATATATATTTAAAGAGAGTGTATTCTAGTATTCTGGTATTGACTATCAAACATTCTATGGGAAATTGAAGGCGTTTTGGGCGATGCTGGGCAATGGGCATTGCGAAGATGTTGCAATGTTGCGATGTTGCAACAAACTGGCACGCGAGCAGCGAAAATTGCAGACAGCAGATGAGGCGGTTTCCTCCTGCACTTGCACAAGTTTAGCTCCAAAATTAGCGTAGATAAATATTTTTGCGGAAATTCCACTGCCGATGACCACTGATCGATAGGTGGACGGGGTGGGCTGTGCGCCTTGGCACGATTTCAGAGTGGGAGAATGCGAATTCCGATGTGTCTTGATCACTTGCGGTTTACAAATTACAGACGAAACGCCATGGAGGAGCATTTGCCGTGGATCGCTGCTGAAGGGACCGGATCATCGGCGGCCTGGGGGGTGATGGCTGTCGGTTTCATGGCCATCTGATGGATAGACAGCTACAAGCGCACTTAATGCGTTCCGCAGTCGTATCTGTATCTTTAGCTATCACTCGCGCGTAATGCCTCAGCGGCGTGCAAGATACAAAGCAGATGCTGACTAACCCCAGTAGTGTCCCCCCTTCCGTTTCCTCCTGCCACGGAACTCATCCAAATGCGTCTGCCGCCCCTGTGGATGTCAATTTGGAAGCATTTATTTTCGTAGTCTATGCCGGCTGCCTGGCTCTCAACCCAATCCCCCACCAGCCCCATCTCGGTGGAGTTGGTCTCTCTTGCTGTGCGCATGCGTTCTCCAAGTCTCCACATTTTGTGGTTTGTTTTGCTCCACTCATTCGTAACATAGCTAAGAAGAGAGGCACTCTTGTATCTGACGAATACATTCGTACTTTAAAATATTTACAAAGTTTTAAATGGAAATGTTTTTATCTATTAAGAAGAAAATACTCATAAATAGCCAATAGACTTTAGAGCACCCAATCGAAACCTCAAAATCTTTGAACAAACTACGAAATTCTATTTAACCAGAAGATTATTTTGCATGACACTAGAGGATTTTTCAATCGCATTTCGCCAAGTTCGTGTCACAATCCCAGGATATTTTAGTGACAGCTGAGTAGATAATTCCATCAGGTTTTTGGGTAAACTTATGAAAAACAACCTTAGTCTCATCTAAGTTCCAGGAAATCGTATCAGCCGACAAAAAGTGTCTGTTATCAATCAAAGTTACTGCCACTAATTCGGCGATTTAAAGTTGGTTTCGGAAGCAAAAAGTTCCTAAGCGCTACTTAATGCCAACACGTTTACACGTGCTGGCTCGCTCTCTTGGCCATTCTCCACCGGGCACCGGGCACCAGGCACAGGGCACAGATACATCGATAGCCGGCTTTTTAAAACTCTCCAAAGTTGGCGCCAAAATCACCCACCTACTCCACCAGCCGCCTGGCAGCAACACCATCCACAGACACTCTGGCACACCGGAGCGCTCCGCGAAACGGGTTCCACAGGGGGCTCAGCAGTGCGGCTCCAAGTCGAATTCCGAGTATTTGCTGTTGGACCGTCGCACGTATCGCACGGATTGCTCCGGCCTCGAAGTATCTCAGTGCGGTATCGAAGTATCTGTCAGTGTCAGATTCGGACTGTGCTTGAGCCAGCTTGAGGCTTCATTCGTTGGGGTTTCGGCTTTCGGTTTCGGTTTTTCGGTCGGTTTGGTGCGCTTGATCGGTTGGCCGGCTAGTTGCTAGTTGCAACATCAGTGGGTTTCTCGTCTATTGCATTTGCATTCGGCAGCTGGCCGCGATTGATGACGGTGACGGAAGGACGGCCAGTCAGTCAGTCAGTCAGTCAGTGAATGGACACTTGCCGCAGCGGTCTCGGTCAGTTAGGTAGTAACAGTGCAGTCAAGTCCGGCGACCTCTGACCCTCGACATCGAATATAAACCTCTTGACAATCAAATTTTGTGCTGCGAGTTTATTGGATTGAAACCCGGCGACCGGGAGGGATTTTATGGCGGTCCCTTGACCAATTCTAAAAGCAAAATAAAAACCATCAAAGAGAAACAAGCCAACGGAGAAATATATCAAATAAAAAGTTCAATTTCGCTGCTTCTTTATTTTTTTTTGAAACTCTTCTGTTTTGCCGGTTTCGGGTTTTTGGCCTGGAGCTGGAGCTGGAGCTTGTCGTCGTCCTTGTCGTGTGCGCGGGCTTCATAAATTATACAAGAGCGCATTTTGCGAACGACTTGCAAATAAATAAGCATTTACGCTTTTATTATTGCCCGCCCGCAATCCCCGGCCGCGTGTGTGTTTACTGTGCGAGTGTGTGAGAGTTTGGGATTGAGTTCCTTGGAAATCGCTCCCATGTGGCGCAAGCCGGAGGAATAAAATAAAACCAGCGGTGGAGCAGCCACTTAAAATATCATTTTTTGCATACAATCATCATATATATCTATAAATGTGTTCGTCCTCTCTACGTGTGTATCGAGATCCGCTCTGATTTGTGTGTGCTGATAGCGACGACTCCCCCCCCCCCAGTGATTGCCTGCATTAAAACAAACAAATAAAATTGCAGGAGTGTGCGGGGCGAAAACCCCCATATAAAGCTATCAACCAGGTAAGCAAAGGCGTAGCCCAGCATGTCTCTCACATGCACATTGAACTTCAAACTGAGCAGCTGAAAGTGCAATGACATTTGCCCATATTAACTCACACGACGTCACACCCATCAAGACGACATTATGCAAATGTGTAAATAGCGAAATGAACAGCGCCGTGCGCCTGCATCCTGATGCATCCTCATCCTCAGCCACAGCGTCATCCTCATCATCGTCGTTTGCATCCTCAATGATCTGCATAATTAGAGCACAGCGGCAATATTAGTTCTCGGCGTCGCTGGTGTATCTGTGCGACCGTGTTGGGTGTCTCTAACTGGCTCTAATGAATAAATAAGTGCCACTAATAGTTTTCGCACTTCCTGTTGTCAGGCGACCGGCAGCTCATCAAATTGCACTCAGCCTCAGCTGGTCCTGCACAGCAAACAATTTTAGCCACAAATCCTTCCTTAAATCGCAAAAGTTATCAGCAGTAAACCAAATATTAAATATTTTGATATCTCCAATCAAATGTAAATAAAAGAAATTGTGACAAGGTCAGAAAAACTCTTCTTTCGGTGCCGTTTCCAAGAATAGAAACATAATAACCAAGTTGACAAGAGCAGCAGCAGCAGCAGAATATCGCAGAATAGTTGGAACATCTGTGGCAGCAACATTGCAGCCTCCATGTTGACAATATTTAATTATGGGGCAGCAGCAACAGCTATATTCTAACTGTCTGACTATATTTCCATACTTTCCACTGGCTCTCCAAAGTTCTGGGGGCTGGATAAGTGAATTGCTTTATTGTGGCTGCTGCAGTCAAAGTTGCTGATGTTGCTGTTGTTCTCTGGGGCTCGCCGCTGTCATCGTTGACGTCGTCATCATTGTCATAATCATTTTCATTGCTCTTTCCCACACAAATCGGCAAAAAATGTTTTCATTTTCTGCATTTACTTATTTTGCTTTGAGAAGTCTACTCCGCAAAGAGAAAAGAATTTGTTTCTTTGAAAAATTCTCATAGTTGCCATAGCAAATGTTTTTGCAATTATTTCTGAAAATATTGTTATGGCCAACTTTCCCATTCCGACTTTAAAATTGCTTTTCGGAAATTTCTTTTATTAGATTCGGATATGGCAAGAAATTAGATTTGATTGCTAGTTGAAGTTTGAAGACAAAAACTAGATGCCAAATGGTCTGGGCCATCGTTCATACATATAACTGCGACTTTGTCACACATTTTATCGGTGGCTTACTGCATGCGAACTTTTTATTTGCACCTTGGACAAAAACATTTCCTGTACAACAATTTTGTGCAACGGATGCCGCCGGACCCCGGTTTCCAGTCAGCCGACCCTCCTTCCGACTTTGGAGCAACTGGCCCATCATAGACACGCAGATAGGCATCAGATAGAACGCTCGACTGACACGGACAGCGACGAGAGCCGTGCAATGACTTGCGCAAATACATAACTAAAGTTGAAAAAAATGAACACAAAAATAAATAACATTTTTCAAAGAATTTCTGATGGGGGACCGACCGCTCGACTTCCTCATTTGCTTATCAGACCGGAGGGAATCACAAAGGAGGCGGTGGATTGGTGGAGTGGTGGGTTGCTGGGTTGGTTGGTGGGGAAGATGGCTGCGCTTGATTTCACTCACGCAGACTCATCAACTTTTAATTAGTTGTAATTTGTAAATTCAACGTCAAACACCGGCCACGCAGTCAGTCAGAAGATGTCGCCGCCTTTGAAGCTGCCGCCACGACGTGGCAGTTGGATGATGATGATGTTGCCTTCGCCGCTTTGTTGCCACACTGACAGATTGCTGATAAAAGCCTCCCCAAGCCCACTGCCAAGCGCGTGGTTAACCCTTTCAGCCGCCTCTAATCGCCGGCCAAAGTCAAGCCAACAGTCGCGGTCGCTCCTCCGCAAAACTCAAAATACAAAACGCCCATCCATCAGCGATGAACGGCAGCTGTCAGCGGGTTCTGGCGCGGGGCTCTGGAGCTCTGGGGCTAAAAGGATTGGCCTCGCCCCTGACAATCGAAATTGGCCAGACATTTGACAAAACTGTTTCGGTTATAAATGATTCTTTGATGGTCATAAACGATGCTTAAAATGAGAAATTGATTGCGGGTATTGAAAAGGGGGATGCCAAAAATCATTTCGGATGTCACATTAACCAGCCAGACAACACATTTTAAAGCACTTTTAAAGCACACCACAATGGGTTGGCTTCTTCGTTGGGAGGCAAATGGGAGTTTGGAGTTGGGAGTTTCCCACAACCCTAATCGCTCCTGGGAGCCGTAAATCAACTAAACTGATTCCCATCTTAGCTCGTAGGACGGCAATAAAATAATGCTCCACCAAATTACTTCAGGTTTTTGTATCCGCTTTTTTAATTAGTGGCATTATAAATGTGGATATACTAAAAACAAAAACTTTACGAGCTAATTTTATGGCTCTTGCAAATTTATAGACCTTTGGCTCATGTGACACAAAACTAACAACAGCAGCGGGAAAAGCAGCAGCAGCAGCAGAAACTTTTCTAACAAGCTCTATAAATCCCCTTTCAGAGTCGAGGCACTTAATTAATTTCTGTAAAAACTTTAAGAACAAAGGGCTGTTCGCAGTTGCGTTGCTGTTGCTGGCGATGTTGCTGTTGCTGTTACTGTTGCAGTTGTTCGTTTGTTCCGCTCAGGTCCTAGCCTAGTTGTTGCACGTTAATTTCCAATTTGAAGCGAAAAGAAAATAGAAAAAAAATAGTGTACAAGTAATGTCATACGTAGAAGCAACAAAATCAAAGCCCAAAGACGCCAAAAACAACAACAGAATCAACGACAACGACAACTTCGACGACGGACAACAACGCAGCAGCAGAGTAGAACTAACTGCAAATTTTCAGTCAAAGCATTGAACAACCCAGAGACCGAGGAACGAGCTGCAACGCAGTAGAAGCTTGCACCAGTTTCCCAACTTGCAACATCGGCCGCTCTTGACTTTGTTGTTGTAGTTGGAACAGTTACCTGGGCGCTAAACAAAAAAGAAAAAAAATGGGAAAATGGTAAAAACAAAACCGAAACATTGTGAAAAATGGCTTACAGTAACCAAGTAAACAAAACACTACAGAAAATTTCCTTCCCAAAATTTTAAAATATCATACTTTTAATTTCAATCCAATTTAAAAAACCTGACTTTGGTGCAATTTTATAAACTCCTTGGTTTATGAAAATAGTTACTCTCATGAAGGCATCTTTTTCTCCACGTGCACCTTTTGTTGGATGCTGAAGCGGCAAGGAAAGGCTTTAGAAAGTAGCCTAGGAGGTAGAGGAGATAGATTGAAGGAAACCCGTTGGCAGCTTTGGCTCACTTCGCCTTTGCGTGATGCAATTGCCGGAGCCGGAGCGCCAAAAGATTGAAAGCAAACGACAGCCACGTAACTAGAACACTTGACGGTGCTGCGGCGGATGCCGCTGCTGCTGCAACAATTTCCAATTAAAGCAGTTACTCCAGCTTCTGGGAGTTGAAGTTTGAGTTTGGCGAGTTGCTTGGGGAACTGGGAACTGAGAACTGGGAGCTCGATGCTGGCAGATGGGAGGCCGGGAGTTGGCAGTTCGCTTATGTGTCGCTTGCGCAATCATCATGCAGCCACTTCTGACAGCTCCAACTGCTCCGACTGCTTCTATTTGATTTTCTATTGGCCCGGCCTCAGAGCTCTGGACTCTGGCCAGTTTCTAGCGACAGGAAGCCATCTGTAATGGGCCTTAAAATACACATTTTATGCCCAGCTAACCATCCCCAATTAGAGCTTTGGGCTAATTGCAGTGACGCATAGTTGCTCATTACGTTTTCTGGCATTTCCCGCACCTCTTCAGCCAAGTTATCCATTCATTCATCCAGTCGGATGGGACGCTCCCAGTTGGGAAAAAAAAAGTCGGAAGCTAACGGCTCGCACCGCGGTTCAAAGCTAATTGATCATTAGGTCTATTTCCGCAGTGAGATGGCAGAAGTGAAGTTGGCATTTTCAACGAGTTTTTTACCTTTGGCTAGTTTATTTTTTTTATAAGTAAGTCATAAAGTGGCAACTTTTATGACAACAGCAACTGCCGCGGCGCATGTTGCACGCAATCCTGGACGAGCCGAAATTCTTTCTGGAGCTTTGGCCAGGGTTCGAGCTGGGTTGGGCCAGTTCTATAAAGCACATTTCCTCACATCGACAGTGGCAATAGTTTTTTATAGGTTCTGTAAAGCCAAGAAAGCAACAACAGCAACAACTATGGCAACACTAAATGGACAGCAGCAACAGAAGGCCATAAAAGAAAATATGCTGCATGTAAGAAACAGAAAAAAGACTAAAGAACTGGGTGAAATCGATTTGTATACGGTATGTAGTTCTTTATTACAGTTTTTCAAGTCCAATGAAGACTTTTGTGGAACTCAGGCGAGGAAAAACCCGATGTTGTGGGTGGGGAAAATGCGCTTCGCTTTTCTCTATCCCGCTGATTGATCTTCTTGATTCTAGAAGATTCAAAGGTGGAATGGGGCTAGCAGAAGGAGAGACGAGAAATCAGAGATTATCTAGAAAAGTGACTAGACAAAAGCCATAACTACCCGAGTCGGTAGAGTAACTTTATTATTGGTTAACAAGGTTAGCTTTAAACTACGATTTGTTTCCTGTGCATTCAAGGAGAACGCTGGAGCCTGGCTGCTGCCTGGCTGGCAACCCACCTCGATCATTCGAGCTGCGAAGCATCAGCGTTGACTGATAGATTTCCCGACAGTCACTGACCCACTGCCCACATGCAAATGAATCGAGTCGAGTCGAGTGGAGTATCTCACGGATACACGCGCCTTGTATCTGCAGCACAGACCGCAGCAGATGCAGGAGTGGGGCGCTGGGAAATTGGGTCTCCATCCAGATTCGGTATCCAGTGCCTTGAGCTATGCGTTCGGTGCGTTGGCGTTGAGTGAAGTCTTCGCATTGCCTTTCCATTTTTGGTCAGCCCGGTGGTACACGAAAATAAAACAAGAGGAACACATTCCCCAGAAGCTGCCTGGTGCTTCTCTTCTGTTGTTTCTGGCTGAATCTTTTGTTTACTTCTCGGTTATTTTTTGCTGCCGAACACATTTGGTTTTTGTTCCACGAAAGTTGTTGTTTCTGCTGCTTCAGCGGCATCAGCAGCATCAGCGGCATCACCAGCCCAGAGAAGCCAAAGAAACAAAAAGAAAAGAATGGAATACGGACCAGGCCAGAACAAGCGATCTTAATTTACGTTAGCTCGTTAGCTTGAACTACCGTTAGGCGCTGGCTGCTCTTTTACTTTTTAGTCTCAAGTGCAGGCCTGCACTGGGACATTCGGGCCTAGCCTGGTTTTGTTTCTTGTTTTTTTGGCCAAAATGCCGATACCTTTTTTGGGCATTCAACAACGCCTCTACCTTGCCCCATTGTGTCTGCTGCGGTTGGAGGGCGCGTGAAAATGTCCATGTCTAGTATCTCGGCGCGGTAATCAACAGTTTGTGGTCAACAAATAACAAAGCCAAAAAAACAAAAAGACACAAAATGGAAAGAAGTAATGCTATTGGTTTCGCATGCTTTATTGCCAATTGGAAAGTTGGCTAGCCAACTAAGAAACAGGCTAAAAGAACCCAAAGCCCCCAGAGAGTGCCAGAAAGCCATTGAAGCGAAGATTGGTGTTAGAATGTTTTACGGGCCATTGTCTAAGCTGGCCGTTATTGGGCAGAGCTCCCGAGCTCCAAAGCTCCAGAACCCCAGAGGCTCGTAGCCCCAGAGCCAGAACCCTGATGCACTCCATGCAAAGTCATAAATATGGCAGCAAAAGCGCAGTTAAGTAATAAATTGTGATCGGCAGGTTAAAGAAAATTGATTTAATAACTGCGCATCATTAAAATGTCTTAATTGCATTCTTCCGCGTTGCAGCCAGAACCAAAGTCCGAGCTAATCATCTCGGTAAGCCGGCCATCCGATTCAGAGATGGACTTGACCATTCATCAAAGCATCTTTGAGAATCCATCAAATGCCGCCTGAATGCCAATGCCATAATTTTCCTTATCCCAAGCCAGTTTCTTCCTCGTTTGATGCAGTCAACTTGATGCAAGTCAATCAATTAGGCATTTCAACACATGTTGTTTACAGTTCTAATTCTAGAAGCGTTTCATTTAAATGCCATCGTGTCTGCGGCAGCAATTGTTTGTGGGAGCGTTTAAAAAAGAGGCAGAACCATGAGCCTCGGGCAGGAGGCAGGTGGAGGGGCTGTGCGTGGCACGTTGGCAGTGTGAAATATTTTTAAACATGCCGCTCGCTAACGATTTCCTGTTAAATTATGCGGCATTGACTTTAAACTAAATGGAAAACATTTGGTCGGGCGAATTATGGTTGGCTTCTTCTGGTTGTGGGATGATCAGCCACAAAATACTCGAAAATGAAGTTTTAAATAGCCGCGAGTCACGCTTCATCTTAGGTAATTGAAGCACCCTCCTAATGATTGCCTTTAAGACTAAGACCACTCATCAGGGCGACTCTAGCTCGTCTTGGCCAAAGCGACCCCTTAACCCATAAATATGCTCAGAAAAGGGAAAGAAATGAAAAAAGAAAACGACTGCCAATCAATAATTTTTCAGCTACTCAAAAGCTCATTAAGTGCCGCATTTTGACTGGAAATCACTCTAATGGACCAGCTTGGCGAACAAAGTTCCCAGAACGCTGGGACAAATCTCCGACAGTTTGCTGACCACTTTCGCTGACGGGGGCTCCATACAGTCGATGCGAGAGATGCGAAATTAAAAGTGTAAAGCATCTCTAATTTGGGCAGGGAAACCGGCGAAACGTGTCTCGAATGCAGTTGAAAAATCAATTAGCAGCGAGAACTGGTCTGCCCCGAAGTCCGGAGTGAGGTGTGTGGAGTGCGGAGTATGGAGTCCGGACCCGGGTTGAGTGATTAATGATGTGCCAGGCCGAATCATCTACTCGCGGGGGTGCCGAGGGCGACCAAACAAACATTGACAGCTCCCATCAAATGGAGTCGGTTCTGTTCTCAGCGGGCCTGGTCTTTTTCTGTTCTGGCTAAATCAGCTTGGCTCATTTCGGCCGGAGTTGGCTTTGGCAAGAGCGAGAGTCCAGTTATCTGCTAGACAGATTTGATTTATTTGCCCGCCCACCCACGGGCAGCAGTTCAACGGCAGCCGCAGCCCCGTCTGTTCGAACTTCAAAGTTTATAAATGTTTTACGAGGGGCATAAATTTAAATTAGCAAACCCAAGTCTTTAAAATGATGTACGTTTAAGGCAGAATATATAATACCCTTTCTAAACTTTTTTTTAATAGGAATTTGTTTCAGATTATTGTGAAAATCGATTTCTTGAAAAGATATAATTTTTAATAGTCTCTCTATGATACGAAATCGAAAAATTTCTACAAATTATAGAGCTCTCATCTTATGGTAATGATTATGGATATTTCTATTAATAATTTGGTGGCTCAATTAATTATTCCATCTTACCTTAAGTATATTCGTTCATCATTAATTCCCATTAACCAAAACTCAACGAGATACAAGATAATAAAGTTTCTCATAAATTCGTTCTATGAATTTTTTATACATATTAGCCAAGGTAGATTGTGTCTGTGGTTACAAAAGTAATTTAATAATTATTATTGGCTTCTTATTTTACTTGTACTTTTGGCTAATAAAAAGTCTAGGCCGAGAACAATTGGATAATCAATCTGGTCATGAGTGAAGGTCCTATTCGTAAAGTTTATGATTAATTTCAAATTAATTAAAATTGCAAAACATTTTGTTGTTGAACACGACAAAATAATTTGTTAAAAGGCTTTAGGCGGAATGTTTTTAGCCAAAAACAGTTGGGAAGACCGAGCACTTTGGGAGGGGAAAAAGGCTTTTAGGCCGGCAGAATGTATCTGCCGTATTTCTGGTTACGCTCGTGCCGGCGAACGCTTAACCTTGACACCAACCAAGCTAACTTGGCCAAAATCTTCCCTCTCACTCTCGCTGACCCTCTCTCCTTCTCAGGCCCCCTTCTTAGGCCCCAATCCGTTAGAGTCAAAGTGCGGCCATTCGTTTCGGCTTGCCGTTAGATTTCGAGTAATAAAAAGTTTTTTTTTTCCATCTTGCCTCGGTCTTCTCTGCTTTTTTGCTATTTTGCGCAACTTTAGCTTCACAGAGCTCAGACAATTGCCCGGCATGACTCAAAGCCCAAAACCAAAAAAAAAAAAATAATCATAAAGCTGGAAAAAAATACAAAAATAATCCAAACGAAATAAATTGCAAAATCTTTCGCAGAGCTAAAGCCCAAAGAAAAGTGCGGCATTTTTTTTATGATTCTGTTTGTTTGCTCGCCTCCGATATCTTGGCCCGACTGTTGGTGTAATTTTATAGTTAGCTGTGTCTTGTAGAACGTGATGCTATTTTCTTTCCGTTGCTATTCTCCTTTTTATTGCAAGTGCCAAGAGGTATGGGGAGGTATGAGTGGGAGGTACAGAAAGAAATCATAAATTTGCAGAAGCCAGAAAAGTCTGAATATTTAATAAACTCGATGGGAATCAAGGCAGGAGGTCGAACATAAAAATCGTTTCCAATGAATCGCAATTACTTTCCCGAAATCCCCGTCTCACCTTCTTCCGGTGACTCTTTAAAAATGTATGTCAATTGGTCAATTTCCTCCCCTATGCGAGTGTGGGCCAATTAAATGTCATTTACCTTATGCGCCGTCCGACTGTCGCCTCCTACCCGATCACTACTTGGATCCACTTTGGCTCCATTAGCCACTCGCCTGGGCAAAGCCTATTTAAATATTTATAATACAAGCTGTCCCAGTCCATCCGAACATCCGAACTCACCTCCGGCCCGGTCGGCCAAATTGCACCGGGGGGCATTTTAATTAGGCAAATGGCCGATTTGCCTTCATAAGTGCAGACATGCACAAAATTAGCGAAACTATATCGCAATGCCCGTCGGCGATTGACAGTTCAATCAACTCCGGGGCGCAAATTGCCAATGCATTGCAATAGAAAATCAAATATTACGTATCCCCCTAAATTCCCCCACATTGCCAACTTGTTTGCTGGCTGACTGGCTGACTGCCCGACTAGGGGGACTGACTGCCTGACTGGGGGGACTGGCTGACTGGCACAGCTACGACCCATTGTTGTGTCAGCGATAACCAAAAAAAGCAAACAAACATGATGACGACGGCGGCGACAGCGACTCCAACACCTTTGGAGTGGCAATTTGTTGGCGCTGCCATTGGGAAGCCTGCTCCGGTTTGGCGACAAGCATACTGGAGCGAGTGAGCTGCATATGGCAGGCAAATCCTGGCAGTCAATACCCTAACCCAAAGAATCTTGTCTAAGCTCAAGCCTTAGATGAATTATAAATGTGAGCTCTACTGGACAAGACGCCTGGTGTTAGTTTTTGTGGCGAGTGTCTCAATCTCTTTTTAGAGTATTCCCATTTCGAAGTGCCACAAATGGTGGTCGGCCGCTACTTAAAACCCGTTGTGGTCTATGACTCAAGCAATCAATTGCCAGCAATGGCAACACCAGCAACAATGCATCCATACTCGAGTGGAAAATCAGCAGTCGAGTATCTTAAGAATGACTTAACGGCATGAAAAACTTTTCCAGTAGCGGCCGCAGTTATAGCCGCAGAAAAAAACGGAGGAAAGGAGGCAACAATGGGAGCTGCTAATAGCTGGCAACTTTTGAATTGAGATTGCGATTGCGTGAATGCTTTCAGACTTTCAGACGTGTTGCATTTCAGTTCCGGCCAACTTGAGCCCGAATCGTAGCCCAAGCCAGGCCAGGCCAGGCCAGACTAGGCAGCCCGGCTACGATTTCACATCGTGCCTCAAATGTGTCAAATGCATCGATGGATATATCAGTAATTTGAATCGCTTGCAAAATTTCCATTCGCATTGCGCAAAAATGGCAACGGCAAAAATTGCACACAAACAATTATTTGGAAATTGCTGTTGTCGTTTGCCAAGCTGGCCATAAATTGTAACAACTGTCGTTTGCATATAAGAGTCGAGTGTATCGGGACCCATGGAGCAGCAGATGCAAATGCAAATGATTGGGAACCGGAGCAAAGGACACCGTTGGGATTGTGGGGGACAAATGCCAATTTTCATTGCGTTTATTGAGTGCCTCG
This sequence comes from Drosophila varians, assembly GCA_018150405.1. Taxonomy (NCBI): domain Eukaryota; kingdom Metazoa; phylum Arthropoda; class Insecta; order Diptera; family Drosophilidae; genus Drosophila; species Drosophila varians. Next base: position 14,605,414 of record JAECWK010000015.1, on the reverse strand, counting down.
CATGATGATGAAATGAACGGACTTTAGATGGTTATGCCTCATTCAACACGATTCGAATCGAATCGAATCGAATGTGATGCTGAAAAGTCTCCGTCTCTAGTTCGTTATCCCTTGGGCGGAATACGCAATTAATTATTCATTAAACATATCCTGTCATGTTCCCCATTAATTCTCAACTCTTTTCCGTCGATCCCAGCAGTCACAAATCAAACAACCAGGCCTCATCTATCCATTCTCTCTTTAATTAGACACCCAAAATAAATTGAATTAACAGCATGACCATAGAGGGAAGCGAGATACATAATTGCTACCACGGCCACAAAATGTTTAATTTGTTTATTTTTCGGTTTCGGCGGGGCTCGTACCGCAATTTATTAGCAAGCCGGGGGAAACAAAGAAAAAAATTGATTGATCTACCACTGGGCAGGGTTCAATCAAAATGTGTAATGAACAAGCCGGAAAAAATAACACAAAAAAAAAAAAAAAACTTTAAACACACAAAATTCTCGATAAAGTTGGTAAGAGATTGAAGGAGGGTGTGTATGAGTTTGGTTCGGTTTTCATTACAAAGCTGCTGTTCGTAGCGGGTTCCCATTTTAATGATACAATTTAAAATCAACGCAGACTCATGATTTTGCATATTTCGAGCATTAAACTTGCCCCGTCTGTGCCGGCTGCCGCGTTTGTTGTTTCTGTTTTAGTTTCGTTTCTGGTTGTGCGGAGCATAATTCAGGCATGGTTACCGCAGTTTCCACAGTTCTCAGTTCTCAGTTGCCAGTTCTCGGTTCCCGGTTCTCGGTTCTCGGCAACAACAATCAATGCCCCGACGCCCGCTGTGATTTGACCAAAAACTGACGGACTAGACTCTCTGGGCCGGGACTAGCTGCCAAAGCTATCAAATAAATAACCGCGGGACCCGCAGTGAAAGAATGGCATGCCAAGCATTGCCCCCAATGCCGATGGGTGTGTCCTGACCGCCTCCCCTTTTTCTCCTTTTTTCCCTCCGATTGCTGCCTGGGAGTGGGAAAGCAGAAAATTCGAGGAAAATAGGAAGAAACCGAAGGAAAAACATTTTGCCTAAATGGCGGGGCATTACTTTTAATTAAAACCAACGCGAGCAGTCCGAAAAATTGAACTTGAACTCCATGACCAAGACCGACGACTACCATCCAGCCCTGTGTAACTAATTTGAGTTGGAGTCGCCAGAGAATCGGAGCTGGAGTTGAAGGTCCATGATTACACATAAGCTGACATCGCCTCGTTCCACAGTCCGTTGCACAGAGCGCTTCACAGTTTGACTTTAATCAGTTTGCCACAGCAACAAACTCGAGCCGGCTGACATTTGATGTTAATTTGCACGGAGCGGGACGTTGAGCATACGCAGCGTTGCCCGGCGGTATGTCTGTCTGCCAGTTGGCTAATTACCTCAAACCGAACTTGTAACGAAGCCAATTTACAAGCCATAAAGCACACACGACATCTCGTAATGTATACATTTTAATCGTGAACGCATTAATTAGCATCATGTAAAATCGCGTTCGTAGGTGTAAATAAAAAAAAAGTACAATTACAAAACAAAAATCCGAAAAAAAACCTGATAATAAAATAAACAAGTTTGAGAGCTATTCCAAATGCGTTTTAATAACCCCGTGTCTGGCTGGATTGGACGTGGATTCTTGCCGCACTGACTTCGCCAGCCCCAGCCCACGCCCGATTCCAGCAAGTAATTAGCATAAAGCACGTGCGCCGCCAACTGGGTCCCGCCTGCCTCATTGGCATGCTGGAGCCGTGAGCTGGGAGCTGGGTGCTGGAGGTGGCTGGCCAGCAGCTACCTGTTGGTGCCTACTACCTGGTTCGTATCACTCACAGGTGCGTACTCGTCACGCCCCCCAAAGCGCTCTGGCCAAACCTGGTGTGGCGGCCATCGCCCAGGGCATGGGGCCAGAAACGAACAAGACCTGGCCAGGCCGCCGCGTCCAGCCCGACGACAGACATTTGCACAATCCATTTCATTTCGTTGTGCTGCATTTCATTTGAAGTTCTCTGCAGCTTGTTTTATGCCCAGCAGCCAAAGAAAAAAACTGAAATGCACTTGAAGGAACTGGAAGGGATCGTGGATATCCTGCAAAGACAAGGCTTAATAGAAAATAGTAAGTAGGTGAGAGGTTTAGGATAATAGTGTCAGGCGTGATCGTATTAGTACAGAATACCCTTGAGTTTGCTCCAATTTGGGAACCAATTTACCTTCCCCACTCCCTGGTCGGGGCCAACTTAATTATAGGGTATGAATGCCGTGCCGTGCTGACATTTCTGGTGTAAAATCTCGACACAAATAAAGTCAGCCGGTGATGGCAGACCAGCGCAGGAGTGGGAGAAGCGCGAGGCTGGGCAGGAGGGTGAGTAGCGGAGATTATTGCATTTATTGTCTACCTGCAGATTTATGATCATGCAACGAGCGTGCCGCTTCCACGGCACCTACTCCCATTCCATTGTGGTCGGCGGAGGGGCCCAAGTTTCGGCCATTGTTACCACAGCGGCTATGGCTGTGGCTATGCCGGCCGCTATTGCGGTCTGTCCATTTCACGCTTTGCCAAATTGCCAACTTGACCGGCACCAGATGAAAAACAGATAAAGTAATGAAAATGCGGGCAGGCGTCTGCGGTGCCCAGAGTCGGTTCTCTGTGCACCAGAGCTCTGAGCTCGTATCTCGTATCTCGGCCAGTGCGCGAACATAAAATGTTATTTAAAGCGAATTTCGGGCACAATTTGTTGTTAATGAATGCAATGTAAGCCCGCAATGCTCGCCTGGCCTGGTCCGCTTGCCACAGATTTTTCCGATTTATTTTCCTTTTTTTCCTTGTTTTTCTAGTTTTTTTTTTCCGGCTCGCTTTAGATTTTTAGCCAGCGAGCTAGCGAGCAGGCGAGCAAATTGCGCCCACAAATGAGGTCAGGCAGCCGCACAATGTGCGCCCCGTTAGCTGCAGCCGCCTCACGTGCTGACTTGTGAAAGTAAATGCCCCAAACGGAGGGGCCGGGACGAGCTGGGATCCACTATGGATGGCTGGCACCTCCCCCGTCAGTGGGCCAACGCCAACCTGCATACGCCAGCAATTTCGTGTGAGCCTGCAACTAACCTTCACATAAATTATTCCCATCAACAGCTGCAGATACCCAACCGCAGCCAAGTCGGGCATCCAGGCAGCAGTTTAATGTTTAAGACATCGTGATAAGCTGCAGATATTTATCTGGCTAGCAAATTACATGAGGCAACGCCTCGGTGGGAGAAAGAGCGAATAGCAAGTGGCGGCACATGCAACATGTTGTTGCCACGAAATGAGGTGTCGAAACGGTTGTAAGCCAGTGCTCATACGCCCCGTGGTACGTGTGAAAGACTCCGTCCAGGTCTCCGGCGACCTTGAAGCAGAACTTTTTTTGATTCTGGTATCATTGATATATTGCCTTCGAAAACTCCGCAACATCTCACTTTAATTGGCTGCCGAGAAATCAATTTCCATGTACGCCGGGATTTGCCCACAAATATTTGCGTATTTATTGTTGGCAATCCATAAACCAAGCCCATATTTTGTCCATAGGCCTGCCAAGAGCTCGTGTCTACGTGTACTGGCAATCATTTCGATAACACTTGAATACAAAATGAGGGTCATTAATTTTATAACAAACTATGTTGGCCCGGTTCGGCCTGCCTGGCTCGGAAACTGAACACTTGAAAAGTCCCCAGTATATCTGTACCTTGGCCCATGCCCATGCCCATGCCCAGCTCCATCTGCAGCCCCATCTCTCAGCGCTGGATGGAGGATTGCGGCTTATCCGCCTGCCAATGTCGCCTGTCCGACAGTCAGTCAATCATAACCCGTTTTGGCTGCCGTTGCCGTAGCCGCTGCCTTGGCGAACAAATCAAAACTTGTTATCGTTCCAAAAAGATCTCTAGGACCAATAAAATATACGGCTACGGCTACGGCAATGGCTTGAGCTCTGGGGCCAGTCCACCTCTGCCTTGTGCCATTTTTTATTTTTTGTTACTTTTCCAATTCTTGGCTTGTCACAAAAAAAAAAAGTACCGCGAAGAGTTGGCTGAAATTGTCAAGCTTTACGTGTTCGCCCATCAAAATGCTGCACGCCTCATCAGGGGAATGACAAAAAAACAGAGGAGATATACGGAGGACACTGCTCGCTGATGGCAGCAGTTTTATTGCAGTGACTGTAATGTCATTTCCATTTGAACTTGGAGTCAAGGTGCCGCTGCCGGTGATGCTGTGCCATCTCTCCTTCTTTTTGGGTCATGTCAGGCTAATCAAAGACTAGCTGGGTCACGCCCACAGCCATTTATCAGCATCAGACACAGTCGCAGGCTCAGTAGGAGTCATCGGTGTCTTAGTCTCAGATGTTTCCTTTATTAAAAGTTACTTTTCCCATGCACAGAGGGAAATTTTCTTGAAATCATAAAGGATTAGGGAAACTTAAGTTATCAGATAATAGGCGAAACATTTTATTTATCAATTATCAATCAATCGTAGCAATAGTTTTATTAATTTGTTTAATTTAAAATATTTTTGATAAAATTCTAGATTTTTGTTTTGTGTGGCTTTGGTTCAGCATTTCTGTTTCGCTGCGGCTAGGCCAAACGTGAGCTTATGGTTTATGGCGACTTAATAAGGCTATGACCAGCTATCAGCCTGTTGCCCCGGCTGGCCACGATTGCAGCCCTGTCGGCATCTCCGGCTAATGGCCAAATGGGCGATGGGCAAATGGCGAATGTGGCGGATAGGATGGCCGGCACATTAGGCACTGCAGTTGGGGGAGAGGAGGAAGGAAGCGAAGGAGCAGTAGAATCTGCTAGGAAGTTATGGAAGCTGGAGAAGCTCAGCACTGGGATGCCGCATGATAAACAACCGAAGCGTTTTAAACGGCTTCATTAATCTTATTCAGCTCTGTGCTGCGCTTGTCTATTAAAGCCTTGTAATGCCTCCAAGACTTCGTCTCCTACTCAATGCTCACTGCTCACTGCTCAGTACTCCCTGCTTACTGCTTACTACTTACTGGCCGTTGCTGATGATGAGCAGCTGTGGCAACCGCAATCAGCGAGCTGCGGCTGAAAATCTACTACCTGTCAGCTTCATGTCATTCCGGCATTTTATGAGCTGTTACTGTAGTCGCAGCCGGCAGAGGGGCAAATGGGGCTTGGCCCGGCTTCTTGGCTGACTGCAAATAGAAGTGGCATTGACATTGGCTGAGATAGAGGGCCTACGACTGCGGACTGTGGGGTAACTGTATATGCCGGCTACTTGCCACTTTCTGGTTACCGTCACCAGACACCGATGGGTTTCCCGTGGCTGTGGTTTGTTAGATTAACTAGCTGGCAATAATTCACTGTTTAAACAGAAACTTTATTTGATGTCCCCAACTTTTACTCAACTTTTTCGTGTCCACAAATATGCATTCACGCTTGGTGAATGTCCTCCAGCCTCTGGTTTCGTCTTGGTTAAGCTTGTCACGTTGGTTGGTCCATTGCAGATGGCCAATTCTGAACTTATCGGTCGTTTTCCGCTCTGCCAATGTGCCACATAATCATCTTCATCATGATCGTCATCCGGAACATGACAATTTTCCACGGGCTTATCATTTCATAATGAATTTGTTTTGTCAGCCAATAAATTATGGGCAACACGCGTTTGGTCTACCTACAAGTTATAGGCGAGCCCTATCCGCATCCGCAACAAGACGAAGACCAACTACATCATAATCATCCAAGCAACATCATTGGCGGCGGCAACAGAAATTGTTGTCCTCAGTGTCTGGCGGCTGGTCTTTATCGTGAGACTCGTTGATTTAGTAGCCCGCAGTTTGTTTAGTTATTAGCTTTTGCCCTTTTTGGCCCAGAACAAATTGCATTTTGATTTATACGCCTGGAATGAGTTTATCTACACGCGACATAAGACAGGAAACGAGCGTCAATCTCGCCGCCGCCCACATCAAAAGCCCCTGAGAACATGGAGCCGGATGGAGGCTGGAAAATTCTGGGGAAAATGCCAATCTGCCGCATTTCTCAGACCCCTACCCTGTCGCCCTGGCCACATCAAAGGGCATTCAATTTTCAAATAGGTAATTAAGTAAAACGCATAAACCGCACAACCCGAGAGCCGGCTCAGGCAGTCGATTATTTACACTCGAGCAGGGGAAGCAGCAGTAACAGCAACACCAACTGCAACGGCAGAGGCAGTGGCAGTGGCAAAAGCGACAACGAAGTATTCAGATTTCAGTGTGTCAATCAATTTGCCTTCATTTGGCTTCGCTGGCTGGCACTACGTTTCCGTGTTCAAGTGCAGCACACGGCAAAGTGTATTAAAACAACCGCAAAACGAACGCTTACCTCAAACACATGGCCAACTGCCGATTGGCTGGGAGGTAGGGGGTGGTGGCAGCAACGCGGAAGGGCCAAACAACTTGAGTGCCGCAAACAACCGGCAGCAGGGCAGCGCAGCATACAAATTGTAATTGAGTCGTAGCTGGTTGAAGGGTTTTTGTCGCTGCTCGAATCGAGTAGGGGGTGGCGGGGGCTTAAACCAGGAACCGAAATCCCCACAGAGCAGGGCCCAGATCCGGGCTCATTATTTCAGGGAGCGCTAAAGCCGGTGAACCGCAACAGGAGCTGCGGCACTGCGAAACCAAAAATTGAAAACTAAAAACCGACAACCAAAACCAAACCAAAACGAAACGAAATGAAACAAGACCCGGTCGTCAGTAAATATTTAGCCGACCCATAGCCATCCTTTGCCACTTGCTCTACTTTTCCCATTTGCCGCAATTAAATACATTAACGAGGGACATTTTTTAGTGCCTAAATGCCGCTGCCGCCGTCTGTTGACCCGATTCCCCAAAGACGCTTGTCGTCCAGCTTTTCGTGGCAACAACCGCTGGCCAGCAGACTCTGCTATTGACCATATTTTTCCCCCGCTTTCAGTAGTCGACACTATGGAAAATATTTACATTCACGACTTGGGGTTTCCCTTCAACTCAAATAAGTAGTTTTTACTCCTCTGTACTTCGTTTGGTCAATTTGTTGATTAAATTACCACATAATGCCATAAAGGGATCGTTTTTATGATGGCTTCACTCCAACTGTCCGTGGCCCTTATCGCCTGTCATCAATCTGGTGTTTTCAACTAGCCAACCCACGGAAACATGGTACTTTGACAGCTGACATGCACCCAATTAAAAAGTACACTAAGCCCCAAACTTGATTTCCCAGTGACTCATTTAGTTTACAACCAAATATTTAAATTCCCTTTGATGCAGCACTGCAGGAATTTCTGGAAAATAAATCAGTATCAAAGGAACATCGAATTTCTTGGTAGTAATCTAATCGGATTGCCTAATTGCTTTAATTATACAAACGAAATTCAACTCGCTGCTCAGTGTGTTAATTATGCAAATTGATTCAGCATTTCTGACCCGCATTTAACTTTTGTGTGATTGGTTCACTGAACTGCCCCTTTCTCCTTCTCCATATTTCTAAAAGAGTCTTTTCGAAACAAGAGAAATGGGTCAATCGAACGAAACGAAACCTGTTGGGCAACTCCGGAGCTTCAGATGAGAATTTAAATAATTTTCTTATTAATGTGCAAATGAGCCTTGCCATTTGACACTTTTGATTCGGTCGGGAACAGATTTTATGCCCCGCAATGCCCCAATGGCCCAACATAAATGTGTGCTAATGGCTTCCTTCTTTTCCTCCCCCCCACCTCTAGGGTTTCAGTATCGTTTGACATAAATTTTATGACTTGACCGCCTGGGAAGAAGATGATACGACACACAGCCCTTTTGCTTTGGGCCATAAATGCGAGAATTCTTGGTATTAGTGCAAGCCGATTCGATGCCAAATGAAGTGTCAGCTCCGTGGCCATAAAACCGCATTAAATAGGACTTTGGGATTGCTGCTTAAACATCAATTAAAGCCGAGCGGCTAATTGGAGCCGTAACTCATATAAAGTATACGCCTAGTTGGTGGATCGCTCAAATTGAAGTGGAGAAAGGTAGCAGGTGGCGTTTAAAGACCAGGGGAGGGTGAAGATGTAGTCCCTCAAATAAGTAAATTGGATTTACCCCGACCCCAGTGGAGTCGAGAGGCGACTTGGTGGATGCGGCAACTTTGCCTGATTGCCTCGTGGCCTGGGGACTCTCATGGGCGCCACCTTCGGCTCCTACTCCGTCCTATATCCTGATCCACCAATAGCTTTGGCTTTAGCTCCACCACCAGCACCATCTCCAGCTCCGTCTCCGTCTCCTGTTCTATTGCTGCTATTCCTGCTACTTTTACAGCTCAGCTGACAATGTTGCCAATGTTGTACGGTAATTTTACATAAAAGCACATAAAGTGCAATGTTTGATCGTAAAACTTCTTTACGACATTTTTCCTGTGCGCATATATAAAAATGCCTTTCAGCCCGGCCAAGAGAGGCAAGCAGATGAACAGGAGGTGGGCCAAGACGACAGCTGACTCCTCTGTGGGTATTTTCCTTTATCTGTTGTGGCGCTTATATTATATATTCCCTCCACTCGTTTCCGCCTCTTCCGCATCCCAGGCCAGGCCAGGATTGTTTGCTCATATAAAATTTGTAACACGTGTGTCGGAAAAGGTGGCACTAGGAGTTGGATCTGGATCTAGAGTTGGAGGTCTTTGGCCAGGGACTCTCCTTTTGCATTTCTATTTCGTTGCGTAGCAAAATTTATGTTAGCCTGCTTTATTGTTTGGCAGCAAGTGAAACACTTTGGAGAATTGCTGCTACCAGGAAATCGAATGCCAAGGTGCGGGGATAACCCAGTGGAGGCGCCCTTTTCGGGGGCGGAGTAATGCCGGCAATTTACGGAGGAGGTTGGCCTCATAACTGCAATTGCAGTTTCCGTTACCTTGAGCTGCTGCCTCTGATGCTGCAACCTCTTCTATGGTTTCTGCTGTGGCAGTCTGCAACATTTAAGCCCTCATAAAGTTAATGACATGCACAGAACACCATCCCCGGCCAAGTCATAGCGTCGCTGGGATTGCATTGTATCTCGCAGCTATGCAAATGCAACATCAGCTGTCCCATGTAGTTTCCCCTGCCACGCCCATCGTGGGAGTCATTAAAAATAAAGTAATTTTCACGCATGTGCCAGACCGAATAGAAAATAAAATGCATTTTCCGCAACATGACGAATGGGTTGATTCTATTTTACAGTTTTGCAGACAGCTTTTTCCCCGTTGAAGAAAAACAAGAAAGAATATTTTCCTCTTTTTCTTTTTTATATATATATGTATTTTTTTTTTTATGAAAGAAAATGCACAAGTGCAAGGCTGGGGCGAGATGGAGGAGTACTGTTGCAAGAATGATGACGTTACCTTCGCCTTAACCACGGACTGCCACCGCACGAATCATGATAGCCGAAGGCTGTGAATACCCTGCAATCAGCGGGAGTTTGTCTGTTTTCTTCTCTGACTCTCCGAGTTGTATGAATGATTTGTATAAACAAGCAATTCCGTGGCAAGGTGCGGCAGGGTATGCAGCAACATGCCTCGGGCTTTGGCTTGTGGCATTCGCGCAGTCACAGGCACGCCCCCTCACTGGCAGCCAGTCAAGTTGTCCTGCAGGCCAGACGCTATACTAGCAATTTATACACTTGAAGAATAAATAATTTGAATAATATATTTAAGCCGCAAGCATTGAAAAGTTTGAAATTCTTGAGTCATTCAATACTTTGAATACTTTTTAAGTTCATGGCTTTAGTTACAGTCCAAGTTGAGCCTGGGTCTCCAAGTGCAACTGTGACTGCGGCTGCGACTGCGGTGCACTTTAAGCGAATTTCATTTGTCTGCAGCGTCAAGCACTTGACAATCACTCACATGGCCGTGCAGCTTCCTGCCACCATGCCACCATGCCACCCCGCCAATGCACCACTCCGACGTCCCTCGACACCCTTTTGGTCCACCTCCCTTGGCGCTTGTCTGACTTTGAGTTCGCGTCGGGGCTTGGGTGCAGGGTCTCCTTCTGGCCCGGTCTGCGTCTGGGCTGTGGGTTGTTGTTTCTGCTGGTTGGTGTTAACAAGTTCCCATGCAACCGCTTAAATATTAACGCACACACACAGCCCGACTCATTGGAGGCAGCTGTCGTCAGCAACGTCATCGTCGACGATGTCGGCAACTGTAAATAAATACTCATACAGCACACGGCGCAAAAATCTTGTGTGTCATTGCACTCGATGGTTGTCGTTCGCCAGCAAGGATCCAGCAAAAGCCATGGGCCCAGGACGGGGGCCAGGTGACAGGGATACGTGACTTTACTCGGCACAAGACGACAGCAAACGAAATATTTGCCCGCAAACCGCTACAAATCATTAAAATCATCGAAATGCCAGCGAGGCATAATTAACTGCAACTCAATCAGTCCACGGAGTGAGGATCTGGAAGGAGCAGGGGGCGGTTGGTGGCACCTCTCAGTGTCATTCCGGGGCACAAGCGTCAATGCAATTAGAGCCCGGCTGTCTCGGACAATCCAATGGGTTCCAGGCTCATTACGTGCCAAAAATAAGTGAGAAAGAAACTCGCTGCCTGTGGAAGTGGCTCTGATTGTGGGGGCCCCCGTCGAAAGTGGGCGCCAAGACACGCCGTCGACCGTGTTAATTGCTGCAAATGCCTCAAGGTATGCCGGCCCCACGCCCAAACTACCCCGAGCCCCTGCCCACTGCCACCCCCTGAATATATCTCGTATGGTGTTTGTAATGTGTGGTGGCTGTAAAATTTATGCCCGCCTGCGGATTGCCAACTTTGCCTGCCTGCTTTGTGGCCACGTCCATGACGATATGGCTACATGGAGGAAAATCTCTGCTATATTAAAGACGCACTAGATAGCTTCTAATGCTGCAAAGATCCCAAACTTTTCGAACAGTGTACATCTAGGGCCATGCATATTGCTCCAAAGGAATGAGCCGAGCTAGCAATTCTTGGAAATTAGTCGAAGAACGAGACGAGTAACTCGTGAACAAATATTAAGTAATTTTGCACACGCATATCTCAAGAGGAGCATCGAGTGCGTTCAAATGGGAATATTTTTCCAACTAATTCTTGTCGGGATTATGTCATTGCTCCGCATCTGGAGGATCTGTTCGCGCGAACCCTTCCACAATAGTTCCGACAGTGCGGAATTTTCCCCCAAGTCATGCCATGCTCGCACCTTCCATTAACTCTCAGTCATTTGCAGAGTACGAAAAATAAATGCCTTTGCCCTTGGCTTCAATTTTCCAGCTCATTTGAGAGTTATTTACATCCTAGTGCCCGTTCCGCCCCGCCCCCAAACCAATAAGCTCCATTTCATAGTCAAATCAGCCAACTAAATAAAAAAAAGCGAGAGGCTGGCGGAGGAAAATCACTGCCTGAAAGCATGGATGGCATACACCTTCGATATCCCTCTAATGCCCGAAAAACCCGGCGCCCATTTAATCATCATTAAAGTCTGGAGCTGGAACTGGGACTGGGACTGGCTCAGACCCGGATTCAGGTTCATGTTCATGTTCAGGGTCGTTGTCTGAGTTTGAGCAATCCTTCTGATTTCAGAGCTCCCACCTTTTGCCATTTGCACTTTTCGATGCTTTCACGTTTTTCATCATCATTACCAGCAGCTTCTACGCACACAGCCTCGGCCACAACGAGAACGCAACAACAGGAGCGCCAAGTAATAAATAATTTCGTTTAGCCAAAGCCAGAGCAAGGGCCAAAACCAGAACCTGCCAGACATTGCCCAAAGTCCGCCCCCTCGTCCTCTTCAGCAGATGTATGTGCTGAAAGTTTGTTTGCCTTTCGCCTGGTTTGGTGTTACTTCCGCAAACATAAAATGGGGGAAATCCATAGGAGAACTGGGCGTGGGGTTCCCGGATCCATTGAAATATGACAAAATGCTGTTTGAGACATTTTCAGTTATTGATACGCCCGTCCGTCCGTCCGTCCGTCCGTCATCAGCCAAGGAAAGCAGCCGACGTAAATGCAAGTAGGGCGCTGGGAGGGGCGGAATCGGGAGGTTTATGATGATGTGGGAAGCGAAGAAAGGCAGACGACTGCACAAATATTATTAATATAGCATCCAAAAAAAGCACAGGAAGATACTTGGAGTGGGTTTGTGGAAAAAGTAGTAAAATCTGCCGGAAAATTGAAAGCAAAGTTGGGTCTGATAAATAGACGAAGCCGACGGGGAGGTTAGCTCTGCCAAATGCCACACGCACTTTATCACAAATCAAGCCAAGTTTTTCCCAACCACCCCCCATCAGCGGGGGATGGATGGCAGGGGGGATTCTGGCCAAAAGTCACGCCTACCGCCCGCCGCTGCTGCTGCTGTGATAAATTTGATGGGAAAAGAAATTATGAGGGTGTCGCTAGCTAGCTGGAGCTCCCAGAACTCGATCCTGATGTTGATGATGTCCTGTAAACACAGGCTCGGGCATAAAGATATGACGCTATAAATATGCCCGGGCGATAAATTTCCCCAGTGTCATGTGGCTTCTTGGGAGGGAAATGCTGCTCAAAAATCGATCAATGGCATATTTATCATATGTGGTGGCAGAATTTTGTTGGCACCCTCATCCTTGCGCCTTGCGGTTAAGTTAGCCAAAGTTGTGACATTTGCTGGGCATTTTTCAAAGGTTTTCAAGGAGACGACTCCCTGCCACATGGAAGAGTGGAAAGTATACATAAATATTTTTAGAGGGAAAAACTTTAAAACCAAACCGGCAATTAATCAGTTTATTGCCAACCGAATTGCTTCCCATTTAAATGTACATAATTTCTAGGCGGGAGCTTAACGAGATGAGCATTAAATTTGAAGAAAATGTGGAAAATGCCATCGTAAAAGTGCGGCACATAAATGTAAATTGTAATTTCCGCTGTGCGTTGAGGCTTTGCTACTTGTGGGTGGCGCAAAGACGAGGGGTGGCATGGAGCGGCGGGCGTGTCTCTGGTGGGGCAGGTTGAATGAACTTGCTGTTGCATGCGTTTGGCTGCAATTAAAATTACATACAGTGGTACCATTCCATCTCCAGTCCCCATTCATAGTGGCTGTCATTCACACAAATATGCTTTTTAATTGATGCAACTCGCAGCAGTTGTTGCAGTGACTGATGTTGCTGTTGCTGCTCATGTTGCTGCTGCTGCAAGTGATGCTGATCCGTTGACAGAGTGACCAAGTTAAAGACACATGTATGACAGATGTCAGTCAACTTGGCAGCCGACTTTCCATTAATTAGGCATAATATTTCATTAGTGTAATGAGCGCCACGCAATGTGAAATGTGCCAGCGTCTAATGAAAGCCCGAGACAAACACAAAAAGAGCCCAAATGGAAAGGCAGCCAACCACTATCCTATGCAAAACAACAGACTTGAGGTCTGGCCATGTGAAATGTGTGAAAAGTTACCATGACTCTACTGCACTTGTTTTCCAGATGCAGATGCAGATGCAGCTGCTCCTTTGCCTGCTGCTATGGTGCTCTGGTACTTTCTGCATTTGCCGCTTTTCATTATGCGAGTGCACATTAATTATTTTGTAGTTGGTGCAGCTAGAGCTAAATCCACAGCAAAGACCATAAAAGTGCGAGCGCTGGCGTGCCAGCTCGCCGTGAGCTTCGTTCTTCAAGTTGACTGTCGGCGAATGTTGTGTGAAGTTGCCGAGAGATATCAACGTGGAATACTGTAGACATTTCCTCGGCTTAATTTTTTTGGGGCTCCAACTAATTTGACGGGATCAACAATTGAAATGTTAGTCCGACTTTTTTCCACTTCAAACAGGAACACAATCTTAAAGAGTTAGTCATTGCTTTAATGGGCGTCACATGCAGTTGTCCATCATACTTAAGTATGCTTAAATTTCGGTTTTATCAGCCGCATTTCTTCCTCTCGGGGGGGGGCCTTTACGCTGATTCAGGTTTAGGTCTCGCTGCCCTCGACTATTTCGTCATGATGACTCCAAACTTGCCCATTAAAGATAGATAGGCAACTTAAAGCCTGGCGCTTCTGCCACTGCCTCTTGCCCCCCGGTACCCACTACGTATAACTCTAATGACATAATCTGCTTTTAGGAAACACACACACAGGGAGTCGCGTTGGGAGACCGGGGAGACGTGAAGCGCCCTTTAACTAATCCGCTTAAGTGACTTTTGTTGCTGTTGTTTTGGCTTCGGTGTTCGGCTGCTTTGCGGTTTTTGTTGCTGCTGCTGCTATTTGCGCCGTAGGTGATTCTTTTCCGCTTCTTCCACTTCATGCATATTAAGCTTATCGCCGGGACACAACCGCAATTATAAAATTATAATGATAATGCCCAACTAGGGAGCGGCAGCCGCTGACAGACCAATTGTCATTGCTGATGTTGCTGTTGCTTTTGCTGTTGCTGATGTTGATGTTGATGTTGACTTTGCCGTAGCTTTTGCCGCTGATCTGCGTTGCAGATAGCAGCCACAGCCAAGAGAGTTATTAAGAGCAGGCCTAGCTAGTCCCGCCGAGACAATAAGAAACTGGAGCCAACAGACGGCGTTAGTTAGTGGCTCTGCCTAAATGCTAGAGATAGTTGTATCTCTGCATCTTGGCTGGCAAACCAGTTGCAAATGCAGTTGCATTCCAACTAATTACCACGGACGATGATAGCTCTGAATCACTTGTTAATTACCTGCCTATATTAATTGCCACTTTCTATCTTTCTTTTGCATTGCAGAAAATGTCAAGCCGGCGACTGGCAGCCAACGCGTCGTATACTTAATATCTTGTCTGCGGTGGAAAGTCACGGCAAACAACATGAATTGCCTTTGTCGCCCATCACGGATTATGTCCGTGCGCATTAATTTGCTGGATGAAACCGAGTTTATACACGAGATCAAGGTAAGAACACCCTCCCTGGGTAAACAAATCCAACTCTTTCGCTTTCATTTCTTCACCCACAACCCCTCATCATCATCATCATCGTCATCATCATCAGCAACACCTCCACATCGTCAACAGCGTTTTGTGGTCTCAGTTGAATGACAAAAGTGTTGCATACTTTGCACGTGCCTGGGAGTTTTCGGAGCTGAAAAATGGGTGGGAAACGGGCGGCTGGGGGACGAGGACCCTCATCAATATTTAGTGCAGGGCCTTGTGACTTGGCAAACATGCAAAGTGTCATCATTCACACGTCCATAGTCACAGATGTTTGACGCTCCGGTCCTCTGTTTTCACCAGGCATCAGTCTTTCAGTCTTTTAGTCTTTCGGTCTTTCTGGCCTGGCTTAAAACTGCTCACGTTTGCCAAATTAAATGGGTCGCCGGGCTGAAGCTGAAGAAGGAGTGAGCTCGAGTCGACTCGTTGTCGCCCTTTGTCTCCGTCATAGCTGGGAAAAATTGTGCTGATTTTGCACGCCATCTCATAGTTGGCATCATTGTGCGGGCAAATCAAATAAATTGTTGTGATTTTTTCAACTGCTGTCGTCGCATGTTTGGGTGGCCTCGCGCGGCCTGGTTTCTGGTCTTTGATTTCAGCAAATAGCAAATAGCAAACCTCTGCGAATCTAGCCAATAAAATGCTCATGAAAATGAAACCCGAAGCCCAAGCATATTTTTATTTGTCTGCTGATTTTAATTGAAAAATATTTCCAGATCTCCTTATATAGAAATCAGTTATGAATGGCTGTGGGACAATTATATTAAAAAGCTAAAAAATAACTCCTTGGCAACTAAACAATCCAATTGACATGAATAGTTTTCTGTTATGCATAGTGAAACCCTTGAGTCTGTGAAGAGATCTTATCCTTCCGTTTAACCCACGAGAAGGAATATGTTTTCAATTTTCAATGTTTTCCGCTTAAAGTTCAAGGCCAAGGCTAATGAATAATTCTGTGTAATCTGTTGATGTTGGTCTAAGATAAGGTTCAACTACAACACGATGCCCGATCATATTCAATGCAAATTCTTGTCATCTCAGAGGCGATGCCTGTGAGGTCTGGGACATAATTAGCAGCGACTTAAAGGGCCGCCAGTTAATTATGCAGATGCCGTAGAGTCGGGACCATAAATATATACATACATTATCCATACACTACGTATACGCTATATAGAGTGAGTGTGCGCAAGTGTGTGCGGTAATTGGACCAGTTGAGCGTGAATCGCCCACGGCGAATGGGGCGAGTGGAGTGCAGTTGGTGCCTGATTGATCGACCGACATGGCATGGAGCCGGGGATCTTAGCCGCGACGACGACGACAGACTAGTTTATCCATTCCATTCCGGGAACTGACTAATGACACTTGCATGCTCGTGGCGTGTGTTGCATGCTCCAAAATTGGAGCACGTAAAACGCTAATAATCACAGCTCATCAGCGGCAGATTTATAATAATTTTACAAGATCCCAACAGCTGTAAAAAGCCAAAGCCAAAACCAAGCCAAATCGTATGGAAAATCGCCAACGGCTGGGCATAACTTGTGCATTAGGGGGTGTGGCAGCCATTTGACAATGGCCAACTGGGCGGACATCGGCATCGGACGGCAGACAAGCTGCCAGTGCCCCCAGGGGTCATTATTAATGAGTTTAAACTGGTAAAAATAAGCGGGCAAGTGGCAAGAGTATCGTGGCAAGAGGGAGGCGATGGCGGTGGAAGTGGAAGCCACAAAGCACAAAGCAGAAGGGGCAACGACAACTTATCGCTTGTCATTATTGGCCGGGCAAGTCACCTAGACCCACTGCTCAGCCACATGATTGATAAAAGACTCGCCGACAAATTCCGAAAACCCAGAAAAAAGCCGCGACAAACAACGTCGAAAGCCAGCCCATGAATGAAAACTCAAAGAGCCGCTGCGTCGATGACGACGGGCTGATATGCAAAAATGGCAGCGTCGGACGGAGGAAGGAAAAAAAATGCGTGTGGCCGCCAGCCTCAAAACGTAATTTTATTTACACGCCGAACGGGCGAGACAATTCGGGGGGAGCGCTATGTTTTTATTATTTTTTTTTCTTGTCGCTCCAGCTGTCTGTCAACTGGCCACAAAGACCGTATGCACTACCAGAAAATGTGGTTCATAAATTTATATATTTATTCGGCGCAAGCTAACTTAGAGCCTGAGTTCAAAGCTAGCTTTAAAAATACTTACAAATATAACAATCATTTTTTATGAGTGCATATTGGTAGCTACCTCGTTGTTTCCGCTGTCGATGTCATTGCCTTTGGCCGTGTTGGTTTTGACGGCTCCCGATGGCACTAAGCACACGCACTTTAAGCAGCCAAACGATTGCAGTCAGCCATTAATGTTAAATCGGGGGGAGTGCCCTTTTAAATGGGGCTGAGAGGGCGGGGGAACAGCCTGCGGTTGACTCGTTTTGCATTTCATCTGGCGCCAAGTTACTGTCACAGTTATATCCGCAACATCAGTCAATGCTGTAACGCCAGATCTCATCTTTCATCAGCAACCCGTCCCTCCAGAATTGTGCAATCGATACTTCATGGCCCTGACAAGAGTGGCGCACAACGTTGCGTATGAGCGATTTTTCGGAATGTGTAAGCTTACGGATTATATTCGAGTTGATGAATGGAAAATAAACAAATTTGTAGACTGCTGCACCTAGATTAAGCCACAAAGTTATGAATGAAATTTGCTAGACAGTAATTTAGCTGAATCATAATAGGCAGACATTAAATAAGTTCTTGTGGGGACACCTCAAGAGTGAATCATTTGCCTCGATAATGCGAAAATTGTGTGAACTAATTTGATTATTTATTTGAGTTAATCTACCAAATTAAAGTAGTAAACAAATGACAAGCACTTATAAATAAGTATATATTCGTTCCTAACCATGAACGAGCTTATTAGGCACGGCCTATTAATCCCAAAAACCTTTAAGCTCTGGGACCTGGACCTCTAAGAAAACCCAAGCTACTCCAGCATTCCCACCAAATCCTATTGTAAATTTTGACATACATTCCAAGGGATCTTAAAGTTACCGAGACAAAAGTTTGAAAAATGAAGTTGAACCCGTCAAAGTCGAGACAAAACCTCTGGCGCGGCCCTGGAGACCAGCCACTTAAAAGCTGGCAAAACTGTGACAAATGATTTTGACGACTTCATGCCCCGACATTGTATACCCCCCCAACAATAATATGTATATAGGTAGGTGAGCACTATATATAGACCAAATCTGTGAGCTTGTGTGCCATTTATCATGCTTACCATGCTAATGACATTTGGCCAGGGCGCAGTCAGCTTGGAGCACGGATCATGGAGCATGGAGGCCCAAAGTCAAATTCACGGCGCGGACTTGGCAACTTCAAGTGCTCCCGAGCAGAGCGGCACTTCTTGCTGTGGACTTGGCACTTGAGCTGGCCAAAATGGTATAAGCTTGTTATGGCTGGATAAGGTTATATAATTATTTCTTAACGGTTCCGAGTGGCGGAGTGTGTGGGTTTTGTTTGACCAGCGCTTGATTCTGTCAATACAGGGTGCGCTGCTGGTCTGCTCTGTTTCCAGCTCTGTGCTCTGTACATGGCCATTTGAGAATTTATGTAAATCATTCCCAACACACTTCACACTGGCCACAATGACAGGCCGAAATGGAAAATGGTTAGTTCGAGTGTTTCACGAGCAAACACTTCAGGCCCAGTCCGTCTGCGGCTGTGATGCATTGGTATTCGAAATTGCCATATAGCCATATAGCCAGATATAAGTATAACGTATCCGAATGGGTAGACGAAAAGTTGGCCATGCCCCGGAGCGACATTTAATTAGAGTCCCGCTTGAATGTTCACACGAAAAGCTGCCGCAGCTCGCGTCATTGCTGGCCGAAATAAACCTGCAGTTTATGGCCAACATAATTAACTTAAAAGCTTTTTTACAGTCCACCCCGGCAGTCCAACACCCCCGGTCCACTATAAACAAACCGGACGGAGCCCGCGTTCAAATTGATAATGAAAATGAAAATAAGCAAAGCCCATGAAGCGTGTTTAATGGCTAAATAAATGCCGGCGTCTAGATTTCAGCACCCACACCTGTATCTTCTGTGTATCTGTATCCGATGCTTAAAGTTAACGTTCACCATGGCAGTTATAGACGGTTATTCTGGCCATTTTGCAGGGCCAGGCTATTGATTTGACCCCTGGAATCAGAATGAAAATGGCATCATTTGCGAGGCAAATGTTTAATAGAGAAACAAAATATACCCGGGAACAATGAATTAAACTTTTAGTCTGGTTGAGGGGGGTATGGGGTAGGGCCCGAAACGAAATCCCAAACTCAGCACACTCTCGCTTTTAGGCATCTCGAAACGATGTAATTAATAAGGGCCAAAAGGCTAGACCCAAACGCCGGAATGTTTTACCTTTCTGGAAAAGTCAGCGTAACCGTTTTCCGTTTCTGCCCCTTTTTTCTGAAAATTTTTTTTATTTTTGGCAGCTGGGGTAATTACTTTATCTGTTGCTGAAGTTGCGCTTCGGTTCCTAATAGGATTAACAAAGCGCCCCTTGAAAGGAACAGAAATTCGGCTCTGGCCAAGAGTTTTTCAACTGGCTCGTTGCCTTTCGCAGCTGTCAGAACCATAACTCAGTGTCAAGTCGAGACTGGCTGGCTATATCTGAATATCTGAATATCTGCGTGGCCACAAAGCCCACACCACTGGGTACTGGGTTGAACCATCAAACCGCAGCACCACAGACAAGACAAAAAGCAATTGTTCAATCGAGAAACCGAAGCCGAGGAGGAATAGAAATAGCCGGAATAGACGAGGGGCCAACGAAATAGATTTGCAAACAATTTGCAACAATTCAATCAAAAAAACTTTAAACGCAAATACAGAACAGACTGTCAGATGGACGGACGGACGGCCAGACATCAGCGGGTGGCCGGCTGTGGGTCGGGTGGGTGGCAATCCAAGGAGGGGGATACCCTATACTCCGTTCAGTTGACGGCCATCAGATAACTCACTCACTTGGTGGTCTGGTCCGGGGCCGCCGAGATCCCCCTGGCCCCCGGACCACGTCTGTCTTGCTGTCAGTTGGCTCCGCTGTTTATTTGCCAAGCGTTTGAATGGGCCAGGCCAACAAAGCGCCAAAGAAATTCAAGGTGAGCGTGGACCCCAGACGCGCAGACATCCATTTCTTGGCATTGTGCTTCAGTGGGGATAAGCGCAGAAATATTTGCCAGCCAAACAATGATATCCAGCATTTGCACAGACGTTTTTCTTCAGAAAATGCAAGTGATGCCTTTGCGGCGGAAGTCGTAGCTTCTTCTCAACCGGAAAAGCTCGGGACAAGTTGAACAGCTAAACAGTTTCACGTGCAACTTACCTTTCTCACCTCCCCGCCCACCACTCCTCCCCAGATGCATATCGATGGCATGGCCCAGAGCTGGAATTAGCACTGCAAAGGAAACTGTCCTCAAAGAGAATGGAAAAAGGAGAAAAAATGTAGAATGTGTGCCGGAAAGATGCGACAAACGTCAAGGGGCCCAAAAAACTAGCGACAACCGCCCAAAAAAACATCCCAAACATGCCACATGCAACAAGGGGACGAGAATCGTTATAAAAAGTGCCGCTATGTGGCGATGAGGATGAGGATGAGGATGACGTTCCCTGTTCTCGTAGTACTCACAACTCATATTGCATCGTCGTCTTCCAAAGGCCACCAGAGCTCCACGCCAAGCTGGATCTTCACCCAGAGCCAAAGCTGAACCTGAGTCAGAGCCAAAGTCACGGGCTGAGTCCCAGGCGTCCACATTCGCATCCACATCCAGCATTGTCAGGCTTTGTGCCCGTTTGGCGTGGCATGCGAAATAAAACTCACGTAAACAGACAGCGACGTTTCTAAACTGCCAGCATCTGTGGCACAGAGAGCCCAGTCTCGTAAGGCTGGAAGACTAATGGTTGCTCTAGGGTCTCGAAAAAGTGTGTGTAATCCTTAAGAAATAATTTAAAAGTATTATATTATTATATCGAGTTGTTTTCTATTGTTGCAGGAATAGTGATTGAATGTTCCCTAATACTTCTATATCTTTATAAAGAGTTATTTAAAAATGGAATTTAGTTTTTTTAATAGTATAGTTAGTCACGTATGCCTTGACCACTCTTTGACTGCCAAATCATGATTATCCTTACCTGGCCGAGGGTATTCAGCACACGACAGAGGAATCTCAAAGAGCGACAACAACTTCACCGCCGACAACCACATTGCCATTGCCGAGAACAAGCGACAAACAAACAAAACACACAACAAACCAAACCTAAACGAAACGAGACGAGACGAACCTTCTTTTCCAGCGCTGAGCTGCAGGAATTACGCAAATCTCGTTTGTTGAATGTGTTTTTCAGTTAGGTGAAGATGCGCCAATATGGGATGAGCCGGCGGATCGGGTGGGGTCGTGGGCCAAGATGGGATGAGATGAGGAATGGCCGGTGGATGAAGGGGCTTTTGAAGAGACATAAATCTGCTTTAGCATTTGCGCCCGTTGCCTGCTACTGCCTCCTGCGCCAGCCTCCTGCCTCCTGCCTGGTTTTTTGTGCATAACGACGACACGATGTTGCTGCCATTGCTTTTCTTTCATTTTGTCGCCGTTTTGTCTGTGACATTGCAGGCGGCTGAGTGTTTTCGTTCTCTTTCTCCAGAGTATATCTCCGTCTCTTGTTTTAGCTTTGTTTGCTTGCTTTTTTTTTAGCATGTTTTTATTTCTATTTTTTTTTTTTTTTTTTTTTTGCTTACTGCTTTTGGCGTGCCCCGAGCTTAAGACTCATAATGCCGTTATAAACACAAACGAATGCAGCTCAGGGTCTTTGTATCTGTGAGCGCATCTCGGTATGTTTTTACACTCTTTTTACTTTTTTTCCGCTTTTTTTTTTGGTCTTTCTTTGTGTTTGGCTTTGTTGTCAGAGGTCAGCGCACGTTTAAGCCAAGCATCGCAATTATACGCACAATGCAATTGGAGAGCCTGCACTCACACACACACACACACACACAGTCCTGGGAGATTAAGTATACGACCCGTGGAGGGAAAAAGCTTTTGGGAGCAGATGCCGAGCATCATTTTCACCATCTGACCTGACCCCCATTGCCAGTGACTTGGGTTTGTTTTCATTTTCCATTTCTATTTGTTTTATTTATATTCTTTTTTTTTATAAACCTTAAGCTGACGTTTCTTCTTCGTTGCCTTCTAAATTAAATGGCTACAAACGAGGATGCAATCTTCCTCAGAGAGGTGTTGGATTGCATTAAAAAACAAACACTACGAAACTACGAATTTTTGTATCACCTTCTGATAAGATTAAAGTGGAAATTTTATTAGAGATACAAGCTTAGTTTTTCACACATACTCCACACGTTTTAATTATGTTAAAGCCTTGGCCACTTTTGGCACGCATAGGTCCGCAATTGGGATAGTCACGTAGTTAAAGTTTGCCAAGACTCTGATTACGTTTTAGCCGAAACGCGAAGCTGGGATTTTCCTCGGAAAAAGTGTCCCTCAAGGGGTGAAAATTCACCAGCATAGAAGCATCCACAGGGGGTGGTTAAAAGCCGGCTTTCTTACTTTCTTGCTTTCTTGGTGGATGCCGGCCAGACATGTGTGCTATATTTTCCGGTTTACCACTTGGCGTTCTCTAATTAAGTTGCATGGCAAAAACTTCTTCTCTCTTGTTGCCGGCAGCTGACAAGAAAAGCGGGCAATCGAGGTTGAGGATGCTGGGGTACTGCGGGAGGGAGAAAAATGTAAGCTCATTAAGTGTACTTGGCCAGGATTCGATGTCCTTTGGCAGCAGCCAGCAGCTAGGCGACTGACGGGAGGTCCTTCCAGCAACATCAAAGTAAGCATAATTTGATTAAGACATTTTAGCCAAAGACCTAATCATCATTAGCATCAACATAATCATCGACAGGCACATCCGTCGTCTCCTTAATTTTTTTCCTATCCCCTCCGTCCGCCTTTCGGTGCTGTCAGCATCAGTTATAGCCAGGCCCAGGCCCAGACCCAGGCCCGGGCCCATACCCGGCATCCACATCCGCATCCGCATCATCCTTTGATGCCCCAGACATAATCTACGTCATTGCTTCAGTTCACTCCGACTCTGCTAAAATCTAATTTATTGAACTCTGTCAGGGAGTAAGTACGGCTGTGTGTGTGTGTGTGAATTTGGGGCGTTTTCGATGGATATGGACGTAGAAGGAAATGAGTTTGCCAGAAACGCTTGTGTGGAAAACATTTTGGGACTTAAACACTTTTGTTTGGCCAAGTTTTTCCGGGTCTCTGGCCGACGAAGCCTTTGTGATTAATTGCCGGCCATTGCGGACCCACACATGTTTACGTTGATTTTTAGCCATAACTTTGCTGTTGAACGACTTTAGACATGCACGAGGCGTAGTTCATTAGGCTGGAGCTCGTTAGGGGTGTCTATTAGTTGTGGATACTCCAGTCCGGGCCTTAAACGGGAATTGCCAGCCAACCCATTTCCTCGGAGATCGATGCCTCGAAGACGCCTCACTTTGGCACACTTTAAAGGATATTATTTCGCTCCACTCTCGCCTCATCTAGAATTCCATTTGCGGCGCATGCATTATTAGCTCCTTTCGCCTGTCCCAGACTTTCCCACTAAGTAAACGGCAACCGACAATATGATGAACGCTCATGGCTCTTATGCATTTTTAAAATGCACTTTTCTCCTTCTGTTGTGTTGTTTTATGTTGTGTTTCATGGTAAAAGCATTGACAGCTCAAACAACAAGAAGAACAACAGAAACATCTGCGCAGAAAGGACAACAGAAAGCCGGTGACAACAATAAGGACATGGCTTGTGCAGAAAATTTCACAGACCATTGTATTAATGTCCTTGCCCACGTTCACGTATTTGTAATGCAATTTGAGGAGCAGCTCTCGGAGCAAGGCGCACTACCAGAATCGCTGGATGGCAGGATGGCCTGCAGAAGTGCAGCAGCACGTTCACTTAGTCACTGGTGATGTCACTGTCAGTATGTCACTCCGCCCTGCTCCCAACTGTCATCTAATGCAGTCAGCACAAATGCAATTAGTTTTTGACACACACCCCACCCAGCTCCAGCTCCCTTGTGGTGCAGGATTCATGCAAAAATTAACTTGCCAGCGAAGTGTGGTGGCACTAAAGACCTTTCCAACTTTACAATGTAAGCTTTACATTAAAAGATCGGATTTAACTACTTGTGGCCAATGATATTTGTCATTATAAAGTTGAGATGGAATAACCACAATTATGTCCTGGCTTCATTTTCGACTGGCGTTTGTGATTCCCAAACGGCAACTTAAACTGCCTGGGCCTCGATTCAGCGCGAGGCTAAGTATAAATTCGAGAGGAGTTCGGCTCGACAAGTCCGGATTCGAAGCCAAGTTTGTTCACACTTGCCAGCCATTAAGTTTATTACGCAACAACAATAAAGCTGGCCAATGCATGCAAAGGGAAATGCCGTGTGCAGGATGTTGTGGCCCCCAAAGGGATCCTTTGACCGAGCTGGAATACCATAAATAAAACATGGCAGCGGGTCGAACAGCAACAACAAAAATAATACCAACAAAAGCTACAGCATTGGCAACAAAAGGCAAAAGTCAGAGTCTGTTGGTCAGTGCCAAAATATAAAAAAAAAAGATACCAAAGGACCACAACAAAAACAAAAGGGCCAGGGGCCAGGACGAGGGGAATCGTACATGCTGGAGCTGGAGCTGAAGCGCCAGCTGCTCCACATGAGACACACTGCAGACAATGAAGAAGCATCCGCCGAAGGTTGGCTGGGAGGAGAGGCGTGGCAGCAGCCTTTGCGGTTAACAATAGCACGCCCCGGGCCATAGTTTGGGTGCTTTTTGCGGTTCCTGCAGCTGCGGCAACCTTTTCCAGGGGTTGAGGGCGGCGTAAGGGGCCCTCCCCCGAGAATAAACTCAATTTATTATTGCCACTAGACGGACGGACGGACGGGCGAGAAAAAAGGGAATTGGCATTTTAAAGCTTTAACAAATTAAATTAAACCAACAGAAAATTGTTGATTGCTCGACTTTGGCCGCTTTCGATTTGCCATAAATTGTTTGGCCGGGGACATTTTCTCTTATTTGCTCTGGCGGCTGTTCTACCATTTTATTTCTCCATTTCTCCATTTCCCCATTTTATTTTATCAGCCAACTGGCTAAGGCATAAGGAAAGTGCACGGGGCTGGGTAATACGCAGGCTGAACCGGCAAAAAAGGCAGCAATTTTCCAATTGAATAATTGTCACTGGGAAGTTTTCACTTTTGTCGGGGCGGCGGAGTTAGCCAACCGGATAGAAGGACAGGACAGGGACAGGACAGGGGCCAGGATGGGGAGTCTGTGGCCATTCAATGGCTCAACAGTTTGCCAGTGTTTCCAGTGTTTGCCTTTACCGGAGCCGGAGCTCCCTGCTCCCCTGGAGAGCTGGCTTGGAGAGCTTCCTTGCATGCTACTCGGTCTTGCTCTGTTTTAACAGCAATTTTCTTGTCTATTTTCAGGATGATTTGCCGGGCCAGGCTCTGCTGGATGTCGTCTTTGCCAGGCTCAATTTAATCGAGACCTCATACTTCGGCATACGCTACATAGACGAGGAGAACCAAACGGTGAGTGTGGCATAAAGGGCCAGGACTCAGACGGATCGCCTACTTCGACTTCCCACTTCCGCTGGGCACACATATTGGTTTTTGAAATTCATTTTCGTTTTCATTAAAGCTCATTCAGGCGCGTCGAGCGCTGAAAAACGAAAACAAAAAGCCCGAGTCGCCAGTCTGAGGCCAGCAACTCTTTGAGTTTCCTTGGCTGTTTCCTCGGGCCAAATTATATGATTTCGCTTTCATTGGACCACCACACACATACTTTAAGTTTATTTTGTTTGGCGTCCTTTCAGCACTGGCTGGATCCTGCCTCGCGGATATCCCGACAACTGAAGCCGAAATCGGATCCCTACGACTTGTATTTCGGTGTTAAATTTTATGCCGCCGACCCCTGCAAGTTGCTGGAGGAAATAACCAGGTGAGTGACCCACAACTCGATACAATTATGGGCGAGGCATTAACTATTTAAGCCTTTAATTTGCCAACGACACAACTTTCGGTTCCGGCCATATTCACTAAATTGAATTTGGCAAATTTAATTTGTTAATTGATGCACGCAGACGCATAATTATAATGAAATAAACAACAAATGAAGCGAATTGAGACGCACGAGCATGGGACTGCCAACTCTCGAACTAATGGATAATGCATCATGCAATTAATGCATTTATGCGCGCACATCAAGCAAAATAAATTAAAATAACCCATCCAGTCGTCAGAGGGTATTGAAAAATTGAAAAATTCCGGCAAAAGCACACCGAAGGGAGTCGATGGGTCGGTGGATTTTTGATAGGATTGGTGGGTTAAATGCAAAATGCCAAATGTCGCAAACGCAAACGCAATCGCAATCGCCGGCGATTATGCTGGTTAGCGGTGTCAAGGGACACGCCAGGGGGACTAGCCACGGTATGGGATGGGGCCCATCAGCACGGTCAGAGCTTTCATCAGCACGTCATCGCAGTGGTGTCTGGGGAAGATTGCTGCATTTATCAAGCATTTGGTGTGTGCAAATATTTGCCTTTTATACGACGACACGTTCGCCATAATCATCGCCGGTGGCTGGGTGGAGCGTGGAGGGTGGCGGGTGGTGTGGGGAACGGTGGCAATCGATGGGTCCAACCGTTGGCCAAACATCATCAAAATCCAACTGCCGAAGCTTCGCTAATATTAGCGCATATAAATGCATCCAAATGCACTTGTAGCCGAGCACTTTAGATGCTCGGGCGTCATCACCAGGCTGGCTTGGAAGGGGGGCGTGGCAATGCAATTGCCGTTGCATTATTGCAAGTGCACTACGGCCAAAGAATTTTGTTATTTTAGCTATACAAAGTCTGCGGCATACAATAAACGGCAATTGACTTTAGACAGGACAAAGTTGAAAATTCCAATGATGCCGGATAAGAGAAGGATTGTCGAACAGGACATTCAGGCAGTCAGACAGTCGGGCGATGAGTTGGCTTGTTCGCAATATTCAAACATCGAGCTCCGACCGAGGCCGAAAAGGATTCAAGCCAACAGGCAGCTCCAAGTTTGGCCTGCAAATAATTGTGAAATATGATGCCGGCCTGCTGTTATTGAAAATATCCTGCCGGCCTGCACTTTGTTTGTTTGTTTCGTTTCATGATTTCCATGTTACGCCCAAAGTCAACAAGTCGCCTGTGTTTACCTTGGCCAAACATCAAAAGGGATCAACTAATTTTATGCTCAGATTTGTTTGTCAACTTGTTAACTGTTCCGTATCCTTGTGTCCTCCTCTTTCAGTTAGTGTTGCTGTTTTGGCTAATGAAATTTGTCGTTTCAGGTATCAACTTTTCCTGCAAGTCAAACAAGATGTCCTGCAGGGTCGTCTGCCAGTGGCATTCGAACTGGCCGCCGAGCTGGGTGCCTTTGTGGTGCAATGTAAGTATAGGGATCTCCAAATTAAAACCAAAACTTTAATATTGTATTTAATTTTAAAAAACAATACCTTCAACCATACCCCCTTTAATCCTTAGCTGAGCTGGGCGATTATGATCAGAGGCGTCACTCCAAGGGCTACGTGTCCGAGTTCCGGCTGCTACCGAATCAGAGCAGCGAACTGGAAACCCGGGTCTCGGAGCTGCACCAGCAGCTGAAGGGAATGTCGCCGTCCAGCGCCGAACTGAACTATCTGGACAAAGTCAAGTGGCATGATATGTATGGCGTTGATCTGCATCCCGTTCTGGTAAGTTACATATCTGCTGATGCTGCTCGAGTGTCAAACTGTGGGGGAGGCTACGGGGGTCCTCACACGACCCCAAGCTCTAAAACCGCAGCTGGGTTGGATGGTTCACCATCAGACATCAGACAGAGTTTCAACATTCAGCCAGCCGTATAAAAGGGGTCAGAGGGAAATGCAAAGTTTAATTTCATTTCATGGCAAATATTATAAATCATTTGCTCACATTTCTGGACCCCCGATTTGGGGGAGTAAGGGGGGCAGTGATTACCCCAAAAAACCACGCCTCATGTGTCTCAGACCACCCCCTTCAGATCCAGCCGGGTCTCTATGGTTTTGTGCTGCGTAAGTTGGCACTTCATTTGCATTTTTTATTGCCCTTTACTTTGATATCAAACCTCAATAAATCACCAGCTGTGTTTGTATACGGAGTAGAGTATGTAGGGGGGAGTTTGGGGTCCCCGAACCCTTGTACCACCAACTACTCCACATGGCTGCGGTATGTGCTATGGATATGGCCACCCCTTTCCACTTGAGCTCACTCGTCGCCCTTGTGTTTGTTTATAGACACAAATCATTGACTATCGCGGCGCCAGGCCGCCGTCTTTTATATGCCTTTGCCACTTTCCCTTATTTTTTTTAATTTAATTAACAGCTGAAATTACATTTATTTCGACTTTTTTGGGGTGGCGCTACAAGAACGAGGTAGCCATAAAAATGCCGCCTGCTGCTAATGGGCGAAAACTTTCTTCTTGTTAACACATTTTTTGGCAATGGCCAAAAGGAAACTTTAGCCTGCCTTTGTTTGCCAAAGTTTCCCTCTTATCCCGTTCCCGTTCCCATACCCACACTCACACCCACACCCATTTCTCACACTTTGTTTCTCTATTTTTGTGCGATTCTCCCACAGGGCGAGGACAGCGTGGAATACTTCCTGGGCCTGACTCCTAGCGGGATTGTCGTCCTGCGCAACAAGACGACGGTGGCTCATTACTATTGGCCGCGCATTGCCAAAGTTTATTATAAAGGACGCTATTTTATGCTCAGGATAAGCGATAAAAATGTAAATTCTTAACGCACCCAACGACAATGGCATCTGGTAACTGGAAACTGGGAACAGGGTACCCGAAAAACGACAATGGCCACAGTGACGATGTGGATGTGGATGCCGATGCCCATCCCAGCCATAAATTTGTTTGCCGACAAGTGCTTTTTACAATTTGCAGTTCGTTCCGCGAGTGAATGGTCGAAAGTTGGCAGTAAAGGGTAGACGTAGAACCCAAGTATACCTCGACTAGGTAGTTCTTTGGTTAGCTTTTTATTTTGTTAACTAAAAGTACAAGGAGTTTTATAACATTTTAACATAAAAATGTCTCCCAATATATGTATTTTTCAAGTAAGCTGCAGGGTATCAAAAGCTCCCCAGACTCCGCGATGGCTCTTAAAATTTCTTATTCCCGTTTTGCAGTGTCGCCAATTTTTTTGTGAGCTCTCCTTATGGTGACAACTTTTGGCTGTCAACGGCATCAAGTGGCGCCAGGAGCCAAGAGCGTGGGTGGAGCCTAGAAGCGGTCGGAAGAGCTGAGAGACTCGTTAGACAACAAGTAGCTGGTAGCTGGTAGCAGATAGAAGATAGAAGACGCTGAATGGCGGCTGCTGAAACTTGCACACTTTTGGGTGTTAACGCTTTGATAATCAAAAAAGTTTCCCAGCCAGTTGACGCACACAAAAGGCGAAACTTTAACATTTTGCTTCGACTTGATTTTTTCCCTTTTTTTCGGCCAACGGATTCACACTTTTCACTTTGGCAAGGGGGAGTGGAGCAAACTTTGCCGAGGCATTCATTCACTCAATTTGCCTTCGCCTGGCAACGGGGGCCTGGCAGGAGGAGGGTCTGTGCCTTTTGTCGGCATATCCCAGTTAGAGTTTCCCCAGATTCCAGTTCCCACTTCCTCGTTTCCCGAATCACCAATTCACCGATTCCTGGTTCCCAGTTCCCAGCATCGGTCCAGTCCGTCGTGACTTGACTTTTGCGCTTATCACACATTTGCGATTTTGCAATTTTACAGAACGAACTGAGCACTTACGGCTTCGAAACACCCCGCAAGTCGGCCTGCAAGCACCTGTGGCGGTGCTGCGTGGAGCACCACGCGTTCTTCAGACAGGTGCGAGTGGCCCCGCTGCCCAGCTCCCAGTCGCATGCCACCGATTTGTTCCAGCTGGGATCGCGCTTCAGGCACAGGTGAGTAAATCTGAAGCTCGAGTGGCAGGACCACTGCCGGAAGTGGCAAGTACGAGTAAGAGTTGCAGCACGAGCACGAGTGGGTGCAGTCATGTGCTTGCTCCGCCCATTAGATAAAGTTGTAAATCCCCAAGCCAAACTCTGGGCTTCGGGGCTCTGGCCGCCTAATTTATTGGCCAAAACCCAAAAGCGCAGCCAATTAAGACGTAACAAATTTCAATGGCCCCGGCACTTGAGTCCAGTCCAGACCCCCGCCCCAAAGTGTACCTCATGTGATTAGCTCATTAAGGGTCAGCTCAAAGTGGCTTTCGTGGCCAGAGGATTAGGGCTGGTCTCGGATTTGGTCAATGAACTGGTACATAGAGTGGCCTTGTGGCCAATTAATAAGAATATTATTTGGTAGATTGCAGATTACTCTTTCTGGAACTTAGATGAAGCCTAATATAATTATTAAAGAAATATCCTTTCCTATCCTTTTAAATAAAAATTGAAAAGAAGGAAGAAAAAATGTCATTTCTAGTGGGCAAAATATAATTTTCACTATGTGAGAGCTCATTAAATGAAGACTTTTTGTCGTTAACCCTTAAGCCCCACTAGTAGCCCCAAATGAAGCAAGTTCGCATGCCGAGCTTCTCGAATTTCCGCAGATCCAATTAGAACTCATCTCTGGCCAAACAGAAGCAGGGTCCGAGTGCATCCATCCAGTGTGCATAGATCAAGTTTACGCCATCGCTGCATGGCCAACTAATTGGAAGTCCAATAAAAATGTCGGATCTGCAGGAAGGCTGGCAGGCAGGCAAGAAACATATACAAAATTAGGGGGAGAGGTGGGGCTGAAGGCCAGCGGGCAGTCAGCCAAAAAGCAACTCGAGTGCAAAGCCCACTAATGACTTTCTGCGAAAAGAGGCTCTAAGCCAGATAGAGGGAGGAGGTCAGGAAACTGGCAGCAGGCTCGCCAAATGCAGGCAATTGTGCATGACGAATGTGGCAGGGGATTGGGCCAGAGTCTAGGCCTGGACTCGCTCCGGGCCAACTCCTGTTACTGTTCCGGCCATGTTTATGACTGACATTTGCGGTGACTGAGGCTGACCATTTAGTTGCTGCGGTAAACTTTCTTGCGCCGGGCTAAATCGAGTTCACGTGGCCAACCGTAACTCAGTGAAACTATTAACTTGGCCGAGGGAAATGCCACATTCCAAGCCCAGGACGAGGGCCTAAGTATTGCTGGCCAAAAAGTTTTTTTTTTGAAGGGGCGTCGGCTCATTTTATGACTGGCCGAA
This sequence comes from Drosophila varians, assembly GCA_018150405.1. NCBI lineage: Eukaryota > Metazoa > Arthropoda > Insecta > Diptera > Drosophilidae > Drosophila > Drosophila varians. The sequence goes on along the minus strand of JAECWK010000015.1, from coordinate 14,574,097 downwards.
GAACAGAGCCACAACGTAGTCTCAACGTTTTTAATTTGTGAAACAAATGAAAGTTTCCCGGTTTTTATTTTATTCCGCCTAGGTTTTACAACCTTTTTATGGTTCACTGTTCATTATTAGCCAACATCAGCAACCTCTATGAATCGTACTCTCGTTTTCTGCCTTCTCACTTTTGGTGTTTCATTTTTTTGGCCTTTCCCCGCTTTTGGTTGTTAATATTTTCGGACGCCTTTATGCCTACTTTTATGTTACCCACCACTCGCCACCGCCACCGCCTCTCGCATGTCTGCCACCCCCGCCCGATCCGCCACCCCGCCCCAAAAGTCGCCCGGACAAGCAAACGGAGAAGGATGCACTGGCCGCCGGACGCTCCCCGCCCGCCTTCACCCGCACGCCATCCAAGCGCCAGCCGAGACGCGTGATTGATGACTTTTTTAACAGCAACAGCAACGGCAATAGCAATGGAAACAGCAATGGGAACGGCAATGGAGCAGCAGGTGGACCTGGAGGCGTCCACATGGGCAACAGGCCGCTGCCGCAGCCCGGTCTGGGCACCATCTCCAAGTGAGTACTCCAAATGCCCACCATTTGTTTTCATTCCATGCACAAAAGTTTTGATTTACCCACCCGCCATGTAGACCAAAGGGTGCACTATAAAAAATAAATTAATCCCTCAATAGGTGTTATGCGGCATGAACTAGATTTTAATTTTTAGAGCAACCAGCAGCTAAGTTTATATTTATTCAAACCCAAATGAAACCTGACCCAATAGACTTTTCTGGTAACAAATTTTTCCCGTGTAGTCCAAACCTTTTCGCTCTCGTAGTGTTTTCTGTATTTTACCCATTTATATACGCCAGATGCTTCCTTTGACGTAGTTGTCCTTTTTCGGCCACTTTTTTTGTTCCTCAGACGGTTGCTTTTTTAGTAATCATTTTTGGAGCTGGCGCGCCGGAAGAGCTCTCATGTGGCTCGTTGGAGGGCTTCCCTTTGATCTGTTTTTAATTTTCAAACATATTTTTCGGGGCCTGTCTGCAGCTTCATTGGATGCTATTGCTATGGCAATGGCTATGGCTATTTGGTAGCACGCCTCACTTGATTGTATCGCCCGGGAAAGGAATGCAGGCGGAGGAGCACTTCATCATTCTCCGCCATTACAATACTCCGGCATTCGATGTTTGCTTTTGACAGGATAGCGACTCCTTGGCATTGTCCTCGCTCAAGTGCCCCTTGGCATGTGCTCTCGCCCGGTTTTTTGTTTCGAATTCGTGTTCAAAATCCATTTAGTTGCCATTTTGAAGGCAGTTACATTGTCTAGACGCAACATTTATTAAATGTTTTATGGTTGCAAACATCAAATTATATAGACAAATAAAAATCCAGCCATTAGTCGAGTCCTGGCCGACCAACGGAAATGTCCAAATGTTGTCGAAATGGTGCCAGGATGTTCGAAACGATGCGGAGTGAGCCACAATTGAGTCATGCAAGGAGATTTATAGTTGCTAGTTCTCACTTCCCCGAAAAAACATGGAAAAGTAGGGAGTGTACCCAAAAGACGAAAGAGCTGTAAAAGTTAACCGAAAGCGATCCTAAGAAGCACTCGAGCCAGGCAATTACCAGGGACAATTTCCAGCTCCCTCGCTCTTTTCTGTTAGCTGTCAGTATAAGTGTTGCCCACCATCCGTGCATAAATTACACGCTCAGGTGAGGCTCTAAATAAGGTAATAGAAGCCAATCCCCCGGCCGATCTGAGCTGGTCGTAATCGCTGGATTCCTAGGAGGAGCTGGGATGAGCAAATAGCCCACGTCATTTATCATTTGCAAACAAAGAGAAGCCCAAACATCAGGCAGCCGGACAGGCCAATCAAGCTGCCCCCCCACACCACCGATCACAGATCGATCACTTGTAAAAAAAATCCCGTGAAAGTCTCGCAAAAGAATCTGTTTCTGTCCCAATGGAAGCGGGAAGGGGGCCCTGTTTTTAGGTAGACTTTTTTTCGAGTGCAGTAACCAATTCGAAGCGGGAGCATACATAAATCACTAGGCACGCCTGACCACGTTCTGGATCTGAAGCTGGAGCTGAATCCGCAGTCGGAGCCGCAGTCAAATGGCGACGACTCCTGAGAGTACGAAATGATTGCCCGCTGATTGCCAGTGCGGCAATTACTCAATTTTGCACACGCGCATTATTTGTCTGTGTCGATCTCGGCCTGGAGTTCTGGGTTGTCGGTTGCCCCCGCCTCGGATGGCTCCTTCTCGGACAGCCTAAATGGTCTCCGATGCCTGTGGTGCTGCGCTGCCTCGATGCCGCAACGCCGCAATGCCGCGGACTTTAATCAACGTTTATGTTAAACAATTTAAATTTATGGCAAAATAATGCGAGACCCAAGCGATTGCTGACTGATCCCCCGCTCTTAATCTCTTCCCCTCGCCACCCATTTTTAGCAACTACGATAGTCCATACCGCTCCACCTACAGCATACCCACCAGCCTGGGAATCCGGCCCTGCCACCAGCAGCAGCAGAACAACAACTCCAGCAGCTACAACAACAACAGTGGAGGCAACCTCCAGACTCCGGACTCGCCCCGTAGCACCCGCAGTGCCCCCTGGCCCCGATCCCAGCAGCGATCGCTTTTCGGCCACAATCCGTCGAGTCCGCGTTCCGTCCGGTCGGCCAGTACGGCGGGCGGTGGACTGCACCACCACCACAGCCACCATAGCCACGGCCACGGAACCAGCCACCATCCGCACCACCAGTCCTCCTCGGCGGCTGCCTCCTCGCACCATCAGCGACAGCAGCGGGCCAGCTCGTCCTCCGCCTCGCATCAGCAGCAGCGCTACCGCTCCAGCTCCGTGGAGAGTCACTCCTCCAACGATTCGCGATCTACTCGCAGGTGAGTCTCAAAATCCTAATCCCCTATTTAGTACGGTTTAGTTTGCTTAAAACTTCTAAATCTCGACATGTGAAATTATATCTTAAAGAGACGACGTGTGCAACCCTTATCTAATATTCAACCAAAATATTTTGATAATGCCAAGGCCATTAAATAATTTCGAGATAGAGTCAAGTTGTCTGCTAATTGTGATTTGTGGAGCTCTAATAAACCATATTGACTTGTACATCCTGAGACATGGATAAAAGTTGCACACGAATTTTGAATAACTATCTTATCTGTTAAAAGCGTCTCATTCCAAAATGTCAGCTTGGATGCTTATCTTATCTGCGTAGATATGATATTTTGAAATACCCATTCTGGCCATATTAGACTCCAACTTAAGGGATATAATTTAATATGGAAATGGACAGTCCATACGTAAAGCTACTATCATGTCGGGCATAAGTCCAAAACATGAATGACTAATCAACAAACAAAATCCTCAAAGTATTATTTGTTCATGTTAAAAAGGTTTTTGAAATATTAATTCTATTACCAGGCACAAGCATCGCCATCGCCGCACTTCCGATAATGAAAGTGAATTGTCACGGGGCTCTGGACGCTCTGGAAGATCCGGACGCTCCCACCATCGAAAGCACCGAAGATCCAACCGGCACCGAAGGGACTCTGCAGGTGGATCGGACCACGACAGCACCCGGGGACGCAGCTACTCCGGACACCGCAGCTCTTCGATGCGGAGTGGCAGCGCCGAACTCATCGACTCCACGTCCCAGTGGCGGGAGGTGCAACGTCGCCAGGCGGAGGCCAGCTTGGGCCAAAGCTCCGTGCAACAGGCGGCTGTTTCCAAGAGCAGCATGGTGGCCCGGAGCCTTCACAGCAACGATAGCCACTCGGATACCCACTCGCACCACAAGTCGCGAAGGCATCGCAAGAATAAGTAAGTTTCTAATGTAATGTAACTCTTCCCTCGAAATTCTTCAATAGAGGTTCTCTTTGCACAGATCTCCGTCGGAGTCACGGAGTCGCATGTGGAACAGTGAACTGGCCAAGCACTTGCAGTTTGATCTGGTGGACACCGAGGGCATGTCGGAGCAGCAGCTGCGGGAGATTCCCTACACGGTAGTGGAGACGAACTCCAAGCGATCCAACTCCAACCTCAAGATTCACAAGAGCAACAGTAAGAGCAGCGTGGGAGCCAAGAGTACGGGATCGGGCAACACCATCACCAATGGCAGTGGGTCGGGCAATGCCGGACAAGCCAGGAATCGGGTGGATCGTATCAGAGGGTAGGAAACATACTTCAGTTATTTATATATTTTTATTCTTGAAGAGAAAAATATTAAACATTTATTACCTACTTAATTATTATTTAAATATGGATTTATTCCACAGACTTTATTACCAAAGCTCTCATCCACATGACAGCAATGGCGCCGGGGCAGGAAATGGAGGCCATGCCCCTAAGAATGGATCCATTAGATCAGCTAGTACTATATCATCCAGGGAATGCGAGCGAAACAATGGCTTAGTTAGGTAAGTAATGTTTTAATAAAATTAATTTGTTAAAAGTAAGAGGACATGCATGCTTTCCTATAGAATGATGTCCAGTATGAGTATGGGTGATTTTATCTCTCCCACGGGCTCCAATCTAAGTCCCTTGGAGAACTCTGCCCTGCGGGTTTCCCATGAACACACCGATTCCGGTTTAGGAGCAGATCAGGATTATGCTTATTCCTCGGAGAGGTAAGATAGGCTGTCTTTTTATAACACATTGAAAAAACGACAATTGAATCGCTCTATATTTTTAACATATTTCAATTAACCTTGATAATCCACAGATCCAGTGATAGCACTCGCTATGGAACCAACAAATCGTCGGGTGCATCGAGCGGGTCGCACCGCAAGTCGGGCGGCAGCGCCGGAGGCGGCAACAGCGGCGGCTACAACAGCCTCATGCAACAGACCGTGAGTAATCAGCAGCAGCAGCAGCGCTCGCTGTTCGCCCAGCAGCAGCGCCAGCAGCAGCAGAAGAGCAATTACAAATACGCCACCTCCTCGCCATCGAACACTAACACCGCGAGCGGGTCGAACTCGGGCCTGGCGCCAGTGCACAATCCGTCCAGCGCCAGCCCGAATCCGAATCCAAACGCAAACTCCAGTCCGAATCCCAACACTGGCGCCAATGGAAACGCTACTAATCCAACGGCGTCGCCGGCCAATAGGCTGCTCCACTACACCACATTCGAGAACAACCAGTACAAGTTCAGTCTGAACAATGCGCTGGTCAGGAACTCGAAGGGGGTGTCGGGGGGCAGCAGCAGCAACATCCCAGGTGGTGGGGCTTCGGGTGGTACTGGTGGTGGTGGTGGTGCTTTCAGCCGGCAGCGCAGTTTCGTAGAGTGGCCCAGCAATCCGGCGGCTCCCTACTATTACCAGGGTCCCTCGACGCACGTGGCCCAGGCCAAGAGGCGCGACGCCAAGTCGGACATCGGAGTGCCCACGCGCCGTCTATCCGGCCAGAGTATTACCAAGACGCAACTCCTGACGGGCGGCAATTCCCAGCTGGCCAACGCCGGCTGCTATCCGCTGCATTATGCCAGCAGCAATGTCACCGGTCCCGCCTACAATCGTCCTCTGGGTCAGAGGTCAGGCGGAGGTATGGGCGGTGCAGGTGGGCCATCAGGAGGCTTTGGATTACAGCCGGCCAAGTCGGACCTGTTTCTGTCCTACATCCACGGCGGGGAGTACGAGCGGCCGTACATCTACAACTACAAGATGCCGCAGATGCCGGCTGGTGGAGGGGGATCGGGTGGATCGCCGAAGCAGCAGCCCACCGCTTACCACATCTCCGGTTCGCAGACCGCCGATCCCCCGCCGCCGCCGCCTCCGCTCTACGGGGGCACGGCGCCCGCCAACGACGTCATGTACTATCAGTTCGACAAAGGAGCCGCTCCGTCAACGTCAGCGCCGCCGCCCATTGTCCAGCAGCCACGTCAGTCGTCGGCTGGCGGCGGCGGCAGCGGCAGCGGCGGTGGCGGTGGTCCATTAGTGTATCTGCAACATGGCCAGAACGCATCTGTATCTGGCGGATCGTCAAGTGTCGGCGCGGTGCAGCCAACTGTGAGTACGCCTTGAGGTTCGCATGTTGTGTAAAGCGTAAACCTGTCGCATGCTGTCGATGTCCCGTCTCTTTGGATCTGCAACTTGTGTTTTTTTGTTTTTTTTTAGTATCATTTTCCTTCTTCGGTTGCCACTCCATTGTGTTTTTGTGTTGCATGTTTGTTGTGTTACCTTAATTGAATCCGTATTTTATTGGCATTATCGCAGCCGAGCCAAGCACTTAGCTCACTGTGCACCCCGAACAGTTTCGCGTACTTAGCCTGATAAGTCTTTGCTATTATAAGTATAAGTATAATAAGTAACTGAAGCTTTTATGTTGATTATTTCGTAAGACTCATTGTGGACATGGGGAGTGAAGAGGCCACTCCATGTATGTCTGTGTCCCCATTCCCCGATTCCTTATCTCTTGCACACGCCCGCCAAAGGACGACGTGTATGGGTGGTACTTATCAAAAGCGAGTCTATGTCTGCCTAGACGAAAATAAAGTTGCCGCTATCTCTGTTGCGGGATAAAGTGAAATTTAATTAACTAAAATTTAAGGCGTGAGAGAGAGGCAGTGGCAGTAGCAGGCACTTCACCGCCTCAGTATCTATGAGTAACCTTTGAGGGGCTTCTGGGTTTGGGATATGTTTTGAATAGTTTGGCGAATCTTTGGCAATAAACAAATTCCCATACAAGGATAACTTGGCCCAACTCTAAACTATGCCATGGATTCCCGAGTGCAAAACTTTGCCCAATTTCACGCATGCCTAATTAACAACTGAAATATTCCAACTAATTTTTGTTTGGAGCGCAAATAAATTGCCCCAAAATAAAAGGCCATAAAGAGCCAGTCAAGACAAAGGCTGGAAGGCGGACAGAGATTGAGTTACGAGCAGGAGGCAGGGAGGCAATAAAAGAGAATAAATAATAAGCAACTATTTGCGCTACATTATCCAAGTTTATATAACAGACAGGACCCCTCGCCGGCACACAGCATCTTTCCTTTTCGGGCTGGCCAAGCAAATAATTTCAACTAAAGTTGATGGCACGAATTTCGCCGCTACCAAAGCAGAAATACTTACAATTCTAAAATAAATTCTGTGCCGGCTTCGAGCTACTCCGACCCACCGACCGACCGACCAACCGACCGACCGGGTCACACGCATGTGTCTGACTATATAGATATATATCCTTGTATCCTTATATATGTTTATATGTGTACATATGTGTCGACATGTATGCGTGTGTCCCAAATGGCCTGCCATGGCAGCAGCCAGAGAGTACATAGAAACATTTTCGAAATGTTTGGCATAATTTCGCTATAAAATAAATTTTGCAAAATTGTTTTTCCTAAGCTGGGAAGCAGCTTAGTGAAGTGAGTGGGCCAAGGCAACGCCTGGAAACTTCGGCTTCGGCAGCAAAAGCAACGACATCAGCAAGGACATCAAATAAAACAAGCAAATCAAAAATTATGACAGCACAGCAAGGAGCAAGGCAGTCAGGCAGCCAGGCAGCCCAAGGAGCATGCCAAACACGGAATCCTGGGACAGGGGAAATTACGGGAATGTGGGCTTGCGGGATATCGTTGGATCTGGGGACGCAGGACACCATCTTGGCCAGGCCAAAGTGGCAAAGTGCGCAGCCAGCGGCCAAGAGGCAAACGGGGGCGTTACAGGGTGTGGCATGTCCTTGCCCAAAAAGCAGTTAAGTCAATAAATTTACTGATTTAATGTGGCAAAAGTTTCGATTGCTGTTGTCTCTGAGCCATTGGCCCTGCTTGTTTCAAGGGTTACCCGTTGCCAAAGGCGACGGGCGAGGCGAGCGAAGGTCCTTTTTCTTATGAAACGCCTGCAGTTTTTATTCCTTTCATTGTCCCGACGGTTATTGTTGTTGCCGCCTTCGAGGACATACCGCACACAAGCACCCAGGGCTAAGTCCTGACAAATGCTAGATTAACACAATTGGTAAACAATAAAAGCAACAAACTTCGACAGCTTTAAGCAATCTCCTCACTAAATGATTATTGGCAGTAGCTCGCCTGTCAGCAAAATAAAGGTTCCGGGCTCTCCATTGAAATTTATTTCAATTAGAAATTTGGAACCTTTCGAATTGAAACTTTTTCCATCTGAATAAAATTATAATTCAATAAATTTCCATAAATTTTCACTCGAGTGCATACACGAGTGCAGGTTAAAGGTCACTGAGCATTCATTAATGTTATGACAGCCATGGTCAATATTATAAAATTTTCATTTTAGAAAACAATGCAGCGAGCAAAGTACTTTGCGACGCATAAAAAACGCAAGTAAACAAAAAGTGACCATAAAAAGTATGAAATTGCCAATTGATTTATTGGCAGAAAACATTTTTCCATGTCAAATAGTGCGGAAAACGTAAAAAAGCAAATAACAATGGGAAAACTTTAAACAAACACGCTTTTGTATACGCAGCGTCCGTGCATGATTTAATTATTCATCGCGCGGGCAATTGAAAATACTACATAGAAAGGCTGGGAAACGCCCACAATTTTTTATGGCTCTAAGCGCCTCTTTTGTCCTTGGAGCTGCGGGCGGCATATGTCGCGTCACCGGCATATTTTGATGCATTTTTGTTAGCGAACAAAAGTATTTAAAAATGTTTTATGCATATCCGGACGAGCGAGCACGGCCGGACTAGGAAAGGTAAACTGTTGGCGACGGCAAAAAGGCGGAAAAAAACCAACTACATATGTGTATGCATAGATCGGGTGAAGGTCTGTAGGTAGTAATTATCTTTGATGGTGACAGTTCCTAGACGAGGTGTAGCCCCACCCATGCCGCCCATGACATTGGACTCGTCCTGCCGCCTCCAGCCCGCGTGTTAATGAAGGGGGCGTTTGACACTCGGCAACATTTATGCCAGACAATTTGATGCATTAGCGTGTCTGTGTGGGCCTGGGCTATGGGCGTGTTTGCCCTGCGACTGTGCCCAATTAACACACACACTGACAGCCGCGGGTAAATACTCTCACATACACACCCACACACCCACACACCCATAAACCCATAAACGGGGAAGAAAATTAATTAAATTCCTTTGGCTTTGGCTTGGCATTGGCATTGGCTTTAGCTTTGGCTAACGCTCTTCAAGTTTGTTTATGCAATCTTGTACGTGTTTCCATTAGGCTACAATTCAAAGTTCATTATTGAATGGAAGCGGGCGTGGCCCAGCCCCCTTAGCCACCCATCCCAGCCCGAAATTATTTGCCACAGATCCATTCTGCCACGAGGCATGAGAGATAAACTTCACTGTGGGGCAACAAATACGATTCTCAAGTTGAATGCAATTTTAATTAATAGAAAATCAAACAAACTTGTGAGTCCTCCGCCTCCGCCTCCACCTCCACCTTCACCCACACGCACAACACGCACCAGTCCAAATTTATATACAAAGCAGCTCGACTTTTGCTTGCAACAAACTTGTAGCAGCTGGCTACAAAAAGCATAAGCTGCCAGTACACAAAGGCCTTTCGCTTAAGTGAGTGAAGGATACTCAATCCCTGACACGGTATCCGGATGGGTTTTGGGTCTTCTGGAGTGTTTGTACACCTTTCTGATTTCATTTACAAATGAAACTGCCAGCCTTTGGTGCGGCTTGCTTCCGGTTTGTTCTTGTGTCCGGGTGTGTGTTGACTTTTGGCAAAGAACTCGCAATCACAAAGGCATCAAATGTGCTACAAGCGAACGTGTCTTGGGCCAAATTGAATGAGCTTTTAGGTGTATTGAGCCAGGAACGACGTTGAAACCACACATGTCTGCCACTCGAATGGCTACATAATATGTTGCTTAAATGCAAATTCCGGTGGGGGGTTTTGTTTTCTTGTATTTTTAACTGATTGGAAACCTATGGTAGGGGCTCATTGAAATGAAAACTGAAGGACCATATACCTTAGCAAAGTATTTATTCGAAACTCATAAACTTGATGCAAATTATAGGATATTTTTAGACCATGTGACTTAAAGAGCTTTGGGGAAGCTGGCCCCAAAACAAATCCCACAACATCAAGGATTCGCTCCATGATATCCGCCATGCAATCAACAGTCGACCGCAGGGTGTGTGGCTTCCGCCAAATGGGTCTGGAATAGGATAGCCCCCGCCTGGTCCACCTTCCGAGCAGCTGCTCTGCCGGCCACCTGTGCACGCTGGTCAATTTTGTTGGTCAGCTGTTTGGCCTCCGGCCACAGCGAGTGCAATCAGGCGAGCCTTTGTTACCATTACCATTACTGATACCATTGGCATTGGGTATTGTTGATTCTGGCCATTGTTATTCGAGTATTTTCGCGCAGCTTTTCACGGTGTGTATGTAATTAAAATTGTGTATCGTGGAAGCTTTGCCCGCGGCCCTAATGATAAATTTATGGGCGGGTGGAGAGCCAACTGGTTTGGTTTGAGTTCCTATTTGTAAATTAATTAAAATACCACCGTACCGAACTTGGTTGATTTTGTCAATATTTTCGTAATTGAAATATTATTTACTTTGTCAAATTGTCGATGAATCGCATGAAGAGCATGTACCTGAGTGCCTAATTCGCAATGTTTGTGTTAGCGTCTACAATTATTATCATAGTTGTGAATGTTATTTTAAATTAGTAAGCCTAATATTGTGATAAATCATTAGCTGAGTAAGTGCATGCCCAGTTGTGCTAAAACTACTGAACAATAGCGTCTGATTAGAGTCCGAGCATCCTGCAAGAAAGCTAAACCTTGTTTGTATTCTCCCCAAAAACCAACCCGAAAACCCCACTCTACCCCCCGTGGAACCCGTCGAACCGATCCGAACCGAATTGAATCGACCGAAACCAGACGCACTCGTCGCACTCCTGCAGCGAGGAGGACGAGGCCATGATTGTCCTGGAGGCCATGCAACAGGATGCCCAGACCACCAACGACGAGACAGAAGACACCGATGACGAGGCGGCTGAGGCCGAGGATATGTTTGATGCCGATGCTCCTTTGATGTCCCCAACGGGCAGTCACAATAGCACAAACAACAACATCAGCATCGCCAATTGCATCAATATCAACAACAACGGTAATGGTAACGGGAACGGCAACGGAAACGGAAATGGAAACGGAAACAATGGCAATCGCCACTCGACGGCGACCAATATTAATTTCGATAATTGCAATGCGAATGTCTACAGTGGCCAGCAGGCGAAACAACAACTAGGGCCAATTACCACAGCCAATCAAACGTTAAATTGTCCCACATTGAATGCAAATACCAATACAAAGTCCAATAGTAGCCATACCACCTCCAATAGCCATTCAAAAGCCATTACCTCTACCAATGCGAATGCGAATCCGACTTGCGATCCCCCAACCAACGTAGCTGCCCTTACCAACAACCTCACCACCAATTCCAATATCACAACAGCAGCAACTGTTGCCAATGCTACTGCCGTTGCAGCACCAACTGGCACCGCAACAACTGCAAATGCAACTGCCACAGCAGCATCTATTGCAACGAATTTGCACTCGAACCTACAACAAAATCAAAACATTTCCTCCAGCTTAGAGATAATCCTATCGCCAATTATCCAAAGTAGTCGACGGTAAGTTTTACATTTTCAGTTTGTTTTCGGTTTCGTTGTTCGAGTACCCTTTGAATAGTAGTTACAAAAGCTACCTGTTTCTGTTTTTTGTTACTGTTTCAGTTTGCAGTTTTTGTAGCTTACCAGAGATATACCGAAACAACCTTTGACCTGCATGAAACAATGAAAATAACACAGAAAAGACTCTTCCCCATAGTTGCGAATAGACATTTTTTTGTACCCAGTTGCAGTTGGATCAAAGTCGAACCTGAATGGGATATTGTGTTTGTATTGCTTTTGTTTCCAAACAAGTTGAAGTCTTAGCTTTGAAACGTTACTAGATGAAAGCGGCCCGGGTGGGACGAATAATAATGTTTATTGAAGTTTGCTTGTAACCCCATTTCCTTGATGATTAAAAGATACATGTATCATATACCTACAACTATCGCTGTCACTTTATAATGCTCTCGTTGAATATTACCCACAACCCTCGGGTGTGTTAGAAGTTGGATAATGATAATAAGTTGCAAACCCTTTATCGTGACCCCTGTTTACCCTAAATCCCCAGCTATCTGATACATCAATTTTTATTGAATGCCTCTGAAAATTTAAAATCTCCCGCCACACTCAGACAGATACACAAGACATCGCCGCCTTTAAGTGTGCGAAAACAAAACGCAACGAAAACATTATAAATTATGTATTAATGTGCCCGTTAGGCCCACGCAACATTGAATGGGAATCAGGGGCACCGCCCCTCCTTTGGGACCTTTTGCCTTGCTCCTGCCTTGGCTTCTCTGGCCTTGCCGCTTTTTGCCAGCTGCCAATTTTCAATTGCCTCCCGGAAAAATTGGGGGAGGCGACAACGATAACAATCGAGGGAGGCTGGCAACAACACAATGGCAAAGCCTCTCAGGCAAACATTCATTTTCATTTCAATTTCACTTGGTTCTTGCTTTCATTCTGGATTTACATTTGATTTGACTGCGATGCGTACGCCGTTTGTTTTCCCGGCAATGTCTTTGCCCTGGCCCTTGGTTTTTGCATCGTCGACTCCTTCGACGTTTTTACGCTTGGCAAGGCAGCGGAACGCACAAATATTTATGTTAGCCGGGGTGAATTTTACTAGGAAATTCGACAGCCTATTTACAAATGAATAGGTTAATGTCATTCGAGGGCAGGGATGGAAGGAGTCTGCTGCTGCTGCTGCTGCTACTACTGGGATGTTTACGACCCAAACTTCGGGCAAATTGACTTTAAACATGTCAATTTAAATTTCATCCTGGCCCTCGATATCAGCCCCGAAAATAAAAGCCGTTTCCGTTTGTCCGTTTCCCGCTGCCAGTGCGCCTCATTAACGACGCCCCAAAAAGTATGCTATAGCGTACATTGCTCGGCCAGAAATATTACTCATACGCCGCATTGCACGCAGCCATTGAAGCAACAAAATGACAATTTCACAACAAATTAACTACCCAGCCAGGCGAGCAGACATACCAACATTCATACTCCTCTGGATATGAATGTATGTGAGTAAATGCGATAAACCCGGACCATACTCATACACACCCAGAGGCCCAGGACATTTATGTGAGCAGGGAATCGCAAGTAAATGACCTTCAAACTCGATAAGCGAAAACAAAACAAGCGAAAGTGCTAAAAATATACATAATTTTCGGTGCACGAAAAGACACACACACACCCAAACACTTACATGAATATATGATAGGGCCAAAAGCACACCCAACACTCGCATTCACACTGCCAGGGCCAACATTAAAATATACGAGGCTAGGCAGAGCGAGCCGGGTAAATGATATTTCTGCCGGCTCGATGCCCCGATGCCAATGTCTCTGTGCCTCCGACCCGCACATAAATACAAATTTCAACAAAACAACAGGCCACAAAACAAAAATAACCCACAAAAAAATAAGCGATGAAAGCAAAAAGGCACAATGTTGGCAACAACGGCAGCTATGTAGGCTGTGTAGGAAAAAAACGACCAGGCTAGGCAAACATTTCATATCGTAGAAATACTTTCAAGCCAAATAAACAAAATTTTGCAAAAGCAACAACAAAATAACAAACAGTTGAAAGGGAAAATGATTCTTTTGTAGTTTTCGAAAGTTGATCCATGGTTACTCTTTCTTAAAAGAGGTAAATCCAATTTATATTTGTGATTTAACAAAATGTTTTATGTTATTGATCTGAAACACTACTGAAAGAATGAGATTTTTAACAAAAAATGGATTAAGAGAACAATTATCCAGAAACTCCAGTATATTGCATGTAGAAACTCTAAAGAGTATCGCCACGAAGGGTCTCGACCTTGGTATCGTAAAAGCAGGAAAGTCCTTTCCCTGTGCAACCCCTTGTCCCTTGGAAATCGGCCATTTGGAGCCCATCGCGACTTGTAGCTAGACCGCACGCCACCGTACGTACAAAGGGTCTTGGCCAAAAACTTTACGCATTTTTGTCACAGAAACCAAATGGAAAACAAAAACGTAAACGTAAACGTAGGGTGGGGAATAGGGGGAAAAAGTGCTAAAAATGTTGAAAGTGCCCGAGTGGCAATCGTAAATTTGACGCACATTTTTCCCGGAGGCGGAGAGATAAGCCTATGAATGGCTATATAAAAACTCAACATCGTTGGGCCCTCAGCTTTGGTCAAGGGACTTTTGGGCTGTTTATTTCGAGCGTTTGGATTTCTTTTGGTTTATGATTAAATTAAGTAATTATTTGTGGTGTGGCGCCAACTAAAATGATAAAAAGTATTCAATTTGTGGCAGCCAATGCGATAAAAGTGGATTTACTACGGCCATAAAGATCTCGGCCACTTGAACTATATTTTTGCAGAGTTTATTTCGAATTGAAAGCCACCACATAACGTATACGCACTGTAGTCGCTAGAACAAACTAACAAGCCCAACTCACACCCATGTACTAACTACCAAACTCTCACACAGACGCACTAGAAACTTAAATGAGAAAATCGAATCAACAAGAAAACTTTTTCTAACATATGCAAATATTTTCTGTCTCTCTTTCTCTTTCTCTCCCCACCCGCCCCTCTCTTTCTTCTCCACGTTTCTTTCTCTTTCCATGGTATGCAACCGCAACTGCAACTACTGCAACAACTACTGCAAACAACAATGCAAACTGCAGAGCGCAATTGTAAGCGAAATGAGCACAGAATTGTGAGAATTAGCTAAATTTAATTTGCAATAGCCAAAGCCCGCCGCCCACAACGACCACGCCCATGCAGTAACAGCTGGCAGTGCCTGCGCCTCTAATCCACCGCCCACTGCATTCTGCAAACTTTGGTTGCAGCAACAGCAACAGCAGCAGCAGCAGCAACAGCAACAACAGCAACAACAGCAACATCAGCAGCAGCAACAACTCTTCGAGCAGGAGCAGGCTTGGCTCTAGAAAAGAATAAACAGGATCAACAACACGCACAACATGTAAGTGGAAAGTTAAATGGAAACTACATATGCGGGTCCTTACACAAAAGTATGCTACTGAAAGCGGCAGCAGCAACAGCATCAGCAACCAACAACCAGGCAACCAGGCAACATCAACAAAACAGCTACAATAAACAACATTTAAAAGCCGCCGGGGCAAAAGTTGGACTAAAAGTTTTCAGCTGCGTTGCGGGCTCCTGTCGTTTGCAAATTAAATGCACATTATGCCAACTTGTAAATAGATAATGTAGCTCCGTCTGTGCATCTGTATATATGTTAGTTTTTTGGTATTTACAAAATAGAAACGGTAAACCTAATCAGCTAAGCAAAGACGAAGCAAAAATTAAAAACGAAAATGTAAACGAATTAGAATGCGAAAAGGGAAAGAAAACAAACCTAACTTAAGACGCGAATAATCAAAAAGCCAAAAAAGCAAATGTATCTCACAGATAAACAACAGCAATCCTGGGCTGGGCCGGCGCTGGGCCGGAGCATAAAAGCAAAAATAAATTGTGCGTTAATGATAAGCGGCGCACATTTCAGCGGCATAAAATTTATTAAAATATGCGCACAAGCCAGACACAGCCAAACAAGGAAGCGAAAACTTAGGCAGCACAAACATATTTATGCTTGCCAGGCGCACACACACACAGGCTCCGATACCAGGATACAGATCCAAGGATACAGATAGCCATTCTGAAAGCGACTCTGCAAGGAAATCGTTAACGATAAATATAAAATTTTATTGTTGTGCTTGTATCCGTATCTGCTGTGTGTGAGTGGGTGTGTATGTGTGTCTGGAAGTAAATTAAATATACGTTTTTATTAACTACTAAGAACCAATTTGATACGCATTTAAATAATGCCTCTTACACGAGAGCACACAAAATTATGTAAAATTTAATTTTACTGCATTCGGGAGCAGGAGTAGAAGCAACCAGAAAAGCCAAATAAATGTAATAGCCTATGTTTGTAATTTAAATAAAATATATACTAATATGAAACACACGGATACTCTAGTTGTAGAGCCAGCTGAGACTTTGTGTTTTAGCCCCAACTACTTACTTACTTATGCCAACAACGTCCAACAATTTCAATAATATTTATGTAAGCCTAGTTAAATAACCTCGAAAGTGGAACGGAACGGAACGGAGCGGAGCGGAGACTTTTGACCATATACTTTAAGCCCATTTAAGCTTAGTTTAATCATTTGCACTAATTTAAGTACTCAACTCCTGTGTCTTGTCCGTCTGTTGGATTATGTAAATATCAATTGACCATCTAGCTGGCCCCTTTCCCCCATCGTCCCACTCGACGACCTTTGTCACTCAACCGAAAATCAAAGAGAATCAATCGAAATATTTAATATTACTTAAACTATTAAGTGTGGTCAGATTAGAGCTACATACGAGTTGGAGCGAATACGGAATGCATATGAAATATTATCGATTTAACACTTACGCGTAAAACATACTGCATATTGGTGTAAACGGAAAAGAATTAAATTAAATATATATACGATTAAATGTCTCTAACAAGATTTTACAATGAGTGTGTCACTTTTATAGAAATATATCTAATATATACAATAAAATTACAAATACAAAATAAACGGCAAACGACATTTTATACAAAACATTTACAAAGCCAAATTTTTATTCGTTTTCCCTCCGCCATCTCGAGTGGGGTCTGCGTGGGTGGGTGGCCGCTATCTGGGTTGCTCTCTAAAAAAAGATGCCACCCTGCGGGCCACTTCAACTGTTGTAGCGAAACAGTAAAAAGCATAACAGCATCCCAGTCTGATAAGCGCTTGGTCCGAGGACGAGCCAGCTAAAGTCGAAGGACCAAGTTGGGGGAAGCCCGGCGATAAGCAGACGAGATGCGAGAAGACAAAGGCTATGCGAAACTTTCAAGTTGAAGTCCAAGACTTGAGCGTGGACAACAATGCAGGGATCCCGGGAAATTAGCGAACTTACGCAGCACAAAGAAATGCCCCTCACGAATTATGAATGGCCTTGCATAAGTTTGGCTCAAGTGGATAGTCCAAGGAGTCAGCGCCAACAAAGAGGGCCATAACGCCATCCTAACTGGCTCAGACATCAGATGCCACTGCCGCTGAAAGTGAGAACTACCGAGGGTCCTTATAAATTATGAGTGTGGTACTTGCTAAATACTTGGCTCCCTGCTTTAGATACTTAAGCTTTCATTGTAAGTATAGCTAAGTATTTTAAAATCTAGTTCATAGCTTAGATGTGGATCAAACCAAGTCACCCTGGCTGACACTCCAGAACCTGACAATCTGTCAGACCCGACAAACAGAAACAAACCAATCCAACACAAAGAAACACATACATTTTTTTTAAACATTACGTCAGTTGAGCCACACACACATATATACATTTTTATAAAAATTCAACAACAGTTGTAAAAACAAAAGTTGCCAACGATGGCCTCATCCAGCAAAAGCAATGGCATTAGCACCAAGGTAACCACGGTGGTGGCCACCAATGCCTATGGGCCGGACGTGATGAGCGAGATCAGCTACACGGACAGCAAGGTGGTTGGCAACGGCAGCTTCGGCGTGGTCTTCCAGGCCAAGATGGTCCCCTCCAACGAGCCGGTGGCTATCAAGAAGGTCCTCCAGGACCGCCGCTTTAAAAACCGCGAGCTGCAGATCATGCGGAAGCTGCGGCACGAAAATATAGTCACCCTCAAGTACTTCTTCTACTCCAGTGGCGAGAAGCGAGACGAAGTCTACCTTAACCTGGTGATGGAGTTCCTGCCGGAGACGCTCTACAAGGTGGAGCGCCAGTATGCTCGGGCCAAGCAAACGCTTCCTGTGAACTACGTCCGCCTGTACATGTACCAGCTCTTGCGGAGCATGGCCTACTTGCACAGCCTGGGCTTCTGCCACAGGGACATTAAGCCGCAGAATATGCTGCTGGATTCCGAGACCGGAGTGCTCAAGCTCTGCGACTTTGGCAGCGCCAAGCAGTTGATTTCCGGGGAGCCGAACGTGTCGTACATCTGCTCCAGATATTACCGGGCCCCGGAGCTAATCTTTGGAGCCACCGACTACACCACCAAGATAGATTTGTGGAGCGCCGGCTGCGTGCTGGCCGAGCTGCTGCTGGGCCAGCTCATCTTCCCCGGGGACTCTGGCGTCGATCAGATCGTGGAAATCGTCAAAGTAATGGGCACACCCACGACCGAGCAGCTGCACGACATGAATCCCCACTACAAGCAGTTTAAGCTGCCACAGTTGAAGCCGCACCCCTGGCCGAAAGTGTTTCGTATTCGGACTCCGGCGGAGGCCATTGACCTGGTCTCCAAGATGCTCATCTACTCCCCCAACCAGCGGGTAACGCCCTTGATGGGCTGTGCTCATCCCTTCTTCGACGAACTTCGCCAGGATCCGCACCAGCAGCTGCCAAATGGACGAGCTATTCCGCCGCTGTTCAACTTCACGGACTACGAGAGAACCATCGAACCCGAGGCCATGGCGCTTTTGCATCCGCGTCCTACTAGTGCCACGCAAAGCTCAAATCAGGCTAGTCAGGGTCGAAGCCGAACTTCGGCCGGAGAGGAGACTCCGAGGAAGATGACTTCTATCCAAAAGCAGTCTGGCGGCCTGCATCGTGATACTGCTCCGGATATCTCGGGAAAGGTGATGGGTTCTATGCCGGCCGTTCATCGGCACGAGGTGGGAAATGGCGATCACCTGGCAGTGGGCATAGCGCCGATGGAAACCTTTAACCTGGAACAGGACGAATCCGCAGAAAGCGAGGTGGAAGCAGAGGAGGGCGTCGACGACGATGCGGATGAGGTGGAGGATGCGGTGGGCGAGAATGAGTACGACGACAACGATGGCCAGTTTAACAGCGCAGATAGCAACACTGTCAGCGATGACATGGACGAGGCATCGGACGAAGAGGACCTCGAGGAAGAGGAAGAATGCGACTAGGGCCTTGAATGTGCTTTCAATTTCAAAGGGTTTCCATTTCGTTTTTATTCTCAAGGTCTTCAAACTAAGCCGTCACCCAAAAACAGAAAAGACTTACAGAAACAACTAGTACGTTATCCGCAATACGAAGAATATAACTAAAATTTTATGTGATGTTGCTAAAAATTGACTACTTACTTGGAAAATACAATTTTCAACAAAGAAGTCTTAAAAATTAATCACTTTGGGTGGAATTTAAATTAAAGAAAAGTAAAATCTTAAAACTTCTCGCATGAGTGGAGACCCTATGATTTTTTTAATCAAAGCTTTTAACAGGAGGAAATCATACGGGGAACAGGGATAACGCTCCTCGCAAATGGACATTCGGATGGAAGGCCTAAAAATACACCTAATTATTTAAATGCCAGAACAGAGGGTGGCGCCTTGTCGCGGTCGTCCTTGTTGAGTTTTGCCGAATATAAATTTCAGCGCTTTATAGCTGTTCAAATACCCGGCACAAACCCAAAAACAGGAGTCCAGCACGCACACATGTCCTGGCCGGAGGCGAGTCACATTTCCTGCCACGTCCTTCGATGTCCTGCGCCCTTCTGGCGCAGTGTGTGTGTGTGTGTGTGTTTGTTAATGTGGTAAAATGAATTTTCAGTTTCATTAGTTAAATTGAATAATGGAAAACTTTGTTCGCCGCATTTGACTCATTGCTGTTGTTCTTGTTGTGGCATGTGTTGGCCTTGTCTGGCCTGGAAGCGAAAGTTACACTTCCGTTGGCAACACAACCACAGACGCACACTAGCCCACAAACACCCACCCACCCGCACACAGCAATCCCCCTACTCCCACTCCCTCTCTGAGCCCAAGCCCGAGCCGGGCAATAAAGCAAATTTATGCAAACGATAAATTTCGTGAGAGAGAAAATGTTTGTTTTGTTTTTGTTTTCGCCAGTCGGCAGGGTCGTGTCCTGCTCCTTGGCATTGTGACGTCAAGGGGAAATGCCGCCTGATATATGCGGGGAAATGTACGAAGGACGAGTGTAGTTAGTGCCCCTAAGTAGCAGTTACCAATTACTCTCCGTTCCAGCCAAGTGGCGCAATGATAAAGAGCTGTTTAAGCCCGCTTACCGTCCGGCATTGCTATCGTCTAGAAACTCGAATTAAATTTCTAAAAATTACTCAACACGAAATTGGGAACCTATCAAGTCTTTCATTATCCTTTCTTGCTGCCAGGATATGGAAACTTTAAACTGTGCTTTCATTAAGCGAAAAGTCAAGCTCACATACTTACAGGCCGGGGTCTGTTGAAAATCTTTCGCAACAGCGATTACCCGGTAACACTAACAACTAACCGCAGGACCGCACGGCTGTGGGCAACGGGTATACGGCGGAGAGTTTGGCGGAACCGGAGGAGCAGACACTCCGGCACGGCTGAGTAATAAACACGCCGATGACTATTTACAAAGTGTTAGCTGCTGGTTGTTGTAGGTCCTTTTGTTGCTATTGCTGTTGTTGGTGACGATGTTCGGGTGGGTGGGTGTTTTTCGGGTGTCTGTAGCTAAACCTTTGACTCAAGTGAGATTACGATATGCTACATAATAGAAACTCAGGCAGCCATGAAGTGAGTACACTCAAAAAAAGTTTACGAATGTATTTTCAAAAATTCAATTAAAATGTGTTCCTCAAAATGTATTTTGAGGCAATACTTCATCTCATAGATTCTTTATTTTAAATAAACTAGTTACAAGTATTTTACAGCATTCATTTCTTTAAATGTAGAAGAAAGCGAGTGGTATAGCGTTGGGGATGGGACTGAGGTGTCTGGAACAGCAGGATCTCTACCTGCCTCCAATGGCAATGAAACATTTTTCGGGAACAGCAGCCAAGGGGCACATGGCCGTAACTTGCAGGCATTTTACGGCCTTTTGGGCAGCCGAATAGAAAGTGGATAGAGGGGCTGGAGCTGGAGCAGGATGGTAGCAGGTGTCCCGGGATAACAGTAACTGGGGCCAGGACACCACGCTGTCTGTTCTGCTCTCAATGGCTACTAACAAGCAGCCGCCCAAGGTGAATGCGGTTAAAGTGTTTTCGGTTAAAGCATTCGTGGGCCAAAGCATTTGCATAAACAGTAAAGCCTTCGCACCAACGCCAAACTGACAAAACAAACACAAATACAAACAGTTGTATGCCCAGACACAGTCGCAGGAGTTGGAGGAGTTGGAGGAGCCCGAGGATAAAAGTGACCGGAGTAAAGGATGGGGGAGAGTGGGGAAAGAGATATCCTGTTGCTATTGCAACTGCCTGTCGAGAGCTACCAGAATTATTTTATTTCCGTTTCCGGACACGCACACTTGTAGCCAAGCCAAGTTGAAAATGCGCCTGCGGTAGCTACCTTTCTGCGCCCAGATAAATTTTCACTAAATGCACTTTTAATGGGCTCCACACGGAACTCCCCGAAACTAAACCGAAACGAAGCCGGAACGTACCCAATAAGCCCCCAGAGATGCTCCCAATTGCCATCCTCTTTAATTTTTATTCATATACAAAATAAAAATATACTTAAAAGCTATTAAAATAAAGATAGTTGAAGCAAAATATTTAAATTAAAACATTCAAGTGCATCAAAATAATCATAAACTTTTTGAATATAAAATAATAACAATCGAGAAAATATGTGCTGCTTGAAGTACGTCCTTTCCGAATGGATTTGTCATTTTAATTTCTCAAAGAGGTATCTTGGTAACGCTGATTGTGTAAATTTGATCTGCTCATCTCTGGGCCGCATTTGAAATTGTATATGTTGCTATTTTTGGGCAAAATGGTAGGGAAAGGCTTCGGCATTGGCCGGGCTGATGGAGGGAAAGCTGCGGCTGCGGTTTGTCCAAATAAAGCAGTAGAGTTAGTTATGCGCAGCTTGCGGTTTCGCTTTGACTATTTTTGCGTGCAGAAATTCGAATTGGCAGAGGCTGGGCGGGCAGGCGGGGTGGGTTGGCAGATCCTGTGTAAATGGCAGACACACTAATTAGGAAATTGCACGCTTTAATGCAGTTTCAACTAAATAGACGCATAAATTTATTATTGAATTTACACGAAAGCCCTGATGTGCTCCGAAAAAAACGTGCAGGATGCGAGGCGACAAACTGCAAAAGTTGCACACAAAAGCGTGACACAGCCATGTCCTGGCCACATGCTGGCCATTTATGCACTTGAACTTTCAGCAGCTCAAACTTCTGAGCAGGGAACCCAAGTTTTAATTGGATTTGCGATTCAATTAACAGATTTGTCAGCATGTAAACAGTTTTATGATGGCGCAATAGTGACCAAACCTTTCTCCCCTTAGCTCTCCTTAGCTCTGGACTGCGATTGCAATTGCGTTTCCACCTTTGCTCACATTGCCGAATGAAATTTATTGAAATTGATTTGCTATTTTAATGGAATTACTGTGGCCATCGGATGAAGGCCAGGAAGGTGGGCGAGAGCATTCCCAGCTCGGCGTTTAATTGAAATCTTTTAATTAGTTTGATTTTCCAATCAAGTGGCACTGAAGACAAACAGGAGGCAGCTCAGGAGTGGCCATATCCCAGCCCAGTCGCCTGCGGTTGATGTTTCCAATCCGCACTTCACAGCCCGTGGCCCCCAAAACCTACTCCTGCCCGCATTGTCTCACATTTAAGGAAAGCCAATTAGTTGCAATGCCTTGAAGTATGCTTTTGGGGCTGTGGGCTACTGTCTCGACTTGAGTTCGAGTTCGATATCCATTATGTTGTTCACGTCGATTGTCTGTCGATTACAAAATCCCCATCCTCCCCCAGTTAGGCGAGAGCTATGCAAAAGCCACCCCCAGCCCTGAAGGTTGGAGTTTCCCCAGTCGTTGCGCAACATAATCATTATCCTTGGCTTAGCTCGAGTGGCAGAAGCAGCAGGAGTAGATCGGGGATATGGGGGCCTGGCTGCGAAGTGGCAGAGTGGGTCTGTGCCAGGCTCTGCCAAAAGGATTTCGACTATTGATTCCACAAAGTGAAAGCCAAATCCACATGATATCAATTTGCTTTCAACGTTACGCCGTCGGCGTAAATAACCGAGACAGGCTGCCAGGAGGGAAGCGAAACAAAACAGCAAAAGCGAGTCGGTGGCAGGTTGGGAGGAAGTTCCCTGAATAGCTGGGAAAACTAAGCGCCTTCCAGCTCCTGACGGAGGCTGCTGGGCGAAAGCGAATCAAAGCCGCGGTGTTCAATGGATCTCTATAAAAGGCGCGCAACTCGGACGTGGATGCTAATGATGCGGGAGACGTCGAAGCTGCAGACACATCCGATTCAATTAACTAATTAGGATGCCAACAAAACTATCCTGACAACCAAGTGATTTAAAGTCGCTCTTTTTATAGGTGTCCTGCTAATATATTCATAGGAAAGCAAGAAAGAGTTACCTTCCCACTGACAACTATACATAACTTACATTAGCTCATCACAGGCAGACCCAATTATGTTGGCCCAACCTAGGCTCCTGGATAATTTCTTGCCACAATCTGCAAGTTCGAAAGCCAAACTCTGCGGCGAGTGCAAAAAACTCAACAAGCCCGCCAACAAATCCATTATGAGCTTATGCCAAGAGCGTAATGTAAACTTTTCACACGAACCGGGATCGGGGGCTCCTGACTTTCCACTCTCGCCTCCGACAGTGCCGAGCAATTATTTTAAATGCGCCGTCAACGCCGCCAAACGCAAACTAACCAGACAAACAGCGGGGAGCTATCCGGGACGGAGGCGTCCGGCGGAGTTGCGATCCGGGGAGTCAGTATGCTGGGAACGTACGTGCATAATTAATTCTGCGCATAAATTCAAGACGCTGCCTCAGAGACAAATGGGACGGGGACGAAGTCGCCGCCGCCGCCGCCGAAGGAGCTGCGGGTAAGTCTATGAAATTATAAACTTTATCCTTTCGCGGCGCGAGTGTCAAATGGCGACTGGCTTTTTGATGTCGCCAGACAGTCACAGACAATACCGCACACGACTTTAAATAAATTAAAAACGTGAATGATTGTGGCAAATGAAAAACGCTCCCCAGATGCTCCCCAGAAGTGTGCCGCCTCAGCGGGGATCCCACGGAGGTGGGAAACGGGGTTACCCTGGCACGCTGGTTACGCTGGAAACTAATTCGGATGAGGGCGAACTATTTGAAAATGTTGCCGATAGAGATCAAACAACTTTCAGATAATTAAAACTGAAAGAGAAGTATAAATTGTTCGGCGAGGCGAAAGATATCATGGGGAGAATAAGGATAAACTAGAATGGATATGCAAATCCTGCAAGGGATCCAGAAATGGATATGCAAATTGCTGCAGAAAAAGCAAAGGAAAAGTAAACAAAATAAGCAAAAACTGAAATGAAGAGTAAGTTAAGGTGAATGGTGGAAAAAAACAAATATGGAAATACGATTGAAGAGGTGGAAAAATCAGTAAAGAGGAAAAGTTTAACTTCTGTTGGAACGGGTTGCCCCGTTCTTGAGGACATCGAAGCCTAAATAACAACCAGAATTCAATGTTCTAAAAACTTTTACTTGTCCATTTTCATAAAGAACTACGAAGTGAATGGCTCTCCTATTTCCATTCTCATGAAAAGACACAGAAAGTAATCACAAAAATTACCTCCAAATATTTATATTCTTTATACTTTTGTCCTTACACCCAAACATTTTATTTTTGGAGTAAATAATGTAAAATTTTTTTTTTTTTTTACTACAATCCATGGTTTTGCTGCCAGTGTATTCGTTTCTCTTGAAACTGCTTTCAATATTGTGTGCTTCAAGTACTTTTGCTCTTTGCATTTTCGCATTGTCAGCAGACGGCGTCTGTTCCATATCCTTTGATGCCTGGCAGCATGCTTTTGGCTCCTTAGACTCTTTGGTAATTGAAAACGCAAGTTAATTTCTCACTTGCCTCCATCTTTGTTTGTTGCCTAGTCTGTGGGCGTGGCCCCGGCCCTTGCCAAGATGGAGGAATAAGGCAAGGAGCGGCCATTGTCGCACTTATTGTATTAAGAAGATTTTTCGGCAAGTTTTCCGTAATTAGTAAAGTTTTGATTGTGCGCCAGCCAATGTTCATTTGCGAAATAGCTCATGTTGGGCCGGAAGAGAGTGGGTGGTCCCTTTGAATTGATTTCAGTCCATGAAAATCAGCATAAGCCGACAGCTGGCAGCACTTTGCATAAATACCTACCAGACGTCCGAATTCCTCTGACTCTGGACGCTGGACGAGAAGGCTATCAAAAGCTGCTTTACACTTCATTCACTCCAGAGTCTCCGCTTCCGAGCGCATCTCATGTGAAGCCAGGGTCAGGAAGTGCATAAATTTCCAGGCGAAAAAAGGTAACCAGACACAACCAGCTTGCTCCTGCAAAACAGTGGACGGAGGGCAATGGAATCGTTGGAGAAAATTCAGTTTTCTTGGCATACGATTTGCGGTGCTGGCCAAACATTTATGGTACTGTGACAAAAAACCTCAATTGCGTCGGACAAATCCTGTGCCAGTCCGTATATCCGACGTAAGTAGCTTAGAACTTGTTCTGCCCACCGATGCGACAAAAAGTGCTCACTTCATTGATCAGCATGCTCGGAAAATATTCAAAATTTGTTCAGGCACAAAGCGATAACCAAATGTACACATACAGGACGATTTTTCCCCCCCATCCAAGAGCTGTAATGGAGCATTTGAATTTGCATTTTTGCTCGGATGTGGCACGAGTTGGAAAACTTTGCCGCCGCCGCCGCAGCCGACGTAGAGATGACAAAAAACGGTGGCAGCAGATATATCTTCGGTGGCTCGCCCATCACTCGGATGATGATACAGGTGCCAGCTGCAATTGTCGCAGTCACGTAAGGATCAAAAGCGGCGCAAAAAAGGAAACCAGACATAGAGTGGCATACATGGAGTGGGATAGATGCGAAAACAAACTGTCATGTGGGAAAATATGCGCTGCTGTCCTAGATGGACATAGTCCGCTCATATCCTGCCAGCACTGCATCCGGTCCGTGGGCCGGTCGCCAGCCCGGCAAGGCACACAAATGAAGCTTTGATGCCATCAAATTGTGTTTGATAGTGAGGCCAGGGGCTGGTGAGGTGGGGTGAGGTGTTTGTCGGTGGTCCATTGATTGATTTTACCCTCCTGCAAAACAAACTAATAAGCGAACGCAATCCCCGTCCGACGAGAGACAAGCCTTTTATGCCGGTGCAACAGTGCGTATGCGTGTTGCACATTACACATACGCACACATGGAGGAAAACGACTCTGCCGCAGCGGTGGAAAGTGCATTTATAACTGTTGCAATCGCTTTTAAGAGCCCAACAATGCAGCTTCTACGCATGAACAGTTCGCAGCTGGATCAAAGTTGCTGGCGCACATCGCACACCTGGTACAGGTTCACACACACCCACCCGCCCTGCAGCTCCTGCTTTGTCAACAAACAACACTTTTCGGGGCGGACAGGCGGCGTGGCTCAGGAGGCCATTCGTTTATTTCACACAAATTCCTTACAGATTTACATTCTATCAGTTCAAAGCATTAGAAGAAGCAAATGATTTATAAATTTTAAAATTAAAAGACAAAGGATACAAAGATATAATAAACAGAAGGAGGTTTGGTTTGCGTTTGTACAAAACAATTATCTATTATATTCCACCACCACCCAAAATAGCTATTATTATTTATTTATAAAAAAATGTACTTAATGTACAACTATAATTGATGATTGATATAATTAATGATTGTTTTAGTCGTACGTGGAAGAGAATGTATCTATACATCTTCATACATGTATCTCTTACTTGCTTTCTACTTCATACAAATTTGGGTTTGTGACTTGGCTAAACAGCATGGCGTAAAATGAACGCCATTTTCTTTTGTTTCCATGAAAAGATTTAAACATATCTTGAAAAAATCGGATAAGGAAACATATAATATTTGGTAGCTTAATAAAGGTAAATCCTAAATAAAAAAAATGTTATTCCTTAAAATAATTAAGTGTAAGGTATTTTTAAAGTATTCGTTTTGATGAAAACATTAAAAATAACCAAATTAACTATTAAAACATTATGTAGTTCAAAATAATTCCCTTATTTTGGAAAATAATTCCTCAAATAAACCCAAACACCCTACTAGAGTAAACATTCAAAGCTTCCCCAGGACATGCGCACAAGGACTCTGCTGACCTTGAGTACAACAAACAAATCCGCAACAGGAGAGGATGGACAACCAGAGAGCAGCAAGGCGAAGCACATTGAGCCGCGCCAAAAAAAAGGGGATTTGAGTCGCCATGAACGTGAGACCAAATTCCAGCCAGAGGAATCCAAGAAGCACAGGGGCCTGACATAATTTGAAGAGCCAGGCCCATGACCAACCTCTAAAAACCCTTGATGAATGCCTGCGCGTAGAACGCCGGGGGTTGGGTCTCTGTTTTTGGCAGTGAAATGTGTAATTTGAAGTTCGAAAAGGTTCGCAAAGGAAACGTGTTCAGGACGGCTGGACGTTCTGCAAGCCAAGCTCTCGAAACCCTCTTATCACAAGTGAATACAGAGAATTCTCTGGCGGAATAGTCTGCTGTGATGGTTCTCTCATTCTGGTGATGCTGTAACCACGAGCCCGCTGACAGTAGAACGCGAACTGCGGCCACGACAACGAAACGGGTCTTGAGGCTGACTCTTTTTTCCTACAATAAAATTCGTAAAAAAAAGGTTTTTTGGTGTTTAAAATAAATCTGAAGAATACTTATTCCCAGTTTAAAGTGGTAAAAATGTTTAGAACTTGTTGAATTCAACCGAAAGTGCGCCAATAATATCAATTCCTTCAAACGGAAAATCAATTCAAGTCTTTGAGTAAGTATTCGGAAGGTAAACCAAAAAAAAACCGTGACATTTTGCCTTTGGGTTTCCCTAAGAGACGCGTCTGTAAAGCTATTTCTGGCTTCTGCAAATTTTCCCACGTCACAAATGGAAATCCATGACGTCGCGTGGAACAGGGAAGCTGGCCACCACCCACGTCACAGCTTGTGAAAGCTTCGCCAGACACTTTGGCGCCGATTTTGATGTTTAATCAGGCAAACCAATCAAAGCTATTATCGAAGGGTAATATTCTGATGCAATGTCAACCAACTACTTGGTCAGCTAGATAATATCGTCACGAAACGTGAGATTTCCAGTTGCCACTGCTAAGCGACATGCACTTGGAATGCTAGTCGCGCTACCTTCGATGAGTGTCTGGACTTAGAGTCGATCTCTAAATTAATGTGCGTCGCTGGCGGTGGGAATCGGCTGCGGAAACATAATACCCGGGACCCGGGCCCACCTATTCCACATAAAGGTGTGTAATTGGCGGACTTATTGGCCTTAGACACGCTGGTCGTATTGGTAGCAAGCTCGCCGGCCAATACTTTTCGGCCAGTTCAAGGTCCCAAGGATGAGGCAAAGCCTTAACCTTGACAGAGAGCCCGCAATTTATGGGTATTTGCAAAGTGCATCTTAAAAGTGTAATTTAATTAAATCGCTTTTAGTGTTTTCTGTATTTTAAGCCAGCAATTTTTCAACTCAGACTGATGGCAGCGATTTGGAATACAATTTTGGGGCTTTTCTTTTTATAGAATGTGTATAATGAATAATGAGGTATTATTTATAATTATTTAATTCTAAAGAATTTGTAAAGCTCTTGGCAAGAGACTTTGATTTGTATGAGAACTGGAGAATACAAAATGTAATATACACGTAAAAATGCAAATAAAATACTTTAATATGAGCTTGATAAGGTAATAAACATCACATTCTTAATTAAATATTTAAATACCAAAGCTGATCAGATTTCAAAAAGAAAATAATGGTATTGTAAATCAATTAACTAACGAGACAAGGTGCTCTCATGCTGACATACCGCTCGTCGCCAAATACAAATGAGATTCAATTATCCGGGTGGCAAGTCATATAATGCTCTGGAATACCTTCTAACCGGCCAGTGTGACGATGCTGGACGCACCGCCAATTGTCGTTAATTCGAGCTTATATACACAAATTACTAATAAAGCGGAGATTAAGCAACTCAATGATGGGCACTTTGCTGTTTGGGAACAAAACCGGCCACAGAACAGAACCAGATCAGTCTTTGTTTCGTTGGTCAATAAACTCGAATGCCCCAGAGCCAAATAAAGGGTAGCGCTTGAAAGCGGCAAACATTTTCAATAATAAAAGTTATTTAAATAAATCTTAAATAGAAATTGCAGGGCGTTAGAACGTTGCAGGGGTATAACAGACATGAGACTATTGTGTTTCTCTGATTGAAAGACAGATTGCTGCAGGGGCAGATTTGATTCAAGTTATCTGTGTGGATGTGGCTCGTCCAGAGTGCGGATATATTCAATTATAGATCGGCACAAGTGGGCAGAAAAATGTAGATTTGAATATTCGTGCGAAAATCAGTCTAGCTTATATCGAATTTGCATTTCTAAACGATGTCAGCCTACGTGTGAAGCTATAAAGAAATTTTTACAAACATCGCTGCCCACAGAAGATGGTTTTCTTCGAAAGTTAGGCAAGGGTACAGTTTTGTAAGTTCTTAGGTACTCCACGGGGAACAATCAGAGAATGTTACCAAACGTGTAAACAAAACGAAACCTTCAACTAAATTAGAGTTGCTCTTGAGCTTGTGCACGAGTATCTTTCAGATAAACGTTGTCGTGTACCATTTTCCGTCTTGCTGCGGCAACAACCACAAAGGGCACACACATAGAGCAAGAACAACCTTTTTTGTTTTTGGTTCTGCCCGAAAAGCATTACTGTTGAAAACCCAAAAAACAAAAGGTTTATGTACGTACGAGAGCAACAAACAAAATGCGGCGTCAGAAACTTGTTTTGGTAAAATTACAAATTCAAAAAATGCCGGTTAGAAACAAGCGAGCCTCTTTAGTGAGCCGAGCTTTTCAGGCACCTTTCCTTTTCAGGAAGCTTTCAGTTTGAATCAAATACACTGAAGAAAATATTACAAATTTATGCAACGATTAGACAAAGATGTTAGGAAGGAAAGAATATATTTGGAATTTCAATATTGCAATTCTATGACAGCTAAAAAATCTTAGATACTTCTAAACTTAAAACTCTAGCAAATAAAAAAGATATTTTTAACTTTTTCCTATATGAACAATTCATATTTAAAGCAAAAATAAAAGCCTACAATCGATCGATAGCCCTACAAAAGCACTCCAAATTTTCTCCCAGTGTACTTGCCAGTGTAGGGGATAAACCCTGGCTGAGATTTTCGCCGCGAAGATGCCTCGGAGCGGAGCAACCGCCGCCGGTGGTGTCAGTCGGCTATACTCGCTGGCTGCGTGCGGTTCTCGTTCTCCGGCGGAACTGGTTTTGGCGTGGAATAAAAGTCCCTCTTGGCTTTCACACGGCGCGAAAAGTGCTCAACCCTCTTAGGCAGGTAGCCAGCCTAATCTCCTCTTAAATACTCAGCCAGCGTTAGGCAAATAGAATACAATTTAAGAAGATAAAAGATGTTTGCTCTGTGTGCGAAACACTTGTGCTTGTGAATTAAAAACAAAGAATAAATAAAGGTGTTAATAAAACGAGAAATCATTCGGCAAAACAACATTAGTGAAATATACATTTTACTTAAAACGCATGAAGCGATTTTGGCCAATAATAAAAACGCCATTAACAGTTTGTTGGCAGCAATTTATGTGTGCAGATTCTTCTTTTTGTACATCAGAAATCGTCGATTTCTTGCTTGATATACAATTTTAGATTTGGTTTAATTTAACGATCATCTCAGACCTGTTGAACACCCAACACATGATTTGATCCGGTTCCATTCAGTTTTTATTTTTGTGAATCAAAAGAAATTTTAAACAACCGAAAGTTGATAACAGTTTATAGGTGATTTGAATCTCCTCTCTGATAGTGAAATGAACCCAGGAAATACAGATATTTTTGTCTGACTTTTTAGGTGATTAGAACTGTTGAACCTTTTCCTTGTAGATGAACTAGGCACACTAATATAAAAGTTAAATTACAATAATTGCCATATCATAGCCTAATGGGTCCAGCAATCTTTAAAAAAATATAATTTTACGCAATTAACTTTTAGCCTCTGGCTTTGTTAACTATACAAATATTTCACTTAGCCTGAATTTGATAGAGCATCTTTTTTTGTTCGCTGTTGTGATTTATATAGACAATACAAGCTGTTTACTGTATCGAAATTAATGGATTTTTTGATTCTCGTATGCGGCTTTTTGTTTACGCTTCAGGTGCGCACACGAACTAGGTGTTTGTCCAAAAAAAAGTGAATCAATAATGTGTTGTATCTTGATTTATGCGTAAATTGGGTCAGGTGAATAGGAAGCACTATCTGTGGGCTCTATTGGGAACAAAAGAGACCGTTAGACCCGAAATAATTCCACTGAAATGAACTAATGACATATCTTGGCAGCTGCCGTTCACACGATGGTTGGGTGGCTGGGTCCCCGTCGATTAAGAAACCTCCCATTAAGAGTGACTAAGCCGTGCCGCAAACCCAGTTGCATTGTGAATTCCATAGATGCAATTTAGTACTTGAGAACGGCGCTGGGGCACTCTAAAATTTCACTGGAATTCCGCTCTAATATAATTGGAATACCCCAAATACCGATATTCAATCCGATTCATAATTTATTCGCCTGTGGTGGGGAAATGGTATTACATCAGTCGGGATCTGGGGTAATTGGAACTTTTTTGATCGGTTTCACTCCGGTTCGGCTTGGCTGGCCAACTGTTAAGCCAAGAACCTCGCTTGGCTAATTAGGCACCGATGGTCTCAGCTTTGTAGATCTGGTGTTCATTAGTTTATTCACCTGTTTGTTTTGCTTGTGCCATTCTACCTGTTATTCCATAACTGAATCACACATCGGCCAAATGTATTTGTTGTTCTCGCCCCTAAAGTTATGCTAATTTATGCGGAGCGTGGGTCCAGTACCGGCCTTTTTGCTTTCGTTTCGAGGAAGTGACCGACCCCTTTCCCCCCAGTGTGTATATTAACGTAAACAAATGGCGTGACCTAATCCCATAAGTGGGCGGGTCTGGGCTAGCAAATAGAAGGCAAGTCGTTTCCTTTATATTATATTTGGCGAATTGGATGGGCTCACACGTGCCTCCCCAGAAAGGCCCATCAATCAATCGTCAGGCTCCGTCAAACTTTTACTTTACAATAATAAAATTGGTGGGTTTAACGAACTCCAGTTCAAAATTTTAATCTATAGAACATGCTTCCTCATCTTGGCACGTCGGCGATAAAAGAGTCACGCCTGATTATAGAAAAATGGCAGGTCAAAAGGGCCTTGAACTTCTTCTTAAATTAAATAAATATATATAAATATACTTAAGCCATTTTCCTTAGTGTAAATAATACATTAAAAGCTTGAGCCAAAGACATGGGCTCATAAAAGTCTCAAAGTAAAAGTAGAGAAAACTTTTTATTTTAGCTCTGCCAACGACCTTTAATTACCTTTCACTCGAATTCGTTGAACGTGTGTACAAAGGGAATTGCCAAAAGGAGAACCCAAAATAAAGAAAATGTTAAAGCTCGGCTTAAGAAATGACATGCAAACATTCCCAAAACACTTAAGTGAGACGTCTTGATGAACACAGAAAATGATTGCATTACTAATTCACAGACTAATTATTTCACACCTCATCTTCAATTCAAGTTTCTTGGCTTACCTTCTTTCTTTCCATTTTTCAACGTCAATGACGGTAGAACAAAACCGTCACCAGGGACTAATTAATAATTAGTATCATTATAAAACCAAAAAAAATCACGAACTCGGGGAAAACACATTTACTCCTGGGCTTTGTTCGCTTTAATAATGAACTAAGCTAAAATGCTTGGCTAAAATTAGAATGGAAAACAACGTGTAATTTATGGAGCTATAAAATGATATTATAACAAACACCGATAGTATACATACTAGTAAAGGTCAAAGGTGCACATTAGAATATTGCTGCAGCTGGCCACAAAAACCATAGCCCGTTACCCTGGTTTTTATACTCACTAATCTGGAATCTTTTCAGGTCGCTTTCAAAACCCAGCACCCAGAGCTGATATAATGGAAACGGAGTCCCTGAACCGTAAGAATTCCTCCCGGAAGAGCTCCATTGTCAATGGAAACGGAGATGCCAGCGCCAAGCTGACCAACGGAGATGCAGATGGCGGCGATGGAGGCGGAGGTGGCGAGGTGACGCTAAAGGCGAAGATGAGCCTCCTCAACGGCTGCACCGTCATCGTGGGCTCTATTATTGGATCCGGAATCTTTGTCTCGCCCACCGGCGTGTTGATGTACACCGGCAGTGTTAACTTGGCCCTCATCGTTTGGGTCATTTCCGGACTCTTCTCCATGGTGAGTGCCATTGTGCATCGCCTTTAATTCGATTAGTGGGGCAACGTGAGACCCTCATAAATATTGATAACCTCATATGCAAATGGGTCTTGGTCTTGGTCGTTAGATAACCTAGACACCTGTTGCTGCTCCAGGTGTAAATAACCTGCTGGGAACAGCTGGTCTGTGGTGGGAAAAAAATTTCGAGTGGGCGGAAGACGAAAAGGACTCTTCCATTCCATTGCGAATGCTGACAGCGTTCGACGCTGTTGCTTAATGAAATTATTGAAATTCCAGCACCCAATTCAGTCC
Source organism: Drosophila varians (assembly GCA_018150405.1). Classification (NCBI taxonomy): domain Eukaryota; kingdom Metazoa; phylum Arthropoda; class Insecta; order Diptera; family Drosophilidae; genus Drosophila; species Drosophila varians. Next base: position 14,540,408 of record JAECWK010000015.1, on the reverse strand, counting down.
CAAGCCCCCCATTCAAAGCCACCCACACAGACATGACAGGCCCGTGTCATTTGCACGCTTTGGGGCTTCACTTAACGATGGTTCAATAAAATTGCGTATACGCAGCGTTGGCCATGACAGATGACAAAGATTGCTTTCTGGCGCAATGCTTTAAAGCCGAGAAAAAGTATTTTTTTTAAACGAAACTAAAATGTTCTGCATCAGATAATAAATCAATTTAAAGACCTGTTTGAAATTCCAATTAAATTATACCTTTCAATATTTCATTACCAGGTCGGCGCCTATTGCTACGCCGAGTTGGGAACAATGATCACCAAGTCTGGAGCTGACTATGCGTACATTATGGAAACTTTCGGACCCTTTATGGCCTTTATCCGACTCTGGATCGAGTGCATGATCGTGAGACCCTGCTCCCAGGCCATCGTGGCTCTCACCTTCAGCACCTACGTCCTGAAACCGTTTTTTCCGGAGTGTGCTCCGCCGGAAGACGCGGCCCGCCTCCTGGCCGTATGCTGTATACGTGAGTATCGATGGGATTTCATTAGAATTAATGGGCGGGGGGCCGCAATCAATGCACTCACGTACTTGACCTATAGATTAGACACAATTTAAATGCGCCCCCTGAGTATAGAGCAAATAAACAAACTGAAAGAGTTTGCCATATCAGGCTTATCAGTGTCCCAGAGTGGTACAGTGTGTGGTGGGATGAGTAAAAGCTTTGTTTTTATACATTTTGGTAAAAGAGCTAAAAAAAATAATTGTTTAACGACACTTTTTATACAAAAGTGGTGGGATCCGCCGATTAAAACATTATTAAAAACCACAACACGTTTGGGTAGCAATCAATCAAAGTCCTCTGTCAAACTTTTCGCTTGAAATTTTTACAATAAAATGTTCAAGTTTAATGAACTGCAGACTCTTTCAGAAATGAAATCGTTAAAATGTTTACCATCCTAATTAGGTGGAAAACGATTTTGCGATTAGCTCCAGATTAATCAACTGGTTCAAATCCAACGTTTACTTTCAAACAGACTTGTTGATTCCGATTGCCGGAGTTTCCACTCATTACTTATTAAATAATGGTTTAATGGTGCGGAATCAAGTGCGTTCGCATGTGACAATAGCCAGGGCAATAAATAACGATTTGTCACATGAAAATCCTTGCGTTATTACATCATCCACATGGTTCATTCGCATCTCTGGACTTATATCCGCACAGTTAGCGTGACTTTTAAGTCGCGATGTGGGGCTCCAATGTGTTTTAAACGATTGCCTCAATTCTTTTTCATTTTGACTTGCAGTCGTGCTAACCCTAATCAACTGCTGGGACGTTAAATGGGCCACCGCTGTGCAGGATATCTTTACATACGCCAAAGTAAGTCCGAATAGATTGGATTTCCCGGGCGATATACTCACTCCCTGCCCTTTTCAGCTCCTGGCTCTGTTTATCATCATTGCCACTGGCATGTACCAACTGTATCTCGGCAATGTCCAATACTTTACGTTCGAGAATACAGACACCAAAGTCACATCCCTGGCGCTGTCCTTCTACTCGGGTCTCTTCGCCTACAACGGATGGTAAGCGGCTTTGTCAGGACTTTAGACTCCCATTGGAGGGACAAACTAATTGGATTTGTTTACATTACCGTTGACAGGAATTACTTGAACTTTATTATTGAGGAGCTGAAGGATCCCGTCAAGAATCTGCCCCGCGCCATTGCCATCAGCTGCACACTGGTCACCGTTGTCTACGTTATGGCAAACGTCTCCTTCTACACCATTTTGTCCCCGGATGAGGTGCTTGGCTCCTCGGCTGTGGCTGTCACCTATGCGGAGCGAGCTTTTGGAATGCTGGCGTGGACCATACCAGGTGAGATTCCGATTGCAATCTCCATCTTCCCTTAATCTAATTAAATATTTTTATAGTTTTCGTGGCCTTGTCTACCTTTGGAGCTGTGAACGGCATCTTGCTGACTTCCTCGCGTCTGTTCTATGCCGGAGCCAACGAAGGACAAATGCCAGAGATTCTTACAATGATCCAGATCCAGCGGTTCACCCCCACCCCCGCTGTTTTGGCCATGGCCTTGCTCTCCATGTTGTACCTGACCGTGTCCGATATTTTCGCTCTTATCAACTATGTGGGCTTCGCCACCTGGGTGAGTCTTGCGCGAAATTGGTTTATTTTAGAATCCGTATCTTATTATAAATAATTCATCATTTAGCTGAGCATTGGAGTGGCTGTCCTGTGCCTGCCCTGGCTGCGCTGGGCCCAGCCCAATCTACCGCGTCCCATCCGGGTGCCCATGGTGTTCCCCATTGTCTACTTGATCGCTACCATGTTCGTGACCGTTGTGCCGATGTACGCCAGTCCCGTGGAGACAGGCTATGGCATCCTGATGATTCTGTCCAGCATACCCGTCTATCTGCTGTTCATCGCCTGGAAGAACAAGCCCATCTGGTTCCAAAAGACCATGGGTAAGTCGATTGGGGCAGCGCCTAGGGGGAGCCAATTCCCTCTCCCAACTGCTTCTTGTGCCTCCTCTGATTTTTCACTTTTTCACGCTATGATCCCCACCCGTTTTCAACATTCTAGGCGGACTGACGCAAGCCCTACAGAAACTGATGATGGTTGTGCGTCCCAAAGCGACGTCAAAGGTTTTTAAGTTTGCTATTTATCCTAGTTTTACTTTTGTTTATTTATGTTAACTTATTTATCTGCACTTACCAGATTGCCTGCTCTATGCACAATTTTTTCTTTTATTTCCTAACAAAGTCTCATAATATTTTGAAAATTAGGCCTTTAATAGAGGTCCTATTGATTTTTCACAAATTTTACTAACTTTCTAGAGAAATCTACTAGAGTTATACTAACGAACAAGAGTTTTGCACCCTTTAAATTTACTTTCCACCCAACTTTAGCCAACTCGTAGATAAATTAATTGGTAAAAATCAATTTCCAAATAAACTAAAATCGATTTCCTTTTTATGTTTTGCAGTAAGCCTCACCCACTTCCTGCAGAAAATGCTCATGGTACTCGGCAAGCAGACGAAACCAGCTCAGGTGTAAAACGAATGGAGATTTAGATTTCAGAATAGCCAACAGCAGAGGAAAGCATTTATAAGCCCACATTTAATTGCATGATGCATATTGTTTAGACAGAGTAAAAAAAAATGCTTTTGTGTAGCCAGCCAATGATTATACATACATAAAACTTACGAAATTTGTAGGGCGCTGGCCCAAAGTACGAACTAAACTACAAACTGCATATATTTTTATATAAACGTGTAAGTCTTAAGTTGGAGCAAGGCCCAATGTCCAGTAGGCTTACCACACTGAAGCTCAATTAGCCAACAGCTCTGGACCAGGACTAATTGCAAAGACTGTGAAACGAAAGGAAATTACAAGGAATAACGCTGTCCAGAGCTGAAAGTTAATTTGAATTTTCATTTAAATAATTTTAATCGAGCTGTTCAAGCATTTAAATATTTCTTTAAAAACACAAAACAACTTAAAGAATTTCACAAAATGTCGCATTTTAAAATTGAAATTGCTATAGACACAGCTTCGGAATAAAATTATAAATACAGATAAGGATTTAGGCAAACTCAAAAAAGGACATCACATTAGAGTTTATGAATGTTTTAATTCACAATTAATTTTTTCATTGAGTTTATTAAGTGTAGCTAAAGTGGCACAGCGATATTTTCATTTGGTGTAAGTCTTCATTTAGGTTAATCAGTTTGCGCCGCATTTAGCGGCAAGGTTTCATTTGTGCATCATAGACAGTCCTTCCTCCAACAACTGCCACGCGTACAAATCATGGCTTAATCCTGAAGCCACCTTATGGCCCCCAAAACCCACAGACCATCGCACATATCCAAGCAAGAGAAACGATTTAAAGTTGTTGAACGAGACGAGAACACGAACATTGCCAACATACATATTAATAAGAGTATATTGAAAATACCACTAAATGGAAATTGTTGTCTAATTAATTAACCATTTGACCTAGAATTGATTTCAACATTGATTAGTTGTTGTTGCTTTGAGTGTTTGGCATTAACGGAGCAACTAGCTCCAAATGTTATTCATATAAAAATATTATTGCCTATTTAGCATTCAACTATTTAACTGTTACACATTATATGGAGCCGCAGCTGGGGAATCATTTAACTATGTACTATGAAACATATTGTTGACAATAATATTGTATTTATATATAAATGTATATTATATTATATGTATACCCTTACGAAACCTCTGTCTTTCTGCAAATAAGAACGATTAAGTAAACTTCACTTGGTTTTTCTCTCACATCGGGAATAGCAAGCTTATGTAGGTGCTCCTGGAGTTCAAACTTTCGTAACTCCAGCATCATCTAGATAAGCTTCTATTCCTCGGAATTTTTCGAGTCCTGGGCAGTGATGAACTGAACCAAACTTTGCCGTAGATTCTCTATTTCCCGTTGCTTGAGTTTTTTCTCCGCCTCCGTCAACTCATAGTTCTTTGTACTGATATAGACCTTCAACGTGGAGGCATATCCCGTTTTAGCAGCATCCCCAGCTAGCTTCTGGAATTGCTTGGCTATTTCTTCATAAGTTTCCTGGCTGGATTCATCATCATCGGAACTCCTTTGCCTTCGCTCCCCGTCGCCACCACATCGGTCATCCTCCGTATTCAAATCCCCGTTAATGGATCGCAACTCCCTCCGGATGTCACTTGACTTCTTTTTGTATAGATTTGCAAAGTGCTGTTCCATGGCGAGCTTTAGCTCCGCGAACTTGGAATCAATGCGTCCGTACCAGTAGGCCAAACCATTGTAGTCCTCCTCCGAGAACTTGGCAGTACGCCGCCAGTGAAATAGAGAACAATCTGGCACCGATTTCACCGAGCTCCGGTGGCTGGAGAACTGACTTACTTTGCCCAGACTGGTGGTACTCTGGGACATGGGTTTATGCTCCGGCTTCGACACTAGCTCCGCCGGATGCTTCTGGGATTTCGTTAATGAAATGTAGGCGGCGTCGGCTAGCTTTAAAATTTTTCGCCGGGTATCGCTGAGCTCAAGGGCCATGGGCAATTCAAACATAACCACTGCCGGAATCGGGCATTTCAAATCAAAGGATTCCTTGAGGCAGTCATTGAGTAGAGTGCTCTTGCCCTGCCTGGCTAGGGACACACTTTTAAAGAACTCGGCCACTTCCGGTCGCAGCTCACCACTAAAGATCTGGAATATGGCCAGGTGGATCTTGTGCTGGTTCTGTTGCGAATCGCGGAACACAAACTCAAAATCTAGGTAATCGTCGCCCCTCCCACGTGCCCGGATGGTGTTGAAATCACTGACCAACCACTGAAACAGCTCCCTCGTACTCTGCATGCTTTTTCCGGACTGGAGAAGCCGTTGGCGACTAGCAACCACCGCGGGGTCCACCAGCAGGTTCACCATGTCGAACTTACGCACATCAAAGTAGTCCACATTTATGCCTTTTATCCTACAACGCAGTTCCAGCATCAGTTTGTCCACCTCTGTGACCAGCAGACGGGTCAGCAGGTTCGGGTTGTGGGTCCTCTGTGGCGTGAGACGAAGTAGGCTTCCATGACAACGCTGGCGGAACATTTGGCCTATGAACCCAGTCAACTCTATTTTTAATTGCGGCTCAAAGTCATATCCAATCGCATCAAATTCGAGCTGCCTGTAGTAGCGCGGGGAATCGGTAAAGTTTTCCATTTTTATGGAGTTCTGTAGCCGCACTAGCATTGTTTTGTTGTCCAGTCGCTTTATTTCGCCATTCAAGTGGTTTTCCTCAATGTAGTTTAGCCGTTTCGCATCCGAAAGTACTACCAATACTGTATGGACTTTCTTAATAGCCAAGTTGTTGCTCATGGTTTCAATAATGGACAATTTTCTTAAACAAAAATTTAAGTTGAAACTATAATTTTGATTGCATTAAAATAGATTGTTTAATATTAGACAGGTTAGGCATATCACAAATGAGATTTTTTTTGGGGTCTCAATGGAGCTTACATATATATTTTTAAAATGGTCCACTTCTTTTTTAAGACTTGCTTTTTTTTATTTTAAAATTAAAACCTATAAAATTGACAGCCCTTAAATAACTTTTTAAAGAAGACAGCTTTAGCAAAAGACAAATAAACAAGTGGAATTACTTAAACGAGTAGACATATTAATGAATTGGGTTGTTTTAGGATCTTTAATTCTATTAAAGCTTATCCATCAGGTCGGTCATTTGTTTAAGGTTCGTTTGTGATGCCTGCAGCATGTGTCCAAATTCTGTGTCGGCCACTTGATGGAGCAGCTTCTCGAACTGAGCCAACTGCTCGTCGAAACGTTGTCGATAGCGCTTTAGCTGTTCCGCCTGTTGGATGTACTGAAGTAAACAGTTATGGACCATCTTGAACCGATCGTTGATCTCCCGCTGGCAGTTTTCAAGCTGATGCAACTGGGCAAATGAGCTGGTTGAAGCCTTTAACAAGGATTAGTTTAAGATCATTTATGTATTCTAAGGTAGTTACCCTGGTATCTGGCTGGTGAGAATGGTGCTGAGAGGCCAGTTGGGCTAAGCTTAAAAGTTGCACATTCTTGGCATCCACCTGGGAACTCCTGGCTAGCACATGGACCAAAAGTAACATGTACAAAGGATTACTGCGAGGCTGGTTGGCGGCGTGCTGCATGAAGGAGATAAGCTCAGTACTTACTAGCGAAGATGTTGCAAGATCATCGCTAAAATAGCACCTTAGTCCACACATCGAGGTAACGCTTAGCTCCTCTAGAGCTACCAAGAGCACATACAGCCGGACAGTGAATTGAGCATCTCTATCGGGCTGTTCTACAACGAACTCTATCTCCAGAGCCTCATGACCGGGTCCTGTACTCAGGTCAGATCTCATTCGGTACTGATTCAACAGCCAGACCATCAAGCCATGTGAGTCGTTGAATGCACACTGTGTCTGCATGGCGTTTCCGCCTGAGGCACTATTTCCTTCCTCCAACAGCTTTCGGAAACGCACGATGCCACGCTCCAGACGCAATCCCTCTCTCTGGAGCTTTCCGTTCACTTGGATAACCAGTGTGTCCAATAAGAACATCAAGTGACACTCGCGCTCCACTTTGAGATGCATGGCAAAACCGTCTCGTCGCTCCACAAAAAGGCAATGTAGCAAGGCTGGGATTTCATCACCATTCTCCTGGGTGGTCAACACATCAAAGCGGAACTTCTGGGCCAAAAGAAGGTGCGGCCTGGATAAATTCTGGCAGTAAAGCAGACGCAAAGTGCGATCGTCCAAAACGTTGACTTGACCGCCATACTGAAAGGTGTCATCCACCGGAGACACCAAAGAAGGGCGACCAGGTGCAGGACCGTTGAAAGTTTCGCTGCCCTTTTCCGCGGATTTCTGGGAAGAATTGTTATTGCTAAGCATCACAACAACCCGCGATTGCTCCATCATTATATATATTTAAAATTAAAACGCAAAAGATAAAACATTTGACGCTCCCATCAAGGTATTGACAAGACACCGTTATATTGGCCCTTCCAATGGAAACCTTCCATTCTTAAATAATCGAAAATTAAATTACCGAAGATCAAAATATGGCAAAGGTATACCATATTTAATTTAATAGCTATTTAATTATTCATTTTAACTGACTACGGTGTTATTTTATTTTTATAAAGATACCACCAAATTTCAAAACTCCCGCTTCTCAAGATAAACCGATAGTGTTTTCGTCTATCGAAGTTCTTGCACCACTAACCTCAGTACAAAAATACGCAAAACGTTTCTTCACCTGGACAAAATTCTGCAATAGATCAACAGGTTGCCCAATTTACGCAATAAAACTACACAAACGCGCTCTTAAATCAATTCTGGTGCGAATCCCATTCGAGGAAATAGCCAAAGTAATGCAGAAGAAATCTGAGGAAGAAACAGCTGCCAGGGCAGTGTCGAAAAAATTACACCGGCCGCAATTCTTATAACCCGGAACAACTGCAGGAGGAAAAGCAACTGTTATCAGTATTCTAGTGCACCTTAGGTGTCCAATTTCCACAGAGATTTGCTGAACAAGGAGCAGGATAAATGGCTGCAAAGGAGTCTTTCCGTGAGCGGCAGACACAGGAGTTGGAGGTTATAAAGGCAAGCAGCTGTTGAATACATGTACGGTCAACAAAATAGTGACGAAATATGATGCCCTTTTTTCATTAGTCCATTTTCGGAGGCGATGTGGAGGACCTCAGGCCACAGAGGAATTCTGCGCTATGGAAGCCCACGGATATCAGGATATTGCTCACGCCTTTGCGGGACTCTTCCAACGGCCTGGAAGCTTACGTCTGCACCAAGCTCCATATTACCTGTCCGAACAAATACCCAAAGTTGTAAGCTGGAAACTTCCATTTAAGGGCGAGAAACTTACAAAACCATTATTTGAATACTTTACTGTATCATTTGAACTTAACGCAAACCTTTTAATATATGTAGCAGAATCATTCACAGTTATCAGTCATGTATTCTCAATTATCTTTCAATTCAATTCACTAACGTACACGTGTTTCTTTTAGACCCCCAAAAATCGTGCTCGAGGAGTCGAAGGGCTTGTCAGATCAGCAGTTGGAGGCTTTGCTTAATCAACTCCAAGCCCAATCCGAGGAACTGCGTGGAGAGGTGATGATTTACGAACTTGCACAAACAGTCCAGGCATTTCTGCTTGAGCACAATAAGCCGCCCAAGGGTTCCTTTTACGACCAAATGCTGCAGGAAAAGCAGAAACGCGAGCAGGAGCTTTTGGACATCCAAAGGCAGCGGGAGTCGTTGCAACGCCAAACACTAATCGATGAGGTCGAGCGACGCAAGGAAATGTTCAAGACTGAGGCCAAGCGACGCGGCGAGCCACGACGCAGCATGAGTGAGTCCAATCCGCGGCATCCCAGTTCCTCGGAAAGCTCAGAAAATTCGTCACCATACTACCGTGGCCACATCTACCCGAGCAAGTGTTTGGAACACCGTAACACAGAGACGTTATACTTCCACAAGATGGGAAGACAAATCCAGAGAGGATGTTGTTTGGGTATGGCTTTGAACTGGATAAAACAACTGAAACCTTTATGTTGATGTATGTTTTTAGGACATTCCCAAAAAGGATGCATTGCTTACACAGGCATTGATATGCACAGTGGACAGATACTATACATAACCGAGTGGAACATTAAGTACTGCCAACTGGAGCAGCCATGTGGCGGTGGTGGAAAGTGCCACTGGAGCAGTGAGCTCAAATGTTCTGGCAGCCATCGAGTGGACGAAGTCATAGCATCCATCGAGAAGCAAGTGTCCACCCTTTCCCAGCTACAGCACAAAAATCTCATACAATACGAGTGCGTGTTATGCATCAAGCGCAAGGAAGGATTGCTACTTTATCTTGTCCAGGATTTTTTGCTCGGGACCAGTGTATTTAGTATTTCTTCGTCGCTGGGATGGTGTATGGACGGTGCTCGCATGGTGGCCCGAGGGGTGTTGGATGCCCTCGTATATCTACACAATAAGGGTGTATCCCACAGTCATCTGTTGGACTGCACTGTTTTTATGGACAACACTGGCAACGTACGGTGCACCGACTTCTCTCTAGTGCCTAACCTATTGGAATTACTAAGCGGAGCAGGACAGAGCAGTAGTCGCGGAGATTTACCTGCTTTGGGTGCTCTTGTGGAGAGCCTTATGCCCACGAATAGCTACGAGATGCGGGACTTTGTGGACAAGTAAAAATTTCATTAACAAAAGGGGCGTAAACACATCACATATCTCATATTTTACAGATGCAACTCGGACCGAACACTTTCCGCTTCGGAGTTGCTAGAACACCCATTTCTGCGTTTTTATGTGGACAACGGACAACAACAAATGATGCCTCTACCACAGGAGCGGCATGCTAATACCGTTCAGCGTACGGGTCCGGCCATGCCCTACCAGATACCTACCCTGTCTTTGAGTCAATCTCGCCTGCGAACTGAGTTTGAGGTCCTAATGTATCTTGGTAAGGGCGCATTTGGAGATGTGTTAAAAGTGCGCAATATTCTCGATAATCGGGAGTATGCTATCAAACGTATTCCTCTACCTGCACGAAGTCGCCAGCTATACAAGAAAATGACGAGGGAGGTAGAGCTGCTCTCAAGGCTAAATCATGAGAACGTTGTGCGCTACTTTAATAGTTGGATCGAGAGCGTCAATGAGGCCGAGGCTGCCGAGATGGATAAACTTATGGGTGGCGAATGGTCACAAAGTCAGCAGGAGCTTAGTATAAAACCGACCAAGTCGCCGCAGCTGGGACCAACTTTGGAGGAAGAGGAGGACGAAGAGGATAGCTCTTCCAGCATGTGGAATGCCTACATGTACGGAAAGTCTAACACAATCCAATTTAAGCAAGAATAAATCAACATTTTTGCTCATTTTTAGACCCACTATGGAAGACACAGATTCGGATGGCATCGAATTTGTGGACTCGAACGGAAAAGTGGCCGTTTATGACGATGAGGAGGAAGAAGAAAGCTCCACGCAAGGAAAGTCCAATTCCCCACGGCCCCAGATGCAGGTCATGTACATCCAAATGGAGTTTTGCGAAAAGTGTACACTGAGGTAAGTCCTCAAAATGTTTTCTATTTGTTTTGAAATATTAAAGTTTTATTTCAGAACCGCCATCGATGATAATCTCTATGAAGACACAGATCGCCTATGGCGTCTGTTTAGAGAGATTGCTGAAGGCCTTTCACATATCCATCAACAAGGCATTATCCATCGGGACCTTAAGCCAGTGAATATCTTCTTAGACTCTCACGATCAGATCAAGATCGGAGACTTTGGCCTAGCCACCACCAGTTTTCTAGCGCTGCAGGCGCACGAATATCCCACCCATGTACCTGTCCACAACATCACCAGTGCGGAGGATGGCACCGGAACTGGAAAAGTGGGCACAACTTTGTATGTTGCCCCCGAGTTGACAGGAAATGCCTCCAAGTCGGTGTATAACCAGAAGGTGGATATGTATACACTAGGTATTATCCTTTTCGAAATGGTTCAACCACCATTTGACACCAGCATGGAGCGAGCTTCGACCATTATGGCTCTGAGAAATGTTTCGATAAACATTCCAGATGCAATGTTAAAGGATCCAAAATACGAAAAGACGATAAAGGTAAATAGGGGGATTTGGGAGGGCCTTTAACATATATTCTTGGAGTTATTGGATACATTTATTGAATAGTTATTGGAATTAATGCTTTTTTATAAAATTGTTCAACAATAGTTTACGTTATTCCAGCTTAAATCAGATGATCAAGAGCTTGCATATCATTTTAGATGCTCCGGTGGTTGCTTAGCCACGATCCTGCCCAAAGGCCCACCGCCGAGGAACTTCTTATCTCGGATCTTGTTCCGCCCGCTCAGCTGGAAGCCAATGAGCTGCAGGAAATGCTGCGACACGCCTTAGCCAATCCGCAGAGCAAGGCGTACAAAAACTTGGTGGCCCGCTGTCTTCAACAAGAGAGTGACGAGGTTTTGGAGCACACGTATCATTTGGGAAGTAGTCGGGCAATGAAATCATGGAATTCGGCAATCGTAATTGATGACATTGTGTCCCTTAACCCGGTCATTGAATTCGTTAAAGGCCAAGGTGGTGAATCTCTTTCGAAAACATGGAGCTATTGAAGTTGACTCGCCGCTTCTGTCGCCGCTTTCGTCCAGAAACAGCAATGCCAACGCTAACGCAAATGCTGTGCACTTGATGACCCACTCTGGATGTGTGGTAGTGCTGCCCTGCGATCTCCGGACTCAATTTGCTCGCCATGTCACCATGAACGGCGTGAATCTTATTCGGCGCTATTGCGTGGACCGCGTTTATCGGGAGGAAAAGGTTTTCAATTTCCATCCCAAACAGAGCTACGAATGTTCGTTCGATATCATTGCTCCCACTACCGGAAGCCATTTAGTAGATGCGGAATTGTTATCGCTCGCATTTGAGATCACCAGTGAATTGCCTCGGCTCAGGGAAAAGAATCTCACGATCCGCATGAATCACACGAATTTACTCCGGGCTATCCTCATTTATTGTAATGTTCCGAAATCTCAATATGGAGCATTGTTCGAAGGCACCATGGACTTTATCGAGTCGCGCATCTCGCGTTTCCAGTTCCATTCGAGCATCACGGTGATCATGGAGAAGTCTCGCACCTCGGCTCAAACTTTGATGGACATGTTGTTGGCTAATTTTCTGCTCACCGGCTCGAGAAGCAGCGTGGATGACTCGGCTTTGAAAACCCTAATGCGCGGAAAAGGAGAGGCTGCATCGCTAGCCAGAGGAGCCCTTAGAGAACTCGAAACAGTCGTAGGATTGGCGTATAGCCTAGGTGTCACGGTAAGTATTTTAAATCTTTAAATTATCTTTCTATATTAACAATCATATTATTTGAATCTTTCTCAGTGTCCCATCCACATCTGGGCTGGTCTGCCCATCAGTTTCGAGCGTGCAAGTACCGGTGGGATTGTTTGGCAAATGACTGCTGATTTGAAACCCAACCGATCAGGCCATCCTTCGGTGTTGGCTGTCGGCGAGAGATACGATGCCATGCTCCATGAGTTCCAGCGCCAGGCGCAGAGCTTCAATCCAGCTTTACCTACGCGTAGCGTGTTGAGTGGGGCCGGTTTATCTTTCTCCCTGGACAAATTGGTGGCTGCCGTTGGTGTGGAGTACGCAAAGGATTGCCGGGCCATTGACGTAGGCATTTGCGTATGTGGAACCCGTCCGCCCCTTAAAGACGTGACTTATATTATGCGTCTGCTATGGTCGGTGGGAATCCGGTGCGGCATTGTTGAGGCTGCCAGCGAACTGGGAGATGAAGCCCAGGATTTGGCGCGATTGGGAGCTTTGCACGTTATCCTCGTAGCCGAGAACGGTTCCCTAAGAATCCGTTCATTTGAGAGGGAACGCTTTCAGGAACGCCACTTAAACCGGGCTGAGCTGGTGGAGTTCGTTCAAAAACTGCTGCGAGGTGATGGAATTAATCCAGCCACTGTAGACTACACCAGAGAATTATCCAACCAAACTGCTGGTGGAGGCAGCAGTAGTGGCAGGGAACGGGAGCGTGGGGAAAATGGGCTTAGCACTTCCGGCTCAAATGCAACCATCAAAAACAGCTATAGTCAGCTTCCAAATCTTCAGGTGTCCTTCCTTATCCATGATAAGCCTACAGCCAACTACAAAAGAAGATTGGAGAACCAGGTGGCTCAGCATATGACCTCCACCCTGGCGCAGTTTATCAAGAAGGAATCATTCGTTGTTCTGGTGGTGGAGCTGCCTCCATCAGTAGTAAATGCCATTGTAGGAGCTATTAATCCCAGAGAGATCCGCAAAAAAGAGACTGAGCCGGAAATCAATTTTGTGATTGAAAGGTAAGAAGTTCTTTCTTTAATTTCGAAACCAATTATTCTATTGACGTTTTAGATTTCCCAAATACAAACGTTATGTATCCGAGATAAATGACGAGGTTTTGGACTATCTGAGCGATGCCAAGACACCCATCGTGGCCTTGTACAGCATTTCCGATTCCTATTACCGCGTCATCATCTAACTCACACCAGTTTTGAGTTTGGTTACAGGATTGCCGGACTACTTAGTACTTCGGCTTACTTATTAGTTAATAGTTTAAGTATCGAATTGTCGCAAATTCAATTAGGCCAAAATTTTACCTAAGTGGCTGTGTAACGATGCCATTTAACCATTTATCGAATCAAAATTTGTTTCTACCAGCCCTATTTTAATCAGTTTATTATGAATCAGCCATTAGAACCTGAAAGCTCTGCTATTTAAATTATTTTTACTTGATTTAAAGTACACTTTTTACTGATGCTGTTCATGCCTAAGTCAAAAAACAAGTTAAAAACTTAAGAAATGATTCCTATGCTTACCCAACCCGATTTTAGAAATAAATTTTAATAATATAAAGTTCTGGACTTTTGGTGGCATTCATTCATCCTCTTGTAAAGGGAAAGGCCATCGGAGAAATCTTTTCATCGAATAAGAATTTGCATCCCCCACAAACAAAATGCAATCCAAGATCTAGGTCTTCATCTATATATTTTATATACGTAAATGTTTTTAACACAAAAAATGTATTCCCTAAAATAAAGTTGCATAATTAAACAAGTCTTCCCATAGGGATGCCTAACAAAAATTACTTTACAACTCTCTTTGAAGCGATGCGCCACGTAACTCACGTTCCGCTTTCTTCGGCAGATTTGTTGAGCGTGCGTGCAATGCCCAGAGCAGGTCCCTGAAGGACCTTTCGCGAGAGACGCATGAAACCGGAGACGGGATCGCGACCGAAGTACTTTACCTGGATCTCCTGACCCACGTCCAGATTCAAGGCCGATGGATGGGCGATCTTACGCTGGTCCAGTTGTGAATTGTGAAGCAGCGCAGGTGGCATACTGGGGTAGAGGATAACCATCACTCCAGTGTCACGAAGCTCCGTGATCTTGGCAGTGTATATTCCACCGAACTCTAGGTCCGGCACTCGCTCCTTCACCATGTAACCCTCAATCATCTCCTTAGCCTCGTCCATTGCCGCCTGCGAAGGTGCGAAAACAGAAAAGTTGCTTTCGTCGGCAGCTGTCAATGTAGCGCCGGTCTCCAGATAGATTCGTTTCAGGTGTAATCCACTAGGACCGATCAATTGAGACCTCTGGTGTGGTTCTACAGCGAGGGTTTCACTTACAGGCCAGCTGTCTTTCCGATATTTTCTAAAAGATTAAAAAAAGATATAATTCCTTGATTTTAAAAATCTATTTACAACGCACCTCGGCTCTCTGATGGCTTCAGCCATGATGTCAAGAATTTTTGACTTGGCATCAGTGGCCTTTTGCAGCGATTCCATTACTACTTTTAGGGGGATTCCCGGAATTTTGAGGTCAGCCTGAATGGCAGTAAAGCCCTTTCTAGTTCCAGCCACCTTCATGTCCATATCACCCATGTAGTCTTCGATGCCCAAAATGTCAGTTAGGATTCGATAGTCCTGCAGGTGCTTGGTATCGTCGTTTTCGTATTTGGTGACCAGACCGATGGCTACGCCAGCTGCCGGTGCGCTCACAGGGACTCCGGCATCCATGAGGGCCAATGATCCGCCGCAGACGCTGGCCATACTGCTGCTTCCGTTGGATTCCAAGACTTCGGAAGTAAGCCTCACGGTAAAAGGATAATCGTGCGGCAGAGTCGGGAGCAAACCTCTCTCTGCTAGAGCCCCGTGTCCCAGTTCTCTGCGACCTAAAGGGCCAATTCGACCAACTTCACCTGTTGCATAAGGAGGAAACTCGTAGTGAAGCATAAAGTTCTTAGCCTTGAGGCCACCACTGTCCAAGGCAGCTAGTGAATCCAGTTTCATTGCACTCTCGGGGGAATCAAGGCTCACTGTGCAAAACACCTGCGTCTGGCCACGTTGGAATAAAGCTGAACCGTGCAAAGGCCTATAAAGATCCACCTGGCAGGATATATTTCTCAACTGATCGTAGCTTCTTCCGTCACACCGTTGCTCTCGCTCGAAGATCAACTCGCGGAATATCGTCCGACTTGTCTGGTTGAATAGCTCTCCAATTTGGGAGGGCTCTGTGTCCGGGAAGGAACTCCAAACCTTGTCAATGACATTCGATCGCACCTCATTCACTGCGTTATCCCGGGAGATTTTGTCGTGATGCGCATCCTGGAAAATCTCCCTCAGCCGCATCTCGCACATACTTCTTACGGCCTGCTCCAGCTCTGGGTCTGCCGCAGCAGGTGCCTCCAAATTTCGTTTTTGTCTGCCGTATGCCTTTTGAAGACGCTCGATCTCATGAATAATGAACTGCGCCTCTCGCGTTCCCTGTTTGATGGCCTTCAGCAAGTCCTGCTGCAGCACCACGTTGCCCTTGCCTTCCAGCATCACCACAAGGTTTTGCTTAGTCGCCGATACGACCAGGTCTAGTTGCGATGATTGTAGCTCCCGGCGGGTGGGGTTTATCAACACTTCACCATCGCAAAGGCCGACTCTAAAATGAAGCTAAAAAGTTACAAGCTCGTACTAGCGCTTTTTGATGTGTTGACCAACCTGACGGCTCCAATGGGACCATTCCAAGGAATATCGCTCAGCGACAGCGCCATAGAGGCGGCGTTAATGGCTAGTATATCGGGACTGTGAACAGCATCCATGGCCAACATGTTACACACCAGTTGCGTCTCAGTGCGGTAGTCTTTGGAGAACAGGGGACGCAACGATCGATCGATTAGACGAGCTGAAAGTATCTCTTTTTCTGAGGGTCCCATTTCCCTGCGCATAAAGTTCATGGGTATCCGACCAGAAGCAGCGTTCTTCAGCCGGTAGTCCACCACCAAAGGCATGAATCCCTGGCCGGGAGTGGGTTTTGCCTTGGCCACGGCCGTCACCATGACAGCCGTGTCTCCCATCTGGCACACGGAGCTTCCATTGGCGAACCGTGCTAGGCGCCCTGAGCTGAATGTCATGTTGCGTCTGAGAAAGAATTATTGTAAATTCCAGCCGAGTGTGCAAACTAATTGGACTTACCCATTGCTGAAGTTTACATCAACTGATGGCCCGTCCCCAGTGGTACTGTTGTGAAGTTTCTTTTGACTGCTAACTGTCAAATTGAGGCATCTTAGGCGGTAATTCAGCAGCTTTATTGTTTTCCTTGTGAAAAGCATGGCCATTACCTAAAAAGTGCCGGCAATAGTCGGCCAATACGTCATAGAAATCTCCTACAATGTTAGATGTTAAACGACGTGACTATTTGCAGAGATTACTATTTTCACGTTTTTTACAAAGCTGTACACATGCTTTAAATAATAGTTAACGAGTTAGTATTTTTTGAAAAATAAAGGAATTTCAAATTATCTATTTTATTTTGATTTGAAAACTCAGCTGATTGGCACGTGTTGCCACAGGCTGTTAAACTTTAACAGTCTGGCAATATAGTATTTTATTTTCAAAAAATCTTCGAAGATTTATTTTAAATATACATTAATATAACCTAACAGGTGCTGATTATAAAATAATAAACAATTTAATAAAGTAAATAAAGTTTACTAGTTGCTGGATAGAGTGCGACCGTTTTAAATGTAGGGAGAAAATACCAGCTTCGCTCTGTTTCGGTCCCACTATCTGACAAATGAGAGCTATATCTTTTGTTTTTGTCTCTTTCTTCGACTCGCAGCGTTCGGACGTGTTTTCGCGTCGTCGCTAATTTAAACCTGGCTCAAATCGACGGCTTCTGGGCCAAATAGCTAAAGTCTCTGATTTCTGGTCGCTGCTGCGTGTTTTAATCCGTGTGTGCAAGTCTTGGCGAGTGTGCCTGCACCGACGTGTGTGTATTGTGTGTGAGTGCCACAGTGTGCGCGAGTGTGTTGGTGAGAGCCGCAACAGCAAACCAAAATCGACAAATGCGGTCAAATTGAAAAGAAAAACAAAAAGCATAAAAGCCTTCTCGGCCAAGCAGCAAAAACGCAAAGCCAAGCAAAAGCAAGAAAAGTCTGGCCCAGCCAAACGCAGAATCCCACAAAAAAGCCGGAAAATTGCCTCTTAGGCGTGTCGTCGTTGCCCGCTGCCTCTGTTGACGCCTCAGCCCCAGTCTCTGCCCGTGCAAGTGTGTAGTGAAAGGAGAGAAAAGGACAGGGAGATCGAAGACCATTCTTATCAACTCCCGCTTTCTTATCAGCCACGGTTGCCGCAGATTGTTGCGAAAAATTCCAAATAACTGAAATTATTAGGAACCGCCCTTAGGCATTAGCAGCTGAGTTACCGCAGAGAAATAGAAAATCAAACAAACAGGTAAGACAATAACTTAGCCAAAACACCACCCATTCCGCCCCTCGGTGTCTATGCGCACCGACTGTCGCAACTCATTAGCTGCCCCTTTCATGGGCCCACCCCTCACTGCCTTTTCTCAGGTGCATAAATGTTCCAGCTACAATTTACACACGTTTGCCGCGACGCTTGTTGACGTTGGGTGCATTGCCGGGATAATTAATTGCATTAAGTCCATCAATGCCTTTGATGTCTCCGGACACGTTACTCTTAGTTTGTACTTTTACCCGCCTGCTCCACCCCATTACGGCGATGGAAAGTGAAAGCCATCGGAAATGCTCTGGCATTTCACGCTTATCAGCTGGCTCTTCTACATTTCTGCACACTTACGCACCCTCAAATACACACAAACGGGGCAAACAAACAAACGTTTGAATATTTATAACTCATTATGATAGACGCTTTTCCGGTTTTCTTGCTGTTATTTTTGTTGTCGATGTAGTCATCGGAAATACGTTTGACCCCTAAAAGAGGGTAGATCGAGATTCACTGAGAAATTTATGACCAATACAAATGGTAGTGATAAGAGAAACATGTATCATCACAAAAATAAAATGGGGAACCAGTTTGGAAGTAATCCACATTCTAGCTGAATGACTCAAATCATATATGACAACCTTCAATATGATTTTAGAGAACAATAGAGCAAAAAAACTCTATTGCTGAGAAAATGCATACCGTTCAACCCAATTTAAAAATAGGTTTTAAACATTTCTATTTGAATATCCAAAAAACCCCATTTAAAAATAATTGCAATCTGTTTCGTGTGTTTCCGACACAACATCCAAAAACACACTCGAACCAATTAGTGGAACAATTTTTAAATCACCATAAATCAAGTTCACTCCAGCAGTGCAATAAATTCCCGTTTCCATTTGCAGCTGACAAATGCCTTGCCATTAAAAATAGTTTTCCGAAATAAAACTTTGCCGCTTTTCAAGGGCGACCCTCGCTGTTCAATATACATTCGATATATGTACATACCATGGATCCGTATCATTCTTGAAATCTTTCGTTGCCCGACGGAGTCATTGTAAGTTTGAGTATCTCAGATTATTTCAGAATCAAGGACTGCATAATTAAGTTGCGCTTTTCCTTGGCCGATAAACGTTTCCGCTTCCATCCCAAGAGTCCATGTGATAGTGATACCACAGAAATAATAAACAGCAACTGCAAATGGTCGAGTTCCAATATCTGATGGGACCCCATGTGGCGCCCTTTTCAACTGTCAAAACTATTGTCGCCCGAGCACTCGAAGAAGGGCTTGCGTCACAGTTTATCGACTTGGAGCGGCCCACTCCAGGCGGGATGACGTAGGCAATTGACAGAAACATGTGTATCCTGTGTGTCCTGTGTCGTCTGCCACTGCCAAGACAATAATAAACTACCAAACCCCATAGCAAATAGAACCCAATCGAATATTATTATCAATGGAGGGCAGGACCCCAAAACGAACCCCATTTACTGCGAGGGTTGGCCACACGCTGCTCTTTCTTGGCTGGATATCGGAGTATCGGGAACCCAGCCCAATCCTTAATTCCAATCGCAGTCCAGGCCACGCCCGGAATCCCCTTACCGCCCTTCCCCATCTAACCATCCTTTCATCCGCGTGCCATCATCGTCGCCTTCTGCTCTAATTTGGCGCGACTTTGACACTTGTTAGCCAATATGTTTTTGGCTCGTGTTAATGGCCCAACGGGAATTGATATTAATTGCCCCATCGCCCCCGCACGCATCATTCCTCTTGTGGTCCTTTCTCTAGGCTGCATGGGCGTGGCCGATGGTCAATATTGTGGGCACAAAAAAGAAATGCTTGGAAATCAGCTTAAATCAATTTTTTCGTTCTTGTGGCTTTTGTTCACTTGCTGGTCTGGCCAATCGGCTTACCAACTTTTTGTGCCTGTTTTTGTTGTGGCTTTGACTTTTGAAAAGGGCTGCTCCCTTATGTACCTCACTAGTTATTTTATCCGTACTCATTCAGCTGCTCAATCTAATTAATCCTTGAGACCCTTATTGTTAGTTTCAAAAATTTAATCGTGTTTCGCCTTGCCTTAAAGCTGAAGATTGAATAGTGTCTTCCTTCATCAGGTTTCAGACGCATCTGTTTCCCTTTTTCGTGGCCTTGCTTTCCTTTTATGTTCCATAATAAAACTAAATTCAATTATAAGTTGCAGTGTGAGAGCCTTTCTTTTCACAAGCCGTTCATGTGAGTGTTTGTGAAGGAAAAGTTTCAGCAAAATGTGAGAAAAGTTAATGGAATATGTAGGAAAAGGATAGACGGGAAGAGTACATTCGCCAGGCCTCATTAAAAGTGAAAGGAGACAGGCTTCTAGTACGCAAATTTAATGGAAAAAACTTGTCAAACAAAAATTGTTGGGGGTTTCTGAATTTTCTTAATTTTCGCTCATCTTAGAGCGTACTAATAACCTTTTAGAATGCTTCAGTCCTAGCAATTGGGAATAGAGGGATATAAATAATCATCTCTGTGTTTGTTCCGAGTGCCAACTTCACCGTTGTTAGAGAAAGTATAGATTTCTAATAGTCAATCTCCTTTTTTCTCCTCCATAAAAAGATTTTCTGTAAATCCTCTTAGAAGTAGCACGCATTCCATACAAACACCTGACACACCTGCCCAGTCTGCCTACGTTTTGATAAGAAATTCTTGGTGCTAATCAACAAGACAGGCCTGACAGGTGGGTGGTTGGTCGTCGAAGCAAACAGAAGCCAACCTGCCGTAATGACCTTGATAAACTTTCGTTCCATCGACAACTTCCTCTCTGGGAGCAGAATAAGTTTGTCGTTTGGATTTGCTTCACCGGTATGTTTGCCTAGGAGCAATTTTTATTTGCCCATGTCTGCCGAAAAACGTTTTACATTCTCAATCGCCCCCGCCATTATCACGACCTCCCCCAAAAAAAGTAAATAAATAAGAAAAACAATCGTAAAGTACACATTGGCAAAAAAATAATTTTCCTTTGACATTTTTCTGAACTTGCTTCCTGTCCGGAATATTGTTCAGCTTATGTCGGCTCGACGCTTTTGTTCTCTCTTTATTTTTTCAGTTTTGATTAAAGACAAACCCTCGTCTAGTCCTCTCCCAGCCCAGGCACACTCACCTTGCTTTGACTGAGTGTTATTACCACTTTGTCGCAACAACCTTTAAACTTTGCCATTTTATGGGACACACTGCTTGTCGTTGTCGTCTCCTTTCTATCCGGTTCGTCTCAGTTTTTTGCTTTTGAGGGAGGTCCAGAAATTGGATTTTTTCGGGCTGCCTCTGTCAACAGACAAATAGGATATCATGATCCATCAACAATGCCCGCCTATCACCCGCCGGAGGAATTCCAAAAAAATTATGCAAAGTGTCATTGAAACTTTGCTAATGCAAATAAAACCCCGCCCGAACCATTTTGCAATAACAAAAAGAGAAAAGGTAAAGCGTGGCCGGCGTCTACTGCACTTAAAAACCAATCACTTGTGCATTGACCCTCTTCCAGAACCACAAGTTAAACTAAAACCAAAGCCGTAACCAGCAGCTGTAAATGCAAAAGCAAGCAATGCAGCGTACCCTACACCTTGACACTGTGTCGACCAAGTTTGGCGACTTGGCAACAGCCAAATGAAATGAAAAGGGTGGAGCAGGAGCGCTGCCAACATTGGCCATCGAACAATAGTCGAAGAGCAGCATACCCTTTTTTACTGACACAAAACTGTGGCCTTCACAGGATCTCAGCCAAATAGGAAGCGTTAACGAACTTGTTTTTAACCGGTTGCACTTCCAAATTTGTATTTTATTTATTTAAATAACATATGGGCTATGACCTTGAACTTAACCCAACCAGTTTTGATCTCCATATTCGTAAATACATATATGTTTAATATTTAGCAGTTGATTCATTATCGGCATAATTTTTCCACCCTAACATTAATGCAATGCTCTTGTAACTCAGATTACGAAAGTTTGATTGTGACTAATCAACCAAAAGGGTATACCAACATTTTTATGCAAAAACTTGATGTCAGAACAGGCTTCGGCTTATTTTGCAGACCGAATCCAACTTTGTCTGGGGCGAAGCGCGATCAATGCGACGAGAATGCCCAAGCCGGGGTCCCGACCATACGTGTAGAATTCATTAACAATAATGCCCAGGTGAGGGGATAAAAGGGAAAAGAGAAGCCTATAGGCCGAGGCAGCCGCTTGGTTACCGAGAATTTCTGTTTAAGCTTAATCCTGGGTGGTCCCCTTTATGTTCCGAACTTGGCAGCACATCGTTGCTGTTATGAGCGGCGGCTTAGGATATTGAAGCCAAACAATTGTATCTCGAGATTATAGAATAATGTGATCGATATGTAATTGAAAAATGTTTTTTTTTATAAGCCCTTTACCCGAAATAATCTTTTCATTTATGCTATTGTTGTTCTTTTTCAGTTACGGAAACGTCAGAGAAACCAACCATTTCTAGAAGTTAAATGTGAGTCTTTAATTTTATAAATGCACTTATTTTTATCTGCACAATGTACAAGATAAACGATTCATGCTTTCCCAGCAATCTTATATTGAGATGGCTGTTTAGCTATAATTAAAAAATTCCAAAAATAGTTTTTTAACGCCCAACAATTACGATAAGTTCAAGCACCTACAACACAATTTAGATTGTTCTTATCCGTATGGGAGTATCGCCTCTCGCAATTAATAGAAAACATTATAATGCTGTTTAACTTTAAATATCTTTGAGCGCTGTAAAAAAATAATAATCCTATAAACGTATCAAGTATTTTATTCTTTACCATTTAACAATTCTTCCTAAAGTTTTTTTATGGCAGGCTGGGATCCTTTCGAGTGTGCTGCTTGCCTATTTATTCTTATTTATTGTTATAAATTTTTAAGCATTTGTTCCCGCTGCCTTCCACCTCTGGAAAGTTTGCGCTTTTTGTTACAACGTTGACATTTAGCTACAAACGTACACAGTCACTGGGGGAGACACAACATTTGTTTTATGCAAAAACAACGGCCTTTGTTGATTTTTGTGCTCACACACAACTTTTGCGAAGGTAATTTGCCAGCGACGCCTATAAAAGGCGATGGGTGGGTGGGTGTTTGGATGGGGAAGGGGCGTGGCAGTTGGCAACACTTGGCAGCTGGCAAAGGCGATTAACAACAAAAAGTAAACTTGTTAGCAACATATTTTTTGCCATTGAGGATCGAGAAAAAGTTTCTGTTGCACTTTAAATTCAGTTTGTTATTTTTTTGTGTCCTGCTGTTCCATTTCTGTTATTTTTACATTGCACTTGGCAAGTTTATGGGGCACTCGAAGTGACAAAGAAACTTTGCTCAACCATTCCCGATGTTTGTCACAGTTGGGTGTATTTTCTCACAGCTGTCATTTGCCATTCAGCATTTACAATGCTCCTGGCTTCCCATTTGCCATGTGAGAGCTTCCCGAAAAACATCCGTTGAACATCGAAGTCCAGGTCATCGAAAGACTGGCGACGTAATCGGCCGCGTCCAAACGAATTTTTCCTGAAATGTTTATGAGCTCATAAATTTTGACACAACATTGTCAGTCAGTACATACTACTCACCCCCAGCGTTTACCTGTCTGCCTGGGAGTTTGCTTTCGCGTTTTTTCTCCTTTTGTTTCTCGTTTCTTATGTGTCTGACAACTTTTGGCACATTTGTCGTACATCAAATTAGGAGCAGAATGCCTGACGGCGCGAAATGATTGAGCATTTGCATTAAGCCGAATCAACATTTAGATACTCACACACCCAACTCAAAGCTTCAAGGCATGTAATTTCCTTGCATTGGACAAACTGATCCAGTTGATCGGCTTAAGAATTTACACTAATTATGTTGGCATTAAAATACAAATTACTTAACTTGGCGTAAATAGTTAATAACCTAAAGTTGTATTACTGTAGTTAAACAGAAATTATTCGATATTAATTGACATTTAGTAAACTCTTTAGCAAGCCATAAGTATTCAAGGATACCCACAAATTGCCCTTGATTACGTGGTCACGTCTTCATTGTTCTTTTGCTCAATTTGCAAATATATTTGTTAGCAAAAAGCCAAAGGAATAAAAACACACAAAGACAACAATAAGTATAACCGGCGGCCGACAAGGGAAAAACTTTGTGCAAATATTGATTCAGTTATTCGAGTTCCATTTTTATTCGCCTGCCAACTCGGGTAAATAAAGAGTTTTCAAATTTATGCATATGCATGCCAACTCAGCTGAGCTCAGTCCGGCTCGGCTCGACTTTGTGCCTCAGAGCAACTCAGGTGAGAACTGTCCTCATCAGCGTCTGAAACATGGCCCAGAGTTCCAGTCCTGTCCCTGTCGCGCCAGCGTCATCATTTGCTGTTGGTTTTGCTGTCGGCCTCGGCCCGGCCATTTGGCCAGGTCCGCTGACCTGGCCTGCCACTGGCATTTACTTAACAGCCTGTCCAGATCCTTGGGCAAATGACTCTCATACACTTAACGAAATGCCATTGGCAGACAAAACACCAAAGTGCAAAAAATAAAACTATTTTACTCCAAGTGCATATTCTTTCTGGCATCAGGTCAAACGAAGTAGAAGTTTACTGCATCATAATATTGAATTTATAATTCATAAAAGTTCATTTACTCGCCACCATTGATTGTTTTACGGCTTGGTTTTGTAACTTTAAGTATGAGGCAAAAGATAGAAACGTAAATGAAGCAGCTAGGGCACTGTTTTGTACATACAATTTAAAGATTTCAGTAACTATTCGTTGACATTTGAATGGAAAAGGCATTGGCACACACAACCTTGAATTGTATCGATTTTAGAGCGCCCATCGAATGATAAAAGTTTTGGGGTGAGGATGATGGAACTTTATGTCATTAGGGTAAAAATGGAAATTTTTCTAGCTGCCGATTCAATCTACTCTGATGGACAATCGGTTTACGTGCTGCCATTGCATTTATGATGGCTTTTGCTTGAAATCCAACGAGCAATACCTAAATCCATACACTTTTCTATAGACGTGTGTGCATGTACATACACACATGAATGTGCCCTGATTGATAAATTCGTTAGCGAGAGTATGTAAAATTTTGAGAAACAAAAAGGCAGAAATCGTCGGATCGATCCATTTTTGTTGGGTACAGACAAATACATACATGTGCCCGCTGTTCGATTTGTTTGCTGTTCGATTAGTGAAGCAGAAATTTACACGAATCGGACGTGCGGGCCAATTTCAGTGGCTTTTGTTTTGTATATCAATTGTAATTACGCCATTTCTCCAGCTATCTTTTTAGTGCAAAGCGAAAGAGCAGAAAGATCCAAATGACTTAACAAGCGAACCTGAACCGCCATTCATAAAACGCTGCAGCAACCATAATAATAAGAAACGGCAAAAACGAGCATTTTACGCAATCGTCAGCCTTGTGCCAAAAAAAAAAATAATAATAGTAATAATGCGCAAAAATAATAATAATAAATAAATGACCAACGGCAACGAGCGCAACGAGTAAGAAATAACATGAGCCAACGGCCAAATCGAAAATAAAATGCCACTAGTTTATTTACATTAAAATCGCATGCACTTTGTGTTGAAAAATCAATTAAAAACATTGGCCGTCGCAAGCAATTAATGCAAATGGCCAGAAATAAAACTATATTTGAATCATTCACTGACGGATAGGTATTTAAATTAGATGTAAAAGCAAAACCCGGTCAAGTAATAAAAATGCTTGAAATATATTGTTAATAAAGTAAGAATCACGATTGCAGCACACATCATTTTAGTTTTTATTGATTCGTATAGGGGGAAAATATATATTTAGAAAAACTTGTTGTACAGCGTGTGATCCGATTTGTTATATTCGAATAGAATATTTTGAATATCTTCGCCTGAAGGTTGTTACACGATGACTCGAGTATTTCTACATATTTTCATACTGCATTTCTTCAAATGAAATTCATTTTCGGCTTTTGAAAAAGCCACTTCGAATGGAAAGTCCCACATGTCTATCACACACTCACGTGGGGCTTAAAACGAGAACCTGTTTTTGACAAGGCGGCGCTTGGACTTGCTTAGACACTTTGAAATAGAATGATTAAATGAATGTTTATGCATTGTGTATGCTGTCGATTCCAAATGACGTCACTGTGACGTCAAACACAAACCGCTTTTATTTTTATTTATTTATGTCTGTGTGGTTTTTTTTTTCGCCGTTCCTCCTTGAATTTATAGCAGGCGGCGGGGCTGGCGGCAAATGCCAAATTAAAACATGTACACAATGTCAATAATACATCGTCATAGTATTCAAATGAAGTTTGACAGCCACACGTATGGAGAAACCACCACACATGGAGGTGCAGATACCTGTAGACACAGGTGGCCTTATTCAACAAAGATAGACGTCGAAAAAAGAGGCAAAAGACATGCTTAGCCAAAGGCGACTCGCCGCGAATAGGTCAAAATGCGGGCCTTGGCCATTGTTGGCAATGTGTGTTGGCAATTGTTACTATTGCTATTACTGGTCGTTATAATTATAGACCACCACCCGTCCAAGTAAATAGTCAAAATTTGCAAGTTGTGATGGAAGATGATATATGGGGTATACAAAAAAACTTGATTGCCTTAATATTCCGGCTACTTGCTAATAAATATTTAATGAGTTTCTCACATCCACTTTTAAGTTTTTTTCCCTGTTCCATTTTTTTTTATTTGTTGACAATCAATTTCCAATAATAGCTTAGTATTATATGGTGCGTGCAGACGCATTTTTTTACTACTGTGTAATTATTCAAATTCAGAATTGAAAATTACATTTGGCAAAGTTAATAACTAAAACACAAGCGCATTATTTATTGCGTATATAATTTTTTTGTTAGCTGCGGTTTACACGACCATGTTTACATTTTAATGTAATTAGTTGCATTATTATTCAGTAGAAAATAAGTCACACAGAGAAACACGGACTTCGCAAACCACCAGTGGTTGAAAGAACGCATATCATCAGAGTATCAGATTCGGATCTGTCGCTGCTGTTGTTTCTCAATGAGTGGAGCCCAAGGTCTCGCATTAGAATACCAAACCTCTGCCGGGGCCCCATCCCCGACCCGCCGTCTGGCATCCGCATTAATGGAAGGCTTGTTGGAGCTGCCTGGAATTTGTGCCGTCGATCACGAATGAATGGAACTGTTCAAAGTGCCGGCACCAGGCGGAGCAACAATCGCAATAAACATACATATACAAATTCCGACGCCATATTGTGGCGATCAAGTGATGAGAACAGTCAGTTCAGTTATGAAACATAAATATTTAGACATTACTAAAGTTTTATATAAATGGAGATGAAAAAAAAAAGATTTTTGTGTTACATTTCAAGCTTAACATCAAACAAAACGATGTTCTAATTCATTAACAGTTACACTTTACACAATTTATTATCTCTTGTCGAAATATAACACTGATTATATACAAAAAATTGCAATAAGTGGTTATCAGTTTCGGCCCAGCTTAGATGCTAAGCGTCCTTGAACTACTTCACCATAAGACTGCTTTGAAACCTGATTCATAGACAATAATTTGACCACACCCCCGAGCACCCATCCCACTCGCCATAAATATCTGTGAACAATTGTCTATGACCCAATTGCGTTTGTCGTGCGACGACAATTTTCACACCATGCAAATTGGAAGCTTGCTTATTGCGATTTAAAATTGTTTGTTTCGGTTTCCGCTTGTTGTTGTCACTTTGTTGCGAACTTCTAATTGTATTTTCCAACAGGCCAAACACCACCAGTCGCTGACTCATCGAGCGGCCAATGTAACAAAAGAAATTATCACATGATTATCATATGATGTCGCCCCGCCTGTGTCAGCCGCTGTGCAATTTGCATGTGTTATACAAGTCAATTGCTGATTGATTTGGGCCGAGCTATCGAATCTAATAGGGAGTCCCCCTCCCTCACGCCTGCTGGCGCATTTTAGACGAAGCAGAAAAGGCCAAAAGGTAGCGCAAAAAGGCCAATGACTTGGTCGGTGCCACTGGGCGAGTGTTAAACTCTGGCTGCCTTCAAGGCGTCGTCACGTATAGAATATCCCCGGAAAATTGAAGTCGAAGGAGCCCACACTTTTCGAACTTCTCATCCTGCCAGGCAGAAACAAACAAAAAAAAAAACTCGCTCAGGAGCAGCAGTGAGCATTTGTTCGGTTCGGCGGAGTCCTGTTTCTGGTCCTTATCCCTTTCTGGCAACTTATCCTGACTTGTTTGCCTGGTTCCCTTCCTCAATCCGTCTGCCTTGGTTTTTTGCCTTTGGTTTTTGCTGCTTTCGCTCCTTTTGTGCTGCATACAAAAGATTTTTGCGCACCCGTTGTTGTTTTCCTTATTTTTATGTAACGTGTATTCTGAGGGTATACGATCGAGTTGGTCTGGCATCTATCCCATGGCACGTAAAATCTTCAGACTTAAATCCCGCATGCGACAGCATTTGCTGGGTGTTGACTATTCGGATACTCCAGAAATGCATTTTTACGAATTTTTTCCCCCATTTTTGTGTTCATTTGCAAGAATTCTTCCCTTATTTTCCAGCTAGGGTGAAAGCATCAGTAGACGAACAGACGGAAGGGGTATATACGACCATGGGGTACAAGGATATATATAATTTTGGAAGGGTGTTTACATACACGCCATTGAAATGCAGCCAAGCATCTCTGGAGCAGAGCAGCTTCCGTTGCATAAATATTACGCTACTTGTGTGCATTCAGCATTTTGTGCAATTTATTTCATTTTACTGCCAACTGCCAGCTTCAACTTCAACTTCAACTTTAGCTTCAACTTCAGCTTCAGTTTCATCTTTGCTGGCGTGGCTCAAATTAAATTCTGTGCGAGATTTTTCGACATACACCTCCACCAGCTTCGTTTTGTGTCATGGTTCACTTAGTTAGTTGGTAACCCAGACATGCCTGGGTTCAAGTGCTCCCCTGTTTTTGTTGATTAGCAGCTGGGTTTTGGCAACAGATGCCGCATGTATATTTTACCCAAATTGCAGATCTTTGACCCCCTGTATTCCTCTTATGCTGGCCAATTTGGGAAGTTGCCAATTTTCTATATGGCCTGATTTTGTCATTGGCTAAAACTTTGTTACCAAACTTTAATTGCAGCTAATTGTTGTGTTGACAGAGCAAACTTTTACTGAATGGAACATTTCAAATGGAAGCACTCGGAATACAATTTTTGTGCTGCGATTAAAGCTGGTAATTCTTGTAAATAATAAATGTATACACTGTAGTTTTTTTTGACTTTAGTATAAGTCAACATAATTAAAAGATTTCTTGTGTTCTTCTTGGTAAATGATTTTCCTAATTGAAATAGGTTTCATTTATGAAGTCTTTTTTTCTTTGAATAAAACTTGATATTAAAAATCTTTTAGAAGGTAGCCTTAAGGTTAAACAAGTTTAAAAGTGAGGCCAACTAATGTAGGCCAATTACCAGAACCATTATTGACTCTTCATAGGCTTTGGTCATCCCAAACGATATCGTGGCTAACGAGATTTAAAATGTATTCTGTCTGGTACCCAGCTATGTGCACGGATGTCCAATGCTCACTCTTTAGTATGGAAAATGGCCACAATTTGGCAAAGGAAAAATATCCAATTTACACAGGCCATTAATGTCGTAATTTCTGCTCGAAATTTGCAAATGCTAATTATTTGGGAGAGGGTCTGAAGATAATTAATGCAAAGAGTAACCATTAAACTAATAGCTGAGAATTGTGGGAATTTTTATTATGTCATATTTAACAACCGAATGCTGTTATTATAAATATTGTAATTTAGTTATACGTTAGACCATTTCGGCATTGTTTTAACCGAAATTTGTTTCATTCTTTAAATTCGCATTTTTAAAAAGCGCACAGAGCATATATAATTTGTTGTGGGAAGGTTAATTGTTTCTACAATTAAGTTAGGATATGCGACATTCAAAACACTGGGGTGCTGCAGCGTCAAGAAAAGTTTTTTAAATCAAAAAGTCGCTTAATTTAGTTTCAGTTCCAACTAACTGGCTAACCAACCAGTTACGAGGGTGCACGAGAAAGTTTCTGCCCTTCGAAAACGTCAAATAATGGCAAATAAATAACATGATACTGCTTCGAGGAGAGATACATAAAAATGTTCTCACTACCTCACCAATATAAAGGAAAACTCAAGGCGAGAGAAGTCAAGGCAGGGCTGTTGGAGTCAAGTTGTTGGCCATTTGGTGGCCGCACAGTTTGGCCGAATTAAATCCAGTAGGATCATAAACCTTGAGCGCAGTAACCCAACAAATCCTCACGCTGCTTTGGCTTAAATTGTCTGAAAAAGGGTTTATGTTCATGACATTTTATGAACTCAATGAGAGAAAAAGAAACGAAAATGAAACGAAACGAAACCTTCGTCTGTAATCTACATAAAATTGCAAACAAGTATTTGCCCCCATACATTTGTTCGGGAATTGTTATTGTGATTGCCTGGCCAAAAGCGTTTCGTAATAAGCTATCTAAACTGGCTCTGGCTATGATTGCTGTTAACATGTCGTACAGTTTCCCCAGAAATTTGTTTTGTACTTGGCCTGTAGGCTATGTCCAAATAGGCGTAGCTGGCTGGGCGGGACATGGGACTGAGGCGTCCTCAGGCTGCTTTGTTCTGTTGATTAGGGCCACGTACATTTCAATTAAAATGTCGCTCCCAGCGCCAGAAATTAGGGAAAATCCGAAATCCAACAGGCTGCGCTTGTTTCCATTTCCCATTTCCCCCAGTTATCTTTCGGGCGAACTTCCTATTTTTGATGGGAGCCAAAGAAAGGTTCGAGGACCGCTGTTTACAATTGAACGCGCTGAAGCCCCGTTTGCCGATAAAGGCGAGGGGATCTGGAGCCAATGGAACATGCTTCCGCTTTTCACAGGCTATCTGTCCCTCCAATCTTGGATTCCTCCAACCTCGTGTTATTCCCTTCTGCAATTTTTGCCTGTATTTGGCATTTGCCATTGGAACATGTTTTTCCAATTTCTGCTTTGGTCTTAAATGCTTTCAGGCCCTTGACAGTCGGATATTATGTGTGCGTTGCGCAGACTGTCCGATCAGAGAGTGCTGAATCACACTTGATGCTGGATACATGTTTTGCAAATGTATCTCAGTTTTGTCGAAAATAACTGGAGCCTTACAAAAATATATAAAAAATAAATTGTAAAAAAAGTCTTCTAAAATAATCAACTTCTGATAAAGTCATTTGCTATCCTAAGGAAAAATGAATATTCTTTTTAAAATCTCAATGCTAATCGAATATTTTAAACGCCCTTTCTGCTGGAAGGGTATATTTTATTTTTCTTTTAAGTATCTGCCAGACTTCCCATACCCAGCCGCTAATGCCACTTATTTTTCATGGTGTTTACGCTGATTCCTGGCACTTTTCCCTCGTCCCGTTGGTTTTGGGAAGATTTTTACTCATGAATAGTTAAATCCCAACCATTTCCCTACAGCATTCCAAAGCTTTCTCCAAGCGATTTCGCTGCGGCCGGATGTCAGAGTGTTTTCCATTTTTGCCATTTTTTATTAATGAAATCTCATGGCTCAATGAAGCGTAAACTCCCCTAAGCCAAGTTCAAGTGTCCTAGAACGAGACCAAGAAAAAGCGGCCAGATCAACCGTTAATGGGCCAGCTCAAGAGCCGTCCAAACGTGTTTTCTCGTTGGCCATCAACTTCAGTTCTATTGATGTGGGCTGTTCTACTTGTTGTTTGTTTTTGACTTGACCAGGATCTGTCAGACGCTTGATTGCCTCTCGCATTCATAATCCCCGCCCATTAACAAGCCCCACAAAATGGTCATGTTAATAGAATGCCCTCCTCAATCACTGGAAGCTGCAGGCAATTTATCTAAGAGCTAATCAAAGCAAACCTGGCATTCTAACCGCAATCCTTTTCGGCTCGCAATTAAAGTGATTCGAGTGCAAATTAACTTTGGTCAAGCTCATATCCTTGCGACTGCTAGTATCACATAGATTGAATAATCTTGTGTCCAGCGCAGCCCTCGGGCAATGTGTGGGAGTGTTTATTTCGGCTGTCTGTATTTGCCCATTTATTTGATGCAAACATTGAATTGGCAGCTACACCCATCGTTGGATAGATTCACAGTCCTGTGGTCGCTGCTCTTAACCGCAAACGAATTGTGCGAACTACCACCAAAAATGATTCTCTCGTTCTGGATTTTCTCCTGGGATTTTGGGTGATTGGTACACCGAAAAAAATATTATTTATGGGTGTTGCTTGTGATAAAGAAGAAAATAATAAAAAATTACTATAGTACTAAACGCAAGTGGTTACTTCCCAGACATTCCGATTGTCCATTATTTTTCTTTAAGTGTTTTCGGGGTTTCGGGTTGGCAGCATCAGTAGCTTCGACAGCAGACTTCATTACAGAAGTGCTCTATTCAATTACGTAGGTGAGCCGACCCAAATGAGGGTGGCCATGATATCGGGACATCATATTTTATGGGGGAGCCATAAAGCGAGAGTCGAATTCCACGCGAAGGTTTGCTCAAAGCCCAATTTATAACTGGGCCGATAACGGAGCCGTACGCACCTGCCACCCGTAGTCCCTTTTGCGCTCACACAATCGCAACCGCCTGCCTCACACGGAAGGCGGATGCTTGTAAATATTAAACTTGCAATTGGTTGAGTCCATATATCTTTGCTGCCGTGAATCATTTACTTCGCGCTCGCTTTGAATATTTAAGCCTGTTTCTGCGTCCTCTTCCACTTAGCACTTTCTGTACCTCCTTTTTTTTTATCTATGGCATTATTTATGCTCCACATTTAGCACCGCTTTAGGTGTCACGACTGAGAGACATTTAAAAATAAGTCCCAAAAGTATTTATTTACCCAGGAGAAGCAACCCCAGAAGGGTATATTAGTTCCCAGTGGAGTTCATTTTAAAAATCGGAGATTAAATAATTCATGATGTATTTTCAAAAGGCATATCTTGAAAAACGCTCTTTAAAATTCAGTTCTCGCATCGCGCTTAATGTTTAACATTATTTTTATGGTCTTTTATAATTTTTCTTCCTTTTTTTCGGCTTACTCTCTGGGTGCAATAAATTTCACGATGGCATCGGGTCGCCTGGGCCTGCCCCAAAGGCACTTGACTGGCATTGCCATCAATATTGGAGGCACAAATGTAATTTAATGGACTTTTAATCTATTTCTTTGCTGCCACTGATCAAAGGGAAGAGCACAGAGCGGTTGCCACCAAAATATTTATTAAAGTATCGAACAAGAGAAAGAAAAATGTTGATGCATGTTATGTGTTCCCTGTTTCTCACTTGCCCCCACTGTACTTTTTTTTAGGGTATAAATTTCATTAGCTTTTGTACCATAACTTTTTTTTAACACTCGCTTCTTCCCCCAAAGACTTTACAGACTTTAATTGCCTGTCAATGTTTTTTTGTGGCAGCGCATAAATCGATTTTTAAGTAGCAGAGCACAAAATATGCTAATCGCACCGAGGACGGGCATCAGGCAACAGTTATAAACGTGGCAGAAAAGTGCGCAAACGTGTCTAGAAAGGACTATCTAACCAAGTCTAAGGAAACAGAAATGACGGCAATCTCTAATGCCGAGGAGTTTCGTTTACTTTGATGTTTTCTTCAGTACAGAAAAGGGTAAAAGTTTTTGTCCTTACATTGTTTCTGCTAAGATAAAAGGACATGGCCATAATGATGAGATACGGAAGATAATAGAAACAAAAGTTTACTTTTTAAAGTGAAATTTAAATTTTATTTTTTATTAAACAGTTTCGAGTGGCATTTTTCCAAGTATCTTCTTATGAATAAGCAACTCACAATTATTAGTTGGGACCCACTAAATGAGATTACCACAAAACCCATCAAAATATATCAAAAAGTGAACTAGGAATTTTATGACCATCCCTAAAGTCAAAGAAATCGATGATAAACCATTTATATTGTTGTTGACAAGTGGCAGAGTGCAAAAGTATGCTTGGATTTTGTCGATGTGGAAATCGCGTATACGCCCTGTGGCATTATTTGCCATTATTTCCTGGATTGGCAGACAGAATAGAAACCTAACGACTGGAATCTACATTTTCAAAAGTTTATTTGCCATTTCATTCAATTAATTTTCCAGTGGCTTTAAAAGCGATGAAGGGAAGGTAACCACATTTTCTTGGTTTCTATGTCTTATGTTATATTCATAAATCATTCTCGCATAAATATGCGATGGTCTTTTTGAATTGTTGCATAAGTTTAAATACTTTTCGGCCGTGGGCGGAGAAACATTTGCTGAGGCTCACACAAGTGCCTTGCCCCTGTGCCACTATGGGTTGGTGTTTGTGTTTGCGTTTGTATTTGTGTGCCTATTGAGGCATGAAATCTCCCTCAGCATCCGGCCCCTTGTACGCTTTTTGCTTTGTTATTGTTCCAGGGCGCTTCGGTGGCAATATGTTTGCCTTATTTCACTTTGTGTTGACAGCAATGACCCACATGCATAAATCATAACTTGTTCGTTCTACACACACACTCAACGTCCGCCACTTACACACACAAAGGAATTATTCAAAATTTTGGGTAAAAATGGCTTTTTGGCAAAAATTACTTTTTTAGTTTGTAAACCTTTTTAAAGTCAACTGACACATTTGTCCCGAATCAAATAAAGTGAGAGCTTCTGCAGCAACTAACGAAAAAAGCTAACCCATTGTGGACGAATTTAAATGCAATTTATTAAAGCAAAAATTAGCAAAGAGGAGCCGAGCGTTGACAGCGTTTGGGGAAATCAAAAGGAAGAAACATGAATAAGCAAAGAGGAAAGCTTCCACTCATGGTATACAGACATCCATATGTGCAAAGGGACCTTTGCATATGCATATCTGAGTGGGAGGGCAAATTATGCATGCAAACAGGTCGAAACAGTAGAACCAGAAGATCCAGGAGCTATACAGAGGAACGCCGAAGGAAGTATTTCCCTTAATTGAATGGTTGAATTCGATCAAAATGCATTAAACTTATTTTTTTCTTGTGTATAAATGGAGAACAAAGTGAACAGGATACTGGCAATCTAACGCTCCAATGCGCCTCCAAGTGTTCACCCACTTTAAAGTGTATCTCGGTTTCGTTTACTCCTAAGCATGGGAACCGAGGAATGCCAAACGGTTCCTATAGAAACAGCTCCCATGTGGTTGGGCTCCCCTACGAGCCTGTGCCCCCAGTCCGGCCTTGTAACTGGAACGCAGGCAAGCCGAAACTCAATCATTTCCAATACGAGCGACTCAATAGTTGAACCATAATTCCTTCCTTGTGGCTGTATCTTAAATTCTACACCAGCAACCCTTTGCAAGGATGAAAAATGAACAGTCCAGCTAGGAAAGAACAAAAACCCAACCCAATCAAGAGCAATCTCAACCAGTCAACAAGCACAGTCTCGTTGTTTTCTCTCCGTTGCCGCGTAGCTGTCATGCCAAGAGAATTTAGGAGAGACGAGGAAAAAGCTGTATCCCCTGGCAGCTGCACTGCCAATGTCCTTGCCAAGGGTCGGTAGATACATGTTGACCAAACTGGGTCATTTTTGGAAAAGTTGTTGGCGCGTAGGTTTATTGATCGCTATCAGAAAAATTTTCATTGTTATAGCTCTAAATATTGGTTGATCTCTCCTGAAAGTGAAAATACTTTTTTTATATTTTGATTCTTCGATATTCCACATATTTTTTTCCATTGATGTATTTTTGACACGTATGTAGTTCCCAATGCAGTTGCGTAGATTCTTGTCTATTTTCGAATATCATAAGTCAATCGGGTATCGCCTCAGCTAACCGCAAGTATCTGACAGCCGCATGTTTGTGGCTTTCCAGAGATTTCGAGGTCCTCCTCTATCAACGTGCGCCCCACTTCCTTGCCACCACCAGAGCCCTCTCCTTAATTTTCAACCGCTAATGCCGCTATTGCATTATTACACAACACCTACTGACACGTCTCTGCGGTCGACTGAGTAGTTAAATATATACAAATACGAATCGGATTATATTGACTTGTGGAAATCAAGTAAGTGCCGAGTGTAGCACGAACCCTTCAATTGTTCCACAAATCACAACTAGATAATTACATGGTTAACTTTTTTTTTGGGATAGGAAAACTAGATTATTCTGGAACAGATTCGTTAGCGTTATTTTTAACACAAAAAAGAATAGGATACCTAATAGTATTTATTACAATGTACTATATTTGTATAAAGGTTAGGTTTTAATTAAGTTTTGCTAAATAAGTTAAAGCTGCTCAACAGGGAACTTAAAACGTTTGGAATTTATAATTCCAGACTCATAATGCAGAAATAGGAAAACTAAAATAAAAACGGGGAAAAAGGAATGCAAGGCGGAGTGCTGATTAAAATTTTGCAGCGACCGCAAATTAAAGCGAAAACATTTTGAGGGAGTCCGCATGTGTGCAAGTTGAAGCTCTGGCCAGGGTGCCAGGCTAAAAGTTGATCCTTTGCCCGGCCAACCACTGTGGCAAGCCACACCCAGCCCAAGTCGTAGTCAAATCCGACGTAGTATATCCCGGAACCAGGGGCCGAACCGCAGCCAACAAAACAGTCTCGGTAGAAATAGTGAAACTGAAAACTCAAACTTTATGTGAAAACTATATGTACTTTTTTAGTTGTAAGCTAACAAGTTAAACTAATTAAAAAAAATGGAACATTTAGAATATTGAGCTGCTGCTATAGACATTACCACAACTGTACGATACACCCACCGGTCTCATGCACGTCCAAGTTTAACGCAAATAAATTGCACATTCGGAGTAAAATTAACATGACACAGAGGGGTGGTGGTGGTGGTGGGTATCAGCTGAACTGGGTGGCACCATAACGAAGCTTAAACACAAAAATATGTGAGGACCAAAAAATAGAAGGCAAAAATAGCGGAAGGCACAACGCGACGAGGATACAAAAACGAAAGCCAAGTGGTCTATATGACTCGCTCTTCTTAACATTTTTTTTTACCCGGATTGCGCTTTCGTTTGCGTTTTTGCGAGCATCAGCAACAAAATGCAGACAGAAACAGGATGCAGAAGACTTCATAATTTACGAAGTCGAGCAACGCGCTGAGGATATCCGTTTTGGGCATTCCCATGATTGAGGTTGCCCCACGTTTATGTCTGTATCTCCGCATTCATGTCGGTATTTGCCTACTTGCCTATGCATGGACCGTGATGGTTGCAAAGCAGACTTGCACTAGAAAAAAAGTTAGCGGCTCAAATATGTATTATACAAAATATCCATTAAATTTTATAACTCTTTCCCTCAAGACTCCTTTTTTTCTTGTATATTTTAATGTATTGGTTAGGCTTAAACGTTAAGTTTCTCTCAGTGCCACGAAGGATAAGATGGGAAACATCGAGTTTGGCATTTAAATTGATGTATTCCGAGGCTCGAGCTTTTTGGCCATGACTGTCATAAATGTGATAAGGGATGATATGCCTTGTTTTGCCGCAACCCTCTACTCCTCGGTCTGACATTTCGGCCTGGCTGTTTTGTCTTAATTAATAAGTCAATAGCCTGAATGCTTGAGGCGGCTTACGCCGCCCAAATGATGGCAGCTGCTCTCCTCCATAATTTAGTTAATGCGCGCCTAAACTAAGGCTGTTGTCAGCCAACCCCTCTAATGTGCTTCACCCTGCCAGTACGCCCCTTTGGCCCAAATCACAGATGCTTGTGCCTAACAAAGTGGGACAGATAGAAGCAATTTGCCTGCGAGACAAGGTGACAAAGGTGCGGAGATGAAATTCACGTGTATGTAATGGTGGTCATAACAAAGGCAGCTTTGAGCCATGTAGAAATGTGGATGCCCTGAGGATATTTAATTAGATGGGAACGAAAAGGCTTATCCGAGAGTGCAGTTCAAAAAATACACACAAAAATTCGTTGAAATTTTTTATTTCTGATAAATGTAAAATGCAGCATCCTTTTTTTCGGCCAATTCGTTTTGAAGCCCTCAAGAAAATTGTATTAGCCACTTTGCCAGGAAGTGTTGAAACGCCGCTTAATTTCGTTATGAGCTCCATGCACATTTTCGCCATTTCGTAACGTTTTCATAATGGCGTCTCTCTCATAATGGCTGCAGGCACACGTATATGTGTGGCAGTGTAAATGTGTGAGTGGATGACTGACAACATCGTTTGGCGGTTGAGTTTTTTATACCGGCAGCGTTGTGACAGAGGCATTCACGGCAATCAGGCGGGCCTAATGGCGCAAATGTTCAATAAAGAGGCTTTTAACGTGGCCTTCTGTTCACTCTCTCTCTCTCTTGCCTGTATCCTTTTCGTTCGCTCTACCTCTCACTCTTTATAGCTGAACTAGACAGGATGCCAGGATGCTGTGTGGTTCGTCAATGTTTTGCAAACTGGGCCCCAACTGATGTCGTTGGTGTTCGCTCTTTTAGTAGTCACTAGAACGCACTTTATGGTCCATCAGCTGTCTGCTGCATTGATAAAAAAAAAGTACGACCTCTCAGCTTGCAGAAGTTGGGGCAAAATCAAGTTAAATTCAAAACTAAAATCAAGTTAGACGTTTCTTGGCAGAAAATCAATATGCACTGAAGTGGTTATTCTTTGGATATTCACAGTGTGCACTCAATATATATGTGGGTATAAATGAAATGGCCATATTCATGCCCATTCGAGGTCTGCATAATACATGGCGGCAGTAAAAGTTATGTTTATTGGCACACAGCAGAGGGTTCTGATAAAAGCTAAAAAATATATATATTTAGCTTGATTGGTTCCACCCTCCCATCTTGGGCTTGCGCCTCGATTAAATTCTTCTATATTTATTTGGCTACGCATTTCGAAAACAATTAATTTCGCCTGACTACAAAAAAGTGGCCTGTCCTTCCGCTTCGCACCCGCTGTGTTGTTTCCTAATGTTTGAAATTTGTTTTGAAAATAAACACTCGCATGGCCACACTTTCATGCTTTGATTGATGTGCGCCGAACTTCCTCCCTGATGAGCCCCTTCTCCACCGCCCAGTTTTTTTTTAAGCCTCCAGCACATGGTGCGGTTTTGGTTGCCGGGCTATAACAAATAAATCAATGTGCAATTGTGTGCGTGTGTAAGCATCATCATCATGAGTTCATTTTTAATTAAAAATTACGCCGAGTCCAATAAGATATGTATATTTGAAGGAAAAACAAGCTCGCCAATAGCCCTGTGACGCACATAAAAGTTGATAAGTGAAAACTTAGCACCCCAGAAATAGTAATTACAAAATCATCTGGACGCCATATAAAAAACATAAAAGCTTATACACTTCGCCTATGTAAATACCATCACGCACTTTCGGAGAAAACTTGTGTCATTCAATTATTTTGCTATTAGTTGCTCGTGACACTTCACTTCGCAAGGCATACCCACACGTTGCCTTTCGCCCTCCCACTTTCTCCGGCCGGAGATATGGTCGCTCTGTCAGCATCAGTCTTAGTGCCCAAGCTTCAGATACAGATACCTCTGTACGTACTGCGTACCTACGCCCCCTGTCAGTACGGTCATGATTAATAAATGCGACACACAGTCGACCGCAACATTACTGACACCTCCAGAAGGCCATGCTCCCGAAGCAATCACCAAGGTGGGCTAAATATGCTGTGGCTTGGTCGTCTGCCCCGAGCCCCACTTACACTCCGCCCCTTCCTAAAGACTGTTTTTGCAGGGCAATAGCCACCAGGCGCAACTCACTTGTACATATGCACAGGAAAAAACTAAAAAAAAATAAAGCTACAGCCCAATTTAAAATAATCTCTTATCGGAAGTAATACCTTACATAATTGTTTATATTCATAGTTTTCTACCAGCGAAAAGTCTAGCAGCGAAACTCTATTCTCAGTGTAATATAGTGGGCCAACTTGAGCTCTTTTGTCACAAACAGGTGACAAAACATGTAGACATAACGTGTACTAACTTTTCTCAAGAGGCGGCCACAAGGTGAACACAAACCACAAGCATCCAAAGATAAATGGAGATGTGCACATGTGAATATTTTAAATTTAAGAGCAGTCAAATGGGTATTGCGGTCTACTCTGACGCAATGGGAAATATAATTAGCTTCGCCCAACAACCCAAAGGTGATGAATGTGATACTGCCTTAGTCGTAGATACATGCTTGAATGGGATAATCCGCATTGTATGTCAAAGAATTAGATGCTATTTTAACTACCTTTCCAGCGATTTTAAATCTGTAAAATGGCAGGGCTTTAATTCATTTAAATCTATGCTAAAAGGAATTTTTCGTGTGAACCGAAATAGTACCCTTAGGGCCAAGTTAAATGATCCCTCTGAACCCGCATGAAATTTGAATGACCCTCTTGGCCATGACCTCTAGTCTCCTGTCAAATCCAATTAACTGAAATATTTATAGGCCTTTACCGATTACATTTTCTTTGCAGATTGAGGAAAGCCAACTGGCCCGCTGTTCCAAAGCATTCAATCAAGCGCAAATTTGCCTAACTAAAAAAAGG
Organism: Drosophila varians; assembly: GCA_018150405.1. Classification (NCBI taxonomy): domain Eukaryota; kingdom Metazoa; phylum Arthropoda; class Insecta; order Diptera; family Drosophilidae; genus Drosophila; species Drosophila varians. The sequence goes on along the minus strand of JAECWK010000015.1, from coordinate 14,499,966 downwards.
CACATTTTCGGTTTCGCCAATTTAAATCTTGAAACTAAATGACGCCTGTGTCTGAAACCCTGCTACCACATACCGCAACACTGGACGATAGACGACGGCCACAAATTAGCCAACCAGTCGAAGATTTTCAAGTCTAGGCTAAAAGGGAGATCTTTGTAAAAAGGAGCAAACCGAAACGAAAGCGGGAGAAACATCAAAAGGGCTGCCCAACAACGTGTGTGTTTGAGCGTCTGCGACTAATTTTTCGAGAGCGCCAAAGGATTCATTAAAAAACCGCCAACCTGGAACTAATGGAATTAGAGAATATTGTGGCCAATACGGTCTACTTGAAAGCGAGAGAAGGTGAGTGGTTACTTAATTTGTTACTTACCAGTTTCAACATTAACATAATGGCAAAAATATTTAATTGCATTAGTTGCGCTAGATGTGACACCTAATACCCCCTTCCCCAAGGATTTTTAAAGGCTAAATTTTAATTTAATCAGTCCCCAAAGTATACAATAAATTGCCGTGTTAGGCCTTATTCATGTTGTTTAAAATATATTGAATAGTCCAATCTAAATATAGTTGTTTCCTTGATTGTGCCACTTTTCCGTGCTCCAAAATCAATAGTGCTTCACAACAGCCGTCCCACTCTTTTTTTTTTGGTTGCCACATCCTTGGAGGGCACGTGCTGAAGTGGCCTGCCTGTCACCTTGTCATCGATTTTTGCAGCCCCACCTCCCTGCCACTCAGGATGCCGGGGGTGGTGCGTTTAATTGTAGGGATTGAAGTTTGTCTCCAGTTTCCCTTCGGTAAGAAGAGGAGGTTTGTAGTCCTCCCCGATATTGCCCCTGGTGCTGTGGCGCCTGATGCCTTTCCTTTGCCTTTGCCTGCTGCTGGGCTTTATCTAAAGTTAATGAAGCGTTAAATGTTTGCGCTCCAGCAACTTATTCATTTTCATGCTCCACGTTGCCAGGCTTTAAGTGCTCTATTGGACGCACCCGCAGATACACTTCACTTCGTTATCGAGGTCACACTTCGATTGCAAGACCCCGAACCCCAAGCCTCCTTTTTACCATCAAGTTCACTGCCATCTCAAAAAACTCCGCCCACTCCGTTTTCGGCGCCATTGTTCTGTTTATTTACAGTAAAGTCAACTTTGGCGATTAGGTCTCGGCAAATTTATGCAAAGTTATGCATTAAACAGCGAAAAAAGTTTATGGAAGCCAGCTGTAAAGGTCACCTTCAAAGGAAAAACATATATAGTTCGTGAATGTGAAGGCGTTCCGATGCAATGGACAACATGTTGCACACCGTATATCCCTTTTTATTTTAGAACTCCAATCAAATATTTCATTTTAAATGTTATTTATTTTATTGCTGTCTGCCCGATAGTAAAAGCCAACCCCGACCAGCATAAAATGTATCTGGCAGATACTTTGGTTCGCTCGCTTTCAGGCCGCCTCAACAGATTTAAATGACAGAAACGTGCGCAAAATTTCAATTTGTAGTAATGTAATATTTTAGAGCAGAGCGGAATGAGAATGGGAATGGAAATCGGCCGGGGTCTGGACGGATGTGCTGGGGCACGGGGCTAGGCAAATGGTTTTTCAGCGGGATGAGCATACACATTTGCAATACATTTTACGAGTCAAAAAGTGAATTTGTCTTTTGAAAAGCCGGAATAGCATAAAATGAAGTCGCGCCACCAAATGCCGACGGCAAAGCGAAGAAAATCCATTGCCATAAAGTTTTTCCAACCAAGGCATTTCTTTCTATTCCATTTCTTCGTTTTGCTGCTTCTTTTTGCTTGAAAGTTGCTCCTTCCTCTATATTTTTGGCCAGAAAAGTTATTGCTCTATTTTTACTCCGACATTGTGCGAGTACCAGCTGAAGTATGCAAAAGCGAATGCAAATCTAAAGCACGGATGATTGTTAGTGTCGGGGGGATATTTTTTAGTCGCTCTGTTACAAGGACTTATGACCGTCAAATACGTACTAGGAAAACTCTGGAAACACCAGTAAAAAATTTGGTGTCCTTGGAGTTGCATTTTCCTTTGCCTAAGAACTCTATGTTTTTAATCTCAGTGTATGAGTAGCGATACTATGATTAACCTATCTGAAAATATATTAATTGTTATAAGCCCATAAAATGAAAATGTTTTGAACGGTGGCACTAATAAATTGCAACGCGATGGCGGTCTTTGAAACAAATATCATAGATAATCAATTGTTTTATTAGCTGGTACGTCACATGTCGGCTCACATAATTGACTATTTTATTGAACACTGATATCAAAGCTGACCCCAAATGAGGGTGCAGGCTCATATTCGAGTGCGATGCAAGCCAAGTAGAAGTCAGTGGCTGTCAGAGTTGGTCTGCAAAAGCAATTTCCCCGTATCAGTTGTCAGCTTGTCGCATTATGGGCTGTTGTCGATGCTATCTGCGCCACTTATGTATGTGCGAGTAGATGGGATCAGACCAGGGTCGGGGGCTAAAGCCGAAGCTATAGCTAAAACCTCGGACGTCACTCAGAGCAGGCAGTGCGTCACAGAACGCCCGCCTTATCGCCTGTCGTTGTTGCTAGTGTTGGTGTCGGTGGTGCTGTGGCTGTGGATGCATTCTGTGATTGCCTGCTTGACCAATGGCCCCTTGACCGCAACCTAAAAGGTATTCCGCCTGAAACATCTGGTCTATAGAGCTGTTTGGCTAATTGAATGCATTCCTTAATGACAACAAATTCTAGAGCCATCTCGCATTCTCTTCGTTGTGATGGCATTAGGAAAAATGATGTTTGCATTTCTCCAGCTATTCTTCTACTTTTTTTTACCATTCTTTCCACTCTTCGTCATCATGGCGGGGCATTAAGATGACGTCGCATTAAAACGGCTCTGTGGTGGAGGGGAGTTGGGTAGAAGCGCCATCGCCATCGTCATCGCCATCGCCATCGCCATCGCCATGGCCGCATAAATTTCACCCTAATGCCTGGTCATAATGCTGATTATACCGAACGGCAGACGCTCGACTCCAGTGTTGAAATTCAGACTCCAACGGCTAGGAGGGACTTCGTTCGAAGTTAGAATAGAGTGAAAAATTTAATTTTGTCTCAGCTAAAAAGTTCTGCTGCACTCCTCTCGTTATCAGCTTGAATAAGTGCCATAAAGAGTGGAATTTATAGTGCGATAGCGAATTAAAATCTTCAACTAGAAGTGAACAATTAAGTGAAGAGGCGACTCAGAAGCTTATCGTTTGGCTTAAAACAGCAACCGCCACTTGTTGGGCGGCGACTTTTGAAGTCCCAAATCCGCTGCAAGTTTATTTCCAAAGTGGGGGAGAAAATAAAAATGCTTAAGATGATTTAGTTATTTACATAAAAACAAAATAAATTTACGAATTTCAAAAACACTTATATATATCAAATGTATTATGGTGTTTTAGAATAGAAACAAAAAAATATATTTGTCTTAGTTTTAGTTTCAGTTCCAGAATCTTTATTAATTGGTTGTTATAAAGCGCCCACTGACATTTATCATTTGTAGGTGGAACAGGTGCAGCTGGCTGGAGAACAGGTCACTGAACTCAGCCAGTGGTCAACAACTCGCTTCAGGGATCCAGAGTCAGTCAGGCAAAAAGTAGCCGGCTCGAAATCGTTGTTGTCGCCGCCAACACAAAACACGCGAATTCGTTTCAAGTGTTCCCCCGTTCGATGTTGGTTGTTTGCTACTCTTTATCGGGTCTAACAAGCCCTTAGTTATGTTGTATGTATGCTAAGCAGTTAAAAATCTAGATGTTAACTATCGCACGCAATACAAGTGGTGCCCCTTTCCCTAAACTTTCCGCAATCGAGACTCTGTCCGAGCTGTAATTGGCTGTAGGCAGCTTGGCAGTTGGACAACTCATCAAACAGGCTTTCTCCGACAGTAGCAGACGCAGCAGCAGGATCTGTGTCTCAGGGGACTGAGGGTGGTGAAAGACTGAAGGATTGGAAGGATGGGCGGTTGGGTGGTGCTACCATCATGGCTGCAGTGCGGTCTGTGGTGTCTTTTGTGCGCTTTGGCCTTTGGTTGGTTTATCTGCAGTTGCAGCACGTATCATGCACACACCCTGCATACACACTCTATACCAACACCCACGACCCTTGAACCAACTAATTTGCAATGCCAACATCTGACAAAAGCTGTATCTCTGCCTCCCAGTCGTTCCCGTTCTGGTAATGGAAATCAAAACGATTGTTGTTCTGCAAATTGACGATGCATTGATTGGCATGGGGGCAAGAAGAGCGATTGTAACCACTCACCACATTCGCTCTAATTGTATATTTAAAATGCTGTCAATGAGGTGCTGTGCCAGGGTGCCATGTATTGTAAGCAAGTCTTGGCACATTAGCTCCCGAGGCTCTGATGTTGAAACTACATGAATCTAATGTCAGATAGCTCAGTTTGGGAACATTTCCGCTGACGGGCAAAAACAATATTCATTAACACTTTGACGCGCATAAGTAATATGTGAATGGCAGTGCAGAGGAGTTGCTGATTTATCCCAAGCGCCGACTGTCAGGTGCTCTCTAATGAATTACACTTAACCTTTATAAATGCAAGGATTGTGAATGAAAGAGCTCAGCTGGCAGAAGTAAAACCGACTTAGATTGAATGTTTCGGAATATTCGCCAAAAGCTATTGTCCTTACCCCCTTGAACATGTTAAAATTTTCGTTATGGATATTTGGAAAAAAAGCGCATGGCTTATTCCAATGGGAAACCTCAAATACCCGGGCCTGGCCAAATGTGGAACTAACATGATGCAAACAAATCTAGCCGAGCACTTTGTGTCGAGTGTTCCATGTTTATACGATGTCTGTGTTTTTTTATTTTTTGGTTTGGTTTTTGTTGTTGCCGCTGTGGGAATTCAAGAGATTGCTTTTGAAAAACCGGTAGCACCGACAGTTGTTGGCTGCTGCCGGGGGAGTCGCATACAGATACAAACTGTTTTTGACGTAGGCAAGCAGCAATATTCGGAACAGCAAAAACAACGACCGGGGCAACAGCAAAAGCAATAATGAGAAATAACATCGAAACGTCGACCCCCGGCATACGAGAATCAAATCGAAGCGATGTATTAAGTGACGCGCTGCTGCGTCAGCAAATGAATATTTAATCAGAATATTTAATCGCATTGTCGACGTCGTATTCGAAATATCCGAAATATGAGTATTCAAATCAATTTTTTGGCAAAGCATAAATGCCTTCGGCATTCTCCGGAGAATTTCGGTAATTTGTCTTCGTCTTTCACAGACCTTCTTTGTTAATCGATTGAAATTGATATACATATATGATTGTATTCAGATTGTTATAAAATTAATTGTTTTCTCTTGTTTTGATTCCACTTTTACGATTCAATCTAGTTTGAAACTTGAGGATTTTAATGAATCTTATTATTGGACAACAAAAGGGAATCCCCTTTATTTGACTTGACTTTTTTCTGTGCTACTTAAAGGTTTTATATTTTGAATATTTCGTGGCAGTAGAATATCGTTAAATCTTTTGCTCCTACCAAGTCTCTTTTTTAATGAACTGTGAATACTCAATGGTTAAGACCTCAGTCTGAAATCATGCTGAATTATACTGCACACTGCGAAGAAGCTTCTCTAAATAATTAGTGGTAATCACATATATTAACTAAGAAAAAAGCTAAGAATATTCGATACTACTCTTTTAGGCAAACCATTTTTGTCATCAGAAGGCAAAGTTATTTTATTTTTTCCAGTGATAGTACCTGTGTCCCTGCTATTCGGCGCTAACGTGCTTAAAAATGCATGCACTAATGACCGCATGAACGACAGGTTCATGTAAACACAAATCCAATCCTGCAACAACCATTTCGCCACAGTTGCTACTAAATGGTGGCTGAGAGGCAACGGGGCGTATGATTAATGTTTTAAAATTTCATAGAAAATCCCCGTAAAGTACTCGAAGGATAGGGAGCATAACGGACCCAAACGACGGCCGTCTCTGCCAATATCCTTCGTATTCTTGATGGAAATACCTTGAAGATAAATCGAACAGAAGTGTGCGGATTATATGCGAAATGAATTAAATTTGCTCATTTTTTGTTTGCTTGCTATGTCCAAAAATAAAAATGAAAGGCAAAGAAGCCGCCGGGGCAGCTATGGCTGCCCACTGGCAACCCAATTGATTTATTGATTGTTTTGACAATTAATTTTTTATACTGTGCATTATTTATTTGGAGCCGTGACTGGAAGAACAAAGTCCCGACTTGGTGAAATTCATACAAAATGTTTTATATTTCTTTTAGTTATGTCTGTCGCTATCCTCGGCTCTAATTTATTTTTATTATGTTGGATTCTTGTTTTAATTTGCCTGCTGCCCGGCTGGTAGTCCCGAAGAGAGGGCTGCAACAAGCGTGCCAGACTCATAAATTAAAAGCATCAAAAGTCGCAAAGTGATGTGAGTTTTCAGAGCCACGAAGGATTTTCATGTCCCCGGTAGGAGGTGGGAGCCATGGTGTGGGTGTGGATGAATTGTGATTAATTTGTCGGCAAGACAACGCGACGTATGCGCAATGCAAGCAAATACTAAGAGACAGACAGTCTGGGATTGGACCCGGCGTAAGCTGCTCTTCTGGTCAAAACAAGCAGATTCCGAGGATAACTTGCCTATTTGTCTTTGTTAAGCAGAGTCGCCCACTGCTGATGCCACCTTCGCCTCGCATCTCCAGAACTCACTCCCAAGGGTTTCCCTTATGATTGATGGCTCCGGGCGGTGTGCGTGTTCCCTGCTTTTAGGCACTGTCGCTCGCCATTTTACGAGCACTTTGGCAACGGGGCGATAGGAAGAACAATACCCAAGGGCCGCGAGAGTGAGCCACTGAGCTTAGACTGCGTTAAACACACACAAACGCCCATAGTTCGCAGTCCGGCCAGAAGTGTGCAAAGGAATTCTCCTTAACAGGGAGACACAGGATCCCTATTCACACCTCTCTGGCGCTCGCTTTTTATGGGCTGGCATAAAAAAACGAAGAGGAGTCGGAACTTGGCATATTTTATGCTTGCGTCTGCCATGAAAATGTAAGTGTCGCAGTGAAAATTTTTGCTGATGAAAGGCAAGTGAGATATATGGGCACACTGTGCTCAGTCTTGTGGCGAATGATGCGAAATCAATAAATATTTATTTCGGTAATTCTACGGTTAAGGCCTAAGACCTCACCATTGCTTTAAAGTGTGCAATCGACCGTAAATTGCAGGGATTTTGAAAATTCTTCAGGCTTTGAGTCTAAACTCATGTTTTTAAGACCCATTCGTGCCGCCAATGGTTATCTTGTGCTTAAAGTTATACTTTCTTCAAGATCCAAATTAGCATACTTTCTTTTCGTTCCCTTTACTGACCACTGTGCTGGGAACTCGCATAGCCAAGGTACTCCACCGAATTGAAATGAATCTCCTGTTGCTGCCATTGCTGCTGCTGACAACGTGTCGTATGCGCAATTTTGCCATATAAATGACAGCATTTCAGGTTTATGGCAGTTTGCAATTCTCACGCGCGTTTCGCATATCAATTTCAATTCAATTTTTGACAGCATACAACGCATCGCACACATCCATTATCCATTAAGCCGCACAGAGCAGAGAGCAGGCAACTCGATTGGGATCTGCCGCTGATATTGCAGTTGCGGCTTTAATTTCTAAAATGCAACCCATGCCTTTACACTTCATTGGTTGCCAAATGTGCCAGTAACTTGAAATGTTGTCAGTGGTAGCAGCGACAGCAGCGCCAATGGAAACAATTCCCCAAAGCAAATAAATAAATGTCAACGGCAAATGGGGAAACCAAAGGTAAGCCGCTACGTTTTTACTGCTGAGACTTAAAAGCAATTATAAAATGCAGCACCAGCTAAATTTATTTGTGTATGTGGAAGAGCTTTTCATTTTCATTTTAGCATTTAAATCGAATTGCTGCCACATAAGCATAAACACAATAGAAGTAATGCACTGTCCTGAGCACTTTTGGTGATCCTCATCCCCGTTTATATCCCGTCATCTATAAAATGTTGTTGAAATTGATTTTATTTATTGATGGCACAAAAGCCGGCTGGGAATTGAGGGAATTGAAAATGCAATTTCAATTAAATTGTTGATGCCACAAAAGCTGACGAGTTTGCAGTTGCAATTGAAATCTCCGTAAAACGCACCAGCGCTTCAGAACGGAGCTTATTGTTTATGTGGTGATTGGATGGCTGGCTAGTTGGTTGGATGTTTGGTTGGCTTGTTGGTGGACTTGTTTAACTTGGCGCTCCTCGGGGACAGCCCCAGTCGACAGCAATAACAGTTTCCCCATATACATTGAGACTGAAATCAGAAACCAACGACAACCGCTGACGCTCTCAAATAGCCATTCTGGAACGATATAGAAAATACCGAACATTCTAAAGGTCAGTTTGTGCAATGGTTTACTTAAATCTTTAAACACACATAGCTGCAATTGTGGAGAATGTATGATAGACTCTTGTTTATCTACGGATTACACATGAATGACATCAAACATTACATTCCAGCTCAGCTAACTGAAGTTTTTGGGTTTATTGCGTTATTAATTACATGGATTTATGACTGTGATTTCATGGCCAATACGTAAATCACAATATATAATTTTATAGATCTCTGAAATTCTGATGGCTAATGTACTATATCTTCACGCTATTATATCATATACATTATACAAAGTTTTTGTTTAGAGCTGATTTATGCATAATCCTTAAACTCTTTCACCCTTTGGCATTCGAAAATTAAGGAGGTGCTAATTAAAATCTGTGGTTTGTTATTGAAACACGCTTTGGTCTCCGTACCTCTAGGTAGCCGGGCCACACTGCGTATGAGCAATGTGTAGTTGCGTATACGCCGCATTGGCTCTTCGGCTCCGCATTCAGTATGCGTATTTAATTATAATTACTACTTACTAGCTGTCTAATGCGCTCAGCCCGATTCGCTTGAATAGTGAGTGTGGGGGAGCTGAATGTTGAATGCTGATTGCTGAAAGGGAACCATTGCATTGCACACTCTTATAGCATATTATAAAATGAACATAAGCCGCTTGGAGCGCATTAGAATGCGTTGGGAGGCTGCCTTGCAATGCTGTCGCTTGCCTTTTGTTGCTGTCAATGCATTCTGCCATTGCATATTTGCTTTGTTGCCTGACAGCCACAGCCTGGTTGATTGTTCGAGTGAGTGGGTGGCTGGTTGCCTGGTTGGCTGTTTGGCTGGTGGCCTTTGTGGGTGGGTGATTGCTTGGATTGTGTGGGGAGAGCTTGGCAGCTAAGAATAACAGTCACCTCACTCTCCCCCTCGCTTAGCTTTCTGAATACTTGAAGATAAACAATGCAAGTCTCTCAGGCTGATAAGTCACATTTTGCTGCCCTCAGAATGTGTTTAATTTTTCTAAATCTGTTTATTCAGGCACTTTGTTTTATTTTTGTTTCCAATTTGAGTCTTGTATTTTAATTAAAAGTTGTAAAATTGATGGTCTTACTCCGAAAATGTATTTCCACACAAAAACAACTGCCTCCACCCAATCACCCAATCGTACAGATTTCACTGTGATGTCGTTTTTCATTTTACTCGGGCATGCATTCGGTTTTCTATCCCATCTCTTATCCGGTTCATTTGTTAGAAGACAGATGCAAATCTGTTTGGGAGAGAGTGCCTAAGAGAAATTGCAGCGAACAAATTTTTGGCACAGCGAAACCAGTTAGAAACTGGCCATCCATCAGAGACCATATCAAAAAGGTTTTTATGATAGCTAAATGCAAATGAAAATCAACGAAATGCAGCCGAATTGAATGTCGGGTAAAAAGCGGAAGAGTAAATAACACACATCGATCACGTTGTAAGGCTGTCAAATGAGCTGCCAAACAAGGCCGGTTGGTGTGGGAATGCGGCATGTGTGTTTGTTTTTTCTAGCTGCCTTTTGGCTGTGGCAAACATTTATCTGTCTATCGGCAAGTGCCAGCTCTCAAATGAGGCTCCACTCGACTGGAGCCGAAATTAAATCAAATGTTTGGCAAAATGTAGAGCATTTAATTGACTGTTTGCTTGACATTTGGCTTGCTGATTGTCGTCTGTCGATTCGACTTTCCGGCGACGATTCGAATCGACTACACTCCGCTCCACTCAACTTCACTTGACTGCAATTAATGTCAAGTCAGCGGACACTGATGAGCCGCCAATGAGGGCAACTAATAAAATTCATTCATAAATAATTCAATGGAACAAAAAACACTCCCAAATAGATTGTAAGAAATGGGGAGCGGGGCACACTCGCAGTGTCAATTTATAACAATTTCGCATGCGTCGCCGACGAAAATTGTGCGGCTTAATTGATTTGTTTTGCACCCAATAGAGAAACAGTCATTTATACACATACGATTATTTGGCATTTGAATGTTTGAACGAGCTCTGCCAAATTGGCGTAGATTGAGAATAATTTGTGTGTCTCTGCGAGTTAGTCAGCGGTTCGGACTCCCTCATGAACCTCGTGGCACCATTATCGCAATCCCATTGCTCCTATGAAAGTTTTTCACTTTTATTAGAGCTTATCACAAAGCAATCTCCTATCTGGACCATGTGCCCGGCTAATGAACGGACCAAAAATAGTCGAAAAATACTCCAAAATTGTACATGCAAATCCCAGACTGATAAAATAGCTCAGATAATAGCCATGAATGAATCTGCTTTCAAGCAACTTAACCCATTGCCATTTGTCAAGCCTTTGAAGGAAATAGTTATGAGCAACTCGCCTTAAAGCCACTTTTAAAGAGTCTCCTATGGCAACAGCTGCTGCTCACCCAACCTCTCACTAGTTCACTTGTTGTATATTACACAAATCTGCAACAACTTCAAATGCAACCATATGTGCAAGAGTGAGCACTAAGCGCCTAAAACTTTGTTATTTTTAACGCCAGTAGCGCACCTATCAAACACATTTAATAAAATAGTTCAACCCATACACATTCTTTCTATACAAAACATTTTAAATATTTAAAACAAGATACATGTTTCTATTTTAAAATTCCACGTGCTTTGACATTTCAAGGAATACCTTCAGTTAGGTGTTTCCTATGTCGGTTAGAGAACGTTTTGCACACACCACATTTCGTGTTGAGCATTTTTCTATGCAACTAAAAACTTTTCCACAGTTGCACACACACAATAAATTACAAAGGAAAAAAACGAATTATAAAAGAAAATAGCAAAATAAAAGCAAACTGCAATTAGATGGCAAACTTGTTTACGAAACGCAAGAGCTAGTGTGCTAGTTGGTATATTTCGTGAAAAATAGTGAAAGGAAGGTATGCTGTGAAAGATTCAAGAAATTAATGTCCACACAATAAAAATTGTACTAAAGATAATGATAAAAATATAACAATGGTGTAAATATTTTTAAAAATAATAGCAACCATCTGTTATTCCCCGATGCAGCTGCAAACATATTAAAACATAGTTTAGTCAATCCCCTAAGCGGCTACACTACACTGTTGCAAGATGTAGAGAGCCGATGGCTAAAACATTTCTGAAATTCATTGCTGACACTGAAATATGCAACATTTTGACAAATACATTGACAGCTGCAATGCAATAGCAACTGCCGGCTGGTTGCAGTGCCGCTTGCCATATTGCTGGCTGCCAACAGATATCAGCCAGTCGTTTCGACTAGGCTTGGATCGCCCTCAGTGCGTTGGCCAAATGCGACGGACGGGCACAATATCAAATCTCGACACGAGCAGCACGTTCGGACTGTCAGCGCTGGGCAGAATTATTTAAATTATGTACAAACTACACTTTGGCAAAAGTTGAAATGCGAGACACGCGCCATGTGCCGCCCGTTTTTGCTTTGCAATTTGGTTTTGTGTGAAAAGTTTGGACCAAGAACTTTTCGGCATTCTTCTGCTTTTTCGGGTTCGGCTCGCTGCTGCCTGATTATTTTTATTATTTGCGAGTGTATTTGCTGAATTCCTGTTCGCTGGGCAAAGTAAATTGCACTTTAATACATAGAAAATTGGTAGGAGAAACGTGCAATGTCTTTGATCCAATTTGCAATTCCAAGTCCCTGCTCTGCGGCATGCCTTAAATGCTTTCCGGTCAAAAAGGAGGCGTGTGAATGTGGAGGCATTTGCATTACAAATTCCTTTTTGGTCGAGCCAACATGCTACAGGCTTTTTACTTTATTTTATTTTATTTAATTACCAACAACACGAACCACTCGAATTTCATCACGGAATCGGGTATGGTTGAGGAGCGAGGACCCGGAGCGGTTAAGAGCAAAGCTGAGCCGGCGGATCCGCTATTGGGGTCTTTTGAGGACCTTTGAATGGTGGAGACAGTAGCGGCAGCCGAAACGGCGGCAAAACCAGCATCCTTTGATGTGTTTTCTCGTCCTTGACGTCGTCATCGGTGCGTTCAGTTCCATTTCGCTTCCATTCGCCTCTCGATTCCACGTGCGAGCCTCATGTCCTCCGGCTGTCGCCTGCCGCTTATCAAAAGGTCAAAGTCCTTGACAACAGAACAGTTGTCTGAGTTTAAGACTGGTAGGCTGCTGCTGCTGGTGATTGCCAGAAGCATGCCCAACAAAATTGTCATCCAATGGTTTCGAGCCGAGCGATAATGAGTTCAGCTGCGGCACACGCGTCGTATGATTAATGAAATGAGAGAGGGAATGAAATTGAATACTTTTATTGATTTTTATTGTTTTTCAATTTTTTTTTTTTTTTTTGTATATCTTTGTTTTTGTTATAGCTCTTTTTAATGAGATGAAACTCTGTCCTTTTTGCCCATTTTTGCCCCCTCTTGTTTGTTTTTATAATGTTTATTAAAACTTAACGATCCCCTAAGTTGCCAACATTTCTCTCTTTTGACAGCCAAAGGCGTATTTATTTATGAAGTGGATTTTCTGGGCTGCTAGACTAATTTTGCCTCTGTTTATATTCGTTTAATTATGGCTGCCACAGAATGGACGGCAAGCAGATGTGGAAAACATTGTCACATTGCTCGGTGCATGTTTTTATTACGGCTTGTTGTTATTATTACACTTTCTTTCTTTGTGCTTCTACGATAAGGTTAATCAAATTTGCTGGACAATTGCCCTAAGGCCAAAATACATACATGGCAAGGGTCTGGTTTGAGTAATTACACATGGCAAGCACGACTCCTGGCGTTGGGCCAATTTTCCTAGATAAACTAATTTAACCAAAAATCAATATTAACCCAGGCAAAATCAACAGACCCGTAAGAGTCCTTCCCAGCGAGCTGCATTCTTTAGATGATTGGTGAAGCGAAAAGTGTTTAAGAAACATTTAACAACACAAAAACGAAAGGCGTTCTGGCTGAGGGTCTTGCGATGGTTGCTGAGTGTTGGCCATAATTTCCGTTTCCGCTATCAAAAAGGAGATGTAAAAGACGCAAATGCTAAGAGTAAAACGGGAAAAATGGGGAAAAATGAGAAAAAATTATCAAGAAAGTGTTGGGAACATAGAAAAATGTCGCAGCTGTTGCTATACATAGATAGGACGAAAAAGGGATAGAATTGGCAAAGGATTCTGTTTTAATAGTTACATTTCATTAAAACTTTCAAGATCTGAAAGTCTCTTGAATCTTTTTTAGTTATTTTTTTTTTCATTTGATATAAATTAAATTAGGTTGACATTTCTTAAAGTTTTTCCAATTCAATTACGCCAAAAAGTTGTTCCTTAAAGTTTTCCGTTACAGGTACTTACTTAGGTTTACTTTATTTTTTTTACTATCTTTTTGTTGTGTTAGCTAGTTTTGAGTAAAGTGGATGAAATTGTCATGATACCACCCACACAAAAAATATATTGAAAAATCGGCTGATTTAGAGAATGAAGAAAATATTTCATAAACAAACAGGAAATTAATGGAAGTTTTTGTCGTGAAGTTGATAGTAAGGGCCATATAGGAATTTAATTGCAAACTTCTGAGAGCTAAAATCGAGCTCAGTTAAATGATTGTAATTCTGGGAACAATAATTATAATTGCCCAGCAATTATACGCAAAGTGAGGAAGAAAACCATTTGGCCCTAGACGGGACGAAGAAAAGTAAATGGAAATTTGTAGAAGAAAAACAGTAATAAGTTAAGGGTAGAAAATCGGGCTAAAGTTAAAAGGGGGACAGGGGGGCCGGTAGGAAACATTTTCAAATACAATGTCACAAAAGCAACAGAAGCAGAAACCACAGCCTGGAGCCCTTGAGTTTAGTGCTTCGCTGCTGGTGGTGATGCTGCCTTATGTACCGACCGACCAGGCAGGAGACCTGGTATATATATGTATATGTGTATAGCTATACTTATGTACGGGTATATATAGATTCGAGGAGGCGCCCAACCCACTCAAACATGCAGCGACAATTTCCTTGAGTAGGATATGAGTTTTCCTTTTTTTATTTTGTAGTTTTTCCTCTTTGCTTGTGCAATTTTTACAACAGCAACAACGTCAACGACAGCGAATTATTATAACGAGAAATGCACTTGAACGCTGCCGTAAGGATATATAGTGCATGTTGGGAATAGAGGGGTGTTGGAGGTAAGTCGGAAACTGTGGCACTCGAGTGGTTAACTAAAATGGGCGAAGAATGCAGATGAAAAAGTGTGGCATGAAATGAACCTCGCTTATAATGTTAATTTAATAAATTAAAAAACTTTCAAGTGGTTATAAGCATTGGAGTAGGTATTTTTTACTCTTTCCTCTTTCTCTTATGAATGCTGGGGAATTAAAAAGGAAACTAGGATAATGGAAGAACTTATAATGACCTAGGAAAACGGAAAGTTTTTGATGAAACCGAAATAAGGGAACAAGTTTTTATAGCTATTAACAAATAGATGCAATAATGATATTTCAATTAACTGAGAAAAAAAAATTGTTTTGTTCTCTGTGCCAAAGTCAATATCTCGTATTTTCTGTTTTGAATCTGCACTGTTTTGAATTGCAATATTTATGTCCGAATTCGATTTTCATGTTCCGCCCACATCCGCTGTCAAAACCCCAGCATTCCATCCGCGTTCGCCATCATTTATTTACAACAAACGTCACGCAGTTCCCACTCTTTTTGAAAAAAAATCTATTTCACAAGTTCATTTAAGGCTCTGGTTCTGAAATCTTTCCAGCGCCAGTGCCATTGCCATTGCCAGTTCACCACTAGCCTTTTCAAACAGAGAAATATATATTTTGATGTAAAAGCTGGCGCACTGCGCCAGTACTGGCTAAATTCTGGTGCCCGGCTGTTACGCCGACTGAATGTTTTGACCGGGACGGGTCCAGAGGAAACAAAGCCAAACCGCAGTGTTTTTGTGCTCGGCGGAGGTGTACGCTACGCTAGGGGCGTGCCCGCTTTTGTTGATATTTGCACAATGCTTTTCGGGCATTTCGGCGCTTGTCCACAGTGGCTGCTGCAAAAACTATTTACCGGCTTGCCAATGGCTTGCTTTCCCCTATGTCATGTCAGTTGTGTCAATATTTGCAGTTTTGCATTCATCCATATACCATATACCATATAAATGTGCGACCAGTGGTACGCCTCTTTAATTAAAAGGAGAAAACGCCCAAGCCGAAGGCACTGAAATTCTTATCAGTTTTTATATTGTCCATTAGGCCGGAACGTTCGGTGAAGGTCTGCAGATTCTTGGCCAACCATCTTTGAAAGGTTGCTACGTGAGTAGCCCTTAAAGTAATACACGGCGAAAAATATGGGAAACAAGAAAAACTAATCAGTTAAGATATAACTTTCCTCTAAACGTTTTTTTCTCCGTGTCGAGTTGATTGAGCCGGTGAAGGTCCAGTTGGGGCCATTGTCTCTGGACAGTCTCAGGTAGCTCGTAACTCGCCTGGGTGCCATTACGTATACGCAGTGTTGTGCTTAAACACGCTTTCTTGACCATCTCGCGCCATCCACTCGCCATGTTTACGTTTCGTTTATTGTGCGTTTTACGACAACATGTGCGCCATATAATCGGAGCGGAGCAGAGGAGCGCAAAGCGATCTGCCGTGTGAGCCAGTTTATGCTCATTTATTGGCCAAGTAGCCAAACAAATACGTTTTCTGCTTTGACCCACAACTAAAAAAAGTAAGAAAATAAAAGGCATGGAAAAGGAATAAAGGAACGCGGTAGAGGCGGAACCCTCAGTTTCCACTTTGTTGGGTATGAATAAATTAAAGCAAGTGTACATACATATATGGCTCATACATATGTGAATCACAACTCGCTAGCTTGACATTTTGACATTTTTTGATATGCCAAAACGTAAGCTTATGACGAGCAAACGTGTAAAGGACATCAAAGGACACGTTAAAATGAAATACAATTCACTTTGCTCTTCCAGGGGTTCTCAGCTTTTCCACATCCCACTTCCCAGTATCGCTCCCCAGACGTTAACCTTTCTTTATGCCCCTGAAATTACTAGCCAAGTTCAAACCATTTTTCGGGCCATTTACAATGAGGTCTTAGAGGACTTAAGAAGGTCTAATGACGGCGCCAATGAATCAACTTTTCTTTATAGTTTCCCTTTAAGTTAAGTGTTTTTTGTGACTTGGACGGGGTCATTAAAAAAGAGCGCCCACAAACGGCGCCAAGCAAATGAAGCTTGAAAGACAAAGGAAGCGAAGCAGCAAATTGTGGGCCTCAGGTCGGTCTCCGGTTGATGGTGGAACCCGGTTTCCGTTGTCCCATCTATCTCCGAGTGTCTACTCTGGAAATAAAATGAAATGAAACAAATTAATAACGCCCGGCAATAAAATATTTTATAACAGAGCACGAGCACATCTCGTTGTTTTATGGCCACGCCAGACTAATTTAACTATTGCCCAGATGCCGGGGAAGAAACAAAATTAAGAGTGAATGTTTTCCTCCTTTTTTTTTTTTTTTAATACTTGTTCTGGGAATGCGGAATGTTGTTGGCTGGCTACTTGAGGAGGCGGAATACCGGCCATTGAGTCTTCTCCAAGCTTTCAGCGATTTATACAGATATAGTACTTTTATTTTTATTAGCGTGTGCTTTGAATTTTGATGAACATATTTGAGTTTTTCGATGGGTATTTCAACTTTCCAAATGCAAGCCCAAACCGTCGAAGTGGCTGTCGTTGTTTACTCAACTGTCAATATTTTCGTTTCGTTTTGAATGAATCTTATCCGTACATACTATCTATTTAATTTATAGGATCTGTGCTGCGCGATGTGAGCTACGTGTTTGCCAGGACCCTTTGCTAAAATTAAGTTAAAGTTAATTAATTTGGCATGTCCATGGGCCTTTTCCCATATCTCGCACGTTTCCTCTATCGGACATTTGGTTTTGTTTCCTTCTATTGCTGTAATAAATTGCATTTAATAGCTGTACTGTCTATTAAACGCTTTCCATAAAACACATTTTTTCTGTTGATTGGGAAATTGATATGATTTTTTTTTTATTGCCAAGCCCTGCGACCGGACTCGATTTTCACAAGCCCGTGCTGTAATTATTTTATCACGCATTTAATTTGTTGGTCAATCCCATTTCAGCGCGCTTGCCGATGAAAAAAGTGTGCAAATATTCATTATGTATCGTATATTCCGTGCGTGGTTTTTTCCATGCGCTGCATTTTTTTTTCCAACCGCTCGACTTTTGCTGGGAAATATCACATATCACATTGTCCGAAACTCACAATTAAAAGGAGTTTTGTATCCAATCAAAAGGACATTTACAGGCATTTGAAGTGAGGCCTTGTACTTTTATTTTATTATTATATATTTGGTTGGGTTCCCAAATATCAGCCGCACCACCCACTCACCTACTGTGGGTGGGGACGGTGCGTTGTGCGACTGCCAATCAACTTTTTCGATTGCCGGCGGCGTAACTTTTATGGCTTTTTATTGTTATTTTGTATTTTTATGGTTTTTTAACAGTAATAATTAATTTAATGTGCGCTTCGCTGTAGGTAAATCGGCAGCGTAACGCTTGACGTTGACGCTTGACGCTGAGTCGGTGTTATTTTTGTTGTCATCCATACGCTTGGGGCAGTCGTCTCGTTTTGTTGCTGTTGTTCTTTCTCATTTTTGTTTGTTTTGCATTAGCGAGGTATGTAAAGGTTGTTGAATAATTTCTTTTGTTGCTGTTTTACATACATGTTTTGTTTGTTGCCTCGTTTTCTGCACTTGCAATGACGCTGAACTTTAAACAATCAAAACTCACACTCAGACATCTAAAAAAATAAAGGATGATAAATGGAGGCTAAAAGGGGTTAAGGGCGGAGATTTAAAAATACATACGTTATTAATAATTCAATAAAATCCATCAGAATTAAAGCACACAGTAAGTTATCTAAACCTCACGCAATGACGCAAGTCGGGGACCTTTAGAAGTACTTGGGACATAAATTGCTTTAATTATTTTCAATATTTTGTACTTCCTATTCCCCCCGGTTTGAGCTCCAGTTTCAGCTTGACTCTACGGCTCATAATACATTTCCCCTGTCAATTGAAAGGCTTTCCTATGGCTCCCCGAGGGCCATTGCCGTGGCCGTGAGCTTATTAGCACGCACTTAACCTTGGACCACGACTTGTCTGCCAGGATAGAGAGGGGCCATAAATAATTGCAGCTAACAGTTGGAGGCCGCCTTTCCTTGGCCAATGCTCGTCAAGCTGAAAAATTACATCAAATTACACTAAAGCAGGGGAAAAGGAGGAGAAGAACAAGGAGCAAAGCAGCGAAATAACTTGACACTTATAAATTATGTCACATACTTCTTCGCGTCCAGCGAGAAAATTGATCATAACGGGAATGGCGGTTTGGAGGGTGTGATGGCCAATGGGCAATGGCCATAAAAGTTTGGCCCCAAAAACTTTTAATGCGAATCGATAAATCAGATGGCATTTAATAAAAATTGTATTTTCTTTTTATTTTTTGTACACATCTTCGGGACTGTCGCGTAATCTAGCGTCAACTTGTTGAGTCGTAAATAAAAATGGCTAGCATGCATCCGCACAGAGCCGTGTCTTTGCTTCCGTGGCTCCAGTGATGGGTCCTTATCCTTCGTTTGCGTCTGGGCAACTCAATTAGCCGGCAACATTGCAGATGTCAGTCGCTCCGGCTGACAAATTGCATTTGTAAACGCTCGAATTGCTCGAACGGGTTTTCCAGGACAAAAACCTACGCCAAAGTGGGGGGAACGGATGTGGACGCAATTTTTCTTATTGATTAGTTTTAATTAGAAAAGCCATCAACCGCAAATTAGCCTTGCGATGGCTTCATTAATAAGTTTTTATAGCACTTTTCTTTTTTCCGCTTTTCCTCTAGCCAGTTTCTATAGCTTTTGGTTTCTTTTCCGGATGGCCCACACATGTACTGAACAGGAAAGAAAACCTCTCACATAATACGATTTATTTGTTTTAAAAATGTTTTCTTGACTTTTCGCTCGTCCTTCTGCCATTTCCATCTGCCGTATAATTCCCGATGCCTTGGCTAACTTTCGCCGATGGGTCGTTCGAGTAATTCATTGAAATGTGGTGTTGTTTCTGTTTTTACGCCTCGCCAAATAATTGCAAAAACTTTAGAAAACTTTTACAAAAGGAAGAAAAGGGTGGGTTTGGGGCGGCGTCGTTTAAGGGCATCTGTCCAAATGTTGAAAATTCCATGGCCGTTGCTGGCAGCGGAGAAACAGTTTGTAGCTCTGAAATTATCAACTGGTGAGCTATATAGGGATAACCTTTGATATTTCCCTTAAGCTGCTATTAATAAACTATTTTTTGAATTGGGATGTTTGCTTTCTTGGTTTTAATAAACTGAATATAGCATCGCCATTTAAATCCCCATGATCCTATCCTAGCATTGAGTATGGACATTGAATATTTGCTTCAAAATGCGAGGGTCTGTCAGCTAATTGTTACTTGGACAAACTTTGGCAAACCCTTGAACGAATGCTTCATATCCACCAGTCACTGGCTTAGGATTAACTTTTCCCTTTTCGCAAACTTTTGTGCCTTAATTTCATTTAGCCAAGCGAACGACGGCAACCATCTGCTCGTCCTGCAGGTAGCTTTCCAGTGAAATTACGACTACTGCTGTTGGTTCTGCTCCTACATCTGGATGCCCCTCAAAGTGTTTGAGTTTATTTTTGCATAATTGCACAGAGACCAAATTAAATGCTCACGAACTGCGAGATCCATCGTAAGTAACTTTAAGCCGGGCAAAAGTTTTTGTAGCAGACGTTTGCATTGCCAACATAAATAACTGACTAATGCTTTGCGGCGAGACAGGTCTGTACTGTGCCACAATATGCATTCAGCGTTCAACGCTCCTCTCTGAGCCCCAAAACGAATGTGAATAAGTGAATTTGTCTGCTTAGTGCCAGTGAAGCGAGCTCTGTTCGGGCTAATCCAAAATAAAAGGCTAGTTTTATGTGAAAGCCACGCCTACTAAGGAGTACATGTCGTTGAGCAAGTATTATAGCATACTTTTTTGGGTCGGACTCAATCAACTGGATCGGAAGTGAACAAAGACTTAGGTTTTTCCCTTAAAAGGGAATGGAGGATAGTAGAGGATAATAAAAGTGAGAACCATATTCTGGTTAATAATTTCCTTTACCGCCATCTGCAACTGTTTCTTTTCCAACGAAGCCCGTGAACACATTAACCTATTTTCCTTGGCCTGGCTTTGTTTCATTTTTTCCCGCTTTTTGTACTTCCTCCTCAACTTTGTTGCTACGTTTTGCACTTGATTTTGACTGTTTCTGACATTTATACCCTCTCAATGAGCAGCATTCTCGGGTTTAACCAAACGCTTTTTCATATTGACCCAGCCATCCACTTAATTTTCTTGTTAGATTTTATGGCCTTATTATTATCGACTGGCTAAGCGCTAAAAAGGAAGAGGACGAGTTGGAAATAGTCGCGCCTCAGTTGATACAGTGATTTATTCGATGAAATGAGGCTTTCGTGTGGCCACTAGTTCGTAAAAAAAAAGGAAGAAAATTGCTCAAGAGGACAGGGTCCAGCAGATTGTCTTAGATTTGGAAATTGACTGAGTGGGGCGATATATTCCACATAACTATATACATGTGCATATACGGATTCATTTGCTGGTCCGTTCAATCAGTGTCTGTGTCAACAGCCGCTCCAAGTGTCACGAGCTGGGAATCAAGAAACGAGAACAACGAATGCACTCAATGCAGTTTATTTGTGCTCGCTCGCCCTGTGTCTGTTTATGTGGATGCATTTTATGCATTTCACATTGGAAATATTGTTTTTATGGCTCGTTGGCAGAGCAAATAAAACAGAATTGCCAGCATGACATTAAACCAGACAGTAAGAGAACTTGTCGATGGGGATGCGGAGTGGCAATCAGTGCCCACGTCCACACCCGCTTACCCATCGTCCACTGTAAAATGCTCACTTTACCTTTGCACTTGCATGTCACAGACATCGAAATCTGAGTGTTATGTGAGGATAGGAATTAGAAAATCTATTGAAATTGTTTTTCATAAACTTTCAATTGATTCATGTGGTTTCCCATGCATATTTTAAATCCCCAATAATTCCTTGAGTATGTATTTTCATAAAATGACAGTTTGGTAAACTATTCTTATATTAATTTATCTCCATTTTCAGGTGGTTCCGACAGCAACAAGGGAAAGAGCAAAAAATGGCGCAAAATATTGCAATTCCCACACATATCGCAATGTATCAACCTAAAAGACAAACTAGGTAACTAAATATTGTACAAATGTGTGTGACTTTTACTTAAAGTTTGATTTTTGCTTTGATATCAAACAGATATAAGCTATGGCTACGTGATAGATCAGCAACCCATTGGTCGTGAGCTCTTTCGCCTGTTTTGTGAAAATAAACGGCCCATATACTTTCGGTACATAACCTTCTTGGATCAGGTGGTCAAGTAAGTAACCTTTCAGAGGATGAATACTTTCTAGACGCAGCTATTAATGCTTTTTTTCTGATTGCAGATATGAAATCGAGTACATTGTGAACCGGATATTCATTGGCCATGACATCGGTCGTCGCTTTCTGGACATCGAGCCGCAGCTGGAGCTCCGCAACGGCGGTGGTGGAGATGCCCTGGATGCCGAGACGCAGGAGGAGCTGCTACTTAACAGCAGCAATGCCAATCCAACTGAAACAGCTGAGACTGAAAACTGCAACAATACCACCGCCAACAACTGCAACAACATCAACAGCAAGAGCAGCACCAACTCGCACAGCAGCAGCATCAATCACAAGAAGCTGGACACGCGCAACCACAATGGCGACGATGCCACCGGGAATGGTAGCAATGACGATGGCGACGAAGGAGTCGAATGCCTAGACAGTCACGAGGACAATGGTCCGGAAAAGAGCAGTGGCGATGGCGGTGGTGGTGGAGAAGACGGTGGCGGTGGGAATGGCACCACCACGTGCGGGGGATCTCCCGACGAACTCGTTTTGGACGTGCTCAACGATGATCTCATAGCGCAAGTGCGTAACAAACTCAATAGCGGCGGCAAGGACATTTTTGCCCAGTGCGTAAATGCTGTGAAATCTTTTCTAGCTGGAGAACCCTTCCGGGAATTCGAGAACTCCATGTACTTTCACAGGTAAGCAGTTGAAGGAAAGGAACTCAAATAAATAATATAAAAAATCATAAACCTTTTTTTCTGATAATGCAAGTCACACAATTCTTATTCAGCAAAATTTTCAAATTTTTCGTATTTATTTTCAGGTATTTGCAGTGGAAGTGGCTAGAGGCGCAGCCAATCACCTATAAAACGTTTCGTATGTACCGAGTCCTGGGAAAAGGTGGCTTCGGCGAGGTGTGCGCCTGTCAGGTAAGCCGGGAAATCGCCACCTGTGGCCATATAACCTCGTTAGCACTCCCACTCATACTTTATATCACTTTGTTGCACAGGTGCGGGCCACTGGGAAAATGTACGCATGCAAAAAGCTGGAGAAAAAACGCATCAAGAAGCGCAAGGGCGAGTCCATGGTGTTAATCGAGAAGCAGATTCTGCAGAAAATCAACTCGCCGTTCGTGGTTAATCTGGCCTACGCGTACGAGACAAAGGATGCCCTCTGCCTGGTACTGACCATAATGAATGGTGGGTATTATTCTGTTACCTTAAATGCCTGTTAGCATTCTTAACATGACTGTCGGTGGTCATCCAGTCCGAGTTAATTAAGTGCTGACTCTTAATCGGTTAATCCTGTTGTTCCCTATTCGTTCCACTTAGTCACAGTGTAGCCAGCAGAGTCCGCTGTCCTTCGCTGCCAATTATCAATGAATCCTACATTTGCATACATCTATTAAAGCGATGACAAATGCATGTGTTATCCACGCGATGATTGAGTTTGCGATTTTAATTAAATTCCGAAGCATTCAGGCTGCTGAACAAAGCATCCCCACTAGATAAGTCATCCGTCCGTCCGTCAATCCAGGACCTAATTCAATTTGAATATCAAAGCCAATGCCAGCCAGTCAGTCAGCCAACCAGTGGGGTTGTCATTGTTCGAGAAAGACAATCAAATGTGCACTCCTTTTGCAGGCGGCGATTTGAAATTCCACATTTACAACATGGGTGGTGAACCGGGATTCGAGCTCGAACGTGCCCGCTTCTACGCGGCCGAGGTGGCCTGCGGATTGCAGCACCTGCACAAGCAGGGCATCGTCTATAGGGACTGTAAACCGGAGAACATCCTGTTGGACGACCATGGCCATGTTCGCATCTCCGACCTAGGACTGGCCGTTGAAATACCCGAGGGCGAGATGGTCCGTGGCCGGGTAGGCACAGTGGGTAAGTCTCGAAATTGATTGAATTTCACGTCGTCGAGCAGTCCGACTGAGCTCTATTATGTTTTGATTCCATTAATTAGGTTACATGGCTCCCGAGGTCATCGACAATGAGAAGTATGCCTTTTCGCCGGACTGGTTTAGCTACGGCTGCCTGCTGTACGAGATGATCGAAGGCCAGGCGCCGTTCCGAATGCGCAAGGAGAAGGTCAAGCGCGAAGAGGTGGACAGACGTGTGAAGGTATGTTAAGTAACATAAATATTCCCTGCATAATTATTTTATTATTGTTTTTTCTGCAACCACTTAGAAGTTAATAAGATTCCCAGGTGCATAAATATGCATTTTAATGAATTCCTTGCTTTTTACCAATGTAGGAGGATCCGGAAAAGTATTCGAGCAAGTTTAGTGATGAAGCCAAATCTATGTGCCAACAGCTGTTAGCTAAATCAATAAAGCAGCGATTAGGCTGCCGCAACGGGCGAATGGGTGCCCAGGATGTGATGGCCCACCCGTTTTTCCACTCCACCCAGCTGAACTGGCGCCGCTTGGAGGCTGGTATGCTGGATCCGCCCTTTGTGCCAGACGTGAGTTGATTCATTTGCATACGCCGATATGCATGGTATTGAAAATGCCATTTTGAAACGCCGACTTAAATCACTTTTCAATCCCGCAACAGCCGCACGCCGTTTATGCCAAAGATGTGCTCGATATTGAACAGTTCTCGACGGTAAAGGGAGTCAATATCGATGAATCCGACACGAATTTCTACACGAAATTCAATACGGGCTCTGTGTCCATATCCTGGCAGAATGAAATGATGGAGACCGAATGTTTTCGGGAGCTGAACGTCTTTGGCCCGGAGGAGTGTCCCACGCCAGACTTGCAGATCAACGCAGTACCAGAACCTGACAAGGCGGGCTGTTTCCCCTTCCGCCGAAAGGTGAACATCATTACATTCAATAATATTATTGATAGCAATTGATTAATGAATTTTTTTTACAGAAGAAGCAACCAGCTCGCACGCAGCCCATACCCATTCCCGAACATCTGTTAACTACTAGTCACAGCGTGTCCTCCACGACTGTGGAGAGCTGATAGCATAGATTAGTGGAAGAATCATCTAAAGGGACGCCAGATCAGGACGTCAACACATAGCACAATTTGCGCACACTTACCCCAGACGCCGGGGTATTCAAATAAAGCAAAATAACATCATAGCACAACTTAGGACATGGACAACATGCCAAATGCAATTACAAAACCAAAACCGATAGCGGTTTCTTACTCAGTTGACGCGCAAAAATCTTTTTGAAATTGTACTTTTACATAAAACTTTCTAAAGAAATTGCGAGCTCATTTCAATGACTACATAATTACATGCATATATTTATAAATGTTTCCAACAGACTCTCCACACTTACAGTAAAGCACACATTAGAGCGTTACTTAATTGAAATTATGGTTGCATAAAACCCACTCACCCTACGACTTTGAGAGCTAATGGCACTTATAGTGCATACGTGCAAAACTAAGGAACCAACGTTTAAGAAAGCTGCACTTCAAATTGACCGCCAGTCTGCAACAGCACCCACAAACCATGTTACTTATAAAAAACGCTATTTAATGTTGAATAAAAAATTGATCATCGATAAAACCATCATCAACATAAGCAGAAGAACTGTCGAAGCAGCACTATATCCATGCACACGGCAAAATAGATGCAACGCCAACAGAGTAATGTGTAATTTTTGTAAAGTAGTTTGTGCTCAACGGTTGACAGCGTTGGAATATGTTTTAGTTAGCATTTGTAAGGAGTTAAGAAAATGACATGAATACTCGAAAACTTGAATGCATTTTAAACAAATACTTAACACATGATACAAGCTATTGTACTACCTAAACAAATACATGAGGAATGTAGTTGTTTACGCATACGTATGTGGATTGTACATTATAAAAAATATAATTATTTATACGACTTTTAATTTTTATTGCCGCACACTTTTGCTACGCTTTTCATATTGTTCTTTGACTCTTTTCTGTTGCCTAAGTTTAAGTTGGCCTAAAGGTTACTTCCAATGGGAGACCTTGTCACTGATATTTGTTTTGTCATGCAATAAAAGTAACAACAAAAAGTATGGTAACTAATGCTAATTCATTGAGATATCGATGTCAGCTAGTGTCTAAGTTTTGAATAAACGTAGCGTAGGCCTTTTGTAATTAGCAACAAAAACAAAAAACCGAAAGGAAAGCAAAACAATTGGAGAATTTATTATGTTAATATTGAAAATTAATTATAAATATTGAAATTATTGGCAATTATTATAGAGAGCCACGTGCAAATTTTAGTTACAATTCATTTCATTTTAGGCACAACTAGCAAATTTTAAGGCATAACATTGAACTACTATCAGCACAAAACAGAAAAACCGCAAACAAATCTGAAAAACACGCCATCAGCCCCGAATCCAATTTAGCACTACAACTACAATAAAGTGAAACCAAACTGAGCAAGCGCCGAAATATTTATCTTTAGCAATTAAATGCATATTTATAGAGCATCGTAAATACCAGATAAACATACATAAATAAATATATTCTGTAAGCGAAATGATACAAAATACAAAGCAAAGAGAAGAACATTCAAAACAATAAACGTATTTAACTAAAATGATTGTGTTTTAAAAAACATTATTTCTCGGTGGGAACTTTCTTTTTTGAAGAACTACTCATCTAATTTGGGAAGTGGAATCGGATATTGTATGGTTTCGGTGGCGAGAAAAACTATAATTTATAAGATCTATTTTTCAAAAAAATATTCTTGTGCTTTTAATGCGATTTTACCTAAACTTTTACATTTAACTAAATACATTTTTTGTCGGAAAGTATGCAACGCGAAACAGTTTTTACCACGCAAAAGTGGGACAATCTTTAAAATTGAATATAAACAATTTCAAAAGTATCTTTAATCCTTGAAGAATCTAATTGAAAGATTTATAACTATCTAAGCGCCCATAAGTTATATTTTAAACCACAAAGGCGACCGTCTGCAGTTGTATATCCTGGTGGTCTTGTGGACGCCCGTATAATCGAGCAGACATTCAGCTCCATTATTCTCGAAGGAGATCTCTCCAAGCTTGTACTCCGGATTGAGAGCCACACGTAGAATATAGCGTCGGTTAATCGGCACTGTGGTTACATCCACCCATTGGCAGTCCAGGACATCGGTGTATACGTCCGCGCATCCGACCGAAATACCTTTCGAAAGGTGGACTTCAATTAAAAATCAAAGAGCATTTCTTTTTGACTCACCCTGGGTTGTGTTTCCACAAGTATACTTGCTACTGATGCCAGGACGGCACTCCGAGTCCATAAGGCAGAAGGAGGCCTTGTGCCCCTGGGCCACTTTCTTGTATTTCAAGTCGTAGACATCAAAGGTGGCAAAAACGTTCATGCTGTGATAGTGTCGGTGGCACTGGTGCCACACCCAATCCTTGTAGTTGGCATATGGACTCACGTCTGCCGTGCCCACATTGCTGGCCTTGACGGAAAAGCGAAGAAGTTTCCTTTCGGCATTTGGATTAGTCCTTCGGATCTCATACGCGTCGGCAGATACACAGTGTTCCTCCATGGCGCAGGTGAGCCGCGACATGGGCACCGCTTCCAACCGAGCACTCCTTTCTATGTCCCGCAGACCGATTTCAAGATCAGCTGAGTAGCTCACGCAGGACACAACCGTAATATTGGGATTTCGAGCATTACAGATGTTGGGATAATGCGATTCTCTCGTGCAATCGGCCAGCCTGCGCTCGTTGCCACGACAAAGGGTTCCTACCATTCCCCAAGCATGCTTCTTACTATCTCCGTGCTCCGTGCTCATGCTAGCTTTGGAGGCATACCCTAAGCCCAGCTGGCGGCACACTACATTGCCCTCCCGCAGGCTCCAAGTGGTGCTGCAGATAGTGCCCCAGGTAGCACCAAAGTCAAAGCTTACCTCCACGCGTCCTTCCCTCAGTACTTGGACGGCTCCTCGAGTAGCGCGATCTGTTGCCAGGCGCACCATCATGTTCCGGTAGTTATTCTGAACGTTAAGCACACCATTATTGCCCAAGCACTGGCCCAGTCCAAACAGCAGTAAGAGGATGATCATAGACGGTCGGTGCGATTCCATGGCTCTTCTAGTAACTTCTGACAGGCTATGCTGAAACCCCAAGCCGCTTTAAAGCGGAGAAAACAATGGCCAGAGGGGAACAACTGGAAAATGGGGCTACATATGTAGGAGGTATATTGTGCGTTCTATTTTCCCATCGGTAGACCCACATCTGCTAAGCAGGCGGCACTACGGACGGGAACACGTTTGTATACAAAACTCGGCTGGCAAAATGCCTATTCCGAGCGCATGAGTGTGCTCTTGTTTTTTGCGGTTTCTGTTTTTAAGGGGTATGGAGTGCATTTGTAAACAAAAAATATTCTGTTCGCCTGTTATGACTCGAGCAGCTTGGTGATCGCTTCTTTTAGTTCTGCTGGCTGGAATATGCCTCGCTCCGTGATAATTCCGGTGATCAGGCTGGCGGGTGTCACATCGAATGCGGGGTTCCAGCAGTTGATGCCTGGCGCAGCGATGCGATGCTCGCCCACATGCGTCATCTCGCGATCTGGTCGCTCCTCAATGATTATGTGGTCGCCGCTTGGTATGGCCAGATCAATCGAGGTTAGCGGGGCGGCCACATAGAAGGGCACACCGTGGTGCTTGGCCACCACCGCGATTTGATAGGTGCCAATTTTATTGGCAGTGTCGCCATTGGCTGCCACCTAATTATAAATTATTATTAAACTACTCTTCTGCTTTATACAGTATCTTCCCTTACCCGATCAGCTCCAACCACCACTCCAGCCACATTCTTGGCTCGCAAAAGGGCAGCTACCATGCTGTCCAGCACAAGAGTGGCCGGAAATTTCTCGTGCACCAGTTCATAGGCTGTTAGTCGAGCTCCTTGGTTATACGGACGGGTTTCTGTGCAGTAAACGTGCTCTGGAATTTGTCAGTTTATGTTTAAAAGAATATTATTAAAAGCGGCCAATATCTATTTATAGTTTCTCAAGCTTACCCAGTTTTCCCAGCTCGGCCAGCTGGCGAACTACTCCCAGTGCCGTTCCATATCCAGCGGTGGCTAGGGAACCCGTGTTGCAGTGGGTGAGCACCCTCACAGGTCCAGTTGTACCCGCTGGAGCACCAGCCGCTTCCGCCACACGCTTCAGAATCGCCTGGGCGCCATGTGCTCCGATGGCCCGGTTATCGGCAATGTCTTTCTTTAGCATCGCCTCGGTGGCATTCAGGAATCTTTAATGTAACATGGTAAACGTTGGCGGCGCCTTGGGCTTGGGTTGCTTGCTTAGCGACGTTTGATGTTACCTTTCCTTCATGGCGGCCACGTCGACGGTCTCGTCCTTGGTGAGTTCGTTGGCCAGGGCTAGCAGTTCATCCGCGGCGATTTTCATGTTGACCGCCGTAGGACGAGCGGAAACCAAGTAGTTTAACTTGCCCTCCACCTCCTGGCGCAGCCTCTTCTTGCTCTCGAACTCCTCGGGGTAGATTTCCACGGCCAGAGAAAGACATCCCACAATGGCAATGGCGGGGGCCCCTCTCACCTAAAAGATTAACCAAATAATAGATACCAATGGCATGACTAAGTGTTTTTTCATTGATTGTTCTGGCTATAAATAGTACCATTAAATCTCTAACTAGGCAAGGTGGCTTTTAGTGTTTATTGCTAATGGGAACTTGAGTCCAGGATTATCAGATATTTATTCAAACCTCGCATTAGTATTAGTTTTAATAACAGAACTAGGCAGATTTTGACAATAATTGAGATGAGACCCGGAAGATAAGGGGTTGAGCCACCTTGGCACGTTTATCAGATGACAGAGCAAAAAAAAAGGCAAGGAGTAAACAGTTTACAGTTTATAATGTCGGGAGTCCCACGTGATAAGGCGCGTGTTCCCAACCTAAACGGTCCAAACGATGTTGAATGAAGTGTCCGGGGGCATTAGCCCACTGAGAGCCATCCGCCAAGTGACGTGCAAGGAGTAGTTTTATTTTTGGCAAGCGTTTTTAAAAAATTTTTAATTTCAATTACGTTATTTATAGTCTTGCAAGAGACAGACGACAAGCGACAAACGACAAACGTCGAGTGATCATTGCTTAGATTAAGAAGTGTAGCAATAAGAATTTTAATGGCATGCCCCGCATATTTGCCATTAGTGGGCATTAGGGGAGTGAGCATGTGGCGGGGCTTATTCGTCCTTTGGCACTTACCTGCATCTTGTTAATGACCTTCCAGCCATCCTCCACACCCCGCACTGCCACGTACTTTGACTGGACGGGCAGCAGCAGCTGGTCGAGGATGTCCAGGCTTCCGCGCGAGTATTTGATCGATTGCAGACTCATCTCTCTACGGTTTGTACTGTAACTGGATAGATTTGAGTCTTTATTAATGGCCGGAATCGATCGAGGCTTTTTTTCACACTTTTGGCTGCCAATGGAGCACGGTCCGCGAATCGCTGGCAATTTATCAGTTATTAATCGAACGCAACCGCAGAGGTTTCAAAGCATTCAACGCTTTATGGCTACGTCTGCCAGGCGAATGGATCACTGAGAAACTGAACGGCGCACGCTGCTTTGGGTTTGGGTTTGGGGCGTCGAAAGAGTTTCCACGAGGAGCGTTTTGGGGGCGAATGTGAGAGCGAAAGTAGTGAGAGCAACGCGCCGGCGTTACACTTGAAAAATTAATCCAATTAATTATTTCAGACATTGGTGAAACCCACAAATGATGGAGATTACTTCAACTACCTAAATATTTCATGATAATTTGAAACTGAACCCATTGAATATGATTTTGATCGAAATTAGGCTAACGGTCTATGTTGTTTTTTTTGATTAAGTAGTTTATCTAATCATTATTTTTATGGCCACTTTGGTGATAATTGTGTGAAAATAAAAGGGCTAAGATAGACTGAGGAAATGGCTATTTATAAATGGATAGTTTGTGTGAAATGTGGCGAGACAGTGATGTTTTCTCCCGGTGTATGATCCCCCAGAGGTGAAGAGGCCGTAAAAGAGGCAGTTCGCCGTGGAATCGACTAGACATTGGCGATTAATTTAATCTGACACACTGGCCGGTTCTGCTGCTCTGCTCTGGTTCTGACGCTGCTTTGGCTATTGATAAAGGCTTCGGCTGCTGACGTTAAATTTTCTTGTTGACATTCGAAAGGAGACGCTGGCGGGCCCCAGTAATTAATCGCACAGCTTATCTGTCGCAGCACATTATTATTAAGCAATTTTGAGTGCTGGTTAATTTATGCGGCTGCAATTAGTTGGGCCCCCAGCATGACAGGAACTTTTGCATTGGTCCTGTGCCAAAATCATGGCAAATTTATTGAAATGAGGGGCGGCATCTCCACTGCTCTTGGTGGGGCTTTGTTTTTGTTTTTCCCTGGTGGTGCAGCAACTGGTGGTTGCTGTAAAATAACCTCACCCACCCACACTGAAGCAGCCGCTAGCGCCAGGTGAGCGCTGGTTATGAAACACTTGGATTTGCAAGAATTAACGTAAAAGCGAGTGTGTTTCAGGCATGTCTTACCTGTTTTTAATAATTTAGGCAGTGGATAGTCGTAGACTTAATAATCTCCTATTGGCTTTAGCTTCGAAGTGACTTCCGATTTCTATCTTAGCCGGCTGTAGCGAGGGCCAAAGCAACGTGGCACAAGTACTAGTAAGTACTTTTGGGAAGGCAGTAAGTTTTGATTAATAGAACTTTGGAAATGCGCAATTTGCTACTAAAATTCTCTTCCGGCGTTTATTCGCTGCACTTGTTGCTGATTTGTTTACCAATGTAAAAAGTATCTGTAAAATGTGACTGTATCGTGGGACCGCGACTGATAACACAAAAAACCCCAAGTGGGTGGGACCGTAGCTGGAAAGCATTATTCAGCACTGATACCTCTTAGTTTTGCTGCCATACGCCAGATGGCTCTGTCATTGGGCGCGATTTTTAAACTTAGTAGCCTCGTTGTTTTATGATTTTGGACAAATTGAATACAAAAATTTTTAATAGCTAACCATGGGAAAAGCAATAAGACCATCACTTTACCGCTTAGTGCCAGGCAAAAGCCTCTTCCTGCTGTGCGACGTTCAGGAGAAGTTTAGACCCGCAATACCACTACTGGACCATCTTATAAAGAACACCGCTAAGCTGGTGAGACAGCAAACGTGACAGGATAATGGGCGTGTTCTAATGCTAATTCGCATTCCAGCTGGCAGCGGGCAAGGTTTTCCAGGTGCCATTGCTGGTCACCGAGCAGTATCCCGAAAAGCTGGGCAAGACCGTCTGCGAGCTGGACATAAAACATGCCTGCGCCAACGTGGCCAAGACCCGCTTCTCCATGCTGGTGGACCCGGTCCGGAAAAGAATGGACGAGATCTTTGGTGGCAAGCCAAAGACTGCAGTGCTTTTTGGAATAGAGGTTGATAGTTGGACTATGATTAATAAAGTTTTGCATCCAACTTGGGGGATGTCTAATTGGTTTTATTGATTAACTTTTTTTGAAATTAATTAATCCCTTTCCTTCCTTCCATTCCAGACCCACGTGTGCATTGAGCAAACTGCCTTTGATCTGATGAATGAAAAGATTGACGTTTGGTTGGTGGCCGACTGCTGTGCCTCGCGGACTAATCAGGACCGAGACTTGGCCCTGGAGCGTCTGCGTCATATCGGATGTACCATTGCCAGCTCGGAGAGCGTAATCTTCAATCTATTGGGGGACAAGGACAACAAGGCCTTCAAGCAGATTGCCCCCCTGGTTAAGAAGGCTTCCACCGATGTGCAGCTGTGGAGGCAGACGAAGTCGGCGCCAAAGAAATGACCCTAGCGGCACCTTTTATCTCTGATATTCGCCTGGTAAAAGATCCTGATGGCGTATGCAGAATGTGTTCGAATGTTTGGCCGGCTCATATGGGGAATTATGAGAGAAGGACCCACCAGTAGGGCCTGGCTTCCTGTCCTCGTCAACTCATAAACATCTTGGCCAAGTGGACAGCTGAATGGCGCAGCTGTACCGGGAGGCGGCAGTGGCATTTGGAGCTGCCCCTTTTTTGCCTAAGCGGCGCCTTATAAGCCCCATCAAATGCCGCTGCCATTGCCACATCCACCACATCCCATATCCCCATATCGATAGATGCAACAGCTCCTGCTTCTGCTCCTGCTGCTTTTGCTGCTGCTGCCAATTTATGCAATGACTTCGACTTGGCTTGGACCTGGACCTGGACCTGGAGCTGGAATTGGCTGGCGGGGCAGTTAAATTTTATGATGCAATCGCGACAATCTGCAGCGCCCATCTAGCCATCTTCCATCGGCGCTGCAGGCAACCATCGAATCCAGGCAGAACCAGTGCTCCTGCGATCCCATCCGCTCCAAGTGATGGTGACAATGTAGGCAGGCGTCTGATTGACTCATAACAGGCCACGCAAACATCGCGATCTTGATCGCCATTTGCATGCCAAGGAGATCCGCGCCTCCGGCAGCTGGCAATTTATTTGCCCAGCTCTAGGTTGTCCCGGGACACGGCTAGCATCTCCGACTCCATCTCCAGCTTGGGACATCCACTAAACCACTCGCGAGTGCAACTGATGGCGATGGCATCTTGGCACGCGATAAGTCAACAACTTATCCGGGTCCTCGCCAGATCTTCCATCTATCCAATTAGGTACGCCACGCCAGTGTGAATTTAATTCCGCCCAGACCTAAGCGGGGGGCGTGGCAAGCATCTGCGTTAAAAGTGAATTGGGCTAACGGCAACGTGCGTAGACTCCCATGCCCCGCATCCCATTCCGTCCCAGCTCCACTGCACCGAGACCCACGGCCCAGGAGACTCATAAATTTCTGGCCTTGAAACTGGTTTTTTATTTTCAGTGCCAACTTCGCACTTGGCGTATTAATAAATTCGGTTTTTCCTCTTTTCCTGCCGCACGATACAACAACAAAAAATGTAAAGATGATAAATCTGTGAAATTGCCAGCTCGATGTGCAAATGAACACGGGGATCGATGGCTCTATGGCTCCATTTCCACTTCCACTTCCAGCCACGATCCTCAGCTGCTCCAAGTGGAGCTGCTGTGGTAAATCGATGAACGATTGGCGCTGCTGCCGAGGGAATTTATGTGCTGGCAGCCTGGCAAGTGGCAACTGCGGACACGTTCATAGATCAAACCGGGGAACAGCCCGTAAATCCACTTGAATCCGGCGAGCCGAAGTTTCTATTCCCTGGCCGCGCCATAAACAAACAGGAATTAAGGAAAACCAATTCCCTAAAATTAAGAAATTTATCAAATGCTCGCTGGCCTGCCCACTCGGAGCAGTCCGGGGGATTCGATTACAAGTTAACCCGCTGAAAGGCATTAATTTTGGAGGCAGTCGCCGAGGCGGAGGACCCCGTTTGAATGCGGTATTAAAACACGGTTTGTCCGGCTCGAAATTCCTGCAACTCTGTTGCCAACTGTGTTGACAAATGTGAGAATGCCAGGCGGCTTTTCAAAGAGCCATCCTACTTTGACTACAAATCCGCATCCGAATCCGAGTCCGACTCTGTTGCCGTTCCCTTATGGCTCTCAGATGCAGTTCGTTCACTCAGATTGCATAATTTATGGAGCCGCCTGCCCAAATTAGCCAAAATCTTGCCCGGGGCCCAGCTCCCCCATTAATGAGACAACTAATGAAAGATCGCTTGCATTTCCCACACTTTGCAGCATGCACCAATGCGGCATGGAGCTCCTCCGTTTGGATTTCTCATGCCACAATTAGTGCAATCATTTCTTCATGCTAATTATTCGTTTGTTCTTTAAAATACCGCTCTTCAGCGTGGAGGCGTGGCAGCTGGAACCTGGAACCTGGAACCTGGCACCGGGGCTGGCGGTCATAGGGAAATTCTGTTTCGAGTCTTCCGCCTTCCGACATTTCCAACCACGTCACCTGTTAACCCACAAAATGCATGTGGCCAGTGACCAGCAATTAGCCGACTGAGATCTGTATCTGGGCTCTGTTAAGTGGCCGCGAGTACATCTAATTAGCATATGAAATACACGTTCCAATGGGCCGGTATCGCATTTCTCTGGAGCCGCCCTGGCTGGGGGGTGTTTCTGGGCGCTAGCTAGTTACCTGCCCAGGGCACACGTATTAATTATGGCCCGGTTATGATTGCTGGCCAGGCAGCGGCGATAATCGCTCGCTAACAAGAAGCCGGGAATCGGGAAATGCGTGTGGAGGAGCATTGCCCCAGCGAAATATGCGTATCCAATTCTGGATTCCTATCGACTCGTGATATAACACTTAAGCCAGTCCGATTGTTACACAATTTGACCTTGTTTATTCGAAAAATGCAACTGCTTGTGGGTTTAACCAATTTAAAGTTGTGGAGGCTACAAGCTAGGTCTTGGAAAGGATGAATATTTCTTTTTAGAGGCTTGGAATTCGATTTAATTCAATGATATTTGCAGCCTGGAGCTCCACCTGCTCCGCCAATTGAATGGTCAAGCCGGGACAATGGGTCAGAGCGGCCCACTGTCGGAGCTCCTGTCGGAGATTAGCATCACCACTGTTTATTTCCAGGCTGTCCGATCGCTCAAACCAGATCAGGCGGAGATATGAATGCTGTTTACACCGTGTCTCCGAATGTTTTCTCTCAATTCCAGTGCTATCTTCGCGTTTATCAAACAATACCACAATGGCGCGACAGTTTGAAAATAGTTTTCAGTGAAAGGCCAGTGTCTGGTCCGGCCTGCTCCGGATGGAGGCCAGAAAGAACCCTCGTATATACATATATTACTAATTGTGGGCAATTCGCCTTCAGGATTTTGGATTGGTGGCTGCAAGCCGAGAAAGATTTGCACAAATTTATGCTATAAATTCAAGTCGAGTATTTATATGGGCAATCGTCCAACAATAGCGGTCGAGTCCGAGTCCGAGTCCAGCTTTATTGTGGCTCCCCTCACTTTTGCCAGTCTTTGCTTTTTTTGTGGTCAAATCAAAGTGACTTGACTCGCATTTGACTTTGGAGCTGAGCAGTTGCAGTTGCCATATTTGGGAGATTTCACTTACTCTTCACTGGGATCTTCTACGGAGGAGCGTGTCGCGGGGGCGGACAATTAGATATGCGCAATGTGCACTTACTTTCTAACCAAATTAGCATATGTTTCTGGCTGGGATTCCACCTGGAAATTCCATCCTGTGATTGCAAAAGAAAGTGACAGAGGATGATACAGAGGATCTTCGCCACTAGGCCGCTTTGATCGATTGCCTGAACCCCGAAGGTGCAGTTGGATTGCTTTCGCTGACCCAGCCCCAGGAGAGCGCCCCAGGGAAACTCGAATAACTCCTCCAATAATCCACTTGACTCAAATGTCAGAGGCTGTGCCTGTGGTTCAAGCTGTACCAATTTTTCAGAGCGGTCAAAGCATTTTGTCACGACTCCCCATAAACACCTTGTAAAAATTGAAGAGATCGAGCGCCGGCTTTGGACTCCGCACCACAATGGTTGTTATTAAATCGATGTAATTTGTGCCTGGCCAACAAAAGAAGCCGCCAGCGGCTATGGGACTTGGGATTTGCAATTGCCGCTGCATTTGTAAAGGAAAGTGAAGCTTTGGGCCGGCAGATTCACTTTCTGGCTAACAAGAAGCAGCAACAATAGCCGCGACAACAAGTGCCCTGCCAGGGAAATGGGTTAATGATAATGGCTAGGAAGGGACTGGCACGGCTCCCTTTCTGGCTATAATTGGCCTTATTAGACTCTGCTCCAGTTCATTGCCCGGCTCCCACAACTCGGCAGCTGCCGCTGCTGCTGCTGAAGCTGCTCTGTCAAATGCATTCAATTAAGGTTAATTTATAGCCACTTCCCATCCGTAATTACCGAATGCTCGGTGGAACCAGCCTCTGCCCGGGCCACCGAAAATGTGCCAGTACGTTGGCAAAACTTTTGCGGTTATGATTTGTGAAGAGCTCGAATATGTCGGGTAGCTTTCGGCCATTGTCCAATTCGGCCGGCTTTGATTAATGGAGTGTGTGGCCGCTGGAAATTGGCACACTCCGGTAAGTGGCGCGTTGTGGTGAGCGATGTAGGTGATGTTCCCAAGATCATCTATAGCTATGGTATAGCTGCGACTCTGAATTCGAATCCAAGTCCGAATGCCAGGCACATGCCGGGGCTGTCCAGTTAGCCAAGTTTTTTCGGCTTGTATGCCTGTCAGGCGGCAGCGCAAAACTGACAGCCAACATTGACAACCCGCGACGTCCACTGAATGGGCAACAAGGGGCATCTTTGGCCAGGACTAGAATCACACAGGGAAAAACCAAACACAAGTCTGTCTCACTGATGTGATATTATCCATTATACCTTTTTGTTTATTAAGTATTTGATAGGAAATATTATTTTTCCTCGGTGCATATTTATTTCCACAACAAAGTCCAGGCAACGGTAGCCCATGTTGGACATTCAAATAATGAAATGATGTTGTACCTGCGGCATGACCCATATCAGTTTTCCTTTGGACTCGAACTGCCCGAGGCAGTGCCGGTCTTTTGATTTTTTGCCAGCCCCGGGAAAAAGTTCATGGGGTCGCGGACAGAGATTTTTGGCATATGAAAAGTGAAATTCCGCAGGCCGCAGAGCTCATTTGAATGGGACCCACGCTCGTATCGGGGTCTGTGTGAATGAACGACCGACCGACCGGGTAACTGACTGACTGGACCGACCGAACGATTGAACAAATGAACGGGCTGCCTGCCAGCGGACCGGCAAATGAAATGTGTTGACAGTGAGCGGGGAGGCGAACCCAAAGTGAAATGTAGGAGGTTTTATGCTGATTTCCACAAACTGCAAATGCAACAGCTGCTTGCAGGCCGCAATTTGGTGGAAAAATCAAAAGTGAAGGCGTTGCGGGAGATCTTCTTCTTCGGCCAGAAAGGCTTTCATTAAATTTCCAACCGAATTGCAATTGCCAGCAATCTCGCTGGCAGAAGAACTGAATAACTTACAAAGCTCAAAAGCCAAAAGCACTCACTCTGCCGGGGCCGGTCGAGTGAATTTCCTTTTGTTTTTGCGATTGAAAACGGGTTTTCCTTGCAGCGATTCCACTCCACTTTGCACTCGATTTTCCAGGGCTCTCGGGTGTTGCTCTTTATTTTAATTTGCTGGCAAAAATATCCGGGTAGAGTGCTAATGAGACATAATGACATAACAGCCGCCAAGGCCAGGACTAATTTATTATGTCCCCTCCCTTACTCTACTTCCACTCCAGCTGGGATCCTGTACCTGTACTTGGCTCACCTGCTGCCACTGCAGTTGCCTTTGCCAATATTTCCTAATATTCGCAATCATTTAACTTAATGTGCGAACATTAATTTTCCAAGTAGAGGATGAAACTGCGCCTGCGCCAGCGACTGCGAATTTTATGCGATGCGATCCAAGGCGCTGCTCCTGCTGGCAGGCAATCTACCGCCGGATCTCGCCGCATTCATCGCTGGGCAAATAACCGAACACGATATTCACTAATGAGACTGGGTAACGCAATGTGGGCGTGTCGCCGCCGGCCTTCGTGAGCCAACAACAAACAATTCAATTTTCAATGCCCGCGGCCAGGGCAGCCGCCCAATACCTATTCCTATACCTATACCAAAAACACAACCAAAACCAAAACCAAAGGAATAAAAGATTTGCAATTTATAGCTTAATGCATGCAACGTGCGTCAGATTGCAGCACCAGATTGCAGCTATGAAGAGGAGTTCCATTCGCCCCAGGAGCGTGGGGGTGGGGCATGGGAGTGGGGCCGCCGTATAGTTGGACAATTGGACACTCGGGAGTTGAGGCACCGATCTGCCGTATTAAGTTTCACTCGGCAGTAGCAATTTGTCACTCACAAATAAAGTATTCCCGAAGAGATTCTACCGTTCCGGGGACTGGAGGACTGTGAGAGCCGTCAGCCAAAGAGGCATCATTAAGTGCACCGGCCCAGACACTTTTCAATGCCACTTGTGTTGACTTTTCAACCCAAAAACAAAAAAAAACAAAGGCGAAACGAAAACGAAACCGGCAAACGGAGCCGTGAAACCGAAAACGGTTCCAGTAAAAGAGAAACTGTGGCAAGTGTGTGGGCCATTCGGTATCCAAGTGTGATGGCTGTCACTCACTCGGCCGGAGGAGACAAACTGGGCAAGGGCAGCGGCAGTGGCCAAGTCGAGGAGTTACCCCCAGTCACTGGGTCAACCGCCAGAAGGGCAAAAAACCCCGCGTATTTGGTTTTTAGTTTTTATTTTCCATGTTGTAAGCTCTCTAGAGAATAAGGATTGAAAAACGTTCGTAATATTATCAAGTAGAACAAGTTAACCCTTTTTTCTATTGACAATTCTTCAAAGACAGACTTGTGGCCAAAAGGCCGCTATTTGACTTCGTCACATTATGTTAACGAAGCAAGAACCAAGACGGCCAAATCCTCGCCATGCAGAGACAAAAGACTTAGGGCACAAACTTGGCCGGAACACTTGATGCGTTTCGCGAGTGTCGTTTTATTGTTAGTTCTCGCTTTTCGCCCATTTCTCTGGCCACTTCAAAGCCGCCGCTGAACACAAATAACACAATGAGCCTTAAACTGTGAGCTGTATGGCAGCGAGTCAGTGCGCGTCTTAGCCCACTTAGAGCAGTGAAAAATCAACATCGAATTATGGCAACAACAATATCGCAGTCAACAGTCGTTCACAATGTTGGCTTGTATGCCACAAGTGGTACAAGTACAACACCCCTTACAACTTCCCTCTATCTCTGATCTCCCACCTGGCCAAAAGCACCTGCCCCCTGACTCGCAAGCAGAGAATTCTGGGCTGTCGAACATTCTAAGCGCACGCGGTGAAAGTCTTGGAACGCTCTCGGCTGCCTCAATGACAAGAAATTCTGGTCTTCATAATGAGGCTTATAAATGTTTTTATGGTGGCAGCTGAGCCACAAGAATAACAAAAATAAAAAGCAGCACGTAGCCAACTCTAACACCAACTATTCCTCGGATTCTCGGATGGTCTAACTACAATTTGGCATGTGCACCATTTATTAGAGTCATGCAAAGCCTCAAACTCATGCACTTGGCCGTGTGGCAAATTGGTTTTTTAATTGCTCTGTTTCATATTTAACTCGCGTATAAGTTTTCCGCTGAAAGTTGATGGCTTCTTGGTCATTATGCAGGTGTATTTCAGTTGTTTGATTAATCTATTGGATCGATGTGGAGATGCCGAGATATCTGCGCGATGCCGATCGTACTGATGTGCGGAAAATGCGCGGCCCCATTGGAGATCGGCCAAGTCGGATCATTAATCTGTCAAATTGAAAATGGGAAATCGCCTCTCTGGCAAACGAATTCGAGACCGATCATGGCAGCAATTTGTGTCAACGCAATCGCGGATCGGTCAAATATATGAGGTAGTCGGAGATGGCGATCCCTCGGCGAGATCTCTTATTCAATAAGCGACTCTTAAATGACAAATTGCAGCCGTTTGAATTCCCAGGACAATAGTTAGGGGCAGAGTGTAACCGCCTCTTCCGTCTAATCAAGCTGATTACCTCAGAGCCTAAGCCACCATTTCCATATGCATATCCACGGGTATTTGCAATCCAAGCGCCGATTGCTATTGCTTCCTGGGTTATGACTTCTGCGGCTGTGCCAGGAATTAGTTGTGGAAAAATTAACACTACGCGGGAACGGCATTGACCACAAGGTTGGTCAATGCTGATTGTTCTCCACGGTCTGAGGAAAACTGAAAACAATTTACGGGAACCGTACGCCCAGCAACTGTGTAGCAGCAACTGGCCAAGAACCAGCTGTTTGGTGCAACCAAGTGCAATGACCGACAGCCTGCAAATTGCACTCTTGCAGCCAGTTCGCTGCACAAATTGATTTGAATGAAAGCTGCCGAGGTCAGGACTTTAGAGCGGCATGGGAGGGAGGCGAAGTTCTCCCCATTTACCATCTTTTCTTTTACTGTTAGCTCATCTTTGATTGATTTCTGCTGCCGCTGCTTCTGTCACCTTTGACACATTTGGCAACGGGTTGGGCCGGATCCAGCGGAGCTCATCAATTGGTCGCTAGCCAGGAAATTGAATGTTGAGAGAAATGGGAAGCCAATTCTCGGACTATGCCTAGATTATCGATTCTAAAATTCCAGCCTGGCAAGTAGAATTCTTTGGAGAATTGGCTAAAAACCCAATTTCTTACCATTACCATTAGCCCTGCCCAGAAGCTAAAGCCAACATCCACTAATCTTGACAATCGTCCGAAATACGAAATACAGAATCCGAAATCGACATGTAAGGCCCTTAAAATGCATGTATTCTTTCTCGGGTTGGGCTATGGCCCAAAAACCGAGGGCGTGGCACAGCCCCTACCCAGAAGCTGGTTAACCAGACCACCGAGTGCCCAGGTCCAGGGCAGGACCGAACAGAGGTTTTCGGCAATTATCAAGATGATGTTTGCCAGTTGTTGTTCTCCGCGACATTCGTTAGATGCTTCAGCTAGGAGTCTTTGCGTGGGCGGGAGGAGAGAGGATCAGCCTCATGGTCTTGCTCTTGGAAGCGAAACTAGAACTGGCCGTGGGTGTGGGCTAGGGTGTGGGTGTGGGCATCGCAGACCCTATCCCTATCCCAATCCCTATCCCAATTCCTATTGCTATCCGTGGCCCTATATCGAATGGTCATTAGTGCTGTGCAATCGTTAGACTTTTAAATGCCCACCACGTTCTGGCAGTTCTTGTGCCTTGTGGCCTGTTTTCGTTACGAATATCATTCCAATTAAGTTGCGGAAAAACACACATTGGAGGCAAACCAAAATAGAGTGTTGGCCATCAGAAGCAAAGCCTTAATCACGTTTTAAACGATATTATCCTGCAAAGGGTGTTTATGGGTAATACTGAAAGGAGAGTAAAGGAAATGAAACTATTCAGAATCTATGAGAAATCTTTTGAAATTTAAAATACACTCAAAGAGATTAATTTCGAACATTTTTTAATCTGTGCTTAAACGGTATTAGCCAGTCGATTTGTGGGTCTCATTAGTGCTACTTTTATTTAGCCAGTCCGATATATCATCTTAGCTGCTGCGTGGTACTACTATATGGTATGTGGTTGGATCCTCTCGCATGTACAACCAATTAGCCGATCGCCGCAGAATGAGATCGAGAGCGGAGTGGCAGTGGCTGTGGCAGTGGCAGTGGCACGCAGTGGCGAAAGCCGCTACCGATTCATAAATCAACAAAAAATTATAAAACAATCGGAATGCCGGTTGCCAATAAACGTTAATTGCGAGTACAGGACAATGTGATGCGACGGTGGCCACGAAAGCGTGGTATGAGAATATCGATATCGATGATATGGATGCAGCAACACCGAAACCGAAACCGACACCGACACCGACACCGTCACCGTCACCGTCTCCGGATTGGCCATAGCTGGACTCGGTCATGGACGCAGGAGCACAAGAGCATACTTCGTAGATCAGCGAAACATCAGCATCAGCAAATGCAAATTGCTGCGGAGCATCGAGCAATGTTTGTGCTGCTGTTGAGCGTGTTGCGCCAATTTGCTTGGCCTGCCAACGTCTGTCAACGTGTCTTGTGGCCCTTCTTGGACTCCTGGTTTCCCCACTGCCACGGCCACTGCCACTGGTCCTTGTCGGCCATTGGCAATTACATGCAGCTCACGTCCTGTCAAAGTTGAAAGATGACAAATCAACTTGACAGCCGCGCCAATTTGCATGACCACATGGTTACCGTCGCCAAGACTGCGATGATAATAATGATG
This sequence comes from Drosophila varians, assembly GCA_018150405.1. Lineage (NCBI taxonomy): Eukaryota > Metazoa > Arthropoda > Insecta > Diptera > Drosophilidae > Drosophila > Drosophila varians. The sequence goes on along the minus strand of JAECWK010000015.1, from coordinate 14,457,278 downwards.
GTGATGGCGACGATGATGATGATGATTATTATGCATACGCCGTGTGGGGGGCTGAGGATCGGAGCCCGGAGACCGGAGTCCGGAGACTGGAGACTTGAGAATGGGCTTTTGACTTGACGCCCGGCATTGTGTAATAATTGGCAGTTCGTGGAAAGCTCGATTTTGATGCCGATTAATTGGATCGCCTGTTTGCAGTTGCATTTTGCATTTTCGATTTGATGGAGCACACACCAGTGATGGAGCGGCCGGTTGCTATTTTGCCTGATGGAATGCTGGCAGGAGGCCGAATCGTGGATGCATTGGCAGGTGGAATTAGCATATTAATTTACGGCCCCGGCGATTGCACCCATTTCATTTCCAATTCTTTCTCCGCGGTAATTGCGATTGACGAACGTCCATTAGAGTTAAATTTTATTGCTCTCGTATAAAAGCGAATTGAAATGGGCCCCAGAGCCCGAGGGTTGCCAAATAGCCAAATGGCCAAATAGCCGAACAGCCGGCGACAGCTTCCGTCAAGTTAATGGCTTGGTCATAAGTTCTCCTCGCAGGAGGCGGCCAGTGGCCAGTGGCCATCCCAGCAGGAGATCCATCTCCGACGGTGCCGAGATTCGACATCGTCCACTTTTCGCGCATGGCTATGGCAGAGGAATGGTGCTGCCCGGAGTGGCTTGGAGTGGAGTGGTACAGTAGCTGCCCACAGGTTTGTAATGAAGGCAACAAAGCCGATCTTTGGCCATATTTCAATTGCGAGGCAAACGCAAAAAGGCCAAGACGACGTCCACGCAAATTAGTTACTCATAATTTTTGTAGATCACCGTTCAGGGCGCACTCGAACATATTTTGAGTTACTGCCATTTACTCTTCCTGGTATGACTTATTTTTTTTTTTTGCGTTGGCCTGTTTGTTCACACGACTTTCATGTTAGCAAGTCGTTCTTGTAACAGTAAAAATCAATAAGTACCTGGCTGCCTATTATGAGCCGGCGAACAGTGAACTAAATAACTTGGCTCACAGAACATGCAGCAATCATCGTTGATGCTCGTCTCCCCCTTCTAACAAGCCATTAGGCATTAATTTTAGCCATATGCACTGGACCGTATGCTATATACACCAGGGACTCCGACTCTGGCAAATATGTCGCAGCTCCAACTGCAATAGCAATATTGCAACTGCAATCTCGGGCTGATGTTGCAGCAACCGCAACAGCCAGGCACGACAAAAGGCAAAAAATAAATTAATGACATAACTTGGACGCAACACACGACTCTGGACGGAGGACGGGCGACAGCGGAGCTCAGAGTTCGGATGGGAATCAAGTTTATGAGTGGCCATGGCGGATAAGGCACAAGGATAAGCAGGGGCCTAATAAACTGCACTAATTTCGGAATGTAATAGGAATAACATGCTCGTGCCTGCTCATATTTGATCGACCTTTGGCCTCCACCTTTCACCATCCGAGAGCATCGGGAGCCGTTGCGGCCAATGCAAGCCCAGTCCACGGCAGAAGCAGAGCCAGAACAACCTTTTTCGGGGTTAAATGCACATTACAAACAATTTTGTAATGCCCAGTTAGGCAACAGGACTGAAATTTGTTTTCAAATTATTTAAGTCGAGCATGGATGAGCGGATGGATGCTGTGCGGCAATGCAATTGCAATTTACGTAAATTAAAGTAACATAATGCAAGACGTGTGGGTGGTACGAGGTCAGGCCAAACATTAGGCACTTGCAGAAAAATATGGTAAATAAGTATGTTTTCAATATTCCGCTTCTTTAACTAAACAATCAATCTTTATTATTTACCTTACTAAATAGGCAGTCTCTTTATAGATTTAAAGAATCCCAAAATTTTTTCATACCATCACTATTAGAAAAGGGCTCCCAAATATGCCAGAAAATGATCGCTAAGATTGAGATGTTTTTAACTCAAGTTTTCCCAGAAAAGAATGCATGACAATCTGGAGAGGCCTGGGAAAGCCGCAATAAATTTTCATCTGTAGCTCGTGGGTTCGTGGGCGGCCGCCAGAAACATAAGATTGGGATGATTCGGAAAGAGCGCATAATTATCCGAGTGGTCAGCTTTTGTCACACAAATCGCAGAAGACGCACAAGAATTTGACAAGCTGTTGTCGTCGGCTGACAGGCGGAGAAAACGGGCTTCTTTCGAAAAAAGAGGGACAATGTAAAAGTGAGAGGGAATGCTGATAAGCTCTGAACACAAAGAGGCAAGAAAGTCGCTGCGGAAGAAAGCCCAAATCGGAAGAAATGGCGACGGGGGCTAGATATGGAGAGTGGGCTTCCTACGGAGATTTCTGGCGGAGATGCATATTCAATCGACCCCAAACCTTAACCCTCACGTGCCGCTGTCCTCGTTTGTCAGGCACTTGTCATGGCCGGGGTCCATTAAACATGACACATGAATATACAATACAAATGGACGTTCACTTCTTGGCCGCTAAAAGGAATAAAATGAGCTCTTAATTAAGCATCCGTGTCAGTTGTTTCTCCGCTCTTGGTTTTTTTTTTGAGGCAGCCTCATACTTATTCCCGTATATGAGCCCCACATAGCCTGGCTGGCATCCTTGAGCTGGTCAAACAAAACAGAAAAAAGAAAATACCAAAGCGACATGCAAGTTTGTGGCAAGAGTCTTTCGTTTTTGGCCATGACCATGGCTTGGCCCAAGTGCAAGTGGGTCACACAGCTATCTCAGCTCCGAGGCCAAAGTCAAATCCCGATCCGCAGCTCAACTTAAAGCTGAAGCTGAAGCTGAAGATATAGCCATGGATCTGGCCCGGCTCTGGCTGTTCGATTTTCCTGCAAAACTGGCGCCTGGCCATGGCCATGCATAAATAAATATCATACGTGCATCGGCCGAGCGGCGGGCATCTGGTTATGAGGGAAGAAAAACGCAAATAGAAATACAAATAAATAAAATAAATTTTGCCTCCAGCTTGTTTGTTTGCCGGTGTGTTTTGCGGGTTTGTTTGCCTAGCTCTGCCATTCGAGCAATTTACAATTCGCACACATGCTGTGCCAAGTTTTGGGTTTTTTTTCTGTTGTTGTTGTGCTGCTTCTGCTGTGCAATTGCAATTGCAATTGCATTTTCTGTTGCTGTTGTTTGGCAACGAAACCGAAAATAAATGCACGTTAAGAGGAGAAGTCCTGTCATCGGTCAACTGGCCGCAGTTGTTTGATATGCAGCAGCAATAGGAAAGCAACAGTTGCCCCTTGAGCACGAATTTAAATGGACATACTCTAACCAATCTGGGATATCGTAAAAAATTGTTTTTTATGGCTGACTCAAATATTTTGGATGAGTTTTTGATGGAGATGCTAATGAATGGCATTTCCTTTTCCCAAAGAAAACTCATTTTCCCACAAACACTTTTATTAGGCTAAAATTTGTTCGAAATAATGAACTTTTTATGTGCTGCTCAAAATTAAATAATAAAGTTTCCCATTTCTGTTAATTTTGTTTATTATCAGATTAAGACATTAACAAATGATGCTTATTTTATAGTATAAATTGTGTTAATACTCAAAAGAAAGAGATTGCGCTGCACTACTATAATTTTTATAATGAACTCAACCCATTTTCTTAGAGTATTCCCGATGCGATTAATTGAAGTACTATCGAGTTTCCCACCTCGTTTTTACTTTCCGAGCACTCGGAGAGCGAATAAACCTCTGGCCGTTTTATGGCTGCAATTTCACGCGCATGCCGAAAATCATCAGCCATCATTAGGGTCAGTTCGTGGATAAGATTTGCGTAAGCTTGGCCAAGAGAAATGAAGCGATGCGATGCGATGCGATGCGATGGGGCTGATGTGTGACAATTTCTGGAAATGATCGCTGACCCTCTAGATTTCGCTAATTTGAAAACGAAAGCCAGTGAATGAAATGTTTGCCATTTCGGAGCTCCCTTTTCCAGTTGTGTTTTTCGGGCTTGAACCTTTTACTTTTCAGTTGTTTATGCAAATAGCCGAGAGCTGAAACGAAGCACCAAAGAAATCCAAGAAATTGTACAACAATCTGCCAACACTAGCATTAAAATTAATTATACTAATGGGTTTCTGGGCTGTTACGCACTTGTCCAGAAGTTTTCGTTTAATGGGGGCGTAATAAAGCTTAGTGTCAATAAAAAATCCAACAACTTGATGGCAACGACCAGATTCAAGGCTGTTTCGGGCGTCATGTTGTGTGACACTTTCCATTTTTAGATGGGTGTTAATAGCGAAAGCAGTTATCGCTCAATTCTGAGACATCATCATTAGGGGCTTTGTTGGGAACACCCACCAAAAGATGATAGCTGGCTACTGGGATGATCCTTTCACTTTTCTACGCCTAACTGTTAAAAGGGTAAGGGGCAGCTTAAGGGCCCCAAACAAACCATAAACATCAATCAAGCAGCAATAAAACAAAAGTCGATTCTGGGCCTTTGTGTGTTTATTTTGATTTCGATTATCATGTTAATTTTACCTCAAAGAATGGTGCGGCTTATCCGTCGCTTTACTAACCGACAGCTACCTGAGTGGAGTCACGGAGCAAGCTAAAATGAGGTGGATGTGGAAGTGGAAGACTGGAGGAGGATCCAGGTGGGCGTTGAATCCAGCTTTCAACGTCGTACAAATTAATCAACACGTAAACGAGACGCTTTGGGGCCAGATCAAAGAGAAGACCTTTTGTCCCAGTTGGGAGATCACGCCCGCTCACATATGGGAATTTGGATGGACTGGGGTGGGATGGGATGGGATGGGATGGCCTTCTAATGGGCTTTTTATTGGGTCACCGGGCGACGCAATTCACACAAGGCAACAAGAAGAGGCCGCAGCCCAGGCCGAGGGGCATGAGGCATCCAGCAGACACCTGCCAGAGACCCACATTTCATTAATTGCCTTTTGCCCGAGTCGTGAGTGAGCCAAAATGGATGCTGCCCCTCAGAGAGGGAAAGTTCAAATAGCAAGCGAGTCAAGGAGTTGCGGATCAAAGCGGCTAAATTGGATATCCAGTGCACAAGCCAGAGATGGGCTTCCTCAATGCAGTCACTCAAGAAGTGATGGCATCGCTTGAGTCTCCACGTAAACAGGCGACACAAAATATTACCTAATTGATTTATGAATTCTTCTGTCTCGGCGGATTCCCTAAAACGCCAAGACAGTTATGCGGCAACAGCATCTCTTCTCTTGGGAATCCCACCAACGGATTCTGGGGCAAGTTGATCCATCCGTTTCCAAGAAGTGTCAGTGCCGTAGATGAAGCCGCGATCTCCGTTTGTAGATCAATAATGCGACAGAAATGGCCTAATGAGTAAATTAATTGCTGCCAACCATGATCTTGTCCAGTCTTTATTTGACCAACACTAATTCGCAATAAAGACTCAATTAATCAGCCGGGAGAAACGCCCCCCCACTTGACCCAACAATCGGCTGGTAATGAGCGATTGATCTCGAAGGCTTTTAGGGGAATCATTAGCGGAGGTTAAAGACTTGCTTGCCCCTCGTATGTAGATGCAACGAAAGTGCAGCAATTTTTGTACTTTTCACTTTCCTCGTAAGCGTGTTAACAATTGCTTGGCCCTAATGACGGCTCATGCAGGTTAACCATCGATTAAAGTCGTTCACTCCAAAACAAATAAACAAACAAATGGAAAACCTGCCGAGGAGATGAGCCCTGCCAGATTAGATGCTGGTCGAACACCCAGCTTCAAGCTCTCACTTTTCCCAATTCGGAGTCGATAGAAATTCCGACTTCCCTACAAAAAGGGAAGAGTATCCACGGAACAGCTTGATGCGGAACTTTGTCAGCAGTGTGAAACGGGAACTGCCACTAAATTAAGACATTTACGACCTGGTCAGATGCGAATCAATAATGAAATGGCCATGCAAAATTCTAGACACAACAAGCGAAGCGTTTAAAAGCCGCCTTGGGGAATGCCGCCGCACCGAGCAACGGTAAACGGATGACCAAGACGGAGGGGAGAGGAGGGGGCGGACTTCATGACTGCAGATACCCGACTCGAGATTAGAATGAATCATTTCCAGCATCCTAATTGAGTTGTGGCCGAGCTGGCAGGCCGAAATATTAGCAGACGCCTTGTCGATGTCCAAGTCCAAGTCCCAGTCCAAAATCCGTCGTCTGAGGCGATGTCTGAGCTGGTCTCGTGGAGAGGTGTGAGGCTATTTAGCCAGGCCAACTGCTCGGGGCCAAACAGTAACGATTAGTCGCGGAGCTGGACTAGGACTAGAAGCGGACGAACTCCTGGCGAAGGGCCATTTATCAAGAGCTGCTCGTGTCTCGTCTCTTTGGCAAATTAACCGTTTCCCGACTGACTGACTGACTTAGAGTCGGCTTACTGGCTAACTGGCTAACGGGAGGCAGCCTGGATTATCCGGGGAATTCCCACCACAGAGCTCACCCACTTTAATTGCTCCACCGATGCCCTCACACCGAAAGTGTGAGCCAGAAGCCAAACGAATCCCACTCCGAGGGAATGTAGTTCTCTGGGTCAATGCGAGCACCTGAACTAATCAAGCCGCAGAGACAGAGGCACGAGCTGGGCCAGTCGATAATTTCCCTCGTCTGTGGCAGCTTTCACAAAATAATTCGCGAACGTTGCACGCATCGGGAGTGTGACAAGAACTCTGACTTTTCGATCCATGCGGAGATGCGCCGAGTTCGATCAAGTGAACCCGAACCTTTAGTCCCAGATGAACCTAAAGGGAGGATTAGATCATATATAGAGATCTGTGAGAATTGGTACTCGAGCTGAACCTCACGTTCGATGTGGAAAAGGGTTCCATAAAACACAATGGAGCATCTCCTGTCCGAATTCTATTGTTCTATCGGTGGCCATGGCTTGCAAATTTTCGGCAGCTTTAATGTTTATTCATGAATTCCAACATGAAACTGCAATGCAACTAGGAAGAGACAAGTACTCCGCTCTGCACAAACATAAATCAAATTGGCCAAGAGCCGAAGTCGAGCCAAAGCCAAAGTCAAAGCCAAAGTCAAACCAAAAGCAAAAGCCAAGACAGGGCAAAAACTGCAACACGCAGTCATGGCCAACTGATTGAGCTGTCGCGTATTTGGGTGAGGTGAGATCGCCCAGTGCCTAAATGGCAATAGAATGCTGCGGATCGGGGATTGGGCCAGGGATTCCTATTTCTGGCTTGGCATTTGAATTTCGTGTCTCTTACGCCGCTTATGAAAATCTGATTCGGAGAAAACCCATCGAAAATTTCCACATGGCTCTTATATGGCTCTATATCTTTGCCATTTCCAGAGGCTTTTGTCATATCAAATGGTAAATAGCAATCCTCGATCCTCCTTAAATGCCTGGCTGCCCCAGGCCCGCCCACAGTTGCCACTTGCATCCTGACCAGATCGGCGCAATTGGGTCAACGGCAATTGGCTAACGGAAGTCGGTTATCATTTCTGTTTTTCTAACTCATATAAATGGACACAGGTGCGTACTCAAAAACCGTTCGGGCCTAGATTGGGTGGGAGCAGGGTGTGGGGGGGAGTATGGGGGATAATACTCAAATTTCCTTTAGCATAAACCCGATTAAATTCGATGCGGCTGCTGATCTTTATTTTGGCATGGCGCTCCAGATTTAAATTCGGGAGGGGACTCTCCTGCCCGGCGGATGAATCGAAAATGATTTCCATGCAAGGAATAAGCTCATGGAGATCGGGAAGTCTCTGACTTCTCTCAAATCGCGGATGGCGGATCGCGGATCGCGGACCGAGGATCGCGAGTGCCGCACTTATTCTATTACAAATTTTATTACACTTAAGTGCGGTGAATGAGCCGAAATGTGTGCCATGGTGCGGTGGACTAGTTGAGCCATGTCTAATCCTCCGGCGGGCGATCTCTTTGAAGATCGGCTCCCCCAAATTGCGCCCACTGATGTAATGTTTGCTCGATCTGGTCACGTTGCACGTAACCGCAGCGCGGCTTTTATTTAATGTGCGGTAATTGCATTAATAAAGAGCCCAAATCCCAAATTATATTGTACAAATTGAGCTGCGTACAATGAAAGCGAAATTGTTTGATTTCCAGCCGATTGACGATTGCCGATGCCACAAAATGGATGCCACAACTCAAACTGCATTGCTTGGAATCAATCATCAATCTGGAGGACGATGAAAAGGAAATATTTTAAGACATGGCATCTTATGGGAATCAAACCGAGGTTAATCTCGGCTTGGATTTGGGAACTGAAGAGGGAATGGGACTTGGGAATGAAAGCCCTAGACTTAACTGTAACTGTAACTGATATAAACCAGAGCAGTAATGAAGCTTTATATGCCTTTTTGATGTTTCTATCATCGATTTATGGCCTGGACGTATTCTCAAATAAGTGCCTGATGATCAGCATTTAACACTTCCATTTCCTTCATGCCAGGGAATGCGATCTCATTCTGGATCTCCTCCGCTGTCCAACTTGATTTACGACGCTCCACAATAAAAAGAGCTTAAAAACCCTCCCACAGATTAATTTCGAATCCATAACTATCTGGCCAGATGCGGGGAGGACTATATTCTGTTCACCTTCTAGAACCCAACTGGTTGCACCTGTTCCACTTGGCCGCGGGTCGTGTGCTATAGAACATTTTCATGTTCAGCGGAGCATTTTGTTTTTACGACAACATCGAGGAGTCGTCGGGACAGGACAGGACAGGACGGGACAGGACAGGCGTCTGGGGCGGAGGATGCAGCTCTCCAGGGTCCGAAGGCGACCTGTTACCTGGTATCTGGAACTTGGTCTCCTGTCATGTGGAACTGCTGGCCGCTTCCATAATAAAAAGCCAGCAGCGCTTTTCGGTGGCGGTGGTGGGCCCGCTGCGCTCTTAATGTTGGCATTTATATGCCATAGAGTTCTTAATGCGATTAATGCAATTAATTGCCAGTCCAGGGACTTGCAGATTTCAATGGTTTCTGTTGGCGGAAGTGGCCATGGCGAGAGCAGAGTGCCCCGACCACTTGACAGCCAATCAGCCACCTAACGGTCGTTCAGGCACCGTCCATCGATTGCGCCCGGCCCATTTATAATCCCGGCTACATTGCTCCGAAATGTTCGTCCAGGAATGCTGCGGGTCGATGACGAAGTCGAAAGCTGGGCCACTTGAAAGTGAGAGTCGCCCGGGGCCAGGGAATTCGAGTGATTCGAATCAATGCGTGGCTGGCTGGCTGAATGGCTGCGAACAAACGAAACAAAAAGCCATGATTTATGAGGAGGGAATCATGTGAAAATTTGCCGAACCTGTCGATGTTCCAGCCCCTTTACTTTCGTGTGAGAAAGTGCTCGATTGGCGGCACAATCAGCCCTGGACGATGATAAGTTTGGGGCCCCTTTGCAATTACCAGCGCTTAGCATAAATCGCGCGACCCAACCGCCCTGACCCACATTAATCCGCTGAAGAACGTTGGGCCTGAAGCCAGAGCGGAAATTAACTAAGCGCAAATCTGGCCAACTCCAAGGATTACACTCAAAAGGAGGCATGAGAAACAGGTGCATAAAATAGAAAAAAGAAGTTTATAGAGGTGTCATTTTCGGCAAACATCTCCAGCATTGCTTTCTTTGATGAGCTGAACGAACCTGCCATCGATTTGGGTTAACTACCAAAGTTTATATATGTTTTTTTATGTGTAGAAAATAGAAGCCGCCTTCGCCTCGCACGCGCCACAAACTCGCCTCATAACTTACCGCTGCAGTGGCGGTCTCGACTTTGTTACATATTATTTATTGTGCCGGCCCAGCTCCGACAAAACTCCAAGCCTAGCCCGGCCCCGACCCCGACTCCACTCCTTGGTCCCATCTGAATCTCGAAATTCCCGTGGGCGTTTAACGGCATCGGGTAAGTTGCATATTTGCCGGCAAGTCAAAAATTCGTGTGCTGATCTTGAGGAGCGCCTAATGGATGTGGGTGTCTGTGGCGGGGCTCCCTGGCTGTGGATTACGGGAACGGACCATATCGGTGGCAATAAAATTATGTAAAGAGCATTTCCCCCAGCTCTTTTCTGCCGTAGTTTTGGGCGGCCAGACTTTGGCAACAAGTGCCAATGCTGGAGTGTGGGCGGTGCAGGACGGCAGGTAGAACAAGCAAAGGCAATTTGTGGCTACATCCGTGGGTGGGAGGCTCTGGAGTGATAATGTGTTATGGCCGTGGCTAAACGTGGCAATTGAAATTAGCAATTATGTGCTTTGGTATTTCAATTCCATTTTATCGCCTTAAAATAATTATTGGCGGAACTGTTATTCTAATTATTTCGAACACGAAACGAATAGTATGTGAAATAGGAGCATCTTTAGATGGAAAAGAGACTTTCAAATCACTTTCATTGGCTCAGATTTGACAGGTTCCCAGGCGGAAAATATGTGCGAGCTCAGCTCTAGAAAATCGGCTTATGGACTCTAAGCAGTGAAGGTCAAGACGAGTGCCGGCGACTAGTGGGACAAATAATAACCAGATAATGCCACTTAGAACCTGTCCACCAAGAACTCGGCTGGATCTGGTTGTGACGGGTCCGAAGCCGAAATAACAGAACAACAAAACCGAAAGTTGTAATTGAAAGTTGGGAAAGAAAGTTGATGTGTTGGGACCCCGAGTTGGGGATTCAAATTAGAAAAGCGTGTGTTTGATCAACACAAATCTCAAGGGCCCGGCCCGATGAAAGAAGAACTTAGTCGGTCGGTCACACAGTAGCACACTTTACATACCCCGGAGAGATGGATGGACGGCGATAAACCGTCACTGGGCCTCCTCTAAAAGGTTGTCTTTGTCCATTAAGCCTAACGGTTGTGAACATGAATGGGCAGCGTGTTAAATTTATTCATTTATGGATTCTAATCTGCCCATGAATGGTAAGCCAACTTAAACCACAGCTACCACTAGCCGAGTTTTCGAAACAATATTTCTGAGCTGATTAGGCAAATTATCTAATTATCTCTTCGGCATTTCGAAGTTTGTTTGTTTTCTCGGCTTGATTTAATTATCATCATAATTATAGTGCTTCAGACTCATTAAGGAGACAGATGGAAACTTTGTAAGGGTCTTTATGCAAATTTGGTAAAGTAAATGCGAGTACTTACTCGGAAGAGTCTAAAGTCCCCTGCCGCGATCATCAGACAGACATTGACCTGCCGTAATTGAACTTCAATTAGACAACTTGAGAATGCCAAAAGCTTTTGGCTAAATTCATTTTAATTGATCGAGCACAAAGTGCCAAGATCGCATTTTCCCACCCTCTCATATATCGAATCTCGCAGCGAATGAAAAGTGGGGCCGCACCGCTTTCTCTTTGACTTTTTCTGTCATCCTGTCAGAAATTTAATCCTGTCAATATCATTTGTGCAAAGCGTATGAGCATAAACGAACCCGCTCCGTCGAATCGTTCATGAGTTGTTGAACCCGCCAGTCGCGATGAATAACGATGGATTAAGTGGCAAATTGTTTTCTGATGAGTGCGAATGAAAAATGGAAAAGTTCACACAACCTCAGACGTCAGAAGCCTTGCCAATTCTTATAATAAGATTTCGAAGGCTTTTGTTTTTAAAAGTCTATTAGTAAACTGCAATTTGTCGCGCCCATAAACAATCTCTTTGCACTCGAATAAACTTTCTTTGGGATCGAATGGCGTATCGGATTTGGTTTTGGCCAGAAATAGAAATAGGAATAGAATTGGAGAGAATAGATTGTATGACCTTTTGTTATCAATGGGCTTTTGTAATTACAAAACGGTTTCGGCCGACTCACAATGCAAATTGTTCGGTTTGACCCACATACGCAGAGGCTTCTTTGCCATTGCCAAGAATGGAGCCGGTCGACTGCTGCAGAGTTCAATTTAATCATAGGACGGGGTTGGGAAAATAAGCCAACTTAGTTAACTAACTGGCACAGCACAGGAGCCAGCGGAGCCAACAAACGAACCGAAATGTGGGATCGTATGTAGGTAAACCAGCTTGCAGCCAATGCATTGGCTCAATAACTCATTTAAAAGCGACGTGGACTGCGGCCCCAGTAATGAACAAATAAAAACCGAAATCTGCCGTTCGCATACGACCCATCGAACAATGCGCCCAGGAACTAGCGGAATCGATAGCTTCTTCAAGACCTCGGCCAAGACCCAGACCCAGACCAAGACAGCCCAAGCCCAAACCCGAACCCGAATCCGAGATGTAGCCTGACCAATTGACCGCAAAAACGGCACAGTAAAAAAACCAACTGCAAACAATGCTGGCAAAAGCGAAAAGGATGTCAGTCATAAGCCAAGATACATTGCCTCCTGTTGCCGGCCCATCTTCCTGGCTCTGGTTATGGCTATGACTCTGGCTCCTGCTGTAGTGGGAGTCGGTAATGGTTAATGTGATATGGCCAAGATACTGCCCGCGGCATAAATCACCGAGCAGGTTGGCCGTACCAGCCAGACTTATGATCGCTCTGGACGCCAAAAACCGAAAATCGAAAACCCAACCGCATTCAGTCGAAATGAATATGTTGCCTGCGAACCAAAGCTGTTTCCCCAGCAACGAGGACAGCGAAATCGAGTAAAGAAATTGATTATGTCGATTTACATACGAGCACAAGTCTATTGAGTTATGATGCGACTCTGGGTTCTGCATAATATGCATCCAAACTGTGGGACACATCCGAGCCATCCGTGGCTTCGTGGATCTGTCCCAGTTGCCCTTAACCCAAATAGCCGCTAAATGGGTTACAGAATCGCATTTATGACAAGCTCTGCGGGTTTCGTGTCTGGCTGCCACAAATAAGTCAGGCTTCGACCAGCTCGTGCTGTAAATGATGTTGTTCCCTTTTCGGGCATTCGAATGCAGTCCCTACTGTTCTCGGGGCTCGTTCGCCGGTTGCATTTGCGACTTGCATAAATTTTGGCCAAAATTTTATCGAAAGTGTGCATCTTACGCCCGCTGCAAATGGTTAGGAGGAGTCCCATGCCCCGTCGCTCCACTGATTTCTCGTGGCTCGGCTTTGCATGTCTATTTAAATCTTAACATGCCGCTGACAAAATGCTCAGCAATGAAGACAACAAAAAGGAAAAAAAATGCTGCAGCAGAATTAGAATCCACAATAAAAAGCAACGGGAAGACGTCTGGCCTGGAAATTGTGCCAGTAGTGTAGACATGGCCGCATTTAACAGGAGCGGAAGGATCAAGTCTTGTTCGAATCCCTGTCCCCTGTCCCCGGCCCTCAACTGAATTGGCCAAATCCCTAGTCCCAGATGCACCATCGTTTGTCCCCAAGTTGTTTCCCGGCTGTTTAGGCGATGTCAGCGCTGATAGGCGACGCTGGCTGGGATCGGGTCATGCCGCAGAAGGAGATGCAGCTGGGCAGGGAGGCGACTCCCCCGCGGGCTCAAAGTTCATGACATCCTTCCCTGCCTGAGTCTTTGAGTCTCTGTACGGTTGTGGCTCTTTGTCTCCGATCCGAAATGTTGTTAATTCTGCTTGTATGATGCGATGTTCTCGTGGGGCAGATGCAAGATTAAGAAATTTGTGTTGGCCGATTGTGTGAATTCCGCGTCCACACATCTTCCATCATCCATTAATCTGAGAGCAGACCTTTCGTTTACTTAATTATAGAAAGGTGTTCCCTCTGCCATTCGAATTTACAAGACGTTGGGATGGGGCGTGTTGTGCGACTCTGATTCCCTTCGATTGCGAGTGACCTGGATACCATAAATCATCTTGGCTCCGTGCTAATTGATTCTCGCGAAAATGGAAAGCAAAAGTTCTTCTCCTCCACTCGGATTGTGGGTCAAAGCAATTCCCCAGGTTGTCACTTCTGCCGCCATCGTAGATTGATCATATTTATGGCTATTTGCATAAATCCAAACGGAGGAGAATGTCACCCATGTGCGTGAGTTGGAACCGAATTGAAGCCGATCTTTTGCGGAGAAACCTGTTGATGATCTCCGGTCGAAAGTCTGAGGATAACAAATGAGAATCTTGACGGCTAATGATGCCACCGCTGACTCTTTGGTCAATGGGTAATCTACTAGGCCGAGGCATCTATTTCTGCGAGTGCCAGGCAATTATCGGCTATTAGAGGTTTCACTTTTAACAGATCTTTGGCATTTTGCGACACTGAATTCTTTTCTCCGGCGACTTAATAAACTTTCATTTCCTGTCCCGAACATCTGCAATTCCCTGGCCAGTTTAGCATTCTGCATAATACATACAAGTGTCTTTGCTATTTCAGCTCCAGCTCCAGCTCCAAGCCCGATTCCTATTCCGATTCCAGCTGATGCATGGCCATCGCTCATCGGCTGTCGCTGGTTCGTTTTTGTCTCTGGTCAGAATCGTGACGCGAATGCGACCAGCGACATCTCCGAGGATGTGAAGGAGAGACCTTGAGGAGGATGGGACACTCAGTCAAATGTGTGTCGATGGCTGAGTTTTGATTTAGTTGAAAGCCTCTTCGAACTGACACCCGACATGAGTGAAAAGTGCATTGGAGGCTCTGCATCCGCGCATTCTACATTCTCCTGGCATTATTTCATTAAATCCGTACCTGTTCCCGTACCCGTTTGATTGAAATCACTTTCGAGTTCGCTGGGAAGTGAAACCTCTGCACGACGCACTTTCGATGGCACGTGAGACAAGCGGAGTGCTTGGGAGCTTGGAACTTGGAACTGGCAACTGACCAGGGGACCTGCGATCTGGAGAACAATATATGGGAAATCCCTCGCCGGAGGGTCAAGTCACTTTGGGAAAAGGGGAAAACTGGCGAGTAAAATGAAATGAAAATTGCAATAAATTTCACTCTTGTGCGAAGAAGAGCGGCATCTAATCACAGGCAAGGGCGGCCTCTTCGACTCCCGGCTCTCCGCTGCCTGCCGAGTCTTCAGATGCAACTGGTTGCCGAAATGCAACGTGAGCCACATGCAACTGCAGCTTGCAGCATGCAGCACATAACGGCCAAGTGGAAGCTCCGAAGAAAGAGAAACAGAAGTCACAGGAGGAGCAGAGGCAGAAGTGGCAGTCAAAGTGGCAACGGCCTGGGAATTGGGCTAATTGATGTTTAGCTGCACTTTTACCCGAAACGTGGACTCCGATCGAGGAGAGGAGCAGCCGCCGATGCATATCCGATGCTCGAACCAGCCCGACGTCGTCAAATGCATATTACATGACTCCGGAGTGGGACACATCCAAATCGGACCAGGGGCGATCGCGATTCCAACTCTTGTCTGCAGATCCAACTGCATCTTAATTAATCCAGGGCCAGGATTCACATCGGGGGATGTGTTTTAATTGAATTCAATTAATTATTGACACATTTCGCCAGGATTCCATGGCTTTGCCCCCAGATAAGCCGAGTCGTGATCCGACTTTGGAGCAGAGCGAATTGGGAAGCAGCCCGGCGATGCATATGGAAATGCACTTTCTTCTCATTCCCCATTTGGTCCTGCATTCTAAACGCCGCTTGTTTTATGCAAACTGCGGTCTTAACCCAATTTGTTGGGCGGCATTCCCGCCCCAGAGAGTTAATTGCTGCGGGAGATTCTCCCACTGGAATGCCATCGACCCGAGGCAACGGTACTGGATTGCCTGCTGGAGTGCCTGCAGCTCCTACAGATGCTGCTGACAGGTGCGGTGGACATTTCTGAAGACATTCAATTGGATGAGACACCAAACAGAAGGCGGCAAAGACATGGGAGAACGTTGACAAAGTCGCGCAAACATTTCAAACATCTGCTGCCTGTTTGCGGTGAATGGAGGCACATTGGAGAGGGATTGGGAAGGAAGGGAGGATCCCAGAAGGTGGATAGGCCTACAACGGCTTACTTTTCTCACCCGACCATGTCGACCGCAGGCATCCACGGAGGAACATGACCAACAATCGATTGGAATGCCAGTTGCGGGTGTCGCTGGCTCGTTGGCTCGTCGATCCACCAAAAGGCTTTTCTGCTGACAAAAGGCAAACAGCCCAGGCCACGTCCAGCTCTTTCTCAACTGCGTCTTGGTCTGCATCCAGTTGGTAGCAAGTGGGGACAAGTGCCCGCTCCTGACGCTCCTGACGCCCCCAACGGTGCCATTTGAATATCAACATTTGTCATCGTGTGTCGTGTCGCATTCCGCGCTCTTTCTACTCACTTCCCGGCTGGAAATGTGACCAAAAGTAAACAGAATCCAATTAAAGTCAAGTGGAACATGGCCAGGGATCAGGAGCACCAAGAAGAGATGTAGAGGAACCGGGTTGTCCCCGGACTTAATTGAGCTAGATGCTCTCATACTCGAATGCAAATGTGGGCCAGCCAGAGGCGGGGACAGAGCTACTTAAAAGGACTTCTGCGGAAAGAAAAATGCAACTACAATTACTTTGCGGATCAATTTCCAACACTTTCCCTGGGGGAGAGTGGAGGAGCCAGAGCGGATAGTGGGCACAAGGCCTAGGCTGAGACAAAGAAAGGCATTTCCCGCAATCTCCCAGAGATCAGAGCAGACCAATGAAATTGGGAACGCGTTTGCGGATCGAGAATTGTAATTGAAACGCATTACCGCCAAATGGCGGCCGCAGAGTTCGGGCTGTGTTTTTGGCTCTAATGGGCGTTGGCAATAGATCTCCACCAGCATTCGGCTGCTCGCTCCACAACAACCACAGAACAGCGACAGCGACAACGTAGGCGATGACAGGACCGGGAAATCGGAGACCAGAGCTACGCACAGCTCCTGGAGGGGGCATGGAAATGGGAAAATGGGGGGCATGAAACGCGACATGCCAGCAGCCGAAAGTAGGTGAAGCAGCGCTAACGAAGGCAGCCACGAGGAGGTGGAGTAGCCCAGGGACAGGAGGCAGGAGGCTGGAGGCTGGAGGTAGTGGCGTATCAATGGAAGGCAATCGGACATGCGCGACGCATTGGCAGCCAACATAGACACTGGAAAAGAGGAACAGAAACCAACAAACTAACCAGGTCTAGAGTGGGAGGCACTCGACTCACGCACTCCAGGATTGTCCTCCAGAATTGCCTCCGGAGGGATTCCCGGGGAGAGGGGTTATCTTTTAAGGCACAGCAATGTGCGGTTCGATTTGTTTGCGATTTGGTTGGAGCAAATTTACGGCAGCCGCGGAATGCCCACTGACTGCATAGTCCACATCTCTCCCAGCATCTCCGTAGGTGGCCCGACACCCAGGAAGGAGGAGTAAGTGCCTCGGGCTCTGCTTGCATCTGCTCATGAGGACCAACTGGTTATCCATCGCACCACGGAGAAGTGCGTGCGATTAGAGGAAGCTAATGAGGCGGGGGGATGCCCCATCCTCTCCACTGGCTGCCCATTTGTCATATGCATCGCGAGACCTGCCTAACGAACCCATTTCGGCATCACAAATATGCACTATGGGAATTTGTGTCATTAGAGAGGCTGGTCCCCGCCCCTCCCCCCATAATTATGGGATGGTCACGTGCAGGAGAGTGAACGATTTCACCTTGACAGGAGACAAAAACGTGGCCCATCAACGATCGATGATCAGCGAAGCAGTTGGACCCGGGGGACACGAGATTCCAGGGCAAGAACCGTTCTCCCAACTGGAAATCAGCTGGATGCCTGCTCGATAAGAAATCCAGCAATTAGTTGACAAGGACTGGCTGGGATGGCCGGGAGCAGTGACTGGGCCACTGATGTTGGAGGTGACTGTGATGGGCACGACGGCTCCTTATTGGTAACATCTGAGGATCAAAAGTCCGAGACAACGGATTCCCGGAGTCGTGATGAGCGGCAGCCACGAGTTCGTCACTTGTTCTGCTCGCCCCCTGGAATCGGATCGGCTTACAGTTTCAAAGCCTTCCAGTTTTCCAGCCCCTTGTTTTCTTGTTTTCTCGATAGTCGGACTAAATGCCGTTAAATTGAAAAACGACACAGAAACCGAATTCGAAATCAGCATCAGAATTGAATTCACAATTATGATTCTTCTGGCCTCGGCTCTTCCTTAACATTCTCTGCATTTATCTCTGCCTATGCTGGGAAAACTCATCAGCAGACCGCGATGCTCGGAAGATGACCCGAATTCCGCATAATTGTTTTACTGGCGGCCCCAGATCTCCTGATCTTCTAACCGCATCTCTGGCCCCTCCTGGCTCCTCCGTGGATTCCTTCTGGCTTCCAAATGTGCCGCACTAAGCACCGCAAATTCCCCCCAAAAGCGAGAAAGTTCATTATGTCCGGATCATTTCCATTTGCGTGGCGTCGGCGGCTGGCAAATTATCCTGACACCCGGCTCCATCCGAGTCTCTGGCGCAGTCCGGTTTGGATCCAGCTCCAGCTCGGCTTCGAGAGCCACTTGACCATCGTCCAGGTCGACACTT
Source organism: Drosophila varians (assembly GCA_018150405.1). NCBI lineage: Eukaryota > Metazoa > Arthropoda > Insecta > Diptera > Drosophilidae > Drosophila > Drosophila varians. Next base: position 14,438,953 of record JAECWK010000015.1, on the reverse strand, counting down.
GCGTGTTTTCCAGATTTGGGTTTCGTGTTGAGACTGCCAGCGTCCTTCAGGGGGTGGCAAGAGGCGTTATGTGTGACTCTGATATTATAACCGCAATTAGTAGACGTGGTCTCGAGTGCTATCTCTGGCATCTGCATTCGCAGGCAGCTCCAGCCCAACTTAGATCTCGCAGTGAGAGTTTGTCTCGATTCGATTTTCCTGCATTTCTGCCACTCTCGAGCCTCTCGAGCGGCGAGTCTCGAGTGGTGGGTGATTGGGCACGAGAAACACTGGACATTGGACACTGGATACTGATCACTGGGAAAGCCTCCTCCCTTGGAGTGACTGAGCCTTCCGCCCAGGAATGGAGATTGAGATCGAATTGCTCTTCAAGTGCGAGTGCGAGTAGAAAACTTTCGATTGCTTGGGGTCAAGAGCTTGGTCGTAGAAACGGGAAACTGACCGCAGGATGCCGATGACCTCCAAGTGCCCGCATTTGCAGATCTCTTCATCGATGGGAACCGGCTAAAATAAGTTTGGCATTAGACGCCGCTATAATAATTTCCTGTCAATCAGCGCGGCGACTGCGACGAGGTCTCCGCCCCTTTCGGCTCCCTGGCTTACGGGGAGTGGCTCCCGGCACGCAATTAATTAGTAGCTGTGTCCCAAAGGGAGCACGGTCTCGGGCGGGGACAGTTCCGAGCGGAGCTGCTGGAGCGAGGAGATAGACAGCCAGACTGGCAGAGCGAAAGACAAGAGGAGTTCATCATCCACTGACCAGCGGAGCCCATCAAGCCACCTACGCTTACGGTACTTGACCAGCTGCAAATTAATCTCCCCGTGCTCCACTTCCACTGTTTCTTCTGACCAGAGCGGAGGCTCTGGGAATCTGGGAATCGGGAGCGACTAGGTTCCCCCGAGGCCTGCCACACTTCTGAAGTCATTTTCCAAATGTTTGACAATTTATCATTTCGTTTTATTTGGGCAATTTTTCTGCTCGTCAAGTGCTCGTGGCGGAGTGAAGGGAAGGGAAGGTAGAAGTGCGGAAACCAGCAGAAGTCAATGGCTTGGCCCGAAACTGGGTCAGACTGATTGAGGAGCCGGCGGCCGTCGACTGCCAAAAATGTTAATTAATTCGAATTAAAACGTTGCGAACGCGGGCCGCTGACAGAATCCGGCAAAGGAAATGGACTGGCAGTTGGAACTTGGCAGAGTTCTGGACTTGGCGGAGGAGTTCCGAATCGGACTGGAGAGCCGGGCAGATATGCCGAAGAAGGCGTTGGCGTTGGCAGTTTACCGTTGGCTGGACGCCCGCCCGACTCACCTGAGCGGTTTTGGCAACCGTTGATAACTCGGCTCCGTTTCCATTTCCATTTCCACTGCCATTGCCATAGCCTGGCGATTCCCAAAGCTGAGCGGACCAAAGGCCAGGCCAGAATTTTGATATTGAAATTGCTACCTTGGCACACCGGCACTCCGCCACAGAGGAAACTTCTGCCCGGGGCCATGGTTTGATAACATCAGTCCAAGGGGAGGAGCAGCTCCCACTATAGGGAAACAAAAGACAACAATTCCATTTGGTAAACGTTTGTCCGGGGAGGAGTGCGGGAGGTGCAACGCCACGGAGGGGCACAGAATGAAAAATAATCTAAAGTTTGGATGTGGAGCTGAGTTGGTTTCAGCTTGGTTCGGTTTGGTTTGGTTTGCATTCGGCTCGCGTTGCTCTTGCGTTTGGCTTGGCCAAATGTAACTACAATTTAAATGCTAATCTGGCATCTGTTGGTGGCGGTCGGAGGTGGGCGGCTGGCGGACAATAGCAATGGCATGGGCAAACAGCACCGCCTCCCAACGCCGCCCACCCGAAGGGGCTGTAGCGTTAGGGGAGAAGGGATGGAGGTGTAGCCACACTCAGCGGTTAGAGCCGTGATTTGCATTTGCTCATTAGCCTCCAAAACAAACCCTGAACGCGGAATCAGCGGGAACACTTCTGGATGGGCGAGAGGTGCTTTATTTATTGTGCAATCTGCTGGCCCGACTCCTGACTGACTCCGCTGTCTAATTAGTTTTCACGCCTATAAACTGCCGACTTTATTTGCGGCGGATGCCTGCTCTGAATTCCCAGACTTCCAGGGTCGCCACAAAAATGTCGGATTGCGGATCTCCAGTCGTAAGTTGCAAGTTCAACGTAACAAAGAACCGCTATATCCCTCCGACCTCTCTCCGGAAAACCGCGACATTTCGGGGCAACCAAGTACAAATATTGTAGAATCAGAGCCGGGCTGGAAATAGAAGCGGAATCAAAATCAAAAGCGAAAGAACATTTGTAAACTGCCAATTATTATGAAATGAGAAGACAGCAGCAACATGAGGCACAATCAGGGGAGACCGCAGCGACATCCGAGGCCCAGAACTAGATTCTAGCTAGTTAGTTACTCTCCGTCTCGCTGGAGAAAGGGCATCCCCCCTGGAGAACAGAAAACGCGTCACGCCAAAGTCCCGAAATTCTCCAGCCATGCCTCGTTACCATTCCGAGGGTTTTGTTTTGGGTTTGGACTTTGGCTCCATCTTGGTCTTGGACTTTGGCTCAGCGGAGCGCCGGCAGTCGGAAGAGCAGACCCTCCTCCAGCTACAGTGGACGCCTGCCTCCTCCTCTCCTGCTTCCACTTCTATTTTTTCGGCTCGCGTGCTGCCAAACCGCCAATTACCGAACATCAAAAAGCAGTTTCCCCTCCTTTTCCCTTTTTCCCTACCCAGGCCCGTAGTTCTGTGCGAGTCTGCCCAATAATTTGCTCTCTGGTTTGTGTGTGGCTTTGCTTATAGTTTCGTCAGTCTGTGACCCTTTGCCCAGCCCCTTGGGAACGCTATCCATCCCCCACTCCCTCGATCCTCGGTGGACACCCAAAAAGGTGTTTGAATGCCAAGAATCCGTTGCCGAATCACGCAACTTGGAATCGGGGGAGGAATTATCCGAACAAATGGAAATGCAAATGGGAAATGGCAAACGGCGAATGCTCCCAAAGATCTTCGTGGCTCACGCTTTGTGATACATTTCTGGCCAAGTGCCACGCCCACTCTGCTGTGTGCCCAGCAGAACAGCAGTTCCGTTCCGAACAGAAATTAATTTAATTATATCGGCTGTAATAAATAAAGTGAGTTATCCAACACGGCCTGCCCCCGGGTGTATTTTGACATTTTAATCACGTCGGTCGGGGAGTCGCTGGCCCACTTATCCGAGGCGTCGCATCCGAGGTGGGAGTGGGACTCCAGTGTTCTTCCCGAAGCGTGACTTAAGAATGGACTCGCAGAATACATTGCCAAGGAGAGTTCTCTTCTTCCTGTCTAGGGGGTGTTCAACTTTCAACTAATTGCGGCAGCAAAACGTTTTCGCATCTCGTCGAGATTGCCAATCACTATCATCAGATGCGGGGATTGATCGGAGTCCCAAGCATATCACCATTATCACCATCAACCATTAACAGTTGGCTTGATTGATAACCCACTGATCCATAAATCGGAGATTGCTTTCCGTGTTGCATCACAACAAAACGAGAGTCTCAATCAAGACCATTTGCATTTCGCAATATTGTTGTTACTGTCCTCCCCAGGGTTTATCCTTTTATAGTTGCCTCTGTTTGATCGTCCCGCTCCTTCTCCACTTCTGCGTGGGCTTCCATCTCGCGGTTCCAGGCTTAGCCTCAATTGTAACGACAATCACGTTCCAAGCAGAATCATCTCTCATCCCGCAATCATCATCCGCCGCTGAGATCTCTATGAATCTGGATACTGGGATCTGGAATCTGGCCAGGGGTTTGCTTGCTAATGTGCGAAGCCGAGTCGTGGACCGCGTGGGTTGAGTTTTCCGGCGGGGAAATGGGGAGGAAACCAGCAACAAAGTTGCGGCAACAAGTTGCTGATTATCCCAGCTGGCTTGATTAGATCGGCCTTCCAAATCATCTGTTGGATGAATGACTTCTGGCCAGCTCCGCTATTCCACTTTATCACTATTCTACTACTCCATTGCCTCTGCCAATTGTCCCGGATGACGGAGCCGAATTCGGAATGAAGGCGGAAAACTGAAAATGCAATCTAAGAGCTGGGCTGATAAAGCCAGAGCCCATTCCCCAGCCAAATTATTGCGTCTCGTGCAAATCAAATATTTAAGGCATCCTGTTTCCATCATTGATCGGCAGTCCAGGGGGCATGGCATCCGGAGGAGATCCGTTTACTGCCGCCTTGATTTATGCAACATTTTCCGCAATAAAACTGCCAACAACTGGAAGAATTATTACATCATCACGTAATAGGCCTCGGACTCAAATGGGACTTCTCTCAAAGTAGCAGCCTCCGCTTGGCCTGGGCCTGGGCCTGGACCTGGGCCAGGGCGCCACGCCTGCCGCCAAATTGCCCTCCCATGCCAGATCTCCCCGCTAGACACTATGCTGAGTCTTTCGCGCTGTCATAAATCAGTCGCCTGCCCCGAGAGGCAGAGGCATTAAATACTCGTACTCTCCTCCTAAATTGCCGGCCACGAACAGCGACGGCGCAGCAACAATGCCGCTGTTATGTCGTGTCATCCCCGAAGATCCATCATAGCCAGGGCCCCGACTAGAAGACCAGAAGATTTGCGGCACACAGAAATTTGCCTGGCACGTGTCCATCATGGCAAGTGTTGCGAGCAACGAATTCCAGCGGGGGAGTTACCTGGAAGAGCCAGAGAGTGCGGGGCGTCGAAGGTGTGAAGCTGTGCGCCGAATGTTCTCAGATGCCATAATAAAAAGGTTGCGAAGAGGAGGAGGACGAGATTGCATCACTGGCATCCTTATCTACACCCCACCGTACCCCGGGCCATCCACTAATCCCGAAATGGCCCATTGTGCAGAGACACCAAACACGGAAGTCGCAGCCTGTGCACTCCCAAAATGCCCATTTAATATAATTTCTATTATTTCTGCCAACTCCGGCAACTGGCAACTGCCACCAGGTGACAGTTACAATGCAGGAACAATATACAACGATCGGAGTTCAGCTCTGTGGAGAATTCTGAGTGGGGACATTGCCACCACACCAGGCCACAGAGCCAACCTGTCTCTGCCCCACACCCACTCCGGTCCGCTGGCTGCGTTCCCCAAATGATCATCATAATCGTGATCGTTTCGGGGATCGTTTCTCGGACTCTGCGGCCCCTCTGGTCGGCCAGTCCAAGGTTGTCTTGTCCTCGGGGATCCATTTTTGGCATGCGTTCGGCAGCGAACACTTCCTGTGGCTGTGGGAAACACTCGGGAACTGGAGAACTTGTTCCATGGATGCGACATGTTGGCCACGACTTCTGGCCAGGCATATTCCGGCTACTACTTTCGCGTCCAATGCACCCACCCACATGCAGTGTATCCTCTCTCTGCCCGTTTTGTATTGAAAATATTTGGAAACGCGTTCGCATAAATCAATTAGTCAAGTGTAACAGTTTTGGGATGCGATGTTGGTCTGGATTCGGAGGTTCTTGGGATGGGCCGGGCTGGGCTGGTTGGTCAAGGTTTGTTCTATTTGTGGTGCATGCAACATGCGCGGCAGTCATAAATTTCCGAGGCGATGCCCCTTTTGTGTTGCTGCAAATGGCATTCAAGCTAAGAGATCTCTTCCCAGCCTTCCTTCGTCTTTCTTCTGGCTCCGGCTGGTGAAAATTGGTGCAAATTGATGAGAATATAAATGGAAAATATTGGGAGCAGAGTGGAGGAGGAGCCGCCGCGATACCCCAGATCGCTTTCAGGTCCCAGACTGCGGAAAGCGGCCGGGCCAAGAATCTGTTTACTTTGTCAAGTGCCGCGCTGGGGGAAATTGATGAAAATTGCAACAATTTACCGGTTCGCACACCCACAAGATGCGAATCTTGCCCAGGCTGTTTATCAACTCATCTCCAGCAGGAACTCTACTCAAGGTCGATGCAGGTGGAAGAAGTGGAGCCGGTGGCCGGAGAACAGGTGTTGCCGCCATTGACAGTTGGCTTGATTGGCTTGTGTTGCATGTCGCACGCCTCGTGCTGCCGCTCCTGGAAGCCCAGAGCACCTCCTCCACTTCCTCATCGCATTCCACGCCCAAGCCCATGCCGGGCACACCCCTTCATTTGCAGAGACAGAACCCAAGAAGGAACCCAGCCGGCTCCAGGGACAACTGCATTTTGGGGCCGGATTGGAAGAGGAAGCGCCTAGTTGGCGGCCTGCCCACTTGGCGAGCTGGTGTGCCAACGCCCAGAGCAAATATTGGGAAAAGAGGTCTCACTCCATCTCCCCATCTTCATAACTCGCTGCAATGTCGTCGCTAATCGCAGGCTCTGGGATTGTAAATTAAAAATGGAAGCTCCGGTGGCAGGGAGATTGCATCACCGTTGCTCACTATAAATGTGTCCGGCATCCATCAGCGCTGGAATTAATGATGGGAATGTGAAACCGCCAATTTGCCTAGCCTCGTATCGATGCCTGGCTCCTTCGGAGCAGGGAATCCGAAAAGGAGAAAAGCTTTCCAATCCCTCCCCTTATGGAGGCAACAATCGAATTGCCAGCGCTGCGTGGTAATAACTCCTTTCCAGCCACCCTTGAGCCCCTGAGCCCAATATATTCGAATCCAACTCCGGCGGAGTCCAAGCAGCAGCAAAAAGTGCGGCAATTAGAAGCAGAAGCTGCCGATGGCAGTCGAATGCTGGCCGGTGATTGAGTTGCAGCTCAGGCGGACCCTGACCTCCCCTTGGCCATCCTAGCTCTCCATTTGCGGCTCAAATTGATGGGGGAGGGGAGTGGGAGGTAGCAACAACAACAACAACGGCAACGACAAACGGCAGCAAACAGGAAAATTCATATTACGAAAAAACTGCATCGCTTAAGTGTCATTATTGGGACCAGAATTTCAACAAGTCGCTGTCGTTGTCGTGTCTTCTGGTGCTCATGTAGATGCTGGAGGGGATTGGGGTACAGAGTAGGGGAAGAATGTCCGGGGGGATGACGACGGAGATGGCAACTTTCACCGCGTCGAGAATTCCTTTGTGCAGCGATCCGAGCGATCAGTCGGAGGCAGAATGTGGCAGGAACCAGAACCACAGCCAGACATCGCTCAATCTCCACCACCGCGACACTCCCCCTCCCGTCCTCTCCTAGGTGCGCCAATATCCGCTGGCCACAATCAACACCTCCGCTCCGCCCACCGCCCCTCGCAGCGAGGTGGAGCCATCGCTCAACTTCAGTCCGTGGCTTTTTGAATCTCACACCTCCTTCTCCTCCACTACCTTCTTCCGCCACTCGGTGTTGTTTTTACACCTTGCTCGTTTTTGCGGCCATGGCCTCGTGTCGAATGGAGCCCAACTTGGGTGCAGAGTGGCGCGATGCAAGAACAACCCGCGTCCAAGACAAGCTCGTAGCTGGTGTCGTCGGCTAAGGGCGTTAACTGGGTTAAACGCTCGTTGACAGTTTTATGCAGCCGACCAAGCCAAGACATCAAGGCAGACCAAGACCAAGACCAAATGGTTGACAGTCAGTCAGTGGCACAGGCCAAACGAGACACTTATTAAGAGTGAAAATTCTGATAGAATGCTTTTCCCTCCTTCGCTTAGAAAGCTGCAATTAGAAAGGGCCGAAGGGAGCCATTGAAAAGTGAAACAAACAAATCAGATGGCGGTGCAATTAGAGTGAACTTCGTTACCATTCCACACCCCTCAAGTTCGTCGCCTAAGTCTTTCGTTCTTGGCCCTTTGACTCGGAATTGAGGTCACTTTTGATGGATATTTTTATGCGTGCGATTCTTATCGTCAATTAGGAGATTTCCTCCAGACGTTCAGTGCCCAACTTCAGCGAGGAGCATCTGCTGATTTACACAGACAGCCTGGAGAAACGCCTCACCGGCAGATTGATGACTCACATTTGTATCTTTGCGTGCCATCAAAATCCTTTCCATTTCCACTTCCTCTTCCAAAATTCTCGGCATGCACTCCGAGTGAAAGTAAACAACTCCACCGAGCACCCGTAGAGCCAGGGGATCGATTCAAGCAGGGGGCCGCTCCACTTCTAATGAGCAAACATGAAATGGCATCGCAAGTGGGGAGGAATCCCAGGTGGAGACCGATCAATTTGCAAACAATCGAGACACGAGACGAATAAACGAGCTGCAAAGCGAATTTCCTCCGATTGATTGCCGGAAACATAAACAGCGATCACTCTCGCGATCCGAGACAGCTCCTGCTCCTGCTCGACCTCGACTTTCTGGCAATATGGGAAAGGGGGGATTGGATTTTTGGGTGGCCGTGGGAGTGGGAGTGGGTCAGCCCACGCGGCAATCAGAGAATGTGCGAAAAATCGAAAGGAAATTTGCATGTCACTCAATCGAGCAGAGCGGGGCAGGGCGACACAATCGCAGTGGAGAGTGTTTCCAGTTCCCAGTTTGTTTGTACTGCAAACGAACCTCGCCGGATCGCGACCAGATCGGAGGTTGTCTTTGTCACTTTCAGCAGCTTTTTAAGCGGAGCTTGGCACAGTTTACCTCGACTTAGAATGCAAACAAATATTTGAATATCAAGTGACACGGAAAATAGAACAGAGTCAGAAACAGAAACAGAAACACGGCGGTGGCCCACAAAAATTCGTTTGCCATTTCCTCCTAACGGTCGAGTATTGATTTATCTCTGGGCCATCCGCCCGAGCGAATCTGGCCTTGATAAGAGCCCGGCCAAGAGAGAGGGAGCAACAAACCCGGGTCAACTGTGAACGTAAACGTTGTCCAGCCTTCCGCCAAATTCTGGTCAGAGATCTATTCGAATTAATTCCACAGAATCGCACACTTAAGTTTGACTTCATAACTTTTGGCACTGATTTAAGATAACAATTAGTGCAAACTGCGAGGACGCAATTACTCAATCAAAACTCTAGGCGGGCTGGGGAGGAGCGGGAGTGGGATTCGGTGGTCCAATCAATCTCTGGCCATCACCAGAACTCGGAGCTACATTCACACGCCAATTCCAAAGTTAAGGCCCGAGTCCGGATGGAGGATGGCGATTGCAGACTTCCTACTCCCAGAGCTTTTCCGAAAGACACAATTTATATAATTTTTTTATCAGATTTGTTGGTCGCGCTCATTGTTGGAGTGCTGGAAAAATTGTATAATTCCCTCAGAGGCGTTAATCGAACGCGGAGAGCCTCAATTATGGAGACAAAAGTCGGAGCATCGAACTGGATGCCGGGTCTGATCTGAAATCTCAAATCATCGCCTCAATTGTGGCGATCGGAGGCGACTGCAGTGGCATTGAGATGCATGAAAATGGGGAAAAGTGCGACGAGTGCAGTTCGCTGTGCTTTCAATGATTGTGCGGCAATATTTAATTGCCTTATGTGACGGACAAATTCGAGACAGCCTCCGCTTTCTTTGTGGCGCAACTGTGCGACTGCCTGGTTGCATAAACGCTCGCCCCAGCGCCGTTGCCTTGACTAAGCTGCCCCCACAATCAGTGACCCCATTCGCCTGCCCCCCTCCCCCCGTCTTTATCTTTTTACCTGCCCGTTCGATTGTTATCGCGCACTTAATTAGGCGTGCGTTGAGGTAATGCTCGTCGCATCGTGTAGTTCCTCGGGTACTTACAACTTTGGTCATTAAATAAAAGCTGCGAGGTTCTTGCCAGCTCTCGACGGCACCCTCCCCGGAAAATCACAGTTTGAATGGCTGCTCCGGCTGGCCCCTTTACCAATTTAGGTCTGTACTTGAGGAATTCATGCACCTGCAGCTTTAAATGCCTGGGCCCTCGGGCTTGGTGGTTATGGCCCGGTGTGGAACTTCAATTTGGCATTATTCAGTGCAATTCAATGCCGAAGCTGCGTGTCAGGCAATCGCATTAGAAAATCATTTGCCTCGACTGTTATAATTGCATTTTATTACTTCCGACAAGAGCTCAAGAAACTGAAGACCCCAGACAGGGCCGAGATAAAGCCCCTGCAGCTTGCAAAGACCTTCAAGAAAAGCTGCTGCTGCTGCTGGTGCTGGTGCGATTGAAGAAAGTCTTTGCCGAAGAGAGGAGACTGAAAAGAGAGTTGGCAAAGAGATTGGTGGTTAGCGTTAGCTTTCCGTCTTCTACCGGTTTGTCTTGGCCAAGAAAAGCGCAGAGAGGCAAAGAGCGTTAGTTAGTAGCTGGTGGCACTAGTTGGTAGATGGGCTCTGCCGACGTCGACTGCGGCGCTGGCTCTTCCGAGGCTTCCAGCTGCCAGCTGCCAGCTTGAAAACGTTTTCCGCGGCCTTCGCAGCCAACATTCAGTGTCAAGGTGCTCGAACTGGCGGTCGCTAGCGCTCCTCGAGTGATAGAAGCTAACGAACTCTGAGAGCGGTCCAGGCCCAGTCCAGTCAATTCGTTTCGATCCGATCCGAATTTCCCCAGCATCTCAAAAGTCACAGCCTGCTGCCCAGTCGCAGTCGCAGAGCTGGAGCTGCGCCGAAGAAGTTCGCATAAGAACGTTTAGCCAAATCACATGCCCGGCAGTTAGGCGCTCCACTTTCGACAGTGAGGACGGTGATCGCTCGAGCGGTTCGGCGGTTCACGGTTTCGATCAACTGTTTCGGTTCAATAACTCCAAAGGAACTATAAATCAAACGTTTTTTCAATAGCAATATCAATCAATCGTCGATTGTTTCGTGCGTGTCCTTCGATATAAAAGTGAAATTTGAAACCACATTCCAGTGCAATCAATCGATTGAAATAAGGTAAAATTAAAATTGTAAAAGAAACTGCTATAGATGGAGAGAAAAACGCGTTCTGAACCTCGGATGACATTCAATGCCTGACAAGGTGTCAATTGTCAGCCGAACAGGATGTCCACATGTCCATCAATTAAACGAAAATGGTCAATGGATCATTAGAGAAAGCTTTGGGTGAATGTCAGTGGCAGTGGCAGTGCAGTGGCTAGTCAAGATCACCGCCAGCCAGATCCAAGGAGAACAAAAACATGGTCAGCCAGCCTGAGGAGATGTCACATTAGTTTCCAGTTGCGAGATAAGTCCGAGCAGAGTCAACATTTTTGCGATGCCGGAAACAACGGCGCGCAGAACTCGTCAACTCCCAAATGTGCAGAATTCTGCAGGCAATTAACTTTTGCCTGGTCAAGTCTTTTGACTTGTTTTCTCCCCTTGTTAGCCTTCTTCACTGGATTTACCCACTTGGGATCCTGCTGCGGCTGCTACCGCGGCTGCTGCTGCGGTTGTCCACTGATTTGGGTCAGGCAACGGTTCGATGCGACCATTTAATGGCAATTAGTTGGAGACCAGAATGTCAAAGCGGCTCTATATAACTTTCGCTTACCCCATTTGAATTGGTCAGCCAAGAAGTCACATTCCTGGCTGACAAATCTCTGGGCTACGTGCCCGAGACCCAAGCCGATTTGGCTCACAATTCATTTTCCGATTACAACATAAGTCGGAGCTCATTTGTATTCCGGCAAAGTATTCTAGCCACTGATCTATGTGGATTCCTCATGATCTGAAGTTAATGCGTTCACAGTCAAAGCGACTTCTTCGTGATCCATGGAGATCATGTCTGTGCTCTGTTTCTGTATGGGGGTTTATGGATTGGGTGCATAGATTAGGTTTCCGAATGGCTTTCGAATTGGTGCGGTTAGTTTGCCGTTAGGTCAGGCCATGAAATGAAAAGTTTTGTCAAGATTTTCCCAATCAGCGAGTGAGTGGGGGAAGCTACTTTATGCCTTTTGACTTGCCGCAGACAGCCAAGGGAAACGAGTTTTATTTTGGAGCCAGAGTCTTTGATATTTGAGAAATTTCACTGGCCATTAATTGAAGATTTGTCGCTAACTTTGAGAAATTTCTGCCAGTCACAAAAAAGAAATTCTATAGAAATATCTCGGGCTGACCCACATCGGGCCAGGCCAACTGCTCCTTCCGCCAATGGCCAGCGGGTGCAGTTTTCAAATTGCCAGCCATGAAATGAAGATAGCTCAGCCAAATAGTTGTTGGCCAGGTTGCTTGGATGCCAGGTTGCCCGGTCGCCCGTTTACTTGGATGCCAGCTTGCAAGTTTTGCCAGATAGCCAAGTGGCTAGCTCCATCTGCGGTGGCATCCACACATTGCTTACAGTTACATTGAGCAGCGCTTCAATTGAGATAAGCCTCCACTTGGCAGTTATGTCATTCGACGGGCATTTTACTGGCACACTTTTCCAACCAGTCCATCCAATCCATCCAATCACTTGTATCCCAGCATCGCAGCATCGCCTCGCCGATCCCCATTCTAATTAAGTTGTAACAAGTTTTTGGCGAATTGGTGTCATAAAAGTGTTTTATCGGCACCTTGTCAGACAGATGGACGGACAGGCGATGCTTACAGTGGGATTAGCCCAAATATTGAAGCAGATCCTGACCACTCTCGAATCATGAATTGCAAATCGCAAATCCTCCAATCTAACCACTCTCGTTTCGAGATGCGCTCATTAGGAGGACCCACTCCTCACTCCCAACTCCATAAAGTCGGCTAAACAAACTGTCAAATTTGGATGTAAATATGCTAAAATAAAACGGGTTACTAAACTGGCCAACTGGCTGATAAATGAACAAACATCCCGATGCGAGCATGTATATATAAATCTCCATTCAATTCGAATTGAAATGCCTGCCAAGTGGCCTTAGTGGCTTTGGTAGCAGCCTCATCCACAGCAGGAGCAGCTTGCCTGCCAAATGGAAATTTATGTCCATGTCCGAGAGAGTGCAACTGCGGCAACTGGATGTGGGGATCGCCGACTGTGGATTAGTTTATTGGCCCACTAAGGCGGCTGACCCACAACATTAAATTGTGTGATTTGAGTGGGCCAGTAGCCAAAGTCGGGACAGCTACCAGGCAACAAGGCCGCCACAGCAAAAAACATGGAACCCGATCCACTTTTCCAAACAGTTACAGGGGTTCGGTTAATTAGAATGTATATTATTTCGCCGGCATTTCTATTGGACTTTGTTTTGTACTCCTTGTGATGTTGGGGGCTGGCGCGCACGCGACTCGCTCGACTTGCCAGGGCCCGTGTCATTGACCAGCGACCATGAAAATTGATTTGCAGGCAATTGCATAATCGCTGATTTTGAGCCACTCACGACGGTGCAGTCAGTCAGTCGTATTCGATTAGTGCAGAAATCAATCCAATCCAAGTCAATCCGAAGCTTTTCGAGAGCATGTGGAAAGCTGTCCGTTGCCAGCCCTGTGATTTAACGCATATTACACGTAATGCATTTTCCATGCCGCAGCTAAAACATAGATGCACCAGCTGGGCCCCAAGAACCGCAAAAGCCACTAATGATCCGGCAGCCAGCATCCCAGCATCCCAGAAACAACGTCCGACATAAAGCATCCAACTGTTGTGTTGGCTCCGTATCGATCGCATTGTGATCAGGGGGCCCAATCAGAATTCCTTCTGACCATTTCAGTTAACAGCTTGTGCCGTGGCCCAAGTTCCAGCTGCTGCTGGTTTTTCTTTGGCTTTTATTTTCATTATTTTTTTTTTTTTTTGCCTCTCATTTTTGCCCCTTCAGTTTGGGGGCTTCCTGTGCGTGCGCCTGGCTAAGTGGCATTATTTTAATTCCTCGGCCTCTGCGTGTGAGCAGCGCTTAGATCGGACAACGGACCCGGAGCCAGAGCCGGAGTGGGGAGCCCATCAACCAAATTGATTTTGCATCTATTTCTTTGCAATTAATCAAATGCCTCTCGTGATGGTGGGCGTTGCAGTTGCAAGAGTGGTAAACCCATTATTACGGCTTAACTGTAACTGCTGGGGCAATTAATCATGAGATAAGCACGGCGACTGGCAAACTGAAATGCTAATTAAAAACCAAGCTACCAAAACATTCTTTATGGCTCTTTTCTTTAATGGTCTCTCCTCTTCTATATGTTCTTTTTTTTTGCAGTGAGCCAGAGAAACAAAGGTAATGCAACTACAGCTACGGTCAATGACAAAGAGGCGAGTCAGCGTGATGAAGACGACGACAAGTTACCTGGCGCTGATCGCCTTAATGCTGTTGCTGGTGGACAGCTCGGTGGCAGCACGCAAGTTGCCCAAGCGGCCGGTGAAACCGTTGAAGACATTTCCGCGCAACAACGCAACACCGATACCGGCAACGGGAGCTGGCGCGGGAGCGGCAGCGGCAGCGGCAGCCGGATTGGGATCGGGAACTCCACAGAACGGAAGCGAGCTACCAAAACCGTTGACACTGCAGTCCGGCGGTGAGGCAGCGGAAGCGATTGTTGCATCTCCACCTGGAGCGGCAGCCTCTGCACCTGTGCTAGCTGCCTCACCTGCTGTTGGCGCAGCTTCCCCCAGTTCTGGAGTGGAGACCAAAGCCGATGATCTCGCCGCAACTGCAACCGCAACACCTTCCAGCTCCTCGGCGGACGAGGATTGCGAACCGGATATGATTGGCTTCGAGCTTATAACAGGGTAAGTGTCACTGCTCTGGACCATAAATCTTAATTGCGGGCAATTAGTTGCCCCATGTTGCAGGGACAATCCCACGAGGGAGCATAACTTAGTCGATGCAAAGACTGCTGAGAAATATGCAGCCTGTTAACACATCGTAAAGAGCTGGCCAGGAGGGTTCAGACTCACCTCGATTTATAATGCTGCATCCCACCCACTTGGGGGAGGCCTCCGGGAACTGACAACCCAACCCGGGAACCTGTTGCGCCTCCTTCACTCTCTTTTTGTCCCCCATTTTTTTGCCAACGAATAGCTAGCCGAGAATTTATGTGCGTTACTTTCCGCTTAATCCACCATCGCAGGTACGTGCTATCGGCGCCATCGAAGCAATTGGAAACGCTGCCCGGCACCCTCATGCTGACCGACTGCCTGGAGGCCTGCCAGGCCAATGAATCTTGCAGCGCGGTTAATTACGAGACGGGCCTGTGTGTCATGTTCCGCAGTACCGCCGATCAGTTGCCAGGTGAGTTGGGTCCCAAAAAGAGAAATCTTTTGGTTGTAAACAAAGTTCAGAATAGGTTAAAGTTCCCGCGACAAAAATTAAGTTATAAAAATGTTGGCAATATGAGTTAAAAGGAAGGTAGCCCAACAGTTAAAAGATCTTAAACTCGGGAATTTAATCACTTAAATTGTTTAAATATTTGTATCCCCTAAAAGGCATTGCAAAACTGTATTCCTTGCCACTCCAAAAGATACAGGGTATGAGAATCCAATGAACTTTTTCCTTGTGCTAAGAGTGCGCTCTGAACAGCACTCGATCTACCAATCTCGGGTCCATGGCCCGCAGCTTGTATGTTAAATGTTCCCCGGTAATCACAATAAATACCCCAAATGCCTCTGCCTCCCTCCTCCGATTTTCTTACAGGTTCACTTTCCCGGTCCCAGTATCCCGTCTTCACCGTTTACGCGCAGAAATCCTGCTTTGGAGTGCGGCCCTGCTCGAAGGCCTGGTGCATCGATCGCGTTCAGGGCTACCGGCTCCCGGAGCGGGCCAAGGCCAGCCAGAGCGTGGCCACACGGCGGGACTGCATCGAACTGTGCCTGGGCGAGACGGAGTTCACCTGCCGGTAAGTGATGCGATACCGTTACAACGAGCCACCCTCTCGAAACGCCCCCTCCACACAGTACACCTCTGTGCGCCTCTTCAAGGCACTCCAAGCCAAGAGTCCAGCACAGAGAAAAATAGGTTCCAAGTTTCCAATAGTTTCCCCGTCTTGGCATTAAACTTTTGTTAATAATTCTAAAATCAAAACAATAACTTCATATTGGTGATTAATAATTTTTGTTTTATTCAAAACGAAAGTATAAAAAAAGTTAACCGTTTCTTTTTGTTTCACATCTTTTCTTGTGGTGCATGACATTCCTCTTGAAGATCGGCCAACTACTATGCGCACTCTGGCCTGTGCGAGCTCTCGGACATGGATCGCATTACGCTGTCGGACGAGGCCAACATCGCGGCCTACGATGGCGCCGACTATTTGGAGAACAACTGCGCCGAGGAGCCCAGCAAGCTGTGCGAGTTCAAGCGCGTCGCGGGTCGCATTCTGAAGACGGTGGACTCGGTGCATCAGAATGTTCAGAGTCTGGATGAGTGCCGTGACCTCTGCTTGACGGCTCCGTTCCGGTGTCATTCGTACGACTACAACGAGACCGGGGAGCTGGTGTGCCGCCTGTCCCACCACAGTCGGGCCACGCTGACGGATCTTTCCGAGCCGTATCTGAGCATCGAAGAGGCAGCCACCTACGAGCAGTCCGCCTGCTACAACGTGTCCATCGACTGCCGCTCCGGCGAGATGGTGACCAAGATCCGCACCTCCAAGCTCTTCGATGGCAAGGTCTACGCCAAGGGAGCGCCCAAATCCTGTGCCGTCAACGTGAACAACTCCCTCGAGTTTGATCTGCGGATGCGGTACAATGATCTGGAGTGCAACGTCCGTCAAAGTGCGTACGGCCGGTACATGAACGACATTGTGATCCAGCATCATGACATGATTGTGACTTCCTCGGATCTCGGACTGGCCGTCTCCTGCCAGTACGACTTGACCAACAAGACGGTGGTGAACAATGTGGACCTGGGCGTCACCGGCGAGATCGAGTCTACGCTAAGCGAGGAGATCATCGTCGACTCACCAAACGTCATAATGAAGATAACCGCACGTGATGGCAGCGACATGAAGCGCATCGCCGAGGTTGGCGATCCGCTGGCACTGCGCTTCGAGATCGTCGACGCGAACAGCCCGTACGAGATCTTCGTCAGGGAACTGGTGGCCATGGATGGGACGGACAGCGCCGAAATCACACTGATCGACGCCAACGGCTGTCCCACGGACCAGTACATAATGAGTGCCATGCAAAAGCTGGCCGGCAATCGCAAGGTGCTGCTCTCACAGTTCGACGCCTTCAAGTTCCCCTCTTCGGAGCTGGTGCAGTTCCGCGCCCTGGTCACGCCCTGCATACCGCGCTGCGAACCGGTTATCTGCGACAACGATGAGAACGGCGAGCTCAAGTCGCTGCTGTCCTACGGTCGTCGCAAGCGCTCGGTGTTCAACGGCACCGATGGCGGTAAGTTCTTCGAACGGTTCTTCTTGTCTGCCAGGGATGGCGACGATATATCCACAAGGTGACCTCTCCTCCAAGTCGGGAGCATGCTGCATACTGCATCTTCGCGTGCGGTGGTGGAGATGGTGGGCACCGGTGAAAAATCGCCAGACTTGCCCATATGACATTTACCAGTATGCCTGGAATGGTTAGCTGGCTAGCTGGCTGGCTGGCTGAAAAGGTTAAATTGTTAATTAGGAAAGGCTAGAAATTCCTTGCTGGATATTTATTTTGTTCACTTACCTGGAAGAGACTAGAATACCATTTTATACTTTATTGGAGGAGGCTTTACCTCCTAAACGAATTAATTTACTTTTTCATTTATTATGGTCGAGAAAATCGTATAACTCCATTTCTTTTGTAGTATAATTAATTTGATCAAATATTAACTTTTTCCAAATAAACTTTGGAAAATAGTTCCTTTTCCCACCTGACGTACAATACTCTTCAGCCAGCCAGTAAAGTTCACATTAAGATGCAATATTCCACCGATGGTGGAAGGCAATCCATCCCTGGCCAGATGCACTGATCCCAGAAAACATATTTCATTTCTTGTTTGCCTCTTCTCGAATCTCTTTCCGCGCCTGCACTTTTGTGCCTGGCTTTTTTCTGTTGCTGCATTGCTGTTGCGCTTTTCTGATGTTGTGTTGCTGCTGCTACCTTTTCACAGTTGAGCTGGCCATTAAGTCGGAACGCCAAAAACGTGATGTGAGTCATCAGGCGGCCAGCGATGAGAACATTCTGCTGGTGCAATCTATACAAATCACCGATAAGTTCGCCTTCAATGGCGCCGATGGAGGCGGTGGCGGCACTGGATCGGAGGCTGGTCTGGATGGCCTGGCCAAATTGCAACTGGACCTTGGCACCAAGTCGGACACTTGCATAAACGGTTATGGTGAGTTGAATGGGAAGGGATATGGGCAGGGGCAGTGGCATTGGCAGTCGCAAGGCAGGAGCTGCAGCTGAAGCTGGAGCAGGGCCGGGTGGCCCCAGAATATCATGAGAGTTCGGTAAGGTTGTGCTGGCTTATGGGTAGCACAGTGGCGATCGCGGCTCCATCTATTTGGTATCGCCGAGCGTGGCGAATTGATTTGCGTTAATCGCGTGCCGTCGCGCCATCTAGCCCCAAGTTTGAGCCAGGCTTCTTGGATGGCCCGCGGCCAAGGCTTGGCCCGCTTGCTGATTTGCCGACTTGCTGACTTGCCGACTTGCCGACTGAGTGCCCAGCTAATTAAATAAGCTCGTAAATTTTCCTCAACTCTTTTTACAACTCTATTACCAACACACTCCACTCACTTCGCATACAGGTTTCATAATTGCCGGGGCGCTGTTCCTGCTGCTCCAACTGACGGTCATTGCTGTTTGGGACAATATGCAGAAGCGCGCGTTACACAAGCGATAAATGCAGAATCGATGCCGGAACGTCAAACGTCAGTGAATGGCCTTTTAACAAGCAACACGAAGGGGCGTCGGGCACCAGACGAAGATGAAGACGACGATGGAAAAGGAGATGGACTTAAAGATGGAGATTGGTGATCGGAGATGCAGATACAGATGCATTTCCGGGTGGAGGTGAAGGCGGAGATGGGAGAAGAACTAGCATGAAATTCTACTTAGCTCAAAACTTAGCACCGCTCATAATCTAGTTAGTAGATGTACGATCGAGGAACGGAGACGAAACGAGAGCCCTTCCCCCTCCCCAACACTCCTCCACACGCTACCAAAACACAGAGCTGGATTACTCTGTGAAGTAGAAATTGCGCCGAGAAAAGGAGAAGTGAGGGTGGACGGAAGGGCGGAGGAACTGTAGCTTAATATTTATACTATACCTATATGCTCATATAACGTTTAGGCGACCCCTTTATAAGACTTACCGCTAAGACTACTCTGAATACGTCGACATACTATCAGCTTAAGACTCGGAAACGAAAAGCGCCTTAGTTGTAGTGCGAACCATTCAAACCTCTTAAGCGAGTTTCGAACTGACAACCACTGGCCAACAATGCTCGTTTAAGAGGTTTGACTGTCTACTAATACTTAAATACTTAACTTAACTTAACTTAATGCTTATATATGCTAGGCCTAATCGAACACAAACACACACCACACACTCAACAAACACACAAGATCAAAAGAAAAATAAAATGTAACAAGAGACAAAACTTCAGATGCTATAAAAGGTAAATAAACGTATTAGAAAGATACTCGTACTCGTTTGCATTGGCCTTACTTTTCTTTTTAACCGGGCAGCTGGGACTCCTCTGCTCGTTCGCTCCTACGGAAAACAAAATTTGCCCGTCAATGTCAATGCCAATTGATTGACTGTGTCTCTCGGCCGGGCAGCTTAACAAGGCCAACCTCAAGCCATGGCCATGATTGTTGGTTTTGGCCTAATCAACGTTGATACAAATCAATCAGAACAGCGTTTAGCCCGCCCCACCACCCTCCTTTGGCAAACAGCTCCTCCTCCTACAATCGAATGCCACACTCACCAGGTGGAAAATTGGCCAGAGTGAAACCGAGCCTTGTCTAAACGGCACTGAACTCGGCTAAACGGCCCTCAACTTGGCCCGAAGTGTAGCTGCAGTAAAAGTGACAAACTAATTGGGCGAGGAAAAGAGGGCTATGAATTGCAGGTAAACAACTTCATTAACAAGATTTCACCTACATTTCGAGCCAAGGCATTTAAATGACTCGGTGGAGTTGGCAAGACCTTTGTTCTCAATATATTTCAAGGCAATCGCATCTACAAAAAGCGACTATAATATGTTATTACCGTAAACATTGTTTACGCCAGGCATCTAGTCAACCCCAATCATTATAAAAATATAAATTATACATAAATATTTTGAATATTTCAAATAATTGAATGACATAGTAAAAGTTTATTGATAATTATCTTCCATTAACGTTAATGGAGAGAGTTTTTCGCAGCCATTCTTCACCTTCGCTAAGATGAAAAGTCACCATAATTTTTAGTCATAATTATTACTGATTTTCTATCAACCCGCCCCAAGATGGCAGTCGGACAGAACAACAACACCAGGATCGACTTTACAGGAAAACAATTTGAAAGGAAATGTTTAACATTATCTCGAATCTGATGCTTTGAACTCGGCGCAAGTTGGCAAACATGAACATGAAAAGTTGCCAAGTCAAATGCTGTCACCGACATGGCCATCCAAATTTAGACAAAGCCTCCGCGATGGCCTCCAGAGGAGGCTCAACTGCTCCTCTGCTACCTCTTTTCATTTTTTTTTCTAATACTTGGTCGGACCAACTGTCCCCGACTGGTGCTCCCCGGCATAGCGAAAGTCTTTGGACACTTTCCGTCCTCGGGCCGCAGCAGGCTGCTTCACAGCATCCGTTTGCTGGCATCTTTCTTTTCTAGATTTTTGTCACTGCAGCGGGCGGTCGGCTGGTTGGTCGGAGGGGGCACGCATAACATAAATTCTGCAATGCGTATTTCAAAAATTGCCAGCGTTCGACGACAAAACCAAGGAGGTGGAGCTCCGGCGGCCTCGGCGGCGTGTCGTCCGCTCTTATAAGGAGCCGAACAGAGGCCTTGGCCATTCAGTTGTCCGCTGGGCAAATGTTTATGTCAAACGCGCAGCAAATAAAGTGCTCGGTTTGACAATGTCCGCGGCAATGTCAACAGCAGAAGCCGCGATGAGGAGAACGCCGCCGACTGCCGTCTGCCGATGGCCCTTGGGGACCAATCTGGGTGGGTTGCAATTTTTTGTGGCCACTTCTGGCAGTCGGGCTGCTTCACTGCCACTGGCTTTTTTCATAATTTTTATGAATTGCTGCGGAGACAATGGCCTGACGGAAGTTCCACAGAAATTGAATGTAATAGATAGCATTACCGAAGTATACAAGCTAATAGCTTTAACAATTATGCAACAATTCTTAGGTAAAGTCTTTTAAATGTATATTGCGCCTCTCGAAATTGTAGTTAGTTGATTTCGAATCAAAAGACTGAGACGAGAATGAAAAAGGAAATCACAAACTTTTCTGTACAAATTGTTACGTTTTCATTTATCCTCCGTTTTTCTTTTTAATCCCCATAATGATCAATTAAAAACTCCAATTCATTTCGTTTTATCAAAGTTTATTGTACATTTAAAGGTTATAAACTATACTAGAACAATTATAATAAATATAAAAAATATATTTTTTGCAGCTCTAAAAATGTCAGCTGCTGGACAATTATGGCTGCTTCCTTGTGTCCAATGCCACCATGATCCAGCATCATCCTGCCGCTGAACAACATTTGAGGATCATCAACACCGGATCGGTTTCCTTAGTCCCAGAAAAAGAATAAATCACCGGGTTGGCAACTGAAACCAAAGAACATCACACCAACCAGGGCGGACAGTCTTCATCCATTACCTACAATTACAAAAATAACAAAAAATATAATGTTAATTAAGGTTATAAATTGATTTTATATAGTATAGTATATAGAACAATAAAAGAAAAAATAATAAATGTAATTTTTAATATTTCTACTGTGTGTTTTCCTGTTTATTGGGTTTTACATTTTGCAATACATTCTTTCTTAAATTTGGCTTGGGTTTTATGCAAATTTTAATGTATTAATTAAATATTTTCAATTATCCAATATATTAATTACTAAAAACCAATGACTTAAGCAACAAACTTGCAAATTTTATGCGCGACAAGCAAACCTCGGCATTCAAAAAGCTAAAAATATCTTAAATGCTAATTAAGGCAATGGCCTGACGGAAATGCAATTGCAAACAATTCCGCAGAGCCAAACAAAGAATAGGCCACTACCAAATTGAATGTGGAAGAAGGCATAATTGATAAGAATTAAAAAATAACGCCACTTGTCTGAATCACGCACGCGAATTCAATGCCCGAAACGCTCTCGTTGCCAACATTGAGATTGGTCCAAGATCATCGCCAGGTGATCGATACGGGAGCACCAGTTGCAAGTTTGCCAGTCGGCGGTTGCATCGTTAGAGGCATTGCGGTTCTTTTCTTTGCCACAGAGGCAGCATGGAAAATGCATTACGTGTAATATGCGTTAAAGCACGAAGTTCAGCTTACAGATGAGATATGTGCGGAATATTCCAGCGGCTGCGATTGATTTCCGCACTAATCAAATTCGAATTTAGCTTTGATTTTTCATTTTCAGCTGGTGGATAATGTGGTGTGCACAGAAAGAAATTTGAAACTGCAATTGGATTTGTTAATACCCACCTGGCCTGCAAATGTGATGAAAACTTGGCCATAACTTTGGAAATACGCATCCCATCAAAGAATGTTATACCTTCACGACTTTGTATGGTCCAGTAGCATCATTTTCTACCAAAACCTGGCCATTGAAAATTTTGGCCAATTTTCGCAAATTTTCCTTTTCCTAAAATGCGAAAAATCGAATAAAATTGGTTTGTTCCACTTTTTAAATCTTTTGGTGTAGATCGAAGCAGAATGAATTCCTGATTCATAAAAGGTGATCCCTTTAAAATTCGGATGAAAATAATAGATATTATTTGGAAAAAGGTGACTTAACATGATCAATTTTGGCCACGATCATGGGTAGTGTCCTTGTGCTAAAATTTAGAGTTTTCAGCCACCTCTTTGCAATTTTTTTGTCCAATTTTGATCCGATTCAGAAAGGGAATAGCGTTTGTGAATCAGGGTTTGAATCCCCATTGATCTGCATTAAATGTTTTTAAAAATCAAAAGAAAAATATTTTTTCGATTTTTCGCAATTTAGGTAAGGGGTACCATCATTAAAATTTTCAAAAATCAAAAAAAATAATTTTTTTTATACTTTTGAAATCTTTTGAAGCAGATTAAAGCGCAATTAGTTTCTGATTCATAAATGGTACGCCTTTTTCAAATCGGAAAAAAATTATATAAATTATTTGCAAAAAAGTGATGAAAATTGATAAATTATTGACCCCAATTTTCTACGTTCAACTTTGTTTGGCAGTGTAGCCTCTTAATCAACAATTATGCAATTGCCTGGCTGTAAATCGATTTGCATGCCTGCTGCCAAGCCTGGTCAGCCTTGGTCAATGACATGGCCGAGTCATTAGCGAAACCCCAAGAATGAGTCGCGTGCCTCTTGCAATACCGTTTCTCCTCTCACTCGGGCCAACTCCAGGGAACCAGGGAAACTCACACAAAGACTCACACAAATGAAGGCCGCCTCACTGGGGCGTGAAGAGTCACAGATGGGAATTCTAATTACTCGATTTCTTGTTGACTCCACTGACTTACATGAGCAAGAACATGCCGAACAGAAATGAACTGGCCAGTGCTAGAGCCGCAAATGTGGCCAGGAGGTGGGGGGTAAGCGAAATTTGCAGTAAAAATGTTCGTTTGCCCCACTCAAATTACAATTTAATGTTGTGGGTCAGTTGCCTTAGTGGGGCAATAAACAAAGTTACAGTCGAAGCCCGATTCCCAGTTCGAGAGTCCGAATTCAAGTCGCAGATTCCTTGCAATGCCCAGGCCACATAAATTGACTGTGTGCGCGCAGCACACAAATGTCCAAATGATTGTGTGCCGCAGGGAGTGGGGCGTACTGCAGTTTTTTTTCTATAAATTTCCTATTTTTTCTTTACTTTTTTTTGCATTTTCAATTCCTGCTGCGGTTCGCTTTGGCTGCACATTTGAATCCGAATTCAAATTCAGATTTAGACTCGAATTCAGGCTCGATGGCGATTTATTTAGGCGAATAAACAAATGGCATGTGCAGAGTGTTAATTTATCAAGTTGCCGCCGCACACCATTGAAAATAAGTGCGAGGAAATCACTTTGCAACGGCGCATTCCCCGACTCAGTGCTTTTCGGCAGTTGTTCAACAGCTCACAAGTTCCACAGATGCTCAATCCTGAATGCTCAATGCTCCATGCCCAATGCTCAGATGCTGTCGGTTGGCATATTTATGGCCCGACTGCTCATTTTGTCAGCCCAAAGTGCCTGCCATATATCAGGGTAGCATATCTCATTACTTTGTGATATTGCCAATGCATTTTGTCTGACCCAATGCGACACCTACGAATAATGAAAAGGACGCAGATACCCCACGCCAACTTGGACGCGGATGTGAGAAAAGATTTCGACAAATCCAACTGGATTTCTCCCAAAAAAATTAACACTGAAATTACAAGCGACAACAATCGAATCGAAAGACTACGCGGGAGAAATTTTGTGTATCTGGAAATTGTAAATTAAAGCACTCTATTTAGCAAAACAAATCACTCATATTCTAACCATTAAGAAGAAAAATCTCATAATCATTACCCATTATAAAGAGCAATAAATCCATTATATTGGATCTTTGGGAGGTCCCTCCTCCCTCGCTGCAAGCCACATCACATTACATCAATTTCCCCATAATTTATTGTTGATCTTTAGGCCTCATTAAAATGCTGCTCTAGTCGCAGCCCCATTTGTGTGTAACCGGGCTGTAAATGAACTCGACCGCATAGATCATTCATAAGGAAAAGATCTCGTGGCGCTGGCCAGCATATTGATGAGCCCCATATTGTTGGAGAATGGAATGGAAGAATTCTTTTGGCGATGCTGTAATATCTGTGAATAGCAGCAATGCAGACAAAGTTTACGGAACCCTTCAGTAAGGTTTAGGCACGTAGCCAACGAATTTGTCAGCTGGTTGAGGCCGAAAAGAAAGGAAAGTCAAAAATCTATAACCGATGCAAATATCGCCGTTTTGTTCAAATGCCAAGAAGAAAACGTTGAAAGATTGTCAAGGGGCCTTTGGTTGGGATTGGCTTGATTCCGTTGCTGGTTCACTGAAAATATCTATGGCAGCCGCAGGGCGAGAAAATGGAAATAAATGGCCTTTGTTTGCCAAGGTGAATGCCACGCAGAGGACCGAGCCAGGGAGGGGACGATCCAACCAGCTCGGCACATCAATTGTTCAATCTTTATTGGCCGCTTTTCAATTCGAAGGCAGTTTTTTATGAGCCAGCCATGCGACGACATCCAAGCGAAAGTTTTTCCAGCCTTTTGCTCAGTTGGGTGGCATAAATTACAAAATCAGTTAGACAAATTGTTGTGAAAATGGCCGAGAGACAACGATGACAACCGCATCGCCAGAGACTCTCGTTGATAATCTGCGCAACTGAGCCCAGTTTAGCTCCACTCCCGGCTAATTGTCTGCAATTGTTTCATAACCGTTGCCTGACCCAAGCCAAGTGACCCAAATCTGCTGGTGGCTAACCATCCAGCCGCATCCAAATGCCCAGCTCCATCTCCAGCTCTAGACAGACTCCCGAAGAGATTTGTGGCCAGGTTCTTTGGAATGAGAATTGAGTTTTCTTTTACTTTTTTTTTTTTTTTTTGTCATTCTGCGTGTGCGGCCGCAGTCCGAAACCCAGCAAAAGTATCAGCGTAATTGTGTAAGAATTTTCTGCGCATTTGGGAAATGTGTCTGCCAGATGATGAAAAACAGAAAGCAAACAAAACGAACAAATCTTTGAGTGCGCAGAAAAACCTTTTCCGGCCAGTGAGAATTTTCAGAGTTTTGTCGCACGAAACACCAACGGTTCAACGGTTCCCTACGCCGTTTGGCTGGCCGTTGTCGAACTGGAAGATGACACGGCGCATTGTCCGTCCGCACTCGGAGACATTCACCCATGCCAGCCCATTCCAAGCCAACCCATCCCATCCCATTCCATTTCAACCCATTTGATTCCAAGCCTCTCCCCTGCCCTCCCACCAAAGCACATCCCATGCCATCACAATCTGTTTCGGCTTTCTCTGGTGGAGAATCCGAGGAGGCATCCTCATCCTCCTGGCGGAGATCCTCTTCATCTGCTAGTTGGGGCACGTACGCCGCATGTCAGTCTAATTTGCTGACATGATTATGATTTTTCAGCCAAACCAAGCGAGCCTAAGATTGTACACGGAAAAACATAATAACATTATAAAGCAATAAACTTTTGTATTATGATTTATTAAATAATGTTTATATATGGAATTGGTATTAATAATTATTTTTTACTTATTGGCTTGCCAATTTATGATTATATGTTTGTTTAAAACTTTGCTACAAAAATTAAACATACAATCTTTAATTTTGTAAATCATATTCTGCTTGAAAATTCCTATTGTTTCTTGGCTCCTTGGCTGCTTGTACAAATCTTTTTGGTCTTTGGCATGATAAGATCAGAAACAATTCATATAACATAACGAGAATTAATAGATTCTTAACGGCGATTAATGACCAATATTTTTCCCTGTGTGAGACTTGGACAGAGGATGCAGAGGATAAGGCCAATGTCAGCAAGTGAATGGTATTGCCTCATACGACTGCCGCCAAGATGGACTCGACCAATTTGGCCGGCGACCAGATCGCGAGGCTTCCCAAGAATTGCGCCGTTGGAAGTGACGAGGAGGCCATCCTCCCGGCTGGCAAATCCGCGCCGGTGAGCTCCGCTTTAGAACGCTTTGGAATTGATCCGGTGGCCTCCTGCTGCTTTGTTTGTTTGATTCCGCGCAGATCGATGTCGGGCCATGTCGTCCAACTCTGTCTGCTCCGGCTGAAAAGCGTTTGAGCCATTTTTGCCACTCGGGCCGGGCGGAAGTCGCTGACATATGTGTTGCTGCTGACTTGGGCGTGACATAGTTGCATTTATTAATGCAAATATTCCGTTTAGCCGCGCATTCCTCAGCTATGAAAATGAATAACAGTCTGCGGTGGCAACTCGGTTCACCGAATCATTCTTTGGCAAAAAGTCGGTGGCATTACAGGTAGAAGAGACCTGAAGAGGGCCACCTGATGGAACGAAGAACAAGGCAGCGCAGCCAACGTAGCCAGCAGCGCTGCTTGCTTCAAACATCTCTTTCAATTTACTCTTAAGTCACGCTCTTCCATACTCTCTAAGAACTTTCCACGGAAGAAGCTTTTCCAACACCTGGAGCTTCAGCCTTTTCGTCTTCTTGTTCGAAGTAATGAAATGTCATTGTAATAATGATTTCTGATCCAACAGGTGCTTAAATTATTTAAGAGAAAATTTATCCGAAGAAGATAGAACGTTTTCAAATGCGGGAGCTACCGAGAATCTTGTAGCTTTCAAACTAATGACCAAAGCCGCAAGTACTCCAGGAACTACACGATGCAACGAGCATTACCTCAACGCACGCCTAATTAAGTGCGCGATAACAATCGAACGGGCAGGTAAAAAGCTAAAGACGGGAGGAGGGGGCAGGCGAATGGGGTCACTGATTGTGGGGGCAGCTTAGTCAAGGCAACGGCGCTGGGGCGAGCGTTTATGCAACCAGGCAGTCGCACAGTTGCGCCAGAAAGAAAGCGGAGGCTGTCTCGAATTTGTCCGTCACATAAGGCAATTAAATATTGCCGCACAATCATCGAAAGCACAGCGAACTGCACTCGTCTCACTTTTCCCCATTTTTATGCATCTCAATGCCACTGCAGTCGCCTCCGATCGCCACAATTGAGGCGATGATTTGAGATTTCAGATCAGACCCGGCATCCAGTTCGATGCTTCGACTTTTGTCTCCATAATTGAGGCTCTCCGCGTTCGATTAACGCCTCTGAGGGAATTATACAATTTTTCCAGCACTCCGACAATGAGCGCGACCAACGAATCTGATAAAGAAATTATATAAATTGTGTCTTTCGGAAAAGCTCTGGGAGTAGGAAGTCTGCAATCGCCATCCTCCATCCGGACTCGGGCCTTGACTTTGGAATTGGCGTGTGAATGTGGCTCCGAGTTCTGGTGATGGCCAGAGATTGATTGGACCACCGAATCCCACTCCCGCTCCTCCCCAGCCCGCCTCTAGACTTTTGATTGAGTAATTGCGTCCTCGCCGTTTGCTCTAATTGTTATCTTAAATCAGTGCCAAAAGTTATGAAGTCAAACTTAAGTGTGCGATTCTGTGGAATTAATTCGAATAGATCTCTGACCAGAATTTGGCGGAAGGCTGGACAACGTTTACGTTCACAGTTGACCCGGGTTTGTTGCTCCCTCTCTCTTGGCCGGGCTCTTATCAAGGCCAGATTCGCTCGGGCGGATGGCCCAGAGATAAATCAATACTCGACCGTTAGGAGGAAATGGCAAACGAATTTTTGTGGGCCACCGCCGTGTTTCTGTTTCTGTTTCTGACTCTGTTCTATTTTCCGTGTCACTTGATATTCAAATATTTGTTTGCATTCTAAGTCGAAGTAAACTGTGCCAAGCTTAAAAAGCTGCTGAAAGTGACAAAGAGAACCTCCGATCTGGTCGCGATCCGGCGAGGTTCGTTTGCAGTACAAACCAACTGGGAACTGGAAACACTCTCCACTGCGATTGTGTCGCCCTGCCCCGCTCTGCTCGATTGAGTGACATGCAAATTTCCTTTCGATTTTTCGCACATTCTCTGATTGCCGCGTGGGCTGACCCACTCCCACTCCCACGGCCACCCAAAAATCCAATGCCCCCTTTCCCATGTTGCCAGAAAGTCGAGGTCGAGCAGGAGCAGGAGCTGTCTCGGATCGCGAGAGTGATCGCTGTTTATGTTTCCGGCAATCAATCGGAGGAAATTCGCTTTGCAGCTCGTTTATTCGTCTCGTGTCTCGATTGTTTGCAAATTGATCGGTCTCCACCTGGGATTCCTCCCCACTTGCGATGCCATTTCAAGTTTGCTCATTAGAAGTGGAGCGGCCCCCTGCTTGAATCGATCCCCTGGCTCTACGGGTGCTCGGTGGAGTTGTTTACTTTCACTCGGAGTGCATGCCGAGAATTTTGGAAGAGGAAGTGGAAATGGAAAGGATTTCGATGGCACGCAAAGATACAAATGTGAGTCATCAATCTGCCGGTGGGGCGTTTCTCCAGGCTGTCTGTGTAAATCAGCAGATGCTCCTCGCTGAAGTTGGGCACTGAACGTCTGGAGGAAATCTCCTAATTGACGATAAGAATCGCACGCATAAAAATATCCATCAAAAGCGACCTCAATTCCGAGTCAGAGGCCAAGAACGAAAGACTTAGGCGACGAACTTGACGGGTGTGGAATGGTAATGAAGTTCATTTTAATTGCACCGCCATCTGATTTGTTTGTTTCACTTTTCAATGGCTCCCTTCGGCCCTTTCTAATTGCAGCTTTCTAAGCAAAGGAGGGAAAAGCATTCTATCAGAATTTTCACTCTTAATAAGTGTCTCGTTTGGCCTGTGCCACTGACTGACTGTCAACCATTTGGTCTTGGTCTTGGTCTGCCTTGATGTCTTGGCTTGGTCGGCGGCATAAAACTGTCAACGAGCGTTTAACCCAGTTAACGCCCTTAGCCGACGACACCAGCGACGAGCTTGTCTTGGACGCGGGTTGTTCTTGCATCGCGCCACTCTGCACCCAAGTTGGGCTCCATTCGACACGAGGCCATGGCCGCAAAAATGAGCAAGGTGTAAAAACAACACCGAGTGGCGGAAGAAGGTGGAGGAGGAGGACCAGGTGGGAGACGGCAACCGCTGGCGAAGATTCGAAAAGCCACGGACTGAAGTTGAGTGATGGCTCCACCTCGCTGCGAGGGGCGGTGGGCGGAGCGGAGGTGTTGATTGTGGCCAGCGGATATTGGCGCACCTAGGAGAGGGCGGGAGGGGGAGTGTCGCGATGGTGGAGATTGAGCGATGTCTGGCTGTGGTTCTGGTTCCTGCCACATTCTGCCTCCGACTGATCGCTCGGATCGCTGCACAAAGGAATTCTCGACGCGGTGAAAGTTGCCATCTCCGTCGTCATCCCCCCGGACATTCTTCCCCTACTCTGTACCCCAATCCCCTCCAGCATCTACATGAGCACCAGAAGACACGACAACGACAGCGACTTGTTGAAATTCTGGTCCCAATAATGACACTTAAGCGATGCAGTTTTTTCGTAATATGAATTTTCCTGTTTGCTGCCGTTTGTCGTTGCCGTTGTTGTTGTTGTTGCTACCTCCCACTCCCCTCCCCCATCAATTTGAGCCGCAAATGGAGAGCTAGGATGGCCAAGGGGAGGTCAGGGTCCGCCTGAGCTGCAACTCAATCACCGGCCAGCATTCGACTGCCATCGGCAGCTTCTGCTTCTAATTGCCGCACTTTTTGCTGCTGCTTGGACTCCGCCGGAGTTGGATTCGAATATATTGGGCTCAGGGGCTCAGGGGTGGCTGGGAAGGAGTTATTGCCACGCAGCGCTGGCAATTCGATTGTTGCCTCCATAAGGGGAGGGATTGGAAAGCTTTTCTCCTTTTCGGATTCCCTGCTCCGAAGGAGCCAGGCATCGATACGAGGCTAGGCAAATTGGGGGTTTCACATTCCCATCATTAATTCCAGCGCTGATGGATGCCGGACACATTTATAGTGAGCAACGGTGATGCAATCTCCCTGCCACCGGAGCTTCCATTTTTAATTTACAATCCCAGAGCCTGCGATTAGCGACGACATTGCAGCGAGTTATGAAGATGGGGAGATGGAGTGAGACCTCTTTTCCCAATATTTGCTCTGGGCGTTGGCACACCAGCTCGCCAAGTGGCCAGGCCGCCAACTAGGCGCTTCCTCTTCCAATCCGGCCCCAAAATGCAGTTGTCTCTGGAGCCGGCTGGGTTCCTTCTTGGGTCCTGTCTCTGCAAATGAAGGGGTGTGCCCGGCATGGGCTTGGGCGTGGAATGCGATGAGGAAGTGGAGGAGGTGCTCTGGGCTTCCAGGAGCGGCAGCACGAGGCGTGCGACATGCAACACAAGCCAATCAAGCCAACTGTCAATGGCGGCAACACCTGTTCTCCGGCCACCGGCTCCACTTCTTCCACCTGCATCGACCTTGAGTGGAGTTCCTGCTGGAGATGAGTTGCTAAACAGCCTGGGCAAGATTCGCATCTTGCGGGTGTGCGAACCGGTAAATTGTTGCAATTTTCATCAATTTCCCCCAGCGCGGCACTTGACAAAGTAAACAGATTCTTGGCCGGCCGCTTTCCGCAGTCTGGGACCTGAAAGCGATCTGGGGTATCGCGGCGGCTCCTCCTCCACTCTGCTCCCAATATTTTCCATTTATATTCTCATCAATTTGCACCAATTTTCACCAGCCGGAGCCAGAAGGAAGACGAAGGAAGGCTGGGACGAGATCTTTTGCCTTGAATGCCATTTGCAGCAACACAAAAGGGGCATCGCCTCGGAAATTTATGACTGCCGCGCATGTTGCATGCACCACAAATAGAACAAACCATGACCAACCAGCCCAGCCCGGCCCATCCCAAGAACCTCCGAATCCAGACCAACATCGCATCCCAAAACTGTTACACTTGACTAATTGATTTATCCGAACGCGTTTCCAAATATTTTCAATACAAAACGGGCAGAGAGAGGATACACTGCATGTGGGTGGGTGCATTGGACGCGAAAGTAGTAGCCGGAATATGCCTGGCCAGAAGTCGTGGCCAACATGTCGCATCCATGGAACAAGTTCTCCAGTTCCCGAGTGTTTCCCACAGCCACAGGAAGTGTTCGCTGTCGAACGCATGCCAAAAATGGATCCCCGAGGACAAGACAACCTTGGACTGGCCGACCAGAAGGGCCGCAGAGTCCGAGAAACGATCCCCGAAACGATCACGATTATGATGATCATTTGGGGAACGCAGCCAGCGGACCGGAGTGGGTGTGGGGCAGAGACAGGTTGGCTCTGTGGCCTGGTGTGGTGGCAATGTCCCCACTCAGAATTCTCCACAGAGCTGAACTCCGATGGTTGTATATTGTTTCTGCATTGTAACTGTCACCTGGTGGCAGTTGCCAGTTGCCGGAGTTGGCAGAAATAATAGAAATTATATTAAATGGGCATTTTGGGAGTGCACAGGCTGCGACTTCCGTGTTTGGTGTCTCTGCACAATGGGCCATTTCGGGATTAGTGGATGGCCAGGGGTACGGTGGGGTGTAGATAAGGATGCCAGTGATGCAATCTCGTCCTCCTCCTCTTCGCAACCTTTTTATTATGGCATCTGGGAACATTCGGCGCACAGCTTCACACCTTCGACGCCCCGCACTCTCTGGCTCTTCCGGGTAACTCCCCCGCTGGAATTCGTTGCTCGCAACACTTGCCATGATGGACACGTGCCAGGCAAATTTCTGTGTGCCGCAAATCTTCTGGTCTTCTAGTCGGGGCCCTGGCTATGATGGATCTTCGGGGATGACACGACATAACAGCGGCATTGTTGCTGCGGCGTCGCTGTTCGTGGCCGGCAATTTAGGAGGAGAGTACGAGTATTTAATGCCTCTGCCTCTCGGGGCAGGCGACTGATTTATGACAGCGCGAAAGACTCAGCATAGTGTCTAGCGGGGAGATCTGGCATGGGAGGGCAATTTGGCGGCAGGCGTGGCGCCCTGGCCCAGGTCCAGGCCCAGGCCCAGGCCAAGCGGAGGCTGCTACTTTGAAAGAAGTCCCATTTGAGTCCGAGGCCTATTACGTGATGATGTAATATTTCTTCCAGTTGTTGGCAGTTTTATTGCGGAAAATGTTGCATAAATCAAGGCGGCAGTAAACGGATCTCCTCCGGATGCCATGCCCCCTGGACTGCCGATCAATGATGGAAACAGGATGCCTTAAATATTTCATTTGCACGCGGCGCAATAATTCGGCCGGGGAATGGGCGCTGGCTTTATCAGCCCAGCTCTTAGATTGCATTTTCAGTTTTCCGCCTTCATTCCGAATTCGGCTCCGTCATCCGGGACAATTGGCAGAGGCAATCGAGTAGTAGAATAGTGATAAAGTGGAATAGCGGAGCTGGCCAGAAGTCATTCATCCAACAGATGATTTGGAAGGCCGATCTAATCAAGCCAGCTGGGATAATCAGCAACTTGTTGCCGCAACTTTGTTGCTGGTTTCCTCCCCATTTCCCCGCCGGAAAACTCAACCCACGCGGTCCACGACTCGGCTTCGCACATTAGCAAGCAAACCCCTGGCCAGATCCCAGATCCCAGTATCCAGATTCATAAAGATCTCAGCGGCGGATGATGATTGCGGGAGATGAGAGATGATTCTGCTTGGAACGTGATTGTCGTTACAATTGAGGCTAAGCCTGGAACCGCGGGATGGAAGCCCACGCAGAAGTGGAGAAGGAGCGGGACGATCAAACAGAGGCAACTATAAAAGGATAAACCCTGGGGAGGACAGTAACAACAATATTGCGAAATGCAAATGGTCTTGATTGAGTCTCTCGTTTTGTGTGATGCAACACGGGAAGCAATCTCCGATTTATGGATCAGTGGGTTATCAATCAAGCCAACTGTTAATGGTTGATGGTGATAATGGTGATATGCTTGGGACTCCGATCAATCCCCGCATCTGATGATAGTGATTGACAATCTCGACGAGATGCGAAAACGTTTTGCTGCCGCAATTAGTTGAAAGTTGAACACTTCCCCTAGACAGGAAGAAGAGAACTCTCCTTGGCAATTTATTCTGCGAGTCCGTTCTTAAGTCACGCTTCGGGAAGAACACCGGAGACCCACTCCCACCTCGGATGCGACGCCTCGGATAAGTGGGCCAGCGACTCCCCGACCGACGTGATTAAAATGTCAAAATACACCCGGGGGCAGGCCGTGTTGGATAACTCACTTTATTTATTACAGCCGATATAATTAAATTAATTTCTGTTCGGAACGGAACTGCTGTTCTGCTGGGCACACAGCAGAGTGGGCGTGGCACTTGGCCAGAAATGTATCACAAAGCGTGAGCCACGAAGATCTTTGGGAGCATTCGCCGTTTGCCGCTCGCCATTTCCCATTTGCATTTCCATTTGTTCGGATAATTCCTCCCCCGATTCCAAGTTGCGTGATTCGGCAACGGATTCTTGGCATTCAAACACCTTTTTGGGTGTCCACCGAGGATCGAGGGAGTGGGGGATGGATAGCGTTCCCAAGGGGCTGGGCAAAGGGTCACAGACTGACGAAACTATAAGCAAAGCCACACACAAACCAGAGAGCAAATTATTGGGCAGACTCGCACAGAACTACGGGCCTGGGTAGGGAAAAAGGGAAAAGGAGGGGAAACTGCCTTTTGATGTTCGGTAATTGGCGGTTTGGCAGCACGCGAGCCGAAAAAATAGAAGTGGAAGCAGGAGAGGAGGAGAGGAGGAGGCAGGCGTCCACTGTAGCTGGAGGAGGGTCTGCTCTTCCGACTGCCGGCGCTCCGCTGAGCCAAAGTCCAAGACCAAGATGGAGCCAAAGTCCAAACCCAAAACAAAACCCTCGGAATGGTAACGAGCCATGGCTGGAGAATTTCGGGACTTTGGCGTGACGCGTTTTCTGTTCTCCAGGGGGGATGCCCTTTCTCCAGCGAGATGGAGAGTAACTAACTAGCTAGAATCTATTTCTGGGCCTCGGATGTCGCTGCGGTCTCCCCTGATTTTGCCTCATGTTGCTGCTGTCTTCTCATTTCATAATAATTGGCAGTTTACAAATGTTCTTTCGCTTTTGATTTTGATTCCGCTTCCATTTCCAGCCCGGCTCTGATTCTACAATATTTGTACTTGGTTGCCCCGAAATGTCGCGGTTTTCCGGAGAGAGGTCGGAGGGATATAGCGGTTCTTTGTTCCGTTGAACTTGCAACTTACGACTGGAGATCCGCAATCCGACATTTTTGTGGCGACCCTGGAAGTCTGGGAATTCAGAGCAGGCATCCGCCGCAAATAAAGTCGGCAGTTTATAGGCGTGAAAACTAATTAGACAGCGGAGTCAGTCAGGAGTCGGGCCAGCAGATTGCACAATAAATAAAGCACCTCTCGCCCATCCAGAAGTGTTCCCGCTGATTCCGCGTTCAGGGTTTGTTTTGGAGGCTAATGAGCAAATGCAAATCACGGCTCTAACCGCTGAGTGTGGCTACACCTCCATCCCTTCTCCCCTAACGCTACAGCCCCTTCGGGTGGGCGGCGTTGGGAGGCGGTGCTGTTTGCCCATGCCATTGCTATTGTCCGCCAGCCGCCCACCTCCGACCGCCACCAACAGATGCCAGATTAGCATTTAAATTGTAGTTACATTTGGCCAAGCCAAACGCAAGAGCAACGCGAGCCGAATGCAAACCAAACCAAACCGAACCAAGCTGAAACCAACTCAGCTCCACATCCAAACTTTAGATTATTTTTCATTCTGTGCCCCTCCGTGGCGTTGCACCTCCCGCACTCCTCCCCGGACAAACGTTTACCAAATGGAATTGTTGTCTTTTGTTTCCCTATAGTGGGAGCTGCTCCTCCCCTTGGACTGATGTTATCAAACCATGGCCCCGGGCAGAAGTTTCCTCTGTGGCGGAGTGCCGGTGTGCCAAGGTAGCAATTTCAATATCAAAATTCTGGCCTGGCCTTTGGTCCGCTCAGCTTTGGGAATCGCCAGGCTATGGCAATGGCAGTGGAAATGGAAATGGAAACGGAGCCGAGTTATCAACGGTTGCCAAAATCGCTCAGGTGAGTCGGGCGGGCGTCCAGCCAACGGTAAACTGCCAACGCCAACGCCTTCTTCGGCATATCTGCCCGGCTCTCCAGTCCGATTCGGAACTCCTCCGCCAAGTCCAGAACTCTGCCAAGTTCCAACTGCCAGTCCATTTCCTTTGCCGGATTCTGTCAGCGGCCCGCGTTCGCAACGTTTTAATTCGAATTAATTAACATTTTTGGCAGTCGACGGCCGCCGGCTCCTCAATCAATGTGACCCAGTTTCGGGACAAGCCATTGACTTCTGCTGGTTTCCGCACTTCTACCTTCCCTTCCCTTCACTCCGCCACGAGCACTTGACGAGCAGAAAAATTGCCCAAATAAAACGAAATGATAAATTGTCAAACATTTGGAAAATGACTTCAGAAGTGTGGCAGGCCTCGGGGGAACCTAGTCGCTCCCGATTCCCAGATTCCCAGAGCCTCCGCTCTGGTCAGAAGAAACAGTGGAAGTGGAGCACGGGGAGATTAATTTGCAGCTGGTCAAGTACCGTAAGCGTAGGTGGCTTGATGGGCTCCGCTGGTCAGTGGATGATGAACTCCTCTTGTCTTTCGCTCTGCCAGTCTGGCTGTCTATCTCCTCGCTCCAGCAGCTCCGCTCGGAACTGTCCCCGCCCGAGACCGTGCTCCCTTTGGGACACAGCTACTAATTAATTGCGTGCCGGGAGCCACTCCCCGTAAGCCAGGGAGCCGAAAGGGGCGGAGACCTCGTCGCAGTCGCCGCGCTGATTGACAGGAAATTATTATAGCGGCGTCTAATGCCAAACTTATTTTAGCCGGTTCCCATCGATGAAGAGATCTGCAAATGCGGGCACTTGGAGGTCATCGGCATCCTGCGGTCAGTTTCCCGTTTCTACGACCAAGCTCTTGACCCCAAGCAATCGAAAGTTTTCTACTCGCACTCGCACTTGAAGAGCAATTCGATCTCAATCTCCATTCCTGGGCGGAAGGCTGAGTCACTGCCAGGGAGGAGGCTTTCCCAGTGATCAGTATTCAGTGTCCAATGTCCAGTGTTTCTCGTGCCCAATCACCCGCCACTCGAGACTCGCCGCTCGAGAGGCTCCAGAGTGGCAGAAATGCAGGAAAATCGAATCGAGACAAACTCTCACTGCGAGATCTGAGTTGGGCTGGAGCTGCCTGCGAATGCAGATGCCAGAGATAGCACTCGAGACCACGTCTACTAATTGCGGTTATAATATCAGAGTCAAACATAAAGCCTCTTGCCACCCCCTGAAGGACGCTGGCAGTCTCAACACGAAACCCAAATCTGGAAAACACGCAAGTGTCGACCTGGACGATGGTCAAGTGGCTCTCGAAGCCGAGCTGGATCCAAACCGGACTGCGCCAGAGACTTTGGATGGAGCCGGGTGTCAGGATAATTTGCCAGCCGCCGACGCCACGCAAATGGAAATGATCCGGACATAATGAACTTTCTCGCTTTTGGGGGGAATTTGCGGTGCTTAGTGCGGCACATTTGGAAGCCAGAAGGAATCCACGGAGGAGCCAGGAGGGGCCAGCGATGCGGTTAGAAGATCAGGAGATCTGGGGCCGCCAGTGAAACAATTATGCGGAATTCGGGTCATCTTCCGAGCATCGCGGTCTGCTGATGAGTTTTCCCAGCATAGGCAGAGATAAATGCAGAGAATGTTAAGGAAGAGCCGGGGCCAGAAGAATCATAATTGTGAATTCAATTCTGATGCTGATTTCGAATTCGGTTTCTGTGTCGTTTTTCATTTTAACGGCATTTAGTCCGACTATCGAGAAAACAAGAAAACAAGGGGCTGGAAAACTGGAAGGCTTTGAAACTGTAAGCCGATCCGATTCCAGGGGGCGAGCAGAACAAGTGACGAACTCGTGGCTGCCGCTCATCACGACTCCGGGAATTCGTTGTCTCGGACTTTTGATCCTCAGATGTTACCAATAAGGAGCCTTCGTGCCCATCACAGTCACCTCCAACATCAGTGGCCCAGTCACTCCTCCCGGCCATCCCAGCCAGTCCTTGTCAACTAATTGCTGGATTTCTTATCGAGCAGGCATCCAGCTGATTTCCAGTTGGGAGAACGGTTCTTGCCCTGGAATCTCGTGTCCCCCGGGTCCAACTGCTTCGCTGATCATCGATCGTTGATGGGCCACGTTTTTGTCTCCTGTCAAGGTGAAATCGTTCACTCTCCTGCACGTGACCATCCCATAATTATGGGGGGAGGGGCGGGGACCAGCCTCTCTAATGACACTAATTCCCATAGTGCATATTTGTGATGCCGAAATGGGTCCGTTAGGCAGGTCTCGCGATGCATATGACAAATGGGCAGCCAGTGGAGAGGATGGGGCACCCCCCGCCTCATTAGCTTCCTCTAATCGCACGCACTTCTCCGTGGTGCGATGGATAACCAGTTGGTCGTCATGAGCAGATGCAAGCAGAGCCCGAGGCACTTCCTCCACCTTCCTGGGTGTGGGGCCACCTACGGAGTGGGCATTCCGCGGCTGCCGTAAATTTGCTCCAACCAAATCGCAAACAAATCGAACCGCACATTGCTGTGCCTTAAAAGATAACCCCTCTCCCAGGGAATCCCTCCGGAGGCAATTCTGGAGGACAATCCTGGAGTGCGTGAGTCGAGTGCCTCCCACTCTGGACCTGGTTAGTTTGTTGGTTTCTGTTCCTCTTTTCCAGTGTCTATGTTGGCTGCCAATGCGTCGCGCATGTCCGATTGCCTTCCATTGATACGCCACTACCTCCAGCCTCCAGCCTCCTGCCTCCTGTCCCTGGGCTACTCCACCTCCTCGTGGCTGCCTTCGTTAGCGCTGCTTCACCTACTTTCGGCTGCTGGCATGTCGCGTTTCATGCCCCCCATTTTCCCATTTCCATGCCCCCTCCAGGAGCTGTGCGTAGCTCTGGTCTCCGATTTCCCGATCCTGTCATCGCCTACGTTGTCGCTGTCGCTGTTTTGTGGTTGTTGTGGAGCGACTAGCAGCCGAATGCTGGCGGAGATCTGTTGCCAACGCCCATTAGACCCAAAAACACAGCCCGAACTCTGCGGCCGCCATTTGGCGGTAATGCGTTTCAATTACAATTCTCGATCCGCAAACGCGTTCCCAATTTCATTGGTCTGCTCTGATCTCTGGGAGATTGCGGGAAATACCTTTCTTTGTCTCAGCCTGGGCCTTGTGCCCACTATCCGCTCTGGCTCCTCCACTCTCCCCCAGGGAAAGTGTTGGAAATTGATCCGCAAAGTAATTGTAGTTGCATTTTTCTTTCCGCAGAAGTCCTTTTAAGTAGCTCTGTCCCCGTCTCTGGCTGGCCCACATTTGCATTCGAGTATGAGAGCATCTAGCTTAATTAAAAGTCCGGGGACAACCCGGTTCCTCTACATCTCCTCTTGGTGCTTCTGATCCCTGGCCATGTTCCACTTGACTTTAATTGGATTCTGTTTACTTTTGGTCACATTTCCAGCCGGGAAGTGAGTAGAAAGAGCGCGGAATGCGACACGACACACGATGACAAATGTTGATATTCAAATGGCATCGTTGGGGGCGTCAGGAGCGTCAGGAGCGGGCACTTGTCCCCACTTGCTACCAACTGGATGCAGACCAAGACGCAGTTGAGAAAGAGCTGGACGTGGCCTGGGCTGTTTGCCTTTTGTCTGCAGAAAAGCCTTTTGGTGGATCGACGAGCCAACGAGCCAGCGACACCCGCAACTGGCATTCCAATCGATTGTTGGTCATGTTCCTCCGTGGATGCCTGCGGTCGACATGGTCGGGTGAGAAAAGTAAGCCGTTGCAGGCCTATCCACCTTCTGGGATCCTCCCTTCCTTCCCAATCCCTCTCCAATGTGCCTCCATTCACCGCAAACAGGCAGCAGATGTTTGAAATGTTTGCGCGACTTTGTCAACGTTCTCCCATGTCTTTGCCGCCTTCTGTTTGGTGTCTCATCCAATTGAATGTCTTCAGAAATGTCCACCGCACCTGTCAGCAGCATCTGTAGGAGCTGCAGGCACTCCAGCAGGCAATCCAGTACCGTTGCCTCGGGTCGATGGCATTCCAGTGGGAGAATCTCCCGCAGCAATTAACTCTCTGGGGCGGGAATGCCACCAATGAGTCCCCCAACAAATTGGGTTAAGACCGCAGTTTGCATAAAACAAGCGGCGTTTAGCATGCAGGACCAAATGGGGGAATGCGAAGAAAGTGCATTTCCATATGCATCGCCGGGCTGCTTCCCAATTCGCTCTGCTCCAAAGTCGGATCACGACTCGGCTTATCTGGGGGCAAAGCCATGGAATCCTGGCGAAATGTGTCAATAATTAATTGAATTCAATTAAAACACATCCCCCGATGTGAATCGGACCTGGCCCTGGATTAATTAAGATGCAGTTGGATGTGCAGACAAGAGTGGGAATCGCGATCGCCCCTGGTCCGATTTGGATGTGTCCCACTCCGGAGTCATGTAATATGCATTTGACGACGTCGGGCTGGTTCGAGCATCGGATATGCATCGGCGGCTGCTCCTCTCCTCGATCGGAGTCCACGTTTCGGGTAAAAGTGCAGCTAAACATCAATTAGCCTAATTCCCAGGCCGTTGCCACTTTGACTGCCACTTCTGCCTCTGCTCCTCCTGTGACTTCTGTTTCTCTTTCTTCGAAGCTTCCACTTGGCCGTTATGTGCTGCATGCTGCAAGCTGCAGTTGCATGTGGCTCACGTTGCATTTCGGCAACCAGTTGCATCTGAAGACTCGGCAGGCAGCGGAGAGCCGGGAGTCGAAGAGGCCGCCCTTGCCTGTGATTAGATGCCGCTCTTCTTCGCACAAGAGTGAAATTTATTGCAATTTTCATTTCATTTCACTCGCCAGTTTTCCCCTTTTCCCAAAGTGACTTGACCCTCCGGCGAGGGATTTCCCATATATTGTTCTCCAGATCGCAGGTCCCCTGGTCAGTTGCCAGTTCCAAGTTCCAAGCTCCCAAGCACTCCGCTTGTCTCACGTGCCATCGAAAGTGCGTCGTGCAGAGGTTTCACTTCCCAGCGAACTCGAAAGTGATTTCAATCAAACGGGTACGGGAACAGGTACGGATTTAATGAAATAATGCCAGGAGAATGTAGAATGCGCGGATGCAGAGCCTCCAATGCACTTTTCACTCATGTCGGGTGTCAGTTCGAAGAGGCTTTCAACTAAATCAAAACTCAGCCATCGACACACATTTGACTGAGTGTCCCATCCTCCTCAAGGTCTCTCCTTCACATCCTCGATGTAGAGATGTCGCTGGTCGCATTCGCGTCACGATTCTGACCAGAGACAAAAGCGAACCAGCGACAGCCGATGAGCAATGGCCGTGCATCATCTGGAATCGAAATAGGAATCGGGCTTGGAGCTGGAGCTGGAGCTGGAATAGCAAAGACACTCGTATGTATTATGCAGAATGCTAAACTGGCCAGGGAATTGCAAATGTTCGGGACAGGAAATGAAAGTTCATTAAGTCGCCGGAGAAAAGAATTCAGTGTCGCAAAATGCCAAAGATCTGTTAAAAGTGAAACCTCTAATAGCCGATAATTGCCTGACACTCGCAGAAATAGATGCCCCGGCCTAGTAGATAACCCATTGACCAAAGAGTCAGCGGTGGCATCATTAGCCGTCGAGATTCTCATTTGTTATCCTCAGACTTTCGACCGGAGATCATCAACAGATTTCTCCGCAAAAGATCGGCTTCAATTCGGTTCCAACTCACGCACATGGGTGACATTCTCCTCCGTTTGGATTTATGCAAATAGCCATAAATATGAACAATCTACGATGGCGGCAGAAGTGACAACCTGGGGAATTGCTTTGACCCACAATCCGAGGGAAGGAGAAGAACTTTTGCTTTCCATTTTCGCGAGAATCAATTAGCACGGAGCCAAGATGATTTATGGTATCCAGGTCACTCGCAATCGAAGGGAATCAGAGTCGCACAACACGCCCCATCCCAACGTCTTGTAAATTCGAATGGCAGAGGGAACACCTTTCTATAATTAAGTAAACGAAAGGTCTGCTCTCAGATTAATGGATGATGGAAGATGTGTGGACGCGGAATTCACACAATCGGCCAACACAAATTTCTTAATCTTGCATCTGCCCCACGAGAACATCGCATCATACAAGCAGAATTAACAACATTTCGGATCGGAGACAAAGAGCCACAACCGTACAGAGACTCAAAGACTCAGGCAGGGAAGGATGTCATGAACTTTGAGCCCGCGGGGGAGTCGCCTCCCTGCCCAGCTGCATCTCCTTCTGCGGCATGACCCGATCCCAGCCAGCGTCGCCTATCAGCGCTGACATCGCCTAAACAGCCGGGAAACAACTTGGGGACAAACGATGGTGCATCTGGGACTAGGGATTTGGCCAATTCGGTTGAGGCCCGGGAACAGGGGACAAGGGGACAGGGATTCGAACAAGACTTGATCCTGCTGCTCCTGTTAAATGTGGCCATGTCTACACTACTGGCACAATTTCCAGGCCAGACGTCTTCCCGTTGCTTTTTATTGCAGTTTCTAATTCTGCTGCAGCATTTTTTCTCCTTTTTGTTGTCTTCATTGCTGAGCATTTTGTCAGCGGCATGTTAAGATTTAAATAGACATGCAATCCGAGCCACGAGGAAATCAGAGAGCCCCAGCCAGGCTCCTGAGGAATCGAAGTCCTCCCAACCATTTGCAGCGGGCGTAAGATGCACACTTTCGATAAATTTTTGCCCGAAATTTATGCAACTCGATTCGGAAACTGAAGCGGTCGCTCTGACAGAGATTTGTTGAGACCGGAATGGACCAGTCGAATGTTAAGCCCCATCCAAGGCAAGCGACTTGAAGGGTTCTCACTCAATGATTTGGCAATTTGTGTTTTTTGTGAACTTTGGGCTCCCTCCTCCACCGCCTATATATAATTTACTAAGCTGCTTTTTGTGTAATTGCTTACAGAAAATGTTTTTTCGAGAGCTGGAGGAGAAGCAGTGGGCGGAGGTATTGAGGGACCACCCGAGTCGGGTAATGACAAAATAAATACACCGGTCGGGGCCAAGGGGTCGCCAAAGATCGGTGCATAACGGGGCTCTCCCGGCAGAATGCAAAACAAAGCGATCTGCGAGCGAGTTCTGGGTCTGCTACTCTGAAT
Organism: Drosophila varians; assembly: GCA_018150405.1. NCBI lineage: Eukaryota > Metazoa > Arthropoda > Insecta > Diptera > Drosophilidae > Drosophila > Drosophila varians. The sequence goes on along the minus strand of JAECWK010000015.1, from coordinate 14,396,320 downwards.
TTATGTTTTGGCCCAAAGCTATCTGCCATTTATCGGGTTGACAATTAAAGCCGCCGAGAGTTTGTGCCAGTTGCGGTGGTTTCAGTTGCTTTCTGGGGTTACCGAGGTGGCAGTGGCAATTGTCGTCGAGTTTCGGTTTGTTTGGTTTTTTTTCCTACTACTAACTTTTCCGACAGCTACCGAGGCTTTATCAATGGCCGCAAGTTAATTGAATTTCAATCCATTGGGTGCACTTAAGTGGCACTTAACCAAATGCCACAAGTCCAGATACGAGCCGCGGTTGCAGCTACAGCTGCAGTTCGCCAGAATTCAAATAAACTTGCGCTTTGACTAATTGATTTTTATTACGAGTAGTTTGGAAGGGCTTTCGGATGGGTTTCCGATCGGGCCACTCAATTAGATGGCATCAGCCCTTCTTTAGGGCGAATGCTCTGGGCTATCCATTCGAATTTCACCCAATTGAACTTGGCATGTGCGGAATTTTAGCCTCTGGTCTAGCACTTAACCATCATTTAACTGCTGCTAAATGCGTATAATTATGGGCATAATTATGAGGCCCACTTTCGATCGCGGAGAGAAGCGATTTTTCAAGCAGGTCAAGTCATTCGATTCGGGGAAAGGAAACAAGCGAATGCAGTCCGTCTGTATTGGAACTAGAAGCAAAATATTCATATTCGTTTCAACTTTCAAGACCAACTGATTCTGATGGAAATGTGAAATTAATTAATTACACGGAATTCGCTTTGTGTGGATTTCGATTCACGTTTAATATCATAAATTTAAGTTTTCCATTTGCTTTTGACTTATGTATGTCCAATCGGCTTACCTCGAAAAGTTCTCGGTAATTTTGCGAAAGAGAAATGCCGCCACCATTCAGGGAATCATTGTATGCGGGAGCCCCTGGGTGGTCGCTAATCCGCTAAATTAGATCCAAACAATGGCCGGGCAGGCATAATTGTATTTGCCAAAGCCACGACCAGGGGTTCTAACTCAAATTTGTAACGCAAGACGATCTGGGCCCAAAAGAGGTGGCAAACCGATCCCAGATACGGCATGTGTCTGCTCCTCTCTCCATCTTTGCCCCGAAGTTTCTGGACCATAAACTTGAATGGCCGCCGTAAATGTGGCTTGGACGCGATCTTTACCGACGATCGAGGGCCATGAAGCTGCGGCCAACTTGAAATATGTATTTGATGAGTTTGACAACAATCAACCGATCGATCTTTGGCTGGGAGCCCATAAACTAGAGCTCAGACCCAGCACGTGAATGGGATGCCATCAATTCGGGAGGCGATCGTTTGCTCCGATCGGAATCAATAACAATTTGTTGATCACTCGACTGGGAGGGAGGTATTTTTGGGGCCAACGGAAGTTGGATTCATTTAAATGAGTGCACTAAATGACTAAATTAGCTGTACAGTTAGGACAAGGTATTCCCAACTTTAAGCCCCTGATAAGCACATCGGAAGTGCATTAATCTTCAACCACTTATCGCATATGCAAATGACCCACAAAGCCAAGTGAATCAGTTCCAAGAATATTAGTTAGACATGGACGGGTGGCGACTTTTATGGCCCTGCATGGCTTGGCTTTCGTTTTCATAAATTAAATTTACTTTTTTTCGCTGGCACACTTTCCAACTTTCAATTTTCTTGTCCGTCCACAAACGAAATTATCCTCAATTGAGAATTTTGGAGTAGGTTGTCGGCGACACCGCCAGAAACCAGAACTCTGCCCAACTAAATGACCTTCGCGGCGAGAAAATTTTCACACTCGCACACTCGACAAAAACGAAAGTCCGCACATGAGCAAGCTGGCACAAATCATTTCACATCAGTTATGCAATGACAAATGTGGGAAAAAGGTTTCTTGGAATGCTGGCAAATCAAAGATCTTCTAAAATTGGAGAGATGATCGACACCAGTTAAACGAACGCATAAGAAATGAAAGTTACTGTTTCCTTTCTTCATTTGTTTGTGGCCAAATGTCTAGTTTGGGCTTTCTGCCAGACTCTCTAGCCCAATGCATTCATATTCAAATCGAAACGCTTTTCATCGCCTGGGTTATTTTTGTTACCCCGAACTCTCACTTTCATTGAAGTGAACTCCAACATGATTAGTTGCATGCTGCCGAGCAATGAAATCGCTTAACGGGCCATCAGTGTCGATCGAATAAAAGAAAAGCCGTACTCCGTAACCTGCGAAGGCGCGTCAGTGTTACATGATTTATGAGTCATCAATTATGGCTAAACAAATTGGAAATATTGGCTGTCAATCGAGTCATCTTGCATCTAACTAGTCATTCATTGAACCATCGATGAGTTAATCAAGTCAAAGACAGACAGCCGTCAATTACAGTACTCAAAAAATCTTCGCCATTGTTGGTGCATATACTTGTTTGCTTTGTTGCCACTAAGAATCGTGTGGAATGTTCTATTCGACTATAAAATACCCATTCCCTGGGATACGAATTATTACTTTATCAAGAGAAAAGCAAGCATTGCTTTAAAAATAAACTCGTCATATATTCTTAAAATCAAAATCACATAGATGGTTTCGATTCCACAGTCGTGGCATTGATACTAATTTTTTTTGCTTACAAAATTATTACAATTTCAAATTTTTATATTTCTTTGGACTTTTACAGATTCGGATTACTTAAATTATATGAAATGAAAACAAGCATGTTCCGTTTAAGTGTTGTTTGCTTAAGAATCAAAAGTGGGCTCTTCAATACCCGATCTACTATATATTATAGCAAAGACAAGCCATCTGGTGAGGTCAAACCAAAAAAGGATGCCCAAACGGACCGCTGCGGCAGAAGTAAGTTAACCATAGTTATGTTTACAATATACTCAACATTCCTTGTCTCCAAAGGTACTGCTCCCACTAGTCCCAGATGCAAAAACAAGCCTCCAAGTCCGAGTGGCAAGAACGATGCAAAAACAAGTGGAGATAAAAATAATAAGGACTGCGAAGAATAAAACTAAGGATTACTTATCGAGGGTTTTAATAAATTAACTACCCATCAAAATACGTAATAAATTTTATGAGAAAAACTGCAATATTTTTCAATTCTGAGAAACTTTGATGAACATACCAATTTGTAACTCATCCGCCCATCACTTAGCGCCCAAACATTCATCACTGTACGCCTCATCAGCAAACCATTATACCCTCTATTAGCAAAAGGCATAAATAGAGGAATATGCAAAGTCACCCGTGCTCTTCAGCATCCTCGGCAAAAGTGTGAAGATGATTTGCACTTGGAAATCTATGGATGAGCCTTCAGCTACCGAACATTCCTATGGCAGAGGGGGCGGCATTCAGCATCCAGGTTATGGTTATGGCAGCAAATCGTGCCTGGAGTTATGCAAATGAATTGTTTATTGACAGAAGTGTCACTCGTGGCTTGTTGGATAAACATTGCACAATAATTTTGACTAATTGCAAGACAAATTGTTAGAAACGCAAACGAGAAGAGCTTTGAAGAACGGGCAACACGGCTGCTGGTCAACGGACAACCCAATTTTAGTTAACTGACTGCATTTTTTCTAGCTTAGCCGGCGGGCAAGTTTTTTGGTGGGCGTTTTGTGTTCCACAAAAAACGAATAAAAAAGAAAATGTTGAAAAATTTGCTGGCTACTTTTTTGTTTGAATTATTGAACGTATCGAGGCCCCCGGTCAGAACTAACTGTGCTACGGCTTGAGTTAAAGTCTGCAAAAATATTATAATCTTTATGCATAAATTCACACACCAACTTACAACAATAACCGACGGGCAGTGCTGGCAATTCGGGCAACGCACAGAAACGAGTTCGCGTTCGTTGCCTGAATCTTTTGTTTGTAGTTGGCGGATATAAATAGCCATGGACCATTGAGTTTGTGCACTATAAACCTAATTTTGTTGGCTTTTATAGCCTTAATGGATATTCGCCTAATTAGCCATAGACACACGATTCTTCATTAGCAATCAGCGAATAAAGCTTAGTCTCCGCCTCGACCGCCTGCATATAATGAGGAATTTCTCTTCTGTTCCCGACATGCTGGGATTGTGCGTTTCATTAAACGGCCAGAAATTGCCAAGTCAAAAATAATACTCCTCTGACATTGCTCAGCACGAATGCTGAATGCTAAATGCCGAATGCCGAAGATTTAACAAATGGCTTTTGCTGCAAACGCAGCTGTGACCCACAAAGTGGCCAAAACAACATTAATTCAACAAATCAAGAGGCACCAAAATGCAGACAATTGCAAAACGGCTTTTCAAAGCTTTTCTCCCCACCCAAACGTTAAATTGCCCATTATGCGGCTATACTTTTCGCTTTCAAATAGGGGAAGTTAATGCCATTATATAGTGGGATTGGATCTCAATTCGAACCCAAGGAGATGATACGGTTATGTGTGCGCAACTCGAATCGATTGCAGTCCAAACATATTACATCAGTCCGGTGCATCAAAAGAAAGCGACCGCCGGCAGCCGAAAGATTGAAGCTCATTGAATGCACTTGGGTGTAGCGAAATTCGTAATAGAGCCAGTCCACCGGACTATTGAACTCTTTTCACAGTGGGGCATCGGCAAAAACAAATCGGCTACAGTGCAGGTCGAGATTTTCCCATACATAAGTGTATAAATTGCATGGGACTCTGAGAGTTCAATGATTAAGAGATCCATATTGCATAAGAAACCGAAAATAACTTATTTTCGCAGCATTACCGTAATGAGACTTACGGTTTTTCTTTTGGAAACAAGCCTTTTCTGAGCAAACTCCAATAAAGTATAACTACAAGCAAATAAAAATATTTGTTAGTCAAAATGATGACTCCAACTTAATTATAAGTGATTTTTTATAGCACGTGCATTTGCATATTCCCTTCTATAAAGCTTAAACTGTCTTCACTCTTAAGTAATAAGCGAAAGAAACTAAAGAATTTTTACGACTCTTCATTAACCAATTCGGAATATAATTATTTTGTTGAGGCTAATAAAAAAATGGGGCTCCATGTCTCTCTAACAAACCTAACTCTGTACCACTGTAGCTGTCTAACAAGAAAAGCATTTCAGATTTTGCCACTGGGCTGGGCTGGCAAAGTGCGAGTGGAATAAAGTCCATTAATATGGGCCAAAATAAAATTGATAATCGTCTTCCGTTAGCTCTCTGCTGATGCTGATGCTGATCCTGATCCTGATGCACTTTTGTTGTTTGAGCTGACCCAGTTGTTCCCACAGATATGAATGCATTCCAATTCCAACTGCGACCGAGCGGGATGCTAACTGATGGCAGTTGTGGGCGGGCTTTTTAGCATTTGCCATTTTCCATTTACCATTTACCATTTGATATGACAAAAGCCCGTGAAAATGGCAAAGATCTGGAGCCATATAAGAGCACAGGCTTTATGGAAATTTTCGTTTTCTCCTCGGCAGATTTCCCTAAGCAGCCAAGGCACCCAGCTCAAAGCCAGAAATAGGAGTACCCCAACCCCGATCCGCCATATTCTATGGCCATTTGGACATTGGGCGATCTCACCTCACCCAAATACGCGACAGCTCAATCAGTTGGCCATGACTGCGTGTTGTAGTTTCTGCCCTGTCTTGGCAAAACTTTTGGTTTGACTTTGGCTTTGGCTTTAGCTCGACTTCGGCCAATTTGATTTATGTTTGTGCAGAGCGGAGTACTTGTCTCTTCCTAGTTGCATTGCAGTTTCATGTTGGAATTCATGAATAAACATTAAAGCTGCCGAAAATTTGCAAGCCATGGCCACCGATAGAACAATAGAATTCGGACAGGAGATGCTCCATTGTGTTTTATGGAACCCTTTTCCACATCGAACGTGAGGTTCAGCTCCAGTACCAATTCTCACAGATCTCTATATATGATTCTCCTCTAATCCTCCCTTTAGGTTCATCTGGGACTAAAGGTTCGGGTTCACTTGATCGAACTCGGCGCATCTCCGCATGGATCGAAAAGTCAGAGTTCTTGTCACACTCCCGATGCGTGCAACGTTCGCGAATTATTTTGTGAAAGCTGCCACAGACGAGGGAAATTATCGACTGGCCCAGCTCGTGCCTCTGTCTCTGCGGCTTGATTAGTTCAGGTGCTCGCATTGACCCAGAGAACTACATTCCCTCGGAGTGGGATTCGTTTGGCTTCTGGCTCACACTTTCGGTGTGAGGGCATCGGTGGAGCAATTAAAGTGGGTGAGCTCTGTGGTGGGAATTCCCCGGATAATCCAGGCTGCCTCCCGTTAGCCAGTTAGCCAGTAAGCCGACTCTAAGTCAGTCAGTCAGTCGGGAAACGGTTAATTTGCCAAAGAGACGAGACACGAGCAGCTCTTGATAAATGGCCCTTCGCCAGGAGTTCGTCCGCTTCTAGTCCTAGTTCAGCTCCGCGACTAATCGTTACTGTTTGGCCCCGAGCAGTTGGCCTGGCTAAATAGCCTCACACCTCTCCACGAGACCAGCTCAGACATCGCCTCAGACGACGGATTTTGGACTGGGACTTGGACTTGGACATCGACAAGGCGTCTGCTAATATTTCGGCCTGCCAGCTCGGCCACAACTCAATTAGGATGCTGGAAATGATTCATTTTAATCTCGAGTCGGGTATCTGCAGTCATGAAGTCCCTCCTGAAGCCCCCTCCTCTCCCCTCCGTCTTGGTCATCCGTTTACCGTTGCTCGTTGCGGCGGCATTCCCCAAGGCGGCTTTTAAACGCTTCGCTTGTTGTGTCTAGAATTTTGCATGGCCATTTCATTATTGATTCGCATCTGACCAGGTCGTAAATGTCTTAATTTAGTGGCAGTTCCCGTTTCACACTGCTGACAAAGTTCCGCATCAAGCAGTTCCGTGGATACTCTTCCCTTTTTGTAGGGAAGTCGGAATTTCTATCGACTCCCGAAGTGGGAAAAGTGAGAGCTTGAAGCTGAGTGTTCGACCAGCATCTAATCTGGGAGGGCTCATCTCCTCGGCAGGTTTTCCATTTGTTTGTTTATTTGTTTTGGAGTGAACGACTTTAATCGATAGTTAACCTGCATGAGCCGTCATTAGGGCCAAGCAATTGTTAACACGCTTACGAGGAAAGTGAAAAGTACAAAAATTGCTGCACTTTCGTTGCATCTACATACGAGGGGCAAGCAAGTCTTTAACCTCCGCTAATGATTCCCCTAAAAGCCTTCGAGATCAATCGCTCATTACCAGCCGATTGTTGGGTCAAGTGGGGGGGCGTTTCTCCCGGCTGATTAATTGAGTCTTTATTGCGAATTAGTGTTGGTCAAATAAAGACTGGACAAGATCATGGTTGGCAGCAATTAATTTACTCATTAGGCCATTTCTGTCGCATTATTGATCTACAAACGGAGAACGCGGCTTCATCTACGGCGCTGACACTTCTTGGAAACGAATGGATCAACTTGCCCCAGAATCCGCCGGTGGATTCCCAAGCGACAGCAACTTCCTCGTTACAGATGGATCATTTTAGGGAATTCGGCTAACAAGAAGCACTCATAACTCAATTAAGAACCGGGTCGTAATTGCTCCACCCATAGTGGATCGCAAGACAAGTTATCGAATGCGTATTTGCCAGGGATTTCATGTTGGGGATCCACTCGAGTCAAGTGTTCTGGCGACGCGAATGGCAGTGACAGGCCCCATCCAAAAGCGTCGCCACCGATTCCACTCGAAATGCAGCTGGACGACGTGCTAATGAAAAACCCAACCAACCAATCCAACCAGTCGGACAGTGGAGGCAGTGCAGCAGCCACATCTCGCACTAGATAACCAATTTAGTCGATGTCCACCGAAGATGCGTGTGCAATCGATTGTGCGAAGAACATGTGTTAATTATGCTGTTAAATGGCGTTGATTCGATGTCAAACAGTGGCCACAATTGATATTGATGTGGACAGGTTGAGCTTGAACTGCTCTGCAAACACAGAACGGCCCCGCCAGTGGAAGTGAAAAGCGTCTTAAAAGCGAGCCATCAAGAGTTATGCGGCCCAAAAGGGCCCGACCCGGCTAAACGAAAGTGTCACATCACTCTTGGCCCGAGTCGTGCTAACCTTGAAATGAATTTAAACAGTCACAATAAAATTAAAGCCGTTTACGGCCTGGGCCAGAACTTGGCCATTAGAATTACTTTTGCCACACGAGAAAGAGAAACTTAAGCACTTGTCGGTTCTCGGCTTTTATTTTATTTCACTTCATTTATTTTTTGCAGACCTCCGAATAGAAAGCCAAATGAAAATTAAACACGATTTCATGGTCCTGGGCTTTGGTTTAGTTCTACACTACTTTAATTTTTTGGCACGGCCGACCAACAAAGACCCGAAATGAGAAAATAATTGTGTCTAAGTACAGAAATCGTGTATGTTTCGAGTTTCACACACCGGATCGACACTAGATGCCCCCCACGCGGCCACAACCCAAAAAAAAACGAAAAAAACTACATAGAAATATATACGCAAACAAAAGACAACCGAAAATTCCGCTTAATCATTCGATTTGTGGAGGTTTGGATAGATTCATTGGCATCGGTAGCAGACTCTCGATAAAAAAATGTGTTGTTAAACAAATCATTTGCATGCCACAACAAGAGCATGGAAAAAGCGAGTCAGATCCAATCGCAGTTCATCAAATCGAAACCGAACCGAAAGTAAAAGGTCCATTAGTTTGAACAAAGGCTATTTAATTGCCGACAAGCTTGGCAGCCTTTATTCTAAGATGGGTCTCGTTTCACCTCCTCAGACTCTGGTGATGGATAAGTTTCGGTTTTTGTGCTCCACTCATTGGGAAGGCGCTCGCTGCTACCCGGAATAACTTTCATTCGATTCATTTGCTTTCATTCACACCTCGAAAATTAGCGAATCGCTGTAAAATTCATTGTTCGTTCGCCTCCTGACTTAGCGGTCCCGAAATGACAATTGGCTATTAGCATAATACAACTGGTCTGGTTTCTGGTGTCTGAGGTCTGGCGCTTCTTTTGCCCTTTGGATATCGTCCATTTCTATTTTTACACGAGTTGCCAATTCGACAAGGTGGCTTTGAGTGTCTGAGCTGCTGTCTGATTCCTCGCGTGACGAATGACTCTTGACCTCCAGAATAATGAAGACGTTTGCAGAAGAGCCGCATTTAAGCAGCTGACACATTTCGTGTCTCAGTTCTCAGCTCGTTATTCAAATGGAGTTTCCGGTACATACACTTGTGTAGGAAAGTGTAGGAAAGGTACAGCATTTTCACTTTTTCCTTCTTGGCATGGCACTCGAGGCAAGGCGTCTTCTTTTACTTTTTACCCCCAGAACTAGCCCGCATGGAATGGTATGCTGTTTACCTATGACAGCTGTCAAGTCGAGTTTTGTAATGTAATTTTCGTAGAGTAACAACACATTTTCACAGCTTTTCCCCAATAGCCAAAGGTGCGTGAGAGATTTCCGAAGGTGTTGAAAACCTAATATCTAACTCATGGGATTCTATTTGAAAGTACCATGAAAAAACCACCAAGATGACTCGGCGATTCTCAGGGTCTTATGGCCATCGATATATCATCCGGATGATCTGAAGCATTTATACCAAATTAAGCCGCCATTCAATTGCCATTCGGCAATTTGCGGTCTTCTCGCAGTAAGCAATTTATCCTACAATTAAAGTGATTCAGATACCGGCAACAATCTGTTGCACAACCGAAAAGAAAAGAGTTTAGTTTTCCTTACATAACACGATAATTTCAATAATAATAGTAGTAGTAGTGGCGGCAGTAAAAGTAATGTCTAGCCATATTTTGTGCTATCAACTTGTGTGCATAAGTCGTGTTTCGAGTCGCACGTTAAAGCCGCATCGCGTACAAAATTCAACGTTTTCGACTTTAATCTTTAACGACACATGCGCTCGATGATATGTACGGAGAGTCAGCAAAGCTAATTGTTTTTAATGCCTTTGTTTTTGCGACCATGGCCAAAGAAATGGCTGAGAAGAAAGTGCACGATTTAAGCTAAATAATGTCAACGGTAGCCGAACTATTCCGAAAAATACAAAAACCTTTTGGCCAAATGCCGCGTGCCTTGACGCGCCATTAATACAATTTATTTTGTTTGCTTTCTTTTATATTTGTTATGGCTTTTTAATAATTTACCACACACTCTGATGAGCCGGCAAGTAAAAGAGAGGCTTTTACCAGGGCACGTCTGCCTTGAATGCATCGTGAAATTGTCTTATACAATCGCCGGTGTAAGTTCATCTCTCTCCGTCCATCCAGATAGCCAGCGAGCCAGCGAACCGCCAGCAAACATCTTTCACAATCGGCCCGATGAAACATATAGATTTCGGCGTGAAAGTTTTATGACGGGCCTAACAGAACATCAACAACATCAGCATCAGCATCGAGTGCCCGCACAACCCCACATCGATGCGCTATGTAACGATCCGATTATGATGATCACTTGATAGCCCCATCTCGCCAAGGCCGGTGACGATGGTAACCACATCCCAGCATCTAATCCAGATGCAGCTGCAAGCCCCCCAACTTTTCAGCCGTTTTTATAAGAGGATAACTGGCCTTAGACTAGGGTATCTTTGGCTCATAAGGAATATTTGGGGCTTATTGGGGGCTTCTCAAATATAACAAATAGGCTTGTATACCCAGTAAAGTTTTATGGATGGTAACAAAATGTGGGTAACACCTCGTCGGTTCGGTGCAGTGACAGCCAGCCTACCAGCTTTTTAATTGAAAAATGTTAGCGGCACTCGACCACTTTGCACATAACTGACAAAACACCGCGGGTCCCAACTGCACCGGCTACAGCACTGGCTCCTGGCCGGGATGTGAGTCCGGGGTCTGGGCCTGGGTTATGTTTTCATCTTCGTTTTTCCATAACTTATGCCAGAGCTTGAGCTGGAGCTGGAGCTGGAGCTGGTGCACCACCACCAGCTCTGCTCTAATCTTAATCGCTGCTAATCACAAGCGATCAATTTTTTTTTGCGGAGCAATGCCAAAGCAGACGTACAGACAATTTGAAAATGCATAGAGGATAGCCAGAGTTGTGCTACATTTTGAGGTGAGAAGCATTCAATCTTGGCCAGCACCAGCACCACCCTACATCGCATGTTATGGACGATATCGGTCCGTGAGTCGGGATTCTAGATTCTGGATTTGTGGCCAACGAGTTGCTAACACGTCTGGGGCGAGGCTGGCACCTTGCAGTTGGTGGTAGATGGCAGTTTGCTAGTGATTGCTGGCAGTTGATTTGATGCATGCGAGGCATAAACTGACCTTGACTATGTAATGGCTCGAAATGCGAAGCTAACCATGCCCACAAGCCACACACGACATGCCAAAGTTCTGACATTTGCATAACACGCAGCTAAACGAATCCCGCAAACTGCTTTGTTGCGTTGCCCGATCTACCGCATAAAGATTTAACTTGCAGCTCCATTTGAATGGATGTGAGTTTGATTTATGTGCCACAAGTGTGACTGCCGTTAGGTAAGCTGTAAGCCGGGAGCTCTAAGAAACGGCAACTGCAACTGCAAGAGCAAATTCAACCAAAAATGCCAACTGCCATTTCTATGGAAGCTGGGGCGTTGCACGCTGTCCGATTATGCAATATTGATTGCACAATAATTGGCGAAAGGGCGCAATCGCAATCGCAAATAATCCATACAAGGTGTCGATGTCTCTCGCTGCTCACTAACGAGCTTCTTTCTTTCTTTCCGGAGATATCTGGGTCTAGAGCGGACAGTCAGCCAAACAAATGCTGCCATAAAGACTCATAACTACAAAACGGAATACAATTCTAAAACTTCCGCAAATTCTGGTACAATGGGCTGAGGTCGAACAAAAAATTTGAATGGCAATTCAAAAACAAAAGGTTTTCTAATTAAACAATTCCGCACAAAAAATCAATAATAGTATATCAAAACTAAGTCTTTTAACCCGCCACCAAATTACCCAATAAAATATTTACATACAGAGCCCCAGGAAAACAAAGGACATTCTTTGTTAACCATATTACCAGTCGCATAATGAGATTCCTTAGAATTCTGGAGTAAATTCCTATTATTTTTCTAAACAATTCTGCATTTCGATCTACCCACAGTGCTTGTGTGGTCAAGTTAGGAGTATCGGTGTATATCGCATTCGGCAAAACTGTTGTCCATGTTGCACTTTAATATGATAACAAATTATGGCCAGACGGGCCGTGTAACCAAAGTCGAGTGCGGCGCTTTACATGCTCCGAAGCGACTCCGTGGGCCACACATATATGGCCAGGAGAAGGAGCTGGAGAAGCTGGCGGCAAGAAGCGGGGGAGGAGTATGAGGATGAGGAGGCCACATCATTGGCCAAAGAAGAAGCTAGGCTGTATGGCTTTTATGATTATCATGATATACGAGTGCCCATTGTTTTCGGGAGCAGGCAACTCCACGGCCAAGATACACATACCTATGTATACCCATTCCCATACCTTGGCCCACCAGAAAGAGACTCACCAAAAATGGCCAAGCCAAACCTGGGAGCTGTGTGTAAAATTTAAATGAGCAGCCAGCTAACTATCCAACTTTGTGGGGGATGGGGGTAAGCGATGAGTTTCACAAACTGTTGGCAGCCAACAATTTGTTGCTTTTTGCTTATTTTTTGTTTTTCGTTGGCCATTGCAGCGGCGAGCTTTCGTTGGGGTTTTCCATAACATTCCAGTACGCTTATCAGAGCACATTAGGTGAGAATTGTGTCACCTAATTAGCGTAAATGAATCAAAAAGTCAAACGAAGGCAGTTAGCCGGAGTTGGCTCTAAAGAGAGTCAGTCAGTAAGGCAGTTGGCAGTTGGTAGTTGGCAGTAGGAGTTACAGTCGGAGTTGGAGTTGAAGTTAGAGAGCCCGATGTCTTCGGCCTAATCCGTACCAATCTCGTTTTCAAAACGTGACAACACAGAGCCACAAAATGAGGCATTTGAAGCCTTTTGGGCTAATTTCGAGCGTCACTAAAGAGCCAGCATTGCCTCTTCGAACAAAAGTCGAATGTTTGTAGTGCAGAAAGGCCAAGAAATTTAAATAGAATTTACAGTGGCCAAAATGTTGGATAAACGTGACAAATGCCACAAGCCGAAAGTCAAAAGGGGAGCAGGAAGCTTACGGTGTACAAATTTTAATTGCATTCATGTGCTAAACAAAGAGATTAGGCTTAGTTGGGAGAGGAACCGTAAATAATTCCAATTTAAATGTAACCAGGAAATTAATCAACGAAACGTAAGTTGCCAATTTTTAACAATATATTGCTGTTAGCTGTTAGCTGTTTACGTTGCCATAAAGGAAACCACAATATGATAGAAACCAAACTGTTGAGCTTTTCCAAGAACTTCTAAAGGAGGAAGAGTTAAAGACGCAATTTTCAGACCGAAATGGAAACAGCCAACAACCAAACCAGATTAGATGCCGGACAAGTGCAAGTCAGTCTGTCAATGTCATTACAAACAAATCCAAGCACTGGCATTTAAAGTCTTTTACTTTCTGATGGCCATTCTTGGATTTTCTTTTTATTGTTCCTATTATGATTGCCATTACCATTATGATTTCTGTGTTAAGCCGGGCATCGCCACATGCCAATCTGTACTTAGAACGTGAGCTGATGATGGTGCGACGACAGCGATGACGATTATGATGATGATGGTGGTGGATGCTCAGATGGTTAGTTGGTTCGTTCGTTGGTTGGTTCGTTGGTTGGTTGGTTGGTTGGAACTGCAGATGGAGATGAAGATGATGCCTGGACAGTTGACCATTTGTCGCACTATTGAGCACACAAAACAGCGGCAGGGCAACGATGTTCTTGGCCATTGACAAAAACAACTTTCACCGGGCTTAGAATGCCGCAGCATTGACATCTTTCAGTTCTCGCCGTTGTCGCAAAAATTGCTTTCTTTAGAAAGAGGAATGCCAAATGAGGCCTACCAGATGTAAGTCAGATAAAGCAAAAAACCAAACCAAAAACTATGAGTTTCCTAGAAAAGATCAATCAGTTGGCGACGTAAATCATTCAAGACCCAAAGGCCCAAATGTTTTATTAAACTTTGTAGTTAATTAGTCAATTAGGAAAGGGCCAATCACAAAATACAAAATACAAAACCAAGCCGGGAATTGCATCATTTATCTGGATGAAATTTCTCTTTTTTGGGTCACACGCGCTTTTGGCCAGGGAGCACAAGAGACCCGAAGGCGTCAGCATTCCACCACCATCACCAGCATTCCATGGATACAAATGTACAAGTAGATACATTCAATTTCTTTTTTGACATTCGGCGAATTTGCAGCTCCCCGAATGCAGGGAAGGTCTTTCATAAAGGGCCGGCCCGCTGTTCCCAAAGCCCGGCGGACACGAACAAATTACGGTAATCGGGTTTAATTAACGCTGCGTTTTATCTGGCCAAAAGGTCCGCTTCTCGTTTTTCGATTATTCCGTTTTTGGGCTTTGGTTTCCAGTCATACTCATACACAAGTTTCCGGGTTTGGGCTTCGGATTCGTTTAGCTTTTCATTTTAGGCCTCCAAGGGGCGTTGAACCTTTTTGGCGCAAGGCCCTCGCACCAAAATTTAATAAATTAATTCTCACCCTGAAACCAATTTATGTTTTTGGCTAAGAGATTTCAATCTCCAATCAAAGCCGATAGCCCTTTGTTACGCCTCATGTGCCAAAAGTTCTCATTGTTGATGCTCCGCATTTGTTTCTATCTGGAGTAAAGAAAATAGTTTCAGTTTGATGTGTGCTATAGCGTATGGCAAAACGATTTCATGCTTTAAATATTTGGTTCGTCAGACAATTGTTAATCAAGAAAAAAATGGTAACAGTCCGCATGATGTTTGCTTAAACTGACACAAAGGTAACTTTGAACCAAGCCGCCGAAAAAGAATTCTCGACGTTTTGTTTTCTCAGAGGAAAGGCAGAAGGGGCTTTAGAAGAAACTGCAAAAAATTAGAAACGTGTCGTGTCTGTCACACAAAAAGACTACGAAAATATTTTCGAAAATTGCAGGAAATAAACACTTTAGATAGATCTCTTTGCTTTTTGCTGAGTGTGCCAAAAAATTTGGCCAAACGCCGAAAAACACATTCTTAGCTAGCCACCGATTTACGACTTGGGCTAGACAGGCCTGCCAACATTTTTGGGGGAAAAGAGCTTTCAGCGATCTCCACCCACTTCCAGCTCCCATAAACAGAACGGGGCACAGGCTTGGTAACCCCGAGCTCAAGCAAATTGAATTGCTTTATGTTGCTGTTTAAAGATCAGGCCCCGCCCACTGCCAACGCCCCAATGCACATGGAAAATGTTGACCTGATTAGCCGTAGAATGGGCAAATATTGGACTATTTGTTCTAAATTTTACGAGCGCCTCTTTCTTTCCCTATCTATTTTTTGATGAAGTTCACCCGCGGCTGAATTTTATTTTATGATATAGGCCGACATGATCGCATTAAATAACCGAATAAAGGCCTAAATACGATCGCTAACAAATCGCAAACCGCAATGGCCCCAAGCAGGGCGCCTACTCTTGGGTCCTCGAACAGCTTTGCCTTTTTTTCTTTTTCGCTTTCGGCCAGGGTTCACAACCAGCTCGCACACATTGAATTTTAATATTGGGGCCCGGGGACAAGCAAAACTGAAATAAAATTTTCTCAGCTCATATTTCACCCAGGCTGGGCATAATATTACGCCCAATTTGGCTTCGTACTTGTACTTGGATCGTTTCGTTTGCGTTTCGTTGCCTTTCGGACTCGGGAGCCCCTTGTTAACAACCGTTCAGTTACAATGGGATAACGTTAGCTCTTGTTCTTGTTCTGTTTTGGGAATGAAGTTTTGGGCGGCGGAGTCCATTGAACCTACTAAGTGTTTTGTTTTTTTCATTTTGACATGTTTACAAATTGTATATAAACATCAAATGGTAAATAAACTTGTAAAAGCTTTCACAGGAATGTAAATATAAATCAAAATGATTATATTTGTAATAAAAGAATAATTTTTTGTTGTTTTTGTAATAAAGTTTTAATAAAGAAAAGTGCATTGCAGTTTCGACTCTGTGAAATCCCATCTTTGCAGCAAGGCTTTGTTTGTTTTTGGCACATTTTCGTTGCTAGTTGAAGCGGCTGCGGCAGTTCCAGCAGATGCAGCAGCAACTTAATCAGCAGGCAGCGAAACAAAAACGTTAGCGGATGCTGTTAGAATTTGCACAGCGCAGAAAAGAGCCAACCCACCTAGGCCCAGAAGATATCCGAAAGAAAGGCAAGGCGGGCAGGAAGGCAAAGCCACTTGGAAAAGGCAGACGGGCAATCCCCAATAACCATAAAAATCTCATGGCTGCGGGCAGATGGAGAAAGATTTTTCTCCACAAGCTCTTAAAGCTACCAGAAATAGCCGAGAAACTCTGAAAATGAGATGTAATTAAAATTTGGTGTTTGTTGTATAAATTATAACAAAAGACTTAGGCAACGAACTTGGACGAAGTCTCTGCAGCTGGCTTGCTATTTCTGTTGCTGTTGCCGTGTTATTTGCCAAAATTGCAGTTTTCATTTTCACCCGAAATGAAAGAAAAACGAAAGCTGGGAAGAAGAGACGATTCTCTAAGAAAAAAAAGAAGTAAACAAAATAAAACCAATGCACCTGTTCGCAGTCAGTTACAGATACAGGCAAATCAGCCACCAAATCTTGGCAAATCAACGTGAATCATCATTAAGCAGCTGTCATTGTCACACAGCACAGCACAGCAGAGCAAAGCAATGCCTTGGTGAAATGCAAATTGCCTTTCTAACCCCCCCGAGCCTCCGTGACCTCCGCGGTAACATTTTCGGGCATATTCGGCGCTTTGTGTAAACATTTCCGGCGACATTTGATTGCCGCTTTGCAAGAGTTACAATTTGCGCTTCCTTGCGCGACATTTCATTTAGCAATTGTCGCTTTGTCATTTGCCGTTTGCTGTTTGTTGTTTGTTGTTTGTTGTGCTGTTGTTAGTCGTTTGTCTTTGTTGGCCCGGGATTTGATTTCTTTGATTTCTGGCTTTCTCCAGATCGTGATGATCGTCCCCAGATTGGTTCAGATTCAGACTCAAATACAAACTCATCAGTATGCAGAAGATCGTGCTGGGCTCTTCGCTGCTTCAGTTACAGCTTCGTTGAAAGCGAAAGGTCTGCCGTCATCCGATCCAATCCGATTTAATATTGATTCATTTTTTGGCGGTCTTTGTGTCGATTGTTCTGTGATCGGTTGTGTTTACATTGGATGAGAAACGAGCATCTTTATAAGATCGTTTAATTTATGAGCTTAGCATGCTAATGACTTAATAGAAATGTTATAAAATTATTTGTTTATTTGCTATGCCAGGCAATATATGTATGTTACTTTCTTTGGCAGGCCGATCAATTGATTGCTGTTTTGATTTCTGACTGCTGTTCTCCATCGCCTTTCTCCCATAATCGAACTGACTTCGTTTTGGGCTCCTAATTCATTTAAACTGCAGTGCTGGACAGCTTTTATGGAGCATAAAACGCACGACAATGCCTGACCACAAGACAAGAAGAGAATATTCACTAAGCTGGGAAAAATATCTGAAAAAAAGAAGTAATATCATAATTTTCATGTACCAATAACTCGGTTAAGTGCGATCTCATGGGCAAAATTGATTTTCCCCCGGTAGTTCTAGTTTTGCCGACAAAACTCCATCTCCGCTCATGAACTGATTTCAATTTAATTAATGATATTGAACGTCGTGTGTGCCCGTTTTGAACCTTCTCTTCCAAGTTCTGCCCGTGGATTTGGTAATCGAAATTATGAATGAACCGCTGCATGCACCACATGTGCCTTCAAAGAGAGCTCCACTCGCCCGCAAAGAGTGGAAGAGCCAGAGCCAGGAAGAGCCAGTCGCTTAGTTCCTCGAGTGAAATGCCAAGCAAAGTCAAACAAAGACACGGCGAAGACGATCCGCTTTTCTTTACCTGGAGAAACTCACTCAAACACGAAAGCGAAGAACTCGAGACAAGAGTCTTTCTTTGAGCCGTTTGTGTTTGCGGCTCATTTCTTTGGCTTTCTTTGCCTGCCTCGCTTTGTGGCTTTCTTTTGCGCTCGGAGCTCGTCAGCAGCTCACAACGCTAGCCATTGTCAAGGCGATCGCACGCAAACGGAGCCGAGCTCACCTGCACTAAAAGCACTAAAAGCAGCCAAAGTAGCCCAGGCAGCGAAGAAAACTCCTCCGAGAGTAACTTATATAACGACTGATTAGCTCGACGTTTACTTTAGTTATTCGGTCAACTCTCGACGGTCAAGTTCGCAGCAGTCGCAGCTCCACTTGCCGATCACAAATAAAGTAAATGAAATTATAACTAAAAATCAACAATCCACAACAAAGATTTCAATTCAACCGAAAAAAAAACGCGCGCCTGCCAGGAAGTTCGTATCCCTTCGTACCCAGACACTTGGCGATTATTTTGACAAGGAATATCCAACCGAGTCAAGTGCAATCGTCAAAGCCTTAACCAATGTGCAATGTGTGTAATCGGCAAACAGTGATCATTTACATACATGAATAAAACTCATCTCGAAAGTGAAGCGTGACTCAGCATCGATAGCTGAAAACCAAGAAGGAAATAAAACAATACGAATCTGAATCTGAAAGGAAAGGATACTTTTCGGTCACTTCTGACATTCACGACGCCGAAGAGTCACAACAGTTACAGTTGCAGTTGCAAGTTGTTCTTGCCAAGTGAGTGTTTATTAACTTTTACCCCACAGGCGCTAAAGCCTGCAGCTTAGCATCTCATATAATACAAAATATGCAATGACAAGTCAGAAATCCGTAATAGTGATCCCCAAGAAATGTTCTTTTTGTTTGCTCTTGGTCTGGGAACAACCTTGAGTCCATTGAATACAGGATTTGCTTTTTTGTTTTTGTAGTTTCAAGACTAAAATAAATATTTAAAAATTTACATTTCCTTTTAGATCAATAAATATTGGAAAATATCCTTCTCTTTACATTTGTGTGAGTTCTAAGAAGTGCTTTCTACGAAAAAATTAATGATTAAAGGATTTATATCCAACACAATAAAAGATTCTCCCAGTTAAAAAGAATGCAATCAGATTGCAACTTCTAAGGCAGCCATTACATTTGCATTAATTGGCAACAGATTCATTAGGGCCCCGTCATGTGGTGTCTTTTATGGTTCATCCGTAAGCCCTACAATTAAAAGAGAACACAAGACGCGCAATTAAAATAATTAAGCCTCCGATGTGGTGTGAAAACCACAATGCAACCTGTCAGAACCCGCATCTGGCTGAGGGCAGGGAAGGGCTCACAAAGAAATAATAGGCCAGGATTGCCACTCGGATTGGTGGCGTTGATGATCAGGAGAGCAGCAAACAAAGCCAAAGACTCAGACCACCGGCTGAAATGATCCATTGAATGTCAGCTACTGTCTTGGCCAGCCAGATGGGGTACCTGTACCTTCGCGGACTTGGTATTTAAATTGGCCCGCAATAATTACCCTGGCCATGACTGGGCTTTGTGGCTAGGGAGCTGGTTGGGATGGGAGTGAACTAGGAGTTGGCATCATCGTCATGATGACATGACAGTTACAACACAGCCTGCCTGCCTGGCAGCTATTTATTTACGCAGCCTGCCAGTCGCCGTTGATTAGACGAAGCGTGCGCTTTAATTGCCGCCAAATGGGCAAAAAAAAAAAAAAAAAGGAGAGATAAAGGAAAATCTGCAACACGCTTGGCTACCTGGCTAAAGGCCTTCGGCTTTGCAATTTGTCATGTGCATTTAATATTTGCCTTGACTTTGGCTTCCGTGCCTTGGAAAACAATTTGCGTTTGTTTGTCCAGCTTGTTTGTTGCAGTTAGCGTTGATTAGCCTTGGAAGAAGCCACTGCTCCGGCTTTGGATCTTCAGCAAAAAGTTCTCCCATTGCAATTACGGCCAAGTAAAATCAAATGCCACAACACCACCACCAGCAGCAGCAGCAGGAGCATCACCATCAGCAGCTGTGCCTTTAAGCGAAGAAACTCTGCATTTGACCACACCCCTCTCTGTGTTTTAGGGGGGCTCGGTCCCGGGCCCGGGCCCGGGCCCGGTGTCAGCAAAGCAATTTCAAATGTCTGGCTAAGAAATTTTATGGGGACCCACCGCATTTGGGCGTACTCATTCTGCTGTGAAATTGATAGATTTAATTTGACATTCGGCGCAAGACACGACAAGAACAAGTCCGCGTTTGCATTTGATTTCTACCTTCTATGATACGCTCTTTTCCTTCCATTAGCCGCTCGGACATCAGCGTTTTGTAATTTACTTTTGCGGCTGACAGCGGTCATCAATGGCTAATCAAGTTGTCGTCAAAGAAATCGCGAAATCGCCAAATGGATTCTAAGTAGCGAGCTAGAGAGAGAAAGATCATTGCGATGATTGTCAAGCAGAAACCGCTTCCGTTTCAGTTTATCAAGGAAAATTGATTGATGGACCGCTGCTAGAATTGTCAATTGGCGTGGCAGCGCGATCTCCCCTCGATTAGACTTCTTCGAGATTGCGATTGAGCCACGCCAACCCGCGGGGCCATCAACTCGAGAGTCGTTCTCAGATTCCCCCTCCCGTCAAGAGCCTCATTTGGGCTAACAGTTTTCGGCTAGGTTGGTTTTTACTCTGTGCCAAATTTCCATTTTTGTTTATTTGCGATTGTCAACTTTTGGGTCAGTTGATACAACGGTCGGACGCTTAGCTCCGCTGTTTGGCCAGGCAATTAGCAAAGTTTTATCCAACAATGTGGTCGGCCGATGGGAAGTGGCATATAACTGTTTAGATTTCTGTTTTAAATTATTTATCATTTTGTTGTTGGAGTTTATTTAGCATTTCTTGGTTTTTTCGCCACCTTTTGGGGCTAATGTCGGTTGATCTTAAATTGGCTTTACGATAATTTATTCACAAGCCGCAGAAATTGGGTTGAGAAATTATCAAAGGAAATTGGCTGATGATATCATTTGACCAGCCAACGACCAACTTTCTACACATCGGATTTCCCTCAACGGCTTCAGATCATCTATCTGGGGATGGTTTAGTATAGTTTATCCCACGTCTTAGCGCAGTTATAGTTATATGCCATGCCGGAGCTTTTAATCATGTGAATTATACACATAAAGTATACGCCCTGTTCGTCGGCTTCGTTCGATCGCCTGGCGATCGTTGGCATCTATCTCTCGAATGGCTAATAACATGGATGGTCCCCCAATTTGAGGCTGTCCATCAAAGCACAACACGAGGGGATTCGAGCCTGTTTCTCACTTGATTGGCTCACTTCGCTTTCATTGCCAAATGTCTGGGCGATGGGAAGAAATGCAGCCAGCCGGCCGGGCATCTAGCCATTCATCCGACTGACATGCAGTTTGGCTAATTTGTTCAGAAGTGCTGCCCGAAATGATTTGCGATTGTGTGAAAGTATTTTGTTGCCGTTTGCTGCGGTAATATTTTAATTGAAATTTAATTGAAAAGTAAAAAGTTTTCGCCTGCCGCATGCAAGATGCAGCGCCAATGCGGCATCCAGCCATCGACAATTGGCATTGGAAAGAGCTGGGGGCTAAGATATCTGAGCCAAGTTCAAGACAGAGACATCGGACATTGACAATTGAGAGGAGTTTCACTTTTCGCACAAAACGTGGCTGCACTCGAAATATCAATGAACTCTGAGCCACCCCAAAAAGACAATGGCAGGAGTTGCCAATGCCATCACCACTGCCATCGCCCCAAGGCAATCCGAAGTCCCAGGCTCAAAATCTAAAAGGAAAAAATGACACCAAACTTTTGGCAGGCAGAAGCAGCCGAAGAAAAATTACCAAGAAAATAATCGCCGAAGAATTTGACTTTCGCTTGTTTGGCTTCCTTGGCCATAAATAAAAACGTCCGATCCTCGAGCCCCCGCCCACTTCTTTCTCCCCCTTTTTCCCACCTCCAAGGATTTGTGATTGTCGCCGATTAAATGCGCGAAAACGAAGCAGACAGGAAAAAATGCTTTGGGTGCAACTTCAGCCCAACTGGCACGACCAAATGGCAATCGCCATTGCAATGCCAATGCCAATGCCAATGCCAGAGCCAGAGGCAACGCCAAGGCGTTTGTATTTGGTTAAACTTTGACATTTGGCAGCTGGCTTGCCGATGGATATGTGGATGCTAGCCCGGCTCATACATATTTGTCTGCCTGCCGCAACGATAATGCCAAAAAGGAAAAGCGCCAATTGGCATGGCTGGGAAGAAAAGTAAAAGCATTTGCCAGGATGCATTCATGAGAATGTATGGGCAGGCGAAAATTTCATTACCACAAATAAGGCAATGATCTTTAGAGATTTAAATAAAAGTAAATAATTATATAAGTATTTTAATTAAGGAACCATTTCAATCAATAGGTGCCATTTTCAAATAATCAATGTAACTTCTACAAACTTAGTCTCAATAAATTATAACAACCATTTCCTTACCAATTCTTGGCTTTATCTAGACTCTAAAATGTAGAGTCTGAATAGGCCACCTTTGGCCAAGGTCACTTCAAGACGGGTAGCCCCGGTCTTTAGAGCTAACCTCTGACTCATGCTGTGGAGGACTTCCCTTCGTTTTCAGTGCAACGTTGAGTTTCTCCCGTCTGAGTTTCGCTTTCAAGACTTTGTCGCTGCTTCATTCAGCGAAGCCAAACAAAATTTAATGACAATAATCCAATAAACGTTAAAAGCGCCAGCCGAAGAGCCAGAGAGCCTGGGGATCGTGACAAAAATCTTCGCTGGGTGCACAAAAGAAAGCGCCACAGACCTCCAAGACCTAAGACCCCTTCTTGGCCATGGAGTCAGTGGATGGCAATGAATGCTGTTAACATTTTGACACCGACTGCGTTTCGGTTCAAAAATATATATTGGTGGAAAGAAGTCACAAAATTGAGAGGAAAAATTACATTAATAGGTTGCATTTTCCGATTTAGTTGGTCTTTATTTTTTTCCGGATCTTTCTAGCATCTACAGGGGCCGGGGGGCGGTTGGATGTGCAACGTGCCTAGCATTTTGGGAATTTCTATTGTACTAGCCATGCATGGCTGTCTGCCCGTCCGCCCGTCTGCCACTTGGCCGCCTTTTATGAGCCAAGAAACCACGAGTTCTCTGGCTTTTCAGCTGCTTCTACACCCATTCAATGGCATTTTTATTATTATTTCGTTGGTTTTTTCGGTTGACCTCAATGGAAAGTGTTACAGTTCAATGTCTGAGGCTTCCGCCTGCTTCACTTTGTGAGTTGTAAGTTCTTCTTTTGTTTTTTCCTTTGCCTTCCTCCAAAAACTTTAAAACGGTAACCTCAGGTACATGACGTCAGAGGACGGGGAGGTGGCGGAAGGAGGGCCGACAACCTGATATAGATCGAAAGTAAGAGTCAAGCATCTTGCAGAAATCCCCAAGCTGATTAGAATGCCCGGCACTCCATCATCAAAACAATTTGCATTTTAAAACTGCCAAAAGAAAGTGGCCAAAAAAATCAGA
Organism: Drosophila varians; assembly: GCA_018150405.1. Taxonomy (NCBI): domain Eukaryota; kingdom Metazoa; phylum Arthropoda; class Insecta; order Diptera; family Drosophilidae; genus Drosophila; species Drosophila varians. The sequence goes on along the minus strand of JAECWK010000015.1, from coordinate 14,372,808 downwards.
CAACTGAGGGAAACCTGGGGGAGCATCGAAGCCGGGCGCGTGCATTGCATAGTTAATTTAAGATTGTGCAAATGTTTCCAAGTTGTTTTCTGGCTTTCTGGCCTGGTGGGTAGTCAGAATAAAGAAGAGATTCAATGCCAAAGTGAAACTTGGCGAATTTCAATGCTCATTGGCTGCTGCAAATGTGCTAAAAGTTTCAGTTGTTGGTTGTTAGCCGGCAGTTGCCAGTTGAGTTATTTGGCTTTTGGCCATATTTAATTTCGTTATTTATAAGCAAATTTGTGCAGCAACCTCTCCGCTCTTTTGGTGAATCCCCGATCCCCTGCCACCAGCACCACCACCACCACCACCACCTCCAACGACAAAAACAAAAACTAAAACCGCGATCGTCGACTAGGTCAACTTTCGCTAGCATGGAATGCGAAATGCAGCAGCCACAACTGCACCAATAGCTGCAACACCAGCAACAACGACAACAACTGCCACAACAACGACACTGTTCGCCAATAATAAAGCAAGAAGCCGAAGCAGAAGCTGAGGCAGAAGAGACCAGAGCTTTGAATTTAGCTACAAAAAATGTATAAAAAGAAGTGCTCTGAGTGACTGCGAATGCTGGGACTTTGACTTAAGCCTCAACTTCAACTCTAGGCTGGCTAATAATACTTACTTACCAAGATCTTTGCCAGCTTTAGTTTGCTTTGCTTTGCTTCTTTTTATATATACACACTTGTATATATATATATATATATAGGTTTTTTGGCCTGGCCACGACGGCTTTCTTGGCAGTGGCTTCTTGGTTTCGCTTCCTTCTTCTTCGTTTAAATAGTTGCAAATAAATTGTGTGGGTAGCGGTGGAAACTGGCAACAGCAAGTAAATTACTTCAATGTCACCTGCTAACGATTCAAACTCCAGATAAGCGCTCCACGTCAAGACGGATACATCTGTGCGCCGCATGCCCCATCCATCTGTATCTGAATCTTCTCGATCTCTCTTCCCCATCGCTCCCCTGCTCCATTCCGTTCCACGACGAGGTCCTCCCCGTCACCCTAAGTTTTCTCTTATAATGAAATTATCGCTGCATCTCATTGTTTGCATTGCCGCCATTGCCGACGCTGTTGTCTCGGTGGTAAAAATTATTTATTTAGTTCTCGTTTTCACATTAAACGTTGTCACACTAAACTCAATTGCCGCAGATGCTGATGCTAATGCTGATGCAGATGCAGGGGCAGATACTCAGATGTATATCGGGATGATAACACGCTAGAGCCGTACTTTAAGTGGGTTTGTGGCCCAGAGCCGGGCCCATTGTTGCTGCTCGCAGGCAAATATTTAACTAATTTGCATTTGTTTGTCTTACAGATCGCATACACACCATCTGCCGTACCAGTTCTAGGCCCGATTCCAGATTCGACTCTTGAGAGTATTGTCGATTACACCGAAGCGGGAAGACACGAGAGCAAACAGTTAAGGTATGTGCCAAATCAAATATGGGAAGAGGTTATGTAAAGTTCAAAGCGCAGCGGCCGAAAACCTAACAAAAGAATGACAATTCCCTTAAACACATTGAAATTTAAATCCCGAAGGATCTTGGCTAATAGAATTTTCAGGCGGCCAACAGAAAACAGCTGACACATTTTAGAATGACTTACCCAAATACCCAAATGCAGTTTTAGTTAATTATGTAAATTACAGGCACCTATGCATTCCCCAGAATGTGGGGTACACGATACTCTTCCCAGGAAATTGAAATTGCCCCTCAAAAGTGTTTGGTGAAAATATAACAATTTTTTTCGTGGCATAGTCCAGCCAGCAAGCGGAAGTTAACAGGTATTTTTACAGCGGAAAATATTTTAATATTCATCAGAATGAAGTGAGAAGATAAACCAAAGTCGTAAAAACCAAACTGGGAAATTTAGTCAGGGGAATATTGGAATATTTAAACGAGCAACATAACTCCATGGCGGTGTGTGCCTGTGTTTGGTCATAAACATCTGTTCGCTTACCCTGACTTTACAAGTTGGCCGTAATGGGATTCAAATAAATGTCAGAGGAGCCTAGGAAGTGATCTGATTCAGTTCGTTCGCAATGCTCAAAATACCCCACCGTCACCGAAGGCCATAATGTAATCAAGATTTAGTTGCAATTAATGTTTAGTTGATGCTTTATTGCAACGCACAAAGAATGCTCCTGGGCCGAGTAGAGGCAGGAAGTCAACTTCAGAGCTGTTGCAGATGCAGCATTTCTGGCGTTGCAGTGGCAACCGCGGCATTCCAGTGCATATCATCGACCCAGTTTCGGGGGCTCTCCTCTAACTAGGCTGATGTTTGGCTAAATAGCAAATAATTTGGCGTGGGCTGAGTTTGTGCCTCCATTTGTGCCAGCACCCCACCATGCCCCACAGCACTCTCCGGAGATGGAATACGTGTGTGCTGTATCTTTCACCTGACTGACGTGCAGACACTGCATAAATTAGCTGTCTATATAAAGCATTAAGATCTGGTCCAAGAATCAGGCAAGGCATAATTGTGCAATGAATATTGTTAGCCAAGAACAGAGGGAGCCCAAAGACTCGATTCTGTCGTGGCACTGCTGCCTCAGCCTCAGCCGTTGCAGTTGCAGTTGCAGTTTCAGTTGCATGCAGTTAAGCTCGAGCCGTTGGTCTGTTCTACTTTTGAGATACTTTCTTGGCAGCGTTTTCGCGGTGCCTATCGGCAGATGCAATTCCATGGCCACGAATAAACTGCACGCAGAGGACGGAAGGAGCCCGGCCAGTGTCTTTAATATTTATTGCGTTTTAAAGACGCATCGGGAATGGAAGCGAGCCACAAATGGCAACTGTGCTTGCCCATAAATCTCCCGAGTGCAAATTATATAATGTGACTCGTTCTATATATAAGCACGGCTTTTATGTACACGTATATATTGGCCAATTGGGCTACTGACTCTCTTTTTGGCGGGTTATTTATGGGTCCATAGTCTTTTGTTTCTGTCGGGCATTCGGCTTCTTTTCCCGGGGCCAAAAGGATTTCTCTTCCTTTGGCAAATGGCTAACAGCAAACGGCAAATGGCAAATGGCAAACACCTGAACCGGAAGTCCAACTGCTGAGATGCTGAGATATTGATTCTGATTGCCGGCAGCGGCGAAGCATCAGCGGCCATCGAATGTGTGTAATGATGGCTAATAAATCAAACAGAGAATTACCAGGAATTTTGCAGCAGACAGTGTCGGCAGCGTTTGTCTGCCAGATTCTTGAGCGTTTTCAGGCTTCGGTTTTTGCTGTCTTCCTGTCTTCTATTGGATGCCAACAAATTAGCGCAGCGTCGGCATTGGCGAAATCATAAGGCAGTCGGTAGCCGCAGCAGTCATTCACTTGGTCAGTCTATCAATCAGTCAATCCATCGGGTGAACAAACAAAGCCCATACCAACTCCGAGTCCAAATCCCCCTCCCCCGATTCTTGCTCTCCAAGTCGAAAATCGTTTGCTTCTGTTTGCTTAGGCTTAGGCCAGTGTTTGAGCAACAAACTTGTTTGTTTCCCCGATGTTTGTTTGTTTGTTGTCTTAGCTGCCGTAAGCCGCTTTTAACCCCTTGAGTGCCACATATTTAAGTGCCTGCCATTCATCCTTTGGTCCGCCTGTACCTGTTGTGCACACACAGGCTTGTTGACAAATGGCTGAATGGAAAGGAATTTTAATTTTAGCCGATGGAATGGAAAAGCAATTGGAAAAATATGATTTCCAGTTGCTAAACTAGTAAAGAGGGCTATCACAAGGCCATGAAATGGCACCTATACCATAAAAGTATGAAGTCGAATCCCCCACCGAATGTATTAACCGGAACTGCTTTCTTGACCCATCAATTCCGATATCTTTAATGGGTTAATTGAATTTGTCGCCAGTTTCGTGGAGCATTTGAATTGCACATTCTGTGTGCATCTTTGCGCCGAATCGCCAAACTGCCACTCGCAAATGGGTTAATGGCACATTCTAATCGGCCCAAGCACACTCGGCGATATGGCGAGCGGCTGCTGGAGGAAGATGGCCAAGATCTTTGGCCAGTATTCGGGCTAAGATATTTAGATGGCAGCCGTTTTCCAGCAGCCAGACTGGCAACAATGTGAACGCAAATTGGCTTAAATGCAAAAAGCGTCGACAATTAGCTGCGCAGTCGGTGGCAAGGTGGCATGGTGGCACGGTGGCTCGGTGGTTCAGTGGCTCAGTGGCTCGGTAGCTGTGTATGTATTTAGTGGGTGGTTGCTTGGCATATGCAGTTTACTGTTAGTTTGCGCCATGTTGACAGTTACGTGCGCCGACAGCTTCCACCTGCCAAGTTAACAAATGTTGCATAAATTAGCCAGCAAAACTAGAGCGGCCAATTCACATTGTTGCCGGCACTGAGTGTGGATGTGGATACGGATGATGATGATGTTGCCACCATTCACAGCCTTTTGTACTTGCGTAATGCATTTTCACGCAATTTATAACCGTTTTTCCCCAAACTGGGTCAGCGGTGGAAATGTTAGGAAGCAGCTAGCAGCTAGCAGCCAACTGCCAGCAGCAGGTGGCCCCCACAAAGAGCGAGCTGCTCAAGAATTCTTGCAATTTGCATTTGATTGAGTCGTAAATTTGCGACGCACACAGAACCACACACACACACACACACATGCAACACACAACAATTTGGGCTACTGCCAGGCCAGGGTGGACAGAGGTGGCTGAGGGGATGGTGGCATTTGTGGGTGGGGTTTTTGGTCCGGGCCAAACAGTTAGCCGGGCATAAATCATGCGACTGTGGGAGGCGGCCCGACGACCGCCGACCGACCTGATTTCCAGGTCCAGTTTTCCACATCTCCAGCACTCTGGTCCCGATGATGATGATGATGCGACTTTGGCGTGCGCTTTTCAATTTGTTTAGATTTTTTTACAGCCATGGCGGGGTGGTTGCTTTTCCTCTTTTCCTCGTGTCTTGGCCGTTTCCTTTTTGGGGCTCAGCTTTTTGGCTTTGTCGGGATTTATGTTTGGCTGTCAGCGGTTTTCGGGTTGCCCGGCTTTTTATGAATTTTTACTTTTACTCGACCGAGCGCCGAGAATTTCCCAAAGAGAAATGCAAGCAAAACACGTGCCGGCAACTATTTCCAACTATTAGGTTTTCAAAACTATGCTTTTTTGTTGGTTCTTGGCCTATTCACTCTTTTTTTTTTTTTGCTCGTACTACAGTTTCCATTTAATTTACGTCTGGCCGGCTTTCTTTCACTGCCAAGCATCTTTGAGCCAGTTTGCTAGAATTTCTAATAGCCGGCCGAACGAGCAACTAGCATTCATTATTGTTTGCCATTAAACGCTTTTTTATTGACTCGAATTAGCGCTCAAGTAGAATTTGATGCCGTGCCGAACAATGGGCCAGTGAGCGGTCAGCGGTGAGCGATGAGTGGTGATCGGTGGAAATGGAAGTGGAATTTGTCAACAAAGAATGGCCAAGTCGAGAATGTAGGCTGCTAGAAAGCGAAAAGTGGCTGGCCGCACGTCCCAGAGAACTCTCTATTCCCCAGTCCCTTCATAAAGTTCTGCTTGTCACGTAGCTCAAATAAAATGTGTTTTTACGAGGCGATTAGTTCCCGTCCGCCATCAGCCCTTCCCCAACCCGCCAGGTGAATTACTGGTATATGAATGTATATACGTATATGGTGCCTAAAGCATATCAACGGCCGACAAAAAGTGAAAAGAATGTCAAGTGTTAATTGCCTGGCTTATGACCATAAAGTGTCTGCAACATGTCTCTGACAGCGTCTCCTCTGACGAAGATTAAGTTGTAACTGGAGATGTTTGTCTTTTCTTTATGGATTTCTAAGAGCCAGTTTTATGGTGCACTATTTAATAAGCGATTGAGAAAAGGTCGAGGACTCCTTGACCACTTAAAGCCAAACCGTATCTAACTCATCAAATCTGCATTCTTCAGTAGCGAATCTCTTTCTTGGAAGTTAACTGTCCTTCTTTGGCCTTATCATGTGGCATTTATCGAGCAGCAGAAATAAGTGACTTTGGCAGCGAACTTGTTCCGTATCTGTAGCCGAGTTCTTTAAACATTTTTGTGATAGTTGTGCGAGCATTCTGAATGACATTATCTATAAACTAAACAACGCAATTTGCATTGCTAAATGGCCAGGGATGTGGCCAGGGAAACACGCCCCGCATGGGGCGGCCGTAACATAACTGAAATTCTTTTGCATGTCATGAGCATTTGTGCGGGACTCCGTTACTCTGAATGTTAGATGTTAGATGGAGTTTCTGTTCTTGTGCTTTGCTGTTTTGTGCTGTTCTTGTAGCCACGGCCATGTATTTATGCGCTCTAAACATTGTTAGTTATGCAACAGCAGCATCAGCGGCAGCAACCAGTCCTCCACTTATGCAGCATGACAACAGCCACAAAGAAGACAACCACGACACAACATCAGCTAGTAGCCGAGGCAACACAATACAACACAACGCTGAGGCTACAACAACGACGACAATCATTGGCGGGCATCGATGATGGCAAGGCAAGGCCTACATTTCAATGTCAGGCTGCTGCCAACTGCCCAGCGCTACCAATCAAGTTGTTAACTATGCAAAAGTAGTAAATTGCGAAACGGACAAAGCATCACCGCTCCACTGCCACTACCACTCCGCAACAATTGTTATGAACTGAACTTTAAATAACAATCAGCCAAGTGCCGTTAAATGAATGCGACATTGTTCAGCCATAGAACTTTAGCTCCAAACTCCAAGCTCTAAGCTGCGAGCTGTAAGCGGCTGAGCAATATTAATTTGCAGCCGCAAGTTAAGGCTAAAATATTTGCATAATAAACGCCAACGCCTTGGCCCCCAAAAACCTGAAAGGTATCTCCAAAGATTTCCTCCTGGAAGAAGTCTTTCTTTCGCTGCCCATCGGCCAAAGCGCATTCTCATCGTCATTTTATTCTTATTCTCCAGGTTCGGATTCGGGTTCGGGTTCAGTCTCATTCTCATTTTCATTGCTGGCCATAAGTTAGGCGGTTTGTTGGGTTGCTTAGGCGTTTGGGTGTTTGGCCGTGTGGCTGTTTGCCGGTTACTGAGTGGTGCTGAGCAACTGCAGTCGCTCACCTCGTACATTTCCGAAAAGTAATGGCCCGGCCAACAGTGATAATTTATCACTGGCCAGCAGCCGGACATGCGCTAAACTTCAACGGTACTTGCAACACAATGCCGATGCCGGTCTCAAGTCTGTGGTCTACGGTGTCCAGCCTGGAGTCTCCAGTCTTTGGTCCGAATCGAAGCATTGGCCTTAGACTCGTTTCGCTATTGTGCCGCGCACCGGTCTCAATTTGTGCTCTCGGCCAGCACAATCAAATTGATATTTGCTGCTATATTTAGTTTATGATAATGCCGCCGCCAAGACCGCGCTGTTGCAGTGCTAATACGCTGCTTCCTCCTTGCAAGCACTCATTTTTCAGCCGCCGCGCTCCACAAAAGCCATATTTATTATGCATGCTCAGCCAAAGCGCAGGTTGGCCGGCCAGGTTATATGGCTAAGCCCCTAGTCAGGTTACTCAGCAGATATTCCTTGTGGCTTTGTCTTCCGTGGCCTCCATTGAGAAAGTGTTTTTTTAGTTGGCTCGATTTTTATGGCTGCAAAGTCAATTAGCATTTGGCATTTAGTTGGCATAAATTCAAATCGAACGAACCGAAAATATTATTCCTTTTGTGGCTACCCAAAGGCTATAGTTTTCCAACTCTCGGACAACTGCCTGGGAACCTGCATACGAAACTAGAGAAATTTTCATTTCAAATTCAGCCTCTTCTTTGTTCTGACCTCCACAGAAGGGGGGGCCTTCGAGAGAGAAAATCGAAACCAATCTAAACGTTTTCAATTAGATTTTCATCGACAAATGAGTTCATCTGTAAGCTGGAGAAGATCTTCTGTTTTCACTGAGCGTAGAACCATTAGCGAATTGTAATGGAAACTCTGTACGCCGCAATCATAGACGCACAGTATGCTTAGTTCGTGTCTTGAGTCTTTTGTTTATGGGAAAAAAATTAGCAAGAAAGATGGGATCGTAGTCAATGAATACGAGGAAGCTCGATCTCACCTAATAACTAACGAAATTGTATCTCTTCTCTGCGGACTGCACCGCTCCTCCCAGCTTGGTCGGATTGGAATCCGATTGGAATCGCCGAGTCGTTTACATGATTGATAGATGGAAGGAAAACCGCTTCCAGCCAAGCTGCGGCGGCTTGTTAACGTTCAATTAGTGAAATTGATAGACATATCTAACCTCAGAGGGAAAACATCCACCGAAACAGTGAATCAGTGTTCAAAAATTCTGGAAAACAAAAAACCAAAGGCCCAGCCAGAACGTTTGGCTGGCCACAAATTACACCAGCAAGATAATTAAAATGTTGCTGCCTTTTGTTTTTCGGAGTCTCTTCGGTTACGCTCACATGGAAATTCTAAGTGGCGGGAGGGCTGAGACCACAGAACGTTTTGGATTCCGCATCTCAAATGTTGAATCTAGAATGTTGGCCCAACCACATGCCACACGCACGCTCATTTACCGTTCATCTTGCTTTTCGGCCATTCTGCCCCGGCTTCTGTCCACTTTGGTCAATGGCTCATTACTTTTGTGGGTTAGCAGGTGAAACTGAACCGAATCGAAAAGCTGAAGAACAGAAGGGCAGCGTAAAGAACCTCGTAAAAAGCACAGTAAAGGGAAAAGGAAGGGCCGGAGAAAAACTTAAAAAAGCCAGCAAATAAGAATGAGGCTGAAACAAAAGGCCCAAAATATCCAGTCGATGCCTTAGGTCGCTGTGTGGCTTATTAAAAGCGCGTTGCGTTTGCTGTCGAGGTCTATAATTAGCATAAATTCATTCATACCACTAATTGCAAGTGGAAGTGAGCGTTCCATAATGAGTTCGCCTCCTCTTGCCACAAACGAACGAACTTCTCGTGGATTTCTTTGGCCGCTCAATCGACCAGAAGAAAGGTGGTGCTGCACACGGACTGAAATTTTCTGATCGGCCGGAGAATCGTGGCATGGGGTGGTGTGGGGTGGGGGGCAGAGGTTGGCCACATATTGTTTTTAGTGCAGTATCTTAAAGCATGTTATTAACATTAACGGTTCTTTCTCTCCTCTTGTTTGGCTTTCATAATTTATGTGTGAGCCAGCCGGGGCAGCTGCAGCTGCTTTGCACTGCAGGTTGTAGGTGTGGGCGTGGCACTTGTTTTGCATGCAACCCGCCTGGATCCTACCCAGGAATGGAACCTGCGGCCCCTTCCCTACAACTCATAATTAATTATGTAACTAACGAAACATTAAACAAGTGCCCAGCATAAAGCATTTAAGATCCAAACGAAACAAAACCGAAAACGAAAAAAGCGCTGAAGAAAATACCGGGCTGCATCGGCCGCAAAAATCTTTTCTCACGCAGCCGCTTATTAACCGCTAAATCCTCTTCGTCGTCTCTCGGCAAAATAATGAGCCACACTTTAGATTATCTCACAGGTGGTTGAGCTCAGCTTCGACTTCAGCATCGACTTCAGCTTCAGAGATTCAGTGCGAATCTGGAATCTCCAGAGACTGGCTTTTCTTTTCCTTGGCTTTTATTGCCGGGCAGTGAAATTTTTTACGCTCTTGTCAGGGATTGACAGCCGAATCGCATTAAAGTGTTTACCTTCTCGAAAATGTGTGTTTTTTGTTGCCTTTGTCTTTTTATGAATGAGAGATAAAATTCACTTTCACGCCGAATCTTGTAGCGGCAAACGACGAAAAGCCAGTTATTTGCAAACAAACGAAAATATAATGTGGAGCTTTAGATCTTAGATTCGTCAGCTATAACGTGTTAATTGTTTGACGCGTTTTGATGTCAGATTACATAATTGGATTAGCAAATGGTTATGACAGAAGCGAGGGACTATAACGAAAACTCGAGTGTGAAGAGTCAATGACTCGTTTAGGAGTAATTCGTTTCGAATAAAATGTTATAACATAATTCTTTAAAATGTAAGATAATTTTTAAGATAGAGTGTTTCCGGGTAAATAGCTGCCTTTAGTAATTATAATATTTATCACATGGTGACGTGTCTTTCTAGAGCATTGCCCTCCCTAGTATTATGTGAATATATATTTAATTTTATGTGTTATACAAAAATAGGGTTCAAGTTTCTTTTCCAACAATATTAATTATCACACCTGACTGGAGGAATGTACTTGGAGCATCTGGAACACTGCACGCCCTGCACTTATTCGGTGAAAACTAGGCCCATGGGGTCTCTTGGGGCTCCGCGGGTCGCCCATGTTTTTCCCCAGCATGATGCCACCCACACCCCGACACGTCCAGAGATCCGACTCTCTCCCATTGATCCTAAACATTTCCCAGGCGGCGGCGTTTTTCACACATAAAACTTCTTCGCCCCAGTGAGGCCTGAACAATGTTTTTGTTCTGATTGTAGCTGCAACTGTTTCTGTTGTTTCTGTTGTTGCTGCTGCTGCTGCTGCGACTGGTATATGCACAATAGAAAAATCCGAGATCGCTGTAAGCGCTGCTGTAGCTTTAATTAAACGCTGAAACACACAGCGAACAAGTCAGGCAATTAAAGCTCGAACATAGCCAGACGAAAGACGAAAACCGAGAGAAAATACCATCGGATGCCGGCCCAAGACACAAAGTTCCGTTCCGATTCATTCCTGGAAGAGCATAACCCCCGCAGAGACTCCCTACCTAACGCCAAACTAATAAAATGCACACCAGAAATTACATAAATTACGCGTAATGCGAAATTAGCTGCATAATTAACATTTAGCCATCTCCTCGGGATATTCTCCCAAGACCGCATTTACCGACACCACACTATGCCACGTATGTAACCATTTTATTTCAATTGTAGACAAAATGTTTCTACGCCGCTGCACCTTTCTGCTGCTGCTCTGCCTAATTGCGAGTGATGCCGCCAGCGCCGCACGCAAAACAAAACGTCCTGTCAAGCCGGTCAAGCAGACCGTTCCGCGCACCAATGTGACGCCCTCGCCGCTGGCCGCCGCATCAGCCGGTAGCAGTGGCATTAGCTCCACGCCTGCCAGCACCACCACCACCGCGGACGCCATTGCCAACGATCAAGTGGCGGCGGAGGCAGCCACCATCGGAGCGGGCGCCGTGGAGCTGCCCAAGCCGCTGGCCACGCCCATCGAGGCCCAGCCGGAGGCGAAGACGGACAAGGCCCCGGCCGTCCTCCAGGAGGAAGAATGCGATCCAGATATGATTGGCTTCGAGATCATTACCGGGTAAGTTGCCAACAACGGTTGTTATGAGATACGCAATTGATATGGGAGTGAAGATAGGTTTATGCAGATAGCCTTTGGTCTCGTCTTTGTGAGGCTAAATTAACTTTATTCTAAAGTCTAGGGGCTGATACGTTTCTTCCATCTCAGACCGAGAAGAACGAAGTTGTTTTTCTTTTCTATTATGTTTAAAAAGCTGGAGTGTTGTTTTAAATAGGGCTTAAACAAGCTTTTTGAGTCTAAAGTCATAAAAAAGCTCAAACTAGGCCATCTCACATTATTAAAGTAAAGACTTTCCTTGTTAAAGATGTCATAACTAATTGAACTTCCTACTGGCCCACAGCATGTTCCAAAAACATCATAAAAAACAATGAAAAGTTTCACTCATCTTGACTTACGCAATCGCCAGCATTATAGAAACTTGATTACATTTTATAGCCGCTTGTTATTTTCACTTTTGCTTTTCTTCTTAAATTTAAATTTCCGAAAGACACAACAATGGGCCGGTCCGGCTGGCTATACTTCATACTTTTTTAATGAAATGCAACTGACATTTTGGCCAATTAACATTTCCATAAGAAGAGCGGAGCAGAGTGAAGAAAAGAAAAGAAGAGATAACGGTGAAGTGGCAGCGGCAGGTGGGAACCCAGAAACGGAGTCACTAGCACCACCACCACCGACCGCTAGCACCTCCATTGTGGAACGCTACTAACTAGCATATGCAAATGTATAGTGGCCGTAGGAGTGACAGTCTTTGGTTAAAACGTGACTAATCCCGTGACTCGTTTCCGATGTCATCGCCCGCCGCAAGTTCGTTGCCTAAGTCTTCTGTTCGGCTGTCTGTTTGGGTTTGAAAATACTCGTATAATGAAGACTTGTGGCCCCAGAATGTCTAAGCCGGGCCGGCACACTTTCGTTTTCATCGGTTCATCGATTCAAAGAAATCCATTAGCCGTTTGCCGGACAGGAATCATAAATCATTAGGGAGCCAAAGCAAAGCTATCGCCACCAGATCTTATTTATAAATCATATTTTATCGCTGATCACTTTCAGCTACGTGCTATCGGCCCCATCGAAAATGCTGGACACCCTGCCCGGGACCCTGATGCTAACCGACTGCCTGGAGGCCTGCCAGAGCAACGAGTCCTGCAGCGCCGTCAACTACGAAACCGGCTTGTGTGTGCTGTTCAAGACGACCGCCGATAAATTGCCAGGTGAGTTAGAAAGTGTGAGAATCTGAAACGGCGACTGTGGCTGCGACGACAGCGCTTGATTTTCTTTTTGTGTGCCAAAGAAAGCTCAATAATTCAGGCGACTCGCTTAGCTCAGTCGTTCATTCATTCATTTGCTCAATTACTGAGTTCTAGTTCATGCAGGTTGGCCGCAGTTGAAGCCAATGCTGTCGTGGCCAACAGGCATAAATCACCCGCGTGTCCCACAGAGGCCACAAAAAAACTAAAACTAAAAAAAAGAATTAAAAAGAAAAATAAATGAAAAAACGTAAACACGCCTTTTGCTTTTACGCATGATTTGCCTGGCTGGCCGAGTGCCAGCGGTTTAGGCCCGGCAAACTAGATTTTGCCTATTCTGCAAACTGGCTTTTGGCTTTGGCATTGGAGCTGCCAGCCAGTAACGCATAATTTCTGCCTTCTGCCTCCTTCCCAGTCGAATCTCGAATGTCGATGCAGTTGTCGCTGGTGTTGCTGCTGCGGTTGCTGCCGATTTAGCTGCAGTTCCACCTTTTTGCCAGACCGCAGCTGCTGCTGCGTTTCTCGACGCCTGTTACTTTGCAGTGAAGGGGCGTGTGCGTAAAACGCAGAAAACGCATAAAATCCGCAATTCACGCATCGCGTACGCACAACACCGTTGCGTTTTCCCGCTTTTCCTGGTTTTCCTGTTACCTCTTGAGTGTTGCCTGTCCTAATGTCCACTATCTTTTTTTTTTACACTTTCAGGTTCACTTTCGCGCTCCCAGTTTCCGGTTTTCACCATCTACGCACAGAAATCGTGTTTGGGTGTACGTCCTTGCTCCAAGGCCTGGTGCATTGATCGCGTTCAAGGTTACCGCCTGCCGGAGCACGTCAAATCTAGTCAGACGGTTCTGTCGCGCCGCGACTGCCTGGAACTCTGCCTGGGCGAGACTGAATTCACATGCCGGTGAGTGTGCCAAGGTGTTAAGTAATGGTTAAAAAAAAGTTACAGCCCAAAATGGGAATGCTGCTGCCCATGGATGGCCAATCTTGTTTCATGGGCAAAGAGTATTTGTTACGGGGAGTTGTTAGGAGTACTTTGAACACAACTCTCAATCGATTTAAGTAATATTTCAACCAAGTAGGATTCTAAATACTAATGCCATTCTTATCCTTTATGATCTCGAGGGGCTTAACTTGCTCTTAATACTCTTCATATAAACTGATAACTCTGTCCTAATGTATCCTGCTTATCGCTTGCTTTCTTCCACTTTCTTCAACACTCGCTTTTCGCCCTTCACTCTTCCGTCTTCTACCGCTCACAATTTTTACCGCGCCCAGATCGGCCAACTACTATCGCCATTCGGGCCTGTGCGAGTTGTCTGACATGGACCGCATCACTCTTTCGGCCGGAGGAAGCGTGGAGCCTTACGATGGAGCCGACTATCTGGAGAACAACTGCGCCGAGGAGCCCAGTAAACTGTGCGAATTCAAGCGCATTTCGGGCAAGATCCTGAAGACAGTAGATTCGGTGTACCAGGACATCAACACGATCGACGAGTGCCGCGATCTGTGCCTAAACTCCCCATACAGGTATGTTTTTTCCAGGCTTCAGCCATCCTTCCATTTTCTAATACATCCCTGCTTCAATGATCCTGCTTAGATGCCACTCATACGACTATAATGATACTGGAGACATGGTCTGCCGCCTGTCGCATCACAGCCGCGCCACCCTCACCGATGTAATGGATCCCTATCTGGATGTTCCCGAGGCAGCCACCTATGAACTGTCAGCCTGCTACAATGTTTCCATCGAATGCCGCTCCGGCGAGATGATCACCAAGATCCGCACCTCAAAGCTCTTTGACGGCAAGGTCTACGCCAAGGGAGCTCCCAAGTCCTGCGCCGTGAATGTAAACAACTCCTTGGAATTCGACTTCCGCATGGGCTACAATGATCTGGAGTGCAACGTCCGCCAGAGCGCCTATGGCAGGTACATGAACGACATTGTGATCCAGCATCACGACATGATTGTCACCTCTTCGGATCTGGGACTGGCTGTGTCCTGTCAATACGACTTGACCAACAAGACGGTGCTCAACGACGTTGACCTGGGAGTGACAGGCGAAATTGAGTCTTCGCTAAGCGAGGAAATCACCATTGACTCGCCCAATGTGATAATGAAGATCACCTCCAGGGATGGCAGTGACATGAAGCGCATTGCCGAGGTCGGTGATCCGCTGGCCCTGCGCTTCGAGATCGTGGAACCAAACAGCCCATACGAGATCTTTGTTAGGGAACTGGTGGCTATGGACGGATCTGACAGTGCTGAGATAACGCTGATCGATGCTAATGGCTGCCCCACCGACCAATACATCATGGGCACAATCCAGAAGATGGCGCACAACCGCAAGGTGCTGCTCTCACAGTTCGACGCCTTCAAGTTCCCCTCCAGCGAAGTGGTCCAGTTCCGTGCCCTCGTGACGCCCTGCATCCCGCGCTGTGAGCCGGTCATTTGCGACAGCGAAGATGGCGCCAGTGGAGAGCTAAAGTCTCTGGTGTCCTATGGCCGCAAGAAGCGTTCGGTGGTGAATGGAACCGATGGTGGTAAGTCCTCCCCCACGAATCCCTCCTCAACTTATGGGTAACGAATCTTTCCTTCCCCCGTTCCTCCCAATCTCCCCCAGCCGAGTTTATGGTCAGCACACGTCAGCGACGGGATGTGGCCCCTGTGGATGATAACATACTGCTCATGCAGTCCATACAAATCACAGACAAGTTCGGCTTCCAGTCGGAGGATGGCACCAGCACCAACGGCAACAGCGACAGCGGCTCCGGTCCCCACGAGAAGGCCTATGCGGGCGTTGCCCAGGACAAGCTCACTTGCCTTAATGGCTATGGTAAGTTTCCTATTCTTTGACTTTAACTTTAAGTTTGACTGCGACTTGGACTGCGACTCTGTGAAAATGGCCAATCAAGCGCGAATCAAAGGTAGCTTGATTTGCATAGACAAGCGCAGGAGCAGCAGGACGACATCGTGGGCTGTGGGTATCGTGAGATGCTCAGCTTGTTCTTGGCTCGCTAATTTTGATAATGAATCAATTTTTCATCATTGCATGGCCTCAAATTAGGCTCTCTACTATTCTATTCCGTCGCCAGCTGCCGTCGAGAACGTGTTCTGTGACTGCTGCATTAAACAAGTTATGATGCTGGCTCACGACCAGGTCACTGGTTCATCTGCAGCTGGGCAGCAGGATTCTGCACGCCTCATTTTCGTGCGGCGCGAAAAAGTATCTGCACAGTTGGCCGTCCAGTGGCTCCCAGTGGCCAACTGGCCATCTCCCATCTCCCATGTGTCATTCCTTTGTGGAGCAATTGCCATGCCGCATCAGAGGCGAATGCAGCGTTGAAGCGTTAAATTGACAGCTCGTTAGACAGCAGCGAGCATTAGTTTCAGCTTCAGCCTTAACTCCCAGCTCAGAGGACCACCGTCCAGCCATCGGCACAACGTACATTTTTGTGGTAATTACGCGCCGCATTTCAAGGCAGATCAGAGCATTGCCTGCAATTAGAGCAGCGGTTTCTACCTGTGCTTAAGCTCATTTGCCACACACATTGTTGCAAGGCGGCCGGGTGATCTGGTCGTAAGCAGGTGAGCTTTGATGCGTGTGCATCCGAGAGATGCCACCCCAGCTACCCGCTGCCAGCTGCCAGCTATCAGCTACCAGCTACCATCTTCGAGCCAACTTTGAAGCCAAGCTAAGCTGTGGCATGCAGAACACCAATTTAACGCCATCTGCGGCGAGTTGACTCAACAACACCCTGTAATTTGTCAAAGTTTATGAGCATTTTACATTCTTTGCCGATATTTATTTATAAATGAATCTCTTCCATTATTCCAATCATTTTAATGGCCACTTTACGGCATTTCTGGCCCATCAGCGGGCTTTAATTTCTGATATTACTTTGAAAAGAATCACAAGGAAGTTTCCTCTTAAATGCAGATCAATCATTTCGCTTTCAAGAAATTTTCAATTACTCATAAGTGCTTTGCTTTGCAGGAGCCTCCTACCAAATTAGAGATAATTTTCAATTCTCTTTCAGCAAAAAAGCTGTTCAAAAACTGCACTCTTCCAAGAATCAAATAGGATTTAATTTGTTAATTAGCAAGAAGCTTTGTATACAAGAATGAAATCATTTGATTTTTATAGATAGCTTGGAAATCCATTTCCTTCCTTAATCGCCTAAATGGGACAAAAATATTTCGAATTCGTATATTTCATATTTATTCATTTCATTCGGTCTATCAATTATATTTAATTTGCCTTTTCTTCTTGGTTTAATAGTGTTTTGAGTACTCTGTATACTCCATAATGTTAGAAACTTTTAAATATTCTTAAAGAATAGTTTATTTTCTTTGTTTTAATTGACAATACTTTCACTGGATGGTTTTACTTTTCCCTTCATTCCGTTAGGTTTTCCCAGTGCTTTTAAATCGTTTTCCTTACTCATTGTTCTGAGTTCTGGTTTTCATCAAATTATTTACCATTTTGTGGGCGCCTTACTCCAGCTCCAAGTCCAAGACCAAGACCAAGTCCAACTCCCAACCCCCCAAGTCGCTGGCTCCTCTGACCGTTTACGGTAATTGTTATAATTTTGTATTTTTTCGTTGTTTCCTCTTTTGTTACTGTTATTGTGATGGTTTGTTCTTGCTGCTCAGTTGGCCTTTGTTGGTTCAAGGCGGAGATTTAAAAACATAAATAAAAGTCTCAAGTGCGTGCACTTTGTTATTGAAACTCATTCAAGTCATGACCAGAGCGCAAGATGATAATGATGATAATGATGATGGCGATGACGATGTGGCTGCTCCTGATGTTGTTGCTGGTTTGTTTGTTGATTTGTTTTTTGGCTTTACTCGGCTGAGCTTTACTTACTTTTTATGGTCATTTGATGTACGGGGCAACAACAACAGCCACAACAGTAAAACAGTAACATTGTTACGAAGTAATCTTTGATAGTCATCTGGCATGTTGTCGTCGTTGTTGCTGTTGCAGTTGCAGTTGAAGTTGCAATTGTTGTTGCTGCTGCCGGTGATGCTCTTAAATTCTGATTTCGTGAACTGGACAAAGACAACACCACAAGCAACAACAACGCATGCGAGCTGCACTCGACTTTGACTTTGACTTCAACTTTGGCGGCACTTTCACCCGATTTCTACCGGCATTGGCATTTCGAATCTCCTCCACTGCCCGCTGCCGGTCTGGGCTTATTTATGTGGCATGTTGCACTTTTAAGAACCCAACGAGCAACGAGCAACGCGCAACGCTCAACGGCTGCAACATGCGATGTCTACGGTAAAGAAAGTGAGTCCGTGCCGAAATATGCAACTCATGCATTAAATTGTCGCTGTTTTATTTCTCATTGTTTTTGTTTATCTTCAACTTGTTGCTGTCAAACTTGGTCACTTGGTCGGTCGTTCGCTGGACGTTGCCTCGTTTACGTCTGCCTTGGAGCTATTTCTTTCCGCTCTTTCCGCCGCCCCAGTTGGCTTCAGTTCACGCCAAAGTGGGTCAAGTGGCGCCCACTTTTGTTTTCTTTGATAACTAAACCGATCTGAGGTCACTTCTGGCTCTACTTATTCGTTTGCCACAGCGCTGCTTCCTTGTTCTCTACTGATTGAAGCGATCTTATCTGGATCCGGATTCGTTTGCTTTCGTTGGGCCGGCAACCAGTTTCCATTGAATCTCTTCGAACTAGATCGGCTTCTCGAGATAATCCCCTTGATTTATGGCGATAAGAGGCCAACTTCCCTTTTCAAATTGTTCGAGTGCATTTCTCTCAGGGGGAGAAAACACCGTCTCAAGCGAATAACAACCTGTTGTTGTGCTCTAGAATAGTCCACCCGGCATGTAACGATTCAGAAACCTTTCCGAAATATTTGTAATATTTCAGATAGATCTCTGAAATGTGTAATGTTTCTGAAACCTTGCAAATAGACTCGCTAACCAAGTTTAAATAGGCAAGTACCTATTGGCAAAAATTCATCGATTTTGGTCACCTTTTTGCCTGTAATTTGTCTAATATTTATCCGATTTGAAAAAGGAATACCATTTATGAATCAGAAAATAATTTCGCTTTGATGTGCATCAAAAGAGTTTAAAAGTAGAACAAATAATATTTTTTCGATTTTAGCATTTTTTAATGATGGTACCCCTTACCTAAATTGCGAAAAATCGAAAAAATATTTTTTGTTTGATTTTTAAAAACGTTTATTGCAGATCAACGGGGATTCAAACCCTGATTCACAAATGCTATTCCCTTTCTAATCGGATCAAAATTGGACAAAAAAAATTGCAAAAAGGTGACTGAAAACTCTACATTTTAGCACAAGGACACTACCCATGATCGTGGCCAAAATTGATCATTTTAAGTCGCCATTTTGCAAATAATGTCTATTATTTTCATTTGATTTGAAAATGGGTTACCTTTTTTGAAACAGGAATTCAATCTGCTTCGATCTGCATCAAAAGATTTAAAAAGTACAATAAACAAATTTTTTTCGATTTTTCGCATTTTAGGAAATTCGGTATCATCGCATTTTAGGTATCATTAAAATTTGCGAAAATGGGGACAGATTTTCGGATGCCAGGTTTCGACAGAAATTTACGCTACTGAAAAATACAAGATCGCGGAGGTATAACATTCTTTGATGCGATGCGTAAAACCAAAGTTATGAACAATTTTCTCAAATATATCAAGGCTTAAGATCTTTTCAAACATCAGGATTTAATGCTGAATAAAAAAGATTAAATTTAATACTTTACTCTTCAAGGATATTTATGAATCCTTTTTAATATCTTTGTCTCTTTGTTCAGAGCTTAGCAAACTCAACTAACCATAATCTTTTCGGGCTCTTCCAGGACTTATCATGGCTGGAGGTCTATTTCTGCTAGCCCAATTGAGCATCTTTGGCATCTGGAAGACTGTGCAGCGCCGCACCCGCAAAGAGCGTTACCTGTACCAGCACGAGCCCACGCCCACCATCACCTATGGAGCGCCCACTATGCTCTACGGACCTCCGCCTCCATCGTCCGCAGCTTCCCCGTCGGGGGCGTCCTACGGCGGCAGCGCCAAGGACACGCTAAGCAAGCTCTACGACAGCGGAATCAATGGACGCTACAGACAGCAGTTCTAGGAAAGAGATCTGGGTGGCTCTCGCCCTTGCTGGGAACACTTAGCTGGGAATAAACGCAATATGCCTCGAACGCTTCAAAAGATTCGATGAGACTTGAATAGAAAATATTCGCCTAGCAGCGACATTGCAAATCATTGGAAACCCTAGATTAATTCAATCATAGCTTAAGCGTAAACTTAATTTAATACTTAAAGTTTCGAAAGATTTAGTGGAGAAATGATTTTTTTAATGATACAATCAATAATGCGCGCTTTTAAATGCCTTGGAAATCCAGTGGTTTCCAACATTTTAAATCTGCGCATTGCCAGGAAAAGAAACGAAGTGTTTTCATGCCCAAATTCGAATTAGTTTAGAGCTACAGTTTTCTCCAATATCTAGAGCAAAGGTTAGGCTAATTATATGTTTAGTAAGAAATCTTTTTCATGTCCTTATATCTAAGTCTAGACTCGAGCGAAATGCATTTATAACTTTTACACTATTTATTAATACCCATTGAGCTGCTGACATTTTCCCACAAAGTTTGCCAAATAATTTTGTATCAAAATGTTTTGCGCCAGGCTTCTGTGCAAGGCGGCATTTCTAAATTTTTCGAGGCCTCTTTCCAAAAACCCCAACTATTACTTTAACTATTTATTTTCTAATTTTACTCCAGAATATTTATTACCCCAAAACGAAACGAAAGGCGGTGCTAATTTTTAGGAGCTTCGACTTGTCCCCCTTAAAGAAGAGGGGGCCACAAGTGTCAGACACTTAGCTTAATCACGAGGAAAGGGAGATGAAATATTTAATAATATAGAAGAAACTTTAAAACGAATTGTACTGATTAAGTAATGCAATAAACCCTATGTCTAAAGAATCATATCTTAAAAATAAATGTCTAAAACAAAAAAAGGTTTTTGTTTTTATTTGAAAACGAGGTAATAGAAAGTGAAAATCAAATAACGAAACCAACGAGTTTAATTAATTATCACCCCAAAAAGATTTGTTAAACCATTAATTTAATTTGCCGTAGCCAAGACCTTTTCCAATTAACATTTGAACGATGAAACCAAGGCAACCATTTAGCCAAATTGATGTTTGTCAAAGCAAAAGACAACCAAAGAAATTATGATAATTTCACGGCACTTTGAGCAGAGCCGGCATGTGGCATGTGCCCAGATACAGTTGTGGCATATGAGCAGGTATCCGGGGGCAGGGTGCCCGCAGCAACTCCGCTGCCTTAGCCGGGGGCCGTCCGACAAAAGTGTTAATCAAATTATGAGGCGGCATAGCAACGAGCTTAACCAACCGTGTTACGATCTCTTTAACGCTTCAGCTACGCACGCCATTACACCCATTCTGGATTCGTATTTGAAAGCTACATCTAAAATTCTAAGCCACCGAAGACCTCGATTAATCTCAATCACGAAGAAATTGAAAAGTGTGAAAAGTCGACCATCAACCGAGACGTGTACGAAATGAAGATGTCTGTCGTGGAGGTCCCTCCAGCCAAGAGGCCTCCTCCGTTCAGCTTCCTCCCGGATTGCCTCTGCCACTGAAAAGGCGTGAGTTACGCATGTGCGTCGTGCCTCATGTTGAATAAAACGCCCCTATTAAGCAAAAGATAATTGAAAAATAGTTCTCGAACCGAATAACAAATGCTCTCAAACTATTAAGCCTTAATCCTAATACTTGATTTTCAGTAAACCCAATTTTGTTAAATTAATAAATACCAAAATTGGTGGTAAGTTGTTAATATCCACTCTTTGGAATAGAAACATACCCTTTCCATAGATGAGTGTAAAACATCAAAGCCACGCGTTGACAATTTTTATGGCCGGTTCTGGTGCGTATTTGGCTTGGGCCGGGCTCTATCGATGGCGATGTAACTGGGAGTTGCAGATGGTGTTGGTCATGGTGTCTCTTATGGCGTGAAGTTGCGACACCAGAACGGGCAGAGCCCGGAGGATATGGACGAACGCTGCGTGAGCTTTTGTTTTTGGTTTGTGTCGCCCCAGAGTGGCGTGGATGGGGCACATAGAACGTGGCCAAGTGTGGGCATTGGCGTTGACAGCTATGCAAATGCTTGGCCATTAAGTCGTTGACTGTTAGCAATGGCTTTTAATTAGCGGCTTGACTTAGCCTGGCCTGGATCGTTTTGAACCTGGACATGGCCTGGACATGGATTTAGCCAAAGTCCAAATACCAAAGACAATGGATGGGACACCTACACTCGTTGCCGTTGACACTTTGACCACATTGAGGAGAACGCTTGCTCGCATTTTGCCAATTTCCATGCATAAAGTTCGCATTGAACACCCTCACGCTTCGTGGTCATTTGCATTTAAAAGCCATTGCCTCGTTGAAGCTCCAATGCTTTGGGATGGGATGGGATAGGATTGGATTGGATTGGATGGGTTGGGATGCGATGCTTGGCGATGAAGTGAAGATCTCGTTTGCAGCACTTCCTTTCCACCGGGCCAGGGAGCTTTTCTTATTCGAGTTTTCTTTTCTGGCCATGTTGGCTGCCTCACGATTTTTGCCTGGGTTTTCCGTCCTCCGCTGATTTTCCTCAGCATTTGTTTGTTTTACAGCTGCTCGCTTTGATTGAAAAATTATGCACTTGCCACGGCAATGGGCACCGCCAAATTTCGCCTCCAAAATACTACAAAAAGAAGCAGTCGAAAAAAAGGAAAATCAGCAGATGAACCAAAGGAAAACGGCCTGCAAAGTAAATCCACTAATGCTCTCCCAAGAAGGATATTGATTCGTTTATATTAATTTACATAAATATGAATAAAATCCTTGATAAAATGTACAGCAGCAGATTCGAATTGAAACATTGTAGACCTATATAACTTGCAAAATTAATTTGTAAAGATACCCGGACTTTTTATTAGGGTAAGAAGTAAAACTGACAAATGTCAGACTTTAGCACTTGAAACGAAGAATGGCAAACGATTTCCCGTTTAACATTTTCCATTTCCAAAGTGGCAAGCCTGAAAGCGAGGACAGTGGCTTGTTACTTTTCATTTCGCCAACTCCTCCGGCTTGTCCTGCTCATTAGCAATTGCCCGGCATGGCCGGGACAGCTGTTAGCCAGTTTTCACCTAATTAAGCAAACAAACGTGTGGGAAATGGTCGGGTCGTTTGGCCAGCTAGATAACTTTCGCCCGGCTTCCGACCTGGCTCTGCCCCGCCCCAAAAACACGCCCATGTCGTCCTCGATGGTCGAGGCTTAAGGCCCAAGCTAATTGCCATGAACATGGGGGCTAAGTAGCCGCTGGAATGCAGCCGAAAACATTTGTCTCTAATTGCGGTTCAGCCCAATTGGGCAGGCCAAATTAAATTAAATGCAGCCAAAACAAACAACCGGAGCAAAGGCAGCAGCCAATGGAGGTAACTTCCAAGTGCAACGCCAACAACAGCAACCCAAAGTGCAACCAAAAGTGCAGCAGGAAGAACAGAAGATGCAACAACAATTTGCGCAAAAATACAAATTGGAACATTTGTAGAGGCGCAGGCGTGTAAGCACTGTGAGAATTTATGGCCCTGCCGGGGTCACTGCCGCATCGGACGGGATAACATCTGTTGGCCAAGCTGGAGGAGCTGCAAACGAACCCACAGGAGGTGGAGGCTCTCGAGGAGGAGGCGGAAACGGAGGTGGCCGGGCTGACGCGTCGTGCGCAATGCGCATGCAAGACCCAAACAAAACCGAAATGGCAAAGGACATTGACCAGGCCCCGGCCAGCCATCGAGTCTGCGTCATGGCAGACAACCGTTTGTGGCAGCCCGAGATGGAAGCCCATTAGAAATTAGAGAAATGGTTCAGCCTAGCCAGACTCAACCTTAGCCTGGGCTTGAGTTCGTTTTCAGTACCGTTGAAGATGCTGGCTGGAGGACCAAAAACAATTAATATTTATATATCTCTGGAATCTGGCTGAAGCAATTGCAATTACCTCTGAAGGGTTCTGGCCACGGTAGTCAATACTGAACTGTGTCTGACCTCCAGACGAAACCCTGACTTATATTAAATTGATTAGAAGATTGCAATCTGGCCTAACAGCCGCGCTTTTATTTAACGACGCCATTGTGGTGTTTTTCGGGGAACTAAGATTTTCCAGACGCAACGGAACAGTTTTATGCAAATATTAATGCTTATTTTAACGGCATTTCGTTTATAGTTATAAATTTCTCGGTTCCAATCGTTAAGCTGTGCTACTGGCAATCCAGAGACTAGGTTAATGGCCAAAATGCAATATATGTATGTACTAACGATTTTCAAAAGAAAGTTTACGTCTTAGCAAATTTTTACTTTTTATTGTTATCGCAATAAATAGCGAAAGCATATTCCGCTTTGAGCAAGTTCACAGGACACTTAAATTCGACTTTTTATTTATTCAAGCGAGTCTGGCTTAGTAACTTTTCTTGGGGTTTAATTAAAGTCCAATCTTGGCGGTCTGGAAGCCGTGACCATCGCTTCCGCCTAACGGACTGTAAGACTTTTGCTTTCCTCATGCGATTGCTGCGTATTCAATTTTTTGTGTTCTTCCTTTGGATCGATCCAAGCCGATCCCAGCCCAGAATCTTCCAGATGAGCTGGATGGGGGCGTGCGTGAAAATTGCTCGAGTGCACAAGGAAGGCCGCTGGCTGGCCTCTCTCACGGGGCAGGACAACAATCGCGGTAAGTGATTACGTAACCAGTGCATTGTTCCAGCATCTGTTTGCTGGCCCTGCCATTTCTTGCTTATTGCAATGAGCAACGCAGTGGATGAGCCGCAGTTGGAGATGCTGCAGTTGAAGTTACTGGCGCAGTCTTATCAGAATCAATGGGCTGGGGCAGAACGAGAGGAAGCTGTTGCAAAATAATTTATTCACAGCCATTATGCGCTGCGAATTTATGCCACTTCCTGGTGGAACCACTACAAATAGCCTTTTAAAATGCGATAAAAATAGCGCCAACGGGTCTGCAGTGCAAAGCCCGAATGCCCAATGCCGAATGCCAAGGAAGATGCACAATGGCCAGAGCCAGTCCCAGGCCCAGTCCCACTCCCAGTCCCAGTCCCAGGGATGGGGCGTGGCATCGCGCAATGACTTTCAAGCATGAAACCGTAAAATGGTTTTTCAATAAACCGCCAACAGAACACCGACAAGGAGTGGGACAGATCTGGGAGTAGAAGAGCAGCCAGGAGCTCAAGATGAAGCTGGGAAACTGGCGAAACAATGCGACAAATATTTGAATATGTTAATTAGTTTGTTGTTCCTGCACGATCAGTTCGTTCTCCTTCTATCGCTGGACGTGCATCGGCGCAGTCTAATTTCATGTGTTGTGTTGCCATCTTGTTAGCACACAGAACGACCGGAGGAAGCCATTCGAGGCGAGTCCCAATCCCAATCCAAATCGGAGCTGCCGACCGTTTTGCATCTT
This sequence comes from Drosophila varians, assembly GCA_018150405.1. NCBI lineage: Eukaryota > Metazoa > Arthropoda > Insecta > Diptera > Drosophilidae > Drosophila > Drosophila varians. The sequence goes on along the minus strand of JAECWK010000015.1, from coordinate 14,347,724 downwards.
CGCACCAGCCCGGCTAGAAGGCTAAATGGCTAACGAGGCTGCAAGCAGCAGTCTGCAAGTGCATTCGAGATTCATATTTATATTTATGACTGCAGGTATGCAGGTTGGCCCACACACACACATTCGGCCGATAGTTTGGCAATAAAGCTGCCAATGAGCCTGGCTAAGAGCAACTGACAGCATCAGCCTTATAGAGTCACAGGCCACCAGCGACTCTGGGGGATTGGGATAGGGATCGGGATCGGCATCTCTCTGCGAAGTCCAACACCACCCCCTGGGATGTTTTGGCCCCACCGCCCCGCATTCCACACATTGGCACGCAAAGTCAAACAGGAAAAGAGTTATTTTTATTAGGACTTACAGTAGATTTTGGATATTAGGCGATGTACGGATATTCACAATACTATTATTTCTAAGAATGTTTTATGTTTTAAAGAATAAAGAGGACGGATTACAATGTGAATAATAAATTATAGATCATACAATAGATTATTAGTTTAGTAAGTTCTTTAAATAGATACAATAAAAAAAAAATTAGTTAGTATATTTCCTTGGTTTCAAGAAGAATAATTAAATAGATTTTCAAGGATATAAAATGATTTATATACAAGAATGCGTTAGCAACAATGCAACTCTTTAAAGTTTAAACACAGAATAATTTTATAACAAATTAATTACTTATCTAAGCGTTCGCAGCCGGTTTTTACTGTGTAAATGCCGCTTTGGGCTCACCTGTAGCATATTCCTTGCGTGAGCTGCCGCCAATGCCTCCTCCAACTTGGCTCAAGACTTGGCCTTTTTGGTTTTTGGCTGTAGGTGTTGCCCGGGCCACAGCTGATGTCTTTGACAGCTACTAAATTCTACAGCTTTGGCCGCGCGACGCACGTTCCTTGTCCAATTTTGGGCAGCGATATTCTCCTTTTGGCCGGCCCGGCGCTTATCGCTTGGCCATAAATTTATGCCGTAGGTGTCTGTTCATTCCAAGCTCCTTCATGTCGTGGTTGTTTTTGGCGAGGTCCTCGCCTCACGACACGCGATGAAGCTGTTGGGGCTTGTTTAATGGAATTTGCCCCTGGTATGTAAAATGCAATTAACGGCACTTGTCCATGCAGCGGAAACTGACATTTTAATATAATAAGTTCCTGTTTTTCAAAAAGGGCGCTCTTGTAATTTTGCCCGGAAGCTTGGCCACAGTTCTTTCCAACACTTGAAAATCTTTTCAACACCAATTTTCGATAGGCCACCATAAACTGGTATTTAAAAAGAGTTTCCCGGATATTACATTTGTAAAGTTCTCTCTCATTCATTTCAAATTAATTGGATACAAAATTAGCTTGTGAAATTGTCCTTCTTATTGTTAATTCCTTTTTAATATTAATAGATACATTTCTACTTTCTTGAACTAAAATTAAGAGTCTGGTCACACTATTTGGTAAGACCAATGCTTGAAAAATAGGAATAATTCAATAAAAGAAACAAATACAAGGCAGTCCCTTTGACAACATTTAAGTTAAATTTAAATATATTTAGCAGCTAATAAACAAAAAAAAACCAATTATGTGTGGCGGATTCACGTGCTCCAAGAACGCGCTGATTGCGCTTAACATTTTGTATGTGGTAAGAGTAAAACAAAACAGTAGATTTTTAAAAACGCAAATCACAAAAACAACAATACCAGGAAGTGTAACAAAAGACAATAACAACGAACAACAATGAGCAATCATTCATTTAATAAGATTATTACCAATTATTGGTATTGATTTTCACTTTGCGGTGGCAGGTGCAATCCTGTTAGTATGCGTGTGTATCTCATTGGCTGTGTATTTGTTGTTGCGTTGCGGTTGGGTTTTGGGGTGACCTCCTGTGCACATCTTGAATCCTTTTTACATATTTTACCCTTTCCTTCTTCAGATGATTGGATTCTTGCTGATTGGCGTCGGTGTGTATGCCCGTGCCGCCTCCATTGTCACCAACCTGCCAATTGTGGGCGGAATCCTGGCCTGCGGCGTCATCCTTATCTGCATCTCCATGCTGGGATTGGCGGGCGCCGTGAAGCACCATCAAGTGATGCTCTTCTTCGTATCCTTTTGTCAAAGAAGCCTAGTTCGTAGTCGTATGCCAGGGTATCCTCCACAGATGTGGTCGAAATAATAGCATCCTAAGATATTTTTGTTTAGCTTTGCTTAGGAAATTCCAAGAAATCATATGAATCTGGTATACTTTTATTTTGCATACCTAATGTTTCGTCCACAGCTGTAGCCAGCAACAAAGGTCGTGGCTATGGAGCAATTAGCGTACTTAGACAAGTGCCCACTTCCGCAGAGAAAGCGGCTTGGTAATGACTCAAATTATGCTACTGCCTCCGTTGCTGTGCTTTCATGACGTCAGCACGGGGCTATCGCAAGGCCACCTTCAGTAGGAAGAAGGGAAAAAGCTTGATAAGAAGGTGTTTTACAAAGACTGACCTGGTTAAGCCTTAACCCTTTAGACCTTTACGATTTCCCACCCTGCAGTACATGATCATTTTGTTCATGCTGTTCCTGATTCAGTTCTCTATTGCAAGCTCCTGCTTGGCCGTTAACTCCGAGCAACAACAACAGTTCGCTGAGCAGGGTTGGATGACTGTTCCCACCGAGTTGCGTCAACAGGTGCAGGACAGCATGTTGTGCTGCGGATTCAACGCCACAGGACCCAGCGCAAAGCCGCACTATTCTCCTGCAGAAGAGCCCACTTGTGACATCATACAGCGGAAATGCTGTGCCTCAAGCAGTGATCCGGACTGCCGTTGCCCTCCGTGTGGTCCATTGCTACAGGATAAGATTGACTATGCTTTCAAACTGTGCGGTGGACTAGGCATTTTCTTCAGCTTCACCGAGGTAAGTTTGAGCTACAAACTGTATATTATTTTCCATTTAGTCCATTGCTATCCTATAACTCTTCACATGCCGCTATAAGTTTGTGGGTGTTTGGCTAACAGTTCGCTACCGCAACCAAAAGGATCCGCGCGGCTTGCCCAGCGCCTTTCTTTAAATTGGCGACTAATCCAAGACATGAACATTTTGCAGAAACAGAACATTCAATATAATTTAGTGCGTGTCTCTCTCCTCTGTGTCTGTTAAATGTTGGTGTTACCGAAAACAATTTCATGAGCTCTTGGGGCCCACATACCATACATATATACAAGCATTCTTTATATTTATACCATCTACAGAAACGTATATACATATATATATAACCACATTGCCGCGAAACCATGTACGTAATGTGTTAGGTCGTAAATTATATACAACTTTAGACTTATATACACTACATAAAGAAGTATATAATAATATAAGAAAAAAAAGCTAACTCTAATACGAGCCCGATGGCTAAGCAATCAGCGATGAAACATATTTCAATTTACTCTCAATGATACCTTTCTTTGATACTTTACTACTGCTTCCAAAAAATATATACTAACACTTGACTGCCTGCTCTTTGACTAAGTATAATCCAACAAGGGGTCATAGGTGAGAGAACTGTTATTTGTTCAGTTTCTTCGGTTTTGTTTTTTATTCAACATTTTTCTGAGCCTTGATTAATCTTTTATTCTCTTCGTATAGGTCTTGGCCGTTTTTCTGGCACGTCGCTATCGGAATCAACACGATCCCTTCTACCTTCCCGCCCGCGCTGTGTTTCCCCATGATTATTTATACTGAACGGGATACAAATGGGACTAAAGAAACAACCTGGATGTGAACATTGTTAGTCAAAGGGACGAAGGCTGAATTCTTATTTTTTAAAAACTAGTTTCCTAGCGAGATTGCTCTAAGGAGGAAAAGAAAGCGAATAAGGAGGAGTAAAATATGTGCTCATTACTGCTGCTATTTTTAAATAATTTTGTTTTATAATTATGTCTTCTTTTATTGCACAAAGATAGAGGGGACATCAGTGAAGTGTCCCCAATGAGATTATGTTTAGCTTTAATATTCGATTTTAAGTTGTAATGTTTTCAACACCTACATAAGTTAGCTCTTAATGCCTTTCTTTGCAACTCGCAACAATCATGAATGACTCGACGCGACTCGACATCAAACTACTGTACCACAACTACGACTAACATTTCAACAACCTGATCTTAAAGTAGAACTAACAACCAAGTCAACATTTGTAACTAGCAACGTAATAAGTATACATCAACCTATATACAAAGCGTAATTGAAATATTGGTCAGATGGCGTATAAACAATACTCTATATGTTAGTTGTTTGTTAAACTTTAAACTAGCGAGAAAGCCCCATAAAAGAACAAAAAAAGAGGAGTAATCCCACTAAAGATACATGTCAAGAATTATACAAGTCTATATAGATAAACTTTACCACGTAAGCAAACTGCTTCTTCTATAATTTCACTCCTTCCGCACTTGCTCGACTTTCTCTGCAGCTTTTTTTCTCGACTTGCACCCACGCAAACAGCCAACCAGAACAAACACATTACACCCGCCACGCTTCCTCCTCGAAACACATTACACTCACATGAAAATAGTTTTCCTGCAGTTTCGTTTCCCGTTTCCTTTCGAGCGACAAAACCATTAGATAATATTCTCTGTATTCTGTGCTGTGATTGAAGTAAATATGATCTTTAAAACAAAAGCAAAACCAGAATAAAGTTTCGAGTTTCATTTCCCGCATTTCCCCAATCCCAATTAATGAGTGACACACCCTTCACACTCCCCGTGGGATTTGCTTTGGTTTGGTTTGGGATCATTAGCGAAGTGTCTCAGCTTACCGCAGCTATACTAGCTGGACGGAAAAGATGGCAGCAGTGGCAAGGATATTCATTAAAGATGTAGAAGGTAGCCAAGAGTTTCGTTTAATATACATATGTTTTTGTATTTTAATTATTTAATTGGTGAGTTTTAATAATGAATTTGTTGGAACCATTTCATGTTAAGTTCTGAAACCTTTTTATTATTATGGGCTTCAAGAAACGTGTTAATTTTAAAGGCATTAAGTTAAAAGTGTCCCTTTAACATTGATTACAGGAAAAATCACAAACTTTAATAAAATAAACAAAGACCAATGAAGCCATATTTTAAGATTAATTATTTGAACCATTTTCCAGATTATTGTGTAAGTCCTTAATTCCACTGTGCCCTTCGTACCCGAACGCCATAATCATCATAAGCGCTAGAAGATTAACGCTCGCACTTTGTTTGACGCCTCCCACGGGTTAGGAAGAGGCACAGGTGGCCTCACCCACGCCGCTGGCCTCAACAATGCTCCCGAAATGACTCAGAGGGAATCGTTGCCCGATATATTTTTACTCAAAGCTGCTACGAATTGGGCCAAGTTCAACGCACTGACATGCAGAAAATATAGAGAGAGGCTTGGTTGCGTAACGAGTGCTTCATGTGGGGGTCTGCCAGGGGCTGTGTTTCCGCTTTTGCGTGGTGGAATGTGGGCGTGGTGGTAGGCTCGGCATCCTGGATGGGTAGGCCGGGTGCCCCTTGCCCACCACATCCGCGGCACATCCTTTCTGGCCTTGTTGACACTCGCAGCGGAAATGGTCAACAACAGCGGCGACTCCAGTACACTTTCCTGGCTGCAAACAGAATTTGAAAATGCCTCTGAAGTGTCATGCAAACGATGTGGTTCACATCTGTGTTTATTTGTCAAATAGACCGACAAAATGAGCGTCTGGTTAGGACCTATTCAGGATCCATTTATATTCCCTTAGGCCCATTGAATAAGTCATAATGCCCAAGAGAGAAACAAATATCGATTTAACAAGTACTTTAATACTTTTTATAATTCCATTGAATTTCTAATTTAAATAATAAAAGTAATAGTTATAATTTTCCAATCATTAATTCCCGACTTAATTCAATATTCCCCAACAAGTTTGAAATTTTTGTGTTGCTTTTGATTAAAATTAAATATTACTGACCCTTGAAATCAATATCCTTTTCGTGTGTCTCTGACACGCGTCTGCTATTAAGATTTGTGATGGGTGGGTGCGGCCTTAGTCCTTAAATCGGCCATATGCTCGCTTCTCAACTGTTGATCCGGGCAACGCTGCGTATGAGCAATGTTTTGGCGATTGCGTGCGCTATGAGGCATAAGACATTGTGAGTCTTAGCATAAAATAATTATTATTATGCAGTGAAACGGAAATTTTGAGTCAGAGCTGTGAAGATTTCTTTCTAGTCATTGAAAGAGTAAATGAACGTTTTACTGAGGCAACGACTTAGTCAGCCCTCGGCTCGATTGTCGAAAATTCATCAAAGCGAAAACAGTTTAGTCACCGCTTTACTGCTGCTCTTCCACTCTCTCCCACGTGGGGGCGTAGCTGTTCCGCCCAACGTAATTCGAATTTACTGTCCATGTCGGTGTCGTGTCATGTTGGACTTATTATCTCCGTCTGAGCCCCAGCCAAGCATGGCAATATTGGGGAATGTGTGCGAACGAAAGCCTGGAAATTAAGCAATAAAGACCATGGACAAATATATTTGAATGTCAATGTCGAATTAAAGTCAAACGCACTATTGGTTACAATTAATTAAAAACAATCCGAGAGCTCTGACCTCATCTTAAGTGGAACTTTACAGAAATGTTTGTTTGTTTATTCTTTTTCATTATAGCTTTTCAAGGGTAAAAGTTCGACAAAGTACGAAAACTTAGCCAGAAGGGCAATGACATGTTGATCGCTAACATCAGCTTCACTTGTATATTTTAAACAAATATATTCTAATCAGTGAAATCTGTTTTTTGCTAGGTCCCATTAAATTATTTTCTCAATGTTAAACCCATAAACACCTTGCCATTAAGATTCTTTGTATAAACAAAGTCATGTTAAACCAACCAAACTGTCCATACATACATACACGTTTGAAATGAAAATAGGAAGTGTTACATCTTCCTAAAATCCTTCGAATTTTGATTGACATTCACTTCCATCTTTTCCATTATTTTGACACTCTTAATTGTGTTCTTTTCACCTCAGTGAAATTCATTCCAATTTATTCAATGTTTCCACTTCAACAACAAATCCATTAAGAAAAAATCCCTTACAAGTGAATGGAACATTTTTTCCCAATAAAATCCTCAATGCGCTTCAATGGGAAACGTTTTACGACCCACATAAAATGGAATGAAATGAATAAGCAAATACCAACTTGGTCTGTTTGCTTCATAGCCTGCAGATCCGTTTTATGTAGCGTTTATGATGTGGCGTACATGGCGTATGCGTAATGCCTGCATCTACATACAAATATTGCGTATACGCCACCGAGCCTCACCGAGGCATGCCCCATTTTCAATTTTTCAACACCTTTAAAGTTTTTAAGTGTGCATTCAAATTTAATTAAGCAGAGCTTTAATGACACCTCCTCGCAAACGGTCCAGCTCATGTCCTGTCCTTTCCCAAGACACCATAATTAAGCGAGGGCCGAAAGGAAACGCGTGTCGAATGGACTGCGCAGCAGCTGTTGCACAGAAAACTTGGAAGCACCCCCTGCACCTCTTTGGCTCTCTGGTGGAATGTTTCTTCTCGCAGTTGAGTGAGATTTTTGTGAAAATTGTAAACAATTTTTTTACTGCCTGCCTGCCTCACTGCGGCTATCCACAGTATAATTATTTAACCCCCTTGTTTTGTGCTGAGCAGAGCAAATTGGCGAAACACTCCTCTTTCAGAGCGTTGAGCAAAAGCCAGCGAGAAAGCGTGTACCTCTCACTCGGAGCAGAGTCAACAATTTCACTTCATGGGACTCCCCTAGTCAGTTGGATTTTGAACCTCGCGCAGGTCTGTTCGTAGCACTCCTGTCCCTGTGCTTGTGTTCGTGCGACAGACCGAAGAGAAAGAGAGGAGGAGAAAGGTTTCCTGCTAGCTTCACGTGCCTGTAGATAAACAAAAACTGCCAAGCAATCGAAATACAAGTATATCGTGACAAAGCCACAACAGAGAATAATAGTGGCAAGTTTCGATTCCGTTTATTGGTGCGCGTCGAAAAAATTATAACAAAAACCCACTTTAACCCCTGAGGATCCAAGCAACGACTAAAACTCTTTACGTAAGCCATCAGAACAAGAAAAACTCAATCATTAAATACACATGTATCAGCAGGAATAGTTTCACTTGACGACACGAAACGAAATACTTTTTATGTTAATGCTGTCTGGCTAGAAAATCAATAGCTCAATTCTTTACATTATCCTGCCTCCAGGATACACACACACCAACTCGTGTGAGGTCCACTTTCCAAAAACATCTGTTTTGCTGCAGAGCGATAAGAGGGTTCTTGAGATAATTAAAAAAGTTGCACATAGCAATGGTAACACATACACATGTATGTATAATGTTATCGCTACCCTCTTCATGGCTAACCCTTTTTACGCCCATTCTTTAATTCTCCTATCATGTCTGCATCAGCTGTATATTTGCATTCGTTCATTGGAACGGTTCAGCAAACGCTTTCAAGGCTGTGGTGCCTTTAATGGGTCAGCATGTTTTGCAGAAAAATCTGATCAATGCTGAAATAGTTTCGTATCTGCAAGAAAGTATATTTTATTATTCAGAATAATTTACTAAGTTATGTTTACACCCAATCTAAGTCCTGGCCAGTAAGCAACAGTTTGTGTTTATATTCCTTTAAACAATTTGGTATTCAAGGCAACCATCAGTTGAGTAAATATTGCTGACAAGCAAGCAAAAGCAAATTAAGGACTCTGCTGTCTGCCCCTTCAGCAGTTTTGAGTGGCTGTTTGGTCAAGCTAATTGTAGACGGCCTTGAACTTTCCCCCACGCAGGATAACTACGAACAGCAAAAGATACTTTGGCACAAAACGTGGCATAGCTTTGGGGGCAGCCTTGTTGTCCAAACGTGTCCAATCTTTGGAAAGTTTATAATGCGAAAAGCGCCAACGGATAAGGCCCAAAAAAAACGAAATCGCTAAACCATTTTACTGGTCCTGTTTGTAAACATTTCAAGGATTCTCTGCCGTATACACACAACATAAAACAAGCTTCAACGTAAACGAAAGTTCACATTGATGTTGGCACGTGACGTTTCTCTGACATTTTTTAATTAAAAGCCGTCAAAATGCTTTGTGCGGGCTTTCCAACTGTTCCTTTCACTATACAGAAAAAAATTATGAATAAATTTTATATATAATATAACATATATAAAAATATAATAAGACTGTCATAAAATATATTTCACTATAAAATGAGAAGGTATTCCCATTAAATGGTTAATTAGTATTTCTTCCATAATATTTTTCTCTGTGTACATTTCCACTCGACATTTCGCAAACCCGCTGACATCCTTTTTGCAGCCCATGGCAGAGTGTTTAGGCCTTAGAATGTGGCACGCATTTAAATGGGCTTAGGGTACCCCCAAGAGTAGACCTTTCCTTTTGAAAATATGCTGCCAATTTGCACATTGGAATTACGGGCTCTTTAAATTCCATTTGCGTTTTAATTTCTCATTTACGTTTTGCTTTTCATTGCAGAATCCTTTAGCAAGATGTCTCTGCTCACAGCCAACAGTCATTCCCTTTCCGAGGAGGAGCTCGATGAGTAAGTACCAGCACTTGCAGCAGCCACTAGCGTCAATTAACAGAGTGGCTTTAACTTTGGCTGACTTAAGACAAAGTTTTCAAGTTTTCGAGAGTTTCCGTCTAGGTAGGGATCCGGAAAACAAAAGCAGCACAAAATGGCGGCCTTGTAAATGTAAACTTTCACAATGGCGAGTTGACAAAACTAAAAATGCGGAAATGCCATTTAATACACTTAAAGGAAACACAAACATAGGCAATAAAAATATATTTTTGTTGAGAGTAAATAATAAAATATATTTATTTAGTGGGAATACATTTAAAATGCAGTGTTTAAATAACTGCACAGATAATCGCAAAATATATTACACCCCTAAAAGTATGCAATAAAAATCGACTTTGAAAGAAATTCATGCACACTAAGGCAGTATTGTGCCTCTTAATTTTACCAAACTTCGCCCAAATTAGATTGATGACATAAATTGGTTTAAGCATAATCTCATAATAGCATCACCACACAAATTGCCTTTAATTAACGGCCCATTCAGCTAAAACAAGTATCTAAATATAGCTAAATATACACTTGCCAATGCCGCAATAGAAAGTGGCATAGTGAAAGGGAAAACGTGCGGGGAAGTGCCCTTATCGCTCCCATTCGATATATGACCTTGGCTCCGGAAATGGTGTTTTCATTGCGGCATTGCTCATACGCACAGTAGTCGCAAGTTCAAAGCCAATAAGGCAATAAATAGGCAATTATCGATTGAAACCCTGGCATATGCTAGTCAGTCACAAACCCATATTGCCAAGCCGCCCACATCCGCGCAAGAGCGGGTGTGGGCTTGAAACCTGTGGCAGTGGTGCGTGAGTAATGCAATTTCGGATGAATGCGGTTGCAAATGACATCACGACATGATTTGGCCCACTGAACTGGCCATGACTTTTGATTTCTTAGTCTCATAAATTCCATTTCTGACTGGACAAAGTAATCCCTTAAACAAACCCCGTCAGTTGTCCCCTCTTTCATTTGCATTTCTCAACTCATTGTTGGAATTTCTGTGACCTTCTGTCCTCCCGGTCTGGTTCATTCTTTCACCCTCAGTAATTATCCAACCAGGTTTTATCTCTGTCCTGCAGAAACGCTTAATAGCTTTGTCCGGGGCAAATGCAATTTCGCTCTCCTTTCCCGGGTTAAGGTTGAAATGTGTTAGCAGCTGAAGGGACTTATAAGCATTAAAGGATCCATTTAAGGCTTTCTGATTAATGGTCGGACCACGTAACGTGACAAACCCAAAACACATTGAAAGATGGAGAAGCATTTTATCGTTTCAAAGATATTTCTTCACAACAGAGTGGATTTTATTAGCTTACATCTATTACAGGGACTTCCATTTTTAAGATCATTTGTTGCTGCCACTTGCAGTCAAGTCATCTCATGGTACCCAAGTGGAATGAGCCAAAGAATAGGCTGAAAATGGCCAAGTATGTCTAAGCTTCTCACGTTGTTTAAAAGACACAAACATTTTGGAGTTTCTATCGTAAATAGGTTGCACAATGAACTTGATACTTAAACAATTTCAACAAAACTTTTGGTGCAATTGCTTATATAAACAGAGCTTTTGTTTAGCTTTGCAGCTGGCGAAAACAATCAATGAGCCAACATTTGGTTACGGGGAATTGACCAAGCTAATTACGGATATGGCCCTTAAGTGAATTCCAGCTCAGTACAGAAACGCGGCCTCAAAAATCTACTTGTGAGCCGCGTCACGTACATAGACTTGTCTTTTGTGTCTTTTCTCTCGGCTATTATCTTTGCATTCGGTGTTTGCTCTCTGAACAAAGCCGAGCCCCCTTTTTGCTTACTTTTGGCCAAGCTTTGATTTTTTGCTGCCTCTGCTCATTTTATTGACCAAGTTTCCTTCTGCTTTGCTGTTTCTTTTGCTCTGATTGACTGTAGTTGTGAGTATATGTGTGTCCCCACTGAGCTCCACTTGGTCGGTCTTTCGCTCTCCCATGTTTATGTACCACATGTATTTGTATATACAATATCTTACGGCCTGGCTTTGGGAAGTAAGCCCATGAATGACGCAGAGCTGACTTGGCTTGTAATGCACTACACACATTCTTGGCCATGATGAAATGAGAGGTTACCATGGACTACCATTGTGTTTAAAATACGAAACGAATTTATTATTAAGATAAAGTTAACAAACATATCAATGTCTGCAAAAATTATCAAAATCCTAATTAGGCTTTGTTTGCATCTCATTTGCAAATATCAGAGTTGAAGAATGTGAGACGAATATTGAATCCAAAACCAGTTTTTAATGTGCTTAGCTAAAAGTTCCAAAAATAATTTGCATATTTACGGAATCAAACAGAATGGACCGGCTGGGCAAACAACTTCCATCACCTTTTAGTACCCTGTTATTGTCGTAAAATTGTAATAATTGTGTTACGCAAATCCGTTATGCTTCGTTTTATTGTCATGTTGAATTACTTACAAATTGCACTTGAATAGCACTACATCATAAGTCAGTTTATACTGATAACAATCAGGTTTATTTGCATCTCCTGACCTTGGCAGACTAGCACGTTTTCATTGCATTACCCGCTGTGCAATTCATTTAGATTTCAGCAACTGAACTACGCAGCATAAGTGACGTTTGAACTTCCATTTCGTTGCGAAGATAGTCCTAAAATCTAATAGGTATTCACATAGATACGTCCATCACCACCACATGCGTCAGTTTAACAGAGCTATAGCGATGGCTGCGAAAAAAACCGGATCCGATAACAGAGCTCTGTTAAGCGGGCTATAAAAGGCATGGCGAAACGAAAGAAATTTTTTTAGTTCCTCGAATCGTCGACGTGTACTATTACTTTAACGTATACCTACTCTCTGTGAGCCGATATTTTATTATTTTTGGGTGTTTGTGACTCAAAGGACATTAGAGTGCTGACATCATGCCGCCCACCATCACAGATAATCAGTCACACGACTTCAAGGCCCACTACGACTTCGCCCACAGGTCCCCGTTACAGGACGATGAGACCGATGATGCATACGTGCACAAGATAACGCGGTAAGGACCTTAGACCGGTTTCTTTTTGCCGGCAGCTGTGTCCTTCACAGCGAGGGTTGCGGAATTTGGCGGGCCAAACCAAATTAATGCTACAGGATATTACAATTTTTCTAGAGTTTTATCCAAATCCGTATTCAGGATATTAGAAAAGGATCAAGGGACTGGGACTCCTTCTTCCCAATGTGCATTTTAATTTGCAAAAGCTTTGCTCTAATAAATCGTAGTGTTTTTCGACTAATAGATATCTTTTGGCAAACAAAAAAATAAACAGATTTTTTCGGAATAAAATGAAAAAACAAAAGCAAAGCAGTTTGAAATGCTTTCCCAACTGGCCAAATATTAGTTGAGGCTAGATGGGTGTGTCGCCAAAGTAGATTACTTTGGCTTAAGTTTCAAAACAGAAAGCCGGAGCTTTCCAAGTAATCAAATTTCATACTTCGTTAAAAAATGACGCGTTTTTTCCTGTACATTCAAATCGGATGTTTGTCAGAGTGCTAACAAAAAACCAAATAAAATTCTTATCAATCAAGGTCAAGACTATAATGTTTTGATTATGTTGAAGTCATAGATTTTTGCTTTTTGTTTTGGTCATTCTTCTAACTCGATTTTCCCGCGATTCGTTTGACGCACTTGATAATGACTATCTATCAGAGGTCGAACCATTCGGCTCCCCTCTGTAGGGGGTCGTTTCAATAATAAATTTATAGAAACATAATACATACATAGGAGCTGACACTTTTCATTTTGATTAGGCAAAGTGAAATCAAATCTCATTTGAACCCATTAAAAAGAGATCATGCTTATTCATCATTATAAGTCAATTCAATCCAATTAAAACTTATTGTATCATACGATTAGGAATGAAAAACTATTATATTTTTTATTTTAAGTGTATTATATTCTTTTAACACTCTGAAACTTACTTAAAAACGATAGTATGACTAGGAAATTTTCATTCCCCCCCTCATTTGGGAAATACATATTTCCTATTGAAGTACTGATTAATTTTTTGGGGGCTTGTCACAGCGAAATAATTCCTGGAAAAAGATAACCGTCTCATTTATCAGAAAGCAAGTGGCATTTTAAATGAGTTTCAGAAATGATACTTAAAATAATAGTTTTATTTTTCGTAAATAAGCTGTAGTTAAAATATAAATATAAAATTTTATATTTATAGGTACTCCGATGGAACAGTCAAATTGCGTAACTCGAACATTGAGCTCATGGACCAGGACATTCTCTATCATCTGGCATTGGGAAGCGAGAGTCATGACCTGCACGAGATGTTCGGAGATGTTAAGGTGAGTTAACGCAAGATCTACGTATTTTGGTTAAAGATTAACTGAATAATTCATAATAAAGCAAGTTGGGGAAAGACCCGTCCCAGACCTAGACCTTGTTTATTATCAAATCAAGTGGAGCGAAGGCGAAACAAGTTCTTTAATCAAAGCAATCCAACTTATATTTATGTTTTAATCTGGTTTACGATCGAAGTGTTTAATAATCAAAGTTTGATTGGGCAACCTAAGTACCAATTATTCACAATTATTTTCCGATCCCTTCCGATCGAGATGCAATATAGAGCTTGTTTTTCCCATCTATTTATTTGCAAACATTTATTAATATTCTGTGAACTCTTGACTTTCATTACGTCGATCAGTTTGTTTGCATGGGCGGAACACCAAAGCGCATGGAGAACTTTGCCCATTTCATAATGAATGAGATCGGCTACAAGCTGCCAGCGGGTACCCAGCTGCAGGACATTAGCGCCTACTCATACCGCTACTCGATGTACAAAGTTGGCCCAGTGCTTTGCGTTAGTCACGGCATGGGAACGCCCTCGGTCAGTATTCTAATGCACGAGATGATCAAACTGATGTACCACGCCAAGTGCAAGGACCCCGTCTTCATCAGGATCGGCACGTGCGGAGGCGTCGGTGTGGAAGGCGGCACAGTTATCATCACTGAGGACGCCCTTGATGGCCAGTTGCGCAACTCCCATGAATTCGTGAGTATGATTAGGTTTTCTAATAGACTCAGGCCATAATCTGTCCTAAAATAATATTAATCTGAAATTGTACTGATTTATTAAATTTATTCACAGACCATTCTGGGCGAGACCATACATCGTCCTGCCAAGTTAGACAAGAAACTGGCCCGTGAACTTAAATCCCTGGCCAGTGCCGACGATCCGTACGACACTATCATTGGCAAGACTCTGTGCACAAACGATTTCTACGAGGGTCAAGGACGACTGGATGGAGCTTTCTGTGAGTTCAGTGAGAACGACAAGATGGCTTACCTGGAAAAACTGCGCGAAAATGGTGTGGTCAACATCGAGATGGAGAGCACTATCTTTGCGGCCCTGACCCACCACGCCGGAATCAAGGCAGCTGTGGTGTGTGTGGCGCTTCTGAACCGTCTGAATGGCGATCAGGTCAATGCCCCCAAGGAGGTCATGCACGAATGGCAGCAGGTTAGCAATTGATTCTCACTGAAAATGAAATGAATTGATTTAAATGCTTCCATTTTCTCATACAGCGTCCGCAGATACTTGTGTCACGCTATATACGTAAGGTGCTGGCGCAACATGGTCAACTAAAATCGCTGTTCGGACACCAGGGATCGATCAAGTCGCCCAGGCGCTTCAAGTTGGTCCAGCAGGAGTCGCAGGCCCATGAGTAGAAAGGATTCATCGCGAATTTTATTTCAAGTTACCTTCTTACAATGTATGTGCGCATCTCTCCAGTATACAATGGTGTTTCAACATTCCCTAGTTTAGCTTTGATTAAGTTCCTAGCTTTATTTTTGTGTATATCGACCTTAACCTCATTAGCTAATTTAATCCCAAACATATTGTATGTATATTCATTGACAAAATTGAATGGAAAAACAAAATACATATGTAATACATAAAAATGATATCACTCGGCGTCACGTTCAAAGGTTATCATAAAAACGCTTTTGGGATGTAGAGATGGTTTGGAAAAGCGAACCACTAATAAAATAATATATAAAACTTAAATTGTTAATTGTTATGTTGCATATTTTATATGGGGCTAACCAAATACTAAGGATTTAACACGAATATCTCTAAACAAACTAATACTGTAATTACATTTCTTAAATTATTCTACTATATTGTATCGAAATTCCTAAAAATTTGTTAAATGTAAATGTTGATTAATGTTGCTATCGCGAAAACAACTCTAAACAAAACCAGCAGCACATCAATTTATTGTATGGACATCTATCCAATTAATAATGAAATATGGACAACAATTGCTGAAATTAATTTGGTTACGGAATGCACATGAAAAATATACAAGTTATATTGTAAAAAATTAAATTCATTGAATATATTGCAATGGTATATTAAAAACAATTTTTTATTATTTGGAGTATTCTAAGTAAAAGGTTACCGCCAGGAGCATGAACTAAATATGAATACATGGAAATATTCGGAGGCAAGGTGAAATTGCAAGTTGCAATTACATTGTGAATTTACGAGATACATACCACGATATTTATTTACAATATTAATACGATAAGGGCACGTATAGAATGCATAAAATCGGGAAATCCCAATTGCAAAACTAATATATGTTCAAAGTGGGGTCTATTTACAAGTTACAAATACATATTTACGATGAATATCTGCATGGAACAGGCGGACATGCTATGCAAGTTTGAAGACGCCCAATATAAAGAATGAGCAGTTTTTCCACAGCCGGATCGGCCAGCGTTCCGATCGTCAGTCGGTTTTCTGGTTTCAAAAGAGGCACACACGTTGCCCACTTCGTTGTCAACAAGACTTTTCGCTCATTTTTAGAACGCTATATGTAAGTATTTGCTGTTATCTCAATCTATATAATATAGCTATGTATTTGCAAAACACTTAAGGGTCTAATCGGAAACTTTATGTTTTTATAAATGTGAATTTGTTATGGTTAAAACACAGCTTGTTGCTTTTAGCTAAAGCAAATCTATTATCTGATTTTAATATATTTAATAAACTTGTTTAATATTTTTCATATAGTTCATCACTTGAATAAGATGTCTAAAAGGTAAGTGGTTGCTTTTAAAAAGATGCATTTTTTATTGGTTCATTATTGCCAGTGTTAAATTGGCTAATCCAATTTTGGAGACCATGTCCTCGGATTTCCTATATCATCTGAACATAAATGTGAAAGATACCAAAGAAGCTGCCGACATCAAAAATAAGTTCGGCGATGTCAGGGTGAGATAGCTTCAATTACACCTATTGTGCAGACATTTTAAGTGATATCCCCAGGTTATTTGCTGCGGAGGCACTGTTTCTCGCATGAGGGAGCTTGCCCTGTACCTGCGAAAGGTGTTGGCGGATCCCGATACCAGTGAGCCCGTGGATCTGTGCAGTGGTGGTAACCGCTACGCCATGTTCAAGGTTGGTCCAGTCCTAAGCGTCAGCCATGGTGTTGGCTCCTCCACTTTCAGTGTGGTGTTGCACGAGCTGCTGAAGCTGGTCAAGTATGCTAGATGCCAGGACCCCGTTTTCGTCCGAATCGGTACTTGTGGCGGTGTGGGCGTTCCACCCGGTACTGTGGTAGTGACAAAGAATGCCTTTAACGGCTTTCTTCGCAACGAGCACGAGATTGTAAGTGGATTGCATTGCACCAAAGAACCATTTTTCAAGTGATATCTAATCCCCAAGGCTATTCTTGGTCAGCGTGTTGTGCGACCTGCTCAGTTCCCTGACAGTGTAATCCAGGATATTATAGCATATGGGAGCAATGCGCTCGATAATTTTCAGACCATAAGTGGCAACACAATGGGAACGGACTGCTTCTACGAGGGTAAGTGGCCCGTATAACAGCAAACCTCAAACGTTTAACATGCTTCTTATTGCCACAGGGCAGGGTCGCTTAGATGGAGCTATATGCGAATACACCGAAGCTGATAAAATGGAATTCCTGAAGAAGTGTTATGATCTTGGAATCCGGAATATTGAGATGGAGGCCAGTATGTTTGCTTCGGTTACCCAGAAGGTAGGTGTCAAAGCCGGCGACGTGTGTGTGACCTTGTTAAATCGACTCAACGGGGACCAGGTGAGCATAAGGAAACCATCTTACATTTCCTCATTAAAAATCGTTAACTTTGTTTAGGTATCCATAACCATGGAGCAGAAGCACGAGTTCGAGCAACGCCCCTTTCTGGTGATTGGTCGCTATATAAAAAACCTACTGCAACAATGATATAATGCTATATTTTATTACCAATCTAATAAAGATTCCATTTATATTTCTTGGATAAGGAGCTTGTTGCTGATATTAAGGTTGTCCTGTGGTAGACGCAACATGGGGGGAGCCGGATCCTTTATGGGTTTGGGTTGAACGTTGTTAGTTGCTTGCGTGGGTGAACAGGTCTTTGGCGTTTGCAACTTATTTCCGAGGGCCTCGGCAGCAGTTACTAATTTACTTTTGACCACACGATTCGGCTTTACCAGCTCAGCAAGATCGTACTCCTTAGATGCCGGAGGCTTGCTAACAGGAGACGCTTTGACGGCAGAAGGCTTACTATCCACAAGAGGTTTTGCCATCTCAACTACTGTCGCTGATTTTTTTTGGGGGGCATTCGGCTTCTTCACCTCCGCATCTGGCTTCAGCTCTTCGATCATTAAACGGGTGGCATTTGTGGGTGCAAGTTCCCCGATCTGCGAATTTAGTTTCTCCAGAGACTTTTTGGCACTGATATTTTCTGGATCCAGCTGAATAACTCTTTGGTACATATAGTAGGACTAATAAATGACATTGTTTAACCCTTGACATTTAATTTACGATTATTATAAATATACCTCCCGACGCCTTCCTTGGGCGTAGTTTGCATCTGCCAAGCGGAGACAGGCCTTCACATTCTCTGGCTCTAATTGCAAGCAGGCTTCACAATCCGCAATGGCGGCCAAATAATGATTTAGCTTCATATCTATTAAAAGAATTAGTATAATCTTAATGTGTACTTGAAAGGAAGGCGCATGCTAAGTGAAAACTTACGAGACACAGCTCGATTATTGTAGGACCTCGCAGCATTATCGGGATCATAAAGAATGGCGCAGTTGTACTCCTCAATGGCATTTTCGTATTCTTTGGCCTTAAAGAACTCATTTCCACGGAGACGGTGTCTGTTAAATAAGATACAGTAGAAAACGATTGAAAAGGGAAGGCGATGCTTTAACAACTTACTTTTCAGCAAATTGCTCTCTTTCCAGAGGGCTAAGCTTTTTCAAATGCATCTGAAGCCGCTCGTACATCGATTTTTTTTCGTCTAATAGATCGTCCTCGGAAATAGGCTTTTGGTGACAAGCCATCTTTGTTTCCGCCTCCTCCTGGGTGCGCTCCTCGTTGAGATCCATACGCAATAACTCCTCGTCGGGATCATACTTGTCCCATTTTCTATAATCGGTCGCCCGTATCCTTTCGTCCTTTGGTTTGGATGGCTTCGCTGCTTCTGGAGGCGTCTTAGTTGGTTTCGACTGATCAGGGCTCTTTTTTTCCAGCTCTATTTTTGCCAATTTCCGAACGGACGGCATATCCAGCGAAAGTTTATCCTTTTTAAGTTCGTTTAGAGCTTGGTCCTTCGATTTAATGTCATTGGTCCAATCCTTGAAAGAACACATTACTAAAAAGTGATACAACTTTAAGGATATCCTACATACCATTATGGGTTTCAATTCCTTTTTGTCGAGAACATCACTGTGTTTTATAGGCTCCTCATAGCGAAATAGTCTGCTATCCGGCTTAAGTTCCTTTAGCTTCTCCTCCGAAACACGTAACAAGTCAGGAAAATGCCCCTCTTCGCCAGAGCGCAGGATATGCACGATTTTCTCCATTTCCCGACCATTTGTGCACTTCCCAACGTAGCCGAAGTCAAGATGATTAATTGGTATGTCATATCTCTCCAGGAGAGATTTTTTGTGCTCTTTTTCCATAATATATTTATCTTAATTGCAGCGAAAAAATATAGCTTGCCGTCTGGCTTTTGCCTGTTAAGTAAACATTTTATTGATTAAACATTTGCTAGGCAATCACCAGGCTACTTTTCTGAGCATTTTGTTTTTCCGACGGAGGTCATCGACTTAATGTAGTCATTTGAGTTCTTTCCCTTATTTTATTTTCTTAAAATCAACACAGGAAAAAAATAATTTTTTAGCCAAAAACACCACCACAAAATAATTCAAGTAAGCACAGAACTTAATACCGGTGGCAGAAAATTGTACTTTAGCAGCTCTCCGGCATGAAGGTTCTATGGTGTAATGGTTAGCACTCTGGACTTTGAATCCAGCGATCCGAGTTCAAATCTCGGTAGAACCTGTTTAACAAATTTCTTTTTTTTATTTTTTAAATCTATATATTTTTACTTATATTATTTTTTTTTTTATTATTGTTTTGTTTAATTTAATAATTGTAATTAAATTATAAATTCGTTTAGTAGATGCATATATTTTAGAGTTGTATATGGAATATGAGACTGTGTAATAATTGTAAGTCTGGACCATAGTGATTAAATAAAAATATTTTGTTATTTTTTATTTAATTTAATTAAATTTTAATTTATAATTATTGTTCGAACAACCGGTAGTGTATGTTTGGTTTTGGGCCAGCCAGACAACACGGTTCTATGGTGTAATGGTTAGCACTCTGGACTTTGAATCCAGCGATCCGAGTTCAAATCTCGGTAGAACCTGTGACGAATTTTTTAAATAATTTTTAATTTTTATTTTTAAACAAGACAAATTCTTAAAAATTTCTATAATTTTTTAACTCAGAGCTAAGTGAAAACAAAAGGTTTGTAAAAAAGAAAGGGAGATCAACTAATACGTTTTTTTATTCAGTTCATTTTGCTTCATTTGCATAAAGCATATAACATTGTATATTTTTCGTTTTGCTTCAATTAGTAAATCATCATTTAACACTGCTAACTCTTTTGTTACAAATTGACTAAATTCCTCAATTAAACTTTGTTTAGCAGATGAAGGAATTTCGTTAAAATGGACATCCAGATCCACTACTTCATTGTCTATTTTAATCCTTAGGTCTGGTTCATCGCAGGAATTCGCTTTGCTAGTTTGTGGCTCGGGACTATCCTTGAAATTGTCGTTCGAATACATTGGACTATTAAGAGGCAGTGGCTCATTAAGCCAAGACGCATCATCATCAGAGCTGCTGCTTTCACCCATTTTCAAATTTGTAAATTCTACGGGATTCATGGCTTTTTGTACTTTCCTGTAGTGGATCCATTCGGAACTGTCACCATCAACATCATTTTGAGCTCTGCATGCACAAAGGATAAGTAAAACGTAAAGAATTTATTTTGTAAGACTCACCTAAATGTCCGTTTAAATGATTCTATTTTGGCCTTAATATCTATTGGCTTTAAGAAAATATCAACTTGTTCCAGTTCACGTTGCATGTCGGCATAAACGTCCAGATTCTTTCTCTCTCCTAATATATCCATGGCATATTTCTCCCAAACATCAAGGAAAATATTTTCCTGATCCAGCCTCCAGTTTCTCCTGGGTTTCAGCGTATTGCCCTCTTTGGAAAATCGTTGGTTCCTTTTTCTAGCAGATGGTATCTTCTTCAATCGGTTACACTCTTCATCCTTTAACAAATCTGTACTGCATTTGTCTAAATAAACTAAATTGTGGGTCTCGTCTATGTTAAGAAATCAAAATATTATCGGACGGCATATTTGGAAATTTTAATAGTTTTTACCTGACTTTTGTAGTTTTTGTGGCCGATCGTCCATATATACAGACTTGCCTAAAACTACGCCGATATTGTCAATAAATAAAGATTTGAATTACATTTGTCAATGCAGGTAAAAAGCAGCAACAATAAATGATTTTTTGCGATTAAGAAATATGAAGCTGCTTTTCCGTATATACACATTTATGGAATAAATCTTACGAGATTTGTTTAATGAAGGTTGATCGCTCCGAGTATCCTGAATATTGCTTGTTTTTAGGTGACCCATTATCATAGACATGGTGGCGAAGTGCTTCCAGTGGCTGGTTTGATGGTTTAGGCCCGTATGGAGTAAACTGAAATCTTGAGACTTGAAAAGCCAGTTCTATACAGGTACTGGGTTTATACAAACTTCATGTACTTTCGCTTCAACGATTCCATTTTTGATTTGATTCCTTTCACGTTAATTTCAATGCCACCCTCTCGTAAATGTTCAGACAAAACATCATAAATATCAACAAGTTTTTTACCGGATTCAAAAAGGTGAAGATTGTGAGACCAGACATCGATGAACAAGTCTTCCTCGATGAGTGACCACTTCCTTTTGCTGGTCACTATAATAAAAGCAATGTTAAGCAATTGGTTTGGTCCCTTTATTTTGATTATTTACTTGCTGCTTAAAAGGAAATGTTTGTTTACAATTTTCTAAAGCAAGGTAAACATCAGTGTGACCGCAGTGAGAAACACCCCGATTCCATCCTAGCCAGAGTAGCCGCACATTTAAAAGAAGAAAATATTTTAAAAACCGGGTTTTTAAGATTAAGAATTGCTTAAGATTTCTAGCTAGTTCAAATTTTTATATTAAAATCATGTTTTATTTAGTTTTCAAGTGAAATTTATTATTCCCCCAAAGTGGCCAAGAACACATTACAAAAAATTCAACATTCTTATTTTTCCCAATTAAAAAAAGTTGTTCTTTTAAATAAAAGTACGTAAATACATAGTAGTTTATTTAAACTTTAAGGGTAAGCTTTAAAACTTATTTACATGGTTGTGCAGCAGCGATACAAGTATTCAGTGTGGGCTTTACAAAATACACAATAGGTAATCGTACAATAATAAATATATATTTGTGTGCATGTGGTGTATTCTCCTTCAACAACAATTTAAACCATGCTTTAAGGACACTCAGTTACCGCCACAATGGCTCCCCTCAATATTATTTTAAAAACTCGAAGCGTGCTCTTATCCCTTCCTCTCCCATAGTTGATTTTGGACTGACGACTACAAAGTAGATTTTTGGTTCACTTAGTGCTATGCTAAATTTTTATGCTTAGGATCTAAAGGTGTATGAAAGTAAAGTACTTGACACAATCATACATAAGTTTAGGTAATACAGATTTTACACAAGCAGCATTAGATAATTCTAGATACATTGTAAGATATTGGGGACAAAAAGTAAATAAAAATGACGATGTGTTTGAGTTATTCGAACTATTTCAATTTGCATTTAAAAATTGTCTATTTTTAGTAGGAACGTTGCAGAGCAATGCCAAGAAGCGAAAAAGCACGACTTACAAATAAATAAATATACAATTGCAAAAAGTATATCGGATACCTAAATTATGCTCGCTAACTTACGTTTATATCACTTTTCGCAAATTATTCGTTTCATTAAATTAATTTGAGGCCTTTGAATGAATACAAATAATAATAATAATAATCGCTACAATAGCTAAATCGTGTTTTTGGCTGAAATCAATTAGAATTTTTCCCTCCCTACAATATGTTGATCTGGAACTCCCTGACAATGGCCTCTAGGAAGTCCTTAAGGCTGTGGTAGGAGTGGCTGCGCCAGTGGATATTGTTGTTCACCTGTTCCATGGCCAAGTCGATGGCCGATGCCACGGAAGGTAGTCCCAGTTTCCGGCAGTTCGCAGCCAATTCAAGGAGCTGGTGCTTGTGGTAATCCTTATTCATGTAGATTGTCAAGGATTTGATCATCTCGGACAAAGTGGAAAAGCCATCTCCATAGCTATGGATTAGAGACGATAATCAATATCAAGGAATTTCGGGATACTATTGAAAAAATGTATATATTTACTATTCGGCAATTTCCTTGATGTTGCTCTGGAGAAAATCAAAGGCTATTTCGTGACCGATGGCATTGCTGGCCACTGCTCGGAAGGCGAGGGCTCCATCCTGTTTCAAAATTCCCGACTTAGGATCGATGGTCATGTTGAGGTATCTATGGGACACATTCAAGTAAATCTCCGATCTAAAATAGATATTTAATATCTTCTTACTTTGACAGCAACCATGGTTTGGTTGTGCATCCCAGCGAACTGAGTATCTCCTCCTTCTCAGAAGCACTCGTGGTTGTATTGTATTGCTGGTGGGCAAAGTACCATTCCTGATGAGTGCCCTCCGCCAGAGCTGTGCAGTAAATCACCGACTTTAGATTGGGTTTAATGCTGAGAATGAAACAAACATATTAATAAGTAAGGTAAATTCCAGCTTAGAGTGAGGAAACCTACGGATTCTTCTTCACGTTCCCCATCCACTCGCGGAACTTTATTTGTGCCACTTGGGTGCATCGATCGTAGTTGAATTTGCAGGCGAAATTGGCCACCAGGGCTCGGTGCTTCAGCTGCAAATGGGACTCATTGTCCGGCTCATTCAAGCCGTACCTATCAAAGGCAGGTCGGACAATGAACTTCATAAAGGCCTAGTTGGACGAAATAGTTTATAAATCAGTGCTTGGAAGGGGTAAAAGATAAATTTTCTACCTACCCTGAATGTCTCGTAGGCAGGCTCCCTTTTAAGGTTATAAATGAGATAGTTAAGGCCAGGCTTGGCAGCACTCCAGAGCAATTCGTCGTCCACGGCAGTAAAGAGCTCCATCAGGAAGGTCAAACTAAAACGATTTTACATTAAGCTGATACTTTTCTATTAATATTATTATTGAACCAAACTTACGGTATATCGTAGGTGAGATACTCCGCCTGAGACAAGTGCAAGGCATCGTCCAAGATTTGAGCCCTGGTTATCCTGGGCAAAATGCTGAAGTTCTTCTTGAGGGCCAGCCAGGAGGTTATATCGTAGTTCACACGATAATAGCCTTGTCGGTTCAAGTTCAGGTACATTACGTTGTCTTCGTTTTTGGTTTTGGTGAAAACATTGCTCACCACGAGCTCGTCTTCGTCCTGGCTGCGCATCCAGTGGGTGGGTATATCATCGCCCTTGTGCATTTCATCGGTCTCAAATGTGATGGGAATGAACCAGCGGCTCAGCTCCGAGGGATTTCTGCTTGGCAGCAAGTAACGATCCTGGCGCAGAACCAAATCGGTACCACGGCGCTCCACATTCACCACCGGATAGCCGGGCTGAGTGATCCACGAGTCCATGATCTGCTTCACAGTAAGATCCTTTGGTAAAGTACCCTGATCATGACCATGCAGTGTGAGGATGTTCCACAGATCGTCTCTATCTATGTTACCATAGGCGAATCTCTTGAGGAGGTCTCGGGTAGCAGAGCGGAAGGCCTCTTCGCCCACGATGGAGTTGAGCATGCGCAGCAGGATAGTGCCCTTGGAGTAACTGATGGGATCGAAGATGCGGCGGACGTCGTTTGTGGTGTGGACATCGAAAGAAATGGCGTGGGAGGTGTTGTCCGCATCGTGTTGCATCGACTCCTTGAATTCCAGAATAGTGAGAGTGTCCAGGATTTGGAACTCTGGGTGGGCGTGCTCGAGCGCCTTGTAGCTCATGTAGCAGGCGAAACCCTCCTTGAGCCAGAGATCATCCCACCACTTGGGAGTCACCAAGTTGCCGAACCAATGATGGGCCAACTCGTGAGCAATAATCTGGGCCACGTACTGCATGTGCTCCGAGGAGGAGGCCAGCTCCAGATCCTCTGGCACCAGGAGTGCCGAGTCCCTGAACGTGATTAGGCCCCAGTTCTCCATTGCCCCAAATCCGAAGTCTGGCACTGACACGAGATCAATCTTGGGCATCCTGTTCTTGACGCCGAAATACTCTTCATAATAGGGCAGGAATTTCCTGACCATCTTGTAGGCGTAGTGGGTCATGTCCACGAAAGCGGGTCGGGTCCAAATATCCACACGCGGTTGCATGTTACTATCCAGCGTAGCGTATCCAGAATCAATCATGTTGGACACTATGAAGGCCACCAGGTAAGTGGGCATCTTCGGGGTGGTCATGAAGTCGTCCCGAACATAACCCACACGATAGCGACTGCTGTGAGCTCGGGGCATGTTGGACAAGGCCATTTTGTACTTGGTGTTCCGGATGATGCTGATCGTAAAATTGGCTTTCATGTCCGGACGATCGAAGCAGGGGAAGGCCCGCCGGGCGTCGATGGGGGAGAATTGAGTGCTGATCATCCATCTGAAATGGGATTATAATTCTTTTAGAAGCCTTCTTGGCAACAGCTTTTCCCATCAACTTACTCCACTAGTTTGTTGTCCGGGTTAGTGTAGCTGGTTTTGTAGACGCCTTGCAGCGTGTCCGTCACCTGGCTGACGAAATCCAAGCTCAGGAGCAACTTGAGCCCTCTCTCCTCGGCCAAGAACTTATCGGCCAAACTTATCACAAAGGTGGCATTTTCTTCGCCGTAGTCGCTATCAAAGTCGAGTTCCAGTTCGTCGGACCCATTCCCCACCTTTCCGGGCAGGGGGGCACGGATCACCCGCACATTCGAGATGCTGACATTATGAACGTCGAGCACAATGGGCTCCCAGCTGGTCACCTTGGACACATCCCGCTCGATTTCAATAGTGAGGCTGCCGTTGCTGGTCGACGCCTCCACACTGGGCTCAATCAAAAGACTAAAAAAAGGGGAAACGGTATTCTTGTATAAAAATAGCCATCCGCTGCAGGTGAAATGCAAATGACTGCCAAAAATGTCAAGTCGGCCCCATCAAAAGTGCCAATCAATCAATCAATCACTCCTCGCCCAGGAGGGGAGCCTGCACATATGTTTGGCACCCATTCCGGGGCCAATGAATGCAATTCACACTGCTATCTGTCCGGGTCTCCGAGTGCCACCATTAGTCTGGGATGGCGGCAAATGAAATGCATGCCGTCTCGAATGCCGCATCAGAAATCAAAGCAAACAAGCTGCGGGATAATTGTCCGGGAAACTATGACAAAACAATAATGCTCTTTAATTTTGACCCCTCCGTATGAATATAATTTTTGATGAAACATTTAATTTGTTACCTGAAGATTAGCTAAAGCTAAAAATGATACTTTTGTTCCCTACCTACTTGCACCTTCATTTGAAAAAAGTAGATACCCCGAGATAATAAGAGAGTAATGCACATTGATTGAATATCGATTCCACCAGTACCCATGCCCCCTTGTAACCGCTGGCCAAGAATGCCGCAGATGCAGCCAGTTGGGCTTCTGCCGCGCTCCGCCTTTCGCCAATCAGGAATCCCCTGGGTGCGGGCTTTGCGCCTGGTTGCATTTAATTGAGGCGATTGGCTTACAATGCGTGCGCCGGGGCAACCAGGAAGCTGGCAACTTCGATCTTGCAGCAATTTGCCATGAAGATATGCTGAGCATGGGACAGCGAATATCTGAGCATCTGAGAAATACTTCTACCGACAACGAGCAGCTGCGAAATCAGTTGCCAGAGATTCACCCGATACAAGTACCAGAAGTTTTCCGTACTTGCCGCAATCTATCAGCCATCGAGTCGATCTGTATCTGTATCCCAACCTCCTCTTTTAATTTTCTTTCCATCGGGGAGTTGGTGGCTGCGTGCGGTGCACAAATTAATGCCCAGCTTGGGCTTTCTGTGTCAATTATATTAATGCATGCGGCTACCGAGGGGCTGAGCTAAGCTGAGCTGAGCATCGCATCCAATCTTCCGCAAAGCATCTTCTATCTGACCATCTATTCGGCGCAAGTATCTGGCGCATTATGTCATGCCGACAGTCGGCGTGCACTTATTGTTTCCTCAGATCTATGCCGCATATTTTCCGAAGTGTGACTGATGCTAGGCCTAACCGATTTCCGTTCGACCGGACCGGCAGCAGAAGATGTTCCCTGCCAAGTCTGTTTTTCTCAGCTGGCCGTCTCCTGCGGTGGCTTAAACTAGTCGTTAGCCCGTTACATGCTGCTGGCCAAAGTGCCCTGGTGTCCACTTTGAGTAGACGGCTACTACATCGGGCTACTGAACTGCAACGGCTCAATCCTTGACCCAGTTTGTTGCATAGAAATAGAAAAATAAACGTGTACACGGTGCACACGACCACGACCCCAGAATTCTGACGTCAATGGGGTTGGCTTAGGGCGGATGCTGCTGAAGGAGTTGCCTCCAAGGATAGAGCTACTATCGGTGGCTGGCTTCCAAATATGCATAAAGGCGGGGAGCTTTGAATACATTTTACGCCAAAGAGCTAATTAGCATTTCAATGGAATCAAAATAGCTTTTCCATGGGATGGACTATGGAAATATTTACTTTAGCGATAATGAGGTTTCCTGGTATCATCCTAGTGGGTTTATTTAAGTTGCAATAAATATGGCTATCAAAACGTGTCAATCTAGTTTTAATCTATATAGATTCCGGCATTTTAGAGACAACAATGAGAGCAGGAAATGTCGGAAAATCTAAGCGAGCAATTTAAGTGTCAGTCGCCTCTTCGACAGAATTGAATTGCAAACATGCAAAACAATTTAAGCCGCAGATGGGGAATCAGCGCGTGCTTGGCTTGTGGCGCTTTTTATTAAGAGCAATTGTGGTTTAAGTACTAAATTACTGACCCACCCAGCTTTTCACCTGCCTATTTGCTACTTACTGGTAATGGAGTGGACGCCATCCTTCGTAGAGCCGCAGCAAGCGATCCACGGGCTTCGGGTTGGTGTCCTCCTCGACTTCCGGAGGGGGCTGAAGCTCTGGTATGTCACCCACTGGCGGAGGCGCTGTCTTCTTCTCTTCGGGCTTCACAATTGGCGGAATGGGCGGGCCGCTGGTAGTGGGCGTGACTCCCGCCGAGGGTGTGGGCGTCAATGGCGGTGGGGCTGGAGAGCTCGCACTTATCCAGCCGGCAGTCTGAATCTGTGTCGAATTCACGTCTTTACGATCGGCAGTGATGCAACTGCAAAGATATGGAAGAGAACACGTTATTAAGGAGCAAATCAGTTTGGGTTTGGTTTATGCAAAGTGCTCGGGTCGCACCCATTTTTTCGTTCTGACCCTTCCACGCCTCGAAAGCCAAAGGAAACGCATAAATTGCTTTCACTTTCTGAATGAGGTCATGTCGCCTGGCTTCGACGGTCAATTAGCACGCTTGCCAAAACGTTTAGCGAAATGCCAAACGAAACCATGAAACTAAATAAATACCCGACTAACTTAATAATCAGACCACACCCTGGCTTGATTAGGGTTGGTTTTACATTCCACTTACCCGGCACTGATTTCCTGGGGGCTGAATCCCTGTCTGGTCACAAAATAGGTAACTGCAATGGAGAAGAGCAGGGCCACCACCATGATGAAGGCGGCGATCACCAGACACGCCTTCGACACATAAACCCCCGATGGAGGTCCATTGAAAACATATTTCTGGCCGTTTTTGGTCTTCAGCTGCCCACCTGGAAAACAAATAGTAAGTGTTTAATATTCAATTGAATATGTTTTGAAGATAGGAACTTTTCATTCCTCATCAAAATTGAGAGGCTAACAAATTTATTAGCTGTCAGAAAGATAGCACCCACGCACATATTTACAACTTAAGTTTTACGGCTCGATCATAAATTTTATAGTTTGTCCAATTATTTGATTGTTTTCAGTGCAGTCAGAAATTTTTTATAGATCTCTATTTCAAATAATTTTCTGAATTCCTCAGATGCCAATGCATTATGTATATTTGAATAGATGCGAGCCATGTAAACAATTGATGGCAACATCAAACTGATTTATAGCATAATTTAGCCAAGAGTCGAGTGCTTGTGAACTCAAAATGTTGGCGGGGCATTTAGCGGGGTGTCGACAACAAAAATGTGGGCAGCCAATCCTCTGAGTTACAAGTGGCAAGTTGCAACTGCCTCATAATTCCATCCCGCTGCGCTTTTGCTTTAATCTGAAGCAGCAGTTGGCGATCGTTAAGATGGCTCTTTACGGCGAAAATGCAAGTTGAGTGAAAATTAATGGGTGAATCGTTTTAAAGGGCAAAACAGTTTGTTGAACAAGCCAAGGAGAACCAAAGCGGCAATTGGGTCTGAGCCAAAATACACGATCACAGTGAGGCACAAAAGATAGCGATGGCATGCAATGTTTTTGAAGGCGAATCAGAAAGTCAAGCCGTTAACTTTTCCTGGAAATGTAATCACAAAACGATGGAATACTTGGTTGTGACTGAAAATATCAGTTGCTTCATCATCAGATAAGAAAGAAAAACTACCATGATAAGCATAAATTTGCGAGTTATGCAATGCGGAAGTAGGTAAATGGAGCTGTCCAGAACCTTATCTGGTGATGAAATAAGCTAGGGCCAGAGACTTTCGACCACCAGTGTTCCACTGTCAACGAACGGGAGCAGAAATTGAAGCACGTGCCGGGAATTTTCAATTACCCGATGATTACCATTTCGCGCTGGCCTTCACAGAATGAGGCCTCAAAACTTTTATGATGTGTGCGCATGGTACTTTTATGGGAAAGGCATGGGCATGGGCATGGGCAATGTCAGTGACTCCATCGCTCAATATCGTGTTTTAATTAAATTTCACCAAGAGTCTAACCTTGTTTCCCGAAACTTTCTAAGACATCTAACCATCTAACCTTCTACCACCCCTCCACCTGTTGCAATGTATCTGCAGTTTATCGGAGGGGCCAACAGCCAGATGCTCCTGCTGCCACACGCTTTGATCTTCGACCACGGGCTGATGGAATTTATGTGGTGCACCCCAAAATAAAAAGCCAACTGCACCACCTGCAGCTGTGAGCTGATTAGAGCCGCACGGATCTCGTGTTCTGATAAATCAGTTGTCAAGACCTATAATTCAGAGAGATAGCTACGCCCGATAGTGCCCAATGCGCTGAAAGCTTTTTAAATGTTCCCTGTTTTTTTTGTTTTCGCCTTTATTTATTGTTTGTTTGGCTCTGGTCCATGTAGACAATGAAGTGGGAGGGAGGTGAACCAAATCCAATTTTGATGAACACATGACGAACCCCAGTTTCCGTCAAAGAGACCTTCACAGGTGAATGTGTGGAGGAAACAACTCTATTCCCTTTAATCTTGGGCCACCAACTGATTCCCTTTCAGGCACATCGTTTTAATATTCATAAGTCGAAGCTTAAGTTGCTTCAATCGACAATAAAACATTCAAATTAAGATTTTTGTACGAATAAAGTGAAATTTTCTATGTTCCCCCCAAGACTTGGAGTGTATCTGTGTGGGCGTCAAGCGTGAGGCGCCATCAAAATTCGAAACGCCCACAAGCGGGTTTCTGGCTGTTTTTTCATTAATGTGGGAATAACGAACCCATAAATGTTAACAAAAATGGTTAATGAAAATGCTAATTAGGTTTGATTAAAAGCTGTGATCATCTGGAGCGATCGAAATACAATATGCATACAAAATGCCCTTTAGATGAATAGAAAAACTTGACACCAACAACATAATAATAAAACCCCTTTGCCGACAAAGGTCTCATAGATTCCTCTAAAGAATAATTCTTAAGAGTGTAGACTGATGGACAATAGGATTACGAATCGTTTGAGGTCCTCCGCTGAAGAATCTGATCGTGGATGACCATATTACATATTTTTTAATAGAGCTCTAATGAGATTAATTCGTTTGGTCATAATTTCAAATTGTAAAAAGTCTTAACTCAAACTTTAAAATTTTTTGCAATTAAAATGTAATTTAGAAACATACCCAAAAACTTATCCTTTGATATATAATCGAAATGGAAACGTTTTCTTATATTTTTCGTGTCGTCTAGTTTAAAACTACGCAACTTGGCAACAAATCCTTGGAAAGGACCCCTTGGAGGCCCTGAGGATGCTGCTGAGGATGGATCTGCGGCTGTGGATGAACCTGGTGGTGATGGTAATGAAGCAGAGGCGGATGCAGATGCGAATGCTGTTTTGGATGTGGCTGCGGTGGCTGATGTCGGAGTGGCTGCTGATGTGGTGGTGGGCGCGTAAATTGCAGAGGCCATTAAAGGGATTTGCAGTTTGGGATTGGTATAGGATATGATGGCTGTATTAGACAAGAAGGAGTAGAAGAAAAAGCGGATTTAAAGCCAAATGAATTTGAAAGCAAGGTGAAATGGTTGAAATGTTTTCATTAATCAATACAGTATTATTATTAGCATGTGATGAGCGTGTCGAGTGTGAGCCGAATGGGAACAGAGCATGAAATAATGTGCGGGGGAGGAAATGAAAAGCAAAAGTTGAACCATGTACCCCACATATGTGCGGGCTAAATCGAATTGTTGGCAATCGGCCGCCGCAATTTAATTGAACGGCATTTAATCAAATTGACGCCGATCGGCTAGGGCGGGGATTGAAAATAAAAATGCGTTCAGTGGCACGTGTCGCTGCAGGGGGCGCCTCCAATAAAGTGTGTTTATCTCCCAATGCTGTTTGACTTCGCTGTTTTGTTATTTGCCAGCGATGCGTGAGTGTAAATTACACAGAGTCGATCGCCGATTGCAGGCGCCAAATGTTTGAAATAAGGCTAAAAATATATCCACTCAAACATTCGCACATAGGGCCCATGCAATTCCCAGGAGTGTGTTTCAGCGCCTTGGTGTTATTCAACTTTGGCAGATCGGCAGCTTCTATAATTAGCCGTAAGGAAATTCTAATTCTCGAATGATTTTCGACATTTATAGAATAACAAGAGGAACAATACCATTCACAGACCATATTTTCCAGTAGTCCATGCTTGGATACCCTCCAATTACCGAATGAAATGGATTTCAAAGAGTCTGCCTGGTTGAGTTACCCCCAAACACCTCGAAATACCCTGAGGAAGCCCTCAGATTTCATACAACACATGGTCTTGGTCACTGCGAACTCGTTTCTGGCTGCCCAGTCCAAGAGCCACAAAAACCAAATGAATCATCGAATCTGTGGGATCACTCAAATGAGACCGAATGCCCAGTCAACACTTTCGATGAATTTCATCCGCCCCGTCGTCCCCCGAATCTTTAACCCCTCGGAACTACCGACAACTATTTATTATACTGGTTCTGGTTTGGCATGGGTTGACTTTGCCGCGTTGTTAAACCAAATCGAAAAACTCATAAAACTCAAATGTGGCAACTGTTTGCATTTCGCACACAAACACGAGATCGTCTTACTCGAAATTACGAGGGACTGGTGGGATCGTATTACCCCGCAGAGGGTTGGAACTCCATATCTTAACAAGTCAATCATGCGTTAAATGCCAAGGCACAAACTATACATATGTGTATTTGTTAACCAGAGTTCAATAGCAGCAGTAACATAAAATTTGATTACTCGACTTTGAACTTGAGGAAGTGTTTGTTTCTTTGTTTTGATTTAAAGGGGTTACTTCAAATAACGCAGAAATTTAAAAGCGATTATTGGGATCTGCTTTGGCCAATGGATTATCTTATTGAAAATCAATAATAACCACATAAATAGTCCCCAGAGAAAAGTACGCTCTAATTTGGGGAGAAATTAATTTCCCAAGAGGTAAAACAACTGGTACAACAAATGTGTTGTTGCGACAGACCCAAAACGATAGAAGAACTCTTATCGGTTTCCATATGCACACTTTGCTGACATTTAATTGGAATAAAATTGTCGCATTTACGTCACGACGGCTTTCTTTCGGAGCATAATGTTCGGGGCTGGATGGTATCTTATCGGATCCATCGAAATCACAGACAGCCAAACACAAACGTTTTCCTTCTCCGGCCTGTTAATTGTGCATGTTTGGGGGCCTTTATCTCCCTTTCTCCGATTCTCTGAGTGCCCCATTTCACCTGGCTTCACACCTACCATATAGGAACTGCAATTGGATTGGGTACGTTGGCTGTCTGCGGTGGCGAGTGTGTCATATTTAATGATAACCTATTTCCGCCAATGAACCAAAAACGGGGTACTAGGTATGTGGGTTATGTAAACAACTCCTGGTCATGCTTACAAGTGAGTTTCTTTCAGTTTAGGCCCAGACAAAGATGCCCAAACCGCGATTGCCGCCGGGGTCGAATCGCTTTTCACGCTCTTTCAAGAGGGTCCGAAACTGTGTCGAGTCATTCATTAATAACCGCCATGTGGCAGGGATCTGTCTGCAGCTCTTTTGCATTGCTCCTAACCGGCTTGCAGTTTAGTTCCTCACTGACCTAATTTGTTTGGCTCCCCTTCGAGGAAGCTTCCGGACAATTTTTGCATTAATGATCCAAGGAGTTGGCAGCGGAGTCGGAACACATGGTTGGCATCAGGAGTTTTTGGTTTTTAGGTCAACGAAACATGTGTAAAATCAAAGAGACAATTTTTACAAGACTACCAAAGTGATGTCACTTTGAGGCCTGGGGGGTTTGATCGTTCTAGACTTTTAATTGGCCCCCACTTAAGAGTTTATGTCGCTTTTTTGCTCTTTTTTCATACGAGTACTTCCCACTCTGAGTTTTTTGTGTTCTCGTGTTTTGCACAGGCAGCCAAAATGTCTGGCTTTAACAATAACAAATGTTCAACCCGGCTAGCATTGTCAATTGCTGAATGTTTACAGAGGCGGGAGAGGGAGTGGGCCAATCGAATGGCCAGAGTTTAGTGAACTCGGGCCAGAACGTGCCGAGGAACTCCAATGGAGCTGGACGCTTCTGCTGCTTTTATTTTCTCCCATTTACCATTTCCATTTTGCATGCCTCTAATGAACCGTTCAGCGCTTTCGAGTGGGGCGGGGGCACTGATTAAAGGGCGTGCCGGGGAGCTGGGGTGCCGGGAAAATTCTGCGGAAACGCCAGCCCGTCCATACATAACTTGGGAAAACTCCAATTGCTAATGTTGCATGTGCCGAGGTAATAAACAATTCATTTGTTGTCGCATCAAAAAAGAAAACTCTCATCCAGTGTAATTGAAAAAGCCACGAAATCTCGCATCCACAATGTTTATTTGACGTCTGTCTTTGTTGGCATTAGCTTTGACGCCTCGATAAAATTGTTTACTTCTGGCCGAGCTTGACCCAATGCGTTTTCTTTGATATAGGCCGCTTTGAAATGATATTCCACAGAATTTAAAAGAGTTTTCGGGACTATCTGATAGTAGCTGATCCAAATGGCTGGGCTTTCATTCACGGAATTAGCATAGCCCCCGTGAAAGCTGATCTCCCATATTAATATTCAATATTTTCCAGTTGCAAACTGGTAAAAGAAAAGGCAATCTGCTAATGAAGTTGCTCAGACAATGCAGTTAATTATGCGCCGACTGGATGTCAAGTTCCAGATGTGCGGCTGGTGGAGTTGGATCCCTGTGGGTCACGTTTCCGGTGCAGGGCAGAAAGAAATAAAGAAACCGAAAAACCAGTCCACTATTTGCAGTTACCCAACGGTAGCCAGAGTGGTGGGGGTCATAATTATAATTGTGTATCTTCGTCACGGGTGGAGATTTAAAGGGGGTCGTATTTACACTTGAGGTAGCTATCCCCCTGGGTACAAAAGGCAACACATTGTATCTGACAAAACACTCAGACATCCGACAGAACTTGCCACCTTTGCATCTCTGAGATACGGATGCTGATGACAGCATAAGAAACTTCGGGGGGAGGTTTTGGGGGAAGGAGGCGAATGACAACATTTGGATTCCAAATATCTCGACGGCGACAAACAAGCCTTGGGATTTCAATGTTTTTCGACTGCTGGGTGTTGTGATTTATCATTAACTGCCGTTGACACCCGGACTTCCCAGCCTTCCCCGGTTTCTGCGACCAAAAGTAGGCGTGGCAGAGCACATTGGCCATGCCACTTCATGGGCCATGAGTCGTGCAACTCGAAATGCAATTCGTTTCACTCCACCAATTACCATAAGATAACCATTATGCGAAGCAAAGCGAACAATGTGGCATGCCCAGATCAAGTGCTTCAAAATAATATTTAAGATAAAATCTTTAAAGAATATGTTTGCTTTTCATTCTTCATTTTCTGTTTTTGAAATTTATATTCACAATTCCCCGCAAAAAAAAGAAAAGGTGCCTTTGAATGCCAGCCAACGCAGTTTTGTGGGTAGGAGTATTCTAACATTTTGGAAACCATCTCAAAATCAAAATCACTGATCTAAATTCCAATCACATGTGAACGAAAACTTTGACCAATGGCTTATTTGCTTACACCTTGCCTATTACATATGCCAGACACAGCCATCGGTAGCTGAAAAATGACAAATTAAAACGCTCTAAACCGACACCAAAATTCGACACTTGCCGTGCAGTTTTTGAGTGCGGCTAATTTGTAAATTAAATTAGCGCTCATTCCCATTTGGAAGTGGCAAATGACGCCACCCGGCCACAAAGCAGCCGTCAGTATTTCAGACAGTCATAAACCTCACACAACCCAATTTTAATTAGCTGGGCAAACCACGAGATACAAAGCCCCAAAAGCCGCTCATGCATCTTGCCAAAAGCGGCTTGTGGGTGGAGTTGGAAAACATTTTGCATGTCGGACAAACCTTCACGAAATGCCATAAAAGATGGACGATAGAAGCCCATACAAAAAATCCACGTACCTACCTGAGGTAAAACTTTAGAAAACTTCCAAAAAGAAATAAAAACCAAGTTTTTTCTACGACAGTGGCTCAGACTGAATTTTTATTGAAGCGAGTGGCTCGTTACAAAGGCTCCAAGCAATTCCATGTTTTAATTATCAACGACACGAAATCGTACAACACATTGAAAAAATGTCTCAATTTTTATAAAATTTTTTAAAAAACGATAAGCTGCAACGTTGCGTTTTATTTTTGATTGGTGTATGGCGTGCAACAACTTTGATGAGTTTCTGATTTGACGAGTAAATGGGTTGGCAGTTTTGTAATAAGTCGTTCAAGCGTTTTACAATTAGTCGCACTTTGTCCAGTCGACAGAAAAACATTCATTCATAAAAATAAACAAAAAACTCTATTAAATTGAAAAGAAACTCCAATCGATGAATGACAATGTAAAGGAGTGGACCTACTTGCCTTCAGTACCTAAATTATTAAAGAATATTACTATTTAATGGCCATTGTTCCCCCTCCAAGTTTCTAGTGAACAAAAATTACTTACTGCGCCCACTTAATATGCGACAATCATCTTCAATTTGCAATCTCTTATCGAAAGTGAAATATCTGATTGACCACTCCCGCTTTCCATCAACATGGGGGGGGGGGCACGCCCTTAGTACGCCCCAATATCAGGTCATTAAATAAATTGGCACGTTTGCTGGCCACAGCACTTGTGTAATGCCCATAAACCATATTTTAGTATAATTAAATACCATTTTCTCACTTGGCCTTGATAGGCATTAAACTGTCGCCATATTTAACCCATCATTCGCTTGTTACATATAAATTATACGTATTAATTAATACTTTACTTTGGTTCAGGAAACATTCACACGTCAAATTATTAGCTCACATTGTGAACTTGACGCTCGATTTTACTTGTATGTTGTTTTGTATTTTCCAAGACCTGTTTTTTATGAAACTCATTTAATCGGCCGCATTTTTGGCAGTGGGCCAAATTATTCTGCTCTCGTTTTCGTTGGCCTGGCGGCACTGACATTGTCACGCCTTCTCGGCGAAAGTATTTTTAAAAACATTTTATTTATAATTGCCTGTCAGAAATATGTGCTAACAGTTTCTCAAAAACTCATACATTAGCTTAGGATCTAAGGAAATGGCTGGCTAATATGACTAGAGTTTCCGCGAAAAAGATTCGTAAGTGGCTTATACGAGTTCTTAAGATCTCGATGGATGAGTGTGCGATATGTGGGCTTATCCAGGCTTTTTGATCCACCAGAAAGACCAGCAATTGTGGCATTGGACCGAGTGTGATTTATCGCTGCCATTTTTTCGCTGCCACCGAGAGGCAGCTAATTTCAGTTTAATGAAGCCCGCAACACCTCAAAAAGAAACATACAAAAAAATCCCCCTCCACGGGCTCAGCCTGAGGGCTTGTCAGTGTCCAATCTTTGGAACAGCCTACGCCACCACAAGGTCCATTTTCATTATGTAAATTGATTAATTGCGACGTTGATTTCTTTTTTATATTTCCGTTAATTCTTATTTGCCAATTTAAAGCTGGCCTACGGGTGCCAATTATAACAATTTGGAGTGATCCAATTATGGGATGTGTGGGTGGCGAGGCTTGCCGAGATCACAATGGAGATACCTCCCATAAATCGGCAGTCAACTCCACCCAACAGTCATACAATGGCCGATAAGAATCAGTTCCGCATTATGACAAATGTTCCGCCGCGTCCAAGACCCATACCTATGGCGTACCAGTATGCAGCTCAGGTGCCAGAGGCTCGACAATTTATCTAACCATTAGGGGGCAATCTATGCGCTTCAGATACGTGCTGCCGGAGGTAGAGCCAAACTGACGGATAGCATCTTTCGCCTTCAACGCCGTTTACTTTGATGCATTTCCAATTCGCAAAGCCACAATGACGGTGGCTAAGTCACGAGCTGCCTCTGGTCTTTTGTGGCCGTTCTTTGAGCCTCAATTTTAGCTAATTTTGTTAAAAATCAACGAAAAAGAAAAGAAAAACCCCAGCACAAATTTTGCATGCCTTGAATGGCTTGGTGGTGCCTGAAATCTACACCGAAAATCACTTAGCCCCATTTAATGTGACCGGCAATTTAAATAAATTATTTAATTTTATTATTGCAGATAAAACTGCGAAGTAATGGGCCAGAAAATGCTCAAAATTTTGACAGGCGGTTAGTCTTAGTCAAGATAAAGCCAAGAGAATGTGTTCAATGGGTGGTTAAATATTAACAATGACATAAATCACTTCCTCAACAAGATTAAATAGAATACAAGCTTAAAATTTGATTCGCGATTGTTGCTAATAATCGGCAAGCATGGCTGCGCATGCGCATAGCTTTTCTGCTGGGTAATAAAAAATTTGCATACCCCTAAATGTGCAATTACAGTGTTTCGTTTCCATCGGTTGGCAGACATCGGGCTCATAGAATGAAATGAAACGCCTTAGATGAAATATGTCAACAGCAATTGGCGCTACTGCAAATTGATTTCAATTGTATGCACCAAAGCGCCACGAGCTGACGTCATTATATTCATGATTGTGACTTTTTTTTTTTTTTTTTGTTTTCTGGTCAAGTCGGTAATCGTTCAGGGCCAAACCGGCAAGACGCCAATGCAAATAAACATGCCGGCCAGCGAATTGCCAAAGCAAGGAATTCGTGGGCAGTTTCTGGGCAGAGACGGAGCCAAAAACAATTTAAATGCAAATCACGTGTTCTAATGCACCCGATAGATCTATGTTTAGTTCATGGTAGATATTTTAATAAATATGATAGAAAATCCAGTAAGTGTTAAATTTATTAATATACATTTCTTTAAAAATATATAATAATTTTTCCTAGTGCATTGTTCGTGATTGCAGCCTGAACTTGGACCACAGATGGAATCGGAAAATATTTCTGGACGGCAATGAATATTGACATTTCAGGGAAAGGCGGCCAGTAGGTGAAAACATAAATGATGGAAAGGTTCCATCAACAAATTGTTTATATTGGACTATCGGAAATTGTCCAAATAACCCTTGGACACTCGTTCGTTGAATATCAAATTTCTATTCGAATTCCGACATTGAATGCCGTGAGCATTAAGCAACCTGAGATGCATTTTCCATGTCGTGTAATTGAACACCTTAGCAAATGAGATACTTAAACGATTTGAAAATCTAATCCCATGGCAAAGCCGTCTGACAGCAATTTAAACTTGTTTTAGCTCACTTTATATCTTTTTATATCATCTGTCATAAGCAAGAGGTGTTTGGCTTAACGCCTTTATTTGGGCTTCTTCATGAGGTTTATGCAAATTATGATAGC
The DNA here is from genome assembly GCA_018150405.1 of Drosophila varians. NCBI lineage: Eukaryota > Metazoa > Arthropoda > Insecta > Diptera > Drosophilidae > Drosophila > Drosophila varians. The sequence goes on along the minus strand of JAECWK010000015.1, from coordinate 14,308,317 downwards.
TTATCATGTCACAGTATGTAAATGGTGCCGTTCTTGTCCACACATTCCCCCAGAGGTCAAGTTGAAGACCAAACAAATGGATGGAAATTCACAGACGTTCTTCAGATACTCTACAATCAGGTTCTTGTAAGATGTTTATCGTCGAGACAGATTTGAAATACTTATAACCCTTTGCGAGGGCGTTCGCAGACATTGCCGCCAACTGTTGCCCATAAATTTTGGCCCATGGTATTCATTCATGGTGTTGTCGTCATCGGATGAGTTGTAGTTTAACACTTACATCCGACTAAATACATGGTCCTACACATGTTTCTATCAGATTCTCAGTTCAAAGCACCCGCAAGGTTGCAAGGTCAATGTAAAATCCAACACATGGTTTTTAAAGATATAAAAAATAAGAATAAACCTACATAAACAATGTCTCTTTTTTGTAATTAGAACATAATTTAGCAAACAATTTCCTATTTTAGTATTTCGACAATTTTTTAGCTTCCGAAAGGCTGCAAGGCCGATTTAGAACCGAACCAACCATGTCAGTTTAATTTGCTGTTTAATTTTCGAAACGTACACTATTATTATGTTTTTTTTTTTGATAGTTCTTGTATTCTTTTTTAACGATGAATATAGTTTAATTACAATTTAATAGCGCACTCAGCTGTATTCACTAAATTGACTACAAAATTAAGCAAACATAAATTTGAACTGCCATGTTAAATTCTCGCGAATCACATTAAAGATCTTCTTAATCTCCAAGAGCTCATAAAACATAAGAAAGCGAAACCGCATCATACGATGCCAAGGCCATGGACCACACCACGATCTATGGGTCTCCATACAAACTTTAGCCTGGCGCAACGGATTCCAGGAATCAAATTCGAAATCTCGTCTTCGCTTGCCAATTTGTATTCTTTTTTGTTTTTTTGCCTGAAAACGAGTTATACTGATCCTTAAATAAAGACGAAGGCGCATCAGATGACATCATCATGTTGCAAAAAGAAAAGAAAAGCTGCATACTTTTCGCTGTGGCAACTTTGAGATGTCCGTGAAAGACGTGACCGAGTTGCAGTTTTGACGCCACATACTTGAAGACGCCGCTCAAGGAACCCTGTCCGACTGCAAGCCGATAATTTATGACAGTTTTTGCCTTCTCCCAAATGAATATTAATTGAAATCCCCAATGGGCAAGTCTGACAGACAGTTTTGCCTTTTGTGGAACACAGTTGTCAGCATGCTCCTACTTTACGGTTTGCTTTTTGTTTTCGAGATCTTTTTGCATACCTAGAATCAAATATGAGAGGCATGTCCAATTTGGTCTGTGATTTACATCTAATAATCCTCTTATGTAAATAAAACAAAGCAGAAATAGAAATAAAAACAAGTATCAAGACGACATTAGCTCCGTGGCGTCATAGATACAAAGTCACCGACCGATTCCGTCGATCGGGGGCCCTCCTAGAAGGAAGGGGATTCACTTGATCGTATGTGGGCAGGGTAAACCGGATTGTATCTCATGGATGGCAAGCCTAGTCAAGATACTTGTTGGGATCTCTCGGTCTTGGTCTCTAATTGGGCGTCACAAAGTTGATGGCCCTTTTGGTATGCCCACTAACCGTGGATTATAATTGAGTGTTGGTTATGAGGACGTTGGTGGTTCATGTAATTAAATCGAAGATGTTTCAATTTACCTGGACTTTCCACACCCATTATGGCATCAGAATCCTCTGCATGGAGGGGGATAGCAAGTTTTTAAAATAAATTGGTTTGATTTGGGTTAGTGATTTGCCGTGACTCAGCCAGGTAACGTAATTGTCTATTTCTATTAACAAAATGTTTGCCAAAATATACAAAAAATGCAAGCAGCTATCTAGATGCATTGCCTCATTGCTCTGACTAATGGTGAGTGAAGTGTCTGTTTGAATTTGAATAATTCGCATTTGCATTGCTAATAAATTGCAGATTTTTGTGTCACTGTGCAGACCTCCATCCATCCCGCCTCCCCCTTCCGGTAAAGATCACTATAAGAGGTACATGTGTGAGTAGAAAAAAATTTGAAAAACACTATTTCAAAGTCAAATATTTTGGTCGAACATATGCCAGTATTTTGTTGAATGAATTCTGCATTGTGTGAGAAATATTTTTAGGTATTGTAGGTGATGCTGATCGTACAAAAGCCACAGAATGAATGAGAAAATAGTCTTATTTATTGTGGCAACAGTCATGATGTAAGTTTTCTATATATCGTCCATCTATATCCTATATATCCACTAGCATTGGCTATGAATAATTAGCTGATTAAATAATAGTTTCTAAGTAATTAAAAATCTCCCAAAGCAATTTGCGAAAATTGGCGAAACAAGTTCCAATTCTTATTTCAATAATTTAAACAAAAGAATTTGAAAACTACAAAATTCGAATAGCCACTAATTGGATTAATAAACTGTTGTACTAATGCGTTAACTTCAAGTGGCAAGTATGCACTTGTAAATATAAATATACCTGCTCTCGGGCTATGAATAATAAGCTGATGAAATGCAAATGAATTGCTATTGGTTAAAGCCAAAGAATTAATAAAAGAAAAGTGCTTAAATACCAACATTTATATTGTGTGCCACGAAATTGAATTAAAAACTGCAGTGGCCTTAAAGCTACAAAAATTGTAGAAAAAAAGAAAAAGCATTCCGGTGGATAAAGTCATTTAATTTTACGTGGCACATACCAGAGATGGGACTTGTTGGAACTCACCTTCGTTGACGTAACCGCCCTCCATGGTGCCAAAGGTGTACACCTCGCCGCGGTTCCCGTAGCCGGTTGCTCTGCCCTGGAACACTTTGGCCGCGACCTACGTCTATGTTGCCTTAAAAATCGGGGAATCTGGAACCAGACCCGCGGGATGCTGGGTAGGGGATTATGGCTCGTTTGGTTCTGGCCAATGCACTCGACACCTCAACTGAATCGAAATCCAAATTCGAATGTGTTGCAATGCGTACGGAGCAGCGTGGTTCGTTCCGTGTTCCGCGTTCTTCGATTCTTATTTATTTTTATGCCAAGTATTGTGTTGCCTGGCTATTTATTAGAATTTATCTGGCGATTGCACCACCAGCTGAATCGGCGGTGCTTTCCAAATATTGCTGCAGATGGAGAATATTTTCGCGGGGCGACGGGGCAAGCGTACTCTGAGGATCTTTGCCTCAAAGATCTATGGCGTGTAAGTGGCTGTGTGGCATCGTGGGGATCTGCCCGGTGAATGCAATAAACAAACAGCTTCGTCCCACTGTCCCACCAAGTGCGGAAATGTGCACCGCAAGCAATCTATCTAGATGTTGTATCTTCCAGCTCCAGCTCCAGCTTCAGACTTTGGGTTTGGGTTTGGGTTTGGGAAGATTTCATTAGAATTTGCATCGGCTCGTGGCTGGTTCTTGCAATTGTGTGCTCTGTGATTTCGGGCTTGGCCTCTACTATCCTCGTAATACTTCTGGTTGGCTGATGTTTGCTTCTTTGGCCTGCAAATGGAAGGGGAACAAATCAAACATAATTTAATGTTCTTCATCAAATCGGGCAAAGATAAATGTTGACCTCAAGTCTGCCCGAGGCTATGGAGAGTAAATCACGTCAAATAAATGCAATCATTGGGGCGTGGAATCAAAACCCCTGACTTGACCCCACAAAATAGACATTTGCCTTGACATTCGTATCGCACTGCACCAGTTCCATTCACTGAGTTCCATTCGTTACCGTGGCATTTTTTATGGCCTTAAAAATAGCCAAGAAAATCATTTCGGTTTGGAACATTTAGTTCCTTCATTTCCGTTTCGCTTCTCGCTCAATTACCCTTCCTCCCACCAGTTGTCTTGGAATTTAGCGAATCTGCACGCTTGACGCCCACTGGCTATGTGGATTCACTTTTGCTTTTACTCATTGTTTGCTTTTACCCCGAAAAAAAAAACACAACGAAATATTGGTCACACAAAATTGTCCATTGGCGAGGCACAAAAATTCATGATGTCACTTTGTCAATGTTTGCGCCGTAAATTGAAAACTAATTTATAATGCAAATACGAGCTGGCGAGAATAAACAAAAAAAGGAATTCAAATTTGTTTATCGAAAGCTTCAATGCATTCGCATGTTATTGTTAGCATAGATCGTTTATTTTGTCAGTGATTAAGCAGCAAGTTCAATGTCAGAGCCAAACCGGAGTATGGGGATCGAGTTTCGGAGCGCCAAAGTCTTACTTTTTGGATATCCAAGCAAAATTGTAAAATAATCAAAGGAAGCAAAGACGGACCGCACCCGATAGAAGCTCGCCGCGAACTGCAGAAGATCGAGAGCCGGAACCACAATCAAAATGCTTTACCAAAAACAGACAACGAAAAAAGAAAAGAAATAAAAGATATTAAGTAATAAAAAAATTGAAGAGAGGGACAAGATGCCACAATTGTCACGACGAAGGGCCATCAGCAGAAATGGTCTGCGTTGTCGTCAATGGATTCATACTTGACATTCGATTAGGCCCCAAGAACAGACAATCCCCAATCTTGAGGTTCATTCTAATATGCCAAAAACAGAGAGAGAGCTACGAGGCTCGTAAACTTTCGGTTTTTGGACCGCTCGGTTAGATCAATTTGATCGGCGGAACGAATTTTAATTGAAGCCCCAGACCTCGATGGCAATTCGGGGGGATGGGAGCCCAGAGTGACGACTACATGAGACTCGGTGTCTGTCTGCCTGGGCGTCTCTAACAAGTCGCATAATTAAACTGGCGTTTGATTAATAATCATTGAACCCGACGTGACCCGCACTTCCCAAAACACCCCACCCACCTCCAATAAATACTCGCACATATCACCACAAAATAACCCATTCGCATTGGCTCTTGTGGTTTGTTGTAACAATTAGGCAGACCATTATGCATTTTAAATCGACTTTTATTGAGTTAAATCTGTGAAGAGCCTTCGCCAGCCCTTAGATTATAAATTGGATCAATTGGTGTTCAATACATTTATTGCTTAACGAGTGTAAATATTGAGCGTTAAGGACACTGGTAACTGGAAGCCTGGATGATGCATCCGAATAGTTCTTAATTCGCTGGGAGGGCCATCAATCAAAACTACAAAATGCGGGGAAAACAACTGGCTTGGAGTGTCAAGTTAATTGCTAAACGCAAGTTGGTAATTACACTATGTAATTGTCATGGCTGACGTTGCCGGGTGCCCTTGTGTTTGGGTTCGAAGCCATTCTTCTCTTCCCAATTTGTCGGGTGACAATGACATGGGTTTGCCCTGGAGCCGGGGTTACAAGAGTTACGTTGACCCCACATCAAGGCTGCCAATCTGACATTTAAATCCGCACAAATTTGGAAAAATTGCTACTCCGACTTCACACTTGTTAAAATTTGGGAATGAAGAAGCCTTTGCTAATTGGTTCCCAGAATTCACTATGGTTATGCATCATCAAGCCGGGCTTAGACATTAATTTGAGCGTAAACCCTCAGCTTTATACATTTTCCGTCCATTGAGACAGGCAAGAGATAAATTTTAGGCTTCTGTCAATTGTTTCTGTGGCAGGTTAACACACGAAAATTAGCAATGCAAATTATTACTCATGCCAGACTTGAGCACTTAATAATTTATCTCTCTTTATGGCACTCGCAATTACCATTTTGTCACTATTATTATTTCAGAGCGTTACAAACGCCCACAAATTGCAGGCCCTGCACTTGCGAGTGCAATATTACGTATACGCCGTGGTGTGCGCCTGATGACGGATCACCAGCTTGAAGCAAACCGAAAATATAATTAAGAGAGACCACAAGCCAAACAATGGAATCGAGTTGCTATGAAGGCAGAAACCCAAGGGGATATGTCAAAATTAATAGCACCACTTTTTGTTTTGTTTTTATTTCGTTTTGTTCTCAAACTGACGACGTCATCGTTGTCACTTTTCGACGGTGCTTCTGTGCCGAATAATATAAATAAGTAATTTACTCACAGCCCCAAAGCCGTTTATTTTCAGTTCTCTTTTGTCAGGCGAATATATTCATAGATATTATTGAAAGTAAATAACGAAACTGGGTCAGCGCCGCCACAGCATCCCACAGTGGCTTTGGCAAAATTGTTTCACCAAACAGATCAATCATATTTCTTGTGGATGGAAAACATTAAAGAGAAAGAGACGTCAAAGGTGAACCCGACACTGCCAATGAATAGTTGGCGCCTCATAGGCATATTGGTGCACGTGTCGTATACTTAATATGGGCATCTACATACTTTACGAGCGCTCATAAAATTTCAATTACAGAAAAAACTCCCTCTGACTCATGCCGAGTTCATCGCACTTTTATTGAATAGGAAAAAAATTATGGCTCAGTCAGAAAAAGTGCCAAATTCCATAAACAAATTACAAGTTGAGAGAGCCAGGCACTTCCTAAAAACAATAATTAAATACGTGATGAAAATTCGCGGGTTCTTTGACTCTTACCGACAAAGATGTTTATTGAAAAGGGATATTATTTACTTCCGTTACTCAAAAATTTAAAATAAATATTCTTTCGTTCTTTATTCGAAGGAATACCAGATTAGCAAACAATCTTTATTTGATTTTCTATTCTCTAACCCAAACTATGTGGTATGGCATTTTAATTGAAGAAACATTTGCACATTTTGTAATCATTGAAATTGGCCGATAAAAATGTTTAGCACTTTTTGCTAACTTGGCAGAGGGGCTACCTTCTTACGGATGTGCCACATGTTGGCCTTAAATTGTATTATCCAATTTAATGTCCGTTTATTTGTTCAGAAATATTTGCTTGATTTTCCCCAAACTTTCGGTGCTATTTTAGTTGGCTATTTTTATAGGTGATGCGGCGTGTTTGGCCATCTAAAGTGGCCAGTGGCCAGGCAACCTGCCATTGCCATTGCCACAATCGAAGGTGCAGTAAATCATCCGAATTTGTTTAAATATCTATTTTATTTCACTCGAATTGTCTTTGGCTCGTATTTATCACACGAGCGTGCGCTCCAATTTCCAACCCAAAAGTCAATGGAAGAGCGCGAGCTGCCGTCAAAGGTGGCGGTGACATTCAGCGTTGTCACTTGTGGGTGGGTGGGGGCTTGGTTAAATATTTCCCCGCCGAGCCGGACATTAGATTTTTTGTGTTTACTACGGCTATTTTTTGGAGGCCAAGTGTCGTAAGCCGGCCAGTGGGACTCGTATTGTTTCAAGGTTATTGGAGCTTTGGTCGCCACGCCGATTCCTCAATTGGAACGAGTTGCACTCGATTTTGTAATGGGAAACGAATTGGTTATTGATATTGGTTCTATTGGTTGACAACATCTACTGCTTTTGCTTAATTTCCTTGTTAGCTATCCTCTGAGATCATTTTCGCGGAATATTATCGCCGCTATCGCACCTCAAACATTCACAAGACACAAAATAAAATATTTAATTTAGGTGATAAACTTAAGAGCATACAATCTAATAAATTGCGATGTCCCCGCAACGATAAGGTTTCCACGCTTCCATGTTGATGTCACGGCTGTGTTACTCTAAGCCTACATTGTTCCCTTCTACTTCTGTATTATGCCATAAAGACAACGAATTCTGACCCGCTATCTTGACGCTGCAGACTTGAGGTGGAAATTTGTGGCTTTTTCTTCTGCATTGCGTGACCGGACCGGCTGGCTGACTAGGTGGAACACACCCACTGCCTACTGCAACGCACCGTTGTCATATTTTCACAGCACGCATGAAAATTTAACGCCATTGCATGTCGCCGGTTTTCTAAGCTTTTGACCCCTGGCCCACCTGACAGTTGATGGGATTTGGGCGATAGCGGCGCCAAAACGTGCTGCAATTCTCGGCGGGTCGGAAGGGAATCCCGCACAATTCAAAATCCAAATATCCAAAAACACACGGCCCATTCCCTTTCTGTTTGGTGGTTTGTCAAATTAGTTACGCCTCGAAACCTGTGGCAGGTGGTTGTTGCTATTTTAGCTCCATTGCTGACTAAGTCAAATGAAAATGTCAACTACTTTTGACAGTCTGGGCTGTCGGCTTTTCGGTGGTAATGGAAAAACTGCCGCCTCATTTATGACTAGTACACTGAAAGAAACCCGCTTTACTCATACTATCCTGTGTATGCTGTATTTAAACTATTTTATAAATGTAATTAATTTAAAGACCTTAGGGACTGACAAGTTTAGATGTCTTGGAAAGATTATTAAACTAATCAAAAATTGTGGTTTCTGCTTTCTACATTAATATATGACCCTTTACATTCAACCCCTCATTTATCTTTATTCATCCACTGCACTTCTGTTAGAATTTCATTCGTGTGGTGCTTTCTGTTTTGTCATCTGTCAAATGCACTTTGTGGCGTCATCGCACCATTAATATTCATAAATATTCAAAGTGCCTGGCCAAAGTCAAAGTGAATTAGGCAAAAAGTTTATCAGTCCGGTTGGCTTATCAATCATGTGAGGCGCATGAATGAATTTTTTGAATTTTTTATACCTATGTATAATACATACACCTTCACATTTTAAATATTCCTACTTATTTGTCTTGCATATAGAATTTTGATCTTTCCACTTTACTTGCAGCTTATAGCTTAATGGCAAGCAACTGCCTGCCTTCTGGTTCTTCAAACAGGCGACAAGCATTTTAACAATGTTCTGACCTTGAAGGTGGAAACAAAAAATTTAAATTTTTATGCGTTTTCTACAGCAGCTGCTCGTGCTGTTGTGTGTTTGTTTGATATTGCATATAGACGCTTTATGAATTTTTTGAATAAAGGTCAGCGAGAGAGCGAAATCCAAGGGGGGACCTATAAGAAAATGCGGCTCGGGAAAAATTTCACCATACCACCCCAAATATACACGCTCACGTTTGAAAAGCTGATGAGGTGGGCGAGGAATGTTTTGCCTCACTTTGCACTTGAAATAGTTTATTTTTCTTCTCTTTTCTAAAACAGCAGCAATGTATGGTAAATCTGACTGATTTGGGATTTGATAATGTGTATCAAACATAGGGCAATTTTAATTCTTATTCTACAATTAATATTTAAACTAATTTTTTCGTCTGTAACAAACATTAAAATTGGTGTTGCTTCATTTAAATTGTTGTTATTTTTCATGTTGCTGCTCTTATGCAGCGCCACAATTATCATTTGTTCTTATCAAATGATTCATGAAGTCGGCCACAATTTCGAGGGGGAAAAGCTTGAAAAATAAACATTACGCGTCAATTGTGCAATAAACTGGCTATCAGCTGAAGCCACAGAGAATGTTACGTTACAACAAAGGGCGAACTGTTAATACGACCATTTCCAGTATCTGCCAAAATTCTCCAGGTAAAAGGATACTATACCTTCCCATCCTCCGCACTCACCACCTCTCCTTCAAAAATTCAAACAAGGTGCTAACAAACCACGGCGAAACCACATAAAGGTAAACCGAATCCATCCAAGGGAGAAACAAATGAAAAGCCAAAGGGAAACCACAAAACGCTGCAATCAACCAAAACTCCATGGGGGGTACATGGGCGAAAATATGGGTTGGTCTGAAATTAGAGTTGAAAGAGGCCAGACGCCCTATATGTAGCGTCCAAATGCAATTATGCAAATTCCTAGCTTGAAATGCAGCCATAGAAAAGCGAGGGGAAAATTAAATCACACAATAACAATCGAGAAAGGGTTAAAAATATCATAAAAGAAATTTCATTTACCAAAGCGAGCGGCGCAATCGATGGCCAATTCACATAAAATAAATTTTGAACACGCGCCAAAACGGGAAACTCTAAGTAATTAAATGTGAAATCAATGCCATGAAGGGGATCTCAGAGCTGGAGGGTGGTTTGTTGGAAGGGTAACAATACGCCAAAATAGGGAATATGATCTTTTTTCGCCGACTACCTGGCTGCAAAGCAAAATATGCAGCCGCCGATGAGCTCATTTTCATTTTGGGTATGAAAATCAAATAACCAGATAAGACAGCCCCTCAAATCGGCCATTACAAAGGCCCGGATATACGTGTACACATACTTAGATACACTGAAATTATTTTTTTTTTATTTTTGGCACACTCCCCAACATTGTAGGCTTCTTATCGCAGGACTTCTATCTAACGACAGCCTCGCATATGCTTATGTTGGCTGAAATCTGATAACCAGGCCGACAAAATCGGTCTACTGTTAAATTAAAACGAGTACAAAGCCGGCAGTGGGCACTCACAAAGAGTCGAGCAAGCTCTCTTACACACCTCCGATATAAGCTCGTCATGGAGGGTTCACTGTAGTTGATTACCGCCTGAATGGGCTGCATTGAAACTTAATTAATGGGAAAAATGCATCGCGTCGAAAAGGCAAAAACTTACAAAGGAAAAGAAAATTTATAGAGTGGGCTTGTCGCAAATTTAGAATTAAGGCCAACTAACAGGCGCTTAACCATTATTTTTTTGTTGAGCTTTTACAATTAATAATTGGTTGATTAATTGGATGATTTCATAATATTTTTAGGCTAAAACTATGTATAAACGCTACTTTATCCCACACCCATGCTCCATGGGAGTAGAAATTGCATTCATAATTTTCGGTGGTGCAGGTCCACAGTCTAGACACCCACGCCACTCGGAGCCCCACGAAACCCACTCACGTGCCGCATTCAAGCGCCGGCTGCCACTTGTTAGTGGCATTAGCCTGGTTGAATTGAAATTGAAAGGCATTGCGGCAACTCGGAAAATGTTGCCGGCGCAGCAAGAAGAATTTCACAGCTGTTTTGGGGGGGGCAATGTGGGCGGTAGTGGGAGTGGAAGTAGGAGTCGGC